>CM049307.1:86935995-89501829 GCA_026874595.1 Sipunculus nudus
TGTGTGATATATATGCATGTGTGCATACATATAAAGGGATTATATTCAATTACATGGGCGGTGTTTCTTCAGAAGAAGCTCTGCGCGTGGTACGTTGTGAGCGATTTTTTTCGCGGAATATGACGTGTGAGGTTAGTGTTTTGGCGCCTTTTCATCCCCTGTGCAAAGATGGATTCCTTCTTGGAAACCTGCGCAAATTGTTGCTCATCGTTTGAAGCAAGGGCGGGGGGGTATCAACGATACACCCTTCAGTCAAAGTTGAAAAGATCGTCGACAGCAGTTTCTACGGCTTTGCAGGAGGCCCTGGACTTGGCACCACTTACTCCGAGAGGGAAGAGAGAAGGGCCTTTTTTGTGTAAAAATTGCTTCCAATTACTTGGACATGTGACCGCTCATAGGGAAGCTTTATCTGACTTGGAAAGCAGAACTGCTGCCATCAGCTACATCAGTACTAAAAAGAGGCCTCGGAGTCCTTGCAAGACGCCAAGAAACCTCAAACTTCGGAAGGTAAATATAATAAAAATAGAGGTCCCTGAGAAGAGAGCGAATTCCTCCAACAAAGCTATTTCATACAAATTGCATCGTACTAAATTATATGGCCTTACTATTCTACTTATTAATAAAAATATATCTTTATAATAATCTAAAAATGCTGAATATTCGTCTCTCTGGTTATTATGGCCAATATGACTATATATTATGTATAAGATATACTGGTTTCAATATTTACACCTCTCATAGTTAGCTTCCTGGCTCCCTTATAATGCATTCCGATCCGCTTTTCAACAAACAAAATGAGAGTACTTCAATATATTTATGGGGGATTGCTAGTCCATACATAGCCCTCCTGGTCCCACTAACCCGTACCATGTGATAACTCCGACCCCCGCCCCACTAACACGTACCATATGGTAACTCCGAGCCCCGCCCCACTAACACGTACTAATGTGATAACTCCGATCCCCGCCCCACTAACACGTACCATATGATAACTCTGACCCCCCGCCCCACTAACACGTACCATATGGTAACTCCGCGCCCCGCCCCACTAACACGTACTAATGTGATAACTCCGATCCCCGCCCCACTAACACGTACCATATGATAACTCTGACCCCCCGCCCCACTAACACGTACCATATGGTAACTCCGAGCCCCGCCCCACTAACACGTACCATATGATAACTCTGACCCCCCGCCCCTCTAACACGTACCATGTGATAACTCCGACCCCCCGCCCCACTAACACGTACCATATGGTAACTCCGAGCCCCGCCCCACTAACACGTACTAATGTGATAACTCTGACCCCCCGCCCCACTAACACGTACCATGTGATAACTCCGACCCCCCCCCCCCCCCCCCCTCCCCGACCCCTTTCGTGTGGATAGGATATATATGGGTAACAGAAATTCATATGTTTTCATATAAGTTAAGTTTCAATAGGAATTAAGCTGGATAAACGAGATCGATAAGTTAAATCACGGCATGATATAATTTAAATGACTATATGTATACACATAATGAATAAGGTATTGTGTTTTTTCAATAAATCATAAGTGTCACCTGGTCTAAGAGGAGGGGGATAAGGGTATATATCAAGCTTTTCCCATATCCTGTAGGCAACAAGGCGAACACATTTCTTCCCGTGAGCAAATGTTCCAGTGCTGTGAGTTGTTGCTCCTTCAGCTTTCCAGGGAAATTGAACTTCTCTTTGATGACATCATATACTGTTTCTATCTCTTCGCGATTCATCTGCAATTATTTGTATAGAAAATGAACACCCTCAGGCTTTAGCTTCATTGCATCAGATAGGACTCGACATTAAGGGTTAACCCTTGCCCGGTTCAAGTAAAAATTTCAGAAAATGATGACAGGGCAACTAAAAGCTGAGTCCTATACTTGCCCGTGTTGGTAAGTGGATCCATCATAAAACCCTACCCCAAAAGGTGTGAAACTAAACTACTCTTAAATGAGCATTTCCTTTTCTGGAGAAATAAAATAAATTGTATATTACGTCTGTTTTAAATTACCTGTATGTTTATATGTGCATATACTGAAGAAAAATATAATAAACAAATATTTGAACATGTTCATTGTTGTAAAATAATCATGTTGAAGACTTTTTTTGTTTGTGGTCATTGTTTCAAGCAAGTAAAAATTCATCTATAGGGCACGTAAATACTTGATCTTACTTGCCCTAGTGGGCAAGTACTTTAAAAATTAACGTCGAGTCCTGAATTATTATGATCGTATCATCAGGCGCAGATCCAGGGGCTATTGTTATTCTCATTATTTTAAGACCAGTTCCTGGGCCTTCACATTCCCTGACTACGTACTCTTTCCCCCCTCCGAACATGCAAAAACATCCTGGACCCGCGCTTGATTATGTTGCTTAGAACTGAACCTACATTATAGGTCTTCACATGCAGTCAGGGGCGTCGATATGGGGTGTGGGGGGAAATCAGGCGCGGATCCAAGGGGGGGGGGGGGGGGGGGGCTCACGCCCCCTAGTTTTCGAAGCCCAACAATTCAATCCCCCCCCCCCCCTAAACTCCTGACAAGGCTCTCCGAATCTTTATCATGTCAGAGCGCGGGCGCCTAAGACGCCATACTTATTCAGACCCTATTTTAAAAGTTTAAAGTTAAAGGGCTGTACATATAGCCTCGGGCGGGGAGGGGCAAGAGGCAAATGCCCAATATTCTTGGTTTTGAGACGCAAGAAAATATTCGAAAATTCAAATAATGTTCTTATGGCAAAACAAATCCTTCAAATTGACTTTCAGGACGACAGAAGTTGCATTCTCATATGTTTTAACGATGTAAGCATTGCTCGATAATGACTCCCAAAAATGCACCAGAATGCAGTAAAATATGTATAGTTTTTCGAAATTTTCCCTTGGGCCTTTTGACACATCAAATTAGATTACTTATCCACCCCAACAAAACCCTAAAATAACGGGTCGGCGCCTGTGGTGTGAAATAGACCCGGAAAATATACCGCCAGTTGCTTGGAAAATCGCATTTCAGTGCATCTTGAATTCAATTTCTGGGGAAGCCCCCCCCCCCCCCCCCCCCATTAAGCTTCGCCCCTAGGACGCTCGCCCCCTGACTTCATTGGTCTTCGGCCGAAGGTTGCCCCCCCCCCCCCATCTCCAAATCCGGGATCCGCCCATAGAGAGGCTATATCCATACCCACTTTTGAGCCGGGGGTGGGGGGGGGGGGGATCTCGGGGGAATGTGTCAAAGTAATCAACCCGACTTTTCAGAAAACAACGAACAGAAAATCCTCAAAATCTCATGGAAATGTACCTCAAAATGTTTTCTTTATATTATATATTTTCAAAAAATTCCAATGCGCGAAAGGGACACCGTACCCTCCCCCGTATACGTACTATGTTCCCTGTATTATTTTTAATTAATTCACAAAACAAAATATTATGTAACAATAATAATAATTTAATAATAATAATTATATATATATATATACACTTAACTTGATTAAATTTTTTTAAGCCTTATTCTTAATGATTTTTTAATTGTAGAAATTAGAATATGTGAGTTTGAACTAAAGATATTTTGTTAATTCATTATTATAACCAGTTACCATAGTCTTAAAATAACTATATATACGATACGTGAGATATTCACTGCACCGACCATGTCAATCACTTTCGTTTACCCGTCGGGTGTTGCAAGACAGCGCGCTCTGTCTTTTGTTTTGTCTCAGCCGAACTGAGTAATAACTGCCGAAAACAGTGAATGTCGCTGAATCAATTGAATGTGCCAATGGGAGATAAGTTGTTCAAACGGACATTCACTATTCACATTCAAACGTTCGTCATTTTCAGGACTCGATACCCCGGTCCTTCATATGGCTCACCAATCGGACTTTTGATAGGCGGTGGAAGGAAGAGATGTGTGTGTGTGTGCGTGTGTGTGTGTGTGGGGGGGGGGGGGGGGCGGGGGGCAGTTGAGGTGTACTTGGCTTGTGGTTTATTATTTATGTTGACAATAAAAATTCGTAAAATGTGCATGTCTTGTGTTTTGGTTACTTCATTTATAGATAAGATAAGATAAGATAAGATAAGATAAGATAAGATAAGATAAGATAAGATAAGATAAGATAAGATAAGATAAGATAAGATAAGATAAGATAAGATAAGATAAGATAAGATAAGATAAGATAAGATAAGATAAGATAAGATAAGATAAGATAAGATAAGATAAGATAAGATAAGATAAGATAAGATAAGATAAGATAAGATAAGATAAGATAAGATAAGATAAGATAAGATAAGATAAGATAAGATAAGATAAGATAAGATAAGATAAGATAAGATAAGATAAGATAAGATAAGATAAGATAAGATAAGATAAGATAAGATAAGATAAGATAAGATAAGATAAGATAAGATAAGATAAGATAAGATAAGATAAGATAAGATAAGATAAGATAAGATAAGATAAGATAAGATAAGATAAGATAAGATAAGATAAGATAAGATAAGATAAGATAAGATAAGATAAGATAAGATAAGATAAGATAAGATAAGATAAGATAAGATAAGATAAGATAAGATAAGATAAGATAAGATAAGATAAGATTTATTTGCCTTCAATTACAGGAATGTCTTGTTGACATTCCAATTTCATTATACAGTAATCAATGAATTAATAATACAGACAAATTAATACAGACAATAAATAAATTCTCAATAAATAACACATAAAGTATGACTATGAGTATGAATGTAAAATGGCAGGTAAAAATAAGCTTTTTATATTGTGGTATTCATTGAAAAATAATTACACAGTATTTTTTCAATTATATCACCTTGCGCATCGAGAGATGAAATATGGAAATACAGTAATAAAACTCTGCATTAAGTTGTTTGTATGAAAGTAAGTAAAGACCATGGTCATGTTTCTATAAGTTATTTTTGTGTAAGTATAATATTGAATGTAAGCCCAATATATTGCAGCTGTCATAATTTTTGGAAACTTTTAAAAATGCGAATTTTATCTGTAACTCTCCTTGCCTAACACACTTACCTAAAAGCCAGGACAAAAATCGAAGATTAAAAATCGGTGTATATATATATATATATATATATATATATATATATATATATATATATATATATATATATAATTATATAATCGTTTTAAGACGTAGATAGAAATTGTGAACAAGAGCATCAATTTTTATCAAATAACAATAAATATTGAAGTAACAAGGAAGGATTTCCAAGACATGTTTTTTTTCCAGACGGGTACCCCAACGTCCACCTCACGAGGACAAGGTAAGAGGAAGGTGCCCCGTTGCATTCGTCAGATCCTGACTCCACTTCGCGAGGGAAAGTATCAGAAAGCAGTGGCCCTCCTAATGAAAAGGCCGGCTGTTAGACGTGCCATCATTGCAAATATACGGTATATATATAGACTCAATAATACAACCATAATTAAAAGAAAATGAATAATTAAACTTTTGATAGTTCTGCAAAGAGATATACTGGTTTTTTTTCAAGTTCACTATTAATATCGTAACATTTACTTTCCATACAATGCCATTGTCTCCTCTCTCTCTCTCTCTCTCTCTCTCTCTCTCTCTCTCTCTCTCTCTCAAAATCCGTATATATATAATGGTTATATATGTTATCATATCAAGAACGTCCTTGATCATATATACTATTTTATTGTAGTGTACTTTCTAGATAGCCTAGTTCCTTATTTATTCTTATCATTTCTTTAATTTTTTTTATTTTTTTTTGTAAACAGGAAATTCATGTCCAGAGAAATAGCAGAGTTGGTGCATGACCCTTGTTTCCCGCTACGAAAGGAGTTTTCTCCAGATACTTTGAATGAATTCAACTGGAGCCGTTTCATGGAGTCAGCAAAATCAAGAGCACCGGCCACCTGTGAAATCATCGAAGGAACCATGCAAGCTCAGAGGCTCAATCCGGTTCCTGAGAGGATTGTGGGCTGGGTTCTGGCCCAGATATGTCAAGCGAAGGCTCCCAGGAAGACACCATTTATGAAACAAATGCATGCCGTTATGCTCTGGCGCGGTGGATGCACAGCATCTGTAAGAAAACACCTTAATAAACAATCACTATATATATATATATATATATATATATATATATATATATATATATATATATATATATATATAATTTTCGTTTTTTTTTATTAGGAATAACATTTAACAAATTATTATATGATAAATAGTTCACGTAAACCCGAATATATCAATCGGTAGCCGGAGTGGTTGTCAATTTTTACCTCAACCTTGTACCATAAAATGTTGCTTGTGCTAAAAAAATGAAGTTTTTATTACAAGCCATACATCATGACAAAGCAAACAAAATTCTCTGTCCTATGGCATATGTCTTTATGAAGTTACCTGAAAAAAAATTTGACATTTTTTTCAAATTTTAATATATATAAATTGAGATATTTCAAAACCCCGGTGAAAGCTAGAAAATTTTTATTAAGTTCATAATTAAAGACAAAGACAAATACAGGGCTATTTTGTGTGTGTCTTAACCTTAAAATTCATGTTTAAAATAAAATCTAAAATATAATTGTAAAATAAATATATACTTCTTAGTCAAAAACAGCCAATAGCTTTGAGACCCCCCAAAAAAGAAATAAGAAATGGCTTTTTTAAACATATTTTACTTGCTACATCCTAAATATAAAACTTGTGCAATAACTGAGAAATATCCATTTAAATATGAAAAATTAAAATTTCTTAAAATGTAAAAAAATGTTCTTGGCATGTTCAAAATAAGCTCTGTTAATGTACAAATTATGTAAATTTCTTGGTTAATACTTGAGATAAAATTACTAACCACTCCATTTATGCATATTTCAGGTCATAACAGCCCTCAACCACCTCAGCTTTTGCTGCAGTCTCAAATGTTCAAGAGGAGTACTGGACAGAGTCCGAAAGGAATATGATAGAAAGCTGAAGAATGCTAAATTAGATATTGAGGTTAGAATGTTTATTCAAATCACTTAAAGTTATTCTACCTGTTAAACTGGAATTTTGTTGCTTTTTTCTTCATGCAGATTTCACCTGACTGCTAATATTCTAATCCAGAGTGATTTTTATACCCTGAATAACAAATTACAATGTGAAAATAATGTGTGTGTGTTTACATGTTTTCATTACATGTTTTCATTTTGGTGCCTCCTTTTGTTACAGTTGTTCAATATATGTGTAGGTACATACTTCCTGATACAACCATATTATATTATATTATATTATATATATATATATATATATATATATATATGTGTGTATATATATATGTGTATATATATATATGTATATATATAGTATATATATATATATAGATATAGCTATATATATATATATATATATATATATATATATATATATATATGGTATAGAGTTAACCTCCGTAGTAGAGTGCTCTATGGCCTTGAGATCAGGTCAGAGCTATGTAACATTGGAGAAATTTTATGTTTATGTTGTTTTCTCCAATGTTATATATATATATATATATATACATATATATATATATATATATATATATATATATATATATATATATAGGCAATATCCATTTATGAATAATCAATCTACGCAATAATATTTTATTTTAGCGTTTTCAATCAGACCAAGTTGAATCCACGCGTATGCTGAGCAGTCCTCCTGGAATGGAGTTGCAGTTTAATGTCAATGTAAGTTTAATCCTGTGTTTAAATACACTTGTCACATGCATGCATGCATGTCGTTAAGACCTTTAAAAAATTTTAAAAAGTTTTATAAATGTTTCTTTTTATTTTCCTCGTTAAAGTTATACCATGTCTATGCCTGTTTATTTTTCTAGCTGATAATATCTATAGAATCGAGAATAAATTTATGAACTATAACAACAACAATAACAATAGGAAGTTTTATTCAGGTATATAAAGGAAAAAATATATATATATATACGATATATGTACATGTACTTTTATTATTTACATTAGTAATTATTACCGAAAGAATATTACAGCCTTCCTATCATATTAATGTATGTAAGATATCAGTAAAACATGTTAATTTAACAGGTTGGAGAGTCTGAAGCACGGGCAGTACCTCATCCGAAACGGAGCACCAGTGTCCGACGTTCCCTCTTCGATTCTAATGAGACAAAAGTAAATAATGACAATATATATAATATAAATTGATATATTTTGGCAACATTCTGTTACAGAAATATTTATTTAAGTGTGAAATAACTTTTAAACAGCATTATTATAAACCGTATATTAAGACAATAACTTATTTAAATATAGTACAAATGAGTGTCATTACTGTAATATATTATAATCTTAAACATATTAGCCACTAATGGCAAAATAAAAACCATAAAAACAGAGTATAAGGCACTGACATAAAATCGACAAAAGTAAATAGGAAATTATTTATATATATATATATATATATATATATATATATATATATATATATATATATATATATATATATATATATATAATATTGTTTATATACACATGTATTTCAGTTTTGGGAAGATGGTGACCACCTGGATCAAATGGACGATGAGACCTTTTCACTTTTACAAGGAAGAACCATCCACAATCCAGCACCGCGTAAGCTATTAAACACACACACACATATATATATATATCCATTGTATATTTATCTGATACATTGGAGCATTAATAATATATCAAATATTTTAAGATTTACTCCATGTACTAATATGACGTGAATATAATATCTTTTATGATAGAATACACGAGGAATCGATCCATTTAAAATCAAATTGCACGTAGCACATCCGAAAAGAAATATGTATTTGTCAAAGCGTATACTCCTGATTTTTTTTGCTTACTCCTGTAAATCGAAGGTGTAAGTGTAAATACAGCGAATGCATCGCCGGGCCACAACATATGTCAATCAGGAAATGCCCTGGGTGACTTGGTCAAAAAGTAATATATGCTCTCATTGACTAAACTTTGCGTATTGCGGCTCACATTCGGTTTCAGTTCAGGTGGCTTTGTTATGGTAAAGACATGTTGCCTCTGTTTATAATCAAGCAGAGCCAAGCATAACCAGGTGGTATAGAGCAGTGCGTGTCTTACTGAGACTGTGAACTGGGATAGTTGTGGTCCGAAATGTAAAAGAGTAGACGTGCCCTGTTTTCCAATTCTTTTTGCCTTGATCTTTAACTGAAATATTATTTATGAATTCAAACAAATATATATATTACAGACAAAATCGTTCCAGCTTATGTCCGTATTATTACAGCTTGAAAAATCTATGTTGACAAGCAATTATATAGTAAATCTGTCTTTTCAAGCTTCACCAACCACATATTGATGTATAGATAGGCACACTGTAGACATATGTGTGTCATATATTCCCAGGTCCACATCCCGGATACACGTTGTGCTGGGACAATGTCGGGAGGCAGGTCGTCGCCAGGCATCAGAGTAGGGATAGGGGCAATAAGCTTCACCTTTGGGCCCTTGCTTTTGCCACAGTGAACAGGGTGGAATCTTCTGATATCCATTGGGCTCAGGAATGTCGGCTGGCCAGCAGCATTCCCGTGAACACATTCCTACCATCGAAGGCTGATGCAGATGGCCTCCGCGAGAGGATGGTGACACTGGTGGAAAGGATTGTGGTCCACTACATGCCGGCCTTCCAGTCCTACAAACCCTGCGTCACAACCCACATCACCCATGAACATAGTGGAGAGATGACGAAGAAGTCGGAACTGGTCATTATATTTAAAAATATTAATAAACATAAAATGTTGGACCATATATTGAGTTCATAATCGTCATTTCATGTGTAATCTTTGATAGAACAATCATAAACATAAACTAGACGACCATAGGTCGAGCGCTTGCCGGAAATGACAAAGAAACAGAAAACATACGAGCAATGAAGAAGAGGAAGAAAATAAGCAATATTTTATGTAATAAAGATCGATAGTTTTCGAGATATGGCCAAAAAAATGATATGCTTAAATGGTTCCACATCGACGCCCCCTAGCGGCCATATTCACAAATGATAAAAACACTTTCTAGATATTATTACAATACACCAGTTTTTAAAGGATTTGTGTAAAACTGTGGCTTGTAGAAGGCTATCTGTAACATGGAAGCAGTAGCAACCAGGCGATATTGTGGACACCTGACAAATAGACAGATATACTGAAAAGTAACATGACTGAGACCAAATGACCTAACTAGCATATGGAGAAGACACAGATGAAGAAAACTAGCTATAATTTGTGTAATAAAAAATAATAGTTTCCGAGATATGGCCGAAACATGATAATGTTAGTGTAGGTTGACTGCAGCGCCCCCTAGTGGCCATAGCCAGAAAATGAAAAATTGCTTTCTAGAAATAACTGCAAGACATAAGATGTACCAGTTTCAAAAAGATTCGAGCAAAACTGTGGCTTTAAGTGTGCTATATGTAAGATGCAAGCACTGGCAAGCAAGCGAAATTGAGGACAACTGACAAAGAGACAGACATACTGACAAAGTGGCACATCTGAGACAAAAGTTGTGGAGAAGACCAAGAGGAAGATAATGGGACTAAAATTGTGAAGATCCGAGGAAAATTTACAAAGTTATGACCAAAATAAAATTTTGTCGTTTTTTTTATAACCTTGACCTTGACCTTTGACCTACATTGATAAAAATCAATAGAGTTCGAGGTCTTGCATCATCACTGTAAGTTTGAAAACGATCGGTGTAAAACTGTGCATTTGCGGATGGAGACAGACAAACAAACAAACAATCAGACAGACAAACAGACATACGCAACTGATCAACATGCTTGCCGAAATCGAAGATTTCCGGCAAGCAACAACTGTTTTCTTTCGATCACACACACCCACACAGAAACTCACCTTCACACACCTAAACTCACCATCACCTACACACACGCACACACACACACACCCCTACACACACACACACACACACACACACACACACACACTTGTAATTCAAATTTTGGCAATTGGTACTGAGTCCACTCAAGAGTTAACCATTTTTATTAACAGGTGAACGTGGGGGTTGTAGATGCTAATCCCAGCTCGACAGCAGGGGTCATCCAGATACTCAAGAACCTGCAGAGGTACCAACCCGAGGCCGAGGGCCAACTCTGTCCAGTGGTGGTGTGGGGTGACGCCCTATCCTGTGAGCGCCACCGAGATGCTACACTAGCTTGCGCCAATGCCAACTCCTGTAAAGACAGGCTTGAAAACCTTTTTGCCGGTCCCCAGGAATTTCACAAGAGAATGCTTCGGCTGCAGGTGTTCGAATATTTTTATTGAAAATAAAAATTTAAATGTTCAAGGAAATCTATTATTTAGAACGTGTACAGAACGAGTTATATAATTTTGGCCAAATTCGATAAATTTGTTTCATTCAATGGGATCGTGTGCGTGTGTGTATGTTAAAGAAACTGTACATATAGGACATACCAGCACATTTGGTTAAGACTAGGGTGTAGTTAAACGACAATCAGATGTAAGAATAAGACGGACCAAAGATTGAATTTTATTTGCATAGGCTGATGTAAACCTTTAATCAGAATCAATTGATTTTTTTTTCTATCGTTCGTGAATTTCTGTGAAGAAATGCGGTTGGAATGGTATCAGAAAAACAATACACTGCTTTAATTCTCATGAAGTTTCTTGTTTTACTGTATACCTTATTTTTTAAATCATACATTATAGGACACCATGAAAACATACTACAACGAAACAGGGTGTGCTGACAAGGGCAGCCTGTATTACATCAGGAACCGGTACAGACACCGTTCTGTCAAAGCTGATGTGAGCAAGGCCTTCAATCATGTGTGGGACCTCATCACCTTTGTCACAGAAGGTCTAACAGTGCTGCTCATGACGGACATCCTGGGGACCGAAAAGCTGTCAGACACACCTATGGACATGCCAGCACCTGATGCCACCAAGGCCACCAAGAGGGCTTACCTCAAGTCTAAAGCCACTTTGTTGGTGGAAAGGGTCTGGCACCCTTTGACTGGATTTGACGAAGAGGATATCGCAATAGATGGCGATTACCCCTATTGCGACTGCAAAACAGGTAATTTCTAGATATTGAAAATAATATCCGCCACATTTACATGTTTATATTCCTGGAAAAGATGGAGTTTCCTTGAAAAAAAAATGAAAATAAATTTGTATCTTATTCCCATAAGTGTTTCTAGTGCACTGTTTTGGTTACTGCAAATGAAATATTTGTCTTCTATTAAAGGCCTTAACTTCAAATTTCGGGACATGGTAAATTGTATTCATATAGGCCTATATAGATTGGGAGCTGATTTGTATGTTTTTTGCCTTCATCTATAGCTACAGGGTAACATCTCATGGCGATTTTGTCTGTGTGTCATGTTGTTCACAATATAAATCACAAAGGGTATTTGATGATGTCACAATAAATAAACATATTTCTGTGTGGAACGGACACACGATCCGTATTACCAGATTCACAAAGGTTTAGTATTTCCCGAACGAAAGAAGACAGGAATATGGTCCGCATAAGTTGATGCCCACACAGCGGCTTGTATTCCTTGTTATGTAGAATTCTAGTTATATAACATAATATTTATACACATATTTGAGTGTAAAAATGAGACTATATATTTGCTGCTGGTCCTATCTTCTATATAGGCCTTGATATAATGCTTGATAAACCGGTACTGGAAATGGAGGCGATCTCAGGCTTGTGTCTTCGTGAAGAATTTGCATTTACATTATAAAACAAAAATTATATGCTTATTGCGCTTGCTTAAATTGAAACCTTCGAAAAAGTGGAAATCCTACAAAAATAATTTGTGAATATAAAGCCAGGCACATATAGTGGGAAAATACGTGCGAATGTTCTCATAGAGTTTCTTAAATTATTACCTTTGGTTATTAATGCTCATTGTGTTTTCAAACAACAGATCTGGGACCACACGCACCCATGGTCCAGTGCTCGGCAGAAGACATGTGCCAGATGGGTGAATGGTTTCATTTTGAGTGCAGAGAACTGGAGGAGGAGGTAATTAGTTGATGCTAAAAGGAGCGCCTTGCTTTGAATCGATATGTCTATAATATATCTATGATTTTACAGAATAAATACATAAACACACACATGCACCCCCATATATATATATATATATATATATATATATATATATATATATATATATATATATATATATATATATATATATATATATAAAGAGGGACGGGCAAAAGAGGACGAGAGCAGGACTGTAGAATAATAATAACATTATCGACCTCTCTTAATTCCACAGGACAATAGAGTGCTGGAATAAATGTACACATAATATATATATATAAGCTTCAATTTTTTGGGGGGTAGTTCAGCCTTAGGTTCCCTAGTTTGTTTACAATCCCTGATATTTAAGGGTTTATTTTCCTTAAAAATATGCGATATTCTTAAACGTGTATAGAAAAGTTGTGATAACTCTTCTTATATCATATAATTACATATATAGTTATACAGGATATATAGGAGAATTCCATTTTCTCAACAATATGAAATTAAGGATTTACCGGAACACTTTTTATTTGCCAGGACGTGGAAGGCGATTGGTTTTGTTCAAGAAAGTGTGAGGACATCTGGAAGAACGCCTTGCCCAGGACCAACGATGACGGCAAGCTGGTGTACATGCGGGGTTTATTGTGGAGAGGGCTGGGACATCTGGCACGACATGATGCCATCAGGGAGGGTGACGGGCCAGCCATGTTGTCACACTGGAGACTGGACCTCCCCGAGTTCCATGCGAAGAGACATTATAAGTACCTCGCATTAGCACACCGGCTTCTCTGCGGTACGCATATATGCGTTTAATTTAAACTGTTATACATCAGTGTATTATATATATATATATATATATATATATATATATATATATATATATATATATATATATTATATATATATATATATTGACTTTGAGAGGAGAATATTGGGAAGTAATTAAAAATAACCTTAAAGTTTAACCTTAATCAAACATTTCTTGAAAGTGTTAAGAACGTCTACCACTTCAGTGTTACTGAGTCATACTGAGCTTTACATCGTATTATGTTCTTAAAAATCTGCAAGTTATTTCAGTACCGGTATATACATATCAATTAGCAAAGCTTTTCTCCGCTCCTGTTTTCTTTGTGAAGAAACAGACATCGCTTTATAATGTTCATTTATAATTGTACATTTATTGTGAAATCTCTGTAAAGATTTACTTTTTTACACTACTGTGTTAGTAAATAACGTCTTTGTGTGTGTGTGTGTGGGGGGGGGGGGGGTAACAGTTGTTATAATAACGTCATAAAAAAACTTGTTGCTTACATAACGTTTAAGAAGCACTCCAACTGCGTTATTAACAGATATCAATGGTTTCGCCCCTGAGAGAGCCCGCACAGATCTGCTGTGGAACAGGACGGCAAACCTGACAGGTGGAGCAGGCCATAACCTGGAGCTGGACATCGTGAACGAGTTTCTGAACAGAGAGTTCAAAGGTTAACTTACAACTTTTTACTCATACGGCCTCACGAACTCAGGGGGAAATAAACAGGATAGGGGGTAACTTTAAGCAAGGAATGGAGTTGGAGAATGTTATCATAATACTTGAACTGTCTATAATATAAATTATATATATATATATGCAGGATATTTTATTTTTTTCTGTGCAATAAAATATACATTGATGTTTGGTTGTTTAGTGCAAAAGGGACGAAGAAACTGTCATATAAGCAAACAAATAGATATTAAATATATAAAATATATATTTACATATATATATTTATATATAGTCTGCATTTTTTTCAGATGGCTTGTCGAACGCCGGAAGTCACCTCACTGAAACCGTTGTAGACCGCTATGCTCAACTCGCAGGGTCTTTCGGCAAGCAACTGGACCAGCTGTACGAGGTTCATGTGAGTGAGCAAACATCGATTCACTCATCAGGAGGTCATAAAGATTGGTCTGCAGACATCACAGATCTGGTATCCCACCTGAAGGAAGAGAAACTGTTCTCCTACGTCCCTGGGCGGTTTTTCCCTTCCTGCAAAGGTGTAAATGGTTTGCGGGTTACCACAAAACCCGAGGTATTGAGAAATAAACTGACCGAGTTGTCAAAGAAGCTTGACCGTTGCCGTAAAGTGCAACAGCGTAGCCGCCTGGTCAAGTGAATGGTGTATCATGAACTTTAAGGGGAGTGGGGGGGGGGGCAAGTTTCACCTTTTTTTCATCTGTAATGATATGTATGATGATACGTGAGCATTGAGATATGATGTTGCACCCTGTGAGACCACCTTTTTTCATCTGTAATGATATGTATGATATATACGTGAGCATTGAGATATGATGTTGCACACTGTGAGGCCACCTTTTTTCATCTGTAATGATATGTATGATATATACGTGAGCATTGAGATATGATGTTGCACACTGTGAGGCCACCTTTTTTCATCTGTAATGATATGTATGATATATACGTGAGCATTGAGATATGATGTTGCACACTGTGAGACCACCTTTTTTCATCTGTAATGATATGTATGATATATACGTGAGCATTGAGATATGATGTTGCACACTGTGAGACCACCTTTTTTCATCTGTAATGATATGTATGATATATACGTGAGCATTGAGATATGATGTTGCACACTGTGAGACCACCTTTTTTCATCTGTAATGATATGTATGATATATACGTGAGCATTGAGATATGATGTTGCACACTGTGAGACCACCTTTTTTCATCTGTAATGATATGTATGATATATACGTGAACATTGAGATATGATGTTGCACACTGTGAGACCACCTTTTTTCATCTGTAATGATATGTATGATATATACGTGAACATTGAGATATGATGTTGCACACTGTGAGACCACCTTTTTTCATCTGTAATGATATGTATGATATATACGTGAGCATTGAGATATGATGTTGCACACTGTGAGACCACCTTTTTTCATCTGTAATGATATGTATGATATATACGTGAGCATTGAGATATGATGTTGCACACTGTGAGACCACCTTTTTTCATCTGTAATGATATGTATGATATATACGTGAGCATTGAGATATGATGTTGCACACTGTGAGACCACCTTTTTTCATCTGTAATGATATGTATGATATATACGTGAGCATTGAGATATGATGTTGCACCCTGTGAGACCACCTTTTTTCATCTGTAATGATATGTATGATATATACGTGAGCATTGAGATATGATGTTGCACACTGTGAGACCACCTTTTTTCATCTGTAATGATATGTATGATATATACGTGAGCATTGAGATATGATGTTGCACACTGTGAGACCACCTTTTTTCATCTGTAATGATATGTATGATATATACGTGAGCATTGAGATATGATGTTGCACACTGTGAGACCACCTTTTTTCATCTGTAATGATATGTATGATATATACGTGAGCATTGAGATATGATGTTGCACACTGTGAGACCACCTTTTTTCATCTGTAATGATATGTATGATATATACGTGAGCATTGAGATATGATGTTGCACCCTGTGAGACCACCTTTTTTCATCTGTAATGATATGTATGATATATACGTGAGCATTGAGATATGATGTTGCACACTGTGAGACCACCTTTTTTCATCTGTAATGATATGTATGATATATACGTGAACATTGAGATATGATGTTGCACACTGTGAGACCACCTTTTTTCATCTGTAATGATATGTATGATATATACGTGAACATTGAGATATGATGTTGCACACTGTGAGACCACCTTTTTTCATCTGTAATGATATGTATGATATATACGTGAGCATTGAGATATGATGTTGCACACTGTGAGACCACCTTTTTTCATCTGTAATGATATGTATGATATATACGTGAGCATTGAGATATGATGTTGCACACTGTGAGACCACCTTTTTTCATCTGTAATGATATGTATGATATATACGTGAGCATTGAGATATGATGTTGCACCCTGTGAGACCACCTTTTTTCATCTGTAATGATATGTATGATATATACGTGAGCATTGAGATATGATGTTGCACACTGTGAGACCACCTTTTTTCATCTGTAATGATATGTATGATATATACGTGAACATTGAGATATGATGTTGCACACTGTGAGACCACCTTTTTTCATCTGTAATGATATGTATGATATATACGTGAACATTGAGATATGATGTTGCACACTGTGAGACCACCTTTTTTCATCTGTAATGATATGTATGATATATACGTGAGCATTGAGATATGATGTTGCACACTGTGAGACCACCTTTTTTCATCTGTAATGATATGTATGATATATACGTGAGCATTGAGATATGATGTTGCACACTGTGAGACCACCTTTTTTTCATCTGTAATGATATGTATGATATATACGTGAGCATTGAGATATGATGTTGCACACTGCACAGATACGTAGTGGGATTTTTGATTTTTCACTTTTTTAATATTTACTTGTATTTTGATGCTATGTGAGACCCCATATATGATGTTACACAGAGACGGGGGGGGGGGGGGATTAGGGATGCATCACCTTTTTATATTTTCTTGATTTTTTTTATGATATATGAGACCCCATATATGATGTTACACAGAGACGGGGGGGGGGGGGGGGGATTAGGGATGTATCACCTTTTTATATTTTCTTGATTTTTTTTATGATATATGAGACCCCATATATGATGTTACACAGAGACGGGGGGGGGGGGGGGGGGATTAGGGATGTATCACCTTTTTATATTTTCTTGATTTTTTTTATGATATGTGAGACCACATATATGATGTTACACAGAGACGGGAGGGGGGGGGATTCGGGATGTATCACCTTTTAATGTTTTATTGTATGTTACACAGAGACGGTGGGGTGTGGGGTGGGGGATTCGGGATGTAATCACCTTTTAATGTTTTCTGGTATTTTTTGATGATATGTGAGACATGTTTTATAATATATATATAAATATATATATATATATATATATATATATATACATATATATATATATGTATATATATATATGTATGTATATATATGTATATACATATATATGGTTTGGGGTGTGTATAGCACTATAGGCATGTTATTAATTCGAATTAAAAAATTTTAAAATACAATACCTCACGTTATTATATTTTATTTTCCCTGTTGAGAGAGAGAACGAGTGAAAGAGGTATAAGAAAGAAAGATTACTCCGATATTCTTTTCCTCAATTAGCTTCAAACATCAATACACTCTCTATAAGCAAGTTTATTTATTTCGCACGTTGTGGTTCAGTGCTGATGTTCTGGCGTAGAACGGTATTATAATCCGGTCCGTGTGGAAGTGAACGGAGAAACCTTCCTGAGGCTGATTCTCTGCTTGGAGAGTGAAATTCTTCCCACAATGCATTGCAACAAAATGTCCTCCATGGAGTAACAGCTCGCTCAGGGATGTGCATGATTCTACCTGCAAAATAGTAATATCCGTCACTTAGAATGTAAAATCACAAATGCAGAAGGTTAGTAAATATAGTGTTGATAAGCCTGATGCAGTTTTTCTGTAGGGTAAGACCTCCTATGTTCTGATAGGGCCCTCGACCTATCGTTGCATTTCCGTTGCGGAATGTCGGTACACGAATTTACATTCAGCCCATGGACCTTCAGGGTCCGTCCAGCCAAGATATCATAGGACCAGAAGGTCCATGTATGGACTAGTATGACACTTGACAGTTGTGGCTGTCACAGGAAAAAGTGTGAGCGATAATACAGGTATTTGTAAATCAGCAGTTGGCAAAATAAAAGTGAGCTTACAATCTTACCGTTTGTCACTGTAAAATCCTTTTTTGATTACGTCTGTCATATTGAATTATTTATATCTGTACAAATATCTCTGCATGTATCCCGGTTTTTCCAGTATTTTTGAGCGCCAGGACAGTGCGGGTACCATACTGACTATAGCAATTACCATACAGGATCCGCGCCTAACACCATACAGGTGCGCCATCTAGGGATGACCAGCTATAACACGTGGGAAAGGGGGGGGGGGATAAATATCTCAGGGGTACACTGCATAATATCATATAGGTCCGTAGGATAAGAGCTATTCATACAGTTTCGAAAGCAGTCGATTTGATGCAAATGCTGAAAAGCGGTTATTCTATTGGAGAGTTTTTGAGATTTTTTTTCTCATTTTTTTTTTATAAGTTTCGGGCCCACAGCTTTCCGTCGGACCCTCGATTACCCACGTCAGTACTGAGACCTTATGGACAGAGATAGATATATAAATTTATTCATTAATTGTACATAGATTGATTCATATTCAAGTATAAACATATTTGTCAACATTATATATGATAATCATTGAAACGTCTAAGCAATAAACATATTCATATTGATTGTTGAGGTGAGGAGAGCACATCAAGTCAAAAGCAGGGTTGGGTTCAAATGCGACTAAGCGCATTTAAATGCAAATATTTCAATTAATTCGAATGCAAATGCGAATATATATATATATATATATATATATATATATATATATATATATATGTATGTATATATATATATAAATATGTATAATCAAATGCAAGTTCAACTGCGACAAAAAATGTCAAATACTAATGCGTTAATTATTAAAAGCACATATATAGGCCTATATGCAAACTGGTCCCTGTTTTGTGATATAATATACGCAGCAGTACTCGGGTTTACTGCCCCTTGATGATTATATTTGTTGAATATCATGGCAGGATACATTGTTAAAAAATATGACATGATTTCAGCTACTGTTATCAGTGAAAAATATAGGGCATCCCTTGCAAATACATGTATATACAGAACGGCCTTAACTGGAGAAATAAACCTTCAAATAAACCCTAAAATATAATGAGTCTCATGACTCATACCCATATATTTAGCAATTTAATGGGCAATAAACACGTTGATTGATGAAAGTCACACCGGGGATTGTTTAATAATCATCCAATACATGAACACGGTCATTTTTCCTTGGTTGGAATGTTTAGATTTTTTTATGCATGATATGGAGAATTCTTTTATTTATTCTTCAGTTCTTCATTTGTTCTTTCTTGTTTTCTCTATACAAGACAAGTGTCTACATGGGACATGTGAGCAACCTTATTCATAAACCTTCTTAGTTTAGCTCTTTGCGATAATTAACACCAATGTGAATTTCCTGTGAGGGGGCTGGGATAGGGTGACCAGTATATTGTGCCAGATCCACCTTAATTAAAAGGGACGCCTGGCAATTACCACTAGAACAATTAACTGTCCTGACATGGAAGACAGCTTCGCGGTATGTTGCACACTTTATATATATATATATATATATATATATATATATATATATATATATATATATATATATATATATATATATATATATATATATAATTTCATTTAATAACCTTAAACGATAAATGAGCAAAATCAGGATTCATGGAAAAATTATGAAAATATAGGATACCATAGAACAATTTAGAATATAAAGAATTCATATAATTTACAGGACAAACAAACCAGAACACTGATAGAGGCAAATCTTTGTTATAATTACAAAATATATATAGTAATTTAAAATGAATCCTCGTGTGATAGAATTAAAATATTTGTTTTTATACATAGATATGTGTACATACCTTAGTTCATTACTATTCAATAAAATAAAATTCTTCCATTTCCAGTTGTAGTTTTTTATTATTTGGTACATTTTACACTCCATTTGGTAACTTTTCACTACTTATTCCAGAGTATCAAATAACACTACCATTGTCACTACCAGCTTACCCTGCCCGTTGATTTATTCGTTTGCACTTTGAATGCCAGTTTTGTTTAATCTTCAATGCAAATATACGAGAAATAATGTAAATATAATGAAGGCTGACTAAACTGTTAATATTAAGAAACACAACATCACACCCATGACAGGTGAAAATTTTGTTGCACAGCCCTTGGAAAACATATGCCTTAAGATAATTTATAAATTAATAAGCAATAGATAAGAGAAAAGTTTATTTCAAACCCTTCTTACGATTCACATATTTTATGGATAGAAGCAAATTATCTGAGGATAAACAACCCCCGAAAGATAAAGATTGGCAAAACAATAACAAAAGATTGACAGTAACCATATAGGCGATGTTAGGGTCCGTTTCAGTCATTGTAAATACACATTTTTAAGTCTGAAAGTGCATCTATAAGAAAGGTAATTCGCCATAACATATACTAGTAATTAAGTGTGCACACTTACAATGATGTGTTTCGTTTAAGCACTGTAAATTGAGTTATTTTTATTTAACTTTTGAAACTTGGGAAATTTTTTTCTGAAAATGTTTGCCCTTTTCTTGCACTGCTTGCGGCGCAACAAAACTGCTGTGTCACATATCAGTCTTAACACGGGGCAGAGGGCTTTGATTCAGATTAATAACTGCTTTTGCCGACAGATGGCGCTGCGATATCCCACACAAAAATAATTTGAAATAATTCTATCATTTTTGAGAAATAAGGAAAATGACTCCCCTTAGGACACACTTTGCCTCATGCCGACAATCAAATACCAAATATGTGCATGTTTGAGGCGTGGCCACAGAGGAGTTCCGTGACCAGAAGCGGATCGGGGAAGGGGGGGGGGGGGGTTCCAGGGGATGCGAATTCCCCCTTTTTTATCCGAAGAATCCTTTTCTAAGGGTTTCAGCCAAAATTTGGCGGTCTGTACCCCCCTTCCGAACCTGGGGACCTTTTTCTTTACGGTTTTTCTTTAGTTCTCCTATGTTAGACCCCACTTTTTTTAACCCTGGATTTCGCCCCTGGTAACATAGACCACGGATGGTAACCTATTTCATTAAATTATTCTAGAATATAAGAAACTAAAGAAGCATCCAAAATCATAAAACATAATTCAGTTTGTTAGACTATTCCAATTAAAATTCTAGAGTTGCCAAGATCATCTTATTAACATAATCATAAAAGGGCTTTTGTTCTCGCTTTCTCATTCGAGCAAAAGCCGTCACTCCGCTCTTCTGCCCGAGGGATAAAGTAAACTCCGGCCCCACATACTGACAAATCGAATGAAAATGTTTTTTTGTTATAAAGTCTCTGTCAAAGTGTAAGGTCAAAGGTCACCCGCAGTGCAAAAACACATTATTGACTCCGCCAAGAGAGTATGCGTTGTCTCCTGTTCGTGTGTGTGTGTTTGTGTTTTTTACATCATAAATCACGCAGTTATAAACGGGATCGCATAAAATTGTCAGGATATTTCGCGAATGGACCAAGGAAGAAACGAATAGATGTTTGTGTGGATCCGGAACAATGTCCGGATTCAGGAACATCAAGGATATTTCGCTAATGGACCAAGGAAGAAACGGTTAGATGTTGGTGTGGATCCGAAACAATTTCCGGATTCAGGAACTTCAAGGATCATTCACAAGTGTTCAGTCACTTACGCACAAATGAACCAAGGAATGAGGGCCTAATAAGTAAATATCCACATAGCGGAGGTTTGTATTCATTTGAATGCAGATTTCTAGTCTAGCAATATTATCTGTCAGTGTATATACCAAATCTTTCAACAAAGGCATGGCCGTCATCAAATTATCTTCCCGACAGGTCTGGTGCTGTGCTTTGGCCTTTATTCAACACAAACACAACGACAGAGGTAAATTTCAATAAATCCTACAGAATAAGCAATTAATTAATTCCTAAGGTCGACTGGTCAGAGAGGGTGACTTCATTCAGTCGCTGATTGAATGTGAATAAAAAAATGATCTTATGCATCCATGTTTAGACGTAACGTTCTGAGTTCAAAACGTTGGTGCCGGTTCATAGCCTAACAGTTAACCATTAACTAATTTAAAATTTACCACAAGGTGTCTGTGCTTTTTGCGTGTTATATACTTTATTTATATATTTTCATGTTTTTTATCACATCTTACGGTATCATTTCTTCGTAACCAACTTTTATCATATTGTCCTTGTTCATTGTATTTTATCAATTTGGCCAGTCTAAGTTACCAGTGTGACTTGCTATGAATTTAGAAAAAAAACCCCAGTAAACTGACATAATCAGAAAAAGTGACTCACTGACTGAAAGTGAAGTCGGCGCTCGAGTCAGTCACAGTCTCATGAAATTCCGACCCGCACTGGCTCCCTCAGCAACGACAAAGTTTGACAGATTGAGTCGGTATACAGTAGAAGATACTTATAGAGTTGAAGTTCCTTTTGATCGAGAGAGGTGGAGGAAGCCGGAGAACCCAGAGAGAACCACCGACCTTGGACGGGCCACTACAACCCACTTTCATGGCAGCACCTGGGATCGAACCCTGGTCGCCAGCGGAGAAGGCCGAGCGCTTTCCCACTCAGCCGTTCAGGCCCCCAGAAAAAGTGATAATTAAAATATAACATTAAGATAATCAATTTTCGGATTAACATAACTTTCTGGAAGCTAATATAATATTCCTTATTCTTCTGTAGGTATTCTGCAGGTGGTGGCACCTATGTAAACCTACTTTCTGCGACCTGAACAGATTTTTCCCATTTGTTCATGAATAAGCCAGAAGAAATATATGTTTGTCTTCATATGATGGTATGCACCTCAGTAGAGTAAGCGAAATTAAAGAAGTAAGAATAGAGTTTTAATTATTTTCAGATTCTGTCTTCATGGAAATTAAAATTTAACAATTGATTTAATATAATTGCGTGAAAACTCTTTTGAATGTCAGGAAATATTTCAGGGATGGCTGCTACTGTAATGAGACTTGTAAGCAGATGTAAGCAATAGGTGGCGAAAGTTTATAACCAATGGTGGACTACGGGACTACTGCAGAAATAGTATTTTGTTTTCACTTTTTATTTTATGACTGCTCACTAACATGAACAATATGGTACAGAGTAAACATTAGACCCCTTTGATATCTTGTTTCCCTTTCAATTTGATTTACCAGTCGAGAGCAAATGTTTTAAATGTCAATTACCAATGATACAAAAACTGCAAGTCAGTTCTTGAAATTTAGAAGTGCATCAACAACACAAAGTGTAGTCCATTGTATATGATAATTGCAGGAATGGAATTAACAGTT
The DNA here is from genome assembly GCA_026874595.1 of Sipunculus nudus. Classification (NCBI taxonomy): domain Eukaryota; kingdom Metazoa; phylum Annelida; class Sipuncula; order Golfingiida; family Sipunculidae; genus Sipunculus; species Sipunculus nudus. Next base: position 86,960,158 of record CM049307.1, read on the forward strand.
GACGTAATTATTTCTTTTAAGGGATGATTGTATACATGAGCAGGAGATTTGGTGCCCCTTAAAGAAAATTTCGTAAAAATGCAGGAGAACATTTTTATGTGTCCCTAACACATCTCAGCGCAGTTGCAGGTCAAGTGTGATTTCATTCACATCGTATCGGGTCACACGCAAATTTCTATCAGGCCGCAGGCTTTTAAGATGTTTTGCTTACGATGCCAGATGGTGTCAAATGTTCAGGGGTCAAATTGTCATTTACCAAAAATAAAATTATCTAAATTATCTTTTTACAGACATAAGAAAATTCAGTGAAATATAAGAGAATATTTTAGTCTCACAAGAAATGTAAATGTTAATGTTACAGGCATAATATATATATATATATATATATATATATATATATATATATATATATATATATATATATATATATAGTTATTATTTAAAGGTATGAAATAATTTTCATTTGCTCAGATGGCGCTTATTTGAACCCGTTATGCTGTATAATGAATCATTTAGGGTTTCAAGAGTCACAGGCTGTCCATCATTCCCGCCAGATGGCGTCACATCATGTCCTGGTGAGCTAACGTCACGGATGGCGATATTTGAGGCCGGATGCGCGGGACGGTTCTCTCCCCTCATAACCAGTGAAGCGCGGATAACAGCCTGTCTTCGCTGTTCACGTTTATAATAGCAACAACAGGAGTGGCAGCTCTCGTTGAAAGCCCGACGAAGGTTTTCATTCATAACTCCAAAGAGAACTGGATTGCAGGCACTGTTGGCGTGAGCTAAAGTCAGTGAAGCGAAATAGAATCTACTAAACCAGCCAGGCAGCTGAAATGGAAAAAAAGTAATGTATGGCATCAAAGGAAACAGAACTTTATAGGAACTATCCAACTTCATTGTCAAGCACCAGATGATAAATAGGGGAAATAATCTGTCACTATTAATTGCATATGAATAAATTGCGACATTCTTCTGAATGCTAGTATTTTCAGCAAAGATGTACTTCCCCCTTATTTTTATGTCGCATATCATCATTAAATAAGATAAAGGAAACTGAGACATTCAAAGTTTTTTTTATAATAATTTCCTTTCGTATATTGTTTCCTCGTAAGATTTATTTTGTTGAAAAAAGAAAACAGTATTATTAGCATAAACGCATATTAAAATAACGACATTAATACATATTTATCGCATTCATCAGTCTCATCACCATTGCCCACAATTCTTTTCAAAACTGACGAGCTATAAAATTTCAGTTTGGATATATGTGGAAATCTGTTTCACTTATGAATTCTTATAACATTTAACTTCTTAAACCAACTTCTTTTGTTTTTTTTTATTGGCGAAGAAGACAATAAGATTATCATCTTCTAAAAGAAATAAATAAGTTCTGTTTATGGTTATACTCACTTGCAAATGTCTATCTTCTCTGTAGACTTCATACAACCGAGCAATAACGAAGGGGAACCAGCAAACAAGGAACACCCCGACGACGCTCAGGAGCATCACAGTCACCTAAAATATATGGTTTCGGCCTATACATGAAAGTTTACTGTATAAAGTATCACTCTCTTCATGATTCTGTGAAATAATGAACTTATATATTCTTTGTAGAATATGATTTGGTATTATTAATATTGTTAATACAATAAATGTCTTTATCATCATCAAACCAATAAAAAAACCAATAGGATAAAATATTACACACAAGCGACATACGCTTTGTTCCCTGTCAACTTATGTAAAATGATAGCTTCATATTAAACGTTGAAAAATATCTAGTTAATAGAAAATATATATTTAATATATATATATATAGAATTTTTTATATGCTTCGATAAAAATAGTTGATCAAGGAAAAGCATGATAATAACAGAATTTTTTGTTTTAACTGGTAAAAGCATTAAATAACAAAGGAAATCTTAGCAAATTTTAATAATTTTATCTTCTTGAAAGATGAAAATCAAATTTAAAAGTTTTGATGGGGGGGGATGTTATTTTTTCCTAAATATACCTTCTTGAAAGCTCTTCCGTGGTAGTGATAGCAGACGCCATTTTCTTTGACAGGTCTAACCTTGCTTGACCGGACCTTCCGTAGTATAACCACATACATTGTGATCATGATAATCATCGGCAGGACATAAACAATGATGATTAACAAAGTCCAATATGTCTGCCGTGCTACGTCATCAAGGTCAGGTTCACATGGAAACCAGATGGCGACACATACGGTTTCCACATAATCTGCCCAGATTCTGGTCACGTGTTGGTGAACGATAACAAGCGGGATCGCTGAAATTATCGCCAGGATCCATATTATTAAGATCAAAATGCAGGCTACTTTCCAGTGTTGTGTAGGACGAGACCTGGTCGGGATTACGGCTGCCAGAAATCGGTCTGTCGTGATGACCACCAAGGTGAAGCTGCTGGCACTTCTGGTGGCCACTTGATCCGCAAATGGAAAGAGAAACAAAAAATATTATTTTATTTACATTCCAAACATTTTTTTACACATATTCAACAACATAGAAAATTCTCTTTGGAGAATGACATCAGTAGGAAAGGGACCTATAGTTAATGATATTACTTATTGGCCATATAGAATTTTGATAGAAGAACTATATATAACTATGTATAAAATAAGGCATCTAAACAGTTATAAAATTAACAGAACTATTGTTCTGAAAATACTCAAACTGTATAGCAAAACATAATTCAACTTTGGGTAATAATAATGATAACCTTAAGTTAAGAATAGTCATACATTTCTGGATTTAGGGTTTCACATTCATGGATCAAGGAACAATCAAAAAGTTCTTGGCAGGTGTATCACACGGCGCAATATCGGTCTCAAAAGAGTGCTTCTCTGTTGGTTAGGGTTTGGTTGGCGCAAAATCTACAGTCCAAAATGCACAGGGGCTTCTAAATACATCTGCGGCGTAGTTAAATTGCATTGAAAAGGCTAATGCAGTCCATTCAAATATGTTATATTGGAATTGTTTCAAGGCCGATCACATATACATGGGTGTTTTTGTGGTAAGGACCTCACGGAATAAGTAATATGCTGGTAAACCTCACCAAAAAATGGATATTTTATTCATGATTTAAATACAATTTATAAATAATACCTTTTTAGTTTTCGATGGAATTAAATAAAAAAAAACAACTGCCATACTTACTCTGAACAAAAGTGTTTGCCTTGCAGGTGAAGGAGCCGAGCATCCATCCTTTAGTCAGGTCATCCACGGGGTTAACCCAGAGCGAGAGGACGGTGACCAGGAGATCGGAGACGGCCAGGTTTACTATATACATATTGCTTGTTGTTCTCATCTTTTTCTTGTACAAGATAAGCGTGGCCATGAGTGAGTTACCGATCAGAGACACAGTTATGATAAGGAAGTACACAGAGACCTTCAGAGCGATCTCCCACACAGGGTACAGTCGGCGGGGGTACGGCAACGCAGTGTAGTTATACCGTTCGGAAACCTCGCATTCATTTTTATAAAAGCCCATTGAAATTCTCTTAAGTCCCGTAAAAAAAATTTTCTAACTGCAGCGCAGGAGATTTTGCAAGTTACATTTTTCAAGTTCCATCTAACACATGTGTTAGTTCACCAAAATCAAAATATTGAAACCATCAGTGTGTACGTCATAAATACGACAATATGTAGAGTGGAAGTACACTTATACTTTACCGTTAACAGCAACTAGAACAGTCACTAGAATTTTCTCAAGTTCTGTCACAGTAATCCTCTTCTGTTAAAGCGGAAGACATTCTTTAGGACCGAAGGTCTGACTTATTATGGTGACGTTTCCTCAAATATATCTCCTTAGCATTGCAGTGTCTTGACTTCTTACGTTGGATCTGGGATATCCCTTATCTCTTTCGAAAAAAAAATCTTCCCAATGCTAAAGCATGGCTTGAATTATAAAATAAACACAGCATTGGAATTGTGAAAAATACAGCTTTTTTAGAACACCTCACAACTTTCCATTCCCTCAATGTTTAATGATAATAATTTCATAAACCATAAACAGTATATTCTTTTACATATCTAGTTAAAAGAAAAAATTTCGGTAAGTAATTTCTGTAAATATCGAGGTACAACTGACGCTTACTGCGTATAACAATGCAACTATTTTGCAGATTGCGATCCCAAGTCTTTCCTTAAATACCAACCTCTATGACGATATAGATTTGTACTCTTCGTATTTTTGTAGACTTCTTAACAATTTTTCTTGCGGAGTAATTAAAACACGCCAGTTTATGATGAGCGTAACTGTAATATACCATTGACACCTTTCAGCTTCACGTCCGAGTTTTAAAGGTTCCATGGCGTTGCTCGGCGTTTAGAACACTAGCATATCGGCCTCGTGCAGGGAGTGAAACATGAGTGATCAACTATGATGTAAAAATAGCTAACTAGAACAGATACTTCCCACCAGCTAATGGTCAACGCGCAAACCCGTGATTAAAGAAAATAGTCCAGCCAAGTGCAAAACCAATATATTCAGTCAGAGTTTATCATAGTTATAGCTAATGGGTTTTCAATATAGCCCAGGGTATGACTCTAATACTGTAGCTTGGAGACCGGGAGGGGGTTTTGACAGGTGAAGGGCAAAGCAAACAATTCAGACCTTCTGAGCAAGGCTCACGGTAAGATGCGGCCACGGAAAAGACCCTTTAGCTATCGAGGTGTAGAGGCGTTTGACGTGTGGTTAAGTAATAGCACCGGGTCGGAGGTTGACATTTGTCTGTTCAGTAGTCTAAGTGCTACTCTCAATGATAAATGGTAAAAACTTCATAACGTTTATTACTAATCATAATGGTTTGGTTAGTGTTTTCTCCGATAATAATAATAATAATAATAATAATAATAATAATAATAATAATTAGTATATATTATTTATCATATATTGTAATTATTATTATAAAATTTATTATTATTATATTTACTATTTCTACTTAATAATTAGTAATTATATTTACAGTAAAAATAATTCGTAAGTGTATGGTTGAAAACCATTCATGATTTACAGTAATAATAATACATTAATTAAAGGCAGTAGGGCTCATTGTTTTATTTTTTATAATATCAAAACAGCTTTTGACATTTTGCTTGCTGTAGACCAATAAATAATTTTGTTCAGTAATGGGAACGTCCTTGGGTGGGTCTTCGTCTGATAGATGGCCGAGGCACGTGAAACTGTTTTAATTAAAGATAGAAAGTTTAGAAACACTTTTCTAACCCATACAAAATTCAACGCATATGCGCTGTCTAGGAATATTGAGAGAGGAATGGGGTGGATATAAGAGAGAGAAAGTATGTGTTAATGTGTGTGTGTCTACTGTGTGAAAATGATTGATAACAAATTTGGAATTGACCAATTTGTCAGATTTGACAGCTCTTAATGTGAGTAACATTATGTATTTTAACTATTATTAATATATTTTATGATTTGAACCATAAATATAAAATTCAGCTTTTACCAGAGGCTCACTAATTTATGTATAAAACCGTAGATTTTTTTTATCTGGAAAGAACACGTCATTTGTGAGAATTATATTTTCACGAATACATTTATGAAACTGTCCTTTGAACCAAACTAAAAATTCCAAATAAATGTAATTAAGAATAAAATTATACATCCTCCTCATTTCCCTCCCTCTGTTTAGAAATTATAGGGTCGCCGGCATGAGGGGACTTATAATCCGCCACTGATTACAATAAATTAATAAATTAAATGTTACATGTATAATGGGTAAAGAAGTTATAATGACATCTGTATTATTCCAGTATAGATGTAATGGGTCAGAATGATAATTATCACGAACCATTAGAGGATTTAAGGAAGGTATGGGGATGGGCGCTAAACCTGGCTCCGTTGAACGATTTGGGTTAAGTTAACCTATTCCATGTGCGTTTGTTGTGTGAATGGAGGATTTCATCCAGATCCCACACTTTTCTCTGATTTGATTGGCTGGTACACATTTAACATCATGGACTGAATTTTTTCAACAACTTAGATCTTGTAATGCATGTTGTTTTTATTATCTACTGAAATTTCGGGCTGACAGTGGCAGAAATGCTGTGCTTTTACTGATATCTAGAATTTTTAGTTACAGGGGATTTCCCAGTGTGTGACGTCACTGCCAAGTTGATAGTGCTCATTGATGTGCCAACAGTTTTTGAACAAATCACACAACCTCATGTTTTTAGTGGAAAAATATATAGAAAAAATGTTTTTCCTCCAGGAATTGGGCTCATTTTAAGTAAAATCTATATTAATATATATTTTTTTCAAACCAATTATGTTATATGATAATATAATGAGACTTGGAATACGTTTGCTTGACCTTTGCCGTGAGTGCATGTGCGAAGACTTGAAAAGTAAGTCTCGTATGCAGACGTACGGAACAAGCTAATTCAGAGGGGTTTTTCGGTATTTAGCGCGTATTATTTGTTTCCCAGATTTTTAGGCCGAGAAATAGGGGAACCCTCCAAATGCGTAACCTTTAATTCTACTACTGGCTAAAAATCGTCTATTCTTCATCTGTCGAAGCACATTTGTTCAGTCCATAATTAAAACATTTTCTCTCTATAACTTTGAGACATTCTTATATAAAAATTTCGCACTTGTCGCAACAATTCGAAAAGACAACTTCCTCTTTAAACTTTTGTTAATTGAACCCCTACGAGTCCGAAACGGATGCATCCCCCTTCCATGCAATGAAAGTGCGACAGGAAACCATATAATATAATTTATATTTATACATTTCAACAGGGATTCGTCGAAAAAAACATATCCGCATTCTGTTCATATCAATCTCATATTACTGATAATGAGGGCCAACGTACAATTTCTCTCAAGATTACTAAATCAAGTCATCATCCTGTTTCAATTAATCTTATATATTTTTGACAATTCCAGTTCAAGACTAAGATTTTAGGTATATTTCCACATATTATTTATATGCGCTGTTCTTTGTGTTCCAGACATGGGGGATTCAGAAATTTGGAGAAGGGATGGCCCAAAAACGGGGGAAATTTCCGACATGTGAGGAAGTACAGCGGTCGAGTTCTGGAGGGTGACTGTCTCCTATCCTGACTTACATAACTGACCTATTTAGAATAGGACATTCATATTGAAAATTTACAATAATATAGCATTTGCGGATCTCGAAAAAAAGTTAAAGGGACGCCCAGTTTTAACAAATCTTGGTCGAATATTTAAGCATTTATATCGTTAATAAGTGGCCCACTATAGATTACCGAACAAAAGAGCGGACCCTAACCCATGGACCCATCCCCTTGGTATCGTTTATAAAACAGCCTATGCACATGCTCTTGCATGTGGAAATTTAAACTTGGTTTGCATTACGAAATATTTTGACATTTTGGTGCTCAGATTAGATGACAGTCAGTGACTGCAGATAATCACACCTGGACAGTCAGTAAATTACAGCTTTGATTACGGGAGTCCGTTATTGCAAAGGAAATTGAGAGGCAGAACGATGAACCAGAATTTGGACCTTGATACCTATATGCAGTGTGGAAATCACTTGATTATTATACTGTGGTTACCTTTTTATTCAGAGAGGGTATCAAATTCGTGATAAATAAAAGTAAATTATCGTGAAAATGAAACCTTCGATCATAAGACGCCTAATATAAACAGGTGAACGGTCATATACATGTATAATCTAGCCTCATTTACATTTTATTTATGATTTCCAGGCGACCATGCACACTTGTACCTTTAAAACTCGAAATACAAGAAGATTGATATTATAATGACATATATGTTATGTTAACTGAAAATCCAAGAATGACATAGTAATGATATCAGGTAGTTCATATCATCTGCCTGTAGGGATAAGAATATCTACCCGTTTCTCTGGTCCTCGTCAAATTGTAAAGATTTAGCGCACATTAGGTAATGTGATAATAGGTACACCATGTGTAGGTTACTGTATGGTAAGATCACGAAAATTGAACCCTCGCGAAATCCTGAAAGAAATTAAAATCGCGAAAATTAGCCCTGCGAATGTAAAGTCAACCACATTATTTATGTAATTTAATAACATTAAATAACAATTTTATATTATTAAAAAATAACATATTATTTTATTATAATTTTATATATTGTACACAGAACAATGCATACTTCAGGTTACGGAGCTTAAACCCGATTTACTTAGAACAAAAAATTTGGAACTGTGAACAAGAGGTATAAAGTGTATTTACTTGATAAATAACGCCTCACTGTTAAATTTTATAGTCTCATCCGATAATTCTTGGAACTCAATTTTTCAGTGAACCCACTTTTCTTAGTTAACCCCCCCCCCCCCCCCCCCCACACACACTCTGTAGGAAGCATATGGGGGTCGATGAGATTAATATTATATAATAATTTGTTTAATATTTCGGTAAATGTTTTCTTTGACCGAAATGCAAAATATCGATTTCAGTTCTTTTTTTTTTCTTCTGTCATTTTCGGTCTGCTCTAACTTTCCAATATGGCTGACTTTCAAATGCTGACTTTGTCCACATTATTTGTCTTAGGTCACAGATTTGCACCTCTACTTATTATTTACATTGACCTTGTTCTCAAGGTCGTATACTACATAACCGGTGCCCCATTATCAGTCAGTTAGGGATGTAGAGTGATCACTTCGCGATTGCATACATCTGGTTTATAATTCAAATAAAATTTATCAATAAGATTAAAGATATTAAATGTAAAATATGTTATTCTGCAGTAAGCCTGAATTTACACAAGTAAAATATAAATGATTGCCTCTTTCGGTTGATCATGTGTGTGTGTTTGTTGGTGTCCTCGCATGATATCTAGATATAGGTTCCTGGGAATTTAATGAAATGTATTTTGTAGACCATGAGTCAAATAATATCAAACGCCTACTGCCTATTAACATTCATTAACTGGTAATTTGAAACTTTTCATCATAGTCCGTGACCATAAAAATATTGGTGTAGTCATCCTTGAGTTCGTAAAAAGTACATGATCCTAAGACATTTCTAACGGAGAATCTTGCTATATAAAATGAAACAGCGGTTAAAGCGAAGGAGACATGTGTCAAAGATGTGTTTTAAGAAGTGATCTTGATCTCCGAGGGCTTCATGGTTTTCTTATTTACATTCGGACACATTATGTACGTACAGGATAAAAGAAATCTTGAGAAGTTTAAAATTGGCCACATGGACCTGCTCGCACATTATAAATTCACGTGGGTTCTGCGTCCGGGTGTTTACATTGAACTCACAGTCTTGAGTGCCGAGCGTAGCTGACGATGAAATAAAGGGCAAATGAAACAATTCTGACCGAATATTTTGATTTATCATTGACAATTAAATGACATTTTATTGTGCTAGCTTAGTTACTTGCTTAAGGTGTTCTTGATCTTACAACATTTTGCTATGCATGCTTCAGCAAGAGTTTTCTCATTCACGCGACAAATGTGTATCGATAGTACTACGTGTGACGCACTACGCATTAATAGCACTTAATAGCATAATAAGCTATGACATCCGGAATTCTAATTATTATGTACTGCTGTACAGGACTATAAATATAATTTTGCTGAGTTAAATGGACTATTTTTTCCTTGATCATTGTGGAAAATGCGAAGATTTGTGAATTACAAATTATGGGGCGTAATTGGAGAATTCTCGGAGCACCCTCACCAGCAGTATCCTGACAATTATCCGCACAGTTATCCACAATGAAGAACGCCAGGTGGTCTATTGTAGTGAGCCCTTGATAATGATGACGATTAAAAGTCGCTTGTACTCATTACAGGTCTCTTATATAATGTTCAAACATCCCAGCTGCAAGCAATTTCCGGGCTCATGATCCCCTAGTGGTTCTTCATATAAACTGGATTAATTCCACTCTGAATATTGTTCCGGTGGGAAAAGCGGACTCAAGCAGACCGGAAGAAAATGGACACTCTTAGGATCGTTACTGTGATGTGCTGTTTATTTTTCAAGGTAAGGCATTGTTTTTCCTAACCAAAATTTCCTAAATGTTTTAGTTTTTGATTCATATATACCTTATTTTTTATTTTGTACCCACAATTTTGGTTAAATAATGTGTATAATTTCAATCAGGTTATATTGAGTTTTAATAGGGCCAGAGGGATGTGTAAAATAATATCTTTAAGACGTTTCTCTTCGGCAAGCTTCTGTTATTATTATGTATCTGCATTGTTCAATATGTATTTATTACAAAAGAGAAATACACAGGTGAGGGTGACAATATTTAGGGAGAGATAGAGGGAACAGAGTTTATAGGGAACGAGTGTAATTTAGGTGTATGTATACGTGTGTTAGCGTTCCAAGGTTTATTGTCGGAGATATATAGATATTATGTATTATGATTATTATTCATCGAATTATGGATCGATGGACCGACACGCATATGTTGACTGTGACAACAAACTTAAACAAAACAATCGTGACATGGAATTAAAAACCAAACAGAAATTTTATACTACATATTAAATTTGTATTAAACGACATATGTTAATTTTAACAAAGAATGACAAAGTCTAAAATAAACCAAGCTTAGAGATTGTTATGTTTGTTGCCAGTTTTCAAACAACTATATTAACGTTCCCCATACCTTTACTGAGCACAAAACCAGTAAATTATGCTTTCAGGAAAATGTTTATATGAAAAAAATACAAGGCTCGCATCTTTATTTGCAACATCATTATATTATACCCATCCTGATGCATAGATATGATCACCAAATACGCATCTAAAATCCAAATAAGTTTACGTTTGTCAACGATACGCACAACTATGTTACTATAGATATGTGATAAGACGCCTCCTATCAGTGCCGAAACCGAGAAATGAGTTCTACAAAAACAGCTTTTCTTGCCTAAGCCCTTCTGAACTCATTTCCCAGAGAAATCAAGTGTCTACACTCATAACTTACTTTAAACGAATGGTAAAATCTTTTCCTTTAAATGTGTTAGCTTTGTTTATTTAAGGAGAAACTTTGAATAAAATAGCTTTTTACTATTCAAATGACCCCTTTTTTATAAACCGGGTTGTGCAGAGTATATTCTGATAATGCTTATTTTGCAAAAAAAGGTATGGTTATGAGGCACCGTTCGCGTCAATTTTAACCCCCCGGCATAAAAAAAATTTATTTTGATTTACATATTTCAAGAAGATAAAATAATACAATTTTGATAATATTTCCTTTGTTAAATTGACCTTTTACCTGTTTAGAAAAATAATTCTGTTTTTATCATGCTTTTCCCTGATCAAATTACATTATTATCGAAGCATACAAATAAAGGTAAAACAAAAATCGCCCGCCCCACTGATTTTTTATCAGTGCCTGAAAACCGTACCTTTTTGTGGCCTTATTCCTTTAACGTTTCCTTTTAAGTCATCTAATACATATTTTAGATATTTGACTGTTTAATTACTTATAAATTTTACTTGAGAACGGGTTTGTGTATTATGGTGTAAATGCTATGATTCTTGTCTGATATGATTATATAATATTTATGTACGTTTATTTAAGTATAATTTTTGCGTTCACCATATCATAAGTATATTGTCAGTTTTATCATTTTATGTATATTATATTTCATGTTATATTAACAGGACCCTTTGTAAGAACAGTTTTTAATCATTGCACGGGTTGCCCTCTACAAATATTTTGAATAAATTAATAAATAATTAAAATTCACTTATTGGTAGACCCGCACAGAATTTTTTTGTTACCTTGTGATAGTCTTTTACACAGACACACGTTGGCGCTTCGTAATCCCCATGCATGCAGTTGAGCTGCTAGCCTCTTCCACAGGCTCATCCAGGCTACCGTGTGTCTGTGTATGAGACTACTAGTGCAGCCCGTGGCAGAGGCTAATTTTGTGATGGACTGTAAACAAGAAATATACAGACTGGTAGCCAGCAGAATTCAACGAGCCCCGTCACAAAGTTGCATATAATAATGTGCGGGTCTAACGGGCCTAAATTTATAGATGCAATAAAGTTGCAAACGAAGATGCCTGCCTTGTGTGTGTGTGTATATATATATATATATATATATATATATATATATATATATGTTTTGCTCTGTGTTAAGTTTAGGGGAATATTTATAAAGCTGATTGAAAACTCTTTAAGCCAGTGTATGTGCCAACAGGGTCCAAGTGCCTGTTCATTTGTATAACAATGCTACATTTCCAGGACGTCTTCACCGCAGCTGCCAGGCGTGTTCACATTTTCTATTTCCGAAAATCATCGGCAATTTAAACATAGGAACCGTGCTGATTATAAATAATAACATCCCCCCCCCCCACCGACGAACAGCACAAACAGAACACCTATACATGGCCGATATACACCTTTATCCGTACTGCTGGCGCCAATGTTAACACATTTCATTTTGAATGATAAATGTTCTTATATCTTCATGTCAAAATGCTTCCTTGTTCTGTTCCACTTGCTGGTTCATATGTTCCCGCCAAAGTGCGCATAAACGTTAAACGTAACACACGTTCATTTATACAGAATTTACCTGAAATAAACGAGCGAATCCAACGATATTTTATACAAGAAGCGGGACAGTCCAAAACACCTGTGAAACTGAAACATACAATATACCAACTGTGACACTGAAACATACAACATACCAACTGTGACACTAAAATGAACAACATACCACATACAACATAGCACTGACACTGAATGTACATCATACCGGTACTGGCACTGAAATGTACTACATGCCGTCACTGACACTGATATGTTCATCATACCGGGACTGACACTGAAATGTAAAACATTCCATCGCTGACACTTCAATGTTCAACATACCAGCAGTGTCACGGAAATGTTCAACATATCAGCAGTGACACTGAAATGTACAACATGCAGCAAACAACTGACCCTGAAACATACACTCATGACATGTTCATTCTATGACACACTGCAGGGTTGCACATGACCTCGGCCCCTGCATTAGTGACTCTCTCATATATATTACTGCTGTCTTTTCTTGCAGGTGATCACATCCAATGGGGAATACTGTGACCAGGACCGAGTCTGTATTGTTCCCCAATGTGACATGGATTATGAGATCGAGTCTGGCAGATGTTGTCCAGTGTGTAAGAATGGTAAGACATGAAGACATTTACAATCATGTAATTTAATATCGTTAATGTTGTATACACTGTATATATATATATATATATATATATATATATTTATATATATATATATATATATATATATATATATATATATATATATATATAGATGGAAAGATAGATAGATAGATAGATAGGTAGATATTTCACTCAGACGGAACTGTTAGAATATCACTTTACGTTAGTACGTTATATCACTTTTGGTAAAAAATGATGTCTCAACAACACTTTAAGTCGCTGTCACCCCTCGTTTCCGCAGGACTGGTAAATTAAGTATGCTTAACTAGCTCCAAATTGGAACAAACTGTTATTTAAATTTATCTGTGCCAGTGCATCTTATATTCAGCCCAGCTGCTATAAGGGTGATATGTTATACGTGTTGCCAAAAAGTATTTACATTAAGGAAAAAAAACCCAATCCGATAGCTTAATCATTAACAATAATAGGTAAAAAAATCCTTTGGTCCTTTGGTTACATCGATTATCTTTAACGAGCTTTGTGAATCATTTTGTTAAAAATAACGCGATGCCAGTACGATTAGGGGTCCAAATTTCAGGAATGTGGACAGTCCATTTATTCGGATACCCATAAGTCCGACAAAAATCCGGGCACATTCTTTAACAATTCTTGAGATAATGGTTAATTAATGTCACGGGCAGCCGAAAACCTAATTACTTATGGGCATCTAGGTATCCAAGTATTGTGGGTTCCATAAGGAACCCTACACCAGGGTTCCACCAAAAACCTTGGAAGTGCCACAGTGAAGAAACTGACCGGTTCCTCTCGGAACCCTTGAATATGTTTTAGATGGGACCTGTAAAGTTCCATGAATCTCGGAAGGTTCCAAAAAGAACCTGGTGATTAAGGTTGCAGTTGGAACCTAAATAGGTTTCCCACTCATTCCACTGCGAAGAACCCTTTTTGGTTCCACCTGGAACCCTTTGTCCCTTAAGTGTAAGAACCCTAAGTTGCAGTTGTTTCAGTTTTTCTTTATCTCTTTTTTTCCTAAAGTTAGAAACGATTTGTTTCCCAACGCAACAGCCCATATAGGAAAGATTTCTATGGTATGCATACACACGATTAGCCAATAAACGGCTCTGTTCATTATTGCACTAAATATATCATAATTTTCAGGCCCGACCTGTAAGCTTGACGGCTACGTGATGGATGATGGCGACTACAGATGGAAGACAGTGGAGATTTCAGGCAAATCCTGTCAGTATACATGTAAATGTATCGGCGGCCACCTAAGCTGTACCATCAACCAATGCAGCCATTTTGGGGACTGGGCAAATTAAATAACGGCAACACTTTGAACAGAAACATATGTTTAATAAAAGAGTCAAATATCATTCATAAGAATTCTTATTATTGGCCTCAGATGGTTTGACTTCGGTGTGAAATGACTAAGGTTTATATGTTCATCTAAATATCCTCTATTGCCCTCGTATTAGTCAAATCGTTTGTGATGAGCGAATGTCATAGAGATTTTATGGTGATGTAGGTCTCATTGTAAGGAAGGGTCGGTTTAAGTTAATATTTAAATGTAATTTAAATCTAGGGCAAATACAAGAGTTTGTCCGCCTGTCTGTTTGTTCTATCCTTGGCATTTAAAAATTGCTCATTTCAATGAAAGATTGAGACAGGATGGATGTCAGAGATGTCTTGTGTATGTTGTGAAGTTGATCGGGATAACTCTCCAGCCTTGAATTAGATAGGCGCTCTATTACTTCTCTGTAGTTTATATTATGGAATTCCTGATAAGTTCTGGAATTTAGACTGCTGTTTCCTGTACTAAAGGGAGGGATACTACGTCACAGTCTCATATATATATATATATATATATATATATATATATATATATATATATATAATGAATGAATGAATGATTAAGCATCAACCAGTAATAGCCTAAACCTTTATCACCGAACTCTCCTGTGCCCACGGCATGGATATGCTCATTTCCGGTCTTAAACTGACGGAAAAAATGAAAAGTGTGTCCTAAGGGGATCATTTTCCTTATTTTTCGATAAATCGAGAGATATTTCAAAGGAGCTATTTCACCGCCAACTGTCGGCAACTACGATAGTAGATCAAGGCAGCTAGACTATGTCACAATTAAGGCTTCAGGCTTTTCTAGTGATATCTTCTCATTTTGAGACACAGAGAGTCACACTGCAAAATGTTCAGTTGTTCCTGTAACATCAACAAACACAACTAATTCTCTTAATACAATGTGGTTAGTAGGGCTGTATACAAACTTTTGTCTTGACGGTTGCGTATTAATTAACAAATTTATTTTTAGGCATGTTATTCCTGTGGCATGCGCAGCATAATGTTCACCTGTCACGGGTGTGCTGTTTTGTTATTATTTTATTTAAAATATATAAGCCATATTCTCCATTACATTAAAGAGTCACCTGTCATCTTTCGGATGAAACTTAACTATTCTTCAAGTGCAATATATGTGGTACATGTAGGGTTAGCTAATGCTTATAATTTGAGGTATGCACTTCATAAGCGTTCTATTTCTGGTCCCTGCAACCCTCAAAGGCTGTCAGTCCTGTATTGTAAGTTTCAGTTATGTGTGACGCCTGGCAAAGTGGGATATTTGTTCTGGAAAACTTCAAGAATATTGGTTCCGGCAAGGTACCTTGCATAATAGTGTCTTAACAGATGTGTTACAGCCTCCTTAATATCTTTATTATACTCGATCAAAAGATATGGTTCACATTCGCAGGCTTAATGTTTAGTTTGCAATTTTTTAATAAAATAAGATATGCGCAGTCTTTCTCAGACGACAAGCATGCAAGGGAGGGACATTTTTTGTTTAAATAAATCTTTTACTTTTGAAATCACATTTTAAATATATTCATTGTTTGTGCAAGAAGTTCTTCCATTAAAACTTCTTGGTATGTCCGACCCATTTCAAATAAAGCACAGCTAAGTGATAGTGTTATAAAATAATTGCGTTTGTGTTTTTAGTTAAGATTACACCGATTAGATTTTCGTTTCATTTTCCTTCTGTCCGTGTTTGCGTTATATCTCCAATATGACTGATTTTCTAGAGCGGCGGCGCAACAGCCTGGTCAAGGTAAACAAGTGTCCCAGGAATGTCTGCAGACTCCATTAGAAATAGGGCAGAAAATGGTGCAAGACGCAAAGTCTGGCCTTTTTTTGGATATTAATCTTGATATTTTTCTATTTTCATATTTTTAGGTCGAAGGGAGCAAACCCAAAACCAAGCCTGTTTGCTCAGAGCAATAGTTACAGCTGACAGATTTACACCTGATATTTTTATTTGATCTTGACCTAATTTTCATGGTCTTACGCTATATAGCTATTATCGATCAGTTTTCAGAGGTGCCAGCGGGAGACTTCCAACGTTTCCCTTGACTCTTGCAGAACTAGGTGACTCAATGTTTTATCAAGTGGAGAATTCTACTGTGTTCTATTTGATATAATAGAAGAGATGGAAGAGTACTTCACATAAGAAACAGTGTAAAATGACTAAAATGGTCAGTACATCAAAGAAAATCCATTTAGAATAGTTCATGTTACATTCTTTTATTATTTAAATATAGATGTCACGTGACGAAGGGACGGTCCACTCTTTATTTCATCCACGATCCATAATGGCTGCATTCGGAAATTGTACAGCTGAGATTCCCGCCCAAGCATTTGCACCTGTACTCGCAGGACTTTCCGGATATGGTCACAATCCTGGACTTGTATGTTCCATCTTCTAACAATTCATAATCATTAGAGTTCCTTTCCACCTTCCACACACAGGTCGGCCCTGTAAAGCAAAAACATGCTGTTACTTCGAACAGACTGCAGGATACACATTTTTTTAACGAATATATATATATATATATATATATATATATATATATATATATATATATATATATGTATCCGCATGTATCCGGAGGTACATATGCGGACTCTAACTGTTTTCTATTTAAAACAGTTGTTTATGTGACTCAATTCGTTTCCTTTCCAGCACCCTGCAATTTAAACCAACATATTGCAGCCACAATCCCTTCGAACATGTTATTTACAAATCTATAAGTACGTTCTCCAGTTGTATACCACAGTTTGGAGTGTCACTAAAACTTGATTTATTAACTATGTTTACTGATATATACCTAAATTCTTGCCTTAAAAAAGGCAAAAATCTAATGTAGCTGACCTGAGTCTTATGGTAGTAAACAGAAAAATAGTTCGTGTCCTAGCTTATATACAACTGTACTTTGAGGAGTGCGATATATACTACAAAATTATTTTGTACAACAAATGCGTGCACATTTGCAGTGCCATAATTTGTACCTTCGTATTGATGGTGGGTCTTTTTTCATTTTTACCTGAGCCTTTGAAAAGACAGCTGTGTACCTATCTCTCAAATGCAACTAGAAATCTGCATTCTAATGAATGCAAGCCTCCGCCGTTCATTTATTCGACTAAAAAGAAAGATTCATTCGTGCACAAGTGACTACATTTTTTATATTCCTTGATCAGTTCCTGGATCCGGATCATATGTCCGATCCACACTAATTTCTAAACGATTCTTTATTGACCCTATTCCTGAAATGCCCTGAAATTTTCGAAAATTCCGTTAATTATTGCGTGAGGTATGTTGTGAAGACACACACTCACACACACACACACACACACCCTACCTCTCTCACACACACACACACGAATAAAGTAATCCTAAATGTAAAATTAGAAACACAGCACTACTGCAGGCGCCCGCTGCTGTAAGTACTGAAACAACAATGCATGTTCAGTTATTTTATACAACATATTACAGACAAGTGCTGTAAATTATCTGTTCGTATGCTTTGATTCCCTCCACGAACTAATGTATTATGCATGATTGGCCCTGTACAAAAGCTTGAAACCCTGTGAACGTTGTTAAGCAATCAATGGGATATATGCAGTGTCATTTTTGACCCAAAAAAGTACGAATACATTAGGCCAAACAAAAAGAATAATCTGTTCAAACAAATCGTCGGATTTTATTTTGAACTCGTGAAACAATATTATTATGAACGAAAACGAAGTCCTTGGTAATATGCTGTTTTATGCCCTTACCTAGTTCCTTAAAAATATAAATGTATAATAAAAAATGACTAAATTATTTGTTACATATAGCATATTGTATTATAATTGATGGTGGTCGAACTAGACTTTGTCACTGAACTCCTGAGCGGCCATGACTCGGATATGCACATATTTGTCTTGAGCTGTCCGGAATACTGCAAAATATGTCCCAAGGGGGTCATTTGAATTACTTCCCCTTAAATTAAGAGATAAATAGAAGTATCGTTTGAGGGGGATATAGAGCATTAACAATTCTATTCTTAACTTTTGTCTTACCTTTTGCTTATTAATTTACAAATTATCTTTAGGCACGTTGTTCGTGTGGTTTGTGCGACAAAATGTTCACCTGTCACTAGTAATCTGGTTATATTAAGGATAAGCTAGTACCATTTAAAACAAAATGAAGCACATTTTCCGGTCTTCCTGATAGTTTACAGTTTTTGGGTTACACTTTTGTCTGGACTGGTAATGTTTATGCTTAGAATAAAACTCACCCAATCACTCCATATTTTTATCTGCCTATTCCGTAGAACAAATTTTTTTTTCTGTGGAATCAGCTTACGTTTTAAATCCAGTTATAACGAATGACACCTTGTTGAGTCCTAAAGGTGATAAATATCTTTTCAGTGAAAAATTTGTGGTTTCTAGATAATCAATGTTACCGCTTTAATATTGAGGAGTAATGTGTTCTACAATATTAATTAATTTCGTCACAATATTAATTAATTTCGTCATATTATATATAAGAATATGCTTAATTCCGTTAGAATAAATGGGAATATTGCTTAATTCCATCATACTATATAGGAATATTGCATAATTCCGTAATAATATAAAGAAATGTTGCTTTATTCCGTCATAATTTATAGAGGTATTTCTTCATTTTTTCATAATAAAAAAGGAAAATCGCTGTCTTAATTCCAAAAGTGAATATTTTCACTACATCTATTTTGTATACCTTATTTATCTTGCAAAATTTCAAGAACCTATTAAAAGCACATTGAACAACCTTAAGACCCGGCCCGGCACCACGCATGCAACAAGCCAGTGTGCCGGCGGTGTGTAAGAAAAATGTAACAACATTAGCTCTAGGGGAATCCCTCGATAGGCTGGAATCCGTTTTGCTGGCAACGAGAACGTTGTCACGATAAAATACTCTTAATGTCATTATAGGCCGATGAAGATTAAACAAAGTGGAAGCGTTATTTGACCTATTAATGCCTCCGACAGAAGGGTATGTCTTCATCCCCGTTCGTCTGTGTATTTGTGTATGTGTTTAAACACAACATAACTCACGCATTCATGAACGGAATCTCATGAAATTTTCAGGCCATTTCAGGAATGGGCCAAGGAAGAACCGATCCGACTCATGATCCAGCTCCAGGAAGGACTCCCTGGAATATTAATAAATGTACCGTCACTTATGCACTTATGCCCCGAAAATAGGTGAATGCAAACTCGGGTTGGGTGCACGAATGAATCTGGGAGCATGGGCTAATAAGAGAATACAAACACGTTTTTATGGAGCTGCCAACACAGCGGAGACTTGCGTTCTTGAGAACCCATGATTAAGTAATGTCTGCATTGTATGGACAAGAGAATAAGGGGAAGCGGGTGTCTCCTGTCTTACCGTTTCTGCAAACTGGGCAGCATGAACCGGGGTAGAACGTGTAGTCCATGTCACACTGAGGGACGATGCAAATATGGTTTTGTGAACAACTTTCTCCAGAACTGTTCATCACCTGATGTACAAGAAATGCCATTCGAATTATTACTTTGAAACGATAATGTTTTGAAATTATCTATCACATTCAAAAACACCTTGAACATGCATCATCACATTTAACACGCACACTCTTACACCCTCCACACACACACACACACACATTTATATATATATATATATATGTATATATATATATATATATATATATATATATATATATATATATATAGAGAGAGAGAGAGAGAGAGAGAGAGAAAGAGGAAAGTCTACACACTATGGTGGGATATAATTAAAATATTAAACACATAAAAGAGAAAAACAACTTTTGCCTGGATTAAAAGTTAACAATAGCCATATATATATATATATATATATATATATATATATATATATATATATATATATATATATATAACAGTAGATCTTAAAATAATCGTTCCCTGAAATGCCTTAAGTAAACATTTCAGTCGTTTAACATAATGCCCACCAGTCATTACATGAAACGACTAAATTCAAAAGAATGTACACAATGCATAAGCTAATACAACGGTACAATTGTCAGTAAACGCCAAGACAGTTTAAGTTGATGCAAACATACTCGGTGCATGATACTCTGTTTATTTATTTTACCTGAAGAATTATTTCTAATCAAGTTTGATCAAATCGTCGTGTGGGTCACTGCGCTCATGTAAACTTGATTCTGAGAATATTTTCATAAATATTTGTATATTGCCTAAAACTGTCAGACAATTTACCAAAAGCCTGATACACTCAGGCAGTTTATAAAATGACTGGAATTTTCAGAAATTTTACAAATTTATTGAAAAATCAGTCAGTTTATTTGACACATAGACTGAGATGTAAAAATGAATAAAATACTGTTGTTATAACATAAAAATGATTTAAATGACGTTTAATTTAATTCATATACCTTAAATATACCACAAATAATTATTATATTTTATATTATACTGTTGCACAGTATAATGTTTCGCATAATGAGAAGCATCCATTCAGCTTGTGCTGGTTCTTGCAGTAATAATTATGAAATCAAGTAACATATAAATTTTATACTGTCTCCGAGGCACAATATTCTTTTGCACTTGGGAGTGTATGCACCCTCCCCTCCCCTAGGCGAGCAAAATTTGGGATACTGGTCATTCGAAAGTTCTACAATTTGATGCAATGTCTGTATCAAATAACAGGCAACATGGTTGCTTCAGAAACCAAAAAATGTATAAAAGGAGATGGATCTAAAAATACTTAAGACACCAAACGCCCCTGTGAACCCTTTCCCTCGAATCCAACGCTTGTTAATTAACAATAAAAATACAGATCCTGGTTTGAATTCTCGAAATCTGTATGCACTCTTAAATCTGTGTTTTAATATCTTGGACCCGCGGGTCCCGCATGCTGATCAAGCAGTGTTGGATTTCTGCGGGGACCAGCATGCGGATGCCACCTGCGGTAAGTTCCTGGTATTTTTCCTTGTCTTTGGAAAAGATAAAAGATCTGTTAGTACATTAGACTGAATAAAAGATAATATACGACATGTTTTTATCGTGATTTAAATAGGCCCTACGGCCCAGAGGCCAACTCTAGGTAACGTAAACACGTGGCAGGAGAGATATGCCCGTCGCAAGCCATGCCTGGCTTGTATTATATATATAATGTTTAAACTGAATATTGGATTAAAATATTATGTACACTAAACTTAATTTGAAAAGAAATTATGATTATTACTATATAACCATATAACTATATACTACCAACCATCACAATTTGGTTCAGCTCAGAGAATGTAGATAGGAAACTTTAATAAACAGAAACAAACAAAAGTCAACATTTGTGATTAAACCCTCCCTTTGTACCTCTCTTTGAATCAGGCACTTTGTAAATTGACTGAAAATTTCAGGCAATTCATAATTGGCCTGATTTTATAAACTGACTGTAGCATATATATATACGCTATATATTTCAACGCACCTACACCCCATCGTGATCGACAGTGGACTAGAGGAGACATAAGGGTATTCTTGTGGGTATGACATTTTTTTTTTGTGCGAAAAAGAAAAAAATAAACCATAATTAATATTACATTTCATGAATATAATTTTGCATTTCAATCACATGGTCAAAATCTTTACACGGATGGCAGATTCCTGTTGAATAAACAGTTAAAAAAAAAAAAAGAAAGCAAAGTAAACATGCGTGACTAAACTCAAAAGCAAGCAGCATAAAAGATCCCATGCTAGAACTCATAACTCTCATAATCATATAAACGGTCAAGAATACAATGTTCACAATGACAACAGTACGAACAAAATGTCGAAAAACATCAAAACCCGCCAGGGTGATCCTCAAGAAACTTTGCTATGTTGGTTCACAGATGCACCTGTCACGGTAGAACCAACTCTATGCTATGTCACCTCCAGATCACAGCAATCCGCTAATACCGATCAATACCGAATCCTTTGAATTATTTTTTTTTCATGGTAAGCCAGATAACCCTAAAAATTTATTAGATTGGTACCTGTATGTTTTCTTAACCCTCCACAAAATTTCAACAATATTTTTTCAGAGTTGTTTGCGTAAAATGCTGACAAACAAATCGAGGGTAAAATATGATACCTCTCGCCACCTGGCGGAGCCAAAAATAAGATAAACATGCGATTCCGCAGAACGAGTATTTTTTTTGCGTTTTGATTGAGTCCTTCTTTGATAGGATTAGAAGGATTTAGCAGGAAAAAAATATCTTACCATGAAAAACATGCAGCACAGCACGAATAAGGCTTTTATCGCATCCATATCGATAACTGCCACGTACACACAGTCAATGGTACACCCGGGGGGCTTTTAGTGTTGTACTGAATTGAGTGAACACTCTTATGTTTATATGAATACTAGTTGCCGAAAAGATCAAAGTCAAATTCAAACTGCCCTCTATTATCCTTCATTATGTTGTTTATCCAACCAGAAACTATCAAAATAGACGTTTTGAGGATTCATGCGACTGATGGCCAGGGCTTAATGGTGCAGTCCAAGAGAAAATTGAGTGTTCTAGTATTAGACCGTTATTCATATTACGTGTAATTTTCTAGGTCCTCCAAATTGCACGTGGCTAATCAAAAAGAAACAATGCATCGTAAATGTCAAAAGTGTGGTATACAACTCCGATATTTTGGGTTTATCACCAAAATTATTCCAACTGCATGGGGCAGCGTGGAATATAATGCTAACCTCAAACGTGTGGCGCAGTTTATCTTGTCCTATAGATCACAGGATAACATCGTGAATTAACCCACTTGACTACCAGGTTAACAGCTATGCTTTGTTCTTTGACCATCCTAGATTGACAACCTGGACCATTTTATGTTATCTTTTAGAAATGTAAACAACACTGCTTGACAGTACCACCGAGGCTCAGATATAGGATAATGCCAGATAATCGCGTCGACCACAATTCCTAATATATGTACATGTGACCTAGGCCCCCACAGTAATGAGAGGAAATTTCGCTGTTACCCATATTTATTACAGGAGGCCTTACACGTTTTACATTCATTGATATATGTTTATGGTACAAAAAAATTGTATTAATATTTGTATATGCTGCTATATGTATACAGTCATATTTGCTGAAGTGTGGCATCAAAAGTATTCCGGCACATGGACTTTTCCAGTTCCCCTGTTTCATATACGTGCAAATGGTACTGTCTATGACTTCACACAGTCCTCGTGTGTCTGCTTAGTATAACCAGACTCCCTACAACAAGAAGAGACTTGACAGAAAATAACACACGAATGAAATATCGGGTAAAAGCTTGAAAAAAGACATTTAGATTATTCAGTTAAGTTACGCAATAGGACCACCAAGTGGCTTTTTTAATGATAGCGCCCAGGTTAACTTTATTTCCACTTGTTATCAGAAGTAAGCAAACGGTTTTAAAACGAAATATTGGCAGTTACTAAAATACTTTTACTAGAACATATTATACTTCATGTATTTTTTTTATTTAACATACCTTGCACGTGAATAGGCCCCTTTAATGGAGTGTTGGGGGTTGATTTCACATCATGAAGCGGAAGCGAGTTCTCAAACACTGCATGCTTAGTCATATGCAGCCATGCCCCAACGCTGAAGTCTGAGTTAACAGAGTCAACTCATGTAAATTTAAAACAAAAGAAAAGAGAGAGAGAGATATATATATGACTTACCTAGATACTTTGTATCTTATCATCAGTATTAAACCTCCTACCGGCCTGACCAAACCTATACACATAATGAACAATGCCCAAAACAGTAATGGTAATTTCAAATATCAAGTTTCTCTATATTGTTATATGACATCAGGAAATACTGTTAGTTATTTGATAGAACTATAATAATCATCCGTTACTAATTTTGATCAGCAATAATTATAGGTCCCTATGTAAATAGCATATATATATATATATATATATATATATATATATATATATATATATACACACTAAGTATACGATTTGAAAAAAGTGTTGGGTGTCATATTATAATAGTTTCGTAGGTAGAGTAAAGGTTAAAGCCCCAATGTTACAGCAGGTACTCGGACTGTTATAAAAACACCTAAAATTACTGACAGTAACTATTATACTGTAAACAGATCTTAACAATGGCTTCTTATGAAGGGGTGACATTCAAACGGGTCACACCCACACTGCACAGAATCAGACTCACAAGAGAACGACCCTGCTGGTTATGGATTGTAGGTATATAAATCCTATCCCGTAATGCACTGGGGGTTCTATATACACCAGCGGCGCAGGAATTTTTTTTAATATTGTTTATTTAAAATCAAATATATGTACAATCTTCTAAGCATACACACGCGATGTAATAAATCAAAAACAAAACATACAATGTTTTTCAAAACAAACATTTTCCATACCATACACGATTACATATACATCTAACATATTCTAACCTGAAGAAACTAGTAACCGTAACATACATTAAGTGATTGCACCCATATACATATAAACATATACTTACACATATACATACATATACTCCTGCTTAAATGAAAATTAACAAATGTAAAGACAACGTATAACGTATATAGATCGAACATACACCTAACCCCTGGTAAAATAAATATTAACCAAAATAATATTGTGTTAACATCAAAACATGAATCCATTCCTAATCGAAATTTTCCTTACAAAATAACATAATCGAAATAAACAGACTAAAAACCAACTTAACGGAAAAAGGTTGTAAACTAAGTTAACAAGCCTAGTTTTCAAAGGTAACAATATTATCCATCCCTAGTCACAGAACTTGCCAAAATTCAAATTTATTAACGAAGGTAGAAAACATAACGATTACATCCCAAGATATATACATAATACTGAATCGAAGTAAGCAAGACATAAATTAAAAGTATATACTAGTATTCGGACGAAAGGAAGCATCGAAAATAATCAAATCAAATACTTATTGAGATAAAACAAACCTAAGCTATGTTAACCTCAAAACATGTGTATGCGGACAAAGAGAAGCACTTAAATAACCAAATCAAATACTAAATCAGATTAAACCTCAACGCATACCAGTGATAATATTGACACCAATAAATCAATCCCTAGTCACAAATTTTCCTAACAAAATACAGAATCAAAATAAACCCAAAATCCAAATCACGGACGAAGGCAGAAAACACAAACAATTCCATCCATAGTTATCAGTGGAAAAAAACCACCCTACTCGCGAGCGCACACACACACAAAATCGCTCAAACCTACTGGATGTCCTCTACTACCAAAAGGATATAATATTTATTCGGACGGAGGGAAACACGTAGACAAAGAACCTAATGTAATGCTGAGGATTAACCAAACATGGATTAAGTTAAATTTAATCCATCCCTAGAAAATGAGGAACCTATAATATAAGATCAAGCAAAAACCATATGGACCGTACCGAAGTGATAAACTTCCAAACACATAATCCCTCCCCAATACCATCTACCGAAATGCCTTTGTTAATATATATGAATAAGTTCGTATATAAGTTTAAATATGCACCTATTTGTACAAATATGTTTTTAACGCCTGATCACATTTTTTCAAAAGGTATTATTAAATCAAAATTGAAAGATTAAAACCATCATCTACTATACATAGAGCCCTATTGTGCCACCATAACTTCTTAAATTTTTCTTTACCATATTCTTCTTTGTCTTTACCTGAAAGATGCTCCTGTTTAATTCTGCTTATGTGGATGGTCTTTAAGACGGAAAACGGAGTAAACGAACGGGACAATATACTTCTATTTCTATTAACCCATAATACATATTTAGCAGCGCATAGAATGAAATCTAGTAACTGAACACACTCGTCTGAAAATTCTTTCCACCTATGTCTAAAACCAAAACATATAGTATATAAATTTACCTTAATAGATTTACTTGTAATCTTTTCGAACAAATTATTAACATCGATCCAAAATTTAAAGGCCACAGGACAATCAGAAAAAATATGCAAATTACTTTCAGTTCGGTTGCACACATGACACAAATCTGTCAAACTTAATTTACATCTTTTTAAAATATCATTGGACGGCAGACATAAATGAAGAAACTTCCAATTGATATCTAACTGATATGGGTCATTCAAATTACGATAACAATATTGAAAGACATGTTTGATATCTAATTCGCCCGTGAAAATTCTTCTCCAAGAGGCCATATAAATTGGTTCACACACCTGTGTCAATAATATATATATTCTTCGTGGTGAATTTATCAGATTCTAAAACTTTATCACGTTCACAATTAATAACATAATCTTTCACATAATCAGTCAATAAACCTTTTCTCAGAACTGAAATCCACTGTGATGGAAAACAATCAAGTTAATATATATCTGGTCTTAAACCAGTCTACTTTGGGAATCTTAAAACGAGATGCAACTTCCTCTAATCTATGAAAATAACCAATGCGCCTATTTCAGACATGTTTAACTAAAGTACAACCATTTAAAATAAATTCCTTAATCATAAAAGGTTTTCCTTCGTCATTACACAATTGCGGATTCAAAAACATAGACTCATTCAATATAACTTTCTTATTGAACGGACGCTTTCTGGCTGTAATATTTAATTTCTGACACAATCTTAACATTTCTCTATAAATAATAGGTTGATTTTTACAATTTATACTGTTTACCTCATACTCGCCTTCTAAAATGTTCTTTCCAAAATTAATACTTTTATACAGTCCAATGAAAAAATCTGCTAATGTTTGACATTTATGATTAATTTTTAACACCTTAAACAACCAATTCACCCTTTGTGACTCAACCTTTAATGAAATTTTAACTAAGTTATGTCCGCTTTATCTCTTGGAAGAAATATTACGTCTTTCTTCACCAAGTGTTTTTTGAAATTCCAAAAGAAATCCAATATTAATCCTTCTAGTTTCTCTATTATCCATGCTGGCATAATAATAATATTGAAAAAATACCATGTACCACTGGTGACTAATGAATTTGCTACTACAACCTTACCAATGTAAGTTAAATTTCGTTGCGACCAAAAATATGATGTATTTTGAAACTCTTTAATCTTCGGATCCCAATTCAGTTTTGTTGTATCTTCATTACCAAAATAAAAACCTAAAAATTTATCATATTTAGATGTTCAAGAAATATCACAAGGTGTATTCCCCCTTCCAACATTTGTACCAAGCCATAAACCTTCAGTTTTTTCCATATTTACCTTCGATCCGGATGCAGCCTGAAAAATATTTAAAACGTTTAAACATCTATATATAGAATCAATGTCGGACATGAACAAAGTAGTATCGTCTGCATACTGTGTTATCTTGAGTTCAGTATTATCTGGTAAAGTGATACCTTTAATGGTAGTATCTCTTCTAATGAAATTTGCAAAAGTTTCAGCTACAATAATGTACAGAAGTGGGCTTAACGGGCAACCTTGCCTTGTGCCCCTATACAAATTGAAAAAAAAGATGACATATATCCATTAAGTTTAACGCAACTTTGAACATCTTTATAACATATTTTAATCCATGAAATAAAATCTGACCTAAATCCAAAAATACTTAAACATTTAAACATAAATTCCCAACTCAACCGATCGAAAGCCTTTTCTTGATCTAAGCAAATCATAGCCCCTTGTACATTTAAGAACTTAATATAATCTATGGTATCACGAATTAAACTAGCTGTCTGAAAAATGGATCGACCTTTCACACAACATGTCTAATCATCAGCAAATATTTCGGGTAGTACAGTCCTCAAACATTAAGACACTTGGTTAAAATTTTATAATCAATATTTAAGTGACTTATAGGACGCCAATTTTTTAATAATAACTTATCACCCTTTTTAAAAATTAACGAAATAACTCCTTTCTTCTGAGATGATGATAAATTACCTAAAAGGAAAGCGGTATTAAGAACATTCACCAAATCAGGACCAATAAGGTCCAAAAATGCTTATAGAATTCGGCAGTCAGGCCGTCAATGCCTGGGCTTTTATTTGGTTTAAAATCCTTAAGTGCCTTTGTTAATTCATCTAAAGTTAAATGACCTTCACATTGAGCCACGGAGACCGGGCTCAACTTAACAGAAAGATTATTTAAAAAGAGATTTTCAGAAACAGTATCCGTTTGTTCGTACTGGTAAAGATTTTTATAAAAGGAAACCCCAACCTTCAAAATTGAATCAATACTCGAGTGCACCCGTCCCCGTTCGTCTTTCAAAGCGCTCAACGACTGTTTCAATCCCCTTTGTCTTTCCAGACCAACAAAGAACTTGCTTAAACGTTCCCCCTTCTCCCGATAATCAATTTTACACCAAATGGCCGCGGCCCTGGACTCTTTGTCGTAAAAATCCTTTAATTGTGTTTCTAAATTTAGTACCCGTTCGACCCTGGATTCTTTCCCTTGTTCGTAATTTAACAATACTTGGTTGTAACTCTGTTCTAAAAATAACCGTTGACGTTTCTCAGCCTTGACCTTTGTTTTACAGTAGCCCCTTGTTATAGCTTTTATTTTTATTTTACCCAAATCCCACCATTTAATAAATTTGAATAACGAAACTTTTGCTCCCGCCAATATCTCCAAAATGCTCTTATGGTTTCATTATATTTGATATCTTTTAAAATTGAACAGTTAAAATGCCAGTAACCTGGTCCTTTAGGGATATTATTGTCTTCAAGAACCAATAAAACAAAATCATGATCCGACAGAACACACCTGATGATTTTACACATCTTAACTGGAATTAAACGACTAGCATAGATACGGTCCAGACGAGAATTAATATTTAAAGTAAAGTTATGGAAAGTACACATTTTCCCATCAGGATTTAGATGTCTGTAGACATCATGCAACATATACTTATCTATAAGAACATTTAATTCATTTTTTCCAATCAAACAATCTTTACGTGTAGTGCAATCACCATGCTTATCTAAATTAATGTTTTCAATAAAATTAAAATCCCTGACAATCATCACCGGATGATTAACCATATCATCAACTAAAATAAAATCTTGCAACCGTTTAAGAAATATTGTTCTTTCGTTTTTATCAGTCGGACAGTATACATTTATGATATTCTATGTAGAGTTTTGTAAGGAAAATAATATACTTACAATTCTGCCTTCGTTGTCTGATTTGGTCTGTAGAATATTATAAATCTGGCTCCTCTGAAAACCAAATGGCTACACCATTTCGCCTTTGCATGGCCTCACTACAAAAAATATACACTCCCCAATTTTTAACCATATTTTTAGTTTCATGTATATGTAAAAAGGTTTCCTGTAAGCATGCAATGTTAACTTTGTTCTTTTTAATAACCTGATAGATCGAGTTCTGTTTTAAAACATCACCAAGTCCTCTCACATTCCATGTTATCAAATGAAACATGAAATAAAAGATAAATCGATTTTAAACCTCGCTACAAGCACAGTTCTCACATGGAGGGTGATCGTTCTCGTGAGTCCGTATGACATGGCGGTAGGTCTTCTCTGGTCCAAACTCCTGAACTCGTAAGTCGGTGGGCACGTCCGGGGTCGTCGTCGGGATTTGGCGTTCGTAGTCGAGGGACATCATCAGGGTCGACATCAGGGTCTCTAGACGCGAAGGTACGCTGTCGGTGGCCATCAGGGTGGTTGTCAACGGGCCCAATCTGTTCGGTGTCAGATCTGCTCGTCGATGGTGGCAAAGGTAATTTCCGTCGCTTCGATGGTGATTCCAATTCAGCCGACCTCCTGTCCTCATCAATCACCAGAGCCGGAAATTCGTCGTCGCTCATTCTGTTTTCTTCCGGTAGAGGCACATGTGACGTTACGACTTGGTGGTCAAATTCGGGTCTCTCACGATCTGGGCAATTTCGTTGTACATGGCCTTCCTTACGGCAACCCCAACACACAACACGTTTACCACGGTAGCGTGTACCCGACACACCTGTTGCCCTCATTATCAGTAAACAGAAATCGGTCCGGTATTTCGCGCTCGACAAACATGAGAACTTCTCGTTCCATGGTGGGTAAATTGGTCCCCGGCCAAAGTTTATGGCGCACATCCTTTACTATTTTTCCGAAAGGCCGAATCGCTTCGGACACAATATTATGAGGGACGTTTAGCGGCAACCCTCTGCAGGAGACCCACACCGGTCTACTCAGTTCGGCCTGGTGGATCTCAAGAGTCTGACCTAAACATTGTACACCTTCGTACAGCACATCCTCAGCCGTCCCTTCGTCACAGAACACAAGCTGGAGCGTCTTAGCACTAAGCGTGTGGGCTGCCACCAGTCGCTCGCCGTACTTGTTTGACAGTTCTTGAATTGCTTCGTACAAAGTTTCCACGCTGAATTCATGAACGCAGACTACACTCTCTTTCGGATGGAGAAGGTAACTGATCCGCATGGGACCGCGTGGTGCGGACCCTGACCACGGACCAGTGGTCATACTTCTAACACGGTTGAACAAGGGGTCCCCCGTGTAAAGTACGACGACACCAAACGAAGGCAAAAAAGAAAAACAAAAACAAATAGCAATGACCCTTCGTCCTACCAGCGGCGTAGGAAGAAGTGAATAATGTAATATAGTCCATTTATAAACGTGAGAACAGAATTGCTTCAAGGCAAGTTATATAAACATGGGTGTTTTTGTGGTCAGGACTTCCAAGGAATAAGTGTTATTTTTTTTAAGCATGCGCATGTGAAATGTAAACAGAAGTTGTTTCCCTGAAATGTAACAAATTTTGATTTTGAAGTTTGACACTTGAAACAGGTAGTTCAGGGTTTCCTTACGATTCCTAGCTGGGAGAGGTTACTGTTGAGCAGAACCCCTTCTGGCGGCAGGATGGGTCACACCATTGTGGCCTACAATCACATCTGGTGAATGCTGGGTGCCATAATGGCTGACCTCAAATATGAGATAATCAGACGCAGACTCCGTTAACACCCTACGTTGGGGTTCACAGGTCAGTTAAAATGCTCCTTATTCTTAATGATGCACTTACATGTCAATATTACATTCTTGTTACAAGGTAGGTATAACAGTGACCAAGTAGCTAAAACATTTTCTGGAACAATGAACATTTTATGATTTTCAGATGAAAGTTACGGAATGAACATTTTATGATTTTCAGATGACACTTATTTCTTAATTGCCAACTATCCCTGGTAAACAACTATTCCTGGAACCAAGGATGCAGTTCGCACAATAGTGTGTATAAGGCGACACCTATTGAATGAACAGCAAACTGATAGGTAAAATGCTTATCTTTGCATATGGATACAAACGCCCTGGTGCAACCACTATTGTAATAACGTTCACTATTGTAATAATTATTACAATAGTGGTTGGTAAGGGCCAGTTTTTGCCAACCACTATTGTAATAACGGTCACTATTGTAATAATTATTACAATAGTGGTTGCAAATGCAACCACTATTGTAATAATTTTTTATTACAATAGTGGTTGATATCGCATGCGAAAAATTTTCTTAGATTTGTCGAGATTCTTCCAAACAAATGAAATTTCCGAAAAAAAACCCCACACAATTCATACTCTGTCTCCCCAAAAACGCATTAGTTTATATTTCATATGTTATTACACAAGTGAACTTTATTACATTAGTGACCGTGTCGAGAAACCACTATTGTAATAACGGTCACTATTGTAATAAAAACTAGCGGCCACCTTTATTTCACCACTGAAGAAATAATTCTAACGTCGTTCATCTTGAAATGGCACCATTGTTTTAAATTCGAGTTCAATTCCAAAATGCTGTAGAATTGTAGTATTCCAAACTTTATAATCCACTCTTACATCATTAATTATAGCAATTACGAAAATTATTACAATAGTAAACGTTATTACAATAGTGACCGTGTCGAGCAACCACTATTGTAATAACGGTCACTATTGTAATAAAAAATAGCTGCCACTTTTATTTCACAACCGAAGAAATTATTTCCCTAATATTCCATCTTGAAATGCCACCATCTTTCAATATTTGTGTTCAAGTGTGATATGCTGGGGAATTAAAGTATTCTAAACTTTTAAATCCATCCTTACTTAATTAATTATACCTATAACGAAATTTATTACAATAGTGAACGTTATTACAATAGTGACCGTGTCGAGCAACCACTATTGTAATAACGGTCACTATTGTAATAAAAAATAGCTGCAACTTTTATCTCACAACTGAAGAAATAATTTCCCTCGTAGTTCATCTTGAAATGCCACCATCTTTCCATATTTGTGTTCAAGTGTAAAATACTGGGGAATTTTAGAATTCCAAATGTCGAAATTAATCTTACCTAATTAATTGTACCTAATACGAAATTTATTACAATAGTGAACGTTATTACAATAGAGACCGTTTCGAGCAACCACTATTGTAATAACGGTCACTATTGTAATAAAAAATAGCCGCCACTTTTATCTCACTACTGAAGAAATAATTTCCCTCGTAGTTCATCTTGAAATGCCACTATCTTTTTATGTTTGTGTTCAAGTGTAAAATGCTGGGGAATCATGGTATTCCAAACGTTGTAATCCATCCTTACTGAATTAATTATACCTAATACGAAATTTATTACAATAGTGAACGTTATTACAATAGTGACCGTGTCGAGCAACCACCATTGTAATAACGGTCACTATTGTAATAAAAAATAGCGGCCACTGTTATCTCACCACTAAAAAATAATTTCCTTCATAGTATGTCTTGAAATGCCACCATCTTTTTATATTAGTGTTCAAGTGTGATATGCTGGGGAATTATAGTATTCTAAACGTTGTAATCCGTCCTTACTTATTTAAATATACCTTTAACGAAATTTATTACAATAGTGAACGTTATTACAATAGTGACCGTGTCGAGCAACCACTATTGTAATAACGGTCACTATTGTAATAAAAAAATAGCCGCCACGTTTATCTCACCACTGAAGAAATAATTTTTCCTTATCGTATATCTTGAAATTCCACTTATATTTCATATTTGTGCAAAATTATTTCTTGCTCCATGGACTCCATACATTATTACTCTGATATGTAAAAACACCTCTCTACCCGTCCCCTCTCACCACG
The DNA here is from genome assembly GCA_026874595.1 of Sipunculus nudus. Classification (NCBI taxonomy): domain Eukaryota; kingdom Metazoa; phylum Annelida; class Sipuncula; order Golfingiida; family Sipunculidae; genus Sipunculus; species Sipunculus nudus. The sequence continues at coordinate 86,993,817 of CM049307.1, forward strand.
TGATGAAGAATCATATGCGCCTTGAAAGCTCGGATTAAAAAATTAATTAGTCTATAGAATTTATTTATTTTCTCACATATATATGTATATTTATATATATATATATATATATATATATATATATATATATATAGAGAGAGAGAGAGAGAGAGAGACGCATTGCTCCACTCATAAAATTTGCCGCAACTGCATGAATACCTTGGTCATCCATATTATGACGTCATGTCACGGGTCGCTCGGTACAAAATGCGGCCCCTCCGTGGGACAGCCTTTGACATGGATAGGGGCTGGGATTTGAAAATGTCGGGTCATCAATAAAATTTACATATGTACAGAGCTGATTGTATGTCATAAGACTGGTAACGGTGTTTTTATGGGGTATTTTTAAAAGGTTGAATAAACGCTTGAATTTAGAAGCTTGAATTAGAAATTATACCATAATTATAATAAACAGATGTATAATGACGCAAATATAAAGGTTATTTAATGTAAATTAATACATTTTGGGAATAGCAACGCTGTTAAACTGAATACATCTTGCATGGATTGCTCCAAAAATCAAGTTGACCGAAGATCTTGGATAGTGTGGCCATATACCGGAAACTTGTGGCGCCACTTATTATCCTTTTCTTGTTTTCGTGCCGTATAATATCCCTATCAGTGCCACTTGGCAATACTGTAAGGATTATAAGTCAAAAACAAATGGACAGATTTCTATTATTATATATATATATATATATATATATATACATAGATATGGGTTATGGGATGATGTATATTTAAAATGGGGTCATGACCTTTCGGCCTATGGGAGTGGCTTTGACCTTGAGTATTGCCATATATGGCGACAATCACATAAAATCATAAATATCTCAATACGTGATGCATGGAATGGTCCAAACATCAAGTTGACCGAAGATTTTGGATAGTTTTTGTCTTCTGTGGAAGTTTATTGGCGCCATCTACTGTCCTTTTCTTGTTTTCGTGCCGTTTAATATTCCATCAATGCCATTTTGCAGTACTGAAGCATTAAAAGGAAAAAAAAACTAATGGCCAGATTGGAATGAAATTGTTCATGTTCATTGACCTGGGATTCCTCCATCTTATATTCAAGACTGGTGGCGCCACCTGCAATTGTTTTCGTGTGGCGTCCATCCATACATATGCTTTAGGTGAAAATTGCTCATATCTGAGGAGTGGTTCAATGTGTTGGTCTGCAATTTGGCATGTACATCTATTTTACTGGTACAAATCTCAATCGCAATCTTTACTATCATACCAAATTGCCATTTGTACCATAACATATATATATATATATATATATATATATATATATATATATAAATATATAACAATTAGAACTATTGTGCAAGATAAATAAATAAAAAAATATATTTTAATATATATGCTGTGTAGCGTTATCGATAAATAATATATTAATTACTGCATTTGCAATGCGTACATGTTTCACAGACACCTCAGCCGTCTTATAAGTTATGGGGTTAAAGTTTTCTTGGATGTCTCCTGGCAAACTCCGATATTTCATCCTAAGGATGTAGCTCAATGTATCTGCATGTGAAGTGACATCAGTGCCATGCAAGCACAGGAATTTTATGATTAGACAAAGTGAAATCCCGGGATAACTGGTAGTACCAAAGGGAGGACCGGGGGTTGGGGCGTGGCCCTGTGGGACTATTGGCTACCCCCTGAAATTTCCAAGCGAGATAGATTTATATATTGTATGTCTTCTGGGGGTTTAATTTTTCCTCCAGCATCTCCCCATATCAGGCGAATCTATTGAGTCTCCTCAGTTCATTAAGTTTGGCTGGATTCTTCGTTTATTCCCTGATTCGATAAAAGATTTCTAAATTACTAACAATATATTTACATTCCATTAAAATATATTGCAACATAATATGCATTTCTCGCATTCACTACTGCCGTGTGGGTAAGTTCGCAGGACATTTTTTAGTTAAACATTTAATTGTATCCCCAGACAAAGTCGGGGGATACTATGTTTTCATACCGGTCCTGCCGCCGCCGCCGCATATAAATCTTGTTGGCGCGATAACCAAAAAAATATTTCACGGAACTTTACCAAACTTGGTATATGTATAGATATGGGTAAGAGGACGACGCCTATTTAAAATGAGGTCATGATCTTTAATAGGAGAGTATCCTTGACCTTTAGTAGGTCCAATTTTGTGGAAAATCACACAAATTATTTAATATCTCAAGAAATCTTGCATGGATTTATCCCAAAATGAAGTTGATGGAAGATCATGGATAGGGTTTTCATGTTCCAGAAACTGGTGGCGCCACCTATTATTCTTTACTTGTTTTCGTGCCGTTTAATACCCCCAAAATTGCCACCTTACATTACTGTGAGCATTATAAGTCAAAAACTAATGGACAGATTTCTTTAATATTATGCATATACATAGGTACGGGTTATGGGATGATGTTTATTTAAATTGGGGTCATGACCTTTCCTATGAGAGTGGCCTTGACCTTGAATATTGCCATATATGGTGAAAATCACACACCTCTTATGATATCTCCAGTGTTGATAGCCATATGGATTTCAAACATGACTTTTGTATGGCCCACCACTAAAGTAAGAACCCTATTGGTTCTAGGGTCATGAGGTCAAAGGTCAAGGTCACTGGACTGGCATCTTAAAAGATACTGTGATTCATTTTAAGCCAAACTTTCATCCCAGGTCTTCCATCTTGAATATATAGCTCACTTGCCAATAGTGGATGATCCATATCAATTTTGGGGACACAAGGCCAAAGGTCAAGGCCACAGGAGCTATCTGTCCAAAAATTAGTTTGTGGATGATAATTCCTGCTTTTATTGATGTATTGATTTCAAACTTGACTTATATATGTCCCATTGAAAAAGAAAGACTCCAATTGATTTTGGGGTCATGAGGTCAAAGGTCAAGGTCACAGGAGCCATCTGTCAAAAAATTAGTTTCTGGATGATAATTCCTTCTTTTATTGATGTATGGATTTCAAACTTGACTTGTATTTGACCCATTGGAAAAGCAAGACCCAAATTGATTTTGGGGTCATGAGGTCAAAGGTCAAGTTCACAGGAAACATCTTTAAAAAGATTGTGGATGCATTTTCAGCCAAACAATTTATCTCAGATCTTTCATCTTGCACATATAGTTCACCTGCCAAGAGTGGAAGACCCCTATCGATTTTGAGGTCACAAGGCCAAAGGTGAAGGTCACAGGAGCCATCTATCCTAAAATTAGTTTCTGGATGATAATTCCTGCTTTTATTAATGTATGGATTTCAAACTTGACTTGTATATGTCCCATTGGAAAAGCAAGACCCAAATTGATTTTGGGGTCATGAGGTCAAAGGTCAAGGTCACAGGACACATCTTTAAAAAGATGTGGATGCATTTTCAGCCAAACATTTCATCTCAGATCTTTCATCTTGCACATACAGTTCACCTGCCAAGAGAGGAAGAACCCTATCAATTTTGAGGTCACAAGGTCAAAGGTGAAGGTCACAGGAGCCATCTGTCCAAAAATTAGTCTCTGGATGATAATTCCTTATTTTATTGATGTATGGATTTCAAACTTAACTTGTATTTGACCCATTTGAAAAGCAAGACCCGAATTAATTTTGGGGTCATGAGGTCAAAGGTCAAGGTCACAGGACACATCTTAAAAAAGATTGTGGATTGATAGATGGAAGAAACAATAAATATGCCAAGTGTCAGTATATGCTGTTAAAAATGGGGGCTTATTCTTAAAGGGGGGGGGGGGGGGGGCTCTATGTCTGGGGATACTCTGGCACCTGCGGTGCCATGAAATGTCTAGTTACGTTTTAGAATTGCATTTCACGAACAACGAATGTACTTTCCATTAACTGTAATTTTTTTAACTACTCGCTTATAATGAATAATGAGGATAAGATAACACTGCGTTAATCCAGTGTTTTATTTTACTGATATAGATAGCGAGATAAAAATGGCTCAGCGTGGTAAATAAAAAATGAAAATCCCAGACCACGAATTTATAAAAGAACTCCAATGTTAACATTAAAAATGGGACGAACTATTTGCCTTAAATGTTGCAATAATTGTTACTGTTGTAATAAATGTCGTTTGTGGCATAAATAAACACGTATGACAGGATTGTAAATGTATTCTGAATAATAAAGATCCCTAACCTTTTACTTTTATGAATTTCGTTAAATTCGTTAAATTCGGAAAAATCATGTCTTCAGTGGTGAGATAAAAGTGGCGACTTTTTTTTTATTACAATAGTGACCGTTATTACAATAGTGGTTGCTCGACACGGTCACTATTGTAATAAATTTCGTTATAGGTGTAATTAATGACATGAGAGTGGATAATAACGTTTGGAATACTATAATTCCCCAGCATTTTACACTTGAACACAAATATAAAAAAAGATGGAGGCATTTCAAGATGAAATATGAGGGAAATTATTTCTTCAGTGGTGAGATGAAAGTATCAGCTATTTTTTATTACAATAGTGACCGTTATTACAATAGTGGTTGCTCGACACGGTCACTATTGTAATAACGTTCACTATTGTAATAATTTTCTTTATTGCTATAATTAATGATGTAAGAGTGATAATTAAGTTTGGAATACTACAATTCAGCAGCATTTTAGAAGTGAGCTCAAATTTAAAACAATGGTGCATGCCATTTCAAGATGAACGACGATAGAATTATTTCTTCAGTGGTAAAATAAAGGTTAGCCGCTAGTTTTTATTACAATAGTGACCGTTATTACAATAGTGGTTTCTCGACACGTTCACTAATGTAATAAAGTTCACTAGTGTAATAACATATTAAACACAAACTGATGCGTTTTTGGGTAGACAGAGTATGAATTGTGTGGTTTTTTTTTTCGGAAATGTCAGTTGTTTGGAGGAATCTCGACAAATCTATAGGAAAATTTTCCGCCTGCAATATCAACCACTATTGTAATATAAAATTATCACAATAGTGGTTGCATTTGCAACCACTATTGTAATAATTATTACAATGGTGACCGTTATTACAATAGTGGTTGGCAAAAACTGGCCCTTACCAACCACTATTGTAATAATTATTACAACAGTGAACGTTATTACAATAGTGGTTGCAACAACGCCCACATCAAGATATATAAAGCAGAGATGTAGTAAGCAGATATAAATATTGATCGTGAATAGGGGCGTGCACTTTTTAACATCATCATGTTTGACATAATTCCCAAATTCGTAAAATTAAGGATATGCCAGTACGGGCCACTTGCTTGTATGTTGACATCAGAAGTCACAATCTGTATCTGCACAAGAACCATAATTGTATTCTTGTCTATTGTTCTGATTCTGAATATTTTTTTTTTCATTTTCAGTTATTAATATTTTATGAAATAACACATGATGGGGTCTGGACAGTCAAGGGGTTAAACGCTCGGCTCTCTTCGCTGGGGACCCGGGTTCGATCCCCGGTGTGGCTATGAATAAGTTAATTGTTGTTCCCGTCCACCGCCGTTGGTTTTCTCCGGGTTTTCCGGTTTCCTCCAACCATACAGACTACCGAACGCCATCATCGGAGTCATGAAGAGTGCCATAATTAGTTATAATAGCTACTTGTACAATCCATGTAAAATAAATAAGTGCACTTATCACTGATAATTTATGTTCCGCTGATTTCGACTGTGGGCACATGGGGATTGGTAGCAAAGTATATACCAGTTTGGCGTGTTCGCTATGAGCCCGCTGGTTCGATTTCTCCTGAATAAGTATACATTGCGGGGATCTAGGCTGATCAAATAGATTTTTCTTGCCCAACGGTTATCCCTGCTTTACGACTTGCTTTGAGCTACAGGCATGCCATGTTAGGACGAAGATTGGTGTATCGGCTGTATGTATTTAATATATCATCATCATCATGTCATGATCAATATGTAAATATGATCAATATGTAATGACTGCTCGCAGAACCATAGAATACCGACAGCCGAGTCACCAATATAGCACAGTAAATAAGTTCCAAAGGGTTCCATGAAAAAGGCAATATTTTCTTCTTTTAATTTTCATAGAATGACTATATATATATATATATATATATATATATATATATATATATATATATATATTCAGAATGATTATCACATACTACGAGTTCATGGAGGTATTCTTAAAAAGCACACCTTAATGAATGCTGTAACATTTGCTGACGAGTTTGTGCTAAAACTAATGCTTCCTTTCGATGATTGGTTCAAATATTTGCTGTAATATTGGCTTCAATATTTGGTAAGTGGTCACATTGTAATGACATACATGGTGCTGTACGATCTGTTTCGTTCTGACGTCATCACCCGTTCATTCGGCCTCTGTTTGATGGTGGTAGGGTTAGCGTCCATGGTGACTACACCACTATGCTGTGCGTAACATATGTGAAAACAAACATTTGTTCACGTTTTCCGGCCCTGCAGTATGATGTAGTTTCCAACAAAAGTTGAAAAAAACAAAATGGCCGTGCAGCTCAGCTGTGACGCATTTGTCTAAGAGTATTTCAGAAATTTCAAATTAAGAGAAAGAACACAGAAAATGTTCATGTTTAAGTCTTGCTTTGTCAAGAACAACGTCTTGGCCATTTGTAACTGGCAAGTAGTTCATTTGTTTATATATATATATATATATATATATATATATATATATATATATATATTTCTCTGAACAGATGTTTGTGGATTGCAGGTTTTGCCTGGGACAATACTAATGCATGTTTTTCTTGGCCGGCGGGAATTTCATCATGTCTATGTGTATAATGTTTATCCCTGTGTCAAGAAAAGAAGATAACAAGTGACCCATCGGTCATGATGCTTAGCCGACTAGCATGTTGACAATATGTTCTTGCACAGGCAACTGATTAAGATTATGTAGGTGGCATCATAGTTCATGCATACTAGCTCAAGTTCATCAAGACTCTGTGGTAACAAGGTGTGCCTTGTTAACAGACAACTGCGTCTTTAAAGGCCTCAAAATAGAGAAAAACAGAAAAATTCAGAAAAAAATCCATGTGGTGCCACCAGTCTGCAGGAACTGATGAACCACTCCATGATCAATATGCATATGATAGGCCTACAAAAAATCAAGGTGATCAATGCATAAGTTGTTCAGATACTAAAGTTTTTGTATCAAACTTTTTATTATCCTGGTGGTATTTCTGAGCCCCATAGCTCGGATGAAATTGGCTACTTTCAGGTTTCCAAGGAGACTTTTTATTGACCTTCCTGGATGTCAAGTTAGAAGATTCTAGGTATACTGGTTTTGATTTGTGCCCCGTTAACAGGCGACTGCATCTTCAAAGGTTTCAAAAATTTAGAAAAAAAAATGCTTAGAGATTAAAAATAAAAATTCAGGTGGCGCCACCAGTCTGCAGGAACTGATGGAACACTCCATGGTCAATAAACATGCAAAGAATCTTTGTGATTAATGCATAAGATGTTCAGATACTTGAGCTTTTGTATCAAATTTTCCATTATACTAGGAGTTATTTCGGAGCCCCATAGCTCTAAGGTTTTGGGTAACAGACCTAATTTCAGGTTTCCAAGGAGACTTTTCATTAACCTCCCTTGATGTCGAGTTAGAAGGTTCTAGGTATATTGGTTATGATTTGTGCCCTGTTAACAGACGACCGCATCTTTTAAGGTCTAAAAATTAGAGAAAGAAAAAAAAATTCGTAAAATCTCAAAATTATACAGGTGGCGCCACCAGTCTGCAGAAACTGATGAAACACTCTCTGATCAATATTCATGCAAAAAAATCATGGTGATCAATGCCTTAGTTGTTATGATACTTGAGCTTTTGTATCAAATTTTCCATTATTCTAGGGGGTACTTCAGAGCTCAATAGCTCAAAGAATATAGATAACAGAGACCTAATTTTAGGTTTCCAAGAAGATTTTTTATGGACCTCCAAGGATGTGAAGTAAGAAAATTCCAGGTCTAGCAGTTACGATTTGTGCCGGGTTAATGGACGGACAGACAGACGGACGGACGCCGGACAAAGGTTCATCGCTATAGCTCAGATGACTTTCATTCAGCTGAGCTAAAAACAAGGAACAGAACATAGGGCCTCCGTAAAAGTATATTATCCAATGAAACTGCATATTTCACAGCCTTCCTGCTATTTGCAGAAAGGTTTAATCCTTAGTTTTGACTGGACACGTGTACACTGGACATGTTGAGTCTGTCTTTCAGAGAAGTGATGATTTTGGCGTGACCAGAATAATGGTCCAAGCATCCACCAGATGTCGCTCCAGCACGATCAGCGGCAGGGAATAAACCCAAATGAGACGTGCAACAAGATCAAGCAGATTGTCACCTGTGAAACGGAAAAGAAAGCAGTATTAAGCCGCTTCTCATCAGTGATTTAAGGAATTCAATTCTGTCGAAAGTTAAGAATTGTCCAAGTCAGGACATTTTGAAAACGGACTTAAAGAGAAAAGTTGCGGTTTCACGCAGTTTAAAGGGCACAAACATAGACTTGAATGAGTGCACAGAGGGATTCTTCCATTTGATCGTCATCGCGTTTGTTCTGTCCGGTCAAGTTTTATTGCCCTGTGAGATTCGTAATACTCCATCCACTCTATGGTGGGTGTAAAACCAATGCTGCCTCCAAGGCGGAACCCCTGGTTCCTTCCCAACTAACAAAACTTCCTGTTGTCAATACCTGGTTACCTTTCGTGGTCATTTCCTAATAACTATTACTTATCTGACATTTTCCTAGCACTATATGGTCAATTTCTTTAGTTTTTACTTACTCTAAAAATTAGGTAAATAATAAAGAGATCGACAATATAGTGTGAAAATGCCAGGAAAATTACAGATAATAATAGCTATAAGGAAATGACCCAGAGAAGTAATAAATTTAACCGAAATCTGCACTAATAGCAATTCAAGCGCCTGCGATGAAACATATAAGGAGAAGTTGCGAATAAAAATATTCCTTTTATGTCTGTCTACGGATAGATAATTTGAACATAACCCAATCTTTATGATGTGATACAATTTTAACTCAAACCAAGTTCTTTACCACGTCCTGTTCGTTTGACCATCAGTCTAAACCTATCACAGTAAAGAAGCCCCAATATCTGTACAAATACCACACATGCAAATCTATACGCTTAGTATAAGAACTACAAAGACGCTCCCAAGTGGCACTACTTAATACATATTCGAACTGAGTAAGCAAAGCTATTTCTGTTACAGCTCTTCGATGAATGCTGGTCTTGTGTTTTGACAACTGATGTCAAGCCCTTAATATGTACGCCGAACATGTCAAGCCCTAAGACTAAGTATTAGGGCTGGATATCGCCTACAAACTTCGTATTATAATTTATTCTGATATGTACTTGCGTATTTCGGTACGTATCGCGATATTTTTATTATATTCATTTGATAAGAAATGATACATAATATAAATATTTATATAAACTATGAATTTTGATATCATTAATAATTTTTTATCATGTCAAATATAGTTATACAATAAAAAAAATGTTTATGCAGTTCGGTTTATTTCAAAGACGAAATATTCTAACACTTAAGTACTAACTTGTTGTTGACATTACTTCAAATCAACGTACGTTCATTATGTCTTACATGTGTAAATATAATTTTGTCAGTTAAAGAATTCTGTCATAGGTGCCGGAACTTGACACTTGTTCTTAATGCAGTTATCATGAGATGTAATGAGATAATATTAATGAATAAGGCATGTAGCACAATATGGAGTTCTCGACATTAAATAAATCTTTAAAAGCTTATTACTTTAACTAATGTACCATCATAAATTATTTTTCATTTTTAAGGTCTAGGTCTACTTTTGAATTATAACTTTTTCAATGTTACAGATTAATTTTATGATAGAAAAAAAAACTATGGGAAAACATGCCGTTTTTGCCTGTTTTATGTGTTATTACATTCCTAGTCCTCTATTCATCTTGCTTCAACTTATCCAACAGTTAACAAGTTCACTTTAATGAAATATGTTGTAATGTGACTGTTAGTAGTTATGCACTCGGAAAATAATATATACTATGGATATTTGCGTGGTTATATGGGCCAGAAGTTATCTTGTTGTACAAAAAGCATATTCTATTTCACAGTCTAAAGTTTACCTGCAGAACTAGATCTCTGGTTCAGTGCTGTCCGGAAAAAAATGTATGATGATACTATAGGACTGTATGCGTGCATTGTCAGGAATCATTAACAACTAGGGGGTAAAGCATTCCAGAATTCTATATTAAACTTTATAAAGGCAAGTGTCGGTCCGGTTTTCATAGGAAGGTACAAGTTATTTTGCAGCAATTCTGAAATCACAGCTCATGACACAGTGTCAAATGCTCAAGGCAAGTCTAGGAAGGACACAAATAAAGATTAAAAGGACAGTAATCAAATTAGCAAAGGCGCAGTCCAATAGTTGCCCATATTCTGAAATAAATTAAGCAAGATACCATCATTCTTTCTAAAGCTATTTCCAATTTATTGTCTGTTAATGAAATTTAACAACTACAAACCAAAGGACATTTACACAGTTTCCCGGGATAGTGTAAGGTTTCAGGTTTATTTGTTTTATGTGGCACAGAATGCACCTCTAGCCATATAAGAGTGTCTTGAGGTTGTGCCATTATTGACGAAACAACATTACTTCAATAAATCGTACACAAGATAATTTTTTAAATATTTTCCTAGGTAAGATTCCTATCGACAGAGTCAAATGATTGCCCAAAATAACATTTTCTTCAGTTTTCCAATAAAGATTAGTATATCTTTCACCATTCTTATATATATATATATATATATATATATATATATATATATATATATATATATATATATAATGTATATATATGTGTATACTTTACTATGAAAAAATGAAAACCAATCTTTGTGAAAATTCTTTTCTGTCTTTTAATAATAGCTTGTCAAAAAAAACAAAATCTTCATGTAATAAGAGTGTGATTAGGAATCCTATGTTTGTGTTTGAATGGTAGCTTCCGCCATGTAGGGGTCCCTATTGTCTGATATTCCCAAAACCGTACTTGCGTTTACTTATTCAGTCCATACTCCAAGGTTCATTCGTGCATAAGTAATTGTACAGTTGTGAATATTATCTGATGACACTCCTAAATCCATACCATGTCCCGCATCCACACCAAAATGTAATCGATTTTTCAATAACCCATCCCTGAAATGCGCTGAAAATTATATGAGATTCCGTTAAATCTGCACGAGTTCTGTATGTGCGGTCAGTATTATTACAGCTATGCTGGTACGATCCAAGGCAATGTATTCAAGCAAATAAGTTTTTAATTAAAACGATTAATGATTATCCCAACACTTTTATTATTTTACGACATAAAACGCCTATGCTGACTGTCGAATAGTCCAGTGTTTGTCATTTATTTGGTTTTTCATGTGGGACTGCTCATCAGTTTCCCCTTTCACACAGCAACTGCTAAATCGAATGCAAATCGAATTATCCGCTCCGCTTCTCTGCCGTGTGACCGGTCAATTCGCATTCAATACAGTTTAGAGCTAGTTTTCAAGCAGGAACTAGGTAGCCATGCAAGGGCGAACGCTTGTGACAACATTTGTTACATTGTTCCACATGTGAAATCTACACCTCATGCATTGATGCTAGATGCCCTTATGAATGCACAACGCGGCGAAAAAAAGCACCTTAGCCAAATTTGTCGACGTAATAAAGGCCTTTGATCTTGTGTGATCGGACGTTCCCCGCGTCAAAATAATGAGATCCCACCTGCTACACTGTGACACAGGTTGATGAAATTTAACTATACATTCCAGACATATAGACCCTCATAGGAGCCTAGCTCAAGGCAGGCTGTGAACCATCCATAGTATATGCCCGTGTGAACGAACAATACGGTTCGAAACCTATTTGAGGCTATGGAAATATGAATGATTCCGTATCATGGGCTAAAAGGTTAGTGGTTTTTTTTGTTGGCAAAACACATCGTGGTGTGCATGAATTTGTGGTATAAGTGAATGAACATGTTAGCAATTTGTGGTTTATAAATATCTACATACTCTAAATAAGAGGAGAACTCTTGTTAATATTATTGGTTATCGTGCAAAGTAACGGACCATTATTTCTCTCTATTTTTCATACCTGTGGGTATACTCAATTTAACCACACCTGTCCACCTGATTTTTCGTAATAATTTTTTATACAATGCACTTAAGTTTAACCTGATTTAATCGGATACAAATTTAGCGATTATCTAACGGCAAAATAATACTCTCCCGTGTATGAATTCCTTCTGATTAATTAATAAAGATAAATTAAATGAATGAAGAGATGTACGGTTTACGACATGTAGGTGACGATCTAAGATGACGGACTAAAATTACATCCACTTGATGATTCGTAGTGATGCCGTCACAGTGGTATTTGTACGTCATGCTTGTAACGTCACATATTGTCTATTCATAACGATAGAGTCTCTTCTGTTTAGGCACTGTGGGAAGGACCGAAGTACTTGTCAAGTGTAGCCTGGTGCCAAATTCTCTTTAATTATTAAAAGGAAATTAACGGACCAACGGACGATTAACCAAAACTACAGCACATATACCGGGTAACGTATCAGCTTATAGTCAGACGTCAGCTGAGCTAAAATTGAGGGTTCCCTTAACTATAGGCCGTTCCACCAACCGTGACACTAGGTTTTTTGGGTCGCGTTCAAATTTAACTCCTCACCAAAAATCTTTGTTTTGTTTTGATTCTGATTCAAAATATCGCGAAAAAAAACTAGTGTCACGATTGGTGGAACGGACTTTAGTCGAAGTTCAGCCCGTATATATTATTCACCTATAGTACATACCAGTAACCGTGTCCACATGTTTTTCTGTGATAATTTTTCATACTTGTAAAGCATTGAAAACCTTCCTTGTCCAAAGGTTGCAGAAGATATTCCACAGACTACCTGCGTAAAAAGTAATGCCTTACTTTTTTTTTATTTTGTATGAGACAATCTAAAATATGACAAAACAGATTACAGCGTTTACGAATTATTTCTTGTCTGAGAACTGATAATTAAAGAAACATTCAAATTTATGACGTCAGTCAATTGAAGATGACGCGCGACCAGTCACTGTGACGTCTTTGTGACGTCACTGTTGTCTAACAAACACAAAACGCAGCCATAGGCATGGAAATGGTACCATGGAGGGATGCACTGTCCAGCAGTGCCGATAAGACGCCATCCACTGTATTTCAGCATAAATAACGCAAAAGAGTCGCAAAGTAAATTCGCTTTACATGATATACAACTACTTAACACAAAATCCAACGCATTTTAACGGACTACATTGGCTCCTTTTCACCACTTGTAAATTTCGGATGTCAGTGTACATGGTGATGCCGCGCGATTGTTGGAGTCAGATTTTGACTCCAACAAACCGATTTTGACTCCAACAAACCCCTGACAGCAGTGTCGTACTCACGAGAGTCTGAGTCTGCGCTGTGTGCCCTCCTATATTACATGGATAAACAGATATGGCCACTTGATACAATCATTTTTGCACCTCTTTCCAGACAGGTCTACAACGTCCCGGCGTCGCAAAGGAAATATATTTATTTCATGCTTATTTAAATCATAATAAATCGCCACATTACTTCCTTTGGTAATAGCTAATTTGTAGTGACAAACAATATATACTTAAAAGAAATATCGCGAACCATTAAGGGGACAGGGTTGTTGGAATGGAGTTATCCGAGTATACATTGATTTGTATGCATATTTTAGGGACATTTGCAGCAAATTTAGTGTTTTGAATCCATTATGATTAGGAGGACGTGGCCAAATTGTCCAGACAGACGAGATAAGAATTCTGGAAAACGAAAATACGGAAGATGCAGAATTCCTTCAAATAACAGCACATGGTTGTTTGGAATGATTGACATGAACAATGGGAAAATCCATGTTCACATCGCCAACAACAGAACAACACTGCAGCCAATATTAATGCAACACATTCTACCAGGGACCGAGATATGTTTGGACAAGTTCTCATATTTCAATCTGAAATAGCTAGGCAACAGACACAAAATGGTTAACCATTCAGAACAATTTGTTGATAGAGACGGTAGTGTCACCCCTAACTTAACATGAAAACTTTACAACGGATATATCCTATAAAACAATAGGATGGGTTAACGCTCGCCACTTGATTTCATTAATCAAGAAATTAGATCCCGGTCATTACAGGTGACATTTCCAGGTTCTTTTAAGGACGTGTATAAAAAATACCAGACAATCATACACCCAGATCAATAGAAACTATGAGACATGAGGTTAAATTCACAAATATATTCAAGACAATACTTACAGAGACACAAGTGTGAGTGTGTGCGTTGATGTGTCAATACGACAGTTCTTCACATTAAAAATACAGGATATTTACTGAGTCCGTGGTTTGTATAAAAACCAATAAAGTCCAGTTCCTTCAGAGATCTCTGGTTACTGTTTAGTGTAGAATCTAGCGTATGGTTAGTAGCATATAGTCTTTCTGAGTTTTAGCGATCTTCAACTGATCTTGCTTGTCAGCGACCCGGGTAGGTTTACGATCACATGAATGCAATAGCGCCCTTTGTTTACGTTGGGCTTAGAGTCCTTGACCTTGCTCGTGTAGCAATGGGTTCACGGCTTACGGCGGTTATGTTTCTAGGTCAAGCTGAACTAGGCCGGCAGGTGACAAGCGCGCTCTCTCTATATCGCCAATACGAAGCTCTTTCGGCAGCACGGCTGAGTTCTTATGAGCTGGGTCCTTGCTTCATGTAGAAGCTTGCTTCTATGCCGTTCCTGTTTCAATGTTCCTACTCCCGTTCGTACGTGCTGCCACCTCAAGCTTCAAGACCCAACTGAAGGCAGCTTCCAGCGTCTCTCCCTGAACTCTGACGTCACAATCGTCGTCACAATACGGCGATCCGGTTCTCTGATTGGCTCATTTCTCAAGTGTCCCATATAAGGATATATGTGACCTAGTTTGACTGTTAGCGTCACCTTGGCGACCCACATACCAGAAATAATTACACACGATGCGTGACACGGATAAATCAGCTGATAGCCGATGGGATTCCATACAAGAATACACAATATATATATACAATCCAGACCTGTCAACGCTTTAGGATGACGCTTCACGTCCATATCAATAGAGAACAGACTTCGTTAAACTATGATACAAAACACCGTACATATTGTCACCGATTTCTGGTGACAGGTAGTAACACGCAGAGAATAGAGAACGTGTGGAGCAATTAAGTCAGAATTTAAGAAAATGATAGGTACTGATAAGGACCTTTTACCAGGACACATTGATCAATTTCTATATAAAATAAATTTTGGACTAACATTCGAAACATTCATGGAACACTTAAGTCAATTGTGTACTTGGAAATAATGCACATAGATATCGAAACTTAATAAATATAAGGTTTAAAAATTGTAAATATTATATGATTGTATTATATGTTTGTTTTATGTTGTTGCTGTGCTGTGGTGACAGTTTAGCGGGTTTTGTTCACTGTGTCAAACGTAAATAAGGATATGTACACGGCATAATTCAAACAGATAATGTAAATTTAATTATAAGAGGTATAAATAAATGTTTGTTGATGAGAGGGCAGATCATAAATAAGATGAATCTGAGAGATTTTACGGGTGTTGCGTGCCCTATTGTAATAACGTACCCTATTGTAATAATTATTACATTAGGGGTTACAAATGAGCTATTTCTCGTGACCCCTATTGTAATTGGGATTTTGCACACCAGCTCTGGTAAAAAAATGCGAATCCAGTGGAACAACGTATATATCGATACCTTTGATCGTGATAATATAAATAATTTGTTTTCAGCAAAGTATATCCATATTTTAGTGCGATATTGTAATGGTACGTTTTTACCTCAGCTGACTGTAAGTCAACAGGAATAGGAATGGCGCTTTGTCCGTCGTCCGTCCGTTAGCAGGGCACAAATCGTAGTTGCTGATCTTAGAAACTTCTAATTGGACATCCTAGAAGGTCAATAAAAAGTCTCCTTGGAAACCTGAAATTAGGTCACTGTGACCTATATCCTCTTAGCTAAGGGGCTTGAAAGTACCCCCCCAGAATAATAAAAAAATATAATACAAAACCTCCAATATCTTGATAATTAATGCATGGATTGTCATGAATCTTGCCTTGAATATTGACCATGACTAGTTTTGTCAGTTCCCGAAAAGTGGTGGCGCCACCTGTATTTTTTCTTAATTTTACGAATATTTTTCTATTTTTTTACTATAAACTGACAACAATCATGTCAGTTTTTCACCTGTAATTACATCTAGTGTCCCAAAACCTGGTGTGTTTATTGATCACAAGTGGGTGCCATATAGTAATCACCCTGTCTGTATGTCTGTTTTTCTGTCTGTCGGTTCATCTGTCCATCCACACAAATTGGTTTCCAGATGATAACTCCAGGTTGTATTGACACATGGGTTTCAAACTTGACTTAGGTATGGCCCTCCACTAAAGCAAGAACCTATATGATTTTGGGGTCATGAGGTCATAGGTCAAGGTCACAGGACTCACTTATTTAAAAAGATTATATTTGTGTCTGGATTATAACTCCAGTTTGGATTGACATATTGGTTTCAATTTTGAATTATATATGACCCACCAATAATGAAAGAATCCTTTTGATTTTGGGGTCTTAAGGCCAAAGGTCAAGGTCACATGACCCACTTCTTTAAAAAGATTGTTGATGTATTTTTAGCCAAACTTTCTGTCCCAAACTTTCTATCTTCCAGATGTTGCTCTACTGCCAATAGTGGAAGTAACTTATGGATTTTGGGGTCACAAGGTCAAAGTCATTGGGGTCATCTATCCACATATTAGTTTCCAGATGATAACACCAGTTTGGTTTGAAATATTGGTTTCAAACTTGACTTATTTATGGCCCACCACTAAAGTAAGAACTGTTGATTCTGGGGTCATGAGATCAAAGGTCAAGGTCACATGACCCACTACTTTAGAAAGATTTTGGATGCATTTTAAGCCAAACTTTTCATCTCAATCCTTCTATTATCGACCTGTGGTGCACCTGCCAATAGGGGAAGTTTCCTTTTGATTTTGGGGTCACAAGGTCAAAGGTTAAGGTCACGGGGCCCATCCATTCACAAATTAGTTTATGGATGATAACTCCAGTTTGGGTAGACAGGTTGGCTTCAAACTGATCACAGGACCAATATTTTGGAAAATCTTATAAACACATATACTTACAGACAAATGCAACTGAGCGTCGAGACCCATGGGTCCCTAGTTATAATTTGTTTTTAAATTAAACAATATAAATGACAATTTATATATAAATAATAGTGACTGACCCTTCATTCAATACAACAGGCAACATTATTATAATTTTTCATTAATGACTGTACTATTTTGTTCTACATTGTCTGGATAGGCAATTATTAAGACATTTTTTGTATGTCATCAGTTTGGACACGTGATAAAAAGTATATGTTTACACTTAATAATCAACATAACATAATCAAATAACTGTAAGTTCCTCAAATATTGTTTATTTTATTACAATAGGCAACGTTTTTACAATAGTGGTTTGGCCCAAGTAACCCCTATTGTAATAAAGTTCGTAATTGTAATAACCATTCAATAACTGATTTCATTTACAATATAAAAAGGGTATTTTAATATTTTCTTAAATGAAACTGTTGTTATGTTTGCTACTACCAATATGTCTATAAATTATAACTGTTCATATAGTATCACCCATGTACTAAAAAATATTACAATAGGCAACGTTATTACAATAGTGGTGATCCGAATAACCCCTATTGTAATAAATTTCTTAAATGTAATAACCACTTAATTACCTATGTCATTTACGGTATAAAAGGTGTTTTAATATTTATTAAAATGCCACAGTTGTATGGTTAACAAATGCTAAAATGTCTGTAAATTATAACTTTTCTTAATGTATCTCCATGTACTACAAAAATACCCATAAGATTTTCCTGGCACAAATTTTATTACAATAGGCAACGTTATTACAACAGTTGTGGGGTCAGAGTAACCCCTATTGTAATAAAGTTCCTTAATGTAATAACCACTCAATTATTGATGCTTTTAACTGTAATTAAAAGGTACATTAAACGATACCCGTATTGAGAAATAAAGGAGGTGAGATTCCTCACGATCGTTATGTGAAGCGAATTTTTTAAGTTTACGGATTGTACCCAGGAGCATTACATAGAAAAAATTGCATGCCGCCGTGCAGGTCTATAGGAAATCTCTCCACACGCCTTCCATATTCCATACATAAGGAATCTTACACGTTACTTCTGAGGAAATAAGCCCTCGAAACTTGTAAAAGTCGGGTTTTTGGGCCCATCTCCCATGGGGGTTGGGGGATCTTAAGTCATTTACGCTCTTATAACAACAGCGCCAAAACGAACAACAATCGTGGCCCTCATGCTGTACGTTAATCTACTGACACCTTTAAGGGAAACTGCACGTACTCGTGGAGTGACGTCATTGTCCTCTATGACGCCAGGACTCGCATTCCAAATATGGCCATATCGTCACCTGCGATGTCTCAGTGTAAACAGCAAATGACACAAACACTGGCCTGAGCCACTTTATCAAAAAAGAGATATCAGTATTTAAATAAATCATACTTGATTATAATTGTGACGTTTTATAAATCTCCATCAATTATTCCCACTGATATATCGATTGCCGATCCGAGTTTCTGCAGGAGCTGCTATTGTCTAGTATATACCATTGGGCCGCTGAACTTTCCCGGTCTGTCTCTCTCTCTCTCTGTCTCTCTCTATCTCTCTGTATATATATATATATATATATATATATATATATATATATATATATATATATATATATATGTTGACTTTAGTCATTTATGTTTTTATTGCAACAGGGTCAAGGACTATATAACAAGGAACAATTAACAACCGTACCCCCCTCCCCACTGTAAGTTGATTTAGTGACACCTTTCTGGGAAACGGCACGTACACAAGTAGTGACGTCATCGACCTCTGTGACGTCAAGACTCGCATCCAAAATATGGTCATATCGTCACCTGCGTATTCAAATATCCTATGGATCCCATAAAACACTAACGTTAGAACTCATTCCGCAGTTATTTACCTATGGATCGCCCCTAAAATTTAATGAATTGTTCCTGGTATCATCGTCAAGTTATCGTGAAAATTTCATTAAATTCCGTTGAGGACATTTTGTTTTATCGTGCTAACAGACAAACAGATAAACAGACAAGCATACGCTGCCCAAAACATAACCATCGACGCTATATATATATATATAAACATATACACATATAAATTATGACACAGGTTTTATAAATAAATAGCTCCAAACAGCTCATTTTTTTGTAATTTGTCTACGTTAATCTTTCAACTAGAATACGTGTATCCGCCAAAATCAGAGTAGGACGGGTGAAGTGAGGCATGGAAATAGAGTTAGATGTGTTAAATATTAGCATGGATGTCTGCCACGTAAACATGATTGTAGGTGGCGCCACCTGAAATTGAACGAGAAACTATCCAAGATGTATACACATGCAAAATTTCAGATGGAAAAGTCAAACCACTGCCGAGATATGAGTGATTTCAACCCAAGTCAAACTAACAGATGAACGCTGTGCAAAAATAATTGAAGGTGGCGCCACCAGTTTCTTGTATGATAAAGAGCTATGTGAGATCTAAACACATGCAAATTTTCAAGAAGACACGTCGAACCAATCCGGAGATATAAGCATGGATGTCTGCAGCGTGAACGTGAATGTAGGTGGCGCCACTTGTCATATATTCAAGAAAGCTCTCCAGGATGTATACACATGTCAAATTTCAGGTGAATAAATCAAACCACTGCCGAGATATGAGTGATTTTAGCCCAAGTCAAACGAATAGATGGACGCTGTGAAAAAATGGTTGCAGGTGGCGCCACCAGTTTCTTGTATGATAAAGAACTGTGTGAGATCTAAACACATGCAAATTTTCAAGAAGCTACGTCAAACCAGTCCGGAGATATATGCATGGATGTCAACAGGGTGAACGTGATTGTAGGTAGCGCCACCTGTCATTTATTCCAGGATGTATACACATGCCAAATTTCAGGTGAATAAATCAAACCACTGCCGAGATATGAGTGATTTTAGCCCAGGTCAAACAAATATTTTGACACTGTGCAAAAATGGTTGCAGGTGGCGCCACAAGTTTCTTGTATGATAAAGAGCTGTGTGAGATCTAAACACATGCAAATTTTCAAGAAGACACGTCAAACCAGTCCGGAGATATAAGCATGGATGTCTGCAGCGTGAACGTGAATGTAGGTGGCGCCACTTGTCATATATTCAAGAAAGCTCTCCAGGATGTATACACATGTCAAATTTCAGGTGAATAAATCAAACCACTGCCGAGATATGAGTGATTTTAGCTCAAGTCAAACGAATAGATGGACGCTGTGCAAAAATGGTTGCAGGTGGCGCCACCAGTATCCTGTATGATAAAGAGCTGTGTGAGATCTAAATACATGCAGTCCGGAGATATAAGCATGGATGTCTGCAGCGTGAACGTGAATGTTGGTGGCGCTACCTGTCAAAAAATCAAAAAAGCTTTCCAGGATTTGTACGCATGCAGAATTTCAGGTGAATTAGTCAAACCACTGCAGAGATATGCGTGATTTTAACCCAAGGCAGACGAACAGATGGATACTGTGCAAACATGGTTGCAGTTGGCGCCACCATTTTTTGTATATGTTATAAAGCTATCCAAGGGCTACATTTGTTCAAAAATGTTTTCCCGATTGGTCAAACTGTTCCAGAGATATGTGGGTTATGTCAAGTAGTGGTGGGTTTTGTTTTTATATCAGAAGAATTTGTCACTGATACCTGGAAGATGGTTCGAGGTAGTTCGAGGCAATTGCGTTGAACTTGGCCTGGTCGCAAGGCGAAATGCTCCATTACCTGTTGGTGTCTTTAAAAGTTGATGCTGCTGATTTCGTATTTGAACTGGAGTCCTATCAGATTACGGGGCCCTGATTTATGGACTGAGTTTGCACTTCATCGTGCATACAACACGCGAGATAGCCAGAATCTACTCTACACAAGGAGACTAAAAAAGCACGAAACACCAAGAGAGTATGCTGCTGCCCTCAAGAGTCTTGTCCAGCGTGCTTATCCTCGTGGACTTTCTGCCGAAGTCAGAGACAATATGCTTTTATAACAATTCTTTGATGGCATTGATGACCAAGATGCTTGCTAACAGGTGCGATACCTGCAACGACCCCGGTGTGTCAACGAGGCTGTAGACAAGTTACGGGAGTACTTTTACTACAGCCAACTTAAGCAGGATAACCGCCATAAGGGGACCGTCCGGACTGTAACTAACACAGTGTTCCCGCTAAGGAGCCCATTCAAGAAAGAGATTTAAAAAGAGAAAGCTTAAACCCAGACGTACAGCAGTTGTGTGATACAGTTAAAACCTTAACCACTGCTCTGTCAAAGCTTCTACAAAGACAGGCCACTCAAGGCCAAGGTTAATTTCAGTCTCCAAGAGGTTAAAACGCTTCAAATGCCGAGAAATGGGACATTTTGCCAGAGACTGTCCACATAAATTTAAAATTCAGCCAGATGGAGCTATTAACAGTAAGGAAAACTAACTCGGGTTGACCCTGACGGCCAAGGGCCAACCCTGAATACTATACATACAGATGTAAATGATAAACGTTATACTCAACATCTGGATAACACGAGCTTGTTTATAGATGCTTCTATATACGGAATGAATGAACCCTTTTTGCTGGACACAGGTGCCAGTAAGAATATCATATCAAAAAGATGTTATGAACATATACAAAAGTCAATAACGGACCAATTATCAAGTATTTTAGATACACCAGTTCAGCTGCAACTAGCAGATGGCACTCCATTGAAACTATGGGGTGAATATACTTTCCGAATTAAGATTAAGAGTGTTACCACCTGGCACCTGTTATTGTAGCTGATGTGCTTGATTTTGGGATACTCGGTCTAGATGCTCTCAATGACAATCAGTGCAAGAGTGATAAGGACTCGCAGCAAACGTATCTAAATGATATTAAGGTAACTTTCTATTATGAACGATTCAAACCAGGACTAAGAGATATTCAGTTGACCAAAGACTGTGTTATTCTAGCCAGGACTAAAACTGTGCTTCCAGCTGTGGTCAATTTCAAACACACGGACAACTGTTTAATAAAGCCAAACCACGTAGCTGAAGAACGGTATAATATAAAAATAGCGAATGTTTCAGTGAATGTTGCCGATGGACAGTTACCTGTACGGCTATTAAATCCTACAAACAGTGATTAACATTTACACATATTTACCAAACTTGGAGTTGTTGAACCAGTTTGGGTACCAGAGACTTATTTACCATTAAGGTATTCGCCGGTTAGGAAAATTTGCCTAGATGCAGAGACAGGATCCATATCATTATCGCGGCCGGATGGTGTTACGGATCGAGTTTAACCACTACCGGAATCAGTGATGGACAGTGTAGTTCAAGCTTCTGATTTTTTTTTTACCGAATGAAGAATATGAGCGCCTGGTATCCCTGTTACAGGAGTACCAAGAAGTATTTGTCAGGCATGATACCGGGCAGACTTACGTCGTTGAACATTCCACTGATACTGGTGACCATGCACCGATAAAGCAACGGCCACGAAGGAATCAATTAGCCTTTAAAGGAGAAGAATGAACTGAAATACAGAAAATGCTGAAACATGGTGTCATAAAAGAATCGTCGTCACCTTGGTCCTCGCCAGCTGTACTTGTGCGAAAGGAAAATGGCTTCGCGCGTTTTTGTGTCGATTAAAGCAAACTAAAGGATTCTTATTCATCACATAGGATGGATGACTGTTTCCATTCTTTGTCAGGGTCCAAGCACTTTTCTACAATGGTCTTAGCCAGCGGTAACTGGCAAATTAGAGTGAAGAAGAAAGACCAGCTAAAACTGCGTTCGTTACGAAATCTTGACTATATGAATTCACTGTGATGCCTTTGGGTTAGCCAAGGAGCCAAGCACATTTGAACGATGTCTGGAGTCAATCTTGAAAAATTTGCAATGGCAGACTTGTCTTATCTATTTAGACGATTTAATTATGTTCAGCAGGGACTTTGATGAATATATCATCAGGCTTGGGGAAATCTTTACAAGGATCAAAGCAGCTAGTCTGAAATTGAAGCCATCAATGTGTCAATTCCTACAAAAAGATTATAACATGTAGTTTCTGAATATGGTATAGAAACTTATCCAGTAAAAATTGGCAAGTTTCGGTAGCTAAACTAAATATGCACAACACAGCATTTGTTACACCTGATGGTAGATATAAATTCTAAAAATGCTATTTGAAATGGTTAATTCGGTAGCTACATTATTGATAGGTATATGCAAAATGTTATGTGGCTATAACAATATTGAGAGTTATATTGATGAGTTGTTGTTAAACACTTACACTTGGGATTAACATATTCGTGTACTAAGAGAGCTTCTCAGTAGAATTAGAGCCACTGATTTGACTGCCAGACCATCAAAATATGTATTGAGAACTACCAGTGTAGATTTTTTAGGGCATCAAATTGAGTTAAATGTTATTGGCCCACACGATGACAATGTGTGTAAAATTGATGGAGCAGCTAGACCTAGAACCATGAAGGAGATTCGGTCATTTATTGGACTTTTACGATACTACAGGAATCACACTCCTAATGATTCGACTATAAATGCACCCGACCCCTTATTCGAAGAAAGGGAAACCTAACAAAGTAAAATGGAGTGAAAAACTCAACAGAAAGCTTACGGTACCATAAGGGATTATTCGGTAAAGAGACCAATTTCGCAGCTGCCTCATCTCAAGAAACCATTAGTGTTACAAACTGATGCTTCGGATATAGGGACTGGCCATAAACTATTACAGGAGCATGACTCACAGTTATTCCCAGTTGCTTTTGGCTGCAAGAAACTGTCAGACAGAAAGCAGAAATAGAATTTGTATCTTACAGACCACCAGCCCCTTGAATAGCTGAATAAATATAAATATATCGAGATGGTCTTTGCATCTTCAAAACTAAAAATTTAAGAATGAATCAGAGAAAGGGATCACTACCAATGTGTTGCCTTTTTGAGCCGAGTTATTGAAATATCCATTCATTTTTCTGTTAACAAGCAGCTGGATGGAACAGACATCTTGAACACGGTGCTACTATTTTGATTTGTAGAATGACAGTATGAGATGTACAAAAATGTAAACAGTTATTAAAGAGGTATATAGGAACAAAGAAAGAATAATTTATCGTGCACGGTAATCATGTTAAAACGATCATGATAGTAGCACTGGCATGTTGTATGAAGGTTCTTTGGCTTTATGAATGTATAAATACATATACGAATGTTTATGCCATATTGCTGAATTGTTAAAATATATTTTCGTGTTGTACTATTTAATATCACCATGTTTGATACAATGTGATGATAGTTGTGGATATTATGAACGAATTCCTGTGTTAATATTTATTGTTACTTTGAAGGTTATCTTGTCTTGTTCAAAATAATACTGGTAAATGTCATGGTAATGATAAATATACATGGTACATGTTAATATTGTACATGTACATTGTAAATATTAATATTGGAGGAAACATTTTTCAGGAAATTTTCTTTTTTTTTCTCTCTCTCTCACTTGTTTACATCTTCGGAGCAACCAGAACATGTTCAAGAAACAGGCCGCCGAGTACAATATTGGTTCACTGGTCAGAAAATAAATTGTCTTTGGTCAAATATCACAAGGCGTTCAAAAGCCGTGACGACGCGCCCTACACAGGGATAAATACTGCATTGTTTTGAGTCTGGTTCAAGTGACAGGTCGGGGTGAAAGAGTCAAAGTCGCGCCATTCATATATCAAGGAAATAGTTTGGTTGTTTTACCCAAGGCAAGGGTTAGGTCGTCTACGATTTGTGAACCCCGGACAAGGAAAGATTAATACTGTCAGACTTGGATACATGGAGTGTATTTTTTCCATTGGATTATATATAGCCATCAGGCGAAGCTGGATATATATCGTTTATATTGAGGACACTTTAGTTATACAACTATGTAAATAGGTAAATCCATATACATTGGGATATTTGTGCGGCCACAACGCCGTCATCCGCTTCACCGTGATTTAACTGCTGATTAGGGATAAATTCATGTGTTCGTAATAACACAGTCTTTTCTCCTAAATGAACTCTTGAAACAAATCCGTGGTGTATGTCCAAATATGTGACAATGCCTCAAACTTCAGAATGATTGGGGTGGGTTCATGTGGTAACAGAGCCATTTATTGCCCTGGCCTAAAGTTTTCAGATATAGTGTCAGGCACCCGGAAAATAGTACTTTATGATGAACTCAAATTATTTGAAAGGAAAACTGTACATGTATGACTGAGAAAGAAACAGTATGAACTGTATAATTAGCTGATGTAGATTCAACGTTAATTCTACATTACGGCACAATGGCGATGTGCCATTGCACAGTGTGGCAAGGCAGACACAAAGACCAATATCCGTGAGCACGCTTACCGACATCTGAAATGATGAATGGAACTTCACCTAACAATTGCAGGTTGAAGATTGGTATGACGGATTTCCAGCAGCCTACAGAAGGCAAAATAATCAAAAGAGCATCTCAAAAATATTAAAGCATGTCATGTGGCTGTAATCGATCAGGCAAGAGTCAATCGAGAGGCAATTCTAGTAGACGAGGGAATTGGTCACACCTGTTTTAGATACGCTATGACCACAGATTTGCCACGGCCTACGGCCATAGATTTGCAACGGTCTATAGCTACCGATTTAACGCTGCCAAATAAGACGCATTTATTCACTAAGATATATAATATGTTAAACGTTGCTATATAAAATAATCGAATATTCCTGTCCGAATATACTTCGAAACACCTGCATGATTAATATAGTACATCTTATGTAAGTCTATTTTATTTATATATGGAGTTTCACTTTTTCAACAAGGCCTGGTCTTCCCGACTTTTGTATTATAATTAATATTTTGTTATTTAGCAAGATATATATAGCTCAGAAAGTTAAAAATAATGTGTGTACGTATACGCAATTTGACATGTATGTATATGCAGATGAACCAGAACAATTGCACGGAGAGACTGGGGGCAAGCTAGACCTAGTCCCGTACAAAGAACAACAGGTAAGAGTGTAAGTGATCTTGTTTCCAGAATATCAAGCGTCGTGAGGAGGCTGGGAATATACCAGGAGTATACAGAAGGAATATATAAATATATATAAATAGTTAATGTATAAGTATCCATTAATATATTAATATAATAATAAATGAATATATACAAACACATATATGTATTTGATAATAATATTAATTAAAAGGAAAATAATTGGGCCTATTAGCATTAGTATATAGCTAACCAATTTCCGTGTACATATATACATCGATGTATGTGAGTGATAAGTTTTTATCAGATATGATACAATGAAGTCATTCGATCTAGTAGAAGCATATGTGAAAAAGGAATTTGTGAAATAATTTAAGCATTGTTGTACAAATTGGGATTATTTAAAATAATCAATAATTTAAAAAATAGTAAAATGGTTAAAATAGACACATTTGATTATGGTATAAACGAGAATATCATCCACACGCAGACGAAGGGTCTACAAGTCGTGGGAGGCTGGGATCCATGTGTCTCTGAGCCAGCTGAGGGAAGCGGTGCAAGTCGACGGCATCAGCAGTAGCAGCCGGGTTTGTTGACACGTGCTGACTTCAGTTTTAATGTTGTTCATTCTTTGTATCCCGTCTTCCTCATATCTTTTACAAGATAGAAATATTATTCCTTGACAATATGAAATATTAGCATATAAATCGTTTGTGATCGTTTATGCAAAAGTGCAACCGATTTAATCGATTATGAAAGAAAACGACCAATTAGCCACACCACTAACATATCCTTCTACGTTAACAGTAAAGGAGCATTCATGCTTTTAGTTTATAGATTTTATTTTCCTTGAAATACGAAGAGGAAACTAAATATCGTTTAATGATCATTCATTAACAAATTTTAATGATGAACCACGAAATGTTAAAACCCTTGAGATATGCTGAATCCATCTCCTGAGGATCGTTTTATATTAGTCACTATTTCTCGTTCATTACCCTACTCGAAGCATTGTTCTCGAGTGTGAAAATCTTAAATTAAATAAATTTTTGTGCAAATCCCCGCATACTTAACCAAGGAAACAAAAGAAACACTGAATTTTTGCAGCATGGTTTACTTTCGGGACGTTTATAATGTGACCATGCATCTATATATGAAGAGAGACGTCACAGAGGCCAATGACGTCATACCACGCGACGATTTACAGAAACGTGGCACGGAGTGAACGTCAGAGTAGCCTGTTCCGGGGACAGGTTGAGGTGCCTAGGCAGGAAACAATGCATACAAGCCAAGAATGTTATTAGGCATGAAATGTATGAGAATAATTTATTTATTATACAAAAATTATGTGGCGCTCATTCAATGTATTTAGCCAGTTTAAAAGCACTTGCATAATACATGGACATACATTTTATGAAAACGTTGTAATTTATACATTTACAGTATGAAGAGTTAACAAAACTTTTAGTCGCAAGAAGGCATTAGAAAGAGCTTAAATTGACATTAATGTAAGATTCACACAAAGAAACGATACTGAATTCACTTTGATAAACTATAGTTCAGATCACACTAAGAGGGTCACTTTTAAATATAATGGCTGTTATGGCTGCATATTTAGTAAAAGCAAATCCTAAATTTGTCCATATATATAATCCGCGCATGATAACTGTTATAATAAATTGTGATAAAAGGGTATAATAAATTGTGATAAAAGGGTATTTGTGCAGTCTTCTATTAAAAGGAAAATTAAGATTAAGTCTGATTTTCAATGGGAGGCAATTCCATAGCAGCATGAGGGAAGTTTAAATAACCGAAACAAGTTCCGAGACGTATGCAGGCGCTTGTTCATGCAAAGCTTTATAAGTAAGCATGCAAATTTTATAGTATACATCTTGCATGTGTTCAATGTAATTCATAAATTATGTCAGGATGGGCGGAACCGGAATATTTAAAGTGTTAAAATAAAAATAAAACATCGTTCAGGGGTTCAGATAAAAAAAAAATCATTTATTTTTCATTGATTCAGTATGCGTAGAATCCGTTTGTAACCAATATCCAAAAAAATTGATCTAAAACTTTTTCGAAAAGATGTAAAGTTTAAACGTCGGTTTGCCTCGATTAATGGGAAGTCAATGTTAGGTTTAATATTAAGAGAATTAATGAAACGGAAACAAAAGGAGATTCCGTGTCACAAGTTCATTTGAATGATCTCACATCAGTACAGGTGTACTGGCTATCCAGGGCACTGAAATTGACAACATTCTCCGGATTCGGCTTGTACATTCAGTGTCACAGCTGGTCTTTTTGTCCTGCTTTACAGGTTTACATGAATGCCGATTTCAAAGAATGTCTGGAGGTGGCATCGGCAACACGCATTCAAGATAAAGGTAGTGGCTTAATTATTTTATTGTTCATATTGTGTTGGAGTTGTTGAATATCAACATATTATCTCTTGGCAACGCAATGGCGACAGTGACAGGAAAGTCCGAAACCCTTTCTTTTTTCTCGCTAAAAAAAAAAAAAAAAAAAAAAAAAAAAACCGCAGAGGATATTAGACGTTACACAAGTACAACGCCGCCCGGGGACAGTGATAGCGGCCATGACTCTCCCTATGCGGAATATATGCGAAAAAATTCTTACAGTGCTGTGAGGTGAGGTCTCCTGTACTGAACTTTTTACCATCAATAGCAGCAATGAATCTCTTTGAATTTGCAGCTATGGATTAGTGTGTAACGTGGCCACCAAAACCGATTACCTTCGGGACAACGGCCTACTTGCAAAGACTATACAATGTCCCAGTTGTCAACAATCTACCTGCCGGCCGATAAGATATCCAACAAAATCCGATTGAGAAATTCTGAGGTGCAAGAAGAGCCTTTTCTTTAATAAGAAAAGGCTCCTTTTTCGAAGGTTGGAAACTGTCCTGGCGTTGCCTTTTGTCAATTATTTTCATGTGGTCCCACAAAGTCCTGTCCGGTCATTCAAGTATTGAATATGCTCTAGCCAGATTTTCTCTCGAATCACACAGTTAGCGATTGGTTTAATTTTCCAAGAGATATGTGCAGTAGTTTCCTGCGGCGAAATCCCGTCGTTCTCGGGGACATGGTCGAGATCAACGAGACGCAACTCGGCGGGAAACAGAAATACGGCCGTGGCAGAGCCCACATCGGTTTCAATATGTGGGTGTTTTCTCTGTACGAGCGGAGACGGCATTCCCAGCATTTATCAGTCCACAGGAAAAAGGCCGCTTTATAGTTGATCAAATAAAACAGCTTGTTTTGCCTGGAACCATCATTTATAATGATGAGTGGGCATCGTACCGGGGAGTGGACACTACGACACTGCACTCTTAACCGGTTTACATGAATGCCTACTTTTAAAAGGTCAGGAGGTGGCATCTGCAACACGCATTTTAGATAAATATAGTGGCTTTATTATGTTATTGTTCATATTTTGTCGGAGTGTTCAGTAATTCTGGAATATCAACATGTACACATTTGAGACATACGAGTTACGTGTTTTATATATGGCCAGAAAAAAATAAATGTATGTTTCTCAAACACTTTATTCGACTTTTCGATTTAATTTTTTTTACCTTTAAAAAAGCGCTGAATATAACTTCCCAGAGTATTAAAATCTTCAATCAGTGTAGCCTACGAGCACATCCTCACTAATATTACCAAAAAAAAAGTTATCACAATTACCTTGAAGTATAAACCTATCTACCAAATGCTAAGTATAACAAGCGAATTCGTGGAATTAATGTCCCCTGCTTTGGGATCTTTTTGTTTTTCCTGCTTAATAAATAACCAAAATTATGACGTGAAGAAAATCGTGAGGGCACATGTAAAACTTAGACAGTTTCACTATGACATGTTGAGACATCTGCAAGCAAACATAAAAAGTAAAACACATTGTGAAACACGACCAAAATCCAGTAAGACGTGGAGACATCTGCAGGCGAACATAAAAACTAAAACACATTTGAGGAATTGGACCAAAATTTGATAATTTTGTTTTTGAGCTGGAGAGTATTATTTTTCAGACAGACACTCCAAAACCTATCCCAACCAAGGGATGCATTAGAGCAATCACTAACCCAAATCTGAATCAAATCAGGAACATTTCTTATAAAATTATATCAGAAAGAGATCAGGGAAAATTCCTCTTTTGTGTTTCTGTGATTTCTACAAAGCCTTTGTACCATATTAACATCATACACTAGTTCCAAAAATTGAATTATATTGTACCAAGGAATTAGTACTAAAAAAAAAATAAAAACAGGGTCCTATTTGTCGACAACAAGGAGTTCAATGAATGACTGAGTAAAGAGGATCCTGTTTAAATTAAAAGTGTAACTTACATCATTTAAGACCGATAGCTAAAAAAAAAAAACTTTCTTGCCAAACGTCAGAAACGTGCATGTGTTGCTTGAAAATATGAAACCCTTTTCACACAGCAAATGCAAACCCGTTTAAAACCCTTTGAAAACGTTTTCACGGCAATCCAAAGCATTTTCAAACCTTTCTGGCCAAAACGATTTGGATCAAGCTCAGGAGGTGGTTTTAAATCGTTTTGAATGCGATTGTTTTATCTGCAGGGCATGATTGTCTTGTGAACGCAACGGTTTGGACCCAGTTTTCATGCAGCAACTCTTAACACCGCGAGCGTGAATGTTTGTGTCAGCATGTTGTTTCATTGTTCCAAATGTGTAATGTACACAACACGCATTGGTGCTACTGCCCGTGTGAACGCACCAAACTGGTTTGACAAAAAATCTTTGCCCTGATCGGCTGGAAATTATTGTGTGAAAGGGGTATTAGTTGAAGCAGGGCGCTTACACACGCAGTTGTGACTCATTGTTGGTCTTACTGCGGGAAAGTTAAAAACGGGGGAAATGCTGCTGGAAAAAAAATGTCCAGTTAATCATAAATTTTACAGAATAAATATGCAGGTAAAATATCTTTCCCCTTTAAAATTTACTTAAGACTGTACAATAATTATTTAGTTTTCAACATTGACTGACTTGATACCCGCCGAGGGCTGTGGCAGTATGGTTGATCCCTTTATTTTTTTACAGATATGGACCACAGAATTTTGTCTAATAATTTGTCTTCTTCTATCCATTGCGTTTGACAAGGTTAACCTTGATAAAGTATACAATTCGAATATTATACTGAAGATATTACGCGGTCTAATTATTCGTTTTTACTGTATCGTTTACAAAATATACATGTTAAAACTACTGCTTTATCACAAGGTTCTCCCTAATTTTATTATACATACATATGCGAAATGCATAACTACAGTGATTTAACTTTTTATTTACATTATACTATTGTCCCCATTGACAATTTATAGTCCAAATACAAACTTTAGTCACCAAATTATGTTATTAATTTATGCAGGTTCAAACGAATTCTCATTATATTTAGAAAAATTATATATTTTGTCTGCAATATGAAAAATGTCTTATTAAAAGAAAAGCGATATTTTTAAACGTCACAAGCAATATTTAAACCTATTGACTATCTTTTTTTGAATATTTAAACCTATTGATTATCTTTTTCTATTTCGATATTCATGTTCATTGCATGTGTGCTGATCTTGACAGAAAGACATTTTACTTAGGCCAAAAAAAAATCAAAGGTATGGTTCTCAGGCTCCGCCCGCATCAATTTTAAACCCCCGCATCAAAAGTTTTTATTTTGATTTTCAATAAAAAATTTCCAATTTTGAGCTGCTTTTTTTTGGGGGGGGGGGGGGGGATGTCTTCAACTTACCATGCTTCAGCTCGGCTCTAACTCGCTTCTTGTATTTCACGGGGGAAAAATGGCTGAATGGACACCGTCGGTGAACGAACAAAAACTTTGAAAAGTCCAAAAATTGAAATCAAGGGATTTTAGTAATTTTGTTCTAAGATCCACCCAACGACTTTTTCTTATTAAATTGAGGGTTTTTCCAAAACTTAAAAAAGAGGGGAGTGGTATGTTTTCAACTTATTATGTGTTTCAGCTTTACAAGATACGGCTTCTTGTTGTTGCATCGTAATTTTTTTTTATGGACACCCTCGCTGAAACGAACAATAAAGTTTAATGATAGACATTGTCGAAGGCCTTTGAAAGTCCAAAATTAAAATTAACTAATTATCGCCATTCAGATCGAAGATTCATGATCCACCCTAAAGAAAATTCTTTATAAATATGAGGTTTTCCTAAATTTTAATAAATATTAATATTGTGCTGTATTTTCATTACAATCACTTGACATCCCCCTACACGCCCGTGGGAATTTCGAAGATCTGAGATCGTACATTTAAATCTAAAGTGTTTAAAGTGTAATTGACGGTGGCTATCTTTCTTGGATATCTTACCTCACACATGATTTAATTCGATTACCAAGTATTATACCTAAACATTTATATAAGAGAAAACTTGATCGAGAAAGTCTTGACCCTGTAGTTCGTGCGTACCTGTGACCAGTCGGACCATTCCGTCTCTTGTTCTCTCCAGGCTAGACTGTTTCTTCGTTCTTACCCTAGGTATCGCTAGGCTAGCGGGCCTCGACTCCCAGCCTTCGGATTACCCGAGCCGGTTGACTCGCTTGCATTATTCATTCATTATCTCTGTAGGATGGCAATTGACGTACAGCTACCCGTGCCGAAATCTGACTTTGTTCCCTTTGTCGTATTCTGGTTATATCTGTTCTTTTGCCTGTTGTTTGCGTGTGTAGTCCTGTGTAGTTAAGTCTTCCACTTTTCTGATTTCATGAAGACTTTTGGCCTTACAATTCCGTTTTACCTAGTTTCTCTCGAAACGTCCATGAAATCTAGCAATGATTTGCCTCGGTTGTTTCCCTTTCTTTCCAGTTCTGTGTGCTGTTGCACATATACATTGCTACCGCTATGACACCGGAAGTCCTCTTGCAAAATAAATGTTATTATCATGCTTCCCCTTATCATTTGACATTTTTATCGAAACTTGCAAAAAAAAAATAAATAAATAAAAAACCGCCCGCCCGCACTGATTTATGGAAAAAACTGCCTGAGAACCAAGCCTTTTTTTTTCCCCTTGCAGACTTCTGTTCCTTTTGGTGACTCTGGATATCCTTTTAAACGTTTTTATTACCTCCCTTTAATGTACCTGAAGGCTAACGTCAAGAAACTTACAACAAATCACACAGACACGCAATTGTGTAGAGAGAACAATAGGAGTTTGGTTGGGGAGATTCAAATTCATTTTGGAAGGATTTCCTTTACAACCTAAGAAAGGAATTAACGTTATTTTGGCAAAATCAACCAGATCCTGTTGATTATGATTTTTGGTCAAGAATGTTTTAATCCAACGTTTGATGGAGAAATGAATGATGGGAGGGCTATGAGGATGTGGGTGGTTAATAAATTGATTAAATAAAAAAAAATCTTAACTTTCAAACTCCCATTGTTCTTTCTATGAATATGCATTCACACTCGCGGGCGTTTTTTTTTTACAGTGCTGTTAGTACTTAAGTGGTTGGAGATTTGTTTATTAACTTAAACTGTTTTTATATGACGGGACATATTATGGTGTACCCACCGTCCGTCTGTGATAACTTTCCGGGTCTTTTATGTAATTTAATAAAAGTCAGCAGAAATGTCAATCGATAAAATATCTCGGCTAAAATCAATGCATATTTAATGAGATCATATGTCACATTTAGGAAGCATTGTCTGTACTTGCTAAGAATTCTATGAATTTTTGGGATATTCTCTATAGTACATTTTCTCAAGTGAATTTAATTATTGTTTAAATTAATGCATATTATATTATGTCAGAGGTGAGTTGTCACAAGACAAGATGGGCATATTATGCAGGTTTGCGGTTCTCTTGTTTAACTTTATTGTTAAATATGATGTATAGGTAAGAAAAGATTGCATTTTAATGCCTAGTATACACTTGCATGCAACATCATAATAATTTACCGTGCTTTTGGTGACTATATGCAGGTTTAATAGAACAGGCAAGTTAATCATTTGGAATATAATAATGTTGAAATAATGTTCCAGTTGTGATGGACTTGTATCTTTTTCATGTGTTATATAAAATAAGAATACATAGATACAAGTAAGGTTAGTTCTCTATTTATCCTGTTACAAAGTTTTCATCTGGACTTTGCACAGTCTGCAAAAGTAAACTTTCTCTTAATATTTTCAATTTGACAAGCTCCCTTTGTTTCTTTACGAGCTCGATGTTTTCGTTCATTAGTAGCTTGTCTAGCGCCATTTTCTCCAGCTCGGCCTCCAAAACCTTCTCAGTCAGGAAAGTACAGGCCTCATCTCTTTTGTTCTTTTTGGCTGAAAATTTAGTAGATTATTTGTGTGTTTTTACTTTTTCAATATGACTTTTTTTTTATCAATCATCCGATACAGCATCGTTGCATCATTGAAGTGACACCATTTAATCATTCATGTTGGTATACAATATATTGTTGACCTGTTATATGATACATTACCAGTTATTTTCATATAAAATCTTTTGTAACCATAAGATTTCATTAAAATAAAGCTTGTTGACATAAGTTATCATTTGGGATATCCCATATATATATATATATATATAATATATCACACAAAGTTACCTCTCATCTTTGCTGGCTGTGACATCTCAGGAGAAGGAGGTAATTCTGTAAAAAAAATGATTTTACACCAAAATGATGAGTGAACTATTATTAGATGGCAGCTTATACGAAATATATATTAATTTCATAGTTATCCTTTTTATTACTTTTCACATATTATATTCATTTTATGGTATGATTTATCTTTAGATTCAATTCTTTAATCTTAGCTGATTAAAAAGATTAGAAGTGTTTCTTTCTTCTGGTACAAATAAAATATATTTACCTGCTTCACTGGATTTAGGAAAGTCACTCATCTCTGAAATAAAATTGATTTTTTACCATTTATAAAACGAGTTAAACATGCTATAGCTATATCATAAATATTTTACTAGAGCATTGTGATATTAATACTGTTTTATGTGTATTATACATGTATATACTCTGTATTGGTATATATATATTATGCATTCCAATAAATTCTATATTTGCACATGAATGTTTTATTTTTACTTATTCTACAAAAAAATATATATGAGTATTGTTACGGGGTGACTAAAAGAGCGGACCGAACTGTCTGTCTAGTGAAGCTTGCTTTTCTCGCGAAGCGGTTGGAAAACCCGGCATGTGCGCCACCGACATGGGTTCGAATCCCGGATTGGCCCAGTATTTTCCCCTGAACAATTTATCTTCATAAATAAATGGGGGCTCGTCCAACGTGACGGTAATCTTTGTGGCCGAGGAAATAAGCTCACCAAAGTGTGACTCCTGGGATAAATAGTCTTGATCAGATAGCACAGCTCTCTTGAGACGGGGTGTGTTTCGGGATGACATAAAAAAGCGGACCAAACTGTATCGCAAGTGAAGCTTGCTTTGCCAGCGAAGCGGTCGGTACACCACACTTGTGCGCCACCGACATGGGTTCGAATCCCGGATTGGCCCAGTATTTTCCCCTGGACAATTTGTCTTCATAACCAATTAGGGGCTCGTCCAACGTGACGGTAATCTTTCTGGCCGAGGAAATAAGCTCACCAAAGTGTGACTCCTGGGATAAATAGTCTTGCTCTGATAGCAGAGCTCTCTTAAGAGGGGTGTGTTACGGGGTGACATGAAAAAGCGGACCAAACTGTATCGCTAGTGAAGCCTGCTTTGCTAGCGAAGCGGTTGGTACGCCGGACTTGTCCGCCACCGGCATGGGTTTAATACCGGGATCGGCCCAATGTTTCCCCATGAACAGTTTGTCTTCGTAACAAAATTCTCTAATAAATCCAATACCTATAATACCATGATTGCAAAATATATTTTCTTTTAAAATTTGGTTCCAGGATAGGTCCAGCTGGAATGGTTTCTATTCCTGTGTTTCTATTCCTGTGAATTATTTGATTTCTATAGAGAAGTCTGGGTCTTCAAGTATACTCTAAAATCTGGTGACAATATTATAAAGTTAAATCTAAATTTTGACAAAATATGAAATGTTTATTAAAATATAAATACGTTCAAATTATTTTTTTAAACAAGAGTGCCGCAAATGTGCATAATATGGCTGTTGTGTATCTGGTGACCTCTGACCTCATTAAATTTGCGTAAATTTTGATAGGAATGTAAATCAGGTGAGAAACTTTGTTAGTAAATATGTAAAATGAGTGTCATGGAAATCCATAGGATTTTTCTAAGTCACCAAAGTGCCTCAAAAGTGTGTTGACCTCTGACCTAATTAAATATGCGTGAATTTGGATGAGAATGTTAATCAGGTGGGAAGCCCTATTGGTAAATATGTTTATTGATTTTCATGAAAACCAATAAGATTTTTGGTAAGTCACCATAGTTGCCCAAAAGTTGGGTGACCTCCGACCTTATTAAATATGCACCGATTTCGCTGGAAATCGAACTTAGGTGATATATTCTATTGAATTACATTTTTGGTGAGTTTTATCAAAATCCTTCATATTCTTTGTAAGATACCGCGTCGACACTATGACCTTATATTAAATATGCATGGATGTTGCCCATAATCGAACTAGGGCGAGATAATATGTTGAAAATTTATTGAGGTGACACTAAAAGTAAACGGACGGACCGATGGTGGGTATACCATAATACTCCCGTCACATGACGGACATAAACAATCTGAAATTCAACTTAGTATGGCCAAAACTTGAGGAGAGCCATAAAGTACACCTCCCACATTATTTAAGAAAGGATACTGGAAACAGATTTTTAGACATTGTCTATCATAAGAAATGTTTATTGGTGCTTTAAAATTGAAAAAATACTTTTAGAAAATCCAAAATTCGTTTCAAATGTGATCAAAACTAAATATGTTGAAGAACCATCACGAGAGACAAGTGCCATATCTTTCATCTCAATCTTAAAAAAAAAATCATTTAAAAATTCCAGGTATTAATAAGTGTAATGAAATCAGCTGAGGTGTCACATGATTCCAATCTAATGTTATGTGAAGGTAAATATGAGTCACAATTCTATATTCTTTCTCACATTATGTTCAATAAAAAATCCAATAATCAATAAAGTGTGATAAAAACCTGATCAGATGAGAAAATTATACCACAACCATGTCAGTGAAAAGCATAAATGGGTAACAGATTTTAGTAGGTGTGACAAAACACTGATAATATGAGACCACCAATAATATACATCTGCCATTTTAATTTAAGACAGACATTAATAAAGTTTTTTTTTTTTTATAAATTATTAACAATAAAAATTATAATGACAAAATGAATAACCAGTAAATTAAACCTTTTTTTTAATTGCAGATAATGTACAAGTTTAGTCACTTTTTTATGCTTTAAAATCATGAGAAAGATTGCACTGAAGATGATTACTGCGGCAGTCCACTCCATTTGTACGTTTAGACCTGACCAGTTGTGCCGAAAATCTGAACGTAACTCACTATTACTCATAACTGCATTAACAGTCGGGCCCCATACCGGCAGTATCCACTGTCAATAGTGTCCTCAATAAAGTTATTTCTGGTGTAATAATTCATTCTAATTTGATCCACATTGTTGTCTTTTATTAGTTTCAATGCATGACTTAAATATTTCAGTGATTAATAATGCCAAAAATCGTTAAACAGTGACAGTTTCAAAATAGTAACATCCTGCATGGCCCTGTTTACACTCGTGACATCGACGTCAGCCGATCAGCGCAGCGAAATCGCCCCTTGTGTTTGGGAATTCCAATGTTCTATTTTCTGCCTTGGCGACACGCAGTCTGACCGCGCTATATATGGAGAATTTCCAAACTTCACACAATTATATCCGCGAAGTTTTTGGGTTAATTATCATAATATATATATATATATATATATATATATATATATATATATATATATATATATATGTTTGTGTGTGTGTGAAAAGATGTAGAAAAAATTGTTTTTAACGGACCTTTTCGTGAACGGTAGCGATTTCTTTCTTCATACTAAAAAAATCTGCTGTAAACTACGACAATACGTCGTGGTGGCACCGCACGTCGGAGTTTCGTTCGAACACGAGGCTGAAGGCCGACTCTGGCTTTGATTGGTCAGAAAATTTCACGAAAATAGTCCAGAGGCGTTTTCCGTAGTTTACTTTAGAAACGGCTATACCGGAAGCTGCGACATTAAAAAATTGGATCGTGACCATGTGTCGTCAGCTGCGGGACGCTTGAAATTTTAATTCCCCGTAAATCAAAACTACACAGGTGATTTTATCTATTCTAATATCAGATTAAAGATATATTTCTGGGCTTTTTAATGCTACAAATCGATGTTTGATACCTTGTCACATCGCGAAGCTATAATGATTTTATTGTACCGACCATACTTCAATACTTGATACTGAAATTCCAACGCCGTTGCTGACGCAGCTTGCAAGGGTATTTTAACGGAAGCGTTTTCTACATTAAAATATAACTTTTAATATTTATTATGGAATTTACATTTTTAGCTCAGCTGACTGTAAGTCATCTGAGCTATAGGGATCACCTTTTGTCCGTCGTCCGTCCGGGCGTCTGTCCGTTAACAGGGCAGAAATCGTAACCGCTAGAACTGGAATCTTCTTACTTGACATCCTGGGAAGTCTATGGAAATTCTCCTTGTAAACCTGAAATTAGGTCACTGTGACCTATATTCTTCGAGCTATGGGGTTCCGAAGTACCCCCCCAGAATAATGGAAAATTTGATACAAAAGCTCAAGTATCTGAACAACTAATGCATTGTTCATCATGATTTTTTGCAATGATATTGATCATGGAGTGTTTCATCAGTTTCTGAAGACTGGTGGCGCCACCTGTATTTTTTACCAATATTTTTCTCTATTTTTGAGACCTCTTGAGATGCGGCCATCTGTTAACAGGGCACAAATCGAAACGACTACACCTAGAATCTCCTCTCTTGACATGCAGGGAGGCACATAAAAAGTCTCTTTGGAAACCTGAAATTAGGTCTCTGTTACCCATAACCTTTGAGCTATGAGGCTCCGAAGTACCCCCCAGAATAATGCAAAATTTGATACAAAAGCTCAAGTATCTAAACAACTATTGCAGTGACCACCATGATTCTTTGCATGGATATTGATCATGGAATGTGTCATCAGTTTCTGCAGTATGGTGGCGCCACCTGTTTTTTTTTATTTTTACGAATTTTTTCTCTATTTTTGAGACCTCATAAAATGCGGTCATCTATTAACATGGCACAAATCGTAACAACTGGACCTAGAATCTTCTCTCTTGACATACTGAGAGGCCCATGAAAAGTCTCCTTAAAAACTTGAAATTAGGTCTCTGTTACCCATAACCTCTGAGCTATGGGGCTCCGAAGTACCCCCCCAGAATAATGGAAAATTTGATACAAAAGCTCAAGTATCTGAACAATTATTATATTGATCACCATGATTCTTTGCATGGATATTGATCATGAAATGTTTCATCAGTTTCTGCATTCTGGTGGCGCCACTTGTATTTTTTCAATTTTTAGCTCTGCTGACTGAAAGTCATCTGAGCTATAGGGATCACCTTTTGTCCGTCGTCCGTCCGGCCATCCAGGCGTCTGTTTGTTAACAGGGCACAAATCGTAACCGCTAGAACTGGAATCTTCTTACTTGACATCCTGGGAGGTCTATGGAAATCCTCCTTGTAAACCTGAAATTAGGTCACTGTGACCTATATTCTTTGAGTTATGGGGTTCTGAAGTACCCCCCAGAATAATGCAAAATTTAATACAAAAGCTCAAGTATCTGAACAACTAATGCATTAATCACCATGATTCTTTGCATGGATATTGATAATGGAGTGTTTCATCCATTTCTGGAGATTGGTGGCGCCAGCTATATTTTTTTTATTTTTTACGATTTTTTTTCTCTACTTTTGTGATCTTTAAACATTTGGTCATCTGTAAACAGGGCACAAATCATAATGACTGGACCTAGATTTCTTCTGTCCTCACCTCCAGGGAAGCCCATAAAAGGTCTACATGGAAACCCGAATTAAGGTCCCTGTTACCCATATTCTGTGAGCTATGGGGCTCTAAAGGACCCCCCAGAATAAAGATTTGGTCATATATTAACAGGGCACAAATCATAATGACTGGACCTAGAATCTTCTTTCTTGACATGCAGGGAGGCCTTTGGAAAGTCTCTTTGGAAATCTGAAATTAGGTCTCTGTTACCCATATCCTTCAGGCTATGGCTCCGAGAATAAAGATTTGGTCATCAGAGCACAAATTATAATGACTTGACCTAGAATCTCCTTTCTTGATATGCTGGGAGGCCCCTGAAAAGTCTCCTTGTGCACCTGAAATTACATCTCTGTTACCCATATCCTTCATCCTATGCGGCTTTGAAATACCCCCCAGAATGTACATTTGGTCATCTGTTAACAGGGTACAAATCATAATAACTGGACCTAGAATTTTATTTTTTGACATGCTGGGAGACCCCTGAAAAGTCATCTTGTAAACCTTGAAAATAGGTGTCTGTTACCCATATCCTTCATGCTACAGAGCTCCATAGTACCCCAATGAATAATGGGTGATTTTATTCAAAAGGTCAAGTTTAGAAAAAGTATTTCATTCAAATTTGACATTCAGATGATAAAATTACTTTTGTCAATGTCTTCCTGGTCAGCTGAGCGTCATGACCCCTGGGTCACTTGTTGAAGGACAAAATTTATCAATTTAAACATGGTTATAAGGGCATCATAAATCACCTGGTGCTGTCAACGTGCAACGGCTTATCAGTCGCGAGGACGACACTACAGATTTTTGAAGAGCAATGGTTTTGCATTAGTGTTAATATATAACCATGTTGATATAAATATATTTAATATAAAACCAATGTTCTTCCATTTAATTTAACTGAAACATGTAAACATATACGGTGTTTTGGTTCTCTAAGCTTTTCTCACTTAAATGGCTATCATGGCAGCACGATACTCCAGCAAACATATTAAATGTATGTGATGTAAAAGAGTGAAACCATATAACCAGATGACATCGTTGTCAAAACGCAAAAATAATCCTTGCCTATTATATAACCAATGATTAACTATGAATTATATTCCTCAACACAATTAAATGGTATAGGTCTTGTATTTAAATTATAAATAAGACGGATTTTCAAAAAAAAAAGTTTCGACAATCACGTTAATTCCAAATAGAGGATCTTTTGATTTGGCGGGCCCGGTATATCCGTGACGTCAGGAGGTACAGACAGGAAGACAGACGGGTGATTTACCTTGACGAAACTGTGACTTCACTTCGCTGGTTCCTATAAAAGTGTACAAATACACAGAGGGGTTGGGGATCTGACATGGCCAAGAGATCGAAGGCAGCCGGCAGCCGCATCGGAAATCGGAAGATCGTGGGTTCGAATCCCAGTGGCAGTGAACCACTTTTCTGTGTATACCCTTTCCATCTATAAAATAATGAACCAGCATGGCTATCATACATACATATATATATATATATATATATATATATATATATATATAAAATATATGCCGTACACCAAATAAAGCCATCAGTTCTTCCTGCTGCATGCAAAAGTCGCCGTGCCGACACGTGTAGTGGGTAAGACTATGACGTCACAACCGTGACGTCACTCCGCTGATTCCTATAAAAATGTACAAATACACCAAACTGCGCAGACTCTGACTCTAAGTACAGACGACCCCAGGCGGAAGGGTGCAAATACTCAGAGAGGTAGGGGATCTGCCATGGCCAAGAGGTCTTAGGCAGCCGCACCGGAAACCGGAAGATCGTGGGTTTGAATCCCACTGGCAGTGAACCACTTTTCTGTGTATACCCTTTCCATCTATAAAATAATGAACCAGCATGGCTATTCATATATATATATATATATATATATATATATTTATATATATATATATATTGTCAGTGTGTTTCTTATTCAGGTATTTAGACTTCCATCCAGCTGTGCTGGGGATACATTATAGGCTATGTTGCTTCAAATACAAAACTGGTCAACAAGGCAACCTCAACCAGTATTACAATGTTAAAGGGACATAATCAGGAGCTTTATTATGACTATTCTTTCACACTATCAGTTCAGTTTTGCTTTATACAAATGTTTCCCAGCAAAACCATCCCAGCATACGACCTCATTTCCTCGCATACGGCTGTATCACACCATGTTATGGTTCTGCGTGTTGGTAAACACAGTCTGTTTACCACAACAAGGCCGCGTATCCGAAGGTCCGATTAAGAGGGGCAACACGCTGTGTTTCAGCCAGCAGAAACATGTATTACATTTTTTGGGCAAAATCAGATCGGGTATTTCCTGATTGACACGTGTTTTTGCTCAGCGATGCACATGGCCCCGTGCTCTGTGTTTATATTAACACCTTTCATCGCGCCCGGTCCACTGTTTTTAACATTTGTTTACAGGAAAATGCAAACGGTTTCAGGACAATATTTTGGCAGGTACATATTTATTTTAAAGGGAAGAATCTATTTTTCGTGTTTACTCAACATGCTTTATAGTTGATTGGGTCCCTTTAAACTGTTATGACACAGTTAAAACTCACGAAACCTATTACGATAATAACACAGTTGCCACAGGTTGAAACTGTTTTGCTGCTTGTATAAATATAAGACTCTCTAATGTACCCTCTTAAGGTCCACATCACAGGGTCATTTCAAAGAACCCTGTCACAGTTTTGTTCTTTAAAGAACTGAATAGCTAACTTTTTTTTGAATGAGGAAATGGATCGGGACAGGTCCCTCACATGGTTTAAGGTAAAACTAATTGTGCTGAATCCCCTGACGAAGATAATATCTACTTTCATAATTCATTGTATCTGTAATTTAAATTTTCACGTACTATAATTATTGTTAAGCTTGTTTGGAACTATTCAATTACGCAATAATTATTTCAAAGATCATTATAAAAGAAATATCTATATAAGAAAAGTATGTATATAACATATTCTTATTGTTATGTTTTCACATGATTAACTGATCTAATGAAAATAGTTTATTAAAAAAAGTATCAATATTTATACGTTGAAATAAGTTAAAGTATCAATATTTATACGTTGAAATAAATAACTTATCTATACCGGTACAACTTATGCCCAATCTTCCCCCAGCCAAGCGTTATCTTTATTTATATTGCTTGCTATCATTAAATGCTGTCCAAGCAGTGCAAAGCCCCTAGTAAGAAGTGATGAGGAGTCACCTGTGATACAATGCACTTAATCCCGATTATAATAGGTCTCTAGACTTCCAACATACCAATCCCATTTAAATACATTTGAGCTGTCATAAACTTTTTCCATGAGGCCATGCATGCAGGCACAACGTGTCAGA
Source organism: Sipunculus nudus (assembly GCA_026874595.1). Lineage (NCBI taxonomy): Eukaryota > Metazoa > Annelida > Sipuncula > Golfingiida > Sipunculidae > Sipunculus > Sipunculus nudus. Next base: position 87,037,594 of record CM049307.1, read on the forward strand.
TGGTGATTGATATATTCATACAACATTCAATACCTTGTATCTGTTTTTATAGTCTACATTGTTGTATTCATTTTATTTCCTTGTTTTTATGGTTGTTGTTATTATTTCTTGCCAATACAATTATTAACAAATCATATATTGTATATGATTCATGACATTTATTAAAATAACTCACAGATATATAATCATAAGGTAATCATCCTGAATAATATTAACTATTATACATTTGATAAATAAAATATGTATTCACATTTGTAAAGATAAGTATGTGAGCAGTACACAGTTATTTCTTGAACGTGTATTACAAAATGTATTCAAAGGCTTATATGTATTACTTTAAACAAAAGTCAAATGTACATCGAAATGAGTGTAAATATTGCTAAGAAACCAATGGGAGACCTTTGTGCAGCACACTATATAATTTTAGTATCACCGAACGATCCCACCATATCGAAAATGACATGCAGTCATTGCTCGCGCATACGTGCAGATTCCCGCCACAGATACCACCGCGTTGTGAAATCACCTCTCAAGCTTACGAACTAATATTAATACTAAGTACTACGGTCGTCATCCACTATATCAACTTCTAAAAGAATGTTGCACCAGTGGCTTAAACTGTTCAATGGGAAATGCTTCAGGCTTAGTACAAAAGCAATGAACAGCCTAAATATATGGAGATTTATATATCTATCAGAAATAAATTAAATACGGACGCAAGAAAAGCCAAAGCTAATTACCTTTCAAATTCTGCCGCTGAACTTTAACATAACCTTCATAAAAATTGGTAGAAAACTGCAAATATTTTAATGAAGGATAATAACCAACAACTCCTACCTCCAATAATAGAAAGAGGGGTACATTTGCAACAGAGTCAAAGAGTAGTGTATAGACATTTAGTTGCCAAAATAATCCGGTTTATCTGCCACCCGTGACGTCACAGCACCCCAATCCGCCGTAACTGCCACTTTAATTAACTAATTCCATAAGGGTAATGGTTAAGCCATATATCTATCAGGTTTATCTGCCACTTTCACTCTCAATCCGGTTTTTCTGCCACTCATTAATTAACATACTTATAGTATGTTAATTACTTTCATTCAGTGCATACATCATTCATACTAAGAACTTCACAAGTCAAGTAATGGAATATATAACAAATGTATTCCAAAAAATCCTAAAGAGCTAAAATATGTAAGTGTCTGTATGCCACAGTGTTCTTCTTATGTCTAAATATATAATGCAGGATCCTGTGAGTATGCCTGTATGTTTTGTAGGTGTAGCTAGCTAAAAGTGTAGTGTAAAACCGCAAAAACTAAAAGGAGGGTAACTTAAAGAGATAAGGACTTAACACTAAAAATATCACAGCTGGTTTGACGGAAAGTTGTAACAGTTCTTAGCGAAAGTTAAAATCTAAATAAATTCTGTCACGATCGTGGAACTCGTACTGTGACACTTCTACCGTCTCAGTGTCTTTTATTAAGTCTAGAATCATGAGCACAGCTTTTAGTGGCGTGCTGGCGAGAGTGCTCATCGATACATCAGAAGAAATATCTATTTCTTCGTCCTCGCTACTTTCTTGTTCAGGCTGATAAATGGAACGATCTCCATTAAACCGCACACCGCCGTGATCAGCATGAACCGATCGGCCGGACTCTCCATCCGATCGATGTATCTGTAAAGAAATGCTCGGATGGTCCTGCACTGCTGTCTCTGGGACATTTCTTGCAGGTGGGGTACCGTCAGCTGCCGCGCCCTCTCGATGTAATCTTGCAGACTGGGGCTGTTCATACAGCTGGTCTGCAAGATTATCATACTCTGCCTCGGCTGGGGTGATGGCCTCTGATGAGGTTGAGGTAACACTTCTCCTTCTCTTATAGCAGGAAGGCTTGTCAGGGTATGGCCAGTCCCTGTGCCGCTTACGGGAGGGCAATGCAGGAGGGGACGTGGGTGGGGTACTTGGTGGGGGGCTCTGTAGTGCGGGTGCCATTTCAGTTGGGGCAATGAGTCTACCACAAGCGGCGTGAACCCCGGTCTCATCAGAAATGCTGGAGGGCATTGGTACTGTGGGGGTTGGACATGGTGAACTGGGGGGGGGGGGGGGGGGGGGATATGAATCGGATGTGGGGGGAATAGGGTACGTGCACACTAGTTGTGCACGTACGGGTCGGGGAGCGGGGCGGGGAGCAGGGCGAGGAGCGGTCCGGGGAGCAGGGCGGGGAGCAGGACGGGGAGCGGGGGATATGGCCATACCCTGACTTACCTCCTGCTGACAGAGCGGTACTGATCCCATTGGTCGGATCTTGGCCACTTTGGGTGGAGGCGGTGCTGGCCGTATGGGTCTGAATGTGCAGGTTCGCTGCAAACTCCCTGTAGCGCCGGCGTGCTTCTTGCTGGACTTGCTCGGCGATGGACCGTGTTGGACTGGCCAGTCGAACGGTGCCGGTACTGCTGCCGGGCATGCCAATGCCCGGCCCTCCCCCTCTTGTACGGTCTGTAAGATGGCAGTCTTGGTTGAAGGTTGAGCTTCCTCTAAGAGGAAATTCAACACCGAATTCACCTCCGGGTCCTCTGTGAGGTTGTTTGGTGCCTCTACCTGGACGGCCCTCAGCTTGAATCTGAGTGTCTTTGTCTGCCACCATAGGCGAAGACGCTTGATAATCCCCATACTGCATTAGTGATTGCTTAAGATCAAAATGTGATGCTAAGTAGCGCAGTATGGGTGGCTTGGCTGTAGACTTGGCTTGGCTTGGTTGACGGTAAATTGGTTGGCTGGCACGAAGCTGGCAGGAACACTGGGTTGGCCTCTAGAAGAGTCAAGACGAGTGTACCGAATGTTCCAGAAACGGGGTTTAAGTAATGGAAATTAAAATGGGAATTAGGTAGCGCGGGATAGCTATAGTAACTTATTATCCAATCAGAGACAAGGTCAAACGTAAAACACCCCCATTCGTGAATGTATTCGCCCATATGTATCTCAAGTTCATTCAAAGTCGAATGTTCTAGAATCACGTATACCGGAAGTATCATACATATTCTTTTAAAATACAACTTAAAATTAATATTTTTACAGAATTTGCATTGAAACGGCATAGTATATTTTTTTGGCTTTTATATTTTATCATTTTTATGTCTATAAGTCCTTTACTTATTGCAGAATACTTAAAATAAGGTACCGGAAGTACCGTGCGCAAACTGCTATATACAGGTTAAATGAAGCGAGTACCGGAAAAACTTAACACATTCATAGGTTAACGGCTACTAAACCTATAGCTAATCCCACTAAACTTCCCGTAACGATTCCGGCGTATAAACCACTGACGAAAATATTCATCAGAGCTTTTTCTAGTCAAGCTTTCTTATCCGTTAGGGTTCCTGTTTCGGTTTCTTCTTTCTCGTCATCTTCCGAATCATAATCATGTTCCATGGATATTTCACGCCACCTGTTTTTATTGTTAAAAGCTCGTTTCTGGGCCATACGTGAATTACAGTTACAAACTGTAAATATCCGGTACGGGTCATCAGGGTTGTTATTCACGTCTTCTTTGGTGATATGTGCCATGATCACTCGCAGGAACCTCTCTTGGTATTTGTCACCTAATACCCCATCAATGAAATTGATCATACTTTCTGCCGAAAAAGCTTTCTTCTGTGCTGATAGGATATGCTTGTCGAAGGCATAATAAACTTGATGCGTGAACTCGAAACAGGCAAATGTTTTGTTGTACACCCATAGGAAGCGTTCCCTGTTTGGTTGTATCACATCTAACACTTGCACGGTTTCTTTAAGTACAAACGAATCGTAACTTTCTCTTTCTTCTACACGCGGCTTGTACAATACACGTTCTTTACCGTTTTCTTGATCGTTCAGGTAAGCTTCTTTCAATAGCCCCAAAGTTTTTTTGTGGAACAAGTACTGACCCGCACAGGTCGAGAGAATAATACCTTGCCAAGCGGACTGTTGATTTTCAGGTGCTTGAGTCGACCAGTTTTCTGCAAAGATGATCTTGGTGGAAGGAATGGAACTCATACTTCCTTTAGTCAAATCAATGGCATATTCATATTGAACGATCATGATGGTAGACTTGTATTCTGACATGAATTGCCCGACTTCTAATCTAGCTCTCCATACCCCGTCTGCAGGAATTTGTGACGTCTCATCGAACGTGGAGACGGCATTCAGATGAGCCAAAATGTGACATCTTTTGTTCAAATATTTGTCTGGGATATAGACGTAAGGTACATCATCAATGTAATCCCTGCTCATACGTTCTTCCCGGTCTTCTTTCACGATGTACATCAAAGACAGTAGAGCCCCTTCACCGAAACGATGATCTCGCATGGATTCCCATATAGCATCTTGGATTTTCTTTAACCCCAGCAGAGCTTTCTCCATGTAGGTTTTATGATTGAAGAAAACTTTGTCATAGCTCCAACAATCCATATTACTCACATATTTTTCCAATTCAGACATGTCATAAGGGGGTTTATCTTCCCGTTTGGTTTTTCTTATTTCATCACAGACCGTTTCTTCCACCTTTATACCCGTCTCGATCTCCATATCACTGGTTTCTTCTTCTTTCACTTCAATAATTTCTTTTCCCTCATCAGAATCCATGTCGGTGGTTTCTTCTTCTTTCACTTCAATTTCTTGCCCCACATCCGGTACTATTATACCTTGGAACACCTTGTCTAATGGGCTAGGACGTATTTGCGACCCTTGCATCCATTCAGCAGCTTCAGCTAATTCTTTATCTGTTAAAGGTTTATATTCTTCATCATTTTCTGCTGCTAATGAAGGCTGTATCTCATCATCAGAAGCCATGATAGTGGCAAAAGATTGATTACAGCCTTCTTGCAAGTTTTTATTTATCTTCTGTGTCCCACACAATCTCTGCCCCATGAACTGGTAAAATGTGCCGGCTTATTAGAAAAATTCGGCTTTTATGCCTTCTAAACCGGAAGCGCCGTACGCAAACCGAGTTCAGCTCTTGGAACCCGGCCAGATCCAAGTCCCGTACCGGAAATAGTTGACAGATTCTCATTCTAGAATGGCTATTTATAGCAAGGTCAACGTGAATTATTTCATTCGCAACTATGAAGCCTTATACGGTTAAAGAAAAAGCCCGTTCCTATTTTAGGAAATTCAAGAAGAAGGGTGTGGTGTTACAAGTGCAGCCGGACTTGAAGACATTAAAAAACGAGAAACCTTATGATGCCATGTATGCTATTTTTGAACCGTTGTTAGAAGAATGGAAAAAAAGTCAAGAAGATAATTCATATTTACAAGTAAATATGACAACTCCAGAATTAAACAACAAAGCCTTCAATACTAAATGGTTAAGAAATGAAGATATGACCTTGGAATATATCATGATACAAGTGGAAAAAACTTTAAACAGTAATGAAAATTTTCATTTGACTGAAGATTTTGAAATGGAATTAAAATCCGTAGAAGTACCAGAATCGGTAGGAGGATCAGACAACGGCAATATTCAACAGCAGTGCCCCAGAACGTATTTAGACCCGGCAGTTATTTCTTGGCATTTTAATCACGACGATTGTTTTATCGCCAGTTGTGTTTTAATGGATTGGGTAATAGATAAAAAATTACCCTTACGCTGGCGTAAACGTAAATTTACTAAAACAAAAATAGATGATTTGAAAAAAGAAATCCGCCGTATAAAAAAAGAAACAGAAGTTTATACCGGGCGTATTACAATTAAACACATGTTTGAAATCGCGAAAGCTTTTCCGGAACGTAATTTATTAGTATTTCATGGTCATGAAAAAGATGTTATGTTTCGTTCTAAAAATTGGGATTAAAAAAAACCTACTATATTTATTATGGTGCGGGGATCACACGCGTGGGGGATTTTAAAAATTAAATCGCATTTAAATATCCGCAATAATTTTTGTTTTATGTGTTTTAAAACATATAAAAACTTACACATATGTATTGATACTTGTAAAATGTGCGGGTTTAGCCCACCTTGTAATTATACAAAAGAAAATACGATACTGGGATGTGACGAGTGTAATTGGCACGGGTTTTTTAATGAACAGTGTTTTCAAAATCATAAAATGGTTACTCCTAAAGGAGCCCCCATGTGTGTAAAAAGGCGCGTGTGTGTGAAATGTAACACAGTATCATGCACTACACGCCACGTGTGTGGGGAATACACGTGTAAAATATGTTACGGGAAAGCACATGCGGGGGGGTTTCATTCGTGCTATATGCAACCGCTAAAAGAAAAAGCCGTAAATAAAAAACCACACCCTTTTATTTTTTGGGACACAGAATGTACACAATCAGAAAAAGACGGAAACGGATTAAGTATACATACAGTAAATGCCGTAGTGGCACATTACGTGTGTGAAAATTGTTTGGGGTATAGCGAAGCTGCACATGTATTAAAAAGAAAATGGCAGAACTGTAAATGTTCACGACATCAATTTGAAACGCATACCCTTTTTTTCGATTGGTTATTCGGTACAGTAATAACACGATCAAAGAAAAAACCTATATGTTTCGCTCATAATTTCGGAGGATACGACGGGGGTTTTTTACAACAATATTTAATTTCTAAAGGCTGGTATGCTTCTTCTTTAATAACACGGGGATTAAGAATTATTTCTTTAACTGTACGAGATATACTATTTAAAGATAGTTTAAATTTAATACCAATCGGATTAGCACGGTTTCCCAAAGCTTTTGGAATCGAGGAATTAAAAAAAGGATTTTTTCCTTATGTTTTTAACACCAAAGAAAATAAAAACTATTTCGGTTTCATGCGACCGAAAGATTCGTTTAAACAAGTCGGTAATGCAGATTTCGAATATTGGTACGAACAAAAAATAAAAGAGGGGTACATGTGGGATCACCGCCAAGAATTATTCGAATATTGTAACAGTGATGTAGAATTATTAAAACAGGGGTGTTTAAAATTCCGGGAAATGTACATGAAAAAAGCTAATTTTGATTTATTTCAATATAACATGACATTAGCTTCTGCATGTATGATGGATTTCAGATTAAATTATTTACAGGAAAATCAAATCGCCATGATTCCACCACAAATTTCACGCGTGCATTTATCACAAATGGCAGAATATTGGTTAGCAGATATGCAGAAAGATTCATTGTTTTACATACACCGGGGGTAACGATAACTGGAACGGAAAAGAATGCCAAATTCAATTAATTAACGGGAAGTACGTTTCTGTGGACGGATACTGCCCTGAAACTCATACCGTGTATGAATTCAACGGGTGTGTGTGGCACGGGTGCCCGCTTTGTACTTCCCTGGAAGGTAAAGTCCCAAATTCAGATATACCTAATTTTGTGGCTTTCATAAAACAAAAAAATAAAGAAAAAGAATTGAGAAATTCGGGGTATAACGTAATAAGTATCTGGGAACATGAATACGAATGTTCAAAAACGAACATTTCACTGACACCGAGACTCCAACCCCGTGAAGCATTTTTTGGAGGAAGGACAAATGCCGTGACCTTGTACAAATCTATTCAACCAGGAGAACGTATTGATTACTATGACGTAACGTCCTTGTACCCGTTTGTACAAAAAACAAACAAGTACCCCGTAGGTGAACCGGAAGTTATCATGCACCCAGAGGAAAAAGATGTAAAAAACTCACCTGGGGGAATCGTGTGCGGGAAATTCTTACCACCCCGTCACTTGTTTCATCCCGTATTACCGTACAGAGCTTGCGGAAAACTCATGTTCCCTTTATGCCGGACTTGTGCCGAAACATTGAACCAAAGAGAGAAATGTACACACAACGAAAACGAACGGTCTTTGGTGGGCTCTTGGTGTTTGCCTGAAGTCCTGAAAGCTTTAGAAAAAGGGTACACGTTGATAGAAGGGTACGAAATGTGGAGTTGGGCAGAATGGGAAAATATATTCGAGCCCTATATCAATAAATGGTACCAAGAAAAAACCCAAGCGTCCGGTTGGCCTAGCGATCATCAAGAAGAACGGCGAGAATATATCAAAGAACTAGAAAAACAAAACATACCAGTGGATCCAGATAAAATCGCTCATAACCCGGCATTACGGTTCGTAGCGAAACAAGCTTTGAATACTCTATGGGGAAAATTCGGCCAAAGAGATGGGATGGCTCAGAAAATACAAGTCAATAATTACGACGATTTAATACAAGTTTTAGAAGACCCCATCAACGAAGTGTGTGAAATTATTAATTTAGGAGAACAGATCTTACAAGTCGAATACAAACGAAAAGAAGAAGATTACGGCCTGGGTAAAACGAATAACGCGGCAGTGGCCGCTTTTACTACTTGTTACGGTCGAATGGTATTGTATGATATTTTAGACGAGTTAAAAAAACGCGCATTATATTTTGATACGGACTCTGTGATTTTTATTACACGCCCTAATGACGCACCCTTGAAAAAAGGTTCTTTATTAGGTGACTTAACAGATGAATTAAACGGGGGATATATTACAGATTTTATTAGCGGGGGGCCTAAAAATTACGGGTACCTGGGCTACGACGGGAAAGGAAATCCCATGAAATGTCAAAAAGCTCGGGGGTTTCAAATTCATAATAGAATTGATTTTCACGATTTGAAAAAAATGGTCGATGCTTTAATCGGGCAAAAAGAACAAGAACCTATTAATGTCCCTATAGAGTTTCATGTAGTCAGGGATAAACAAGGGTACGTTAAATCTAAGAAATTAGATAAAATGTATGTGGCCGTATACGAAAAACGCCGCTTTTGGCAAGAAGGTGATGTGGGAGATAAGTATACGACATTTCCATATGGTTACCAATAAAAGTTGTGTATATAAGTCAATGTGTTTGTGTTTCTATCTAATTATGGGTGATATACCGTGGTATAAATTTAAACATCCTTTTACTATGTTAGTAGCGGGGCCTACTTCTTCCGGGAAAACCGTTTGGGTCGCGAAATTATTATATAATATGAATAAAATGATATCTCCACCCCCTGAACGTATCCTTTGGTGTTATGCCGAAAAACAACCCATTTATTCTCAATTAAAAGAAACGTTTGGTGATAAAATTTTTTTCGAAGAAGGGTTACCGGCACGTAATATAAAAGCCGACACGTTATTGATAATCGATGATTTGATGCGGGAGAGCGGAGCCGAAACTGCAAAAATATTCGAAAAAGGAAGTCACCACCGAAACATTTCTATTATCTTTATCGTACAAAATTTATTCCACGAAAAAAAAGAACAACGGAACATATCTTTAAATTCTCATTATATCGTATTATTAAAGAATCCCAGAGACCGGTTACAATTCGAAGTTTTAGCCCGGCAAATGTTCCCCACAAAAGCTAAAGAATTACGAGACGTGTACGACGACGCCACAAAAGAACCGCACGGTTATTTGTTATTGGATTTTACACAAAAGTGCCCAGACGAATACAGGCTCAGAACTTTAATTTTTCCAGGGGAAGAACACGTATACTATAACCTTTAAAATATGCCTATTCCCATTATTGCCGTAGCCGGTGCTACTGTAATAGCAGCGTTTGAAATTTTAATTGATTTAGCTATTTCATACGGGTTAGACGAATTGATTAAATTTATACAATGGAAAATAGCCGGAGAACCATCACCTGCTGAACCATTCGTACGAAAGTCATGGTTACAATACCATGCTAATTACCGCGCCTTCTGGCCACCTACAGATTCTTTTGTTTTTAGTTTACATGATTTATACACACGAGGGCCAAAAACTACAGGGTTTTTAAAAACTAAATTAAAATATGTATTAAATAAAAAAGGATATTATGAAATTAAATTTGTACACGAAAGGGTAAAAAATTTATGGGGGCGGGCTCAAACGGAGAATAAACCGGGACGTAAAATTTTTTTGAATGCTGAAGAAACACAAAAAGTTTTATCTTGGTTTAACAGAAGCGGAATAGTAAAAGAATGGATAAAAGTGAATACTTTACTTTTAATTTATTTACACTTTCCATGGACATTATGGGCCGAAGCTATTATAGACGAACCAGAAGATTTAGCCGCCGGTGAAAAGTATAAAGAAAAATGGGCTAACAGAGATCCTCGATGGCAATTGATTTATGACCGGTATAATAAAAAAGGAAAAGATTATAAAGCATATCATAAAACTATAAACGGTCAACTTTATATGAAAGTAGATATCCCATTACCGTTTTTTGAATTGAGTACCAAAGGGTTTATGACTCAAGGAAAACAAGTACCGTGTTTAACACGGGACCCCACTTCCCGGGAATTCCTGGAAGTAGGAAGAAGATTATGGTGGCATCCCCATTTCGCTGAACGAACAGACGAATATGAATTTTACAATATCCGGCACAAGTTTATGACATTATTAACAGAAGACGAATTTATGCAAGGTACACCTTTTCAAGGTCATACCAATTTTCAAGATTTCGGTATCAGACCCGTGCCGGCAATATGGTCCGGAAACCGTATTACTCATTACGGATGGGAATACAGGAAAATAGGTCATTGGTTACGTGAAAAAGACGTGGGAAAGCCCCGCCCTCCTTCATACATGAAAGACTATTCATGGTACAAACAAAAAGTTCACGAAAAACATATAGAAATGGGAAAAGATATGCAAATGGAATTACAAAAAAGAATTATCGATTTATGGAAACCTGTTTGGTGGAAAATCAACGGTCCCGATGCACCAGGATACGAAAACATAAACGAAGGTTTACCGTTCTGGGGAATAAATTTTAAAAACCACGGAAACGGGGCAGAATTACCTATGCCCCATTATTATCACCCTCCACATTTACGTACACGTTTATTGGAATTACGAGAAGAATTCGGGTACGATGCAAAAATGTTAAAATCAATTATTCAAATGACTAGACCAAAAAGTAAATCATACAAATATTTTAAAGAACTCGAACCTTACAGTGAAATGGCTTGGTATTTACTCGACCCGGAAAGAAACCCCGAAAAAATGTATCCTTTGGCTATCACACCCCCATCTCCCACAACTAAAAAACCAAAAACACCGGCGGCGTTTACTGAGCAAGGTAGAATGATTTTACAACATATTCTTACAGATCAAACAGTTACTTTAGATACTTCTAAAAGTCCTTGGTATAAATATTTTCATTTATCAAAACTTTTACCTTACAAAGCTAAATACATGAAAGTTAAAAAATACGAATTAGTTTTAAAATTATTTCACGATTACGAAAAAATAGCCGTGGCAGATTTAGATGTTTTAAAAAAAGCTTATATAGCAAAAAGTGACGATCTGGCTATAATAAAAGCTGCAGGAAACCCTAATTTTATCGGTACCCCTGATTGGGATCCTTTTAATAAACCTGACGATATTCCCGAACTGTATCCTTCCTGGGAAAGAATGCAACAATTGGAACGTCAAGTATGGTTAAACGAACAAGAAATAAAATTAGCTCAAGAAGCTTTGATTCAAGTCAACCGATTTTTCCGAAAATATCAATTCGAAGACGATGATGAAAAAGTGCAAACTACTACAAAAGCCAAAAAATGGGCTAGATTATATAAGAAAATGAATAATTGGTTAGAAGAATTATGGAAATTTGAAAAAGATGTTTATTTAGTAGCGGGGTATCCCGAACCCGGATTCTGGAAAAAACCTGTGGTCCAACAAACACCTGATTTAGAATATTGGAAAAACCAGGAAAAAGATTTAAATAAAAAATTTCTTACGAAAGTCGCGGCTTTAGCACACGCAAAAAATAAAGCTTGGGATTGGTCAAAATACAGAGATCCTTGGTTTTATATCCGAGAAGAACATTTACGGACTAATGATATAATGAGTCAAAAAATCCGGGTCCGGGAAAAAATCGATGAAATGGAAGACACTCCCGAAAAACAAAAAGCCCGAGCATTGTTCCGAGAACAATTAAAAAATTGGTATTCGGTAGGAAAATCTGAATTGAGACCTTACGTGGATACGGGTCCTGGAAGGATTATAGGAGTATAAAAGTAAGACTCCATCCTTGATATTTTAAACCATGGTGCTACGAAGCGTTGGAAGTTTCGCCGCTAAGCGAGCCGGTAATATCGGCAGCCGTGTCAAGAGCACAGGTGATAAATTATTACGTTCCGGATTAAAAATGAAAAAACCCGCTTTGAGTACGGCTCAAAAACGAGCTTTTGCACAAGCAAAACCAAAACCTCCTATCGCTCCTAAACCAAAAATCGTCCCGCAACCCAAACCCCGGGCCGCTCCTCCGAGACCGAAAGCAGCTCCCCCACCACCTCCCGTAGCTCCGAAACCGAAAAAAATTCCTTTTGACGCCAGTAAACCTTTACCGCCTACACCCAAACAACCTTCTTTACGTGAACGCCTAGCTGCTTTCCGTAGGCGCCCTTCTGCTCCTCCTTCGACCAGTGCAAAAAGACCTAGTATATTAGACAATTGGCGTCAAAGAAGAGAAATTCGTAATTTACAAAAACAAATTGGTCAATCCGCTACGAGCAGATATTCATCAAAAAAATCAGGACCGATAGGCCGTTATTTTAAAAAAAGAAAAGCTGCTCGTAAAGAAAAAAAAGAAATTGCGCGTTTAAAAAAACAAATGAAAAAATCATCTTTACATAAATATGGAAGAACAAGTAGAAGTATAACACAAAAAATAAAAGATAGATTTAAAAAATTTAAACAAACAAGAAAAGAAAAAAAATTAGCTAGTAAAACTAAGAAAAAAGAAGCAAAAGCTAAAAAAGCTGAAAAAAAGGCAAAAGCAAAAAAAGAAAAAGCTGAAAAAAGTGCATTAAAAAAAGCAGAAAAAAAAGCTAAAAAACAAGCGAAAGCCAAAAAAAAGGCAGAAAAAAAGTAAAAAAGCAGAAAAAGCAAAAACTGATAAATTAACTAAAAAAGAACAAAAAGCTATTGAAAAAGCTACAAAAAAATGTAAAAAAGCTGAAAAAGCATCAAAAGCCGCCGCTAAAAAACAAGCAAAAAAACAAGCAAAAGAATTAGATAAAATAGCAAAAAAAGAAGCTAAAGCTTTAAAAAAACAAGCAAAAAATTAAAAGGTGAAAGAAAAAAAGAAGCAACGGAAATAATTGAAAAATTAAAATCTATTTCTGATTCAATGAAAAAAGCACAAACTACTGGCGATATAAAAAATAAATTTAAAGTAACAGAAAAAATGTTACAAGATGCTAGAACTTCATTAAAAACAAGTCGCGGAAAAGCTAGAGATAGTATTTTAGCTGCTAAACGTAAACCCCCACCCGTCCCTCCAAAACCGAAAAACCGGCCCCGCCCGTCCCTCCAAAACCGAAAAAACCGGCCCCGCCCGTCCCTCCAAAACCGAAAAAACCGGCCCCGCCCGTCCCTCCAAAACCGAAAAAACCGGCCCCGCCCGTCCCTCCAAAACCGAAAAAAACCGGCCCCGCCCGCACCTAAAAAACCGAAAGCGCCGGCCCCTCCCGTCCCTCCAAAACCGAAAAAACCGGCCCCTCCCGTCCCTCCAAAACCGAAAAAACCGGCCCCACCCGCCCCTAAAAAACCGAAAGCGCCGGCGGCCCCGCCCGTCCCTAAAAAACCGAAAAAAATCGGTTCCCGCACCACGAAAATCGTTAAAAGCAAGAAAAAAAGCACAAAAAGCGGCAGAAAAAGCACAAAAAAGGCAGAAAAAACGCAAAAAGCGGCAGAAAAAGCACAAATGAAAGCCGCAAAAAAAGCTGAAGCAAAAACTGCCAAAGCTGAAGCAAAAACTGCAAAAGCCGAAGCAAAAACGCAAAAAGCTGCAGAAAAAGCACAAATAAAAGCCGAAGCGAAAAATGCTAAAAAAGCTGCGGCGGCAGAAAAAGCTACTAAATTAGCCGAAAAAGCAAAAGCTAAAGCTGCAGAAAAAACAGCAAAAGCCGCAGATAAAGCTAAAGCTTACGCTGCAGAAAAAGCCGCTAAACTGGCAAAACAAGCCGAAAAGAAAACTGCTCAACTCGCAAAACAAGCTAAAAAGCACGCCGAAAAAGAAGCGATGAAATTAGCTACAAAAGCAGAAAAAGCAGCTAAAGAACAAGCTAAAAAATTAACAAAACAAATAAAAGCCGAAGCATTACAACAAGTAGAAAAAACAAGTTTAGGTAAAAAATTAAAAAATTTGTTTAAAAAAGATCAAACATTACCAGACCCGAAAATTACCAAAGCTGATTTAGCAGAATTAAAAAGATTAAGTAAAATTAAAAAAGGTCCCGCACCACTTCCACCGACAACTAAAGCTAAAAAATCCTTTAGAGAAAAATTAGGATTAGGAAAATCTGCTACACCTGAAGCAATCGCTACTAAACTCATCGAAAAAGGAAAAAAGAAAGCTGCAAAAGAAGCTTCTAAATTAGCTAAAAAAGCACAAGACGAAGCTACAAAAGCAGCCAAAGCTCTAGCTAAACAAGCTAAAGCCGAAGCTAAAAAACAAGCTAAAGAACTCGCGAAAAGAGCTAGAGCCGAAGCTAAACAACGTTTAGGAAAATACGGCGATCTGATTTTTGGAAAAGAAACGACAAATAAATTAGCCGCACAAGATAAATTAATTACGAAAAGCGATATTGCTCAATTAGAAAAATTGAGTAAACATACAAAAGGACCTGCTCCATTACCTCCCGGAAGTAAACCGGGACCACCTATAGGTAACAGCGCTACAACCAATGCGGTTTTACCGGGAGCTAACGTTCCGGCCGGCCGTGCAACTAATGTTATGGACGGGTTGACTAATCCTTCCATGAGTGATAATTTAGCCGCACAAGCGGCCTACCAACCTCCTGGCGTATTGTCTTCGAACTTGGCGCAAGGAGCAGCGGCAGCATTAACGCAATTACCACAAATGGGATTTGGTATAACTCAATCTTGGATCCAAGCCACTACCCAAGGTACGACCAGTATAAAAGTCGACGTGGACGTCGACGATGATGACGAAGACGATAAAAAGAAAGAAGAAGAAAAGAAAAAAGAAGATAAAAAAGAGGAGAAGAAAGCATAAATAGTAGACGTGAAATAAAAATCATACACAAAAATGAATGAAGACCACGTGTACGCGTATTGCAGGTTTGATCCGGACGATCAAGTGTTTGTAGCTAACTTAACTCACCCATTGTACAACCCAGACCAATCGTGGGAAATGGCCTGTGATTTAATTACATATCCTAAACAAAAAGGTCTTTGTTTTCCGAACAATACATATATGCAACCCGTAGTATATTACTTTAGCAACCGTAATACGGATATTGCCAAAGAATCTTTATTATTTCCCGATTTAGAAACTACCATGCAATTCACCAATCCTGAAGAATCATTAGGGAAAAAATTCATTGTAAAGTATTGGATAATGAAAAATTAGTAGATCCAAAAGTGAATTTTAATTTAGGCTGTGTGGATTTAACCCCGGAAGAATATGTCCAATATATAAATGCGGCATTACATTCTATGTTCCATCGGAAACTTTGTTTATTACAAACGGAATCAGATATACCTGGTGGCGGGCAGGAAAGTGGTAAAGAATATATCAATGATGGGAGATTAGCACCCAAATATGACCGAGACTTTACATTTAAATTTGAGTACAATAAAAGCACAGAAGAATTATTTTTAACAATGGAATTTACCGAAGAAAAAGGGCAAGTCACCAATACGGCAACAGATAGCAATGGACTTCATCATGTAGATTATTTTGACCGATATATTTATGGAATATATTGTTCGAAAGGGGTCTTGATTCCTTTTGGGGTACATGATGCAGTGACTTTATTTTTCCCTTTGAATAATTTTTTAAAAAAACCTCCTTTATTCATATACAATACTAAAAATGTAGTGGCGAATTTTATCAAACCTCCGGAACAGAAAAAATTAACGACTGTACCTGCTAAAGTATTAGGTAAAGTCTTAATTCAAAAAAATAAATCCTGGCATACTAGTATAAGTAATTCTGGATGGAAAGTTTACGAACGAGTGACAATGTCGTACGTGTTTAAACGTACGGATTATACAACGCCGCACCGGGCGTTTGTATTATCGTGTAATTTAATTACACCGACCTATATTTGGGGACAAGATGAAGAAACTGCTGGAAAACGTATGGATATGTACCCGTTACTGGTGTGGCCGTCTTCGGCCGACGGGTATTATGAACCGCAAAATTTAAAATTTTTTACCGTGCACAGTACGGTGGAAACCAGTGTCGTACTTTTTAAATTACAAGATATGAATACGGAACATTCTTTATTCATTGAAGGTGGAGATGTGGTTATCGGATTAGTATTCCGATATAATCCATCGACTAACCGAAGTATTTTTTATCAACCTATTACTTATCCCCGTAATTGGAAAGAAGGGATGGATTGGTCTGAAATGGTACAAGCGTATGACGAACAACCACAACCGGCGGAAACGGCTTTGAAAGTATTTTCCTAAGCTATATAAACACCGAGTATTTTCATCACACCAGGCAAAATGGATTTGACAAAGAAAGCCGAACAATACGCTCCCGTTTACGCCGGACAAAAAGTTTTAAATAAAGGCGAAGTGAATTTCGCTTGTAACATGTTGTACAATTGGATAAAAGGGAAAGTGCCATTACAAAAATCCGTTTCTGACCAACTGTATAAATACGGGGCGGAAAAGCTCATTGTAGAAGATTCGCCTTACATGAGCAGGAAAGAATTCTTAAACAAAAGTCCTGAAGGTCAAAAAATCAGAAATATCATATCGAAAGAATTATGCAAAAATTGGTGTACAACCACGACGACGAACCCGTCCCCCGGAGTATCATCGAAAATTTCGAAACCCCTTTCCCAGAAACCGGTACACGAAGAAGACGCGTTTTACGAGACGCCCCCGCCAGAAAGGTACACGCCCTTACCGGCCGAAGAACAGTACCGGGAAAAACACGGGCATTACCCCCATCCCGAACCTCAACAACAGGCCGTCGGGTACCCAAGAAGAAAAAACCGGCAATACCCCCCGGTTATCCACCGGCAAAGTACGTTCAGACGAAAACCACGAGAACCAGAGAGCGACGAGGAAGAGTACATGAGTTTGAGCGAAGCGAGCGAAGACGACGACGCACCGATGAGTACGGAAGAGGAGGAGTCGGAAGAATGGGACAGCAACGAAGACGAGTACGAACAGTTACCCCCACCCCAGTCAAAGAAACGCCGGTACAAAAACCAATAAAAGCCCCGCAGAAACAAGAAACCGTTAAAACTCCTCCTCGGGAAGCTAAACGAGAAGTCGAATTTTATTTCCCGTTTTAATCATCATGGAAAAAGTATTTCGTAAAGGACCCTACGCATACACGGGAGACGCACGGAAATTAGCTAAACAAGCCGGAGTCAGTAAAGAAGAAGCCGAAGATTATTTAGGAAAACAAAATGCTTATACTTTATTCAAACCTGTGCGTCGGAAATATAAACGCAGTAAAACATTGGTGGGAGGATTAGACGAACAATGGCAAGCCGATTTAGCCGATATGCAAACTTTAGCCCGGGATAATAAAAATTACCGATATATTTTAACAGTTATTGATATTTTAAGCCGGTACGCTTGGGCCGTACCCGTAAAAGATAAAACGGGTCCTCATGTGAAAGAAGCTCTGGAAAGTATTTTTAACGAATCGGGACGGATGCCTGAAAAATTACAAACGGATGAAGGGACGGAATTCAGAAATAAACACGTTAAAGATTTATTGGATAAAAACGAAATCATATGGTTCGCTACCGGGAACCGGGATGTGAAAGCTAGTTTAGTAGAAAGGTTTAACCGCACTTTAAAACGGCGGTTGTTTGCCGCGATGAACGCGGAAAACCGTCGGCAATGGTACAAGGATTTACCCGTGGCCGTAGAAGAATATAATGCGAGACCTCATACTTCACACGGCGTACCGCCTGATTCCGTGGCGTCACAAAACCAATCGAAAATATGGCAGAAATTATACGGGCACCCGAAAGATTTACACGAATCGGCGTCCGGCAGTAAAACCCGGCACCGGCCTCCATTACCCGTCGGGACATCAGTGGTATTGAGCAGTTTGAAAAAAAATACTTTCGCCGAAAAAGGATACGTGCCACGTTGGACAGAAGAAACATTCATCGTGAAACGCGTGTACAGGGAAGTGGGTGGCGCAGAAGTGTATAAATTAGAAGACGAGACCGGTGAACCTATAAAAGGCAGGTTTTACAGAGAAGAATTGCAACGGGTTAGTACACCTCGCCCTGATAAAGTCGAAGAACGTATCGTGAAACGTCACAAAGGATGGAAATTAGTAAAATGGCGGGGATATCCGGAAAAATACAACACATGGGTTCCGATAAAAAGGAAATCGAGACGACGGAGACGTCGTCGTGGTGCACAAAGAGTATAATTTTATTTTGTACGCAATTGTTTATCATTTGTGTTTTAATTATTACAGCGTTAACTATTTTAGCCGGAGAGTATTGTACACCTGAACACCGGACTTATTGGGCCGGGATTTTATCGGCGTCTACGGGATACATGATGCCTACACCTAAACTAAAACGTATAAAAAGAAACGGTGACGATGCTTCCTTTCAGTAACACTATGTTATTTAAACAAACAACCGGGACGGGATTCGGTGTACGTAAAGTCCGGAATTTAGCCGGTAATTTAGGTTCACCCGCCCGTATTAATTTAATGGAAACTGCTTTCGCTCAACCGGTACAAATTCAAAATCCTAAACAAAATTTCACTTCTCCGGAACCATTACCCGTGCAAGGTAAAGGCGGAGAAGTACCTCTAGTGCCGGAAGATACTTTATTTTCTCCGGCGTACCGCGTACCTAAAACCCACGTGGATTTCGAACGGTCCGGAATCGGGCCGTTGACCAGCAACCAATTGAGAGATGCGGCCATGTTTAATAATTTCAGAAGAAAAGCTTTAGACCCTAACGCCACGTACCTACCTTACGACGATATGTTTAGATTACCGTACCGGCAAAACCAGCAACTCGACCAGTCCCCTTACGGGACAGAAGCTTCACCGGCGGAAATGTACGGGGCAGAACCTGAAGGAATACCAGTCAGAGAATTGGAACGGGAAGAAGACGATGTAGTACCTATAAAAAGACCACGGTCCAACGGCGGAAGATATCGTAGTAAACGTGTTAAATTGTATTATTGAAAAAAGTATAAAAGGCCCTCATGTGCTTGTTTTGTTGTTTAGTCCTTTTTAGAATGGCTAAGAGAAAGTATAAAAGCGCGAGAAAACTTACCCGTCCTACTAAAATCGGTAAAGATAAAACCGGTACTTTAAGGGATAAAGGGGTCATTACTATTCAAGGAAAACGTTGGTATACAGGTCCGACATGGTATACTCAAAGATAAAAAAATTTCAAAAACAATGTAAACGGAAAATAAAAAATAAAGGGAAAAAAGCTATTAAACAATTAACCCGTACTAAAAAACAATTAAATAAAGAAGCCCGCAGTTGTTACGGAACAAACGAACCACGGCCTGAATGGTTTAATAAAATCATGAACAGGTTAGGTGGAGGAACGGGAGGTGGTGACCGGGGAAATTATAAAAATATCAGACCTCCTCCTGAAGCTATTCAACAAGAAAAATGGTTACAACGAAAAGATCCTAGATTCGCCCAGCAACAACAATTACAACCTTACAGGGGTACCATAGGTGATGAAAACGAACCCCAATGGGAAACCGCACCGACAGAATCGTCTTTATTAATGACACCTCGGGTACGGACACCCGTCATGACCCGGGAACGCGAACAATTACCCCAATACGATACCCAAAATGGATATTACGATATCACACCTCGGTAATAAAAAAGTATAAATAGCCACGATAATTATTTTTATTTTTATAATCATCATGGCACCTAAAAAACCACCCAAATCTCCTAAAGAAAAGAAACCTAAAAATAAAGGTGGGCGCAAACCTAAAGCAGAATCAGAATTAACTCGACCTCGAGGCAGGCCATTAAAACTAAGAGATTTACCTTCTCCTGCCCGCCCTGTACATTCTGTGGAATTAAAATCCTTATTGACCGGAAAGAAAAAAACTGTAACCATACCCCCACCACCTCAAACAGCACCTCCACTTCCTCAAAATAGACCTTTAGACGATTACCTGCATAAAAGTACTGTGACTACCGATTACAGCGATATAACTGATTTTTTAAATTTCGCTAGCGGCTCTCCCGCTAAACCGTCTCCTGTTAAAACGACTTCTTCTGCGGTATTGTACCGGACGTTAGGCCGTATCCCCGGTAAACCCTTACCGGCACCTACTCCTCCGCCTTCTGCCCCTCCTGCACCTCCTCCTACACCGGTAACTTTTGCGAGATTTTCACCCGTACAACAAAAAAATAAAGGTGGACCTTTTAAATCAAAATTGAGTTTAAAAAAAAAAGAAAGTAGCTATGAATACACCCGCACCCGTGCCCGCTCAAGCTTCCGGGACTATGCATGCGGCTATGGGAAACGTTAGAATCACCGCTAAAGGTGTACGTACTCTAGTCCCTAAAACCGGTAAAAGTAAAGAACCGAGTATAACTCAACGAGTTTTAGCAGTAATTATGGCTGAAGAAGATATGCAAGCTCCTACCCCACAACTGATTGCTAAACCCGCTACACCTAAACCGGTTAAAAAACCCAAATTAGCTACGGAAGAAAATGTACGAGTAGTACGCCCTACTCCCAAAACCATTACCGCTCGGCCTCCCATGACTAAAATGTACAAAATACAAGTGGGAGGGGAAAGACCGATCTCTTCGGTTTTACCTCCACCCCCCACCCCCGTCGCCCCGCCATGGCTAAGCACCGTATACGGTGTCAGTGGTGGTAGCGGGGGCGGTGGTGGAGGTATGGGGAGTGGTAGTGGCGGTGTTGGAAATCAACAAATTCATCGACCTACAGCTCAAAAAAGTCAAATCGTTCAAACAGATCCTGTCGTAGCAAACGTACAAACAACAGGAATGCAAACTTTAATTCCGAGTACTTCAGATGCCACTACACAAATCATCGCACCGGTTTCCCGTGAAATAGAAACACAAACTTCTCCCGTAGAAATGGAAACGGCAGAAACTCAAACTACCGGTCCTGAAACACAAACTATCGGTACGCAAATAGGTCCGGGCTTAAATTTACCTCCGGCAAACGCTTATGTTTTTTCTAGAGATATCCGAGAAAATTTCCGTAAACATAAAGCTATTTTACAACATATGGGTACACAACCGAAATTATTTTTAACGGGACAATTACGACGAGATACGTTTGGAAAAAGCCCGGAAGAATTTATTATTTTATTAGCTTTAGCTTTAGCCGTGACTGAAGAATCTTTAATGTGTATTCGCGAAGAACAAAATAAAAATACGTTTTGGTCGTTCGTACGATCAAAAGCAAATACTAGTCCTTATTACATAATTAACCGAGGATTAGGACAAATCATGCACCAGCATACGGGTCAACCGGAACAAGCTATTCAAAACATGAGCCGTAGAATCCCGCAATGGGACAGTCATACCTTAAACGTCGCCAGGGAATGTTTAGAGAATCCTAGCGGTCGAATCTGGTACATGCGTTTGATTTTAGAAAGTGCTGACGATGCGGTATTAAACGATCTTTTACTGGTAGCTATTCGATACTTTACGGCGATCATGGACGATCTTCAAACTATATAAAAGGGGGAACGGAATACATTTTTACCACACATCGCCATGGTAGACGCCTCGACAGATATCGTCCAGCAAACAGCTCTGTTTGCTGGAGGTATGAAACAAGATTCTATCAGTCAAGGACGATGGGTGAAAACCGATCCTTTGACTCCTTCATACAAAACAGGGGGGCCGGTTAATTTTTTTATCAGCGGGAACAGTCACGAATATATCGATTTAACTAATACGATGATGGTAATTAAAATGGGGATTTTTACCGCAGACGGTCACCCGTGTCAAAAAGTCACGAATGATTTTATTTCCCCAATTAATAATATCATACACAGTATATGGCGGCAAATTAATATTAAACTTAACGGGACGGAATTAAATACGCAAGATAACATGTACCCGTACCAAGCTTATTTAGATAATTTATTAGGGTACAGTCAAGAATACAAAGAAACGTGTTTATCGGCTATGACAGGGTGGTATAAGGATACGGCCGGTAAATTTAATGAATTGCCCGCCGCCATGAAGAAAGACACTGAGTACACGGCCACCACGGCCGGCACCGGCGGCTCGCACGAATGGGGCACAGAAGACGGGGGAACCGCAGGCAGCAAAAGACCCTACGCCAAAGTCACATTCGAGAAGGACGCGGCCAGCAGCACGGCGGCCGGGGCAGAAGTCTATCGAACTTATTTGATCCCAACCGCTAATGGCATGATCGGATTAACGGGAAAAGATAAAATAAAAGAATCAATTATAACAGCCTGTTTGAATAAGAATTATGGAATGATGAATAGATTTTTACAATTTTTCCCGAATAACGCATTACCTACCAAGGATGCCGGAACAAATATTGAAACATCAAAATACATTACGTTTAAAGCCCCTATACATTGTGATTTCACGGGTCAAAATAAACTGGTAGTTAATGGTATTGATGTCGGGATCGAATTCGATTTTACCGGTTCATCGGAATTTCCTATTATGCAATTTGCCGGGAAAAATAACCAATTGAAAATTATGAGTATGTATTTAGAAGTAAGAAAAGTTACACCGTCAAAACGATTTGCCGATGCGGTGAATCAAAATCTCGCTAGAAATATGCCCATCCGCTGGCCGTTAAAACATTCGTTTTTGCGCACGTACGATCTACCTGTGAACGGAACACAAGCATCTTTACCCAATATGTTACAAGGACAAATGCCAAGAAGAATGGTTTTTGGATTTGTAGAAAGTAGAGCCTTTGCCGGTGACGAAACGAAAAACCCGTTTGAATTAAAAAATCTAAGTGTTAATAAACTCCAAGTCCATATGAACGGGCATCCCGTCCCCACGTACCCTTACGAACCGAAATGGGATAAAGACTGGAAACGGGAATACATTGATTTCCTGAACGGAGTCGGAGTCGTGAGAGGCGGTCTAGGTGTAGATATTACGTACCAAGAATTTAAAAAAGGATACACGCTGTTCGCTACAGATTTCTCCCCTACATTAACCTCCGATGAAAAATACGTGCAGGATCCGACAGTCGGTGTCTTGAGGATGGATTTAGGATTCGATAAGGTCATCTCTACACAACATATAGTTATAGTATATTATGAAATGGACGGGGAAGTGACCATGGGTAATTCACGCGAAGTTTTGAAATCATACACTTAGAAAAACCTATAAAAGGCCAGGAATTCAAATATTAATTCACAGTCCACCATGGTGGACGCGGCGGGGGACATAGTCCAGAACACGGCTTTTTTTGCCGGGGGTACAAAACAAGATTCGATTTCTAAAGGGAGATGGGTAAAAAAGAAACCCGTTACAGCTTCGTATAAAACGGGTGGTCCGGTAGAATTTGTAATTGAAGGTAACGACACGGAATATGTCGATTTGGGTAATACGACCTTAGTTTTAAAATTAGGTATATTTACTCCTGCCGGCCACCCGTGTCAAAAATGGCTCAAAGATTATGTTTCTCCCGTTAATAATATAGCACACAGTTTATGGAAACAAGTCCGTTTAGAAATAAACGGGGTAGAAGTCAATACGTTGGATAATATGTACGCGTATCGGGCCTATATGGAAAATTTATTTTCGTACAATGCGGAATTTAAACGTAGTATCTTATCTGGAATGACAGGTTGGTATAACGATACCCCGGAGAAATTTAATGCTATGCCAGATGAAACGAATTTTAAAACTAAAAATACGCATTGGGAAGAAACCATAAAAGGTGAAAAAAATAATGATACAAACAGTAGTCATAAAGATTTATACGCATGGTCTCGAACCGCGTCTGACAAAAAAAAAGAATGTAAAACAAGCAATAACAAGAAAAACAACAACAAAATAGATTGTAGTGACTGGCGACCTTATGTAAAAGTTTTCTTTAGTAAAGAGTCTGATAACACAAAAGTATACATAATTCCCACAGATCAAGGAAAAATAGGGTTAGGAAAAAAAGATGATAAAGCCAAATATTCTATTTTAACTGCTTCCTTGGATAAAAATTACGGGATGTTGAATAGATTTTTACAATTTTTTCCCGAAAATGACCTATTCTGTGAAAATACAGAACTCTCACAAGAAATCACATTCAAAACCCCTTTGCATACAGATATCACACGACAAAATAAATTCATACCAAATGTAGACATAAAATTTATTTTCGATATGAATCACAATCATGAATTTTATGTTATGCAAGATAGCCAAACTAGTACAACTACTATTAAACAAACAGGAGTATTAAAAATAACTGATATGTATATGGAAGTAAGACGAGTTACTCCCACAGAAGGATTTAAAAATGCAGTCGAACAAAATTTAAGTCAAGGCTTACCTGTACGTTATCCTGTAAAACATGCATTTTTAAGAACATATGATATACCCACACAAGCAAAAGAAGCCAACATGATGAATTTATTAAACGGGCAAATGCCACGAAGAATGATCTTTTGTTTTGTAAAAAGTACAGCTTTTAAAGGAAAAGAAAAAGAAAACCCTTTTGAATTTCTTAATTTAAATACCAATAAAGTCCAAGTATACATGAACAATTACCCCGTTCCTGCTTATCCTTTTGAACCCGATTGGAATTCAAATTGGAAAAACATATTCATAGATTCATTAAACACATTAGGCATCGTCAGAGGTTCATTAGGTATAAATGTTGATTATCAAGCATACAGAAAAGGCTATACATTTTACACCGCGGATTTTTCACCCTTGCTAGCTTCAGATGAAAAATACGTCCAAGACCCTACAGTCGGTGTTATCCGTATGGAATTTCTTTTGCTTTAAAAATTGCTTTAATTTCAAGCAATGTGTAGCATCCGTTAAACTAAACGGTGTCCCCCGCATCATTTTCTGAAACTGGAACGGTGTGACGTTCGGTGAATGTCCCAATAATAAGCTGACGACTTTCGCCATATTGTTATAGCATGTCGTACAAATGCTCCATATCCCATAAACGGGGAAACGCACCGCTAAATTTTCTTCCTGGCTCATCAAACGTACTTGACACATGATATCCGCCACGTTCTCGCACTGTGCTCCTTCTCCTTCACTTTCACAGAAAAAATACCGTATCTAATCACTGGCGTAGGTAACGGTATTATGCCCGAACCGTTCTTGAAAAATATCACCTTTCGGTTTATTGTGTTTATAAACCACATGTTTCCACATATTTCTGTAAAATGTATCCACACATTCTTGCCGTTTTTTCAAAGTCTCTTCTGTCATATCTTCAGGATCCAATAAATCAGCGACTTCTTTCGTCAGATATTTACGCGTATCACAAACTCTGTAGCGCATATAGTCACTGATGACCAATCCCAGTACGGGAGTCAATTCCCCGCAATCAGGACATACTGTCCGGTAATTATCTTCGTCAATATGCACCAATCTGTTCACGACACACGCATTACACGCCGCCGTATGACACCCGGTCAATACATTAGCTCTTCTAGACCGGCAAATCAAACAAATGTTCTTGGTAGTGAACACGTACTTTTCATTTTCTTCTGCACTACCTTCACGTATTTTCATCCGGCGGTAAAATTTACGAGCCGGAGGAATACTTTGCCTGTTAAAGTATTTAGTTGATTTCATGTGGTAAGGTTTCCCCATATGTTCTTTCCTCAATCCTCTGTATGGTGTATCAGTCCATATATTACTTAACATCCCACTCCATATTTCTGCTTTATGATTGTTTCGCCACATATTGGATTTTTAATTTTCCTATATTAAAACTCGCATTTATAAAGCCCTAGACGAGTCCATTATTAAAATCTGTCAACTATTTCCGGTACGGGACTTGGATCTGGCCGGGTTCCAAGACCTGAACTCGGTTTGCGTATGGCGCTTCCGGTCCGCCCCTATATTAGAATGAGCCCGTCCCAAATCGGTACCAGTCGTCACCATGGCTACCAAAGAGAAACGTGCCCGTCCAGCATACAGTGAAATTGATGAATGCAATGCTACCCGTAAAGTGTTTTTAGGGGGTGTCCCCTACAGTTGGTGGTTTGCTACACCTATGGGTAATAATATCCGGATCGCTTCATGGAGTGAAGGTATAGTGAACCAGAATAAAAGTGTGGTATTGAATAATGCAGAAATCCAGAAACTTCAACGTAACATAAAAAAAATTAATGAAAATATTTCCTCTGCCGTCCATGCCTCTAACCAAGAGTACCGGTTTACCTTATCTGAAGGTTCTTTCAACGACCCGAAAGCCAAAATGACCGTACTGACCTGTTCCAGTGAATGGCCCAATGTCATCAATATCCGAGAATGGTATTACGACAAGAAAGACCGTACCCGCTACCCCAGCCGTATCGGTGCCGCCATATACATTGATATCTGGAACCAATTAGTAGAAAACATCAAAGACGTCTGTGGTTTATTCTGCCAACCCCCGAAAGAAGCTGGCGCTTTTGTCGATTGGTTGAACGACGACAGTCAAGACAATTATTGATAAATTATTTGTATGATGCATATATTGTATATATGTTTGAAAGAAAAATAAAATTTGTGTTTAAGTGAATTTTGGTGTTGGGAGTAATACTATATAAATGAAGAAGGGATGTAAGTATGCACACAGTTATGATGGAAACCATATCGGATAGTACATTAATCCAAACCCGGCCGTTTTATTTAAATTTAAAAGCCCCGCCCACCACCGTTGATGGTGATAAAGAACTTAAAATTAAACTCGACCCGACCCTTTACTTAGACCCCAAAGTCGGGGCTTGGGAAGTAGCTTTAACCCGATTAAGTTTCCCGAGTGCTTGGTACAATATCCACGAAAAAGAATGCTGGGTCCGATTAACCCATTATGATATAGAAAAGGATAAAACCTATAATACATCCTATAGTATTGAAAGCTATATGCCTGCCGGTTATTACCCCCGCATATTCATGTATGCCGACACGGATTCCAAAAGTAAAAAATTTAATATAGCCTCTCAATTTGGCTTATGGAAAGCATTAAATAAATGTTTTATAAATTTAAATGCTCAATATAAAACTTTACATTTAGAAGGTACAGAACAAGAGCAATCACCCACCGGAAATGGTACTGGTACTAAATTAATCAACCCGGAACTCGTCCGGCTCGCCCCTAAATCCTACAAAGGCAGCACCAGTGCAACAAGTACTGATAAAAAACAAAATATGGTCATGGAAATTCAAATCCCTAGAGATGAAGAAAACAAACATGAATACGTGTTAGAAATGCATCCTAAATTACAGTTCATGATCGGCTTCACCCGCCCCCGTTTAAGAAAACGAAACAAAAGTAAATGCAAAGAATTAAAATTTGTGATGTCCAATCAGGGTACCGCAGCGAAACCCATAAACACAATGATTATACCTTCCAATAATACTCAAACAGAATGGGAAGAAACGGATGCGACTTTCAATATGTCAGCAAGAAGCAGCAATTACAAATACAATTATCAAACCTTTTACCCTTGTGTAAATCAAACAGATTTACGCCCGAACGAAATGGAAACCATTATGGAAATTCATACGAATTTTACCGCCGCCGATACGTTCCATACGGGCACAGAGCACGAAGGTCCTGCCCGAGTCTTAGCCACGTTCCATACCCGTGCCGAAGCCAATGCCAACCGTCCTGAAGACCAAAGTTTTACCAAAAGTGTATATGAATACCCCGTTGTAGGTTTCAATGCCCCGTACAGTTCAGTCCGGCAACACATATCCGGTTCGGCCCATTATAGTTCGAGTTTTCACCAGTACCATCCCTGCCTTACAGGCTGGTATTCCGAAATGAAATTTCAATTCAAACACCCTACCGGGTATAAAACGTATTTCATTCCAGGCGGAGATTTATTCATGCAATTATATTTCAAACCGTGCCGTAAACGGTAAAGCTATATAAAGTCGGAACAACGGGCACTCTTCAAAAAAATGGCCACACCAACGGACCCGACGGCACACCGCAGCACGGAATTTTTCGTGGCGGTAGACGAATTTATCGACCGAATCAAACCTGCCACATTCAATGTAGCTTTAACCCCTCCTTTGTATTTAGACCCCCGCGCCGGTCGATGGGAAGTGAGTTTAACCAAATTAGCATACCCCTCATCCTGGTACACAGTCCAAGAAAAGGAATGTTACATGCGTTTAATCCATAAACAAACCCATGAAGGTCAAACCAAAACCCAAAGCATAGAATCCTATTTCCCTGCCGGCTACTACCCCAGACATTACATGTTTCGCAAATACAAAAACAAGAAACAGGAAATAGATCGCAACATTAATACCAATTCATTTGCTGCCCTGAAAAAAACCATCAAAGATATAAATGCCAAAAAACACGAATTGGATTTAACCAATACAACATTTAAAGACATGGAAAATAATTTCGACCTCATAATATTAAATAATTGGGCTATGACAGGTACTGATGATACTAACGACAAAATAAAAATGAATGTATACATAGGTATAAGCTTGCCTGGTACAGAATGCCCGTCCTCCAACAACTCAAATATCGTAAAACCCGTCGCCGGTTATACCAATGAATACAGATTAGAACTACACCCCAAACTACGTCAAATATTAGGTTGTACTGATGATTTGTACGAATACGATAAAAATGCTGTTCCCCCAATAGACATGATGTACGTCATCGCCAAAAATGAAGAATGGGTAGCTAAATATTTAAATTTACCCCCATTCTTTCACATGCATTATGCAATTACCAAAAGTACAGCAGCAAGCGGACAAAAATCCAATGCAAAAAAAGCATGTTACCAAATGCATTACCAGTATCTGAATTTCAGCCAATTAAAAATCAACGATATTGAAAATATATTAGAAATCCATACAGATTTCACCCGACCGGATACGTTTTCTCACAATCATGGCCCGCAACGGATATTAGCCACAATACACGCCAATCCCGAAGTCAATGCCAATCGGCCAGAAGACGAATATTTCGGAAAAAGTATAGTGGAAAACCCTAGTTTAGCTTTTAATAAACCGTATAGTCAAATCCGAGAATTTATTTCATCCACACACCACCATAAACTAACCAATACGAATTACCACCCATGTAAATCTGGCTGGTATTCCAAATTAAAATTTCAATTCAAACACCCTTCCGGGCATAATACGACCTATATTCCCGGTGGAAAAGTATTCATGCAATTACATTTCAGACCCTATTAACTGGCAACAAGCCAATTGGTTGGGTTCCAAAAGCTGAACTCGGTTTGCGTACAGCGCTTCCGGTTTAGAAGGCATAAAAACCCCCGAACTAATCTATTATACCACTATGCGGTTAACCCGGCACATACCGTGCCACGAATGTCACCTGCAGAATGACCATCTAATAACGTGTAAATCAGCAGATTACTACCGACAATGTGATAGACTAACAAACATTCAAGTTTTTCATGAAATCCTCTGGGGTTTATGCCCGAAAGATACTTTGGACTTAGTAGAATTTTCACAGTACCATTTAGATGCAGTTCATCTAACAGAACAACGCTTGGGTGAATACAAGATCACCAACACCCCTTACATCGAGAAACGAATAATTTTAAATCAGCAACACGATTTCTGGACTGAAAGCAATAATTACGATTTCGAAGAACCTGAATTTGTAAGAAGATTTACCAATCCTGAACATCACATGTTCATCGTATACGCTCCCGAACCATACACCGTTCCTGATTTCTACGAGGAGGAAACATACAAATGGAACGCTGTCATGATAACAAGATTAGAATCTACAAACGTAAAAAAAAATACAGGACCGGCTACGAACGCTGTAACTGGGTAAAAATCGTGAAAACCCTAAAAATCAGAAAACTTTCTGTACCGCCTTTCATCTATTACCGGTACCGATGAAGAAAAGGAAGAAAATCTACATCGTCTACAAAATAATTAATTGTAAAGACAAATGCCAGTATGTTTTTCATCGACATCATCAAAAACAAACAGAAGAACTCGAAATAGTCCCCTACTTCCGGTATGAATACCCAAATTTCCATCCTCGCACTCCGCGCCATACCAGTTGTTCATCAGAAAATGATATAGCAGAAGATAAAGAAAAATGTTGCTGGATATCCATAAGAATGAATTAAAAAATATCATTATGGAAAAAAAGAATAATAATAATATGAAATTTTATGTGATGTACAAACTATTGAACAGACGTTGTTGCACAAAACGGTGCAATACAAAATTAATGCAAGGCTACATTTCACATTACCGGCATGTATGTTCTCAACAAAACCCTGAATCGAAATGTTTCCAATACCGGACATGGGGAAAAAGTTTATGTTTGAGTGAAAGCCGTTTAACAAAATCCCCGGCTTTGAGTTACTTTGCCGTATTGACAAATTACAATACCCCCATAAAAAATCCGGTACGAAAAAATATTTAGTAGTACGTGAATCTGCCGGTGCGTATTACCAAGACACTCTTAATATTTACATTTGTCATACCAAAGAAGTAGCTGATTATCTACAAGAATGGTATAGACGTAAAAACCCTACATTAGTAAGTTTCCAAGGTGAATCGTACGATTGAGAAAACGATTTCCGGTTTGGCTCGATGCCAAATGAGTTTGCGTACGGGACTTCCGGTGAATAGAGGATATAAACCGCGCACTGGTATAAAGCTGATCATAACGGCGATTCGTCACCATGGCACAAGCAGCAAGCAGTTCATTCACAGATGCAGCTCCACCTCTCGACTTGTACGAGATATTGAACAACAGTGCACCGCCAGTACCTGCAGACATCCCGCTACCTGAAGACATCCCGCTACCTACACCGAAAATAACTGTACCGGTTACCGTGGATGAAGTGTTGATGCCCCCACCACCCCCTCCGTCAACTGAACCCAGTACTTCAGCACCTAAAACGCGCAAACGTAGGAGACCTGTACCTGCCAAAACACCGAAAAGAGAAACAAAGAGACGCACTTCTGCAGCTTCCAAAAAAATCTACACTGTTGTTGAAATCACCCAATTAATTGAAAACTACTTGGAACAAATCAACGACATCATCAAATGTGTAACGGAACAGATCGCTAGATTAGAAAAACTGGACTCATGATTTATTTCACTCTACGTTATGGTGTTGAACCTTTGGAACAAAATCCTCACGTGAACATTCGCAAAATAATACGTGAAAAAAACCTCACCAATTATTTAGTACTGGGAATCGCCGCCTTCGACTTAAAATATCAACCCGGGACAATTATAGAACACACCTACTTGGCTCCAATCTACGATTCATCTGAATGGCGCTACATGAAAGAAAAGAAATTCACTAACCGGGAAATACTGAATAAACATTTACTTCAATTATAGATATATTTAGAGCTTTTTTCAATGGACCTAGACGAAAAAAGCCGTTACCCGTATTTGAACTATATCTTAACCGTAGGTGGAGTTAAAACTAGAACTCCCAGGAATCCATTTGATCTTGAGAATACTGACATAAATAGTTGGGATTTTTCTGGTGTATACAAACATTCCTTAGACAGGCAAAGAACACAATGTGTGATAATGAAAAAATATTGCGATTGTTGTAATAAGATATGGGTAGAGACTATAATAGTTGAACCTATAGAAGATGTTGTGGATGGAACTATACATGTATTTTCTAAGTGGGATCCTATGAATGTAATAGGATCAACGAAAGGACGTTTTAGAAAGAAACTAGATATTCATCATTTTAAAGTATTGAACAATGACTTCGTTTCATAAAGTTAAAAAACGTTATGTGAAAGTTAATGATAAAATATATCAATTCGTCACAAAAGAAGTTTTATTGTTAAGAAGCAATCATAATATTTCTAGCTTAAGTATGCGTTGTGTAAAAAAGAAAAAAGATGTTCATTTGAAAAAACTATGTAAATAAATTGGAATAAAATTCATTTGTGTATTATATTTCCGGTCTCTGTTTTTCTTTACTCCTCCGGCCGGCGTGCCGCTGGCCGTGTCCTTCTCGAATGTGTACATGGCGTAGGGTCTTTTGCTGCCTGCGGTTCCCCCGTCTGCTGCGTCCCAGGTGTGCATGCTTGGCGTGCCGCTGGCCGTGCTGGTCGAGTACTCCGGGTTAGTGTTGCCGCTGTTCATGGCGGCGGTCCAGCACACGGTACGCTTTTCTCTCCCTTGGCCGCCGTGCTGCCGCCCGCGTCCTGGTCGAATGTGACTTTGGCGTAGGGTCTGGTGCTGTCTGTGGTTCCCCCGTCTGCTGTGTCCCATTTGTGGCCGCCGCCGCTTTCGGCCGTGCTTTCCGAGTACTCCTTGCTTTTCGTCATGGCGGCGGTCCAGCACACGGTGCGCTTTTCTCTCCCCGGCCGCCGTGCTGTCGCCCGCCTCCTTGTCGAATGTGTACATGGCGTAGGGTCTTTTGCTGCCTGCGGTTCCCCCGTCTTCTGTGCCCCATTCGTGCGAGCCGCCGGTGCCGGCCGTGGTGGCCGTGTACTCAGTGTCTTTCTTCATGGCGTCGGTCCAGCACAGTGTGCACCCCAAAAAGTGGCAAATAAACCGGACTGGCAGTGAAAGTGGCAAATAAACCGGATTGAGAGTGAAAGTGGCAGATAAACCGGATTGAGAATGAAAGTGGCAGATAAACCGGATTAGTAGTAAAAGTGGCAGATAAACCGGATTAGTAGTAAAAGTGGCAGATAAACCGGATTGAAAGTGGCAGTTACGGCGGATTGGGGTGCTGTGACGTCACGGGTGGCAGATAAACCGGATTATTTTGGCAACTAAATGTCTATACACTACTTCAAAGGATAAGGCACACTTATTCAATGAACGATTCAAGCCCAAAACAAGACTATCGCGCGCGGCTCGTTACAAATTCTACACACCAACGCGCAGGACACGCGTCAGATTAGACGGTGTTGACCAAGCACCTATTGTATTTTTGTTTATCTTTGTAGAAATAGTAATGTTGATAATCATGCAGCACTGGATTAATTGTATACAAATATGTATCTGTTTGTGACCAAACATGTTCTAAATATGATATAACTCAGTCACTTTTCTGAACGATATTTATATATTTGCGTTGCTTTGTTGCACGTTTTCGATCTAGATACAATGCAATCATTATAGTTCAATGAATTATAACAAACGTTTCACCCGCAGTTTAATATAGAATGCGAGTGCTGGGGAGGGAAACTCTCTTTAGTTATGTCATTATAAGGAATCCCCAAGCATCAAGCGCTCGACACGCGTCAAAAATTGCTCCAGGAGCGATAGCTGATTCTTGACGCGCGCGTGCCGTCTGCTTTGTCATTTATTAAAAGAGTAGAGCAACTTTTTCCGGATTTGACGCTTGACACAAGCGCGCGTCACTGTGATTTTGGCTTAATTTAACAACCAATAATAAAACTCACATCATGCATATGCAAACTCTCTGGGAAAAAGTCTTCGACTAAAAGATAATAAAATAATAAACCCTTGCCAGTCTTTAATTCCAGAAGACTAAACAGTGTACCAAATGTCTAATCTATACCATTGAATCAGTCAAGATATTGACAAAAGCAAGGAAGCGCAGGCTATATTTTTAGATATGAGCAAAGCTTTCGACAAGGTCTGGTCGGAGGATTGTATATACAACTGGATATGGTATCTTACATGTAACTCATTCAATTAACAAATCCAGATAGAGCGGAATGTATTTAGTGTTACGTGGGTAGATACACTTTACTACTAAAGCAGCATTGACCATTTAAGTATAAAGAGGATTTTTATTTCTTTTAACTACGAAGGGTGAAAAATAAAAAAAAGTTATTGTTCACGGATTCAATACAAAAACAAACAGTTTTATTGTTCATTTTTCGTGGAATCAGAATAAATAACTGGGTTTATAAATTCGAGGAATCCGTTTATATAAATTCCCTCCCCCCCCCCAAAAAAAAAATTAGATCTGAAATATTATTGCGAAAAGATGAAAGTTAAAACGTTGTGCTTCAATCAATGTGAAGTCAGTATAAAAGTACATGGTCAAGGATTTATTAAGCGATATATGGAAACTGGAACAAAATGCAGTACATTGGTCACTTGTATTGTAAGATCCCTTGTCAAGTTATATGTGTGCATACACTGTTGTATTGTAGATTCCGTGTCACGCGTTTCATTTAAACGACCCCACACCAGTACAGGTGTACTTTCCACCCAGGGCACTGATATTAACAACATTCTCAGGAGTCAGCTTGTACAATTAAGTGCCAAATCTGGTCTTGAGGTGGCGTCCTACACGCATTCCAGAAAAATATAGCCTTATAGGTCATTATTTCTCTGTTCATTTTATGTTAAGAGTTTCAAGGTGTTCTGAATATCAACATATACACATTTGAAAATACCCCCCCCCCCAACGTTAAACATATATATATATATATATATATATATATATATATATATATATATATATATGTTTACTTCGAACAATGAAATATTTCCTTGTTGTCACAATTTTAAGCTCGAAACCTTTGTCGTTATGACCGTAACCTGATCATCGAAGGTTTGACATTATATCTGGATTTAATGTAAGACGAAAAAATAAACCAACCCAGATAAATCAGTTTCTATCTTTAATTTAGCAGCAGCAGAAACTGGAGGAAATAAATGAGAGGATAACTCACATGAAATACGACATTCTGAGAAAGAAAGTTGAATACATTATCAGTGTTTGTCATCAGCATATCTAAATAGCGCGCTCCATCAAGACTCGGCTGTCATGTGACTGGGATTTACCCATGCGCGCAAGGGGGAATCCAATCTGGACCGCGCTAAATTGCAGTATATATCTGCGTATAAACGCAATGCAGATTCTAGGCCGGGCCAAGTGCAATGCGGCCTAACTTGACACGGTAGCGCGCTCTACATGGTCACCTGGGCCGGCACAGTGTGAACGCAAGTTAAAATGTAGCGCGCTACACATTTTTCTGGACCGTTTAGCGCGCGCGCCACATATGTCTTGTGTAAATAGGGCTATAGACTTTTAAAATAGGATAGGTAGAAAGAAATTTTTTTTTTGGTTAATTTTTTTTCATTTTGGCTTTTCTATTTTAAAGACCATTCTTAACATGAAAAACTAAGCAAAAAGCACATTCACTATAGCTCAGAAGACTGTCAGTAAAGCTAGCTAAATAGAAAGAACATTACAGGTGTAGCACTGGTCGCTTATGACAAAAACACTTGTTAATACTGTCTATTTGGCAGAAACTGCAAGTATAGAAAGGCATTCGTTTGGAAGCTCTGTCATTCCAATGTTTGCGTTTGGTCTCGAGATGGGGAAAGGCTGGTCTCCGATGCTGGGACTGGCAGTAGGGGTGTATGCTGCTTTTGCCTTTGGGAGGTGTGAATGCTGTAGCTTCCTGCAGTATTTGGTACAGGTTTAGGCGGCAGTCTCTGGCTTGGCTTGGATGGCAAGGTGTCTATTTGCTTCATCAAAATTATACTTGCGAAGTGCTTGACGCTAAAGGTCCTAGTAGTAGTTGCTTTCATTAGCATTTCCAGGTTGCTTTTTAAAACGAGTCAAGAAATTCATTAATTATGTCCCCCACGCTCATGGTTGGCTCAGCTTGGACGAATTCTTTCTCATCTTTGCTAGACGAAACAGCAACACCAAGTACTGTACTATTATCACATTTTGGGTGAACTTTTTCAACGACTTTGCCCCAGTTATTATTGTGGCAAACACTTGAAAATTTTCTGGGAATGAGAACAATTCAAGCTGATGCAAAGAATTTTAAGTCGGACCTGAAATTAAAGCATACTTTTTACAATACGGTAAAAATAATAGGTAAAAGACCTGTATTTTAGGTTTTTTTTTCGCAATGTCATGAAGGAATACACAATTTACCACTATATTTGTCCAGTTTAATGGTGCTGTAATTGAAAATATGTATACAAGAGACGATGAATAAACCTTATTTTTGCTTAATTATACGTCTGTTTTTTTATAAATATTATACAATTTCTTTAAAAATATTGTAAAAAGGCTCTGAAATGTCTTTTCGTGACGTTAAAAAACCCCTTAAAAATACACTTTTACCAATAAATAAATGTATTAAAAGAAGTCTACATTTGCAAATACACTAAAATCACAAAATGAAATAAAATTTCATTGCACTAGCTTGTGGCCAGCTTTATTATTTTATTAAACAGGATTTGGTTTTTCATTGGTTCAACCAGCTGCACTTATATGTCATATAATGCGTCTTACCTCCACCTCACCTGGTATCAGTTGTGCAAAAATATTCACTGAAATCTTTTATTCCAGCGAAAGGAAGATAAAAACTATGTAAAATCAACCCTTTTTGCTTCTGACATTTAATAATAAAACAAGTGATAGCATAACATTTAAAAAAAATCATCAACCAAAACCTTCATGAAATGATATATTTTGGGAGAAAAACAACTCAGTTTTAATTACAGAAAGTGCACTCAAACTTTTAATTTAATCACTTAATAATTAATTAAGTCATTGTATTCACATTCCCTTGCCAAAACATCCATGAAATATCCCTCAGTAAATTTGAGATATATTACAGACTTCATAATAATATTCTCTAAACTCCGTGGTCACCCACTTTAGCCTGGTCGGCATTGGATGCCGACGCCAAGAAGGCATGATGATTTGAAAGTTCACTTTTCCTCTATAAGCTTTGAACAACAAGGAATGACCTGTTGAGATATATATTTAACATAAAACTGGTGATTGCCCATCACTTTGAGCAATGAAATATACTATGTAAAAATAAAAACAGGAGTCCTACCATCAGCGAGGGCGGTAACCATGTCGTCAGACCGATCGGCACGCGCCACTTATTCGGCAGCCATTGAGACCATACCCAACGCTCCGCACAGGGACGCAGTATCGTATTTGGGTTTCAGAAAAAATCACGGTGCGGAGGTTGCCTACAGTCGGAAGTGTTCTGTCGTGTTCTATATTTGGCATTCAGAACATTGTTGTAGTTCATGGTCATCCAAGTTCTCTGGCGAAAGAAACCGGCGGATTCGGGCGAGGTGTTCCGAGTGCAACTTTCTAAGACATGTTGAAATAAAGCAACTAGTGTCTTCAATAGACGCAAGGTGCCGCCACTCTGGACGCTAGAATGGGTCCGTCAACGATGTTTACAAATGGAAACAAGTGACCCAGGGGTCATGACGCTCAGCTGACAAGGAAGTCATTGACAAAAGTAATTTTATCATCTGAATGTCAAATTTGAATGAAATACTTTTTCCAAACTTGACCTTTTGTATAAAATCATCCAATATTCATTGGGGTACTATGGAGCTCTGTAGCATGAAAGATATGGGTAACAGACACCTATTTTCAAGGTTTACAAGATGACTTTTCAGGGGTCTCCCAGCATGTCAAAAAATAAAATTCTAGGTCCAGTTATTATGATTTGTGCCCTGTTAACAAATCCAAATGTTTATTCTGGGGGGTATTTCAAAGCCGCATAGGATGAAGGATATGGGTAACAGAGATGTAATTTCAGGTGCACAAGGAGACTTTTCAGGGGCCTCCCAGCTTATCAAGAAAGGAGATTCTAGGTCAAGTCATTATAATTTGTGCTCTGTTAACAGATGACCAAATCTTTATTCTGGGGAGTACTTCGGAGCCCCAGAGCATGAAGGATATGGGTAACAGGGACCTTATTTCGGGTTTCCATGTAGACCTTTTATGGGCTTCCCTGGAGGTGAGGACAGAAGATTCTAGGTCCAGTCATTATGATTTGTGCCCTGTTAATATATGACCAAATCTTTATTCTGGGGGGTACTTCAGAGCCCCATAGCTCACAGAATATGGGTAACAGGGACCTTATTTCGGGTTTCCATGTAGACCTTTTATGGGCTTCCCTGGAGGTGAGGACAGAAGATTCTAGGTCCAGTCATTATGATTTGTGCCCTGTTTACAGATGACCAAATGTTTAAAGATAAAAAAAGTAGAGAAAAAAAAATCGTAAAAAATAAAAAAAAATAGGTGGCGCCACCAATCTCCAGAAATTGATGAAACACTCCATGATCAATATCCATGCAAAGAATCATGGTGATTAATGCATTAGTTGTTCAGATACTTGAGCTTTTGTATTAAATTTTGCATTATTCTGGGGGGGGGGGGGTACTTCAGAACCCCATAGCTCAAAGAATATAGGTCACAGTGACCTAATTTCAGGTTTACAAGGAGAATTTCCATAGACCTCCCAGGATTTCAAGTAAGAAGATTCCCGGTCTAGCGGTTACGATTTGTGCCCTGTTAACAGACATAGACGCCTGGATGGCCGGACGGACGACGGACAAAAGGTGATCCCTAAAGCTCAGATGACTTTCAGTCAGCTGAGCTAAAAATTGAAAAAAATACAGATGGCGCCACCAGAATGCAGAAACTGATGAAACATTTCATGATCAATATCCATGCAAAGAATCATGGTGATCAATATAATAATTGTCCAGATACTTGAGCTTTTGTATCAAATTTTCCATTATTCTGGGGGGTACTTCGGAGCCCCATAGCTCAGAGGTTATGGGTAACAGAGACCTAATTTCAAGTTTTTAAGGAGACTTTTCATGGGCCTCTCAGCATGTCAAGAGAGAAGATTCTAGGTCCAGTTGTTACAATTTGTGCCATGTTAACAGATGACCGCATCTTATGAGGTCTCAAAAAAGAGAAAAAAATTCGTAAAAATAAAATAAAAAAATACAGGTGGCGCCACCATACTGCAGAAACTGATGACACATTCCATGATCAATATCCATGCAAAGAATCATGGTGATCACTGCAATAGTTGTTTAGATACTTGAGCTTTTGTATCAAATTGTCCATTATTCTGAGGGATACTTCAGATGACTTACAGTCAGCTGAGCTAAAAACACTTAATGGTCAATATCCATACAAAGAATCATGATGATCTCCGTATTAGTTGTTCAGATACTTCAGCTTTTGTATCAAATTGTCCATTATTCTAAGGGATACTTCAGAGTCCTATAGCTTGAAGGATATGGGTAACAGAGACCTAATTTCAAGTTTCCACAGGCACTCTTCATGGGCCTCCTTGCATGACAAGAATGAAGTTTCTAGGTCCAGTTGTTGCAATTTGTACCCTCTTGATAGATAACCACATCTTCAAAGGTCTCGAAAAAAAGAGAAAAAAATTCGTAAAAATTTGAAAAAAATAGAGGTGGCGCACCCTCTCTGCAGAAACTGATGGAACAGCTCATGATCAATATGTATGCCAAAAATCATGACCATCAGTGTTGTAGTTATTGAGATACTGCACTTTTTGTATCAAATTTTCTATTATTCTGGGGGGTATTTTGGAGCCATACAGCCTAAAGAATATGGGTAACAGAGACCTAATTTCAGGTTTCCATGGAGAATTTTCATGGGTCTCCCTGTGTGTCAAGAATGAAGATTCTAGGTCCAGTCGTTATGATTTGTGCCCTGCTAACAGATGACAGCATCCTTAAAGGTCTCAAAAATAGAGGAAGAAATCGTAAATAAATCAAACAATATAGGTGGCGCCACCAGTCTGCAGGAACTGATGGAACACCTCTTGATCAATAGTTATGCCACAAATCATGTCCATCAGTGATGTAGTTATTGAGATATTGAAGTTTTTGTATGAAATTTTTGACTACTCTGGGGGGTACTTTGGGGCCCCATAGCGTGAAGGATATGGGTAACAGAGACCTAATTTCTGGTTTCCATGGAGGCTTTTCATAGGTCTCTCAGTGTATAGAGAATGAAGATTCTAGAACCAGTCGTTACGATTTGTGCCATGCTAACAGATGACAGCATCCTTAAAGGTCTAAAAAAATTGAGGAAGAAATCGTAAAAAAATCAAACAATATAGGTGGCGCCACCAGTCTGCAGGAACTGATGGAACATCTCATAATCAATATGTATGCCAAAAATCATGACCATCAGTGATTTAGTTATTGAGATATTGAAGTTTTTGTATGAAATTTTTGACTACTCTGGGGGGGGGGGGGGGTACTTTGAGGCCCCATAGCTCGAAGGATATGGGTAACAGAGACCTAATTTCTGGTTTCCATGGAGACTTTTCATAGGTGTTTCAGTGTATTGAGAATGAAGATTCTAGGTCCAGTCGTTACGATTTCTGCCATGCTAACAGATGTTCACATTTTTAAAGGTCTCAAAAAAAAGAGAAAACAATTCGTAAAAAATAATAAAAAAAAAAAAAATAGAGGTGGCGCACCCAGGCTGCAGAAACTGATGACACACTCCATGATCAAAATCCATGCAAACAATTATGGTCATCCCTGCATTCGTTGTTCAGATACTTCAGCTTTTATATCAAATTTTCCATTTATCTGAGCTGTACTTTGGAGTGCCACAGCTTAAAGGATATGGGTAACAGAGACCTAATTTCATATTTCCATGGAGACTTTTCATGGGTCTCCCTGTGTGTCAAGAATGAAGA
Organism: Sipunculus nudus; assembly: GCA_026874595.1. Lineage (NCBI taxonomy): Eukaryota > Metazoa > Annelida > Sipuncula > Golfingiida > Sipunculidae > Sipunculus > Sipunculus nudus. The sequence goes on from CM049307.1 coordinate 87,078,205, forward strand.
TTCTAGGTCCAGTCGTTACTATTTGTGCCATGCTAACAGATGACAGCATCCTTAAAGGTCTCAAAAATAGAGGAAAAAATCGTAAAAAATTGAACGATACAGGTGGCGCCACCAGTCTGCAGGAACAGATGACACATCTCATGATCAATAGTTATGCCACAAATCATGACCATCATTCAAGTAGTTAATGAGATACTGAAGTTTTTGTATGAAATTTTTTACTTTTCTTGGGGGTACTTTGGGGCTCCATAGCTCGAAGAATATGGGTAACAGAGACCTAATTTCTGGTTTCCATGGAGACTTTTCATAGGTCTCTCAGTGTATCGAGAATGAAGATTCTAAGTCCAGTCATTACGATTTGTGCCTTGTTAACAGATGTTTACATTTTGAAAGGTCTCAAAAATAGAGAAAAAAATTCGTAAAAAATTGAACGATATAGGTGGCGCCACCAGTCTGCAGGAAGTGATGGAACATCTCATGATCAATATGTATGACAAAAATCATGACCATCAGTCAAGTATTTAATGAGATATTGAAGTTTTTGTATGAAATTTTTTACTTTTCTGGGGGGTAGTTTGGGGCCCCATAGCTGGAAGGATATGGGTAACAGAGACCTAATTTCTGGTTTCCACGGAGACTTTTCATAGGTCTCTCAGTGTGTTGAGAATGAAGATTCTAAGTCTAGTCATTACGATTTGTGCCTTGTTAACAGATGTTCACATTTTTAAAGGTTTCAAAAATAGAGAAAAAAATTCGTAAAAAATCGAAAAATACAGGTGGCGCCACCAGTCTTCAGGAACTGATGGAACCTCTCATGATCAATATGTATGCCAAAAATTATGACCATCAGTCAAGTAGTTAATGAGATATTGAAGTTTTTGTATGAAATTTTGGACTTTTCTGGGGGGTACTTTGGGGCCCCATAGCTCGAAGGATATGGGTAACAGAGACCTAATTTCTGGTTTCCAAGGAGATTTTTCATGGACCTCCCAGGATGTCAAGTAAGAAGATTCCAGTTCAAGCGGTTACGATTTATGCCCTGTTAACGGACAGACGCCCGGACGGACGACGGACAAAAGGTGATCCCTATAGCTCGGATGACTTTCAGTCAGCTGAGCTAAAAAATGGCTTCAGGGTTTTTATTTTTTTTTAAATAGGGTCGGCGGGGTAGCAATAGGGTCGGTCGGGAACCGGAAGCAGAAATTTTTTTGGCCTTATGTGGATATACAGAGCCTGTCCTTTTGCCAAGGATTAAAACAATATACCATCAGTTAAACGAATGTTTTATTATCCAAACAACTTGGCCACAAATCCAGAAAAATTCCTAGCTATGGTTCACGAAATGATCACAGAAATAATAAATTGATAATTCCTGTTTAGTGTAATCTTTGATTTCTTGTAAGCGTTTGCCAAAAAAAAAAAAAAAAAGAAAACATGATGTGCAACCTTATTACAAACCATTATGTGGATGTGCAGTACCCGTTCTGCAAGGTTTAAAAACAATATACAATAGTTAAACGAATATAATTTTTGTTATCCAAAGAACCTGACCACAAATCGGGAAAAATCCTAGACATAGTTCATAAAATGATAATAGTAGTAGAAGAATTGAAATTTTCTGTTTAGTGTACTATTTGATTTCTTTAAAGCGTTTGCAACGTAACCATGGTATTCCTAAAGTTGAAAAATATAGTACTAATGATAAAACTAGCAGTAAAACTGGTAAAAAAAAATGTCCAATTTGTCGATGACAAAAAACATGAAACTACTGAAGGTCTGCCACAGAGATGACTAAATAAAGAGGATCTAGCTTTAACAAAAGAAGCAATATTTCCCATCCGGGATCAGAGACTGAATAGTTAATAGTTTAATTATGTGCGTATGAGGATAAACTGGCAGATGTAATTATTTGTATAGTGGATCGAGCAGACCTCTCACAAAAAGAATGCTTGAGTTCCGGCAGACCATAAAGTTGGTTTTCCCTAAGTGCGTAGTGCCTATCCGTAGTCCGCATGCGTAGTCCGTATCCACAAACTTCGTTTTCTATAAGTACGTAGGCGTAGTCGGTACTCCTTGTTTATAGGTGCTCGATGGCTGAAGATTGTCTCTCTTTGTAAGCCATTTCACAATATATTCATTGTTCATTTCCAAATATTAGCAACAAAACTTGTTTGTTTAATTGTGCAAATAATTATATTTTTTATATAAGGATCTTTATTATTATTATATTACACGCGGTTATGATGTTTGAGTCTAAAACATTTGTAAAACACGTGTATGTTAAAGAGAGGACAACAAAATTCAACCAAATGTCAATATGTTTGGTCACAAAAGACGGATACCAGAAATGATATTGATACCAGTGGAAATAGAGATTGTTCACACAGCACGGCCTGAATGGGAAATGTTAAACCTGAAATTGACTAGGTGATTTGTATGCGTAAAGGTAGTTTTCCATAAGTGCGTTTTCCGTATCTTAGTCTATCGAGCACATATGCATGCGGACTACTCACTTATGGAAAAGCCCCTCAAGCAGTGTTTACTTGTGTGAGTATATACGTGAAAAATCGCTCATATTATTTTGTAACCGTGGTCGTTCCATGTGACCTTTAGCGTGTATGCGTGAAAATCACCACAGGAGCGCACATGGAAACAACTGTTTTTCACGCATATACGCACATACGCATGTAGGGGTGCTTCCATGTGCGCGTATATGCGTGAAAAATGGCTCATATGATTTTGTAACTGGGATGTATCCATGTGTCCGTCAGCGTATGTGCGTAAAAAATCGCCAGAGGAGTGATTTTTTACGCATAGGGTCTGCGTGAACTCTGCATGGGTTCCAGGGTAACAATACGTCACTACCTAATTTTGGAAGGCCTGCTCGATCCACTGTGTACAAATATGTTAGTCTGCCAGTTCACGCAATATACGTGCACATGGAAACACACCTATTTTGTTCACGCACATACGCACACATGGAAACATACCTTATATACGCGCAGGGAAACACTCCTTCTACCATTAAGTTTTATTTGAGCCAAAAAAAAAAAAAATAAATAAATAATAAATAAGGTTTGGTTCTCAGGCACTTTTCTTCAGAAATCAATGCGGGCAGGCGATTTTTTTTTTGTTTTTTTTTCTTTTTTTACCATTTTTGTATGTTTCGATACAAATGTCATATGATCAGGGAAAAGCATGATTTTTTTGCTAAACAAGTAAAAACACTTGTAAACAAAGAAAATTTTATCAACATTTTTATAAATTATCTTCTTAATGAAATGCCGAGCGGGTGGAGCTCAAAATTAGTAAGTTTCTTTTAAAAATCCAAATAAAAAAGTTTTGATGCAGGGGTAAAAAATTCATTAGGGCGGTGACTGAGAACATACCTTTTTTGTCTTGTGTTTTTAAATTATCCGCAAAGTATTTTTCAAAGATATGAAGTGTAAACGCCAGTACTTCGTATTACATATTGCTATGATCATTTTTGAAATTATTAATATTATAAGGACTGGTTCATTTAATTTTGATTGACTGATATATAGAAATGTATTATAGCTAAATGGTGTGATGGCTTGCAAAAAGAAACGCTCACATGGAGTACGCATGCGTAATTATTTAAAATGAACTTTGCAGATACAATAAGATTTCAATAAATAACGTTAAAAAAGGAGCATGGAATATATAAAATTACCCAAAGTCAGACAGTATAGGCTACAAGTGAATCCACACAATTATTCTACAAAAGCATGATCGATGATCATCAGACTAATATGTATGGACCTGTAACCCGTCCTGCTAAGTATGGAAATATTTAAAAATAAACCACCATTAATAAAAATATTGTACAGTTTATCCAAATAACTTTGGCAAAAACCGAAAGAAAAAAAGTCAACAAGCATAGTGGGCTTAACACCAATGATCACAGGAGCAGATAAATTCTAGCTTGGTGTACTCTTTTGATTTCTCCAGAGCGTTTGCAAAATAATACCATGATTTAGTTCCCAAATTTGAAGGAAGATGACACAAGTTATGACACAACGCCTGCTCGTAAAAAATGAAATTCTCCATTTCAGGACCACATTTTTTTTTTACATGAATCAGTTTTACTGTATAATTTAAATAAAAACCATTGAAACCGCAAGGGTTCTGCCATAAGTATATTTTATATACAAAACAGTAAATTTAACCGTACTCCATAAGAAACATCTGGTCCAGTGACAAGTTATAGTGAACTGACAAAACGAGCAATCAGAAATAAGGAAGTATTTATACAAATGGTTAGGATCAAGAAATTCTTTTATTAAACTGCAAAATGAAACCCATGAATTTTGCCTAAAACCTGTTACAAATTTATTATATATCACGCTTTGTGATGATTATTAATTGTATGATGCAATGTCTACGCATACATGGAAACGAGCAGTAAAATATGATGGACGAAGTCGAACGCCTTGGGAAAGTCCAAAAAAGAAGACAATTTTGTTACCGTAGTGATATGTCTGATGGTCACTCTCATGAAGAAATTTCGTTCTGTTGTTTACACTAATTTAAGTTTTGCTGTCTTAAGCCAATTTAATAATTATGTAATTGTTATCTTGTTTTGAGACTTCATAGAAACAGCACCTATATTCCTATGCTTGAGGACATGAACATTTGAGTGTTGGAATTCTTTACCCATATGACCAAACAAAATGGGCAGCATAAATGATTTTATTTCAAACCATCTGACACGACCATGAATGATTACTAAATGTATGGGTGTTCTCTGAAATATAAAGTTATTTCTCAGCTTATTATTTTTAAAACGAGGGTAAATCAATTACTGGGCGAAGACAGTTCCGCTATATATATTTCCACATACATACCTATCATTGTTAGAATATATGCAGCATCCTCACCATGAATAACCTCAAAGATCGTTCCCCTGATTTGCACGGGCCTTCCGCTAAATGATTCGTGATCTTGTATGTTTGCTAAGCTCGATTTATATACAAATACATTACCTTGTGAAACTACTTAAAATTCGAATTAATAATAACTTTAATGTAAGCTCAGATTCCTTATGTACGGAATGCAGCATGCTGATGGGTGCTGAGAGCTTTCAATACCTTCAAGGTGGCATGCACGTTTCCTATGTGTTGCCCCTCCCTGAATTCCATCCGGAACTTTAAAAAATACCTCAATATAGCGATTTGTTTTGCCGGATACGCATTCCGCGTGCCCGATCTGCGCGTTAAGAATCTCATCTCTTTTTTAATTTATACCGTTTTTATATGCATCCCGCATTTCGTACATAAGTAATCTAAGCTTTATGGCTGCCTTTCCATGAGCGCGGGGCATCATCCCTTGATGGCTGGCGAGGATAAACTGGCCGAGTGGGTTGAAAAAATAGTTTAATATATTATTATTATTACACATATCATATGTACAAATTATGTATGTCACATATACAAACACATTTTATTCGCGACCGCATAAAAGGAATCGGCCTCGCGGCAACCGCATACCGAGGGCGCAATCGTGTAAAAGGAGTCCTGGCCTGCCTAAGGGTCCGGGGTATATGCAGGTTGACCCAGCACTAATTGCAACAGAAACAATTCCAACAGTTTTGGATGGAGGACTTCTTAAGATTATTATATACGTGACTGGGTTTGGTACAGTTGAATTAATCCTTTAACCGCTTTTACAAGTGCAGAAGAGAAAACTGCTCACAAATACTTAATATTTGGAAATCACAGTGAAATACTTTGGATTGGGTCACTTCACATCCCATATAACTGCTTTACGCAGTTTGATCAGTAAAAAGAATTTTCCAGGTTACAACTGCATAATCATGATGGAACCTTTATGAACAATACCGATGCATATAATCCTATGTTGTTTAAATTTCCCTGATGACGTCATGGTTGAATTGGTTTTCCTAGTGTTAAATAACATCGATCAACATGTACAAATGAGTGACTAGGTGCAATGGAGCTTGGTTATTCAGAAGTGATATTTAAACTGGTCATCAGCATTCTAAATATAAATTACCTGGTGTGTTTGTGGAGCATGGTAGACTGACCCAGTCCATGAAATAGTTCTGACTTAATTGTTGCTTCTGACATAGAAATCAAACGTTCATGCGTTGTGTCGCATTTAGTATCGGTACCGCCATCTTGCGGCAATTCACTAATTTGCCACTATCTGACCCTCTGATTTAGTTATAAGAGCTAGCACTGAGTTAGGTCTATCGGTACATGGAATCACGTTTTATTGTAAGCATTTTATTAGTAAACGCTATTACTAAAGCCCTGGCAGGGCTAGGAGCATGGTACTGTTGTACCATACACTGCAGTGATGACTTCCCTGCGATGCTCATCTGTATTCTGGCTGACAGCTGAACGTTGAGCATGCGCACACTGCGCAAACTGCTTCTGTTCATTTGGGTACTTTTGTGGTGACTTGACATATACGTCAATGTGATTATCTGATCAGGAAGGAAAACATAAATTGATACGAATAACAACAGTTTTACAATTAATTACAATACCATCAAATATTGTGTTTGCATTCATAAGTAATTGTGTTATGAATCAGTTGTAATATCATGATCGACCTTCAATAAATCTAGTTAGTCTCTACCGGTCTATAAATGGATTGATTAGGGAAACAATTCTGATACGCTTGTATCTTTACCTCAGGGTGCTCATTAACACACAGCGGTCTTGGTTACGTGTGACATATATATATCGTTTCAGGTTCGTTTATCTCTGTAACACACGTACCGGTATGACCCAGCCATTTCAACTAGACAGCCTTCATTGATACAATATATAGTAAATACTTTCAAGGGATATCCTACGTTTACATATATAGATAAACATGTATCAATGGATTGAGCGCAAGCTGCTGAAAGGTTATGAAGCTCGCTCCTGCTTCCAAGATTATCATTTTCTGATGAAAAAGGGGTGCGATTTTATCATGTTGATGCATTTGAAATATAGAAAGGTGTGGACAACATAATGGCTTTGTTTAGTAGAATTCGAGTGATTAGGAGACTGTAAGGTGCTACTTGAGAGGAGAGAGAGTTTTGCTCGATTAGGGGTGAGTTTGTCAAAATGTCATTTTCTTTTAAGTTCAAATCTGTTTGAATTCTCAATAAAAATTGCAACTGCTACAAATGTTTCCTTAGTTGTTTTGTCATTTATTTATGAATCACCAAAGAGCAGAACTTGTTATAATGTATCATTAGGTAAGTATATTTTTCTAGCAGAGTTATAGAGGTGGCATTGCAGTAGTTAGTGGTAGGGATCTTCTGATGGGTGGCTACATTGACATTTACAGTGTCGTCAATATGTCTTGTTTTCATGTAATATTTAATAATATTTGTATAAATTTCATTACATTCTCATGCGTGTATAAATAGTTTGGGATTTTCTGGTTCCGGAGTTGTATAGTAACTAGGTGTTTTAGTTTGAATAGCTTTTTTTTTCAGTTTGTAGTTTAATGTAGTACTTGTTAAGCAAGCTTTCTTTCCAGATTCCTTTTGGTTCCATAATAATCTGATCGATTTTGGAAGAAACGAGTTGAAATATGACTCGTTTTTTGCTTGTATTGGTGTTAGGTTTTTTTATTACAAATCTGGTTTCATGTATGTTACTATGCGGAGAATGCAGAATAATACGTAGAAATTGTAGACATTTGTGGATTATCATTTTGTGCAGAAGGAGGACTTGTTTGTTTCTCTTCTCTTTTGGTCTTGTTCATGGGTACAGTTACTCCATAATATGTTTCCATACTCAGGTCTAATATATGAAAATGTGTTTTGCAAGGTTGTTCTATCAAGGAGATATTTCAGCTTATTTAAGATTTAAACTTTGGTAATTGCTTTTGCTGCAATGTAGTTCATAAGTTCTTGCCTCCTGCAATTATAGCTAAATATGATTTCTAGATGTTTGTGCATCTTGAGTCTTGTAATTTTTTGTGTTATTTAAGTGTAGGTCTGGGAGGTATACAGGTACTATTTTCTTTGAAAAGGGCAAAGATTTGGTTTTCCTGCGTTGAATGCGACAAGCCATTTCTTAGACCATTGGTAGATCTTTTCTAGGTCAGCATTGAGTAACTTGGCTGCTCTAATAGGATATTCGATGGCTAGGTATCACGTAGTGTCGTCAGCAAAATTATTTTGATAGCCATAATAATGATGATATTATTTAAGAATTCCAGGGGATTTTCCAGTTGTTTTCATAGTAAATGAGTTATTGGAAACTTGTGGGGGTACTGGTATATTGTTCTGTTTCTGCGCTTGGTCCGTGGAAGTAGTTATAATCCGGTGATTATTCTAGACGTTTTGTTTTTAGCATATTAAAGAATACATGTATATTGTTTACCTTGTTTGACAAATTCATCCTCAGCATTGGATGATTGTGTGGTTATGGGTTCAGCTGTGACTGTGACAGGGCTTTTCATTTGGGCGGGGGGGGGGGGGGGATTTTCGGTAGGTATACGTGTCGTTATATATCGAGCAAAATATGTAAGCAAAATAAAAGGGGAGAGATTATAAAAAGTGGAACATAGAGTACGACAATCGTTAGTGTCGCTATCATTTGTGTAGAATCGGCTCCCATTCCTTTTCATGCCAGCAAGTTCTGTCTCTCATTTGATTGTTCCATTAAAAGTGTAGTTCACGAGTTAAAAAGGAAGTTCTATTTGTTTATGGTCGTTGTATTATGGAAAATTTCCGGTTTGTTTACGTCTCGGTTACACAGTTAATTTGACGGGGTAAGAAATGTTAGCAAAATAAAAGGGGAGAGATTATAAAAAGTGGAAGATAGATTCCGACAATCTTTAGTGTCGCTGTCATTTGTTTAGATTCAGCTTAGATTCCTTCTCTCATTTGATTGTTCCATTAGAAGTGTAGTTCATGTGTAAAAAAGGAAGTTCTTTTTGTTTATGGTCGCGTTATTATGGGTAATTTCTAACTTTGTTCCCTTCTTCTGTTTGCGCGATCCATTCCTTGAATTTCCGAAGTGTCGATGCATTTTTTATTAATGTAGGGATATTCTCTTTTTCTTGTTTCTCATCCATTTGGAGTGAATCAGTTTTTGTTTCTTTAATTCTCTTGTGTCATGGAAAAGTTTGGTTTTCTCTTCCTTCAGATCCCCAATTAGATATTATTTTGTCCACTCGGACGTTTCAATTTTGATCATGATCTATAAGCCATCTCCTTTGACTGCGTGCTGTGGAATTTGACCATTAATTTTCTAGTGGTCGCTGCGTTTTTCTCCGGATTGTTTCGTCATCCTGGATTTTTGGTTTTATTCTATACACTTGGCTTATTTCTGATCTGTCGATGTTTATGTCCATGATGTTGTTGAGGAAATCAATGGCCCGTTCAAACGGTTTTTCATTTTTTTTCTGGCAATCCCTCAATTGTGATGTTTGTCTGTTTTGCTTCTAGTTCTTGGTGATTTTTCCTTGTTTTCCTTTCATTAAGGACACCTTCATACTTGTTTTAAAGGTAATGTAAACAGCCTCGATGTTAGTTATTTTTTTCTTTAATGATTGTAGATTTCTCTTCGTTTGATTTTTTTTTTCTCCTTGTTGTTTTCTTCACCTGATGAGTGCAACATGTTGCACGAAACTATGTAGTAGTAAAAATGTCCGAAAATACTTGATTCCATCAATATATATATATATATATATATATATATATATATATATATATATATATATATATCAAACGCCGATCGACAGAGAAGTCGTCACCGTCGTCCTCCTCGACCTCACGCTGATAAGCTGAGACATCATCTGCATACATACCAACCATGATACTGCGCCTTAAGTTCCTGTTTATACTCCTAATTTCTCTGGAAAACAATCAGGGACAAAACTATCCAGATGTTGTTAGCCTCCAGCTCTGTGCGTATGTTGCTTGACATAGTGCTCTACTGATAAGGTGAATAATTTACGTTCCAGTCATCTGGGAATTAGGCTGTTGGTAAACATATGTTTAATTTGCCATCAGCTGGGCTGTAAGTTTTCTTTTAAAATGAGTTGGGCGGCAACAGTTCGCCCAATTTCGTCACTCTGACATTCGAACTTTGAAGACAGCACGTCTCTCGATTATACTTCTGTATGCTACTTTCAGGTAAGCGTGTTGTTTGTTTATACCTCGTCTGCTAGAAAATAGAATAGTTATGCTGTGTGAATATTTCTACATGTGAATTGGTTCGGCCGTGGAGCCACGTTATAAGTAATAAGGCTCAGTTAGCGCATGGGGCCACGTAATTGGTAATAATGCCCAGTTCGGCTATGGTGCCACTTTATTAGTAATAATACCAAGTTAAATTATTGGGTCACGATATTCAAAAATGAAATAATGTCATTTTACTCTTGCCATGATGCATGTACTTAAAAGTTGTTTTATTGTATGTATAAAGCCGTATAATGCACCACATAAAGGACTCTGGCAATGGAACTATGAGAACAGGACGTCCCTTAATTATACTTCTGAATGCTACTTTCAGAATAAAAGCCATGCACGTCCACTGTCATTGTCCACGGTTTTACTCCTCCACGCATGTGCGTCTCATGAGCCCCGTCACACTTAGTAGCAGAGCGTATTTTGCTTGTACCGCCGCAGTAACGTGTGTGCCATGTGCTTTCTCTAGCTTGGACAACATGCACGTATTCAAGCCCACGCAGGAATTGTTCGATGAGCTGTCCACTTCATGGGCCCTATGCTTTCGTCTGCTTTGCAAGCCGCTTGCTGTTATAGCTTTGCGACTACTGCTGATGCTTATCAGCTGTTTAAACGGTGGGTGCACCCTTTATTATTAACAAGCAAATTCAAAGAATTTATGTTCCTTGCTTCCGCCCTCAAGTCAAAGATTAAAAAAAAGTGTGTATCAGAAATATATAGTGGCATGTAACAAAGCTTTTCGAATCCTGCATAATTTGTCCAGACACTGTAGTGCCAGTTGAATGCTTGCCACAGCAAATGTACAGTCATGTGAGATCAGTGTTAGAAAATATATGCATAGTTTGCAAAGAAGATTACAAATGTCTAACAATTCTCTTATTGGTACTTTAATAAACAGTGATATTTTTTAATCATTTATTTTATTTTAGAGGTGGTACAAAATTTTATATCTTTTACAAATCGAACTGGGATATATATCAGAATATTATATTTTTATATGTTTTTATGTAACTATGGACATGATAACAATGTAATGTATGATTGTCTGAAATAAAATTATTATAAAAACATAAGTGCAAATAGTTTAAACCATGCTTAGCAGATGGCAGCACCTGGCAGTACTGCCCCCCCCAAAAAAATTCAAATGATTTATGTAACCCGCTAGCGACAGCTGTTGTTAATTATTGACACTAAATGTGCTTCATCATATCAATAATGAAAGATGCTATTGTATTATTATCTTATCAGACAGACACACTAATCCCATCCAAGGTATGCATGAGAGCAATCACTTACCCAAATTTGAATGAAATTGGATTATATTTAGGAAAGCTATCGCACGGAAAAGAAAACATGACGGACAGATGAACAGACAGACGGCCAGACGCCTAGACAAACCAAAATCAATGTGCCCCGTTCCAAGGAAGCGGCATACAATAATAATAAGAAGAATAAGAATACGGAGTGCTTATTGACACACGTCCAGAAGTCTCGGTAACCTTGAATTTTTAGTTGTTGTACAGAACACCCTCTAGTTGGGAATATTGAATTGATATTTTTCACTTTTTTAAAACCTTGTTACATGGTATTCTTTCAATGGCAACCCTATAGATTGGAAGAAATCTATCTCCGGGACATTTTACAAAATTTTCACGTAGGATAGAGTTGATACACCATGGGTTCCATAGAAAATTTTCTTTACTTGAATTGTTAGCAATTTTTGAATTCTTTTAACCCATACTGAAATTTTATTAATGAAACGGTTTTGTTTTATTTGGGAAAATATTGATGATCTAGGCTGAATCTTGGTATGATTTAGATTTTTTTCAGAATTTAAGTCTTAACTGACGCAGGCATGTCCCCCACTTTCTAAGGGTAAGGATATTATATGCATGTATGTTTTCCTTAGGTGTTAGTAACAAAATATACGACATATTTTGCCATTGCACGGAATCATAAACCGATAACTTTTTTTAGGGAGAAATATTAACAAAAAGGAAAAATTCGTATGCAGCACAGACACGCTGCCTGAATGACATTTCAACTTAAGTTTATGGTTCACAGCAGTGTTTAGGACATCATTGAAGAAGGTATATGGTTCATACATTTTTGGTCACAATTTTACATTGTGATACAGAAACGTATTATACAATTATTTTCCATTTCTAATTCTATACAAACATTTTGTCGTCTGCATGTGATTATGTATAGTGGCATTAATAAAAGAAAATGCATAACCGAAGAGACGCAGGTGGCATGTCCAGTCTTATTCTATGTATGGGCTGCAGCATGAAGTAATTAGGCGATTTCATTAAATGATATCATATATCTATTAATTTCAAAAGTACTATGAAATTGGCATTCTTTGTAAACAGAAAACTATCAGGGATCAATATGTTTAGCAAAATCAAGATCAATCCATGCTTCTTTTTTTGTGAATTCATATAATTAAAACAATGTTAAACATGAATTTTATTCAAAATGGGCCATTCATTGTGATATTTTACAACTCTTGATTACGATTGGAAAGAAAAGGGTGCCCTTTTATTCAAACGTTGAACAATAATAGCTATATAGTACTGACTGAAGAATACTTTTATTCCGTGTTCATGATCCGTTTGCAAAATATTGGATTGCTGAACGCAAACTGTGACAAAATTTCTATTTAAAAATCTCAATATACAATAATCTCAATATACAAATAAGGGAAAAACAAGCCGAAAAAATAATGTCGCTCAGCCTGTCAGCAGAACCTGTGACAATATGACTTCGTACAATCAGAGATAACACCAAAGCCATGAGAATAAAAACAATGATAGTGACGTGCGTAAATGAAGAATTCTGATAAAGTAGACCTAAAAATATTTCAGAAAATCACATTCATATTCGAAAGAGTTCAGTACATTCCTTAAGAAATGATCCAACTGACATTTACTTATCTGAGGCCCATTATTTCTGATATGAGAAGCGATGCAAATTAATCATTTACTATCCATTAAGTACAAAGGCAGGTCTGACATCAATCCTGATTCAATTCATGTTTCTACCTTGTAGCCATAGAATAATCAGTATGACATTTTCTTTCAAGAAGAAAAATAGAATCTGATTAGATATTGAGCCAAACCTTTTTATTTGTCTGCTAAATATGACTTTTGCCCTGGTAATAATTTTTTTATCATCATTATTCATACAATAGTTCATAATACCACACTTCTGGTTTTATGTAACTTATTGTATCCATCGAGGAGGTTATGTTATCAGCACTGTATGTTTATTGCAGGCCGGAGTTTTGGAATAGGTCGGCACAAGTTTCAGTTGACTCAGTTTTGTGAGTTTTTCTCCATATATGTTTGATTGGCTCTTTGTGCTCTACAGGTTAATGCTTTACCAAATGCAGATATCAGCTTACCCTTGAATCCAGTTATTTTAAAGCGAGATTGTATATAGGAGGTATATCACCGAAAACCCCTACCGGTTAGCGCTCGACTTCTGTTCGTCAGTGTGTGTTTTTGCAGCAGGGTTAAGCAAAAACAAAAGACTGAACCGATTTTCATGATAGTTTGTGCAGTGTCAGGACATGACCTAGAAAAAATTAAAAATATAGTGCATATCCGCCATCTTTTCCAACTTTAGAAAAAAAATCTTCCTAAATATGGCCACCTACAGCACTAAAAATAGTCAGCTTTGATCTATAGGCTTTATCAAGAACTTAAAAAAAATTGTTTGCAACAAACTGCTAACTTTAATCGCAAAGGCGAAGAAAACTATTTAACATAGTAAATATATATTAATTTTAGTAAATATAATTATTCTTTAATATTTTATCGTTATTACGTATTATATTGATCAGTTTCTGTATTTGTCGTTTCTACAGAAGGAAACAATCTACCACCAGGAGTTGCCTTCACCTCAACTGGAAGGGATACAAGGCTGCTATAGACCGGATGGCAGCCGTTACCCATTAAGCCACCCAGTGAGATGTATAAGTATAGTGTTGTGTAAGTATTAAATATGTTATATGTTGAATTCCCGTTGGGGGGGGGGGGCAGTTGATTTGACAAAATTGTTAAATAATGTTCTTAATGTCCTGAATGAGAGGAGTAAAAATGTATTTGTACCCGTATTGTACCCGTATTATTGTGAGTCATCAGCGTGTGACATTTATTAAATATATCAAAATAATTTGAATATAAGTATGTCTTTATTATTGGACTGAATCAGTATTCGACGAGATGTTAGACTTACACACTGACGAATGGTCCCTACTCCAAGAGACATCAACTACAGCACAGAGCGGCGCAGGTAAGTATGAACCAGAAAGTAGGTATGAAACAAAAGTTAAATGACAAAGCACCCCAGGACGCCCAAGCTTAACGACAAAACTGTAAAAAACAGTAACAAAAAGAAAGCACAAAGACCAAAAATGTATGCTACCAAGCATTCAAATAATGCAGCTACGTGCTGCAGATTATATTCTCCATGAAGAGGTTTAACCATCAATTAGGTCTAACGCAAACCCCATCTTTGGTTGGAGGCGAGGGAAGTGAGATTACTTTGGCTGTTGGTGCAACCTTTCCCTCATATCGGCGTTTTGAGTAATCATTTAACAGGTGGTGTAAAGTAGGGTGCCACCCTATGAAGAACGTAAAACAGAAAAGAATATGCTGATGAATACCCTAACGTTAGTGTGATGTATATGTGTGCAATCACTATGGTGCCATTAGAGCAGGGAGCCTTGGTGTTAGACCGACGGAAAATCATGGCAAACAACGGTCCTGATGTGTTTAATGTTGATCTCCGGAAAAAAAAAAACAATGGAATATCAAGTCACCAAAATTGTTCGACCAACCCAACCACCCAATTGATGAATTATTTTCATAATACAGAGAACAAAAATTACTAAACCAAGAGGAATTAGTTAAAGATCATTAAATGATGACCCATTTAGTAGGCACCAGGCAGCTTGAAGAATATGTGATAGGTTAAACAGGTGAAAATCCTAAAAATTACAAGATATACAAAACATTCGGCATAACGTAAGAGTGAATTCATGACGGGTTAAGAGTGAATTCATGACTAAAAAGACTCTTGAAGAAATATTCAGCACATTCCAACAACACAGTTGATCCTTGATACCCGAAACTGATATCATAATGGTCAATAAAGATTTCACAGAAATTAATGCTTTACGAAAAATATTTCCCATAAACTCAATATTTTTTTTATGAACTTTCGATATAATGGAATACCTAAAGGTTTATCATTTGGAAATAAATACAAGATCCAAAACAAGAATAATAAATAATAATTATTTCTTATCTTGTAAAATGCCAGAAGTATTGCCGACTTTGATCAATACAATAATCAGTTGGATGAAGAATCGCCTTCTGAATTTGTAACATATTTATCTAAATACTGGATTAATTGTCAAGAAATTTCGGCTTAGTATGTTCGTTCTTCACTAGGAACATTTTAAAACAACACCAATAAGAGAATAGAGTCACAATCAAAAACTGAAAACATAAAGCCTCATTTCAATCTTGATCAAGCAATGCAGGAGCTTTGTATTTACATGAAATATTTTGATCCGTCAGCTGCCCATGATAAGTTTGACGAACTTAAAGTTTGTATTAACAGTAACTTGCCAGAGGATAACCAGCGATAAGAAGGTACTAGGTAAAATATGCAACAAAACTGATAAATGATAAGCTAGGAAAGTATCAACCAGCTCATAACAAAATTACAAAGAGTTTTGGTTGAGTCAAATAATCATTAATCCAGAGTAAACAATATAGCGGTTGATCGTATTTGTAAATTTTCGTGTGATAGCCATGTCCCAGACACATTTTTCAAGTTCGGGTGAAAGAAAGTATATCTGATATTTTCTGTACAGATTAGGTAGCCACTCGTTGGTTAAAGAGCACTGAGAAATTTACCGAGAAATGCAGTAATTCAGAGAAAGAAAGAAATCTGGGAAATGAATTAGAATTATATGTGTCAGCAAATACTGAATTACCATTTGATAATGGAAAACCATGTGATAATGAAAAAAAAAAGGAAGTCAGAAGGTTCCTAGTAAAACAGTACGGAATGAGAGGCAAAAAGTTGTCAGGGCGCTAAAAATTGTAAAGATATGGCTTTTTTCCTAAGTACATGTGGGAAGAAAGAATTCACAGGAAGACAAAATACTCTAGAAAATATTTTGGCAAAATGGCAAGTAAACGAAGATATTGATTCTATAGATTCAAAACTGTTCATGGCCGAGAAAGATAAAAATATGGAAATGTCAGCAGGTGAAATAATCCCACAACATATAGATGCAATCATTTATGATCATAATTATAACAATACTAATGCATGTAATGTTTTCCATATATTAAACAATTTCAGCTGATAAGTAAGTTAAGTAAATAAAGTAAAACCGAATAATGCATTTAGCTTTTAACAAAATATACTGCATGTTTACATTTAAGAACTAGTGATTTTTGGTTTTATAATAGTCCTCTTGGTGAGTGTAATATTTATACTGATGTTGAACCCTTGCACTAACAGCAATGTCACACGAGGGAATTTGGAACATATGAAAAGTGAGAGCAGCTTATAAACTTGCTATTGACACTGCTTGGTCCTGTGCAGCTGGTCACCTTCTGACCGGTTTCTTCGGGTTTGTTGTTTTTCTTTCATCATTATAAATATTATATCACTATATATATATATATATATATATATATATATATATATATATATATATTTCAACTAACAGGCACAGTTTAAAAGTTTATATCAAAAGTAGATTTCAAACAGAGGAATTACATCAAAAGTTTTGTTGTTGAGCGCTGATGGCATTAAGGCCTCCGCCACTCACACCCAGCAACATCCGTAAAAGAAGGTCCGGGCAGTGAAGCAAAGCATAAAAATAATGAAAATACAGAAAGTGTGAATGCATGGAATAACTCAAATTCTGAATCAATACCCCAAGTAAATGCAAAGATGTTGACGGACAGGTGCTCTGGACAATCATATGATGACAGCATAGAGACATGATTTAGCTGCTGCCTTGCTCTTGCTGTATACTTTGCCAACAATGTTTTATCGGACGGAATACTGTTCCTTTACGGAATAATCTATAGAGACCTGTAGTCAAACCTCGTCACTGTCACCTCCAGTCTGGCCTTACCGTCTTCAGTTCAAACTACTGTGTCTTGTTTCGGAGGCAAGTCACTTTTTACACGAAATAAAACGCCACTGAAAATTTTAAAATGATCTATAGCGGATGTAAATATATTTTTAAACTAGGAATCACAGATTAAATAAAATTCTAGCAATAAAATTCGCAATTTTATAATGTTACGTGAGACTACAACCAACTATCATACCCACGCCGGGAATCGAACCCGGGTCGCCACCGGAGAGAGCCGAGCGTTTTACCCCTCGACTGTCCAGGCCCCTTGATTGGTTAGATTGGTAATGCACCCTTACTACAAGGACGACACATACGGCTTAATGGCTTTTGTCTTTCTCTGGCTGATGTCAGTCATATTTTGGTTCCATCTTGTAGGAGCTGTTGGTGAATATAAACTTTCATGTTGGTATGCAGGTTTGCATGTGGTGACTGAATACTTTTTTGTGATAATTAATATCTGCTTCTTCATCTCGGCAGAAAACTGGACAATATCTACCACAATAACATACCTGATATCTTAATCTAACACAGAAGCCTGTTATTTATATCTACATTACCAGATTTCATTTAGATGAACTTGAATGCACATATATAATATGATTACAACCCGGCCGAATACACGATTTTGATATAAAACAAATATGGTTGGGAAGATATTCTGTATTGAGGGATAACACAGGGAGTTACCTTTTTGGTCTACATAAGCATTTCCCCCCCCCTTTTTTTCCGGCGTTTCACCTAACAAATGTTCATTTCACTTTGTATATATCTTCAAAGAGCCAGGTATGTAATGGAGACATAATTAAATATACTATTTTTTAATGGTTCATGTCGTTATTGTGGATTAGATCGGCCACAGGAATCAACATTTAGCACAAGTCAAGAATTCTCAGCAATTTAACACAAACCTTAAATCGGTTTGGCTGTTGAAAAGTTCGAATACTAACATCCTGTCTCCGAAACAAGGAGACAGTGTCTTCCACTGACTGCCCTAAGCTTTAGCTTTGGCATTTTTATTCAGAAAAACGAGATTAACATGATCTGGAGAGCTGGCTTTCCCGTTTTGTTACTATCTGTCAAGCTAAACTAAAGATTCTTCCAGATGAAACCAAGGATGCTGGAAAGGCTAGAATGTGCTTTGCTATAGTTTAGAGATGATTGGCTATATTTGCTCTTTTGTTTTCAACCAAAGCAATGGATCCTCTTGTTGACTTATTTATTTTTCATCTGAAATGTATCACTTTTCACATCTTTCTTTTGGCGATAATTTCACTTCCTCTGTTTTAATTTTCACGACATCATGTTACCAAGCATCTGCTTGTTGGGATTGACACATATCAACAGGCATTTGCTTGGTTACATAAACAGTAAATTTCTGTTCATCACCAGTTTCACAACTGTCAGTGTCACAAAGTCTATCATCAGCTTTAGCCTCTTCATGCTTGAGTTGCATCCTGCCATGGACTGCACAAGCCGCACTCAACACGGGACTCCCAGTATGCTGTATGTTGTATGGTTGTTCTTTCGTTATTTCATCTTATTCAAGCATATATGAATCATTTTGTTTGAATCGGTTTCTGTTCTCCCTCTTTCTGCTCCGTTTATGTAAGGAAACCAAGTCTCTTTGTTCGATGATCCTAAAGTGATCCAAGGACATAGTACTCTAAAGCCTGTATGCCCTTTCTCCTCTGAAGGTTAGACAGCATGGCTGTTTTCATTTTCACAATATCTGTAGAGTCTTCGTCATTGATGGTCAAAACTATTTCAAGTGTTTTTAAACTTGGAAGAACAAGAGACAAAGTGGGTTTTGTCTCACTTGAAAGAAGAATGATGGCCACCTTGAAAGGCTTCAAAATGTGAATGACGGTTTCGAAAGTGCGATTTTCAGGAAAGGTGTACAGTTTTTTTGCAGCTCTGGCTTCTTAAATCCAGGATCTACTGCTACACCATGCAATGCAGCAGTTTGCTCAATCCAGCGCTCCAGCATGTCCAAAGTTCTGGTCCATCTGGTCCAAAATGCTGTTCCACAGTCCGTAATCAGTTTGTGCCCTTTTATGTACAAGCAAGGCATACTGTTTTCCATGAAGAAATCCAATTGCCAGTGGGCTACGGTGAAAGTATGACAGTAGTGCACGGCCTTTATCTGTCAAACGAGAAACTACTGTCAGTCCTGCGTTAATCACCAGATTAATGTTGAGGCCCATACAGCTCTGCCTTGTCAACGACAAGATCTGAAACGCCTTGACTTCATTACTGGCATTATCAGTGGTAGCAATAGCTTTATCAAACTGCCATTTTTGTTTGCAATCCAAGAGTGCACGGGCCATGTTGTCTGCGCTGTGTGATCCCTCACAATCCAGGAACCAGTTCTTAGTTATAAGGCTCACAGTAACGGTCTCATACGACTCCGTATTAAGGCTGTCATGGGTAATAGCAATTTATTTATCTTTGACATCTTTCTTGATATCCTGCCTCAGTGTTTCATTTTTTTCTTCAGTCTGTCAAGCAAGGTTTCGGTACAGATGGGTTGATAAATGCAAGAGATTTCTAAAGTTCACATCTTCAGTAGTTGACACAGGCTGCAGTGATTAAACTATATATTCTGTAATGACATTTGTAATGCAGTGTTGTGATTTTAGCTCGAGCACTTTTGGATGTTCTCTGTCTCAGGGGGCACAGAAGTTTTTTGTTGTATTTCCTGGAAAATAAATCTATCAAGGTAATCAGAAATAAGCAAAGGTGGCGTGGAATAAAAAATATATAACAGATGAAAAGTATTGAACTGAAAGATAAATATACATCAACCATTAAAGTAACACCCAAGGTTAGGCCCAAATTATTAAGTTACATCACATTTGTGTTAATTTGTTTTGAAACTTAGAAAAAAATCACTAGGACACCTGTTTAAAAAAGGGTTGTGATGGCAGCAGTTATATTCCCTGTTTATATATTTGTCTTGCTATAATTATTAAAGATTAAAGTGTATATATAAAGGATTAAGTGAATAATTAGTTCATTTTAACTCCCTGACCTTACTACTTAGGAGTATTCTACACACAAGTCAGCAGATATGACGAATCTCCAACCCCCCCATCCCCCTCCCCCACCCCGAGATTAAAACAAAACTCTTGTTGACCCCCCCCCCCCCGTCCCCAAGAAACAAATCCAGTGCAAGAATCAATTACTGTTTTCTGATTGACCCCCCCCCCCCCCCAAAAAAAAAGGGGCAAAAATACTGAAGAATTTCATAAAACTTATCAACATGAATTCTGCAAACCGGGATACTGCATTTATCAGTAATATAACATAAAAATTATAAAGCAGAAGGGCACAATAGTATAATGAAAGTAGCACAGTATTGTGTTCTCTGGAGTCTCTAAATCTTTAAAAGGTTATTACTTATTGTACCATCACAAATTAAAGGTCTGACGGTCTACTTTTGAATTATTTTATGAATTTAAATTAATACCAGTATCTCAGTTTGAGTTTTTCCTTAAAAAATGCTACAAAAACAAGTTATAATAATGTTTATTCTCACTATGGCAAATAATGTTTCAATGGGATATTTATCAAGAATTTAAGATCCTTGATTTCCTGAAAATTAGCTATCAAATGATGTATAGATTATGGATGTGCAGAAAAACTTCATTCTTGGGTTCCTTGTGTAACTGTCAAGAATACAATAATGTGCTAGGTATAGTCTCCGACGCTGAACACGCCATTTAAGCTTTAGTAACTTACAAATACAACCTTACTAGTTTGATGATATTTCTACCAACGATCTACTCGAAATGCATGTGTTGTAACAAGTGACTGGATTCCATAATCGTAATTTAAAGTAAAATACTGAAATGCCGAGGTTATTTCAATGTTATTAATAATATTATGGCAATATCGACTCCGATCTGCATCTCACAAAAAAAATTTAAGTTTCACCCAAAAAGAACTCATCTCTGTCGACGTAGTTTTTGCGATAAATCTTGCAAGGGCTTTGGTCATTTCACACGTCTCCATTCGGATCCTTCAGAAACCCAAAGTAAATTCATACCTTGCTTTTTGCGTTCCCAGGATAATCATATATTCGATCAGCCCAGCTGCTGTTGCTTGTACAAGTGCCAGCGTTGTCATTCGCGGCCATTAAGTATAAAGTTTGCGCGCAGCATCCCTCCAGACAAGTGACGAGAGTCACGAGACTATTCTCCATACAGATCAGTGATCAAAGGCATATGACTGCATGGGTCTGGGCACTGCGTGGAGGTTGCGAGTTATTTTCAAATTAGTCCTCACTTTACCCACTAGTAAGCGCCACTGGCATGTCACCGAGAACTTTGTTTTATCAGACATAATACTCAGTTGACGTTCAGCCACTTTTATGTAAGTTAATTTACAGAGCACATATAGATTTTTTTTCATATTTGATAATGGACAAGGCAAGGCCAGCTGTGCCGTTTAACTCGTATGTTAAAAATGAGCAAAAAGTCGAGTATGATTATTTGACATCGATCGATGTCGCAAGCCAGCAATCGCAATCAGCGATAATGTCGGCGATTTTCGTCGAAACGTAGGAAAAACTACTGCGTTTTTACCTTGCTGGAGGACAATATCTCATTGCAGCATTAATAACATATTTTCTTAGAACCTCTGACGACCCATCAAAGGAAAGAACTCGACTTTCAGAAGGTGTATCTCATTAAACTTCCGAAAGTTAAATAGTAACAATGTTATTCAGGTGTATTGCAGACTGTCATTCCTATATGGACTTATATGATACTGTTTTTACATTTTTTTTAAATGAAAGTATTTTTTAAAATCCGCCATGCATGAATATTACATTTTCAGATGTAGTTGTGTTTATGAACGGATAATACAGAGCATGCCTTACTTTACTCCTGATGGTGATACCATATTTAAAGTAAAAATTGGAAAATAAAACAGTTTACTCGAATCACAATGAATAGAATATTATGAAACGATTCGATGTTTAATGAGGGGCTTTGGGATTTAACAGTGATCGAAAACTTAGAGTGAAAACAGATCACATCGTCTTCCATATGAGGTATACCATACTATACTGTTTTAGGAGCCGGTCCAGTAACTTGCTAGGAAGACCACATAGCAAAGAGTTAGAACAGTCAATCCCTAAACTGATGAACGCATGAATTAATGTTATTAGTGAAACTTGAGTTAGGAAACCCTTTATCCTAGCTTTATTACGCATGTGGTAAAAAGCCAAACTACAAATATTATTTACATGCTTGTCAAGGCAAAGCCCTTGGCTAAACACTACCATATATACATAAACACATATCCATAACAGCCCTGGTCACATGACACAGGAATCTCTATATTAATAGCGTAACGCGATTTATGTGATTTTCCGTATCTCCTCTGATACCACAGTACGGAGAGCCGTGATTTTTCGACATACATCTTCTCGGGATTTGTCCAAAGAGATTCCACCCATTTTTATTTGCAATATTTGCGTATTACGTGCATATTTAATAATTTAATATTTGCCCCCACCCCGGGGGAGCCCGTTTTCTTTTGTATTCGGGCCTGGTAACACAAAGGCCACAGAGTGTGTGATGCCGGGGCAAAGCTTCCACCAGAGGCTCAACGTGGGGTTTTTGTGCATTTCGCGGTCACTGGCCCGTAATAATTCCCATTTGTGATTCCTTCTCAAAAGGCAACCTCCACGCAGGGATAAGGTCTATTGTGCACAAGGAATCCCTTCATAGACGAGATTTCGCATGAGGAGAAAACTCATAAGGGGGATCTTTAAAAGAATCATAATTACCCAAACGGTAGTGAATATAGTGACTGTCTCACTGAACATTTGCTCAACTTTCAAACAGGAATGGTTTTTGGGAGTGCTTAATATTAAAAAAAAAATAGCCTTTAAATATGGCACATACTATAATGCTACCACTAACTTTTCCCCGGCGAGATTGTCCGACCATGTGAGTGCTCAGTTTGTGTGTGTGATAATGGGAATGCAATTATCGAATACACGTCTTAGCGCTACTGTACTACCATGCAAGATAACAGGTTCCCTTACCGGCGGGTTGACGGGCTCGAAGGGAAACTTTAAAAAGCCATGTTCAACATAATATATTTTCATAAAAAAATGATTTCATTTATCATATCAACTTCTCCGAAAAATTTCCCTCCCAATCTCTTTGCTTCAGTAAGATCTTTATACATAACACCATACGTATAATAGATCTATATATTAATAGCGTAACGCGATTTGTGTGATTTCCCGTATCTCCTCTGATACCACCGTACGGATTACCGTGATCTTCGACATACATATGCTCCGGAATTGTCCGAAGACATTCCACCATTCGTACCGGAAAGTCATCCAGACTCAGACACAAGGTCAACTCAAACCAGAACACTTACACCAAAGGTCGTCTTCAAAGAGATCTTTGGACGGTAACATTGTACAACCAAGACATTCAACTATGAAAGATTATTTGACAGCAGAACTAACTGCACGCCCCAAACCGTGCGTAGCACGGGTAATTGCTAGTTGTTGTTATAATGCGGCCCAGGCAGGTAATATGACATTTGCAGTCACGGTACAAAGTTCTATGACTTCTCTGGTAACGGCTGAGTGCGTGACCGCACTGGATTTTGTATCTCCTCTGACGCCAACGTTCGGATTGCCGTGATTTTTGACATGCATATGCTCCATCATAATTACCTGAACGGTAGTGAATGCAGTGACTGTCTCGCTGGAAAACATTCGCTCACCTTACAAACAGAACGGTCTTTTGGAGTGCGTGATATTTAAAAATTATAAAGCCTTTAAATGTAACCACGAAGTTTTGCTCAGCAGGATTGCCCGACCATGTGAGAGCTCAGATTTGTGTGTAATCATGGGAATGCAATTATCGAGAACACGTCTCAGGGTTACTGTACTACCATGCAAGATAACAGGTTCCCTTACTGGCGGGTTGACGGGCTCGGAGGGCAACTTTAAATTGTTATGTTCAACAACTCCAAGCGTGACGCGATTTGTGTAATTTCCCGTAATCCTCTGATACCACCGTACGGAGTGCCGTGATCTCCGACATACATGTGCTCCAAATTTGTCCGAAGACATTCCACCATTCGTACCGGAATCCAGACTCAGACACAAGGTCAACTCAAAGACAGAACACTTACACTAAAAGTCGTCTTCAAAGAGATCTTATGACGGTAACATTGTACAACCATGACATTTAACTATGATAGACTATTGGACATCAAAACTAACTGCTCGCCCCAAACCGTGCGTAGCACGGGTAATTACTAGTTGTTGTTATAATGCGGCCCAGGCAGGTAATAAGGGAATTGTAGTCCCGGTATAAAGTTCTATGACTTCTCTGGTCACGGATGAGTGCAAGACCGTACTAGGTTTTGTTAAAACTGTGGCGGATCCAGAGGGCGGTCAGGGGGTTTAGGTCCTCTCCTATTGAGCCGTACCAACCTTTTTTTTGTTAGAAAAAGAGGTTTCGAACCATTTTTTTCGGCCTGGACCTTTCTGCATCAGGACACCTTTTTAAAGGTTTTCTTCTAAGTCTTCCTGTGTTTGACCCTCCTCTTTCCAAAATCCTGGATCCACTCCTGAATCCAGCACGGGGAAATCACTAGTCTGACCAATCATGGCCGAGTTCATGCGGTGCAAAGTTGAACTAGCTATCATTATTATAAACACAGAAAGAACAACTGACATCTGGGCCCGGTAAAGCACCAGAAAGCAGGTAAACTGGTGAAATCGCAATCTGTTTATGCAGCGTATGTTCAATGGATGGGGCCCATAACACATGCAACACAAGTTATCTTGTCACGATCATAAGTTCATCGAGTGATAATATTATGTTTAGCGTCCATCATTTAGATAAATGATTGAAAAAAGTTTTAGATTAAATGCATGTTTCCATTTTTTTCGGGGGTTGATTGAGGACTGAGGAAAAAATTTTTCAATTCAAAATGTTACTTCGAAGTCTCGGATTATTGGTTCAAGATTATCATGTCGGGACCTAGAGATATTATTTCGAGATTTTGATATTTATTCATGGGCGATATAAATTCACGCCAAGGAGAAATCACATCCTCTCTATGTTAGGCCATAACAAATGATCTGGCGTTTATACAGCACAAGGTAAATTTACCACGACCTGTCTGCATAATAAGTTCTTTAAGGTCTTTCCTTAATTTTAAGTCATAAGTTTATAAGTCATGCCTTACCAAACAAAGGACCGTGGCCACAGCCAAGATGTTTGAGTCAACTGACCTTAATCTTAAATTATATGAATCGGTGAATAAATCATTAAATAAATCATCTTCATCACGGTTCGTCATTCATCGTAAATTATTTCTATAAACCTCTCAAGTTTACGTCTTTTTACACCTCCACCAGTGGGGTATCATGTTTATTTGGTTGGTTGATTGTTTTTTTTTCTGTTCGCAGTTTAACGCAAAAATAAACATATTAACTAGCCCTGCCCGGGCTTTAGTATTTGCGTTTATTAATAAAAAGCTTAAAATAACACCCGATTCCATGTACCGATAGACTTAACTCAGTGCCAGCTTTCATCAATTGTCGGTCAGAGAGCCGTACATTAGTTATATAATTTGCCGCGAGGTGAGAGTACCTGTCTAGGCTTTGCGACACAGCAAAGTTTGATGACTCAGTTATGGGAAGGAATTTTGGAATTATGTTTTAACCATTACATCGACTGGGCCAGTCTACATATGAGGAGATTCTGCTGAAACTTCATCTAGGGTTAGGGTACCAATCAAGGAATCGCCCAATTAATGTTGTACTAAAAATGTAATTCAACTGAATTCAAAGGGTTATATACCAATGTGACACACAGCGAATCCTTTGTCCCCCGGCAGAGACAGCCCCATTCATAGGTAACCGTGTTACTAAAGTGTGACACTGTGGTACAACGCTTGAAAACTTAATAAATGGGGTACCTTTATACTTCGTCTCCCACCAGATGGCGCTCATAAGCAAAAGCGGTAAAATATTACCGTAAATATGCGTACGGTTTCTTGGCGAATGTAAACAAATCAGACGACAGCTGATCCGCGCTTCCGGGAGTCGATCTGTCCTCCGTCAACGATCAACTCTAGGAAAGTGTACTTTTAATACTATAATAATGACAGGAACAACATGTTCAGTGCCTGGGTGCAGGAATGTTGGGCGGCACCACTTTCCGTTAGGAAAACATCAAAAGAAGAGGCTCAGAAAATGGTTAAAAGCCATCAGGAGGCCGAGATGGCACCCATCCCATCATAGCGTCATTTGTTATGACCACTTCGCGGAGGAGGATTATGTAACAAATACCACATATGGTAAGGATATGTAAACAGCCTTTTGCAAGTAAATACATATGAGATTAAATTTTACAAATACATAATCGGGAAATGAAGAGTGATTTTGATGTATATTGTTTTTCAATGAAACATGCCGGTGCGATCTGTCAGTATCAGGCGATGTGGGTTCATGTTTATATAAACAACCGATCGCATAGTAAAGATCGGAAAAAAATCGGAAATCTCGACAAATCTTCAAGATAATTTTCGGCATACAAGAGGCAGTAATTATGTTGTCAGAAGAAATATTTTCTTAACTAGTGCAAAACATTAATCCTTGGTGACACTTTAAAAAAAATTTTGTCATATCCATAAGATTTTTTTCCCTCTAAAAATATTTTATATTTCATAAAAAATTATGTGCAAAAAAATATTTTGGTTGTGTTCAAGCACATGGTTTTTGTAGATGTGTGATCCTGTTCCTTGGCATTAGATATATTTTTTTCTGATGGTAAGCAAAATCATAGTATCAGAAAAAAATTATAAGAACAATTATAATTTCCAGAACACTCCCAAGAAAAATATTATGAATTTATGAAAAAAAAAGTATATGTATTTATGAAGTTAAATATACAGTATTTTTTATAGGAACAAAACCACTTACTCACCTTCTCAAGGAAGATGCCGTCCCTCAAAAGTTTAGTTGGATTAAGCCTAAGAAGGACACCAAAGATATGAGGCAAGAGAGACTTGAAAGGAGGCAACAGCATCAAGCTATAGATGTGCTTAAGGTAAATCCTATGGCATATGTATTAGAGACAATAGTTTATTTTGTGATTGTTGTTTAGTACTGTTGCCACATGAAATGACAACATGCAATTTATTTTAGGAATATATGGACATTGTGGTACTTATAATTAACCACCTTTAAGCAATTTAAAAAGAATGATACTATTAATAAATTTAAAATTACATTTTTGGTTTTTAAAACTGTAGGAGTTTGCAGTACATAAATTATTATTCTTTGAATATTTTTATTTTGTACATCATAATTTCTCAACAGAGTTGAAAAAGGGTAAATGGTGATGTAATTGTTCAATTGGTTAGATTTTTCTTCTCATGCCCATTCATATATAACATTTCAATGTTTAATCTTTTTAAAATTATCTAGGTTTCAATAGCAACAGAGGAGACCATAGACCTGGATTTAGATGTTGGAGCCAACTGAGAGGTGCAGGATGAGAACAAGTTGTGGAGTGTTGACAATGATAAAAGTATGAATTGAAATGATAGTATTTATTTTGAATAATTTAATATTGTCCAATATAAAACATATTTATTAATAAATAGTTATGATTCACATTTAGTTTTATGAATATAACTATTTCATAAATTTTAAATGATAAAATATACATTTAAATTTGAAAACAAACTATTTGTTCTTTCAAAGTAAACTGCTTAAATTAATGCAACATTTTATTCAGGTATATAATCTACTATATGAGTAGAGTACAATTATTTAAGTATATATAATAGCAGCATAAAAAATAGCACAAAAACACTAGAAATGGCAGGCAGTTTTAATGGAGCATATGCATTTATAAATAAATACACAATCTCTTATTTATCATACATGCTTAGTTTTGAACCTAACTGATTTAAGTGTTAGCCTAATTATTCACAGGTGACTTATTTCTGTTACAACACCAACTTGCAGGAGCTAGAATCCCTGCCCCTTTTCTTACCCTGCTTCCAATATGCATTAATTTATATACTCTGATAAAAATGGTTACTGGAAATTAACTGCAGAATGATACATTATATTTTTTAATAAGTATTAAAAGTTTACTGTAATATTAGTAAAACCTCATATAAGTGAATACTGGTACATGACTGCAGCATGGCTCAGTATTTTCAGTTTATCATTATTACAAAGTAACTAATCTTGGCAGCCCCTCAGCCTACCTTGTTAAGAAATAAAAATATTTGGCATATTTAAATATATAAATATATATGTATTATTTTCCATGTGCATGTTAATTGTTCTTTCAGATAGGACAACTGTTTCAACACAAACTGACAGGATAACCCTGATTGATGCAGATACTCAGTGTAATTCACCACCTTCTGTTGCTTTTAAGTATATTGATGATCCACGTGGTATGTTATTTTATACGGGACTAGAAAATTATGATACCTTTAAATTAGTTTTATCCACTCTGGGACCTGCTGCATATCATTTAAATTATTATGGTGGCTTTGTTCCTTCTGTACCAGTTGAAGACCTGTTTATGTTGACACTTATTAAACTGAGGCAACATCAAACAAATTTTGAGTTGGGGAGAATGTTTAATATGAGTGAAAATGCAATTACTAGTGTTTTTGTTACCTGGATAAATTTCATGTATTTACAGTGGAATGAGATTAACTGGTGGCCTTCTAGGCAGTTAGTAGATTTCTTTACACCTACCGTATTTATGCGTGTATAAGACGACCCCGTGTATAAGACGACCCCAAATGTTGAGCCTCAAATTTTGGTTCAAATTATTTTTCAGCATCTTAAGTTGGAGCTGCCAGCTACTGAAGATCACTTTGTTAGCATAATGATAACTTTAACACTGATGATTGAAATTTTTGATTCCTAAAATGGTCAGTGGTATATTTTTTTGTTTATGATGCTACAAGTGAAAACAGGAAAGTAATATAGAAAGGTATGGAGCAGACCAAAACGGAGTTAATTTAACATATCAAAGAATGAGTATTATGCAACAATTCAAATTAATATCATAAGAGACATCAAAGGGTCAATTTTAGGGCCCAAATTTGGGTAATAAATTATTATCCAGGAAATGGCACCCACTAAGAATTAACATGTCAAGAGAATGTGCATTACAGGGCATTGAAACCTTCCTTTTTAAAAAAGATAAATTTATTTAAAAGAAATGTCAGTCTTCTGCATAATTTGAGAGAGATCACCCGCAACACCCACTGCATTTCAGCGTCCACGTTTATAAGTGGCTTAAGGTAGACAAGTGACAGCGCATGAAACCAAGGCTTCCATGATGCTCTACTTAACTAGGCTACCTCATTTATTATTCCATGTTAATCTTGAACTATCGAAAATTACATTTTCCTGGCCTGTCCACAACCATGTCACAGTCACCAAATTTTCCCACAAAATGTATCACGTTTGCTTAAACGACGTCGGTCAGGTTTGAATTTATTCCGTTGTACCAGTGAGGAAGGAAAAACGTAATTAGGTAATGACCCAGTAGGACTTTCGTGAACTACGTTATTTTACGACATTTAACTGTGTGCAAGTTCAATGCTACCTTGTAGAAACTAGGGTTTCCATTCGGGTACTATTTAAAAGGATATACGCACCAAATCCGGGGTTTCGTTATAAAATTGTGAGGAAATTCGTCATATTTATATCCCGCGGAAACTCGGTCCCTTTCTTGAACTCAGTTGACCCGTTATAATAAATTCATTTCTTGGCGTAGTCCAATAATACAAGCTTGACAAACATTGAATTTCGCGTCACCTGAGGAAAGGCCGCTTCTTATTTATAATTATAACGCGCTACTGGTTGTCTTGTAATCGAAGTGCCATGTGCGAGTCTCCGTGTATGTCAGTGTGCAAGCCAGCTGACAGCGTCCGCATTCACTGGACTCGTGAACATTTTACGCGGTAATTACGGCACCATATGAAAAAATCATCCTTGTATTTATATGCATATTACGTGCTACTGGATGGCATTAGCAAGCGTCCAGCATCCCTTGCGCGAGTACTCTCGGATCTTGAGTACATGGGTAAGCCCCGCAAGCTGATAGCGGCATCGACAATTATATCACTGCGTACCTGTTTAAAGTGATTTGCCAAGAATTTTTTGGCAAAATATAATTTAAAACTTGGATTGGGAATTCCGTTTCGGTCTGTCAGTTCCGCGATTCCGTCCGCTATCGCGGGAAATCACTGGCTCTACTGTCATTAGGGCTTTCATATATTGATTCCGTTAAAATTCCTGTGTCAATGCGGCAAGGCAAACCTTTTCTTATCAATTATTTAACTATGTGTGCATGTAAATCTGATGTATAAACGATAAATTTAAACAAAAAAACAAAGCACTGTAATGTTCTTTATTGAGTGTACATTACCACCATACGGACATGATCACCGATCGCCGTCCAGTTCGACCGACGTAATAATGCTGATTGCCGTAAATTATCCTCGGCGGCCCTGAGGACACCGAAAAACTTGTACCCTTGTATAAGACGGCCCCCCTTCTTTGCCAAATATTTTTAGGATAAAATTTGTCGTCCTGTACACGCATAAATACGGTACTGATTTTAAAAACAAATTTTCAAGCACAAGAGTAATAATTGATACAACAGAGTTTCCTTTGCTTAAACCAATTCAGCCTTTATTCCAACAAATAACATTTTCTCATTATAAAAACAGAAACACTTTAAAGGCACTTGTTGGTTTTTCACCAGGTGGTTTTTTTCTTACATTTCTGATGTGTATGGGGGTTCAGCAAGTGACAGGCAGCTGTGTGAGAGGAGTGCTTTAATGAAGCTATGCAATTCAGGTGATTCTATTTTAGCAGATAAGGGGTTTAATGTACAGGATATTTTTTCACCATACCAT
Organism: Sipunculus nudus; assembly: GCA_026874595.1. Taxonomy (NCBI): domain Eukaryota; kingdom Metazoa; phylum Annelida; class Sipuncula; order Golfingiida; family Sipunculidae; genus Sipunculus; species Sipunculus nudus. The sequence continues at coordinate 87,109,542 of CM049307.1, forward strand.
ATATACTTGAATGTACCTACATTTTTTTCCAAAAAAAAAACGTTTGTCATGTGAGAATGTTTTAAAAGATCGTAAAATAGCAAGTAAAAGAGTACACATTGAAAGAATAATTGGTTTAGCTAAGACATTTAAAATATTAAGAAGTACCTTGAACAACACAGAATCTGCTCTTGCATCTGAGATCATTTGGGTATGTTTTACACTGTGTAATTTTCGTCCTTGCATAATTAAAAAAAATGCATGATTTCCTTAAGTTTGAATCTTGCTTGAGTCCTGTTTAAAATTATGTAAGTGCCTTATAAACATACTATATGTATTTAAAAGCATGAACAGAGAACTTAAAATTTATTTTATTACATATAACTGTGAAATATGTTATATAACATTTCTATATAACAATTCTTTCACAAATACAAGATCTGGTTTCAGGGTTCTTATGTTCACTCTTTATCATATAGTTGATTATATATTGGGTGACCAATAAAACTTTTGTAGTGAAAATACCATGTCAACATCTATGTTGAAACCATCTATGGCCTACATATGATTAAGTTACCTAACCAATATATGCAACAGTTCTTGAGGTATCTTGAGATATTTATGAACAATGCTGAAATTTGAAATGTGATATTACATACATGTATTATATTCAGTTTTGATTGTATCATCAGATTTAAATTATTTTCAGGATTTTCCATGGTACTGAATACTCCAATTTTAGTTGGGTATCCCCCCCCCCTGTATATCATGACTTGTACATTGACAAGACCAGGTTATGATTCAAACTCATAACTGTAATATTTCTTAAACAATAAAACATCCACCAGAGCGTTCTTGAAATGGTTTTCAAAGAATCTGTTAAGTTTGACAAGCATGGCATCTATGAAGTTTGCATCATATTCCACAATTATTATTTTTGTGTCTCTGAATGTGTGTACAACTAGGTAGCACTTTTTCCTTCTGCTACACATCAATTGACCTTGAATCTGATAATAATAATTATGATTTTTATCAAGATCCATTTGTTCACTTCCATTGTTTTCTGTTCTCAAATATGTAACTGTAGAAGAAGTGATCATTTCATCTCTTGCTGTGTATGGACATTTAATTTCTACAACTGAAGTGTCATCTATAACTCTGTCTGGAGAAGCGGCAAGGAAAGGATATGATTTACAAACAAAAAGGCCACACTTATGAGTTTTGATACCTGTCAATGATTCAAATTTTTCAGCTGCTACAGATTCATATTTTATACCATGAAGGCATGCTGGTGTTTTAAAATTTGAGGGAGAAATCAAGTTGCATGCTAGTTTATCCATATCTCTTGAATCAGTGGATTTACAAATACTTCCAAAATTAGAAGATGTTAGCCGCTTTCTCCTTTCCTCGAACCACCTGCTGTTTGACCTGCTCCCTTGTATTTTTCTCAATATATGCTATTTGACTCTCACTTATATCAGTTACATTTATTAAATGAAGAAAGTTTTCCTCCATGGTCCTCTCCAGGTAATCATGATCATGTGCCACAGCTGGGATGTTGGCTGGAGAAAAAAGTTGTCGAAAAGTCAGATTTGATGTGGACTGAAATACAAATGTGGTTTAAAAATAGGAAATGGGAAGCTTAAATACCACAACAGGTATCAGAAAATTTACAGAATCATCAGTAAAGTAAGGCATTAAATTTTCTGACATGACTAAAAAAATTTGGCAATGGAGATGGAAAATGAAATCTTAAAAAAAATGTGCAATTTTCTTCAAAAACAGACCTACAGATGGATATGAGATAAAATTCAATGTAAGTGGCCGAAGCAGTCTTGTATGCACGATAAACCATTTCAAGATCTAAAGACATGCAAATTTTCAGGTGAACACATCAAACTACTCCTGAGAAAAGGGTAATATATATATATATATATATATATATATATATATATATATATATATATATATATATATATATATATATGAAAATTATAAGGTAGGTCAGTTCCCCTTTGCTGGTCAGAGGGCAACTGCAGGTGGCGCCACCAGGTTTTGGTACGATATGGAGGTATCCTAAATATGTGTAAATTTGAAATTTCAGACTGATACATAAACTAAATCTTAAGATAAATGCATCAACATTATCTAAAATACATGATTGCAGGGGTGCCACTGGTCTCATAAATGATATATTAACCTATGTAGAAGCTGAGGTTGAGTAGAGGCCTCCAGGTGATAAATTAGTAATATTCATCACTAGTGCTCCTGATACTGGTCATGATTGAACTGTCCATGATAATTAATGAAGGCAAGAGTCATATGGCAATCAATTCAATAATTTATTGAAATACTGAGCTTTTTTTATCATATGTAATAACAGGGATATTTGGGAATGGGCCACTGAAACTTACTCTCATCCAAGTTTGGATTTGAATTTGGGTTACAAGTGGAGACAGCCATGAATTTTACCACTCAACAAAATGGATAACTGTATTTTTTCATTTATACTTTAATATGTCAGAGGATAACATGGCTATACATTTTCACATAACATATGTATAAGGAAAACCTGTAATTGAGAATCTTTTTTCTTCCATCCTTAATCTGCTAAACCTATAAATATGTGTGCAACACTATTACTTGCTGAACAGCAGGGTTACAGCTGCTCAAAAAAGTTCTACATTACTACAATTTAAATGATGTTAGATCATAAAGGTCTTGTATTTTACATATAATATGTGGTTTAGAAATGCAAAACAATATACCTGACAATTACAACATGTTGACCTGAACTGGTCTCTGTAGGCAGGATGCTTCCTAAACTCTTGGGGTCGTGGGTCAAAGCGTAAACTATGTTTCCCACGAATGTTCTGAAGCTCTGCAGCTTTCACGGGTGAACCCCTATGTCCCTTTACATGGTGGTACTTCTGCAGAACCTGTGTATGAGTATCATGGTAAATTACATAATTATATTTTAAAGCTCTTTATTATAATAAAATTTCACTCACACAGACACAAACACACACACACATATATATATATATATATATATATATATATATATATATATATATATATATATATATATACAGATACACACACACGCAAATACATTTACAAATACAGCTTGAATGATTCACATGTGCAATGATTGTAAATAATTTTTATGCAAACACCTTATGATCTTTAATACCTTCTGATAAACATAAATGTACTGCCTTTGGACAACTCTTACTTCATTTTGATGGCTTACTCATGAATCTTAAGAATTTTGTCTTTAATAATTTATTATTAATCACATATATATTAAAACATTTTATTCACATTGATTCTTTTACTTAAAATAATTAAATATATATTTTGGTGCTTTATTTATAATTATTTTCTTACCTGGGTACATGTCAGTTCTGTAAGCACATGCCTATTTTCCTTGAAACATGTTGCAGCATATATCACACAAGCTACATGTTTACAATGAGCAGTCGGCCCCTGCCCAGCCCCACACTCGCACTGGGCTTCTTGGACAACACCATTTTTATCGAAGCTGACATCAACCCTGTAGTGAACAGTTTTGCGCATTTCAGCCCACACTGATGCCATTAGGAAGAATTGGCATTTATTAACAAATTTCACACAATCTAACAAATTAAAATATTTTTGATTAGCAAAAGTAAACTAATCTTATTTAAAGAGTATAATATAACATAATCACTGAGATATATTGATATTTTTATCTTTTCCTGTTAAAACATGTACCAAGATAATTTATAAGTTAATGCATAGACATAAATGTTTTTAATCTAATTTCTTGTACATACTTAATTCCTTTCTGAAACAGGTTTTAATATAATTGTATAGTTTCATGTACTGGTGTTACTTCATGTCACATACAAATGTATGTTATGGGCACATATTTATACACATCAGATCTAAGGATTAAAAGCAGTCTGCTTTTGTTTCATTTAAACTGTGTGAAACAGCATTGTTGATTAGTGATGTGCTGGGCAAAGCCAATCATGAATTCTAGAGTTGTTGGAAAATGTCTGCTTCTGGACTGGAGTGATGTGGTCAGAGCCAATTTGCTTACAACAATCATTAAAAAATGTATGTTTATAATCACTCCTTGCCAACCAGTAACAAACAAAGTTTGGATCCTCATGTATTTTAAAAACATATATTCTTATTATAAATCTTACCTCTCATAATACATTTCAATGCATTTCCTTTCAAGGGACTTCCCATATAATTTCAAGTAGTCCAACAGTCTATCATGGTTTATTTGAGGAAACTCTTCCATCATCCCTCCATGCAGGTCTTTGTACCCTGCTGAGGGCAAGGACATCTGATACTCTTGAGGCACTAAATCTCCACAGGAAACAGAGTTTCCATCATTTGTTTCTAACCTGCAAACATGCACTCAAACTATTTAATATTTTTTTATTATCTTATGTTTGTATATTCTTCACATTACATAAGGTAAATAAAATTTTTTATGTGTTTGAAACACCTTAACAAACATGTCATGGATATCAAATCAATTTATATTTGTTTAAAAACATTCAAACTTGTGCAAATATAGCCTAGTGAGTAGCCAATACATTTCAGGAATTTAAACATCAAATAAAGGAAAGGCCACATACACAAAAGTTTCATAAGGATCAGCTCTATGGTAATATTGCAATCCCAGCTTTTCCCTTGATTTCAGTTTATGAATCTTAGAGGTGTATGGGAAATTGAAAAAAATTTCTGTTGATAATTCCTTCAAATTAAAGGGTTTATGAGTATTTTTACACCTGTCAGGAAACTCACAAAATTATACATAGTGTTTTGACCAGTAAATAAAAAGAAAAATCCACACTTGCATCATACATTATAATCCTACAGCCCATAATACAATTTCTAGCTGTTGCTTAATTTTATACAGCCTTTACAGTGTCCTTAAATTCATATTTTAAATCTATTTAAATTTATTCCTTGATTCATCATTGATTTTAACTAAATTCTTATTATTTTCATTGTGTATTATGCATGATTTTTTAAAAATTTTCACTTTAAGGTCTGTTTATATACTTTCATTAGTAATATACTATTAATTACTACAATTACCTCATTTATTACTAACATTTGACCTATATTATAAGTAGGCTATAATAATCTAACCATTAGCATTATATAATTGTACTGAATGAAATAAAACTGTAAATAAATGATAACCCATTATAAAATAAATAAATTAATTACATTTAAGTTCAAATTTCCACACAAAGGTGTACAACATCGCCTAGCTGTCACCTGCCGGCTACCGCGCGCTTGTCGCGTCAAAAGGGGGCATGTCATATGTAAACACAGGCCTAGGAAAAAAATATAAAACCTATTAAAATGTCTAAGCTACCCAATCTGTTGAATAATATTAATAAAAAACTATAATTTTTAAACAAATTTTATTTATTATTAGTCTTTAAAATTCATATTTTGTCATTTTCATCGTAAATCAAAAATATTTTGACGCTATTTTCTCCTTATATCGCACAATCAAACATGCTGTGCAGATTTACCCACGCATAATTAGCCGTTTCAAACTTCTACCACTAGGCGGCGTGCATGTTGGCGAAGATCGCTTCAGTGTTAGAATGAGTATTTATCTTAATTAATCAAAGTTTTTTCATCAAACTGTTACATTTAATGATGTCCTGAGTGGTTATTTACATGAAATGACCAGTAAGAGATCGTTACTAGCGAAAACAATTGAAGAATTCAACCCTTGTTCATGACGCCGCTTCATGTCAGAGTTGGCATGTCAGCATCAACAAGCTTCATTTCACTGATTAAAAGCAGCCAATCCCGGTCACATCAGGAGAAAAAGTATAAATAATCGTATTCTACAAGTGTTGCCCTTCACACTAGTATATGTAAATAGGTTGCCCATTGTTATTTTTTAATTATTTTTGTATGATTTATATAGCTTAACTAGGGTTTTGTCAATCATTAATTGTGCAGGGTACCAGTCTAGTCCTGCTATATCTACAGAGATTTAAGGGCTTTTTAGTTACATTTTCACATTTCATGTTCATTAAATTCAGGCTTTTCAATACTTATGCATATAAACACATCAGAGTATATATGTAATGGTATATACAGTATTTTAATTCTTATATTATACTATATTATATTATTTTTTTATTATATTGTTATGAAATATTAATGTATAATAATATAAATATATTTATATATATATATATATATATATATATATATATTAATGTATATATATATATAATATGTAACTTTAATATGTCAAAAATAAAAAAATAACATACAATTTATATGTAAACAATATATGTCTGTAAATCATATATATATATATATATATATATATATATAATATATATATATATATATTTATATTTAAAAATCATATATTGATGTAAATGTGCTTTATGTTATTCAAAATTCAGTGTGTGTGTGTTGTGTGTAAACATACTTTGGTTCTATACAGACAAATTTTACAGTATGCAATCCCAGGCAATAACATGTCTGATCCACTTGAGGGTGGTGGTTACATGGTGGCCAACCTCATTAGCAGCTAGTTAAAATAGCACCAAGTCTAGAGCTATGGCAGACATCAAAGTATCAATGAAGGGTCAGTCAGTCATGTATAATGTAACAACAGATATCTGGGCAGGTAGGTGACCAGCTTTTGCTCTATGTTTGCTGCCTCATCATTAGGTCAATAATTGCCAAAACTGAAGATGGTTGTACACCACTCAGCTTTGTTAGGCCTGGTCAGTTTATAAATGTGAGATGAATCTCCAATCATGAGTGATATCTTCTGTGACTGAAGCAGCAACATCAACTTGAAAAGCAAGCATTGAAGCAATACTTGGCTGAAAATTCAACATGACCCTTACATAAGAAGAAAAAAAAGGTAAATGAATTTATTGTCTTATATAACTTTATTTGTATAATCAATCTTATGTTAATTATTTTCAAAAATAAAGATTACACATAATGTGGTCATATAAAATTATTTAATTATTATATCTTTCATTTGTACACACATAATGAAATTCTAGGGTATTGTAGGATGATACTTAGATTATTTCAAATTCATTACATAAAATGATACTAAAAGATTTGACATAAAACTTTTGGTATCAAGAACACTAATGTTTTTATGGGTTTTTAATAGGTGTAGGACTAAAGTACCCCTGGACAAAATGATTCCTTGGGAAAAAGCCACCTACCTTAATGATAAAGAGGACAAAAGCCCCCCCCCCCCCCCGAAAAAATTATATATATATATATATATATATATATATATATATATATATATATATATATATGTAGTGATGTTTTATACATTTTACATTTGTACATATGTGATGTCTTTAACTGCTTAATCCAAAACATTCTTTAAAATCAATTATGCTGAATATGTGTATATTTTGGGTTAGATATCCAAAAGCGGCATCAACTTTTACATCACATAGTTACATTAACAACAATAATAAAGTTATGAGAAAATTCAGCGTTATGTATTATTATCCGTGAAAATAATAATGTATATTAGGTGTTGTTATTTATAATGTTGATATCAGGGGACTCATTAATTATGTAAATATACAATAATTTTTACTATGTTACTTGTGCAGTCTAACAGGTTTTTATTTATGATAAAAAAAAGTTATACGTAAAAATGGATGATTATTTTACATTACAGGTAACCAATTTTAAAACAAGAAAAAGGAAAAAAACTTAAAAAAAAACTGTACCTGGAGTACCTTGTTCCAGGTACAGGTATTTTAATTCTGGGTATAGGTACAGGTACAAGGTACTTCCTACTCATGACCTGCAGGTACATATACTCTGAAATGTGTATCTAGGTACAGGTACAAGTACCTGGCCCCTACCCTAATAAATATATATTTATATATACACATATATATATATTGTATATATACATATATATATATATTGTGTGTATATATATATATATATATATAAATATATAGTCGATGTGCAAAATCAGTGAATGTGATTCACTCAGGCATTTCACAAAATGACTAGCTCTAGACTTGGTGCTATTTTAACTAGCTGCTAATGAGGTTGGCCACCATGTTACCACCACCCTCAAGTGGATCAAACATCCTAGAGCTGTAGAATGAGTTGTTGAGATTTGCATCTTAGTTGTAGGGTAAAACTGATCATTCATAAAATGCTCTATATTTACACTTATTGAATGTGCATATTTCTATGTCAAAACAAGGGAAATCAACCTTAATGAATAGTGCAAGACAATAATTGTAAATATAACAAAGGTGACAGCAGTAATATTGGTTGTTTATTTTAATATAACACATTCAGCACTATATTCTGGTGTATGTGTGCTTGTTATGTGTGGGTGATCAAGTGTGTGACCATTTAAACTAGTGATCAGTATTTATCACTTCAATTATATAATACAGGTAAATACTCCTATTTAATTTAAGTTTTTTGATGCACTTCTGAAAACTTACAGAAAGAAAATATTTAAGCTGCATAACCAGACAGCCCGCACATATTCCGAGCATGGAATCAACTGGGCCAGTGTTTGCATTTAATAACAAATGGATCCTGGAAACGCCTAAAAAGTTAAAACATATGTTAAGTATATGAATGGTATAAATAATTGATATAAAAACCTAGATTGATATAAATCAAACATATACATTTCAGCACACACACACCTTTATGTATTTACTCAAGTGTTACATAACTAAACCAGTTTAATTTAAGAGGTGATTTATAAATATAAAAAAAAATAAATTATTAAAAATGCACAACATATTGGCACTCACACACACATGATATATGAAATTTGTAAGATATTTAATAATCACACACACACAACATATGTACACTCATGTGTATTTGGAAAATAATATTGGTTTAGCTGTATGAACCAATAATCATTTTAAAATTATTTTACAATTTGCTTAAACCATTAGAAATGTCATTGAAATTATTCAAATATATATATATATATATATATATATATATATATATATATATACATACATACAACAAATAAGGTACAAAAGTATCTAGTATTATTATTCTAATACAAATACTTAATAGGCCTACATATCTGAAAGTTAGCTAACATTATCACTGGTACATATGGCCATGCATAAAAATTGAAACAATGTATACTTAAATATTTTCAAAACAAATACGCACGTATAACTGAACATAATGGTGATTTCAGTCAAATAGCTGATATTTGAATAAAGAAAAAAATAAAATATAATTATTATAAAGAATTATATCTCAAAATCACACATTATATATATATATATATACAAAATTAAAATATTTGTATATGTGCACTGGAAAACACTTTTAATATAGCAATACATATATAATTTGAAAGCATGTTTAATTTTTCAAGTTTTATATATATATATATATATATATATATATATATATATAATTAAAATATTGATACAGGTGTAAATAAACTATGACAATATATATAGAATTTTCCATATGGTACACACAAAGATTATATACCTTAAACATTTAAAAAATATTTTCAAATTCAGTTGAAATTAGTTGTATTTTAAACATAATAAAATAATAAATAAACCCTAAAATAAAACTTATATTATAACTTCTTATTAAAATCATTTGAAAAAGTATTTGAAAATATATGTTGTTAGGGTTTTGTGAGGCAATAAGAAGTGTATGAGGGCTTTAGGCCTTTTAATATGGGTTAACTTGATGTGTCATGACAGCTAGTGATAAGCTCATGAGCAGGTTACAAGTCTATGAGTGATGTCATTTGTCCTTATCTCCTATTGGTTCTCTGCTGGGTCATGCCATATTCATGAGCTGATCATGTGATAGGCAAACAAATGCAGCCCCCATAGGAAAGTTTTGTATGTGTATCGCCCGCAGATTATCACTTACCTTTGAATCAAATCTTTCTTTTTCCCGTACATTCTGAGCTTGCGTTTTCTTAGTTCATTCCTGAGTTGACACAGTGTCCAGCCAGCATATCGATTTTCTCTTGTCCCGGCCATGTTGGATAAAATACTCCGCAATGAAAACCCCCGCTTCGGATCGTTTGTTTACTCAGCTGTGGCAGACGTTTACCGTGTCTGCGTATCAGCGCCCCCTTTCGGCCATTTCGGAACTACATGAAAATGTACCCCATTGATCCTGGCTGGAAAGTCCAGGTGGTCGTGCGTCTTATGTCTGTTTCATCTTGTGTTTTTTTGGACAATCAGGCAACAACTAACCGTTAAAACACATATATGATCGGTGATATTTCGAAATCTCAAAATAATTATCTCAGGAACTGGAAAGAGTCACCTTGTGAGCTCAAGTTACATCTCAAAACCTTGAAATAAATGTCCTAAATCAGCAAATTAATTTTTTTGTACAAGCGTCAAAATTAATGTTAATGGTTGTAATGCTTTACAGACTAAAACATAAAAGTCACTGCTACAGGTGTATTGATATTTGTACAACAAACGGTGATATTACTAAATAATCCCGTCAAACCTAAAACATATGATATTGCCAAGGTATTGCGTTTGTTAACGTAAGTGGTACGGTTCAAGTGAGACTTCCAAATATTACGTCATCAGATGGAAAACCCCTGATGCGCTCATCACAAAAAATCGACTATTCCTAAACAAGAGCGACAAACTGATAATCCGTGAAGCTGTAGCAGACCGGCCATGCCGACAATAGTATTGAAATAAAGTTCTTTGTTCACTCAACAGATGGCAGCAAAAGCACTATAAGCGAAATTGCATCAAAACGGAATCGGGTCCAGAGGTAATATTTGCATCAAAATGGACTCGAGACAAGAGTATCTGTTTCATTTTGTCTGTTTTCAGAAGTCTTAAATAAGCAGTATGTATTAAGTGTATTTAAGCTATGTACGCATATATATATATATATATATATATATATATATATATATATATATATATATATATAAACACCCATTGCAACTCTTTAGTTTCACGTCAGATAGGTATAACTGTGTTTACCCTTTGACGATCATCAGGCGACTTGGTACTCGTCACAGAGTTTCGCAGTGACCTTTTGTTCTTTGCACGATTCAGTTGTTTTTCTGTTTACCCTCTGAGTTGCAATGGGTAAGACACACAGACGTGTTTCACTTGTAGTATATAGCTCTTAGTTAATCGTACAGAGCACTTTACGGGGGACTCTAATGGGATGGTCGTGTTAGCGGGATCACTGTGTTCACTAGGTGGTCGGGTTGGAGGGTTGACTGTGTTCACGGGATTGTCGTGTTGGTGGGATGTTGTGGTAACGGCAAGGTAGTGTTAGAGAGAAGGATGTCTGACGAAAGAGCTGTGTTGACATACTTTACTTGATAGTAAACCATACCACTCATGTTAATAAACGCAATATCTTGGCAATATCATGGTCGTGTTAGCGGGATCACTGTGTTCACAAGGTGGTCGGGTTGCAGAGTTGACTGTGTTCACGGGATTGTCGTGTTGGTGGGATGTTGTGGTTACGGCAAGGTCGCCATGAAATATCATAGCATTTCTTGCATGAATTACCGAGATTATGGAGGTTTAGGATGAAATATTAATTATTCTGGGGTGCACCATCGAGCCCAATAACTCGGAGGATATAGGCCACAATGACCTCATTTCAGGTCTACGAAGGAGGTTTCTCATGGACCTCTATATGTTTCAGTTAGGCGTTTTTAGAGGGAGAGGTTAAGATTTTTTGCCGGACGGCCGCCAGGTCGACGAAAAAATGGTGATCGCTATACCAAAGCATGAATAAAAGTCATCTGAGCTAACAATTAGATATGCTTTACGATTTACAACCTGTAACCTGAAATGGGTGCTACACAGTTTATTAGTTTCAACATAAATACATAAATGTCCTACATAATGCAGTTTCTCTCAATATACATCCCGACAGGTTTTGACTAACTCAGTGCATAAGAAACATTCAGAAGGCTTAATAATAACACATCATTCCTTTCATGAGAATACCTTCTTCTTCAGTAGACAGTGGCACTAGCAGGCCATGAACGTATTCTTTAAAATCTGATCAAGTTATTATCATTCATACCCTCCGGCAGTGGCGTCAGTTTATCTTTAACTTTAAGCAAGGGGGGGGGGGGGGGGGTATGACTCATTGGGCTAAGTTGAACCTTTTTTTGTAAACCTACACGAAACCCATATTGAAATAACTCGCTGTTCCATATATATATATATATATATATATATATATATATATATATATATATATATATATATATATATATATATATATATAAGCGTGTACATATATGTATGCCTGTGATTCTTAATATACATGAGATATTGCAACGAAGTATAATATTTTGAGAAAATATGGTCATGCAGAAAGGCAGAAATGTAACAGAAAATCTTATTTTAAATAATCATGTAATTTATTTCCAGTTTATAAATCTTACACACTGAATAGCAGGGTTGATGATTACATTGGGATATATACCCAACATCCCCATCCCCTTGTACTGACGCCCGTGCTATCCGGGGGATCCCTCCATCTGGCTGGTCTCCTTGACGCAACATCTAATGTAACATTATATGTAACTTAACAGTGTGAAAATAAGCTGACCCTCACTACACACTCGTGATGTTATAAAACTTATGAAAGACCGCCAAGTGACTGCTGATAAGTAACAACATGCGGACACACTGTGAGCAATGCTCCAGTAGCTCAGAAATCCGGAACAGAAAAAAATATCATGTTTCGGAAAGTTCTGGAAGTCAAGACCACAGATAACATGGTATATATAACCAGGTGTTCCTGGTGGTGACGTCAGACATTCCGGAGTGATAATATTGCTAAATAAATAGAGTGTAAGTTGATACACCAGTGTCATAACTGCGCGACTACTCAATTACAGCAAAACTAATTTGAGGTTGTTCGACAAAAAGAGAATAATGAATTCCAGTGCTGTGTAAGACAAGACATGTAATGGACAAAATGAGGTAGGCAATTTATTTTTTTTTCTATATTTTAAACTATATCTTTTAAACAATATATGATAATCAGTAAAATAAAATCCGAAATGTAAAGGTCCTGCAGAGAGAATCAGACATAGAATAGGATAACATTCAACATATACATACACACGCTACAACTCGGAACAAATGTAAATTATGTAAATAGACTATTAACACGGATACTTTCTTTTAAATTATCTATTATATAAAAAAAGATGAATTTGAAATTTACTCAGATTATTCCATGTGAAAGTTAAAGGTGGACAAGACTTTGGACCGAACAACTTTTCAAGGGAATCTTGTTTAAGTGAAACTTAAAATGAGATATAGGCCGTATCTGCATTTCTGTCGTATCTTCACAATCTTAATAGGATTATACTAAACAAGTTTAGTTTATTCTGGAAGTAGTGAGCTTTTCGTCTTCACTGTAGTTCGCTTTACAAATGCCTAAATCGTTTTTTATTAATAAAATGTGAGTGTGCTGTCCGCACTTGATTGGCAATCTGATTGACTGTGCTGTAAATTTGATATTTCAGAAGGATTGGGTCAAATCGTTGGTAAACTGGCCCCAAGCAGACTAACACAGATTTGCATGCACGCACAAAGAACTGGCTTACTCTTACCCTGACTTAAATAAACACAACTACTGTAGACCACCTATCAAGCAGACTACAGTAGACCGAACGGATGCATAATAGTGCCCTAGCGCGGACAGAGTAATCCGACTCGTGTTTCGGATAATTTGCTGGTGCAGATACGGCCTTACAAACAGGGTTTTATATACAAATACAAATATGTTAAGCGTTTCAACTGATAATATATTTTTTATTATGGTATAAAATTTGATATATAGTCAAAATACATTTGCAAGAGTATTACATTTATTTTATATATATAGAAAAATATAGAAACATTTGTCCTGACGCAAATGGCCACGAGTGGATGACTAGTCATATTTAATGTTCAGCCGGTTATATACAACGTTGACGTCGAAGTTGCGATAAATCTTGGACAAACGATATACAGTGACCTAACGTTTGAACAGCGCACATTGCCAACCTTTATTTCCATTTCCGCTATCTGTATGCGTTACGTTAAGAAATTTTAGAACATGTCCTAACTTTTATGTCTGCGTTACGACCCGTTCGTTAGTTATACTGTGAAAACTTTACTCAAAAATGGAGAATCAGGTTTTTATTAAATTGTGAGGAGGGTCAGAGTATAAAACTAAAAAAAGGTATTTTGAATGAAACGGAGATGATCGCCATCCCCTTAACTAGAGAGAAACTGAAAATTTCCGATCGGGTGAAATTTCCATAATGTGCACAGGTGTCACAATATAGAAATCGCTTTTGCTCTGGCGAGTGAAGTCAACCTGGGATGCAATCGTCAACTTGGTGAACCGTGACACACATTTCTCTGGGAGTTATGACTCAGCAATGGTTATGGATTTGTTTGTAACGGTGAAAACCTGGCGAACCTTCAAAAATTCTTCTCCTCTAAAACCGCGTGACCAAATTCTGTATTATTTCAGAGAAATTATTTAAAAATGACCGGACATTAGTTTGTTTGAATGGTTCCGTTGGGTGACATTTGGCTGGGTTACTGGAAACTGGACTTAGTCATGTGGTTAAATAAGCATACTAAGGTTGTACTTTCAGAAACGGCAGGAGTTAACATCACCAAATGTTGGTCACAAGCAGGGCCTCCGAGAGGATTCTTTTAAGACGGTACAAAAAATGTTGCCGGGCCCCTGTCCCCTCCCAGCACTATTATGATTATTATTATTATTAGTATTATATATATATATATATATATATATATATATATATATATATATATAATATATATGTATATTGAAAACCATGAAAAGACGGTTTTATTAGGAATACACGTCATGAAAAACCCGAGAAAATCAAATTTAAAAATATGGGTGGCACATATTAAAATTAAGTATACGTGACCAATAGGTCAATTTCCTATTGTGCAGCTGATGAGCACAAGTTGCCTTATTTGTGACACGTAACTGAGAACATTTGATTGAAAGCACAACATATTAAAATAGAAAAGAAATACAAAAAGTCCAAATGAGTCTAAGGATCTAAATAACAGAGCATTTTGACTATCCAAATGCTGCATGGTGATGGGGATATGGATTTAATGGGAATGTGGATATAAATTTCAATATGTATCATAGCTTTAAAGAAATAGAAACATGAAATGTAGTCGAAGCCACATATGGTATAAACTAGCCGATAAAACTGTCCATACAGATATCATTGGACCCTTGGTGCAGCTACTTGTGGTAAATTTTAGCATTTTTTCCCAGAAAAAATTCTTGGGCTTATATGGATAAATTTTGTATTATGGGCATTAGGAAAAGTTTTCATATTTCGTTTGTTGACAGGCTGATAAGAAGTGTTCTTTCCGCATTAAAACACGTATAGGGGCTCAGCCCGAGGCAGCCGTTTGCAGTCCCGTAGGTAAAAATTAAAATTAGTAGGGAAAAAGAAGCAGGTAAAAAATCGTTTGAGAGAGCCCAAGAGCACTAAAATGGCCCACTTAGACCCTCCCGACCTGAATAACATTATAAACATGCGTAAGGTAAAGAAAAAAGACTATGGGGGCCTAGAGAGTTTCTGGGAAACCCGGGGCTTCCGGGTCAACCCGTATATAGACCCTGATCAAACATAACTCAAATATAAAACAAAAGTCTCCCTATTTCCAGTATTTATTGGGCGTTAATTAAGACACTTTCATTAGGCCGGGCCCACTTTGACACCCCCCCCCCCCCCAAACCTCGCAGCGATCAGTCTGGATTAAAAGCAGAATAACCCTTAAAAACAAATTAAACATATTCCATATTTTATGTATTTAGGTCCAACTTCCCCAGAAAACTATTGCCGCCCGAGCCCCTTTGAACGGCCCCGCGTGATTAAAGTCACACAAAAAGATACACACAAACCAAAAAAAAATTGTCAGTTAAAGTCATTTTTAGACTGATAAATCCTCTTGCCTCCCAAGGCCACCTCACATCCTCCTGATTGAAACCATGTAACAGACAAACAAATGAAATATACATAGTCCCCGGGCCCAATACAACTCCTTGGTGGCTCGGGCCCCACAGACCTCCTAGATTAAAAACATGTATACGTTATTGCAAAAAAAAAAAAGAAAGTCTTCCTTATTTTCAGTTACAAGCTTTTTATTAGACAATATATTCACTATAGGTTTCCCTTTAACAACTGGTCCCACTTTATATACACGTTAAAAGTATAATGTTCATGTATTGCATAGGGTCCTTTGAAAATCCTAGTCGGCCAGGCCCTTTCTTTGCACTCCGGAATCCGGATTAAGAACAATATGTCACTTAAATAAATAATTTAGTCTTCCATACTTCCAACTTTTTTTTGCCTTCTTGGAAATTTTTCGCCAGCCGGGCCCCTTTTCGGCCCCCCAGGCCCCGGTAAAATGTACCGGCGGCCCCCCCCCCCCCCTTCTCGGAGGCCCTGCGCAAACTTTTTGTCTACATAATTTGTGGAATTCTGTGTGAATTCTTTTTCGCCAATTCTTTTTAACAAAGGAGCCAATTGATTTTTCCCTAAAATGGTGGCGAAAATGATGGAAAAATTTTTCCTTTAGCATGTCATGCAGAGGTAAATTTATTCTTCTGAAAAGAGATTGTAATACACAAATGCATATGAATATGCAATAAGCTAAATATTAAAGATTTATTTATATTGATAATTGAATAATTGATTTGTTTTGATCATTGAAGTGAATAGGAATGTATGAGAGAAAATACAGACCTATGGCTGTTTGCCTTTCACTTTTGATTTGTCTGTCATATAACATGTTCCAGTGTATACACATAAAATCGTCAATTTAAACCAGTGAACTCCTAATGCATGTTGGTTATGCAGTAGTTGATGTGATAACATTGACTTTTTGTTTCCACGTCAGGCAACAATAATATATGAAGGCTGGGGATTTTTCTTAATTTTGTTATTTTTTAATATTATAGTTTTTTATATGTATTTCTTATGGAATAAAAGAGCTTGTTACCTCTCATGTTACTAATTGTGACATTTCCCAGCCAATATATACCATAATTTATTTATACAGTGGAACCTGTCTTTGCGGTCACCTTTGTACTTAGGCCACCTCATATTTACGGCCACTTACGATCAGTCACTTGCATGTTAGTTCCGCAATCTCAAAACTTCCTACTAAAGACAGCTCTCTGTTGCGGGCAAAATGTCCGGTCCCATCAGTGTCCGTATTTGGAGGTTCCACAGTATATGTTTTTTTCTCCACAGCAGTTTACTTGCTTCCGCTTTAAATTTGCCCTCCAAATTTGGCACACGTATCGTCGGTGCGATCTCGTAGGACAAGTTTGTTTTCTTTTGTGCAATTATTTTATATCAAGCTACATAATTATAAATTTTCATGTTTTTCCCAATGGGTGCCTCTCTGTCTGTCTGTCTGTCTCTCTGTCTCTCTCTGTCTCTCTCTCTCTCTATATATATATATGCGACAACTGCACTAAACCGCGACCGTACTGGTACACTAAACCGGGATCGTACTGGGGCCGCGACCGCATAAACGGACTTGTAGCTTTTTTCTTTAGATTGAAATATCTGTGCAAAAGTAAATAGTAGCACCCATCCCCGATCCTAATATTGATATTCTTTTTATTTGTAGTGGTCGTCTTACTGTTCAAACGGTTGGGATTTTTGCCCTCACCTTCATTTTGATCTACGCTCAGAATAATGGTAAGTTACATGAAATGCCTATAATTTGACACACAAGACACATAGCTTAACGTGTGGATGTGCACGACTACGAATTACATAGTCTAATTGACGATTATATTTCATTTATTATTTATTTATATAGTATATTAACTAGAACGATACATTACTTAGAATAATTGGGTTATCTACTAAGGAGAAACTTAGGCTCAATCACGGTGGATGATGGGAGGGGCAATTAAAGATAACCAGTACTTAAACCTTGCTACTAAATCTGATATATATGGAAACACTAGAAATATAAACAAATATTATCTGGCATTTACACTTCATCTTCAAATTTGGCTCGTATTCTCAAAGCTTAATCTCGGACTGACTTAAAACGGGTTATTGATGTAGTATAAACATTATTCACAAAGATAAGGAAAGAAGGGTTTAATCAGAGCAAATACTGAGTCCTTTAGTTTAGTTTTATGCCCTATATATCAATATTTATGAAGCAGGTTTTATTCTTCATGTTTAATAAGGCCATACAGCATTTTTAGCTCAGCTGACTGTAAGTCATCTGAGTTAAAGCGATCACTCTTTGTCCGTCGTCCGTCCGGCCATCCGGCCGTCTGTCCGTTAACAAGGCACAAATCCTAACCACTGGACCTGGAATCTTCTAACTTTACATCCAGAGTGGTCCATGAAAAATCTCCTTGGAAACTTTAAATTAGGTCTCTGTTACCCATATTCTTCAAGCTATAGGGCTCAGAATTACCCCCCTAGAATAATGAAAATTTTATTCAAAAGCTCAATTATCTGAACAACTAATGCATTGATCACCATGATTCTTTACATCGATAATGATCATGGAGTGTTTCATTAGTTTCTGCAGACTGGTGGCGCCACCTGTATTTTTTTAATTTTTTTTTACGACTTCTTTCTCTTTTTTATACCTCAAAAGATGCCGTCATCTGTTAACAGGCCACAAATCATAACCGCTTGACCTGGAATCTTCTCACTTTTCATCCAGAGAGGTCCATGGAAAATCTTCTTGGAAACCTGAATTAGGTCTCTGTTACCCATATTCTTCCAGCTATGGGGCTCCGAAGTACCTCCAAGAATAATGAAAAATTTGATACAAAAGCTTAAGTATCTGAACAACTAATGCATTGATCACCATGATTCTTTGCATGGATATTATTCATGAAGTATTCCATAAGTTTCTGCAGACTGGTGCCGCCGTCTTTATTTTTGTCAATTGTTTACGATTTTTTTTCTCTATTTTGAAACCTTAAAAGATGCCGTCCTCTGTTAACAGGGCACAAATCTTAACCACTTGACCTGGAATCTTTAAACTTTACATCCAGTTAGGTCCATGATAAGTCTCCTTAGAAAACCTAAATTAATTCTCTGTTACCCATATTCTTCAAGCTATTGGGCTCCGAAGTACCCCTCCCCCCAATAATAATGAAAAATTTGATACAAAAGCTCAATTATCTGAACAACTAATGCATTGATCACCATGATATTTTGTTTTAATATTGGTCATAGGGTGTTACAACAGTTTTTGCAGACTGGTGGCGCCACCTGTATTTTTCGATTTTTTAACGATTTTTTCCCTCTATTTTTGAGACCTTAAAAGATGCCGTGATCTGTTAAAAGGGCACAAATCATAATGACTGGACTTAGAATCTCCTGTATCGACATGCAGGGCGACCCATAAAAAGTGTTCTTGGACCCCCTGGAATTAGGTCTCTGCAACCCAAAACCTGTGAACTATGGGCCTTCCAAGACCCCCCCCCCCCACAGAATAATAGAAAATTTGATACATAAGCTCAAGTATCTGAACAACTTATGCTTTGATCACCATGGTTTTTTGCATGGATATTGATCATGTAGTGTTTCATCAATTTCTGGAGACTGGTGGCGCCACCTGTATTTTTTCGATTTTTACTATTTTTTTTAATCTATTTTTGAGACCTTGAAAGATGCGGTAGTCTATAAACAGGGTACAAATCGTAACGACTGGACCTAGAATCTTCTTTCGTGACATGCTGGGAGGCCCATGAAAAGTCTCCTGAAATTAGGTCTCTGTCACCCATTATCCGAGATATGGGGCTCAGAAGTATCCCCCAGAATAATTGAAAATTTGATACCAAAGTAGGGCACAGATCATACCAATGGAGCCCAGAATCTTCTTACTTGACATCCCGAGAGTTCCTCAAAAGTTCTCCCCAGAAACCTGAAATTGGGTCACAGTGACCTATATTCTCAGGGTTTTGAGGTATGTTTGAGCACCCATGAAATGATGCAAAATACACACAAATTGCCAGATTCCTCATTAGGGCTGGTTGGATTGTCATCAAATTTGTTGTGCTTATGGGTCTTGATGAACATAAGCTAATATGCATGAACAATGATGCCACCTATCTTAATTAGTTGTCTGTGCAAGGACATATTATCAGCATGTCAGTCGGCTGAGCGTCATGACCCGTGGGTCACTTGTTTACCTCTGATATTTGGTGATATCCAGTCATTTTCTTTTACGTTAAAGGTATGAATAGATAAACCGCAAATTTAATAATGACAGTAGGCTAGTGAATCATTGGCACACAATGCAATGATCCATTAATAAGCTGATATCAGCTAAACTAGGATTTAAAATACCATACCTAGAATTTAATAGTCTTCACATCGATGGTAAATAATGTATTCAGGGTATTTGGAGCAATGTTGAGGATAATTAAAAAAATGTTGTGGTTTACCCTCAAACCCCCTTTGGATCCGAGCTTTCTTCATTAAGTTTTTGTCCAGCCGTTAGCAGGACACACAATACAGAGCCAGACAGATCTTGTACACATGAAGACTAGGCCCTGAAGCAAAATTTGTAAGCCACACTTTCTGAATGTGAAAGGCTGTTAAACAAAATCTAAAATAGGAGCTAAAAAATAAAACAATATATATATACCTCAGATGTGTACTTCTCTGCTTGTAGAATTTAGACAAAATTGCCACAAACATCTCTTTCTATAACATGAATCATGGATTGCCTCGGAATTTACTGCGCTTATTCATCTTTTATAGCATTAGCTAATGTATTTGAATATATGCGCAATCTATATGTTGATTGGTTTGTACGGAAATTTAAGATTGGTATTAAGACACCTGACTTTTATGTGAACGTACAGTGTGCACTCTAATATGTGACTTGATAATACATGGGATCCATTGAAAATTGCAAAATCCATTTCCGTATTGAACTAGTTGTTATCTCTGTGATTTTAAGACTGACATCTTAGAGTCATGTGAGTTTTATCTCTGTACGTATATATTTCACATCACTGGTCTATTTTGTGAAAAAAAAAAATAATTATGCAAAAAGTAACTCGGTAATTATTGCATAATAATTGATAAGAATATGGAATGCATGTTACTCTTTGATTTCTTTTTTGACTGAACAATTCTATCGTAGCACCAACTGCAATTTTTTACATATATACACACACATCCGATGGATAGGCTGACATACAGCATTGACAGATTCTATTTCGGATACTTTACAACAATAATGAAATAATAAATCACACATGCATTCTGTTGATCTTACAAAGTATTAGCCAAAAGATTTCTTTTAAAAATAGGAATAACATTATATGAAATTTCAGTACAATATGTCTTTATTGGGCAATATTTATTCAGAGGCACCAATTAATCAATTCGAATGGATTGTTTTGAAATTTGTATTTTTATGTTGATCATACATTCATACGTTGTATGGCACAAGTGGGGCCACCTGAACTTTTAATTGCAGGCTATTTTAACGGCTATTTTGGTTTGGATCTGATGACAGTTACAGGATAATATATAAGTTTTTAGTTATTACTATTATTATTATCATTATTATTCGGGTATTGCTCATTGGGAGAGAATTTTAGAGATTCCGTTTATGCCAAATATTTTGCACAAATAAGTATGAAGTATTTATTCTTTTAGAGGATGTAAGCTGTTAAAAGTTCTAATAAGCGCAATAATCGCAATATTCATATCGATAAAAGAAAGATTTTAACCGATAACCAAAAGGTCCGCTTCTGGCGCGGGAAGGTAATCATCAATGAGGAAGTGGTCCCGATTCATGACGCCGAGTCAATTTAATAACAATGCATGACTACGGCCAATTGTCAACCACTGATCCCTGCCGGGACACTAGCACCGTTACCTGCCTCTGTAACACTTCGGTTATGTAACGGCACGAGAGAGAAACAGCTGACTACATGGCTTTACTCGAATACATCCCCCACGTTCTGGCCCGCAACGGACAGAGCCGATAGCACCCGAAGCGAGTCACTCCAGTACTGCAGTCTTGTCCACTGGACATTTTTTGAGTTTTTTTAATAACATTGCAGGAACCAATCTACAAAACTGGATAACAGCAACTTGTGGATAATTCATTACAGTTCTCATTATCGCTCAGTTGATTCGATGAATGCTGGACACGTCTGACTTGAGTGTTTCAGATTAATGAAACAGGATGTTAATTGGAATTTGACATCAGAACCTTTCAAGATTTTGTAAATTAAATGCCCCTCATGATAAATGGTTAATACAATTATCCATGTTATGCTCATTTTACGATCATTAAATCACACAAATTTACATCTCTCTTGCTTTTACCTTAATTTTTACAGATTAAACAAATGATTCAATGAACATTGTATAATTACTATCAGCAGTTAAAATCAAGCAGGCTTGAACTACTAAAATGGTCCGCGTCTGTGTAGCCGTCACGCCCTTCTTCCGCTTGATTGCTCTAAAAATTAGTAAAACTCCTGCTGATTTCGCGATTCAATTTTATACACATGTCAGTGAATTCTGCTTTCTTAAGCAAGATAACTTGAAAAGAGTTTTACTGATCCTTTTCAAATTTTGCTTGCGCAGCCAAAGATGCAGGCTAGAGAATGAAGGTGTTTAAAATAGGATGATTATCTTTACTATGAGAGCGACTTTGACTTAGAATAGGTCCAATTAGCCCATGTTTGTATATAGTCGCCCATATCTCAGGAGCGGTTCTACAGACTTGTACCATCTTTGTTTCTAGGGAAGGCCCTGAGACAACAAAGGTAAATTGCAGACGTTTTTGAGAAATGGTGTAATCTATTATCTTGAATTCTTGCACAGCCATAGATCAAAAATAGATTTTTCATATATATTAGATAGGAAGCACCAATCATAATTGCTTTGCTGTTACAAAAAAAAAAAACCCACTCATATTTCAGGAGTCATTCAGCAGTTGTTTCGTTCTTTTTTATTTATGCAAAACTCTTAAATAGCTTCATCATACACTTATCTTTAGAGGCGCCATCAATATTTGTTTTTGAGTTATGGGCATTTGCATATGTATTTTAGGTAAATATTGCACATATCTTGGGAACGGTGTAAGCTAATAGTCTGAAGCTTTGCTCAGTCATAGATCATGCATGATCTATTACATATGTGGGTCAGGTGGTGCCACTGACAATCTGTAATCAAAATTTGTTTGAACAATTGCTGCAGTACTTTTAATGCCTGGTTCGTTGACCTTTTTAATATCAATCATGTCTCGTTCAGGATATTCATAAATTATATCATGGATTATTATAAAATTTTGAATGTCTACTCTTCTTGTTTAGTTACATTCATTAGACAAAACACTGTTGGATCATGAATTATCCTATTTAAGACAATTTCAAGGCAAAGCATGTCACAGAAAATATCACAAATTTGAGTTATGCATGGGGCGGTGGAATATTTGTGCTTTTGTGCCCTTGTATTAGAAAAAAACCATATCTATGCCAGCAGCACTTTTGTATTACGATATAACAGCATTACCTATTTACATATTTTTCCTGAGAACAAGAGCAGTAGCACACTGACATAATCTGTAAAGATTATGCATGTGTAGTTTATATATATAATTTATATTTATAAATACTAACTATCATGTGCAATAATTGCCATTATGGATTACTGAGCCTCAGGGGAACATCTGCTTCGCTCAGCTGCCCAGATAGGTCATGTCCGCAGTCATCATATTATCATTGGTACCGTCTATACTGTGTAATTCGTTGATACTGTACGTTCTTGCTTTTTCGACACAAATGTGGGTCCATCAAGCAGCAACTATGTCAGTTGAACATTATATACTTTTAAGTTTTGCCTAATACTGTATAATTCAGACTGAAACACATATATTAGTGGGCTTGTATTTTTATATTATTGTCAGATTACACTGGCTTGATCATCTTAAGATATTTAAGATATGATAATTCACTTTCCACCCTCTTGTTCTTTGATATGCACATTTTTTAAATGTAAGTGGAATATTTTTAAAGCTAGTTATTTAATAGAGCCATAAATTTATGTAACACAGCTCATGACTGTGACATAACTCATTTATAACATACCAACAGACAGGCACTCTTTCTGCTATATCCCATAATAGCAGAACCTACTGCTTGTCAGGACTAGGAAGTCTAATATACAAGACGTTTCAGACTTGTTATATTTTTTTGTTTCCATTTATTTTGTATGTATGTTTCTATATCAATTGAAATATGTGTTTAAACCTTCAGAAGAGACAACCAGTATATTTATGTATGTATTTCAGGCCAGATGTGCCATGTATAAGATAAAAAGTATGAAACTCAATATCTTATTAGATTCAGGGAGTAACAAACTAAAGATAATTACAATTAATTGTTACTGACATATGTAATATATCTTCAATGAATGTAAGAGGTATGGGTAGTCATGCAAAAAGAAGAGAAATATTCTATTGGTTGAATAGGAAAAAATTTGATATCATACTCCTCAAAGAAACACACAGTAGTACAGAAAATGAAATGAGATGGAGATCAGAGTGGGGGAACCAAATATTTTTTTGTCATGGAACGAATCAAGCAAAAGGAGTTAGTATACTTATTAAAAATAAAGCAGGAATCCATGTTAAAGATATACAGCGAGATAAATGTGGTAGATTTCTTATTCTCAATATTATAGCAGGAATTCATAACATTACACTAGTAAATGTATATGCTCCAAATAAGTATGAACCAGACTTTTTTAAAAATCATATCTATATTAAAAGATCTACATGAAGATAAATTAATAATTGTTGGTGATTTCAATGTGACTTTAAACCCTGAAATAGACAAAGAAGGTGGTAATAAATACACTCAGGAAAAATCTAGACAAATTATTTTACATTGGATGGAACTGTCACAGTTGACAGATGTTTGGAGGGCACAACACCCAGGAACCCTGAAATACACATGGCATAGATACAACCCCCAACCTATATTTTGCCGTCTTGACTACTTTCTTATCAGTGATAGTCTTTGCAGTTACACAGACACTACTAGAATTGAAACTGGATATAAAACAGATCATGCACTTATTTTAATGAGTTTTATGTTGAGTGAACATCCACGAGGTCAAGGATATTGGAAATTTAATTGTTCATTACTTGAAGATGAAACATATTTTAAGCAGATTAAAGAATGTATAAGAAACATTGTAAAAGACAATAAAGAAGCTAATCCCTCACTTTTATGGGACACAATCAAGTGCAAAATTAGAGGTGAAAGCATAGCATTCTCAACAAACAAAAAGAGAAGGTACACTAATAAACTAATAACATTAGAGAGAGAAATGTATAAGGCCCAGTGTCAATATAATAAAACTAAGAACTTTGAAGATAAATGTAAATGGGAGATTGCAGTGAACAATCATAAACTTTTAATTGAAAATGAGACAAAAGGAGCAGTAATCAGATGCAGATCCAGATGGTTTTCAGAAGGAGATAAACCTACTAAGTATTTTTTTAAATTTGGAAAAAAGAAACTATGAACAAAAATCAATCCTGAAATTAAAAGACAAAAAAAAAGGAAAAATGATTACTGACATAGAACAAATTTTGCAGGAACAATTAAAATTTATAAGAATTTGTATACATCTAATGAACTTAGAGAGGATTACACAAACCAGTTTATTACAAAAGAGGAGTTAAATGCACTTAGAGAGGAAGACGCACAAAATTGTGAAGCAGATTTTTCTCCATCTGAGCTATATAAAACTGTTAAATCTCTTAAAACAAATAAGACACCAGGACCTGATGGATTTCCAGCTGAATTTTATCAGAAATTTCAGGATGATATTAAAGAAGATTATTTTATTAATTCACTGAAATATTCATTTTCCAATAATATTTTACCACTTTCAATGCGACAAGGTATTATCTGTCTCATTCCCAAAAAAGGAAAAGATTCTCTTCATTTGAAGAACTGGCGTCCTCTCTCTCTTTTAAACGCTGACTATAAAATAATTGCTAAAACTTTAGCTAATAGACTTAAGACAACCCTAGACTCTATTATTTATTCTGATCAGACTGGTTTCATGGAAAATAGGTATATTGGAGAAAATATTATAAAAATTACAGATATATTTGCATATTCATATAAACATAAAGTAAAAAGTTACGTGGTATCAATAGATTTGGAAAAAGCTTTTGATTTTTTTAGAATGGACTCATATTCAGAATACTCTGAAAATGTTAAATTTTGGACCAAATTTTAGAAAATGGATTCATATACTTTACTCGGGTATTAACAGCTGTGTTATAAATAGGGGATGGGCTACTTCATACTTTTCTATAAATCGAGGCGTTAGATAAGGCTGTCCATTGTCATCATATCTGTTTATACTCGCTTCAGAAATACTAGCTGTTAAAATAAGGAATAATCCTAAAATTAAAGGTGTAAATAAAGGGGGTACTGAACATAAATTAATTCAGTATGCAGATGACACAGCAGTTACCCTTACTGGAGGCACTAAATCTTTTAAAGAACTTCTAGAAACTTTTGATGAATTAAAAAAAATATCGGGATTAAAAGTTAATGTAGAAAAAACTGTAGTTATTCCTATGACACCTTTTGCCAATGAAAAAGAAAACATAGAAAGACTAGGTTTAAAATGGAGCTCTGAACCAGTAAAAATATTGGGTATATCTATTTATCCACACTGGAGAAAGATGAAAGATATCAACTATAAAGAAATACTGAGTAAAATAAAAACAATTATAAATATATGGTCAAATAGAGGTATGTCGCTTTCAGGAAAAATAAATATTATAAAAGCACATGTATTATCACAACTGATATATGCACTACAGGTTTTACCCAATCCATCCCCAACTTATGTAAAAGATATTGAATCTTTACTTTGGAAGTTCATATGGGACAAACAAGATAAGATTAAACGAACCACACTCATAGCAACTATTGAAAAAGGGGCACTAAACATGATACATTTAAAATCCAAAATTGATGCATTAAAAATTGCTTGGGTGAAACGTTTCTTATCTGGCCACTTAGACCGAGGCTGGAGACAGATAGTTGATATACAGTTTAAAGGAATGGGTTCTTATATATTTAAATGTAATCTTAGATCATCTGACATAAAAATCTTAATGATCATTTACATAGCCCATTCTGGAGAGAAGTTTTTGATGCATGGTGTTAATATAACTTTAAAAATGTGTACTCTCCAGAGGAAATCTTTAATCAGGAATTATTTTATAACTCGCACATCAAAGTAGATCATAAAACTGTATATATCAAAGAAAGGTGCAATGCAGGTGTCACAAAAATATATGATATCCTAAAAAATAAAAACAAACAATATACTTTTCTATTACATGCAGAACTCATTAGTAGATATAAATTAAAAATAGGGCAAATGCAGTATATGAGTTTAATTGATGCTATTCCAGCAAGTTGGAAAAATTAATAAAAGCATGCTCAGATAGTGATATAAACATTTACAATCCATGTAAATTGAATATAGAAATTATAATGAGTACTAAGAAAATCTCACAAAAAGTTTACAAAGATTTTATAATGAACGTCTGCACAGAACCCTCTAAAGTAATTGATAAATGGAATAGAGACATGCAATGCCATTGCAAAGACCTGATATATGAAGCCTTTAACAATATAAAAAGCCTAACAACATCAGAAATATTAAGAATATTTCAGTTTAAACTAATTCATAGAACCAAAGCTCTAAACCCTCTGTTATTCACTATAGGGAAAGCAACCAGTGAACTTTGTTCACTTTGTAAAAAAGAGAAAGAAACTATTGTGCATCTATTTTATAGCTGTAACGAAACACAAAACATTTTTACACTCTAAGAAAAAAGGGTTACATGAAGAACCCTTAAGGGTTCTTTAGAGTGGATCCAGTGGGGAACCCTTAAAGGTTCCAGGTAGATCCCTCTGGTCAGGGTTCTTCATAGAACCCTCTCTAAGGGTTCTTCATGGAACCTTAAGGGTTCCATATATAACCCTAACAATGGGTGCTTCTTAGAACCCTACTGAAAGGTTCGTCAGGGTTCTTCATAGAACCCTCTCTTATGGTTCTTCATGGAACCCCAGGGGTTCTTTGTATAACCCTAATAATGGGTGTTTCTTGTAACCCTACTGAAAGGTTCTTTCTGGAACCGATTCTTTAGATATGGGTTCTGACAGAGTCCTGGTATGACAGATATATGGATGAATACTCCATTTAGTATTCATATTAATTTACGAAATATTCTTTAGGATATGGGTTCACTTTACCTAATCCAATCGGATCTTATACATTTCGGGTATAGCTTTAAGTTGTGATGTGATGATGAAATTTGTATTAAAGCAGCTGTATTGTAGAGAAGCACAGTTGGGCAATTCATGCAAAATATTTGGCAAAATATTTCTTAGGATCAACTTCATTTTATTGCTTAAATGTAAAAGGCTGTTCTTGTGCTGTGTTTGTTGCGGTTAAAATATGCTTTGATTGTTAACTGAAAATAACAAACGTGCTCCATGTTAATACATTTTAATTTGCATATCATAAACACCTGTAAAAAATTATATAAAACATGACCATGCGGCATGGACTGATGATATTGCATATCTTAAAATCGCAAACGACTCTTTCAAACAGTACGGGATAATGTCCATTCTTCATGCTCGGCCACTCGGTCAGTCCTAAGGTAACATATATTGAATCCGATGTCCATACAACTAGAGTTGAAGTAATATAATCCACGTCACATGCAACGGATCCATTTCATGTAATTTAATTGCCTATTTACTGCCTTACAACAAGACCGGGTTACATCAATTAAACACCTATAAATATGCTCATCACTTTCAAGGCCTCCGTAACAATAATAATTAAACTTGTATCCTAATAACCAATAACTGATCTTTCTAACAGTGTTGATTTTATGGTAATATTCAAGAGGTGTGATGAGCAATATTTGATTAAAATGATCCCTAAAACGTTCGATTTGAGGGGTTGATTTCAAACTTTTCCACACCGAGCATATCACACAGCCGCACCAGGTCAATCTTTCTTTTGTCGCCTTTGACCTTTAATCACAATCCTAGGGCCCCACAGACCCTTACGACTGTTCGCCTTTGTGTTTTGGGTGGATCTGGCAGGTTCATGACCTGTGTATGGAGAAATTCCAACGTGTTTGTCAGTCCCTTAGGATAAACTGTACTCAACATTAAGTACAACCCAATGACACAACATAAGGTTGTTGTCGCGTCCATAGTTGGATGCTCGTCCACGACGGTGACGCGATCTGCCAGGATTGATGCCCTCTTGGCAGTCAATGGATTCCCTTCCTGAAAATCCTTAAACAGTAGACGCGGCGTCAATTTGGCATCAGCCTGGAAAAGAAAGAAGGAAACAATAAGTAAGCAATCTAAACATGGAAATCTGTGGACATTGTCCTGTAACTTACTGTGACCAATGTCTCATCTTGTTTATATATGCGACACAGGTGGGATACAATGTATAATATGTACAATCTATGTATTACCTGGTAACACTGTTAAAACGAAATATAACGAAGCAACAATAAATGAACAAATGCATGCTCCAGATTAAACCTCTTTCATTTTTAAACATGCCTGTGCTTGAAGTTTCAATTTTATTAAAAAAATGTTTGAATTTTGAAGGAATAATGAGACATTTGAATAATGCAGACCACACCTACCTTATTCAGAACAAGCAGCTGTTCATCTTTCTCTTTAAACAGCCTTGGCAGTTATACTGCCGCAGCATTGATGGTCTGTTCTGAAAAGAACAAATTTTTATATGTTAAAGGAATTATGTCAACGACATAACGCATTTCTGCCTTTCTGAAAAAATGCTGACAAATATATTGCTTCTTTGATCATGCTAACTGGAAGAACGATAAGTTAATGTGATAAGCATATATATATATATATATATATATATATATATATATATATATATATATATATATATATATTAAAGATAAAGCCATAATCAGTTCATTAATTCAGAATGGCGATATTTTATCAATGCAGAGGCAATTAAACTAATAATATTAATTTAAAAGAGATAAATATAATTTATCTACAAATACACAGAAAGTAAAGAAAATTAATATGAATTTTACACATATTATAATCCAATATGAATTATGGTCTATATCAATGCAATGCTACCCACAGTAATAAGGCGAAACAAATCCACATACATATATTAGTAAATTCAGGTGTGCGTTTATTGTATGTTAGTGTACATATAAACAAAACACACACGCATGCACCCCGCCATATATATATATATATATATATATATATATATATATATATATATATATATATACATGAAACATAAATGTGTACTTGAGTATATGAAAACACATCGCTGGCACTACAGATTATTATGCATGAACATGACCACTCTGGCAGGGCACCCATATACACAATACAATAACACGTGGTATTAACTGGCCTATTGCCTAGGCAGTGGTGAGGGCTAATTCTTGGCTTAATGCTGTATAGAAACACCTAGATTTTCTAAACATCAGAGTGATAGCAGGCCTTTGTAAGCGATCCAGCATACAGCAACTTACCCGTACTCTTTGTCTTCTTTTATTCAGCAAATTTTCACTTTTCAAGAGGGATTGCTAAAGCATATTCAAAATGGCCGCTGTAAATGTCTTTGTCCAAAGCTGTTACACATTCGGAAAGGCCGCTGAGATGCTGCCACGTGACAGTAGCCTGCGAATGACAGCACACAAGAGTGACCAGATGCTGCCAGGCCCCCCCCCCCACTGTTCGCGCCCGACCAGGCAACTCGTCACCCGTAGCCCGCTTCCCGCTGCTTGGACTAACCCATCTGGCTGATGAGGGCGCTGACGGGATCACTTCTCGTCTTTTCTGACGAGTTTAGGGGGATAATGTCGAGTTTATGTTGTCAGTGTAATGTTAATCTTGCCTTGCATTATGAACACGGATACAGGATTTTGGAAATGGGAGGGTTAAACCCAGGAAGACTAAATGTTAACCTAAAAAAAATGTTGCAAATGTCAGGGTCGCAAAATTTGGGTTGATCCCCCAAGAAAAGGTTGTTTTGGCTCAAAAGGGGAACCGCAACTGCAAATATATATATATGTGTGTGTGTGTGTAAACATATCCAAATATGTATGTATATATATTTATATATTTGTGGTGTGTATATAAATATGTATATATATGTGTAACATGTTATATAATATATAATATGCTATTATGATTTAATATTATATCATATTTTATATTTCTATATTTCTATTAGTTTTATTATTTATAAATATAATATAAGATAAGATAAAACAAAATGAAACTATTATACGATTTAATATAAGATAATATGAGAAATGATGAGATAAGATAAGATAATGGTATCATTTATCACACAAATTCAGTGAATACTGATTCATAGTGCAGCTTGGGACAGTGACCCACACACGTATTAATACTGCAGGGTTCTATCAGGCACCCCTCTCTTCGAGCAGAGCACACGAAGAACCTTAAGTGGGCTATCTGGAACCTATGGATATAAAAAACGGTTCTAAGTTGAACCATGGTTCTAGCTTGAACCATACAGGTTCTGCATGGAACCCCCAAGAACCCTTTTTTCTTAGAGTGTACTCATATGAAAAACTGGCTGATTAGCCAAAAGATACTTCTTACAGAAAACTGCTTTAGCAAAACAATTATTACCTTCAACAACACAAATGATTCTCTGTTAGATATATTACTAGCTAAAAGATATATATATATATATATGTATGTAAATGCAAAAATATTATGCCAAACTTTATCAGTTATTAACTATATATAAAACAGAAATACACCATTCAAAGAATTATTGCCCACAGAAATGCAACTTTATCTGTACATTATAAGAAGTGGAGCTCACATGTGTCTTAAAAATATTATTGTTTATACAATTTGACATTAAGATATATCCATGGTTAAAATATAAGTTTTGTGTTTCTAGATACAGATATTGTTGTTGCTGAATATGCAAAGACTTTTGATTTTTTTCTGTGTACTTAAGTATGCATTTGTCATTATAGTTTCAATATTTGATTTATACTCCTGAAGAATATAAGAATATAAGCTAAAATTACCAGGTAAACAAACTATCACAGGCCATAATCAATCCTCTACATAAAATTGTCTCTGAACTGTATAAGTATCGCCATACTGAATTTATCTCTGTGCATTGTGATTGTATCTGTTTTTGTGTAGTGTATTAGTATGTGTATATTTCGTAATAAAAAAAAGATTTTATTTTGCTATAACTGATCTGGATATATATATATATATATACATATATATATAATATATATATATATATATATGTTAAATTTGGCTATATCATAAAAATTACTTTTATGTGACATTATATTATTTATTGAGCAAGCGTTTTAAAGGATTTCGTTGCAGTTTGTTAAATTATTTATGACGATGAATCAAGTATGTAGAGTATAAATGCACGTCGAATTGACTTTGATGTTGCACACGAAAATCACCTTTGCCTTCTTTGTCAAAATCCCTTTTTGGTAGGAAATATTTTCATAAACTGTAAAAAAAAATGATTTAATATGTCTTATCTAATTTCTTAAATTCATTACATAAAAGGTCAAAGATAAGTAGCCATATCTTATCCACTTAATAATGGACCTACTACTAATGGTTTTCGAATCGAAATATTGATAAAGGCAGATTTCTGCACCTTATTTAGTTGCCTTTTATTTCAACGGTTATGGACTGACACGGTAAAAAATAATGAGTATAATACGGCGCATTGCTACACATATACGTGCTTTAACGAACATTTTTAAAATCAATTCCTAAGGAAACTTTCACTTATTGAATTCATGCTTTTTTGGATATTATGTTTGGCTACAATATTTAAGTATGTGAAACTGTTTCCCTTATTAATATAAAGATCAAACGAGCCTTAATTTGTATTGCTTCGAGGGCCAATGTCTGCTTATCGCATAAATTGGGGTAAATAAATTACTGAAGTCAAAACATATTAATACATCAATACTTTTTTACAGACTAGAAATGGTTCGAATGCAAATGATTCCAATGAAATTAAGCACCTATTCCGACCTTAAACTATCCCTTTTCCAGGTCTAATATTCCAGGACTAAAATGCAGAGCTAAACTTTGATGAAAAGCTTTGGGTCATATGATCAAAGGCAGACTAATGTTAAGTCATAGTTTAAGGTGGCAGGACTGGTCCCCCCACCTGACCTGACTTTGTTTCAGTTTTTCCTTTGCATGGAACAATCTAAAGCTTTAATACCCCCTAAAATACACATTTTCTGAAAGCTAAGAAAATTCTCTATAGTTTGGTGATAATAAACTTTGTTTCAGAGGAACAGGTTTGAATTTGTAAGAATTTTAATTTAATTTTAATTTTTAACAGAAAATCGTTTATTCCAGCACAACTTAAGCAGATACAGAAAAAATCTTCTTAAATAAATCGAGAATTTAGATAATAATCCCCAGGCGTTTTTTTGTTTAGTGGGTTAACTTTAAAAATTACGTATTTAATTTTGAAATCTTCACAAATCATTTCATTTTTTACTTTTACCTTAATAAAATCCTTCAAATTTAGTATAGGCGTAAAATAAAAAAACGCTTTTTAGAAGACATATTAACAATTATATATCTCAAAGATGGTATGTTTTGGACAAGTGATTACTGAGAAATAACGCTCTAAAGATAAGGTGTTCAGATGAAATGATGTTTCGAGAAAATGGCCAAAAACTATATTCGTAGAGATCATTCGTCCTACACACGTAACTAACCACAACTACATGTTGACAGTCACATGAATTTGGTCAAGACGGTGGTTCTTATCAAACCATGGTATAATAACATGGATTAATTGACTATGTTGCTTTAAAAACGTATTAAAACGATAAAAGTTTGTCCTGTCACACCAGCGACTTGTCAAACACCACGTGCATAGACTTTAGTAGGCGGAGCTTACAGTTTTGGCCGAGTGCCAAGGTGCGCTGAGCACTCGACAACCGGGACCCGCGGCTGAACAGGTGCGTAGCCGGGCCTAATAGGTAACCGCGTGTTTACACAGGAACAAGGGGAGCGGGATATATGGCCATTCAAGGAGAACGAAGATTGATTTACTTATCACGGTTTACATACATTATGGGTATTAGGGAGTTGACAATAGAGACGAGTTTATAAAGATCATACAAATCTCGTATAAAATAAATTATATATTTACCGACTACCGAGCGCCAACATCCGTGTCATGGACAGTGCCTCGTATTAGTTATTATAAATAGTTGTACAATCCATGTAAAATATATAAAGTTTATATTTAAATCTCGCATACACATACAAGTCATATGTGAAATCTGGACTTATTGTTTATTGGAGGGAAGTACAACAGCGGCTGACAATAGCGCGTTTAGTTGATAACACTGCCAGAGTCGATAGGTCTCGGCCTCCGGTTTCTCTAAACGTAGAGATGCCGTCATCTGACGATTCATCGTCGCTGGCCATAAGTTTGATTACGGAAGTAGGTTCGGCCCGCTGGGACTTTCTTGATGTCATTCAACTGCTGCAGTTTTTTAAGTGGCATTCGGGATTTGCGTCGTCGGCCCCTCGTAGTTTCGTTTGGTATTGGCGTAATATTTATTTGTTGCGGTGATGACAGTATAAATAACATAGACGTTATAGTTGGGATATGAAGCAGCTTATTATAAAGTAATTTTAAGTATCTGTCGATAGGCTCAGGATATAGCAGAAATAACATGATGTCAAGTGAAAATTTGTGTTTCGGCGTAACATACCCGACAAAAGACAGAAAGGCCAATGACGCTAACAGATCATTCACAAGGACGGGTTTGTTTGCACACTAATTAGCTAGAGATAGGGTTGCTCTCCAACGCTTATCAGTTGTATGCTCAGCTAATTAGATTGGGCAAACAAACGTCGACCGTCAGCACTTGCCACCTCCTACACGGAGGTACTTGGCCCATGCATTAATTAAACTCTTGCTCCTCGCGATTGGCTGAATGACCCAGGTGAGGGCTTGGGGCAGAGTGATTGACAGGCCTGTGGCAGGGCTAGAATTAGTTTACAAACACCCTGTCAACACATCTTGGTGTTTACTGAATAGAAATCCGCATTTTCCACAAAATGCAACCGGCTACCCAAAATGTGCTCAGCTGCATTAGATCCGCCCGGTATTCAATATTACGTATACCTTTTATTGAAAAAACACCAATTTTTAGGATTTTGACCAGTCCTGCTTCCTTAATATGCAGACCTTCTTAAGAACGCATCCTCAAAACAGACTAGAGATAAACTGAGTTTAGTCGTGCATTTTAATCCGAGTTTTAAGCAAAAGTTTACACCTGCTAGGGGGTTAGCTTAAGGTCGGTCTAAGTGCTTAATTTCTTGTAAACATATCAAAATAATGATTACATGAGGACACAGGAACCATTTTGTTGGCTGTAAAAAGCCTATAGTAAAGGAATTCAAGAAATGTATTAACCCGAATTACATGCAATAGGCTGACATTGATCCGCAGAGCAATTAAAGTCCCGTCGGATCTTTATATTCACTTAGGAAAATTGACCTAGAAGCCAACTAAATTAGGTGAAAAAACTGGATTGATCAAGATTTCAAAACCGTTGAGCTAAAACGTTTACTGAAAACATGATTGCCATTCCTTGACCATTAAATAATAAAATTCAGAAATGAGATACCACATCTTGAACCATTTGCCTAACACTTCGTGCAGACATTTTCTAACCAACAGCACCATAGAAAGACGGTCAATTTCATCTGCATTATCCAAGTCATGTTGATGCGCTTTTATGGGGTATATAAATAAAATGTGATAAAATAATGTCACAAGACGCAAAGAAATACATTACCATTGTAAATGTTAGTAAAACATCATATACTTGCTCAATTTATTTTATAATGTGACGTAAAGTAATTTTCATGATATTGACAAACTTAATGTCAAAATAGTTTTATATCTAGCTCAGTTACAGAGAGAAAATGATTTTTTCTTTAACTTATATGAATCTTCCACCTATGGTATTGCTGCACCTTTATTAAAATTTTTTAACAGTAAATTATAAGAAAAATAATTAAATTTGATAGTTCACAACCCCTTTTGGGTGATAAACATCTGTCAATTATTTGCAAAAGAAAATTAGATATTAGGTCTGTATTTCAATAGTCTGGATCTCTGAAAAGCACCAATCACCCCTATGGATATGCAAAAAAAGATCGAACATAATCTCTTACAGATACTGCGCACGAAAGAAAATCACCGATTTGCTCTGGCGGCCATATTGTATTTCAGTCAGGGCTGTAATGCCAAGGATCTAGAGACTTTGTAGGCGACATTCATCCCTATGGATTTGAGAAAGATCAAATATATTTTCTTTTAAATACTGCGTGCGTAAGAATGCGTCACTGATGGACGGAAAATCGGACAAGGTGATCAGCATAGCTAGGCTACCGCTTTCTTGGCATGAAGAAAGATGTGCAGTATATTTACACAGTGTGTCCCCGATAATCAGACTCAAGGTGCATGTTAACAGATATAAATGCTGCCTGAATGTTGCCAGTCTCAAAATAGCCATTACGCTAGACTTAATATTATAAGGTTTAAGTGGCCCCACTTGTGTCATTCAAATGGCTGAATTTAGATCTACATTTTTTACCAATTTCTTACCTGTACAATGTTTTGCAATTGTGACCATTGTATAATGCCTATGGTTCTTTAAATTACAAAGCGAAATGTTCGTTGATTCTAGCACAGAGTCTAATTTTTCCTTCTTCAAACTTCCAAAGAGGTCTGCATGTACTGCACTCTACAAAAAAGTGTCTAATTGTTTCAACAACTTTACAGTAATTACAAAAACCATTGTCTTTTAGTTTCATTTTCTTTAGTAAAATTCTTGTTGGATAAATATTACTGATTATTTTCCAATTTAAAGTGTTCAGTTAGGGTTCCTTATCAATATAAAAATTAACCTCCATACACTTTTCCAGTCTATATTGTCTATATTGCTTCAACCTGTCACTTGTTCTGTTAAAATTATTTTTTTACTTGTCATTCCTTCTTCAATGTTATCAAAAACATAGGTTATGGTTCCGTGCTGTTATTATCTGTTATATTGGCTTTTTTCAATGCACAACTTTGAGCAAAGTATTGCATTAACACGTTTCCCCTTTCAAGGACATTTGTAATAATTTCATTATATTTGATAAAATTTCTATTTTTATCCTATATGTGTTCAATTTTCACTATTCAAGCTTTCCCCCGAATGGGCGAATATAGTGTAGATCCTTTTTATTTTATTAGTCTGTTATTCCATGGACAGTCATCATTCATAAGTGAATCGCTAATTTGTTTGTGATTTAAAGTTTCTTTTATTATAGTAAAAATAATTTTCAGATAAAATTTCGGTAAACTTTGAACATATATATGCGTCATTTCACTTATCTCCAAGTAATTAATGTTACATTAAGAATCAAATGTTTGTACCACATCCTTCAATAAACCATTTAGATGTTATTGTCCAGTGTTGTCCATTGTTTACCCAACATCGAGAAAGTCTTTGTTAGAAGGAACAATTGAGAACTTCTTGAATATGTGTAAGTCAACCATCTTAAAGCCAAATTTGGCGTCAATTTGGCATCAGCCTGGAAAAGAAAGAAGGAAACAATAAGTAAGCAATCTAAACATGGAAATCTGTGGACATTGTCCTGTAACTTACTGTGACCAATGTCTCATCTTGTTTATATATGCGACACAGGTGGGATACAATGTATAATATGTACAATCTATGTATTACCTGGTAACACTGTTAAAACGAAATATAACGAAGCAACAATAAATGAACAAATGCATGCTCCAGATTAAACCTCTTTCATTTTTAAACATGCCTGTGCTTGAAGTTTCAATTTTATTAAAAAAATGTTTGAATTTTGAAGGAATAATGAGACATTTGAATAATGCAGACCACACCTACCTTATTCAGAACAAGCAGCTGTTCATCTTTCTCTTTAAACAGCCTTGGCAGTTATACTGCCGCAGCATTGATGGTCTGTTCTGAAAAGAACAAATTTTTATATGTTAAAGGAATTATGTCAACGACATAACGCATTTCTGCCTTTCTGAAAAAATGCTGACAAATATATTGCTTCTTTGATCATGCTAACTGGAAGAACGATAAGTTAATGTGATAAGCATATATATATATATATATATATATATATATATATATATATATATATATATATATTAAAGATAAAGCCATAATCAGTTCATTAATTCAGAATGGCGATATTTTATCAATGCAGAGGCAATTAAACTAATAATATTAATTTAAAAGAGATAAATATAATTTATCTACAAATACACAGAAAGTAAAGAAAATTAATATGAATTTTACACATATTATAATCCAATATGAATTATGGTCTATATCAATGCAATGCTACCCACAGTAATAAGGCGAAACAAATCCACATACATATATTAGTAAATTCAGGTGTGCGTTTATTGTATGTTAGTGTACATATAAACAAAACACACACGCATGCACCCCGCCATATATATATATATATATATATATATATATATATATATATATATATATATATACATGAAACATAAATGTGTACTTGAGTATATGAAAACACATCGCTGGCACTACAGATTATTATGCATGAACATGACCACTCTGGCAGGGCACCCATATACACAATACAATAACACGTGGTATTAACTGGCCTATTGCCTAGGCAGTGGTGAGGGCTAATTCTTGGCTTAATGCTGTATAGAAACACCTAGATTTTCTAAACATCAGAGTGATAGCAGGCCTTTGTAAGCGATCCAGCATACAGCAACTTACCCGTACTCTTTGTCTTCTTTTATTCAGCAAATTTTCACTTTTCAAGAGGGATTGCTAAAGCATATTCAAAATGGCCGCTGTAAATGTCTTTGTCCAAAGCTGTTACACATTCGGAAAGGCCGCTGAGATGCTGCCACG
Source organism: Sipunculus nudus (assembly GCA_026874595.1). NCBI lineage: Eukaryota > Metazoa > Annelida > Sipuncula > Golfingiida > Sipunculidae > Sipunculus > Sipunculus nudus. Next base: position 87,148,766 of record CM049307.1, read on the forward strand.
TGACAGTAGCCTGCGAATGACAGCACACAAGAGTGACCAGATGCTGCCAGGCCCCCCCCCCCCACTGTTCGCGCCCGACCAGGCAACTCGTCACCCGTAGCCCGCTTCCCGCTGCTTGGACTAACCCATCTGGCTGATGAGGGCGCTGACGGGATCACTTCTCGTCTTTTCTGACGAGTTTAAGGGGATAATGTCGAGTTTATGTTGTCAGTGTAATGTTAATCTTGCCTTGCATTATGAACACGGATACAGGATTTTGGAAATGGGAGGGTTAAACCCAGGAAGACTAAATGTTAACCTAAAAAAAATGTTGCAAATGTCAGGGTCGCAAAATTTGGGTTGATCCCCCAAGAAAAGGTTGTTTTGGCTCAAAAGGGGAACCGCAACTGCAAATATATATATATGTGTGTGTGTGTGTAAACATATCCAAATATGTATGTATATATATTTATATATTTGTGGTGTGTATATAAATATGTATATATATGTGTAACATGTTATATAATATATAATATGCTATTATGATTTAATATTATATCATATTTTATATTTCTATATTTCTATTAGTTTTATTATTTATAAATATAATATAAGATAAGATAAAACAAAATGAAACTATTATACGATTTAATATAAGATAATATGAGAAATGATGAGATAAGATAAGATAATGGTATCATTTATCACACAAATTCAGTGAATACTGATTCATAGTGCAGCTTGGGACAGTGACCCACACACGTATTAATACTGCAGGGTTCTATCAGGCACCCCTCTCTTCGAGCAGAGCACACGAAGAACCTTAAGTGGGCTATCTGGAACCTATGGATATAAAAAACGGTTCTAAGTTGAACCATGGTTCTAGCTTGAACCATACAGGTTCTGCATGGAACCCCCAAGAACCCTTTTTTCTTAGAGTGTACTCATATGAAAAACTGGCTGATTAGCCAAAAGATACTTCTTACAGAAAACTGCTTTAGCAAAACAATTATTACCTTCAACAACACAAATGATTCTCTGTTAGATATATTACTAGCTAAAAGATATATATATATATATATGTATGTAAATGCAAAAATATTATGCCAAACTTTATCAGTTATAAACTATATATAAAACAGAAATACACCATTCAAAGAATTATTGCCCACAGAAATGCAACTTTATCTGTACATTATAAGAAGTGGAGCTCACATGTGTCTTAAAAATATTATTGTTTATACAATTTGACATTAAGATATATCCATGGTTAAAATATAAGTTTTGTGTTTCTAGATACAGATATTGTTGTTGCTGAATATGCAAAGACTTTTGATTTTTTTCTGTGTACTTAAGTATGCATTTGTCATTATAGTTTCAATATTTGATTTATACTCCTGAAGAATATAAGAATATAAGCTAAAATTACCAGGTAAACAAACTATCACAGGCCATAATCAATCCTCTACATAAAATTGTCTCTGAACTGTATAAGTATCGCCATACTGAATTTATCTCTGTGCATTGTGATTGTATCTGTTTTTGTGTAGTGTATTAGTATGTGTATATTTCGTAATAAAAAAAAGATTTTATTTTGCTATAACTGATCTGGATATATATATATATATATACATATATATATAATATATATATATATATATATGTTAAATTTGGCTATATCATAAAAATTACTTTTATGTGACATTATATTATTTATTGAGCAAGCGTTTTAAAGGATTTCGTTGCAGTTTGTTAAATTATTTATGACGATGAATCAAGTATGTAGAGTATAAATGCACGTCGAATTGACTTTGATGTTGCACACGAAAATCACCTTTGCCTTCTTTGTCAAAATCCCTTTTTGGTAGGAAATATTTTCATAAACTGTAAAAAAAAATGATTTAATATGTCTTATCTAATTTCTTAAATTCATTACATAAAAGGTCAAAGATAAGTAGCCATATCTTATCCACTTAATAATGGACCTACTACTAATGGTTTTCGAATCGAAATATTGATAAAGGCAGATTTCTGCACCTTATTTAGTTGCCTTTTATTTCAACGGTTATGGACTGACACGGTAAAAAATAATGAGTATAATACGGCGCATTGCTACACATATACGTGCTTTAACGAACATTTTTAAAATCAATTCCTAAGGAAACTTTCACTTATTGAATTCATGCTTTTTTGGATATTATGTTTGGCTACAATATTTAAGTATGTGAAACTGTTTCCCTTATTAATATAAAGATCAAACGAGCCTTAATTTGTATTGCTTCGAGGGCCAATGTCTGCTTATCGCATAAATTGGGGTAAATAAATTACTGAAGTCAAAACATATTAATACATCAATACTTTTTTACAGACTAGAAATGGTTCGAATGCAAATGATTCCAATGAAATTAAGCACCTATTCCGACCTTAAACTATCCCTTTTCCAGGTCTAATATTCCAGGACTAAAATGCAGAGCTAAACTTTGATGAAAAGCTTTGGGTCATATGATCAAAGGCAGACTAATGTTAAGTCATAGTTTAAGGTGGCAGGACTGGTCCCCCCACCTGACCTGACTTTGTTTCAGTTTTTCCTTTGCATGGAACAATCTAAAGCTTTAATACCCCCTAAAATACACATTTTCTGAAAGCTAAGAAAATTCTCTATAGTTTGGTGATAATAAACTTTGTTTCAGAGGAACAGGTTTGAATTTGTAAGAATTTTAATTTAATTTTAATTTTTAACAGAAAATCGTTTATTCCAGCACAACTTAAGCAGATACATAAAAAATCTTCTTAAATAAATCGAGAATTTAGATAATAATCCCCAGGCGTTTTTTTGTTTAGTGGGTTAACTTTAAAAATTACGTATTTAATTTTGAAATCTTCACAAATCATTTCATTTTTTACTTTTACCTTAATAAAATCCTTCAAATTTAGTATAGGCGTAAAATAAAAAATCGCTTTTTAGAAGACATATTAACAATTATATATCTCAAAGATGGTATGTTTTGGACAAGTGATTACTGAGAAATAACGCTCTAAAGATAAGGTGTTCAGATGAAATGATGTTACGAGAAAATGGCCAAAAACTATATTCGTAGAGATCATTCGTCCTACACACGTAACTAACCACAACTACATGTTGACAGTCACATGAATTTGGTCAAGACGGTGGTTCTTATCAAACCATGGTATAATAACATGGATTAATTGACTATGTTGCTTTAAAAACGTATTAAAACGATAAAAGTTTGTCCTGTCACACCAGCGACTTGTCAAACACCACGTGCATAGACTTTAGTAGGCGGAGCTTACAGTTTTGGCCGAGTGCCAAGGTGCGCTGAGCACTCGACAACCGGGACCCGCGGCTGAACAGGTGCGTAGCCGGGCCTAATAGGTAACCGCGTGTTTACACAGGAACAAGGGGAGCGGGATATATGGCCATTCAAGGAGAACGAAGATTGATTTACTTATCACGGTTTACATACATTATGGGTATTAGGGAGTTGACAATAGAGACGAGTTTATAAAGATCATACAAATCTCGTATAAAATAAATTATATATTTACCGACTACCGAGCGCCAACATCCGTGTCATGGACAGTGCCTCGTATTAGTTATTATAAATAGTTGTACAATCCATGTAAAATATATAAAGTTTATATTTAAATCTCGCATACACATACAAGTCATATGTGAAATCTGGACTTATTGTTTATTGGAGGGAAGTACAACAGCGGCTGACAATAGCGCGTTTAGTTGATAACACTGCCAGAGTCGATAGGTCTCGGCCTCCGGTTTCTCTAAACGTAGAGATGCCGTCATCTGACGATTCATCGTCGCTGGCCATAAGTTTGATTACGGAAGTAGGTTCGGCCCGCTGGGACTTTCTTGATGTCATTCAACTGCTGCAGTTTTTTAAGTGGCATTCGGGATTTGCGTCGTCGGCCCCTCGTAGTTTCGTTTGGTATTGGCGTAATATTTATTTGTTGCGGTGATGACAGTATAAATAACATAGACGTTATAGTTGGGATATGAAGCAGCTTATTATAAAGTAATTTTAAGTATCTGTCGATAGGCTCAGGATATAGCAGAAATAACATGATGTCAAGTGAAAATTTGTGTTTCGGCGTAACATACCCGACAAAAGACAGAAAGGCCAATGACGCTAACAGATCATTCACAAGGACGGGTTTGTTTGCACACTAATTAGCTAGAGATAGGGTTGCTCTCCAACGCTTATCAGTTGTATGCTCAGCTAATTAGATTGGGCAAACAAACGTCGACCGTCAGCACTTGCCACCTCCTACACGGAGGTACTTGGCCCATGCATTAATTAAACTCTTGCTCCTCGCGATTGGCTGAATGACCCAGGTGAGGGCTGGGGGCAGAGTGATTGACAGGCCTGTGGCAGGGCTAGAATTAGTTTACAAACACCCTGTCAACACATCTTGGTGTTTACTGAATAGAAATCCGCATTTTCCACAAAATGCAACCGGCTACCCAAAATGTGCTCAGCTGCATTAGATCCGCCCGGTATTCAATATTACGTATACCTTTTATTGAAAAAACACCAATTTTTAGGATTTTGACCAGTCCTGCTTCCTTAATATGCAGACCTTCTTAAGAACGCATCCTCAAAACAGACTAGAGATAAACTGAGTTTAGTCGTGCATTTTAATCCGAGTTTTAAGCAAAAGTTTACACCTGCTAGGGGGTTAGCTTAAGGTCGGTCTAAGTGCTTAATTTCTTGTAAACATATCAAAATAATGATTACATGAGGACACAGGAACCATTTTGTTGGCTGTAAAAAGCCTATAGTAAAGGAATTCAAGAAATGTATTAACCCGAATTACATGCAATAGGCTGACATTGATCCGCAGAGCAATTAAAGTCCCGTCGGATCTTTATATTCACTTAGGAAAATTGACCTAGAAGCCAACTAAATTAGGTGAAAAAACTGGATTGATCAAGATTTCAAAACCGTTGAGCTAAAACGTTTACTGAAAACATGATTGCCATTCCTTGACCATTAAATAATAAAATTCAGAAATGAGATACCACATCTTGAACCATTTGCCTAACACTTCGTGCAGACATTTTCTAACCAACAGCACCATAGAAAGACGGTCAATTTCATCTGCATTATCCAAGTCATGTTGATGCGCATTTATGGGGTATATAAATAAAATGTGATAAAATAATGTCACAAGACGCAAAGAAATACATTACCATTGTAAATGTTAGTAAAACATCATATACTTGCTCAATTTATTTTATAATGTGACGTAAAGTAATTTTCATGATATTGACAAACTTAATGTCAAAATAGTTTTATATCTAGCTCAGTTACAGAGAGAAAATGATTTTTTCTTTAACTTATATGAATCTTCCACCTATGGTATTGCTGCACCTTTATTAAAATTTTTTAACAGTAAATTATAAGAAAAATAATTAAATTTGATAGTTCACAACCCCTTTTGGGTGATAAACATCTGTCAATTATTTGCAAAAGAAAATTAGATATTAGGTCTGTATTTCAATAGTCTGGATCTCTGAAAAGCACCAATCACCCCTATGGATATGCAAAAAAAGATCGAACATAATCTCTTACAGATACTGCGCACGAAAGAAAATCACCGATTTGCTCTGGCGGCCATATTGTATTTCAGTCAGGGCTGTAATGCCAAGGATCTAGAGACTTTGTAGGCGACATTCATCCCTATGGATTTGAGAAAGATCAAATATATTTTCTTTTAAATACTGCGTGCGTAAGAATGCGTCACTGATGGACGGAAAATCGGACAAGGTGATCAGCATAGCTAGGCTACCGCTTTCTTGGCATGAAGAAAGATGTGCAGTATATTTACACAGTGTGTCCCCGATAATCAGACTCAAGGTGCATGTTAACAGATATAAATGCTGCCTGAATGTTGCCAGTCTCAAAATAGCCATTACGCTAGACTTAATATTATAAGGTTTAAGTGGCCCCACTTGTGTCATTCAAATGGCTGAATTTAGATCTACATTTTTTACCAATTTCTTACCTGTACAATGTTTTGCAATTGTGACCATTGTATAATGCCTATGGTTCTTTAAATTACAAAGCGAAATGTTCGTTGATTCTAGCACAGAGTCTAATTTTTCCTTCTTCAAACTTCCAAAGAGGTCTGCATGTACTGCACTCTACAAAAAAGTGTCTAATTGTTTCAACAACTTTACAGTAATTACAAAAACCATTGTCTTTTAGTTTCATTTTCTTTAGTAAAATTCTTGTTGGATAAATATTACTGATTATTTTCCAATTTAAAGTGTTCAGTTAGGGTTCCTTATCAATATAAAAATTAACCTCCATACACTTTTCCAGTCTATATTGTCTATATTGCTTCAACCTGTCACTTGTTCTGTTAAAATTATTTTTTTACTTGTCATTCCTTCTTCAATGTTATCAAAAACATAGGTTATGGTTCCGTGCTGTTATTATCTGTTATATTGGCTTTTTTCAATGCACAACTTTGAGCAAAGTATTGCATTAACACGTTTCCCCTTTCAAGGACATTTGTAATAATTTCATTATATTTGATAAAATTTCTATTTTTATCCTATATGTGTTCAATTTTCACTATTCAAGCTTTCCCCCGAATGGGCGAATATAGTGTAGATCCTTTTTATTTTATTAGTCTGTTATTCCATGGACAGTCATCATTCATAAGTGAATCGCTAATTTGTTTGTGATTTAAAGTTTCTTTTATTATAGTAAAAATAATTTTCAGATAAAATTTCGGTAAACTTTGAACATATATATGCGTCATTTCACTTATCTCCAAGTAATTAATGTTACATTAAGAATCAAATGTTTGTACCACATCCTTCAATAAACCATTTAGATGTTATTGTCCAGTGTTGTCCATTGTTTACCCAACATCGAGAAAGTCTTTGTTAGAAGGAACAATTGAGAACTTCTTGAATATGTGTAAGTCAACCATCTTAAAGCCAAATTCATACGACTGTCCCTTAACAGATCTCTTTATACTGCTGACAACTTCAATAGCTTTTTTCGCAGACTGTTCATTACGAACAAAAATTGTCATGTCATCTGCGTATTGACTTAGCTTTACTTCCTTTTCCCCGCGCAAAAATATACCTTGAATTTCTTTATTCCCTGTTTTTAAGCATGAAAAAAATTCTATGGTCAAAATGAAAAACAATGCACCCAATGGGCAAACCTCTCTTTGAAGAGGGATCCATGAGCTCAGCCAACCATAGTTCGACACACAACTTTCACGGTCTTGCATATAACATGAAATCCAACCAAGGAAATCTGGTCCAAAATAAATTTTTTAAGCGACTCCATTACTAATTATTTTGACAGGCTATCAAAAGTTTTTGAATAATCAAGCGCAACAATAAGAGCCCCTGTGCTGTTAGTACATTGTATGAACCAAATTACAGCTTCAATCAAACGTATATTTTGAAATGTCCCTCTGCCTTTAATGTACTCTGTTTGGTCTGTGTGTACTATTTTATTTATAACCCTTTGTATTCTTTTTGTTAAGACGGTTGCTCCTATTTTATAGTCACAGCAACACACAGATATCGGTCTATAGTGTGAGAGGTTTTGGGAATTCTCTTGTTTGGGTAGTAGCGTAATAACCCCTCGCTTTTGCGAAATGGAGAGTGCCCCGGTGCTGTGAGCACAGTTTAAAGAATTTACAACCAGATGACCTATTTTTCTCCGAAAGATCTGATAAATTTCTGAACCAAGTCCATCAATGCCAGGACTCGTGTTGGTTTTGAGTGTTTTAACAACAGGGGTCGCTTCCTCAATTGTGATTAGTCCTTCACACATTTCCCCATCAGATTCTGTCAACTTTTGATTTTGGATAATTTGTTCATCTGGTTCGCGTTTCTCATGTAGCTCCCTATTTTCATTCATTATATCAATCTGATCTGCCAATAGATTTCCTTTTTTAATTTTTCGGTTTTAATAAATTTTTTTTTTAACTTTGCCCTTGATTTTTCTAAGGATAAAAAATAGGAAGTGTTTCTTTCCCCATCTTGAATCCATTTTTGTCTTCTTCGTATTTGTGCATCTTTACAACCTTCTTCCGACAGGACCTCAAGGTTATTTTTTTCTCCAATATTCTTCTTTAACAGTTACATTATTCACAACATTCGATATTCACTTGTTCATTCAATTTGGTAATACATTTCTTTTTATTTCTAGCAATGTCTTTACTATATTTTATAGCTGCGTGTATCATATTATACTTGCATTTTTTCGAAAGGAATTGTGGGTCTAGTTCATTTTTGTTTCTTGTCTCTGTATCATTTACAACGTTTTCTATGGTCTCTACAAAGTTTGTATCATATACACATATATGATATGAATTCGGATAGTTTTCAATTTCTGAATGTGTTGATGTGTTTAATAAATAGTTATTTACACAAATAAAATCTAGTCTCCTGGCTGTAAAAGGAGTTTTCCTACTCCATATAATTTTCTTTTATTCCTTGGGGTTAAAACCGCCATATATCTGTAAGGCTACATATGTTTTGCATGTTGATAAAAGCTGCAACACATTTAACCGAATGGTTTTCACTTGCAATATTTTCTAGATTATTGTTTGATACGACGTTCACGTCACCAGCAATCGGTTAGTTCGTTGATCCTACATCTTCTATTCTAAAAATACTCTCAGTTACATGTTTGAAAAATTGACATTTAAGTGCATCATTGTTTGGGGCATAAACATTTACAAGTGTTATATTTTCATCTTTGTAGGTCACTTCTATCATTTGTATGGGTCCACTGTCATCTTGAATTTTTAATGGTTTAATACTATCATATTCAAATTTTTTGAATTATGAGTCCTCGACTGTGATTGGTATAGGGTGTCGCAAAAAGGTCAGCACCCCATTCCAATTTCCATTGAACAATATCTTTTTCAGTTACGAAAGCTTCTTGTATCAGCATAAAATCTATTTGCATACGCCTTATATAGTCATACAACCTTGTCCGTTTTCGTTTATTGAGCAGTCCGTGTGTATTTAGTGTGGCTATTGTCATTTAATGAAGGTTATCTTTGTTATATACAATTAATCTCCCTGGTACCTGATCTTGCCCATCCGCTTAGCGAGCGCGCCCGTACCTGCGTCTTTTTCGTTTGTGTCTCATGATCTGTTGATGTGAAGTTTGCGTCTCGCTTCTTATTTCGGCTGACATGGCTTCCTTTATCCTTCACAGCATCGGTTTGTTGTTTTAGTTTTCTTTTCAATGGTCGCGTCAAGACGCCTTCTATTAACTTGGATTGAACTTTTTCTTCTTTTAGTTTTCTGTTCTTCTTGTCTGTCAGTCGTGGTCTCAGAGTTTTCGTCTTCGTCTGTTTCTGTAATCTGCGCGTCATCCTCCGTTATGTGCCGGCATGTGCGAGCAATGTGATCGGCCCGCCACATTTGAAGCACAAACATTGCTCTGCACCGGTACTGAGCCTTCTCCTTTGGGGACATACTGGGAATTGATGATCTATTTCATAACATTTTTTAAAATTTATCGGTTGGTGATTGTGGTACACCGTTACCACAATTTCAGTCAGATTTTGGTTGGGTCTGTGCATTTCCAGAGGATGAGGGGCAGGAATTTTATAAACCTGGGGATGGGGGTCATGATTGTATTTGTATAGCAAAATCTATTACCTGAGAAGAGGTGTTTGAAAGGTTCGTCATTAGACTTTGCTTTAGCAAATTGTACGTCGCTGTTCCTACCAATGTACTGGTCAAGCCAGGATTCCACTTCCTGGTTGGACACATGAAGAGGTATCCCATGAAGAGAGACACGGGTCAATGATGCACGTCTGACACCGACCTTCTCGAAGTCATCGAGTGCATGTTGTTTTCCGTTCACTTAATGAATCCTAAACTGAGGATTTTGAGGCTGACGGCATCTGAGGCAGGATAAATGCTCCAGTATTGTTGTTGGGGCAAGGACTGTGCAGCTAAAATGTCAGCGGGTTTAATTGCATTGTCTCCGTAATGACCGACAACCGCCTCACACACTTTGCTTGCCAACTGTGCCTCCGGGACTCTATCCTTACCCTTGGAGTCTAACTTGACCCACAATTGAATGTTACGTAAGGAGTCCTGTACCAACGAACTTTCTTTTTAATTCTTATAATAGTGTCTTCCCCAAATATTTGTTTCCCAAAAGTCAGACATTTACTGACTTTCAGTGTGATAACTTGAAACCTGAATTTTAGGTGAACCTTGCTGGTGTTGTGTACCGCTCGTGGTAGAGATACACCAAGAATATTTTATAAGAATAGCACAACTGGCGGAGCTCTTTCAATACACGTCCGCACTCAACGACCGGGCTGAGTCACCCCAAGCTTCTTATTCTCTGACTTCTTCATCTCCAAAACCTGTCGTAACTATTATCATAATAATAATACAACAAAATGAAGGAACTTGTTATACTTATAAACCATATGTAATACTGCCGAGTTTAAGTCAAGCGTCGAGCTCAATACCAATCTTTCATTTCCGCATATAAACCAATCAGCATAAAGGTGGCGCTAATATTAATACCTTAAAGGTAAAAGCTTTGAAAGATAAATAAGTACAGTTAATTCGGAGGCAATCCATGCTTCAATTTTATGGCAAAATTGAAGGTTTGTTTTATCATTTTGTGCTCAAAATAGACATATTTTGGTGAAATATAAAATCTGTAAGTGAGACTTGTGAGAATCTGGTAATGGCAATCTTGTCCAAATTATACAGGCAGACAGGTACATGGTTTGGGCAATATATTAAGTTTTTTTGCAAAGTCATATTTAAATGTTTTATTCTGCAGCCTTAAATATTCACCAAATGTGACTTTCTAAGTTCATGGAATAAAAGTTATCGCAAGCTTAATACTAAGTATGTACGTGATTGACCTGTCATAAATTAAGCTTAGATGCAAAGGGGCCTTCCTATACTCCTGGCCCTTTTTTTTCAGCCGACTTGTGAATTATGCAAAACATTGCTCCGAATTCCCTGAAACACATTTTTTACCACACATTTGAACACTTTTTAAACTCTTAGAATAGCTGATAGTGGCTCATTAGGTTGCGTTACCATGACAAACTGGTCTACCGGTCATTATTAGACTGGCCCAGTCAATGAAATGGCTCTGACAGAGATATCAAACGGCTCTCACTTTGTCGCACTACGTGTCGGTACTGCTACCACGCGGCAGCTTACATAACTACTTAACATTCTCAGACCCTCTTATTTAGTGATAAGAGCTAGAACGGAGTTACGTCGCGTCTATCGGTACAAGGAATCACGTTTCATTTGAAGCATGTTAGCAGTAAACTATAAACATCAGTACACTAAAGTTCAGGCAGGGCTAGGTCATTATAAAATGTAGTTTATCTATTCATGGTATTATGTTACAGGTAATGACTGGATATCAATGGAATTCACACCTAAGAAGTTTGTGCCTTGACATCTTTTGACTTTTGACATAGGATTTGTTACACAAATACTACACAGTCACCAGCCCTAAAATACACAGTAGAGCTGAAAACTACATTAAAATGGCTCTTAACTGTTGTTTTCCGTGGGGAATCTCAATAGTGACCCTGCTCATCTACTTCATTAATATTCATATATTGGGTTTAGCACAAGGTTTAAGGAGTTAATACTTGGTCTGGCTAAACATTTTGTGGCCCTTTATTGTGCATACCGTTTAGACTACACAAATAATCCGGTTTTAGCCATTCCGAGATTAAGCAAATATTGGTCTATGTTAGGTTTACAAAGTCAGCTTTTGAGCATATGGGTTATCTCTAGTCCGCTTTTGATCACACTCTAAACTTGGTCTGCAGATTAAACTGGGACTAACCATTATTTGGCCTTTGAGCATACGGCCAATAGGCTTTATTGTTTTCAAAGGTTTATCACAGGAAAAGATGGTTCTGGTAAAAGTTTGGTTATCCAATAGTATAAATACACCTGCCCCTTGGTAATAGTGCTACATTATACATGACAATTTTGAAATACTATGAAAAGTAGAAAGCCTGATTAAAACTAAACTAGACGACCAGAGGTCGAGCGCTTACAGGAAATGATATGAAAACAGTAAAATGAATAAGCTATGACAAAGAGGGGGAACAAAAATGCACATACTGCTTCCAGAATTTATTCCGACATTCAATATATATAAGTTACAAAGTGACCAAACTATGGCCTGTAGAATATTATGTAAGACGCAAGAACCAGCAAACAGGAGAAATTGAGGACAGCTGACAAAAAAACAGACATGGTGAAAAAGTGGAGGCCGACTAAACGATGTATTGGAGAAGAGGAATAAATGGGCCATTGTTTGTGAAAATAGGACCTTTATTGATGAGGTCATGATGAAATTCAATTGTGATTTTATACGATATGTGTAAGTTATAAAGGGATTCCTACAAAACTATGACCTGTGAAATGCTATATGTGATGCGCAAAAAAAAAAAACAAGCAGGAGAAATAGAGGACAACTGACAAACAGACAGACATACTGAAGAAGTGACATAAAGTAGAGGCCAGTTGAATTGACCCGATTATGCAGAAGACGACGAGGAAGAAAATGAGTAATAATTTGTTACAATAGGACACATATTGACAAAGTTATGAGGAAAATCAGATTTTTACATGTTTTGATGACCTTGAACTTTGACCTTTTTAAACACACACACAGCTTCAAGTGATCATTCATAAATACACTATATGTAAGATACAAAGTCATTCCTGCTAAACTGTAGCCTGTAGATTGTTCTATGTGATGTTTAAGAACCAGCGAGCAGGAGATATTGAGGAAAATGGCACACGGATAGACATACTGACATACCCACAAAGTAAAAGCCATAATACGAAAATAAATGAAACAAATAATACGAATGCGGAAAACTAGACCTGTCTAGCTTTAACAGTCGGCTAGTTCTGAGCATTTATATGAAATCTTTATTCTCATTTGACGAAATATGGTGCGAAATTTGGCGACACTTTAATATCAAGCTGACCTGGTAATACCCAAAGCCGAAAACTAGACCTGTCTAGCTTTAAAAGTCGCAGAGTTATAAGCATTTCTGTGACATCTCGGATTTCTCATTTGACGATATGGTTCAAGATTTGGCGTGATTTGCAGTTCTGTCATGACTAGCTGGGATATTGCTACGAAAATCCAAAAACTAGACCTGTCTTGCTTTAAAAGCGACAAAGTTAATCGTTTCTGTGATTTCTCGTTTTCCCTTTCTGCGTGACTTAGTGCAAAATTTGGCGAGATTTCCTAGTTTGTCATGTCATTTGGCCATATTTTACCTAATTACTAGACGTAAACCTCTCTTGGTTATAGCATAAATGTTGACAAAGATAGGAAATGTTCCATGAATATTTTCAAATTATCAATTTTATCTTGCAACAGCAGAATGAAAAGAACGTAGAGCAGGAACAAGTGACCCATGGGTCATGACGCTCAGCCGACTGACATGTTGACAATATGTCCTTGCACAGGCAACTAGATAAGATAATGTAGGTGGCATCATTGTAATACATATTAGCTTAAGTTCATCAAGACCCATAGGCACACTAATTTGATGCCAATCGAACCAGCCTTTCCTGAGGTAGCTGACAATTTGTGTGTTTTTTGCATTATTTCTGGGGTGCTCAAACATACCCCAAAACTCTGAGAATATGGGTAACAGAGACTTAATTTCAGATCTACAAGGAGACTTTTATATGTACTTCCATGGATTCTAAGTTAATAGATTCTAGGTAAAATATTTATGATTTATGCCCTGCTTTGGTATCAGATTTTCAGTTATGCTGGGGGTGTTTATAAGCCCCATAGCTCAGAGAATATGGGTAACAGGGACCTCATTTCAGGTTTCCGAGGATATTTTCCAAGGACCTCCCTAGATATGAGCAGACAGTCAAGATAGACAAAAAGACAGACTGGATGACCATAGGTAGAACGCTTGCCGTAAGACTGACAGACGGACAGACAGAAAATATTGTCAGTGACTATTTTTATATGACTTTCAAAGCCATTGCTGAGAAGTTTTGGCCTATAGTATGACATATATTAGGCAAAGGAACAAGCAAGCAGACAAAGCTGACCACAACAGACAGTCTGATGGACATACTGACAAATCTGAGATAACAGATGACAAGATGCAGAATTTACAGAGAAACAAAATGAGCTATAGTTTATATTTATGAGTTTAGGTTAGGCAAAGGTTTACAATTATAAAGATATTGCCAAAAATGATTGTTGCAGTATTTTAAGTGCAGCGCCCCCTGTAGCCATTTTTCGAAATATGAAAAAAATGGAGATATCGGTGGAAGATTTAGGATATATCAGTTTCACAACGATTCCTCTAAACTGGTGGCCTCTAGGGCAAACTTAAGTGATATCACGAAAAGTCTCGTTTGACGAAATGATCTGCGAGATTAAGCGAGACTTGCAATTGGGTCACTGAGAAGTCCTCAAGATCTGCTTGATACAAAATACTAGAATTATCTAGCTTTAAAACTGAAAAAGTTAGAAAAATAGACATATTATTATCGAATATTGTGGAATTTACATAACCATTGAAATAACATGATAGCAGCAGATTGGCTACAGTTTACGTTCCTACGATGATATTTAACGAAGATATGAAGAAAAAAATAATTTGTAGTTTTTTACGACCTTGACCTCTGTCCTACTCGCACCAAAGACTACAGGCTAGAACTCTAGGCACTCTATCGACTTTACAAAATTTGGAGCGATTACTAAGAAACGGACAACGAACGAACCGACGTACATATTGACAAACTGACAGACCTGGGATGACAAATGACCAGGATATTGTATGGAAATACATAGAGGAACAAAATATGCAAGCTTTGAAGAAGTTATGTGAAAAATATGTTGAGGATTTACGACCTTGACCTAGGACCTTTTTTGACTAGAAACGTCTAGGACCTTTAGTTGCCTATCATTTGTGAAATTTGTGAATTTTAAAGCGATAGGTTGAAAGTTTTGATCTGCACAGTGGGGACAGACACCAACACCAACAAATAGACAAACATATAGATCAATATGCTTGTCGAAATCGGAGACAAGCAACAAACAGACAAACACAACGGAAAAATATTTGTTTTGCCAAAAATCGAAGATTTCCGGCAAGCAGCAAAGAAAAAGACATACTTGACGACGAGAGGTCGAACGCTTGCCGGAAAAGGAAATGTGGAAATGAACAGGTTAAAGGGACATAGTACTTGAGTTTTAATTCATCCTATGTTCTTTCGGGAAACAAAAGATTTAATCAATAATTGCATAAGAATCAAAAAGACAGAGAGTTTCTGTGATAGACTTTAAATGGCTGGGATCAACAAAAATATGAGGAAAACACGTTTTCGAAGTCTTTTGATTACCTTGACCTTTGACTAGGTTTCACCAGAATAAAGACATGTAGAGAAAATATATGCTAACAGTTTCAAAGGACTTGCTGCAACCTTTTGGCCTTTAAGGTTCTAAATGTCAGACCAAAGAACAACGAAGTCTTCTGGGACGTTCGGCTTTCAAAGTGATTCCTGCAATATTATGGCTTACACCGTGTTAAATTGCAGACAAAACAACAAGACAGGAGAGAAATTTGACAACTACCGAGGAAAAAACAGACAGACAGACTGACAAATTGATACAAAGTTTACAAAATTTGACCACTTCGTAATATGGGGAATGGAAAGACGAATAAACTAAGTTAATATTTATGTTGGTATAATGTAACACCCGGGGGGGGGGTGTAGCAGACGTGAGTTCGGGTTAGTTTATTCAAGTCCTAACGGCTCGGGTTGATGTATCTGCACTTGACACTCTAAGTCGCATGCATTCACAAATGAAATAAGGCAGCAGTATACATAAATAGGGTTTTAATACAACTCAGCGATAACTTTCAGATGGCAGAAGTAGATGGTGGGGCGCTTTCTCACTCCGTTGCAGTCGAAGCCGGGGGCGTGGTGTCGCCCCGCTACGCACAATATCCTAAACAGTAATCCCCGTAAACGTAGGTTGGTAGAATTATTCAATTATATAAACTCATAGGCAGTATAGGAAATCCAAAAGTAAATGGGAATATTCCAGTATAGAATCCCAATGGCGAGTTAATGAATCACTGCTAAGGCTGACACGAGAGCTGACCACCCTGTGAACAGACCGAGCAACACTCCACACTCTTTCTTCACACGCTCTGCGCGCGCCCTATTTATAGGCTAAAAGGGGACGGTGACCGTCCGAGCGGTATCAGCATGGTCAGCCCTGCACGGGCGGTTGTCGCCTAGCGCTACATCGCTGTTACAAGCCATCGGACAAACCCCGCTTACGTAAGTTAGATACACAGCTAACCCGGGCACCTGCAGTGTGACTGACCCCTACGGAACCATGCATTCACTACATTTCCCTCCCCCTTTAAAAGATTGTAGCGTAGCGAAAATCTCCACCATCCCGTCGGCTGCGCCTGAAATGACAAAACACAAAATAATCATTAATGCAAAAATATAAAAGAACCAAATACTATGTTAACCTTTAAAAGAAAGATACAAGTCCTCGTATTAACCAGAAATGTTCTTACTGTCTATATAGTGATATGTACTATATTGAGTCATTTTGCTCTCTCCATGTGAGTTCTGGAAATCACAGTCCAAGAGTTAATCACACATCATTGCTGAATAACACAGCTGTCATTTTTTTAGCACGTTACACCATAAAAGGATTTTGTAATATCCAAGCGTATATCCAAAAGGTAAATCCATACAGCGTAAATCCAACGGGTAAAAATGCACAGTAATCCAAATTATAAATCCAGGCAACGTATATCCAAAAGGTAAAAAGGCACAGTAATCCAACAGGTAAATCCTTGTAGCCTAAATCCAAAGGGTAAATCCATACAGTAACTTTGTCACAAGGTTCTTCTTACTCATGGTTGACGTCTGGTAGGACCTCGCGTTTAGAGTCTTTGATACAACTTCAAGACATTGGCCAAGTCGTCGAATTGTTTTTGTTTCCGTAGCAGTCGTTATATCTCCTCCCACTGTAATTTCTCTAGCCTACCCATGGCTCGTTCCCTTAGTCTGAGCCATGCGTCAGGTTCTTCCTTGAGGAAATTGACCTTGGCGTCTGCTTCTTTCATCAGCTCCTCCAGTGCCGTCTGTTCGGTAAGGAAAGGGTACGGTAATTTGAACCTTTCTTTGGCTTTCTCCAATGGATGCTCCCTCCAGGAGAAGGAGGCGTCGTTCTCAGTTGTGAGGTCGGGAAGGCCTCTAGACTCTGGCGTTTCTCTGTTTTTGTTGATTTTTCTGATACAAGGGAGTAGGTAACAGGTGTTGATACTGAGCTTATCTCTCTAACTCAGTGCTAACATCGGTGCCTGAGATAATGAAGTCTGATGGTTTTTCGGTGTTGCTTTCTTCAAGTAGTTCCGATTACCGCTGAACAGATTCAAATGCCTTGAAAGAAGTGCAGTTGCAGTGGTTCTCCGAATGTCAAATGAACTATCTACCGCTTGCGCTGTGCATGTATACCTCGATCCGATTGCTGAAGAAGCCAGCTAGGACTACAATATAGCGGTCACTAACCTTCTTTATCGGGAGTCTGTCAGGAATATCAGTGGCCACCTTCGAAGAGATGCCTCAACTGGCTTTTGCTGCAACTTCGCTTTGCTCCGCCTAGATCCAGTTTTCTGGGTAGCACTCTCTTTACGTTTTTGACACCAACGCGCAATTTCTTCGCGTAGTTCGGGCCAGTATCACCTCTTTCGAATTTTACTAGAGTATTCCTGAACCCAAGGTGGCCTCCCAGCTCCGTTCCATGAAGCTTATGCATTATCTACTCCCTCGGTTGTTTTGCCGCACCTAGTAGCCAAGTGGACTCGTGAGGTTTTAGCGGTAGTACTCGCTACGGTAACTCGTCTCGACACTTTAGGGTGTCCCACTGCAGCCACAGAATTTAACCTCTCAGTTCTCACAAACTCGCTGTTCAACAAAGCGGCCGCTGTTGAGAATCCGTCAGTCGGTTTGTTACGGTTCGGATATTTGGATCTTCTTGTTGAAGGTTGACCTGTCCTTCTTCGATCCATGGTGTAGTCTTCAATTCTATCATCCAAGTGGCGTTAGCAGTCTTTCCTGAAATCTGAAGTAAGCTCAACAATACAAGTAGATTCTGGATCTGGTTTTGGAGTCTCTTTGATGGAGCACAGTACGAATTCTTCAGTCATCGCTTCTACTTCTGTGGTTTCTGGAACTAGAGGCAGATGTGAAGATATGTGTGGTGATGTAACTTGACGATTTGTTCTTTGAGTTTCAGGATCCCATGTGGTGTAGAGATTTAAATCAGCCCTCTTCTCTGAAGACGTTTAACCCTATTGCTCCATCAAGATTGAGGTAGATTACATTCTAAACATGGTTGTTCAAAACTGACTCGCCGAATTAGTCTTAGCTGTGCTGTACTAGTAATATGTAATTGCTGACCGTTCGCTGCTTGCAGTTGTACAAGGGTGGTCTTTAATGGATGTCTTATTTCAAATTGATCCAATATAATTATATTTATATGCCGATGTATGGAGAACCTGTGTCGATCAACAAATCTATTGTTCTGAGGTGGCTTCTTTGACGTCATTCGTTGTTTGGGCGGTCTTGCCGTTGTTGTATTCCGGTTCCGGTTGTCTTGGTCCCCTTTGGTTGGGCATACTTGCAATGCCGTAGAAGTCTTGCTGACGAGGATCATGTCGCGTCGTTCTCTCGAGGACTGATGACCTCATAGGTGGCGCTGCTGGATAATTCATCGGTGTTGTTTCCGGTTGAGGTGCGGTTGGATTTCTCTCAAGCCTGGTTAGTCTGGTTGGTTGAGTGTAAATTACTGCTGGATCATCGGTTGTTCGTCTTTCTGGTCGACTTTGGTTGGCCATGCTTGTCATGCTGTAGTGGGCTGGCTGGCGCTCATCCGGCTCTGTAATAGTATCCGTATATGATGACCTTATGGTTGGCGCTGGTGTAGGATTCTCAGCTGGAACCGCCGCTCTATGCTCCTGTTCATCAACTAATATCAGCCTCGGTGTACGGAACAGGGACATCGTCATAAGTAACAATATCCACCGTGAACTAGTGTTTTCTGTAGCCATTCTGTCAATTCATAACCCTAAGATGTTTATCTAATATGTATAACTGTTAAGTTATTCTCAATAAATTAATTTGTTGGCGACAAGAACCAATAAAACTGCTGCTTAATTACTCATCAATTTGGAATCGATAATTAATGAATATACCCGAGCCCCGCGTTGGGCGCCAAAAATATCTGTGACACCGGGAGGGGGGGGGGGGTGTAGCACGTGAGTTCGGGTTAGTTTATTTAAGTCCTAACGGCTCGGGTTGATGTATCTGCACTTGACACTCTAAGTCGCATGCATTTACAAATGAAATAAGGCAGCAGTATACATAAATAGGGTTTTAATACAACTCAGCGATAACTTTCAGATGGCAGAAGTAGATGGTGAGGCGCTTTCTCACTCCGTTGCAGTCGAAGCCGGGGGCGTGGTGTCGCCCCGCTACGCACAATATCCTAAACAGTAATCCCCGTAAACGTAGGTTGGTAGAATTATTCAATTATATAAACTCCTAGGCAGTATAGGAAATCCAAAAGTAAATGGGAATATTCCAGTATAGAATCCCAATGGCGAGTTATTGAATCACTTGCTAAGGCTGACACGAGAGCTGACCACCCTGTGAACAGACCGAGCAACACTCCACACTCTTTCTTCACACGCTCTGCGTGCGCCCTATTTATAGGCTAAAGGGGGACGGTGACCGTCCGAGCGGTATCAGCATGGTCAGCCCTGCACGGGCGGTTGTCGCCCAGCGCTACATCGCTGTTACAAGCCAGCGGACAAACCCCGCTTACGTAAGTTAGATACACAGCTAACCCGGGCACCTGCAGTGTGACTGACCCCTACGGAACCATGCATTCACTACAATAACACGTTTGGACTTTAAAATGTAGAAATTAAAATAATGAAGTTTTAATGATCTTGGACTAAACCTTTGACCTATAATGACCAAAAATAATAGTTTCCAAGACTTTTGGTTTTCAGTTACCCTGTGAGTTTCAAGTGATTAGTAGTAAATTGTGTCAGACAAAAGACCAACCAAAAAATGACAGCAACAGACAAGCAGACAGATATACTAACAAAATGACACAAGGTCAATAAACGTTGACCATATCATGATATGGGAATGGAAAGACAAACAAAATGAAGTAAGTTCGAGGTGGTTATGATCATTTTTCACAAACATATGACGGAAAGACGATTTTGAGATTTTGATTACCTTGACCTTTGACCTTTTTTTCACCAAACACCAGAAGCTTCCATATTTAGATGACATATATTAAAGTGAGAAGTTTCAAGGCAATTGCTTCAAAATTTTGGCCTGTAGAGTGCTAAATGTCAGAAAGAACATCAAGGCCGTTGACGAAATTGACAACCACAGAGGAAAAGTCAGACATACTGACAAAATGACGCAAGGTCAAGAAACGTTGACCACACAATGTAATGGAGAATTGAAGGATAGACACACATTCTGACAAAGTGACACATCAGAGATAAAGGATGACTTCATAATCGTATGGGCAAAGTGTAGGAGAACAAAATGAGCTAAAGTTTATGTAAGTAAGGTTTATAATGTGTGATATATTGCCACAAAATTATGTGTTGTGGTGTTAATCGTGCAGCGCCTCCAGCTGGTGTTTTCCGAAAATGAATAAACGGTTTCGAGGTATTAGTGTAGGACATTTATATATCAGTTTATAAAGGATTCCTCCAAAGATGTGGGTATCACTAAGGGATATCTCGCAAAATCTCGTTTGACGCGATATGGTACGAAATATTGCAAACTTGTGATAAAATACACTTATTGTATTTTTTTCCTGATGCAAAAACTGAAATATTTTTTTTAATTATATCATCACTTTCCCAAAATGCGTAACCATGCTAACAACAGCTCTGAGGCAGCTTATCGGAAAAGACCATGACATGTCGAACAAAATGAGCTAAAGTTTATAGGCTATGATGATTCTGGACGAAGAAATGAAGATGACCTTGACCTCTGACGAAAAACAACAGGCTCCTGTAACTTTTGATTGCCAATCAACTGTGTAAGCTTGAAAGCGATTGCTGCAAAATTGTGGCCTATCGAGTGCAGATAGACAAGACCGACAAATATAAAAACGGACAAACAGACATACGCAAATGGCCAACATGCATGCCGAAATCGAAGATTTTCGGCAAGCAACATAAGGTAAAGAAGTTTTAGTCCTCACTACATTGATACTTTAGTTCTATTCTGAAGGTGTGCCAGAACTATTCTCAGTACATTGGCCCAAAATAAAAACTGCACAGTAATGTAGTGCTTTTTTACGATAAAGGGTCTGTGTTATTATATTAAAACTCTTTTTTTTAATTTAAGCAGATTTTTAAAATGTAATAATAATAATACTTCACTTTAACTATTTTGTGTGTTATCAAATAAGTATAATTAATTAATGTGTTTATTGACAAAAATAATTAATAAATAAAAGCAACTTATGCTCTACATTTAGCAGACTTTCTTCAAGGAGAATTTAAATGAGAACTATACAGATGTAACTAAGGTTAATGGACGACCAGTTTTAATACAGACAAATATTACGATCTGTTTCTATAGATTGCTCAGTTGGACGCTTTGGCTGGGAATGTAGGTACACTTGTAACTGTATTGGAGCCTGTGACAAGACGACTGGTGAATTTGACGGAGGCTGTCCTGGTACATCATGGGGACCCGGATGTCAATTAAGTAAGTACGACAGACCTGCTATACCAGGTTTTACCATGCTATTGTATCATTATATCCTTATTTATTTCTTTTAAACATATTTGGTGTTAATCCCCCCCCCCCCCGCATTGCCTTCAAGTCTTATATTAAAATAAAGAATTATCAGGAATTAAATGTGATGTTTTCTTCTCTGTAAACTTAGATAGAAAATAAGAAATAGAGAATGATACAATATAACAATTCATTGTGTCGTTTTAATCTTCATATCTGACTCTACCACAGGCTATGGCTGTTGTAATTATATTCTCTTAAACCAAAAGAAGCCGATTCCGTTTTTAGGCGAATTGGCTTCAACCAATAAGCCATCCACCCCTAAGAGTATATACCTGGTGTCAATTTTATACGAGGGGTAAAGGATGGGGGTTGGGGTGGAGGGCCCGTTGGGTCCTGCGCCCCTTCGCGGAAACGGGTGACGCACAGGAAGGGCGCGGGGACGGGTGCTTAAGAAAATTTAAGCCGGCCCCTCCGGTCAGCAGTCGGGTGTTGCTGATGGCCGTCATCCGGTCCAACCTCCGGCTTTCCCTTTGGCCATTCGTATGCGGTTGTTATGTTTATTATTACCACGGTGCGCATGAAAAAAATATATTTTTTTTTTAAAGACATACTTCAACCCTCTTGTATATATATCTGACTTAATAAGGCTAGTATAGTTTTCCAGCTGCCAAGCTTAATTCCATCCAAATATATCCGACTTAGACCACACACACGAATGAAGAAACGCAGATACACGGCTTGATGAGACTCTATATATATATTCACTTAATTGCTCCACGACTAGGAAGGAATATCACATGAGAATTTCGTATCGCAATATATTGCGATATGTGGCAGCGTACTGCGACACGTATTGCAATATTTTCATTTCCTTGTACAGTTACAGCCACCTTGCTGTTGTATTGCCTGTTCGTGAACATGTATTCTATATACCTATAACATTAACATTAACCTATAACATTACCTATTACCTAATTCTGAAACTAAATGATATTGGAATGCTTTAGGGGGATAAGAGTGGAGTTTTAAGTGTTTTTTTTTGGGGGGGGGGGGGGACTGAGGAGGGGTTGGTGCTTACCTTTTACTTGTACTTTGTGTGTATATTTTAATACGGGTTTATAATATATGGTATACCTTTGCATAATTACTCCAAACACATTCAAATGGCTAAATTAAACGAAAAAAAAATATCGATAATTGAAAACTGAATCTCCATATCGCGATATGACTGTATATTGGTAATATTGCGCATCCCTAGAAATAATGGCCATCTAAATATTAATGTGGCTCCCATCTAGAATTATCGATAATTGAAAAGTGCTAATCGCCATATCGCCATATGCCGATATATCGGTAATGTCGCGCATCCCTAGAAATTATGGTCATTTAAAAAGCAAAGTGGCTTCGATCATAGATTTGCGGTGAACACGACACTTTGCTATAGTTGGAATCGGACGGGGATCTATCTATGTACTATGACACCATACAGGAATCCATTTCAGGTGAGAAGTGTTTGACAAAAGTTTTGTCCCATCTAAGTCATTCGCTGCTGGAACCGATAAATAGCAGTTTGCGCTAAATGAGAAGGGGATGTTCTAGGAATACCTTGTAGTCAGATGATGCTGATGGCTTGTTGTCAGCAGCTCTGGCTGGCAGGGGATTGCGGGTTCCCCTTTGTAATGGAAGGGGTTGTAGGAGTAAAGCGCAATATGTCTTGAGGCGTTAAAAGTAGAAGTTTACGGACCCCATAAAATACCAAAGATCAAGGTTTCGTCCTAGGATATCTGCACATATGTTCAACTACTTATTGGTTTACGAGAAATATATGCTTGCAACAAATAGAAAGAACACAGTCGTAATAATTATTTATTAATATTGTCTCCTCACATTTTACGATAACTGCTGGAAGATTAAGTTTCAAGTAAATAGTATTTTTTCGTTATGAACTTTGAGAAGTGCTACACGGTTGTGTTTGCACACACCATTCATACTTCTCTGCGCTAAGCCACCGTCTAAAATACACTACCTGATTACTTATTTGCACATGTTGCCTAAAAAATAGATTTTAAAAGTTTTTCTCAGATCTGTCAACAACTATAAATTTACGAAGTATTATGTAATATTGCCACATTTCGTGTTCGATATAAAATGATGTGCATAAATTTTATTGGTTCATTATATTTAACACGTTATAGCATTAATAATTATAATAATAAATATAATTACAACAAGCGCAGTCTCGAACACGACCGCATATGTTTGCAAACTTAAGTTTGTAAACGGTGCTCACCGTGTCATGATCTTAAGTTTACTACCCCATCTATACATTTATGGAATGCTCTATAGCACTAACACATTTCAAATCTGGAAAGCGTCCTGGACAAGATGCCATCACACTATTTTTATTTCAAATTTTCTTTTTTTTATAAACGGCGTTCAGATTCTGCTTTATCGATAGATTATAAACCAATGGCCGATTCAATACGAAATAGTTTAAAACAATTAATTTGAAATCAAACCGTTTGGGTCTAGACGACATTGAGCTATATTATACCTGAATAAATATATACCTTAGGCCGAAATAAAAAAAGGGTATGGTTCTCAGGCACTTTTTTTCAGAAATCAATGCGGGCGGGCGCTTTTTTTATTTTAAAATTTTTGATATGTTTCGATAAAAATGTCAAATGATAAGGGGAAAAGCATGAAAATAACAGTTTTATTTTGCTAAATAAGTAAAAGCACTACAAAACAAAGGAAATTGTATGGTTTTATCTTCTTGAAAGAAATGTCGGAGCGGCAGCAGCTCAAAATTGGAAAGTTTTTATTGAAAATCAAAATAAAAATTTTTGATGCGGGGGTTTAAAATTGATGCGGGCGGTGCCTGAGAACCATACCTTTAAATTTTTTTGGCCTTACAATGTGAATTTACTTGCTTATAAATGATAATTCAATAACTTACAGGACTTTTTTATGTTAATATTATAATTGCTGTCGTACTACTAATGTTCTGTTCATTAAGTTTTCTGATGATGAAATACTTGTTTTGATTCATGAACACCCTCGTAATTTTCTAAAGCAACCAAAATAAATATGATATTTATAACAAAATTCTCACATCTTTCAACTCCTAAAGGTTCGTACTGCACATACAATGACGAGAGGACACTGCATTATGAAGGAAGAATAAACCGAACGAAGAAAGGCAGCCCCTGTAAACACTGGATCAATACCACAAGTTATGGGGAGGAGAACTTTTATGGTGGCAATAAATCTAGGCACGTAAATTACTGCCGCAACCTTGGGGTTATAGACCCACTTTCAACCTTCTGTTATGTCTATAACAGGGAGAACGGCATGACTTGGGGATGGTGTGAGTCACCCACAGAATGCTGTAAGTATATTTTAATATCCTCTCAGAGGCAAAGATAATTCGGAAATATGGTGTATATCTGCGGCAAGATAGTCATATTATGCTGACCTGAAGGATTATTTAAACACCTTTAATAATTAATTAAAATGTAAGACTTAGCACAATAGGAAAGGTACATAGGGGCCTACTGGTTCTATTCAAGCACCAATTATTAACATTTTTTTAACATTAACATTCAATTTGCAAAGAATGCCGTATTAATTATATATATGTGTGTGCAATCTGCCAGGGACCTAACCCGGTAATGCCTGCTACATATAATATATTTTAATACTGAGCATTCAGATCTGAGCTGAGTGACGAATACCAGGGGCGGATCCAGGATTTAGGAAAAGGGAGGGTCCAACCCAGGAGGACAAATGGACATCCTAAAAAAAGGTCCTCAGGTCTGAAAAAGGGGGGGGGGGTCCAGGCGGCAAAATTTTGTCTGAAGCCCTTAAAAAAGTTGTTTCTGATGAAAAAGGGGGGGGGGGGGTCCGAACCCCCTGGACCCCCCCCCCCCGGATCCGCTTCTGAATACGTGACACAGTTTAGGACTGAACACAAATGAAACCGGACCTGTAATCGCGGAAAATAAAAAAGACGAATTTTTATTCTGTACATTATGTACATTAACCTTATTGGTCATGTGGCTTAAAGTCTACATAAAAACTAGAAAGTTTAATATTCCATCACCTAAAAGATAGTGATCATTTTAATATATAATATGTGTACAACCAGTATTTTGAAGTATGCCACTGTCACTTCCAACAACAAAAGTCATATGGTGCAAATAAGGCACATGTGTCTGACTGGTGACCCGCCATAACACCGGACATGTTTCGAATACGGTATATGCCATTCAGTTATTTCCCTGTTAACTGAGTGAGTTGTACCTTTCCTCGTCTACGTGATAGAACGAGGGCTCATTCAGAATGGCCAGCAACTGTTGGAAACGGGCAAGCATAGTAATAACCGCCACAACCAATGTGACTTGACTGCTTCGATAATTAAGCCCCACATGGGGTGAGATCAGACTGCTTGTCGGGCATTTTAGAATGCATGTAAAGTAGTCAGTAAGCGTAGTGCATACTCAGTGTTGAAAGGCGCTTGATAACACGACATTTATTTTAGTGCAAGGCAAATCATATAATCACGATGTAAACGCCTCATCTCTCCAGATAGTGATTTGCTTATGTGGTAATAAAAGATAACACGTTTCATCAGAAAGACTGAAATCAGTTGAGCCATTTTTACTAATTAATATAGAAATGTTCATTTAAATGAGCCTGAATTTGAAAACCACTTGTTAAAAACTGAAAGTGACATGGTGATTGTTAAACATAGTTAAAAAAATCACATTCAGTGGGGTGTCAATAACGACAACGGACCATGCGGACCACGCAAGCGGACAAAAAAAATAAAACGGCCCGAATAAAAAACTCTAAAGGATGATTTATTGGATTAACGAATTCAGGCTACGCATGCGGACTACGGAATCAACACTGAGGGAAACCGTCTATGCTACATAGGTGCCTCGACTTTACCCAGATCATGTAATATGCGAATGCAGATGTAAATAAATGTCTTCCTAATGTTTATACAAGACAACATATACAAAAATAAATATCATGTTCATGTTTATACATGGTAACAATTACAAAAAATGACATGTTTATGTTTATACAGGGTAACATTTACAAAACTAAATTACATGATTATGTTTAAACAGGAAAACATTTACAAAACTAAATTACATGATTATGTTTATACAGGATAACATTTACAAAAAAATAAATTATACGCTTATGTTTATAATGGATAACATTTATCAAACAAAATGACATGTTTATGTTTATACAGGATAACGTTTCTAACAACTAGATGTGGTCGGACAATGGTCCTCAGAGGGCCTCGCATTTCTGGAAGTACAGGACTAGTTTACATGTTGGAGCAAGTTTGTATTTCAATAGGTCAGAAGCCCTTATAGGCACCAATATCTTGTTGAGATATCGGGCGCGAAAGATATCAATGATTGTGCTCTAGTGGCAATATTGGAATTCCGAGTGGTCTGCAAATCAATAGAGATAGAGCCCTTATAGGTACCAATCATCTCTGTGTAAATGAGAAAGATCACGCATGTTCTTGTTGAGATATCGATGCGAAGGAAAATCAATCATTGTGCTCTGGCGGCCATACTGTAGTTTGGACGGACCTGTAATTCGAGAGGGATAGTATTCTCATAGGTACCAATCATCCCTGTGAATTTGGGAAAGCTGAAGTTTGTTGTGTTTGAGTTAACGGGCGTGACAAAAATCAGCGATTGGGCTGTGGCGGCCATATGGGAATTCTGACAGGTCTGTAATTCAATAGATCTAAACCCCTCATATGTTCCAATCATCTATGTGTTTGGAAAACTGATATTGTTGTGGAGTTATCGCGCGCGAAAGAAAATCAGCTTTTGGGCTGTGGCGGCCATACTGGAATTCCGACAGGTCTTTTATTCAAAAGGTCTGGAGCCCTCATATGTACCAATCATCCCTGTGAATTTGGGAAAGCTGAAGTATGTTGTTGTTGTGTTATCACGCGAGAAAGAAAATCAGCGATTTGTCTGTGGCGGCCATATTTGAATTATCGCGCGCAAAAGAAAGGGTCACTGATGGAAGGACGGAAGTAGGAAAGGACGGAAAGACGGAAGGACGGACTGACACGGTGATCACTATAGGGCACCGCTTGTCAAGCGGGGCCCTAATAAATGGCATGCTAATGCTTATACACGATAATTAAAAAAATGATATGCTTATGTTTATGCAGGATAACATTTACAAAAATATATGACATGCTTATGTTTATGCAGGATAACATTTACAAAAATAAATGACATGTTTATGTTTATACAGGATAACATTTATAAAAATAAATGACATGCTTATGTTAATACAGGATAACATTTACAAAAAAATGACATGCTTATGTTTATGCGGGATAACATTTACAAAAATTAATGACATGTTTATGTTTATAAAGGAAAAACATTTGCAAAAATAAATGACATATTTATGTTTATTAAGGATAACATTTACAAAACTATATGACATATTTATGTTAATACAAGATAACATTTACTAAACTAAATTACAAGATTATGTTTATACAGGATAACAGCTATAAAAATAAATTACATGGTTATGTTAACACAGGAGAACATTTATATTTGTATAAAGATACCAGCTGTTATTAAAACCAAACTTATTAGTGATATAATTTACAGCTTGCCCTAAAGGTCGGTTTGGGATTAACTGTCTATCGGAATGCCACTGCAGTGACCAGGAAAACACGTGCATTAGTACAACTGGCTGGTGCAGATACGGCTGTCACCTAAACTTCAAAGGACCCTCATGTCAAGGTAGAAAAAAAATTAATTTACATCTTTTATTGTGTCAAAAAAGACCCGCCTCCGAAAACACGTACTCTTGGCAAGCCTAGAATGTTTAAGGCTTGTCCAGGAGACCGCTAACCTAAGAAAGAACCAAATCCTGATTGCATTTGTTGTATGTTGACATAAAATGGACAGTTGGGCTAATTAATTAAAAGGTCACAGTTGCCTGGTATATAAGTAAAATATTTTATAAAGAAACCATCCTTAGTAATCGACTTAAGGCCACTTATATAGTTGACAGAGAGATGAGGCACCCATCATTAAACGTTTTGTAATAACTATTTGTAGAGTGTGCTGACCGTACATATGGGATTTACTGTGAGAACTGCTCCATAGGGTGTGACGGAACCTGTGACAACAACACCGGAGACTGTTTAAACTGCAGGGATGGATGGTACGGCGCCAAATGTGACAAAAAGTGTCCTGATAATTGTGACGGTACATGTAATAAAACGACTGGATATTGTAATTCCTGTAACATTGGACACCACGGCAGAACGTGTAATTTAACATGTCCAGTCAACTGTTCAAAAGACCAAGGTTGTTACATCAAAACTGGTAACTGTATGCAATGTCAAGATGGACTTTACGGATATAAATGCACAAATTCCTGCTCTCCTGGTTGCAAGGAAAAGAAATGCAACATAGAAACGGGCGACTGCGTAAACGGATGCGTACTTGGTTACACTGACGACAAATGCAGATCAGGTAAGGGCATTTATATATATATATATATATATATATATATATATATATATATATATATATATAAACAGATGTGTTAAAAAAATATATTTAAATGAAATCAAAAATATTACTTTTGGATACATATTAAATATAGCAGATTATATGAATCATATATATTTCTAATGTAATATATTATAACATACAGTCAAGCCCGCTTTTATTCAAGTCGGTGGTGCATATTTAAATTATGTTAATAACCCGGATGTGATTTTATGCGTGGTTAAACATCGATGTTATTTTGAGTCATAGAAGAAGCGTTATGTCTCAAATGATATTAACTAAATTGTCAGTAAAAAGGAAACAGAAATGTTTATGAATACTTTTTATTGCACAACGGCATATCAAATTACGTTTATGCGCACGTGACAATTTATTACCAGTAAGTTTTGTGCCGCATGCCGCAATAACCGAACAAAATCCGACTTGCCAACAAAAAAAGAAGTAGCGTCTGGGTCACGAGGTCAAATTTCTGTCAATATACGGCACAGTTATAATGTTATGCATGCTTTTTTACAAGATAGTTCTTGCCCGACTATTGCGCCTTATTTTCCGGAAGTCTTATTATTTATTCAAACTTCCATGATCGTCTTAATGATAGGAATGTTCGGGTGGGGGGGGGGGGGGGGGGCGGGCATCGGCAAGCAATTTTCAACATTCTGAATTAAAATTTCGCGGAGATTAAGGTTTGGGACCGGGTATCTCCTCCAGTGCTCACAAAAATTCCAGCTTTTCGTTTACCCTTATAGGCGATTTCCAGTCGTAAGCAACGTTAACAGCTCGTCCTTCACATCATCTCGGCGAAATGTCACCGAGGTGTAAACCGCGGCCTTTCAAAGGCCAGGAGTTCATTATTTATGAAATGTGATCGCAAACATCGCCCTTGTTAAGATACGAAGAGACGCAATTATGATCTGGGTTTCCGTGGTATCTTAAGACGTTAATTTTCTAAATGACGGGGAGTAACCCGTGTGCATCACTACACATGCTTGCCGCACACAGGTGGGAGATGAGATCGTTTGATACACCTGACAAATTACAGGCTCTCGGCCTCGTCGATCGCCCTGTGGGCGTTTGATGTGATATTACCTGCGAACCGGTATCACTACCAAGGATTCCAAGCATGAGAAAATGACAATATTCCATGCTATCAAACCGTCAGATTTACCATCCCTTATATAGAAAATGGTTTGGGATTTACGATTTATTTGACAATAAATGGGATTTTCTATTGACCGATATGACATAAAGTGGCATCGACTTTACATTTTAAGCAGTGTTTATTTTATTTTAAAATTTATAATTTAATTTTATTACATAATTTTATTACCTCTTTTATTACATAAAATAATAAAAATAACTTTAAAATATATATCCAGTATTGATGAAAATGGAAATTTCTACATCTCTGTATATAATATATGCTGCACATAATATAAGGCCACCTGTATGTACTCCCCGCCACATGCAAAATCTTTGTGCAGACGCATGCAGTGGGTAGCATTCTGACGTATTACTATGACGTCACATCGTTGGTTCCATAAACAGTGCAAGTACACAGAAGGGCTGGGCATTCATTGTAGCTAGTAGTCAGAGCAGACAACCGGCTACCGGTACCGCCTTTTCCGTGTATTCATGTTCCATTTCTCTATACAATGAATCATAATTGATATTCTTACATATTTCAATAAAGTATATGGCGCATCCCATGCAAGGCCAACAGTTCTCCGAGCTTTAAGTTGTTGTGTCGACCCATGTAAATAAAAATGTCGAAATAAAATCGCAGGTTACAATCTGCACCAACATGTTCGAGTGACTGTGTCCACCGTTTGATACTAAACTTCTCTAACTAGTTATTGGTAGCAATGAACTTATACTACAAAGTTAATCAAGACAGGTACAACAGAATCAATGGATAAATACTAAATCAATGTGGGCACTTCTCTTCTGAAGTTCAATCACTTAGTTCACAGCATACCTTCAGACCTTCAGTGGGTCTCCCTATGCGGGTATAACTGCTGATATTAATAAATTCTGATATATACGCATTAAGTATAAAGAACCGCTTGCCATCATAAAAAACGTAGACTTTTTTGTAACCTAATCTGTGTAGATCGTTGTGCCCTAAAGCCCGTGTCGGACCGAATAACGAACCAAAAACTTTAATTCATGAACAAAAATGGACATGGAAAAGTTTAGAAATTTTTATAAGCAATTATAGTCGGAACGACCAATGGAATAGTCGCTTGCAGAAATAAGAGCTAAGCTCAACGTCAACAGAAGGGAACCTGACGCTCAAAACATCTCTGTCAAGCGTATCCACGTATATTTAATGTGGTAAGAGGTCACCGCACTTTGAAGGCACCGTGGTGACTTAACAAGAATTCTATGGATTTTCTTGAAACACAATATACATATTTAAATAAAGCTTCTCACCTGATTTTCCTTCTCATCAAAATATTTACGCATATATAAGGTCAGAGGTCACCAAATACGCAACTGGCGTATTATGCCCGTGTGCGGTGCTCTTGTTAACAATGCTATATTCGGGTAATGGAGCTGCCTTGGCTGAGGTGTGCGCTTTCTTTGTGCTTTACTAGTTAGCTCAGCAAACTGAAAGTCACCTAAGCTATAGCGGTCATTCTTTGTCCGTCGTCCATCTGTATTTGCCAAGTGTCCGTTAGCAAGGTAATAATCGTAATCGCTAGACCCTAGACTTAATATCTAGGGAGGTCAATAATAAATCTCCTTGGAAACCTGAAATGAAGTCTCTGTTACTCATATCCTCCGAGCTATGGGAGTCGTTTTTTCCTCCAAAAATAATTATAAATTTAATTCAAAAGCTCCAGTACCGGAATAACGAATGCATTTATCGCGTTGCCTCTTTGCATGCGTATTAATCATGGTGGCGCCATCGATTTTTTGGTCGATTTTTTACGCATTTTTTTTGTATGTTTCAGACTTTCAAATGAAACGTTTGTCCATTGAGATGGCGCTAATCGTAGCCGTTGGACCTAGAGTCAAATTATTTGACATCCTGGTACTCTTTGAGTCATTTTACCTCATGTTCAGTGTTCCTTAAATTCAGCTGAGCGTCGGGGCCCCTGCTCTTAATACTGTTGTAAAATTGAAAACATTTACTCGAATATTCTTCATAATCCACCATGATTAGGATATTCCATATATCTATACAGAAAATTAAATAAGCATTCACTAGTCACACGTTTAGCTTGACTTCTTTGATACAGTAAGAATGTTACGGCGTGTATTTGGTTTGCTTCCAGTTTTTTCTGAAATGACTTTACATGCCAGAGTTATGAATTTGACAATGATGCAGCTGTCAAAACGGACTTTCCCTCGTGATCGGATGGCAAAGCCACTTTTTGCCTATCTCGAGTTTGGTTACGAAGGCCAGGTGTAGCGATTTCAGATTACCCCATTCAGATTACCGGGGTGTAATCTGAAATCTATTTCAGATTACCCCCATCTATTTCAGATAACCTCCCCCCCCCCAAAAAAAAAATGTTTACTTATGCTTATTTAAATACTTAACTTAAGTAACCTAAAAAAAAAACAACAACTACTACTAAAACAATTTATAAATATTACAATAGTATAATTAACGATGATGATTATTATATTTTAATTGTCATTATCCTTGCAGTACAAAAGGCACAACACATTCTGTCTTCGGTTAGATTATACATATACCAACTATAAATGAAACATGATGTCTTGCACATGAACTGATATGATCATTACATCCATAATTGAAATTATTTTTTGTGAGCACGAAATACGGCAACTGACAAGCATACTGCAGCTACTTTTCTAGTTATTGCCCAGTGGTTATTAGATGGACCGACATATATGCCAGTACTATAATACGATTCGTCCATAAGACAGGCGTTAAAAAATCTTAAAAAGTATAAAAATCTGAGTAATTTTTTTTTAGATAATACGTGTTATGAAGTGGTTACGGACAGAAAGACACATAAGCGGTCCGACGAAACTGACCACTATATATATATATATATATATATATATATATATATATATCACCAGACAGTTGGGATGTCACTAATAAATATTTCAGCAGCGGTGAGCTCCTACTTACACAAAAAGGACTTATATTAGCTTGATCAGCGAGTGGGGTAATCGATTTCAGATTACTAGGGGTTAATATGAAAGGGGGGGGGGGGTAATCTGAAATCTTTACACCGGGTCTCGGCTGCCTGAAAGATAATCACTACATATAATGCTTAACTGGTCAGACATTATTATGTTAATATTTGCATCGTCTGGGGAAAAAAAACTTTCAGCGGCGAATTCAGTGATTGTAATGATCAATCTAGCGGCTGTCCACAGGGATGGTAGCAAAATAACATCAACTGCCTACAGTGGCTTTACCGAGATATTTTAAGGAATGAAATAATTTAGTCTGGGATACCTTGGCCTAAGTCAAGATTGCTTTCGGTCTCGGATGTATGGTCTCAGTGATGGTCACGTATCTAATGGTCTATAACTCGGGTCGCTTGGTTTCAGTTTTGGTCTTGGGTTGGTCATTCTTGACTGCATCAGTTGAATTCTAAATAAACCGGTTCTAATTGTTCGGCTAAATGCCGTCTACATTTTTAAGTCAAAATGAACATTTTGTAATAATTAAATACTAGAAGTACAAGTGAAAAATCCACGGTTCTATATGATAAATATAAACTTATTTATTTTACATGCATTGTACAAAATGTTCTTATAACTAATCGGGGCACTCCCCATGGCTCAGATTGTGCCGTTCAGATTGTAGACTGTACAGGTGGAGGAAAACGGAGAACCCGGGCAAAACCACCGTCCTTGGACGGGCAACTACATCACAGCCACGCCGGGGAACGAACAACTGATGCATTGATCGTCATGATTCTTTGCATGCATTATTATTATGGAGTGTTTTGTCAGTTTCTGCACACTGGTGGCGCCACCTTTTTTTCTCGAAGTTTTACGCACTATATTCTCTATTTATGAGACCTTCAAATGAAGCGGATGACAGTTACTAGGGCACAAATCGTAACTGTTTGACCTAGAATATTTTAACTTGACATAAAGGTAGGTCAATCAAAAATATCCATTGAAATCTGAAATTAGGTTCCGGTTACCAATATCAATTGAGTTAAGGGGCTCGTAAATACCCCCAGAATAATTAGAAATTTGATACGAAAACTCCAGTATCTGAATAACTCATGCAGTGATCGCCATGATATTTTCCACGCTTATAGACCACGGAGTGTTTCATCAGTTTCTGCACACTGGTTGCGCCGCCTTTTCGAATTCTTAAACATTTTTCTCCCTTTTTTTTGAGAACCTCAAATGAAGCGACCTGCGTTTTTAGAAACCACAAACGGTTACTGCTTGAGCTAAAAACTTCTAACTGTACATCAAGGGAGTTCAGAGGCAAATCTCCTTGGAAACCTGAAATTAGGTCATGGTGACATAATTTTAACGAATTACGGACCCAAAGCATGATTTGTAAGCACTCAGTGAGTCAGATGGGACACAAATTGTATCCATTTGGCCTAGAATTCTAATTCATAACTTTCAGGGAGGCCTATAAAAAATCTTCTTGTATACCTGAAAAAAAATGTCACTGTGACGTATTTTCTGCAAGTTGTGTGAAATAACATGATTTTAACTCTATTAGGCAGATGAGCATAAATGTCCATAACTTTGAGCTAATGCCATATCTGTCACCACCATGATAAGCTGACACTTTGATTTCTCTGGCTGATTCTGTCTTAATTTTTTAAGCTATCACCATCATATCTTTGCAAATTCGCACTGGTATCTAATTGCCTGATACACTAGTGTAAATTTTAAGTTTTAACTAGTGCTCTCTTTGATTTTTTGGCGTGAAAACAGGGCCAAGGTTATCCATATTGAGACTTGACCTGGCCCTTCGTAAGGTGCATTATTGCTGCATGTTTGGTGAGTGTCCCTCAAGTTCATGGTGAGTTTTTGCGTTAACATCTTATTAGCTGTATCGTCTTTGTGACCTTGAAAAAAATGCGTTAAGGTCATCCATATTCAGTCTTTTCCTAGCCCTTCTTAAGGTGCAATATTGCTGCAATTTTGGTAACTCTCTCTCAGATTATTGGTTGGTTATTGCGTTAACATCGTTATAGCATAATTGCCTCCATGACCTGAAAAATGCGTCAAGGTCATCCTTATTCATACTTGACTTAGCCCCTTGGTAAGGTTTATTATTGTTGCAAGTATGGTGACTGTTCCTCAAATGCTTGTTGAGTTATTGCGTGTACATTTTTTTAACAATATCGTCTCTGTGATCTTGAGAAACTTGACCCAGCCCGTGATATGCTGTAGTACTGCTGCCGGTCTGGTGACTGTCCCTGAACTTCTTGCTTGATGAGTTATCGCGTTAACAAATCTGTGACGGACGGACGGAAGGACGGACGGAAAAACGGACCGATGGACGCTCACCATTTCAATGAACCCGCCAACGGCGCCTTCGGCCACGGCGGGAGACAATTAGATGGGCTGTTATTTTGTGTCATAGGGTTCATACCTTACAATGGTATTTGCACTGAGGTTAATTGAAAATGAGTGTTTGTGTCACAACTAAACATTGTACAAGGGATTGGACAATTTTCTGAAATCATGTTAGTTTTTTTTGTGACACAACTTCAATATTTTTATAGGACTCCAGTAAATGGAAAACAGGTCTCACTGTTCTCTGATATACAGTTATATATGGGTTGTTCAATTTCCTTTGCAGTCAGACATAGTACTAATGTAACACAGCAAATAAGAGAGGCGAAGGGGATGAGCAGTTTTGGTGGGCTTTTATTCTTGTACTGGCCATATAAATTTATATGTAAAAGACTATTTTACCTGTACCCGAAACGTAACCTGCTGGGATATTTCTTTCTGTACCGGCAAAACTGACTATGTTCTTTTTCCTTGTTCAGTGCTGTTTGGTTGGAAATTCAAGTACGTGTGTAACTGTTCTTGGGCATGTGACAGGAAGACCGGCAAATGTGAAGCAGGATGCCCTGGTATGACATGGGGACCCGGGTGTCAGTTAAGTGAGTACTATAAAACTTTTGCCATTATTAAGGATGTTATGAAATTTACAAACGGGAAATTATCTCTTGTGATTAATGGGTTCGGCTTCCGAGCTAGAGGTGCCCGCTTTGAGACCCTCCGGTAAAGTCATTCCTAATCACGTGTACAATAAACCTGAAATAACGAAAGCTAAAATAACATCATTTTATTATATGATTATATTTCTCCTCAGTAAGTAGACCATTGCATTCACTTTCTATAAAGGTGTTAGTATGGATGTTGAATTTTTATCACTTCACCCTTTCATTTTTTCTTTGTTATATCAGTTTATTCTTTCATGATTAACAAAATATCAAATAAATATAAGACCAAACACCATTTTTTACGAGAACCGGGAGCACTATAACACATTTCCTACTCCTAAATTGTGACAAATTTCACGGAAAAATTGTATTGCTTTTAAATAAATAAATTAAACATGAGATAATATCTTTTTATATCAATCATTTATGAAAATCTCAATAAAAAAACAACAATAATTAAATAAAAATTTAATAAAATATCTGGTATCATTGTTTAAGTTTACTGTTTATTGGATCCAATTGTATTTTTTACATAATTCCCTTCCGGCAGGTTCGTTCTGTTCATACAACGATCCGTTAGGTATTTATAATGAAGGAAGAATAAACACGACTCAAGAGGAAAATGGTTGTGCAGCCTGGGACAGCCCTGCTTTTTATGGAAGGTATCCACCGGAGGCATTCTACGGAAAGAGTAAAGCCAGACACGAAAACTACTGCCGCAGACCATTTGTTCCAGAAAATATTCATCGGGTAAAACCACCAGCAAAACTGTGGTGTTACCTCGCCGAGAACAAGAGAGGGTACGATATGCGATGGGAATGGTGCGTCACACTCAGAGAATGTTGTAAGTAGTTTTTGTTATTTCAATCAAAAAGAGCCAGTTAAAATGGATAAAGTGTTTTCCAGACATGGTGGGTTGTGCTTGGATATCGTCAACAGAATGGATTCTGACTCTAAGAACATACATATCAAATATTAATCAAATGTTAACAATCATAAGTATACATGTTTTAATGAAACAAAATAAGTATTTTGCAGATGTGACTGGTAGCCGAGATCAGCAATAGAAATATGTCAGGACGCGACAGAGTTTTGATAATTCTTTATTCTGAAGTCGGTCCAATCTACATGTTAACAAATATATAAATTTACTCTAATGTTTAAAGCAACATCTAAAAGCAAATAAGTATGGACATGCATAAATAAATGAAATTCCTAATATGGATGTAATATATATATATATATAATGTATATAAATGACTCTCAAAGTGTATGAATAATAATCATACCAATCATGCTGCTGATATGACAAATCAAATCCAAATTCTAAACTATGTATGGCTTACTGATCAGAAAATAATATTTTATCTAAATAAGAAGTCTATGCTGCTTTATGTTTACTTTTTCTATACTGATCTGTTACTTCAACCAAATAATATTGAAATATTAGACATTAAATTTACTGATTTAGTGTAAATACTAGTTACTTGTACCAAAATGCAGCATTAAATAAGCAAATATCACCATTAAATCACTATTCTTACATAACACAAACATATGAAGACATAATTAAGCTATTCCAATATACAGCAACACAGTCATAGACGGCATTGTCCTTTTATGAGAGCTCAGCTCATATCAGTGGTGACATACCACAGCCCATACTTTCTTACAGCACAGAAAAATTAATTGGGGTCCGTACATGGGAGCAAGCACTGTTCAGCATGTATATCAGCTACTACAGGGTAATGTAGGGCGTGACAATCGAGGTACACAAATTTTCTGTTCTATTACAACATTTCAAACTAAAATAAAGAAATGCTAAGGACTCCAGTATTTAGACTACTTAATGAATATTTTATACAATTATCAGTTTATAAATGAAATTAAATATGTGATTACTTACGACATTGCGGCATATTGTCGAGCAACATGTTTCTCCCCTTATGGGTTCAGGCTGATCTGATAACCAAAAATGCACGAACTGCCGTACAGACAAAAAAGTAACTGAGCCACTTACATGCTCATGCTCATAAATAATCCCAAAGATTACAACAATATATGAGAAAGCAGTTCCTCTCCTACGTTATTTACCTGATTTCTAATACTACCTAGAAAGCATTCGATACAATTGATACATTCATTACAACTATTGAGTATACATGTCTTTATAATCATGGCATTCAATGAGACAGTTTGGTCACTGACCTGGTGAGATTTGACGTCTTTGTCTTAACCGTTGCCGATCTGACCAATCCATCAGAACCAATATCAGTATCTGTCACTCGCCCAATCTGCCAACAATTTCCTGGCATACTGGGGTCCACAACAAGAACAATGTCACCTGAACAAAGATTTCTCTTCTTGACGTACCACTTGCTGCGCACCTGAAGTAAGGGAAAGTACTCTTTCAGCAATCTTCGCCAGAACAAGTCAGCTAGGTACTGAACTTGTCTCCACCTTCTCACATAATTGTCTTGCTGTACAAAAACTCCTGGTGGAACAGTAGGTCCCTTTCTTAGTTGTAGCAAGTGGTTGGGTGTTAGTGGTTCTAGATCACTGGCATCACTAGAGACCGTTGTTAAATACCGATTGTTCAAGATACCCTGAACCACACACATTAAAGTTGTTAACGCGTCATCATTGATAACCTGTTCTTTCATGACGGAGCTCAATATTTTCTTAACGCTTCCAATAAATCTCTTCCAAGCTCCCACATATGGGATGCAGCAGGGGGAATGAATTTCCACTCTATCTCTCTCTGATACAGGAATTGTGTTATTGAAGACTGATTCCATTGGTCGATGGATTGCTTAAGCTCCCTTTGAGCTCCTCTGAGTTGGTGCCATTGTCACACCAAACCGTTGTTGGCCTACCTCTACGAGCAATGATCTCTTTAACGCATTGATGAACGAAGTAGTATCCATACTGTCAAGGACCTCTAGGTGTATGGCTCTGGTTGTTAGGCAGGTAAACAGATATCCATATCTCTTGTACAATTTTCTACCCATCTTTGTCTGAAAAGGGCCAAAGCAGTACAACACTGCGTACTCCTGGTATCTAATACTTATCCCGAACCTCTGCAACCACATACTCGCGACCTGAATAACCTGACATCTAATGATAATGTTTAACTATCAAGGCCGAAACATGATGTTCCTTAGGAAGATTATCCTGGATTTTGCTTCTCTGGTTCTTCAACCACAAATCAAGTCACCATGCTCAGATAAACTAGGATCTAGCCTGTATACTTTGCTCTTACGACTCACTCTGGACTGGCCCTTTGCAGTATCTGTATTTTTCCTCATAACTCTGATACTGAACATACTTGACAATTGCACTTTCTGCTGTATATAGTTCCTGAAGCGTGAGAGGCCTACACTTATACAATCTGTTCTTCTGCTGCAATTTTTCCTTCAAGAAGGTCTTGAATCGCAATATCCA
Organism: Sipunculus nudus; assembly: GCA_026874595.1. NCBI lineage: Eukaryota > Metazoa > Annelida > Sipuncula > Golfingiida > Sipunculidae > Sipunculus > Sipunculus nudus. The sequence goes on from CM049307.1 coordinate 87,188,860, forward strand.
AGCTACTGTGCGTTTCAGTGCGTACCTAGACGAGTGCCTCTTGATCATTTTATCAATGGTACCCACTTTGACAGCCAGAGGATGGGCTTGTGCCTTTTGATGGACCTCTAGATCATTACTGATATCTGGAAGTATCAGTCCTGGGTCGTCGTATTCGGAGGGCTCTGGGTTAAGTTCCCAAAGAAACTCAGGCCCTCTGGTCCATCTTCTACTCTCTGTTAGTGCACTCACCGTAAGCCCTCGTGACACATCATCTGCTGGATTGAGATCGGACTTGACATGCTTCCACTGACCTACAGTAGAACCATCGTGAATGATGGCTAACCGATTTGATACAAACACATGAAATCTCTCGTCTCATTTTGTATGTAAGAGAGCACAATAGTACTCTCTGTGTAGAAGACACTATCCTGAAGTGGCACTGTGAGCTCATTTCGGAGCAATTTGTCCTGCTTGACTGACAGTGCGGCTGCACTCAGTTCCAATCTTGGAATTGTCATTTGTTTCAAAGGTGCCACTCTGGATTTTGCCATCAGCAGGCCATATAGGTGCGGAACCGGTGGTTTCTTCCATTTGAAGTTTGCCTCTCTCGCAAAGTTGCGTGGTGCCCGTCAACTTTCCCAGCAGTCTCGCAAAATGTCAGCAACTCTTGCAAACTGCCAGCAATCAATGAGGTAATCAGCAATTTTTAATCCTAGTGCGCAAATTGCTAGCAATTTAGCAACTTTAGAAAGCAACTTTGCCATTCGGCAGGGAAGACCTCCCGTCTCTCATACACGCAATTCGCTGGCAATTTTTCAACTTTGAAGATCCCATAATCCTCCGTTAGAGGGAGTCCCAGGCGACAATGAAATGAAGTGCCCCCGTCTAGCAATTCCGCAATTTGCTGGCAATATTGGAGTGATCTTATTCATCCGCTAGAGGGAACTCAGGCTGCAAACAAATGAAACCCCCCCCTAACAATTCCGCAATTTGCCGGCAATTTAGCAACTTTGTAGTTCTCTCATTGCTCTGGTAAAGTGAGCCCCGGCGTCATACACTGAGGGACCCCTCATATAGCAATTCCGCAAATTGCCAGCAACTTTGCAACTTTGAAGTTCTCTTTATCCTCCGATTGGGAGAGCCCTAGCCAAGATTGAAACGAGGGGCCCCTGTCTACCAATTCCGCAAATTGCCGGCAATTAAGCAACTATGGAGTTATATGAATCATCCAATAGGAGGAACCCCAGCCGAGATTGAAATGGAGGGTCCCCATCAAGCGATTCCGCAAATTGCCGGCAATTTAGCAACTTTGTAGTTCCCTGATTGTTCCGCTAGAGTGAGCCCCCACCGGTCATACACATAGGGGCCTTCGTCTAGCAACTCCGCAAATTGCCGGCAATTTAGCAATTTTGTAGTTCTCTGAATCCTCCGATAGGGGAGGCCCAGAGGAGATTACACTGAGTGGCCACCGTCTAATAAGCTCGCAAATTGCCGACAATTTATCAACTTTAGAGTTATATTAATCCTCCGATACGGGAAGCCCCAGCCAAGATTTAAAGGAAGGGTATTCTTTGAGCAATTCCGCAATTTACCGGACATTCAGTAGAGAAGATATATCTCCGGGGTTTCATATATATCTCCGGGGGGGGGGGCTGAAAATAATCTCTTACACACGTACTCTTCCTTGTCGCTTCGACACTCTCACTCAGTATAGTCCTGTGCTCGGTATAGTCCCGTGCTCAGTATAGTCCCGTGATCTCCCAAAACACAAAAACGATACTTCAAATATTGATATGTGGCAAGTTAGGAACGTACATGCGCAGTTCAACCATCCGAAAATCAACGTGTTACATACATTTAAATTTATAGACAGTACAGTTCTCTTTTCTTATTTTTTAGGAACTATAAATAATGTAACCCCACACACCGATACCCCCACCCATTCATCTTTGACTACGTTATACAAAGACGTTTAAGAGAACAGCTAGTAGTCTATTTTGTGAAAGGTGCCTCCTAAATGTCCTCTTTACACTGCATATTGAAAACTTTTCAAAATATGGGAGTTACAACACCTTTGCATATAAATACAAGATACGGAATTAAATTGAATGGTACTTACAGGGACTGGTGGGAGTAACAGCACCTCTGTATATACATAAAGAATAAAATTTAATTATAATTTAATGAATTATTTTGAAATATTTAAAAACAGGCACAAAAACAAAACAAATAATTTTAATATCCATTCTACTGAGACAGGAAAATCATGAACAAATATTTGCATTATATCCTATTTTTTCTTTTGTTAAGAATTTTTTTAAGTTTATGAATTTTACTTTATATTAACAGTATATGATATATATCTGAAGATTTAAACTGATTCACAAATTTAAATTGCATTAAAATTTTTACTTAATTTAGTCAGGTAACGTCACATTTTGCACACAGATATATTTCTTTTTCTAAAAAATTTAATTTTTAAATTTTCAAAGCAATAAATGTATGAAAATAACACTCCAGATTTCAAAATTTTCAATTGCACTGTTATTCAATGAATAGTTTCATATATTATCAAATTATGCCTACTGATGGGTTAAATTATATTTTGTTTAATTATTTAAAAGGAAATAATTTCTTAAAAATGCTACATCAGAAAAACGTGGCATCTCTTGGATCACTTCTTGAATTAATATTTCAAGAAGAGTTGTGCACATTGTATCAAAAGCAGCTTTACTATTAAAGAAATACAATTGACAATATCAAACCATGTGTTGTAATATAATTGCTGATGGTGGTGGTGGGGATGGGGGGGGGGGTTTGGGTTGGGCCCATGATAATATATGTATGTTTATCTCAGCAGAGATTTTCTGCCAGTGCTAATAAGGCTACCTAGGCAAGGTTTTATTGAGCAAGAGTGGGGTCTTGGATACACAAAATGCAAATACATAAGAGCATCTGAAAAAATGCAGTAATTAGAATAATTTGTAAGCTTATACTTTCAAATTTCAGAATTCAACAGATTAAACACACATGTATCCCAGCTGTAAAATAGTTAAATATACTTACGAGAAAATAACGTGCCATGGTTAAATTTAGGCACCTATTTTATATTTTTGTTTATATTTTAAAAATTTAAAAGATTTGGATTTACAATAAAATAATTAAAGATATATTACTAAAAAAGTCCCTAGCTTTAACATTAATTTGTGTTAAGTGACCAAATACTTTTTCCAGAACTTTTACAAACTGCAGTATTTTTGGGCCCTTTACTTTTTATAATATTTAATACAGACCTAATTTGTGGCATGTACATGGGAACTATATAGAGGAATATTTCTGGTAAATTTGTGAAAAACCATATGAGTGTTTTTGATCTTAGGTATTTCCTTAATGTATCAAAGGAACGATGTCGCAAAGACCCTGTTTTCGGCTTGGTAGGAGATCTTGGGGACATCTAACATTATGCTGAATTTTGGATTCCTCGGTCTTACGGATTCAGAACGTGCCATATCTACGGACGGACGGACGGACGACAAACAATGGACAACGACTATAGCCCAGATAGCTTATAGTCAGCTGAGCTGAAAAAGATAACAATGTTTCCATGGGGCGTGGCCCTGCAGCCCCTAAAGCTCCCCACTTGAACATTTGGATCTATACCCCACAAAATCTAAAATGTAGCAAACGCGAAGAACATGAATTAATTAAACATATACAATTTTCAAATTCATCTATTTCATGCACATCCCAGGCGAAGGGGGGGGGGGGGGGGGGGGCAGGGTAGCGGAAAAGTCTGCCAGTAGTGGCCAAGCTGAGCCAAGGCAAGCTGCCTGGAGTCGGTTAAATAACACAGGTGTAGGCTATACTAGGTAGGCTTGATGGCAACAACACTGACATGGTGTATGAAAACTTTTAAATTAAAAAAAATATATAGGTATTCATATTTAATTTAGGCTGAAAAGATAAAAATTTGTAAAATTCAGTTCTAATTTTGGGTAAACAATTGAATCATACTTGAATATATCTATGTCCCTGAAAAAAATATCCACCTATAGCAATTCTTAAGTTAAATGAGTAAATATATTTTTCATCAATTTTGGAAAAGTGCATTATAATTGTAGCCGTGACTTCAACATATATTACGCAATTCTTGCCCAATCTCTGGTATGCGAAAGAAAAATAAGAATATGCATACTAATTATGATAAAAAAAAGATCAGTGGTTTTATATTAGGCAGTCTTCAAGTGAAACCATGGGTTTTTAATGAAAACGAGGTTTCCCCTTGATGTCTCACAGGAATGAAGTCCTACCGACCAAATTTCCTGTATGGTAGGAGATTTTGGCCAGGTCAACTGTTTGTATTATGTTGGATTTGTGGGTTCCATGGTTTCAATCACGACCTGTTCACGGAAGGATGGATGGTTGGATGGACGACGGCCCATGACTATAGCTCAGCTGAGCCAAAAAAAAAAATATAAAATTAGGATCTATTCCATTCATAAAAGAGATATTGCGAACAACCATTTCAGGCAAGCCTCAAGAACACAAATATAGAACATTTTTTTTAATTAAAAAAAATTTTCAGAAACTAAACAATCTGTGTTGTAAATTCTGATCATATCTATTTTTCCTGCACATCAAATACACACACACACACACGACTTCATCACCCTGGCTAAATGCCTCATGTACTTAGTCAAGTACCTTCACCATGGCAGCCAATGGCTAAGCCCATCACTCAGCATCTTAGGTTACAGGAAGCAGTGTGTCAAAACAGCCTCACAGTGCCTATATATGTATGACCAGTTCAGTTTACAGTTCAAATGGGGTCAGGGTTCAGCATCAGGAGGAATTAAGAGTTCTAACAGCATTCACTTGTTTCTTTACTTGAGTTCAAAAAGTGTTAACATAATATCTAGAAGTACACCACTATAAACTGGGTAATTACTCAATTTTTGTTTATAAGAATTATCATGCTAGATCATTACTAATTCCTGAATACAACCAATACATCTTAATACTACCATAACAAGTATTGTATTATAAATTTGAATATGCAGAGTCATACAACCACTTTCTATTTAGATCCAAAGTATGTATTTTCTTACTGTATATAAGGTTTATCACTTGAAAGAGCATTGTTCTGGATTGACAAGATTTATTTCTTTCTAACTTGGTTGACCATACCACATGCATCCATACCTATTCGTTATTATTAATCATTTCCAGTTTCATGTGAGTTGGATTCATTATAGTGTTATTTCTTGTTGCCTTGAATGCAAATTAGTAGCAAATCTGGAAGACAAATAAATATATTACATGTTTTGCCGTTTCCATTAAGACAATTTGCTCTCAATATTTCTGAGGATTTTGCAGTTTTACAGTCTCATTTGTCTGATGCTTCTTTGCTTGTTTAGTAACTTTCAAGGTTTAATGTTTCACAAAGTGATTTTCATATTGTAAGGAAATCATTCTTTTTAAATTTTACGATTCGGCGGCTGCCATTTATTTCCTCCGTTACCTCCCCCAAACCTGCACCAGCTTCCAGTGTGAAGAAGGCCTTGGCATCCTCTTTTCGGTAACTGGCCTTTGCAGCATACTCCAGAAACGGATATAGCATATATTAATAGTTACTAAAACTTACTGGAGTATTCCATGTCCAAAGGCTTAGGGTCACCCCTATCAGGGATATACCATATATTAATAGTGACACACACTTACTGGAGTACTTCATGCCCGAAGGGTTAGGGTAACCCGTATCCCGGATATAGCATATATTAATAGTGACAAACACTTACTGGAGTCTTTCATGTCGGAAGTGTTTGGGTAACACGTATACCGGATATAGCACATATTAATTGTAACAAACAATTACTGGAGTATTTCATGTCCGAAGGGTTAGGGTAACTCATATCCCGGATATCCCATATATTAATAGTGACAAACACTTACTGGAGTATTCCATGCCATAAGGGTTAGGGTAACCCGTATCCCGGATATAGCACATATTAATAGTGACAAACACTTACAGGAGTATTTCATGTCCGAAGGGTAAGGGTTAACCGTATTCCGCATTCCCCATATATTAATAGTGCCTTACTGGAGTATCTCAGATCCGAAGGCTTAGGGTAACCCGTATCCCGGTTAAAGGATAAATTATTAGAGACTAACACTTGCTCCGGATTCGGATATAGCATGAATTAATAGTTACAAACACTTAATGGAGTATTTCATGTTGGAAGGCTTAGCGTCACCCGTATCAAGGATATTCCATATATTAATAGTGACAAACACTTACTTGAGTATTTTATGCCGTAGGGTTAGGGTAGCCCGTATCCCGGATATAGCATATATTAATAGAAATAAACACTTGCTCCGGTTACGGATATAGCATATATTAATAGTTACAAATACTTAATGGGGTATTTCATGCCCGAAGGGTTACGGTAACCCGTATCCAGGATATACCATATATTAAAAGTGACAAACACTTACTAGAGTAAACACTTACTGTTGTATTTCATGCTGGAAGGGTTGAGGTAACTCGTATCCCGCATAAAGCATATATTAAAAGTGACAAACACTTATTGGAGTATTTCATGTCCGAATGCTTAGGGTAACCCGTATCCCGGATATAGCATATATTAATAGTGACAAACACTTGCTCCGGATACGGATTAAGCATATATTAATAGTTACAAACACAGGAGAATTTCATGTCCGATGGCTTAGGGTCACCCGTCTCCAGGATATGCCATATATTAATAGTTATAAACACTTACTGGAGTAAACACATACTGGTGTATTTCGCGCTCAAAGGGTTAGGGTAACTCGTATCCCGGATATTAAATATATAAATAGTGACAAACACTTACTGGAGTATTTCATACTCGAAGGGTTAGGGTAAACCATATCAGGGATATACCATATATTTATTGTGACAAATACTTACTGGAGTATTTCGTGCACAAAGAGTTAGGGTAACCCGTGACCCGGATATAGCACTAACTGGAGTATTTCATGTACAAAGTGTCAGGGTAACTCGTATCCCAGATATAGCATATTACTCATAGTGACTAACACTTACTGGAGTATTTCATGCCCTAAGGGTTAGGGTAACCCGGATCCCAGATTTTACATATATTTTTAGAGATTAACACTTGCTCCGGATAGGGATATAGCATATATTAATAATTAAACACTTACTGGAGTAAACACTTACTGGTGTATTTCGCGCTCGAAGGGTTAGGGTAACTCGTATCCCGGATATAGCATTTATTATTAGTGACAAACACTTACTAGAGGAAACACTTACTGGTGTATTTCATGCTCGGAGGGTTAAGGTAACCCGTATCCCGGCAATTTGCGGAACTGCTACATGGGGACCCCTCTGGGTATAACCGTTGTGGGCTCACCATACTGGAGAATTCAGGGAACTACAAAGTTGCTAAATTGCCGGCAATTTGCGGAATTGCTACATAGGGACATATCTGTGTATAACCGTCGTGGGCTCACTTTACCGGAGCATTGTAAGAACTACAAAGTTGCTAAATTGACGGCAATTGCGGAATTGCTAGATGGGTGCCCCTCAGTGTATGATCGTCAGGGGCTCACCCTACCGGAGAATTCAGGGAACTACAAAGTTGCTAAATTGACGGCAATTGCGGAATTGCTAGATGGGAGTCCTTCAGTGTATGACCGTCGGGGGCTCACCCTACCGGAGAATTCAGGGAACTACAAAGTGGCTAAATTGCCGGCAATTTGCGGAAGTGCTACATGAGGAGCCCTCTGTGTTTGACCGGCGGGGGCTCACTCTACCGGAGGATTCAGAAAACTACAAAGTTGCTAAATTGCCGGCAATTTGCGGAATTGCTGGATGGGAGCCCCTCATTGTATGATCCCCGGAGCTCACCCTACTGGATCATTCAGGGAAATACAAAGTTGCTAAATCGCCGGCAATTTGCGGAATTGCTACATGGGGACCCCTCTGTGTATAACCGGATGGGGCTCACTCTAACGGAGAATTCAGGGAACTACAAAGTGGCTAAATTGCCGGCAATTTGCGAAAGTGCTACATTAGGAGCCCTCTGTGTTTAACCGGCGGGGGCTCACCCTACCGGAGGATTCTAAGAACTACAAAGTTGCTAAATTGCCGGCAATTTGCGGAATTGCTGGATGGGAGCCCCTCAGTGTATGACCGTCGGGGGCTCGCCCTACCGGAAATTCAGGTAACTATAAGGTAGTTAAATTGGCAGCAAGTTGCGGAATTGCTAGATGGCGACCCCTCTGTGTTTGACCGGTTGGGGCTCACTCTAACGGAGAATTCAGAGAACTACGAAGTTGCTAAATTGCCGGCAATTTGCGAAATTGTTGGATGGGTGCCCCTCAGTGTATGAGCCCCGCGGCTCACCCTACCGGATCATTGAGGGAACTACAAAGTGGCTAAATTGCCGGCAATTTGCGGAATTGCTACATGGGGTCCCCTCTGTGTATGACCGGCGGGGACTCACCCTACCGGAGGATTCTAAGAACTACAAAGTTGCTAAATTGACGGCAATTGCGGAATTGCTAAATGGGAGCCCCTCTGTGTTTGACCGTCAGGAGCTCACCCTAGCGGATCATTCAGGGAACTACAAAGTTGCTAAATCGCCGGCAATTTGCGGAATTGCTACATGGAGACCCCTCTGTATATAACTGTAGAGGGCTCACCCTACCAGAGGATTCTAAGAACTACAAAGTTGCTAAATTGCCGGCAATTTGCGGAATTGCTACATAGGGACCCATCTGTGTATAACCGTCGTGGGCTCACTTTACCGGAGCATTCAGGGAACTACAAAGTTGCTAAATTGCCGGCAATTTGCGGAATTGCTACATGGGGACCACTTTGTGTTTCACCGGCGGGGGCTGACCCTACCGGGGGATTCAGAGAACTACAAAGTTGCTAAATTTCCGGGCAATTTGCGGAATTGCTGGATGGGAGCCCCTCAGTGTATAATCCCCGAAGCTCACCCTACCGGAGCATTCAGGGAACTACAAAGTTGCTAAATTGCCGGCAATTTTTCGGAATTGCTGGATGGGAGCCCCTCAGTGTATGACCGTCGGGGTTCGCCCTATCGGGAGATTCAGGGAACTACAAAGTTCCTAAATTGCCAGCAATTTGCGGAATTGTTAGATGGGGACCCCTCCGTGTTTGACCCGATGGGGCTCACTCTACCGGAGGATTCAGAGAACTACAAAGTTGCTAAATTGCCGGAAATTTGCGGAATTGCTAGATGGGAGCCCCTCAGTGTATGAACCCCGCGGCTCCCCTTACCGGATCATTCAGGGAACTACAAAGTTGCTAAATTGCCAGCCATTTGCGGAAATGCTAGATGGGGTCCCATCTGTGTATGACCGGCGGGGGCTCCCCCTACCGGAGGAATTTAGGACTACAATGTTGCTAAATTGACGGCAATTTGCGGAATTGCTAGATGGGAGCCCCTCTGTGTATAACCGTAGTAGGCTTACCCTACTGGAGGATTCTAAGAACTACAAAGTTATTAAATTGCCGGCAGTTTACGGAATTGCTACATGGGGACCCATCTGTGTATAACCGTAGTGGGCTCACCCTACCGGAGGATTCTAAGAACTAGAGTTGCTAAATTGCCGACAATTTGCGGAATTGCTACATTGGGACTCCTCTGTGTATAGCCGTCGTGGGCTCACTTTACCGGAGCATTCAGGGAACTACAAAGTTGCCAAATTGCCGGCAATTTGCAAAATTGCTACACGGGGACCCCTCTGTGTATGACCGTCGGAAGCTCACCCTACCGGGGGATTCAGGGAACTACAAAGTTGCTAAATTGCCGGCAATTTGCAAAATTGCTGAATGGGAGCCCCTCAGTGTTTGACCGCCAGGGGGTTCACCCCACCGGAGCATTCAGAGAACCTTTTGGTATACAAAGGCCCTTCCTTTCATTCTCGCCTGGTGCTTCCTCGGACGGAGGTATAATATAACCGTTGGTCTGTTAAAGAGAAAATGCACTGCACAAAATCTAAAATCCCAATAAGCCTAAGTACAGGCCCTTCCTTAAAACCGACAGCTCCCCACCTCCCTCGCATCTGAAAAGTGGTGTAGTTCAAACCGAGTTGCCCTTAACACCTGTGGTTGAATACAACGGCTGATGCTGAACTTCGACAACTCCCCTAATTCATCCAACCAATGCTGCCATTCTTTGATGTCTGCTTCTGATAGTGGTTCATCCCAGCTGCATCTCTTCTTTGCTAGATTCTGCACCATCTTTTTTCCCCTTACTGTGAAAGGAGTCAGAAAGCCTAGAGGGTCATATATAGAACATACCATACCAAATAGTCCTGTCCTGGTCAGAGGCCTTCCAAGTGGTTTCGTAGCATTAGTAAACTGGTCAGAGTTTATCCTCCAGTCTACCCCTAAAACCCTGTCAAAAGGCAGGGCATGCAAGTTCAAATCCCCGTGTTTCGCTTCCCGCTTACTTTCTGGAATATGAGAAAGGACTTCTCTACTGTTGCTTGACCACTTGCACAAACGAAACCCACCTTTATCCAAAAGTCTTGGCAACTCATTTGCGGGTTCACTGCTTCTTCTTCTGTTGAAAATGATTTTAGAAAATCATCCACATAAAAATTTTGATATACACATTCGATCACTTTAGGACCAAATTCCTCTTTGTTGTTCTTCTCTGTCTGTTGCAATGCGTATGAACAGACACTCGGACTCCAAGTGCCCCCAAACAAATGTACAGTTATCCTGTATACATCAACGACATCGTCCGGGTTACCATCGCGCAACCAGAGGAAACGCAGCACGTCAAGATAAAACTGTGGTACTTGGACCTGGTGGAACATGGCCTCTATGTATGATGTGACAGCGATGGGATACTCTCGAAACCTCAAGAGAACACCAAGTGACCTGCTTGTAAGGTCTGGACCTTGTGGCGCTCTGCTGTTCAGCGAAAGTCCCCGGTATCGCGCTGCACAATCAAACACTATGCGCAATTTTGACTTGTGTTGACTGGTGACTGCATGGTGTGGCAAATACCACACGAGTCCATCATTTCTGTCCTTGTCGCTCTCGGAGATCTTCTCTGCGTAACCTTTGTTAATTAGGTCTTTCATGCTCTCTGTGTAATCCTTCTGAAGTTTTTGGTTCCCCTTCATTTTCTTTGCAAGATTCTTTAGGCGGCGCTCAGCCGACGACTTGTTGTCTGGGAGGGATGAATTCTCACGAAATGGTATAGCCACTTCATAATGTCCACTCCTTTTGCTAACTGAAGCGTCCATCACACTCAAGGCTTGACGATCCTCCATGGACAACCCCTATGCGTTGTCACTCATACTAGGACAATCTATTTTCCAGAAAAGCTCTAATTTCTGCTCTAGCTGGGATGCTTCGAATCCTAAAAATGCACTCTGGCCTTGTGCACACACTTCAATAGGTCCATTCAGTGACCACCCTAAGACAGTCTTTGTAGCGTATGGTGCTAGGTGTTCTTGTCCTTTAGGAGCACGTCTAACTTCAAGTGGTACTATAGCCTCTGGCGCATCCTGACCTATAAGGAGTTGAATGCGCTTATCTCTTGTTAGCAATGGGATGTCAAGGTCTCCCAGATGCTCCCATCTCTCCAGATCATGACTCCTGGCCAGATACTCTGTGCTGATGGGAAGTTCAGGTCTGGCATATAATTTATTCAGCACCACAAAGTCCCCATTATCTACTCAAGAAACGACCAAGCTGTGAACAGTAACATTCGTTTGACTACCCCTTTTCTCTAATGTTGACAATTTGAGCGTCTATTCTTCTCCCTGAGATTGCAGCTGGTGAACTAAGTCCAGGGAGCAAAACGATGATGTTGACCCACTGTCAAGAAGCGCATAGGTAATAACAGACTGGTTGTTGCTTGATTTGACTTTGACTTTCAAAACTTGCATGGCCACTCTGTATACGTCAGCTGATACATGATTAAAGGAAGCACCATATTCACTGGTAGTATCTATTGACTTGCTTTGGTTACCTTGTGAGACTGGTCCGTTGTTTCTAGTAATGTGCAGAAACTTTGTATGCTTTATTTTACATCCCGCTACTGAACATGTCTTTTCAGCCTTTGCAGTCAGTAGAGAAATGGCCCTTTCTCAAGCGATTGAAACATAACCGGTTTTGTCTAGCCAATTCGAGCCTTTTTTCTGGGGCCATTTTCTTAAACTCTACACATCTGAACAGTGAACTACAGTTGCTGTCCCCACACACTTAACACTTCCTGATGTTGCTTGTCTGACTCACCTGCATGGCTGCACTGAAACCTCGCTTCCTTAGACCAGACAATGCATTATTGTATTGTGGCTTGGAGGTCTTACTTGCGCCCAAGGCACCATATACAGTTTTTTCCTTTCCTTTGTTTTCCTTTGCAGAGAGTTTTACGAAACGAACCAGGTCTTCCAGTTCTGGATTTCCAGATGTCTCCCGAATTGTGACAACTCGTCTCTTCCACCTATGCTGAAGAAACACTGGGAGTCGCTCTGCTACTTAAACCAAAACTCTATGATTTACTTCTCCAAGACCATCCATTGCATGCATGGTCTCCTTGAAACACCTCAACTCATCAGCAAACTCCTGTAGCAATTCTGTTGCCACATGTGACCCTTTCTACCCATGCATTACAGATGATATACTTATTGCCAAAACGCTTAGCTAACAACTCTTTGGCTCTGATATAACCTCCCTTGCCCATGGCAGCACAACCTTCAATCACCTTAAAAGCTCTACCAGTGCAATACTGTAACAATCTAGTAAGTTTAGCGGACTCATCAACATCTTATCTGTCAACATTATTTTCAAATGACTTGATAAAAGACTTATATCTCACTGGATTACCATCAAAACTAGGAATCTCAGTTTTTGGCATATGCAAAGTTTGTATCAGTTGTCCCAATGGGTCGGATCTAGAGTTCTCACAACTTGGCTTGAACTCTTAAGCACAAGGGTTGAGAGTACAGTCTTGCACAGGGCCCTAACCACCTATTTCTTCCACTGGCGTAGACTGCAAAGACTGCACCCATGTGGTCACTTTTTCCTTTTCTAGACCGGACACTAGCACTGCGATGTGACTCTACATCTTCTTCGTCAAGTACTGCTTGCTCAGCCTCGACTTTAGCTAGCTAAGTTTTCACATCAAGACGTTTAATTTGATGCTGGAGCTTTAACATTTGCTGTTCCGGCTGCTCTTTTTCTTCTAGAGCTGCTGCCTCAGCGAACAGAGCTGCCTTCTTTGCTGCAGCCTCAACATTTAACCGAGAATACCTCGAACTAACATATTTCACAGTCTCTACTTTACTTTTACTACCTTTGCTCTTGTTGCAACGATCAATTTCTGATTTATCAAAATCACTCGTTGCAATGTCATTTATGTGTCTCTTTTCTGGGCCTTTCGCCCTTTCTTGACTGTTTTCAGCTTCTTCACATTGCAAATATTTGTCTGTAGCCTCATCTAACACAGTTTTCTTTGTCACAACACTATCTTAATATAGCTGGGCTTGTTCTCTCTCTTCATTTTCTAGTAATGCAAAATAATCCTCATGAACAGATTTCAAGTTCACAAATAATTTCTCAAGAGCAGTATGTTCTTCAAAAACTTTTTGTTTCTTCTCTGAGAGCTTCATAAGCTCATATATCTTATTTATCTTTAGGGTTACCAGTCTTTTGCAGTAATACGTCTACTTTTCAATGACTTAAACTTCTCCCCCTCAGTGGGGTTCTCAGTGCTATCTTCACTGGACTTTGGCATGACTACTGTTGTCAACTCGACTAAGTAGCTTACTGTCATTGAACTGTGACTGGTAGCCGAGATCAGCCAGAGAAATATGTCAGGACGCGGCAGGTTTTTTATAATTCTTTATTCTGAAGCCGGTTCAATCTACAAATTAACACATATATAAATTTACTCTAATGTTTAAAGCTACATCTAAAAGCAAATAAGTATGGACATGCATAAATAAATGAAATTCCTAATATGGATGTAATATATATATATATATATATATATATATATATATATATATATTTATATATATAATGTATATAAATGACTCTCAAAGTGTATGAATAATTATCATATCAATCATGCTGCTGATATGACAAAACAAATCCCAAATTCTAAACTATGTATGGCTTACTGATCAGAATATAATATTTTAACTAAATAAGAAGTCTATGCTGCTTTATGTTTACTTTTCTATACTGACCTGTTACTTCAACCTAATAATATTGAAATATTAGACATTAAATTCACTGATTTAGTGTAAATACTAGTTACTTGTACCACAATGCAGCAGTAAATAAGAAAATATCACCATTAAATCACTATTCTTACATAACACAAACATATGGAGACATAATTAAGCAATTCCTGTACAAAGCAACACAGTCATGGATGGCATTGTCCTTTTATGAGAGCTTAGCTTAGCTCATATCAGTGGTAGATTAACCAATGAAGGCGAGATATGGGCATAGCGTCTTTCATTAAGGGATATGCTGAAAGTGCAATCACTGTATTTGTATTTGTTAAAAGTTTGGAAGGACAATCTTACTTAATGTTACTTTGACACCTGCTAAACGCAAATGGTATTTTTAGGGGTATAAGGGGTATAATGTGTTATATGATTCATATATATATATATATATATATATATATATATATATATATATATATATATACCGCTGTCTACACTACATTATATGGACACTTTTTATTCTTTCTTTATATACATATACATGTATACTTTTCCATAGTTTCGAGTGATTTTCTTCTGAAAGCAGGTGTAGCACAATTGCAATTTTTTTTTTCATAAACTGACAAAAAACTTACCACTCATAAATGACAATGACAATAATGAAGGGTTACATAGTATGTATTGCATTTAATAAGGAAAATTGTTGAATGGCAGTGAACGCTTGTTTAAGCGCGTGTACATTTCCTTGAATACACGAATACAGCAACCAGTTATAGGATGGGTTTCTTACAAATATCCCTATTCCTACTGATGACAATGAAAACTTATTAAAAAATCTGGTCGAATATTATTATCATGCGGCTTAATATTTCACGGTTTGTAAGGTTTGTTGCTAAGAACAATGTCATGGCTTCAGTCGCTCCCTTTAAGAAAAAGTAACTATCATCCATTATAATTGCAGGCGCCATAAATGCCATGGAATGAACACACGGGTTTATCATACACGTGCTTAAACCGAGCGGCACGTGCTTTTGTTTGTATACATTTACACCGCCACGTTACCTATATCGCCCCAAAATGTAGTTCCTTGGGTTTTACAAAATCTGCTAAACAAACAGACAATCATATGCTTTAGATTAAATATTTATTTATATTTCTATTTGACATGAATGTTATCAATATATTTTCTTTATTTGTTCAATTGCTTTAATTATTATTATGATTTTCAGTTTTACCAGGCGATATGGTTTGCGTTCGGCAGGAAACAGTACTGAGCGCACAATGGTTTGCAAGAGATCTGTCTTTCACCTTCATAAACAGATCTCGTGCGTGGAGAATGGCATGTTATGAAGTGCCTAATACATTTGTGTTAAGACCTACTTCATGGCTCACAAATGCCAGCGCCATCTGTGAGGATTTTCTTAAACTTCTAATTCTCGAAAATGTTGGTCTTTTGACATGATAAATATTCAATTCTGCAGGTTTGTGACAACCTATAAGTCAATTTTCTAAGAGATGTAATTTTTGTTTCACCAATAGTTAAAAAATCATATACAAACCCTACAAAGGGCCATTTTCAACTTAATATACTGCAAAAAAAAACAGTATATTGACCCAGATTTTATTTCATTATTCAACAAATCATGACTCATGGAACCATGTTCAAAATATCAAAGAATTTCTCTTGTCAGGGTTCCCATTAAAAGGAAGGTCGTGGCAAACGGCCGTGTTTCACTTTCAAACTAGTGTTCCTTTCCGGGGGTTCCTCGGTGGTGTGACACAGCAATGGGTGTGGTTAAACACCAGTACCCGCAGTTGCCATAGTCACCGGGCCTGGTTAACATCAGAATAAAAATGAGAAGAAGATTGTTATACTGCCCTGTCATGTATTCCGAAACCGGAATGGAATTCTGCATAAACTATTTAGAGTTAAGCCAGTTTGTTTCATAAAGTATACAAGATCTTTGACTTGATTTACAAATTCCTTGGGGGAATATAATAGTCAACAGCAGAGATGGGAGAGGGGCGTGGTATTATTTTACTTTTAAAATTGAAATTTTACTCGGTGCTAATTCATTTGATAGTGCATTTTATAAAGCAATTAATAAGATGACTTGAAATATGAAATTTTTGGTGAATACTAAAATATTTATTTGAAGTAAACATGTGACCATATTCTCCATATGTGGACAGTAGGAAATTGGGTAATATATATATATATGTATATATATATATATATATATAATCAAAGTAATACATAGGAAATTAAATACATCATAGAGAAAGTGCTCAACCATGCAGGGGAGCATTAATAATGTATCATATACAGTTAGTTATACTTCATATACTACAGATCTGTTTCGTGAGTACAGCTGACTAGCCGTCTCACTCTTCAGGTACTTACTGAACTGGTCAGATATGCGGGTGTACTAAATGAAGTAGTCAGTTAGTACACACCTTCAAAACAAGATATTATAGATATTGGACTGACCGAGAACACCTTCAAAACAAGACATTATGGAATAATCACGTTGAAACATATATTTGACTGACCGAGAACACCTTCAAAACAAGATATTATGGACACATCAGTAGTTATAAGAACAAGAAATAGAGAAACAGTACAACATTAATCTATTATGTATGGACATTGAAAGAAGATAAAGTGCCATATGCAATTAAATGGAAAATCCTCACGAAACGCAAAGCCTACTCCACCACAACGAAAAAATGTTACTTATGCAACACGGAAAAATATTTTTTTATATGCAGACCAGAAGAAAGCATATTAAACAATATAAGCGAACACAAGGCCAAACACCTGCTTTGTAAGTAATCTCACAAATCTCCCCGGAACCAGCGCAACACCATAGCCACATGGGCCTCAACAACAACCCGACCGAACCGAATAACCCAAGACTAATTTTGCATATTATGGCGAACTTTACCCGCATATCTGACCAGTTCAGTTAGTACCTGGAATGTGAGCCATTATATGATACATTATATATATATATGTACACCTCCACTAAATCACATATTAACTTTGAGCAATACATGAAAGTAATTTTTTTTCTACCTAAGCCGAGAGAAGCATATGTAAAGAATTTTAAGTAAATATTACAAATGAAAAATTTAGTTTAGCCACAGTAATCTAAAGGTATGATTCATCAGCCTCCTTAGCATTTTGTTATCGGCTATTTTTATTTTATAGGTGTTACATCAATTTAGTTTATAATTTTCTATTTTATTATATACGGTATCATATGTACTTTTATATTCAGTTTGAAGTTGAATATCGATCGATGGGTTTGGCAAGTCGTCTGACATACCAGCTCCTCAGCCCATGGGCGACCCATTGGTCGATCCACCGTTGGCCGAAACCATTGGCCGATCGGACAGATCAAACAATGAGGCGTAACATATACATTCAACATTGTAGAAATATTTTAATATATTAATCTACCACATTGTTAACATTCTTACTTCATCTTATGAAAGTTAGTTTCATATACAGGTGCAGTCTATCAGTCTAATGAGTAATGACATTCTGCCTCATCGAGTCTCTCAAAGAAAACGGAAACAAAGACTGAATCTACGGTGACGCAGATTCCTTCTTAATTATCTAGTCCTACTTAATCAACTGATAATCCCGGAACTTATTTCAAATGATCGAACGTCCCTATTTAAATCTTAAAAATACTCGATCTACTTGTAACATTTTCACCAAACTTCTTTTAACAAACGTTATCGTACTTGGTCAAGGTCACTTCTGACCTTTGCTCCCGCGGCGGCCATGTTTACATTAACTCGGAGCAGTAACCTGTGACCCGCTGTGCCTCAACACATGTAATGTCGTTGTTATTACGTGGGGTACACAGTTCTACTTTGTGCCCCAAGTTAGTTACTGGTGCACTGTAGCCCGCCCCTAGGTGCTTTTCACAATTTAACGTTCACTTCACGTCACATTGGCTGGTCCATCCATGTGTGGCAAAAATCTGCATACATTAAATCGTAAGTGCCCTATCACATTTCAGAATCAGTATCCTTCAGTCATGAATAGGAATAATAATTAAACCCGTCTACTTACTAATTACGTGGAATGATTTTGCTGTTTGATTTGTATTTAGTCCTCGCCAATTTGTGATAGTTTCACATTCCATGGCATTTAAGGCGTCTTGCAAGCAACTTTACGCCACCCACAACTGACATCAGGAGCTCCAGCTGCACTCTTAGACCATTTTTGAACTCTTTCCCCACACGTTTCAGACAATAATCTTTGATAGCCTTTTAAAAAAAATTACAAATAAAATATTCAAAATTGCTGCCAGTGACAAGACATTCCCTGAGAATAATTTATATTCTATTTTCCCTGCAAACTCTATGTCCCTGCAAACTCTATTCCGTACCTAATCTATTCATCTAATACTAAATACCAGTTTTATGAATACTTTCACTTCACAAATCAGTCTAACACTCTGGTGATCTACTTATGAAATCTGGTCATTCTAACCATGCGTGAAACAGTTTCAATGCCAAAACTAAATTCTTTTTAAAAATATGGCCTATTTCATTACCCTCTTCATGACATATTTTAACCTTCCTAATACACTGTGTTTATTTATGGTTGTTTAAACGGTAATTGGTCTACCTGCCAAATACATTTCAAATTTCTGCGCATTCCATACAATTGCCGAACATAATCTCTCTATTGCGGAGTAAATGCGCTCTCTGGCTGCCAGAATACCGGGAGCATTAGTCATGCTTTTGCATGAGGATACTTTTCATTGCAATGTAAGGATAGTCTCATCAGATTCTACTGCTGCCTCCTTACAACAGTCTCCAAAATGTTGGGGCTTAACGGATTGATTAATTACTGGACATCGTTATGCTTTACTCTACGTTCCTTTTTGCATGGTTAGCAAGCGCCACATAACAGTTCAGTGAGAGTTTTACCCCATATGGATTGTTGGACAGAACTGTCAAGTTAATCTGGGGTACATATTCCTTGTATAGCTCGATGACACCTTATAACCCCTACATATCATCACTTCATACATTTAGACCCCATTGAGGTCAAAATAACTGCTAAATGCTCAGTATCTCCGAAAGTATTGGCACTTAACGTGCATCTGCCGGGGAGAGGTTCATTTGCATATATTGCCCACATAATCTTTAAAAGATTCATTTTGGATAGCTGTCCTATACCGTATGCAGAGTTACAATTCTCACATGGAAGAAGTGTTTTCATTGAAGTCCGCTAACATTGACTGTGTACGCTATTATCGTCCTGGATCACTGGGCTGTGACATTTGACCGTTATCCCTTGGTTCACATAGTTCTGCGAACTAATCCCAAGGGAAAATGCAACATATCTGGCCACTGGACAAGATTTATAGTGATAGCGTACCCACGACTAGCTAATCCTAAGAAATGTTATTCTTCGAACCAACAACTGAATTTAAACCCAAAATGAAAGATATATTGCCGCGAGTGGCGAGTGTTATTCAGAAAAGTTCCTGACCATGACATTTATTGCCAGGCAGAGCATAACATTTGTACGTCTTTTCATATTGCCTAGCATATGTCTGTTTAATACTATTTATAGGTTTCAAAATCCATAGCGACCATAAGTTTTTTCAAATATTTCCGATTAAGGTATAATTAAACAGGATTATTATTCATTCAATTTCATTTGAAATAGTTACACATTACTATTTTCAATGTTAATGCTAACCGCAAGGATTATGTCAAAATTTCAACCTTTAACGTATGACATTAAGCTTAGTTCATACAATAATTTTTTCCAGCTTGCCCCAAGGGTCGCTTTGGGATCAACTGTCAATCGGAGTGTCATTGCAGTGACCAGAACAACACGTGCAATGGTATAACAGGCGAGTGCAGGGACGGCTGTGATCCAAACTTCAAAGGACCAACTTGTCAAGGTATACTTATACTGTGATATACCCGTTCAAACGTTATTTCCTTTTTCCTTTAGTTCATAATGGTGTACTTGATTATCAAATCTTAGGAATATTATTTTTCATTTGTGTAGGTTGTAGTTACATGCACTAGCCCATCTACATCAAATTGAGAGGAAACAAATCGTAGTGTATTTATTTAAGGTATTTATAAACAGCATGTTGAATATGAAATCCATGCCCAAATAAGGGCATGTTTACTCGTGTAGTAAACAACGAAAAATAAATATTGAAAAATCTGAAAGTTAAAAACTTACGCTATTCTGACAATTCAATATATTGCAGGTAAATGTAAGAAATATAATTGAATATAACGTAATTTCATTCATATTTTTGTACAATGAATCATTATTCCGACAGCGGGTCGGCCAATGCCACATGGCATAACTAGTTCTAACATAGGTTAATTAACACATGAACGTCTTTTGCTAAATATATTTTTCTTAATATATTTTGCCCATGTACGTTCGCGGCTATTTGAATACATATATATTTGAATGACCATCAATAAACTTAAAGGATTTATTAAATATTCATATGTGCTTTGTATCTAGGTTGGATCATACTTCACGTCTTGGCACATACAGCAAAACGTAGAGAAATGATTTAAAATTATTTGAATAAGAATGATATTCAAGAAGAGAGAAAATCCGCATTTGCAACAACATTAGTACTACGTCAATTCAGACAATTTATTTGGCCGAGTTCCCTTCAGTTGTTTGGTTTTTGCAACAGCATTATAAGTTAACATATAGAAAGGCTGTTATGAAAAATAAAGTGTGAGACTGTTAAATGATGCAAGTAAGGTAATGATTTTTTTCTTTTTTGAAATACCCAATGTAAAGCCCTTGTCGTATATACAAAGAAACGGGGTGATTGTACACATTAGGAGGGATATCATATGCCGTCATCGATCATGCAGCTCTTTCTAATCGTTAGATTATGTGGTTGACTGAAGATAATCGACATATAGGACAATCTGCTATAGTTTGTTCACCTCACCAAACATTAAATAAGTAAAGCGGGACAACAGGGGTCTCGGAACGGACTATAAAACATACAACTCATTCACTGTTTTAATCGAGTTAATAAAGTACAATTAGGGAGATCTATGTCCGCCTCATTTATGGAGCACACTAGCAAAATGGATCAAGGAACCATTTGTCGAATATGGTTTAATATGCATTCTGGGGCCAAACTGGAATTCTTGAAAATATTATCGTTATATTATTAAAGTTCATAATAATATATAATGACTATCTTGCTATCGTACTGCCAGATTTACGTTGATGGTTATTGTTTTTCAAAATTTTCCAGATATACACACATGGTGACCCTCCGTAGTTTCCTAAGTATAAAGCGGTATTTCTTCGCATTATTAGTTCAGCTGACTGTAAGTAATCTGAGCTATGGCAATTACCCTTCGTTCGTCGTCCGTCCGGTCGGCTGTTGTCCGGCCATCCCTCTGTTAACAGGGCAGAAATCATAACCGTTAATTTGAAACTTCTAAGCCTAACGTTCATGTTATTATTGTGAGACCTAAACTGGATTTGGTGAAACTGGAAAACCATCCCCACGGGATGGTTTAGGCTTCGCTAAAACTGTCCACTCAATATAAGCACACGTGCATGATGGTGGCATTGGGCCAAAGTTGTGCAGTTTGGTTAATTATTTTATTAATTGGTAGTGTTGAAGTCTGTTAGAGTAAAATAAGCAATGATTGAGTTATAAACAGTTTTGGGAAGGGCCTTCCATAGCTAAAGTTGAGCCGCACGTTTCCTGTATGTCAATTTGGTTTGACACGTGGATATGTCACAGGTCAATATCATCATAATTAAAATATAAATCCGCCAGCCACAATTAATAATGCTTTCACTAGATCTCAAAGTGCCCAGGCATGGATCTCTAAGGTTTGATAATATTTTCATCATTAATTCATTTATATTAATTAATTATGATATTTTCATGTTTGTATATTTGTCTATTATATCATCTTGACATTGAGACCTGACATTGTGTCACTGTGACCTATTCAGCCAGTTACATAAAAATAATGATTTCAGCAACCTCTACGTTACATAGGCACAGCTTGTATCCGAAAAACTTCAATGCAAGTCTCTTTTAAAATCTGTAATGAGGTCGTATGACCTATATCCTGAGAGCTACGGGAAAAAGGCCATGATTTTGATCACTATGATAGTCACAAAGTGTATAAAATCTATGCATTGTGCCCAGATTTTCTTACATAACATCAAAAGACGGCCTACGCAAATTTGCCCGAAATGAGGTCATGATGACCTATATTCTGTGCACCCGGAAGTCAGAAAGGGCACAGATCTTAACTGTGTACCTTGAAATGGGTTATATAAAGGGAGTTCTTTGGATTATCTCCTTGGGATCCGAGATCAGTCACTGTGACCTATATACTGCAAGATATGAGACCGAGCATAATTTAACATATTGTATGTCAGGTTGCACAAAATAAGTTCCAGGGAGGTCCTTGTAAACTCGAATAAGAAACCTGCATTGTGACCTATATTCTGCGAGCTCTGTGAAAGGACATGATTTTGAGCACCCATACATCAGACGTATACAAATCGTGGAAGTTGGAGGTAGAAACACATTTAGCATCTAGAGAGTTACTGATAAAATTTAGGAAATTTTAAGTAAAGTCAACGTAACCAATTAGAGAAGGACTGTGTACAAGAAGCATGATTCTAAACACTCTGGAGGTCATTCTATCCATCTTAACATAAATAATAAATGCATCAAACGCCTGTAGGTCAAATTCAGCTGAGCGTCATGGCTCATGAGCAATTTGTTTTTGAGATTGTTGTATTTTTAGAATAGCAGGAAGTTTCCAACAGTTTTATGAACCCTGTACCTTGAAAAAGGAAACAGACTATATTAACAAAAACGTGCATGTGTCACTAAGCCTAGTTAACACCGGGATATGAAATGAGAAAACATGTGCTACTTCTGTGCAGTGTCAAATAGTCTTAAAATGAAAGAAAATTCTTTAGGTAGATATACTTAGTTAATTAAACATTTCAGGGCACGCAGTGTTTGGGTGGAAGTGACCGAATAAAAAAGAACACTATATTTCCACTTCACTTGAGAAAAAAATGTGTTAACGGTCAACCTCTGAATAAAAGGTGTAAGCACGCCTTATCTTAAATGAAAGGTGACGGCTATAAAATATCTGGGTCGGTGGATCAAAAGGGGGATGGACACAGGTAACAAGTACTTGGTTGAGTGGAATTTATAATTGATTAAAATGTGATGTGATGTTGACATGCCTTATTCTCCCTAGCGTTACCGAAGGCGCCGTCGGCAGAGTACATCGAATTGGCGAGCGTCCATCCGTCCTCCGTCACAGATTGACGTTGACGCGAAAACTTTTGATACATCTCATGGTGGGCTAGGTCAAATTCGAATATATTGACCTTGACGCATTTTTCAAGGTCAAAGAGACGATAATGCTAAAAGTATTTAAGACACATTCACCAATCCGCAGGATTGATACACCTCACGGAGGACTAGGTTGAGTTTGAATAAGGATAACCTTGACCCAGTTATGAAGGTCACAGAAGTGAAAATGCTAATGCTAAAATCACCATACAATATAATGGGTAGCACTTTTATAAAACTTCAGACAAACCTTTGGTAGTGTATTTTATTTTCTGTTGATCTTGTTTCTTATTTATATTACTCTCATCAACCTTTTAACAAGCGTTCTTGAATTTTACACTGGTATTCACAACCTTTTCTCAGCTACTTTCACAACAGGCGGGACACATACCGTATATGTAAAACAGATTACTTTTATCTTGTTTAGGTAATTTCACACCTTTATTTTATTGCGATATGTGGTGTATAGATAATAAACAGGAAATTGTCTCCTCAGGCTGTATGGTTTACCTCAATGATCCGTATGTTATGATACTAAATAATAACTATATAAACGCAAATGAAAACGTAAGAATAAACTTAATACCGAACTTATTGGTTCAGTCAGCTGAACACAAGAAATAAAATATATGAGAACATGCTTTGACATAAAGGACTCAATAGAGCTCTTGTACGTGATCACTACACCATGCTCATTTTAGAGGGGAAAGCTACATGAATTGGGTCAAGTCCAGGTTATTTACTAAGTGTGACTTGGAAGGGGTGTACTGGCATTGTAAGCTAGCCTACGAATCAATGTTTACTCACATGGTTCCAGAACGGCTTTGGCCATTTCAGGTGGTGTCGACTACCTTTTGGTCTCTCAGTGTCAGCAGTGATCTTCCAGAAGAAACTGTTATATGCTCTAGATATCTTACCGGGAGTAATTTGCATCGCTGATGATGTTGATGTGCATGGAGCTGATGAAGCTGAGCATGACGCTTATTTTGAGCGATTCCTTATTCGATGCAAGGAACATGACCCTGAAGAAGTGAAAGCAGGCTCCTGGTGAAAAAATGTTCGACAATTTTCATGGGTCACATGATCACTAAAGATGGATTCAAGATAGATCCTGAAAAGGAGAAAGGTGTCACTGATCTCCCAGCTCCCACCAATGTTGACGAACTGAGGAGGGTTCTAGGTTTGATGAATTGCCTCTCAATGTTTTTATCTAACTACTCCTATGTAGCAGATACACTGCAGATGCAGCTTGGACATGGTCAGATGTGCAACAGCAAACATTTGTCAAAGATAAACACGTGAAAACCAATGCCCTCTTTTTAGGTTACTAGAACCCTGAGAAAGAACTCATACTACAGAATGATGCCGGTGACTATGGTATAGGATCCTTGTAGACGCAAGAGGGTAACCTATTGCCTATGCTAGCAGGAAACTTAAGCCTGCTTATAAGAATGTTTATGCTCCAATTGAGAAAGAGATGGCAGCAGTCCTGTACGGACTTCAGAAGTTTCATCACTTCACCTATGAACGGGATGTTATTGGGATAACTGATCACCTACCGCTGGTAACCAAAACGAACAAACCTTTGTCCAAGGCATCGCGACGCTTACGGAATTTCCTACTTCAAGCACAATTCAACTTCAAGCTTGTGCACAGACCTGGCAAAGAACTTACATCCCGGATTTCGTGCGCAAGTTAACAGTGATGAACCAGTCCTGTTGGTGCAGTGAACAAGCAATCTTTTACCCCGATCAACGACAAACGGCTCGGTGAAATCCGCCCTGCGACCCAAGGTGATGCTACATTGCAACTCTTGAAAGAAAGCATCAAGAAGGGATGGCCGGGTAGGTGTGAGGTTCCGAAACCAAAACTACCTCATTGTGGATACCGAGATGAACTGACAATTCAGAATGTATTGTTCTCAGAGGTAACCGTGTTGTCATTTCCATCTCGCTAAGACTTGATATCAAGCGTAAAGTGCATGTTGGACATTCAGGCATGAGCTCATGCCCACTCAGAACCCGTGAGTTTTTTCAAGTTTTTTTTTATCGACTACTTACCAGACACTCAAGCAGAAACAGTTGTGACGAAAATGAAACATCACTTTGCCTGACATGGGATCCCAGAAAAAGTGATCAGTGACAGCGGTCTCTTGTTTCCGTCAGAGGTGTTTTGAACTTTTACGCGTGGATGAAGTTTCACACATAAGACTGGCAGGCCTGGCACAACAGATGCATTGGTGCAGCTGAAGCAGCTACAAAAATCGCGAGACGCCTCGTTAAAAAGTCTCTTAATAACCCAGAGGATCCATAACTTGTTTTTTTTTTAATCTGGGAAATACGCCACGAGAAGGACTTAGCTCTAGTCCCGAACAGTGTCTTATGAACAGGCGCACCAAAACGCACTTACCTACAACAAATGTACTATCAAAGACCACTATCATGTGTCTGATACAAATGTATCATCTCCACATGACAATTTTGACGGAAATGCTCCACCGGATGAATCCGTAAGAAGCGCCAGCTACAAGTGTGCCGTATAGGACCCGAAATGGTAGAGCTGTTAAAAGTGCAGAAAGACTAGACGTATCAAACTATTTAGGTAACGCAGTCACATACGTTTTCTTTTTACTGATTCATAGAAGGTTAAGTACTATTATTTTATCATTATGATGGTTTTAATTTTTTTTATATATTTTGTGCATTATGCTTTAGACACTTAGAGAGCAGAAGTGTGTCATTATATTTCCATGGCAAGAACACTATTAATTTAATTATGAGAATATACCAAGAACTGCCATCACATCTATTTTCCTTGAGAGGGAAGGAGGTTACGTGGTCGCACTAGCCGGTGCCGCCACCTTATAGACATTAGATACGATGGTCTTTACGGTAATTTTTATCTATAGTTTACTGTAGCAATCAGTTATGGCGATCTGGTTAATTTTATTTATCAGTGCTCGTTCTTCTTTGATTACTGTGTCTGGGCCTTGGCTACCCTCATGCAACACAAAATACTGCAACAACACCTGTGAACAGTTCAGTGGAAACTGTATTTGATGCGAATTGAAATACCATGGGCTCATTTTGTAATGAAACATGCCCTGAAAACTGCAAAGGAAACTTGGGCATTTACTCGAATCGTTTGTGCATCGAATGCAAGACTGGCTATCACAGGGCTACGTGAGACACAAGTTGTTCAAGAATCACTGGGCTACGTGGGACTCAGATTGTTCAGGAAGCAGCAGAGCCCAAGGCTGCTTATAAGACACAAATTCTTGTTTAGGATGCGATCCCGGGACATATGGCTCTCATTGTCAAGAGCAATTACTCTTCTAGATGTAAATATACAGACTGTTCAAGAAAATTTTAGGAAAGCCAGGATGGTATATATGCAGCACAGGGATTGTAAAGCTGACCGTTTTAAGCTTGCAACTGTGGTTTCTCTACAGATTTTTTAATAACCTTTAATCTTTGGAGGCAGGTGGGCACATATGACCAACTGTCCGGTAAAAGGAAGTTAAATTTCCCAAATTGCAGCAGAATATATGCGCTTTTCAATAAACATGATAATTCATCGCTAATATAAATTAGTATTAAAGAACGCTTTTCTTTCAGGTGAATTATTTGCAAAATAGGTTTGAAAACAGTATAAAGTATTAAGAATTAATTTTAAATGAAAGTTTTCTTGTTATGTCACGTCAAGATGAACTTAAGAAGTCTCACACCAGGTTCTTTTGCTAAAATCATCAGGAGCACTGTAGCTATGTACTTACCCCTCTTTTCAAAAGCTAGTCAAGTGGTCAAATGAACTGTTCAGACTACGTGACACAGTCCAACATTACTTAAACATCCTGATGAAGCAACGTTGCCGAATAAAAACGACAAAAAAATCAAAGCGTCTGATGGGAGACATTTTACATCCAATGTGATGGAAGTTAGTGATATGTGAATGCAGAATTATCTTAAAACCTAAGAGTTATGCTGGACAGCTACCACACTTTTTGAATTTGAACTTGCCATGGTCATAATATAATTTGTGGCTATAATAAAAAAGGCTTCCAATTTTCAATGCATTAAGCTATTTCTTCGCCTTAGGTTCATGTTCAATTGTTGACATCATGCTCGCTCACACAGACAGAATGTCTCAATTCGTGAATTATTTCGTATCATATTTAATCTCATATGCCACTGGTATAAGGTCAAATACAAGTCATATAAGACATTTACTGTATAGATAGAGTTCTTTATATTTATAAGAAGTCTGTAGAATTACGCAACATCTCAGAAATTAAGTAGGTACCAGTGTATTATTCATGTTTTAGTGTTCTTTCTAATCGTGGTAATGTATTAGATGTACCTAGTTTGTCGTTATATTATTTCAACTCTAACTAAAACAATTTCAAATAATTTTTTACAGTATCAAAGTATAATGTAAAATCCGTAAATATAATTTCATTTTGAAGGATATATATAAAGCGTCTGTGTATCTACTATAAGTTGTAATGTTAAACCAATTCTATTATTTTATTGAGTTACTTTAGCTAGCTAATTTCAACTTAATCACATATGAACATTAAAAATAAATGACAGCATAAAGACATATTAGCAGATTTATGTTCCTCATGTTGGATCAATTAGACATATGACAATATTTAGAGCAATCATTTTATTGCAAATTTATAATCAATATATAACGACATGTTTTATATAGTTGACCCACACATTCATTTATCCGCCCCATTTGTGTTATCTTAAACTTGTAGCGGCATTGATTTTTCTCTTTTGCCTAAAAATAGTGGTAACAAGACATAAACAGCCTTAATATAAGAAAATTAATTTATGTCAAATTTTATTTTATTTGTAGAATGTGCTGATGGCAAATTTGGGTATTACTGTAGCCAGAACTGCCCACTCGGATGTGATGGGGCATGTAACAAGACGACAGCTGTTTGCATCAAAGGATGTTTACCTGGACGTTTTGACCTGACATGTGATAGGTTTTGTCACTGTGTCAATGGTAGCTGTGAACAAGACGGTAACTGTTTTGAGTGTAAACCTGGATATTACGGATACAGTTGTAACGAGACCTGCCCCATAAATTGCAAAAGTGATAAGTGCAATAAAGATAACGGTAGTTGTAATGATTGCACTTCTGGCTACTATGGGTCACATTGCAGACAGAACTGTTCCGCCTCTTGCAGAAATGGTTGTAAACATGAGAACGGAGAATGTACTGGATGTGTAACTGGATATTATGAACATACCTGTACAGACCCCTGTCCAAAGAACTGTAAAAACAACTCATGTGAACAGTTCAGTGGATCCTGTATTGAATGCGAATTAAATTACCATGGCCCAAAATGTAATAAGACATGCCCTGTGCACTGCATGGGAGACGCATGTATTCAGTCCAGTGGTTTTTGTCGCGAATGCAAACCTGGTTTCCATGGGGCTGAATGTAATTCATCCTGCCCAGAAAATTGTACAAAGCAAGGCTGCTTTAAAAACAACGGTGAATGTATTGAATGTGTCGTTGGATCGTATGGAAGACTCTGTTCTCAGTCGTGTCCTGCCAAATGTGGAAATCAAACGTGTTTTAAGGAGAGCGGGAACTGTCCTACCTGTCTCGACGGTTACTATGGAAACATATGTGCCCAAAAATGCTCCGAAGGATGCAAAGGCCCTTGTGGAAAAGAAGGAAAATGCGAATGTCAAAACGGATATAAGGACGAAAAATGCACTTCAGGTAAGAACATTTTAAATCCTAATTATATCACTTTCAACCTTACACACTAATTACAGGACACGTGCAATTCAAATTTGAAATTAGGTATTTATGAAAGAATGCTTTATATCAACTGGTAGATAATGGATGAAATACAGCTTGATCAAGCTCGAAAGAAAATGTTCCATGGCCCATTGACATTGAATCTGGTGAAAGTTGTAAAAACACTTTTTTGTATTTGTTGGGCAGTTGAGAAAAGCCCGATAGTATAAGCTCAAAAATACATTATGCAAACGTCCAGGGTTCTTGAGATTTTTTATCAAGTACAGATTCTATCTCAGATTTTAGCTCAGCTGACTAAGACATCTAAGCTGCAGCGATCAACCTTCAATTTTTTAACAAGGCACGAATCGTGGTTGTAAGACACAGAACCTTTACATCCATGGAGGCCTTGGATAAATCACCTGATATTATGTTATGAGATTCTGCGAGCAACATTCCTAAAACATATTAATCATTGGACTTAGAATACTTAGCTATATCTAGCTATAGCGATCACTTTTTGTCCGTCTACCTGTCTGTCTGTCCGTCGTTTACAGGGGACAAATTGTAACTGTTGGACCTAGAATATTCTTATTTAGCATCCAGAGAAGTCGCAAAAAAATATCCTTGGATACCTGAAATTCCCTGATTTATGGAGCTTGTATTTACCCCCCGGAATAATAAAAATTTTGATACAAAAGATTCTTTATCTGAATAACCAAAGCATTGATAACAATGGTTCTATTCATACATATTGTTTCATTAGGTGGCGCAAACGCTATTTATTTCTCATTTCTACTCATTCTTTATTTATCAGCGGGAAAACCGTGATCAAAGGATCAGACGGAACACACATTTTATTCATTTGGCTTAGATATTCCAAACATTACATCAAGCAGACCCTCCGTAAACCTGATATTTAACGTAATTCTGAAAACTAGGGGCCAAAAAATGATTTTGGGCACTCTGACGGTCAGATTGGCACAGATTTATCTTTTACGAATCTTTTAAAGTGACATATATGAATATGAAACTGTGCATCCTAATGAAAAAGTTTACCTGCATACCTAAAACCAGGTATTGAAATCCCCTTAGCTTTGGGTCATGATAAAGCATCTTGGTAATAAAGTAAAATAAAAAAAAAAAATGATCTGATATCTCATGACAGGCTGGACGGATTGTTCTTAAAATCATTCGCCTGAAGATGCTTGATAGATTTTTCTTTCTTTTTATGAAGAGTAGTGACACAACCTGTATTTTTTAAAAATTATTCTCACATTATTTTAATTTTTTTAGACTCAAATTAATTACATGGAAAATCGCAGTCTCTCAGCTGCGGTTTTATCTAAGTCCTGAAACCATATATATTTATGGATCATGGTTTTTAAAATCAGTTCCCGAAGATTGGTGGCGCAACCTGTATTTTTAGCTCAGCTGACTGAAAGTCTACTAAGGTATAGGAATGTCAACACTCTCTATCGTCCGGCCTCCCGTTAGCAAGCCACATATGGTAACCGCTGATCCTAGAAATTTGTACTGAATATCAAGGTAGTCTTATAAACAAACTTTTTCGAAACCTGAACTTAGGTCACTGTGCCCAAGTTTGGCGTAGAAAACGGTAAAAACCTCGTAAGGTCACCTTTTGTTGCAAACCAATTTAAAAAACGGGTCCAGTGTTCATAGACTGCAAAACTTTATGCTTGTTGAACAACCAATCTGCTGCACAAGACTGGTGACGCCCAGCCGTTACCCCTAGATAACTCAGACTTGACAAGATAAATATTTTTTTAGAAACTTTGTTCTTCTACGCATCTTTAATTTTGTGTTATATAAGACTGCTTATCCAGCCTTATTTTGAGTAGGGAACAGATCGTCTTATGTGATCTGTATACAGTTTAGAGCATCTTAGAATTCAGGTTGTAGTTTGTAAACATGCATAGTAAATATATAATTTGGTTGCTTATATATAATTTATAACTATAATTGCTGCATCAGATTGACGTCTCCTACGTTAACGTTCCATGCATTTTAACGTACATATTGACCACACGTCACTATGATCCCTAGCTAGAGCTAGACACAAATCGCAAATGTTACAATAGGGCAGATGAAGTCTCAGTCTGGTAATCCCAGAGTAGGACACTGTGGCATATATTTATGTGCAATGACCCTTAGTATTATTTTTTCAAATTTTGCGTAACAAATAAGAGAGCGGTTTGAAATTGCAGGAAAAAAAATCCATATGAGGAAAGTAATATTTCTTATATTGTATTGAACTAGTTTTTATCAGGCAGCCTTGAATATTTATGTGTAGTTTTTAAAAATTGTGATATATATATATATATATATGTGTTATATATGTTTTATATACATGTGTTATATATGTGATATATATATATATATATATATATATATATTTATATATATATATATATATGTATATATATATATATACCACACAGCCCCTCGAGACTCGCTCCGCCTAACTCCAAGACCACCATCCGTGTCTGATACAAATGTGTTTTATCCACATGGAAATGTTGATCCAAATGCTCCATGGGATGAACCAGTGAGAACACGCCTACAAAATCGCCGTATAACACGCGTTATGGTAATAGTTGTTACAGAGTTGTTTAAAGTGCAGAAATATTGGACCTATAATACTATATAGGCAATGTAGTCACTAACGTACACTTTTTACTGATGCATAGAAGTTCGAATTTAGTACATTTTGTGCATTATGCTTTGTATACTTAATCAGAAGAACTGTGATATTATGTCCGCATGGCAAGAACACTATTTATTTAATTATTAGAATAGACCAAGAATTGTCATGATATTTATTTTCTTAAATGGGAAGGATGTTGCGTGGGCGCACTAGCCACTGCCGTCACCTTACAGACATTAGAGACGATAGTTTTTACGGTTATCGTGATATATAGTTTACTGTAGCAATAACTTTTGCCGAACTAGTCAAGTGTATTTATCTGCGCTCGTTCTTCTTGGATTACTGTGCCTAGACCTTGGCTACTCTTACGAAACAAAGAAAACTGCAACAACACCTATAGTTCAGTGGAAACTGTAATTGCTGCGAATTGCAATACCAGGGGCCCATTTGTAATGAAAAATGCCCAGAACTGCAAAGGAAATTCGTGCATTTGGTCGAATGGTTTGTGCATCGAATGCAAAACTTGCTATTACGGGGATAAGTGTGACTCAAATAGTCCAGGAATCATGGGGCTACGTCTGAGTTGTTGTTCAGTAGTTGCACAGACGAAGGCTGCTTAAAAGACACAGGTACATGTTTCGGGTGCCATCTCGGAACATATGGCTCTCATTGTCAAAAACAGTGCCCTCCTGAATGTTAATATACACAGTTAAACAATTCGAGGATTGTGAGGATTGTGTCAATGCTTTTTCGGGCCTTTTATGTGACTAGTCATCTCCGA
This sequence comes from Sipunculus nudus, assembly GCA_026874595.1. Classification (NCBI taxonomy): domain Eukaryota; kingdom Metazoa; phylum Annelida; class Sipuncula; order Golfingiida; family Sipunculidae; genus Sipunculus; species Sipunculus nudus. The sequence continues at coordinate 87,221,693 of CM049307.1, forward strand.
TTAATTGTGGAAATTAAACATGTCAGCAGGAGAGCAGCCTCCGTCTTACCTGCACTGGGGGCATCTTTGAGTGATGGTGTAATGACACATGGAACGAGGGGTGCAGCGCCCTCTGTGCCATAAATGGAACGTTTATCTGTAAACCAGGATATGGAGGTCACTCTAGTGCTGCTGGTTAGGCTTTATGGGAACAAGTTTAATAATATAAAGAAAAATTTTTTTAGAATATATTTTCGCCCATGGACACCATAACAAACTTTGATACAAATGGGGGTGTTATGAATGAAATTCATTCTAAATTCCAAATATGTCACAATGTTTTTTCTTATTATGAAAATGTGTATATGTATTTCTTAAGTATGGTTTCCTGGAACGTTGGTTTTAAAGAGGTTTAGGATTCCTATGAAAATCTCGACACATTAGTCATTTGCCATTCACACTCACAGACACACTCATTTATGAATTATACTGGTATTAGTACTATTTATGATACATATACCTGTCAGCTGAGTAACTCATACAAGTGTATACATGAACATCTATAGAAATGTTGGTACTAGCTGTAATATCAGTTTTATAAAGTTTCTCGCAATGTTGAACGTAAAAAACTGGTCAAGCCTGTACAGTTAAACAAATATAAAAACAACAGAATAAGCATGCTTAGTAGAGAGTTGTGTTTACAAGAGGACAATTGTGTTTAAACTTATCATATTTTATATTTTTCCTCTTAAATGATATTAAAGCCTACATTATATTTTTAGTTTATATTTAAGTTTGACATAATTTCATTAAATGTTAGGGGGCTTGCAGACTCTACTAAAAAGGGAGAAATATCCCATTGGTTCCATCTTGGCAAAGGTAACATTATACTTATACAAGAAACGCACAACACATTAACACATGAAACACAGTGGCAAGCAGAAGGGGGAGGACACATTTCTTTTACTTACATGGTAAAAGTAACGCAAAAGGGGTGTTTATTCTGATTAAAAATAACATAAACTGTGAAATTCATGACATCATTCAAAGTCAAGAAGGACAGTTTAAATTTTAGATATTACTATAGAGCAGACACGCCTAACTTTAGCAAATATATATGGTCCCAATAGAGACCGACCAACTGTGTTTCATATATGTATGTAAAACATTGAATATTTATCAAACGATAACAGAATAATAGGCAGGGACTTAAGTTTAGTACTTAACATAGAAAAAGATGAAAGAGAGATAATCCTGTGACTTCAAAGAAAATCACAAGAAGTTTTACAATCATGGATTAAAAATATGGATCTGATTGATATATGGTGAAACCAACACCAAGAGTCATTAAAAGATACATGGAAATCATATAACTCGACTAAAATTTTCTGTGGATTAACTTTTTTTCCATATCATTAGGTATGGCAGCACATCTGGAAACAACATGGATAGGATCAGATGTCAAAACTGATCACTCAACTGTAGGGGTTTATTTGAACCTAAAACAAGAAAAAAAGGGCTCCAGGGTTTTGGGTATTAAACTGTATAAACACTTAAATGACCCACATTACCGTACTCTTATAAAACAAACTATACCAGAAAATAAAGAATTCAATCCAAAAACTGAACATGCTTTGTTATGGGATACTATTAAATGCAAAATAAGGGGGATTTGGGGCAACAATAACTTATGCTTCTGAAATAAAAACAAAAACAAAAACAAAAAAGGAATTTCTTTTCGGAATTGGAAAAAAGCTGACATAATTAGAGTCGCAATTTAATTAAATTCATCCATTAAAATTCAAGAAGAAATTAAAAAAATTAACACTTAAAATTGAGAATATTTTAAAAGAAAAATCAAAAGGAGCCATGTTTAGATGTAAAACAGATGACATATGGATCGAGGAAAGCCATCAAAATACTTTCTGCAATTAGTAAAATGGTTGCACAATAAAAGTTAATGAAAAATTAAAAATAAATGATCACAATATAACAGAACCAGACAAAGTTTTGAAAGAAACAAGAAATTTTCATGAAACTCTCTATACATCTAACCAATTTAATTCACCAGAAAAGCAATTTTCTGAGATCTTTAAGGATAAAGAAAATTTTTAAATCCTTTCTGAAGAAGAACAGTTTAGTTTTGATCAAGAGTTACCTGATAGAGAACTGTTTAGCTGCATTAAAACCTTTCAAATGGTAAAACTCCTGGCACTGATGAACTACTCTGTGAATTTTACATTTGGGGGGGGGGGATATAAAATCAGAGCTGATGGCAATCTATAAACACACACTCTCTGGAAACACTAAATATATCTCAAAGAAAAAGCATTATTACTTTAATTCCTAAAAAATCAAAAGACCCTCTACTATTGAAAAACTTGAGACCTATATCATTACTTAATTTTGACTATTAATGAGTAACTAAATGTATAGCGCTAAGACTACAGGAAGTACTTCAAAGATTAAGCCATCCAGACCAAATAGGATTCTTACCTAATCGATACTTTAGCGAAACCATAAACAGATTTATAATTTAATGACTTTCTGTATAAAAAAATGAAATAAAAGACAATCTTATGTTAACAGATTTTGAAATAGCGTTCGATTTGTTAGAATGGTCATTTATACAAAAACACTTAAATTTTTCAACTTTGGAAACACTCTCTGTAAATGCATTGAGATTTTCTATTATGATATTTCCTCGTGTGTTTTTTATTATTGGGTGGGCTTCAAATTTCTTTCCAGTAAGCAGGGGGGTAAGACAAGGTTGCCCACTTTCGCCGTACTTGTATATTTTATGTGCAGAGATATTGGCAACTTGAATAAGAGATAGACTGATATAAGTGGTATAAAGATAAATGATGTAGAACATGTGATATCACAATATGCTGACGATACTGTATTATTATATGTGTATAACATACTTGAGAAACTAAATAAACTTAATTACAAACAAGCACTGGAAAGAATTAAAAATTTATTTAAAGTCTGCTCAGAATTGGAACCTGACACCTTTAGGAAAATAACAATCATCAAAGCAGAATTTGTGCCACAAATACATTACCAAATGACACTGTTGTCAGAACAACCCAAGACTTTTTTTAATAGAATTGGAAAGACTTATGTTCTTACATAACTCAGAAACAGATCAAATAAAAAGGACGACTGTCATAGCACTATATCATCATGGTGGACTGAATATGATAGATATACGTAAAAAACTTAAGCCAACAAAACTAGCATGGGTAAACAGATTATTTAAAGATGAGTTGAATCATGGATGCGGACATTATTTGATACTAGTTTTAATAATATGTCTTCATATTATTTCCCCTGTTACCTCCGAGAAGCTGATTTGATGCAGATTGCATTGTCAAAGAAAATAAACACTTTTTGGAAAGTATCGTTGAATGGTGTAATTTAAGTTTTTATAATCCAGAAACTGTTGGTGAATATTTAAGCCAGATTCTGTGGTTCAATTCACATATCAAGATTAACAACTCCGTTGATTTTTATAAAGATTGGTATCACGCAGGGATAAGATATATTCAAGATATCAGAAAAATGTTAATAATACTTATTTTTCTACACTATCAGTGAATTGGAAGAGTTATACAAGATAAAAATTAAAATAATAGTTTATAATAGTATTAACATAAAAATACCTAACATATGGGAATGGAAAATTAAGATGTCTAATACAAATCCTATTCCGAGACTTAAAATTAACAAGATAATGAAGATGAAAAAAATAAACGGTTTAAGCAATATATGCTGAACTTTTGAATAAAAAATATACAGCCAAATAGAGTTATGATGAAATGGCAGCAAGAATTAGTGGTTACCAACCAAGGTCAAGTGTTAAAGGCTTTTGTAAATATTCCATCATTAACATGAGCTATATAATTTAGATATTTCCAGTTTAAGATATTATATAGGATAATAGCATTAAACCCATTTTTGGCTAAGTTGAGATTAGCTGAAAATGACCTATGCACTTTTTACAGATGAGAGGAGGAATCCTTAACACACTTCTTTTATCAATGTGATCAAATATATAACTTGTGGACAGTAGTTTTAACTGGCGGGGCCGTTTTTAATAACCCTGGAATATTCTCTTTTAAAGTGATTTTGTTGAATTTGAGTATAGATAGATTACTTGATAAAATTATATTGCTTGTGAAATATTATATATATATATATATATATATATATATATATATATATATAGAAAAAGCAAACACCCTGTTTAAAAGGTGTGATAAATTTTATTCGTTTAAACTATAAAACAGAAAGAAATATTGCAATAAGCAGAGATCAGAAATGCATGCTGCTAAAAAAAATTCTGATTACATGTATTATGTAGTAGTGCATTGGCATATATCATATGTGTAGATTATTTTATTTTATTTATGTGTTGAACATGTCTATGTTTTGTTCTGTTATTTTGTGTTTGTGATTTAATATTGTACTTGTTTGTACTTTACCTGAATGGAATAAAAGCTTTTAAAAATAATCTAAAGAGCTGCTAACGTTTAAATGTGGTTGGCACGACCACTTACAGAGACTTTTTTTGCAAAAGAACTTTTGAAATTCTACCAATGTTTCTAAAATTGTATTATCTTATATTACACACAGTCATCGAGTTATTTACAAAACGAGGCGATAGCATGATGCAATGGACCTCGTCATTGTCACCGTCAAACTAACCCGGGAATTATACGAAAATTGCGAGGGATCAAAATGTAACCTAATATGATTAAATCTACTGCTCATGGAATAATACTATAGAATGTATTATGAATCATCTGAAATCATACGTCTGCCTATGATGAAATCCAAAGTGTGGTTTAGATCGCCTGTATAATAAAGGGCCAACATGTTCAGCAATTGATCGCCCGAGTTTGCTTTTAGATTTTTACAATTTACACGCACTTGTTGGCAAAGTACTTACCCATGCTTATTGCTATCTATAAATATATAGGATACGTGAAAAAACTCCAAATAAGCCAAACCAATTAAATGCAGCCGCGTTCTGATTATCCTGCCGATTTGTGTGTCAGGCATGTGGAACGCGCCCTTTTGTTTTTGATTGCGCAATCGGCTGTCCTCGCGGGGCAATGAAACCTGAACGACCACACGCCTCGCTATCCCGAGGCCACACCTAAGGTGCGATCTGTCTCACCTCGGCCTCACCAGCGGGTACCGAAAGTATGTGGCAAAGAAAAACGCCGAAATATAAAACTAGACATATTTTTTAGCGGTCCTCGCTTTCTTTTGATCTAAGGAATACTCCTACACGGACTCAATTTTACACTACAGCGGGTCATGAACTTATTTCACGGTAAAGGAGGGGAGCTGCGGATGTTTTCACGGTCCCCACACCATTCCTGCTTTCGAGTTATCAAGCGCACTGATGAATTACAAATTATTCCATTTCATGACAAGAAACCAATCTATAAATGAACTAATACTCATCTGCGAAGAGTTTTGATAAATTTAAGAGATTTCTTACTGAAAATTCCTGATAAATACATGACGAATGTACCTGTCATAGGCACTGGGGGGGGGGGGGGGATCAGATAATATGACGAGTTTACTCGTCATAGGCAGCGAAAGTGTTAAATTAGGACTTGGGCATAAAGGTGTATCATATCTTTAATATTTCCAAGCCACAACAAAAACGCCTGAAAGATTTTGTCAGAATTACAAGACTATAAGCCTATTCACTCACCCAATTTTAATGGAGGACTCGCCAAAACATTTAACGAACATAATAAGAAACCCGGTAAGAAAATGTGAAGCAGCAATAAGAAATAATGTACCATTAATATTCCAGTACAGTGCATAAATGACTTTAACTACAATTGCGGAAAGAAAACTTTTAAAACTTCTAAAATTAAGAACAATGGGAATTTCTAATAAATTACAACATCAGAGGCTACAAGGTCCGGCTTCACAGCATTAGAAGATGAGCTGCCTGCAAGTTTGTTACCGAGTTTAGGAAAGATCGGATCCATGAGCGACATAAGAATCCTGCATGTCATACCATACAGCTATAAAAAAGAGTGAACAGGATAGGATGTAGAAATACGGGAAAAAGTCACCAATTTTGCTTATTTTTAGCACAGGGATTGTAAAGATGACCGTTTACTGCCTAAAACGGTGGTTTCTTTACAAATCTTTTAATTACTTTTATTATTTGGACACAAGAGGGTACATGTGACTAGTTGTCAGATAGCAGGACGTTTCCTTACAGGTGAGGTATTAGCAAAATGTACTTGGCTGTTACCAAGGTTTTAAAAACAGAACAAAGTATTAGGAATTTATTTTAAATGAACGTTTTCTTGTTATGTCACGTTAAGATGAATTTGAGAAGTCTCACACTTGGTCCTTTGGTACTATTATTGGTGCACTGTGCCTGTGTACTTTCCCCGATTTACGAAAGCTTGTCAAGTGATTAAATGAAATGTTCAGGCTACGTGACACAGCCCAACATGTCTGTTGAAGATATGTTGACAAAAAAACACCTAAGTAAATGTTATCAAAGGCTCTGATGTGAGACTTTTTACAGCCAAGGTGATGGATGTTAGTGAGATGTGAATGCAGAATTATCTTAATACAGTAGAGTTATGCTGGACTGCAGCCACCCTTTCTGAATCTGAAACTGCCTTGATCATAATGTTACTTGTAGCTGTAATAAAAAGTCATTCATATCAATACAAAAGGTTTAAGTCAATGCAATCTCAATTCGTGATATATTTCGTTTTATATGTAATTTCAAATATCACCTATATAGGTCGAAATGCCAAGTCTTATAGGGAAGTTACTCTATAGATAGGGTTTTATATATGTCCAAGAAATCTGTAGAATTACACGTCTTCGAATTTAAAATGGTATTAGTGTATACTCTATGTTTCAGTGTTCTTTCAAACGATGGTAATTTACTTGTTGTACCTAGTTTTAATATAATATTATTTCAAATCTAACCAAAACAATGTCATATATTTCTGGCATATAAGAAACTTAGGTAAAATCCGTTTATATAATTTTATTTTAAAATATATTTATAAAATTTTTGTGTATTTGCGTATCAGAGTAATAATGAGCCAATTTTATTATTTTATTGAGTTACTTTAGAGTTTACTCTAATTTAGACTTAATCTCATATGAAAATTAAAATAAATGACAGCACAAAGACAGGGTTGCAAATTTATATTCCTCATGTCAGATAAATAAGATATATGACAATATTTAGAACAATCATTTTATTGCAATTTTATAGTCAATAGATTACCACAAATTTTATATACAGTAGAGAGCCGTTTTTCCGAAAGCGTCAGGGGACAAGCTTTTCTTTCGGAAAAACGAATTTTTGGAAATTCGGTCGGAGGTCTAGGGCCAAATTCGTACGACAGTTAATGACTAACTTAACGCAATATTACTGAGGTAACACCGTGTTTCTTTTTGACCCACGTAATCTACGACGGGAACTTATAAAAATATTGATTGCATTGCAGAGTTTGATAGATAAAACGGATTTTAACCTGTTTTAAGGATACTTGTGGGCCATTTTTTCCAACAAATTTACGGGAAGGAAAGGTCAAATGACATCGCTATAATTGTAGCTCGGTAAATTCTTTTACAGCCCACAAGCGGCGCCAGTGCGGCACACGCAAAACGCAGTCCGTTTTTTTTTCTTTAACTCCATATCTCTAGCAAGTGACAGCAAGGAGATCATATTTAACTGATGTTTAAATTGATAGTAAATTCGAGATAAGGAATAAGCTAAATAACTGTGAGTTTAAGTAAGTGACACAATAGCTCTCTCGGAATGAATTGTATGGCCAGGCCCGCGTGCTATGGCCTCGCATCTATACCTACTTGACCACGAGCGATGGGCGAATGGTACCGCACCAATACTCTTGCGAGTAAACTACCAAGTTGTCTGGCCTGACATCCCATCCAAAGCCAACGAACTATGCTTTCTTGAGTACAAACGAGATATGGATGGTAATACACAAGTGCTATTGGAAAAACTGCTCAGCCGCTTAACAGGGTTATACGGAGCCTGGCGTTGCACGATAAGTTGTTGTTATCACACCTTTTGCCCAACGACAGCAACAGCCCAGAACTAATTAATTAGGGTCACCACTCGGCTTCACCACCTGACTGCAGGCCTATGTGATTCGTAATTACAAAAATTCATTTGAGGTGTTTACATGCTTGAAAATTTTTCGGAGAAATAGAATAAAATTTCGGTTCCCCATTTTAAATTTCGGAAAAACGAAAATTCGGCATTCGGAAAAAACGGCGCTCTACTGTAGTTGACACACACATATTCATTTATCCGCCCCGCTAGTGTTATCTTGAAGTTTTAGTGGCATTCAGTTTTTACTTTTGCCTCAATATAGTGGGGACAAGACATAAATAGTCCCCATATAAGAAAAATTACTTATGACAATTTTATTTTATTTGTAGAATGTGCTGATGGCAAATATGGATATTACTGTAGCCAGAACTGCTCCGTCGGATGTGATCGGGCATGTTACAAGACGACTGGTCTTTGCATCGAGAAATGTTTACCTGGACGTTTTGGTGTGACATGTGAAAATTTTTGTTATTGTGTCAATGGTAGCTGTGAACGAGACGGTAGCTGTCCTAAGTGTACACCTGGATATTACGGATACAGTTGTAACGAGACCTGTCCCATAAACTGCAAAACTGGTAAGTGCAAAAGAGTGAATGGTAGTTGTAATGATTGCAGTTCTGGTTACTATGGGTCACATTGCAGACAGAACTGTTCCGCCTCTTGCAGAAACGGTTGTAAACAAGAGAACGGAAAATGTACAGGATGTGTAACTGGATATTATGAACATACCTGTACAGACCCCTGTCCAAAGAACTGTAAAAACAACTCATGTGAACAGTTCAGTGGATCCTGTATTGAATGCGAATTAAATTACCATGGACCAAGATGTAATAAGACATGCCCTGTGCACTGCACGGGAGACGCATGTATTCAGTCCAGTGGTTTATGTCGCGAATGCAAACCTGGTTTCCACGGGGCTGAATGTAAATCATCCTGCCCAGAAAATTGTTCAAAGCAAGGCTGCTTTAAAGACAACGGCGAATGTATTGAATGTGTTGCTGGATCATATGGAAGACTCTGTTCTCAGCCGTGTCCTGATAAATGTGGAAATCAAACGTGTTTGAAGCAGAGCGGGAACTGTCCTACCTGTCTTGACGGTTACTATGGAAACATATGTGCCCAAAAATGCTCTGAAGGATGCAAAGGCCCTTGTGGAAAAAATGGAAAATGCGAATGTCAAAAGGGATACCTAGACGAAAAATGCACTACATGTAAGAACATTTTTGAGCTTAATTATGTTACTTTCAACCGTACACTAATTTCATGACACCTGCAAATAAATTTTAAATTAGATATTTGTGATAGGATTCTTTTTATCACTTGGTTGTTAATGGACGAAGTTAATCAAGCCCCAAAGAAAATGTTCCATGGTCCATTGACAATGAATCTGTTAAAAGTTGTAAAAAAAAACTAAAACGTTTTTGTCTTTGTTTGGCAGTTGAGAATAGCCTGATAGGCTAAGCTCACATATAAATTATAGAAACGTCCAGTATTCCCGAGTATTTTTTTTCAAGTACAGATGCTATCTTAGATTTTAGCTCACAGGACCCACTTATAAAGAAAGATTGTTGATGCACTTTAAGCCAAAATTTTCATCCCAAACCTTCCTACTTGCACAAAAAGCTGACCTGCCATTAGGTGAAAACCTGATTAATTTTGTTGGGTCACAAGGTCAAGGTTACAGGGGCCATCTCTTAACATATATATATCTAGTAGAAAAATTACCCTGGCACCATCAGTAACCTAATTTCATATGAATCCTAATCGTAAACGACGAAAATATTTTAAAATAAGATACAGGGTGATACTGAAGAAATATGCTCCAAAACCTAAATTTACGTCACTGTGGCCTATATTGTCCGAGCTATTGGAAATAAACAGGATTGTCCTTTATAGTTCAAATACAATGCAATCCCCTTCTATTTGTCAGAGTCATCTGGCTTATCAAACCACTTTACACTATGCACGTGCAACCAGGCAAGCAAAGCTTTAGTTAGCTAAGGATAAGTTCAAGTATATCCGGGACCATAATATATCTGTCCAGGAATGCTATATATGTCAGGAAAGAGAAACCATACTTGCAAGTTAACAAACCAGGGATCTGTATAAAAACTCTATGTTACACATGTGATTGAACTGGTTACTCGTGAGTGCATGGATGGATCCGGATAGAATGCCGCTTACATCTTGACCATGTTTTTATGCTTCCAGTTTAACTATAAAAAATAAAGAGTGAATAACACTGTACTTTGCTACCACCTTAATTGACTCAAATTGTTTAACATTCTGACTGAAGTTCAAACTTCACACAGAGAATTGTTTTCACGTTTGTAGTCCCGGTAAGTAAATATAAGAATGATACAAATCTCGAGCAGCACCAAGACGTATATTAAACATTGTCAAATTATACAATATGGGATATCATTTTGATATGAAATTTAAAGTTAATTGATGATAAGCTAGACATGAACTATTTATTTTGTTTGTAACATTTTAATTTCAGCTTACTCTCTACCCACGTGGCATATTCCTGTGGTGATATCACTTGGTATTTTATTTATTGTCGTTGTTGTTGTCATACTTATCTTCGTCAGGTACGTAAGCATTTCATGATCAATAAAAAACAGTTGAAAATGGTCTCTGTTTATTTTATTGGCTTATCAGCAATTTGGTGGTCATTTGTGACGCAAGTCTTAAACAGTCAGGTGGACTATAATAAACTTGTAGAAAGATGGAATATTTGCTTTATCACCTTGCTGCTTTCTACATATATTGGTTATCCTTTCAATGGTTTGCATCGTATTACCAAGCTTTTCGAACAATTTTAGGATATACATCTCCCGCCTGCGTGCGCGAATGGCAAATGATACAACAAAAAAGCAGACTGAAACAGCTGGTGAGTTTGGATTACATTTATGACTTCCCCTTCAAAACTGCAGTGGAATTCTAGGATCCTCTTTAGAGATGATTCATTATTAACTACAAATAGCGGAATTGAGACTCATGGGTAGATATATATATATATATATATATATATATATATATATATATATATAAATATATATATATATATATGCAAAAACTAAGCCATTCTTGTCATTGTTAAGCAATACGCTTAAACATGTGTATATCAAGATATACAACCGAGTGACCCTCAAATATCATGATATTCTTATATTCTAATGTAAATGTGTACAAACCATGTTTTATCCTTGTCTTACAAATATTAAGATTTTATCTTTTAAAAGATTTTTTTCCCCAATTTAATTGAAAATTTATAATGGCATTGTCCATTATTATAGAAATCAACAATAACATTAAGAAATAATGCCAGTATTTGATACCTCTCATGGTAAATATAATTAAATGACAGGGATCCCTTCTAATCTTATTTGATTTTGCAGGTTTTATCGTTCTCCATTAACGTATTTTAAACCAGTTTCTTGTACACCCATAGGTAGATCAATTTTTTTACCTTATTCACGTAATATAAATTTAATCCTCAAGCAGCCAAGCTATTTTTGCCACTTAAATGACCGAGTGGGGTCATTTAAGACCCATTACATTTTTTTCACAGAAATAACATATTTTAACTGTTCCCTTTGTGATTATCCTACCTATGCTGCATCCATATTTTATAACACATTCTACAGTGTTCGAATGACAGTTAATCATCGTTTCCCTCCACTCATAAAAAAAAGAATACAAAAGTCACAAACACAACTGAACGAATATTGTATGAACACAATTCTATTGACTAGGACAATCATTCGATATTTTGTTCCTGACAACCTAATTGTCTTTGTTGAAATAAGGCTTTGAGAAAAATAATAGTAGGGTCTTGTTTGATTGAAATAATTATTACAGTTTCCTAATATTATGTAAACATATAATGTAAAAATATTTATGAACAAGCTACTCCAAAGTCTTCTTTCAAGGGGTACTATGTCCCTCCATCACAGCTCAGAGTTATTTGTTGTGACTTACGGGATTAAATTGGATGCAGACAAGCAAAAGCTATTCGCTTATCATTTACAAAGAGACCAGAACTCGGGAAATTGTGTTATAAGATTTGGGTGAATGGGCATTCCTTCCCATTGGCATTGTTTACATATTTCTGAAACCAGCAAGTTTGCCACAGGTTTTCAACACCAACAGCCCAATCCCTGTAAAGAATATATGATACGTTAATGGAGGACTAAATTGGCACATTCATGTTAGAAAAAAAAATTGGGATTAAACTATCAAAGCGCAAATATAAATACATGTTTGGGGTCATAAATGAGTCCACTTTGTCGCTTGAGGGGTAAATGCGTGGCATGTGATACGTCTTAATTATTAAATTTGATTATTATTTAATTTTCTGTGGAAACATAAAGAATAGGAGACATTTTCTCTCATTATAGAAAGGTTTGATACAAACATGGAGGGCCAGACTTATGAAACAGTTGAAGAATTCAACCTTGGAGACAATACACGTTATGAAAATGTAGAGGTGAGGAACACTTTAAATACAGATAGATTATATTAATTAAATATTGATGCAAAATCGCTACATTATTATATGTGATATATCTATTCAAACAGGTAGCAGGGAGTTCACATGAAACAGAATTTGTTGGTGGTGCAGTCAGGGTCGACAGCTCATCTGGTAAGTTATTTTTTATAAATTGACCACTCAGTACCATCACAAGCCAGGGGGACAATGTAGGTTTAACAGAAATGTTTACTTCTGTAATTTTGTCCTGATAATAAGTCTAATTAGCGATTTATGTTTTAAATCCAAGGAAAATAGCATAGAGTCCACAGTACACCTATAGCCTTGGATGTTGCTTGTAAAAGGGAAGGACTTAATGGTCGATTGTTATACGCCATGGAGGCCATGGGATATTTTAATTCTTTTCATGTGGACGTAACCGCCTCACATTTGGTTAATGCTTGCTTTACTAAGCACTCTTTACATCTACATAGTTCCATTTCGGTTTTTTGACTACGCGACATGTACTTTTACTCGATTATATTGGCGTCAACCTAGCTTGGTGTACCATTTATGTGGGTCCTGGATGTGTGTCATCCCCAGCCCCGTCCCCATAACATCGAGAAACCCCGAAAGGCGCTCTGGTTTTTGAATGAAACATGACTTTTAGGCAGAGTGTCTCCAGTAAACTTGCAGAGCGCTCAACCTGGGTGGGGGCCGACCGTGAAAAATTTGACCGATTCGGCTGAGATTCGATATTCCGAATTTTGGTCCTGTGCTGTACCATGACCTGACAGATTAGCGTTTTTAGTATTCGTACTAATGGCATGGTACATATTCTAGATATTCTACATTTTACCGGTGTTTTATGTGCTCTGTTAAGTGCAGGAGTACGGATAAGGAAAATTGACCGGAAAGCACCAGGTAATAGTATAGATTATAAAGCGCAGTCCGAGATAGAAAGCATTTTCATGCGCCTGAAGATACCTCGTGACACTAAATACCTTAGCAGGCTTCTTTAGCAAAATTCTTAGGTTGGGCATAGTTATGTTTACTCCCATTAGATAAACAAGTTCATGTGAAACAAAGAGAAGCTGATCCGATGTTAGGGAAATTGCATTTGATGTTGCTCCGACATGATCCCTCTGGCAAAATTTCCTGAGACAACTTGTCTGAACAGCGAAACCATGTGTTTCAAAAGTAACATTCATGAGCCAGAGTGTTGATTGGAAAATACAAGAGGAGGAGAACGCTGTGTTAGTGAACCGAGTTCAAGAAATTTCAGGTAAATCACTGGGGGACGTAATTGTCAGTTTTCATTATAACGACCGTGTATATCATTAAAATTATATGATAGTATGTGGTTTTGCTTAGTCTGGCGCTTTGAAATAGATTTGGAATGTTTAAATCTCTGACTTTTTCACATGCAAACGTAATATCAAACATCAGCATAATATTAAAAAAATATGAAGGTTATGCAGAGTAGATTTGTGTCCTGAAAAACTGGCGAGCGTCAGCGCGTATTTGCTTTTGTGTGTAATAACTTTATTATATCCTTTTTTCGATACAGCTAAATCCATAGTCCAGTTCCTTGGAAGGTTTATTTAATCCATTCGTCCTGACGTACCTTCATTATTTCCGTACGTTTGACGTGTCTGTGGAAATTTGTTGAGCATTTTTTGGTGAAGTTTGGTGTGTCTTTCATGGAATTTATCGAGAATCTGTTTACTACCGATTTGTTTAATTTGATATTGAATTGCTAGACAATGATGGTTTACACAGGCGGGATGTTGCAGAAGTTTGGCGATAAGCGTCCCAGGCTGCTGAAACCAAACAGCGGGAAGTTATGGTGCTCCTGCTACTTAGGAAGCACAGCGCGATTCCTGTGAACGAAAGCGATAACGCGTAGAACGACAAACGTAGCACGTAGAGTGAACCATATCAAAAACGTGATCACGAGAAAGTGCGCGGAGAACGAGAGTGGGATGAAGGTAATGCTCACAGAGCTCACGAGTAAGACATGCTCAAGTTGAAGGCTACACTTCCCAGAAAGCAAGGAAAGGTATTGTTTTGGAGAGTAGTCAGGAATCCATCTTTGATCACTGATTTCCTCTTTTGGTACGCTTCAGTTTAGATGCTCTGTATTTGAGTTTGCTGTTACGTGGTACAGTGCTGGATGCGTACGCACAGTTATCCACTGAAGGTGCCAAGGGTGACTGAGGAGATGTAGACAGCAAGACGTTTCGTACTTGTAGGCCTTGAACGTAGCAAAAGTCTCGGTCAGTTTGAATTTCGCTTAAGTAGACACCTAGGTCGTTGATTAAAAGCGTTGAGGATGGTTTTTACAAGAACTATTACAGCAAGACTCGTCGGTGTTATAAAGAAGAGACAGTGTTTTGGTACTGATTATACAGAGAAGCAGCGACACAGCTAACACAGCCTTTATAGACAGTTCTAAGAACGGTGGTCTAAGATCAGAACCAAATGTATTTCATTAGTGAATAAAGAGAAATTCCGGGATTTTCTTTGCCACGGCTTTCTTCACAGGTCTTGAGGTGGTAAACGTACTATTGGGAAGGTAGGGCCTATGGATAGCCAACATGCTTTGCACTTTATATTTGAAAAGCGCAGAGCAAAACCTGAGAACTGTCAAGATACTAAAACCAAGCGAAAGACCGAGACTATCTGTTATAGGTAATGAATCTGAGGTATGAAATATGTAGAGCTAGTGAATCCTGATGTTTTTACGTCAGGCGTTCTGGTCTATGTCATCACTTGTAAAGTGAACGATCAACCAGTCAGGATAAAGAGTTAGTTAAGTTTTTTAGCTCAGCTGATTGATAGTCGCTATAGAGATCGCCATTTGTCCGGCGTCCGTCCGGTTATCCGGCCGTCCGGCTGTCCGGCCGTCCGTCCGTTAACAGGGCACAAATCGTTACCTAGAAACGTCTTACTGTACATCTAGGGTAGTCCTGTGCAAATCTCCCTGGAAACTCAAAATTAGGTCATGGTGACCTCAATTTTGTGACCTACGGGCCGAAAACATGATTTTGAGCAGCAAGACAGACAGCGGGGCACAAATTGAATCATTAAGGCCTAGAATCCTCCAAGTGACATTTAGGGAGGTCCTGGACTAATCTCCTTGGAAACCTGAAATTAGGTCATAGTGACCTATATTTTGTGACATACAGGCCAAAAACAATATTTTGAGCGCCCTGAATGTCAGATTGGGAAAATTCGTATATGTGAGGCCTAGAATCTTCAACTCAATATCGTTGGAGTTTATAGGCAAATCTACTGGGGAACCTAAAATTAGGTCATGGTGACCTCTATTTTGTGACCTATGGCCCGTAAACATGATTGTGAGCACCCACACAGTCAGACGGGGCAATATTTGTATCCATAAGGCCTAGAAACCTCTAACCTGACATTTAGAGAGATCCTAGGCAAATGTCCTTGCACACTTGAAACTTGGTCACTGTGACCTATATTCTGCGACCTATAGGGAAAAGATGCCGTATGACCATCCTGAATGTCAAATGGTGCAAATCGTATCTGTTAGGCCTAAAATCTTCTTATACAATTTCCTTGGAGGGTCTAGGCAAACTTCTGTAATTAGGTCATGGTGACCTACATTTTGTGACCTTCAAGACAAAAACCTGATTTTGAGCTTCCTGAGTGTCAGATGGGCACAAATCATATCTGTTATGCCTTGAATCTTCTAATGCAACATCCTGGAAAGTCCTAGGCAAATTACTGGGAAAACTGAAATTAGGTCATGATGATGTAGACCTACAGGCCGAAAACAGGATTTTGAGCACTGAGAAAGTCAGGCAGGGCACACATTGTATTTGTTAGGCCTAGAATCTTCTAATGTAACGTTCTGAGTCGTCCTTGGCAAATGTCTGTGAAAAACTGGAATTAGGTCACCATGACCTGTATTTGCGATCTTTAGGAAAAGAAGTCATATAAGCACCCAGACAGTCAGTCAAGGCACACATTGTATCTGTTAGGCCTAGAATCTTTTAACATAAATTTCAGGGAGGTCCTAGTCAAGTCACCTTGAAAACCTGAAATTAGGTAATGGTGACTTATATTGTGTGACCTATGGGCCTAAAAATGGTTTTGCGCACCCAGACAGACAAGGCAAAAATTGTATTCATAAGCCCTAGACCCTTCTAACATGATATCAGGAAAATCCTTTTCATTCTCCTTGGAAACCTGAAATTTGATCATAGTGACCTATAATTTGCTAGCTGTGGACCAGAAACATGATTTTTGAACACCCGGACAGACGGGGTACAAATTGTATATATTTTCCTTGAAACCCTCTATTGTGAAATCCAGGGGGGTCGTGGGCAGGTCTCCTATGAATCCGGAATTTTTGTTTTCTGTCCATTTTTTTAACACTGTAACTTTAGCCTTAGGCTATTCTTACAGACAATATATAACAAAAACGTGAGCACCCAGTCAAAATTATCTGAGCGTCATTGCTCATGGGCCACTTGTTTTTTTTTACACACTAGTTCCCCTCGACCAGACGATTCAAGGTATAGTTACTACGGTCACTCTCAGTAAGATGCCACTGATCGTGCAATCAAGTAGAATTTCAATCAATCCGATAAGTCTGATCTATTAATCATTACATAAGGGTAATCGATATTTGATAACTAACACGGATTTCATGACATGATAGACGGAAACGGTGGCGCTTAAGAACATTGATACATTAAAGGACGCTGATGCATCGGCAGTTGTGTACTCGCGTTGAGCTGTGACATCAAAATATCTTAATGGCATGGGAAGTCAGTTTTATGTGACCTCGTAAAAGAAGTTAGTTGATCGCTTTCGGTCAAGGAAAACTAACTATGGCATCATACGTATGGGCAGCAGAATTGGTGATATTTTTGAACGACAGTACCTAATCACGCCAGGCCAGAAACTCATGCGCGAAGTGAGCGACGCATTGCATAGATATACGGAAGAATTCATTAACGAAGAAAAGCTCACCGACAATGTGAGATGTGACGACATACCTCGTCAATAGAGTCAAGTCGCGATCGAACTTAGTCAATTCGCGTGCAACACCAAATAAAAAGAAATAACCTGGTTGTTACTCTGAAGTATAGTGTGGGGAAAGTCGGAGTTGGTCTGGGCTTTGTGGGAATAAGACTTATTCAGCGTCTGAATATATTACTTAACTATTTGCAAAATTGTATTGAATTTGACATTCAGCCCATTTACCAAAAAATGGACCACAAACCACTCAGTTGTATAAGCAGGTCTAAATGTGCCAACAAGATAATACAGAGGTAGACCTTATTTTTTCAGGATTAAGGTATACCATTAAAATATTACAGGGAACAAATGGCGAAGACCTCCTTGGTAGACTGCATTATATCACTTTTGTATGGGAAAATATTTCTGACATAAATGATTCTTTAGTTTTAGATGAGTTAATTAGTTCGGTAGTTCTCATATTATTTGTTGAGAAAATACTGTGAATTTTATTCTATAGGATAAGTGATGTCATAAGGCAGTGAGGACACTTTAGGATTGATAAGTAATTTGAAACATTTAATGTGTGTGTTGACAAACTAATAAGTCATGACAACCGATAACCGTGATAGATGAGGTCGATGATGTTAGAATGCAGTACACATGCAGTCTTTAATCCGATGTGAGGATCAGAAGTCTTTATCCGGACACAATATAAACACGTTGAACGTGTTTATTATCAAAGTTAGGCACCCTTAAGTGAGGCTAAAACTTTGTGATATATTAGGTATAGTAAAATTGTGTTAGTTTACAAATTTGTTTGGATTTTTTTTGTTCAGGGTCTGGGGGACAATTTTACGGGAGTCTCTTATTTGGCGGAAAGATTTTATATTTCCTAGGGTCTGTCACATAGGTGTTAGATGTTTGTGTATGGGATCCAGCCATTCGTTTGCTAAGCGCATGGTCTTGTGTCCGGGAATTATTCATTAGGTTATGCGCCGATGGCGTGTTGATCGACTGACTAGATTTGTTCCAATGGGATAAGGGGACTGTCTGTAGATTTGTTTTAATGCAAGATTAGCATTCAAAAGCCAAGAGTTAGGTAATATAAGCCGACCTTTTCGTCCAAGCATATGTCAAGATCGCCTTGAGAGACAGACTGAAGACAGAGTGCCATTTCAATGTGTGTTTTGAGATTGTGGCCATTATGCTGGCTGTACACTAAATTCGCTATAACATGATTGCTTGTAAAAGGGAACAGATACTGAATGGACTTTTTACCGGCAGTGGTGTATTTGTGTATACTCTAGCTTAAAAGGTCTATTAGTTAAGAAAAGAGAAGGTAGAGGATGTATACAGAAACAAGAACTTTTTGTTGATCGAAGAGAATTATCATGCAGTATATAGTACCAAGAACATGCGTTTAAGTCGCTGAGTAAGATGTGACGTCAGGGTTATCTTACCAGAGTTTCGCTTGACATCCCGTGTATTAACCTTTTTTGTTACCTGTAACAAAGAGCAACCTATAACAAACATTTTAATGTCGCAGGTTTAGTGGGTTGCCATCGCTTTTAAGTTCACTCTACTTATGCGCTTGCACAGAGCCCATCCTCCACCGACAATCCTCCAATGTCCATCGTCAGCCCGTCCAACGTCTGTTACCAAATATCTTAGCCTTTAGCACAAATTTTACAGGAATATTGAGCATGAGACTGCTATGTGATTTTGAACTGCAGGTGATGTCACATGTATAGACCTGCTTTCTACAGGCTGTTATGATCTCTTCCCGATTTGTTTCTATGATGGTGTCATGAAGTATTAGTGTTTGGCTTTTATATAAAAGTAAATATGTTTGTTAAAGAAAGTATGTAAATTTATTTTAAATTCAATCAAATTATTCTCAAGATGGCGTCTTTAAGCAAGTTCAAATTTTTTCGATTTGTTGTGTTTGTATATATGTAGTCTGTTACCAAATATCTAAGAAACTGCTGCAGCTTTCAGCACCGAATTTCACAAGAATATTTAACATGTGACTGCAATATGATTTTGACTTGCAGGTGGCACAACCTGCGTTGACCTACTTTCTGCAGGTTGTAATGACGTTTCTTGCTTTTTAACAAGTTATGTCATAAGGATTTTAAATTTTACATTCATACCAGCGTAAATAGTTCCTTTAAGGAAAAGGATAAAATGAGTGTCAATTCAGTCAAAATAATTTCAAAATTGCGTCTTGACAGAACTTCAAACGAATATTATCTTCCTATGTCCCATTTATGATTTTCTGTCACCTTTTTAAGTTTGATTATTCTGTAAACTTGTGAAAAAGCGAGTGGTCCATCAGGAAATGCATGACGGTGCTTTGACATTCAATTTTTATTTCTTAATCACCTACAAGCATGCATAGTAATTCAAATTAGACTCCTCGGTCTCTTGTCACCTGTTTCTACTTGGTTCATTAAACCACCAAACCTTACTCAATATAGGAGCATTACTATTTTCAGGTTTAAGTGAAGCATACTTTGATTGCTTCTCACTTATTACATTTAGGGGTAAGATAGGTACCTGATAAGTAAATATCTTTATGTTATCATGTGTAATGTCTTGATTAACTTTTGCATATTGTTACATTGCTTTGTCATGTCTTTCGCTGTCTATTGTGTACATGAAACAGCTTGGAGCAGGGCTTTATAACAAAGAGAAATTTCCCTGTCTAAACAGTTTTTGCGAATTCAGATCAGTCAGAGACTCGGGTTGTGACACGAGAAATAAAATCTGCAGCTGTTTTTATTAATTTGTTTCAGCATGTGCATCAACTGAAATTGACATCGGACAAGTATACGAAACCTTGAGGAAAACAGATGGGACGTCCAGTGACCAAGGTATATAACACCCTTCCTCTAGCACACACACACACACACACACACACACATATATATATATATATATATATATATATATATATAAATGTGTATATATATATATGTATATATATAAGAGAGAGAGAGAGAGAGAGAGAGAGATGTATGAATAGCCATGCTGGTTCATTGTATATAGATAAAAATGGAATACACAGAAAATTTGTTTCCCTTTGGTAGGGAACTAACTTTTCTGTGTATACAATTTTAAACACACACACACACTCTATCACTCTCCCTCTCTCTCTCTCTCTCTCTCTATATATATATATATATATATATATAATATATATATATCCAGATTGTTACAAAACCATGGGGTTTTAAAGTGCTCAACTAATACAAGGAGCTGTAATACATATATTTCAGGACTTAAACACACTTACTTGTGTTCGACAGCTCTGTTTCGTAAGGGCCCCCACGGGCCCTCACTCGTCAGGAACATTGAGTGGTTTTGTCGGGGCTCCTTATGCTTGATCCAGGGGATTTGTAGTTGGTCAGCAGGTGCTTTGATCTGTGCCTGCATGTCGCTGCGATTTCATTTCTTTGTTGAGATTGCATAACAAGGGGCGATGAATAATAAAGTACTTTACTTCCAAACAAAGGTTACATGATTTAGATGATGTGGAGTACGCTCTGGCTTTGCTGATCATCTTCCATTGTATGTTATATTGCACATTTAAGTCCTTTATTTTCAAAATGTATTCGCTTAGTGTGGTGGATATTTTTTTTGTGATAAAAGTTGACATATTAAGATTTTACAGGGTAGTCAATTTTTTAACCACATAAATCTTGTAATTTTTAATAAAATGAACAAAACGCGTTTAGGTTGACATATTATCAACTACATATGTCAAAGATGCTACGTTTAGGAAAGGTAATTACTGGGAAATGATGCTCTATAGACAAGGTTGTTCCGGTGAAATTAAGTTTTGAGAAAATGGCCTTAAGCTACATTAGAAGAAATCATTCGCGCTACAGAAGTATCTAAGCACACCTACATGTTGACATTCACGTAAATTTGGACAAGACTGTACCATTTATCAGAGACGATGAAAGTTTGTCATGTCTTAAGTGCGACTTGTCAAACAACACATGCCCTGGCTGCAGTAGGCGGAGCTAGTAGTCTTGGTCGGGTGTCAAGGTGGGCTGAGTACCACAGTATCCTCAAGTTCATCAGACGTCTGTAGTTTACCAAGGACCTTCAAGGTTGGAGTCATAGGCCCACCGTAGTTTCGTTTGTTATGTACTTAATATTAAGGTGTTCCGAATAAGTATCAAGAACGTTATAGTAGGGATATCAAGTTGCTTATTTTGAAATAATTTTTCGTATCTGTTGAAGGTGAAAAAAACATGTTGCCATATAAAAGATTGTGATTCAATGTGAAATACACGTCAAAAGACAGAAGGCCGACAGAAAAAATATATATCACTAACAGATCATTCACGAGGACGTATGCGTTTACACACTTATTAGCTTTAGTTGGGGTTGCTCTACTAAGCTAATCATATTAGGTTTTTACACTTTTCAACTTTGGCCGCCCTTTGCACGGACTTGGCCCAGGTATTAATTAATCACTTGCACCTCCCTATTGGCAGACTGAAGGCTGCGAGTAAAGTAACAGGCCTGCGACAGGACAGCAGTTACTTTACAAATAACCCGTCAGCACATTGTAGTTTTACTTAACAGAAATCACCTTTTTTCAGACAATGCAACCGGCGTCCTAAAACGTGCTAAAGTGCATTAGTTTGGACCAATATTCAATATCAAGTAGATCCTTTATTGAAAAAAACATTATTATCCAGTCCTACTACCTAAATCAAACATAAATGTGCTCTCAGTCGTATGATACTGGTTTATGAGCTAAAGAGATTATTAACACTCTCAACTTCGGTTTGTGTATCTTTCAGCATTGGCAACTACAGAAAGAATCACCCAACAAGATTACGAACCTCTGAAGAAAACACAGGTGACATCCAGAGGTGAAGGTATGATCATTAATTAATTGTATTAGTATTGCATCGTAGAAAATATTGTTTTTTCTGCGATAAAGCGCACTTTGTTTATCCCAGCCGAGGACGAGATTGTTGTTATTGGGACAGCTTCTGCTCTATTGAGCAGAACTGGCCTGTGGTGGAACCATCAAGTTTGAGACCGGGCCAGTTTTCTTTCTGATGGATTTAAATAACAGTTCCTGTGCTTAGTTAGCACACACCATCAGAATCTTGGTAATATACCGGATCTTATGATTCCCACTGTTGCCTGAGGTACTTCAGATTCAGATAAAGATTTTTTTATTGTTTGTGCAAAACAAATATCATAGGGTATTTAATTGCTTATCACATAGTGTACATACACAGAGGTCAATGCTGGTCAGTTTTGAACAAAAAAAGTCTCGGTCGCTCCGAGCAATCAGAATAAATCAACCGAGACGGACACTTGCCTCATATTCCCGTTCACAGAAAATGTTAACTCTCACAAGGCCAGAGAAAAAATGAAACGGGACCGTTTTTCTATTTAAAGATTTGTTTCAGTTGAAAGCCGACCTAATGAACCGATGGGAATTCTATATTTCTGACAATTAACGGCGCATAATTTGCATGGGAGTATTCTGTGATGCTTACTGACGGCTCATATTTATAAACAAGATAGCCCGTCATTCATACCAATGTCTTGTCTCGGCAACTAAAGTGACACATATAGGAACGTGTGTACTTTTCTAGTCGTGTTACCCCACATGGTCGGCCTGATTGTGTTATTGTTCTAATAGATTTCATCCAAAATGTTGAACAAATGAGACTTTTAGCTTAATGTCAACCCATTTATTTTGTTTTGATTGTAAACGTTCGTTGTCGTTTCAGGGGGCTGTGTATGTGCGATATTACGGGAAATAATTGGATGAGCGAATTAGCATTTATAAATCAATATCACTGATTAACGTGATCAATAATTTATTCCATTAATCATATGTACCAATGGCATTCATAAATCGCAAGAAAAATGTCATTTAGCTTAATTGGGAACTTACCTGCCTCATATGTCTGTATATATTTTAAAATATGGTCTCTGATTTCCTTCTTTTTCTAGATGTAAATAAACGAGCAGTATTTTAGTGAAAAATATACAAAAATCTACAATATTTATTAACATTTTGAAACATTTCTATTAGGTATGGACGTGGGATGGAAAGGACCAAAGGACCAGTACGAAAATTTGAGATTTTGAACCCGGGGATCTCAGTTTGACCAAAACTTGATCGAAACCTGTCTGCTGGTATGGGTCAAATCTACAAAATTAGTGAGTTAAGGGACAAAATTATTGATTTTGGCGACAAAGTGATAGTACAATGATGCAGGGAAAACGATGGAAAAATAAATATACAATTGTATGTATGAAATTTTTATATATATATATATATATATATATATATATATATATATATTTACTTCCCAATCCCTGTTTATAATTTCTAATGCTTAACTTATGATGATACATATGTATATTTAATCATGTCAATATATGCCGATCACAAATACACCTCCTCTGGCACCAGCTGGTATCTAAAGATGCATTGCGTCATAACTTAATACTTCATACATACAAGCTCATGTATATGCTTACATTTCATATATGTAATAATAAAACATTTTATTTATTGACGTATATTTTGTTCTTTATGTACAAGAGGTAAATCTGTCATCTCTTTTCATGGCATAGGTGTTAATCAGACATAAGAAATTGTGACGGAATTTCTATCACTTCGTCTGGCATGGCTTTGACAGCTGTACCACACAGTAAATTTATCTTACGAGGCCTCCCTTATTGCCGACGAAGGTATTATATTATTCATAATAAAAAGCTCGCCTACTATTTGATTTTATCAACAGTACCCACACATATCACATGGAACAGCACCAGGGTTTCCACGTCAGCTAGAGTACATTCGGAGAGTTCTTATCTCTAATAACATTTTTTTTTTCTCAAGAATCTTCAAATCCTCACCAACAAACAAAGTCACAAAAATCATCTCATCTTAATTTATCAATCCGTCACTCGGATATATTTCAATCAATAAACAATGATCACAACTGTATTCCTCTCTCCTGTAATTTATTTAACCTAAATTGTGAAAAATAAATTTCAGTATATATTATAATAGTTTTTTTATACGTTTAGCATTAGAATGTTAAAACAGAAAGATTTATCGAATGGTTATGATATCAGTTTGTGAATAGTTGAAGTAGCGTCTCTAAAAGTCTTCTTCACTGACATCTAGGTTGACATTTAAAAAAAAAAACATTGGACATGGTCAAACGAACCAAGAAGGTTTAATATAGATTAAGAAATATATCTGGTGGCCATGGTTTCTGTAAGCGCTTTTTTATAAAGGCAAACTGATCAAGAACGGGTATTTTTTGACTAATGCAATATAGGTTTGACTAAATATGGCTTTATATATATATATATATATATATATATATATATATATATATATTAAACTGGCTGTGCGGGTAAGCGGGGTTTTAAAGTAAGCACATATATTGTTGTTAGAATCATTTCCCGATATTTTAGTGCGATGAATAATTCACTCATGGCCTATTCATGCCATATTATAGGATAATCGAGCTCGTGTAAACACAAGTCACTTCCGGTTCTCTGCCTGTGGACGAAATAACATCATCTTACTGTTGAATTATCTCTCAGCAAGCGCATTATCAGTAACACAATAACCACCAAGAACAACAATGCCTAATTCTGTTTTGCTAATGTGACTGTTAACGGGATGCGAGGTTTTAAATCCTAAATATCAATGAAGCTTTTGTTTAGAAACAATACCATTCGCCTGAGGAAGATTATTAAAAGATTATTTTATTACTCATGACACTTCGACTTAATTAATACAGCCCCTGCCTCAGATCACTTCATGTGTAAACTGATGTATTTCATCATATGGTGTTTTTGTGTCTAGTTATACACGAAGTATTACCTGGTACATGTAATAAATGTAGTTACTCTGCAAAGGCTTAAATTGCGCTTCGTGAAATGCTAAAGAGATTCACGACAATAATAATAATAATATTAATAATAATAATAGTAATAATAATAATACTATAATTTGCGGATGAGTGGAGGTGCGTCCCTTCCTCTTCCACTTGAATCATACAGATATAATTGCCAAGAAACTCTCAAACAAAACTGTTGTATATCTACCCTTACCTAACACTGACTTAAGAAAAAAAATTGAACACGCTCATACTTAAAATGATAATGATATTAATGATAATGAAAATAATAGATATACTCAATTATAAAAAAAACCCATATTTTTACCGAAAGTATCATGTTATCCCTTCTTTGGTCATTTATGAAGCTTCCAGTATATCAAACTGAAGTATAATTAGTGTGCTTGTTTGGAGTTGAAAATAATGTGCATTTGCTGTTTGCAGTTTCTTATATGAGAAAAAAGGCTAAACTACGTGGTTTGAACACTGACATGAATCATACCCTGAATCGGGAGAGTCGCCAATTGTACCATGTTACTAAGAAAAACGTCCTTATATGTCCTATGCTTTACTGCCTGATATTGGAGTAATCTCTGTATTTTTTTTAATATGACGCCGCCCTATATGATTATACATGTGGTGTCGATTCATCTTCAAGGATGGGGAGTGACTCGTAACGGTAGGTTACTTTTTGTTACCTTATTTGAACAGTGATATATTGTTCTTGCATTATAAATTGTATATATATATATATGTCAGCAGGACATAGATGTATCCCTTTAAAATAAAGTATAAACATATATGGAGAGTTCTAGATCAGACGTTATAGGTCTGCAGTTTAAATATATGAAAATGGAGTATGCAAGGCTCGTGGGTTATATCGTCCCAAATAAAAGCATGTCAGGAGTTCAGGGTGTGCAAGACGTTTTGTGTTATATATTCTCCAAAGTACATATACGTGAAGAGGACCAGGTAAAACCTGAAGGGCTATACTGAACAAACATGTGAAGAGGACTATGTAAGGCGTGTGGGGTTATATCAGCCCCAGTAGAAATCTGTTAAGATGGCCGGCAAGACCGATGTGATTTTATATGGTCGACAATAGAAGTTCGTAAAGAGAGATATGTAAGACATGAGGAGTATAACATTTCATGTTAAAATCTGTCAAGGGCCAGCACGAGATGTGGTATTAAATTGTACACAGTGGTAGCATGTAGAGAAAGTCAGCAAGATATGTGGTTATATATATGGTGGACAGTACAAATATGTAAAGTGGGTCATCGAATGCAGAAATGTAGAAACCTGTCAAGAAAAGCCAGCAAGATGTGTGATATCATACGATGCACAGTAGAAGTAATAAAGGAGGGTTATGAAAATAATGATTCGCAGTAGAAAACTGTCAAGAAGGTCAGCCAAACGTGTGGGGTTATATCGTTCACAGTAGAAACCTGTCAATAGAGTCATTCAACACGTGTGGGGTTATATCGTTCACAGTAGAAACCTGTCAATAGAGTCATTCAACACGTGTGGGGTTATATCGTTCACAGTAGAAACCTGTCAATAGAGTCATTCAAAACGTGTGGGGTTATATCGTTCACAGTAGAAACCTGTCAATAGAGTCATTCAACACGTGTGGGGTTATATCGTTCACAGTAGAAACCTGTCAATAGAGTCATTCAACACGTGTGGGGTTATATCGTTCACAGTAGAAACCTGTCAATAGAGTCATTCAACACGTGTGGGGTTATATCGTCCACAGTAGAAACCTGTCAATAGAGTCATTCAACACGTGTGGGGTTATATCGTTCACAGTAGAAACCTGTCAATAGAGTCATTCAACACTTGTGGGGTTATATCGTTCACAGTAGAAACCTGTCAATAGAGTCATTCAACACGTGTGGGGTTATATCGTCCACAGTAGAAACCTGTCAATAGAGTCATTCAACACGTGTGGGGTTATATCGTCCACAGTAGAAACCTGTCAATAGAGTCATTCAACACGTGTGGGGTTATATCGTTCACAGTAGAAACCTGTCAAAAGAGTCATTCAACACGTGCCGGGTTATATCGTTTACAGTAGAAACCTGTGAATAGAGTCATTCAACACGTGTGGGGTTATATCGTTCACAGTAGAAACCTGTCAATAGAGTCATTCAACACGTGTGGGGTTATATCGTTCACAGTAGAAACCTGTCAATAGAGTCATTCAACACGTGTGGGGTTATATCGTTCACAGTAGAAACCTGTCAATAGAGTCATTCAACACGTATGGGGTTATATCGTTCACAGTAGAAACCTGTCAATAGAGTCATTCAACACGTGTGGGGTTATATCGTCCACAGTAGAAACCTGTCAATAGAGTCATTCAACACGTGTGGGGTTATATCGTCCACAGTAGAAACCTGTCAAGAGAGTCATTCAACACGTGTGGGGTTATATCGTCCACAGTAGAAACCTGTCAATAGAGTCATTCAACACGTGTGGGGTTATATCGTCCACAGTAGAAGCGTTTCAAGAGGACTAGGCAAGGCGTGTGGGGTTATATTTTTTTGCCCCCCAGGCATCGTCTGCAGACAGTGGATTTCCAACTTGTGTTTTTGGAATTGAATATTGTCGTCATTGTCACACGATAATGCCGCGGGAAGAGGGGTTGGGGTCCCAGAGCTGATTTGTTAAGAGGTATTCATATAAGTTAATGTATATTGAGACAGGGACCAATGGTATCGCTCAATGCTTTTAACTTGCTACTCTCGATTTACACACGCTGAAGAGTGAAACACCGGTGACATTTATTTGACAAAAAAAATCCAAAACACAGTTACATGTAAGATGCAGCTATTCCCCCTATATAGGCTTCAGCTATTCCTCTTATAAAAAAATATCAAATCAAAATCTAGTAATGCAGAAAAATGTTAACTGATCCCGCCTACAGGCCCATGAGATAAACAGGTTATATGTCCATTGCTGAAACGAATCCCATGAACAAGGAAATGAAACAGTTATTAATGCACCCATGAAAGCAGGTCAACATTCCATAACATTATATTAACGTATCATAGAAGTAACTTGGTTTGCAATTAAACAATCTGGAGGTAAAAACCAGAAGTGTGCGAAAATTAATGATTTGGGCAAGTACAGATACTCTAAATAATACTGAAAAATTCATCGCAAGACTGATTTGTCCAACCTTTCTGAATGCAGGATTTCACTTCGAATGAGACCAAGCAAGTGATTGGATCTGTCGATTGCCTGTACATTTGGACGTTATTGGCGTCCCTAAAGCAACGATGTCCTTCCGTCACATAAAGAATGACGTACCAATATACAATTGAGATGGAATGCAAGTCCTCATAAATCATGTGAGATATTTATGGCAATTTAAATAAAAAAATTCAATACATTAGTCAAGTCATTTCTTGGATGAGTGTTCGTGATTTAAAAAAAAAAACTCTGCGATGGCTTGAAGTGGACTCCGATTGGCTTCTGTCTTTTCATATACTGACTTTGTAACACAGAGGCACACATTCATAGCATCAAACGCCCAGCGGAAGCCCAAGCTTTTAGTACATAAACATGAATGGCTAGAAAACGACCCCTATATGGGTCAGATTATCCGTTTTCTAACAGGAGGTTTTCCCTGAGACTCTTCTAGAAGTGGTTGATAGTAATAGTTTTAGGTAATAGTTACCGGGATGTTTTAATATTTGATTTTCTGTACAATATGATTTTCTAAGAATGTCTGTTCTCTATAAACACAACATAAGGTCATATATCTCAAGGAAGTAGCAGAAAGACTTCAATTCAAACCCACTTTTTTGTTTTCATTCAAGTGTAATCAAAATTCTTGTTTCCGTGTAAACGATATTTTAGGAAATGATGGTTTAGATGGTAGTGAGGAGTTGATTTGAGACCTGTTTATGCAATATCACCATTTAGGATAATCAGCATATGTATTTAACACTTGACCGTTTGTGCGATTGGGTTACTTCCTGGGAAATGGGTCCTCAGGCTGTGACCTAAATATAAACTGTTATCCCCCCAGGGCACAAAGCCTACTTGTTGTGTTTGATTGCGACTGATATTATAATAAATAAATATAATGGGCTCGGAAAAAGATCTGCTCACTTATCAGTAAACTGGGCACAATGCAATATTTAAGAAGCAGATTGATTACGTTATTTTTACCATATCGGATTCATCTCCATTGTTATCAGTGCCTGGCCGCACTTTCCCTCATATGTTATCTGAGGTAATGTCGAAACATATTTCCTTCTGCAGGCACTCAGCTTTATTTTTAGTATATAGTTATACACCATGACTACTGGAAACTGCCCATACCCTGTGTATTATTTTATCTAACAGGGGCTTTAGATCCTCTTTACCATTAACAGTTATTTCCATCGATAAATTAGAATATTTCTAAAAATAGCAAATTAAGTGTATATCATTTTTCAACATTTAATTTCCCTCAATTTTAGAAATCAAATACAGACACCCTCTATGATTTGCATTTTATACAGGTGCCATCAAGGAGAGGTTACACTATGAAAGTCGCTACTAAGCATCTGCAGATCTACCACAACTGCTGGTTCTTGGTGTGTAACCGTCCGTATCCTATCGTAACAATGAGAACCTCGAAAGGCGAACTTAGCATTCCCATTAGGCCCGTAGAGCGTTCAGCCTGAATTGGGGCCGACCATGAAATTCACCGCCTTTCATCCGGTGACATTCAAATACATAGTAACCTGGCTAAAGTCATGTGTTGTTCCAGGACACCCAAAAAACTAGAAATTACCCTTTGAGGATCATTTCTTGTCAGAGTGGCATTTTATATAAGTTTCACTATGTTAAGTTCTAAGCAGCGAATAAGACTTCCACAAACTGATTAACTTTTGGTTGACCTTGACTTATATTTTGGGATGAATCAGCACTTTTGCATTTTGACCACCAACTTCTTTTCACAGACATGCTACCTTAGGCATAATTCTTTGCATGTAGTTCACCTACTCATATATATCAGTATTTAACCATTACAAGTTTATCGGTTCCCTTGGCTTCGCTTATGATTATCAAAATTACATCAATCTAAAAAGTATTGATCTCTTTGTATAACAGGTACACTAATTAACTTTCACTGACATGCTACCTTAATCTTGCCTAGAGTTTCTAATCAATTGTTCCTATAGATTAGAAGTGAACTATAGCAAGTGAATGTTCTTCATTTTTTTTCAAAACGATTTGAGGCGACTTGACCAAACACCGGCAAAGATGTACAAATTGGCTTTTGCTACAGATCTCAAGGGTTTTAGCATCAGAATCCCGGTGGATGGTCCAACGTACCACATAAACTTGAATTAACAGAATCCCCCCCCCCCCAATGCTACTTCTCTGTAGCTTAGGAGGAATATCACTGTGAACTTTGAAATTGTTGATAGTGCTAGGATAATTCATTTTTACAGGAAGTTTTAATTAAGATTTTTTAAAATATAATTTTTCTAAGAATGTTTCTGTTTTATGAACTAAACAGAAGATCACGTGTCAACATATGAGGAAGACTTCATTCCATAACATTTATTTTATTTAATTGATATAAAGGACATAAAATCACATATAGGTAATTGCTGGCACTTTTTTCTTTAAACACCTGGAACTACAGCGTGATTATGTTGACATTGCTGCTTTAGCATATTGCAGTATATGAATCCGAAAAAAGTAAAAGTTGAAACTTAATTTACATGGATTGTACAACTTATTATCATAACTAATGCTAATCACTCCCCATGGCTCGGATGGCACCGTCCGGTAGTCTCTTAAGGTTGAGAAACCGGAAAAAACGGTGAATACAACCGAACTTTGGCGGGCAACTTCAAGCCTCTTTCAAAGCTACATAGGGGATTGAACTCGGCTCGTCAGCGAAGAGCGTAGAATGTTTTACCATTCGATTGTCCAGACAGTGTTGGTTTTACACACGTGTAATTCTACATGTCAAATTTTTCATTTTGGTGCATGGTGCAGATGTTTGAGACCTTTCAGGCAATTTTCAACATGGAGGACTTCGGGACACATATATCTAACATTTTACATTTGTTCGATAGGAAATTACTTCCTGATGACCCCCCCCCCCCCCCCCCCCCCCCCCACCGAGACCCTCCGAGAAACAATGCCCTCTTGTAGTGTATGCTAGCGATTGATAATGAAACGAATAAATTTTATGTAACTGAAAACGTAAATCTTTGCTTATCAGTAAATGGTTTAGTTAGATACAATGCGGTATTCATGAGGCAGGTTTTCAAGATAGCTCTCGTTATTTTTGCCATATCGGATAGATTACCATTTTTATAATTGCTTAGACACACTTAACTTGCTACGTTATCTGATGTGGTTTCATGAAGCAAAGTTATATTTTCAGTATATGGTTATATATCACGATTTCAAGCTATTTCCCATGCCTGTGTATTATAAATAGCTTATAGGGATTAAGAAGTTTATATTTACTAACAATATATTTTTATTAATAAACATAGGAAACTTTTCTAAAAATGGCATATTGAATAAAACACTTCATAAATATCAAATATCACTGGACATTTAATAAAAAATCAAATCATAGCTGGAATAAAACATCACGGTCCGCATTGCTTTTGTTGATAATGAAAAAAATATGTCATATGCGTTCTGCTTAGGGACTTCGTGATATTGACCGGATTTTCGCCTTGCGTATTTCAAAAGATGTTGAGACAACACAGTGGTTTTGGAAATTTACATAGTTTTTACTTCAATGGTTTCGAATTTACGATCACATTTAGAAGAGTTAGAGGTGTTAAATTGTACACAGCACTGGCAGGCACAGAGAAGGGTAAAGGCATGGTTCAGATTATTATAGAAACTTAAATGTTCAATAGATCGGAAGATGGTTCAGGTATCGTTGTTAACATAATGTGCATTATATTGAAAAAAAAACATTATAACCACATGTACATGTTAAACGTACACAAAATAATTATATGGAATGTAAAATATTGCATTTTTAAATAGTAGAGTTAATGATGTCATCACAATTAAAAACACATTTACGTTACTTATGTTTACAATGATGTATGTTATAGCAGTTTATTGCAGATATACTATTCAGAAACGGCTGAAGCGCCATCAACACATGCGTTTGTGAACCAATGGACGTAACCATATTTGTCGAAATTCCAAAGAAAAGTAAATTTTGTTTCAGATATATTATAAGCCACAATCCCCTCTTCCCAGGTACGAAATGCTCCGGGAATATTGGTAGGCTGTTTAATTAACTTTCTGATGAACAGGTGGATAACAGGGACACCATATCCTTTCGCAATGTGGATAACACGGACTTCGAGAAATTCTAATCTATAAAACCTTCAGTGTTTTATTCAGCGTTTAATGGTTGGGTACCAGAATGTCGTGGAAACAGGTAGATCATGTCATATTGTCAGTCATATTTTATTCATTTATGCAGTTCATTTTGGTTCAGTGTAACCACAGACATGTTTGGCAATAATAATATAAATAATAAAAAATAATAATTATAATAATTTTTGCGGATTGCAAATAGAGCTTATGTCAATGACAAAATGACATTTGCATATTATCGGGGGGGGGGGGGGGGTTATAATCGATAGTTCACCTTGGTTTAAAAAACAAGGAGTAGGGTGCATGTCCCCCGTCACTCACCAAACTGCACCCGTTGAAACGTATTAAGCGTGTATTATTCTATTTCACATTCTCTCATATTTAAAAGCACTGTTTAAAACAGTGCCTCTGCACTGCAGTAGTGACACCTGTATGTCAGTATGCTTACGAACGTGAAGGTGTTTTATTTGCAGCCATATCACTACTTGAAGGTACTCAGTGTATTTACATATCACAACATCCTAACATATCATCCTTAGGGCTGAGAACAAGGGGGTGATGCTGAAAGGGGGGGGGGGGGGGGGGGGTTAAACTCTTTCCTATTTTTCTCCCCTCAGCGCTAACGGCGATCAAGTTCTGGACTAGCCAGAAGTAAACAGTGAAGGTATTGTTTAAGCTTGTTTCAGATTTTAAGCACAATTTTGAACTGTACTCTCAACCTGCATCCGTGACACAGCTACAGAAAGGAGGTCGCTTTAAACAATGTTTGTATAGAGTCTCTCCTTGTCAGGGCATGGAACAGAACAGATGGGGGTTGCACATAAATCTCTGTATAATTGTGCCAGAATATAGCATATCGGTATACGCCTAGTGGAACTCGTGTGTTCGGGGGGGGGGGGGGGGGGGGGTTCGTCCAAGGGGCCTGTTTCCCTGAAAAAAGGTCTTGGGCTCGCATTCCTTAAGCTGATCATCTTCGAGAATGGATGTAAACAAGCGAGCCATTTTACAAAAACAGATTTATCAATGGACGCAATAAGGAAATTATTGCAGGTGGCGCCGCCTGGCTTGTGAATGAGATTAAAGTATAAAAGATTTATGGACATGCAAAATGTCAGAATTATATATTGAAACACTCCTTATATAAATACATTGATGTATTCTACAAATAGCGATTAGGGCACAACCCGTCATGTGTACGACAAACATATCCAAATGGCAAATGGTGGACATGCCAAATGTAGGACCAATACCTTTAACCACTCCTGAGATATGAGAGATTCCCGCCCAGATGGCGGAACCATTATTTAGTAAAAGATAGAGGTATCCATGATCTATGGACATGCACAGTGTCAGTCTAAGGCACTCCTGAGGTAGGTGCTATTATCACTAGATAAAGACACACAGGTAGTCAACAGGCGAAAAGGATTGCAGGTGGCACCAAACTTTGTTAGGCACGAGTTCACATGTGACCAAATAATTATGCTGGGATCCGAATCTTTCGTAGACGAACACGGCGGCGGTGGAATCCGCGTGAAATTTGTTTTTTTATGTATACAGTTATACTCACACCAGAAAGTATCGTTTTTATCGACGGTTGGTTTTTAAATTGACTGAAAAGTTGTAACCTGACATAAAAAATTGTATTTTTCAAAAAGATTTCACCCAAGATGGTATTAGTATTATTTTGAAAACAAACGGTTGTCGTGTTTGAGCGATATTAGGAGAAATTATGGGAAAACAATTATTTATAATTCAGCATTACTAAATGAGTGATTTAGATAATTTTTCATATGTACCAATGGTATTCGTAAATAGTAACAAACCATTTTATAAACCTTTACTGAAAACTCATTTGCCAACTTTAATAACAATAGATTCAGTCGACAAAAGGCCGCTACCTGAGGTAGGTGTGTCAACATTTATT
The DNA here is from genome assembly GCA_026874595.1 of Sipunculus nudus. Classification (NCBI taxonomy): domain Eukaryota; kingdom Metazoa; phylum Annelida; class Sipuncula; order Golfingiida; family Sipunculidae; genus Sipunculus; species Sipunculus nudus. The sequence continues at coordinate 87,256,525 of CM049307.1, forward strand.
TAAGACACACAGATACTTATCTACGATATCTAATGACATGTTGTAACTTTTATTTTAGGTATAAATGCGGAATGGAATGGACCCCAAGAGCAATACGCACCCTTAAGATATTGACCTCAGAGACCTCATGTTGACCAACACCGAACACGCTAGAAACCGGTGAATTAAATCGTACCATATGATAGTCTATTAGAAAGGTTTGATTTTATTAGATGTATCCAATAAATGGCGAAAAAGAAATTTTTGTACAATTCAAGTATATATTTACCGTGTATATATACTCACTTGCCAACTGCTGTTTATACTTTCTTATAGTAAAGTTCAGATGATACATATGTATATTAAATCGTGTGTATATTTGCAATTCACAGAGGCACATTTCTTGCACCATGTGATATATAAAGATCGGATGTGTCATAACTTCAAACGTATAAGCTCATGCATATGCTAACATGTCATACATTTATATAAATATATGTAATAAAACAAACTGTATTCATTGATATATGTTTTGTTCTTAATGTAGACTAGGGACCCATTAATCCCGACGCTCAGCTGAATGTGTCTATAAGGATAAGATTATGAGGATTTTTTTCTCAAAATATGGGTCCTGTGATCAGTTTGAAGCCATTTGTCTACCCAAACTGGATTTTTCATCTATACACTTATTTGTCAATGTATGGGCCCCGTGACCTTGACCTTTCACTTAGTAGCCCCAAAATCAAAAGGAACCTTCCCCTATTGGCAGGTGCACCGCGTGGAAGACGGAAGGTTTGGGATGAAAAGTTTGGCTTAAATGCATCCACAATCTTTTATAAGAAGTTGGCCCTGTGACCTTAACCTTTCACCTCATGACAACAAAATCAAAAGAGTTCTTACATTATTGGTAGGTCATATATGTCAATCCGAACTGTACCTATCATCTAGAAAGAAATATATGAACAGATGGCCCTTGTGACCTTAACCTTTGAACTTGTGACCCCAAAATCAATCAGGTTCTATCCCTATTGGCAGTTCAGCTATATATGCAAGCTGAAAGGTTTGGGATGAAAAGTTTGGCTTAAATGCATCCACAATCTTTTATAAGAAGTTGGCCCTGTGACCTTAACCTTTCACCTCATGACAACAAAATCAAAAGAGTTCTTACATTATTGGTAGGTCATATATGTCAATCCGAACTGTACCTATCATCTAGAAAGAAATATATGAACAGATGGCCCTTGTGACCTTAACCTTTGAACTTGTGACCCCAAAATCAATCAGGTTCTATCCCTATTGGCAGTTCAGCTATATATGCAAGCTGAAAGGTTTGGGATGAAAAGTTTGGCTTAAAATGCATCCACAATCTTCTAAATATAGAAATCAAGTTTGAAATCCATATGTCAATCCAAACTTGAGTTATCATCAGTAAACAAATTTTACGGACACACAGAGAGACAAACAGACGGGCGGACAGGATGATTAATATAGGACATCTGCTTATTCAAGCGGAGCATTAATGAACAACACAAGGTTTCAGGACACAGCTGAAACCAGTTACAAATCTGATAGGATCAATATAATTTGGCAGTCTCAAGAAAAGGAAATATACAGAAAAATAAAAAAAAATACGGGTGGCGCATCCAGTCTTCAGGAACTAGAGAAACCATTTATCATCAATAATCACACTGGGTTTCAGGACATTGGATGAAACCATGGCTGAGAACCTAACATAATTGCTGTCATGTGATGGTCTCGAAACCAGAAACATTTGTAAAAATTAGAAAAAAATACAGGTGGCGCCACCAGTTTTCGGAAACTGACGAAACTTTTCATGGTCAATATTCAAGGCAAGATTCATGGCAATCCATGCATAAATTATCAAAATACTCGAGGTTTTGTTTCAAATTTCAATTATTCTGGGGATACTTACAAGCACATAGCTCGGATGATATAGGTTACACTGACCTTATTTCAGGTTTCCAAAGAGATTTTTATTGACCCCCTGGATGTACACTTAGAAGTTTCTAGGTCCAGTGGTTACGACTTTTGACCTGCCAACGGAAGGCTGGACGGACGACGGACAAAGCGCCATACCTATACCTCAGTAAACTTTCAGTCAGCTAGGCTAAAAAGGCAAATCTCTTTGTCATGGTGTAGGCGTGATTCAGGCATATGTAACACACAAAGATATTATATCAAGGTGGTCTCTGTTGCAAACGAACACATTTATCTATAATAAATACCTTGCCTATTATATGATTATATCAACGACAGCTGCACCTAAATGAAATTTCATGTGCAAACAATGACCATATCTTTCACTCGGAAAATAAGCAGGTATGTCCATGGCCATTAGAATGCACTCATAGAGCGCATTTCTCCAATCATACTTCATTTTATTTTCAAGACTCTACAAATCCAAACCAACAAAGTCACAGAGTCCATTTTAGCTCAGTTAATCAATCCTACTTGCAAAATATATTTTAATCAACAAACAATGATTAAAAGTATATTCTTTTTACCCGTAACTTCTTTGAACTAATTCGTGGAAAATATGAATAATTTCCATATAAATGAAAAAAGTTTGATGATAAATTTAGCATTAGAAAGGTAGAAAGGTTTATTAAAAGGTACTTATTATATTTTGTGAGTAATTTAAGTAGCATACGTTAAAACAAATTTCCACTGACATCTATGTAGACATTTTCAAAAAATACTATTTGAAATGGTCAAGACAACCAAGGGAGTTTTATATAGATTAAGAAATATATCTTAAAATCTGGTGGTACAAGGTTTCTGTAAGCGCTTTTTATATCAAGACCGGATATTTAATTGACCAATGCCATATAGGTTTTACTTATGGTTTTATATGTATATCCTGGTTGTTTAGGTAAAAGGAGTTCTAACGTACGTACAAATATTATATTATTGTTGAAATCATGTTCCGATATTATGGTACATTGTTGACTTTACTGAAGACCTGTTCAAGCCATATCATCAGGTTATGGAGATTTCTCCTGTAAACATGTCGCTCTCGGGTTCCTGCTCGTGATGGATATAATATCATCTTCCCGGTTGACTGTCACTCAGGAGGCAAATTATCAGTAACAGAACACATCCACCCAGAACAACAATGCTTCATTATGTGTTGTGGTTGTAACTGATAACGGGAAACCAGGTTTAAAAACAGGCTTGGCTTAGCATATCTAGGATTTATCTCCTGAGTCATCAACGAAGCTTTCGTTTAGAAACAATACCATTTCTGCCTCAGCAAGATTGTTAATTAGATTATGTTGTTATTCTGTCTTCTTGTGGTGCTGAGGAAGATATGTTAACAGTTCTAATAACATTTCGTAAATTAATATCGAATAAGGATCAATAATAATAATAATAATAATAATAATAATAATGATAATAACAGTTTCCAGATGAGGGGCGGGTTCATCACCAAAGCGTTCCTTAATCCTCTACTCAGAATATACAGTCAAACGGCCAACAAACTCAATCCACAGATAGACTCTCACCTTGAAACTGTTCTGGGAGTACTTTTCTGTCGTATATCCTTGTCCTCATCAAACCCTGCATTTCAGGAAACGTTGAAACCGCGCAACGTGTGTGTAATGCGTCTGAACCCAGCTTAACATTTTAAATATTACAACAAAGTATTAGATTAAAATAATATGGTTTTCAGCAGATGTTACCTCTAAAACTGATCTGATATACGGATCAGACAACCCGAAAGGAAGAAATGTAACGAAAGTCTCTCATTCTAGACCAAATATATTCAATTTCAAGTATATAAATCTTGCTCCCTTAACAGTAGGATGGTGACAACATATATCATCCCACTTACCAAATGTTGGTTGGGGTTATTTACCCCCATCCCTGTCTCCATGCCAGATGATTTTACCCATTAATTAACAAAACTGAACAATTACCTTTCATCTTTACTGTAATGAACCGTTCTGCGATAAACATACAACTTTGCACTTCGTTAGCCCTTTGTTGTACTCCTAAAAATAAACGGAATAAGCTGGCCAGTGGAATGCATCATGTACGTAGGGCTATTTAAAGCGTCAGCAGAAGTTTTCGCTCATCGAGAAGCTACAGGTTGCTGCGGTCAAGACCTCAGCCCTGCGCGCTCCTTAAGCATGTTCTCCGAGCCAACATACGCGATGCCACACCAAGCAAAGAAAGAGCCGCGAGAGGCGCCACCGTACATCCCGAGCCGGTGAACTTGTAGGAAAGCTACAGCATCCACAGCCGCAAAGGCAGAAGCAACCTACATTCCCTCTACCGATCCCAGCAGCGGAGACCTGGCCATGCCATTCGAGAGCCGAACCCGATCTTGTGAACGACAGTGTTTCGAGACGGAAAATCTAGATAAATAATTATGAAAATTCCCTATAATGTCCTCCTTCGTGTATTCAAATATTTCCCCATGGAAGGGGATTACCCCTTCTCATACCCTCCATCGTGTACCCGTAAATAACATGGTTCAAAATTGAAATATATATATATATATATATATATATATATATATATATATATATATATTCATATATATTCATATATTGAAATACATAGTGTAGTGATAATAAACATGAGTATGTTAATATATAAAACTTAAATTTTCATAATTAGCGCACCCCCCCCCTTCCGCACCTGACTACAGCCCTCTCCCCTCCCTCTGTCCTTTCGCCGCTCCTGCAATATCATTCGGGTAATTATGATTTTTCAGCATTCTCCTCATGAGAATTCCTTGTGCACAATAAACCCTGTCCTCGCGCGGAGGTTTTCTTTTGAGAGGGGACCACCAAGGGGGAATATTTCGGGCCGGTGCCCGCGAATGTACGAAAACCCCAGACAGGGCCCCCGCCATCACACAGTCTAGGGCCATTGTGTTACCGGGCCCGAAGACACATAAAAGGAGGCAACCGCGGGGGAGCAAACATAAAAATTATTAATATGCAAATAAAAGTGGGTGGAATCTTTTCGGGCAAACCCGGAGCATATGTATGTCGAAAATCACAGCAATCCGTACGATGGTATCAGAGGAGATACGGACAATTACAAAAAATCGCCTTACGCTATTAATATATATAGATGGTGTCGCCTGGGGTCAGTATATTGACGATCGGATTTTACGGGTGTCAACATGTTTTCAAAGTATCAATTGATGACAGCGCCCAAGTTAAAAAAAAATAAAAAATAGGCATCTTCGATAAGATTTTCAAATAACCCCAATGATGTTCAAATCAAATAAAACAATAGTCTAATCAACCATGATGTAATATTCATCCTTGTTTTGCGGACGCAAATGAATATTTAACACAGGGCAGTAAGAGGCCGAATATTTGAATTAAGTGTCGAGTGCACTTCCACAACGAGATTTTGTCACGGACTGGCCATCTCTTAACGTTACGTAAAATCGAATCATCGTTAAGGAAGAAAAGACAGCAATAAGAGACTGCAAAACAAAATTTCAATATTGCTCTGAAATATATTATTGAAGGTTTACGTGTCCTGATTATCTCCGAGAATAGCACAGTCGATGCAATGGTTAAAACTTTATTCCTCCCACTAAGATAAATATCAAAATTCCTTGAGTCGCAAATCTGCAGTGGTGTTAAATATTAGGTTAAACATGAGATCTATCAGTTCCGGCAGGATGTGGGTGTTTATTAGAATCCCACCCCTCCCCCGCCCCCCCCCCCCCCCGTTCAAGACCAATAACTTTGATCACCAAATTCATTTACTAATATCCATCCCTGATGAGCAGGTTCCAGTGTAAGCTAAAGGTTGGGTGCCCGACTTGTCAATTTGAGATGTGTTACTTATGTTAAACGTGTAAAACACCGACACATGTCTATACATTTATGCTTTCCTTTTATTAAGACTCATAAATGTAGTCTCATACGTCGATTTTTATGTATTTGTATTTTAATAATTGTTTCATATGAAGTCATCAGAAGATTTTAAATATATATATATTATTTTATATTCAGATTTATGGTTTACTTTCATATCTATTTTTCATATTATTATGGTTAATACTTAAAGTTCATTTTTGTATTCATAGTGACGTAGTTTCTATTCACGACTGTATAAATGGAAAGCTGTAAAGTTTTTCTCTTTGAGATGTTTCCATGACTCCTTTAAAAACATTGTGAATGGACCATCCTGTATAGATATATGTGTTAATGAAATATATAAATAAATAAAAATCTACCTCAAACGATTTTTTTAATTGTGCTTTGACCATGCTCTACACTTTGAACTTTAACACCACACTCTTCAGTTGGTAACATTTCCTCACTCCCAACTTATAAAAGATTATTTTAAGAAGTATTATCAAACACCACTAGGAGCAGGGCTGAGTGTCTGTAAGCTACAATGTATCATCAAAAACTAATAAAAATATGGTAATAGTTATAAAGTACTAAGTAACTCCTTTAAACTATTGTTTTGGCCGAGTAACAGCTGTTGTGATTGCGACATCGTTTTATATATAGCAAAGTGTTTCCGTCACGGTGTCGGTCTCTCGAATTTTCTTTCTTCAAAGTCCTGTAAGCACATCTTTCCGACACCATGTCCCTTATGGGAAAGAACCCGGTTTACTAAATAACTGAAATCCTGTTATCTTATGCTTATCAAGAGAATTTGGTCCACTATTGTCCTTAATGTTCTCTGAACCCGCATTGTGTATGACACTGTCTTATACCTGATTTTAAAGTCATTGTTTTTCACAGTAACCTTGGCGGTTTGGTAAAAAATACAATTTTTATTTTTTCCGTATTTCCTTGAACAGACGCCTGAGCGTTTATTTTTTTCAAACCCTGCTTTGACGCGGCGTATAAACAAGGCCGGCTTCTTTTTGAGGCCGGTGTTTATTAAAAAAAAACCTACATTATCAGGCTCATCGGACAAAGTTAAAAATAAAACACGCCGAAACAATAAACCCGCCGGTCACTCCTTAGGGACACAATTGAAAACATCGCCGGTACATGGGTTGTGCTTACGGATTGTTAGGGGAGGTGGTTCAGATCCCCTTCAGCCAAAATTCCTCATCTCATTTAATACATCCCCAAAGCCCGATAAAAAGCCAGGTTCCAGGGTTTATCAGCTAGTCATAAGTAAATGTCGACTGCTGTCACTCCGTTCCGCTTGATGCTGCCATCTATTAGGAACAGTAAAAACTAAAGAAATGTGGTAAAACGTACAGTAGCCTATATATCAGCCTTATTCCGGTTACAAATTAGTATGTTCCACATACTTTTTACAATATCAAAATTTTATTATATTTATAAATGAAAACTATTAAAAACTTGGTATGGGTCCAAGGGAATGAAATAAGTTGCTTAGAACCATGTTCGACAGTATGTCAGTCCCCCCGATATGTCCTACACAAGGTCTCCCTGATAAGACCCTTAATATGTGTTTCCCTGACACGTCCTACAGAACAGAAACCGATAAAGCTGATATCTGCTATACAATGTGTCCTTCAGATGTCTCCCTCATATAACCTATAGTATATATGCCTGATATGACCTACACAAGATATTCCACTACACAATATCTACTATACAATATGTAATCCTGATAATATTACACAACATACACAGCATGTGGCCTGCGAAATAAGTTTCCTGATATGTCTAACATGTATTGTCTTCCTAGTAGGCCTACGGATTGACGTGCTAGTTCGTGTTCAATGCAAATCCCTTCATGCGGATCAATATTGATGCGTCATCAAAAAAGAGGGATAGACAATAGTCATGTTGTTGGGTTTGTCGGTGAACAGGCTAGTTATACAAGTTAAATGGTCGGCTTATCGGGGTAGTCCTGTTAGCGTAATGATTGTATTAGTGGAATGTTTGTGTTAGCGCGGTGACTGTGTTCACAGGATGGAGGTGTTAGCGGGATGACTGTGTTCAGGGGATGGTTTTGTAAGTGGGATGCGCTTGTTTACGATATGGTCGTGTCAGCGGGATGACCGTGTTCACCGGATGGTCCTGTGAATCGGATGGTCACGTTGGCTGTGAGGTTGTGTCAGCGGGATGGCTGTGTTAGCAGAATAATCGTGTTAGCAGGATTATCTTGTTAGCGGGATGGCCGTGTTACCGGAATGGTCATGTTCATGAGATTTTCTTGTCAGCGGGATGGTCGGGTTACCGGGGCGGTCATCCTTGCGGAACAGTTGTATTAGCCGGATTGTCGTGAAAGCGGGACGATCATGTTAGCGAAATTTTCGTGTTAGCAGGGTGTCATTGTCATGTTAATGGGATGTTCGTGTTACCGGAATGGTCGTGTGAGCTGAATGGTTGTAAGCGGGATTGTCGTGATAGCGGAACGGTCGTATAAAAGGGTTGTCGTATTAGCGAGGTGTCATGGCCGGGTTCATGGGATTTTGTGTTAACGCGATTGTTGTGATAGTTTTATCGGGATGGTCGTGTAAGCGGTATATAGTCTTGTCAATGGGATAGTCCTTTCACAAGATTGTCGTGTTAGCGGGCTGGTTGTGCTAAGGTGATGGTTATATTCACGGGATTGTCCTGTTAACGGAATGGTCATGTTGTCGGGATGTTTGTGAAAGTGGGATGGTCGTGTAACCGGGTAGATCGTGTTCACGGGATTGTCGTGTTAGCGGGACGGTCGTGTGACAGGGGTGGTCATGTAAGCGGAAAGTTCGCCTGTTTTTTTTTGTTTTTTTTTTATTTGGGGGAGGGGGTGGTCACGGTCGTGTAAGTGGGATGATTGTGTTTGTGGGATTATCCTGTTCACAGTCAATGTGTGTCTGCTGGGTCAGTGTGTCTGCGTGATGTTTCAACAGGTCATGTTAGGGAGTGGTAGTCGTGAAAACAGGATGTTATTGCTGGCTGTGTGTTATCGACATATCAGTGCTGTACATGTTGGCATTGTCCACACTTATTGGCTCAGGATGTCACCAGAACTACGGGAAGAACTGATCAAATTACTATCCTTCAAGTTGCTCTATTTTGAAATGATACAAATGACATTTTGCGTCATGTTATTTTGGCGGACAAAGCTACCTTTATATATCAAGTGTGCGCATGTTCATGTGTGTGTGTTTCAAAATATTTTGCGTCGAGGTCGGAAGCGTGAAAAAGACTGTTTAGGAACTAGGAGGACAGTTTCGGGGTTTAATTGAGGGCACTGTCTGGATTAAAACTTAGTTAAATAAATACAAAACTGCCATCCTTCCTGGTGGTAGAATATACCAGAGAACAAACCATATTCATTCTCAGGAATGCAGGTCTTCACAATGTGGACGGTTGTGGGTTGCTCCCCAACCCGTGTTTGCATTTACGTATTCGACCCATATTCTAATGACTATATATTTTTTAAGATTCGTGGATATCTTTCCTGGACCCGGTTCAAGATGCGGATCCACACCATAATATATTCGATTCTTTATTGGCCCTTTCCCGAAGAACTCTGAAAATGTCATGAAATTCCGTTAACGATTGCGTGAGTTAATAGTTTGTTGTTACCAAACACACAAACACAAAACACAAACACACCCACAGACAAACACACAGTCGAACAAGAATGAACGCGTACCCTCCTGGCTATAGCAGTTATGATTTGTTCCCCTTTATTGCGCGCTATTCCAGGGATGTGATTCCCAAACGGGAACAATGCGGCTGGCAGCGGCGTCAATTCATCTTTGAGGGTGTGTTTGTGGGGGGGGGGGGAATGAATCGGAGACCGACCACACACACTCACCATCACGCACACACACATATATATATATATATATATATATATATACATATATATATCTTTTTATATATCTTTTTATTTCACTATATATACAGTGGAACCCCGCCTTGCGACCACCCCGCAATTGCAACCACCCCCACAATTACGACCACTCTCCGTGATCCCTTATATACGATCGAGGTAAATCAAAGTTTCACAAATACGACCACCCTCTTATTTAGACCATTTTGGTCAGTCCCCAGTATGTCATCACATTTTAAATATATTACAATAGAGTTAAGACAATAAGGTATTATATTTCCAGTACACGTCATTTCTAAACCAGGTGTGAATATAATAGTTCACAGTTATAACTCATAAATGGGACTAATGTCAATTATTCTATTTAATGATATATTTCATTTGCCATAAATAAATATTAATAAATCTTATTCTCTGAAAAGTGGGGAGGATGATTACATTGACCATTCCCTTCTTGTCAAAAAGGCTGAGGGGATACCCCCATATTGACGCCCCTGGCTGCTGATTTGAATGTACTCGCTGCCCCTCTCTACTTAATTGTACCGTGCGCGGGAAGCCGTTTGCGGAAGTATATGTAACGGCAGCCTTTATTACTGAAAACAATAACCAATGAGATATTGTTTGTCAAAGTATTCATGTTTCCTGTAAGGAAAAACTAGCTGACAATAAATAATACAGATAATGGTTAGCATGGCAACATGATAGTGTGTTTTTGCAAAAATAGTAATTCAGTAGATTTGCATGACGTGGCCAGGCCTTTAGTTTATGCAAGTTTCCCACAGGGGCCGTAAAATACATGAGAGATGGGGTATATATATTCCCACTTTTCAGCAAGAGGGATGGTCAATGTAATCACCCCATTTGTTTTTTAGAAATAAATAATTATTTATCGATATTGTAAGGGAATTTAACATGAAATGATATAAACAATGTATCCAAACCTGCTTTATAATTAATATATACTGGAAGCTAAATATTGAAAAAATCTTGTATTATTTTAAAGAAAATACACTTTATTTCATATATTTTTTATATAACCCATATAAGAATAGGTCAATTTACGTGCTCTCTGTGTAAGTGGGGGAACATTACAATCAGATAACGTTCGTTAACAGCGGACTCCCGATATATTCAATGACCGTACTAGGGAGACTTTCAGCTTGCAGAGAGAAAGACACCCGGTTTATGGCTACTGATAAAAAGGATAAGTTGCGTGCAAACTGTTTGGCCACATAAAATATAGTTCCAAATGAGGATCAGGTGTTCGGTTATGTTGCTGATTGGCATACTTGCCTCATTACGTACAATCTTTCTTTAAACGTACGGGAATGAACTAAATGCTGAATTGATTATACACTCCAATATCAAGAACTGCAGCGAATATTGTACTTTTCATAAGGGAATCTACCAAAATTCCATACACTCGGTCTCGTAAAAAAAAAATAAAATCCAATGCATCGCATTTTTTGTCTCAGGGTAAGTGGAGCAATAATTTAACAGTGTGGCCTAATTATTAAAATAACTATGTAATCAGAGAGAGATTACTAACTGACGGATGGCTGATGAATAATGTGAGGGAGGTTATCAGACATCGGACAAATCGTGGTCATGCACACTAAATCTGGAATAATTTATTTCAATTTGAGCTTATCTATGGTACTCGTTGAATTTCCATGTACCCATGGGGTAAAACAATGCACACTCTCATGTACGGGAGAATTTTATCAGTAGGGATTACATCTAACCACAAGCTGTACATGGTGACGTCAGTAACTTCCGTGTCAGACCGACGAGATGTGATACAAACGGCAGATTAATGTACAGTTAAGTAACATGTTACTGTCACAGCACTGTTGACTTCTCAAATATCAACAGCACTCTTTTGGGGTTGTTTAACAAATAATGAAGTACGTGTTCAGCCTTTATTAGGAACGGATCCTACGTAATGAAAAAATGAGGTAGGCAATTTATTCTTTTGGAAAAATATATATTATATATATATTTTGAACAGCTTTCAATGAAACCACATAGGCAGGGTTTAACAAATCCGTAGTTTGACACAAAAAATTCTAGGGACGAACAGTAAATGACGCCGACGCATGAAATAGTTCCACAAAGTATAAAAGCATTGGTGATCACATACAGCACATTCATAAATAATGTGTGAATAACTCAAATTTCATGATGGTTTGCTGTAGGTATTGCTCAGATAAAATCAAGGATATAGTAATTATACACTATCTTAGGCAGCAAATTGCATACATTAACGGACACTTTATTCCTCGATAATAGTTACGGGACGCACATGAACTGGTTATGTGTTGAGAAATGCTGAGGGTCATTATCACGGGTTCCGTTCTGGTGATTCATTTAGATCGGACTTTTCATCCGGATGTAATTTTGGGAATGTTGGGGGCAATGGTGCATCCTTTGCAGGCAAAGGCAAATTAATTGCTTTTAAAAATTTTAGCAAGCATTAACCTTAACATTAATTTTGTGTAAAATAAAAACAAACGAGCACATCTGTATATCCTTAAACCTTACTTTCATGGAACCATTTTGCTTGTGGGTGCCTGAACTGGCACTTGATTTACAAAAGCGTTTTTCCAATAAAGGGATAGAGATTAGTTAATCACGTACGACCCCCCCCCCTTAAGAAGAATACATGAAACATTCTTATTTTAATAACTCCGTCAATTCCCATCCATACTAAACAAACGACGTATCTTTGCAGGTGTGATACGCCATACCCCTAGTGGCGTAACCAAGCGCTTGTTCCCTTCAAATGGAAAGCTAAATGATGTTTACAATGTAAGATATAGGACGGTAATAAGACATAGGGCATTAAAAGTCAAACCCTAAACTCCTACTATATAAGTTTTTTATTTATATAAGTAGCGAGATGGCTAAGGACCTGATCAATTAATTATCCAGATATGTTTTGTACAAATATGGGCCAATTCAAGCATTTAAATTAAGATCAGAGAGCTAATTCTCAATTAGCAGTGCATCAACCGGACCTGTTCTCAGCCTAAACTCCAGCAGTAGCAATTATTGAATTTCTTATAACATTAATGTTCTAACAATTATTAAAAGTTTAACAAATGAGCAAGACCTTGCAATTAACATATATTGTAACAATACTTAGTGGATGTTCTCATTTTTTGCTAGGAAAAGGTTTTTTTGGCTGTTCAGTGCCGAGCACATCGGGTTCCGCCTACTAACCTACTATATCCTTGATTCCGCCTACTATTCCGCCCAATGCAAGTTTACATTACAGACCAGAGGCATGTATATTGTGCCTACATCTAAGCAACTATTACGCCAAAAATGTCAATTAATAATTAAATAATTCAGATGATTAATATGACTTTTATATTTTTAGAATGTTTACCCTTGAACCTTGTTTTTGATTTATAAAAAGGCAACTATTAAAATATGTGGTATACTCAAGGATTCATTTCCTGAATCAAACCTGTTTATTTTTGGCAGGCTAAACATTTATCTCAAGTGATTACATTTAACAAGGACTGGAAAGAATCATTCAAGTATTTCCTAAAGAAGAAGATTAGAATGGAAATGTTTGTGGTCTCTATGGCGGCCATGTTGGATTTCCAGAATAACGATTATCAAATATACTCCTAGCTCCAGGAGGGAGTTGTTGCCCCTCGTAAATATACAGTCATTATGTTAATCCGATTTTAACATTGTACATATCAAGGTCTTTCAGGCATTTGAGGCTTGGGTGACAGGGCGTTATGTAGAAACGCAAAAATTGACCTAAAAAAGTCCACCTACAACCACCACCCCCAAAGGGATTCATGAAACATTCTTATTATATAATCTCAGCCAGTTCACATACTAACTTGCTTTGGGTCAAGGATTATGGCAGATTAATTCCAAATATTTTTTCTCAAATATTTAATTTGTAATTGGCATAATATTTTAAAAGTAGTATATATATTTATTTCAAATATTACAATGAATCGACACCTATTTTTCTTGAACGGGGATCATGATATTTAGAATATGTGGCAATCCGGCGTTAATAATTCTAAATGGATATCATTTTGTAATTAAAATATGAAGGTTACAATCAAGATATAAGTAAACAAAACGTTATTTATATCATAGGTATACAAATACATAAGTTACAGACCCTTGATCGCCTGTGCACTTACTGTGTCCATCATACCAGTCTAGCTAATATCTGTATTACCGTAATAGATATTTATCTATCAGTTGTGAGGATCAATTGTACCATTTTACTTTGGATGCCTGATCAGCCCACGTTACACTCGTCAATTTTCCACAATGACACATCACTCAATGTATCGCCAGAATTTTCCATCGATCTTGAAGCTGGCAAATTTTGGTTTGAGGTTGATTTAGTGCAGTGCAGTTAATCTGCCCATAGTTCCTGGAACTTTCTTGGTTTGTTCACAGCAGCTGCAACATTCACCAAATGCTTAATCAATGCAGAATTTAGTGAAACCGTTTTGCCAAATCCTTGCTAGTTGATCTATGGCTTTCTTTAGTGCCACATTCTTGGCGCCAGCCCTGCTAGAGACTACAAACCCTGTAATGCTGACTAGTAGTGTACGGATAGACCAGGGTTTTTAATATAATTGAAGGAAATAATAGAAATACTGGTTAAGTCAACTTGTTCTCAGAGCAGGCCCGGATAGGTCAAATTATTCACAGCTGCTCAATGATAAAGTGTCATATAAAACCTAAGTAGAGTATAAAAACATGAAAGGATGACAGGATTACTAGAATATATAATAGTTTCGACAGGGGGAAAAATGGCAGGTTCCATGATGCAGATTGACCAAAAGGGGGAAAATCACATAACCGAGCAAGTAGAAAACAACCACGGTTTTTCTTGACTGTCCCCAATTCAAGCTGGAACTTAGCTCACAAGTCCCTTCGAAAGTCTGTTATTAACCACATTTACTAGCGGACATCTCTTACACCAATGCTTTTAAAAAGTCAGGTGTTTTCATTCCCAGAGATGATAGTTGTTGGTACTTTTGACTTTCTAAAGCTTGGTCCCCATCATTGAGGATATAACCAGTCTTTTGTAAAGACCCTTGAAAATTCTGCAAACACAGAGGAGAAAACCGATAACAATATGGATTTATCCGGATCCTGGAAATGTAATATCTTGTTATCTAGAATGTTGCCCACGCACGTGATCTGTTAGTGCTTTAAAGTATTTCAGGATAATATTACTCTTGAAGTTGTAAATCGTTGTTTTGAATTTTATGGGTTTTCATTTGTTTATCTTAATTAACAACAGTGGATTAAGTCATGAAGAAATAATTTTGTTCATTTTTGCCTCCACATAATTTAGAAATCAAAGGATGTTATGTATATTTCTTCATAGCCCAAGATGCTAACAGTGCACCTTGATAAGATTGTAATTAATATCAATGTATGCATGTTCAATGTTTTATAAAATATTATGTAAATCATGTCTTTATTCTTGAAGTAATTTACTCAATTTAAAAATAATGTTGGGCCTTATGTTGGGAGTTATTGTAGTGAGATTTTAACACGTGTTTCTGATAAAGTCGTAGAGTCGTTTAACCTATTATGTAAAAATCCTGTGGCATATCATTTGTATTAATGATCCGATGCAAAGTATTTGTTAAGCGACCTTAAACACTGCACAAAATGACTTAAGGTGTGCTCAGAATCATGCTTTTGCCCATAGTGAGCAGAATGTAGGTCGCACTGACCTAATTTTGGGGCTCCCTGAAGATTTAATCTAAAACAAGTTTTTAATTCTAACAGTTTTGGGGTTTCAAGGTATTCAGTATCATATTTTCTTGTCCATAGTTCAAGCAATATCGGAAACAGTGACCTCATTTAATTTTCAAGAGGCTTTTTATAAGGAGTACTTCGTATTTACCCAAGTCTTACGATATGTACCCATCTGACTTTTACAGGGCTCAAATTATAGGATTTTCTTACCGCATTCAGAATAAATGTCCGATGGCTTGGTATCCAGGAGACTCCCAGGGACCCTCTGTATTTCAAGTATGAAGGTTCTAGGTTCATCGGTTACAATTTGTGCCATGACTGAATTTTAGAGTGATGAATAGTTCACGATTACAGATCAGATTGACCATTTTAAATTAAATGTGTACTTGATATTGAATATTGGGCAATTCTTTTGCACTTATGCACGTTTTGGGTGACCGGTTGCATTATGTGAAAAAAGGGGGCATTTTACTCAGTAAAGACTACGATGTGTTGACAGGGTGTTTCTAAATTAATTCCAGCCCTGCCACAGGCCTGTCAATTACTGTGCCACCAGCCTTCACCTAGGTTAGTCGACCAATAGCGAAGTGCAAGTGGTTAAATAATTCATGGGTCAAATCCGTGCACGGGGCGGCCAGAGTTGACGATCGAGGTTTGAAAACCAAATCTATTTAGCTGAGTTATCAGTTATAGATATAATGTGAATACATCTTTAAAAGATGGTGTAAAGAAAAAACCCGGGCTCTATCTATGGCATGGATGTAACAAGTGAAGACTTCACGTGACCAGTAGGCCTACCAATATGCGAGATTTGTATTGACATCGAAAGCTAATGGAAGTGTCTTGGCAGTCGACAATTTTGTCTGCGGAGTGTCAGTCCCCTTGTCTGTCTAGGCAGCCGACAAAATGACATTGGTCGTGTTAAGGGGATGATCTTATTCACTGGATTTTCCCGTTAACGGGATTGTCGTGTTGTAAGGATGGTTGTGTTAGTGAGATGGCCGTTTAACCGGGTAGGTCGCGTTCACGGGATTGACGTGTTGGTGGGATGGTCTGGTCATGTGAGCAGAATGTTCGCCATTTTTTTATAGGGGGGGGGGGGCAGTGGTCGTGTAAGTGGGATGATTGTGCTTACGGGATTATTCTGTTCACAGTCAATGTATTCCTGTTGGATCAGTGTGTTTACGTGATATTTTAACAGGTCCTGTTGGGGAGGGGTAGTCATGGAACTTGAAACATTTTTGGAATGATGTAAATGACATATTACCCTTATCAGGTGTTTTGGCGGACAAAGCCACATTTATATATCAAGTTTGCGTATATTCATGGGTGTGTTACAACATTCTTTGCGTCGAGGTCGGAAGCGTGAAAAAAGACTGTTTAGGAACTAGAGGGGTAGTATCGGGGTTTAATTGAGGGCGCTTTTATTGGATTAAAACAGTTTACAAAACTGCCATCCTTGCTAGTGGTAGAATATACCATAGAACAAAACATAAACATTCTCAGGAACGCAGGGCTCTACAATGTGGATGGTTGCGGAATGCTCCCAAACCCTTGTTTGCATTCACTAATTCGGCTCATATTCTCAGGTTCCTTTGTGGAAAAGTAACTTTAAATTTGTAAATATTCGCGAATGTCTTTACTGGACCGGATCATGTTGCGGATAAACACCGTAATTTAATTAATTCTTCATTGGGCCATTCCCGAGGAATCCTGAAAATATCATGAGATTCTGTTCGTGATTGCGAACACACACACACAGCACAGACAAACACAAACAGGAATGAACGCGTACCCTCCTGGCTGAAGCAATTTTGACTTGTTCCACTTTATAGAACGCTATTCCGGGAATGTGATTCCCGTACGGGAACAATGCGGCTGGCAGAGGCGTCAATCTATCCTAAAGGATGTGTGTGTGTGGGGGGGATCTCTTTTTAGCACCTGTATATGACACATTTCAAATATATATATATATATATATATATATATATATATATATATATTTATATATATATATATATATACAGTGAAACCCCGCCTCGCGACCGCCCCGCAATTGCGAACAACCCCACAATAACGACCACTTTCCGTCGTCCCGTATATACGATGCAGGTAATTCAGAGTTTCACAAATACGACACCCCTAAAGTTACGACCCTAAAGTTTCTGTCCCAAAGGTGGTCGTAATTGTGGATTTCCACTATATATATATATATATATATATATATATATATATATATATATATCATTACATTTCGAATATATTACAATAAAGTCAGGACAATAAGGTGTTATATTTCCAGTAAACGTCATTTCTTAACCAGGTTTGAATATATTTCATAGTTAACTCATAACTGGGACCAAAGTCCATAATTCTATTTAATGATATATTTAATTTGCCATAAATATATATATATAATATTTTCTGGAAAGTGGGGAGGATGATTACATTGGCCATTCCCTTCTTGCCAAAAAGTATTAGGGGAAACCCCCATATTGACGCCCCTGACGGCTGGTTTGAATGTACTCGCTGCCCCTCTCTACTTGTGCAGTGCGCGGGAAGCCGTATGCTGAAGTATATGTAAGGACACCCTTTATTACTGAAAACAATAACCAATTAGATATAGTTTGTCAAAGTATTCATGTTTCCTGTAAGGTGAGCTAAAAAAAAGAAAACTAGCTGACAATAAATAATACAGAATATGGTTACCCTAGCTGGCAACATGATAGTGTGTTTTAGTAAAACAGTAATTCAGTGGGTTTGGATGACGTGGCCAGGCCTTTAGTTCAAGCAAGTTTCAAGCAAGGGGCCGTAAAATACATGGGACATTGGGTATATTTATCCCCCACTATTCAGCAAGAGGGATGTACAATGTAATCATACCCCTTGTTATTTTGAAATAAATAATTATTTATCGGGAATGAAAGGAAAAATTAACATAGTACCAAATGAGGATCAGGTGACCGCTACTATTGCTGATTGGCACTCTTACCTCGTTTCCGTACAGGCATTTTTAAAGGTATGGAATATGGACTAAATGCTGAATTAATTTCTTTTGTACTTTTCATCTGGGAATCTAACAAAATTCAATACACTCGGTCTCGTAAAAAAATAAAATGAAATCCAATGCATCGCATTTTTTTGTCTCAGGGTCAGCGGAGCAATAATTTATCAGTGTGGCCTAATTATTAAAATAGCTATGTAATCAGAGAGAGATAACTAACTGACGGATGGCTGATGAACAATGTAAGGGTGGTTATCAGACATCGGACAAATCGTAGTCATGCACACTAATTCTGGAATAATTTATTTCAATATTAGCTTATCTATGATACTCGTTATATTTCCATGTACCCATGGAATAAAACAATGCACACTCTCATGTATTGGAGAATTTTACCAGTAGGGATTACATCTAACCACAAGCTGTACATGGTGACGTCAGTTATTTCCTCGTCAGAACGACGAGATGTGATACAAACGGCAGATTAATATACCGTTTACTGACATGTTAAAGTCACAGCACTGTTGACTTCTCAAACATCAACAGCACTCTTTTGGGGCTTGTTTGACAAATAATTAACTACGTATTTCGGCCTTTATTAGGAACGAATCTTCCGTAATGGAAAAATGAGGTAGGCAATTTATTCTTTTGAAAATATTGATACCTTATTCATATATTTCGAACAGCTTTTAATGGAACCACATAGGCAGGGTTTAACAAATCCGTAGATTGACACAAACATTTCTAGGGACAAACATTAAATGACGCCGACGCATGAGATAGTTCCACACAGTATTAAAGCATTGGCTCTCACATTCAGCACATTCATGTATAGTGTGTGAATAATTTTAAACCAATTTTCATAATGGATTGCAGTAGGTTTTGCTCAGATTAAGTGTACACAATACAATCAAGGACATAGTAATAGCATAATATGTTTGGCAGCAAATTGCATACCACAGCGGAGACTTTATTCCCCGGCAATAGTTTCGTGATGCACATGAACTAGTAATGTGTTGAGAACTGTTGAAGGTAATTATCACGGGTTACGTTCTGGTGATTCATTCAGACCGGACTTTTAATCCGGATGTAATTTTGGGAACGTTGAGGGCAATGGGGCAAAGGCAAATTAAATGCTTTTCAAATAACAAGCGTCAACTTTAACATTAATTTTACTGTTCCACTTTAACTTTACAGACTGAACTCTTCGGACCTCAAATCCTGAAACATTACGAGGTGAACACTTTGAGATCGCGAAATAAACGCTTGAAATTTATTTTTTTTTTGCGTTGTACAAAATAAAAACAAACGAGCATGTATATCCTTTAACCTTTTTCATGGCACTATTTTTCCTGTGGGTGCCTGATCTGGCACGATATACAAAAGCATTTTTCCAATAAAGGGATAGAGATAACTTAATCACGTACCCCCCCCCCCCCCCCCTTAAAAAGGATACATAAAACATTCTTATTTAATAAATCAGCCACTTCCAACCATACTAAACAAATAACAAATCTTTGCAGATTTGATACACCATGGGCCTAGCGGCGTAACCAACGTCTTGTTCCTTTCAGATGCAAAGCTATCTGATGTCTACAAGATTTGGGACGGTAATAAGACATTGGGCATGAGTAATCAAACCCAACTAAATAAGTTCCTCTATATAAGTAGTAAGATGGTTAAGGACCTGATGAAATAATCATCCAGATATGTTTTGTACAAATATTGGCCATTCCAATTATTGAAATCAAGATCGGAGAGCTAATTCTCATTTAACAGCGTATAAACCGGACATGTTCTCTGCCTTAACCCCAGTAGCAATTATTAAAACTCTGATAACATTAATGTTCTAACAATCATTAAAAGTTAAACAAATTAGCAAGACCTTGCAATTGACATATATTATACAAACTAGCAATATGTATAGTGTGCTTGCATCTGAGCAACTATGTCGCCATAAATAATAATTAATAATTAAATAATTCAGATGATGAGTATGACTTTAATATTTTTAAATGTTTACCACTTAAGATAAATCTTGTTTTCGATTTATAAAATGGCAACAACAGTCTCTTTCATTCGCCCCTTGTTCATCCGCCAACATCGTCTATCGCCAACAAATGACAAAGTCCCGATTTCCTTACTACTTATTTACCTCGTTCATTTGCCAGCCTCGCTATCCGCCATCCGCCAGGTGGTTTTTACCCAAATGTGTGATATTCCCTTGATTCTGCGCCCTACTTCCTCATTCCAACTTAAGTCAAGTCGGAAATATTTCGACAAGCCGGGGTGTTATCGCTTGGGCTCAGCTGACCTGGAAGCGTCTGTGTTTACAACATGTCACGCCTCACTGCTTATGGATCAAATACCCGGTGCCACTGATTAATTAATGACTTAACACCCTCCAGTTGTCAGGGGACAGCTGGCATCAGCAGAGTCATGGGTGTTGATTTCACACCTTGAGTAGTTTGGATTAGTGTCATTTCATGACGCAAAACAGATAAGTAGTTTGGAGCAATTAACAGGGGTACGAGGTCAAGCGGCTTATACATATCGTGTACAGACAACAGCGAACCAAGGGGATTGACACAGTTCGCTGGACGAAGCATGCTTGAAATTCTGTCAGCAGCGCCACCATCGGCAATTGTTGGAAACACACAGGATATATATCCAGGGGTGACCAGCCAAATAAACATATCGGCACGGCGGTCCAGAATTAACATAATCCTTCCTATTCTACAATCAGTGACATATTGCCACGGGATTGACCACAATGCACGCAGGTCTCCTCAGGAATGCGTCAATGCCGATCGGAATATAGGAACAGCACAATTTTGTGCGATCAAGATATCGTGGGAACAGTGAGTGACTACGATGATACAGCCCGTCCGACCTCTGAACCTGAGGAAATAGTTCCCAACTTCCGCACACATCCGCCGAAGTCCGTCAGGCCATGAAGACTAATATTTCAAGAGCTCCAACTACAGCGAACAGTCCGATATTGACGCATTTTACATAATGGACCAATAAAGAATAGCTTTTCAGTCAAAAGCTGGCAAACAATGCTCCATTACGGAATTCTTCGGGGCACACTTGGATGAAAGTGAAACGGCCCCAGGAGAATTTTAAATTTGACCGGATATATTATACATGTATATCTTTGCAAGTAAATTATACTCACTGTATTTTTCTGTAATTATTTGTAATTTTTTCTTTCTATGTAAATAAAGTTATATAAATAAATAAAATATTTTTTTAATACGACTAGTTAAAAACGAGCCTAAGAAATGCATGATTTTAGCGACCCTGCACATCTAGTGTGGATCCCTCGATCAACCACCACCCTCGATTACCGCCAATAAATCCCCCTGTCCCAAGGTTTGCGAATGAAAGAGGTTAAACTGTATTAAAATATGTAGTATACCCAATGATGCAATTCCTGAATCAAAATTGTTTAATTTCGATAGGCTTAACATTTATCTTAAGCGAATACATTTAACCAAGATCAGTAACAATCATTCAAATACTACCAGAAGAAGAAGATTTAAATAAAAACATGTTTGTGGTCTTCATGGTGGCCATATCGGATTTTCAGAATGACCATAATCAAATATACTTCTGGCATCAGGAGTGCGTTGTTGCCCCTCGTAAAAAATACAATAATTATGTTTACCCGAGTTAACATTGTACATTTCAAGGTTTTTCAGGCCTTTGAGGCTTGGATGACGGTGCGTTATGTGGACACGCAAAAAAAGTGCACCTACCCCCCCCCCCCCTAAAAAGGATACATGAAACATTCAAACATTCTTATTTTAATACTTCAGCCAATTCACATACTAACTTGTCTTGGGTGTCAGGGATTATGGCATATTAATTCCAAATATTTTTTTCTCAAATATTTAATTTGTAATTGGCTTAATATTTTAAAGTAGTACATATATTTATTGCAAATAATATGATGAATCGATACCTATGTTTTCTTGAGAAAGGATCCTAATATTTACGATGTGGCTATTCGGCGTAAATAATTCTAAATGGATATCATCACATTATTTTACGGATATGATTTTGTAATTACAATATGAAGGTCGCAATCAAGACTTATACATTAACAAAACGTTATTTAAATCATAGGTATGACAAATGCACAACGTTCAGACTCTTTATCGGCTGTGCACTTTCTGTGTCCATCATTACAGCCTAGATAATATAAGTATTACCACAACAGAAATGTAAATATCAGTTGTAAGGATTAATTGTCACAGTTAACTTGGGATGCCTGAACAGGCCACATTCCGCTGGTCCATTTTCCTTAATAACACCTCACTCAATGAATCTCCAGAATTTTCTATCGATCTAAAAGCTGGCAAATTTTGGTTTGAGGATAATTTAGAGCAGTGCAGTTAATCTGCCAATAGTTTTTGGAAATTTCTGGGTTTGTTCCTAGCAGCTTCAACATTCACCAAATGCTGAATCAGTGCAGAATTTAATGAAGCCGTTGCAAGTTGATCTAAGGGCCTTCTTCAGGGCCACATTCTTGGCTCCAGCCCTACTAGAGACAACACACCTTTTGATTGTGTGTAGTGGTATACGGATAGCCCAGGGGTTGTAAAATGATTGCAGGAAATCATAGACAACCAAAGATTCAATTAAAGCCATAAAACAAAGTGCTTTTCGAGAAGGTAATCTATAATTGTGTGTGTGAAAAGTAATCCCAAGGGCATTAACAACAGGCAATGCTAAAGGTTCACAGTGCACCAAGATTCACAACAATACAAAACGTAAATGAGGCACCTAAGGTCCATCCCGGGCAAACGTCTATCAGTAATATTACTGACAGTTATTCTTTTACGGCATTGAGGCGTGTATAATTAAGTGTCAAAAAAGTATAAATTGCCTGTTGAATTTAAAGTATTATTATAGGGTCAGTTTAATATATATATATATATATATATATATATATATATATATATATATATATAGAGAGAGAGAGAGAGAGAGAGAGAGAGAGTGTCATATAGCGTTTCGTGTGTCCCTGTATCTCCGTCCGGATTGCAAGTGCAGAAAGACTGTAAAAAAAACTTTCAACTTAATTTACGAAAGGCAACATATGTGAGAAATACTGGTTAAAGCAAATTGGTCTCAGAGCAGGCCGGGATAAGTCAGTCAGGTTATGATAAAGCTGCTCAATGATAAAATGTCATATAAAACCTAAGTACAGTTAAAAAACATGCAAGGATGACAGGAAGATTACGGTCTTAATGAGCGGGGTCTGAATGGGCGTGCTGCTTTTGAGCGTGGTTCTAATGCGCGCGGTCAGGATGGGCGCGTGACCTAATCAGGTCTTGATGGGCGTGGGCCGTCTGGCCGTGTTGCACTATGTGAATGGAGAGGAACGCTGGTATCTTTGATATTCCTTCACTTATATCAATAAACAATTCTGAAAATAACAAAGGAGTATGACTGGCCGTGTACGACCTTGTAAATAGAGATTAGCGTCGGTATTTTTTTACGAACCGTCAGTGATATCGTTTAACAATCATGGAAAACAACAAAGCAGTACCGGTCGCCGTGCCTGTCCATGTGAATTTAGAAAAGCTTCGGTATTTTTAAAAAAACTTTTAGTCATATCTTTAACAAATCGTGAAAATAACAAAGCAGCAGTTTTTAAGGTGCTACGTACTTAACACTGGATACGATCGGCCATTGACTTACGGCCAACCGCTTGGCATGACACGCATGACGGGTGACCTACTTTCCATCAAAAGGAATGCCCGGGAAGATTGCCGCAAAATCATATTATTTTAAATAATGCCCCCACCCCCTTCAGATATTAAGGAACCCTGTATATTTTCCTCATTCTGTCATATGCCTCTACCGTCAATTTCACTTTACACTCTATTTCTCTAGATGATTGTATATGGTTTACATATATTTATTAAAGCAAGTTTACAAAGTTGTATTGTGGCAAAAGTAAACCTATTGTGTATTTAGTGAACAACAAGGATAATTAATTAATACTAGTCAGTGTATATACTGTATATATGTTTTTTTGTATTTCACTTTACAGTTTATTATACATGCTTTTATTACGGCTTATCTTCTTCTGATTTGGATACAGGTTACACTCAGGCTATTGTGTTTTAATATCAATAATTTAATAATACGCGTCAGTGTATATAGCTGTAAGCGTGTGTGCTTTATATATATAATGTTACTGGCTGTGACCTATAGTTTTGTTTACAGTTTTTTTTTTCATATTTAAATACTGGTTACGCTCCGTGAGATTATTGATATATAATATCTTCTCTGAACATAGACTAATATACTGTATTACATGGAACAATTTTTAAGACATACAAGCAATTGAACACTGTATATATATATATATATATATATATATATATATATATATATATATATATATATATATATATATATATATAATCTTTGATACAATAACATAATACTTATATAAATAGAGAAACGTTTGCGTCTCTCATGGTTTGTGATCAAAGGACCCTTCAGATCTTTGTAAACCCGTTTATGTGATTAGTGCTGTAATAACATTAACGGTTCAGTGCAGAGATATCTACGGGGACCGCTAATTGAGCTGATCCATGATTCCATAAACATTCAATTTAGTAATTACAAAGTCAGATGGAAAGAATGAGAAAGAGAGGAAGAAAAAAATTGTAACAGACAATGTATTAAATCGTAAAAATTATCTGTTATATTATATTTCGGCACTAATGTTATAGAATGAGAAAAAAATAGAAGGAAAGAAAGATTTAATCGGAAAGAGAGAGAGAGAGAGAGAGAGAGAGAGAGAGAGAGAGAATGCAGAATAGACAATAACAGAATGATATAAAGATATAAAGATATAGATAAATGATGACATCCTGAGAGAGTGAGGAATAAAAGGGTGAAATATGAAATAAAAATAAACCCAGAGAGAGAGCGAGAGATAGAGAGATGAAGTTGAAGGCAAATGACAGAATGAGGAAAATATACAGGGTTCCTTAATATCTGAAGGGGGTGGGGGCATTATTTAAAATAATATGATTTTGCAGCAATCTTCCCGGGCATTCCTTTTGATGGAAAGTAGGTCACCCGTCATGCGTGTCATGCCAAGCAGTTGGCCGTAAGTCAATGGCCGATCGTATCCAGTGTTAAGTACGTAGCACCTTAAAAACTGCTGCTTTGTTATTTTCACGATTTGTTAAAGATATGACTAAAAGTTTTTTTTAAAAATAACGACGCTTTCTAAATTCACATGGACAGGCACGGCGACCGGTACTGCTTTGTTGTTTTCCATGATTGTTAAACGATATCACTGACGGTTCGTAAAAAAATACCGACCCTAATCTCTATTGTACAATCTGGTTGTCCACGGCCAGTCATACTCCTTTGTTATTTTCAGAATTGTTTATTGATATAAGTGAAGGAATATCAAAGATACCAGCGTTCCTCTCCATTCACATAGTGCAACACGGCCAGCCGGCCCACGCCCATCAAGACCTAATTAGGTCACGCGCCCATCCAGACCGCGCGCATTAGAACACGCTGAAAAGCAGCACGCCCATTCAGACCCCGCTCATTAAGACTGACACCGACAGGAATACTGGAATTTATAATAAGATGCGACAGGGAATAAAATGGTAGGGACCATGATGCAGATTGACCAAAAAGGGGAAATCACTTAACCTAGCAAATTGAAAACAGCCACGGTTTTTCTTGACTGTCCTCAATTCAAGCTAGAACTTAGATCTCAAGTCCTTTGGAAAGTCTGCAATTTGCCTCATTTACTAGCGGACATCCCATACACCAATGCTTTTAAAGAGTCAGGCGATTCCATTCCCAGAGATGATAGTTGTTGGTACTTGTAACTTTCTAAAGTTTGGTCCCCATCATTGAGGATATTTCCAAACAGTCTTTTGTAAAGACCCTTCAAAATTATGATTACACAGAGGAGAAAACTGATAACAATATGGTTTATCAGAATGTTTTATCTGGTTATCAAGGATGTTGGCCAACGAATGTGATCCGTGGGTGCATTTTAGTATATCAGGATAATTGTACACTTGAAGCGGCAGATCGTTGTTTTGAATCTTAGGGGATTTCATTCGTTTATCTTAAATAAGATAAGTGGATTAAATCCTGAAGAAAAATCTTTTGTTCATCTTTGCTTCCATTTATTTTAATTATCAAAAGACGGTATGTATATTTCTTTATAGCCCAAATTAAGATGCTAACAATGCACCTTGAGAAGATTGTTATAAATATCAATGTGCATGTACAATGTTTAATAAAATATCATGTAAATCATGTCTTTATTCTTTGAGTAATTTATTCAATTTAAAGATAATGTTGGGCCTAATGTTGGGATAAACTGTAGTGAGATTTAACAGGTGTTTCTGATAAAGTTGTAAAGTCGTTTAACCGATTGTGTAAAAAGCCTTAATATCCTGTCAGATTTACAGCAGTGGCATATCATTTGAATTTAGGGACTTGATGCAAAGTATTTGTAATACGACCTTATACTCTTAACAAAATGACTTCAGGAACGCTCAGAATAATGTTTTTGTCCATAGTGTGCAGATTGTAGGTCGCACTGACTTAATTTTGGACCATCATGAAGATTTAACTTAAAAACGTTTCTAATTCTAATAATTTTGGGGTTTCAAGGTATTCGATATCATATTTTTTTGTCCATAATTCAACCAATATAGGAAACAGTGACCTTATTTAGTTTCCATGAGGATTTTATCAGGAGCACTTTTACTAGTATTTTACCCGGAGTGTTACATCATAATTTCTGGGTCCAACTCTTACGAAATGTATCCATCAGACTTTCACAGTGCTCAAATTATATTTTTTTTCATATCACATGCAGAATAAACGTCACACTGGCTTGGTATCCAAGAGACTACCAGGAACCCCTGTATTTCAAGTATGAAGGCTCTAGGTTCATCGGTTACAATTTGTGCCATGACTGAATTTCAGAGTGATAAATAGTACACAGATTACAGATCAAATTGACTGAATTCAGTATGCAAAATTGGTTTATTAGGAACTTTAAAGATTCTGAGATTGACATATCAAGGTCAAAAAGTTAATTTTGAGCAAATCTGCTTCAAAGGTTGCTTAAACCATTTTCTTTTTCAATAATGCGCAGTATATAGGTGACGTTACTTCAGTTTTTCAAAGAACCCTCACTTGAACATTCTTAATTTTTTGCTCAGCTGACTTTCAGTCATGCTGAGCTATAGCGATAACCCTTCGTCCGTCGTCCTTCCGTCCTGCCGTCTGACCCTCTATCAGTCCTTTAGCAAAGCACGAAATCGTTACCATAAGGGCTAGGATCTTCAAACTGATTCAGTACTTACATTACCCATTGTTTTACTAGATTGTTGGATTATTGCAATGTGACTCAGTGATTGGTGTTGTCAAATGCATTTTTGTTCTATGTCTTTTTCTTTCTGTGATAATTATACCTGTTTTACCATTTCGGCTTGCCTGTATAACGTTGGATTTATAAATATGTCCCTGGCCTCGCAATTCTCCTTTAGGGGACAGGTGTTTTCTAGGGGGATGGGGTTTGTTTTTTTTGTTTGAATCTCATATACAATGTTTCTCATATAGCTATAGCTTGTTTTAATGGAGTTTCTGTTGAATATTTTATTAATTATGTGGTTAATCTGAAAATGCGTGTCCATCGGTTTGAAAAATAATTCGTGCCATTGTATGTCCGAACACTTTTCCAGTACGGATTATACCATATTTGAAAATTTGCTCTACCAAAAGGTATTGAGCACTTTTCGACAACAACTGTAATTTAGATACTGCGATACATATACTGCGATATATATATATATATATATATATATATATATATATATATATATAAATATATATGTTATAATTGGATTATTATCTTAGTCATATATTCGATATATACGCGCACACATACACGATACCGTCCAGGGTCACTGCCTTATGCTGCTATCTGCAATCTGTTATATCAAGGATGCATTGATATAATCTTTATCATACTCATACCCATATTCTGACCAAGCTGAGGTGTCGTCATCTGTTTAAATATGAGATTACACACACATTTAGACATCGGAAGTGTATATATATTGGTTTGAATAAACCAATTTAAACACAAACAAAATGACTTTAGCATATGATCTGAATTGTGCCCAATAAAAATATCCGTTACAAAAATTAAAACATTAAGACATTTTGAGTTACGAAGAGTGCCACTGGATTTGGAATCGGGTTATAAGTTTGGTTTTATAATATGATCTGACAGAAATGGATACAAAGGGGTCTGAGCGCCCAAACTTGAAGCAGCCAAACCCTTAAATGTGGTATGCGTAAATGTTTGCGGCATAAAACCCCATTTTAAAACCGAGGACCTATTCGAGGTTTTCTTATCTTATTTCTTGGTTTAACCCTTCCTTTTCCTGTATTAGCCGCTGTCTGAACCACTTACGTATTTCTTATTTACCATCAGAAAGATTTAAAAAATATATTAGAAAGAAAAACATGCATTTAATTTTAATATGTATTAATTGAAATTGCTAAAATCGGGGACAGCGTTTGATTAAACCCCCACCCCCCCACACACACAAATAGGGCCGTTTCCAGACAGTGATAAAAAGTTTTCATTTTTCTAATTTTTTGATGGTTACAAAAAACTACTGAGTGCTACATAAGGTCGTTGAAGAAGTGGTTATGGCTTTCATCGTATAGATGAGGCTCCTCTCTGACACGGGCAGTTTGTGGTCCCTGCTTTCAGGCAATTTTTGGGAGGGGGAATAGGTAAAGAAAAAAATATGTGGACCTCTGGTGAATAACATTTCCTGGAAAAGAGCCCCTGCCTCATAGAATGTCATCTCAGAAAAAAAAATCCGTGTATATATATATATATATATATATATATATATATATATATATATATATATATATATATATTTTCTGCATTGATCTGTTTTATATACTTTCCGAGACAGAGCCCATCATATAGTCCATAACACCATTTACATCTCTGAAGTCTGCAAATACGACAACATAAAATCACGCATACCTTGCATGTCAAGGGACTTGAGACGTTCATGAGTTCAGTGTTCTTGTTTCTTCCTGTTCTCTTTCAAATAGGGAAATTAACATAAAAGGCTAAGTACTCAAAAAAATATTTTTATAATTTAACAAAAGTTAATAGTTTGTGACGTTTTAACACCAATTTCAGAATGCTGCAAATGTTCACAGACTCATGAGTAGGGATCACGAAAAGGTGTGTCTGTAAATTTGCAAGCACCATATATACTGCAGTAAGATACTCTTATGTAATAGGGTTGGAAGTAAGAGAAGTAAGAAAACTAAATATGTCGTAGGAAAAAAAGAAAAGACGGATGTTAGAAGTGCAGAAGTCTTAATCTTTCGAATGTTTACAACGGATGTTGAAATAAAAACACCCTTTAATACTACGGTATGATTATCTGAATAAAGTGTAAAAACACATTATGTCAGGCTGCACCATTTTGATGTATGCATGTGGCGATTGACAATGCATGCTATATCTGCAACCATTTACCTACGACCTAAATGTTGATGTGTATGTACGTGAAATATATATCAATTTTATGTATGAAATATACAAAATAAATGCATTATATATATATATATATATATATATATATATACAGTGAAATCTCGTTGTGTCGAACCTCCTTTAAGTAGTATACCCCGCGTATGTTGAAGTTACAGACTCGATATTCTGGACAACACTTTACCAAATATAAAAACCCGCTTGTGTCGAACCTCGGATTTGTCGAAGTTTTCTAAGGGATCCTTCGACTTTGACAATCGAGGTTTCACTGTATATATCATATAATAGTAAATTTCCCTGCGTTGTAAACAGACAATGCACAGGGCAGATCACTCACGAATGAAAGACAAGCAAATGTTGAACACAATTACACGGATATAGATCGATGTTTTTAGGCGGAGAACATTTTTCCTCGGGGCATTTGCTAATAAACACGTAAAATCCTGGGAACCCTTTCTATTAAGGTATAGAGCGTATATAACGATTATGAGAGGGATTCCTTGTCCCACCACTTCCATTTAAATTTTATAGCTCAGCTAAGTGAAAGTCATCCGAGTTACAGCGATCATTCTTTGTCCGTCGTCCGTCCGACTGCCCGTCGGCCGCAAAAATAGGGTCCTTCCTTATATTATATGCTTGACTACATTCGCTAACTCTACCGTACGGCGGCCGCAACCCAGACCGCGTAAAAAGGAATCGTGGCTGGAATCCATATACTGGAATAGTCTTTGCATCTGTCACACAGTGGAAACTTTAAATCATTCTATAGATTAAATGCTGGGTACAGAAGCACTTGTTGATATATAAGATATTGAAATATTTCCTATATGAACACTTGGCGTTACCTGTATTGCAAGCAGTCTTGATGTGCCCAATCATAATATTGATATTTTTATTTGCAGTGGGCGTCTTACTGTTCAACGGGTTTGGATTTTTTTTCTCGCCTTGCATCTGATCTGCACTCAGAGTAATGGTAAGTGACATGAAATTGTCATACCTTTAACACACAAAAACACCCACACACATACATATGGCGATGTGCACTGTAATGAGTAACATAGTTCAAATGACGAAGTTAACAATATTATTAACACATTAACTAGAGTGATAAATTAATTAAAATAATTGGGTTATCCACTATGCAGAACATTATGCTGAATGGGGGGGGGGGGGGTGGTTCTGGTGAAATTTCGGATATCCCATGATAAATAGATACACCTACCATTATATAGTGATGCCACTTTATATATGCAAAGTGGGGAGCCTGACTAAATAAACAAAATGAAAAGTAGTTACATTCCCCACTACATTTATAATTTGAGTTCCATTCTAGGGTTGTGCCAGAATTGCATTCAATAAAGGACGAACAGTTATAATACAAACTATCTGTTGCTATAGGTTGCCAAGACGGATGGTTCGGATGGGACTGTAAGTACAAGTGTAACTGTACTGGAGCCTGTGACAGGACAACTGGTGAATGTGTCGGAGGCTGTCCTGGTACATCATGGGGACCCGGATGTCAATTAAGTAAGTACGGCACACCTACTAATGAGTTTTATCACGGTATTATGTATCCTCAATTCATTATTTATATATTTTAAAAACATTTGTTGTAAGCACATAGGTACCTACCCGCAAGTGCCTCAGAGTCAAAATATTCAAAAAGAGCAAAGGAATGTATTGTCTTTGGATGTATTTGCCGAGATAGACCATACGAAACAGATAATGATAAATTTTGATACTCCATTCTATCGATGGTCATCTCCATATCGGAAAATACAACAGGCTATGGTGTTATAATTATATTTTGCAAGGCCCAGATTGCAGAAGAATTGAGACACTCCAGATGAAACCACCAAACTTATTTTCAAGGTGTCTATACATAGCCTTGAAATTACAGTTTTTAGTTGGAGCCTTTTTAAAGGCTTTTTTTTCTTATGACAGATGAAGGTGTCCACCATAGAATCCAAAATCACTTTCATTTAATAAATGCATTGCAAAAATTTGCAAGAATTGCGACCTAATTGCTTCAAATACAAACTATCATCTGGCCTTCCTGGCTAGACTTTGAAAACGACACTATTCCTTTATGAGGCAATATCAGAATCTTTCTCATTCCACACATATTTTACAGCCTCGGAAATGTTGCATCTCCATCATAATCACAATGCAAGTCTCTCTTAAGCATTTATTATATGACTAATCTAATACCAAGATCATGAAAACTTGATCTAGAAATTTGTGTCATCAACAGTGTATGATTGATCTCTGCAACAGCTCTTCCTTTGATTTGTTTCCCTCCTTTATAGTTCTGAGATGAGTGCTCATGCAGTAACGATGTTGCTTTCCATGTATATAGATTAAGGTCAGGTGATCTGGAGTAACTGTTTCATCAATTCTGGACAATAAATCTGTTTTCTTTTTATTGTTAGCTGTACATTTCCTGTTTCCTAGATGTCCCTCCTGTTCTTGACAGTGTTCGTCTCTTAGGCCAAATGAAATAGTTTTGTTGTTCTCAGTTTTCCGAGTGGCTCAGCAGATGACTCTTAACATATTATACATGAGCCCACTGACTAGTACGAAAAAATTAATGCATTAATCGCTTTTTATTCATTTGAATAGCATCATTGTATTCTCCGTCTATAAAAATATATGTTTCGACTCTATGAAAACTGCCCTAAGTTGCCTAGAAGCCGAGATGTTAGCATTTAAATGTCCAGACGCGACGACCATCTTGGAATCTAAGATTGCTGCTATAATGTATTTTGAGGAAGTGGCTCCTATCAAAATTGTAATGTTCAAATCATGAATAATACATAGAAAAGTTTGCTGCTGTAATTTTGTCTGCCCCATTCTCAAATATATGCATTATCCTCAGGACAATAAAAAAATAGCAGAATTCTACTTTTGATTCTAATCATGATTAAATATTTTTAATGAATTATCATTATATTTTGATAATCTGGATGGCACAATTGTGTTCCTTGCTCATGAAAATGTAAGTTGAAACACTAAGAATTTTTTTTCTAAGTTACCAAGAAGCCAAGATATTCCTTTTCATTCACGGCGTCCATATTGGAATCCAAGTTGGTTGTGTAATGCAGTTTGAGGAAGTGGTTCCTAAAAATATGAGAGGCATATATTTGAATAATACATGAACGAAGTTTGGTGCTTTCGCTGGCAGGTTCCCGCAATTTTGCTAAGCCACCTAACTGTTAAGCAAAAAGTCTCTTACTTTTTTTCTGAAAAACATTTAATCAAGCAGCGCAAGACTTTGTACCTGTAATAATAGCAGAGATTAGCGGATGATTGGAAGCTAAGAATTGTATTGGAAGGGGATGGCAAAGCTGGAATTATATTTTAACACACAACCCATGTATAAATGTTTACATAGAAGCAAACCTGAGGTTAACTTTGCATTAATTCAGATAATTGTTTTTAAATATTGCATTCTTATTAGAACCACCAAATAAAATGAAATGTTTGAACTTGCAATGTATTGGATAAAACGTCCATCAATTTAATTTTTGGAAGCATTTGCTTCAAGCTTTTTGTGTTTTTATAACTTAATCAAGCTAGTCAAGTTGTCTAGTCTGACATGATGAATTCAATTGAAATGCACCCAACTTGGAACAAACAAACAAATTACGCCACGAAGACACACGGCTAGCTGGAAATATAATACATTCACTGTATTGCTCCCCTCTACTGCCGCCCTGAAACCCCTGCCAGTCAGAGCTGCTGACAAGTATCATCTGAATAAATTCCTTGGTATTCCTTGAACACCCCCTCCTCATTTTGCACCAACGGCTGTTTATTTATTTTGTTTCCAGCAACGAGTGACTTACGTGGGATAAAATGCTATCAAAGGTTTCTCACCTGAATTGATTTCATGTATGTTTTCTTAATACATAAATAAATCCCCGCCTATTCCAATTATTGAATCTATCAAATTATATATATATATATATATATATATATATATATATATATACATAGTTTATCTACAATCCATGATGTCGTGAACCTTCAACATTATCTTTTTCAACCGTATCCGTGCTTATGTTTGTGTTATATTCATTCGAGCAATAACTGTGCAACGGCCACATTCAAGTGTACACAGCAGTTTATATTCACGAAAGATGCACGTTCGTGCGATTCCTTGTCCCATGCCTATCCAGAATACGCAACCGACATTACCTTAACATCTCAAAATAATGAGGTATAACTGTAGAGGGGTGGGGGTTGCATTTGATAACCTAAACATGTACCTGTCGTAAATATGATATTCACCGGGATGTCGCTGGTGCACAGTGCTTGAACACAGTCGAAGAGCAGGGACACGGATAACGTAAAATAATAATGATCATTATGATAAAGATTAAGATGTTGTTCTAAATGATGAATAGATAAACTACTACCTGGGTGGTAGATGGACTTTACATACGTATGAAATGAAAGATTCATAACAAAATATTAATGACACATTTTGTCATATACATCTGTTTCATTTGATTTTAATAACTAGGCATAATACAATTGGTTGCAATGATGAGAAATTAAGCCTACTAATTTTCACTAGTATATTTTTTCCTCAAACGTATATCATATGAGGTCGGGTTTGGCATATCTCTACCATTTTCTGATGTTGACATTAACCTTAATGAATGAGAGAAGAACCAATACAGCTATTGGCATGCAGCTGTCATCCAGAAGTGATAAATTTAATGTGTTGTGGTGTCACTTTGTTAAAAAGAACATAGCGATATTTGCTTTATCTCTTCCATGTTTGACATTAAAATTTCATCCTAATGCATGATGCATACATTTTATGACCTAAGATGTATCACCATATGATTGGTCATCCAAAACTTCAAATTAAAATGACATTTTAAATGTGTTTCTGTAACCCAATCTTGCAAACAATCGCAAGATGGTTGGCCTCTTTCCTGCCAAATTTGACATTGACCTCGACCTTAATGCATGTTTGCTACCTTTTATGATCTCAGTGGTCCCATCGAATGAACGGATATCGTAATGTTTGTAGGAAATGACAAATGAAATTTGTTTCTATGTGAGTTATGGTCACTTAAGTATTTCATGAAAATATCATTTTGCAAAGGGCGGAATCGGGTGGCTCTTATGTGTGCAATAAGATATATCATGGATATATTTCATTTGAGAAATCCTTGACAACATTTTCATAAAATGGATTTATTCTTTAGTTCCAATGCTGTTTGACTCAATGGACCCTATGATTTCTCCAGCGAACATAACGAAACAACACAGCGTTTTAGTTATGAAATCCCCAAATGGATGCAGGGTCTGTCAAAAATTCTTATTTTAATTAAGCCGTATTAAGCATTTTTCCAGTCCTTTGGTTGAATAGGGAGCAGTGGATACTACCAAAGGACTTTTTTCTTATATTTAATGACGTTTAGCTCCTTTGTTTTTGTAGAGACTTGATTAGGTGCCGTCGTATGAGAATCATGCATATCCATCAGGTTAATTTCAATATTTCACCAAAGGCTAGATAATGGTCACACTTTTCTCTCATTCAGACTCCAGACAGCAACTAAGTATCCCTCTGCTTGACCCTTGGGACAGCGTACGTTATTTCATAGATGTGTTAATGGAGAGAGAGAGAGAGAGAGAGAGAGAGAGAGAGAGAGAATCTCCCTTGCCACGAAAGAAGAGCGTTTTTTTCTAAGCTCCCGTCACTGTATCCATGAAAATATCTACATTTTGCGATTTAATCTAGTGTCTGTGATGGGGTTTTCTTTTCGGCGTGGAGACAGATATGCTACAGATATGCTAAGTGTACTACATAATTAAAGAACATGACGACCACACGGGGCATGACGGCCATATTCGAAAGGGACACGTCGGAGACAGATAAACCAAAGACAAGGCCTTGGGCCTTTTATTAAAAAATAGGCAAGAAAACTCCAATCCCAACGCACACAGGCTGATCATTATATTCATACCTAGCGACTGTTTTTTTCAAGGTGACCTAAGTTAAAGAAAGTTTTGATATTTTCTACAATTAAAAAGCAAGGGCTACACAGAGATCAAGACTGCTCCATATAGATACAATTGCACTTTCAGACACGACCTCATTGACTGACCTGTAAATCAGACGTTTATAAACTTTGTGTAGTTGATGTCATGTCCTTAATTTGTTTAGCCAACTTAAAGTTACGGAATGCTCTAAAGCACTGCAACAGTGCAAAGATCATGGACTAGATGCCATATTATCAGAATTCTATTTGTGTTTCTTGGAAGGCGTCTTTTTTTAAAGTATCGTTTATTCACAATAACAGAGCTCTCCTTAGATCAATCAACAGTGAGGCTTTTTTACTTTCTTTTTACTCGCTAAAACGTTAAAAATATATAATTTAAAACCAGCTTTCGGTTTCCTCTTTACTGGTTAATTAAAAACATAGGCCGAAGCAGTATATAGGTCAAAAAGATTGAAATCAAACCGTTATTTCTAGACTACGTTTGGCCCATACCTGAAAAAAATATGTACTTAACAATGTGAATTTGAAATCAAACCGTTATTTCTAGACTACGTTGGGCCAATGCCTGAAAAAATATGTACTTAACAATGTGAATATACTTGTTTATAAATGTAAATGTTATAACTTAGAGGACTTTTTCATGTTAACATTATAATTGCTGTCTCTCTACTATTACTATTATCACTGTTAAAGTTTGCCGATGATGAAATACTTGTTTTGATTCATGAACACACTGGTTATCTTCTGAAGCGAAAAAAATAACAATTTAACAAATGTTTCACATCTTTCATCTCCCAAAGGGTCGACCTGCTCATACGATAACCGAGATGGATGGTATTACGAAGGAAGAGTAAGCCACACGGAGGAAAACAACCGGTGTAAACAGTGGACTAGTGCCACAAAGTATATAGATCAGGCTTTTTATGGTGGAAATAAATCACGACACCTTAATTACTGCCGCACCCTTGCCTATAAACCACTCAGAACCTGGTGTTACCTGGCTGACGATAAAAAGGAGAACGGCGGCAATTGGGGATGGTGTAATACACTGACAAAATGCTGTAAGTATATTTTAATATCCTATCAGAGGCAGAGATAATTCGGGATGAAAAGAGATGTGTCTACGGGAGGATAATGTAATCTTAATCTGATCCGACGGATAATATAAACACTACCTTTATAAGTTGCAATGAATAATTATTTCCATGTATCGTGATTATAAATATGACATCTCAGGCACATTAAGAAAGATCCATATTGTTTCTATAAAAGGACCAATAATAATTATTCATGTACAAAGTCATTCTATTTTAGTTGACATTTACTTTCAAGAATGTTGTTTTATATATATATATATATATATATATATATATATATATATATATATATACTTGATTGAAAAGGTAATGTTAACCGTCGTTGATTTTCACCCGACTATAACTGGCCAACCACAATATTAACATTTTATATGACCTCTTTACGTGTTATGTATTGGGCTGCTCAAGAACAGAGTATTTCTATTAGACAAAACACCCAGAGGCCTGTAATGTCTTCAGTGAAATTGTTTTTATATAAAATGATAAATAAAACACGAGTAAAGCGTGGGTACACTTTCCAGAAAAAAATATATAGCAACAAGTTAAAGGAAGTGTTTCTCACAAATATTCTATGGACGAAACTCCTTTCGTTCTTTGGATTATTCTCGATGTTGGTCAGTTGCATATGTCTGTTTGATTGTGTGCTTGTGTGTTTGACCGCACATAAACTATAGCTAATTTTGTTGCCCTATGATTTCTTAATGAAACAGATTGTCAGCTCAATTGTCATCTCATGATGTCATTATGTCCTTCTGTTTGTCACTTGTCATCAAATTTGTCTTCCTGTTTTAGTCTGACATATGGAATCCACCAGGCTAGAACTTTTAAGCAATACCTTTTAATGATATATTGTTGAAATAACCCTAAAGTTCTAGAAATCTGATGTCTTTCAGAGCAAGTAGATCAAGCTCAAAGTCAACAATAACCTCAAATTCTTTTTTCCTTTATATCATAGGTATCATTTATTGTATCCCCATAAACTGTAGCTCATTTTATTTGCCATTCTTTGGCATTTCTGATATTGAGCTGCATCAATGTTCGGTTACCATGGTTACGCATTTTTTGGGTAAATATTCATGACATTCAAAAATATGGGTTTCATTTTTAGCTTTGCGCCTTTACATCTTAGAGGTTTTTTGGTTCAGCTGACTGTAAGTCATCTGAGCTATTGCGATCACCCTTCGTCCGGCGTCCGTCCGGCCGTCCGTCCGTTAACAGGGCACAAACCTTAACTGTTAGACCTAGAACCTTCTAACTGTACATCCAGAGAGGTCCTGGGCAAATCTCCTTGGAAATTTGAAATAAGGTCAAGGTGAAATATATTTTGTGACCTAAGGGCCGAAAACATGATTTTGAGCACCCAGACAGTCAGACGGGGCAGAGATAGTATTCATTAGGCATAGAAACCTCTCATCTGTAATTTTTGGAGATCCTAGGCAAATGTCCTTGGGAACCTGAAACTAGGTCACTGTGACCTATATTCTGCATCCTAAAGGGAAAAGATGTCAAATGAGCACCTTTAATGTCAGATGGGGACAAATCGTATCAGTGAGACCTAGAATCTTCTAAATCAATATCCTGGGAGTTTCTAGACAAATCTCCTTGGAAACCTGAAATAAGGTCACCATGACCTATATTTTGTGACCTACAGGCTAAAAAACATGATTCTGAGCACCCAGACAGTCAGATGGGGCACAAATTGTATCCATTAGGCCTAGAAACCTCTAACCTGATATTTTGGGAGATCCTAGGCAAATGTTCTTGGAAAACCTGAAACTAGGTCACTGTGACCGATATTCTGCGAACTATAGGGAAAAGATGTCTTATGAGCACTCTGAATGTCAGATGCTGACATATCGTATTTGTGAGGCCTAGAATCTTCTAACACAATATCATGTGAGTTTCTAGGCCAACCACCTTGGAAACTTCAAATTAGGTAATATTAGGTGACCTATATTTTATAACCTTCGGGCCGAAAAAAAAGGTTTTAGCATCAGACAGTCAGACGAGGCACAAATTGAATCGATAAGGCATAGAATCCCCCAACGTAACATTTAGGGAGGTCCTAGGCAAATATCTTTTGGAAACCGGAAATTAGGTAATGGTGACCTATATTTTGTGACCTACAGCCCAAAAACATGATTTTGAGCACCCTGAATGTCAGATGGAGACAAATCGTATATGTGAGGCTTAGAATCCTCAAACATGACATCAAGGGAGGTCCTGGGCAAATTGCATTTAGAAGCCTGAAATTAAGTAACTGTGACCTATGTTCTGTGAGCTACCGCCTAAAAACAGGATTTTGAGCACCCAGAAAGTCAGGCAGGGCACACATTTTACTTGTTAGGCCTATAATTTTCTAATGTATCATTCAGAGACGTCCTTGGCAAATGTCTGTGGAAAACTGAAATTAGGTCACCATGACCTATATTTTGCGACCTTTAGGAAAAGAAGTCATATAAGCACCCAGCAATCAGACAGGGCACAAATTGTATCCATTAGGCCTAGATTCCTTTATTATAAAATTCAGGGAGGTCTTAGTCAAGTGTTCCTGGAAACCTGAAATTAGGTCATGGTGACCTATATTGTATGCCAGACAGACAGGGTACATATTGTATCTATTTTCCTTGGAACCCTCTATCGTGAAATCGAGGGGGTCCTGGGCAGGTTTCCTATGAATCCTGAAATTTTTATTTTCTGTCCATTATTTCAACACTGTAACTTTAGCCATAGGCTATTCTCACAGACAATATATAACATTTATAAAAAAAACATTAGCACCCAGCCAAAATTAGCTGAGCGTCATGGCCCATTGGCCACTTGTTTGCTTTAGGCAGCATTATGTTAGTTTAACTCGATTTTGACAAAATTTTGTAAAATCGTTAACGAGATTTCATTTTTTTTTTGTTTATAGGCCACAATGCTCGAGCAATCGCTCTGAAAATTATACAGTTGATCTACAAACAAAAGTCTTCTAAGCCTTTTGCTTTTTACTGAGATTAAAATTGAGGTAAAAATCATGGTCAAGTTCACCAAAAAAAAAAAGAAAAATTATTATTTTGCTCATTACTTCGTCAAATTGACTTATCCATACGAAATACTGCTCATTTTATTCATTTATTAATTCCACATTATAAGGTCTGGTCATCTGTCATCCAGGTTGTGTCAGTCTCTCGGTCTTTCAGCCTGTTGTTTTCAATTTCTCCTGACTTCCTGACATATGTCATTCTGAAGTCCACATTGTTTAAAGGGACATTATAAGGAGCAGGTGGTTACCTGTTCTGAAAAAAAAAAGATTCACACTGTCGGTTCAGTTTTATATACAAAAATTTCCCAGCAAAACCATCCCGGTCATCTGTATTTAACATTTTTTTACATGACTAAGCAAACATTTTCAAGGCAATATTTTGGCAGGCACAGTTTTAATTTAAAAGAAAGAAGCTATTTTTTTGTGTTAATAACTTGCTTTAAAGGTGATTGGGTCCTTTAAGCAAATGCTCCTGAAAAGCATCAAATTTAAAAATAAAACCAGAAAATAAGTTTTGTTTGTATGTCTGTCGGTTCGTCCGCGCATTTTCAATATGATCTTTAAAACATAAGTGTTATTGTTGTGCTGTCCCAGAACACGGCCCATTGACATTACTGTTTTAACGTGTTCCCTTGTCTTCCTGTCTCCTTGTCTGTCTTGTATATTTAAACTTCAGGCAAGCGCCCCGACCTATGATCATAGTTTGTGTGTTTATCCGCGCTCTACAGGCCACAGTTTTAAAAAGTCGTAATACAGTTGATTTCTTGTTCAAAACAGGATATAAAATTTTTTTTTCTTCATAACATTTCCCCAGTATCATCATAGCCGCATGAACTATAGCTCTGTCTGTTTATCATTCCGTGGCCATTTTCTTATGAATACTTGCTTCAAATTTGCTGTAACCATTGTTACGCATATTTGGGGGAAATTCATTGTATTTGAAAATAATGAGTCTAATTTATTTAACTTTGTCATTTAAAGTTAGCGAGGTCTAGATTTTTGCATTAGTTAGCATGTAATAAGTGCTACAAGATTTAATTACAAGTCTTGCAATATCTTTGCACAATGTCCCGTTTTAACGAGGTATTGTGATATTTCAATTACGATACCCTAGAGGTCGTACGTTTGCAGAAATCCTTTTCAAACTGGTCCATCTAATATCTTACAGTAATACCTCGTTCGTAATTTTTCATTATCGGAAGATATCCGTTAGGGGCGCTGCAATTGAATCACTACAACATATTATTTTTTGCATAAACTTAAGCTCATTTTGTTCCTCGACGCCGTCTCCATCTCGAGTAATCTATTATCTCAAGCCAATTTGTTAGAATGTCTGTCTGTTATCAGTTGTCCTTCATTTGGCCTTCTTGCTTGTTCTTGCGCAAGACAATATAGCAGGCTTCAGGCCAAAGTTTAGCAGGAATCACCTTTTAACTTACACATATCGTATATCTTGGAGACGTATGTGTATTTTTAAATAGGTCAAAGTTCAAGGCCATGAAAACATAAAAATCATATGTCTCTCTTTGTAAATATTCGTCCTCATTTCACAAACTACGGCTCATTTTCTTCGTAAGCGTCATTGCTCACTAATTTGACTGCTTCCATATCATTTAAAGCGCTCAAGCGCTCGACCTCTGATCATCAAGTTTTCTGTTTAAATCAGACCAACATTCTTGGAATAAAATTTTAGTAAAAGGAAATGATTTGTATTAGCCAATTTATGCATCAAGGTCCGTAAATTTGTTTAATTTGCTATTTTTATATATTGTCCTTCCAATGGATGTATAAGATTAAATCTAACTGAATACTGCATGCCTCATCCATTCTAGTCCAATTAAAATCCCTGCATAGAAACAATATTATAAAAGTATTGAATCAGAAAAGGAGAATATGATTCATATGATACCGATACTTCCAATTGCAAATTGTAGGACAGAGATCCAGGATATCTATTTGCTAATTAAATTAACATTATGCATATTTTCGACACCTCACAAAATCAAATATGGCTTCAATATAAATGAACATTAGATATAGGGGTCACATTGCAAATAAACATGATCATAACAGAAAATAACTCATGACATAATGTTATTGTATATGTACTTATACACATGGCAACATGCAGATGTTGTCTTAGCCTCAAGTTATTATCCGAATCACAAGATTAATTTGTGATATGCATTACAGCTTGCCCTAGAAGCCGGTTTGGAATAAACTGCCTGTCCGAATGTCACTGCAGTGACCAAAGCAATAGCTGCGATGGTTCCAACGGTATGTGCAACGCCAGCTGTCATCAAAACTTCAAAGGACCATCATGTCAAGGTAGGCGAATTACGACTCTTATTCGTCCAGTTCGAATGACCAGTCAAGAACCTTTATAATTTATCATGAGAAACGCTGATCATAATATATATATATATATATATATATATATATATATATATATATATATATATATGAACTTAGACACACTTATTTGTGTTCGACAGTTTCTTTTCGTAAGGGCCCGTATAAGCCCTCACTCGTGTTTCCGACGAGTGAGAGCCGTTACGGGCCATGCAGTCGTGAATTGATCATCCGACGCTAAATGTAATACTCCCTTTTATGTCGGATAGCAGGTCTGTCGGATTGGCAAGATTTATTGGATTTGCATGTTTGAAAGATAACTGGTCAGTATTTGTATTTTATTTCTGTTTTAATAAAAACGAATTTTAAAGTGCTATGATTTATATGAGT
This sequence comes from Sipunculus nudus, assembly GCA_026874595.1. Taxonomy (NCBI): domain Eukaryota; kingdom Metazoa; phylum Annelida; class Sipuncula; order Golfingiida; family Sipunculidae; genus Sipunculus; species Sipunculus nudus. The sequence goes on from CM049307.1 coordinate 87,299,558, forward strand.
ATTTTTCGCTTGATTCCTAAATCAGCCTCAAAGAACCATACCCATCCCTACCGTGCTCTTCATTTGGAGATGTGTTTGCATACTAAATAGCGCAGACTTAATTAGTGGGACAAACTGTCTTAATCACTGGGTCTATTATATGGTTAAAGGGACATAATCAGGAGCAATATTATACCTATTCTTTCACAGTATCAGTTCAGTTTTGCTTTAGACAAAAGTTTTATTGCAAAACCACCCGAACACACATTCTCAGTACCTCGTATACGGCTGTTTAACATCTTATTATGGGTCTACGTGTTAGTAAAGAGAGTCCACGTGTGTCTGTTTATCAAAACAAGGCCGCGTGACCAGAGGTCCGATTGTGAGCCTTAATAGGCAGGGTTTCAGCCAGTGGGAACATATGTTACATTTTTTGGGTTAGGTCAGTCAGGGTATTCCCCGACTGACGTGTTGTGGCCGGGCGATCCACGCGCTGTGTTTATGTTGACACCTTTGATCGCGCCCGGTCCACTGTTTTTAACACTCATTTACAGAAGTAAGCAAACGGTTTCAGGGCAATATTTTGGCAGGCAATTAATAATTTAAATGGAAGAATCTATTTTTCATGTTAATTCAACATGCTTTATAGGTGATTGGGCCCCTTTAAAATAATGCGCATCACTGGATTTCACGCCTTATTGATCACTGATCCAAAAAAATGTCGGCTTGTCAAGTCAGAATATACGTTGATATCCTTGTATGTGTCATGACTTGTTATGTTAGAGTCGATACCCAAGCTTGTCGGTTTGTCAAGGCTTATTTCTATGGGTTCTATTCCTTTTTTTTTTTTTACAAAATCCGTCGGATTGCAGAGGTTCCGGGTATTTCAGCGTCGGAACGATAATTCGTGATCGGATATAGTGTATGAGCTTGGAAATAAGGTCGGGGTTCAAGGTGCGAATGTTAATACAAATGAATAAGAGGTACATAGGCATACAGTGAAACAAGTTAGATTAGGAATATTCCTTAAAAATCTTTTCAATTTTTGTCTCATATTCGACCCTGGACGAACTTCATGTATGATGTCTTTGAATAAACGAACATATTTTAATGCCACCTATTACTTAACGCCTATTACGCCTTATACGCCTATTTTTATCTTTACTCTTATTACAGAGTGTGCCGATGGCAAATATGGAAGCTACTGTGGTCAGAACTGCTTCTCAGGGTGCAAAAAGAACTGTGATAAACAGACCGGGCAATGTTCAGAATGCAAGAATGGTTGGTACGGCGAGAAATGTGAAATTAAGTGTCCTGATAAATGTATTTGTAATGAAACTGGACAATGCACTTCCTGTGCAAAAGGATATTACGGCAACGAGTGTAATGCAACATGTCCGGCAAACTGTACAAAAGAAGATGGATGTTATAGATGGAATGGAAATTGTAAAAAATGTCCAGTTGGAATTTATGGGTGCATATGTGACAAGTCTTGTTCTGATGGTTGTGAGCCGAAAACGTGCAACAAAATATCTGGTTTCTGTAATAAAGGATGTCGATCCGGATACTTTTATCATAAATGTGACAAGGTTTGTCACTGTGTTGGGGGAAGCTGTGAGCGAAACGGCAGTTGTCTTAAGTGTTCTCCTGGATATTATGGTTATAGCTGTAACAAGACGTGTCCCGAAAATTGTAAAGATAAAGCCTGCGATAGGTTTAGTGGAGACTGTACAGGATGTAAAACCAAATTCCATGGACCAAAATGTAATGAGACCTGCCCGGTAAACTGCAAGGGTAACTCGTGTATTCAATCGAATGGTTCATGCAGCGAATGCAACGTGGGATACGCGGGCAACAAATGCACGACAGGTAAATACTTTTCAATACATTTCAATAAACTTTCAATATATATATATATATATATATATATATATATATATATATATATATATATATATATATATATATATATATATATATACTACACAAGAATATCAATTATTATATCGAAAAGTAGTAGGGATGAGGAGTAGAAATAATTCAATACAGTATCCATGCTTATAAAAAAAATTTATGGAAGCTTCCTCTGCCACTCGTTCATGTCATTCTACCAGGAAGATCAGAACGCATGTATTCGATGCTCTCTTGACCTGTCCTGTTATCATGTCTCGAGAGGTCTCCAAGCGATTGGGAAGGTTATGGATACGTCATATTGGGTAAGGGCGGCAGGGGATACGTCATATTGGGCAAGGGGCGTGGGGGGGGGGGGGGGGGGGGGATCAATGTATGGGGAAGAATTGTAGGAAGTAGTTTTCTCATGGAAAATAGCATTTTTCATGTGCAAGAGAAAGAAACTGTTATGATAACTAAGCCAATATTCATACAATACCGTATCGACATATTAAGCGCCCCGGGCGCTCTCAAAATTGAAATTTTCCCCCAAATCTTTCTTAAACCCTAATAAGCGCCCCCCCCCCCCCCCCCCCCCCCCCAACCCACATCTGCCAACTACCAAAGTGCGTTACGATCCTCTGACACTGCGACTTGTGTACACGTGGTTGACTTCATTCACAGCAATTATAAAAAAAACTCACGATCTTTAGTGATGGTTGTGTACAGTTTTGAGAAAATAATAACTAATCCAAGCGACAGTTCATGAATTAAGCAAGTTAATATCAACATATTGCAAGTTGGCATGGTTACATGGACAGAAAATAAACTGAATACTCGAACCTAATCATTTGATCAAAGCTTGGGCGCCACTGATAAATTACAGAAACGGACGTCACAACATTTAAAAAAACATGTTAATTCCACACCCTCAGTACATGCCATATCTGTTAACTATTTTAATGACAAATCGGGAGATTCTAGCTACATGCGAGCGATAATAGCCATGGTGTGCGCAAGGTGTCCACGGTGGCAGGGAAAGAATCATTCCAGGCTGACCACATCGGAACAGAAGACATTGGAACAGGCGATATCTGAACAGGTAGCCTGTAACAGACGACCTCTGAGCCGACAATTTATTATCCAGATAAATACTGGATAAATACTTTCATGAACAGGTAAAGATAGTTTGTGTTATTCTTTTCATAATGTGTTGAAAAGGATGGGCTTGATAAAGTTATTTAAAGATAATAATTTAAAGATAAAAAGCTCTGAACGGCAGTGAGTGAGCAGACCAATGAGGCCCATTTTTAGAAGGTTTCATGGCTGATTGATCGTACACCTGCGTGCGGCATAAATTTTCTCATTTTTTTCGCCATTTGTAGTTACATTTAAACTGTAACGCTACTTTGATTAAATTTAAAAAAAATCCAATGTTTTGAGACAACCAGTTGATCACATTGGTACTGAGAAATTGTTTCCCATTCTGTATTAAAAACTGCAAAAACCCTTTCACAATCTAAGCCGAACGATGTTGGAATAAAGGGGCAAACCAGACTGAATGTGCCAAGGGGCCGTTGTCAAGGGACCACAGCCAGGGTACCACCGAGAATTTGTGTACGGTACTCCACTTGAAAGACACGAGCTTCTGGCGGGTCTTTCTAAACTAGAAGGCATTAATCAATTATTTTTGACCAAGTTCTAACACTTTCTAGTGCATTTCTGTCTGTATGTTTTAATGAAACAAGTATTCAATGGATTTCCAATCATAGAGATCATAGAAAGAAAATACTGGTCGGCAGAACAGAGATAAGGTCGGTCGGAAACCGGAAGCAGAAGACTGGACTTAATTTTATCAGCATATCTTTCCAATGAAAATGGCGGATAATTGAAATTATTTTCTTTTAGAATTGTGAAAAGGGAAAAAGGTGAATTTTGCTTTATACTGTTGGATGTATTTGGTATCAGTGGGAAAGTAACCAGCGCCGCTGATTTCCCGCCATAGACCTTGAATTCTACCGGACAATGTTACATCAATCCGGTCGGGAATTGATTCAGGCATTTAGAATTCCCGTCATCAAAATAGAATTAAATATTTCGACCCCTGTTAATTTTTTCTCCACTAATATTTCAGACAGTGTGGGTACCGGTATAAGCACATTCGAACTTGTCCTGGGTATAATCAGTTAATCGATGTTTTTTTCAAGAATTATCCATTTCATATGAGTTATTGGGTGTTAACAATAAAAAATGTCATGGCCCGCGCGGGTATTTTTCAACACACAGCGAGGTCACAGGGCTATCTGGAGCGAATGTTCATTGAGGAATTCCTATTCATATTAAATCATGTGAAATCATAGAATTGAGCGTTGTAAATACACAATTTACATCTTGACATTGCTGGGAGCAGGAGTATTACAGATCTTATTTAAGGCTGTTTTGGGTGGTATTACGGTGCAAAGCCAGAGGGAAATTTGTTCCATACCAAAGGATAATAGATAATCTAATGTTTTAAGAACGTTGATCAAATCAATTGAGAATCGACGATAACTGCCGAGCTCTACGTACTGCGGTGGCGATAAGACCCTAGCTCATTCAGGTCACCCGATTGGCATGGCCAACTGCAGGGTCGGCCTTCACGGACACAGTTAGCCATTGTAATCTATGATACACTTGACCACTGACTCTGTTGTGTGCAACTATTATTATTATTATATAAGCTTGGCGGGGAGAAATGAAAGTATAACGTCGCACCACGTTATATTGGCTAGAGAGAAAAGTGAGGTTCATCCCTTAGTTTTTTTTAATGTGATCTCCTTCAAAATTCGTTATTGTGTGAGGGTGGGGGTGGGGGGTGGAGGGGGGGCCCTTATTATGGGAGGGGCGCTTATTACGTCAAATACGGTAATCCGTTTTAATAGTTAAAGAATACACCAAGCATGCCGTTCAACCTTTGACCATACAACTCGGTCTAGTGTAACCCCGGTAGTTGTCCACTTATTGCGCAATTATTGCTATCGTAACATCTTTAGTTACAATGAAGCGTCCACGTACTGACATAAAATTTAAAACATTACTTAAATGTTTTTTGTTGATTACAGGAAGTTATATAATATAAAGAAAGTTCCATGTAAATAATATATATATATATATATATATATATATATATATATATATATATATACGTATAAAACCCCCACCAGAATCTACTAATCAGTCGTTCGTTCATACGTGAACGTTTCATGTAAAACATTGTCATGGTTCAGAAACACGGGTTTACCAGGCGAGTGGCAGAACAACTGCATACGAATGGGCGGCTTCTGCTCGGGGACATAGGGATAGCCCCTTGTGATTATGGCATTCAAGAACAAGTGACCCATGGGTCATGACGCTCAGCCGACTGGCATGTTGACAATATGGCCTTGCACAGGCAACTAATTAAGATAATGTAGGTTGCATCATATTTCATGCATATTAGATGAAGTTCATCAAGATCCATAAGCACACCAAATTTGAGGAATCTGGCAATTTGTGTGTATTTTGCATTATTTCTGGTGTGCTCAAAAATGACCTGTAACTCATATGATTTAGGTCACAGTGACCTAATTTCAGGTTTCTGAGGGAACTCTCAGGATGTCAAGTAAGGAGATTCTAGGTCCAATGGTTATGATTGGTGCCCTGCTAGAACCCCAGAGCTTGGAAAATGGGTAACAGAGACTCTTTTTCAGGTTACCAAGAAGACTTTTCATGGACCTCCCTGGATGTCAAAATAGAAGATTCCAGGTCCAATTGTTATGGTTTGGTCCTTGCTTTGGTATCAAATTTTCAACTATTCCGGGGGTTCTTATAAGTCCCACAGCTTGGAAAGTATGGGTAACAGAGACCTAATTTCAGGTTTCCAAGAAGACCTTTCATGGACTCCCATGGATGTCAAGTAAGAAGATTCTAGGACTCATGGTTTACTATGTGTGCACTGTTAACGGATGACTGCATCATAAAAGATCTCAAAAATAGAGAAAAAATGTGTTAAAAATTAAAATAAAATTCAGGTGGCACCACCAGTGTGCAGGAACTGATGAAACAATCCTTGATCCTTACGCAAAGAATCATGATGATCAATGCATAAGTTGTTCAGATACTGGAACTTTTGTATCAAGCTTTCAATTATTCTAAGGGTACTTCTGAGCCCCATAGCTCGGATGATATGGGTAATAGAGACCTTACTTCAGGTTTCCAAGGAGACTTTTCATGGACTCCCCAGGATGTCAAGTAAACAGATTCTAGGTATAGTGGTTATGATTTGTGCTCTGTTAACAGACGACCATATCTTTAAAGTCTCAAAAATAGAGAAAAAATATCGTCAGGTGGCGCCCCAGTCTGCAGAAACTGATGAAACATTCCATGATTAATATCCTTGCAAAAAATCATGATGATCAATGCATAAGTTGTGCAGATACTTGAGTTTTTGTATGAAATTTTCCATTATTCTGGGGGTACTTCAGAGCCCCATAGCTTAAAGAATATAGGTAACAGGAACCTAATTTTAGATTTCCAAGAAGATTTCTTATGGACCTTCCAGGATGTCAAGTTAGAAGATTCCAGGTCTAGTTGATACGATTTGTGTCTTGTTAACAGATGACCAAATCTTTTAAAGTCTCAAAAAATAGAGAAAAAACCGTAAAAACTCGAAACAATACAGGTGGCGCCCCATGTCTGCAGAAACTGATGAAACACTCCATGATCAATATCCATGCAAAAAAAACATGGTGATCAATGCATAAGTTGTTCAGACACTTGAGTTTTTGTATCAAAGTTTCCATTATTCTAGGGATACTTCAGAGCCCCATAGCTTGAAGAATATAGGTAACAGAGACCTAATTTCAGGTTTCGGGGAAGATTTTTTATGGACCTTCCAGGATGTTAAGTTAGAAGATTCCAGGTCCAGTTGTTACAGTTTGTGTCTTGTTAACAGATGACTAAATCTTTTAAAGTCTCAAAAATAGAGAAAAAACCGTAAAAACTCGAAACAATATAGGTGGCGCCACCAGCCTGCAGAAACTGATGAAACCCTCATGGATAAATATCCATGCAAAAAAACATGGTGGACAATTCATTAGTTGTTCAGATACTAGAGCTTTTGTATCAAATTTTCCAATATTCTGGGGAGTACTTCAGAGCCCCATAGCTCGAAGAATACGGGTAACAGAGGCCTAATTTCAGGTTTTCAAGATTTTTTATGGACCTCCTGGGATGTCAAGTTAGAAAATTCCAGGTCTAGCAGTTACGATTTGTGCCTGGTTAACGGACGGACAGACAGACGGACAACAGACTGACGGACGCCCGACAAAGGGTGATCGCTATAGCTCAGATCAGCTCAGTCCGCTGAGCTGAAAAATATATTATGGTGATTCCGAGAACCTCCAAAAATGTAATGGATTACGGATGCAGTTTTCCTCTACTCCTCTACAAATTTTCAGCAAAATCTGTAAATTACCTTTTGCATTAATTTTCAGAAGGATAATACGACGAACCAAGGCTGAAGCAGTTTCTTGGCTAAATGCTTTTATCCAAATTTATCAACCTGCTTTCCTTTTTTTCTGGGAGAATTGTTAATTTTGCATCAAACCTGCTTATTCCATGACAATTTACAGTACTTAAACCAAAAATTTAATACTGTTGGCATATATTTTTCTGGGCCTATCTTTTTCACATTGGCAGTTATAAGTTTCGCGTACAAGAGACTTCAACGACATATACATTTGTATACAAAAAACGCATGTGTCTGTTAACATTTTTATTATTATAAATACATATACTATGGATCCTTATTTTTTATCATTTCCATCATTGCATAAGTTGTAAACGTTTCGATCAACATAGCTATACAAATTATGAATATAATATTTTTTTTATTCTGTTCTCATAAAAAAGTAGTATTGGTTGAAAAATTAGAGAATTTGTTATCTATATAATTATTACGGGTTTTTCTAGACCACGGTTCGGCAGACGTATCGGTTGTGTGCTCTTCTAGGACAAGTTTGTTTTATTTTGCGGGATTATGCCCTATAAAGCTGAATGATTAATAATTTTAATATTTCCCTGTTAGGTGCCCCGTTTTCTTTTTGGCTGCAAGGTAATCCACGCCTGTGACGCTTTTTCAGGAGGCTCCTCGGGGATTTTCACTGGCCTGTTAAGACCGTGGACAGAGCGAATGGCCTGCCCAGAAGACATTTCCGTCTGGTAAGCGGTCACGCGGGTCCACTATAATCCCCATTAATCCCCCATACCCATTGTAACGCCTCAAAAGGAATTTTCTCTCTCAAACGGAAGTAAAGGTTTTTAATCCAAAGACCACATGACTCCGCTTTCAATTCGAGGGCTTTTCAGTTTGGTCAACCCTGGGCACTGAGTCCAGTGATGCGACCACCGTTTGACACATTTTTTATGGGTTACAGGTATGCCTTAGACTATACCCTCAACTGACTACACTGAATAAACATCGTGTTTCACCGTCGCCTGAGCTTCAACTAATACAAAGCATCTTTCACATAATTTCACGGTAGAATGCTTCTTTATACAATCGTTATATCTACGATATTTCCCAAGCAATGAAGCTGTCGGACCTTTGTTGTTTATCAGAAAAAAACCTCTCACTTAAAAATTCGTACACCCTGTATATGCCTCACGTATCTTTTCAAAATTTATTTTTTTGTGTGATTTCTGTCATTGAATATTTTTCCTCTCTATGTTGATATTTAGAGGGAGGTTTTTCCTGGATTATTCTAGCAGAAGTAATCTTTATATCATATATGTGAAACACATGACAAAATGTTCCTGCAAAAACCATAGGATTTAAATATGCGTCGATATGCGTTTAGATAGAGCCTTGGATTTTCCACGAGTGCAGCTAGTTAGTATTATTATCAGTTCAGGCGGGAGTTATATCAACTGGGTCGGTGTTGTCCAAAATCTTGGCTTTTAATACTAGTGTCACGTGAGGCACTTTTGCGTTCACATTTATTGCATAGTGGCTTGATAAATTAATATCAACAAATAGGGATTTGAGCGGCTGTGCTAAAGGTATATTGTGCGTTTAAATGTCTCCTATTTCTTCTGACCATGCTACACGTCACGTTTTCCTATTCTGTAAGATCTCGATTCTTCGCATATGAATACCAGTTCTCCTGTTGTCCATTGGAGTGTATTATGCCTCAATATTGTCACTTGTTGTCCGACACTAAGTGGTTGTTCTTCTTGTGCAGCTTTAATGTCTCCAGAGTTTTCCGGATTGTGCAGCCTTGAAAGGGTGTCCATTTGACTTTCTGGTTAATACTTATGCTCGTAGTCACAACAGCGGAGAGGTGATCTTGTTAACGGATTCGCTTGTACAATCACAAGCGGCATGTGTTCACGATGACCTGAATTGGTTCCCGAAGACGGACTAAAATTCCTGGATTCCAAAGACTGCCGCTACAGCCTCGCGTCAGTAAATGAATAAGCTGGTTGTGTGGTAATCTTTGATGCAAATGCCATCCCCAACGCAGAGATGCGTCCACATTTATGACAGAGCCTTTCTGGCCATTGTAATATTGGAGACATAATTCAGCACATTCTAGATTAAGTTCCTCGAGGATGAGGTATTTATGTGGACAGCGCTCAAGGCAGTTATTAAAACGTTTTGGGTACAAAAACATCCTAAGGGTACCGTCTGTCTTCACAATAGTAACAATAGAGGAACCCTAGTCTGTGTGATGGTTTACCTGGAGGATTACCCCTTGCCGTTCCATCTTCCAGAGTTCTAATTGTATCATTCTGTTAATGTATGCGCTGCATTTTTGTGGAGGATCAGTTGTGGGTTCAGATACCCATTATAGGGGATGAGTGATGGTTTTTTAAGAGGTTCGAATACAGTCGAACCTGTCAAGTAAAAACCGAATCACTGAAGCCTTTACAGAGTTGCACGAGTCACAAGCACGAAGTTATTAATTGTATACATCTTTGTTTATGTCATGAACTGTTACTACCTGTAGCTGCTCACAAGCAATCATACAAAGGACAGCAGGTCCCGGTAGTTCCATAACATATAACTTTGAGCTTATGCCATATCTGCACGACAGTGTCACCTTTTGCTGTCACCACCATGATAAACTGACACTTTGATGTCACTGGCAGATGCTATTTTATGTTTTTTTAGTTATCACCATCATGTCTTTGAAAATACTCACCGGTAGCGTATTGCCTGATACACCAATGTAAATTCTGAGTTTTAAGTAGTGCTCTCTTTGTTTGTTGGGCAAAATAATGGTCAATATGTATAATTGCGTAAATCCGAGACCTCAATATTATTGTATCCCCGGACAAAGTCGGGGGATACTATGTTTTCATACCGGTCCCACCGCCGCCGCCGCATTTAAATCTTGTTGGCACGATAACCCAAAAAATATTTCACGGAACTTTACCAAACTTGATATATGTATAGATATGGGTGAGAGGACGACGCCTATTTAAAATGAGGTCATGACCTTTACTGGTAAAGTGTCCTTGACCTTGAATAGGTCCAATCTTGGGGAAAATCACACAAATTCGTTAATATCTCAAGAAATCTTGCATGGATTTATCCCAAAATCAAGTTGATGGAAGATCATGGATAGGGTTGTCATGTTCCAGAAACTGGTGGCGCCACCTATTATTCTTTACTTGTTTTCGTGCCGTTTAATACCACCAAAATTGCCACCTTAGAGTACTGTGAGCATTATAAGTCAAAAACTAATGGACAGATTTCTTTTATATTATGCATATACATAGGTATGGGTTATGGGATGATGTTTATTTAAATTGGGGTCATGACCTTTCCTATGATAGTGGCCTTGACCTTGAATATTGCCATATATGGTGAAAATCACACACCTCTTATGATATCTCCAGTGTTGATAGCCATATGGATTTCAAACATGACTTATGTATGGCCCACCACTAAAGTAAAAACCCTATAGGTTCTAGGGTCATGAGGTCAAAGGTCAAGATCACTGGACTGGCATTTTAAAAGATACTGTGGATGCATTTTAAGGCAAACTTTCATCCTAGGTCTTCCATCTTGAAAATATAGCTCACTTGCCAATAGTGGATGATCCATATAAATTTTGGGGTCACAAGGTCAAAGGTCAAGGCCACAGGAGCTATCTGTCCAAAAATTAGTTTCTGGATGATAATTCCTGCTTTTATTGATGTATTGATTTCAAACTTGACTTATATATGTCCCATTGAAAAAGCAAGACTCCAATTGATTTTGGGGTCATGAGGTCAAAGGTCATGGTCACAGGACACATCATTAAAAAGATTGTGGATGCATTTTCAGCCAAACATTTCATCTCAGGCCTTTAATCTTGCACATGTAAGTCATCTGCCAATAGAGGAAAACCCCTATCAGTTTTGAGGTCACAAGGTCAAAGGTGAAGGTCACAGATGCCATCTGTCCAAAAATTAGTTTCTGGATGATAATTCCTGCTTTTATTGATGTATGGATTTCAAACTTGACTTGTATATGTCCCATTGGAAAAGCAAGACCCAAATTGATTTTGGGGTCATGAAGTCAAAGGTCAAGGTCACAGGACACATCTTTAAAAACATTGTGGATGCATTTTCAGCCGAACATTTCATCTCAGATCTATTATCTTGCACATATAGTTCTCCTGCCAAGAGAGGAAGAACACTATCAATTTTGAGGTCACAAGGTCAAAGGTGAAGGTCACAGGAGCCATCTGTCCAAAAATTAGTTTCTGGGTGATAATTCCTGCTTTATTGATGTATAGATTTCAAACTTAACTTGCATATGTCCCATTGGAAAAGCAAGACCAGAATTGATTTTAGGGTCATGAAGTCAAAGGTCAAGGTCACAGGACACATCTTTAAAAAGATCAAGGTCACAGGACCAACATCTTCATCAAGATTGTTGATTATTAGATGGAAGAAACAATAAATATGCCAAGTGTCAGTATATGCTGCTAAAAATGGGGTTCTATTTATAAAGGGCCTACTATGTCTGGGGATACTCTGGCACCTGCGGTGCCAAGAAATGTCTAGTTTTTTTTCTGTTTCTGGATTGACTCAGGCCGCGAATGCTGTTCTATTGTTTGCTTTTGCGGCGGTTTGTTACAGTGCCGTATTTTGCCACATTATTTGTATGTACTTTTGTAGGCCGCGCGAGTGTGACAATCATTTATGGCAGACCTTTTTTAATACCGTGGATATCAGCAGTACTGTGCTCTATTGTCTTCAGTGATTCTTTTGCTTTATATTATCCGGCTGGTGTTAAAAGCTCGTCCAAAATCAAGCCCTTTTGAGAGTAAAGCAAATTCTTTTGAACAAATCTAAACTCGTTGCTTCTTATAAGTAGTTTTGTTATCCGCTAAGTGAGCTCACTGACTTCAAATACGCACAACTCGCCCTCCTGTCGACATCTTTTAATGAAGACGTCATTTGTTTTAACTGATTGTCGTGTGTATTACATGAACTCCATTCGATGGATATGCGGTTACTGTTGTGTCTATCTGATCCTTAGAAACATTGTATAGTTTCTGTTCGTTTGTCGTTCTCAGTTGCAGTAGAAAAATGTATATGTCTCAACCCTTCTTCACCAATAGCTGTCTGTATCCAGGTAGCTTGTTTGGCTTAGTCAGCGACCCCATCAAAATCAAAGAACAGATTTATACGCTGTTTCAAAAGCTTAAACGTTTTAGATTGTGACCAGTCTGTCGGGTTATCTCAACATCTCGAAGAAATACACGAAATTTAAACGTCATAATGTACACATGTACGCAGATACAGGGATCAATTTGAATGATTTTCACTTGTATCAGCGTTTATAATGTTAAGTTGTTTTCAGTTTACAGTGATGTAAAGCCACTATGGCTATGGCGCCACCATACCTACTAATGCTAGACTATGCATCACTCAAAGCATGCGTAACATGTTATTTTTTTTTGCTCGAGGGAACTGATATTCACAGTCTTAAAACTCCTTACTTTTAAGTCCTAACTTGAAACTGCCCCTATTTGGCGTTTTAAATGACTATGTGGCTCTAACCTACGATATACCGGTGGGCTTTTCAAAATGGCGCCTGGGGAACCCACTAACGATCATACCTACGTTTTGGCTGTTTATGATTATTTTTATACCAAAAGAGAGGTTTTCAGCATGCTGAGTCTCATTGAGAGGGTAAGGGTCTACAGGGTTGGGTGAAGGTTATGTAGGGGTCGGTAGGGCATAACCATCCGGTTTACACAAGGTGGCAATGCAAAACGAAATAAATGGCTGTATATATTTTGACTGATAGTATAAACAGTCTATAATTCCTATTTAATACCGAACGTATTACATCCTTATTTATCATTCATCAGTGAAGGTAATCATAATGCCGTAATTGTGTCATAATGCCAGCAAGAGATTAAACCGGATGGCTTAAAAGTGCCGATAGCAGATTTAAAACATTTTTAAGAAAATAAAAAAAAAACTGCTTTTGGACTTCGTTATTTATATACGTCGACTTTTCTGCACTCCTTTCCCAAAACACACATAAAAATAACATCGTAAAATCACAACCGTTTATTTGTTCCAGGATCAGCATGTGATCAGGTTTAGTATTCATACTGGGGGGGGGGGGGGGAGGGAACGCAGGGAGTGGTTTCTTTTTCCCTGCCTTGGCGAAGAAGGGTGTTAATTACCATCTGGATACTCCCTGTTGACAGAAAACATTATATGTGAAACTTATTCACATTAATCACAGGGAGGATAAGAGCGCTGAAAATCTTAATACAAGATGCTTGTCATCCTAGTCATGGTCCCATCGGGTAAGAGAACGCATGGAGTAGTTTCTATTTCCTTTTTCTTGATTAAGAAGGATGTTATCATCTGGTTCGCCTTGAAGATACTTGCTGTGGACAAAATGCACTCTGTGGGACACTTATTGACCTATCACAGGGAGGATAAGAGCGCAGAAAATTTTAATACTCCTCTTGTCATCCTAGATACGGTCCCAACGGATCTTTTCAAGAGTTAGGATAAATTATGTTGAAGAACCTAATATATAACTGAAACCAATCCATTTTGATTTGTGCAAGGTTGGATAAAGAGACCATCTGCTACTCTGGGACAAACACTCCGACCACAGCGGTTAAATCTGATGCAACTTGGGAAGCATCTACATTTATGGCATCTGCGATTCCTTCTTCAATTGAAGATAAAACGCAATTGCAAAGTGAGGGGCGTGGTGTCTTTTCACTCCCCTTTTCAGCATCTACCTCAAAGGAATCGCCAAGCTTTAATTGTAAACCTGCAACGGGTCCAATTCTTCACGTGAACAGAAAAGGTAACAAAAAATATTGTAATGCAACCGTAGGGAGGGGCAACAAAAGTTCTCTTGTTATCAATGAAGAAATGTTGAGGCCAAGCGAACAAATTCGTTGGTAATTATACCCCTGTTCAAGACCTCTACCACTGATTACATACACCTCAATATGCGCCTCAAAACATATCGGCCATCGTCGTCGGTCCTTAGAGACACACACTAATTACGTATGTCTTGATCTGTGTAATCGTGCAGTCCAGATTCAACCAGAATAGGATCCTGAGAGCCAACTTTTTGCATATTCCATTTGCTTAACTGCATGCCTTAGGAAAAAACAATTAAATGCATTTGTTTTGACAAATGTGCCATAGAGAGGGGCATCCATTGTTCCGCTGGATATAAAGGGACATGGAGTACCTTCATTATTATCATTAATGACCTTGCTATCATGATCATGAAATTTAATCCAATATTTGGTAAACTCCATTCTGAATCTCTGCGCATTCAATGTTTTAAGTTGACGCAGGCCCTTCACAAGCAATATTCTTAAATGGGTGTAATCTTCAAGGATTTTCAGTCAGCCAAAATGAAAGAGAAAGAGCAATCGAGTTGAAAAGCCTGATCAGTTTCTCGATCAATACTTGGAGCAAATTGAGAGTTTGTCGCAGTTGACCTGTGCATGCAGACGATTGGAAGGGGTATCACGCTCCCCTAGATAATCAAATGAAATACTTCTTTGCACATGATCTGCTAAATAACTAAAGGCTGATGCTACTTCACGCTCAAAATAAATGCTCTGGAAAAAGATCTAGCCACATGAGGAGCACAAAAGTCTGTAGCTTCGAAGTAAAAAAAAAAAATCCATTCACAAGCTTGTTCATTGACCAGGCCTTAGAATTAGAGATAAACGGTTTTAAAACACAGCGATGTTTTTGGCCCACTCAAGATGAAGATGTTCTAGATAGGCTGCTTCACACTGCAGTCATATGGCTAAAATCATTCATCAATTCTTGCTCGGCTTTCCTCGCCTTTCCCATAACACAACCAAACTAAGATGAGCATTATCAAATATGCCGTTTTGTAACCAGAATGCTTTTAAATGATATTTCCTCCACACTACGCTCCTCACGCGATAATAAAATTCAGTCCTCCCATTTATCATTTCTTTAAATCGCTGCTTTGTATAGTCAGATTCTTTGGGTTCTGCAGCCAGGGCTGACATCAAACCAATGAGATCATGGTATCAGATTTTGCATCCTAATCTAAATTTGAAACATGCAACACAGGGCCAAGAACCGAAGGAAATCTGGGACGAATGCAGTATACAACGGCTTCGCGAGGAGCGAGCACCCCACAAAAAGCAAAAAAGGGCACTCTGAATTATGTAAAAGGTGGGTCCAAAGCGGTACATCAATTTTGTTGAAGAAACGTCTTCTAATAACATCTAAAATGTCCTATGAACCAGAAGATTAAGTATGAAAATGAAAATAAGGACATTCTCCAACAGGACAATCAAGACCCAAGTGTCAGTTGCAAACAAGAGTATCACACTGAGGAAGTCCGCAAGAAGCTTGCATGGTTTCTGATAATCCAGCAGTCAGTACGAACAGGTTGTTGTTCTACGTTCGATGTTTGCAGTTGATGGCACCCTGCTCCACTTTACTAACAAAACTCGTGCTTAACCTGCATGTGAATCAGCCCCTGAAAAGCAGTTTCCAAGAAAGCGCGTACTGATGTAATTGTATTGTTGCAGAGCATGAAAAAGATAGCGAACAAGACAAAGATGTGTCATCTCAAGGAACCTTTCGTCACACGAATCAGCAGCATGCTAAAAAAACATTTGATGAAACGAGAGTACTATTCGACCGCTTCATTGAAAGGGTCCTAAAGGGTAAAGGTAAAGCAAATGAGCAACATCTACTACTAGCTACAATGTACCTAATAAAATGACTTTTAAAACCATATCATAAAGACAATCTGTCGTCATCTCGAACGAAGAAGTAACTTTGGAAACTACTGGCCCAAGATATGTTGGAGAATTTCGAGGGTCATCGAAGCGAGGTGTGGTCGCTTACATCTCACTAGTGAGTACCAGTGCCCACATATCATTAATGGAGATTCCTAAGTTCATGGCATTGACAGCCTGTGTGATAACACATTCAAAGAAATTCATGTAGGGTCTTGATGGAATCCGCCTCTAATGGTCGCCTTTGCACTTTCACTTATTTGAAACTTTGCTCTAGAGCTGGTGCAAAACACAGAGACACGATCATGCGTGCTTAAGGCCAAGGGTCTTATAGGCCTACATAACTTCTCATGAGCTAATTAGGTTGGAAACTTAGTAGGATTTCAATCATCAACTGTTTGCCCGACCTTAGCGAAGGTACTTTGTCATCTTCAGAGCTGGTGAGTGGAGAAATTCTACAAGCGAAAGCATTGGAAACATTTGTCTGCAAAGTGCATTCACCAAAAGACCCAAAAACGTTGCCTGCACTTCGATGGGAACTCCGATTAACAAAAAAAAAGCCTTGAGACCGCTCACTCCTACTCGCACCACTCTGACACTATGTTCTCTGCACCAATTTATCTTTATGCGAGACAAATCATAGACCTCGCCAAAACCATGTCTCCCTCCTTTGGAAGAGAACAGATGGTTGCTTCATGAACTAGTTTACATACCTCTCCCTTTTTGTAATGCAGTTCTTGAGCTGGTAAAACATTATACAATATAAATTGCTCTTGCAAAAAGAACAAATTGTCTTGCAATTCTCTTTGAAAATATTTACTTCTGGCTGTAACAACGTCTCTGATTGACAAGACAAAGGGAATGGGATGACACAGCTTCAGTGCTGTATACACATACAGGTAGTATATATACCCATGTGAACATTTAACTTGCGAATATTTTGCAACCCTAATATATAGTTAACTTGTTTTTTGGTATTGATATATATAACTTTTACATCATAGACCTTGCTTGTATTGCGGCTATTTTTTAATATTTGGTACACTGTATGGTGTTCAAGCGCTTATACAGTACAGATGCTATATATAAAGTATTAAAACGTAGTTTGTGTTGAGTTTGCATTGCCTTTATGACCTTGACCGAATGACCAATTTCTCTACCTCCCATATGTGTAGAACCCTTATATTCGGATTTTGTACCCTCGAAAACGTCATCAAAAGGAAAAATTTTCAAAGTACGACAAATAGCTCCAGAGTTATGACCATGAGTCACCCTGGTGGCGGCCATTTTGAAAAGTGTCCGGGTGAGGGTTTTATGTGGCTCGATAAATATGGACCCTATTATTTTCTATTACTTTGATCCCCAACGTATAAAATCTGCAAAAAAATAAATTTCGGCACAAAAGTCCTACGGTATTAGGCTTACACATGATCCCGCACTATTAGTAAAGCTCAAAAGTCCGCCGTTTAAGATGAAAGCAAGTTTCAGTGTCTAGAATGACCTAGAGTGCAGGTGCGGAGTTCGTTTGCAAACTGTTGCCACAATATCTTGATGACTGAGACAATATTTACAGAATAATAGTCAAAGACACACACGCCAAGCATTACACGGCGGCCATGTTGACCATGTAACAGTTCCTGTTATAGATATGATAAAAGAAGCATCCCCTATCGATAAATTCTGGCGCCGATAATAAAATGATAATATGCGGGTAGTTAGTCCAATATTATTGTTCTGCCGGTCAGTCTTAAACATACTATTAGGAATCCAGATTTGGCTCTATCCTCAGTTATCTGAATGCATAAAGAAACTTGCTTTACCAACATATCATGCTTGGTGATTGTTCATTGTCCCGGTAAGAGGGTTGAACAAATGTCTGATATTTAATTCGAAATAGTCTTTCTTTCCTTCTTTCGAAAGTAACACTTTTGATCTCTGGCTGCAGGTCATGGCATTCCAAGACCTGGGGCCACCCATGCGAGAACATCTGCAGTCATGAATATGCAAATATATGTATGCAACAGATACTAAACATGACTGGAATCAAAACGCCGTCACCCTTTTGTTTAACACAATGCGGTCTGAACAGATGTATTTAGTTGCTATATCGACGAAAAGGATAGTCAGTATATAAAGTTATAATAGCGTTGCCTAGTTAGTTAATCGGGCTTAGCTGGAACATATAACACAATACTTCATTCCGACATGGTCTCGTCAGGCTGAAATTAAACTGTTTCTGCAGTCTGAAAATCTGTCTAACAAGCTAAATGCGGTTGTCTTTGGTGTACTGGAGTGTATCATCATTAAGAACCGAAGCCATAAGTACAATTTAGTGAGCTTATGCGATGGCACGGCATCGTCCGTCATCTGTCGTTTTTTTTCCTTCGTTCGAAAGTTAACCTATACTATCTCAGGATGGAGAGGAGCAAACATCATCAATTTTTACACAATCATTAGACACGCATTAAACGTTGTGGGATTAATATTTTGATGGGACAACCTGCACCGACGTTCATTTGACTGGGGTTAGCTAGTAAATTTTAAACATCATCTTCTCCGAAACTGTCGAGTCGAACTGTATCATTTTTACAGCAGATATCCTGGAAAATTGCGCTCCGAAGTCGGTTCTTGGTCGATGATTTTAGGCCGAGATACTTGAGTTTGAACTTGTATCCCTTTCACACTACAAACACAAAATGGTTTAAAACTTTCCAATCCAGCTTCAAATCGCACTGGGCGTCCACATGGCAATCAAATGGGTATTAAACCAGTTTTCGCCAAACAGATCTCAATTAGCATTCAAATGTGGACTGAGCTTTCACAAAGCAAGGGAATTTGAATCGAATCATTTTTTATCAAGTGTAGGAGGTATGATCAACAAGTGTATGAGGTATGATCTAAGGGTACTGCTTTCGCACAATGACAGGACTTCAAAAATGGACTCGTGCTAAAATTTGGCTGCTGCTTAAGAACTGTTGTAGGTAAATTATTGTCATGGTATGTTCAATATTGTTATCTATTTATCTTTTTGTTAGCATGTCCATATATCTTGGATGGCATTCTAATACTCCAGACTAGAGACACTAACCACAATTTTTTTTGTAACGTACATCAGCGCACATATTCGAGGAGTGGAATAGACGTAATTGCCTGACATTTACCAGCATCATACATCTTAAATAGTTCCCTCGTCAAGAGGACTGGTAGCAGGGGCGTCAATATGGGGGATGGGGGGGGGTATATATATCCCCACTTTTGGCAAGGGGGGATGGTCAATGTAATCAACCCCCCCCCCCCTTTTCAGAGAATAATATTATAATATTGCAAATGAAATATATTAATAAATACATTTATATAATAATTATTTATACATATTTATATATAGTTGAATATGTGACTCAGAGACGCTTAAAAAGGTGTATATATATATGTATATATATATATCTATATATATATCTATATATATATATATCTATATATCTATATATATATATATACAAAGTCATCCCCCCCACCCTGGAAGAAACATTGACGCCACTGACTGGTAGCCCCACCTACACTTGTTTTGGTCACCTCCATCTATGCACGTCTGATTTATGCTTAGTCGTAATTACCTAACATTTTGTATATCCATTCATAAGTGCCCATATCACAGGAATGGCTTGACTGATACGTATGGAATTTCGCAAGTCCTTAGATAATTGATTTCTTTTTCTTGAACAAGAGTTGGGTCTGAGTACTTTTAAAGTACTCGAGTACGAGTACTGATTACTTTAGAAGTACTACTCGAGCAACTACTCTAGAATTTGGCAAACCAAAACTAGTCTATAAGTTGGCTGCCAACAGCACCTTTCACTAATGGATCAGTTATTGCCCCATTGTTTGCAGACTGAAAAAAATTGATCAGTGCATCTTAACCTTGTATAAAACATACCACTATATGTACTATTATATATGTTATATTATATATAATATCTTACTTTTATATATTATAATAAACTATTACTAATATTATTAATTGAGATTAAAGTTTATTTAGACATTTTAATGAAATATGAAATACCAAATAGTACTCATAAAAAATACCCAATAAATTACTAATATGAGTACCGAGTACTTTCAAAGTACTCGCGTACAAGTACGAGTAATTTTGTGATTTTTAAAGTACTCGAGTACGAGTACTGAGTACTAAAAAGTACTCATGAGTAAGAGTACTATGAGTACGAGTACTTTCGGACCCAACTCTATCTTGTACACAAGACCAGTTGCGACACCTACAACCATTTTCGTGTACCATCATCCTGGGCATCCATTTAAGTGAAAATCAAACATATCTCATCATTATTCATTTTAAATAACCGTCTCCACTGACCAAGGATTGTGCCGCCACCTTTGCAGCTTGTTAAAATATAGAGGTCACAAGACAAGTTATATTTAAAAGCTCGTATTGCAAATGTCAGAGAATACTTGAAGCATCTGTCAGAAGAATGTGCCCTATTGAGCCCCAGTAGGAGACAGTCAATGACACACCTACTGCTAACATTGTAGCTTAACCCAGTCAATACTAATTAGTCAAAACACATTTGTAATAGGTGGGCTTAGCACCAGCTGTAATTGAAAGTGAAAATTCATTTATTTGGCACAGGACAATTGCGCACACCCTGGAACTCTTGCAAAACAATTGTTGAAAAAATAAGACTGAACAAAAAATGGTAAAATAATTTACACATTTCATAATCAAACATTTATTAGTTTGTTTTTTTCTGTATGGCAAAAGTACCTACTATATTAATGATAATCCTGAAAAGACATATATGTTATGAGTCTGTACTCTTTGCCTCAGGAATAATTATATATAAATGAACTGTTTCATGTATAACGCATTTATTCTTATGGCAATAAATTGAAATTGAAAAAAAATGTTTATCGTTTGAATGCTGCTACAAAGTTGAATTTTTCTCCCTGAACGGCACCTTTTAGAGTGCTGAGAGTTAATCCTAACCACAAGTTTATGTATTTTCTAGCTTGCCCCATGGGTCGCTTTGGGGTCAAATGCCAATCGGAATGTCACTGCAGTGACCAGAACAACACGTGCAATGGTACAACAGGTGATTGCAAGGACAGCTGTCACCCAAACTTCAAAGGTCATTCTTGTCAAGGTAGACTTAGAAATAAGTACATATACTTCTCATTAATTGACGTACCCAAGTCAACATAACTTTATGGTTCTTCTCGATTTACATTGAAAAGCAATTGTTAGGAGCTTTGTTTTTTTTAGCTCAACTGACTGAAAGTCATCGGAGCTACAGCGATCACCCTTTGTCCGTCTGTCTGTCTGTCCGTCCGTTAACCAGGTACAAATCATAACCGCTGGACTTGTTATTTTCTAACTTGACATCCATGAAAAATCTCCTTGAAAACCTGAAATTATTTAGACTGGTGGCGTTACCTATAATGTTTCGAATATTTACGCATTTTTTTTTTTTTTTAGCCTTTCAAAGATGCGGTCATACGTAAACAGGGCTCAAATCGTAACCATTGGATCTAGAATATTTCAGCTAGACATTCAGGGAGGTCCATAACAAATCTCTTTGGAAACCTGATATATTGTCTCTGTTACGCATATCCTATTAGTTATGGGGCTCAGAATACCCCCAGAATAATCAAAATTTTGATACAAAATCTAAAGTATCTGACTAACTAGTGCATTGATCATCATGATTCTTTGCTTGCATATCGATCTTAGAGTGTTTCATCAGTTTCTTCAAACTGTTGGTGCCACCTGTATTTATTTAAATTTTTACATTTTTTTCTTTAATTTTTAGACTTTTTAAGATGTGCTTTTTATAAACAGGGCACAAATTCTTTTTACCTGACATTCAAGGAGGTCCTAGGCCATTCTCTTTGGAAACCTGAAAATGCATCTCTTTTACCCATCTCCTCTGAGCTATGGGGCTAGCAAGTACCCCCAGAATAATTTAGAATTTTATACAGAGCTGCAGTATCTCAATCACGAATGTATTGATCATCATAATTATTTGCATGCATATTGAATATACAGTGTATCATTAGTTCCTGCAGACTGGTGGCGCCACCTGTATGTTTTTAAATTCTGCAGTTTTCCTCTGTTTTTGAGTCCTTTAAATGAAGCAGTCATCTGTTAACATGGCACAAATCGTCACTGTTGGACCTAGAAACTTCTAACTTGACATCCAAGGAGGTCCATGAAAATCTCCTGAGAAACCTGAAATAATGTCACTGTGCCCTATATTCTGCAAGCTGTGTGAAAGAACGTGATTTTATCACTCTATTTGTCAGGTGAGCACAAAAAAATGGTAGCAGCTGGATGTAGAATAAGGTCACTGTAACCCATAGCTAAGGTCTATTGGCCATATGCATGATTTTACGCAGTCTTGGAGTCATTTTACTGATTGTTCAAGGTTCCTGTTCAGCTGAGCGTCATGGCCCATGACCCACTTGTTATTTTGAAGTAGGTCACTAAAACACGCTCCAGTCTAAACAAAATTGTAGGAAACTTTTTCAAAATATCAAAAGTTTTTCCGCATCATTTAAGTCATTGGTTACCCGTTAATAAATCGATCAACGTTTAGAAATTGAAAATATTCCTCACATTAACATGGGTGCTATATTTATGACAGCGGTATATCATTATGTCTAAGGCATTCGTAATACATAAACAAAGTACTTCATTCACAATATATAATTGAAATATAATTTTAATTAATAGTAATGAATTACAGTAGTTTATTTAACTGAAAGCAATTTGTAATTACACAATTTTAAACAAAAAATGAAATTGTAATTACACACAGTGATTACTTTCCAGTTACTTTAAATTGAAATCTGACAAACTTGAAAATACCCAGCATGCTAATTTTATTACATGTGAACTTGTGCGTAACAAGAGTGGTGGCGCCACCTGCAATCCTTGTGCAGTATAAATGTGGTGTCTTAGTAAAAAAAAAACACCATATCTAATGAGTGGTACAAAAATTGAGCTGATATTGTGCATGTTCATAGATTTTGGATCTCTCCATATCCTACTAAGGACTGGTGGCGCTATCTGCAATCGTTTTGCTTTGTGTGAAAATTGTTCATATCTAAGGAGTGGTTCATTTTGTTTATCTGAAATGTGGCATGGCCATGCATCATGGAATGTAATATCATAGACCAGACAGGTTGTTCAATCTACCTTCCCGTTTTCGTAGAATACATAAATGCCTTGTTTCTTAGGAGTAGTTTGCCGTAATGGCCTGAATTTATGCATGTTCATAGATCTTCGATATCTCCATATGGTATTCAAGACTGGTGGCGCCATCTGCAATTGCTTTTGCGTGGCATCCATCTGTCTCTTTGCCTTGCCTGAAAATCGCTCCTTTCGCAGGAGTGGATTGATATATTAGCCTGGAATTTTGCATGTTTATCCACCTCTAATAGCTTTGCTGTTAACTAGACAGGCTATCGTTTAGCCGGGCACACATTGTAGCTGTTGGACATAAAATGCTAGCTCCACTTCCTGATGACATTTGAAAGAGACATAGATATAGATGTTTCAAAGCCACAGGTTTTATTATTTTAAAAGCTCAGCAGTTGGATCCATAATGAGTCACCTGTTCTACGAACTGGAATTTGGAGGTTTTAACGGTTTGCCAGCGGTAACAACTTCTTCTGCGCATAGACATCTTCCATACATTATGTAGAGGAGTTTATTTTTTCTCCAGATTCATTGCATTTCTTTCCTGTCCCATTTCTGAAAAACCAGCATAAATAACTTCTAGTTCTGGCACGAAACATGACATTTGCTTTGCTAAATTTGAAGATGAAGAATAATTTTATGATGCCCACCCCATACACATGCTGACGTACCAGAAACTGCATTAATCATTTCGGTAAATGACGTACGATGGATCGCTGCACTTAAGCTGCTGATAATGCCATATCAGTTCCCCCGTTATCATCACCTGGACACCGTGCGTACAATTAAGTTAGACATGTCACCTGGATGTGTTTACATATCGCAAGAGCTACAAGGGAGAGGACCAGACGTCATCCAAGCCTTGATGGTTTTTCTCAAAGATTCTTTAAAAAATCAGGACTTTGTCAAAAGGGCGTATCATATATTTATCATTATAATGCCACCATGAAAAAGGATGCCAGGTGTTGTCAAAATCACAAGACTATCAGCCTATTCTCTCACTTATTATTGCGGAGGGTAGTGAAGTGAAGAACGAAGGGAACATATGACGGATTGCTAAATCGAACTCTAGAGACAACCAAAAGTCCGGCTTCACAGCGGTAGGAGCTGAGCAGGCTGCAAGCCTTTGTCAAGTTTAGCAACGACTGATACATTGACCGAAGTAACGATCCTGCATGTTATACCTATGTGGATATACGGGAAAAATTCATCGATTTTGTATAGAGGCAGCACAGGGATAGTCAACCTTGGTTTCTTCACAAATCTTTTAATCACTTCTAATCTTTAAATATAAGTGGGCACAGATAATCAGCTATTCGATAAAAGACAATTAAATTCCTCAAATATATATGGCGGAATATATGCGCTTTTTAATAAAAATGAATGTTCATGACTCACATGAATCAGTATGATAGGAAGAATTCCTTGCTGGTGGATTATTAGTAAAATATACTTAATACAAAATATACCAAGTTTTTGAAAACATGTTAATGTATTAAGAATCTATTTTAGAATGACCGTTGTTTTCTGATTACGTCATATCATGATGAATATAAGAACTCTCAGACCAGGTCCATTCGTTACTTTTATCAGGAGAGCTGTAGCCATAAACTTTCCCCTATTTACAAAAACCTCTTGACAAGTGACCAAATGAACCGTTAAAGTAACGTAACAGTGGCCCACAAGTTAGTATTAAATAGGCTGTTTAAGGCAACGCTATGTTGCAGAAAATACTTGACAAAACGTCATCAGAAGCTCCGATGTAAGACTTTTTTTACATCCAAGGTGATGTATATAAGAGAGAAGACATGCAGAATTTTCTTAATACCTAAGAGTCAGGCTGGACTGCTATCCAAACTTTTATAAATCTGAAGCTACGATGTTTATAATGTAGATTGTAGCTATAATAAAGAGGCATTCATTATCTAGTTATTGAACATAATACTTTGCTTTCGATATTGCTTTCAACTTAAGAAATATTTTTCAGTATCATCTACTAAACAATGTTTTGAAGCGTCGCAAAATAGTAGTTTAGTTACAGGAACTATGTTCGTTTAGTTTCATTGTTTACCTTAGTTTTATGTTCAATCGTTGACATAATGGTCGCTTACAGAGACAGACGCAATGCATTCTCACTCCGTGATGACTCGCGTATCATATTGAATTTCATATATCACTATTATAGGGTCAAATGTCAAGTTTAGTCTTATAAGGTATTCACTGTATAGAAAGAGTTCTATATAAGTTCAAGAACTTTGTAATTTTACGCATGGTCTTCGAATTTTAGTAGGTATCAATGTCTTATGCAAGTTTAAGTGTTCTTTCAATCCATGGTTATGTACAAGTCTTGACATAATATAATTTTAAATTTAAATAAAACAATTTCAAATAAGTCTAACGAATATAAATATAATTTTTAAAATACGTTTATATAATTTCACTTTGAAGTATATTTATAAAACTTCGATGTATCTATGTATCAGTTTGTAAATTTCAACCAATTTTTTTTATTTTGAGTATCTAATTTATACATTATCACACATTAAATGTAAAACAATGAATGCATGATGACAGGGCAGCAGACTTCTATTCCACACATTAGATATATAAGAAGTATGACAGTATTAAGATAAATAATTTTTATGTTGTCATTAGATTACAACACATTTTGATTTGTTGACACACACTTTCATGTATCTGCCCCATTTGTATTAAATTAAACTTGTTGCTGCTTGGAATTTTTAGCTCAGCTGACTGGAAGTCATCTGAGCTATAGCGATCACCCTTTGTCCGTCGTCCGTCCGGTCGTCCGGTCGTCCGTTAACAGGGCACAAATCATGACCGCTAGACCTTGAATCTTCAAACTTGACATCCAGGGAGGTAAATTAATAATCTCCTTGGAAGCCTGAAATAAGGTCTCTGTTACCCATATCCTTTGAGCTATGGGGCTCCGAAGTACCCCCGAGAATAATGCAAAATTTGATACAAAAGCTCAAGTATCTGAATAACTACTGCATTGGTCACCATGATTTTTTGCATGTATATTGATCATGGGATGTTCCATCATCCCCCAGAATAATGCAAAATTTGATACAAAAGCTCAAGTCTCTGAATAACTACTGCATTGATCACCATGATTCTTTGCATGAATATTGATCATGGGATGTTCCATCAGTTCCTGCAAACTGGTGGCGCCATCTGTATTTTTTCAATTTTTACGAAATTTTTTCTTTATTTTTGAGACCTGCAAAGAAGCTGTCATCTGTAAACAGGGCACAGATCATAACCGCTGGACCTAGATTCTTCTAACTTGCCATCAAGGGAAGTTCATGAAAAGTCTCTGTGAAAACATGAAATTAGGTCTCTGTTACCCATATCCTTCGTAGTAAGTACCCCTCAGACTAATTAAAAAATTGATACAAAACACCAGTATCTGAATAACCAATTCATTGATCTCCATGATTCTTTGCAGGCATATTGATCATGGAGTGTTCCATCAGTTCCTGCAAACTGGTGGCGCCACCTGTATTTTTATCAATTTTTTAGGCAATTTTTCTCTATTTATGAGACCTTCAAATGACGTGGTCATCTGTTAACATGCCACAAACTGTAACTGCTTTACCTAGAATCTTCTTACTTGACATCCAGGGAGACTAATGAAAAATCTCCTTGGAAACCTGAAATTATGTTTCTGTTACCCATATTCTCCGAGCTATAGGGCTCATAAATACCCCCTAGAATAAATAAAAATTTGATACAAACAAAAGCTCCAGTTTCTGAATAACTAATGCCTTGATAGCCATGATTCTTTGGATATATATTGATCATGGAGTGTTTTATCAGTTCCTGCTGACTGGTGGCACTCCCTGTATTTTTTTCAAATTTTTACGCATTTTTTATGAGACCTTCAATGAAGTTGTCATCTGTCCAAAAGCCCACTGAACCCATTTGTAAGGACTTTTCACAAAATTAATGATTTGTTTGCACTCTGGCAGTCATTTTGCTCATTGTTCAACATTCCTTGAATTCAGCTGAGCGTCATGGCCTATGGGCCACTTGTTTCTTTTGCCACACCACAGTGGTTACAATAGATAAATAGCCCAAATAAAGAAATCTAACTTATGAGGCTTTCTATTTTATTTGTAGAATGTGCTGATGGAAAATATGGATATTACTGTAGCCAGAACTGCTCCCTCGGATGTGATGGAACATGTTACAAAACAACCGGAAACTGTTTAAAATGCAAACATGGGTTATACGGCGACAAATGTAACATGACGTGTCACGAAAACTGTATTAGAACATGTTACAAAAATGATGGTAAATGCAACTCGTGCAAGCCAGGATACTACGGTGACAAGTGTAATTTTACGTGCCCAGTCAACTGTACAAAAAGACACGGTTGTTACAAAGAGGACGGAGTCTGTCAAATGTGCGTTGAAGGGAACTATGGAGATAAATGTTCAAAGCTCTGCTCTCCTGGTTGCGAAGGAACAAAGTGTAACAAAACGACCGGTACTTGCATCAACGGATGTGTACCTGGACGTTTTGATCTGACTTGTGATAAGTTTTGTTATTGTGTCAACAATAGCTGTGGACGAGGCGGTAACTGTTATGAGTGTACACCTGGATATTACGGATATAGTTGTAATGAGACCTGTCCTATTAACTGCAAAAGTAGTAAGTGCAATAGAGTGTACGGTAGTTGTAATGATTGCACGACTGGCTACTATGGATCATACTGTAGGCAGAATTGTTCAGTCACTTGCAGAAATGGCTGTAAACAAGACAACGGAGAATGTACAGGATGTGAAACGGGATATGGACATAACTGTACTGACACCTGTCCAAAAAACTGTAAAAACAACAAATGTGAACAGTTCAGTGGAAACTGTACTGAATGCAGACTAAAATACCATGGACCCAAATGTAATAAGATATGTCCTGTTCATTGCAAGGGAGACTCTTGTATTCAGTCCAGTGGTTTGTGCAGCGGCTGCAAGGTTGGCTTCAACGGGGCCGAGTGTGAATTATCCTGTCCAGGAAACTGTTCAAAACAAGGCTGTCTTAGAGACAACGGTGAATGTATTGAGTGTGTCCCTGGATCATATGGAAAATTCTGCTCTCGGCCGTGTCCTTACAAATGTGGAAATCAAAAGTGTTTGAAGGAGAGCGGGAACTGTCCTACCTGTCTCGTCGGTTACTATGGAAACATATGTGCCCAAAAATGTTCAGAAGGATGTAAAAGCCCATGTTTAAAAGATGGGAACTGCTATTGTAAAGAGGGATATACGGGTGAAAAATGCAGAACAGGTAAGAACATTTTAAATCTTGATTGTGTCACTTTCAACCTTACACTTTAATTATTGGACACCTGCAAATCAGATTTAATTTGTGATTGGATCTTTTATATCAATTGGTTGATAATGGGCGAAGTACAGCTTCATCATGCCCGATTGAAAATGGTCCATGGCTCAATGAGTCTGTTGGAAGTTGTAAACAAATAATTGTTGTCCTTGTTTGGAAGTTGAGAAGAGCCTGATAATATAAGCTCACAAATACGCTAAAGAAATGTCCAGAGTTCCTTAGTATTTTTTTTTTCAAGTACAGATCCTATCTCAGATTTGAGCTCAGCTGACTAAGTCATCTAAGCTATAGCGGTCAATCTTGCATTTGTCAATAAGACACAAATCGTGCTCGTAAGACATGGAAATATACATAGAAACATTTCATAACTTGAGGCCTTCGATAAATCACCCAGAAAAACTCATATTATTTTATGATGAGATTCTGCCAGCAACATTTCAAAAACTTATTAATCATTAGACCTAGAATTCTTAGCTATACATAGCTATAGCGATCACTTGTTTTCCGTCTGCCTGTCTGTCTGTCCGTCGTTTACAAGGGAAAAATCGTAACCGTTGGACCTGGAATCTCCTTACTAAGCATCTAGAGAAGTTTATAAAAAATATCCCTGGATAATTGAAATTATCTAAGTTATAGAGCTTGCAATTGCCACCAGAAAAATTAAAACTTAATACAATACCAAAAGTATTGATAACTTTGGTTCTATTCATGCGTGCTGCGCAAAGAACAGCGAGAAACCATGATCTTTAGCCCGATAAACATCTAACTGTATTTCCAGGGAGGTCCTAGGCAAATCTCTTGGAAACCTGAAATTAGGTCATGCTGACCTATATTATGCGAACTACGGACCGATAACATAATTTTGAGATTCAAGAGGGTCAGACGGGACACACATTTAATTCATTTGGCCTAGCTATCCCTAACATTAAATCAAGCAGGTCCCGAGTTAACCTGATATTTTACGTGATTCTGCGAACTAAGGGCCAAAAGCATGATTTTGAGCACTCTGAAGGTCAGATGGGCACATATTGTATCCTCTACGAATCTACTAAAGTGACTTATATGCTCATGAAACTGTGCATTTTGAGAAAGCATAAAAAAAGTTGACCTGCAGACCTGAGATTAGGTGTGACCAATATTCTCCTAGTAATGGGGCATGATATAGCAGTAAAGTAAAATACATACAAATGATCTGATATGTCAGGTTGGACGGATTGTTCTTAAAATCGGGTTGCCTGAAGAACTTGGATAGTTATTTTTTTTTCTTTTAAGGAAGAGTGTTTGGGCCACCTGAGGGTTTGTCCTGAGAGTTATGTCAGATTCTTAGCTGTGGTTTCATCCAGTGTCATGAAACCAGTGTGTTTATTGATCATGATTAGTTTCCTGAAATCTTTTACCCCGCTTGTATAAGTGAATGCTTTATATTTATCACCCTGTCCGTCCGTCTGTTCGTCTCACTGTATGTCCATCAAATTTGTTTCCCGATGATAACTCCAGTTTAGATTGACAAATTGAATTTAAACGACTTAATATAGTCCACCTCTGACGCAAGAACGATTGATGTCGGTCATGAGGTCAAAGGTCAAGGTCACAGGACCGACTTATACAGAAAGATTGTTGATGCACTTATGCCAAACTTTTCACCCCAACCTTCCTTCTTGCCCAAAAAGCTGACCTGCCAATAGGGGGAAAACCTGATTATTTTTTGGGTCACAAGGTCAAGGTTACAGGGGCCATATCTTAAAATATTTGTTT
Source organism: Sipunculus nudus (assembly GCA_026874595.1). NCBI lineage: Eukaryota > Metazoa > Annelida > Sipuncula > Golfingiida > Sipunculidae > Sipunculus > Sipunculus nudus. Next base: position 87,330,074 of record CM049307.1, read on the forward strand.
CTGGTTGAAAACACAAGTTTGGATTGATATATTGGTTTCAATCTTGACTTATGTGTAACCCAGCAGTAATATAAGAAACCTTTTGATTTTGGGATCATAAGGTCAAATGTCAAGATCACAGGACCCACTTCTTTGAAATCGATTGTGGATGCATTTGAAGCCAGACTTTTTATCCCAACCTATCATCTTCGATATTTTCCTCAACGGCCAATATTAGGGAAAAAACATGGATTTTGTGGTCACAGGGTAAAAGGTCAAGTTTACGGGGGCAATCTATCCACGTATTAGTTTCCGAATGATACAACCAGTTAAGGTTAGAACTCTGGTAATTACGGAATCATTGGGTCAAAGGTCAAGGTCACAGGGCCAATCCATTCATAATTAGTTTATGCTTGATAACTCCAGTTTCCGGAGACAAGCTTCAAACTGATCACAGGGCCCATTTCATAAAAGCTCATCAACATCTCATTATAGGCAAGTTCAGCTGAGTGTCGAGTCTCCTGGGTCCCTAGATTTTTTTTATTTTTCATGCATTTTCTCCCTATATGTTAAAAATTATCATATGATAACAAAAGTGTGAATTTCTCAGCTCCTGTTTCATCTTGTCTTCTGAAACATGGTGTGTTTATTTTGTCCTCTCCTCTGAAATAGGCATATTGTTTTCAGTCCAATCATTTGTCATGGCCATCACAGTCAGTCTTCGTCAAACCCGAGAATATTAAGATTATTATGACTTCCATAGCTCCTGAAGATTGACACACCAGTTGTTTCCGCAATTTCTGCACAGACGTTGAGAAACTATTGACCTTAACCTTTATCTACAGGGTCAAATCAGCCAAATTATAGTTCATCAGGTTTAGAATTTTTTTATGAACGTAATGATTTATATTTATCCAAAATGTAAAATTCAAAAAGTTTCAAGCAAGTTCTCAGAAGAGTTTTAAAAACTGAACTTTTTAAAACTTTGAACAACATGTATAAAACAGTCGTTACTGGATTTTGGCTGCACATATATATCCCATCATAGGAAAAATCCCTGTCCAATGTAGTGTCAGAAGCGCAAATTACATCTGAAGTTAATCCCAATATGGCTTTCAGATGATAAATATCTTTTGTGAATGTAAGTTTAAAATGGTATGCTGTTCAGCTGAGCACCATGACCAATGGGTCATATGTTACTTTGAGTATAGAGAGGGTATTATAAAATGTAACTGTTACCTTTTTCCTGCGAACTAAGGGAAAAAATAGCATTTATAAACCCAGAATTCCTCGCATGCTTAATACGGTACCCATACTGCACGTAGTGAACCTGTAAATTACTTACCAGCACCTGATATTCGGTTGGTCCTGATGAAGTCTCCTAAAGGACCCTGGGATTAGTTCATGGTGACCTAAATTCGCCAAACTTCAGCTGAAACCTTTGATGTTGAGCACCTGAAAAGCCAGATAGGGAAGCATTTAAGTGCATCAAAGACAGGGTTTTATTGTAGCTGTTGGACCTGAAAACATCTAACATAAATCCAGGAGGTCCTGAAATTAGGTCATTGACCGATATTATCTAGTAGAAAAATCATCCTGGAACCATAAGCACCCAAAATTCATATGAACCCTAATTGTAAATGACGGAGAATGTTTTAAAATAAACAGGGTGATACTGAAGAAATATGCTCCAAAACCAGAAATTACGTCACTATGATCTATATTTTCCGAGCAAATTAATTAAACAGGATTGACCTAGATTCCTCTGTACTAAGCAGTTCTGGAACGACTCACAGTTTCAATAATTCTGAAATGTCGTCATTGTTTCTTGCAGATGTTACAGTTATTGTTATGGACAGCAAATTTTGCTCTCAGGGCACGGTTTTAGCGAAGATTAAATAAACCAGTTCGGTTTGAAGACCGACGGAGACATTTTGACAAATTAAGGTCTTAGGACATCAAATTAAATTGGAAGGTTCAGATAGTCCAAAACGTTTCATAGTTATGTTCTAAATATACTTTCATATTTTGGTAGGTCAGACATATTTAGACATATTATTTATAAACATTTATTAGTTTGAATATAAAGCAGTCCCCTTCGATTTGTCAGACTCATCTGACTTATCACACCACTATAAACGTCGCACCTGCAACCAGGCAAGCAAAGCTTTAGTTAGCCGAGGATGAGTTCTAGTATATCCGACACCATTTATATACCTGTCCAGGAATGCTATATATGTCAGGAAAGAAGAACCATACCTTCAAGTTAACAAACAAGGGATCTGTATAAAACCCTGTGTTATACATGTGATTGAACTGATTACTTGTGAGTGCAGGGATAGACCCGGATAGGGTGTCGGTAACATTTTGTCTAAGTTTTTATGCTTCAAGTTTAACCATAAAAAATAAAGAAGAAAATAACACTGAACTTTCTTACCACCTTAATTGACTCACATTGCTTCCAGTTTAACCATAAAAAATAAAGAAGAAAATAACACTCAACTTTGCTACCACTTAATTGACTCAAATTGTTTAAAATCTTGACTGCAGTTGATACTTCACACAGATAATTTATTTTCACTCTTGTATTCACGGGTAAGTAAATAGCAGAGCGATACCAGTCTGGAGCAGCACCAAGACATATATTAAACATTATCAAAGTATACAATATAGGATATCATTGTCGTATGAGGTTCAAGGTAAATTGATGACAAGCTAGGCATGAACTATTTATTTTGTTTGTAATGTTTTAATTTCAGCTTACTCTCCACCCATGTGGCATATTCCTGTGGTGATATCACTTGGTGTTTTACTTATCGTCGTTGTTATCATACTAATCTTCGTCAGGTAAGTAAGCATTACATGATCAATAAGAAACAGCTGAAAATGGTCTCTGTATAATTTATTGGTTTATCAGCAATTTGGTTGTCATTAGTGAAGCAAGTCTTAAACAATCATGTGAACTATAATAAACTTGTAGAAAGATGGAATATTCACCTTGCTCCTTTCTACATATATTGGTTATTCTTTCAATGGTTGGCATAGTATTACCAAGCTTCTTGAACAATTTTAGGATATACATCTCCCGCCTGCGTGCGCGAATGGCAAATGACACAAGGAAAAGGCAGACTGAAACAGCTGGTGAGTGCGGATTGCAAATATGTGTTCCCCCTCCAATGTAGACATTGTTTTCATAGCCGTTATCTGTCGTCGTAGTCAAATTGAAACAAATAATCTTTACGAACATCTCAAAAGTTTGAAAACTGGCCTTGGCCTTGATATTCAAGATCAAATTAGGAGAAATTTTGTACACCCCATGATTTTGGAAGTATTGAGTATTTTACTTCAAAATTTAAAACGCAAGTTGTTGCTCACATGTTCCTGAACAGGAATCTATATTTAAGATGAAATATGCTAAAACAATTTATGTGCCTCATAACCTTTGAAGTACTGCAACTCTTAAATGTGAGACACAAGTTCTTTCCATTCTTTCTAATGCCGGTATTTGATACTCCTCATGGTACATATCATTAACTGAAAGCGATTCCTCCTATATCTGTTTGATTTCGCTGTTTTTTTTTTGTTCTATATTAACGATATATATTTCGTGTACACTCATAGGTAGACCATTTTTTTTTTACCTTATTTACGTAATCTAAATTTAATCCGCAGCCAAGCTTTTTTTGCAACTAAAATGAGCGAGTGGGGTTATTTAAGACCTATTTCATTTTTCACAGAAATAACATATTTTAACGGTTTTCTTTGTGATGAACGTAATATGCTTCTCACATTCTTTATAACAGGCATTTTGCAGATTTCAAATGACAGTTAATCATCGGTTCCCTCCCCTAATAAACAAAAAGGAGTTCAAAAGTCAGAAACACAACTATACGAATTTTGTATGAACACAATTCCATTGAAAAGGATAATCATTCAATGTTTTGTTCCTGACAACCTTATTGTCTTTGTTGAAATAAGGTTTGGAGAAAAATAATAGTTGGGTCTTGTTCGATTGAAATAATTATTAGAGTTTCCTAATATTATGTAAACATATTATGTAAAAAATATTTATGAACAAGCTACTCCAAAGTCTCCTTTCAAGGGGTACTATGTTCCTCCATCACAGCTCAGAGTTATTTGTTATGACAAACGGGTTTAAATTGGATGCAGACAAGCAAACGCTATTTGCCTCTGAACGTCCCCAAGTGATCATCTACATAGAGATCAGAGACCTATAGGGATTAGGTGAATGGGCACTCCTTCCCATAAGCATTGTTTACATATTTCTGAAAGCAGCAAGTTTGCCAAAGATTTGCCATGGTAATTTAGCTGTCAATCCCCATATACCCCAGGTTAAAGCGGAACCTTGTGGTTTCTGTCATTGTTACTAAGAAAACGGGTTATTTTTCTGTTTTTAGCAGACGGTATGTTGTTGTCCATGGTAGATTTTTCTAGAACCATAAAATAATTCAAACCGTTTAAATAATTGCTTAGATCTACGAAAATCAAAATGTTTCTATGCTTGTGGTTGGTTTCATGCTGATTGTCATTCAGGTCTATATGATTTGTCTGTCTTCTCTGTTAGTTTCTAGTGCAGTCAACTGAATCAAATGTACTGTCGCTAGTGTAACAAACATGGAAAACATTAACTGGACGTTGTCACATCGTATTTATTTTGGTTGCTCGGTGGATTCATGATAATAACCCAATATCTTATTCCTTAAACTTCTGAAGCATTGAAATTTGCTAAGCCCGGGTCTCTTAGTCACGGTTCAGTGGAAAACTGCAATATGTGAATAATACATGGAAAATTATAGCAAAATCAGAGTCTATAATGGCCACATATCTATCCTGGTGTCACAAATGACCCCATATAATTTTTAAGAATAGTTTCCACATCAATAGCCCGGTCCCTGTGAAGAATGTATGAATACATAATGGAGGACTAAATTGACAAATTCATGGTAGAAAAAAAAATTGGGATTAAACTGTCAAAACGGAACCTATAAATACATGGCTGGGGTCATAAATGACCCCACTTGGTCGCTTAAGGAGTAAATGGTATGTGGTACGTCTCAATTATTAAATTTGATTCTTATTCAATTTTCTGTGGAAACATAAAGAATAGGAGACATTTTCTTTCATTATAGACAGATTTGATACAAACATGGAGGGCCAGACATATGAAACAGTTGAAGAGTTCAACCTGGGAGACAATACAAGTTATGAAAATGTAGAGGTGAGGAACACTTTAAATACTGATGGATAATATTCATTTAATATTAATGCAAAATCGCTTCATTATTACATGTGATATATTTATTCAAACAGGTAGCCAGGAGTTCACATGAAACAGAGTTTGTTGGTGGTGCAGTCAGGACAGACAGCTCATCTGGTAAGTAATTGTTGATAAATAAACGCTCAATACTACCACAATGTAGGTTTAACAGACATGTTAATTCTGTAATTTTGGCCTAATGATTAGTCTATAAAATCATGATAAGCGATTTGTGTTCTAAATGTGAGGAATATACCATAGAGTCCACAGTACACCTACAGCCTTTGATGTCGCCTTTAAAAGGGAAGGACTTAAATGTCGATTGTCATACGCCATGGAGGCCATGGGGTATTTAAAATCTTTCAATGTGGACGTGACCGCCTCACATTTGGTCAAAGCCTGCTTTGCTAAGTACTCTGTACATCTACAGAGTTCCATTCCAGTTTTTGCCTAAGCGAAATGTACTTTCACTCGATTATATTGGCGTCAACCTAGCTTGGTGTACCAATTATGCGGATCCTGGATGTGTGTCATCCAAAGCCCCATCCCATAACACCGAGAAACCCCGATGACTTTTATGCAGAGTGTCCCCAGTAAGCCAGCAGAGCGCTCAACCTGGGTGGGAGCGGACCGTGAAAAATTTCACCGCTTCGGCTGAGATTCGATATTCCTGATTTGGTCCTGTCCTGTACCATGACCTGACAGATTAGCGTTTTTAGTATTCGTACAAATGGCATGGTACATATCCTAGATATTTTACATTTTACCGGTGTTTTAGGTGCTCTGTTAAGTGCAGCAGTACGGACACGGAAAATTGACCATAGGCAGCAGGTAATAGTATAGATTATAAAGCGCAGTCAGAGATAGAAAGCGTTTTCATGCGCCGAAGATACCTCGTGACACTAAATTCCTTAGCAGGCTTCTTTAGCAAAATTCTAAGGTTGGGCATAGTTATGTTCACTCCTATTTGAGAACAAGTTCATGTGAAACAAAGAGAAGCGGATCCGATGTTAGGGAAATTGCATTTATCTGTTGCTCCGAAATGATCCCTCTGACAAAATTTTCTGAGACTTGTCTGAACAGCGAAACCATGTGTTTCAAAAGTAACATTCATGAGCCAGAGTGTTGATTGGAAAATTAAAGAGGAGGAGAAAGCAGAGTTTAGAGAACGCTGTGTTAGTGAGCTGAGTTCAAGGAATTTCAGGTAAATCACTGGAGACGTAATTGTCAGTTCTCATTATAACGACTGTGTATATCATTAAAATTATATGATAACATGTGGTTTTGCTTAGTCTGGCTCTTTGAAATAGATTTGGAATAGGTTTAAATGTTTAAATTTCTGACTTTTTCACATGCAAACGTAATATCAAACATCAGCATAATATTAAAAAATATGTAGGTAATGCAGAGTAGATTTGTGTCCTGAAAGACTGGCGAGCGTCAGTGCGTATTTGCTTTTGTGTGTTATAACTTTATTTATATCCTTTTATGATACAGCTTAATCCACAGTCCGGTTCCTTGGAAGGTTTATTTAATCCATTCGTCCTGACGTACCTTCATTATTTCCGTACGTTTGACGTGTCTGTGGAATTCTTTTGAGCATTTTTTGGTGAAGTTTGGTGTGTCTTTCATGGAATTTATCGAGAATCTGTTTACTACCGATTTGTTTAATTTGATATTAAATTGCTAGACAATGATGGTTAACACAGGCGGGATGCTGCAGAAGTTTGGCGATAAGCGTCTCCAGGCTGCTGAAGCCAAACAGCGGGAAGTTGTGATGCTCCTGCTACTAAGGAAGCACAGCGCGATTCCTGTGAACGAAAGCCATAACGCGTAGAACGACAAACGTAGCACGTAGAGTGAACCAGATCAAAAACGTGATCACGAGAAAGTGCGCGGAGAACGAGAGTGGGATGAAGGTAATGCTCACAGAGCTCACGAGTAAGACATGCTCAAGTTGAAGGCTACACTTCCCAGAAAGCAAGGAAAGGTAATGTTTTGGAGAGTAGTCAGGAATCCATCTTTGATCACTGATTTCCTCTTTTGGTACGCTTCAGTTTAGATGCTCTGTATTTGAGTTTGCTGTTACGTGGTACAGTGCTGGATGCGTACGCACAGTTATCCACTGAAGGTGCCAAGGGTGACTGAGGAGATGTAGACAGCAAGACGTTTCGTACTTGTAGGCCTTGAACGTAGCAAAAGTCTCGGTCAGTTTGCATTTCGCTTAAGTAGACACCTAGGTCGTTGATTAAAAGCGTTGAGGATGGTTTTTACAAGAGCAGTATCTAAACTATTGCAGCAAGACTCGTCGGTGTTATAGAGAAGAGACAGTGTTTTGGTACTGATTATAAAGAGAAGCAGCGACACAGATAACACTGGCTTTATAGACAGTTCAAAGAACGGTGGTTTAAGATCAGAACCAAATGTATTTCATTAGTGAATAAAGAGAAATTCCGGGACTTTCTTTGCCACGGCTTCAGCATAGGTCTTGAGATGGTAAAGATACTATTGGGTAGGTAGGGCCTATGGATAGCCAACATGCTTTGCACATTGTATTCGAAAAGAGCAGAGCAAAACCTGCGAACTGTCAAGATACTAAAACCAAGCGTAAGATCGAGACTATATGTTGTAGGTAATAAATCTGAGGTATGAAATATGGAGAGCTAGTGAATCCTGATGTTTTTAACGTCAGGCGTTCTGGTTAATGTCATCACTTGTAGAGTGAGTTAATTTTTCTTTAGCTCAGCTGAATGAAAGTCGCTATAGCGCTCACCCTTTGTCCGGTGTCCGTCCGGTTATCCGGCTGTCCGGCTGTCCGGCCGTCCGTCCGTTAACAGGGCACAAATCGTAACCCTTAGACCTAGAAACGTCTAACTGTAATCTAGTGTAGTCCTGTGCAAATATCCCTGGAAACTCGAAATTAGGTCATGGTGACCTCAATTTGTGACCTACGGGCCGAAAACATGATTTTGAGCACAAAGACAGACAGACGGAGCATTAATAAAATAATTAAGGCCTAGAATCCTCCAACGTGACATTTCGGGAGGTCCTAGACAAATCTCCTTGGAAACCTGAAATTAGGTCATGGTGACCAATATTTTGTGGCATACAGGCCAAAAACAATATTTCGAACGCCCTGAATATCAGATTGGGACAATTCGTATATGTGAGGCCTATAATCTTCTAACTCAATGTCCTGGGAGTTTATAGGCAAATCTACTAGGAAACCTGAAAATACGTCATGGTGACCTCTATTTTGTGACCTATGACCCGTAAACATGATTGTGAGCACCCAGACAGTCAGCCCGGGCAAAAATTGTATCGATTAGGCCTAGAAACCTCTAACCTGACATTTAGAGAGATCCTAGGCAAATATCCTTGCACACTTGAAACTTGGTCACTCACTGTGACCTATATCCTGCGACCTATAAGGAAAAGATAACGAATGAGCATCCTGAATGTCAAATGGTGACAAATCGTACTTGTTAGGCCTAAAATCTTCTTATACAATTTCCTTGGAGGGTCTAGGCAAATCTTCTTGGGAACCTGTAATTAGGTCATGGTGCCCTACATTTTGTGACCTTCAAGACAAAAACCTGATTTTTAGCTTCCTGAGTGTTAGATGGGCACAAATCATATCTGTTAGGCCTTGAATCTTCTAATGCAACATCCTGGAAAGTCCTAGGCAAATTACTTGGAAAACTGAAAATAGGTCATGGTGAACTACGTTTTGTGACCTCCTACAGGCCGAAAACAGGATTTTGAGCACCGAGAAAGTCAAGCAGGGCACACATTATATTTGTTAGGCCTAGAATGTTCTAATGTAACGTTCTGAGTCGTCCTTGGCAAATGTCTGTGAAAACTGAAATTAGGTCACCATGACCCGTATTTGCGACCTTTAGGAAAAGAAGTCATATAAGCACCCAGACAGTATCTGTTAGGCCTAGAATCTTCTAATGTAACATTCTGAGACGTTCTTGGCCAGTGTCCTTGTAAAACTGAAATTAGGTCACCAGGACCTGTATTTTGCAACCTATCAGAAAAAAATGTCATATAAGCACCCAGACAGTCAGACAGGGCACACATTTTATCCATTAGGCCTGGATTCTTTTAACATAAGATTCAGGGAGGTCTCAGTCAAGTGTCCTTGAAAACCTGAAATTAGGTAATGGTGACTTATATTGTGTGACCTATGGGCTGAAAAACGGTTTTGCGCACCCAGACAGACAAGGCAAAAATTGTATTCATTAGCCCTAGACCCGTCTAACATGATATCAGGAAAATCCTTTTCATTCTCCTTGGTAACCTGGAATTTGATCATAGTGACCTATATTTTGCTAGCTGTGGACCAGAAACATGATTTTGAACACCCGGACAGACAGGGTACAAATTGTATCTATTTTCCTTGGAACCCTCTATTGTGAAATCCAGGGGGGTCGTGGGCAGGTCTCCTATGAATCCGGAATTTTTGTTTTCTGTCCATTTTTTTAACACTGCAACTTTAGCCTTAGGCTATTCTTACAGACAATATATACCATAAACATGAGCACCCGGTCAAAATTATCTGAGCGTCATGGCCCATGGGCCACTTGTTTTTTTTTACACACTAGTTACCCTCGACCAGACGATACAAGGTATAGCAACTACGGTCACTCTCAGTAAGATGCCACTCATCGTGCAATCTAGTAGAATTTCAATGGATCCGATAAGTCTGATCTATCAATCATAACATAAGGTAATCGATATTTGATAACTATCACGGATTTCATGACATGATAGACGGAAACGGTGGCGCTTAGAACATTGATACATTAAAGGACGCTGATGCATCGGCAGTTGTGTACTCGCGTTGAGCTGTAACATCAAAAGATCTTAATGGCATGGGAAGCCAGTTTTATGTGACCTCGTAAAAGAAGTTAGTTGATCGCTTTCGGTCAAGGAAAACTAACCATCGCATCATATGTATGGGCAGCAGAATTGGTGATAATTTTGAACGTCAGTACCTAATCACGCCAGGTCAGAAACTCATGCGCAAAGTGAGCGACGCATTGCATAGATATACGGAAGAATTCATTAACGCAGAAAAGCTCACCGACAATGTGAGATGTGACGACATACCTAGTCACTAGAGTCAAGTCGAGATCGAACTTAGTCAATTCGCTTGACATCCCGTGTATTAACCTTTTTATTACCTGTAACAAAGAGCAACCTATAACAAACATTTTAATGTCGCGGGTTTAGTTGGTTGCCATCGCTTTTAAGTTCACTCTACTTATGCGCTTGCACAGAGTCCACCCTCCACCGACCATCCTCCAGTGTCCACCGTCAGCCCGTCCAACGTCTGTTACCAAATATCTCAGCCTTTAGCACAAATTTTACAAAAATATTGAGCATGTGACTGCTATGTGATTTTGAACCGCAGGTGATGTCACATGTATGGACCTGCTTTCTACAGGCTGTTATGATCTCTTCCCAATTTGTTTCTATGATGGTGTCATGAAGTATTAGTATTTGGCTTTTATATAAAAGTAAATATTTTTGTTAAAGAAAGTGTATAAAATAAGTTTAAATTCAGTCAAATTATTCTTAAGATGTCGTCTTTAAGCAAGTTCAAATTTTGTCGTTTTGATGTGTTTGTATATATGTAGTCTGTTACCTAATATCTAAGAAACTGCTGCAGCTTTCAACACCAAATTTCACAAGAATATTTATCATGTGACTGCAATATGATTTTGACTTTCAGGTGGCACAACCTGCGTTGACCTACTTTCTGCAGGTTGTAATAATGTTTCTTGCTTTTTAACATGTTATGTCATAAGGATTTTAAATTTTACATGCATACCAGCGTAAATAGTTCCTTTAAGAAAAAGGATAAAATGAGTGTAAATTCAGGCAAAATAATTTCAAAATTGCGTCTTGACAGAACTTCAAATGAATATTATCTTCCTATGTCCCATTTATGATTTTCTGTCACCTGTCCAAGTTCGATTATTCTGTAAACATTTTTGAAAAAGCAAATGGTCCATCAGGAAATGCATGACGGTACTTTGACATTCAATTTTTCTTCTTAATCACCTACAAGCATGCATAGTAATTCACATTAGACTCCTCGGTCTCTTGTTACCTGTTTCTACTTGGTTCATTAAACCACCAAACCTTACTCAATATAGGAGCATTACTATTTTCAGGTTTAAGTGAAGCATATTTCTCACTTATTACATTTAGGGGTAAGATAGGTACCTGATAAGTAAATATCTTTAAATTATCATGTGTAATGTCTTGATTTACTTTTGCATATTGTTATATTTGCTTTGTCATATGTCTTTCGCTGTCTTTTGTGTACATGAAAAGCTTGGAGCACGGCTTACTAATACAAGAGAAATGTCCCCTGTCTAAACAGTTTTCGCGAATTCAGATCAGTCAGAGACTCGGGTTGTGACACGAGTAATAAAATCTGCAGCTGTTTTTATTATTTTTTTCCAGCATGTGCAACAACTGAAATTGACATCGGACAAGTATACGAACCCTTGAGGAAAACAGATGGGACGTCCAGTGACCAAGGTATATAACTCCCCTCCTCTAACACACACATACACTCACATTTATATATATATATATATATATATATATATATATATATAGAGAGAGAGAGAGGGAGAGGGAGAGAGAGATAGAGAGATGTATGAATGGCCATGCTGGTTCATTGTATATAGATGAAAATGGAATACACAGAAAATTTGTTTCCCTTTGGTAGGGAACTAACTTTTCTGTGTATACAATTTCAAACACACACACAATCTCTCTCTCTCTCTCTCTCTCTCTCTATATATATATATATATATATATTATCGAGCGGAATATGTTTGAAATATAACTTTTAGTAGCTAGGAAAGTATTAGACACAAATAAGGTTCTTACTGCTAACTGCTTAAGCTATTAAATAATTTATTATCATCAGTTCTATTTGATGAAATATAACACAGTTATCATTTACTTCCCTTAATATACGTTTTAAAATATTTAAAATGCATACAACTTCTGGGACGTGATGCATATAAACCTGCCTCTTAACCTACTAGCTTAGAAATGCAAGACAAACTGACAACTACTTTTGTAACTGTCCCATGTTAAATTCCTGATTATATGCAATTAATATTATATGTACTTAAGGTAGCAAATAAGGTTTCCCAGTAGGTCCCCCAGTATGTTCCTTTGCACAGAACGATCTGCTGCTTTGGAGTACCTAGGTTGAAAATATTTGAATTTATAAGCGGTGTAATTTAATTTTATACATTAAACAAAACTAGTTTTATTCCAGCACATCTAATGCATCTAAAGAATATATATCTATATTTAATTTTTAGATAAAAATGTTAAGGCTTTTTTTGTGATAAATGTTGACATATTAAGATTTTACAGGGAGTCAATTTTTTAACCCCATAAATCTTGTAATTTTTAATAAAATGAACAAAACGCTTTTAAGCTGACATATTTTCAACTACATAAGTCAAAGATGCTACGTTTTGGACAAGTAATTACTGGGAAATGACGCTCTATACATAGGTGTTTTGGTGAAATTGTTTTGAGAAAATGGCCTAAAGCTACATTAGAAGAAATCATTCGCTCTACAGAAGTATCTAAGCACACCTACATGTTGATATTCACATAAATCTGGACAAGACCGTATCATTTATTTTACCGTGCAATAATATCAGAAATAAGTTGGCGAATTTAGCTTAAAAAATGACTTAAGACGATGAAAGTTTGTCATGTCTTGTCAAACTTGTCAAACTACACATGCCCTGGCTGCAGTAGGCGGAGCTAATAGTCTTGATTTGGTGTCAAGGTGGGCTGAGTACCCGAGTATCCTCCAGTTCATCAGACGTCGGTAGTTTACCAAGGACCTTCAAGGTTGAAGTCATAGTCCCATCGTAGTTTTGTTTGTTATGTACTTAATATAACGATGTTCCGATATCGAGTGAATAAATCTCAAGAACGTTATAGTCGGGATATCAAGTTGTTTACTTTGAAATAATTTTTCGTATTCGTTGATAGGTTCAGGATAAAGCTGAAAAACATGTTGCCAAATACAAGATTATGATTCAATGTGATATACACGTCAAAAGACAGAAGGCCGACAGAAAAAATAATATGACACTAACGGATCATTCACGAGGACGTATGCGGTTAAACACTTCTTAGCTTTAGTTGGGGTTGCTCTACTAAGCTTATCATTTGTATGCCCAGATAATCAAATTAGGTTTTTGCACTTTTTAACTTTGGCCGCCCTGTGCACGGACGTGGCCCAGGCATTAATTAATCACTTGCACCTCCCTATTGGCAGACTGAAGGCTGCGAGTAAAGTAACAGGCCTGCGACAGGACAGCAGTTACTTTACGAACAACCCGTCAGCACATTGTAATTTTACTGAACAGAAATCACCTTTTTCCAGACAATGCAACCGGCGTCCTAAAACGTGCTAAAGTGCATTAGTTTGGACCAATATTCAATATCAAGTAGATCCTTTATTGAAAAAAAAACATTATTATCCAGTCCTACTACCTTAATCAAACATAAATGTGCTCTCAGTCTTATGATACTGGTTTATGGGCTGAAGACATTATTAACACTCTCAACTTCGGTTTGTGTATCTTTCAGCATTGGCAACTACAGAAAGAATCACCCAACAAGATTACGAACCTCTGAAGAAAACACAGGTGACATCCAGAGGTGAAGGTATGATCATTAATTAATTGTATTAGTATTGTATCGTAGAAAATATTGTTTTTTCTGCGATAAAGCGCTCTTTGTTTATCCCAGCCGAGGACGAGATTGTTGTTATTGGGACAGCTTCTGCTCTATTGAGCAGAACTGGCCTGTGGTGGAACCATCAAGTTTGAGACCGGGCCAGTTTTCTTTCTGATGGATTTAAATAATAGTTCCTGTGCTAAGTTAGCACACACCATCAGAATCTTGGTAATATACCGGATCTTATGATTCACACTGTTGCCTGAGGTACTTCAGATTCAGATAAAGATTTTTATTGTTTGTGCAAAACGAATATCATAGGATATTTAATTGCTTATCACTAGTGTAGATACACAGAGGTCAATGCTGGTCAGTTTTGAACGAAAAAGCCTCGCTCGCTCCCAGCAATCAGAATAAATCAACCGAGACAGACACTTGGACCTAATGGAACGACGGGAATTCTATATTTCTGACAATTAACGGCGCATAATTTGCATAGGAGTATTTGTGATGCTTACTGACGCCTCATATTTATATACAAGTTAACCCGTCATTCATATGTCTTGTCTCGGTAACTAAAGTGACAAATATGGGAATGCGTATACCTTTCTGGTCGTGTAACCCTCGCTTGGTGGGCAAGAATGTGGTATTTTCCTTATAGATTTCATCCAAAATGTTGAAAAAAATGAGACTTTTAGCCTAATGTCAAGCCATTTATTTTGTTTTGATTGCAAACGTTCGTTGTCGTTTCAGGGGGCTGTGTATGAGCAATATTACGGGAAATAATGGGATGAGCAAATTAGCATTTATTAATCAATATCACTGATTAACGTGATCAATAATTTATTCCATTAATCAAATGTACCAATGGCATTCATAAATCGCAACAAAAATTTTCTTTACTTTTATTGGGAACTTACCTGCCTCAAGTTTCTGTATATATTATAAAATGTGGTCTCTGATTTCCTTCTATTTCTAGATGTAATTAAAAGAGCAGTATTTTAGTGAAAAATATACAAATATCTACAATATTTTATTACATTTTGAAACATTTCTATTAGGTATGGACCTGGGATGGAAAGGACCAAAGGACCAGTACGAACATTTGAGATTTTGAACTCGGGGATCTCCGTTTGACCAAAACTTGATCGAAACCTGTCTGCTAGTATGGGTCAAATCTACAAAATTAATGAGTTAAGGACAAAACTATTGATTTTGGCAACATAGTGATGGTACAATGATGCAGGGAAAACGATTGAAAATAATTATACAATTGTATTTGTGATATATATATATATATATATATAATAAATATATATATATATATATATATATATATATATATATATATATATATATATATATATATGTATTTACTTCCCAACCCCTGTTTATAATTTCTCATGCTGAACTTATGATGATACATATGTATATTAAATCATGTCTATGTATGCCGATCACAAATACACCTCCTCTGGCACCAGCTGGTATCTAAAGATGCATTAAAACAGAAAGATTTATCGAATGGTAATGATAACAGTTTGTGAATAGTTTAAGTAGCGTCTGTAAAAAAATCTTCTTCACTGACATCTAGGTAGACATTAAAAAAAAAAAAAATTGGACATGGTCAAAGGAACCAAGGAGGTTTAATATAGATTATGAAATCTATCTGGTGGCCATGGTTTCTCTAAGCGCTTTTTTTTATAAAGGCAAACTGATCAAGAACGGGTATTTCTTTGACTAATGCCATATAGGTTTGACTAAATATGGCTTTATATATATATATATATATATATATATATATATATATATATATATATTTAACTGGCTGTGCGGGTAAGCGGGGTTTTAAAGTAAGCACATATATTATTGTTGTAATCATTTCCCAATATTATAGTCCTGTGAATAATTCACTCATGGCCTATTCAGGCCATATTATCAGATAATGGAGCTCGTGTAAACACAAGTCACTTCCGGTTCTCTGCCCGTGGACGAAATGACATCATCTTACTGTTGAATTATCTCATAGCAAGCGCATTATCAGTAACACAATAATCACCCAGAACAGCAATGCCTAATTCTGTTTTGCTGTGACTGTAAACGGGATGCGAGGTTTTAAATCCTAAGTATCAATGAAGCCTTTGTTTAGAAACAATACCATTCGCCTAAGGAAGATTATTAAAAGATTATTTTATTACTCATGACACCTCGACTTTATTAATACAGCCCCTGCCTGACATATATATATATATATATATATATATATATATATATATATATATATATATGTCAGCAGGACATAGATTTATCCCTTTAAAATAAAGTACAAACATATATGGAGAGTTCTAGATCAGACGTTACAGGTCTGCAGTTTTAATATATGAAAAGGGAGTATGTAAGACTCGTGGGGTTATATCGTCCCAAATAAAAGCATGTCAAGAGTTCAGGGTGTGCAAGACGTTTTGTGTTATATATTCTCGAAAGTACAAACATGTGAAGAGGACAGGTAAAGCCTGAAGGGCTATCCTGAACAATGATGTGAAGAGGACTTTGTAAGGCTTGTGGGGTTATATCATCCCCTGTAGAAATCTGTTAAGATGGCCGGCAAGACGTGTGTGATTTTATTTGTCCGACAATAGACGTGTCTGGTTTATATGTTCGACAATGTATAGTATACAAGTATATAAAGAGAGATATGTACACTCAAAAAACAGATTGGTTGAATCAACCCAAAAAACAAAATATGTCCAAACAATTTATTGTTTAAAACAACCAATTTATTTTGGTCGTAATCAATCAACAGGTATTGGTCAAATCAACCTCAATATTGGTTAGAGCAACCAACACAGCTGATCATTTAAATAATTTGGTTATTCTCAACCAATGTACTTTGGTTGAGGTCAACCAAAACAAATTGGTTAAATCAAATGATAATTTGGTCACATGAACCAATTCAAATTGGTCAGACTAGTGGACATATTTATGTGTGCACTGCTACTTTCAGTCCCCTTTTCAGTTGTTTTATCCTTCAGATTGATTGGGAGTCTTCTTGTATGTCTTTTTTTAGTTTCGGGTTGCTCTGGTGTGGGCTTCAAGGGGAAACACTAATTCCGCCTGTGGAATCGAACCTGTGACCGCTCGCATACAAGTCGGACGTTTTGCCCCTCAGCCAGTGAAGCTTGCATCTCTTGTGTCTGATTTGGAGCACTTTTGTGTTTGATGTAAAAACTGACCAATCAGTTTGGTCAGTGCTTGACCAATCTGTTGGTAACATAACCAATATGTTGATAAAAATAACCAATGTTTAACTCAACCACGAAAAATTGTTAAATATATGCACCAAACGGTCGACCAATAAAAATTGGTCAAAATGACCAATGAGTTTGGTTACAAGTTGGTTCAAATTACCAATGTGTTGGTTAAATCAACCAATATCAGCTCAAACAACCAAATTGGTCATATATGTGTGCTAAAGTAACCAATATTTTGTTATCAATTGACCAATATATTGGTTAAACCTACATACAGTATTTTTATTCTGTTAACCCATAAAAATTGGTCAAACAACCAACTGGTTTGGTTAGGTCTTTAATAATGCATTGGTTAAGATAAACAATATCTTGGTTAAAACAACCAAAACAGGCTTAACTAATTAAATTGGTTATATATTTAACCAATCTGTTTTTTGAGTGTAAGACAATGAGGTGTATAACATTTCCTGTTAATATCAGTAAAAAGGTTACGGTGGTATGGTGTTGAATGGTACATAGTGTTAGCATGTAGAGAAGGTGAGCAAGACGTGTGGTTATATAAAGTGGACAGTAGAAGTATGAATAGTGGGTCATCGAATGCAGAAATGTAGAAACCTGTCCAGAAAAACCAGCAAGATGTGTGGTATTGTACGATGCATAGTAAAAGAAAGGAAGAAGGGTTATGCTAGACGCTTGGTATTATATGATCCGCAGTAGAAAACTGTCAAGCAGACAAGCAACACGTGAGGGGTTATATCGTCCACAGTAGAAGCGTGTCAAGAGGACTAGGCAAGGCGTGTGGGGTTATTTTTTTTCCAACTTATGTTTTTGGAATTGAATATTGTCGTCATTGTCACACGATAATGTCGCGGGAAGAGGGGTTGGGGTTCCAGAGCTGATTCGTTAAGAGGAATTCATATAAGTTAATGTATATTGAGACAGGGACCAATGGTATCGCTCAATGCTTTTAACTTGCTAATCTCGATTTACACACACTGAAGAATGAAACACCGGTGACATTTATTTGACAAAAAATTATAAAACACAGTAACATGAAAGATGCAGCTATTCCCCTTACATAAGCTGCAGCTATTCTTCTTATAAAAAATATCAAATCAAAATCTATTAATGCAGAAAAAATGTGAACTGATCCCGCCTACAGGCCAATGAGATAAACAGGTTATATGTCCATTGCTGAAACGAATCCCATGAACAAGGAAATGATACAGTTATTTATGCACCCATGAAAGCGGGTCAACATTCCATAACATTATATTAACGTATCATAGAAGTAACTTGGTTTGCAATTAAACATTCTCGAGGTAAAAACCAGAAGTATGCGAAAATTAATGATTTGGGCAAGTACAGATACTCTAAATAATACTGAAAAATTCATCGCAAGACTGATTTGTCCAACCTTTCTGAAAGCAGGATTTCACTTCGAATGAGACCAAGCCAGTGATTTGATCTGTCGATTGCCTGTACATTTGGACGTTATTGGCGTCCCTAAAGCAACGATGTCCTTCCGTCACATAAAGAATGATGTACCAATATACAATTGAGATGGAATGCAAGTCCTCATAAATCATGTGAGATATTTAATGGCATTTGGAATAAAAAATTCAATACATTAGTCAAGTCATTTCTTGGATGAGTGTTCGTGATTTAAAAAAAAAACTTCTGCGATGACTTGAAGTGGACTCTGATTGGCTTCTGTCTTTTCATATACTGACTTTGTAACACAGAGGCACACATTCATAGCATCAAACGCCCAGCGGAAGCCAAAGCTTTTAGTACATAAACATGAATGGCTAGAAAACGACCCCTATATGTGTCAGATTATCCGTTATCTAACAGGAGGTTTTCCCTGAGACTCTTCTAGAAGTGGTTGATAGTAATAGTTTTGATAATAGTTACCGGGATGTTTTAATATTTGATTTTCTGTACAATATGATTTTCTAAGAATGTCTGTTCTTTATAAACACAACATAAGGTCATATATCTCAAGGAAGTAGCAGAAAGACTTCAATTCAAACACACTTTTTTGTTTTCATTCAAGTGTAATTAAAATTCTTGTTTCGGTGTAAACGATATTTTAGGAAATGATGGTTTTGATGGTAGTGAGGAGTTGATTTGAGACCTGTTTATGCAATATCACCATTAAGGATACTCAGCATATGTATTTAACACTTGACCGTTTGTGCGATTGGGTTACTTCCTGGGAAATCGGCCCTCAGGCTGCGACCTAAATATAAACTGTTATCCCCCCAGGGCACAAAGCCCACTTGTTGTGTTTGATTGCGACTGATATTATAATAAATAAATATAATGGGCTCGGAAAAAGATCTGCTCACTTATCAGTAAACTTTTTCAGATGGACACAATGCAATATTTAAGAAGCAGATTAATTTCGTTATTTTTACCATATCGGATTCATCTCCATTGTTATCAGTGCCTGTCCGCACTTTCCCTCATATGTTATCCGAGGTAATGTCTAAATATATTTCCTTCTGCAGGCAGTGCACAGCTTTATTTTTAGTATATGGTTATACATCATGACTACTAGACAATGCCCATATCCTGTGTATTATTTTATCTAACAGGGGCTTAAGAGCCTCTCTACCATTAACAGTTATTTCCATCGATAAATTAGAATATTTCTAAAAAAAGCAAATTAAATGTATATCATTTTTCAACATTTAATTTCCCTCAATTTTAGAAATCAAATACAGACACCCTCTATGATTTGCATTTTATACAGGTGCCATCAAGGAGAGGTTACACTATGAAAGTCGCTACTAAGCATCTGCAGATCTACCACAACTGCTGGTTCTTGGTGTGTAACCGTCCGTAACCTATCGTAACAATGAGAACCTCGAAAGGCGAACTTAGCATTCCCATTAGGCCCGTAGAGCGTTCAGCCTGAATTGGGGCCGACCATGAAATTCACCGCCTTTCATCCGGTGACATTCAAATACATAGTAACCTGGCTTAAGTCATGTGTTGTTCCAGGACACCCCAAAAAAAACTAGAAATTACCCCTTGAGGATCATTTCTTGTCAGAGTGGCATTTTATATAAGTTTCACTATGTTAAGTTCTAAGCAGCGAATAAGACTTCCCCAAACTGATTAACTTTTGGTTGACCTTGACTTATATTTTGGGATGAATCAGCACTTTTGCATTTTGACCACCAACTTCTTTTCACAGACATGCTACCTTAGGCATAATTCTTTGCATGTAGTTCACCTACTCATATATTTCAGTATTTAACCATTACAAGTTTATCGGTTCCCTTGCCTTCGCTTATGATTATCAAAATCACATCAATCTAAAAAGTATTGATCTCTGTGTATAACAGGTACACTAATTAACTTTCACTGACATGCTACCTTAATCTTGCCTAGAGTTTCTAATCAATTGTTCCTATAGATTAGAAGTGAACTATAGCAAGTGAATGTTCTTCATTTTTTTTCAAAACGATTTGAGGCGACTTGACCAAACACCGGCAAAGATGTACAAATTGGCTTTTGCTACAGATGTCAAGGGTTTTAGCATCAGAATCCCGGTGGATGGTCCAACGTACCACATAAACTTGAATTAACAGAATCCCCCCCCCTCAATGCTACTTCTCTGTTATAGCTTAGGAGGAATATCACTGTGAACTTTGAAATTGTTGATAGTGCTAGGATAATTCATTGTTACAGGAAGTTTTAATTAAGATTTTTTAAAATATAATTTTTCTAAGAATGTTTCTGTTTTATGAACTAAACAGAAGATCACGTGTCAACATATAAGGAAGACTTCATTCCATAACATTTATTTTATTTAATTGATATAAAGGACATAAAATCACATATAGGTAATTGCAGGCACTTTTTTCTTTAAACACCTGGAACTACAGCGTGATTATGTTGACATTGCTGCTTTAGCATATTGCAGTATATGAATCCGAAAAAAAGTAAAAGTTGAAACTTTATTTAATTTACATGGATTGTACAACTTATTATCATAACTAATGCTAATCACTCCCAATGGCTCGGATGGCACCGTCCGGTAGTCTCTTTAGGTTGAGAAACCGGAAAAAACGGTGAATACAACCGAACTTGGGCGGGCAACTTCAAGCCACTTTCAAAGCTACATAAGGGATTGAACTCGGCTCGTCAGCGAAGAGCGCAGAATGTTTTACCATTCGATTGTCCAGACAGTGTTGGTTTTACACACGTGTAATTCTACATGTCAAATTTTTCATTTTGGTGCATAGTGCAGATGTTTGAGACCTTTCAGGCAATTTTCAACATGGAGGACTTCGGGACACATATATCTAACATTTTACATTTGTTCGATAGGAAATTACTTCCTGATGACCCCCCCCCCCCCCCCCCCCCCCCCCGAGACCCTCCGAGAAAAAATGCCCTCTTGTAGTGTATGCTAGCGATTGATATTGAAACGAATAAATTTTATGTATCTGGAAACGTAAATCTTTGCTTATCAGTAAATGGTTTAGTTGGATACAATGCAGTATTCATGAGGCAGGTTTTCAAGATAGCTCTCGTTATTTTTGCCATATCGGATAGATTACCATTTTTATAATTGCTTGACACACTTAACTTGCTACGTTATCTGATATGGTTTCATGAAGCAAAGTTATATATTCAGTATATGGTTATATATCACGATTTCAAGCTACTTCCCATGCCTGTGTATTATAAATAGCTTATAGGGATTAAGAAGTTTATATTTACTAACAATATATTTTTATTAATAAACATAGGAAACTTTTCTAAAAATGGCATATTAAATAAAACACTTCATAAATATCAAATATCACTGGACACTTTATAAAAAATCAAATCATAGCTGGAATAAAACATCACGGTCCGCATTGCTTGGTTGATAATAATGAAAAAGATATGTCATACGCGTTCTGCTTAGGGACTTCGTGATATTGACCCGATTTTCGCCTTGCGTATTTCAAAAGATGTTGAAACAACACAGTGGTTTGGAAATTTACATAGTTTTTACTTTAATTGTTTCGAATTTACGATCACATTTAGAAGAGTTAGAGGTGTTAAATTGTACACAGCACTGGCAGGCACAGTGAAGGGTAAAGGCATGGTTCAGATTATTATAGAAACTTAAATGTTCAATAGATCGGAAGATGGTTCAGATATCGTTGTTAACATAATGTGCATTATATCGAAAAAAAAACTCCATTATAACCACATGTTCATGTTAAACGTACACAAAATAATTATATGGAATGTAAGATATTGCATTTTTAAATAGGAGAGTTACAGATGTCATCACAATTAAAAACACATATACGTTACTTATGTTTACAATTATGTATGTTATAGCAGTTTATTGCAGATATACTATCCAGAAACGGCTGAAGCGCCATCAACACATGCGTTTGTGAACCAATGGACGTAACCATATTTGTCGAAATTCCAAAGAAAAGTAAATTTTGTTTTGAGATATTACAAGCCATTGGCGGATATAGTATCATAATCCCCTCTTCCCAGGTACGAAATGCTCCGGGAATATTGGTAGGCTGTTTAATTAACTTTCTAATAAAGGTGCATAAAAGGGACACCATATCCTTATATGTTAACACGGACTTCGAAAAATTCTAATCTATAAAAACTTGTGTTTTATTCAGCGTTTAATGGTTGGGTACCAGAATGTCGTGGAAACAGGTAGATCATGTCATATTGTCAGTCATATTTTATTCATTTATGCAGTTCATTTTGGTTCAGTGTAAACACAGACATGTTTGGCAATAATAATATAAATAATAAAAAATAATAATTATAATAATTTTTGCGGATTGCAAATAGAGCTTATGTAAATGACAAAATGACATTTGCATATTATCGGGGGGGGGGGTTATAATCGATTGTTCACCTTGGTTGCAAAAGCAAGGAGTAGGGTGCATGTCCCCCGTCACTCACCAAACTGCACCCGTTGAAACGTATTAAACGTGTATTATTCTATTTCACATTCTCTCATATTTAAAAGCACTGTTTAAAACAGTGCCTCTGTACTGCAGTTGTGCCACCTGTATGTCAGTATGCTTACGAACGTGAAGGTGTTTCGGTGCAGCCATATCACTACTTGAAAGTACTCAGTGTATTTACATATCAAAACATCCTAACATATCATCCTTAGGGCTGAGAACAAGGGGGGTGATGCTGAAGGGGGGGGGGGGGGATCAAGCCTTTCCTATTTTTCTCCCCTCAGCGCTAACGGCGATCAAGTTCTGGACTAACCAGAAGTAAACAGTGAAGGTATTGTTTAAGCTTGTTTCAGATTTTAAGCACAATTTTGAACTGTACTTTCAACCTGCATCCGTGACACAGCTACAGAGAGGAGGTCGCTTTAAACAATTTTTGTATAGAGTCTCTCCTTGTCAGGACATGGAACAGAACAGATGGGGGTTGCACATAAATCTCTGTATAATTGTGCCAGAATATAGCATATCTGCATTTGCCTAGTGGAACTCGTGTGTTCGGGTGTGTGTGTGGGGGGGGGGGGGGGGGGGGGGGGAGGTCGTGGGTCGTCCCAGTTGCCCGTTTCCCTGAAAAAAAGTCTAAAAGTCTTGGGCTCGCATTCCTTAAGCTGATCATCTGGAGAATGGATGTAAACAAGCGAGCCATTTTACAAAAACAGATTTATCAATGGACGCAATAAGGAAATTATTGCAGGTGGCGCCGCCTGGCTTGTGAATGAGATTAAAGTATAAAAGATTTATGGACATGCAAAATGTCAGAATTAAATATTGAAACACTCCTTATATAAATACATTAATGTATTCTACAAATAGCGATTAGGGCACAACCCGTCATGTGTACGACAAACATATCCAAATGGCAAATGGTGGACATGCCAAATGTAGGACCAATATCTTTAACCACTCCTGAGATATGAGAGATTCCCGCCCAGATGGCGGAACCATTATTTAGTAAAAGATAGAGGTATCCATGATCTATGGACATGCACAGTGTCAGTCTAAGGCACTCCTGAGGTAAGTGCTATTATCACTAGATAAAAACACACAGGTAGACAACAGGCGAAAAGGATTGCAGGTGGCACCAAACTTTGTTAGGCACGAGTTCACATGTGACCAAATAATTATGCTGGGATCCGAATCTTTCGTAGACGAACACGGCGGCGGTGGAATCCGCGTGAAATTTGTTTTTTATGTATACAGTTATACTCACACCAGAAAGTATCGTTTTTATCGACGGATGGTTTTTAAATTGACTGAAAAGTTGTAACCTGACATAAAAAAGTTGTATTTTTCAAAAGGATTTCACCCAAGATGGTATTAGTATTATTTTGAAAACAAACGGTTGTCGTGTTTGAGCTATATTAGGAGAAATTATGGGAAAACAATTATTTATAATTCAGCATTACTAAATGAGTGATTTAGATAATTTTTCATATGTACCAATGGTATTCGTAAATAGTAACAAACCATTTTATAAACCTTTACTGAAAACTCATTTGCCAACTTTAATAACAATAGATTCAGTCGACAAAAGGCCGCCACATGAGATAGGTGTGTCAACATTTATTTAAGACACACAGATACTTATCTACGATATCTAATGACATGTTGTAACTTTTATTTTAGGTATAAATGTGGGATGGAATGGACCCCAAGAGCAATACTCACCTTTAAGATTTTGTCCTCAGAGACCTCATGTTGACCAAAACCGAACTCGCTAGTAACCGGTGAATTAAATCGTACCATATAATAGTCTATTAGAAAGGTTTGATTTTATACGATGTATCCAATAAATGGCGAAATAGAATTATTTGTACAATACAAGTAAATATTTTCCGAGTATATATATTCCCCTGCCTACCGCTGTTAATACTTTCTTATACTGAAGTTCAGATAATACATATGTATATTGAATCGTGTGTATATTTGCACGGACACTGGATGAAACCATGGCTGAGAACCTAACATAATTGCTGCCATTTGACGGTCTCGAAACCAGAAAAATTTGTAAAAATTAGAAAAAAATACAGGTGGCGCCATCAGTTTTCGGAAACTGACGAAACTTTTCATGGTCAAAATTCAAGGCAAGATTCATGGCAATCCATGTATAAGTTATCAAAATACTCAAGGTTTTGTATCAAATTTCAATTATTCTGGGGGATACTTACAAGCACCACAGCTCGGATGATATAGGTTACACTGACCTAATTTCAGGTTTCCAAGGAGATTTTTTATTGACCCCCTGGATGTACACTTAGAAGTTTCTAGGTCCAGTGGTTACGACTTTTGACCTGTTAACTGAAGGCTGGACGGACGACGGACAAAGCGCCATACCTATACCTCAGTAAACCTTCAGTCAGCTAGGCTAATAAGTCCAATCTCTTTGTCATGGTGTAGGCGTGATTCAGGCATATGTAACACACAAAGATATTAAGGTGGTCTCTGTTGCCAACGAACACATTTATCTATAATAAATACCTATGCCTATTATATGATTTTATCAACGACAGCTGCAGCTAAATGAAATTTCATGTGTAAACAATGACCATATCTTACACTCATAAAATAAGCAGATATGTCCATGGCAATTAGATTGCACTCATAGAGCGCATATCTCCAATCATACTTCAGTTTATTTTCAAAAAATCTTAAAATCCTTACCAACAAAGTCACAGAGCCCATTTTAGCTCAGTTTATCAATCCGTCTTGCAAAATATATTTTTAATCAACAAACAATGATTTAAACTGTATTCTTTTAACCTGCATCTTCTTTGAACTAACTCGTGGAAAATATAAATAATTTCCATATATATGAAAAAAGTTTGATGATCAATTTAGCATAAGAAAGGTAGAAAGGTTTATTGAAAGGTACTTATTATATATTGTGAATAATTTAAGTAGCACATGTTAAAAAAAACTTCCCACTGACATCTATGTAGACATTTTCAAAATATGCTATTTGAAATGGTCATGACAACCAAGGGAGTTTTATATAGATTAAGAAGTATATCTTAAAATCTGGTGGTACAAGGTTTCTGTAAGCGCTTTTTATATCAAGACCGGATATTTAATTGACCAATGCCATATAGGTTTTACTTAATATGGATTAATATGTATATCCTGGTTGTTAAGGTAAAAGGAGTTCTAACGTACGTACAAATATTATTTTATTGTTGAAATCATGTTCCGATATTATGGTGCATTGTTGACTTTACTGAAGACCTGTTCAAGCCATATCATGGCTATGGAGATTTCTCATGTAAACATCTCTCTCTCGGGTTCCTGCTCGTGAAGGATATAACATCATCATACCGGTTGACTGTCACTCAGGAGGCAAATTATCAGTAACAGAACACATCACCCAGAACAACAATGCTTCATTATGTGTTGTGGTTGTAACTGATAACGGGAAACCAGGTTTAAAAACAGGCGTTGTTTAACGTACCTAGGATTTATCTCCTGAGTCATCAACGAAGCTTTCGTTTAGAAACAATACCATTTCTGCCTCAGCAAGATTGTTAATTAGATTATGTTGTTATTCATGACAATTCGACTTTATTACTTAAGACCCTGCCCAAGATTAGTTCAAATGTAAACTGATGTATTTCATGATATACTGTGTGTGCGCGTCGAGGCATACAAGAAGTGTTATCTGGTACATAAAGGTATTATGAAATGTAGTTACTGTGCACAGTCTTCTTTTGGTGCTAAAGGAGATATGTTAACTTTTCTGATAACATATCGCAAAATTCATGTCAAATAAGGATCAATTAATAATAATAATAATAATAATAATAATAATAACAGTTTCCGGATGCGGGGCGGGGTCATCCCCAAAGCGTTCCTTAATCTTCTACTCAGAATATACTGTCTAACGGCCAACAAACGCACTCCACAGATAGACTCTCACCTTGAGACTGTTCTGGGAGTACTTTTCTGTCGTATATCCTTGTTCTCAGCAAACTCTGCATTTCAGGAAACGTTGAAACCGCTCATGAGGTTGCCATTTTGCATATATACTGAAACCTGGATATCCAAACTCCCGCTGGTAAAAATAATGATAATAACAATAATAATAATAATAATTAAATTAATAATAATATTTAATACACTTAATTATAAAATAAGTAAACTTTCTGGTCTGGTATTTTATGTAGTTTTTTTTTTTTTTTAATGGGGAAGTATAAGTAGATCCTATGTGCGTGTTTGGATGTTAAAATGACGTGCACGTATTATTAGCAATTTGTGTTATAAGAGAAAGGTGAAGGTGCGTGGTTTGAACACTGATATGAACCCCAGCCAGGGAACGGGAAGAATCGTATTTATAAATGTGTGTGTAATGCGTCTGAACCCAGCTTAACATTTTAAATATTACAACAAAGTATAACATTAAAATAATATGGTTTTCAGCAGATGTTACCTCTAAAACAGATCTGATATACGGATCAGACAACCCGAAAGGAAGAAATGTAACGAAAGTCTCTCATTCTAAACAAAGATATATTCAATTTCAAGTATATAAATCTAGCTCCCTTAACAGTAGGATGGTGACAACATATATCATCCCACATGCCAAATGTTGGTTGGGGTTATTTACCCCCACCTCTGTCTCGATGCCAGATGATTTTACCCATAAATTAACAAAACTTAACAATTATCTTCCATATTTGCTATACTGAAACGTTCTGCGATAAACATACACCTTTGCACTTCGTTAGCCCTTTGTTGTACTCCTAAAAATAAACTGAATAAGCTGACCAGTGGAATGCATCATGTACGTAGGGCTATATATAGCGTCAGCAGAAGTTTTCGCTCATGGAGCAGCTACAGGTTGCTGTGGTCAAGACCTCAGCCGTGCGCGCTCCTTAAGCATGTTCTCCGAGCCAACAGACGCGATGCCACACCAAGCAAAGCAGAGCCGCGAGAGACCGCCACCCGTACATTCCGAACCGGTGACCTTGCAGGAAAGCTACAGCATCCACAGCCGCAAAGGCAGAAGCAACCTACATTCCCTCTACCGATCCCAGCAGCGGAGACCCGGCCATGCCATTCGAGAGCTGAACCCGATCTTGTGAACGACAGTGTTTCGAGACGGAAAATTTCGATAAATCATTAACATGAATGCACCTTATCGCCATTCAGATTGCATGGCAGTTTAAACCTCTGAAATTTTATGTCATGAGTTTAAAGAAATATAAATATGAAATATTGATCCCATCTATATTTGACTACATTATGCAGTTTCTGAGGAGCAGAAAATTCGTCATATGTTTTTGTGAAAATTCCCTATAATGTCCTCCTTCGTGTATTCAATATTCGATCCCCATGAAAGGGGATTACCCCTTCTCATACCCTCCATCGTATACCCGTAAATAACATGGTATGGTTCAAAATTGAAATTAATATATATATACATATATATATATATATATATATATATATATATCCCTCTCTCTCCCCTTCTTCTATCCTTTCGCCGCTCCTGCAATACCATTCGGGTAATTATGATTTTTCAGCATTCTCATGAGAATTCCTTGTGCACAATAAACCCTGTCCTCGCGCAGAGGTTTTCTTTTGAGAGGGGATCACCAAGGGGGATTATTTCGGGCCGGTGCCCGCGAATGTACGAAAACCCTAGACAGGGCCCCCCGCCGTCACACACTCTAGGGCCATTGTGTTACCGGACCCGAAGACACAAAAAAGGAGGCACCCGCGGGGGAGCAAACATAAAAATTATTAATATGCAAATAAAAGTGGGTGGAATCTTTCCGGGCAAACCCGGAGCATATGAATGTCGAATATCACGGCAATCCGTACGATGTTATCAGAGGAGATACGGACAATTACAACAAAAATCGCCTTACGCTATTATTATGTATAGATGGTGTCGCCTGGGGTCAATATATTGACGATCGGATTTAACGGGTGTCAACATGTTTTCAAAGTATCAATTGATGACAGCGCATAAGATGGTGTCGCCTGGGGTCAGTATATTGACGATCGGATTTTACGGGTGTCAACATGTTTTCAAAGTATCAATTGATGACAGCGCATAAGTTTAAAATGAAAAAATAGGCATCTTCGATAAGATTTTCAAATCACCCTAATGATGTCCAAAACAAATAAAACAATAGTCTAATCAACCATGATGTAATATTCATTTTTGTTTTGCGGACGCAAATGTATATTTAACACAGGGCAGTAAGACGCCGAATATTTGAATGAAGTGTCGAGTGAATTTCCACAACGAGATTTTGTCTCGGACTGGCCATCTTTAAACGTTACGTAAAATCGAATCATCAAGGAAGAAAAGACAGCAACAAGAGACTGCAAAACAAAATTTCAATGTTGCTCTGAAAAATATTATTGTAAGTATTACGTGTCCTGATTATCTCCCAGAATAGCACAGTCGATGCAATGGTTAAAACTTTATTCCTCCCACTAAGATAAATATCAAACTTCCTTGAGTCGCAAAGCTTTGAACAGGTACTGCCACCTTGCGGCAAATGATATAACTAAAGTACGGCTCTCTGGCTGACTGATTAATTTAGTGGTACTGGGTTTCGTCTGCCGGTACATGAAATCACGTTTTATATGAAGCATTTTAGAAGTAAACGTAGACGCTATAGCTCAGGCAGGACTAAGGCCGAGATAAATATACACTACTTTCGTCTAATGTTTAGGTTTAATGTGCTCCTGTTTTTGATAAAAGATCGGAGACGTACAGATAGAGACCAAGACAAGGAAACTGACAGACAGACAGACTCTAAGGTTGACCTGACGGTTTCGCTTTCCCCTATTAGGTGGAAGGTAATGTACATATTATTTACCATAGAAATATGCAAATCAAGTAACGCCGCTAAAGATAAATATCTAAATAAATAATAACGTAACGAATACGAACCAATCTGCAGTGGTGTTAAATATTAGGTTAAACATGAGATCTATCAGTTCCGGCAGGATGTGGGTGTTTCTTGGAATCCCCCCCCTCCCCTGTTCAAGACCAATTACTTTGATCACCAAATTCATTTACTAATATCCATCCCTGATGAGCAGGTTCCAGTGTAAGCTAAAGGCTGGGTGTCAATTTGAGATGTGTTACTTATGTTAAACGCGTAAAACACCGACACATGTCTTTTCATTTATACTTTTCTTTTATTAAGACTCATAAATGTAGTCTCATACGTCGCTTTTTATGTATTTGTATTTTAATAATTGTTTCATATGAAGTGATCAGTGGATTTTAAATATATATATATAGTATTTTATATTCAGATTTATGGTTTACTTTCATATCTATTTTTCATATTATTATACTTCATACTTACAGTTCATTATTATATTCATAGTGACGTAGTTTATATTCACGACTGTGTTAATGGAAAGCTGTAAAGTTGATCTCTTTGAGATGTTTCCATGACTTCCATGACTTAGCAGGGCTAAGTGTCTGTAAGCTATAATGTATCATCAAAAAATAATAAAAATATGGTAATAGTTATAAAGTACTAAGTAACTCCTTTAAACTATTGTTTTGGCCGAGTAACAGCTGTTGTGATTGCGACATCGTTTTATATATAGCAAAGTGTTTTCGTCACGGTGTCGGTCTCTTGAATTTTCTGTCTTCAAAGTCCTGTAAGCACATCTTTCCGACACCATGTCCCTTATGGGAAACAACCCGGTTCACTAAATAACTGTTATCTTATACTTATCAAGATAATTTGGTGCACTATTGTCCTTAATGTTCTCTGAACCCGCATTGTGTATGACACTGTCTTATACCTGATTTTAAAGTTGTTGTTTTTCACAGTGACCTTTTCGGTTTGGTAAAAAAAACCCAATTTTTATTTTTCCGTATTTCGTTGAACAGACGCCTGAGCGTTAATTTTTTTAAACCCTGCTTTGACGCGGTGTATAATCAAGGCCGGCTTCTTTATGAGGCCGGTGTTTATTAAAGAAACTGCATTATCAGGCTCATCGGACAAAGTTAAAAATAAAACACGCCGAAACAATAAACCCGCCGGTCACTACTACATCCCCAAAGCCCGATAAAAAGCCAGGTTCCAGGGTTTATCAGCTAGTCATAAGTAAATGTCGACTGCTGTCACTCCGTTCCGCTTGATGCTGCCATCTATTAGGACCAGTAAAAACTAGAGAAATGTGATAAAACGTACAAGTAGCCTATATATCAGCCTTATTCCGGTTACAAATTAGTACGTTCCACATACTTTTTACAATATCAAAATTTTATTATATTTATAAATGAAAACTGTTAAAATCTTGGTATGGGCCCAAGAGAATGAAATAAATTGCTTAGAACCATGTTCGTCAGTATATATGTCAGTCCCCCCGAGATGTCCTACACAAGGTCCCCCTGATAAGACCCTTAATATGTGGTTCCCTGACACGTCCTACAGAACAGAAACCGATAAAGATGATATCTGCTATACAATGTGTCCTTCAGATGTCCTACATGATATGTCTCCCTCATATAACCTATAGTATATATGCCTGATATGACCTACACAAGATATTCCACTACACAATATCTACTATACAATATGTAAACCTGATAATATTACACAACATACACAGCATGCGGCCTGCGAAATAAGTGTCCTGATATGTCTAACATGTATTGTCTTCCTAGTAGGCCTACGGATTGACGTGCTAGTTCGTGTTCAATGCAAATCCCTTCATGCGGATCAAAATTGTTGCGTCATCAAAATAGAGGGATAGACAATAGTCATGTTGTTGGGTTTGTCGGTGAACAGGCTAGTTATACAAGTTAAATGGTCGGCTTATCGGGGTAGTCCTGTTAGCTTAATGATTGTATTAGTGGAATGTTTGTGTTAGCGCGGTGACTGTGTTCACAGGATGGAGGTGTTAGCGGGATGACTGTGTTCAGGGGATGGTCTTGTAAGTGGGATGCGCTTGTTTCGATATGGTCGTGTCAGCGGGATGACCGTGTTCACTGGATGGTCCTGTGAATCGGATGGTCACGTTGGCGGTGAGGTCGTGTCAGCGGGATGGCTGTGTTAGCAGAATAGTCGTGTTAGCAGGATTATCTTGTTAGCGGGATGGCCGTGTTACCGGAATGGTCGTGTAAGCGGGATTGTCCTGATAGCGAGTTGTCATGGTCTATTCACGGGATGGTCGTGTAAGCAAAATGGGTGTGTTAGCGGGATTGTCGTGTTAGTGGGATTTCCTTGTTACTGAAACCGTCGTATCAGCGGAATGTGCGTGTAAGCGGGATTGTCGTGATAGCATGATGATCGTGTTAGCGAACGGTGATGTGAATGGAATGCGTGTTAGCGGAACGGTCGTTTAAGCAGGATTGTCGTGTTAGCTGGATGTCATGACTGTGTTCACGGGTTTGTCGTGATAGTCGTGTTAGTGAAATGGTCATGTTGGAGTATAAGTTGTGATACCATGATAGTCATTTTATCGGATATGTCGAGTTGTCGGGATGGTCATGTTAGTGGGATGGTCATGTAAAAGGCTTGGTCGTGTTCACGGAATGGTCTTGTTAGTGGGATGGTCGTGTTACCATGGTGGTCATGTTTGCGGAATGGTTTTATTAGCCGGATTGTCGTGAGAGCGGGACAGTCGTGTTAGCGCCATTTTCGGGTTAGCAGGGTGTCATTGCCATGTTCACGGGATGTTCATGTTACCGGAATGGTCGTGTGAGCGGAATGGTTGTAAGCGGGATTGTCGTGATAGCGGAACGGTCGTGTAAACGGGATTGTTGTGTTAGCGGGGTGTCATTGCCGGGTTCATGGGATTTTGTGTTAACGCGATTGTTGTGTTAGTGGGATGGTCATGTCTGAGAGTAGGTCGTAGTACCATTATAGTCATTTTATCAGGCTGGTCGTGTAAGCGGTATATAGTCTTGTCAGTGGGCTGGTCCTTTCACAAAGATCATCGTGTTAGCGGGATGGTTATGTGACCGGGGTGGTCATGTTAGCGGAATGTTCGCCTGTTTTTCTTTTTTTTTGGGGGGGGGGGGGGGGCTGGTCATGGTCGTGTTAGTGGGATAATTGTTTTTGCGGGATTATCCTGTTCACAGTCAACGAGTGTCTGCTGGATCCACAGGCACTCGTTTCCAGCACTAAAATCGCTTAGAAACCGTACACACGTTGAGTACGGGCAATATACCCGCTATAAAAGAACAAGGTAATGAACTCCGCCGCTACGCGGGCAAGATAACTTTTTTACAAGTCCCAATTCCGGAGAATTATCCGCTTCACAAGCATGATCGCGTGCCTTTTTGATGAAAACTTCTTTGAACACAAGATTAAACTTCCAAAAATAAAAGTCCTCCACACTAACCGCGAATTCCAGCACGTTTATTGTGGCTGGATCAGTGTGTCTACGTGATATTGGTAGTGGTAATCATGAAAACAGGATGTTATTGCTGGCTGTGTGTTATCAACATATCAGTGCTGTACATGTTGGCATTGTCCACACTTACTGGCTCAGGTTGTCACCAGAACACCGGGAAGAACTGATCAAATTACTTTCCTTCAAGTTGCTCTTTATTGAAATGATACAAATGACATTTTGCGTCATGTTTTTTTTTGGCGGACAAAGCCACATTTATATATCAATTGTGCGCATGTTCCTGTATGGTGTTTTAAAATATTTTGCGTCAAGGTCGGAAGCGTGAAAAAAACTGTTTAGGAACTAGGAGGACAGTTTCGGGGTTTAAATGAGGGCACTGTCTGGATTATAACTGGGTTAAAAAATACAAAACTGCCATCCTTCATGGTGGTAGAATATACCAGAGAACAAACCATATACATTCTCAGGAATGCAGGTCTTCACAATGTGGACGGCTGTGGGATGGTCCCCAACCCGTGTTTGCATTTACGTATTCGACCCATATTCTAATGACTCTATATTTTTTAATATTCGTGGATATCTTTCCTGGACCCGGGTCACGATGCGATCCACACCATAATATATTCTATTCTTTATTGGCCCTTTCCAAAAAGAACCCTGAAATGCCATGAAATTCCGTTAACGATTGCGTGAGTTACTAGTATTTTGTGAACAAACAAACAAACACACAACACAAACATACCCACAGACAAACACACAGTCGAACAAGAACGAAAGCGTATCTTTCTGGCTATAGCAATTATGATTTGTTCCCCTTCATAGCGCGCTATTCCGGGCATGTGATTCCCAAACGGGAACAATGCGGCCGGCAGTGGTGTCAATTTATCTTTCAGGGTGTGGATGACTCGGAGACCGACCACACACTAACCATCACGCATATATATATATATATATATATATATATATATATATATATATATATATATATATATATATATATAGTGGATGGGAGAATTTGTATGGGAGAATTTTATCAGTAGGGATTACATCTAACCACAAGCTGTACATGGTGACGTCAGTAACTTCCGTGTCAAAACGACGAGATGTGATACAAACGGCAGATTAATGTACAGTTAAGTGACATGTTACTGTTACAGCACTGTTGACTTCTCAAATATCAACAGCACTCTTTTGGGGTTATTTAACAAATAATGAAGTACATGTCCAGCCTTTATAAGGAATGGATCTTACGCAATGAAAAAATGAGGTAGGCAATTTATTCTTTTGGAAAAATATATACTTAAATATATATATATATATATATATATATATATATATATATATATATATTGAACAGCTTTCAATGGAACCACATAGGCAGGGTTTTACAAATCCGTAGTTTGATACAAACAATTCTAGGGACGAACAGTAAATGACGCCGACGCATGAAATAGTTCCACACAGTACTAAAGCATTGATGATCACATACAGCACATTCATAAATAATGTGTGAATAATTATAACTCAAATTTCATGATGGTTCGCTGTAGGTATTGCTCAGATAAAAATGTACACGATACAATCAAGGGTATAGTAATTATACAATATCTTTGGCAGCAAATTGCATACATTAACGGACACTTTTTTCGGCGATAATAGTTACGGGACGCACATGAACTGGTTATGTGTAGAGAAATGCTGAGGGTCATTATCACGGGTTCGGTTCTGGTGATTCATTTAGACCGGACTTTTCATCCGGATGTAATTTTGGTAATGTTGGGGGGCAATGGTGCATCCTTTGCAGGCAAAGGCAAATTAATTGCTTTTAAAATGTTTAGCTAGCATTAACCTTAACATTAATTTTACTGTTTCACTTTAACTATCGAACTGAACTCTTTGGACCTCAAATGGTGAAACATTACGAGGTGAAAATTTTGAGATCGCGAAATAAAGGCATGAAATATATATATTTTTTTTCTGTAAACATACTTCCATGGAACCATTTGCTTGTGGGTGCCTGAACTGGCACTTGATTTACAAAAGCGTTTTTCCAATAAAGGGATAGAGATTACTTAATCACGTACACCCCCCCCCCCCCCCAAGGAGAATACATAAAAACATTCTTATTTTAATAACTCAGTAAATTCCCATCCATACCAAACAAACAACGTATCTTTGCAGGTTTGATAAGCCATGCGCCTAGTGGCGTAACCAAGCACTTGTTCCCTTCAGATGGAAAGCTAAATGATGTTTACAATGTAAGATATAGGACGGTAATAAGACATAGGGCATTAATAATCAGACACTAAACTCCTACTAAATAATTTTTTTTATATAAGTAGCGAGATGGCTAAAGACCAGATCAATTTATTATCCAGATATGTTTTGTACAAATATGGGCAAATTCAAGCATTGAAATCAAGATCAGAGAACTAATTCTCAATTAGCGGTGTATAAACCGGACCTGTTCTCAGCCTAAACCCCACCAGTAGCAATTATTAAAATTCTTATAACATTAATTCTCTAACAATTATTAAAAGTTTAACAAATGAGCAAGACCTTGCAATTAACATATATTGTAACAATACTCAGTGGATGGTCTCAATTTATGTTAGAAAAAGTTTTTTTTGGCTTTTTAGTGCCGAGCACATCGGGTTCCGGGTATTGGGGCCCAATGCAAGTTTACATTACAAACCAGAGGCATGTATATTTTGCCTACATCTAAGCAACTATTACGCCAAAATATCGATTAATGATTAAATAATTCAGATGATTAATATTTGCTTTAAAATTTTTGAATGTTTACCACTGAACCTTGTTTTGGATTTATAAAAAGGCAACTATTAAAATATGTAGTATACCCAAGAATTCAATCCCTGAATCAAACCTGTTTATTTTTGGCAGGCTAAACATTTATCTCAAGTGATTACATTTAACCAAGACTGGAAAGAACCATTCAGGTAATACCTAAAGAAGAAGATTAAAATGGAAATGTTTGTGGTCTCTATGGCGGCCATGTTGGATTTCCGGAATAACGATTATCAAATATACTCCTGGCTCCAGGAGGGAGTTGTTGCCCCTCGTAAATATACAATCATTATGCTAACCCGATTTTAACTTTGTACATATCAAATCAAGGTTTTTCAGGCCTTTGAGGCTTGGGTGACAGGCCGTTATGTGGAAACGCAAAAGTCGACCTAAAAAAGTCCACATACCACCCCCCCCCCCTTAAAGGGATATATGAAACATTCTTATTTTAATATCTCAGCCAGTTCACACACTAACTTGCTTGGGGTCAGGAATTATGGCAGATTTATTCCAAATATTTTTTTTTTCTCAAATCTTTAATTTGTAATTGGCATAATATTTTAAAAGTAGTATATATATTTATTGCAAATATTACAATGAATCGACACCTATTTTTCTTGAACGAGGATCATGATATTTAGACTATGTGGCAATCCGGCGTTAATAATTCTAAATGGATATCATCATTTTGTAATTAAAATATGAAGGTTCCAATCAAGACTTCAGTAAACAAAACGTTATTTATATCATAGGTATACAAATACATAAAGTACAGACCCTTGATCGGCTGTGCACTTACTGTGTCCATCATACCAGTCTAGCTAATATATGTATTAACGTAACAGAAATTTATCTATCAGTTGTGAGGATTAATTGTAACATTTTAGTTGGGATGCCTGAACAGGCCACATTAAACTAGTCCCTTTTCCACAATGACACATCACTCAATGTATGGCCAGAATTTTCCATCGATCTTGGAGCTGGCAAATTTTGGTTTGAGGTTGATTTAGTGCAGTGCAGTTAATCTGCCCATAATTCTTGGAACTTTCTTGGCTTGTTCACAGTAGCTGCAACATTCACCAAATGCTGAATCAATGCAGAATTTAGTGAAACCGTTTTGCAAAACCCTTGCTAGTTGATCTATGGCTTTCTTTAGGGCCACATTCTTGGCTCCAGCCCTGCTAGAGACAACAAACCCTGTAATGCTGACTAGTAGTGTACGGATAGACAAGGGTTTTTAATATAATTGCAGGAAATCATAGAAATACTGGTTAAGTCAACTTGTTCTCAGAGCAGGCCCGGATAAGACAAATTATTCAAAGCTGCTCAATGATAAAGTGTCATATAAAACCTAAGTACAGTTTAAAAACATGAAAGGATGACAGGAATACTAGAATATATAATAGATGCGACAGGGGAAAAAATGGCAGGTTCCATGATGCAGATTGACCAAAATGAGGAAAATCACATAACCTAGCATGTAGAAAACAACCACGGTTTTTCTTGACTGTCCCGAATTCAAGCTGGAACTTAGATCACAAGTCCTTTCGAAAGTCTGTTATTAACCTCATTCACTAGCGGACGTCTCTTACACCAATGATTTTAAAAAGTCAGGTGATTTCATTCCCAGAGATGATAGTTGTTGGTACTTTTGACTTTCTAAAGCTTGGTCCCCATCATTGAGGATATTTCCAATAAATCTTTTGCAAAGACCCTTTAAAATTCTGCTAAAACAGAGGAGGAAACCGATAACAATATGGATTTATCCGGATCCTGGAAATGTTTTATATGGTTATCCAGAGTGTTGGCCCACGCACGTTATCTGTTGGTGCTTTTAAGTAATTTAGGATAACTTTACACTTGAGGCAGTAGATCGTTGTTTTGAGTCTTTTGGAATTTCATTCGTTTATCCTAATTAACAAAAGTGGATATAGTCATGAAGAAATTGTTTTGATCATTTTTGCCTCCATATAATTAAGATATCAAAAGACCGTATGTAAATTTCTTCATCGGCCAAATTAAAATGCTATCAATGCACCTTGATAAGACTGTAATTCATATCAATGTGTGCTTGTTAAATGTTTCATAAAATGATATGTATATCATGTCTTTATTCTTTGAGTAATTTACTAAATTTGAGGATAATGTTGAGCCTAATGTTGGGATTGATTGTAGTGTGATTTAACAAGTGTTTGTGATAAGGTCGTAAAGTCGTTTAACCTATTGTGTAAAAAATGCAACCTTAAACACTGCACAAAATGACTTAAGGTGTGTTCAGAATCATGTTTTTATCCATAATGTGCAGAAGGTAGGTCACACTGACCTAATTATTGGGCTCCATGAAGATTTAACCTAAAAAGGTTTTCTAACAGTTTTGGGCATTCAAGTTATTCAATATCATATTTTTCCATAGTTCAAGCAATTTAGGAAACGGTGACCTCTTTTAGTTTTCAAGAGGCTTTTATTAAGAGTACATGGTATTTACCAGGAGTGTTACATAATAAGTTACTTGGTCCAAGTCTTACGATATGTACCCATCTGACCTTCACAGTGCTCAAATTATATGTTTTCCATATCGCATTCAGAATAAAAGTCCGATGGCTTGGTATCCAGGAGACTACCAGGAACCCCTGTATTTCACGTATGAAGGCTCTAGGTTCATCGGTTACAATTTGTACCATGACTGAATTTCAGAGTGATGAATAGTTCAAAGCTTACAGGTCAAATTGACCTAATTCAGTGCGTAAACTGATTTACGAGGAACTTTAAAGATGCTGAGATTGACGTATCCAGATCAAAAGATTAACATTTATGGGGCTCTCTGACTCTCAGGGTGCTTTGATAATTTTTTTTCAGTAATTAGCAGAATATAGGTAACATAATTTAAGTTCTTCAAGGAACTCTCACTTGAACATTCTTGATTTTTTGCCAAGCCGACTTTCAGTAAGGCTGAGCAATAGCGATCGCCCTTTGTCCCTCGTCCTTCAGTGAAGCTTTGCATTCTCAAAGGCTAAGAAAAAATCTCTGACCAGACCTAAAATAAGATCAGTGTGACCTATATTCTCCGAGATATGAAGCATGTTTTAGGTCCCTGGAGTAGCTGGAAAAATTAATATATACAAATATCCTGTATCTCAATAATTAATGCATGGATTGCAATGAATCTTGACTTAAATATTAATTATAAAGTTTTATTAGTTCCCAAAGACTTGTGGTGCCACCTGTATTGTCCATTTATCCCGGATTTTTTCTTATATTTTTAAACTGCCAAACCACAGCAAGTCGTCCGTTTTTTAGCTGTGGTTTCATCTAGAGGCGTGAAACCTTATATTTTTATTGATCAATGATGATGAGTAGTAACTATTAAATCCATTTTGAATAGTTCTGTAACCAATTCTCCAATAAAATTAAATGAAAATCAAATGAGAATCTTTTATATTATTTGACGTCTATGCGATATATATCAGTAACCCGTCTCGTGTCATGATGAAGAAAACGTCACAAAAGGGGTACGGTGACTATGACGTCTTTAAATGTCTCGCGGTCCTGACAAGCTGCTACTTGCAGGTTGCCACTCCCATAGGCAGGTGGTTTATCTCGATCGTGTATGCAGTAACCATGATAATGTATATTAAGAAAAAAGTTTTGAAATGTTTGAAGCTGAGCCTTATTTTATTTTTATCCCAGGCTTTATTTGTGCTAGAGTCGTTAGTTTTCGTAAAATTTCGTTTTGTTTGACGTCAACTGTGAATAAGTTGAGGTTTGGCTAAAATGGCTATAATTCGGTCATTATTTATACCAGCTCTAATTGTCTGCAATAGGTAGCATATGCCAAGCATTTATTGACACAGTTGATCTAAGGAATTTCTTCAGGGCCAATGTCTTGGCTCGAACCCTGCTAGAGACAACACATCATGTGATGCTGTGCAGTGGTGTACGGATAACAGGGTTAGGTCCAAAAGCACTCGTACTCATAATACTCCTACTCAAGAGAACTTTTTTGAGTACTCAGTATTCTAAATTTCTAAATAAACTTTAATCTTAATTTGTAATATAAGTAATACTTTGTTGTGGTATATAATAGTAAGATATTATATATAATATGTATAATATCATATATAATAGTACTTACAGTAATCCATTTCTTATTTTAACTGAAACTATTACAGCATGTTTGCATCGATTACAATAACTAATACTAGTACTTGGCTTCTATTACAAATACAAGTATGTTTATATAATATGTAAAATATAAATCGAACTCTTTTGTTATTAATACATTCAGGCAATTCATGTGTACAGCATTATATATTTCCAGCAAGATCAGTACAACATAACGTTCAATAAAATATGAAAAATCAGCAAATTCATACTGAGTAATATTTAAGAGAAAACCTCTAAATATTGAAAGATCCTAAAATAAAAAAGGTTAAGGTTTGCCACAATTCAATACAATTAAATATACTCAGAACCTGTTCAACATAACATCAACTCAGATCCGGTGCCTCGACTAATCAAGCTTGAGTTGATTTATACATGTAACTAAATGTGATTGTAGATTAAGCAGTTTTCAGTGGGAATTGCAGTCTGTGATGAGCTCTATTCACAGTCTGTGGCACAACTAATTAACCCATGAAAGCTGCAACTATCAGACCATACACCAGGTAACTACTACAATAAAGGCTGCAGCATCACATTCTACTATCAGTATCAGCTGACAGTAACTTGTCAAATATGCTGTGTACGCTCACAAAGGGCTTCTCCAGTAATACATGTTTAATGAGCAAGTCTATGAATAAAGAAAGAGATCCAGGGGTTCACCTCAAACCAAAGCCTTCTGTCCAGTGCCCACTGGACCATGAAAGCACCCAGCATTAACTAATCACAATATTCTGTACTCTTTCAACCTAATCAACCAAACAATCCAGTCATCAGATGTGTAAGCCTAAAGTTGTAATAGTAAAGTAAAAGCTATTATTCTGTTCAGCAGATGTGTTATCCTAGGGTTGTAATAATTAAAGTAATAGCTATTATTCTATTACTTTGGCTACTATTATTTTTATTATTATTATTATTATTATTATAATTATTATTACAATATATTTCAACAGAAAAGCTCATTCAGCAAATGTTGTTCCATGACGGGGTCCTGCTACAATTTAATAACAGTTGATACAATAGATATACATTGACATAGGAACCTGTGTACAATAAAGCACATTTTTTAAACATTCAAGACAGTAGAACTGTATTCTCAAGTAATTGTTCAAGCTCAACCGGAGTACATTAATATTCTAGCGATCACTTATATCTAATAAATGCATCGCAAATCGGTTATCGCAAATAGCCCACCATAATATGGAAAATAGTATAGATGTATGCAAACGTGTACTTGGATAATATATAATAGAAAACGTTAAAGTGATCAAAAAGGTTTAAAAACGTAAAATAATTTACACGTCCTTCGGAGTATGTTTGAATATTTTCTTGAAAATGAGAAATTTGGATTTCTTGGATTCGAGTAGCGAGTCTGTTCAAGTGAAAAGCTCCCGAGTATGAAAAAGAGGTTTTGTGATGTTCTGTGTTTAGTTTCGTGAGTACGAAATAACCCCTATAGGCCTCTTTCGTTTCATATCTATGACCATAATCTGTTAAATTCAGACAATTAATTAAAGAGGGTGAAGCTATTCCATGATAACATTTGAATACAAGTAGTGACAGAAAGTAACGGTAACATGTATCCACTGTCATCCAGTTCAACTGAGTTATGAAATCAACTGAAGATATCTTCTTATCATATATTTTTGTTGCAATTCTAGCCACACGCTTTTAATTTGTTTGCACTCGGAGAACATTGCCTTTCAAACAGCTTCACCAAACGGCCAGACAGTAGTCAATATGACCTGGTAATAGATGATTGTATAAGGTAAGTAAAGTAGGTTGTGATAACAATTTATTCAGGCGATATAGAATTCTTACCCTCGGCATAAGATTTCTCTCCAAATTGTTAACATGGTTATTCCATTTAAGGTCTTGATCTATTGTAACACCTAGTATTTTGATTGTATTCTGGTATCGTATAATCTAGTCATTTAGTCTTAAGGTGAACTTGACTTCGGATCGTGACCTTTTATTATTTAAAAAAAAAACAGTTTATGAAAATTTATGAAAATAACAGGGCTTTCTTTGCTAAACAGGTAAAGGCACTACATTACAAAAGAAATCGTATCAAAATAGTATTATTTCATCATCTCGTATCGGATTAATAGTTCAAGTTTCTTTATTATATAAATAATAACATATAGTTGTTTCATTATTGTTGTTATTATTGTAAACATTGTTATTAGTATACGATAACATGGTTAACATATGGTTATATGCTTTATACAATGTCAGTGAGATTTCGTTTAACAATAAAACTTTTATTTATTAACTTTCATATAACTTTTTATGTTTTACTTTCTGAGCATTTCCACCCGTGTTTTGAATTTGCATAATACACTATTGTCTTGACCTGGATAAGGAATATATTTTTTTGAGAACCTACGAGATCAGACCTTTTTTTAATGCTACCGTCTACTATAAAAAGTTAATGCTTTGATATATTTTCAAGTGTATATGGCTCGTTTATATGCCCTAAAGTTTGCATTTCGCTTGAGTATTTTGATAAAGCGGAACACAACATTGAATATATTTTACATTTTGTCCTGGAATTTAGTAATAAAAAATTGTAATTTTGTGAGTCTATATTAACTTAATAACATCATAAAATAGGTTTGGTTACAAAGAGTACTCATTAAAGTACTCATGAGTACATTTTAATTACTCGGTATTCGTACTCGAGTACTTTTGAAAAAGTGCAAAAGCACTCATACTTGTACGAGTGCTTTAAAAGTACTCAGTACTCGAACCCGAGTACTTTAAAGTACTCGGACCCAAATGTGACATATGGACCAGGGTTTGTAACATGATTGCAGGAAATCATAGACAACTGAAGGCTCATTAAAAGTAAAAAAAAATTAAAAACTGCTGTTCGAGAAACTAATATATAATAGTTTGTGTGAGCAGTCTTCTCAAGGGCATTAATAGCAGACACTACTAATGCACAAAGATTCCCAACAATATAGAACATAAATGTGGCATCTAGAGTCCGTCCCCGGTAAAAGTCTATCAGCATTATTTTTAACATTTATTGTTTTTCGGAATTAAAGCGTGTATAATTAAGTATCTAAAAGATATATATCAAAATGCTTGTTAAAATTAAAATTTTATATTAGGGTCAGTATAACATATATGGTGTGTTTGTTTGAGCAAATGCGAGAGTTTCGTGTGCCCCTGTTGAGCAATCAATGTGAATTATCTGCGCCCGGATTGCAAGTGCTAAAAGACGGAAAACTATAAAAAAATTCTTTCAACTTTATTTTATGAAAGGGAAACATATGCCAGAAATAGTTGTTAAGTCAACATGTTCTCAGAGCAGGCCCGCATAAGTCACATAATTCACAGCTGCTCAATGATAAAGTGTCATATAAAACCTATAAGTATAGTTAAAAATATGAAAGGATTAGAGGAACACTGGAATTTATAATTAGAGGCGACAAGATAAAAAAAAAGTGGCAGGGACCATGATGCAGATTGACAAAACTGTGAAAA
This sequence comes from Sipunculus nudus, assembly GCA_026874595.1. Classification (NCBI taxonomy): domain Eukaryota; kingdom Metazoa; phylum Annelida; class Sipuncula; order Golfingiida; family Sipunculidae; genus Sipunculus; species Sipunculus nudus. The sequence goes on from CM049307.1 coordinate 87,374,146, forward strand.
TCACTTAACCTAGCGATTAGAAAACAACCAGAGGTTTTTCTTGACTGTCCTGAAGTCAAGCTGAAACAGAGATTACAAGTCTTCTCGAAAGTCTGTAATTAACCTCCTTTGCTGGCAAACATTCCCTTACACCGATGCTTTTAAAGAGTCGGGTAATTTAACTAGCAGAGATGATAGTTGTTTGAACTTTTGAAAGCTTGGTCCCAATCACTGAAGATATTTCCAAACACTCTGTAGTAAAGACCCTTTAACATTCTGATTGCACAAAGGAGAAAACTAAAAGCAATATGTTTTTTTCCGGATCCTGGATATATGTTTTATCTTGTTATCTAGAATGCTGGCGGACCTATGTGATCTGTGGTCGCTTTTTAGTATTTCAAGAAAATTTTACACTTGAGGCGGTAGATTGTTGTTTGGAATCTTACAAGGTTTCATTCTCATATCTTAATTTATAAAAGTGGAATGAGTCAAGAAGAGAAATATTTGTTCATTTTTGTTTCCATTTAATTTAGATATCAAAAGATGGTATGTATATTTCTTCATAGCAAAAATTAAGATGCCAACCATCAATCTTGATAATATTGTAAACCACGTCAATATGTGCATGTCCATTGTTTGATTAAATATTATGTAAATTATATCTTTATTCTTTGAGTAATTTACTCAATTTAAACAAAATCTTGGGCCTAATTTGCGTATACAAGACCCCATAATGACCAAGTCAGTACAATACTTGCCTTTTCTTGATCCTTGACCCGAAAAAAACATGACTATAGACTACGTCTCTGTCAGGTCTGGATGTGTGTAAGCCATGTTACTGAGTAAAAATTATTTCCCATGTATATATTTATCGGGGACAAGTATCTTTTAGTTGGGGTCTGTGGCAAAACTTGTCCAGATTAAGGCCTGTAACTCAGTCTTTTCTGATAGCCTACATGAAATCGGTGTAACATATTGTACATTAACGAAGGACGCCTACTCCCTCTTCGGGCCAGCAATATATTTGGTAGTCGTCATTACATGGCTGATAAGGGAAACCTTCACTGGGGCTCAGTAACAATTTTTGTGCAAGTAATTTGCAATACACTCAAACGAAAGGGCTTGATGTGTACAACAATAAAATCACGGGCAACTCCCCACTGGACGAATGCCTAAGATATCATACACCCGATATTTCTGTTCTAAATCACACTTCTTTCTATTAAACATGTGTGATCATAACCTAAAGGCAATGTGCTGAACGTTATTTCATTAACACACATAAACAAATAACTCTGACGAATAAAAAAATAAATATAGAACTTCATATGGAAGTAAAGGGCAGCTCAAAAATATAGATCTGTTCGGTTCTCCTTACATCGACTTGCTTTTTCACTGGTTCTATATCCTATGCATTCACAATAAATATTTTGTTAACAACTGTGCTGAAGGTTATGATCAAGTAATGTTTCAATAATTAAGCAATACCAGAATTATAATGCCGCATAGCAAAACTATTTTGCCTATTCAAGGAACCTATTCACAGTTCAGGTATTTTAGATATACATGAAATATTGTGTATTCTTCTTAATTCATTATATCATATGCCAATGTTTCGTTGAAAATCGTTTGCTTACTCTGTAGAAGTGGGAAAATGCTTTTATCGGGCCCGATCAGTGTCGATAAACATACACAGGGCACATGCCACCTCCTGGTCGTACAGCGCAACTTCATAAATAAAAATTTCCAAGCTTCCGTTTTTCTTCTTTTATGTTTTATGAGTGTGAAATTTCAGGCATCTGGTCAGGCAGTCTTGTTATGTAAACAGAAACACAGGGACTGACTTGACATACACAACACCGTGTCAACGTATAAAACCAGTGAACTTGAGATTATAAGCCGTCTGCCGTTATGGGTGTTCTGGGAAACGTTTAAATTAAGCCAGAATGAACTAATAACCTCAGATAATACACATAGTATGACAAATGAAAGGATACCTTTAAGTTTCTGTCTTATGACTCACTCATGAGCTTAAAAAAAGCTACATGGTCCAGAACATAAAGGTAACAGATTCTTCATCTAGCGTTATTCAAGTCGTTACACAGCCTTCTTTGTTTAGTCAGATCCTTAGATGACGCAGCATTGCAGATATACAGGGAAACAACACTCAGTGGTCGCTATCTTAAAAGTTCAAAAAGTTTGCCATGGACACACCGAAAAAAATGCCAACATTGTAACTTGAATTGGCACATTATAACCTTTTCGAAAAATTATAGTTTACCTAATCCTCAAATATTTGAACGAAACCTTAAACTAGACCATTGCAAGCACAATTGTATTCAGCTTTAGTATTTAGCATGAGGATAATAAAGGCAATCCATGCATTATTAGGGCCCCGCTTGTCAAGCGGTGGCCTATAGTGATCACCGTGTCCGTCCATCCTTCCATGCGTCCTTCCGTTAGTGACACTTTCTTTCGCGCGCGATAACTCAATAATTACCTACTGCAGCTTTCCCAAATTTACAGGAATAATTGGTACTCATGAGGGCTCCAGGCCTATTGAATTATATACCTGTCGGAATTCCAACAAGCCCGCAACAGCCCTATTGCTGATTTTCTTTCGCGCGTGATAGCTCAAAAACAACCCATTGCAGCTTTCCCCAATTCACAGGGATGATTGGTACCTATGAGGGCTCCAGCCCTATTGAATTACAGACCTGTCGGAATTCCAATATGGCTGTCACAACCTGATCCCTGATTTTCTTTTGCGTGCGGTAACCCAACAACAACCTACTACAGCTTTCTGAATTTCACAGGGATCATTGATGCCTATGAGGGCTACAGACATGTTGAATTACAGGCTTGCTCAAAATCAAATATGGCCAACAGACTACATTCGTTGATTTTCTATTGCACACATTATTTCACACATTATTATATCTTCTTTAAATATTAGTTGATCCAGTAGGATTTTTCCCCTCATGCATATGGATAAAAAACTGTTTCTTTTGTCATATTTTTCAATTTAACTTTTTACCCACATGTTAACTGGTCCAGCACATAAGAAATGCTGGTCCCTCTGAGGACCATTGTCCGACCACATCTAGTATTTTTATATATCATTGTATGTTTGAAATTATACCTAAACTGGAATAATCGTAGCCAGGTTTAACATGTGTTTGTGATATTCCGTAAAGTCGTTACCTATTTCGTAAAATACCTTAATATCCTGACAGATTTACAGCTGTGAATCAAATTATATGTTTATCTCATCACGTCCAGAATATACGTCACTTAAATTAGATTCCGCGAGACTATGAGGAACCCCTGGATTTCAAGTAAGAAGCAATTACAAAACGGTTACAATTTGTGCCCTGAATGACTTTCAGATTGATAAATAGTTTACAGATTGTAGGTCATATTGGCTTAATTCATTGCACAAGATTGGTTTGTGCATATCTGACTCTAAGGCTGCTTATATTTTGTTTTGTTCAGTAACTCGCAGATTATAGGTCACAATTACATAATTTCATAACCTTAACTTGACCATTCTTGATTTTTAGCTCAGCTGATTTTCAGTCATGTTGATCAAATGCGATCACCCTTTCTCCGTCGTCCTTCGTTCCTGCCGTCTGGCCGTCCGTTAGCAATACATAACATCGTTACCGTAAGAGCTAGGATCATGGAACTGTGGATTCGTAGAGGTTATGAAAAGATCTCCTTACAGGTTTGAAATTAGATTAGTGTGACCTATGTATTCTGATATATAGGGCATAATTATGAATCCCAGAATAACTTTAAAAATTATACAAAATCTCCTGTATCTCAATAATTGTTGCATGAATTGCCGTGAATCTTGCCTTGAATAGTAACCATGAATAGTTTGTTTCGTTCCCCAAAACTGGTGCTGCCATATGCCATATGAAAAAGTGGTCAGTTTAGCCAGGGTTTCATAGGGTGGCCTGAAACCTTGATCAGTTATCATTACAAGTTACTATTTAACCAATTCTTAATGCTTCTATGGCCTATTCTCCATTAGAATTAAATTTAAAAAAATCAGAATCTTTGATATTTGCGGAAGGGGAAGGTACCTTTGACGTCCATTAGCCATATATATATATATATGTATATATATATATATATATATATATATACTATAGAAAGTAAGTGACGTCTTGTCGTCTCGTCGTTATGGTGAAGAAAACGTCACAAAGGGGGGCAGTAAAAATGACGTCATTATAATGGAGCTAATAACTGTGCGCGCCAGGAGGGTGTATTATCCCCCTTTCTGTTTATTTAGCATATAGACGAGCTTTAAAAAGTCTCACTGATAAGGCTAAAGGATGTTATATTGGAAATTATTTTGCTTGGGCCATTGGCTACGCTAATGTTCTTGCGCCCTCATGTCCGACCCGGAGTGGGCTTAAGAAGATGGTTAAAGAATGTGAAAGTTTTGCTGAAGAATTTGACATGTTATAACAGTAAACAAAATGTGTAATTTTAAACAGGATGTTTCCAGCTAGACCAGATAAGATTGTTTTAAATTGTGGTTTTCTAGAATGGCAGGACCGTGTATCAATAACTTGGAACTTGTCAGTTAAAAATGACATCTTCGATAAAAGAATCAAATTAATTGCAAGCTTCAACACCTAAATTTTGGATGTCTGTCTAGCAAGGTGAAGTAGAGACTATTTCACTTTTATTGTTGTTCCTTTTTCGGTTGCAAAACGTTGTTGTTAGAGCATAAATCAAATGAGCGATTGAGTAAATCAGATATTTAGGCTTTGCGTTACCTATAGCACTTACCATATAATTCGCACTAGAATATTTGTATATGAATTAGCGGGCTTTCCGGCTCTGGTAGATATAATCAGTTCACGCTTTGTAAACTTATTTCTGACCATGCAAAATGTTGCAAATGACTTTGTCATTTTTTCTGACAAAAAAACTTAAAATACAGCATTTGGTGTTCTCGGAGGCAATTAACGATATCTATAAAATCAGATGCGCGACCATGGTATTAAGCGCGACATTAGAAATATTAAAATCCTTAAGAGACATCTGATGATTGTAACAACATATATAAATACATATTTACTTTAAGATTTGATTTAATACAAAGATTTAATATGTACCACATATTTAACCTACGATGAGGTTAAAGGCTTTTTGATTTATCATCTACTTACCCTGTTTTCATGTTACGGGAACCTAATTACAACAGATCTTCGTAACACTGTAATAAGTATAGACTAAACTTTGTTTACTTTCCTTTTGTATATTTTCATTCATTCCATATTTCCATTCATTTAATATTATACTGTACTTCCTTGTACAAATATATATATATATATATATATATATATATATATATATATACATGTATATTTTTATTATGTCTCGAGGCCCTGACATGTTCCTACATGCTGACTGCCACTTCCATAGGGAGGGGGTATCTAGATCGCGTTTGCAATAACCAAACCCCCCGTATTTTAAGCAGAAAATTTGGAAATGGATAAAGTCGAGCCTTAGTTTTGTATCCCGGTGATTTTTTTGGTTTCGTCAAATCTCGTTTTTATTGACGTCAACTGTGAATAAGTTGAGGGGTGGCTAAAATGCTTATAATATGGTCATTATTTATACCAAATCTATTTTTCTGCATTGGGTAGCATTTGCCAAGTTTTATTGACACAGTTGAAGTCTCTTAAAATCTCATTTCGTTTGGCATCAAGCAAGAGTAAGCTAGATTTCGAAAGAATGGTTATTACAGGGCCGCTCTTACAGTTAGAGAGGTCTCGCTTTCTGGGTAGCATTTGACATACAAAGCGTTAAGCGAGAATGAATGAGACCTTGCTAGAAAGCTAAAAATTGGTCACTATAAATGATAGAGAGGTCTATTTTGTGTTAATTTCTCGATTTCCTACTTGACCCGTGGAGGCACGGACGTTCCATGTGGCAGTATTATTGTGCATGTGCCACAGCAGAACCGGAATGTTTTCTATGCAACCAGGTAGCGGCTACCGATTATGCCAAGGCTAACATCTTGTTTCTTCTTTACAAGGCTGTGTGATATACGTGCATGAAGACTTCCAGAAATAAGTTGGTTAAACTAATATGTGTGTGGTCGATTTTGTCTAATCAGAAGTCATATTACCCCGAAAGCGCCTTGTTGTATTGGATTGTTGGATTATTAACAGGTGACTCAGTAACAAGTATTATCTAATGTATTTTTGTTCTACGTCCTTGTCTTTTTGTGATTATTTAACACATTTTAAAATTTCCGCTTTCTATTTAATTATTTATATTTATTTATTTCCGCTTTAAATTTCTATGGTAAATAAGAGTCAGTCTGATAAAGATCTCATCTTCCTCCCTTTATATATAGAGTCCTGTATGTTTATCCTAGACACATCAAAGGGAATGATTGGATTAAGTCTAGTTTATCAAAATACCCTTCATTAATGCTTTGTCGGCGAGAAAAGAAAGGCATGATCATGAGTGACTTATTGGCCAATAGGTAAAAACGGACTAGGTATGTTAGCCATCGCGCTTGTTGAGTAAGATCCTTACCGGTATTAATTATGTAACTGGTCATCGCGGCCGTAGGTATGATTGTTGGTCCGTGCACAACTGTTGTCAAAACATTAAAGGGGCATGACCTCCAGTCGAGCGACAGACCCATCGCGCTTGATGAGTGAGAGCCTTGTCGGTATTAATTAATTATGGCGTGACATCACGGCCCAATTATGATTGACGGGTCGTGCACAACTGTTATCCGAACATGACTTCGAGTTAAGAGATAAAAATATTAGCTCGGGACTAACAAACACCTCGACACATCAGGGTTTTCGACACATCCAACTTCGACACAAGCGGAGTGAAATTAGTAAGGTTTTAACTGGTTTTTTTTGCAGGGACCCCACATTCGACTTCGACACATGCGGGAATTCGACTTAACCGAGTTCGACACAACGAGGTTTCACTGTATTTTCGAACCGACTATCTTCCGATTCCCACCTTCAGTGAACCGACTTAAATAAATCGTCAATAAACAGGAAACAGGAAGGTTTATGAATATTTTTATTGCACAACGGCATATCAAATTACGTTTATGCAAACCTGAAAATTTATTTCCTGCAAGTTTTATGCCGCATGCAGGAATAACTGACAAAAATCCGACTTGCCAATAAAGAGACGTAGCTTCTGGGTCATGAGGTAAAATTTCTGGAAATATGCGGCACAGTTATAACGTGATTTGTAACAAATTATTTTACTAAATAATTCTCTGCCCGACTATTGCGCCTTATTTTCCGGATATCTTATTAATGACTCAAACTTCCAAGATCGTTTTTATGATAGGACTGTTCAGGGAGCGGACATCGTCATGCCATTGTCAACTTTCTGAAGTCTCGCCGCGATTGAGGTTTTTGACCGGGTTTCTCCTCCAGTGCTCACAAATCCTCCAGCTTTTCGTTGACCCTGAAAGGGAATTTCTAGTCGTAAGCAACGTTTAGAGCTTGTGCTTTATATCATCTCGGCGAAATGTCACTGAAGTTTAAAACGCGGCCTTTCAAAGGCCAGGAGTTAATTATGTATGATATGTTATCGTAAACATCGTCCTTGTTAATGTACGAAGAAAAGCAATGAATTGGATTACCGTGGTATCTAAAAATGTTAATTAGCTAAGTGACGAGAAGTGACTCCTATGCATCACTGCACTTGCCTGCCGCACACAGGTGGGTGATGCGATCGTTTGATAAGCCTGACCGATTACAGGCTCTTGGCCTCTTTGATAGCTGTGTCGGCGTTGGATGTGATATTAACTGTGATATTAACTAACCAAGCATGACAATAAACGGGATTATGACAATATTCCATGAAAATAAACGGTCAGATTTACCATTGTTTATATAGGAAATTGTTTTGGATTTCAGATTTATGTGACAATAAGCGGGATTTTCTATTAACCGATATGACACAAAGTGGGCTTGACTGTATATACAAAAAAATATACCGATTTATTCTGCAATCGCTATGTTCAAACTATCCTTTCCAAAACAAAGCGTATCATGAAGTGTATAACACCTTCAACATTTCTGAAGTCTGCAAATACTACAACATAAAATCATGCATGACTTGCATGTCAAGTGACTTGAGAAGTTAATGAGTTCAATGTTCTGTAAAGACTTCAGGTAGTTTCTTCCTGTTCTGTTTCAATTACAATGTTTACATATTGGGCTCTGAATTAAAAAAAAATGTTATAATTTAACAGTTTATAAACAGTTTGTGACGTTTTTACACCAATTTTAGAATAATCGTGAGTGGGGATCTTGAAAATATGTGTCTGTCAGGTCGCAAACACCAATATACTGCAGTAAGGTTCTCTTTTGTAATAGCGTAGGAAGTTAGAAAAGTAAGAAAACTAAATCAGTCGTAGGAAAAAATATAACAGATGCTACAAATGCAGATGTCTAAACTCTTTAATTTTTTTAACAACGGATGTTAAAATAAAACAAAAACTCTAATACTACGAGTATGATTATCTGATTAACGTGTAAAGACATATTCTGCCAGGTTGCACCATGTAGATATATGTATGTGACGAGAGACGATGTATGCCATATCTGCAACCATTAACCTCAATTCCTTTTACGCGGTCTCGCTTTCAGTACAAAATGTTGGCGTGTATATTGAGTTGCTCATGTAATGAAATCCGTGTTTCGTAGGAAGTTGAGATAATGCCCAAATAGAGATAATGCTTGTTTTCACTTCATTTAGGTGTTAACGGATGGAAAAAAGATAGGTAACACATTTTATCAAACCCTTAACCCAAAAAATCCAAGATGGCCGCCATCCCATTAATAAACTGTATAGATATTGCTTTGATAATGTAACTATCCCATCAAACTGATAAATATTGGATATATTTATAAGATTCTGAATCTGTTCTTTCAATTGCAACTACCATGGGAGCTGTCTAAAGGTCACAGAGTACCGGTATTCAAGGTCAAGGTCAAACTTATTTACCTACCTTCTGAAGCGAAAAACTAGACATACTGGGTACAACATTGTCATGTATGATGTAATCAGGGGTGGATACAGGAAAAAAGGAAGGGGTGGCTGATACTGTTCACACCGCGAAGCGCCGAGGTGGAGATAGGGACAGGGTACCCCCCCCCAACCATCACAGGTGCTCAATATTTAAAAAAAATTAGGTTATAATCGTGCAATCTTGAGTAGGTTAAATGCATTATAAAGCACGGCATACATTTCAACTGTTCTATACACTTGGTCTATACACTGTAATCGACACCCTAGCCCGGGTAAACTAACTTACTGCGTCAGGAATGTCAGTGGACTCCATACAACTCTCGTCTGCAGAAGTAACAGAAAACATCCGGTGCGAAAATCCGGCGCGCTTTTTTTTAACTGGAAGCGTTTTTCCCAAATGTTTTTGGTTAGGTCGAAAGGGGGGGGGGGGGGGGCGCCCCGTGCGTCACAGAAGCAGTCAAGGTCAAGGTTGACGGTATTAAACATTTTCTTTGCAGAAAAATATGTCACCGGAACGATAATTATCATACATTACAGCATAATACTAAGATACTGTTATATTGATTTAAATTAGTACTTTAAACATAAAATTGATGTAAGTTTCATTTATTTCACCATTGCTGATTCCCTGATATGAAGTATATATCTCCCACAGTATTCCTTACAAACAACAATTTTTAGATCAACTTGTGTGGAACGTAAACAAAATTAAGAAAGCCTGGTTTATCCCGAAAAAGGAATAACTATTACGTACTATATATTGTTGACTGTTGTAACTATTGCATGTTAACCATTCCAGGCGCCTGCTACATCTTGAGGAACTTAGGTAGAAACGTTTGTCTGAATAGAGGTCATATGCCATTGTAATTTTCATAAAAATGATGAAAAAGCCTGACCAAAATCTCACAAGCTAACCGGCGAAGAAGGGCTGCCAACAAAAGCTGGCGACACATGTGCACGTGCATAGAGTCTGTTACGGGGTGACATAAAAGCGGACCGAACTGTCTCGCTAAAGTAGCTTGCTTTTCTAGCGAAGCGCTTGGTACGCCGGACTTGTGCGCCACACACATGGGTTCGAAAGCGGGATCGGCCCAGGATTTACCCCTCATTTATTTGTCTTCGTAACAAAATGGGGGCTTGTCCGACGTGACGATAACACTTTGTGGCCCAGGGAACAAGCTCACCAAAGTGTGACTCCTGGGATAATTGGTCTTGTTCTGATAGCAGAACGCTCTTAAGAGGGGGTGTGTTACGGGGTGACATAAAAGCGGACCGAACTGTCTCGCTAAAGAAGCTTGTTTTTCTAGCGAAGCGGTTGGTACGCCGGACTTGTGCGCCACCGACCTGGGTTCGACTCCCGGATCGGCCTAGTATTTTCCCTTCATTTATTTGTCTTCGTGACAAGTCATAATGGCGTGGTCCCTAAATATTAAGTGTAGATATATTAACGGCATTTGTCAAATGTAAATATCTTTAAGAACCCCATAGGTTAATGTCGGATAATCGGGACCAAGCACCTCGAGACATAAATACCACAAACATGGACGCTAATATCAGGGAATTACTGTCGGGTCTGCATCAACCAGAAGATGCGTGTGCAAGAAAAAGAAGTACAACAACAGTTGTTTATAGGATACGCACTCTGAGAAGGTACTCCAGTAATATCGAGATGCATAGAGTCATAATAATGTGGTCCCTAAATGATAAGTGTAGACATATTAATGGCATTTGTCAAATGTAAGTATCTTTAAGTACCCCATAGATTGATGTCGGATAATCGAGACCAAGCATCTCGAGACATAAATACCACAACCAGGACGCTAATAGAATTACTGTCCGGTCTGCATCGACCAGAAGATGCGTGTGCCAAGAAAAAGAAGTACAACAACAGTTGTTTATAGGATATGGGCGCTGAGAACGACCAATTATATCGAGATGAGTGCATAATATAAAATTATATGTGGATAAATTTTTTCATATGATCATAAATATGTTTGTAGGAAATGTCAACATGGATTTATCTTATACATGGTTGAAATGAACATGTATAATAAGTCTATCCTTAAGAACAACAATACCTTGGAGATAACCAGAGGAAACATCTGAAATACTTAACCAGATTAAATTTATTCAGGCACTTAAAAATAAAGAGTTCTGCTATGGCCTACTGTATAAATCATATGAGGAAACAATCGGCCATGCAACTACGAAGGCTGCTAATGCTGTGTAAGAGATCTAGTGTAAAAAAGCAATGTCAGCCACATTTCTTGAATTCGAGAAACACATGAAGATCTTTATTGAAGGGTGTCTATTTGGAAGCACTGTAGTGGCCATACTCTTGGTTACATACCTCCTACACGGAAATTATGTTGGTAACATCCGAAGGCGCAGGGATATTGAAGCCTCAAGGACCTGTGTGACTAAGATATGACCACCATATATCCCTTAACAGAGACATGTAGGACTGAGTTCGTAACTACCTAGACATTTTAAACCTGATATAACCGTTTGCACTGGCCACCTTTGTGTCTTTGGAGCACCATCTAAGCTTATCCTGGAAACAACTTATGGGATACATTTCCCTGGACATTTGGATCTCCTGGTTGATGCAGACTCGACGATGTTTCCCAGATATTATCATGTTTTGGGGTAGGCCTTTATAACCAGAGATGCATGATCCTTTTTATCCTCCATTACACTGTGGAGTTCTTCATGATATTTGTATTCATGTGATGTCGGGAAAATATATCAGAAACTCATATAAATTTTTACATGTGCAAATGTGCCTTCTTTCCTTGCTTAGCAGATTTGGTTTGTTAGGTTTCCTCGCGTTATAATTTGTTTCATTTTAGCTTTTATAAATTGTAACAATTGGAATGATATCTGACCTGTTTCAGCTGAAGTAAATAAGAATAAGTATCAAGACAACGATTACTACTAACCCCCCCCGCGTGTTTACAAGGTGTTTAGAAAAGGTTTATATACCTTAAACATTTCTGTAGCAAGATCACCAACATGGCTCTTGGGATCTTTGAATCTTTAATATATTTTAAATGTTTGTTTTTGTCTAAGAAAACTCATAGTGACGTGCCATGACAGTTGGTCAGTTTTGCTATCAACGTCAGTTAGATGCCCTAACTTACAGAATGCACACAAGCTTGGCCCTTCTACTTGCACACAATTGAATTCCAGGCAGTATCACACACCGCATGTCCATCGCAGAATATAACACCGCTCTTCACCTAGCGATCGCTGACCTTCACCTTGGCTCATTACGGCAAAGATGTAAATAAACTGCTTCCGTATCTACTACAAGACGTCCCAACTTACGGGTCTTGGTAGTTCGTAGTTTGACCTTGACTTTGCTTACCCTCTGTGACCTTTAGGAAAAATCCTGATGAGTTGCAATTAACCGATGCATTCAAAAACGTATAAACCGAACCAATATTATTCAGTGTTATGCGTCATTTACAAAATAATAGCTTTGTCCCTATGTTAAGATTGCAATGGCGGTCATCTTGGATTTCTGGGGATCACATAGTTTATAATAATTTATTACCTGCTTTCATTCATTAGCTCAAATGCAAAAAAGTGAAAGCAAGCAGTATCTTATTCGATTCCTTAGCGATCGTCGTTCTGTTACATGAGCAACTACGGTATCCCATGGGTGATGACGGGCATCTTGGATTTTTGGTTTAAGAGGGATCCGAAAATTTGTTACCTAATGTTTTTCATTCATTCATATGCTGTTTATGCTAAATCCGTCTAATTTCTACGAAAGTACATTCACATCTACACTATGTAGGAGTAGTATATAACACCTTTTTGCATGAAATGTACAAAAAAAATGTATGCATAAAATACATACACACACACACATATATATATATTACATTAAATATCCCTGCATTGTAAAACATAACTGTAAAAGATTAAAAACCCGCAGCTTGAATTGAAACATACGTGCACTGGGCAGATCATTCACCAATGAAAGACAATCAAATGTTTCCCACAGTTAAAAGGATTTAGATCGGTGTTGTTAGGCGGAGGACATTTTACCTGGTGGCATTTACTAATTAACACGTCTAATCCTTGGAACCCTTTCTATTAAGGTATAGAGCGTATATAACGAATATGAGAAGGATTCCTCGTCCCATCACAACCGTTTAAATTTTGTCATCTGAGCTACAGCGATCATCCTTTGTCCGTCATCCGTACGTCTGCCCGTCGACCGCTAAAAATAAAAGGTCCTTCATAATATCATATGCTTGTCTACATCCGCAAACTCGACCGTACAGCGGCCGCAACCCGGACCACGTACAAGAAATCGTAGCTTTATTTATATACAGGAATATCTGTGCATCAGTCACACAGTTCATACTTTAGATCAGCCTATAGATTTAATGCTAGCTTCAGTAGCACCTGTTGTTAATATAAGATATGAATTATTTCCAATATGAGCACTTTGCGTGACCTTTATCGCAAACAGTTACGTTTTGACGTGCCCATTCCTAAAATTGATATTCTTATTTGCAGTGGTCGTCTTACTGTTCAACGGGTTGGGATTTTTGTTCTCGCCTTCCATTTGATCTGTGCTAAGAGTAATGGTAAGTGACTTGACATTGACGTTAAACACACAAAAACACCCACACACATACATATGGCGATGTGCACTGTAATGAGTAACATAGTCGAAATGATAGAGATAACAATATTACTAATATATTAACTAGAGCGATAAATCAATAAGAATAATTGGGTTATCCACTATACAGAACATTAGATTCAATGGGTCGAGGGGGGAGGGGTTCTGGTATAAGTTCGGATATCCCATAATAAATAGCTAAACCTGCTGATTGATAGTGGTGCTACATTATGATTGAAAACAGGGAAGTCTGATTAAAACACACACAAAATGAAAAGTACTTACAGTCCCAACTACATCGATATTTGTGTTCCATTCTGAAGTTGTGCCAGAATTGCATTTAATAAAGGACGACCAGTTTCTCTAGGTTGCCGAGACGGATGGTTTGGATGGGACTGTAAATACAAGTGTAACTGTACTGGAGTCTGTAACAGGACAACTGGTGAGTGTGATGCAGGCTGTCCTGGTACGTCTTGGGGACCCGGATGTCAATTAAGTAAGTGTATGTCAGACCCGCTACCAAATGTTTTATTTTTTTTACCTTATTCATATATTTTAAAAGACATTTGTGTATGCACATAGTTATCTTCCCGCGAGTGCCTCCAAGTCAAAATATTAATAAAAAAGCATCAGGAATTTAATGTCTTTGGTTCTATTAGAAAATAAGAAATAAAGAATCATAAATTTTAATTCTCCATTTCTTCCGCGGTCATCTTCATATCTGAAAATACCACAGCCTATGGCTGAAATAATTATATTTTGCTTAACCGAAAAGAAGCCGATTTCATTTGGCCGAATGAGCTTGCCACCAATTATACTGGCCCAGTCCATGAAATGGTTATGACTAAATTGTTGCTTCTAACAGAGAAATCAAACTTTCCCGCCTTGTATCCCACTAAGTATCGGTAACGCCACCTTGCGGCAACTCATATAACTAATTTACCACTACCTGACCCTCTTATTTCATGGACTGGGAATCTTGGCCGCCTCCCGGACGGTAAGCGCCACCATCACCGCCTCGCTGAACTAAGGTCTTTCCAGTGAAGTCAACATTTGTCTTTCCCAGAATCTTTTTTTCAAAACCAACATGGTCCATTCAGCCATCGCATATTCCGGGCTTCCAGTTGACTACTAATATTCCCATTTAATCTGTCACAATATTTTAGACCGTCGCTTATGTTTAGTTTGGCGAGACTATGAAACACTATAACTTTCAGCCTCATTGTTAACGTTTATCGGACAACCACTCTTGAAAGTGGGCCTTTCTAAACCTAATGTCGGCCTAACAAACTTAGGCTCAGCCAACCAGCGTCAGATATTCAGGTGCACACGCGACGAGCGCATTAAAAATGTACCGGCTGACTGAAACGATGACGATTCGCGAGTTGCAATTTGACAGTTAATGCACGGGTTCAGACAAATGCTGCAAGCTGCTCTTGTCATCTCGGCAGAGGGAATTTTACTGGACCTATCGGTACAAATTTGCTGCGATAGTGTCTACAATATGCACTTTTGGCCCGTGAACCCTAATATTCGTTCAGCAGGATATATCATAGGACACGAGGGCCCATGTGTGGACTACCTGAATACATGATTTCAGTGCGAATGTTACCAAGCAGGTCGAGCTGTGGGACCACTGTTGGCGTTCTCATAGCAACGATGCCACTCACATGAGGCATGACGGCCTGATATGCAAGTACCAGTTGGAAATGATAACTTAAATACGTTTCTATGTCATGTAGTATGGAAATGATGGCCATTTAAATAGGTCGCCCCTTATAATGACCATCTTCCATTTTTGGTGAAAATAACACATCCCAACGGGTGGAAACGGATAGAATGTTGTTTGTGCCCTAAGATATCAAGTTAATCCATTTCATATGAGAAGTCTTAATAACAAAATATTGTTACATGCATATGTTATTCTTGTTTTCAATGATTGTGCATTATACAATGGTGTGGTTGGAAAGAAGCTTGTAACACATGTATTAATTTGTATTTTGCACTCTGACAGCCGGTCGATCAAACACTAACACGTTGTTATATATTATTCTTTTGTTACTAATTTTGTAGCATAATAATAATTTAAAACTTTAAAAAGTTGTTTTTTACCTCCGCTCCGAAATGTCAACATATTTCTTCGTGCGAAGGAAGGGATCACCATTTGCATATATTATATACCTGCATTGAATTATACACAGAAAGTATAAGTTCTATACAGGTACCTCCCTATCCCAACCTACTAAAAATTCCATTCAGAACTAGTGTGTCACAATCCCCCCCCCCTTCCCCTTTACTTACAAAAGTCAATCAGTTTGAGAATAAATAGTTTCAAAGGAACAGCCAATAGAGAATAAAAGCTTTGACAAGAAAGTACATCATGAATAACGTTCTTAAACATAATATCTTGACAAGCGTGCGTGTATTACACATGGACAAAACAACAGCAGGGTGGTTGGAACTGTATGGAGACGTGACTTTAATATTACTTTTTTAAACAGTAGAACGACCCTCAAGGTAGCCTTATAATTACATAATGTACAATAGATGATTTTTCCTTAGATCCAGTTTGTCCCTAATAAATCTATCAAAGGTGTTGCTCTCGTAGCTTTATGGAGAACTTTAAATCCTGAAACACCATTCTCTAGTGGTATGTACATTGGCTGTACACAAGCTGATCACACTTAAATGCCTAATTTCCAGAGCTGGAAAAAAGACCCTAATAAAATCAGATTTATGCAATAAATTACCAAACAACCTACTTTTACCAAGAAATGAAAATATGTGGGCATTGGGTAAAAATAAAAACCCACTTAAAGACTTAAAAATCTGACTGTATCAACAAAATGGAATATTTGTATATTTATTAGCTGAGAAAGATTCATATAATGCTGCATTATATACAGATGAAATTATAAAGTATAAAATCACCTAGACTAAGAAAAATCTGATGTTTTAATTCACTACAGAGTATAGAATAATCTTAATTTTCAGAATAAAATAAACTTTTAAGGAAGCAGTTTTGGTGATATAAAGGCAAAACACATGTCAGAGTGAGTCTTAAGACCGTATAAATAAAATCAGATTACGCCTAATTAACAACAGAAAAAAATATTCAGGATGAGCCATCCATGTGGTTTCAAGAAAACACAATGATCCTACCACAATCAATGTATTATAAAAGCACAATCCAACGAACAGATATAATGAATGATAAGTAAATTTTTCAATATTTTTTTCATCTCCTTACATACTCTTATTTATACTTATAAATTCGTAAAATATGAATATAAAATAATGAATTATGAAGAAATAAGGAAAGCTAACCAGCTGGTGACAAGAATACAGGGGCCCAAGGAGAACTGGTAACATTAAGGGAAAATTAAAGAAAATAATACTTACACATATTCAAGAGAACGTCCTGAGACCTTTACAGGTAAAATAATAAGTGGAATTAATAATTTGATCAGTTGTCTGTAATGATTCTGACGAATGGGTTTATCCAGTTATTCTCAAGCTTTGCATGATCAGAGGAATAGATCTGGCAAGGATGCAATTTACTTTAATTAAACAATTAAATAGGCCAGTGAAAAATGCTCGAATTTACTCTCGTGACTTTTAATTCATAAGTGCTGAGATCATATAATTCTTAAAAAGAAGACTCCCCCCCCTCAAATTTACCAAGTGAATTGCTTTCACCATGTTCATTATATGTGCGAATGAAAATGCGAATTCATACAGCCTTGCTGAGAAAAGCCATCCATTGTGTCTCAGTTTAATGTTACTGGGAACAAACCAAAGTCAGAGTAGCAATATCAAACATTTTCCTCAACATCTGCATGACGACAGGGATATATACCGGAATACCTTCAATTTGTATACATTAACCTATTATTGGCCACTGATTGAAAATTAGTGCAATATCTAATGGTCCATAACACACAAAAAGGTACATAAAATCACCATAACATTTCGGCTTGTGCCCTTCTGGGTCCATTTTACACCCAGGCAATACTGAGAAAAGCTACTAGTGTTAACGGACGTAAGCCAACAGCAAGACGCTGTTCTATGGCTATAGCGCACAAATGGGCTAAAAAGCCTGTTTAAAAGCTAGCTCTAAAATTTGAAAGATTAAATTAGGAATCAGGGGGTGGTGATATTTTAGGGAAAAACATGACCCGAGTTATTAGAAAGTTTACATAATTTATGCAATTTAAATAGAGCGAGGGATATATTGAGATCAAGCCAAAGCTCCAAATAAATTCACAAGCAGTTTCGCACACGACCGCATTAATTGCCCTTTTTAAAATATTCAAAGATTCGTAAACTCTGCATAGATGTTGTCATATTCTTAAGCCCATTTACACTTAAGGAATGCTCCCAGCCACAACAATAGTTCAAATTCTACAAGACTTGAAAAGATGATATAACATCAGAATTCTGTTCTGTTTCTGGAAAGATTTATCAGGCTTATTTATTCAAAATGTGGTTTACTCACAGGAACACGGCTCTCTTCCGATAATAATAAAGCAAGTCATTCTCTTTTTACTCCCACTGATAAAGATAACAATGAGATATATCTTTAAGATTTGGCGGTCTGTTTATTCACTACTGATAACTAATAAATCGATAGCTGAAGCAACGGTGCAAAACCATTAACTGAAATCAAGCCGTTTAGTTGTATAATATATTGAGCAAATGGAAAAGATGACCTTATATATGTTTTACAAGTATATATATATATAAATGTAATAACCTGTGAATATTGCTATTAGTATCCTAAGTCCTAAAGCTTGTCGATGATGAAATATTTGTTTTGGTTCATTATTTTCTGAAGTGAAAAAAAAGTAACTTAATTTTTTACATCTTTAACTTCCAAAGGTTCTTCCTGCTTATACAATGATCCGAAGAAATTGAATTATGAAGGAAGAATAAATCGCACGGAGGACAACACACCCTGTAAACCTTGGACAAGTACTACAAATTATGGGGGTCGATTCAATGGGGGTAAATCTAGGCACGTTAATTACTGCCGCAACCTTGGGGATCGTTCACTTAAGACTTGGTGTTATACCAGAGAGAACGGCAAAGCTTGGGGATGGTGCGGGTCACTCGAAGTATGCTGTAAGTATATTTCCATAACCTATTAGATACAAGGAAAATCGAAGGGAGGATGTATCTGCGGTCATCTAAAGGTGATCCGGAGGGTTATATAAACACTCCCTTTTCAGTTGAAATGCTTAATTATTTACATACGTATTGTGATTTATAGAAAAATGTCAGCATAAGCACAATAAAGAAGGTCCATATTATTTCCATTAAAGGACGAATCATGTTATGATCCATGTACACAGTCATATTTTAGTAAGCATTTACTTGCAAAGAAAGCTGTTTATATATATATAAGACAGTGGTATATATCTATATTTATATATATTTATATGTAGAACATGTCGAAAGTAGTCTGGGGAATGAACGAGGAGGAAAAATGGAATAGCAACTGACCGGTTACGACAAATGCAGAATCGTTCAAGGCACCGGTGTTGATTACATTGGGTTATGTAGGGCATACTAGTCAGTTATCCAGAATTAGCCATGGTCAATGACGTCAATAGGGGAAGTTATAGCTTCAGCCACGTCAGAATAGTTAAGTCGACTCACCTATAGGTGAGTCGGTATATACATATATATATATATATATATATATATATATATATATATATTAACATAGTTGTAGTCGGAGTAACGAAAACATGACAAAGTTTGGGGCTGAACGTAAAGGAAACATTTATTGACGACTTCACTATAGCCCTCTTGATGTTTGGTCTACCGGAATGACTCGGTTTAATGGAAAAACATGATCGATTCCATACATATCACGTGCCGAGGTTATATAAAAGGTTGATACTATATTGGCCAGTTATAGGTTTGGGATAAAACCAAAGGCGGTTAAAATTACCATTCATATTGCAAATTTCAATTGAAGTCAAATTGAAGCAAATAATTACTAATTTGGATACCCTAGAGGTAAGCCATAATTTCAAAATGTGGACCGTGACATGTGACCTTTGTTTACGCAAAATGGCAGCCCCCCCCCCCCCCATTAGTGGTAATAAAATACTGAGATATAAGGGTTTCGGGGGTTCCTCCAATCGAAAATGGATCTGAACAGAGTGTTTATCTACAAAAGGACGTAAATTTGTTTAATGAGGAATTTCAGATGTAATGATAAATTCAGATGTAATTTGGAACATCTATCACAACTTCATGAACCTCTGTTCAAGGAAAACACCAAAGAATGCTCTGCCATCGAAAACACTGTTCTCTTCACTAAACTGAGGGGCACCTGTTATTCTGTCTTTACATACATGTATACACACCTATAATTTCAAAAAGGTTTCTTATGAAAAGGGTTAGCAATTTTATAGTAATTTCTTCCATAAACTGACTTAAAAACTTATCCTGATCACTTGGAAAATGCGGGTAGGAATGGCGAATGATAATAAACACTCGTTTAAGCGACCGGCTTCTGAGCTCAGGGGTAAAGCACAGGGCTCAAAGCCAGGAGATTGTGAGTTACTATCAAAGCCGAGGCGGCGAGATTTTTCAAGGTCGGCTTCTACCCAGTGTTAGTGCTCTGCAGGCTTAATGGGCATACTGTGACCACAATTACTGTTTCACACATAAACGAGTGCGCCTTTCTGGGGTTCCTCGTGTTATGACCTACAAATAGGGAATGACACACACTCAGGTCCCGCAGGAGTGAACCCCGAGCATGGTTGACGCCAGAATTATGGCGTGTAAGCGCTTGTCACGCTGTTTAAAATCGATATGGAATTTTGCAGATGTACATAATACTAAGTTAAGCAAGTATTAAAAATGGAGGCGGTGACCTCCACATAAATCTAATAAAACAATCTTTAAGCATGGGCACATTTTCAAGAATAAAACGAATACAACCAAAAGTTTATGGATGAGTTTCTGACGAATATTCCTCGGACGATTATTTTTTATGTAAGATTATTTCTTGAATTTGCTCTGTTAGTCAGACCACAGGAACTTAAGTGCATGACGAAAATTAAACTTTCTTGGAATAAAGTTAAGGGAAAGGAAAATATTTGTATTAGCCAATTTATGCAACAAGCTCTGTAAATATGATTATATTGTCCATTGGTGGGGGGTTTGGAATAGTTTCCCTCAAAAGAGGGTGCTGTATTTATTTGAAAGCTAATTAAATTTCATACATACGACATAATAAGTATTGTTTAGAAAGTCTAGTCTACACAGTTTGCTTCAAGTTGTTTAGTCACATGACCTTTTCATATATATATCAATATTATGACCTTTTATATATGAATATAATGACCTTTTGAATATGAATTTAACAATGAAAGGATATTAAATCCAAACGATTCTCAAACTGGCCATCGAAGAGTATGGGTCTAGTTCATCTAAGTTAGGGTGTTCGAATTTCAATAAAGAATCCTGTTCAAGATGTTTGGTTTTCGTACATTTTTTCCAAATTATTTCCCAAGTATTTATTTATTTTTCCGAACACACAAAATGAAATCGTTTTCAACGAAAGGATATCCCTACAAGGGTCACTGTTAATAAGGACATTATCGCTAGAAATTTAAAATTTAGATTTTTTAAACTTCATGAACATTAACCTAATAGTTTTAGTACTCTAAATCATGTAGCACACTTAATAATCCTCTGGGAATGAATATAGGACTGACCTGTCTCAATGCTGATAATTGTTTTATTGGCGAATTTGTTGAAACGCTGGACTTGTGTATCACCATAAATTGTTTCGAATCAGGGATAAGATTCTGTTATTTTTTCCCTGTTCGGAACCACTGAGTTTGTAATTACCTTGTCTACGTTACATAATGGAGGCTGGTCCGGAACGGCTCCAAACCACGGGGTCCGGGTCCAGTTGGAGTAAATATCGCCACCTACTTGACCAATACGTTTTCTGAGATAGCAAATGAATCCGTGACGTCAGAACACTCATGGGGATGGGTGTATAATGTGTAGTCCATATAAAGTAGTCCTTACGCGTAATCCTTACTTCTTGTGGTAAAGTATCGATAACCAGGGTTTTTTTCCTATTGCAAATCAAACCACTATATAATTATTGTACTTTCTTTACGCTTTTTGCAAAAAGCGCTCCATTAAAACGGTGATGATAATATCAATAAAACTGAACAAAAACTTACTGTTTTATACACGATAGTGCCCAAACAACGCTTAATCTAATTATAAAATCCTTTATTTGTTGAAAAATGATAACACAATGCAACTAAACAATTGCTTGGTTTTCCGAGGGATCAATATAAGAAATGCATTTTACCAATTAAGATAAAAAATATTCATTCAACAGTGATTGAATTAGACAACCCATTTGAAACCCAGATTTTCAGGTGATTGGTATGGCTAGTTAATCGTTCCCGAATAAGGATTTCGCTGATTGCGGATACTGACTATAAATGCGGACTACGCATACGGACGAAAGACGTAGAAACTCAATCTAGGCTGCACAGATAGCTAGAACTACACTGATCCTTGAAGTGGCAGAATGAATAAGCACACATCAAAATTCGCTGATGGAAATGTGTCTTCACATTAAAGTTAAGATATCTGTAATAACTGTCTGCATCTGAGGAACACAGATTGGACTGGCTGCAGGTCGTAATACGCATACGAAATTTGGCTTTTACAGGATCAAGGAGCGCGAAAATGTGTCGTATGTGTATGTTACAATGCAATATGACAAACATGTACTCTTGTCCTGAGTCCACAAGCTTATTTTTAGTAACATTCCCATTACACTTCCACAGTTTTATCATATGACAAGTATCTTTTTATATATTTCCTTCCCATAGGGGTATACAATTAAATATAGCTGAATACTGCAAGCCTTATCCATTCTAGTCTTGATAAAATCACCGTGTAAAAAAATCAATAAACGCTATTGAATCAGAAGGGGACAATATAATTTACACGATACCGATAGTTCCAATGGCAAATTGTAGGTTAGCGATATCGAGGATATCCAACTATCACTTGAATAAAAATGATTCATCCTTTCGATATCTTTCAAAAGCTACTATGGCTTCATTATAAAACAACACTATATATTGTGGTCTCATTTCAATAAAACATGATCATTACTTTAAATAACAAATGTATATATTATGCTATTGTATATGTACACATATAACATGTACATAAATTCTTGGCCCTAAATTCTAATCCGAATCACGATTAATTATTGTTATGCTTTACAGTTTGCCCTAGAGGTCGATTTGGGATAAACTGCCAATCTGAATGTCACTGCAAGGACCACAACAATAGTTGCGATGGTTCCACTGGTGCATGCACTGCCGGCTGTCATCTTAACTTCAAAGAACCATCATGTCAAGGTAAGTAAATTGAGACACTCTTATACCTCAAGTTCACATGGCAAGTAAAAAACATTCATAATCATCAAGGTAACGTTTATCTTGAGAAAAATATTTCATGAGGTATTTATATATAACTGCGTATTAAGAGATCCGTTCAACAACCATACACTATTGGTATATAAATTTATATATATATATATATAAATATATATATATATATATACGCTTTTCAATTTGTTTGTCTCAAAGCAGAACTAGGATGCACTAATCGCATGATTTTTTTTAATAAAGGACGCATTCAAAGTCTACTTAATACCTTATGCTGGATAATATTTTTTTGGTAGAATGTGCTGATGGGAAATACGGAAGCTACTGTGGTCAGAGCTGCTCCTTAGGATGTGAAGGGAACTGTGATAATAAGACCGGGCACTGTCACTGCAAGAATGGTTGGTACGGCGAGAAATGTGAAATCAAGTGTCCTGATAAATGCATTTGTAATGAAAATGGACAATGCGCTTCCTGCAAGACAGGATATCACGGCGACAAGTGTAATGCCACATGTCCGTCAAACTGTACAAACAATGAATGTTATAGAGGAAATGGAAACTGTAAAAAATGTCCAGTTGGAATATATGGGTATATATGTAACAAGTCATGTTCTGATGGTTGTGAGCAGAAAACGTGCCAGAGAACAACTGGTGTCTGTATTAAAGGATGTCGACCTGGATTCTTTGATCATAAATGTGACAAGAGTTGTCACTGTGATGGGGGTAGCTGTGAACGAAACGGTAATTGTCTTAAATGTTCACCTGGATATTATGGTTATAGCTGTAACAAGACGTGTCCCGAAAATTGTAAAGATAAAGCCTGCGATAGAATAAGTGGAGACTGTACAGGATGCAAAGCTAAATTCCATGGACCAAAATGTAATGAGACCTGCCCGGTAAACTGCAAGGGTAACTCGTGTATTCAATCGAATGGTTCATGCAGCGAATGCAACGTGGGATACGCGGGCAACAAATGCACGACAGGTAAATACTTTTCAATGCATTTCAATGAACTTTCAATATATATATATATATATATATATATATATATATATATATAAGGTAGAGTTACCCTCCGTTGTAAAGTGCCCTATGGCCTACAGACTAGGCCAGAGCGATATAACACTGAAGAAAAACAACACTGTAAATTCACTACAGACTGTTCACGGGATGCGACTCGATCATCAGGTGAATGTTGTTTGATTCTAACAACATTCACCTGATGATCGAGTCCCATACATTGCTAAATGTATATTGTACGTTTATATGTCTCCTATTTCTTCTGACCGTGCTACACGCCACGTTTTCCTATTCTGTAAGTTCTCGATTATTCGCATATGATTACCAGTTCTCCTGTTGTCCATTGCAGTGTATTATATCGCAATATGGTTACTTCTTGTCCGACACAAGGCGGTTGTTATTCTCGTGCAGCTGTTAATGTCTCCAGATTTTTCCGGATTAGGCAGTCCTGAAAGGGTATCCATTTGACTTTCTGGTTTGTACTCAAGCTCGAAGTCACAGCCGCGGAAAGGTGCTCTTGTTAGCGGTTTCGCTTGTACAATCACAAGCGGTATGTGTTTACTGATGACCTTAATTGGTTCCCGAAGACGGACTAAAATTCCTGGATTCCAAAGACTACCGCTATAGCTTCGCGTCCGTAAATGAATAAGCTGGTTGTGGGGTAATTTTAGATGCCAATGCATCCCCAAATGCTTTCTGAGATGCTTCCACATCTATGACAGAGCCTTTCTGGCCATTGAAATATTGGAGACATGATTCTTGGTCGATGCTTTTCTTTAAGGCTTCGTATGATGGTCCTCCTGCAAAGAGAATGGAGTATCTTTTACACTTATTGTAGCATTTTCATCGATTGAGAAAAACAGTTAAAGAGTCAAATGATACGCTGCAAATCATCCTTGTTTTTTAATTGGGCATATTCCACATATCCTCAAATGATTGGTGTTGGTTTGGTGTAATTTCCTGTAAGGATTTTTTTTTCGCTTTGATTTAATGCACACTTTGCATTGAATACCAGTCCTTAGAGGTCCAATTGCATCAAGTTGATCAAGTTTTGGTCAACCCGTCCAGCAAACGAGACATCATCTGTAATGTCAGTACAACCTAGTACCTTGTCTGGGAAGCATTCCAGGCCATGTTAGAATGGATCTAGTGATACTGACAGTCCAAACAGTAATCTGGTGAAGCAAAACCTGCAAAACGGATTACGAAGGTTGCAGTACGAAAGATTATTGAGTAGGAAACTCTTGACTCTCTTTGTCCATGAGGTTAGACCAATAGCCTGATCCAGTATCTTGTTTGGAAAAGACTCTTGCCTCATCAACTTCTGGGTTAAGTTCCTCGAGGATTGGGATTTTATGTGGACAGCGCTCAAGACAGTTATTAAAACGTTTTGGGTACAAACACATTCTAAGGATACAGTCTGTCTTTACAATGGTTACAAAAGAGGAACCCTAATCTCTGTGATGGTTTACCTTAAGGATTACCCCTTGCCGTCCCATCTTCCGGAGTTCTAATTGTATTATTCCTTAAATGTATGCGCTGCATTTTCGTGGAGTGTCAGTTGTGGGTTTAGATACCCGTTATAGAGGACGAGTGGTGTTTTATTTAGAGGAGCCAATACAGTCGAATCTCTCAAGTAAAAACCAAATCACCGAAGCTTTTACGAGTCACAAGCACGTGAGTATTTACTGTGTACATCTTTGTTTATTTCATGAAATGTTACTACTTGTGGCTGCTCACAAGCACTCGGACAAAGGACAGCAGGTCCCGGTACTTCTATAACATATAAATTTGAGCTTATGCCAAATCTGCACGACAGTGTCAACTATTGATGTCACCACCATGATAAGCAGACACTTTGATGTCCCTGGCTGATGCTATCTGATGTTTTTTTAGCTATCACCATCATGTCTTTGGAAATTCCCACCGGTAGCGTATTGCCTGATGCACCAGTGTAATTTTTTAGTTTTAGCCAGTGCTCTCTTTGTTTATTGGATAAATAATGTTCAATGTGTATAAATGCGTTAATCCGAGACCTCAATACTACATTGTCTGTTTCTGGATTGACTCGGGCCGCGGATGCTGTTCCTTTGTTTGCCTTTGCGGCGGTTTGTCCGAGTGCCGTATTTTACACACAGTATGTAGGTGTATTTGTATAGGCCGCGCATGTGTTAAAGTCAATTTATGGCAGACCCTTTTTAATGCTGTGGATATGTGGGGCAGTACCGCCCTCTATATTCTTCAGTGTTTCTTTTGCTTTATACTGCCCGGCTTGTGTGAAAATGTCGTCAAAGATCAAGTAAAGCAGAGAGTAAGCAAATTCTTTTAAACAAATTCACATTTCGTTGCTTGTTATAACTAGTTCTGTTATCCGCTCAGTTACCTCACTGACTTCAAATACGCACAACTCGCCCTTTTGTTGACACCTGTAAATGAAGACGTCAGTTGTTTCAACTGATTGTTGTATGTATTACATTAACTCCATTCGATGGATACGCCTTTACATTTGTGTACATCCGATCATCAGACAGTCTGTATAGTATCTGTTTGTTTGTCGTTCTCGGTTGCAGTAGAAGCATTTACATGTCTCAACCCTCCTTCACTGAAAGCTATCTGTATCCAGGTAGCTTGTTTGGCTGAGCGACCCCTTCAACATCAAAGAACAGATTTATATGCTGTTTCAAAGTCATTAAGCCTGTGTCCAGTCTATTGCGGGTTATCTCGACATTTTGATAGATTACACGAATCGTGATAATGTATAAACATATATGCGGATCCAGGGATCAGTTTGATTTTTACTTGTATCCACGTATACAATATTCAGTTGTTTTCAGTTCACAGTGGTGTATTGCCACTATGTTGTATTGCACCACCGTACGTACCAACGATAACCTATGTATCACGCAAAGCATGCGTAACCTGTTCATATATCGAAATAGGGAACTGATATTCACAGTCTTAAAACCACTTACTTTGAAGTCTTAACTTGAAAACAATCCCTTATATTGTTTTAAATGGAAATGTGGCTCTTACCTACGATATGAATTATTCAGGGCTGAAATGTGTCACAGGAAAGCAGACCGATATACCTGCAAAGGGCGATTCACCTGCATGCGAGTTAGTAAAGTTCAAAAGTCGGCCGTTTCGATGAAAACAAATGTCCGTTTCTAGAACGACATAGAGTGCAAGTGCGGAGTTCGTTTGCAAACCATTACCACAATATCATGATAACGGAGACAATATTTACCGAATAAATAGTCCAATACACATACGCCAAGCAATACACGGCGGCCATGTTGACCATGTGATTCCGCGTAGTGATGATCCAGATTTTGCGCAACAGAAAACAGTTCCAATTATTGATATCGTAAAAGAAACAACCCCTATCGATAAGTTCCTGCGCCGATAATAAATGATAATATGCGGGAAGTCAGTCCAACATCATTTTACTACTGGTCAGTCGTAAACATACTATAAGCAATCAAGGATTGGGTCTATCTGCAGTTATCTGAATGCATAAAGAAATATGCTTTACCAATATATTATGCTTTGTGATTGTTCATTGTCCCGACCAGAGGGTAAACAAATGTGTGATATTTAATTTTTATTTAAATAATCTTTCTTTCCTACATTCGTAAGTAACATTTTAGACCAATGGCTGTTTAATTTGGATTTTATTACTTTATAATTTATATCAGGTGTTTTCTAGCTGGAGCTCTCTGCCTCGGCAGGGTACGTTGTTATGCCAGCGGTTGTAATACAGTTATAACTATGAACAACTGCAGATCATGGTCCTCATATACTGTTGAAGTGGTTAATTTGGCGTGTCTGAATTTTCGCGCTTTTTCCATTTTACAGCATTAGCGCAGTTCGAATTTTCGCGCAAATCAGTATATATATATGGATTTCAGTTTGTATCGAATTATCAAAATATATTAACGATTACATAAAAGATAGGTTTGTGACACAAACTATTTTCCGCCTAAAAAAGCTTTGAGTGACTGCGTACATGCTACGAGTATCGTGATTACACGGGGTAAACAATACGTAATTACCGGGACTAATTACGTTTGATGATGCTATGGTACTGCACCCAGACACGCTGTTTGACATATGAGTAAATTGTACAATTGCAATCACAGGAACTGTGATTACTAACTAGAAGCAGCCTGCTATGTGTGAACAAGAGCTCAGGCTGACCACAATAGCGGCTGGCTCTCAGTCGTACTTCAAAGACATTTAGAGGGCGGTTCTAACGGTCTTCAATGGCTATTTAATTGTTTCACAGATGTTTCTACTAATCAATATTAACTGGAGTGGTTTTCAGCTGAGGTATCACTTGCTATGGAATCTAATTACAAGAAACATGACTAATTATACTCTAACATACTCTTTGAAGAAGCCTCAGCGCAAGCGACTCCGCAAGGAAGGATTACTTAACTCACTTGACTGTGTTTCAGGCGAGAACTTTACAGTCTTCCAAGTGCCGAAGGATGGTATCAATCAGCTAGTAACATCACAACCTGCAAACCGCTGCTGGGATGAACACAAAATTTTCGATGAAAACACTAGACTTTTGTGCATACAAATTAATTTTGTATATAAAAACAGTATTGTTCAAATTCTCAATGCCCCGCCAAATATTAACGATCTATGTGCCACTGTCATCTATTCAATTCGCCATTACTCTTTACTTGTATCTACTAATAGTGTCGGCACCTAATGGTTAAAGAAAAAAGGAAACTACAAGCACATGTCTGGGATGTTCGAAATAACGCGTGTTCTTAATTAAGCGCAAATCATGGTCACGCTAAAAGCGCGAAAATAAAAGCCTCGCTAATAAAACCCACTTCCATAGTACGTATAGGGCTGCAAGTACACCTAATACACAGCAACAAATTATCCCTTACATATATTTCTATCCGTCTTCACTGCAATCTTAAAATAAATGCATTTTCATAAAAAATTGCTTTCAAATTAGCAGACGTAAGCTGGTAACATATCTACATAAATCTTGTGACAATTTGTAATAATTTAAATGATTCGCCAATAAAAAAACTTTACTCAAGACAGACACTAGTTTAAAAAAGCTTTTCTTATGTAAATGAAAGTCAGAACGCCTACTATTTTTTGGTGGATAGGCACTTGAAGTATAGTGACCTAGTTTCAACACTGGAGAGATTACCCAGAACGTAGGGTAGTGGAAGGCATCCATCGGTGTTTGTAATATTGCCTACATGGTGAATGCATAGTATCAGTTTCCTGTGTACTGCGCGACAAAACGCATATGTAGAAAGAAGGCAAAATATTAGCTGAATGCAGGCTTGTCGCAATCCTACCATATGCAGCAAAACGTTAGAGCAACTGTTACAAGCTAACCTAAACTTCGCTGACCAATAATTTCGCCGGAGAACTTATATAACCAATTTTAATAGATACAACAGAATTAGTGGATAAGTGCTAATTCAATTTATGGGCACTTCTCTAAAATCAAGATATTTTTGCCACATTGTCACGAAGACAAATTGCTCAGGAGAAAATACTGGGCCGATCCAGGATTCGAACCCATCTCGGTGGCGCACATGTCCGGCGTTCCAACCGCTTCTCTAGAAAAGCAAGTTTCCCTAGCGAGACAGTTCGGTCCGCTTTTATGTCACCCCGTAACAACATACAATCACGTTATCCAAAGCACACCCACACCTTCTGTCGGTTCCCATGTGCGGAAATAACTGCTTTCATTAATATTCTATGATATAAACGCATCAGGTAAAAATGCAAGCTTGGCAAATCGAATATCCGTCCGTCCTTTCGTTAACATAATCTATGTAGTTCATTGTGCCCTGAAAAGAAGTGTCTATGGCCAGACCGACCAAATCACATGTGTACAGAAATAATAGCTCAGCTTAATCATGTAAACAGTTTTATTTCAAAGTATTTAGTTGCTTTTCAATCCCGGTTCAACTCATTTTTCTTATGAATAAATGTTTAAAGTACATATGTTCGCGTGTTTGCTCTGGATTGACACCCATAAATTTAATAACGTGCCGATTTGGCCTTAAAGTATTGCGCGCTGCTTGAAGCAAGCTTTCCTCTGAAAAGTTCTGACTACCATGGCTCATAAAAGATAACTTCATGCATGGTCCCGTCAACCTGAAATTAACCTCTTCCGGTAGACCTGTTTAACAAGCTTCCTTTTGCATGCTCTTAAGAAAGTCATCAATTTAAATATGATTCACAACTACTTTGATGATGATGGCTTGGCTGATATGCAACACCATCGGGACCGGAAGCAGGTGTAACCAATTTGTATTTGCCAAGTCTGCAAAGCAAAGGTTCCATTTATGATGACTCCTGCCTTTAGTAGCAGCATCTAGCATACACGGTATAGTCGACCGGCCAGCCCCCTTGAAATGTGCTTATTTAAGAGTTTAGGTAGGATTTTTTGTTCAAGGCTGACAAACAAGCTAAAAATTATGATCATTGTTCAAGGTTTCTGAATAAGCCGGTTGTTGTCATATTGCATTTTATATATATTTACAAAATACCTGCAAATTGGATCTATAAATGAGGTTTTACTGAGATATTTTGATTATTAACTCAAGAAATGTAGGATAAATAAAAAGGATGTTATGTAAATAAATGCCGATTACTCCTTTAATATTGGGTTAATGTTAAAGACACGAACGCATTTCAGTTTTATTTAGTTTTAGGTTCCAGTCATATGTAATATAGCAGAAATGGAAGCATCCAAATGGTTTGATGTTGTTTTGGTAAAAATATTTTGCATTTTATGGTTACATTCAAGGTTAACAGGTCAAGGGTAAACAAATTCGTAAAGAAAATATAACTGTGTTCCAGTATCTTTATCTACCCGTGAATTTTGTTTTATATGCAGTAAGTTAAAAACCACCAGATATTTGACATGATGACAACATCATTGTGTTATTACCTCAAAACTCTGAGTATCAATTAGGTGTAACTAAGGGCATTGGTGAATTTACTATATTCAACTTCAAAGTCAAACTAACCATAAGGTTATATGGGGTAATTTATATTGATTAATTGCACATGTACGGACTTATTTTTCGCAATGCCTGCAGATATAAGCCTGATTTTTGGTGCGTGGACAGATTATGACCAGTTACAGATTAACTTTGCGTTTCGTCCCATTTGACCTTCTTGACTGTATGACGGCTGCTGAACATAGAAAATTTCATTAAAAAAAAAATTTCCAGACAAATGCAAATGTACGGACGTTTTTCGCAATGACTGGCCTAATTTTTGGTGTGTCGCAGCAAAATGACCACTTACAGATAGAGTTTGCGTTTTGTCCGAGTAGACCTACTTTTAACCGTATGACGGCTCCGGAACATAGGTAATTTCATGAAAAATTGAAATTTTCATGCTAATGCACATGTACGGACTTTTTTTGCAATGCCTACAGATATTGGCAAAATTTTTGGTGTGTCGCAGCAAAATGACTACTTACAGATAGAGTTTGCGTTTTGTTCTAGTTGACCTTCTTTTAACCGGATGACAGGTCCGGAACATAGGAAATTCATGAAAAATTGAAATTTTCATGCTGATGCACATGTACGGATTATTTTTCGCAATGCCTGTGGATATTGGCCTGAAGTTTGGTGTGTGGGTGCATAATGACCACTTACAGATCGAGTTCGCATTTTGTCCTGGTTCACCGACGTTTGACCGTATGACAGCTCCGGAACAAAGAAAATTTTACATACTTTAACAAATGTTTCTTATTTGCTCCAGGCTGTGGCATTCGTGTCGTTCCGACACATCTAGTTTCAGTTAACAAACTTGCTTGGATGTATTGAAATCCAATGTATAGCCTAATCCTTATGCAGAAAGGATAACTTTCAAGTTCACATTGTTAGGCAGTTTGCAATTTTGTTTGCACTTCACCATAGTGTATCTGATCTGTTTATTCACAGTTCCAATACCGTCTTTCCATTCTAACACAGTTCAAGTCTAACTCTGACAAAACAATGGACAGAGCATGACTCATTAGATAACTGAACGACCTTTACAGTTTACTAATATTCAGAATTTGTATCTTTAATTTACAAGTGACCCATGGGTCATAATGTTCTGCTGACCAAGCCATTTTAGCCTAACATTCACAACAGAACTTTCATCATTTAATCGCCATATTGGGATTATGTGATCTTGACCTTTGACATTCTGACATCTTCCGTAAATGATGGGTCACACATGTTCTGACTGAATCCAATCATGACTGCTCTATACAGGTTGTACAGGAGAAGAATAGGATCAAGGTCACAAATTTTCAAACTCCTTTGAAAACTTGGTTGACTCATGTCTGTCAAATTCGGGATAAAATATTAGTTATCACATTCACCAGAAAC
The DNA here is from genome assembly GCA_026874595.1 of Sipunculus nudus. Lineage (NCBI taxonomy): Eukaryota > Metazoa > Annelida > Sipuncula > Golfingiida > Sipunculidae > Sipunculus > Sipunculus nudus. Next base: position 87,406,688 of record CM049307.1, read on the forward strand.
CATATAGATGATGAATTATAGTTCGGCATTTTTACTTGTAGATCAAGGTCAAGGTCACCAGTTGTTCTACCTCTCTTGAGAAAATGGGAGAAATAAATGGCGGGTTAAATGTGAAGAAAATATATACAACTCTTCAAAGATTATAGAGATTATAATAATCCTAAATATTCAGTTTTGTCAAAGACGATGACAGCGACAGATGATGGGACTGAAAACAATATGTCTCCCCCGGGGAATTGGGCATAATAAAACCACCAAGTTTCAGGAAACTAGATGTAACTATAATTCATAAACTGACCCCTCTGCTGTAATATGGAAATCTTAAAAAATATGCATGGAAATTAAAGAAACCCTACATATGGCGACCCAGTCTTCAGGAACTGGTAAACCAGTCACGATCGATAAACAAATGTTCCAGGAATCTAGTTGAAACCACAGTTAGAAAAACTGACTTTCTAAAAATATAGAAAAATGTGTGTGAAAAAAAAACCTGAAAAAAATACAGATGACGCTACCAGTCTTTGGTAACTGATAAAACTCGTCATGATCAATGTGCATGTTTTAGTTTTTGATGTTATTATCTTGTGAAAAATATGTTAAGGAACCTTTAACAATGGGCAGAATGACGTAAAGAGAGCGACATTATTTAAGGTTTCCAAAAAGGAATTTACAATGAACTCCCAAGATGTTAAGTTAGAGGTATCTATATCAAACTTATAAAGACTGACCATCTGACTTATAAGGTACTCAAAGCATGTTTTATCACTTAGCTCACAATGACCTTACTTTGGATGACCAAGGAGACATAATAATAACTTTCCATTACATCTAGTAATAGACAATATTGTAGATCCAAAATTTAAGACTTTTACCCTGTGTGACTTTTTGGAAGATCAATATTAAGTTTTCTAAATTTATGTAACAGTGAACAAATTTCAAGTATCCAAAGAGATTCTTTATAGATCACCCTTGATATAGGTTACAAGATTCCAGGTACGCCGGCTACGATGTGTGTCCTTTTAACGGACGGAGAGACAGACGGACGAAGAACAAGGTTAGATTAGCTGACTTTCACTCAGCTAAGCAAAAAAACAATCAACACATTTGAAACATATTTAAAATGAAAGTATATTTTATTTGGATTCAGGTTGGAAAATAATACGATTGGCATGTCTATTGTTGACTAAAATTAGTCAAATACTTCGCAGCAAGTTTGCTTAATCTGAACAAGAAGGCACAGTCCAGCATATTTTCTCTCACATTTTATTTTTCAGTAATATCCTTATAAATCAACCGACTCACTGAATACATTCTTAGAATTAAAATAAATTTTATTTGTTTTTTTCTTTAATATTATTATTTTCCCCATTTGACCTCAAAGTTTGACCTAAAAGTTAAAAATATTAAAATTCACCAATTCTACATTTTGTAACATCTCAGTAAACAAACAACTCACTTAATACATGATTAAAATATAAGTATGTTATGTTTGGATTCATTTTTGGAAAATAATATAATTTTCCCCCATTTGCCATTTTAACCTTCGAATTTGACCTTGAAGTTGAAATATTAAAATTCACCTATTATCATAGTTATACCTATATTTATAATTTTATATTTACCTATATTATTTAATATCATTAATAATATTCAGGTTTTCGGAGTAAAACCAAAAATGATGTATTTTTTTGTCACATGTTTGGAGATTTTTGGTAACTGCATATAAATCAAAAATCACGGGTGGATAAAAGTACAGGAACGCAGTTATATTTTCCTTATGATTTTGTTTATCCTTGGCCTGTTGACCTTGGATGTAACCATTAAGTTAAAAATAAGTGTTAATAAAACAACATCGAACCATTTTGATGCGTCCATAAATTCATTTGTGAAATTTTATATAAGACTGGAACCTAAAACTAAATGAAAAGAAATGCGTTCGTGCCTTTAACATAAACTTCATATTAAGGGAGAAATTTGCATATACTATAACAATATCCTTTCTATATACCTTATATTCCATGAGTAAAAATCAACATATCTCAGTATAACCTCTTTTTATGATATAATCTGCAGGGTATTTTTTAAACATAGGTAAAAAAAAATTCGACCACATTTTACTATTTGACCTTAAACTATGACCTTTAAGTTAAAATGCCTCCTTGGCACACGGGTGATTGTGAAACCTTGACCCATGATCATACCTTCTAGCGCGGTCGCCAGCCTTGAACAAAAATGCCGTCAAAAGTTCTAAGGGTCTTTGCCGGTCAACTATTGAGATAACTACACCAACAGCAATGATTTGGTTTGTAAAAACTGCAGATATAGTTTGGTACCAACATTTTTGTACACGTCGTTGTATTTTACGGTCGCCAGCCTTGAACAAAAATGCCATCAAAAGTTTTTAAGGGTCTTTGCAGGTCAACTATTGAGATAACTACACCAACAGCAATGATTTGGTTTGTAACAACTGCAGATGAAGTTTGGTACCAACATTTTTGTACATAAAATTCCATTTTATATGTATATGTCTTCTACAATTTTAAATGCAATGAAAATGGTTCTTACCTGATTATCCCTGCTATATACATATGCTAATCATTACAGGCGGCATAGTTAGTCATTCACATTTATGGCACCATATAGTATTGACCTGATTAAAATGGTGTGACCACTATGACACAAAAAACTGATAAATAACCCACCTTTTGAAAGTTGATTCCTGCATTTATTATGTGACCACTATGATACAAACTCACACTTGTCATACACAGCTCATCTTATATAATGAGTGGACCCATGAAAATCAAAATGATTTTTATAGTACTGGCTACAAAGATATTTGTATGTAAAAGGCCAAATGACCTATGTCCGAAACAATGCCTGCTTCGTTATTTTACCTGTACCGGCAACAATGCCTGGTGGGCGATATTGTTTGTACCGGCAAAATAGCCATTTGTCCTTTTTTCCTTGTTCAGTGCTGTTTGGTTGGAAATACAAGTACGTTTGTAACTGTTCTGGGGCCTGTAACAGGAGGACCGGTGAATGTGATGGTGGATGCCCTGGTACGTCATGGGGACCCGGATGTCAGTTGAGTGAGTACGAAAAAACTTGTTCCATTATCAAGGAAAACCGATGTTATGAAAATTACAAACAGGAAATACTCTCTTGTGATGAGTCGGAGTCATTCTATCATTTTATCATATGGTTATATTTATCCTCAGTCAGTAGACCATTGCATTCACAGGCTATAAAGTTGTCTTTATGGATGATGAATATTTATCAGTTGATCCTTAGATCATATTTTCACGAGCAACCAAAGAGCATAAATATAAGACCAAACGCTATTTTCCACTAGAGCCTAAGGCATTATAACACATTTCCATACTCCAACATTTCTCGGAGAAATTGTACTACTATTAAATAAATGAATTAAATATAAGACAATATCATTTTATACCATTAAATAAAATTATCATTAGAATGTAAATATCATTTTATACCATTAATTAAAATTATCATTAGAATCAAACAAACAATAAAAAAAATTAAATAATAAAATTTCTGTTCTCGTTGTTTAAATGTTTGCTGGATCGAATTGTATCAGGGTGTTTCTAGATAATTCGCTTTCCTGCAGGTTCGTCCTGTTCATACAACGATGCAGTTGGTGTTTATAATGAAGGAAGAGTAAAGCAGACTCTCGCGGGAAATCCTTGTAGACGCTGGGACGATCCCGGTCTAGAGGGAAGGTATCCACAGGAGGCATTCAACGGAAAGAGTAAAGCCTTGCACGTAAACTACTGCCGCAGACCAGCTCTTCCAGAAAAGATTCACCTGGAGAAACCACCAGCACAACTGTGGTGTTACATCTCGAAGAGAGAGAAGGGTAAAGATTATGGATGGTGCGTAAATCTCACAAAATGCTGTAAGTAATATTTGTTATATAAGTCAAAATGATTGAAGTGTTTTCGAGATGTGGTTGGTTGTGAATGGGTAGCGTTATCAGAATGGACTCTGACTCTGAGAACATATTAATTTAAATTATATTTAAATATAAGTGAGCCTATTCCCTTTTACTGTTGGTTTACTATATTTCTCTACCCTTCCTGTATGTTCGCTTATGTAAATCTTTTAATCCAATTGATTGTTATTACATCCATTTTTTTTCATTTGATGCTGCCCCCCCCCCCAGAACAATATGTACTGTATTGATTCGACTTCTTTAATGTATTTTGCTATGGGGTTTGGTAGAACGTAAATAACATATGTTTATAGTGATAAAGCTTTTAAATTAGCAATCTTTTCAGATAGAGACACGGAGACCATATATTAAGTTATTTTAATTTCACTTAGTATTTCTTTATAATTGATGTCTTTCATTTTCTTTAAGTCTGGATGTATATAATGCCAAGCACTTTAATAGGTTCAAAGCACCATTTTAGGTCTATCTTTTCTACAAAATTTAATTTTCTTCATCATTTAATATATCATGTACTAGCATCACTACAGTTTTATCAAAGTTAAACTTAAGTGCTGATGTTTTATAAAGCGTAAAAATGTTTTAATAGCTTCCTCGATAGACTGATAACCCCCTGTCAGTATAAAGCAATATCATCTGCATATTGTTTACTTTTTATTTTTTATCTCCATTTATAAACTGTTTTGAAATTTGGATTATTTCTGATTTTACATGCTAATATTTAAGATGCTAAAATGAATTGTATGTACCCATTTTTTAAAGAATTCTCCATATTTGTAGAGACTTACAGTATTCTGAATATGGGACCATTCTAAAACATTAAAAAGCTTTTTCAAAACCTATTGATATAAAGTAGCTACCGGTATTTATTTTATGTTTTCTTGAATATGCAAATATATCTGTAATATTTTTATATATTATTATATACTCTTTATTCGACATTGAATGAGGGCGCCAATTTTTTTTTAGTATACAGTCTTTTTCCTTCTTAGGCATCAGACAAAGAATGACCTGGCGCATAGTCAAAGGTAAAGAACCAGTCTTAAAGGAGTCTTTGATGGCAATGATATAGTATTCTTGTATTTATTCCCCCAAAAAATTGTTAAATTCGGCAGGGAATCCACCAGGCCCAGGTGTTTTATTATTTTGGACGGATGTGAGTGTAGTAAGAGTGTTGATTGTGTAAAACCTTTCTCCGATAGTAGTGTTTCTTCTTCTGTGAGCGTGTTTGAATATTGTTGGACATTAAATTCAGACCTGTAACTTTCCTGAGTACCTACTGATGTGTATAAAACGTCTCTTTTATTTGAAAGTATTTTACCCATCTCATCTTTCAGTTTAAGAATTGATTTCTGTTCATATTTCCTTTTCTAATTGAAAAAAAATACTTTGTTTAGTATACCATTTCATTCGAGGCCTAATAATCGCACCCTTAGTTTTTTCCTCAATAAATATCTTATGGTTATTTCGTGCTGTTTCTCATTTTACTTTGTCTTCATTGCATTTGGTTATGTTATACTGATAATGTGTTTTTTTTAGCTCAGCTGACTGTAAGTCATCTGAGCTATAGCGATCACCCTTTGTCCGGCGTATGACCGACCGTCTGGCTGTCCGGCCGTCCGTCCGTTAACAGGGCACAAATCGCAACCGTTAGACCTAGAAACTTCTAACTGTACGTCCAGGGAGGTCCTGAGCAAATCTCCTTGGAAACCTGAAATTAGGTCATGGTGACCTACATTTTGTGACTTACGGGCCGAAAACATGATTTTGAGCACCCAGACAGTCAGACGAAGCACAAATTGTATCTATTAGGCCTAGAAACCTCTTACCTGACATTTTTGGATATCCTATGTAAATGTCCTTGGAAACCTGAAACTAGGTCACTGTGATATATATTCTGCAACCTTTAGGGAAAAGATGTCATATGAGCAACCTGAATGTCAGATGGGGACAAATGGTATCTGTGCTACTAACACAATATCCTGGTAGTTTTTAGGCAAATCTCCTTAGAAACCTGAAATTAGGTCATGGCGACCTATATTTCATGACCTCCGGGTCGAAAACATGATTTTTAGCATCCAGGCAGTCAGAAGGGGCACGAATTGATTTGATAAGGCCTAGAATCCTAAAAAGTGACTTTGAGGGATGTCCTAGGCAAATCTACTCGGAAACCTGAAATTATGGTGACCTATATTTTGTAATCTACAGGCCCAAAACATGATTTCATGCACCCTGAATGTCAGATGGGGACAAATCGTATATGTGAGGCCTAGAATCTTTTAACTCAATATCCTGGGAGTTTCTAGACAAATCTCCTTGGAAACCTGAAATTAGGTGATAGTAACCTATATTTTGTGACCTATGGGCCGAAAACATGATTTTGAGCATCCAAACAGTCAGATGAGGCACAAATAGTATCTATTAGGCCTAGAATCCTCCAACATGACATTTAGGGAGGTCCTAGGCAATTGTCCTTGGAAACCTCAAATTAGGTCACTGTGACTTATATTCTGCGACCTATAGGAAAAAGATGTCGTATGAACACCCTGAATGTCAGATGGTGACAAATCGTTTCTGTAAGGCCTAGAATCTTCTTACACAATTTCTTAGGAGGCTCTAGGCAACTCTCCGTGGAAACCTGAAATTAGTTCATGGTGACCTACATTTTGTGACCTACGAGACAAAAACCTGATTTAGAGCACCCTGAATGTCAGATGGGCACAAACCGTATATGTTTGGCCTAGAATCTTCTAATGCAACATCCTGGGAGGTCCTAGGCAAATCTCCTTGGAAACCTGAAATTAGGTCATGGTGACCTACATTTTGTGCACAAATTGTATCCATTAGCCCTAGAATCTTCTAACATGACATTCAGGGAAATCCTTGGCAATTCTCCTTGGATACCTAAAATTGGATCATGGTGACCTATATTCTGCCATCTATGGACCAGAAACATGATTTTGAGCATCCAGACAGACAGGGTACAAATTGTATCCATTTTCCTGGGAACCCCCTATTGTGAAATCCAGGGGGGTCCTAGGCAGGTCTCCTATGAATCCTGAAATTTATATTTTCTGTCCATTTTTTCAACACTGTAACTTTAGCCATAGGCTATTCACACAGACAATATAACATTCATAAAAAAATGAGCACCCAGTCTAAATTAGCTGAGCGTCATGGCCCATGGGCCACTTGTTTGTAATTCTCTTTCTAAATTTAAAATGATTTTTTTTATCAAGAGATTTCTTTTTTTCTAGCAGCATAAGCTATACTTGCACCTCTGATCTGGCATTTTCGTGTATCCAACAATAGGGCAGGGTCTGCTTCTTCATTCATCTGAACTGTTGATGTGATATATTCTTTAATAAGATTAACATAATTTTCATCTCCTAGTAATGAACAATTAAGCTTCCAGTATCCTTGCCCCCTCTGTTGATTACTTAACGTTAGACAGAGTGAAAATAAAGAATGGTCTGTCTTTTAACCAGGTGGAATATCTGAGCTGCAGAATAACTATTTAGAAATTCAAAAATTAAAAACAATCTAAACGGCAGAACACAGAGTGGGGGTATAACCGTGTCAGGTGTATTTCAGAGTATCTGGATGTTGTATTCTCCAAATGTCCGTTAATTGGGCTAATTCCATAAATGTCTCACTTTCTCATGTGTATGTTCATTCGCCCCCCTTTATCGAGTCGAGGGTTTATAACAACATTGAAATCTCCAGCAATGATAAGATTGTCTATCTTCATATATGCTGTTATATCAAAGAGAATTGAAACAAATTATGGTTCATCTTTATTTGGCTAATACATATTGACTAATGTAACTGTATGTACTCCGACAGTCATGTTAAATATAAGAAATATTCCATATTTATCTTGTACTCTTTCGTAACTTTGAATCCCTGCTTTGTTTTTATTAATACGCAGACTCCTCTGGCTTAATAAGTACCATGGCTTAAATAAATTTGATTACCAAATTCAGATCTCCACCTACTTTCACTTTACAGGTTCCTGTTGGTTTCTTGCAAAATATAAACATCAAATTATTTTCTGTTTCAGCAATGAAATCATTTTCTTCTCTTTCTATGGCTACCCAAACCTCTCACATTTAATGAAGCAAATCTTACAAGTGCCTTTACTAAACATAACTATTTTGAAATCACTAACTTCAAATGTCCATTTAATTTGGCCCCTTAGAAAAAACTCGTGGCCCTCTGATATAATTTGAATAATACATATAAAGGCAATTTCCTCATCATAATTTAAGGATATTTTGTAAACATTGCATGAAATACTAGTGTGTTATGTGGAATACATCTAAACAATTTTACTTATATAAACAAAAGAAAGTGAACGTAACAAGACACTACACTTGTAAACGCAGTAAATATAAAGCATATCAGGAACACTTCCAGGAATCCGTGCACAGTGGATTCTACCTTTTGAAAGTAGCAAAAAGTGTATATTATGTGGTGTGGCTACTTATTAACCTAGGGAATGCTCATTCACTTAATTCATTTCTGAGAAAACATTTTTAACAGCATGGGAACACCCTTCATGTTTAATTAATGTTGCTCTGACATATAGACTTACAGTTAATGCAAATACCTCAGTAAGTACATAATGCAGAGTCTACCAAACGTCTCCTGAATACTGTCGAAAGGAAGAACGGATTACCCAACAAAACATCTAAATAAAAAATTACAGTTGATTTTAACACCAAATTAGGTTCAATTAAAATCCTTATCCTATATCAAATGGGTGAATGGATAGCTTACAAATATATTTCCATCATTGTGTCATAACATATGAAAAAGAAATGAAGAGTTGCTGTAAACAGTAAATATAGCATAACCTCATATATATCTACATTCACAAATGACCAATGAGTCGGATATATGATGAGCTGGTTCATCAGTATTTGAACTTTGTATGGTGGCAGATATAACACATGTCCATTGACAAATGTGAGGAAGAATGTAAAGGATGACACAATTTGTGTCATAAATGAATAAATTCATCAGTGATAATTATCATTATAAATAAAACGTCATTTCAAATATAAGAGAAAAGTGTTAATACTTGTATCGAAGGGTGCTATACAATGGATAAAACTATAAGTAATAAATGTAACAAACATAACCTTTAGTGATATTTATGAAGAATTGGTTCAACCATTATAGTGTGCACATTGTATGGTGACAACGAAATGTCGAGGATGACATAACTAATATCCTACAAAGGATAAAGCTAACATGAATAAATATAACTATAACTTACGTCACCTTAAGTCACATCTACGAAGACTTGGTTCACATATTTAAGTTTGGATTTTGAATGTGACAAATAAAACATGTCAATTCAAAAATGAGAGATAAATATTTGAGGATTACATCACTGGTGTCTTAAAAAGGATAAGATAATCAGTGATAATTGATATATATCGCATGCATCACCTTTTGTCATATCTTTGTAGAATTGGTTCACAAATTTTAGTTCGGATTGTGTGTGGTGACAAAAAAGATTAAAAAAGAGGAAAAAAATGATACCTTTGGTGTATCAGAATTAATAAAGCATCAGTGATAAATATATGCATTAATTTTGGTCACATCAATGAAGGCTTGGTTCACACAATTTAGTTTTAACTTTGTATGATGACAAATAAAACCTCTTAATTTAAAATGACAGAAAGAGTAAAGGCTGACACCATAGGTGTCATACAATATTATGCATTAAGCAGTCAATGACAAATATTACATAGACCACTTTTGGTCACAGCTATGAAGAATTGGTTCACATATCTTTAGTATAGTGACAAATTAACATGCCTATTCAAAACTGAAAAAAAGGAGTTAAGAATGACAACACTGGTGTGTTTCAATGGATACACCAATCAGTGATAAATATAGCATGCATTCTTTTTTTTTCTATTTTTAATTTGTCACAATTTTTTGTTTGTTTTGTATATTGTATAGTAGCGGATAAATATGCTCATTCAAAAATGAGAGAAAGAGTTAAGGATGAAACCACGAGCGTCATACAATTGATAAAGCAATCAATTAAAATATACATCACTTTTAGTCATCTATGAAGAAATGGTTCATAAGTTTTTTTTAAGGTTGTACGGTGTCAAATAAAACATGTTCCGGTTAGGCGGGCAATACTCAGGTGGATAAACCAGGATGGGTTTACCCGGGTTATCCAATTAGTCTTAAAATCAACATGCCGGTTTTATGGGTTATATGATATGGCCTTTTCTAAAAACTTTTCGTGTTTATATGTAATTTTTAAATGTATAAAGTAGTGTAATATATGGTATCATATAATTACAAATTAATATATTTACATATTGTCATATATTTACAAATTAATATCACTGTTTACATGTGGCGGAATTGTAAAGAATCAGGTCATTAAATGTGCATAAAAGTAAATTTAGATGAAAGTGTCATCAATTCTCTATGTCAGAGTTCCTTATCAGAGCCCTATGGAAAACAAGCTTGGATGACTTAATTTTCACAGCCAATTTAATGTGCACTGCTTTCCCATTCTGTATAGATAACAAGATAAGGTACATTGCATTGACATAGGTAATACATCATGGCTAGTAAGTCATGGCAGCCTGGCAGGAGATATTTCAATTGTATGAAGGTTAGTGAAGAATCCCTATCACACCCACCACTTAACAATTTAAAATGCACTAGTCTTTCCTAAGCCTGGCCATAAATACTGGTCACAATAGAGGTTGTTGTGTTCACTGCACTAGCTGGGCAGCTTAATCAGCAGGTAATCGATCTCCTTTAGGCGAGATCATTCGCAAACATGGTATCAAATATTACTTATATGCTGATGATACACAGCTTTTTCTTCAGTTACAATCATTTGGTCTTTCAGATGAATCAGCATTCACAAACTACAAATATGTGCACACGAAATTATAGATTGATGTGTCATAACAAACTAAATCTCAATGATGTTAAACCTCTATTTTTGGTTATTGGAACCAAACAGCAACTTAAACATGTGGCCCATGGGCCACGACGCTCAGCTGAATCATGCATAACTAGATGACACCACAGCTAAGAAACTAATTTTGTCGGTCTGAAAAATAGAGAAAAAAATTGCATAGAAACTATAGTACAGGCAGTCCGTCAAATCACAAGAGCATTGGCTGAGGCATGGAATGTCTCCTGATCTGTCGGCCCTCATATCTGCTTGCATCGCAGATGGCAAAGTGTGGCAAGACTTAGGAAGTACCAGCTTTTGCAGAAGTGTAATATGTCATACTCATAAATACATGTAAAAATACACAACTAGATGACACCACAGCTAATTAAGAAACTAATTTTGTCAGTCTCAAAAAGTTCTCAGTCCAACCGTTATTATTTGTCTGGTTAACAGACGACCACATCTTTGAAGGTTTCAAAATAGAGAAGAAAATTCGTTGAAATTGGAAAACAATACAGGTAGTGCCACCATTCCTGCGGAAACCGAAGAAGGAGTCCATGATCAATATGCATGCAAAGAATCATGCTGATCAATGCATTATTTATTCACCTACTGGAGCTTGCTTTTGTATTAAATTTGTAATTGTTCTGAGGGGTACTTCTTAGCCCCATTGCTCAAAGAATATGGATAACAGAGACATAATTTCACAGAGATATATTCATGAACCTCCTTTGATATCAAGTTAGAAGATTCCAGGTCCAGCGGTTACGATTTGCGCCCTGTTATCATATAAAAGTTTCATTGCAGGTCTAAAAAGAGAAAACAATTCGTAAAAATTGGAAAAATATACAGGTGGCGCCACCAATCTGCAGGAAGTGATGGATCATCATGATAAATATTTGTGCAAACAATCATGGTGATTAATGCTGTAGCTATTCACATAATTGAGCTTTTGTATAAAAAATTTGATGATTCTGAGAGGTATTTCTGAGCCCCATTGCTGGAAGAATATAGGTAACAGAGATCTTATTTCTAGATTCAAAGGAGATCTTTTATAGACCTCCCTGGATATTAAGTTTGAAGATTCCAGGTCCAGTGGTTACGATTTGTGCCCTGTTAAAAGATAACAGTTTCATTTCAGGTCTGAAAAAAAGAGAAAAATTCGTAAAAATTAGAAAAAAATTCAGGTGGCGCCACCAGTCTGCAGGAAGTGATGGAACATCCCATGATCAATATTCATGCAAAAAATCATTGTGATCAATGCAGTAGTTATTCAGATACTTGAGCTTTTGTATAAAATTTTGCATTATTCTGGGGGGTACTTCGGAGCCCCATAGCTCGACCAATATTGGTAACAGAGACCTTATTTCAAGTTTTCAAGGAGATTTTTCATGGACCATCTATAAGATTCCAGGTACAGTGGTAACGATTTGTGCCCTGTTAACCGCCGGACGGCCAGATGGCCGGACGGACGGCGGACAAAGAATGATCACAATAGCTCAGATGACTAACAGTCAGCTGAGCTAAAAATATTTTTTTTATTCGGGGGGGGGGGGGGGGATAGCCCCATAGCTCAGAGGATATGAGTTACAGAGATCTAACTTCAAGTTTCCATGGAGATTTTTACATGGACCTCCTTGGATGTCAAGTAAGATTCTAGGTCCAATTTTAACCATTTGTGCCCTGTTAACAGACAAACATATCTTAGATGGTCTCCAAAATAGAGAAAAAAAATTGTAAAAAATTAGAAAAAAATCCAGGTGGCGCCACCAGTGTGCAGGAACTGACAATACTCTCCATGATCAATATCCCTGCAAAAAATCATGGTTGTCAATGCATTAGTTGTTCAGATACTAGAGCTTTGTATTGAATTTTCCTTTATTCTGAGAGATACCTCGGAGCCCCATAGCTTGTAGGATATGCATAACAGAGACCTAATTTTAGGTTCCAAGGAGGGTTTTCATGGGCCTCCCTGCATGTCAAGAGAGAAGATTCTAGGCCCAGTCGTTACGATTTGTGCCATGTCAACAGATGACCGCATCTTAAGAGGTCTCAAATATAGTTGAAAAAGTTCGTTAAAATCGAAAAAAAATCCAGGTGGCGCCACCAGTGTGCAGGAACTGACAATTCTCTCAATGATCAATATCCCTGCAAAAAAACCATGGTTGTCAATGCATTAGTTGTTCAGATACTAGAGCTTTGTATCAAATTTTCCTTTATTCTTAGAGATACTTCGGAGCCCCATAGCTTGTAGGATATGGGTAACAGAGACCTAATTTTAGGTTCCAAGGAGAGTTTTCATGGGCCTCCCTGCATGTCAAGAGAGAAGATTCTAGGTCCAGTCGTTACGATTAGTGCCCTGTTAACAAATGACCGCATCTTAAGAGGTCTCAAAAATAGAGGAAAAATATTCGAAAAAATAAAAAAAAAATACAGGTGGCGCAACCAGACAGCACAAACTGATTAAACATTTCCTGATCAATATCTATGCATAAAATCATGGTAATCCATGCAATAGTTGTTCAGTTACTTGAGCTTTTGTATCAAATTTTCGAGTATTCTGGGGGGTACTTTGGAGCCCCATAGCTCAGAGGTAATGGGTAACAGAAACCTAATTTCAGGTTTCCAAAGAGACTTTCCATGGGTCTCTCGGCATGTTAAGAGAAAAGTTTCTAGACCCAGTCTTTACGATTTGTGCCCTGTTAACAGATGACTGCTTTTAAGAGGTCTCAAGAATAGAGAAAAAAATCCTAAGAATCAAAGAATACGGGTAACAGAGACCTAATTTCAGTATTCCAAGGAGATTTTTTATTGACCTCCCAGGAGGTCAAGTTAGAAGATTCCAGGTTTGGTGGTTACGATTTGTGCCTGGTTTACGATATTATGATTAGGAAAACTACCATTTATCATGGAAATACCGCCAAAAACCTTGGTGTCATATTTGATAACAATATGGACATGGCAGCTCATATCAACAATATTTGTCGATCACCCTTTTTTCAACTAAAGAACATTTATGATATCTTAAATATCTTACTAAATCCAGCATTGTTCATGCATTTATCTCGTCCAGCATAGATTGCTGTAACAGCCTATTTTATTTCGATTCATATTCAGAAACGTGACCAGAACGCTGCTGCTAGGCTTGTACTTGGGATGAAGAAGTATAAAAACTTGTTCAGCTACATCGGTTACCGATCCAGTTTAGAGTTATGTTTAAGCTGTTACTGCTGACTTATAATTCATTACACGGTTTGGCTCCACATTATCTGTCTGAACTGTGGAATATACGGATGCCTGTACGATCACTAAGATTATTTATGCCACTATCAAGGCTTCTGACCTGTTCTGATCGCGTTTTTACAGTTGCTGCTCCAAAACTATGGAATTCTATCCCTGAAGATATTTTTTCTGCTTACGCCATCTCGGCAATAAAAAAGAACCTTAAAACATACCTTTTTAGAGTAGCATTCTCTTAAAGTTAATTTGTCAATTGTAGTTGGATATTCTCTTTTGCATTTCAGCATCAATTTCGTAACTTGATTTTACAGTTTAGCAGATCCAGTAGTTACGGAATGAGATTTTGGACTATTTTTTTTATTTTTTTTATTTGGAAATTAATAATGTAGTAAATAATCAGTTATTTTAAACATAAACTCTTTCCTTGGGTAGTGTTAGCTTAATGAAGTAACTTTATAAACATTTTTATATGGACCTAATTAATCACATTTGGATAATTAATTAGCTTTGGTTACGGAATGATTCAGAGAAATCTCACTTTTGTACTTTGAAGTGAAAACATGAAAAACTCTGTGAAATTGCAGAGAATAAAATATTTTTACAGGAATGTTTAACAGACAACGTGACGATAGTTCATATACAAGTAAATTTATTTAAAATATGAAAATAATTGAAATATTTAACATTTAATTGGTTACGGATTGGCAAAATCGAGATAACGGAATGACTGCCTGTGATGGCATGTTGGGCAAAAATATAACACGTCCTTTTCTATAAAGCACTGGTGAAATCCTTCCTTATATAACATATATTAATTTACTTCCTCTTGAAGAAGAAGTTCATCAGCTGATTTTATCATTTGAGTGAATAAATGTAAGCTTGATCATTTGTTTCCTGACAATAGTTGCTGTACTAGATGGATCTGGAAAAAGGAAAATGTCAGTTTGCGTGTCTTATCTTTAAAAAAATGGGACAAGGTTTTCAACATTCTCATCGCAAAATCTGTTAACGTGGGCAACAAACTGTCAGATTGATTGCTGGTCAATAGTGATATACCTGACAAGAATATAATCACCATGTGTAAATGGATCCTCTTTCTGGGATGAACCTATCAAAGTACACCCAGGTTGGCATCGTTTGTCAACCACTGATTCGTCTTTAAAGAGAAATGTAAGATGCTTCTCAGCAAAGGAGTAAGGAGCATATTGCACACAGTACTTTGATACCACTTTTACGTTGTGAGTTGCTTGAGTATTTGGCAAAGCTTTCATTCCATCCCATCTGTCATCAAAAGTATTTTTCAACAGTTTCAATCTGCTCACTAGATACATAAATCACCTTAATTATTTTGGATTTTAGTTTTGCCACATGCGTGAATGGTTTTCTGTCAACCTTGTTTCAGATATTCCAACCAATGTTTCATTCCAGAGCAAACGCTTGATGTTACCATCTTTATCATCTACCACACCTTTCCCGTGGCCTGTTGCAAAGAAATTCCATGGTAGCTGTATGCCAGCTGTTTCTTGCATTATTGTCAGTTTAAAAAAAAACACGTGTTGCCTGACTCTACTTACGATATCAATGCACTGATTAGAAAGTCAGGAGTAAGGAAACAGTGTTTTCTTTTAGCTGAGCTGTTTCCTGGGGGTCCCTCTGTTGGCTGCTCCAAATATATCTTCATTTAAAATGCACCTGAACTAACCATCTCCTCTAAAAGCATCAGTAGTTTACTCTCCTTTCTCCCCTCTGTAGTCATTACCGGTTTGTTAGCCAGCGTATCTTCCTTCTGTCCATTCCGCCAATGAACAATTGCTTCACTCAATATTGTTTTACTGCCTACGGTCGGGCCTCCGTCAAAGCCAAAAGCGTAAACTTTGTACTTTTATCCTGTGTTTTCAATATTTCAACTGGTTTGGTGGACTGCTTTGTTTCTTCTGCATAATAATATACAGGAATATAACGTTCCAGTGAAGGTGTTACTTAAAAAGGAATTTGCATTAGACATACAAAATTCACATGACACTGTTAAAAAATGAAAGGAATTAAACCCAAGAAAAATTTATATTATACATGGTTACATCAAACTGTTAAGCTGGCTCTTACAAGAATATTCCTATCTGGACAGGATTTGAGCCCGGAATACCGTCTCTTTTTTAACTCACAGAAATATATGTTCCTAGGTTCCTGGGAGACGAGCCAGCCTTACCTTAGTCATTTTCGGCTACCTTGGAAACGTATGGCGCCATACAAAATTATTTCTCCTCTTAAAGAGTGTACAGTGTACCCCCATATATAGACTTTAATGAGGCGGGAAAATAAGCTTGTGCTTTTCTCAGAAGCTCGCCTGTGTCGTATATACGTCCGATGTACCACCTTAGAGCCGTCATAATATATATATATATACATATACATATACATATATATATATATATATATATATATATATATATATATATATACCTAGGGTTCGTGGAAGGAATGTCCGTGAAAGTTGTCAGCGCCTTTGATCTGTAATCTGGCTCTTTAAAATGTACCCACCTCTCGTCAATTTAATTGAGCTTTCACATTCCCTGGTATCTGTGGCGGCTGACAAGAGACTTTACCACCACCCCCAGCAGACATCAAAGACCACAGTTCCAAAGTATTTCAGTATAAGATTTTCTAAAAGTTTACATATTGATCGTTGATCATGACCTTATAGTTATTATTTAGGACGCAGATAATAATTAAATTGCTTAGTATTACCTAATGCTTATCAACTACTTACGACATACATTGTCACTTCTTGCTGGCTTGTGACAAGCACCATCTTAGGTTACTTCTGTTTATCAGTCGCAAAATCCAAAGCTAACATAAGTGTTTTCAATTAATTCCTGCTAAAGTAGAAGTTTGAAACTAATAGAACTAAATTATTACTCGTTCAATTTCGCGTTATTTGCCCACATGCCATTATCACAATTTTCAATGTAAATACTATCTGCAAGTGTATTTTAAATATTTTATTTTGAACATACATATCACAATGTTTTCAGCTTGCCCAAAGGGTCGCTATGGGATCAACTGCCAATCGGAGTGTCACTGCAGTGACCAAGATAACACTTGCAATGGTACGACAGGCGAGTGCAAGTACGACTGTGATCCAAACTTCAAAGGACCTTTTTGCCAAGGTAGACATGTGTGAACATTCATATCCGTGCAAACGTTTTTTCCTAATATAATAGTTTCATAACGGTGTACATGATAAGCATGTCATCGAAATATTATTTTTCATCGATATCTGTAGCATGTTGTAGTAACATGTACCTGCCCACCTACCTTGAATAGTGTGGAAACATGTCGTACTATATTCATATAAAATATTTAAAACAGCATGCATAATATAAGACCTAAATAAGGGCATATTAACAATTTAGGTACAAAATGGATACTGAAATTTTTTTTTTAATTGTGGGCTCGTCTTGGAAGCTTAATAGTTTTAAAAATTATTAGGCCTTGACCTGGACACATTGCTTTATCATACATTGTTTACAAGATTACATATTGTTTACAGTACATATTTTACAGGATTTATCTCAGTGGTTTTTTGTTTGAACATTTTAACATGGCAGATTTCAAACCTGAGACATTTGTTGACGATCCCGACCCTGATCAACTTGAACAGTTGAAAAAAAAGAACAGTAGTTGCGTTTGGGACATCACTTAAGGCTAGGTGTAGAAAAACTTTGAGAAAGCCTGATATCAATGCTGAAATCAGTAATTGAAGAGACTGAAGTGTAAACATCAGGAAATGACAGCCTTACTATGTAATTAGAAATTTTAAAGTTGGAAATGCAACATGAGCTAGCATTAAAACAGTTAAAATTAGAAAAAGAAAAACAGAGAGAGATGAGAGAATATTCCAGCGGACGGAAGAAAGTTAGTAAGTGTGTGGGACCTATCCGATTGTCCAGTAATTTTAGGGATTCTACTATAACTAACTCTATACAATTTGTGCTGCCTGCCTCAAGTTATCTTTCTGTATTGTTACCAGAGCTTTACATTGGACTGTTATTCTCCGAGAGATTTTGTGTAAACTTTTCATCCGGCTTATACATTTTAGAGGACTTATCGCTGTGACAGTGGTACCAGGTACTGTGCACTTTGTTGTGTGATTGTGTGATTGTATTGATTTGTTGTTATACCGCTGTCACACTGTGTAATTGTATTTATTAAGTGTATTGTAATGTTAGGATTGTTTTAAGAATAAATTATAATTATTTGTTAACAAAAAACCACTGACTTCTTTATTCATTCCCCTAGACATTTCACGCTGCCTAGTGTTACAGAATCTGATTTTTTTATCTTCTTGACAAAATTTATGTTCATCACGCATACGTGATCGGTTGATATTAGGTTCTTTAGGATAATCGACATAGTTTTTTTTTTGGTTTGTTTACCCCATTAAAAACTAAATAAGAAAGGACTCTTAAAACTTACGACCCTTTAATCGAGTCTTTTAATATTGTACAAGAGAGGATCTATATCCGCCTCGTTTACAGATGCACAAGAAAAATGGGTAATGAAATCATTTGAGACAGACGTAGAATGCCAGAAGATTATATATTATTTAAGATGAATTTTGCAGCCAATTGAAATTCATAAAAATAATGTCGTTATGTTATTTTAATTCAAAATAATATATTATGAGAATCTTGCTTTCCTACTGCCAGATGTAGGTTGGTGGTTATTGTATTTAGCAATTTGTAAATATATATACATGGTCATCCTTCGTAGTTTCCAAAGTATAAAGCGGTATTTCTTTGTATTATTAGCTCAGCTGAATATAAGTCATCTGAGCTATGGCAATCATCCTTCTTTTGTCGTCTGTCCGGCCGTCTGGTTGTCCAGCCATCCGTCCGTTAACAGGACAGAATTCGTAACAGTTAGACTACTATGCCTACTTTCAGAGAGACCCTTGGCAAATCTCCTTGTAAACCTAAATTAGGTCATGGTGACCTGTATTCTGCGTGTTACTGACCAAAAACCATACACCCAGAAAGTCAGACAAGGTACAAATTGTATCGGTACAGCCGAGCAACATGTAACAGAATACCCAGGGAGATCTTAGAGACCATAAGGTAATAGTGACATATATCATGGAAGCTATGTGAAAGAACATGATTTGAGCATCCTATTAGGCGTAGACGAAGTTAGACGTAGAAATATATTTAGCATTTAGAGAGTTCCTGGTCAATCTAAATAAAGTCACCGTAACAAATTTGCTTAGGACAAATAAAAGAAGCATGATTTTGAGCACTCTGGAGGTCATACTTTCCATTGTTCAAAGTTCCTTAACAAATAATTTGCACCAGATAATAACATCAATCATAAATGAATCTATCGCCTGTCTGTTAAATTTAGCTGAGCGTCATGGCCCATGGGCCAATTGTTTTGAAGATTGTTGCATTTTCAAAATATTTGGAAGTTATTTTCGTGTACAGAGTATGAGGAGCATTTTTCCCGAACATGAACTTTGAAACTTGTAAAGGCAACCAAAATACATTAACAATGAAATGAAAGTTCACAGAACTCATGAATGCACCAAAAACGAGTCCGCCGGGAGATTTTCGGTGGGATGCCCCTACTCACGTTCGGCAGGTGCGGTAGTCACCGGTTCTGGTTAACACCTTGATATGAAATGAGAGGAAGCATGCACTATCTCAGTGTCAAATCCTCCTTAAACGAAAGGAAATTCGTCAGGTAGATATACTTAGTTAAGTTTGCATGTAGGAGAATTGAGAGGCACAAAGTGAACTAAAAGAGAACACTATATTTCCATTTTATATGAGAAAAAAAAACTTCTGTTGAACCTCTGAAAACAAACACCAGGTGTAAATACGCTCTTTCTTAGAGGAAAGGTTATGGTTATAAAACATTCAGTGGATCTAAAGGGGCTGTAGAAAGGAAACAAAAACTTGGTTGAAAGGAATTAGTATTATATTTAAAAATTTTAACATACCTTATTCAAGAAATATCACAAATTTATATTTATACGACCCGTGGTGTTTAAATAATGAACAGGAAATTGTTCCCCAGGCTGTTTGGGTCAACTCATTGTTCTGTGAGTTATGATACTAAATAAAAACAATATAAGAAAAGTATGTTCGGGTATATTTAAAAAAATATAAACGTTATACCCAACATATTTACCTGTATGTAGAAAGAGAAACACCTAATATACATTTTAGATCGGCTGACCGGTAGTCAGCTGACCTATAGAAATAAGCCATTTTCCCCTCATGTACCACGTCCGTTAAGACATCCATTTGCCTGTTCTGTTGTACGGCCGGTCCGTTTCCATTGATCGTAAAAGGAAAACAGGCAAGAAAGCACCGGTTCGAGTGCATTAAAAGTTAAAGGTGCCGAATCATCTACATTCTCCTGTGTATATTTTAATGATATGAGAGTAATGTTGGTTGTGAAAAGTTCCTATAAGGCCTTCCTGAAGGATGTGTGAACTTGTTTATCAACAACATGTTTGTAAACACAACAATGTTGACAAACGGAAAAAAACATGTTACTTAAGATGGTTATATATGCGGAAGAAGACAGGTCACTTGTTGCAAAACGGCATTTGCTTAGCTCTGGCTTATCTGACTTGCTACAAGATGCCCTTGTTAAATTTGGTTTGATTATTTTGGCCCACATATTATTAACAGTTTGATAAAAAAAAAAAAAAAACAAGCAGCCTGTTTGCCGTGATATCCACGTTTTCTGGCTTGTTTTTATGAAAGCATCAAGGGATTACATTCAGTTTATAAAGGTCAGATGGCTGATTGGGCCATTTTAAACTCCTGTAAAAAATCCATACAAAAAAAATTGATTTCTTAGGCAGTACTCTCTGGATTGTCAGGAAATTTGGTGTGCTTCATTCGTCTTTGCTGGTTCCAATTGAAGAATAAATCTTGCAATGCTTACAATGCCAACAATTTTACTTATTTCACTTGTATTTTTGAAAATTAAGAGGGAGCGGTATTAAAGAGCAGAAAGCCCATCGTTGTTGAGGAATTTAATATTTTTCATGTGATATAAACTTTTAAAAAATAATGGCAGACTGATTGTAGGTATTGCTTGAAAGATATACATATTTTTTTATGAGTATTTCGGGTATTTCACTTATTTTGTACATTTAAGCGAATACTTTCTATACGATGATTCCTTCATAAGAAATGGTGAAGAATGTCTGGATGACAGAAAATAGAAAAAAAATAGCCTTGAACATTAGGGGGCATTGTATTTTATAGGGTACATCAGAACATTTGGCGATGCCTTCCATGCTTATTATGAATATCGTTTTGTATATTTTGAAATTGTGTTAAATATATATCTTTAATGTGTTTGTGGTACATATAATGGTGCTTACTGGTTTAGTTGACATATCCAAGAAGACCATTTCCATTTGTAGAATGTACTGTCGGTAAATATGGAATTTACTGTGAGAAGAACTGTTCAGCAAAGTGCAAGGAAGCATGTGACAAAGAGACCGGAAACTGTATAGAATGCAAAGATGGATGGCACGGCGCGCAATGCCGGGCAAAGTGTCCAAACCTTTGTAACGGTAGATGTAATAAGACGACTGGCAAATGTAAATCATGCAAAAGAGGGTTGTACGGTGACTTTTGTAATATCACATGTCCAGTCAACTGTACGAAAATACATGGTTGTGACAAAAAGCGTGGAATATGTAAGCAGTGCCCGGATGGAAGCTATGGAGATTTATGCACAGAGTTCTGTTCGTCAGGCTGTGAAGGCAAAGTATGCAACAAAACAACCGGCGCTTGCATCAACGGATGTCGACCTGGACGTTTCGGTGAGACATGTGACAAAATCTGTCACTGTGCTAACGGCAGTTGTGAACGAGACGGTAATTGCCCTGAATGTTCACTTGGATACTATGGATACAGTTGTAACGAAAGGTGTTCCCACAATTGTAACAGTATGAAGTGCTACAAAGATGACGGTAGCTGCGATAAATGCACCTCTGGTTACCATGGGTCACACTGCAGAAAAAACTGCTCTAGAAATTGTGTAGATTTTTGTAAACAAGACGGAGAATGTTTAGGGTGTAAAGAGGGATATTACGGACATAACTGCACGAACATTTGTCCAGAGAGCTGCACCAACAGCACCTGCGAACAATTCAGTGGAAATTGTATTGGATGCAAATTGAAATACCATGTACCAATTTGTACTGAAACATGTGGAGAAAACTGCAAAGGAAACTCGTGTTTTCAGTCGAATGGTTCATGCATCGAATGCAAGACTGGGTATCACGGGGCCACGTGTGACTCACATTGTTCAGAAAACTGCACAGACGAAGGCTGTTCAAAAGGCACAGGTGAATGTATCGGATGCGATTCCGGGACATATGGCTCTCATTGTCATGAGCAATGCCCTTCCGGATGTAAAAATAAAGAATGTTCAAGAGAACTTGGGGAATGTCAGGCTTGTGTCGCAGGGTTTTTCGGGCCTTCCTGTGACCAGTCATGTCCGGTTAATTGTGGAAATAAAACATGTCAGCAGGACAGCGGCCTCTGTCTGACCTGCATTGTGGGTTTCTATGGGCGATGGTGTAATAGCACATGCAACGAGGGATGCAGCGCGCCCTGTGCCATCAATGGAACTTGTGCCTGTAAACCAGGATATAAGGGGCCCTCGTGTGCTGCAGGTAAGGTTTTATGGGGAAAATAATATTTAAAGAGATGTTTACCTTTCAGTTGGGCCATTAGGTTGACATGATCACTTACAGCAATCCATTTTTTAACAAAGAACTTTGGAATTAGGGTACTGATTATCTTCTTTAACTATACATTAGGCTGAACTTCCTCTGTCTGGTAAGTGTCAATGTCGTATGGTCATTAAAGAATGAAAATGTAATGCGCCTAGCATTTGTGTGCTTGTCCCCTCTCGCTTTCAGACAACGACGCTTGCACTGAATTTTTCCCGGGCGATAGAAGTCCCAAAAAATGTCCAAGCGCATATAATAATTATACAGGTAAAGGGGAAAATGTCTACCAGGAGAAACCACCTGAAAATACATTTATCGATTTGCCAGCGGTAACAAATTCTTCTGCACATAGACACTTTTCATACAATACGTACAGTTGTTTCCATCTCAGAGTAGTTTTTATTTCTTTCCTGTTCCAAAACTAGCATAAATTACTTCTATGTCTGAAATGAAACATGACATTTGCTTTGCTAAAATTAAGATGAAGTTTAACTTTAGGCCACGCACCCATTCCAATATGCTGGCGGACCCTGAACGGCATCAGTCATTGAGGAAATTGAAGGCAAAAGGCACACTGCACTTAAGTTACTCATACCAGGTCTACATCATCATCGTGCGTACAATCAATGTAGACATGTGATCAGAATACATATACAATACAAACGAGCTGCCAAGAAAAGGACAAGACGTCCTCCAAGCCTTGACTGTTGTTTAAAGGATTATTACGGAAATTAGGACTTGGTCAAAAGGTGTATCATCTCCTTATTATCGCAATGTCCAAACATAAACCGATGTGAGACGTTGTTAGAATAATAAGAATAATCATTTGCCCATTCACTCACTCAATTTTGACTGAGGTCTCCCAAATATTTCAAACGGAAGTGACATGAAAAACTGACAGAAAATGTGAAGCAACAATCAGAAAAGAGTCGCATCAGATGTACAGCTAATAACATCATACTTAAAGGAATTCATCTACATCATGCGGAAAGAACACTTTTAAAATTTATGAAGAGAGGAGCAAGGGGAATTGATGAAAGGCAGCAACACCGAGGGCATGACTCAAAAGAAATTCAGGTGTCACAGCATAAAGAGCTAAGCTGGCTTCAGGCCTGTTACCCTGTTTATTACGAACTGGGCCACGAGTGATGTTACAATCCTGCAAGTTATACCAACGTGTCCGGAAAAGAGAATGAATAGGATCTGATGTGGAAATACGGGATGAAGTCATCGACCTAAATCAGGTCAACCTAAAACAGTGTTTTCTTCACAGACCTTTTTAACCAATTTTATCTTTGGAGCCAAGTGAGCACAGGTGAATAGTTGTCTGATATTACACACTTTAACTTGCAAAAGATGTTGAGGAGACATATGCGCTATTCAATAAACGTGATCATACACTTGTGTGAATTAGTGCGGTCGGAAAAATTCCTCATACATTGGTTATAAGCCAAATATATTTTACAGTTATCAAGGTTTGAAAATAGAACAAAGTATGGAGAAAATATTTTAGAATGAACGTTGTTTTTCTGTTATTGTTTTCGGCTAAGGTATTATTTGTCGGTTTCATCCAGTGAACAATCTGTAAAGCTTATCAAAAGAGTAGTTAATTTAAGGAAAATATATGGGTTAAGCTGTTAACCCTAGTTAATGTTAAATGGTTGCCATTGTGCTTATATGCAAAGGAAGACCTAGTGTAGTGTCGCATAATGATGTGGTTCTTGTTATATTTACTTTTATATATCAATAGTATAGGGACAAATTCAGTCTTACAAGGTACTTACTGTATTAAAAAAGATTATTTTATATGTCTTACAAATTTGTTAAATCACCTAATGTCTTCAAATATAATTTGGTATTAGTTTATTATTCATGTTTTTGTGTTCTGTCGAACTAATGTACTAGTTTTACCTTATTTTGACAAAATATTATTTGAACACAAACTAAAAACGTTAAATAATTCTGACAAATATTATTAGTAAAAGCCCGTTAATATTTCACTTTTAAGTATTTTTTTTGTAACACGTCGATGTATGTATGTATCAATTTGTAATTTTCAATCAATATTCGTATTCTATAAACTTACCTGTAGCTATCCAATTAAGCAAATAAATGAAAGCTTGAAAACAAGGTAAGAGACTTTCATTCCTCATATGAGATAAATCATAATATGACAATATGACCGGCTCAGGGGAAGAGCACAGGGCTCAAAGCCGGGAGATCGTAAGTTCGAATCTCAGCAAAGGCCGTGAGATTTTCACGGTCGGCTCAATCCCAGGGCGAGCGCTCTGCAGGCTTAATGGGGAGACTGTGCCAAACACGCCTGATTCGCACACAAACGAGTGCGCAGTTTGGGGGTTCCTCGGTGTGATGACCCAGACAAGGGTATAAGCCACACCCAGTCCTATCACGTAATCCAAAACCGGAATGGAATGCTGCAGATGATCATACTTAATTAAGGAAGCATTACAAATGGAGGCAGTTACCTCCACCAAAATGAATCAACAAGTACAACAATATTAGATAAACCATTTTCATTGCAATGTTATAGTCAACAGATTACAACATATTTTAAATATTTGACACACATTAATTTATCCGCCTAATAATGCTACCAGCAGTGCTGCTTTGAATATAAACTGCTGCCACAAAATAGTTGTGAGAAAGCATAATTAGCAAAACTATAACAATTCTAACTTGTGACAATCTATTTCATTTGCAGAATGTGCTGACGGTAAACATGGATACTACTGTAGCCAGAACTGCTCCCTCGGATGTAATGGGACATGCAACAAGTCGACTGGAAACTGTTTAAAATGCAAAGATGGGTTGTACGGCGACAAATGTAACATGACGTGTTCGCAAAACTGTAATAGCACATGTAAAATGAAGAGCGGCAACTGCAACTGGTGCAAGGCCGGATACTACGGTGACAAGTGTAATTTTACGTGTCCAACTAACTGTACCGCAAGACACGGTTGTTCCAAAAATACCGGAAACTGTTTAAACTGCATTGAAGGAAACTATGGAAATAAATGTTCAAAGCTCTGCTCTCCTGGCTGCGATGGAAAAAAGTGTAACAAAACAACCGGAGTTTGCATCAACGGATGTTTACCTGGGCGTTTTGATCTGACATGTGATAAGTTTTGTCACTGTGTCAATGGGAGCTGTGAACAAGACGGAAACTGTTCTGAGTGTACATCTGGATATTACGGATACAGTTGTAACGAGTCCTGTCCCCTAAGCTGCAACGGTAGAAAGTGCAGTAAAGGTGACGGTAGTTGTAGTGATTGTACCCCTGGCTACTATGGGTCACATTGCAGACAGAAATGTTCCGCTACTTGCGGAAATGGTTGTAAACAAGAGAACGGAGAATGTACAGAATGTGTAACGGGATATTATGGACACAACTGTACGGACACCTGTCCAAAGTACTGTAAAATGAACACATGTAAAAGGTTCAGTGGAAATTGTACTGGTTGTGCATTTAAATACTATGGGCCCAAATGTAATAAAACATGCCCGGTAAATTGCACAAACGATGTCTGCTCACAAGACACAGGTGCATGTACTGAATGCGTCGCTGGATCGTATGGAAACTTCTGTTCCCAGGCGTGTCCTGACAAATGTGGAAATCGAACGTGTTTGCAGGAGAGCGGCCATTGTCTTACCTGTCCCGACGGTAACTACGGAAACACATGTGGCCAGAAATGCGCAAAAGGATGTTATGGCCCATGTAAAAAAGATTATGGGTCGTGCAAATGTCAAAAGGGATATACGGGCAAAAACTGCACTGAAGGTAAGAACATTTCAGTTATAGTTGTTTAACTTTCAGACTGATGCATTGATTAGGCCTACAGCACACTCGGAATGCATGTTTCAAATTTTAGGACAGGCACGATTTAGGTATTTTGATAGGATTCTTTACATTTGGTTGGTTTACATCAAATGGAGGACGTACAACTTGATAAAATTCATCAGTATGGTTTCGAAAATGTTTTCTTTTAGTATTACTCATTATTAACACAAGTTCTATCCTGCATTATATGTTATGAATCAGGTACAGATATGAAGGACTGGCAGTGCTTATGTATGCACTCCCGACGTGCAATATTGAACCCGACCGTCAAGGTACTGGTAGATACTGCGGGATTTGGACGTGTAATACACTACGTGCCAAAAAAGGCGGATTAACAAAGCACGACACTCAACCCGCTCAAATTTGCATACTTTATGAACATCTAAATGCCGATACTGGACACGCCTATTAATTATGCTTTGCGACATAGAACAGGTTATCTGTGTTAGGTTTTTCGGTATTTTGACTCTAAAAACTGTACTTACCTGGTGTGTCAGGCAATACAGTATTCTTACTCGTGATGTTAAACAATCATACATGTTACACGCGCTAACAGATTCTTACTCCTAAACTGAACAATTCTCTCCGTTATATGGGTTACTGAATTCTGACTCTCAATCATTAACATATCAACCAGTGATAGCCGACACAAGAATTTGACTCGTATTTAAGAACACGCCTGTGTCTTCTTATAGGCGTTACTGAGTTTTGATTTGTGAAAGTGAACTCTCCTAGCTGTACTAGGCTTTATGAAATTAGGACCTGTGTTTTATTGATCTCGCCTGGCTGTAAAAAAACCATATGGAATTCGGATTTATTATATGTAATACCTATCAGTGTCGCTGACAACACGACTCAGTATAGGCACTTATATTAAGCTGGTAAGCCTAACTTGAGTCGTGATACAAGCCATATTGAGGAATGCATTGCATTGCGGTCCATCGCGGTCTTCCTCCATGTGGCTGCAAACACCCTATAATATAAACATTGTGCTACGAATGATAAATTACCACAAATGAGTACATGTGAACTCGCAGCACAAAATGAAATTCTGCCTCTATGGTAAAGAGACATTTCCTGTATCGGGTACAAGTTGGCTGCGTCCATTAAATTGTGCCAGCCATGCTAGTATTCACGCGGTCAGAAATTCAACAAACATGCAGAGGGATTTACCAATATGCTGAGGATATTTTCTCGCTCACGTTAGGTGTTGCTAGAAGGTATAGAAAATAATAACGATTGGTCTGGTTTATATCAAACGACAACGTACTAGTAGGCCATGAGGCTTTGTGTAATTCGTAGTGGTCATACTGAACACCTCCAGCTGTGATAGGTGTTACTCAATCCTATATTTTGCTGTGTTACTTAGACATTACATAAATATTATGTGATAAGACACATTAGTATCTACGTCAGGTATTACTGAATTCTGACCATAGATAATAGTCCAGAAATTGATACATTATGTGATACTCTTCGACATAACGTAAATATGATACTGGACATGAGTAACTATGTCAAATGTTATTAAATTCTGACACGAGATATAACTGGAGATGCCTGACATTTTGTGATGTCACAACATTCTGACTCGAGATAGCATTCGTCGTATTAAACATGTTTTGCTGTTTAGGACATCACGTAATTCTGATGAAAGTTGTTTAAATAGGCTTAATGTATCAGGCGGTTTGTAATTTTGAATAAATATTATTCGAAATGTAAAAATTCCATGGCTGTATCAGACCCTAAAAACTAAGTTTGTATATGCACATACTATTACTTTTTAGAGACAATGTCGGCTACAAAGGTGGCAGTTGGCGTTATCTTTGCGATCCTGTTGTTGCTGGTGATAGTGCTCGTCATATACTACATAAGGTAATATTTTTTTATATATTGCTCGTCATATTCTACATTGGCTGATATATATCTTATCCTACAAGAGGTAAAACTGTTATATGTAGCCAGTCATATCCTTAACAGAGTAAAATTCACTTCCTATAGAGCTCATTTTATTCAACAATGGGTAAAAGCTGATATATATATATATATATATATATATATATATATATATAACATATTCTGCAACATTTAAAATTACCTATCAAAACTTCATATTTAACTCATGTAAAATTTTTTATACAACTTATCATATTTATACACCATTAAAATACTAAACATATATGGTCATTTTCTACTTCAGGTTTTGCTTCTTTATATGACTGATCATTTGACTGAATTAACCGCTTTTTTTCTTGTAATATTCTATATAAGTAACCTATTAGACATACATAAAAGTAAACTGTTAGATATAAATTTTGCATATCTTCCTACATTAAAAACATTGCAATACCCAACAGTCCATATTTGATTAAAAGGAGAAATGTAACACTTGTATTCTACATCAGCTGCAAATAAAAAGAAAACTTAACATTAATGGCCAAAGTCTACATAAGCCAAATATTGATGTGAATAGCTGGCCTGTCGCCGTATTTTACATCAGGTAAAACCATTATATAAAGATGGTCGTATTCTAAGTCAGGTGCGAAATAAAATTTGAAATGCGTGTGTATTTTTCTCATCCGAATTACCCAACTTCATGAATAACTCTCTCTCTCTCTCTCTCTCTCTCTCTCTCTCTGTGTGCGTATGTGTCATACTTTACGAGTCTGCCCTGTTCACATTTACGCTAGTATTTCATTTCGGAATTTTCATACAACGTAAACTGTTTTCAAATAATCGTTTGAAATAATCACTTATTTGAAGAGTAAGGATATTGAAAAAAAACATATCTAAACTTTCGTCAGCTATGCAGAACACCCTGTAAAAAGGTTTCAGTATGTAGTATGCAAGGTAATTGCTTGTATTCCTTAATATTCTGTGTTGTTAATTGTAGGAAATTAATTAAAAATATATCTTACCGTAGGAGGAAGAGAACTGCTGAGACAGACAAGGACAAGAATAACTTGGAGCTAAAATGCAATGCAGGTATGGGGCATATTTAATCTTTAATGCCTATAATTATCCTAAGTTGTTGGAGGGGATGTTGTAGCACCTCCGCCCATGCTTCCGTGACAAGGTCACAGGGTCCATTTCTTGAAAAGGTTTTTGGACGCATATAAAATCAAAGATTTCTTCCCGACCCTTCCATCTTTCATATATGGGTCACATCACAACAAACGAAAAGTCAAACTCCTCTCGAGGTCACAATATCAAAGGTCAAGGTCATAGGATAATTCTACTAATTCCACACCAAGCTTATATTTTAATAAAAAAAAGTCTACTTATGCCACCTTTGGCAGGGGATGCTCCGCTTTGCGGTGCCCTTGTTAGTTTACACTTTAACAACTATGCGATCAGGATAAAAATCCCAACTAGATGTGCAATGGTGATTTATATGGGATTGAGTACAGACCCTTTTCAAGGTTCATCCTGCGGGCATCGCCTAAAAGAATCTTAAGGTTTAATCTAGAACCTCAAATATACTTCGATGACAAAACCTGACGTCTGTATCAGCAAGTTACGTAAAAACTTGTTCTCACACGAATGAAAAATGATGGGATGGAACAAATGACGATTGATAATGTGTCATTTGTAAATAATGAACAAAATTATCTGTAAAGACCATCAGATAGCAGCACTTATTCTAATAAACGTTTAGAATCAAAGCCTCGGGTGTCTCAATCAGTTGGTCTCAGGTGTTTCTTTCAGACATCTGTTTTCACTAAACATGTAATGATTCCTATATTTCGAAAAATTCCCACATATCAGAGGATTTTCCATCATAATACCGGCCTCCAATCTACCTATTTGTCCGGCCGATTTGTGACCGGCAGGAAAACCTGTAGGATTGATGGATGTGAGGGTGATGCCGGCAGGCTTGTTTAAAAATCCGACAGGAAAAATCGGCTACAAAATTCCTTGACAATATCCAGCATTTCCCGGTCAATTTTTGTCCGGAAAATTCGGCAGATGTGATTACGGAATAAAAAAATTCTGCGAAAAATCGGCCGGAAAAATCAGTAGATTGTAAGACGGCTTAAGGTCTACTGTTTAACGTTTACTTTTTATCAAATCTAATATTTAATAAAAATGTTAGGATGGAGAAACTTAGAATAGTTACCCTTTTATATATATATAAGGACAAGTCATGATAAACATTTTACTACGATGCATATTGATAATGCTTGTTTCATTTTCATTTATAGAGGAAAACATGTACGTGAACTTTCGTGACGGCCAAGCGAACGAGGCTGTCGCAAACGATCAAGAAGAAGCTTTGTATGACGACACCAGTCTATTGTTTGACAACAGGGCGCTTCCTGTGGACTCGTTGCCGGACTTCGTAAAGTATATGCACCAGCGAAATTGTGGGTTTGAGGAGGAATATAAGGTAGTGTGGAGTTAACATGTGATCAACTCATAATTAACACTTAAAAGGCCTGCATGGTGAATTAATTTCCGTGTATTTTACTATTAGATCTATCATAATTTTTTAAAGAATAAATCGACAAAAAGGTCTCTGGAGCCTCATGAATGGGATGTCTATATAAATTATTACTCTTCCCCGCACATTTAAAACAAATTTTAATTCTCAAACTATTAAAGGTATAAGATTGGCGTTTGTATGACATTCCTCATATATTCACATTATGAATAAACTATATATAGAGCCAACTAAACGTCATATCCTAAATATAATTCAAGTAAAACCTATAAAATGCCTATTAATGTCAAATCTAAGGTACCCAATTCTAAATATAGTACCATATCTCTACCACTACCATCGGAAGCATAATGCAGAAGCAGCCTCTGTTTTAAGTACATTTACATATAATATATCAGGTACTGATCGGAATGGTATAACAGTATCTCTTCTTTATTTTCTCTAGACCATTAAGAGTGGTCCGACTAAGGAATGGTCCATCGGAATAAATAAGGAGTTGCAGGCGAAGAACAGATTCAAAAACATCATCCCATGTAAGTGATTACGCACATGTACTACCTTTATTTCACGCACACCCCTGGATTAGCTGACAAATGAACCTTTGTCTTAATACTCGTTTATTGCACTCTCTTGCTTGAAAACTGCGGCAAATACATAACTCAGAAGGCATTCATATTTTTCTGGTAACCATAACTTGATTCGTGATACAAAGCATATTGTACGGCATGCATGACGTACTGCAACGATCTTCCATCTTGTTACTTGATATACTGGTAAACAGCCGATAATCTTAACATTAGGCTACGAATGATGAAATTGACACATGGTACATTCATGTAAACTCACAACCCAAACTGAAAATCCGTCAAGTAATCCGTGGAGCAATGCTTGTATTCATGCGGTCAGAAATTCAACAAACATTTACTAATATGCTGAGATAGAACAGAATTTGCTCACACTTATTGGGTGTTGTGAGAAAGTATACTAAAAAGCTTACGATCGTTATGGTTTATGTCAGGTGACAGAAGAAACTGTAGGCCATGAGGCGTTTGCATCCTTGTAGAGCGATACTGTGCGGTCCTCCTTGCGGGATATAAAGGCACTGGTCGCCTGAACAATGGTCGTAAACTCTCTAATGTCAGAGGGCCGAAATACCTCTAGCTTGACAAGAGCCGGGGGGTCTGTCGGGTGTCCACCAGCCAAGGAAATTGAAAAATAAAGAAGCCATATTAGCGCTATGTAAAAAAGTGTCCTTTATTTTAACGATAAATCTGCCCGAAAGGGGCTGTTTTCGTCGTCGTTTACATTCAAAACAAACTTCTTTTATTTAGGAATCATGGGAGCCACAGGGAATACCTCTCTGATTTGTCAAATTTTCTATTTTGTCAAAATTCAGGAAATTGTTTTCTGTATACATTGCATATGTACATGCCAACCAGATATTACTTCCAAGATATTATACTTACTCCTTCACTACATTTATACCTACGCCTTTTGGAGAAAGGGTATCTTACCCAAAATCAACAGCTAGCAGAGGCGTACTCGTTACAGTAGTATCCTGCCCAGTGTTAATGAATTAATACACTAGACATGTATTTAAAAATGGAACAATATGCGATATGTCTCGACAAGTGTCATTTCAAACTGTAATGGCTTTTCTCTAGAAAAGTGGCGATGCTTGATTTTTATCAGGTGTGCCATTAATTTTTGCACAAGGTATAAGCCCTTGACTTTGCTAAATCCAATTGAGGTGGTCAATACAGATAACTGTTAAGGAACTGTCTTTTCCCTTTGTAGCCATGTGCAATGAATCTCCACAATACTGCATTTGTGTCAGTTTAATTATCTGCTGTTAAAATTGGCGTATTCAGAATCTTAGGTTACTGAGTCTGGGGGAATGGGGGACTTTCCTGCGCCTAATGGACACATTTCCCATAACTTTCCGACGCATTCTGGCGCATTCTGATGCATGATGTACAAGCTGGAGGCTTTTGACTACGCCATATTTTAATGAAACACAACCATTTTTTACTTGTGGTTAAGATTGATATCCAGTCATCGTAAGATAATAGCATGATAAGGTTAGAATTGTAAACCTGAAAATGAAAACAGGCGAGTGCGGCATAGGCAAGCCACGTGGTAGACCACTTCAAAAGACTAGGTATGCAATTGGTCTGAGGCTAAGGGCAACTTCTAAGCTTGATAAAAACAGCATAATACGGAAATTACTGTATTTTAACTCAGCTGACTGAAACACAACTGAGCTATAGCGATCACTCTTTATCCGTCGTCCGTCTGTCTGTCTGTCTGTCGGGCCGTCTGTCTGTCCGTTGACCAGGTACAAATCGTAACCGCTGGACCTGAAATCTTCTAACTTGACATCAAGGAAGGTCCATGAAAAATTTCCATGGAAACCTGAAATGATTTCTCTGTTACCCATATCCTCTGAGCTAAGGGGGTCTGAAGTACCCCCCCCCCCCGAATAATGAAAATTTGATAGAAAACCTCAGGTATCTGAACAACTAATGCATTGATCACCATGATATCATTCAAGCATATGATCATGGAGTGTTTCATCAATTCCTTGATTGGTGGCCCCACCTGCATTTTTCTAATTTTTTCGTATTTTTTCTGTTTTTGTGACTCCAAAAATATGGTCATTTGTTAACAGGGCACAAATCGTCACCATTGGACCTAAAATCTGACTTGGTCGACGTCCAGGGAGATCCATAAAAAAACTCCTTGGAAGCTTGAGATTATGTCTCTGTAACCCATACTCCCAGAATAACTAAATATTTGATACAAAAGCTCCAGTATCTGAAAAACTAATGCATTGATCACCATGATTCTTTGATGATACCATGTGTCAGTCGGCTGAGCGTTATGACCCATTGGTCATTAGTTAGAGTATTCTGGACAAATTGAACTTTTATAATTTCCAACTCTCAGATGATTCGACACGTTAAATGTTTACACAAAATAATACCCTTTCCTCGTCATCGGTGGCATCATTTTTCTCATTGTTATTCTACCGATTTCGCTAATTGATAAAAATTGAATGTAACAAGAAAAAATAAGTTTAATGAATTGATTTATCAAATGCTCTTATCAGACTTTTAAATACTCTATGTTTTTTTATCTCAGATGACTGTACGTCATCTGAGTTAAAGCGAAAACTAATTGTCCATTGTCCGTCCTTCAGGCCCAACAGTTAGACCTAGAAACTTCCAACTGAAAATCCATGTGACCTTTATTCTCTGAGTTATCGGGCCAGTTATTGCACAACAGAATATTTTTTTAAAAAATTGATACAAAACCTCCAATATCTGAATAACTAATGCATGATTGCCATGATTCTCCCTATTCATATTAATCATGGATGGTTTTATTAGTTCCTGAAAACTGATGGCGCCATCTTTATTTTAAGACCTTAAAATAAAGCAGTCAGGCCGTTCACTGGGCACAAACCGTAACCGTTAAACCTAGAAACGTGTAACTATTTATCCAGGCAGGTCTTGGGCAAATTCCCTTGTTAAGCTGATATTAGGTCAAGGTGACCTTTATTCTGCGAACTACGGGCCACAAACATGTTTCTGAGTACCCATTGAGTCAGACGATATACACATTCTACCCGTTAAGTGTAGAATCTTCTAACACAACATTCAGGGAGGTTCTTGGAATATCTCCTTGAAAGCATGAAACTAAATCACGGTGACCTATATTCTGCGAGCAACTGGCCAAAATATGATTATGAGCACTCAGCCATTCAGGCAGGCACAAATTAGAAAGGCTATGCTCCTCACACAGCAGTTATACACTGCAGTCGTCCCGGTATCGTTTCGTGTAACCGCTGCTTTTTATTGCAAGGTTCTCTGGGCAGGAACACCAGGGTACACACAGAGCAAAAGACTGTAAGAAAACCACTGGTATTGCATTGCGAATTCAGCCCAAAATTTAAACATGCGTCACCCGCTCTACTTGGTCTGATAACACGGTCAAGAAATAAACCAATGAGAGTTTGTGCCACAGTGTGATCATGCTTCGTACCCTAACAGTTAAGACAGGAAGGGGCCTTGTCAGGGCAAGAAGTGTGTTGGGGCAGGAATGTACACGTGTTGCTTCCTGTCCTAATCGTTAGGGCAGGAGCGTGGGAAAATGAATCTGGCAGTGTTTGGATGGCGCAATATGAAGTCCGCAGATTTCGCCAGCACTTTCAGATTTAATCCAATATTAAAATATGGTCATAAACATTTTAAACACAATTCTCGTATATACCATCATAACAGCAGCTTGAAATTATCTATAGGTGACCCCCATTTGTTTGCCTCATATATTTGATTATTGTGTATGTCCTTAATAATTAAGCGTTTAGCATATACCATGTATGTTAGGGGGTACGGATTCAAGGGGGGAGAGGGAAACTTCCCACTGCTATTGTGCTGGGGGACAAAATTGAACAGAATGAACTTACCGGTGCAAAGCACATGTATGCAGGCAGTAAGCTGACATATACTACAGTGCTGAGGGAGGGTTAATCTTTGTACTTGTCCAGTTCATGTGCCTTGTTTAATATATCATGTAGTCTGAAAATAAATAAATAGAAAATTCAACAGCATCGACTCTTAATTCTACTATTTTTCACAACCCTCGAAATTGAGGTGATATTTTTATATATTATTCCTCTTATTCCTTTTTAAACACCATCGCGTTGACATCACGATTTATTTAAACTATACTTCAGTGATGACCTCGTTAAGTCAGTTTTCGTGTCTGTGTCCTGTTTGTTTGGCCATATATACAATATCTCCAAAGGTTAAAGATGGATGTAACTGAAATTTTGTAGAATGGTAAAGTATCTGCCAAGGAGAAAACAGATTATTTTGTGATAATATATCTGTGCTAATATTGGAACAGCTGCAGCGTCGGAGTGACTATTTAACAGTTTTCTCCTTGAATATAAAGCATAAAATTCTGTCATTGATGCCTCCACGGAGAGACCGGCTCCTTTCAGTAAAGTCAGATTATTGCCTAATCATGCCTAATATAATGCCTAATATCATGCTCAATATAATTTCATAAAATATAAAATGAGTGGAGCGATCAGAAGTGTACTGCTGTGTACCAAGCCAACACAGCATCAGGGTAATAAAATTACTAAATATATATGTATAAATATATATATATATATATCTTTATATATATTGGTACACAGAAGTACAGTCCTGGTCGCTCCTCTCAGGAAATTCCGCGAATTTGCATATTAATAAAAAACAGCACGTTATGTGTTGCTTGGTACACGATGCGTCATATATATATATATATATATATATATATAATCTCATTTAGACATGTTGCGTACTGAAGCTTTATATAATATATATATACATATGGGGTGAACATGGTGAACATAAATTTGATGGGAAGGGGGCGGTTGAGTATGGACGCAGTTTGTTGTTGGGGCAGGGAAGGAGGGTTTTGCCCCTCCTCCCCCCCCCCCCCCTGTTTTCAAGTAGAGCATTTTTTTTCTATATTGATATTTATAACATTAATATTTTAAACAGTTATCTCAGATACTGCCAATATTTTATTATTTAACGGTCAATTTATCGCTTAATGGTAGTAAGATGTGCGAAACTGGGGGAGATCCTGCCCCCCCCCCCCCCCGTCGTCTCCGTAACCGCAGTTAAAAAATGGGCTACCTTCATCGTCAATCGATTTGAGGCCATTGCTTGATATACTTTTCATTTTTAACCATATTCAACTTCCTACAGGCCGTTCCGCGACCCATATTTTTTCTCGATTTTATTTTTCAGGACAAAGTTCGCCAAAATTTTTTACCTCCAGGGCAGAAACAATTTTAACCCACTTTATTAGAAACTATTCTATAGCGACATCTTACCACCAACCTATGAAATGTACACGGCAGGGAACACTGATGACGTCATAATAGAGGTTGCGCACAAAAAAAGCACCGATAAGCAAAAAAAACATAAGGCAAGGTTCTCAGGCACTTTTTTTTTAGAAATAAATGCCGGCGAGCTTTTTTATTTTTAATTTTTCTGTATGTTTTGATAAAAATGAAAAAAAAATAATAAGGGAAGATCATGATAATAACAAATTTATTTTGTTTAACAAGTTAAAACACTATATAACAAAGGAAATTTTGTCAAAATATTATGATTTTTATATACTTGAAAGAAATTTCCAAGCGGCTGAAGCACAAAATTGGTAAGTTTTTATTGAAAGTCAAAATAAATTTTTATGATGAGGGGGTTTAAAATTGACGCTGGCAGTACCTGAGAACCATACTTTTTATTATTATTCTTTTGGCCTTACAAGGGGCCAATGATAAAACGTGCCGAACCCTTGTTTTCTCCTGGTGCATGCGCTTCACTGCCACGTCAAAATGTATGTGATAACCACATCGCTATAGGATAATACAATGGGCTCTTATGTAAGAGCCACGGTTATATAGGAGACATTTCAGGCAGGCCATAAAGTGAATAATATTCATATCATAACCTGGTGTGGAACCAAATATTGTACATTTTCCTCTGCAATTCAGAACTGGCGCAAGCTTTGTTTGGCAAGCGTGTCTTTCCTCGAAATAATCGCGAAAATCAGGTTTACAGGGGTAGTGTGAGGGACTTTTTTGTAGACATCTCTGTCCACATGGGACTCCGAACCTGCAAATCCCCTTATAAAAATTTTCTGGCACCAATATAATAGTTTAGACTTTATTTCATTACAACGTAACACAAACGCAAATTATTACCTTGCGCGTCCACACAGAGCTCTGAACAAACTAAACAGCCCAAGTCGCTTGTCGTTCAAACAGGTGTTCCCGCTTGCTGCATTGTCGTCTGCTGAAAAGAACGACTTGACGTCATAGCCTCGGTGTGATATTTCAATACACATCTTTTAATATAATATCGGTGCTTTGTTGAACAAGATTATTTTCGCATTTAAAGTTTCTTTCTAATGACATATTGTGTTGACAAATAATGAAATGTGATTTTAAATAATAGATGGCAGCACTAGTACCACTCTCCACACAGCTAATATGAACTTGTCTTACACACAGACCTCTCTCTCTCTCTCTCTCTCTCTCTCTCTCTCTCTCTCTCTATATATATATATATATATATATATATAGTATATACAGCTTCAGTACGCAAACTGTATAAATGAGAGTGTTGGGCCATCTCTGCTTGCTTAGTGTTTAATTGATACCAGGATAAGTATCTCATTGTGAACTACCTAGGAGTTTAATTTATATATATATATATATATATATATATATATATATATATATATATATATATATATATATATATACTGTTGTATATGTTATATGCATATTGACAAAACATAATGATATTTTTAGAAGACAAGGTTTCCTGATTGTTTTTCAAGGAGTTTTACACTGTTATTTTTTTCCAGCTGTGTAAATATAAACTGGATACCCCCTGATCACACCGGGTGTCATGACACTGCTCCTATGTACACACATGCATAACATGCTATATTAATTTATGTGTGTGTGCAAGTAAATCTCCGATCTGAACGAGGTAGCAGTTTTTAACAAGAAACAATGAGGTTAAGATAATATTAATGTTTATCGGAACATCTTGAAATGGTTTAGAATGAATGTAACCACAACTATACTGTGACAATGGTGTTGTTCTATGGGCGTTTCAGATGACGAAAACAGGATCGTAATCAGTATCATAAATAACGACCCATTGTCAGATTACATCAACGCCAGTTACATCACGGTAAGTAATCAGAGATACACCGCTCTCAGTCACGCATCAATTCTGATCGCTATCAAAAACTGTCTCGGACAGCAGTACCGGCCACAGGGTGGGGTGGGGGGGGGGGGGGGGGGTTCAGCATCTTTGCTGCTGCACCAGTAGTGTCACGTGCAGGGCATTGTGTCCTTTTTTGTGGTTGGGACATTTCACTCTCTTCACCATGAGTACCACTTGGTACTTTTGCTCTCTATTTTTACTCTTTTTTATCAGCTAGTAAACGATGACTGCACTTGAGTTTTCGGGAAGGGGGGGGGGGGGGGAATGAGTGCGACTTGTTAGCCACTGCACCATAAGTCATAAGTGTCACTTGGTACTTTTTCTTTTTTTTTTTTACTCTTTTTTTTAGAGAGAGGTGGCGGTTGAGCCACTTAGCTAATAGTGTCATATTTGGGTTTTTTTTTTTATTTATGGGGGGGGGGGACGGCAATGTCACATGTAAGCAACAGCACCTGGTATTGCGTGTCACTGATTATTGTTTTATTTTAGAATGGGTGTTCAGCATGTCAGTTACTGTACTGAATTTTAATTTGTTGTGAGCGGGGTGGGGGGGGGGGGGTGGAGACATTTAAAAATATTAGCTACACTACGAAGAGTGTCACTTGGTATAGTTTTTATTCGGTGTGGGGCGGGGGAATGGGGGGGGGGCTTCAAAATATTATCCATCGTACGAAAAGTGTCACTTGGTATATTTTTGTTCAGTGGGAGGGGGGGCTTCAGAATAATATCCATCGTACGAAGAGTGTCACTTGGTATAGTTTTTACTAGGTGGAGTGAGGGTGGGGGGCCTCAGAATATTGGCCATCATCCGAAAAGTGTCAGTTGGTTTAGTTTTTGTTCAGTTTGGGGGGGGGGGGGGGGAAGATCGTAGGAGGTAGGAAGAGGGTCACTTGGTACAATTTATATAGTTTTTATTTGGGGGGGGGAGCTTCAGAATATTAGGTACTTGGAATAATTTCTTCGAGGCGTGGTGGGGGGGGGGGGGGCTTCAGAATATTAGGTACTTGGAATAATTTCTTCGAGACGTGGTGGTGGGGGGGGGGGGTCTATTTTTATGGACTTTTTGCGATTACTTTTTTTGCGGATATTTTTTGGGTGTTGGCGGGGGGTCAGCATGTTAGCTACTGTACAAAGAGGGTAATAGGGGCCAGTACGCTTCAGATTGTTAGCTTCAAGTCTCATTTGGAATATTTTTTATGGGGGAGGGGAGGAGGTGGAAGTCTTAGCACGATGAGTGCCACAAGTTATTGTTTCTTTATTTTCACTAGGGATGAGGAGTTAACTATAACGTGGGAATGTTTTTGTGTTCTATGGGCGGGGTTATCTGCCTATCGCTTCAAAATGGCCGGCTTTGGTTCGCTTCATCCTCACAGCTCGGAAATCTGCACGGACATACAGTATGCTACTGGGGTTTTTCTGTCGAGCAGCCCAGTCTTATACAGCCCATTTATTGGAATTACCCTACAAATTTTCTCGTCCTTTATAAACTGACTTAAAACTACTACATTCACCACCAGTTAACACAAGATGCACCATTAACCTACATGTGAAGAGATCTCAGGATAAAAAAGATATATTTTGAACTCGGTTTCATTTATTGACAAGTAATCTGCATACTAATGAATGCAAGCCTCCGCCATTCACTTATTCGGCCCATATTCACAGATGAATTCGTGCTTAAGTGACTTTAGATGTATGATCATTCTTTGGTGACGTTCCTCCATCCGGATGATGTGCCGAATCCACACCAACATCTAATCGATTCTACATAAGCCCATTCCCAAAATGCCCTGGAAATTTCATGAGATTCCAATCATGACTTCATGGCTTATGTTGTGAACAAAAACACAAACATGCACACACACACACACACACAAACAAACACACAGGGATGAAAGCATACGCTCCTGGCGGAGGCAGTCCCGCATGCACAACTTATACCTTATTTCGATACAATTTCAAAAACGAAAATACACATCTTAAGCAATCGTGATTATAGATTTTCAAGTTCATATTTAAGGATTTTAGTAATTTTGACACATAAATTCCCGTAATTTACGTAATTCACAATCAATAAAATAACCATTGAACAGTCTTTAAACATCCAAAGAAAAGATGTCAGAAATCTATTAGGATTTCTTTATTCGCCGGTGGGCGGAGTTAATGCCCACAAGGACAGCGACTGGTGTTTAAATCCCCTTAATAAAACTTATTACACGAGTTTTTGTTTACGTGAACCAAGATGTTTGACTTGAGGGGATATCTAATTCTCTGAGGTGAACTCCTTTAGTGTTAACTAATTACATATTCCTTTTTAGGGTTATGGCAATCCCAAGGAATTCATTGCGGCCCAAGGTAGGTGTTTCAGTGCTGTTTCCGGAACTAAAATTTATTGTAACCTATATTTGAGAACATTTCAGTAAATATTATAAGTAAACAATGTAATATATATACATGTATATTATATATACATATTATATATATATATATATATATATATATATATATATATATATAGAGAGAGAGAGAGAGAGAGAGAGAGAAATGATGGTTCATTACTCTTGTAGTTTAAGAAATTTGAAAAGACAAGGGGCGTTCAGTTTCACTGTTCATCACTTGATTGGCATTGTATCGTTAAAACTCTATCGGTAGTTATAATAACTATATCGAAAAGGTAAATACATATTTAGATTTTGCTCTAATAACTTGAGTAATGAAAATAAGCCTAAAAAAGGCCTGGCCACACGGAACGCTGTGATGCGCTGTGCACCACACCCGCCCAGTTCGACATCGACAATCATTACTAGTCTAGTCTTGATAAAGACATCTTGTTTTAAAGGTATAAACGCCTAGAGAGTGTTTATCATCATAAAATTTGTATCACTTCTTTTACCAGGCTTGCACCGGTACTACATACAAATCAACTTCAACTAATGACATATGTACAGATATACATCCATATGAGAACATTTATTTCATAACTGTTACTATTATCACCTATACACAATGTTCTTTCGTCTGAGATGTTTTGTCAGCTTCTGCTGATATTCTGTTTATATCTTCTACAGGACCAAACCCGTCATCCGTGAATGATTTCATACGCATGTTGTGGGAATACAACGTCCCTTGCATTGTCATGGTAACCAACCTCAGAGAGAAAGAAAAGGTATACGGCTCAATATACAGTGAAATCGTGCAAATACGACCACCAGAATGACCAGTCAATGTGGCCGTGTTAGCGGGATGGTCGTGTTATTTATGCTAATTTGAAGTAGTTCGGGAACAAAAATGTTGTCATTTCAGCGGGGGTGTTCGTCATAGGGGGGATGTCTTCAGGCGAGATTTCAGTGTAG
Source organism: Sipunculus nudus (assembly GCA_026874595.1). Classification (NCBI taxonomy): domain Eukaryota; kingdom Metazoa; phylum Annelida; class Sipuncula; order Golfingiida; family Sipunculidae; genus Sipunculus; species Sipunculus nudus. Next base: position 87,449,093 of record CM049307.1, read on the forward strand.
TGCATTTTGACGATATATATCTGCAATGGTATCTTAGTAATGATTTAAAACCATACGGTTCAAAGGAATTATGGTACCAAAGAAATAGGATTCATATATCACTCGCCCTTTTGTTCAAACAGTGAAAACATTTTCTATATGTTTAAAAAAATCAACAGATACAATTAAACTTAATTTTCTTATTGTTTTATATTATTGCATGCTCCATATATGTTCATCATATGCACTACTGTTCTGTATCTGAATTAAATACGTTTACACTGTGGCAATATCCTGTTGATAATTGCCTTAACCCTGAATTACCCTCAACCTGTACGTTGATACATTAGAGCATTAATTGTTTTAACAGTTTAAAAGATTATTCTCACAGTTGAGAGGATTATTCTGAATGTATTAGTGCAGAGAAACAAGTGAAAACACTTTTTTATGTTTAATATAGATTGCTGTGCTGTATATGATTGAATACGTTTACACCGTGGCAATTTTCTTGATTTTTTTTTATAGATTTGATATATTGTTCTAACAGCTGAAAGGATTAATCAAACAGTTCAGGAGATTATTCTGACTGTATACGTGCAGAGACTTGAATGGAAACTGATTTTGCATTTTAGAGTAAATGTGAGAAGTACTGGCCCAGGGTACGGAACACTGTCTCTTTCGGAGAGGTCTCGGTTACTTTGAAAAACGCAACCATCTACCCGTATTACCAACTGCGGAAACTCATCCTCCAAAAGGTACCGCTCCTTATCATTATTATTACCATTTAATTTCAACTGACTGTCTTATAAAGTACAGTAAAACCTCGTCCGAGCGAGATATTGTAAAAAGAGCAAAAAGAATCAGGACCGTGAACAAGTGTACCATGTAGAAGTTGTACCAGTTATATTCGAACTACAATCCTTGAAATTCAGGAAATATTTTCACAATTTGTGCGGATCACAGGGGGGGGGGGGGTTAAGTTGGATATCTTGGTGAGTCCAGTCCCTAATGAGCTCAACTTTTCTATTCCCTATTACTATCTCCAACCTCCCTATTTTTTTTTTTTTGCCTTATATAGCTCCACCCGTTAGTTCAAATTAGATATCTTTTGTCAAATGAAGTATTAGTCATTCACTTAAGATCAGCTCTTTTGTCCTATTATTGACTTGATCAGCTGGGACTAGTACAGAGGCTGTCTGCCTCTGGACCTTCAACCGAATCACTTTATTGGTTTGAGCTTAGGCCAGAACAGTCGGGTAGTAAAGCACTATATATAGGCTCTCTCCGCTGGCGACCCGGGTTCGAGTCCGGGTGTGGCTATGACAGTGGGTTGTAGTGGCCCATTCATGGCTGTTTTTTTTTCTAGTTTCCTCCACCTGTACAGACTACCGAACACCACTACCCAGTACTTTGTATTAGTTATGATAAGTACTTGTACTTGTTTTATTTTTAGATTACGGGTCATTCAGTAAATACGTTTAACACCCTATGCACTGGTCAAATTCAATGCTATCTGTACGTCCTAATGGTCACTTTCAGTGGCCATAGGCTACTTGAGTGTTACAATATTCCCATTCCCTGGGGAACACTCATCATAGGTGGGGGTCAAACCGTGTAAAATTTGCTTTTGAGTCCTGAAGTTAATAGGCTCTCTCCGCTGGCGACCCGGGTTCGAGTCCAGGTATGGCTATGACAGTGGGTTGTAGTGGCCCATTCATGGCTGTTTTTTTTTCTAGTTTCCTCCACCTGTACAGACTACCGAACACCACTACCCAGTACTTTGTATTAGTTATGATAAGTACTTGTACTTGTTTTATTTTTAGATTACGGGTCATTCAGTAAATACGTTTAACACCCTATGCACTGGTCAAATTCAATGCTATCTGTACGTCCTAATGGTCACTTTCAGTGGCAATAGGCTACTTGAGTGTTACAATATTCCCATTCCCTGGGGAACACTCATCATAGGTGGGGGTCAAACCGTGTAAAATTTGCTTTTGAGTCCTGAAGTCTCCCCCAGACTACACAAACCGTTCCCAATCAAACTTTAGTTCGGATCCAGGTAAAGGGACGGATCTTTTAGAATTATGATGATTCTACTAACTGTCGATCATAGTAGTTTGACTATATAAATTTTATTTTGAATTTTAGGGAGAAGAGACCAGGGATCTTGTGCAACTACAATTTACTGACTGGCCGGACCACGGGGTTCCACAGAGTGCGTCCGCTTTCCTGGCGTTCCACCAGAGGGCCCAAGAGTTTTATGACATCAAGAGAGGACCAACCGTCGTCCACTGCAGGTCTTGTTTTTTTTGTTCACTGGCAGTCCAGGTGAAAGTCACCTGAAAGTTGGATCTCTCTAGCTCATAATTGCGACTGGTGGCGCCACCTACAATACTTTTTGCGAAGTGTCCATCTGTGCATTTGCCATCTGTTCGTCTTAGTGGTTCTTCATTGTGTTGGGTGCATGTTCATGGATCCTCGACACCTACATCTCGCAAACAAGAATGGTGGAGGCACCTGCAACCATTTTCCTGTGGCGTCCTGTGCTTTAGTTTCCAGAGAACTCCTCTGAGACCGTTGGTCCGAGCTTTCCGAAACCCAGCATAGTAGTGGCACCACCAGCAATCCTTTCTGTGCAGTACGAATCTGGGTGTCTTTTAGATAACATCCCATATCTCAGGAGTGTCTGAATGTATTGTGCAGAAATTCATCTGAAAGTTGGATCTCTCTGTCTCATAATTGCGACTGGTGGCGCCACCTACAATACTTTTTGCGAAGTGTCCATCTGTGCATTTGCCATCTGTTTGTCTTAGTGGTTCTTCATTGTATTGGGTTGATATGTGCATGTTCATGGATCCTCGACACCTACATCTCGTAAACAAGAATGGTGGAGGCACCTGCAACCATTTTCCTGTGGCCTCCATACGGACACGTGCTTTTGGGGAAAGTTGCTCATATCTCAGGAATGGTTCAAGATATTGGTTTGAAATTTGGCATGTCCAAACATCTTTAAAAGTTTTCTCATAAGCCAGACAGGTGGCGCCACCCTCTTTCCTGGTTTTGTTAAATAAAAAATGCACTTTTCTCACTAGTGATTTGCCGTATTGGCCTGAATTGGTGCATACCCATAGGTCTTGGACTCCTCCATATTGTACTCAACACTGGTGGTGCCATCTGCAATAGTTTTCTTGTGGCGTCTATCCATACATGTTTTTTGGGTGATTGCTCATAATTGCTCATATTTTGGGAGTGGTCCAAGGTATTGCTCTGAACTTTGGCATGTCAATCCGTCTTGGAGAGTTTTCTCGTAAACCAGACAACTTTAAGGACTCTTCACATAATTTATGATTTTTTGGCACTCTGGCAATCATTTTGCTCATTGTTCAACATTCCTTGAATTCAGCTGAGCGTCATGGCCAATAGGCAACTAGTTTTAAATTTTTCCATCATAAAAAAGAGGAATTAATGTTGTGGTAGATTGAGCCACAAACAAAATGGGACCAATCTAAGGGAATGTTACCTGTGATAAAAGCAGGTTAATATGGCGATGATTGCTTAGATTGACGATGATGATTTGTGTTTACGATTGTATGTTTGTTTGTTTTGTGTTAATGAGCTGGTGTCATAGCGAGATAGAGAGAGAGAAGAGAGAGAGAAATGTTAAACCCAAAATGGAGATCATTTATATTTGGATATGTATAATTAGTATTTAAGATACATGTTATCTTACAATTATTTTACATATTTGTTTTATATTATATAATATTTTAATTTACAGTATAATAATATTTCACAAATATTTTTTTTATTGTTATACGTGTTATATCATACCAACAACATCACCGGAGTAGGCCGTATGGGGACGTTTTTAGCCATGGAGTATCTTTTTCACAATATAATAATGTGTGTTTTATAAAAAAAAAGTGTTAAATTGTACCCGCTACAGTGCCGGAGTGGGCCGGACGGGGACATTCCTTGCCATGGATTATCTGTTGAAGCAGGCAGCGTCAGAAGGAAAAGTCAGCATCTATAACTGTGTCCTGGAACTCCGCAAATACCGTGTCAACATGGTCCAGAACCTGGTAAGATATTAAAGACAGTATCCGTTCTTAGTTCGCATCTAAATCGGGTTATACTAAATTGGTTTACTCTAGTCTGGAAGTAATACGCCTTGTGTCCGCACGGTAGTTCACTTTACAAAAGCCTAATTCGGTTTATTCAATAAAACTTGAGTTACTGTCCGCACTTGATCATTACTCCAATTTACTTTGCTGCGAAAAGTTATATTTCACGGGAAGGATTGAATCAAAGGGTACCAAAACTGGCCTCACGCAGATAAGATACGTATTTGCCGACGCACTTGGAAACGGTTAACTGCTGTAAAGCATACTACTGTAGACCGCCTTTCAAGATTACTCTAAAGTTAGTTATGCGGATTAATGGCCTGGTGCGAAGAGAATCCCGATTCACGGTCCGGATTATCTGCTAGTGCGGATACGGCCACGTTCAAGTAGAATACGTGGGACGGAGTGGGGCTTGGTGGCTTATTTATTGCAAATATTCAGGTAGGGATTGGGCGCTTATAGGGGTTGTGTTTCATGTTAATTTTGCATAGGACATGCATAACGGGATGTTTTATAAGTGACTGGCTGAAACTGGGATGCATATTTTTAAAAGAGTATTTCATATTTTTGAAAGAGGTAATTAACAACCAATGTACATTTGTATAATTTAATAAATATGAAAACTGTAGGAATAAAAGCAATTACAGAAACACGACCCCTAAACTCACATTAACATATGAACCGTTACGTGGTTTTATATTATTTCCACACTGCTGATACCCTTTCACACATGACTTGTAAAACAGATTGAACAATAATAATAAATTAAAACGCTTTCTTTTGCGTGTTTTCACACGCACATGAGGTAAATCCGGATTTTGCTAGCAGCTAACGGTCTCACGAAACATAGCATCAAACAGTAAGACCAAGTTGGAAATTTATGTATGCAGCAACATTTACACACATTGAAGAAATCCATTAAACACATTGCCTACAGTACAATCCACCGTGCTTGTGAATATGTTTGTCTCATCCACATATATTTATATTTTAATTTACGGTTGTGGCGCCAGACCGTTGTCATGCAATTCCTCTTTGGCAACGCCTCGGAAATGGCTGTTTATTGCCCTTGAGCTGTCAAGAACGATGTGTCCTATCAGGCCGATTTTTCATACGTTCCTGTAAATCCTGAGAAATAATATATTGTTGCGAGAAGTTTCTATCGCACCACTGGTAGTCATGACAACACGTAGCAAATCTCACTTGACCGATACAGCTTGTTCTCTCTTTTGATCGTGGTCGACCATCTTATGTCAGAGGGTCAAACGTGCTACTACATGATCTCCAATTTCCTACTGAAAAGGTGACGAATTTTTTAGGGAAAAAATGGAAGGCCCCCCTTAGGACACACTTAGTATCGTTCCCGTTAGTTCCAGACGAGCATTTCTAAGGCATGGCCACAGTGCGTGACATAGGTCGAGTGATACCACCGTTCAGATTATTTATATTGAAAATTATAATTTCTTTTAACATACTATTCTTTCTTTTACGATACCACAGGATCAGTACAAGTTCGTACATGAGGCCTTGCTCGTGGCTCTGCACTGTGGTACGATGTTGCATCCAGCATCAAACTTTGAGACGTGGGATTCCGAGAATCATATTGACGTACTCAGGAAACAATTTCAGGTAAAATTAAATTTGATTTTATTTAAGATTGGATGTTGGCAGGTTGTAAACACACATGTGAGCTATGGTCATGGTGTGGCGTGGCCGATTATATTTCTGTGATAAAAGAAAATTGTTATGAGAGTCAATATATCAATTTGTTCACAACTTTCATGTCACTATTTGTGAAATCTCAAACTAGCATTAATTGAAAACACTTAAAAATAGTTGGAAATTTATATCCATAGCTCATATCTTAAATTTGAATATTGTTCATTACTATAGACAAATTATCCCTGAACTCTCTACATTTTATAACAATGCTCTGCTCTCTTAATTTTTTTTTTTAATTTAGGTTGTAATCGTGCAATCTGGCTTAAATGCATTAAAAAGCAAGACATATATTGTAACTGGAAGCGTGACAGTGTTCCATGAGTTTTTTTCCTGGATTTTTTTCTGTTATGTCTAAAAGGGGGGGGGGTGCCCCCTACGCCCAAACCCCCTAAATCCGCCCCTGGTACCCATAAGAGTAGTTTGAAGTGGCCCGTCATCGGTCGATGGTCTTGTATCAGTCCTCCACCTTAGGACACTGCGCCGTGATGCTGAGTAGGTGAACATATGTTTTTAGGTGCTTGAGAAATTGAACCCAAGGCTCGACAAAGGGGACTACTCTGCCAGCCTGGAGCCGGCAAACATTCACAAGAATCGATCACGTGACAGAGTCCCAACCAATAGTGGGCGGCCCCTTTTGATGACCTCGGTGCATCGTGGAAACGATTACATCAACGCCGTCTTTGTCAAGGTAAGGAACGCCACGAATGCCTGTACTGGAGTTTTAAAACCCCCTACTCAGTTGGCATATTCTTTGAAATAGTTAATTAGATCAGTTATATATCCTGAAATAATATTATCCAAAGATGAAATTTTCATAATTCTATTGTATAAATATCTGGTATTCCTTAGATATTCTTCACGCCTTGCGCAGCGGCTATACACTACAGTCATACTCCTTCGCTTAAACCGCTGCTTTGTAGCAAAGTCTTCCTGGTTTCATCACCAGGCCTAGCACAAGGCCAAGAATTTTTAAATTTATTAAGCAGAGCGGGGTATCACGCTGTGCATCAAACTCAATTTTTTTTAACCTGCTAAACCCACTTTAATTACATTAATGTATAAGTCCTTTTCCATCCTACCAATTTTCCAACACAGTGATACGCATGTAACAGGTACGCATTTATAGCGATCTATGAGAGAGAGAGAGAGAGAGAGAGAGAGAGAGAGAGATAGAGAGAGAGAGAGGTTGTTTATAACATGATAGGGTTTATCAGTATAATTATAATAAATGCAAGACCTAATCGTCGAAATAATGCTGGTAAATCCATACGTTATACTTCTTATTTTTATGTTTATCTTTGCTTGATTTTAATTTAACTCGTTTCGGTCCGATTTACTAATGTTCAAAGCATATCATTTGGGTTATGTCTCTTCACTACAAATATAATTAACTACATGATATAATTTAACTCATAATCGTTATTAAAAGCAAGGATCTCCTCCAGGTTAAAGGTTAGTTCCTGCGGTCAAATCTTTTAGGTAGGTATCTGCCCACTTTTTTGCATTTGTTGATTACAGACCAGCTCGAAGGAAACTAGCATGATCGTTACCCAGTCGCCCATGGCAACCACAATGGTGGACTTCTGGCGTATGGTGTACGACTACAACTGTACTGTTGTCGTTGCACTCAATGACATCGGATCCGAGGCAAGTCCGTTTCATAACTGCTTATGCACTGTACGTTAACTTTAGATATTGAATGTTTGAAATACATATAAATCAGCTTAAATAGGTAAAGGTTCTCATACATATTCCATTCTTGTTTGCACCGCCTTTAGCCTGGAAACTGTATCTTTCATTCACTGCTTTGCCTATATTCTTAGGTTCATTAGTGCATACTGTGGTTGCCTTTTTGTTCGCGAGGGTTTATTGCGAATAGGACATAATCGCAAAAATATGAAACCCTCGGGAATAAGCTGCCCTTTTATAGAGGATGAACAATAGTGTATGATGCATATGCACAAACGGACAAGTTATCACACCTCTGAAAACATTGTTTGTTAATCAACAACATAATCTGTGATGGTATAGCAATTTGCTCATGTAAACACATGATGATAATTGTCAAAACATGGACTATGATACAGGTTCTTATACAATGACTATAACGGTAATGTACTTCGATTTCATAGCTTCTGGTGCTATCACGAAAATGAAACCCTCGCAAAACTTTCTAAATGAAGAAATCGCGAAATTTCAGCCTCGCGAATATGAGGCCAACCACAGTATATTCCCGATTCTCCATTTGCCGATTCCCTAAAATTTCATTGGATTCTGTTCATGATTGCATGGGTTATGTTGAGAACAAACTCCAGGCACGCACACACGGACGGAAATGAACGCATACCCTCCAGGCTAAGGAACAATAAGAGCTAGCCGAAAGAACTTAAAGCAACTTTTCTGTGCAATTTCATGCGAGTGTTTACCCTCAGGTGGAGCCACTCATGCGGCTATATACAGTCTAACCTCTGGCCTTCCGCCAACAAATGACAAAGTCCAGATTTCCTTACTCCTTATTTACCTCGTTCATTTGCCAGCTTCGTTATCCGCAACCGCCAGATGCTTTATTACCCAAATGTGCCACATTCCCTTGATCATACGCCATCATCCTGATTCCAGCTTAAACACGCCGTAAATATTTTGTCAAGCCGGGTCGTTATCGCTTGGGCTCAGCTGACCTGGCCGCGTCTGTGTTTACAACAATTACACGCCTCACTGCTTATGGACCCGGTGCCACTGATTAATTAATGGCTTAACACCCTTTTGTTGTTTGGGGACAGCTGTCATCAGCTGAGTGACCGGTATTGATTTCACACCTGAAGCAAATCAGATGAGAAGTTTGGAGCAATTAACATGGGTACGATGTCAAGCGGTAAATACATAACGTGTACAGACAACAGCGAACTCAGGGGGATTGTCCTTAGTGACGCAGTTCGCCGGACGAAGCGTGCCTGGGATTCCGTCAGTAGCGCCACCATCGGCAATTGTTGATAACACACAGGAGTGATACCAAGGGGTGACCAGCCAAATGAAAAAGATCGGCACGACGGTCCAGAAGCAAACAGTATCCGTCCGCTTCTACAACGAGTTACAGATTACCTTGTGATTGACCGCAGTGCACGCTTGTCTCATCAGGAATTCGTCAATGCTGATCAGAATATAGGAACAGCACAACCTTTGAGCGATCAAGATATCGTCACGGTGGAAACAGTGACAGACCTTGATGATACAGCCCGTCCGACCTCTGAACCTGAGGAAATAGTTCCCAAATTCCGCACACATCCACCGAAGTCCGTCAGGCCATGAAGACCGTCTTATGATATTTCAAGAGCTCCAACTACAGAGAACAGTCCGATATTGACGCATTTTACAGAATGGACCAAAGAATAACAGCTCTACAGACAAAGCTGGCAAACAATACTCCATAAAGGAATTCTATGGGGGCATTCTCGGATGAAAGTGAAACGGCACCAGGGGAATTTTATATTTTGACGGGCTATATTATGCATGTATATCTCTGTAAATAAATTGTACACACTGTATTTTTCTGTAGTTATTTGTAAATTTTTCCTTTATGTGAATGAAGTTATGTGAATGAAGTTATATAAATGTATAAAATGTTTTTTTTTAAATAGTTAAAGACGATCCTAAGAAATGCATGGCCCGATTTTAGCTACATTGCCCATCCCAGGTCCCCTCGATTAACCGCCACCCTCACTCACCGCTAAAGATTCTCCAGTCCCAAGGTTGGTGAATGAAAGAGGTTATACTGTATATGTACATTTTATGACGTTACCCGAGTGTTCCATGGATTCTTTTAATGACAGAGCTGGTGGACACGTGGTCCGCTCTGTTGACACACAACCTTTCCAAAGTGACATTTATATAATTGTATACTCAAATCTTGAATGCAAGTCGCCTTTTTAGTGTATTTTCCTTTTTGCTTCAGGAGTTTCCTACGTATGTGCCTGAAACGGCGCAAAGTTATGGACCATTCCATGTGAAACTGAAATCTTTATCAACAGAGGACCATTACGTCAGACGATGGTTGGCATACCAATACAAGGTAAATTCTCTCACACTGAAAGAAAGATAACAATAAAGCTCTTTATTGTATAAAGACTTTCATTCAAATGTGTTAGTTACTTGTGGTGACTATATCAACTTATAATACCTAACAAATAGTTACAATAATCGAAATATCAATTACATTTTTACAGAAAGGGGAGGAGAGAGTCCTGCACCATCTTGCTATCCACCCACATGACAATGGCAGAAAGCTCCCTGATCCGACCGTATTTTTGTCGCTGATTGATTGTGTCAATGTGGTCCATGCGAGGGACTTGAAGGGGCGAATCGTCTTGCACTGCGAGTAGGTTGCTATCTGTAGTCCTCTCATCAGCTCTCAGACTAAAACATAAGTGAAAATGGTATTCTCACACACTGCCAGTAGGTCGCTGTATGTGGTCCTCTCATCAGCTCTCAGAATAAAACACATACAGATGTAATAAGGTCATATTCTTTCACACTGCGAGTAGGTCGCCATCTGCGGTCCTTTCATCACATCTTAGTAATACTGCTTTAAGCCATGACAGGGCTAGTTCTCTATGCGCGGCAGGTAAACTGTTAATAGGTAGTTTTATAATTTACCTGGGAGATATATATATATATATATATATATGTATATATATATATATATTCTGCTTTGCTATGGTAGCAGACAGAACGTTACTTATGAACAGCGGCTTCCTTGCAGTGTTCAGAACCAGTGTGTTTGTTGGTGTGTGTGTGTGAATATGTAGGTGTGTGTGGCTGAGTGCTACCATCATACAGCAAATGTTTATGTTTAAATTATATAGTACAGTCAAGCCCGCTTATTGTCATGTCGGTGGTGCATGCAGAAATTATGATAATAACCGGGATGTGACATTATGCGGGCTTCAACCTCGATGTCCTTTTTTTGTCATAGAAGAAGCGTTATGACTCAAATGATATTAAATAAATCGTCAATAAAAAAGAAACAGGAACGTTCATGAATATTTTATATATACGGCATATCAAATTACGTTAATGCACACCTGACAATTTATTTCCTGTAAGTTTTGTGTCGCATGCCGCAGTAACTGACAAAAATACACCTTTCAACAGAAAAAGACGTAGCGTCGGGGTCTTGAGGTTATACGTCTGGAAATATGCGGCACAGTTAAAACGTCATTATGGCAAACTATTTTACTAGATAATTCTTTACCCAACAATTGCGCCTTATTTTCCGGATATCTTATGAATGACTCAAACTTCCATGATCGTCTTTATGATAGGTCTGTTCGGGGAGCGGGCATCGTCATGCCCTCGTCAACTTTCTGAAGTTTCGCCGCGATTGAGGTTTTGGACTATGTATCTCCTCCAGTGCTTAACAAAACCTCCAGCTTTCCGTGGACCATTAAAGGGGATTTCCAGTCGAAAGCAATATTGAGAGCTCGTGCTTCATATCATCTCGGCGAAACATCACTGAGGTGTAAACCGCGGCCTTTCAAAGGCCAGAAGTTCATTATGTATGATATGTGATCGCAAACATCGTCCTTATTAACGTACGAAGAAACGCAATGATTTGGATTACCTTGTTATCTTAAGATGTTAATTAGCTAAGTGACAGGGAATGGCCCGCATGCATCACTGCACTTGCCTGACGCAAACAGGTGGGAGATGCGATCGTTTGATACGGCTGACCGATGCCAGGCGCTTGGCCTCGTTGATCACAGTCTCGGCGTTGGATGTGATATTAACTGCGAACTGGTATCACTGCCAAGGGTTCCAAGCATGACAATAAACGGGATTATGACAATATTCCATGATATTAACGGTCAGATTTACCATTGTTTATATAGGAAATGGTTTGGGATTTCAGAATTATGTGACAATAAACGGGATTTTCTATTAACCGATATGACTCAAAATGGGCTCGTCTGTATTAGGAAGTTCTTGAACATGAAGTTAGGTGTCGCATCTTAATTTTAATTTAATTGCACTGTGTGTTTAAAACAACAGGGATGTTTTTAACATATACAGATGTGACGTCACATCACTGGATACCGTGGTCATCTCTCTCTCTCTCTCTCTCTCTCTCTCTCTCACACACACACACACACACACACATGAAGTTAGGTGTCGTTTTTTCGATTTTAATTTAGTCACACTGTGCGTGTTTAGAAAACAGCGGTGGTATTTTTAACATGTGTTGGTGTAACGTCATATCACTGGACAGCGTGGTCATCTCTCTCTCTCTCTCTCTCTCTCTCATGAAGTGAGTTTTTTTTATTTAATTTAGTTGTTGCACTGTGTGTTTCGAAAACAGCGGTAGTGTTTTTAACATGTGTTGGTCTAACGTCATATCACTGGATACCGTGGTAACCTCTCTCTCTCTCTCTCTCTCTCTCTCTCTCTCATGAAGTTAGGTGTCGTATTTCAATTTAATTTTAATTGCACTGTGCGTGTTTAGAATGCAGCGGTGATGTATTTAACATGTATTGGTGTGACGTCATATCACTTGATACCGTAGTCATCTCTTTCTCTCTCGCGCGCTCTCTCTCTCTCTCTCTCTCTCTCTCTTTCTCTCTCTCTCTCTCGCACACACACACACACACACACACATAAAGTAAGGTGTCGTATTTCAGTTTTAATTTAGTTGCACTGTGTGTGTAGAAAACAACGGTGGTGTTTTTAACATGTATTGGTGTGACGTCATATCAGTGGATACCGTGGTCATCTCTCTCTCTCTCTCTCTCTCTCTCTCTCTCTCTCTCTCTCACACACACACACATGAAGTTAGGTGTCGTATTTCGATTTTAATTTAGTTGCACTGTGCGTGTTTAGAAAACAGCAGTGGTGTTTTTAACATGTATGGGTGTGACGTCATATCACTAGCCAGCGTGGTAATCTCTCTCTCTCTCTCTCTCTTTCTCTCTCTCTCTCTCTCTCTCACACACACACACACACACACACAAACACACACATTTTTATTGTGTTTCCAGACAAAGTTTTGATATATGTATGATAATTTGTTTTCAATACACTCATGTCATAGAAGGATATTTTATTATATATGGTTTTTAAAACATTGACTCAATACATGTATAACCGTTATCTCTAGGTATGGTTTTGAACACAGTGGCCTGTTCTGTGCTCTGCGTCAGATCGCCCACAAGATTACTGAGCAACAGGAAGTAGACGTGTTCTCTGCCGTAAAACAAATCCGTCACAGCCGACCTGAATTCATTCCTTCACTGGTAAGTCTTATCGTAAAATGAAATCTGATTTTGTTTGTTAAAAATAGCATGCTTAGGCCTACAACCTTTTTTTTCAGGAAGGTAGCAAACAATACACGAAGCAGGGCACTTCCTTGTTTTAAGTGCTCTCTAAACTGAGGATCACTCCGTCAGGGCCATCGTTCATGTTCATGTTTAATTCATGCACGCATAAATTACGGTGGTGGCACTCAACCCTTGTAAAGCAATTCCTCTATGGCTAGGCAAGGGAAATGATCGATTTTTCTATTGAATTTTCGGGAACGATGCGTAGTGCGTCCTTTGAGGATCACTGTCCATATTTCTTCCATAAATCGCTAAATTATCCGGCGCCATCTATCACAAATCGAGTGTATTGAACTCAAATTTCGAACTCGTCCCTTGGAAAACCAGACCCGGAGGAGTCTTAATGCAAGAACGGGCATTCAGCTAGTAGCTTTAACGGAAGGGGGCAGTGTTGAGTTAATTCCTATCTGTTTCTGCAAGTGAACACTTTGTTTAATCACACCTAGAAAATAGTTTTAGGGAAATGTTTTGGACAAATTTAGATAATCTGATTTCCTGAATTTGTTCGAATTACCCCTGTTCTGCAAATATGAATGGCATGATAACCTGATCAATCAGAAGACTGTTGTAATTTTAATACTTTACGAGATGTCAGCTTTGGAGTGCCCTGGGGGACACGAAGAACTCTGTATATGATGCATAGAGCTTTCAGGAACGCGGGGTTAAGCGTCAGTGACGCCTGAAATCTAACTCAGACACTCGGTTTCTGGGGTGGAGGCGTCCGACGGCACCATCGAAATTTCGAGCAGTTGGACCGATAGAATCAAAGCTGGCTCTTGTAATTGTCACTGACCTCCTATCCCAGTTAAATTTGGAAACACTGTTCTGACAACCAACACCTTTTATTTTAGACAAATAATCATAAAAATGACACAGTATCTGACCTTATTATAAAATTATATAAAAATGACGTTAAATGCAAAGTTGAAATTATTACAATCCTAACAAATTTGACACGGATCATCTCTCACTGGGCCGATCCAAAAATTTGGCTTGGGGTTCCCCGACTCATATTGTCTCCCTGTTGAAAGCCCTGGCTATACATTGTATTATAAAAAGTTGTCAGTCGTCAATAATACTTTATTTTGTTGCTCTTATAGGAACATTACCAATGGCTACATGACGCTGCTCGTGAACACGTCAAATCGTTTTCTACGTACGCCAATTTCACCTGACGTAGCTGTGACGTCACACATACACATTATATCCACCAGAAGTGATCGATCAACACAGTGCTATCACTGAGAGTGATTGGACAGCGCAACATCAAAGCACGTGGTATATTTAGCACTGAAAGTGATAAATCACAAAAAAAAATTAAGAAGGTGATGGATCAACACTCTCTTATCACTGAAAGTGATAGATCACCAACAAACATTTCAGAAGGTGATCGATCGATCAGCACAAGGCTACCACTGAAAGTGATGGATCACCAAAAACAATTAAAGCGATAGACCTTAGAATGATAACATTAGAGAAATTGATTCTTGAGCACCTAGAGTTATAGGTCCACACAAGTTATTGAAGTGAAAAGAGAAACTTGTAAAACAGCACATCTCTGGAGAAAGTGGTGAGTGAGCATAGGCCTTACACTGAATATGACATAAAAATACAAAAAAAAGTAAAGCAGCACAAAAAAAAGTGAAACTTATAAATCCGTGCATAATCAATGAAAGTGATAATTTTGTATTATTGCGTGTATATAATGTATCCAGCGGGCAGGTGTTTTCACAAACTTACAGGGGCGGATTTAGAGATAAGGGGCAGGAAGAGCGCACGCCCTTTTGCCACCAAAATACCTATAAAATATAAGAATAAGCGCGCTTAATGCCCTCAAAAAGCAGAACGGACTGTCCCATCATGATGCCTTTAAAGCTACTCCAGATTACATTCATCCCCCCACCCCGTGCCCCTCTTTTCTAAAATCCTGCATCTGTCCCTGGCTTAGATTATATATGTTGTACATACATTATCGAACACACAACTTCAGTAAACAATGAATACTTTTTTTTATGGTATTGCTATATATTCCATGACAGTTCCTGTATTTTATCATAGAGATTCGAGCCCAAATGTGGTTATTCATGCTAACCTAAAACTTGGGAATAACTCTGAATTTTATCCAAAACTTCCTTGATATATGATTACTCCAGGATTCACCTCTTATCTTCTTTATGGTATGACAGCTATCACGACTCTGAGGGGTTTATCAACGCGATCACAAATGCCTGTCCGGAGTGGTGATATCACTGCTAGGCTCGCAACGCGTGAGAATGAGACGCTTCATTTACACCAACCTGACTTCTGTGTACCACTACATACATAAAAATATCGCTATAAGATTTGAAGTATAATGCTATGACCAACCATATCATTATACGGGAAATATTCTGTGTAACTTTACCGGGAATGAAATTTTTATTCTATCTTATTTTGTGACCACTTATGAGAAAAACATTTCTTTGTTCTGGTTAACTAGAATTTATATATCTAAATATATATAACATATATATATATATACAACATTATCATCAAGTGTAGTATCTCTCTTATGAAAGACAAACACGACTATTCTGTATTAAATAATCACCTCTTGGAATCCTAACATTATATTTGTATTTATATTGATATTTATATATATATATATATTAAGCATACATACATGCATATAAGGAAATATAGACAATTCTTTATACAAAATATAAGCTTAACATTGATGTGTAGGTCGTTTTTGTCGTGTAGTCTGTAATCTAGTGTGCTGTATATATACATTCAAAGAAGAGCACTCATATCACGAGATATAGATATATTTGATTATTATATAATATGTTATTTAATAAGACTTGTTAAGTGCTGTATTGTATCCATGTCTATTACTCTCTTTGCATGCCATGGCCAAATAACACAAAAACTACGAAAATCATGGGCGTCGGGGGGGGGGGGGGGGGGTTGCGGGGGGGCATTTAGATTTAGTTATTTTACTCCGAGCATCACATTATAAAGATAATATTTTGTTAATTATAAACGTAAATTGCCTTTGCGTCATTGACTTTAACATGTTGGAAACGATTGAAATGTATATCCTAATTTTGAAGAAATATAAATATTAAATATTGAACCCTTCTTCAGTTTGAATACATAACGCAAAGACATAAGAGAACAGTTTTTAAGGAACAGAAAATCTTCGTATTTTTGTGTAAATTGCCTAAAGATGTCCTCTTGAAATTACATATTTAAATAAATTCCCAAAATTTCTTTAATAAAACCATGATTAATAATTGAAAATTTAAAAAAAATCTATATTTTATACACTAAAATATATAACGTATAATAATAATAATAATAATAATAATATTAATAATAATAATAATAATGTATTATATGCATACATACATATACATAATATAAATATAATTATAACATCTAGTTTCCATAATACTCATAAATATTAGCAACCCCCCCCCCCCCCTGGATCCGCCACTAATCATGGCCCCCTCCCCTCCCTCAATCCTGGCTACGCCCCTGTCATGAATTATACATTGACCACAACAAATATCTGTCACCAGATGCGCACCAAACGTATATAAAGTAAAATACTTAAATAATGTTCATGCTATTTTTTGTGTTATTTTATGTTTTGCAATTCATGCATATAAATATCTTGCTTTTTTCCACTTATCAATCTATAATAAAGCTACACTTATACATGATACTGAGTGCTAGTGTAGATAAACATTGAGTGATTATTCCGAACAATTTACCTGTCATATTTTAAAATGGGGGGGGGGGGGGGCTCAAGTGCATTAGATCCACCCGATGTTCAATATTAAGTATACCTTCTATTACAAAAACATCAATTTTTAGGAATTTAACCAGTTCTGCTACCTTAAGTGGTATTTCAAAATACCAGAGTGATCGATTTCAAAGCTAATCCCATCTCACAGTAATCTGAAGTGGGGGAAATCTGTATCCCTACACCCGTGCTATCAAACTTTTCAAGAACCAGGAGGCTATGCTTTTACCCTTGTTTGTATGTTTCTTTTTTTTCTATGAAAAAGCCGGAGAGACGATTCTATACATAATTTTCTCTTAATGAGCTTACTGTATACATAATGTGAAGTTTAAATATAGTTGCAAATACATCTATGAAATTACGCAGGATTCCTGATGCCAGGAAAAGGCTTGAAATTTATGTGTGCTTTGTTTTTGTTGTGCCAGTCCGTTATCAATGTTGAACTTATATGAATAATTATAAATGTATTTGTTATTTATATTTTATGTTATTTAATAAGACTATATTTTGTTAAGTGCTGTGTTGTATACACGTTTGTTATGTTTATAACTGTCTAGCCTTGTCACCGACCAAATCAGACCAAATCTACTTTTAAGCTTATACATTTGTTGGGTAGTCAGTACACAAAACGTATAAAGTGCAACACACTGATTTTAATTATGTTATTTGTTTCTTTTATGTCACCTTATGATAATTCATGCGCATTTTATACAAGCACATAACTATCTTGCTTATATCACTAAGCTTATCAGAATAAAACAGCACGTACAAAAATATAGTATTGGATTTTAATTTATACTTTGAGTGTGAAATGTTCGAACAGACCGCAGCAAATGTTATTCTATAGGTTTCATCTGATAACAAGTGTGTTTGGTTAACAAGAGGGCTATATTTGGAAACATGAATATTCATCATGAATATTCCTTATTTAAGCAGTACCACGATATCGATACGTCAATCACTTCCCGGTGTAAAGACTATAGACTTTCCAAAATTCGGTTTACCCTGCACCCCCCCCCCCCAATAATTAAATCGATTTACCTATTTTAAGGTTCTTCGTACTGTTTAGACCGCCCTCTATCTTACAGCTGAATGGTAAATTCCAGTGCTTTTGTATCTCTTGTTATGATAGTTGAATGAAACACTATAAAATATTTATAACCAGAAACACTATATAAAAATAAAAAAGTCGCAAAATGTTAATTATACAGTTAATAATATTAACATCGACTCATAGACTTCACCAAAGCGTTCGGTACATCAAAACAAAGATGAAGATACGCAAAGGTTCAGTCTAATTTGAGAGATCGAGAGTGAAAAGTCTATGATAATCAACAGTAAATAAACATAAAGAAACCACTTTTATAATTGGGTAATCTGAAATCGAAATAAGTTGCCCCCTGAGTAATCTGAGGAAGACTTCAAGTTACCCCGCGGACAAATCTGAAGTTAATTTCAAGTTACCAATCCGTAATTTTCAAACTACTCCCCCCCCCCCCCCCCTACGGAAATCTGAAGTTGGGTAATCTCAAATTGCGACACCCTTGTGATCAATCTAATAGGGGATACTCTGGGATTATCTCTTCCAAGAAAATTAAGCTTTCACCTCTGTCTGTTGGTTTCTCTTTTATTATTAGTTGTCTGTTAACAGCATTAGGCAAATACTGCTGACCCATTTTCGATGAAATGGGATGGTTCCGTGGTTCATGATCCTCATTTCGGAGGTGTGTTTGGGGGAGGAGGGTGGCAGGGGGACATGTCCGTCTCACTTTCAAGAAGTGGGGACAGAGTTCCTATTTAATATCCCCTAAACCTTAATATTTAATTATCATGCAGTATCATAATAATGCTGGTTCCCATGGAAGAAGGGGGGGGGGGGGGGGATTTCTAAAAAAAAACGCCCAAAGTTAGTAACACGAAATCTGGACCTTGAATAGAAGAAATGTATTTTTATAGAAATTATTAATGATAGTTCCTCTAGGAAGATATTATGTTTTCCCCTTTGTTGGTTGGGTAGTTCCACTGTCGGAAACTTTACACAAAATGTTTTGAGCGGATATTGTTTAACTTCTCTGGGGGTTACAGAAACATCCAATGAGCGATCATTTAAATTTTATGGGTAATCTGGATGGCCAAAATATATTTAAATTCAAAGCATTAAATACCATAGTGACACGGGGAGAATCCTATGCCCCTAGTTGCGACCCCCTATTCATAGGTATAAGGGCGGGGTTTGACTGACCAGATGAACCTGTTTTGATGCAATGTGGCACTGTATTACAAAACATAAATATCCGTACCTCTGGTTAAATATAAGAAAGACTTTTAATTATATATGTATGTGTGTTTGTGTGGGTGGATGGATGTGTGTGTGTGCATGCGAAGAATTTATTTCCTGTGGTGTTACAATGAGTGTCTGTGTTTGGCATCAGAATTGTGTATCGACTGGTATTTCATGAGCCCGTGCCACTCCCCCACCCCCACCCCCTATTTCTCCACATTCCAGTGATCCTGAATTTCTTATATGTTGACGACACTAGATTATGAAATGGACGTTTGTAGTTAAATCAAGATATAGTTCCCCGGAAGCGGGTCCAGGGGAGGGTCCAAGGGGTCCTCATCCGGTGCAATCCTTTTTTAAGGGTTTTAGACAAAATTTTGCGGCCTGGACCCCCCCCCCCTTTCCGGACCTGGTGATCTTTTTAAGGTGTTTCATTAGTCCTTGGTTGGACACCCCCCCCCCCCTTTTCCTAAATCCTGGATCCGCCCCTGTTCCCTAAGAAAACACTGTCACATCTAAATCAGTATGTGATGAAGTCATGACGGTATAATACACGTATGATATTACATGTATATACTAACAAGTGTGATGATTATAATTACATTTTTCTATGTAAGAGCCTGCAACCTACCATTTGTGTAAAATATCGCAGCACCACCAAGCGACCGTATTTTGAGAATAAACAGACCAATTGAATAAGTATCCGCCAGGTGTCTCTCCGCTCCAAGTCGATGTGACTCACTTCTGGTGATATTGCTGTTAAGAGTATATCTAAACATGTGTGTGTGTCAATGTGTGTGTGAGGGTATATGTGTGTGTGTCAGATGAGATTGAAATCCAGAACAATTTCAATTACTGTCAAAAAAGGCTAGTTCACAAATATTCCTTGAAAACATTGAATTTCAAAATCAAAAGATATTGTATCATAAATGAACATTCAGAATAGGCTCAAATTCAATTTTTGCCAACAACTTAATGGAGTAAATACTAGTATTGTTATGAAATAATTTCCTGGACGGACGCAATCTACTGGTTAAGGAGTAAGACTACAGAGCTGAGGGTGTTAACCCCGCTGTTCTCTCAATGGCATTACGGGGGAAATCTCGCTGGAAACTCAGATTCACTCTGATATCTGAACGACGGGTTATGACTTCTGGATTATTCCTAACCATATAAAACCTGAAATTCAATAGGCTTTATAATAACATATCATTCTTGTCATATGGATTCCTTTATCCTCATTGAGTAGACTATGCCATCATGGAATCCATATTTTATGGACTCTAAACTTCTTATGAGAAATTCAGAAATAATGCCCCGTGAATATATTTCTTTACCTATAAATTATTTAAAAAAAAGAATACAATAATGAAATCTGACATATACATCGCCAATTTGCCACGATGTTAAATCTTCTTTCATTCTATAATTTTCACAAACAGATATTTAGTTTCTTATTTTTGAGAATTTTTTTTTCACCTATTTCGATGCAAATTTGGGTTGACGGAGGGGGAGGGGCCACCCTCTGTTCCCCTTTCAACCTGCCTACGGCTTGCATTTAAATAATCAAACCCATTATTTGCCGTCATATATGTGTTTACAGTAAGAATGGAGGTATGTTTCCTCTATCCGTAAATGCATGCCGGCTACGTAGGCAATTAGCCTTTACTGGACTCTTAGGCCTATACTTTCATGTCAGCGATGCAAAACGAAACCGGGATTCCTTAAGAAGAGTCCAAGGAGCGTTTAATGACGGAGAGGGGGGGGGGGGGGTGTCAGGACACCTGGACCTTACATATGATATCTGTGTTATAACATATCAGGTATGCTTTGTATTTTGACTTTAGATAAACACACGGACTAAAAATAAGGGTAGGATTCTAGGGGCACAGAGGGTTTATGTAACACGAGCATCTTATGGCATTGATTCTGAATATATTTTTAAGAAATAACAGACCACGCAACTTTAAATCTCGATAAAAAAAACACAGGAGCATGGCGGGAAGGGGTTATTACACCACAAAAGGAACAAATTGTCTTCAAATTCTTTCCCTCGGTGGTACTAGTATTTACTGTTACAGTAAAACCTCTGCTAATGACCACCTGGATTTACCGACCACATCAAAGTAACGACCATTTTATCAAGGTCCTGTTGGTGCTTGTAATTTCGAGGTTTTACTGGTTATTAGCGATGGAATAACTTCTAATCTTATGTTCCCATCATAAAAAGAAAAAAAAAGCGGTAAAAGGCCCAACTAAACAAATACATTAGAGGCAAGGAAACCAGGGATGTGAGATAGAGAAGCTTTTTAATTTTAAGACTGGACCATTACTACCTCGATTCTGAATATTTACTTTTTTATTTAATATTAATATAATGATAGATTTTTTTAAATGAAAATGTGACAAAATATGTACAATAATTACATAAATATAATAATGTTTGCAAACTAATACCAGAGCCTCACACTCACCCTCGCATTTTGTATAACCTTCATACGAGTGAACTTTAATTATTAACTCATGGACATAACAGTTTTATTTTTCAGTCTGTGACGAAACTTAACTTTAAATTTTAGAACTGCACAAATCCAGAATTACAACACATTTCCACTTATAAGTGCACAAACAGAGGTCAACCGCACATTAACAATATACCCTGTAATGCACCAAGGACTACTGACTAACACCTTTTCCGACGTAGTAACGCACGCCGGATAAAATGTGTCCTACTCCAGATCAAGATCTTCATTTAGACGCATCAGCAAACGCACATACGTACATACACACACCCACACATAAAAACTTGTCCGTAAACAGGAGCGTTGACCATCAAAGTTGTATCTTCGGCCTAATTGACGTCTCGGATGGAACAGACATTATCCTTCCCTGGTTCAGGTGTCATTCACGGAGTAGCGTGCATGACTGACCTATAATGAGGCGGCGGTTTTGACGAAGACAGGTCAAGCGCATCGGAGTGTACATGGTAACTACAGGTCATCACTTGAGGACAAATGTCAGGACTCAAAGGTGATGTTCACCTGTGAAAGAAGAGGACAGGAAACCCTCTTGAATAAGATGCCCAATCAACTAAGATGAACAAGAGGGGATGATGCATCTGAACAAACAGATTAGTTATCAAACCTCTGGAAACAACCTAATAAGCAACCCTATATGTGCAGAGTATCGAAACTGGCCCATGCTTACAAGTATCACTTGTTGTAAAACACTCCGTAATCACAGGCGTGACTGTTAGATAGTCATAGATTTATGCCTGAACCAGAAATTAGTGAGGAATTGTAGGATTTTTTTCTAAATTTTAAAATCAATACAAATTATGCTGTATTTAGCTTTAACAGGTTCTTGTGCAATCGCGAAAATTAAACGCTCGCGAAATGTTAAATGAAGAAATCACGAAATTTCAACCTCGCGAATATAAAGGCAACCATAGTAAACATGCTGATACAGATATTTCACATATTGGAAACTTGTCTGTAAACTTCAAAGGGGGAGTCAAGTAAATGAGGACAGAAAAATACCTATGTTCTTAGATCTACATGTTTTGTTTGCTACAACATTAACATATTTTTAAAGTAACAAGATATGGTTAATTTTTGTTTACATGATAAAACGAGTACACTTGAGCAGGGGTGTAACAAGGATTGAGGGAGGGGAGAGGGCCATGATCAGTGGCGGATCCAGAAATTCCAAAACGGGGGGGGGGTTAGGGGCGCTAATATACATGTATGGGTACAATGAAACTGTTATATATACGTGTATGTGTATGTATATTATTATTATTATTATTATTATTATTATTATTATTATTATTATTATTATTATTATTATTTTTACTATACTCTATATATTTTAGTGTATGAAAATATAATTTTTGTTTATTTTCAATTATGAATCATGGTTTCATTAAGGTTAGTTACAGTTCCTGAAAAACTGTTCCCTTATGTCTTTGCGTTATGTAATCAAACTGTAGAGAGGTTCAATATATGATATTTACATTTCTTCAAAATTAGGATACAAAATTCCAATCATTTTCAAACAAGTCAATGGCGCAAAGGCGCATTTACATTTGCAACTTGCAAAATATTATCTTTTAAATGTAATGCTCGGAGTGAAATAACTGATATGTTGAAGTTTTATGTTAAATTTTGCATTTTACCGGTGTCCCTGGTATCGACAGTACACATGACTCCTACGAGCACAGATCGCGAGTTCCATTACCGGTATCACCAGAGGAACCATGTGATTGTTCACGGCCGACCCCAACTAAGGCCTGGTGCCCTGCAGTTGTTCTGCAGCTGTTAATAAATATTCTTTTACTCAACTAATAAATTTGAAAGTAATAAACTGCAGATAACGTAAATAAAATCTAATTTTCAATTAATAAATAGAAATATGAAAAACGAAAAATTAATCACGAAAATTGGGAAATTAGATAAAATGAGAGATATTGCAGCTCAACGACGGCCCGCGCGCCGAAGGCGCCCCCTCTGGACCCGCCACTGATAGCAAAGGCAATTTAATGTATATATATATATATATATATATATATATATATATATATATATATATATATATACACACACATTGGTATTAGATTAAGTGAAATTCCGAAAATAGGGCGAGTACTGGATGCGACCCGGGGAGGGGGGCATGGCCCCCTGCCCCCCCCCCCCGGCTACGCCCTTGACCTGAGGAGGTTATCATAAAAACTTCAGCAATAACTTAATTTGTAGGTTAGCGTCTCTATATTGTTGGTTATTCTTCAGAGCACCCCTCCCCTCCCCCCCCCAAAAAAAAGTTTTCTAACTTATTTGTTGTCTGTAGGGTAGATTGAGCCCCCTTCTCCCCCCCCCCCCCACCTTTTTCGGCCTAAAAAGGGAAAGTAGCAGAATTAAAGGTTCTTTAACCACCCAAAAAAAGGAAAAAAATGCCTCAGGAAGCGTCTGATATTACAAATATGATAATTAATATAAAATATTATTATTATTATTATTATTATTATTATTATTATTATTATTATTATTATTATTATTATTATTATTATTATTATATTTTTGCTATTATACCAGATTTATATAGTGCTCTTTTAATGCATGCATATACCTTGTTCAGAAGCACTTTGCATAATACATTGATATGCAAACATAATCTATATATAAATATCGTAACGGGAATTGTGTGATTTTCCGTATGCCTTCTGATACTGCCGTACGGATTGCCGTGATTTTCGACATACATATGCTCCGGGTTTGCCGAAGAGATTCCACCCATTTTTATTTGCAATATGTTTGTATTACTTGCATAATTAATAATTTAAATATTTGTCCCCCCCCCACGGGCGCCCCTTTTCTTTGTGCGTTCGAGCCTGGTAACACAACGGTCTTAGAGTGTGTGATGCCGGGACAGGAATTTCTACTGGGGCTCTACGTAGGGTTTTCGTGCATTTCACGGCCACTGGCCCGTGATAATACCCATTGGTGATCGCTTCTCAAAAGGCAACCTCCGGACATGGTCTACTGTGCACAAGGAATCCCTTACTAGATCTCGCATGAGGAAATTCCTCAAAAGGGGATCTTTAATAGAACCATAATTACCCAAACGGTAGTGAATGCAGTGACTGCCTAACTAGAAAATATTGGCTCGGCTTTCAAACAGGAATGGTCTTTGGGAGTGCGTGATATTTAAATATATATATATATATATATATATATATATATATACAGCAATCATATGTTGCACATACTATAATGCTACCACAAACGTGTGAGTGCTCAGTTTTTTTGTGTGTGTGATAATGAGAATTCAATTATCGAGAAAACGTCTCAACGCTACTCTGCTACCATGCAAGATCCTTCCCGGGCGGATTGACGGCCTCGGAGCGGAACTTTAACTAGCGATGTTAAACATATTATATTTTCATATAAAAATGATTTCATTTATCATATCAACTTCTCCGAAAAATTCTCAGTCCAATCTCTTGGTTTCAATAAGGATTTTATGCATAACACCATACATATTATGGATCTCATTATTAATTGCGTAACGCCATTTGTGTGATTTTCCGTATTTCCTCTCATATCACGGTACAGATTGCCGTGATTTTCGACATACATATGCTCCGGGTTTGTTCGAAGACATTCCACTATTCGCACTTGAACATATTCGTCCAAGTCACCCAGACTCAGACACAAGGCCAACTCAAAGACAGAACACTTACACCAAATGTTGTCTTCAAAGAGGTCTTATGACGGGAACGTTGTAAAACCAAGACATCCAACTATGAAACACTATTTGACATCAGATCTATTTGTGAGACCAAAACCGTGCGTAGCACGGGTAATTGCTAATATATCATACAATATTTAGAGATATGAAATAAAAAGGTGCTCACTTACTATCGGACGACCGCGTATGACTATAGTCGTAAGACTGTCACGGATGACATTTTACCACAAGTCGCAAAAAATGCACGACAAGGCGCAGGTGGTCGCTGGTGGTCGCGCGATATGTTCGTGCGACAGTCTGACCCTCATGGTACCGTAATTTTTTTATGCCAAACAGTTACAGTCAGTTGCAAAGACAGCTAGTTTTCCGCGGCTTGTCGGAGTCGCAGGTGGACGCACCTCTGTCATTGAAGAAAGCAGAATATTGATGCTGGCCTAAACATTATTCCCTGGGCCGTTACGACAGTTTCCCGGTATTTGCATTTCGCCCTCGACTCCGTTTGCACATCAGACTTGCATAACGTGTTGACAGACATGCATAATGTCCTCAGTGACAGCATGGATATATTTTATTGATAAACATTATGTAAACGTAGACTTTGCGGGATATATAATAAAGAGAAAATTGCCATGCGAAAGATTGACGGACGTGGATTTATATTTAAACGTAACAAAACTACATGAATGGAATTAATTTTAAAATAAAAGTTACCTTTTGCAAAGAATAAATTAGCCCCCGCAAATGTTGAATTCTTACACCACATTATTTTTATGTTAGCTATTCATGTACTGGGCAGAATGACAAGCGCTCTGCTTTTAATATGCAGAAAATATATTTTGAGATTGTGTGCAATTTGATGGTAGGCTATTGGTCGGGGACGTGTTCTCTGCCGTTTCAAACTGGGAGACAGATATATAAATTATCCTGCATATATTTTTTTTTATTTAAAAGAAAGTCATCAAGCTTGTTTGAATCCATAAAATTTGCCTTAATATCAACGAAAACATAGGTTTAGGTTTTCAAAATCTTAGAATAAAAGATGTTATTTTCATATTCTCAGTCACAAATAATAAAATGTGGAGTAATGTTATCTGGAGAAGTACACATATCATAACATGTATTATTACTTATACATGATGGCATCTTTAAACTTGAAATAAATTTGTAATTTGTTAAACATGTTATTCAAAATATGCAACTTTTACATAAATTTGGCATCTGATTTTCTAAACTATATATGAATTGCATGTATACTGGTTACCATGTTGAATCAGTTGAACATTATTCGTATAATAAATGGCATCATGTGTCACATGTTTTAATAATACTTATTAAATATGGTACAGTTTTATATGTTTCCCTCAGTTTTACGGGTTTTGTTTTATTTGGGGGGGGGGGGAGACTCGTCAGCGGTCGTTCTGGGCTATAGGACTGCGAACATGAAATGATTTGTGCAGTTATTACAGATTCGAGTCAAAATTTTATACTTTCTTCGAAAAAAGTTCTTCATAATATAAACATGTGGGGAGATAAAAATGGGATGCCTCACTTTTGAAAAGTTGAGGGGTCAAGTCCCCACCCGCAGCTGCCTAGCAACTGTCAATTTTCCCGCATCCCTCATTGCTCATTGAAAGGTTCAAGTGGCGCCCATGATCTTGTGTGAATACAATGGTAGAGTTGACTGCACATAAAAGGGTGGCCGTATATGTATATGGAAAGCCGGTCATTGTTGGCTCAACGGGGTGTGTCAAACCCCAGTTTGTAACGGGGCGACACACGTTTTCACTACCCCCTGCGCACAACTTACGCTCTCTCAGAAAACAAAACATTATGAAGAAATTATTTAAACTCATTATGGATATTATGCGGGTCGTATCTGTGCATTAAAGGGCGACACAGCTGAAAGTCTGCAAATCAGAAATCAAACAGAGGGATACATGTGAAGGAGGGAGTGCTTCAATGAAAACGTGTACATTAGTCAGGTGATGCGAATGTCGTAAAAGGATGATATTAATAAAACACAACTCAGCGGGTACACGGCCTAGAAGAAATCCTGACAACTGAGGACAAGTCTACAAAGATTTGAGGTTTATACAAATGGAGAAGC
Source organism: Sipunculus nudus (assembly GCA_026874595.1). NCBI lineage: Eukaryota > Metazoa > Annelida > Sipuncula > Golfingiida > Sipunculidae > Sipunculus > Sipunculus nudus. Next base: position 87,476,715 of record CM049307.1, read on the forward strand.
AGAGAATTGTTATGGTGTTTATTTCTGTGTCTGTTACTTGTCTGCTTTGGCTGCTAGTCTTTGCAATTTACGGTAATTGCTTTGAATTTCTCTCTCTCTCTCTCTCTCTCTCTCTCATACACACATGGACACACGAACAGTATTCCTTACAAACACACACACTCTCTCATATATACACACATGGAAACACACCGACACTATATATATGCCATACACACACACCTACACACGCATATATATATATATATATATATATATATATATATATATATATATATATATATGGAAAGGGTTGTTACAGGTGCCCTTTTATTGTGTGCAGTGGTCTTATAGTCTTGATATTAGGTTACGTAACAGGGTATACACAGAAAAGTCGGTTCACTGCCAGTGGGAGTGAACCACTTTTCTGTGTATTTTCCTTTCCATCTGTAAACAATGAACCAGCATGGCTATTCATACATCTATATATAAAATATATGCCGCACACCATATAAAGCCATCAGTTCCCCCTGCTACATGCCAAAGTCGCCGTGCCGACACGTGTTGTGGGTGAGACTATAACGTCACTACCATGTCACTCACTTCATGAAAATCGCATCTTATTATGTAAATAAGCAAAATAAAACAACGCCATGAATCTCGAAACGATGGCGGCAGTTCTCAATTTCTTCGCGTAATAATGATCTTATTTGTGATCAACAAGCCGAAAAGCATTATGTTTGGGAAGTGATATATATGTGTTAGACAGACGAACGAATAATGTTCCTTCAATATTTTAGGTGACAGTATTTTTGTGCAAGAAACTCAGTCTACGCTGGCAGTTGATGTGGAAATTCCAAATAATAATTCGCTGCTGATGGAAGTCGAAGTAAGTAATCAGTGGTTTCCATTTTATATAGACCGTTTTTGCGAGCATGCTCAATGTTTTCATTGTGTTCTGGTAATTTGAGCCAGCGCATTTTAATGAAACCATGTTTCTAAACACAGAAGAAGCAAAGGTTTCATTTCCATTTGTCATTTGAGTAAAATAGATTTGAAAATGTGAAAATGTCTATTCTAATTAAAAAAAACAATAACTAGAAATAGAAGGAAGTAGTTTAAAAACCGAAATTTTATGAGATTATAAATCAATAAAGTACCAAATATATTGAGTCATTTACTTCCTCAACAACTCGAGCGCCATCTTTGCCTTCTTTAAAAAAAAGTTTAGGTGAAACTTTTATAAAGTGACATATTAATTAAAGAAGGAGTAAATTCATAGTTTAGATAAGGATGGAGATAAAAATAAGAAAGGTTAATGATTAATGGAATATCAGTGACGATGGACGGTTTCACAAAACAAAGGAAAATACAACAACAGAACAAATTAGCTTTAGGCCAACAAAATTGTTGAAAAAATCTTTCCAAGTTAAGAGTAGATTGTCATTAGTAAGCCGAAACCTACAATACTGCCGGTCCTTGGGTGGTGAGGGCTAAAAAGGCAGAGGGTCGATGTGGCTGAAAAACTTCATCCGCACCAGAAACCATCCCTCTCCTTAATAGACTGGAAGCCTACTAGGTAAATTACCTGGTTAAGTGTGTGCGAGCTTGTCACCTAGAGAACTTCATATGGGTTTTATCAAATGCAAGACAGATGCTATACATTACCCTATGGGGCCAGTCACATTAAGTTATACAGCCCGATACGAATACGTACGAGGTAAAACGGTCTCGCGACAATTCACTGGTGGTCGAGAACGATCGCAGGAGTATCGGTCGTGAGGAAGGTTCTGATCCTAAACAGAATGTCCTTGCGACTTTACTGGTCCTGTATTGTCGGAGCTTATCGTAAGTTGTCTTTAAAGTCTAATAGTCAGTCACAAACAACCTACGATTTTGACTGTCGTAGGATTTCCGCAAGGCTACGACAGATGGAACCGTCGTAATTTTGGGGGAGTTTTTTTTAAATAATTTCGTGCAAGCGTTCACATATCAAATACAGTAGAACGCCTGCTAACGGCCACGCCTCAATAACGGTCAATACGTCTATAAAGGTCAGATTTTCCGGTCCCGAATTTTCGACCGTTATATTTCATAATCATTTTGTTGTCTATTACGGTCACTCCTCTATTCAGTATTACGGCCAGGTCTCTCGGTCCCGCAGGCCGGGAAACGCCTCAATTACTGTCAGGGGCAGTGACTCCGTGACATGGGCTCAACAAATCGAGCGGCAACTTCTGACCTCAATATCATTACACAAGTGTCCGCTCTCACATATTCCTGTCTGTTAATGAGTGCCTGGATAAAGGTAACCACTCGACCGTGACTGATTTGTTTGAAACAAATCCAGCGTCGTACTACCCCACTCAGCCTCATTAGTATGCACAATAGTAAGGCATATGTTCCAACCTGCGTGTATGTTTGGGAATCAGTCGTGCGAGCCGTATCTTAATCATAATGTTTGTCATTTAATTAACGAATGACAACCAGCGGGTCCCGAAGATTATGTCATCAGAAAAAAAGTTAGGCTATAACTGTGCATCTTTAAACTTTCTTTAATATCCTTGTGAACACGTACATCAAACGAAAACAGTGCGGCAAACATCGCAAATTTACTAATACATGAATAATTATGCAAAATAAATATTGTTACATGTATAAAATGTTACGCATACTCTGTCCAAATCACCAAGAAAAGACATGAACTTGCTCTCAAAGAAAAGGTAGATCTGCTCAGGAAGAGTGACGGGAAAAGCAGCCGACAGCTAGCAGAAATATTTTATTTTTTTATTGATAGCAGTAGTTATACTAATACTGTGTATAAACGTTTATTTTGTTGAACGTAAAAAAGATTTGAAGTTGGTTTCGTGTTACATTTTAACCCCCTATCCTGGTCAAGTCCTGTATAACGGCCACTCCTGTATTAAGGCCGCTTTCTTCTAGTCCCGATGGTGACCGTAATACAGGCGTTCTACTGTATATGTTGTACGACGGTCGTAGGAAAATTGGTCAAGGCTGTCTAAAGCCTAGCGTACAGGTTACGAAATTTGGATACGATACGATTTTGTAATTTCTTATCGCAACGTCGTATCGTAAATACCCAAGATCGGTGTCGTATTCCAATTACATTATACAAATTTCGTGCAAAAGGGGACGGGATAATTACAGCGGCAATTGAAACAGTTGGGTCTATACGTCGCAGAAAATTGGCTTTGTGCCCTTCGTAGCCTAACTATTAGGTGGCGATGATAAGGATCTACTGGACGGAAGAAGAGGAGATTATTAGTATGGCTTTCACTCATGAGGCGGAATAACGATTACCAGTTACGATAAGAAAATAATGAACATGCTCGAAAAAATACGATACGATACGAAGGCAAGGTCGTAGGACGTCGTATCGGATCTCAACATACACGTTGCGATAAGAAGCCAAGAAGTCAGGATTTCTTGTCGTATCCTGCATGCAAATTTCGTAACGTGTATGCTGGGCTTAAGTCTAATCGTACGCTCCTCCTACAAGGTCGTATGAGGTTCCAATGATGGTCGTAATACAAAAGAAAAAAAACCTCAATTTTCTGTCGTAGACCTGTTGTGTATGTGTTGTGCGGTGTATGTGACTTAGGCTTTAGACAAACCCATGGCAGTCTAAGGAATTACCTACAACGGTAGAACATTCGTAGGACCGTCATAGGTTTATCATAAAGTCTTGGTCACAACCGGCTTACGTGGTCCTACGGCCTATTTGCGTCCAAATATGGTGCAGAATCTCACGTGCACCGCAAGTCCGTCTTTCGAAATTTCGATGTCGCATACAGCCCGTAAGCACGTAAGGAGCACAGATCCAGAGGAAGAAAACTATAGCTTCATGGCCAAAAAATGATATGTTGTAGTGGTTCGATTGCAGCGCCCCCCTAGCGGGCATATTCCAAAAATGAAAAATCACTTTCGAGATATTCCTGCAAGACATAAGATGTATCAGTTTTAAAAGGATTCCTGCAAAACTGTGGCCTGTAGAATGCTATATGTAAGAAGACTCCGAGAAAGAAAATTACCTATAGTTTATGTAATTCAGGTTTATAAATTTAGAGATTTGGCCAAAAAATGATATGTTGTTGTGGTTCGATTGCAGCGCCCCTAGCGGCTATTTTCCGAATATGAAAAATCACTCTCGAGATATTTCTGCAAGACATAAGATTTATCAGTTTCAAAGGGATTCCTGCAAGACTGTGGCCAGTTGAATGCTATATGTAAGACGCAAGGACCAGCAAGAAGGCGAAATTGAGGACAACTGAAAGACAGACAGACATACTGACAAAGCGACACAAAGTTGAGACAAGATGACTAAATCATTTTATGAAGAAGACACAGAGGAAGAAAATTAGCCTAAGTTTGTGAAGATAGGACCAATATTGACAACGTTATGATGAAAATAAAATTTCAGCGTTTTATGATGACCTTGACCTTGACCCTTTTCCTATGTTGACCAAAAAACTATTGGCTTCCGGGACTTCTGATTTCCAATCAAACCTGTAGGTTTCAGATTGATTTCTACAAAATTGTGGGCAGTAGAGTACTGACAAACAAACACACAATCAGACATACGCAACTGACGTAATCGAAGTTTACGACAAAAAGTAAAGCATATTTGCGTGCTAGGCACGGCCTGCCCGTTTACCTGCAGAGCTCAGCTTTGGCTGCGGTCGACGGTGAAAATTCTCACGGCTCTTCGGCTGATACCCGAGCTCACAATCTATAATCTGTTGAGTACGGTGCGCTGCCCTGACTACAGTAAAAAACCAAATGACAAGTTTAACATGCTACTTGAACAAAAATCGTGAATGGTTAAGAATTGAATAAAATCGTGAATGGTTAAGAATTGAGTAAAATCGGTTAAGGATTGAGTATAATCGTGAATGGTTAAGGAATGAGTAAAATCGTGAATGTTCAAGTATTTAGTAGAATCGTGAACGGTTAAAAATTGAGTAAAATCATGAATGGTTAAGAATTGAGTAAAATCATGAATGGTTAAGAATTGAGTAAAATCGTGAATGGTAAAGGATTGAGTAAAATCGTGAATGCTTAATGATTGAGTAAAAGCGTGAATGGTTAAGGATTGAGTAAAATCATGAATGGTTAAGAATTGAGTAAAATCATGAATGGTTAAGAATTGAGTAAAATCGTGAATGGTAAAGGATTGAGTAAAATCATGAATGGTTAAGAATTGAGTAAAATCATGAATGGTTAAGAATTGAGTAAAATCGTGAATGGTTAAGGATTGAGTAAAATCGTGAATGGTAAAGGATTGAGTAAAAGCGTGAATGGTAAAGGATTGAGTAAAAGCGTGAATGGTTAAGGATTGAGTAAAATCATGAATGGTTAAGGATTGAGTAAAATCATGAATGGTTAAGAATTGAGTAAAATCGTGAATGGTAAAGGATTGAGTAAAAGCGTGAATGGTAAAGGATTGAGTAAAAGCGTGAATGGTAAAGGATTGAGTAAAATCATGAATGGTTAAGGATTGAGTAAAATCATGAATGGTTAAGAATTGAGTAAAATCATGAATGGTTAAGAATTGAGTAAAATCATGAATGGTTAAGAATTGAGTAAAATCGTGAATGGTAAAGGATTGAGTAAAATCATGAATGGTTAAGAATTGAGTAAAATCATGAATGGTTAAGGATTGAGTAAAATCGTGAATGGTTAAGGATTGAGTAAAATCATGAATGGTTAAGAATTGAGTAAAATCGTGAATGGTAAAGGATTGAGTAAAATCATGAATGGTTAAGGATTGAGTAAAATCGTGAATGGTTAAGAATTGAGTAAAATCGTGAATGGTAAAGGATTGAGTAAAATCATGAATGGTTAAGGATTGAGTAAAATCGTGAATGGTAAAGGATTGAGTAAAAGCGTGAATGGTAAAGGATTGAGTAAAATCGTGAATGGTAAAGGATTGAGTAAAATCATGAATGGTTAAGAATTGAGTAAAATCATGAATGGTTAAGAATTGAGTAAAATCGTGAATGGTAAAGGATTGAGTAAAATCATGAATGGTTAAGAATTGAGTAAAATCGTGAATGGTTAAGGATTGAGTAAAATCGTGAATGGTAAAGGATTGAGTAAAAGCGTGAATGGTAAAGGATTGAGTAAAAGCGTGAATGGTTAAGGATTGAGTAAAATCATGAATGGTTAAGGATTGAGTAAAATCATGAATGGTTAAGAATTGAGTAAAATCGTGAATGGTAAAGGATTGAGTAAAAGCGTGAATGGTAAAGGATTGAGTAAAAGCGTGAATGGTAAAGGATTGAGTAAAATCATGAATGGTAAAGGATTGAGTAAAATCGTAAACGGTTAAAAATTGAGTAAAATCGTGAATGGTAAAGGATTGAGTAAAATCATGAAAGGTTAAGGATTGAGTAAAATCGTGAATGGTAAAGGATTGAGTAAAATCATGAATGGTTAAGGATTGAGTAAAATCGTGAATGGTTAAGAATTGAGTAAAATCGTGAATGGTAAAGGATTGAGTAAAATCATGAATGGTTAAGAATTGAGTAAAATCGTGAATGGTTAAGGATTGAGTAAAATCATGAATGGTTAAGAATTGAGTAAAATCGTGAATGGTAAAGGATTGAGTAAAATCATGAATGGTTAAGGATTGAGTAAAATCATGAATGGTTAAGGATTGAGTAATATCATGAATGGTAAAGGATTGAGTAAAATCATGAATGGTTAAGAATTGAGTAAAATCGTGAATGGTTAAGGATTGAGTAAAATCATGAATGGTTAAGAATTGAGTAAAATCGTGAATGGTAAAGGATTGAGTAAAATCATGAATGGTTAAGGATTGAGTAAAATCGTGAATGGTTAAGAATTGAGTAAAAGCGTGAATGGTAAAGGATTGAGTAAAATCATGAATGGTAAAGGATTGAGTAAAATCATGAATGGTTAAGGATTGAGTAAAATCATGAATGGTTAAGAATTGAGTAAAATCGTGAATGGTAAAGGATTGAGTAAAATCATGAATGGTTAAGGATTGAGTAAAATCGTGAATGGTTAAGAATTGAGTAAAATCGTGAATGGTAAAGGATTGAGTAAAATCATGAATGGATAAGAATTGAGTAAAATCGTGAATGGTTAAGGATTGAGTAAAATCGTGAATGGTAAAGGATTGAGTAAAATCGTGAATGGTAAAGGATTGAGTAAAATCATGAATGGTTAAGGATTGAGTAAAATCATGAATGGTTAAGAATTGAGTAAAATCGTGAATGGTAAAGGATTGAGTAAAATCATGAATGGTTAAGAATTGAGTAAAATCGTGAATGGTTAAGGATTGAGTAAAATCGTGAATGCTAAAGGATTGAGTAAAAGCGTGAATGGTAAAGGATTGAGTAAAAGCGTGAATGGTTAAGGATTGAGTAAAATCATGAATGGTTAAGGATTGAGTAAAATCATGAATGTTAAGAATTGAGTAAAAGCGTGAATGGTAAAGGATTGAGTAAAATCGTGAATGGTAAAGGATTGAGTAAAATCGTGAATGGTTAAGAATTGAGTAAAATCTTGAATGGTTAAGGATTGAGTAAAATCATGAATGGTTAAGAATTGAGTAAAATCGTGAATGGTTAAGGATTGAGTAAAATCATGAATGGTTAAGAATTGAGTAAAATCGTGAATGGTTAAGGATTGAGTAAAATCGTGAATGGTTAAGGATTGAGTAAAATCGTGAATGGTAAAGGATTGAGTAAAATCGTGAATGGTTAAGGATTGAGTAAAATCATGAATGGTGAAGGATTGAGTAAAATCATGAATGGTTAAGAATTGAGTAAAATCGTGAATGGTAAAGGATTGAGTAAAAGCGTGAATGGTAAAGGATTGAGTAAAAGCGTGAATGGTAAAGGATTGAGTAAAATCATGAATGGTTAAGGATTGAGTAAAATCATGAATGGTTAAGAATTGAGTAAAATCGTGAATGGTAAAGGATTGAGTAAAAGCGTGAATGGTTAAGAATTGAGTAAAATCGTGAATGGTAAAGGATTGAGTAAAACATGAATGGTTAAGGATTGAGTAAAATCATGAATGGTTAAGAATTGAGTAAAATCGTGAATGGTTAAGGATTGAGTAAAATAGTAAATGGTTAAGGATTGAGTAAAATCGTGAATGGTTAAGGATTGAGTAAAATCGTGAATGGTAAAGGATTAAGTAAAATCGTGAATGGTTAAGAATTGAGTAAAATCGTGAATGGTTAAGGATTGAGTAAAATCATGAATGGTTAAGAATTGAGTAAAATCGTGAATGGTTAAGGATTGAGTAAAATCATGAATGGTTAAGAATTGAGTAAAATCGTGAATGGTTAAGGATTGAGTAAAATCGTGAATGGTAAAGGATTGAGTAAAAGCGTGAATGGTAAAGGATTGAGTAAAATCATGAATGGTTAAGGATTGAGTAAAATCATGAATGGTTAAGAATTGAGTAAAATCGTGAATGGTAAAGGATTTAGTAAAAGCGTGAATGGTTAAGAATTGAGTAAAATCGTGAATGGTAAAGGATGGAGTAAAATCATGAATGGTTAAGGATTGAGTAAAATCATGAATGGTTAAGAATTGAGTAAAAGCGTGAATGGTTAAGGATTGAGTAAAATAGTAAATGGTTAAGGATTGAGTAAAATCGTGAATGGTTAAGGATTGAGTAAAATCGTGAATGGTAAAGGATTGAGTAAAAGCGTGAATGGTTAAGGATTGAGTAAAATCATGAATGGTTAAGGATTGAGTAAAATCATGAATGGTTAAGGATTGAGTAACATCGTGAATGGTAAAAGATTGAGTAAAAGCGTGAATGGTAAAGGATTGAGTAAAATCATGAATGGTTAAGGATTGAGTAAAATCATGAATGGTTAAGAATTGAGTAAAATCGTGAATGGTAAAGGATTGAGTAAAAGCGTGAATGGTTAAGAATTGAGTAAAATCGTGAATGGTAAAGGATTGAGTAAAATCATGAATGGTTAAGGATTGAGTAAAATCATGAATGGTTAAGAATTGAGTAAAATCGTGAATGGTTAAGGATTGAGTAAAATAGTAAATGGTTAAGGATTGAGTAAAATCGTGAATGGTTAAGGATTGAGTAAAATCGTGAATGGTAAAGGATTGAGTAAAAGCGTGAATGGTTAAGGATTGAGTAAAATCATGAATGGTTAAGGATTGAGTAAAATCATGAATGGTTAAGAATTGAGTAAAATCGTGAATGGTAAAGGATTGAGTAAAAGCGTGAATGGTAAAGGATTGAGTAAAAGCGTGAATGGTAAAGGATTGAGTAAAATCATGAATGGTTAAGGATTGAGTAAAATCGTGAATGGTTAAGAATTGAGTAAAAGAGAGGATGGCTTAGAAATTTAGAAAATTGTTTTGAACATTATTTAACTAGAAATCTGCATCCTCATGAATGGGAGCCTCCGCCATGTAGCAGTCCCAGTTGTTGGATACTCCCCAAACCCTATTTGCATTCACTTGTTAGGCCCGTATTCCCAGGTTTATTCGTGTGTAAATAACTTTATATTTGTGAATTATCCTTTATGACGATCCTGAATCTGGATCATGCGCTGGATCCACACCAAATTCCAATCTGTTATTATATTATATATTTTATTATTATATTATATAATATTGGTCCATTCCCGAAAAGCCCTGAAAATTTCATGAGATTCTGTTCAGACCCCCACCGTGCCAAGACCCTTAGGCAAGGTCCAAACGCAAGTGTGCCTCTGTCCACCCAGCAGTAGGAATTGATACTAGTAGATACTGGGAAGGTAACCTGCGATGGACTTGCGTCCAATCCAGAAGGAGTCTAACTCCTAAGTCGCTTCACGTTACATAAACCGGGATAAGCTCCGGCCTGATGAGCCATTAGGCTCGGGTGTAAAAGCCCAGCAGACTTACGGTTTAGATATATGATATTTCATAGAAAACTCAGAAATCGAACCAAAGTCTATAATTCTAGTTATTGATATTTTTCGTTTTTAGTTTGTAAATATTATTCTCTAAATATCAAGGGGGGGGGGGGATGATTACATTGACCAACCCCACCCCCCTGCTGGAAAGTATAGGGATATAAACCCCCATCCCCCAATACTGACGTCCCAGTTGTAAAGTACGGTTAACGCCAGCTATTCGCCTGTCTTTTCTACAGAACTAATTAAACGTTAATTTCTAGCTTATTCTGCGGTCATTTTAATGATTGAATTATTTAGGTAATTCCTGTTCAGTTAACCTCCTATAACGCCACTCTGACCGATGCATAAGCTGTAGGTAAACACGATTCATAAACCAGTGTTGACAAACAGAAAAACCATGTAACCTAAGGTGGTTGGCTGCATATATGCCGAAGTTGTAGTTCAGTAGTCGCAAAACGCATTTAGCAAAACTCCGCTTCGTCTGATTTGCACCTAAAGGGTTCCCTGTTGAATACATCTGGATTATTTTGTCGGGATCCCCAAAGATTATAAACGCGTGGATATAAGCAACGAACAGTCTATGTGCGGTGTGATAGGCGTTTCCTGGCCTATATTTATAGAAGGTTCAAAGGACTATCTTCAGTTAATAAACGTCAGTTATCGAAATAGGCCCCTTTAAGCAAACCATTTGATTGCGGTGAATATGAGCAATTAAAGACCAGCTGTCATAGACGATATAGAATAGAGGGGACTTATGATAATTCAATAATTCGCCCTTTGAAATGTCATATTTTTTTCCATTTCACTTTTTTTTTAAATTTTGTTTTCATGTTTTCTTACTCATCCCTTCATTATACCCTGTTTTTAATACAACTCTAAAATATGGTGTCTAGCTATATGAGCTATGCATGTAAAGTATTAGTTAAACATATAAGAATTGAAAGAATTATGGTAATTATTTTGAAATTTTCATATTTTCCAGAACCGTCGTGATAAAGTCCTGGCCGGGTTGATGAGAAAGGCAAAGGTATGGAGATAAAGTTTTTTTTTTTTTTTTGCAAGCAGTTAAGCAAACCATTTTCAAGGTATTGGCGTATACAAGGTTCATCTAGCCCAGAGTAAAACAAAGAATAGATCATATTTACTTGAACACGGGGATTTTAAATAAAAAATATACATTATTATGTATACTATAAAAAATTATACAACAAAGCCTTTGTCAAAGGCGTTAATATATCAAGTAAATCCCTTTATTTGAAGGTGCAAGGACCGATGACAAGGTGAATGAAAGATAAACCGATTAAAGATTAATACTTACCCTTCGTCTTCGTGTTAACCATATTTTTTTGATAACCTCAAAGTCTGCAAACATCATTATAAATCATAAATAATTTTATATGATAGGTATATATGCTGCAAAAAAAATCAAATGGACCAAACGACAAGTCATATGGGCAGGCACGGATATAAAATATCTCCATTGTGCTCAGTTATTCCGCTCAACTGGTAAAGTTTACGCACTTGGTCAGCTGGACTGGAACTTATAATATAATATCTATTGTAGTTCAAGGCCTCTGGCCCATAATACAGTCTTTCGTCAACGGTATACATTCCAATATACAGTGTTCCTGTTATGATTTTTCATGACTTTCAAAGTACCATTTTTTCTTCTTTTTTCATATATATATAAATCTATACCACCCTTTTGGTAATATAATAATAGAATAATACTTTCAATATATCATATATGCAACATATCATTAGACTGGAACTTGTCCTGTATCATGATTGAGACGGACTTCCTGTTGTATGAATGTAACTTTTGTAAGATTGTCAGCGCGTGACCACGACAAGCAGGGTATATTTGAAGGAAACTCCACAAACCGTTAATCAAGCGTTCCCCTCAGCATAAATGCGGCCTGTAGCACGCGGCCCACTTATAAAACAGTTGAAGGCAAAGGGAGCAGGGCTACGAGAGACACGGGTCATTTAATTTATATAATTAAGATTGTACCATGACCATTAGATCATTATTTCTATAATATGAATATTATGGATGTATATATTTGTGTGTGTGTGTGTTTGCAAACTCATATCGGAGCCAATTATTTAGGATAAAAGTCTGTCCTGCTATGAATGATAAATGGAATTCAATTCTTTACTAATTAACACAAAAGTAAAATATACATGTTGGAATTGCACAAATCAAGCATTACAACTGCATGCTCATTCACATCTGTACAAATAGGGGTCAACTGCACGTTAAAATATACCCTGACGACAAAGTTGGGGAAAAGAAACTGTCTGCTTCTCTGGCGTAATTGGTTCCCAGTATATAGTACACCTATAACCAGGCTTCCAGTCCACCAACTTTCTGTCCGCCTGTCTGTCGGGCTATTTCGCTTATTAACCAAGGAACTATTCTGGCATATATCGAGATTTTTTCCAAAGTTTGGTCAGTGTTAGAGGACTGAAATTCAAAGCCATCAACACTGCATTAAGGATACCATACAGTCACATTTGCCTTTGCGCACATTATGTCTAGTACTCCCTATGTTCTCTATATTACTAATTTTAACATCAGTTTGCAAACATTAATTTATAATTGTATATTTTTCACCTTGATTCATTGTAAACTAGCCTGAATAAATACATTTGGCTTTTCTTAAACAATTAGTTAATGTTTTTACTAAAGCCTACCCTAAATTATATAAGAGCATCTTTGTTTGCCAAAAGCTGTCAAGGATATCAAAACCAAATCCCTTTGGTCATTTCAGTTATAACTCTGAATTATGTTAGGACAGTTACACGAAAATATAGATGGGAAAGGTGGTATTATGAAGGAACAAAACTATTTCATTATGAATGGAATATTTTCATCATTTTGTAGATAAAGGCCATCAGGAAAACCCAGGTTTTGCGGAAGAAAAGAGTGAAGGAATCATGTGATAAATTTCAAACTATCTACAACAATGGCGTCCGAGACATGCGTCCGTGGTACGAGAACCTACGAGTTTTACCTGAGCAGAAGGTCGTCGTGTGTCTCATCCACAAAGTAGGCTCCACCTACTGGCGATCGATGGAAAAACGCTTCGAATTCCGGACACTCGAGTCGTATGGAAATGAAGACAGGTTGAAGATAATAAGAGATTTCACAACTGTCATGTTTGTTAGGCATCCATTTGAGCGCCTAATGTCGGCTTATAACGATCGCGTGGCGTCCATGATGCCTATATTTGTGGATACGTACGGAAAGGACATAGAACGGTTTTATCCGCGAGGCAAAGAGAATTCATGTTTGGGCGACATTGATTTTAAGACTTTTATTAAATATGTTGTGCACAGAGGTTACGAAACACGATATTTTGACTCTCACTGGGTCCCGTATTACCGTCGTTGCCGTCCGTGTTTTGTAAATTATGACGTCATTGGAACATTAGAGACGTTCAAAGATGACATGATGTTGCTCGATACTTTAGTAGATTTTAATAAGAACGCTGAGCGGGCCATGAGAAGTGGGTTAGAAGTCCGATCTAAATGTAGACCAATGAATTTAGAGTTCTCCAAATATAACAGGCTTCCGTGCCGAGACAACGAAATGATCCTGAGAGCAAAGATCACAGGTCTTGTAGGGAAAGGATACTTGGATCCAGATGAAGTTGCCCCCATGAAAGCCAATGCCAAGAGTGAGTGGAAGGAGCAGTGTCTAAGTCTGGTGGAATCATTTAAAACACCGGAACAAAAGGCTCTCGTCAGACAAAGGAAGAAGGAGGCGACCAGGAGGGCTTTCAAATCTCTCCCACTCAAACTTTTCGCGGAACTGAAGTATTTGTACCGACTTGATTTAAGAATGTTTGGTTATAATGCAGAAGACTTGTTGAATTAGTTTATAATGTAACTACATTAGTTGTATAATGTAGTTTGGCATATTATATTAAAGCTTAAGTCACTTCAGCACATTTCAGCACATTAAAAAAATTTGTTTGGTCATTATGAACTCTTGATATAAATTTTAAAATAAAACATTTGAAACTCATTAAATCAACCAGATTTGTAACTTTCATCAGTTATAAACTTGTAACCTCCACCAGGAGGTTATACATTCATCCCAGATCGTGTGTTTGTGTGATTGTTCACAGCCATGTCTGTGTCATGCCCGTTTCTTTCATATTTGTCATCTTTTATTATTTTTTTTGTGGAGGTAACCAGCTTAACAATGCCTTATGTAGAACTGCAGAATTTTATTCCGGTTTCGAACTACGTGACACGGCGGAAACGAAACACACGGGTATCGTGTCGTGAACTCAGTTCGGTGTGCTGCACTTGCGGGTCCTTGGTGTGTTAGACAGACGAAATGCGAAAGACGCACTCGTTTGAGTGAAACACGATATTTTGGCACGATCACCCCATTAAGCCTGCAGAACACTCACCCTAGCTGGTGGCCGAACGTTTTGGATCGAGCCCCGTGCTCCACCCCTTGACCACAGAAGATCGTTTCTTTGATATTTATCATCTTTTAACACATTGTCTGATAAACAAAATATATATAACGCAAATTTATGTTAATATTCTGCTGAAGGCCGAGTGAATGACTCAACATAAATTATGATATATTGTAAAAAAATTTATTTAAACAAGCAGTCCAGATTAGCATAACCCATCCCATATTCCATACCAGTCTCTTATACTTTCGTTTCCTCTTTCAGGCCTATGCAAATTATGTAAGATTTTCATGTTTGCCCGTGGCCTCAGTTTTACCCAATCCAATGTGTACGTCCCCCCGCAAAGGACACAGAAAGCGGGGAAAAAAAGGTCCAACTGCACAAAATCCGGATAAAAAGTTCAAGCTCTACGTGATCCTTGTCTGGTTTATGTTGATTACATCCTGACGTTTAAAAATCATGTTTATTTTGCCACTGTTTGTCCGAAGATACGTGCTAATGGTTCATGTAACATATACTAACGGTACCATGATAATTTGTTTTCCTATTCCTCGCACTTATAACCATAGTCAGCGGAAACTAGGACACTTTCATTTTGCACAATTATGTAAGTATTTAATAAACTCAGTATTTCGTTTTCGTCCCGGTGAGTAAAATTTAGTGTTCTTGATAATTACTACGAAAAATCTTAAAAGTTCTATAGTCTCACTATCATTAATTATATTAATTATCCCTAACTTTTCGTCGAAATTAACAGAAATCTACAAAATATCTCGAATTTACCTTATTTTTTGTACTTTATCTTATGAAATGTTGAATACTATATAACAGTATATGTTTATTCCAAACCGATTTCAGATATATAATATCTCATAGTAAATTCAGAAATGGAAGCAAAGTCTTTAATTCTTATTATTAATATATTTCTTTTTACTGTTCTCTGAATATCCTGGGGCTATGGCCACATTAACCATCCCCTTGCTAAAATGTGGGGGATATATACCCCCATCTTCCTACATTGACGCCCATGCTTGTGCTTGTGATTGTTGTCAATTTTCCTCATCCCACAAAGCAAGGAAGATGCGTCTTTAATTCAACGCCAGGGTTGACTGCACATATAAAGGTAAACTCATATGAAAGCATATGAAAGCCAGTCATTGGTTGCTCACCGGGGTGGGTCCAGCCCAAGTTTGTGACTTATCTTTAGGCCTACCCCGTGCCCACAACTTACGCTTTCTTCGGAAATAAGACATGAAGAAGAAAAAAATTAAACTCATTATGGAGATTATGGGAGGCTTATCAGGACGTTAACGAGGGGCACAGCTGCATAAAAACAGCGGGATACACATGATGCAGGGAGTGCTTCAATGAAAACGTGTGCATTAGTCAAGTGATGCTGTAAAAGAAGATTAGAAATGTTGTAAAAGGATGATATTAATCAAACACAAGTAAGCGGGTACAGGGCCGAAAGGAAACGTGTACAACTTAGGACGAGTCTACAAAGATGTGAGGTCTATACAAATGGAGAAGCAGAGACTAGCATCAGTGTTTATTTCTGTGTCTGTTATTTGTGTACTTTTGCTGCCAGCTTTTGTAATTTACGGTAATAGTTTTGTATATCTCTCTTGCTCTCTCTCTCATATATATATATATATATATATATATATATATATATATACACACACCGACACTCTATACCTTCACTTACACTCACTATATATATACATTTATATAAATATATAAATATTTATATAGACACACTGACTGTAAATATTTTCACACGCACACACTCATATCAGCAAATAGGCAGACCAAAACTATATATTTCGTACACAGACGCTTTCTCTCCCTCTCTCTTTCTCTCTCTCTCTCTCTCTCTCTCTCTCTCTCTCTCTCACACATATATATAGATATGTACACGCAAATATTGACTATCCCTTACTCACAGACAAGCACACTCTCTTTCCCGCTCCCCTTTCTTTGTCTCATTCTCACACACACACCTATACACACACCATGTAGTAATAAGTACCTAAAGGTAAAAGATTACCCCCATTCTCTCCTACAAGGGTACATATGTTGGTATCAAACATCGTTCTAATATGTTTGGGGATTTGGCATAAGTTGGGTTGGACCAGAGTTAAATGTCACGCTGACCCAAAAATACTTACATATACATTTCTCTAATATATCCACATAACACACTCCTTACGTACTTTCTAATACACACACACACACACACACTATTTTTTTCTGTCTGATACACTCACACTTTCCCAGATTTTCGTACACAGTAAGTATTTACCTATCACTAACAAACACACACACACACATCTTTTTTTCTGAAAAATGAGAGCATAACTTCAAAGCTTGACATAAAATGTGACGCTACATCACAAAATATATGCATCACATAAATGTATAACCCGGCATTAGATCATAAAATGTTCACTCCTTACGCAACTGTATTATACTGCAATGATTCCTGATCTCCTTTGCTTTAACCGCTGCCTTGTTAAGCCGGTTTTTCGGGGTCTCAACACTAGGTCTGGCACAGGTCCAAGAATCAGACCAACGAGAGCGGCATGTGGCGGGTTTAAAACTTGGATTTGGGCACTCAGTGCGATACCACGCTCTCATTGGATTCATTACAATTCTTTGCTCTGTGCCAGCCCTGGTGGTGAAACCTGGAAGAAGCAGCGGAAAAAGCGAAGAAGTTCTGGGACAACTGCAGTGTATACCGCTGCGTGAGGTGTGTACCTAAGCGATAATTGCTTAATACCTATCGTACAATATTTTTATACATACATTCATACACACACAAATGTTTACATATAAATATATATATATATATATATATATATATATATATATATAAAGTATTCTGTATATCAAGGGCGTAGCCAGGATTTAATGGGTAGGGGATCCCGCGGGGGCTTTTGGGTTCGGGGTGCAGGATAGCCGTTGGCAAAAAAGTGCACAAATATATAATTATCTAGAATTTGAATATCCCTGTAACATTTTAAGATTTTAAAAATCAGAAAAGATTAGTTTAATTATGATTCATTATCTTCAGTTTCTTAATTATCCGATATCAATTTCAGAAATCTGTCCCCGAGATAGTTATCTTTTTGTGCATAAATTGTTATCTGCAGATGTAAATGTACAGTAATGAAACTTGGTGGTAACATGACAGATATAAATGCACAGTAGTGATAACATGAGTGTTTTTTTTCTCATTTTTTATCAACTAACAACCAGTAGGTAGGCGGAATAAGTTATAGAAGTGAAATAGATTGAAATTCAATGTGTTTTGTAGGGACTCGATGGTTTATTTAATGTGTGAAGCTTCTCAAAGCAGGGATAAACGAGTTCAAATATTTATAATCTGATAGAAAAACCAGTGTAGACCAGAGCCCTATTTTCCTCTAATTGTCGCCCAGGCCAATGTCTGTTGACAAAGTGCCAAGCGCCTGTGCCGTGCACATAGAGCACAGATAAAACAGGAGTGCATGAAAGGAAACGATCATGCGTTTTGTTCTAACCATACACAATGTAACATTATGTCAAAATACACTGATACGTTTAGTTTTGTTTGTTATGATCTGTAACAGATCGCCACACGTCGGTGACCTTTGACCTTGTGCCTGTGACGTATGCCTGAAATAAAGCTCTTGTCTGACTTGACGTTTCGTCCGTTGTTTTTACATTACTGAACCCGCATAAAGAACTTTAACATAGTGGCAGCGCGGGGATTATTCTGATGAAAGTATGTTACGGACTTAGAACTAAGTCTACGGATCGGTGAACGCAGATATCTGATGATTTGTCGTGTCTGACTCAAGCGTTCGTGTTAGCCGCCATTTTGCTTTTAAAATTTTAAAGTGCGCTCGCACTGGAACCGAAAACAATTTAAAGAACTCTTAAAATAAACTTGTATAAATACTGATATAACGTTGGATTAACATGTTTATACTACTGTCAAAACTGCATAAAGACCACGATGTCTTTAGTGAAAGTGATGATAGGATGAAAACCTCTGACATCATCAGGAAGTTTGACTATCATTTCTTTGGTCAAAATAAGGAATTCTTTGAGCGGTTCCAGTCCAACCACAAAAATAAAGAATCTGGTGAAACAATTGAACAGTATGTGCATGTCAATTTTACGCAACATGTCTTGAGGATTCTGTAAATGCATGAAAGACATACTAATAATGGACCATCTTCTGCTAAGAGTTAGTGATGATAAAATGAGAGAGAAACTTATTTGAGCTGATAACAACTGCCGCATACCTGAGGCTGCCATACAGCACCTAAAAGCCATGAAACTGATGAAATCCGCAGAGTAAGAAGACATAACTCCAGTAAGCCCAAATCAGGTTTTGGTTCAATGCACAAGAGAAACCAGGGATATATAATTGGACAAAACAGAAAGCTAAGCATAGTGCTACTTCCATTAAGAGATGCAGCTTTTGCTTAAAATTTCACAAGATGTGATAAGAATCTTGCCCAGCATTGGGTCGTACATGTTAATTCATGTGGAGAGGAAAATTACTTCAAGGCTTCTAGAATGTGCAAAAACAGACTACAAACACAACATGGTGCACATGCCATTGATGTTGTCTGTGATTATGAGTCCTCAACAAGTGTAACTTCCGGCATTACCTCCGGGAATGTAGCGGAATGAATTTATTCAGACAAGCAGCTGCTCTATCTACTGTGAGGTGGAAATTCTCGACAAGTGTTTCAAACTGCAAATAGCCTGTGGAGCAACTGTAAACATGCTGCCCAGAGACTACATTGGTGATTCTTGATATTAGACCTGAGTAGTTCAGTTGAAGGTGTTGAACAACACAGAATAGGGAAAATGCAAAATTAAAGTAAGAAATTCTGCAACAAAACAGAAGTTCAAGGTTGACTTTGTGATCGTGGACCAGTGTTTAACTCCACTCATGAGTTAAATGCTGCAGAGCAAATGTGTCTTTTAACCATTTACTACCAAAACTTTGAACAAATGTATTGTGTTGACACTCATAATAATGTGTTCATCCAGGAATTCCAGATCTGTTCTCAAGTTTACTTAGCACACTGCCAGTAAACCAGGTCAAGCTTACTGTCATACCTGGTTCGGAACCAGTGATCCGTTCGTCTCTTATCATAGTGGAGTCGCTGAAAGGGAAAGTGAGAAACAAACTTGATGAGTTAATCCATTCCGGTATCATCACTAAAGTCGAAGAACCTACTGATTGGGTAAATCAAATGTCAGGTTCCGAAAAGAATTCTGGCAGGAGCAGGATCTGTATTGATCCCAGACCGTTGAATCTCGTAGTGAAACGTAAACACTATACACAGCCAGTCCTAGACGACATTCTGCCACAGTTGTCACACGCCGTCATGTTCTCTAACGTTGACCTTAAAGATGGCTACCTTTATTGTGAATTTGACAGTGAGTCTAATCTATTGTCCACATCCGCCACACCTTTCGGACGTTACCTGTGGCTACGGTTTCCATTTGGGCTAAGTTTGAGTAGTGAAATTTTCCAGAAGAGACTTTTTCAGGCACTTGATGGCCTGGATTTGGTCCGCTGTGTCGTTGATGACATAATCGTATGGGGCTCCAGTGAAGGAGAGCACGACACTCGTGTCCGCGAACTGCTGGAAAATGCTCACAGAATGGTATGTCTCAGAATATTGAGAAATGTAGATTTCGAGTGACCGAAATGCCAATCTTGGGCCATATTGTCAGTAAAGATGGTGTCAAGGTTAATCCAGCAAAAGTCGAAGCTGTGCTGAACATTGAAACCCCGACTGACAAGGAAGTAGTCGAGCAACTTCGCGGAATGACCAATTATCTGTCAAAATATGTACCAAAGCTATCGGATTTAATGCAGTCAATCAGCGTGCTCACTCACAAAGATGTGATATGGTCATGGACCAGTGTACAAGAAAAAGCGCTCAGTGAGATTAAAAGACTGCTGACTAGAGCTCCAGTCCTAGCATACTTCGATGCTGCCAAACCACTCGTGATACAATGCAAGTAAAAGGGGCCTCGAAGCAGCCCTACTCCAAGATGATAGACCATTAGCATATGCAAGTTGAGGGCTCTCAGACACAGAAATACGCTACCATAGAGAAAGATATGTTAGCTGTAATATTCTCACCCGAGAAGTGGCACCAATTCACCTATGGGAGACCTGTAACTGTATACACCGACCATAAACTGCTAGAGAGCATTATCAAGAAACCCTTCGAGAGAGCATCAAAACGCCTGCAAGGCATCTTACTACGCACCATGGTGAACAACGTGGACGTTAAATTCCTCAAAGGGAAGCATATGTACATTGCAGATACTTCTAGCACGGCTTACTTGAAAGACCCATGGTCAAGAAGAGTTTGCTAGTTTTAATGCTCTGTCTTATCTGATAGCGCCAACAGACAGAGTAAAACAGATACAACAGATGACCAGCTGTGACCCAGTGGTGCAACAACTTAAAACAGTAATCCAGAAAAGCTGGCCAGAATAGACTCCCAACATGGAGAATATTTCGCAGGAGACAACACAGTGCCCACGTAAGAAATGCTGACAACCGCTGACATTGTGTAACTGGTCACATGTGACAGATGACACAGTGGCAACAAGTCTGAGAGAGGAGATGATCATCCAAAACCAATGACTGCCACAGAACCCATCGGGGAAATGGATGCATGGCTATACTATATTGCGGGGCAGGGACAGCGGCGCGGGAAGTAGGCCTATATGCCATCCGCGGACTGCTTAGAAAAGTCCGTGAGCTTCAAAACAAAAGAACTATATACCAGACAGACTGCAATCTTCAGATTAACATGACTTCAGTAGATTAAACGTCGGTTCATTCATTTATAAAGTTTATTGCTCAGATCTAAAATCATGTAACATCAGGAAACTATCAGCACAGTTCGTTTATCTTGACAAACGTTGTATATATATATATATATATATATATATATATATATATATATATATATATATAAAATTATTATTATTATTATTATTATTATTATTGTAACAAATATAAATTATAAATAATGGGTAATAACAGCTAGTTATCCAGGTTATAGCCGTGTAAGTCTGTAGTTGAAGCGCTTCAACTATATATATATATATATATATATATATATATATATATATATATATATACAACGTTTGTCAAGATTGACGAACTATGCTGAAAGTAATTAATAGGTGCGAGCTGGTCACCTTGGAAACTAAGCTTCCCGGGGTTGGAACATAGGCTACTTGAGCTCGAGGTGTCAGCTACACTAAGGCATAAGACTTGTTACGAATAGATAAAGGCGGGATATTGGTCGTAAGGAAACTTTGGTCTTGCAGACACACCTCCCTGCAACTGGTGGGTTCGAGGGTTGTTGCAGCATATCTTATCTCGAGAGAATTTCCAAAATATCTCGGGGTTTACAATTTCTTCGCGTAATAACTTTTTTATTTGTAATATCTTGTTAGCAACAAGCCGAAAAACCTTACGTTTTGGAAAATATACATATAGATATGCAGGTTTTAGACAGTAGAACCAAACTAATGTTCTTTCAATATTTCAGGTGACAGCATTTTTGTGCAAGAAACTCAGTCTACGCTGGCAGTTGATGTGGAAATTCCAAATAATGATTCACTGCAGAGGGAATTAAAAGTAAGCAATCAGTCTTTCCATTAAATATAGACCTCTTTCAATAAGCAATGCATAATGCGCGTAAAGGTCTTCTCCGTAACAGTCTTCTGCGTAACGGTCTTTTGCTCACTTGAGCTAGTATTTTTTTAATGACACCATGTATTTAGGCACCGTAGTAGAAATTCCTTTTGTCATTTGAGATATAATACATTTTAAAGGACCAAAAGACTTACTATAAGTCGTCGCTTATAGAGATCATTTGTGATAAAGAAAATTTCTATTTTTATTGAAAAAAAATACTGGTAATGGAAGGAAATAGCTTACAATCCGATATTTTATTAGATAAAAAATCAATAAAGTACCGAACATATTAAGCAATATACGTTCAGGTGAAATTTTAATAAAGTGACCAATTAGTTGGGGAAGGAGCAGTCAAGGTAATGTTTGAGTTAGAAAAAAAGAAGAAAAAATAACGATTAATAGAACATTAGTGAATGTGTAGGAACATCAAGACAACAATTTAATTTGTTAATAACAAAATTGTTAGGGTCTCTCCAAATTTACAAAAGTTTCTCATTAAGAAGTCGAAACTTACAATACTGAGAGTCCTTTGGCGGTGAGCGTTAAAAAGGCGGAGGGTCGCTGTGGCTAATGAACTTCATCCGCAGCAGACACAACCCGTCTCCTTAATACATTGATAACCTGAAAACTTAATCATTTAGGTAAGTTTGTGCGAGTTTGTCACCTAGAATCCTGGCTCAATTGCAGCGAAAGGCCAAGGTATGGAGATAAAGCGTTTTGTTTTGCAAACAGTTGAGCGAAACATTTTCAAGGTATTGGTGTATACAAGGATCATCTGGCCTCGACTTATGGTAAAACAACGAGTAGAGGATATTTACTTGAACTGTTAAATGAAAGCTATAAATCATACAGCAAAAGCGTAATTATCTCGTGTAAAAGCCCTTTATTTGAATTGTTTCTACTAAATGAAAGGACCGGTGACAATTCCCTGGTGAATGAATAAACCGATTAAATAATTTTCAAACTGCATCTTCATGTGCTCCAAGATTTGTTTCAAAGTCAAAGCTTTAAAATACCCTAATTAATCGTATATAATGTTATATTTTAGTTATATATATTGCAAATTATATCAAATGGAACATCAGATAAGTAGGCATTGATAAAATATCCCCACTGTGCTCAGCTGTTCCGCTCAACTGGTATAGTCTACGCACTAGGCCAGCTGGACTGGAACTTACTCTGTACTGTGACTGAGACGGTCTTCCGGTTGTATTACTAAAACTTTTGAAAGGATTGTCACCTCGTGACCACTATCACACCCCCGGAGGATACACTCCAGTTTGTTTTTAACGGTGGACCAAACTGGCTGATAATCACACATACACTCAACAGAATGAGATAGTCGGGTGTAAAAAAACAATAACAATATAATAAATGAAAACTTACAATTCTCTGGAGGGGCGTGCCACACTCAAGGCACAATATCACTACACACTACAAACTGAGTCCAAATCAATACACCCAGTACACAGAAAGTTCGCCTGGCCCCTAGGCCTTTGGTCACTTGACCTTCAAGCACGTGACTCAGAAATGTCACTTCTCGAGTCCACTGGGTTTGTCGCTGAACACGCGAACAGACGCCTCTCGCCGTTAGACCAATCACCAGCCATTTCACAGTCTCCACTCCTGAAGTATCACATACAGACATTTCTCAGACTAAGCTTGTCCCCGTAATATGTACCCGTATATGTCACAGCAAACGACAATATATGGTACCATCTAACAGTGAATCAGTGGATAAATTGTTCACTTCTGTTTGGGCCTCACCACGGAAGATACACATCGGCTGTTTACAGGTCCTACTGTTAACCACTCTCATGGCCGACAGAGGGTTCTGCGATGGTCGCCCACAGAAATCGTATCTCAGCTGACCAGCCCACCGCCAACTTCGGACCCTCCTCTAGACCGACAAACCGTCAGACTGCACCATCTAGCGCGCCGACTCAGAAGATTGTGTCCGTACTTCCTGTTTTCCTTACATATACCGATGCTTACGTCACACCTCATGACCGTCCTTGTCCCATCGTCCCACAATATTATGTGGCCTCTCGTTCATTCACATGAGTACAAAAAAAAGGACACGCCTCCAGAGACAAAAGTATGGGAAAATTCAAGCATGCAGGTGCGTTGGCTTTGAAGTCTACAGTATTAATGTCACCACAGGAATCGGTCTAGACTCACGCTGACGAATATGACACTATATAATTCTCACTGAGTTACGACTGTACTGAAACTAGCCCCCAGACATAACCCTTTATTTCGATACACCTACGCCAGCACGCTAGTATCAGTATACGATAATGTCAATCAATATATAACAACTAAAGAAACAATCATCCAACTGCACTCTCCTCACTTAAATGTGGAATATCATGACACTAACATAAATAAGTCACATTTCTCAATTAACAGGCACGACAAGCTGGGTATATTTTAAGGAAACTCTACAAACTTTCGAACAAGCGTTGGCCTGAACATAAATGCGGTCTGTAGCATTGACTTGTTAAGCACTTGATGACAATTTGACCGGGATCGTCAGGAACACGGGCCTCTAAATTTTTAATTTTTAAGGTTTTACCATTAACGGTAGATATTTTCTATAATATGGATATAATGGATTTATATACATTCATCCATAATATTCATATTAAAGAAATATATTACAGATATATAACAACATCTGCAAACTCATAATGGTATATAGATATCTATTATAATTATATAGGATACAGTCTAGCTGTTATTGATAAATGAAATTTTATTCTTGACTCATTAGCACAAAAGTTATCTTTAGCTGTTAGAACTGCACAAATCAAGATTTACCTCTACCCATTTTATATTGACATCTGCACAAATAGGGGTTAACTGCATGTTAAAATATACCTTGAAGACAAGACTGAACAACAGACTGTCGGCTTCTATGATGTAATTAGTCTCCACAAGAGGGTTACTCTAGTATTATCAGGCTTTCCCACTGTCCGTCTTTCAGTCAAGCTCATTCGCCAGTTATTTAAGAGACTTCAGTCAAATATCGTGATTTTTTTTTCAAAGTGGGGTCTTTTGGAAGATGTTAATTATATTGCGTTATTGAGTTTCAGACTCATCGGTACTGCATTTAGAATGCCAGGCAGAAATATTGGCCATTGCGCACATAATTTCCAGGACTCCCTTTATTCTATATAACACTCATTTTAACATAATATTGCAACGATTAATTTTTAACTTATTTGTATCTCTTCATTACTAATTAGATTTAATAAATACACAAGGCTTGTTCCTATACAACCAGTTAATGTTTTAATGAAACCTACTCTAACTTATATTGTTACGGAACCGAATAATAACAGATCACGTAATCGTGATCCGCACAAATTTTGTTACGGAGATAAAAAAATCAGACTCTGTAACACTAGGCAGCGTAAAATGTGCAGGGGAATGAATAAAGAAGTCATTGTTTTTTTGTTAACAAATAATTATAATTTATTCTTAGAACAATCCTAACATTACGATACACTAAATCAATACAGTTACAAAGTATAACAATAAGATGTACAGTACCAGAGTGTCTGGATCCTAGGCTTTGATTTCTGGAAACCACCACTGTCACAGCAGAACAGGAGTCCTATAACACTAATAATTCATGTAAATAGTAATAATCCAAAAGCAAACTGTAAAAAGTCCGTATTAAATCTGTATTAAAAACGTTGAATATCTGTCACCACTGCAATTATCGGAAAAAGGTCCCAAAACTGACGAGAAAGTAACACTCTTAGTGCTCGCTGGTATTTTCCTTTCTGCCGGCTCTAAACACAGCCCCTTATTTATAACTTCTCACCCGAAAATTCTAGAAATAGAATTTTCTGTGAGAACAATTCAAGCGCACATGAACAGACCTGAAACATCTAGAGTAAAGACCGCTGTGTCTCTATATGCTTCATACCCTACACTCGAGCCAGCGCCCAAAAAAGCGAGGTTCCCATAGCAAAAACTATGCCACGCTACACGAATCAGAATGTCATCAGACACATGTAACACTCCTGCGCACAATAAAACAGATACCTGTAACAATATAGAGCATCTTTGTTTGCAAAAAGCTGCTTAAAAGGATTCTAAAATTTGACTGGAATATTTTCATCATTTTGTAGATTAAGGCCATCAAGGAAACCCAGGCTTTACGAAAGAAAAGAGTGAAACAGTCATGTGATCAATTAAAAAAAATCTACAACGATGGCGTCCGAGATCGGGCACCGTGGTACAAGAACCTACGAGTTTTACCCGAACAGAAGGTCGTCGTGTGTCTCATCCACAAAGTAGGCTCCACCTACTGGCGAACGATGGAAAAACGCCTCAAATTCCAGAAACTCGAGTCCTATGGATATGAAGAGAGGTTGAAGATAATAAGAGATTTCACAACAGTTATGTTTGTTAGGCATCCTTTTGAGCGCCTAATGTCCGCTTATAACGATCGCGTGGCGTCCATGATGCCTGCCTTTGTGGATAAGTACGGGAAAGACATGGAACGTTATTATCCTCCCGGCAAAAAGAATTCATGTTTGGGCGACATCGATTTTAAGACTTTTATGAAATATGTTGTGCATAGAGGTTCCGTATCAGGATTTTTTGACAG
This sequence comes from Sipunculus nudus, assembly GCA_026874595.1. Taxonomy (NCBI): domain Eukaryota; kingdom Metazoa; phylum Annelida; class Sipuncula; order Golfingiida; family Sipunculidae; genus Sipunculus; species Sipunculus nudus. The sequence continues at coordinate 87,503,444 of CM049307.1, forward strand.
TCATTGGGTTCCGTATTACCGCCGTTGCCGTCCGTGTTTTGTAAATTATGACGTCATTGGAACATTAGAGACATTCAAAGATGACATGATGCTCCTCGATACGTTGGTAGATTTCAATAAGAACACTGAGCGGGCCATGAGAAGTGAGTTAGAAGTCCAATCTAAATGTAGACCAATGAGGTTAAGGTTCACAAATTATAGCCAGCTACCATGCCAGAACAACAAAATGATTCTGAGAGCAAAGATCAAAGGTCTTATAGGGAAAGGATACTTGGATCCAGATGAAGTTGCCCCCATGAAAGCCAATGCAAAGAGTGAGTGGGAGGACCAGTGTCTAACTCTGGTGGAATCATTTAAAACACCGGAACAAAAGGCTCTCGTCAGACAAAGGAAGAAAGAGGCGACCAGGAGGGCTTTCAAATCTCTGCCACGCAAACTTTTTGCGAGACTGAAGTATTTGTACCGACTTGATTTCAGAATGTTTGGTTATAATGCAGAAGACGTTTTAAATTAGTTTATAACTTAGGTTTTGTTCATTATTTGTCATATTACATTAAGATAAAGTAACTTCAGTGGGTTTCAGCATATTTTTCTCAGTTCTTTCGGTTATTATGAACTCGAGATATTAATTTAAAAAATAAAACATCTTTTGCACAGTCAGTAAATCAGCATTGTAACTTAAACCAGATCTACACCCGTTAACCCGCCAGGAGGTTATACATTTATCCCCATTCGATTGTGTGCGTGTTTGAGTGTTTGTTAACAATCTAATTCCAGCAGTCATGTACGGAATCTCATGATAGATGCAGGGCATTTAGGGAAATGGGTCAATGAAGAATCGATTAGATTTTGTTATAATTCCAACACATGATCCGGATTCAGGAACAACATAGGTAATATTCACAAATTGTAAATTAACTTATGAACGAATGAACTTGGGAATATGGGCCGAATAAGGGAGTGCAAAACCGGATTTGGGAGCATCCACCATAACCCCCCCCCCCTAAACACACACATGGATGAGGCATTATACATTAGAATGCGGATTTCTAATTTATATCACTATTTCTATAAATTACTTTGCCATACTGTTGATGCCTTTTTGGTAGGCTGGGTTTCGTTGTATGAGTCATGCTCGTTTCTTTATTATTTTCATCTTTTATAATGTTTTGTTGAGGTAACCAGCTTAACTAAGCCCTACGAACATCTGCAGAATTCAATTGCGGTTTCGGACTACGTGTCACGGCAGAAACAGACCCTGATCCTGTCGTCAACTAGGCTAGGTGTGCCGCACCTGCGGTTCCTGGGTGTGTTACAGACGAAAGGCGAAAGGCATTTGAGTGAAACGCGACTGTTGGGCACAAATTCCCCCAAAAAAATCTGCAGAGCGTTCAACCTGGCTATTTGTCGACCATGAAAGATCTCACTCTCCTCGCCTAAGATTCGAATATTTGTAATTAAAGGATTTTCTTTTACTTGCACCTAAAACCATAGTAAACGGAAACGACAACGAAAAATCTTAAAGTTCTATATTCCTCTGACATGAATTATGGTTCACTATTTTTTCCTAGAAATTAACATACTATGCTGTCTTTGCTGCCTATATTTATTTATCACTTGGGTTCAGGCTAAGACGCCCGAGAGATACGAAGATATCTCGAATTTACATGATTTTTTTGTAATTTTACTTAAGAACAATTGAACACTATATCAGTGTTTGTCGACTTTGTTTTAGTGTGTCAATGGTCACCGTCAGGATTGTGAATGTTTGAATGTTTGAAAGGTGGAAAGAACCTAAATCATAAGAAATGTCATGACAGATCAGCTGATGATTTTGATCAGCTGACAAAAAGCAGTCTGGGCTATAGTGATGGTCTTTGTGCGTGGTCTGCTCGTTTGGTTCAACAAGACTTAGATCATGATCCTAAAACATAACTTATAATCCAAGAAGGGACTCTTGTTGAGAAAAAATAGAGACTGCCGAGGTATCAGAGCTATAAGTTCAAGGCTTAAAACTAGCCATTCACCTGCCTGAGCCCACATGTTGAATTTACATGAAATCTGGCTTACTCTGCGTACATATTATTGCATTGTGGGTAATTCATGCTAAGAAAAGATCTTATGACACCCCTGTGACGAGCTGTTAGTGATCAGTACATGTGCCAGAATAAAACATGTCACCAGATGTGGTTGATTTGGCACCAGCTGTTGTTGGCGGAAGCATGTGATCGGAAGCAACACCATCTTTTATCATTTATAAACTTCTGGTTCGTCTGATTTGTCACTAAAATCCGTTCTACCAGCCCTGATCACCTGCTCGTTCGCGATTGCATTTCATAGATTGATGGCAAGATGACGCTACAGAATAGACTATTTACTCATAAAAGGGTTTTAAATTGTTTACAGGAAAATAAAACAAGGTAGGCTATAATTTCATTCGTAGTTAATCACGAATTTTCCCATTACATTCCTTGGGACTAAATGTTTTGGTGTTCTTTGACTCGTTAAAAAAAATAATAGGTGGACAGAGGTAGTGGAATGGACTATAGATGGTCTTGCTGGGCGTGTTTGGATTATAACTGGCGGCCCTTTTCGCCCCCCCCCCCAACTTGATTAAGACATGGATACCAACAAACAACATGTGCACCATGGAATCGGAGCTTTTTTTTTTAAGTTTAGGGTATTATCTTTATTAAATATACGTCAGATATCGGAAAAGTACCCTAAACCATTATACCTAGAATGTTCAAACTTTATATATCGAGTTCTGGTAAACTCTCCTAAATAACTCCCAATTTAGGTCACTGTGCCCTATACTTAATTATGTACTTAGGTCTTTATAGTGTGTCAGGTTCACCATAGCGCTATGGCCCATGAGCCACTTGTGATTAGGGCTTACAGAAAGAAGAACAATTTTATTTCTTAAAGTCCCAGCGCCATATTGTAGGAATAGCACCGGGTTGTACATCTCAAATGCTACTTGTCCGGTAGCTACAACTCCGTGTCAGTAATATTTTTAGATCTGAAAATAAATATTCGAGATGGTGAAATGAGTATTTCGAGATGTCGAAAAACTAATTCGATATCTTGAAATAATTTAAAAACTAGGTTTTGTATTCGTACATGCTGCCTCCGAAAGGATCCCCGTACGTAATCTTTCCTGCTAACCCAACCAATGTCCTTCGTCAGAGTATCATGCTTGACCAACATGAGTTACATGTGCATTGGATTAATGCGGCTCCTTTTTTCCAATGGATGTCTCATAAATTATTTGACTTTAAAGCATATTATGTTGATCTAAATTACCATCAAAATTTAGCGGTCTGTTCCTTGGATGTTACCCAGACCTTCCACAAAAGTTCATCAACATCTGTTAATAACCTTTTGCCTACAGTTGCTAACAGACAAACCGAAGAACCATCGAGAAAGTTTAATAACTTCATGACGGAGGTTTGATAAAAAAAAAGTCCTCGTGCCCTGAATCTGCCACAGTATGAACTAGAAATCTGCATTCTAAGGGGTTTCTATTATGGAATGTTACCCAACCCGTGTTTTGCAATTTGTTCGGCCAATATACTCCTATTCTTTCGTGCATAAGTTACTTTACATTTGTGAGTATTTCTTGATGGCGTTCTTGAATTCGCTTCATGATCCGGATCCACACCAGAATCTTATCGATTCTTTACTGGCCCATTCCAGAAATGAGCTGAAATCTGATGAGATTCTGTACATGATTGCGTGAGTTATATTGTGAACAAACAAACACAGACACAAACATACACACAAACGAGGATGACCGCATAACCTCCTGGCGGAGACAATGAGTAACGCACGTTCCACGCCTCTCATTCTCCCCACGCGAGATCTCGTTTATGTAGGGGATAGATCTCTTGCCAGTCAATGTGCACACGGAACTATTTTCAGTCGAACGCAAGCTACAGTATATCGCCTGGCAATTGAAAATTACAATAATTAGGGCATTGGAGCAAATATAGAACATACCTTGACAACATTCATTTCAAATATAACGGTAATAAAGAATCTGATTGTCTGTTTGTTTATGAAATGTTGTAAAACTCGGGGAACTACATTGCGGCGCTATATCGGTGATGTGGTGGTGTTAATGTCTACAAACAATAGCACGTGCCACACGGTTTAAGCATGTGTTTGGCAAATGGGCACGATTCTTAGGTGACAGGTGACGTCCAGGTACATGTGCTCAGCCATGTTTGTAACTTTGTATACAGTGGATGCCCCAGCAATCCAGGTCAAACCCGTTGTAGTTCCGTGTCGTGTGCACAGCCCCTTGCAGGGACCTATCATTGTCTCAATAGACCTTCATCCTGTACGGAGGTTGCACGCCTCCTGGTACCCGCCGGTCCCCGGTCACGCATGACCTGTGACAACTGATTCACCCTGCGGTCGTGTTCGCGCTTCGCTGACTTAGGCCTTTAAATGGTTCATGCTTAATGTATCGATATTACACCTCGTCATGCTTCTCAGTCAAATAAATTGCCAATGAAAGTTCACTTAACTTTTCTACAATATTATTTTCTAATAGCGGTACGGTCTATTTTGCCCCCTTTTATGTGAGATTACTTCTTTACCTAATAAACTCTACCTGACCATAGAGGTTGTACAACAGAGGAATGTTGTTCTTGCCATCCCAAACCCTGCGAAGCGCCATGTGATATACCATGAATATTTATGAACCTCCATTAAAAAGGGTAACCTGGCCAAAGAGGGAACACATGATATCGGGGTCTTACCATATCATGGGGGAGCATTAATAGTAAGCAGTGGCATCAATTTATCTACAAGGGTGGGGGGATGACTCACAGGGGTGGGTTTGAGAAACTTTTTTAAACCTATACGAATACTGAAATATCTCATTGTTCCATCGTTCCATCGTTCCAATATTTATATATATATATATATATATATATATATATATATATATATATATGTATATATATATATATATATATATATATATATATATATATATACAGTAGAACTGTAACAAAAGTCTCATTTTAATTATTGGTATATATTTTATTTCCAGTATATATATCTTACTCTCTATATAGCAGTGGGAATGATTACATTTATCATCATCTTGCCAAAATGGGGGCCCCACCACACCCCTGGGATGACGCACCTGAAACTAAGTTACCGCGCTCGGGTTCGATGTTAATTTTGTAGTCAGGTACATTTAAGTCAGGTACATTTTCCTTCTTACAGGCGTCATCACGGTGTGCTTCACGTGATTGCCCATGTATTTGTTGATAATCAGTCACTGGAACGAACTGGACATTCGTTTGGTCGATTGTCATCATACCAAGGCTGTATATCATTCTTGTATGATATTCGAGGAAAACATCCTTGTCTCACCTGAGTAATTTAATCAGTAAAAGCTACAAAGGGATGAACCCCCTGTGATATTAGAACATTGTCATAGCTGTAATGGGAGCAGGTGAATTTACTGATGTTGTTACTCCAGATACGTTTGATGATTATTCAATATTTAGGGGACACAGAAGTATTGGTCTACCAGTGTAAAATACGTAGATTTTGAGCGACTTCTGCTTCTTTGGCTGGTATCCTTTGAATACCAATGCATTTTAGGGTATGTCCAGGAATGGTTCAGTTTCTCTGAATAAAAGTGTCAACAGAGAGAGCGATGATACTTCTATCGTGTGATGTCAGCTGGTAACCATGACAATGAGGTAGGTTTCTTGTTTATTTTTCTATTGGGTAATTAAAAAGATATATATATATATATATATATATATATATATATATATGTATATATATATATGTATATATATATATATATATATATATATATATATATATATATAGAGAGAGAGAGAGAGAGAAAGAAAGAGAGAGAGAGAGAGAGTGAGAAAGAGAGAGCGAGCTGTCTTTGTGTCTTTCTGTCTGTCTGTCTGTCTCTCCCTCTCTGTCTTTATGTCTCTCTGTCTGTTTGTCTCTCTCTCCCTCTCTCTCTCTCTCTCTCTCTCTCTCTCTCTCTCTCTCTCTCTCTATATATATATATATATATATATATATATATATATATATATTGGTTTTTATTACAGGAATAATTCAGTTCTATCTGGTACTGATCTGGTTGAAAATGGGGATCCTGGAGATTCATCCTATATTATCGCCCACGTTTCACTTTATTGAGGAATTCATCATATCAAGGGATTCCATTGCCTCTCGGGCCGTCAAGTGGAAACGCGTTTTGCTTAAATTTATATAGGGCTTTTTTTTAATTTTCAGGCTAAATAGAAGTATAGGCCTATGCTCTGCTGAACACAAACTATATTGAAAATTAAATTTTGCGAGTGCATTTTTAGAAATCTATATTAAAATTGACGATGGTTCCGCTTAACTATTGTCACGCAAATCCTACGTGGGCACACTCTTTAATATACAAGGTCTTGAGATGCATTGATGCCAAGTGTGCCCTAAGAGGTTCAACACTAATATTTTATTCTTAAACAATTAGCTATTTTTATGGTAAATATATACATATACTGTGTTTACAAACACACACAATGATAACAACAATTAAAACGTTTGATTTGGAGATAGCAAGTCCGTGTGCTGGGCTGGTTATGCGGGGAATCGTTTGTATTCAACCAACAGGAACCAGTACTACAATGGAGTGAGATAATACACTTTATTACAAATAGTTCTCTACCTTTCTCTACCTTTAAGCCGGGTTTTTCACACTTATATAGTACAGTCCACCAGCCACAAGGCATAAATACTCGAAAGGTAAACATATACGCATCATTTATTAAGCTATTCCATCACTAAGTAATTGAATGGCTAATATGCCAGTATTTGTGATGGATACCAAAATAATTCACCTTACATTGGAGTCATGAAAAGGACACAGTTTAATGTCTTTTCTGATGTTTCATTCGTGGAGTAATACAATCGATATTCATTTTCAGGTTACCTTAACAATCTGTCAGACTAAACAGATGATGCAGTCATTGGGAAATGATGATAGAAAGGCGCAACTAAATTCCATGAAGCACCACAGATCAAACATACTTCCGCAACACAGCTTCTATCAACTACTCAAACATGCCGTCCAAGAGGGTGTTCACATTATCCGTTGTGTGTACGATTTGCCTGATTAGCCTTTTGTCCTTATACGGTAAATATAACACATTTTAGTATTTTCACAGATGAACTGTAGTTATTTATGTAAAGAACTGAAGTACAGTAAAACCTCTTTAAAACGACACCCACGGGTCCAGTATGAAATAAATCGATTGTAAAGGCGGTCGTGTGGGCAGGGACTCCGTTAGACTGTTTTACGCCCAACGCATAGTAAAATATTTAAAAACACTAAAATTGTTATCAACTATTTTATATCTTAGGTAATTTTTAAGGTAACTCGGTATAATGTAAAAGGGTTTGAAAAAAAAAACTTAACCAACAATATCAAGCAGATTTCTGCTATAATAGTTTAAAATGTGATAAATTATGATCTTTGTCAGTCGCAGCCAGTAGTTGCCCCTGGATCATATCGTATTATTTATCATTTTGTATGATTTTCCATTTGTTGTAATGATGAATAATTCTGACCTATTATCCTTATGACATTTCTCCTTACCAGGTTTAGCCAGATATACAACACCCACCCTGCGTGTAGGAGACAACGGACAGGTAACAACACCAGTTAATAACATTATAGAAGATATCAAACATAAGCCGAAAGTACAAGAAGATAGTGTTGTGCGGTTAGATGATAAAGAGGTAAGATATTGCGGTGTAAATAACACGTAATCTTCAATATCATATACCAGACACTGTCTTCAGACACATACATATTCCTAAAATCGTGTTTGACCTCTGATTCAAACTCTTTCATAAACTCAGACACATATTGAATTCTGCCTTAATGGCCGATGCTGAAAATTTTCTAGTTATCTATCTAGATAATCATATAGATACTTAGATACAGATATCTAGATAGATAGACAGATATGTAGATAGACGAACGACTGGTACACGAATAACGCGCATGCGCATATCTAACTTCTTTCCTTACGAATATTTTCTACTACCACTCTCCTTTCTATTAGTATCTCCATACTAAAAGCTTTAACGATTAGGACTGTACGCCTCTACATATTTGTTGCTGGGCCTATAATTAATGCTGTGTTGCTCAAGATTAGCCGACATTGGTCAAAATAGGATATTCGTTTATTTAACTAATGGAAAAATGAGTAAATCATATGAAACAAGGAGGTTGCGTGAGAGTGGGGAAAAAAATCATAATGTTATTTATAAACTTCTGTATCTTTATTTTGTAGCTAAAACGACTTCATGAAATCCAGAAACTGCGGAAAGAGACAGTTCGGAAAACATGTGAAGAATCTGAATTAATTTATAACGATGGCGTCCGTGGTGCTGGTCCGTGGTACGAGGGCTTAAGAGTTCTCCCCGAGCAGAAGGTAATCGTCTGTCTCAATCACAAAGTTGGCTCCACCTACTGGAGAACCATGGTACAACGTTTCAAATACCGAAATCTCGATTCCTATGGACACGATGCCAGGTTGAGGCTGATAAAGAATTACACCACCGTTATGTTCACTAGGCATCCTTTCGAACGATTAATGTCAGCTTTTAACGACAGAGTTGTGTCAATGGTACCGCGATTCGTTGAACTCTACGGACAAAAAATGCAAAAGTTTTACCCACCTGGTAAAGGAAATCCCTGTTTGTCTGACATCGATTTTGAGACTTTTGTTAAATTCGTTATCCATCGTGCCAATGCGGACAACCATTTCAACACTCACTGGGCCCCCTATTATCGGCGATGTCGTCCCTGTTTTGTAGATTATGACGTCATAGGGACCATAGAGACAATGAAGGATGATATGAAATTACTTGATAGCATTGTCGGTTTTAACAGAACAGAAGAATACAGAAGAGATGACCTAGAAATGTCGTCTAAATGCAGACCTTTCAATGAACACAAGTCAATGTACCATATGCAGTGTGCTGATAACGATATGGCCCTAAGGTCAAAGGTTAAGGGCCTAGAGCGCAAGGGGTATATAGTTAGTAATATAAACGTGACCAAGACAGCCAATTATATAAAGCTATGGAGAGGTTTATGTTTGAAATTGGTGCGGTCATTTCTGACACCAGAAGGAAAAGTTCTCGTCAATAAAAGGAAGAAAAAGGCAACACAAGTGGCTTTTAAATCTCTTTCAAGTAGCCTTTACCAAGAATTAGCTCATTTGTATCATCTTGACTTTAGAATGTTTGATTATAGGGCAGAGGACATATTCGATAATCCGTAATCTTTTATTTCTATTTTCTGTTTCTCAGAATGTGTATTTTATTTTTTTTTAATATGATCGATATCAGATCGGGTGTTTGCTTTTTGTTTCTTTTCTTATCCCTTTATAGCTTGGAATATGCTGATCTCAAACAACGTAAACTAGAAATCTGCATTCAATGGAATGCAAGCCTCCGCCATGTGTTTGCATTCACTCATTCGGCCCATATTCCAAGTTTCATTAGTGCATAAGTGATTGTACATTTTGTAAAGATTCCTTAGCCTTAGGATCATAGCCGGATCTACAACAATATTTAATCGATTCTTCATTGGCCCATTCAAGAAATGTCTTAAATTATTATGAGATTCCGTTCAGAGTGCGTGACATACAAACACATACATGAACGGGGATGAACGCATATCCTCATGGCGGAGAAAATATAAGGGATTCTGTACATTTGAGTAAAATAATTCCCGATCACATGCATCACAAGGTCAATTAAGCAGCACGTATAATAGGGAAATGGTGAAAATAGGGAAAAAGATCAAGATTCGATTTAATGAATTTGATAAATTTAAATTTTTCCTTACAAATTGCAATATAGTTATGAGTACTCGAAACCGAATCGGGTTTTAACTCCAGGTACTCGAGTTAAATAAGTGCTACCCTTTCCAGCTAGCCATTCTCCAAGCCCGTTTGTTTCATAAAAACTCTCTGTGGACAAATTTGCAAGTAATGTATTTCTATTTAAGGTGAATCCTCGTTTATATTAAGAAAATAATCATAAAAAAGGAGAGCATGTGAACCAAAAGTTCCTAATTTCTAATTTGTTTGCTAGGCATTGGTATTAAATACTTTCTCTACTTTATATAGTATTCACTTTGACCACAAGGGGGACGAAAGACTGTAAGACTATAATAGTTTTTTGTATTCTCAATAGGCGGCGCTGGTAATTAGGTGTTAACTTTGCCTGAAACCGGGATAAAGAGATGACTCCCGTCCACGTTTCAGCTTATTCTTAAAATTCACGTAAAAAAATTTAATTTTTTAAGAATTTGCAGTAAGTAGGTGTTAATTATGCATATATGACCATTTTCTAACGTTAAATTGTTGTATATTACAGGGTCGCTTGTTCAGTTAAATAAAAAAAATGGTAAAGTAAGGTTTAAAGGACAAGAGGTTGTAATAATTAACGATGTAAAATTATTATAACCCCACGCAAGAAGGCGAAAGGTGGATGTAAGAAAATAATCTACCACGATTCGGCACGAATGGTATTGATATAATCTGCATGCAGTTCAACAAATGGAGTTCAACCTTGACGGGCATACATTTATCGTTGTACAAGTTCCTTTTATAAATCATTTCCGTTACACCACATCGATGCCCGTTATATTTATAGGCTCTCGCAATTTATTGCAGTCTATATGTCGCCCAACCGTAACATTGTCGCTAAACCTAAATTCAACCATATGTAAAATAACAAGAAACTACATTAATATTAAGTACCATCGACTTTGTAATATGATGATATACCGAGTTTCGCATTCGTTTCATTGACAGTAAACTGTAGATTTATTGGCACTGCAAGAAATATCAACTGTAAGGCGAGCGAGCTCTTATACATATATAAATGCAAAACTATTGAAATTTTTTAAAATGTAAAATACATTATTTCTTATCAATTCTTTAATAAATTTTTTATAAAGCAAAATTTATACATATAATCTGCCCTCAGTTTCGGATCAAAAACCCTATCTGGGAGAGGGGTGGGGGGGGGGGGGCAAAAATAATCAAGGAAGCACATCTGTGAAGGGTACGAAGCGGCTGATGCTCTATGGTGTGGCATGGCTCTCTCTCGTGGGTTGGACAAGTTAAAAATTTACGTCCTAAAAGTAGGCCGTTTTGTTTTAAACCCGTTTCTTGGTTGAGAAACGAACAATACATGTCAAGCAGTATTCAATATTAAATTGACTGGGGACCATGGGAATTGTAGAAAGGTGGCTGGGGGATACATTAATGCCCCATAAAGATTGGTTTTATTTTATGCTTTGGTTCTATAAATTGTACTTATTTTATAAATATTTTATAATTATTTTTGAGCTTGTTGGTGTTTCATGCTCTTAATTATTTGGTGGTTATAGAACGAACGCACGGAAAAATGAAGTCGGAGTTGAAGCAAGTCACGTTGTCTCCAGCAAGCCGGGGCCCGCATCGGCTTCCTCACCAACGACGAAAGGTCAGAAGAGATAGTTTCCAGATATTTGGAGTCCAAATATTGTAAGAAGAAACAGAATTTAAGTCTTTGAATGTACATTTGTAGATGCCACACCATGCCAAACGCAATTGTATCCAAGACGCCTTCCCAGGTTAGCTCCAGAACACCCGATACCCAGCTGAAGTCGAGATGTCACAAGAGTCAGCAGAGCAACAGCAACCACACCCACTCCGCGATGAAAGCGTGAGCTCTCCTGCCACCAGCATGGAGACCGTTTGACGTTAGCCTAGAACATTATATTAAATTATGACAGAGCGATGTTTGATTTCTTAATTAGCCATGGGGGTTACGGCTCAGGATATATCCATAGTGCTTGAGCCATGGCAGCTTTGGAATTCTCACGATCAGCGTAACTTTCGTCCAGAGCTTCCTCGCCTGTGTTGCGCACGCATAGGTCAAAGGGCGTGACCCGATCAAGGTCTCTGCATCGCAGGTAATCCAAAATGTCAAGGCCACAGCGGTCTTCTAGTTCTTGCAACTGGTTCCAAATTCTTGTTTTTACGCATTTTCGGATGGTCTTTCTACATATTTGCCTAAGTTGCAATGGCTCGTTGAGAATTTCTAGGAAACCATACATGTTTTTGACAACCGAAGCGTTCCTGAGAGTATTTTCCTCGATAGGGTTCTCGCATCCTATATAACACCCTGCCATCCGTAACATTCTCGCTATCCCAAGTTTACCGAATATAAGGGAGAGATATACCCATCCGTGATTCTTTATGAACAAATCTGGCCTTTCATGAGGACTTACTGTTTCGGATGTCTGTTTTCGTGAGTTATAATGCACCCCGGCGGTTTCAATGACACGAAGTATCGTTTCGTCCAAGTGTGCTGCGTGAGTTATCAAAACTCTGGCTACGTCATGCAACTTCCGTTCCTCCGAAGAGTGATCAATCATCCATTTTGATGACGTATATACGAGTAACTGAAACAGGTTAGCAGCTATAACGTCTTGGTTATCCTGTCCTCGCAGCAACTGATCTACCAACGGAGCGTTCTTTATTGCGCATGCGCGTTGTACTATTTCCGGTTGAACAACTGCGCCGCCCTGAACTAAGAGTTCAACAAGTTTCACGTATTCATGTTCCACAGCGAGCTTTAATGCACTCTGCCCAGCCTCATTATGGATTCGGATATCCGGATTTCGAGCCAAGATATATCTCAAGCCTCGCTCATTCTTCCTTCTGTTTTTCTCTCCGCTGAGGGGGCAGGGTGTGCAGTACAAGATAGTAGCTGTATTCATCTCATTATCAAAAGCATCAACGTCAGCCCCTATTAGAAACAATAAAAAAGTTTTAAAATGAATTTATGTGATTATAAGTCTCACAAGAATTTTGCAAGAGAACAATATGTCAATTATGAATTACAATAACGGCCGTTCATGATACTCTATTGGCGTCGAGGGGGATTCAGCGCCTCCTGGACAATAATGAAATCGTAAGGTTTTTTTAAGCTTCAACGCACGTGCGCTTTCGGTTGGGTTTCGATGGGTAGGTTAACAAAGTTACAAAGAACGTTGTAAAGAATCGTTTAATAAATACCATCCCTCCCCCCTCCCCCCTTTCACCACCACCAATGTAAGGGAAAATGAGTGGGATAAAACTTTGTCAAATCCCATGATGTTTATTTCCGGCTCTACTATATAATGACGAATATACCACAGTTATGATTTCCGCAAAAAGATATGACCGTACTTTAATACCTGATCAATACCGGTTCAATAAACGTGCAGATTACCTGATAAAATCACTAGATATTTTCGCGGATGTACCTTGGAAAAACTTCTTACTTACTTGTCATCTACTTACCAGCATGAAGCAATAATTTGACGTTAACATCATCACCAACATGAGCAGCGTAGTGCAATGGCGTTCTTCCGGATCGTCCATCCAACATGTTCACCATACATCCGGACATTTGTATTAGAGCACGGACTATATCTGAAGTACCCTTCCGCATGCAAGCAAAATGTAGTGCATGTGTATTCAGCTCATCAAGCGCATTTACGCGGGCTCCCTGATCCAAGAAGAGCCGAACTATATCCGTATGTAGGTTTTCTATTGCAATATGCAAAGCCGTACCACCTTGCGCGGAATGTTTTAGCAACCATTGCTGCTTATGCGCATGCGCAGGCAGGAAAGCTGGAGCGGGGCCCTTTCGCGGAGGATTCTGGGTAATATCGTGGGCGTTTGGGTCAGCCCCAGCTTGTAATAGTTCCGTGCAAGCCTGCATGTCCCCGCGTCTTACTGCGCCAAGCAGACGACAGCTTAGCTCCTGTTGGCTCAGGTTAAATGAGACGGATCTCTCTGCCTCGCTCATCGTTGACCTGTAGAAAAAAATACATCAGTTTACTGTTGACTTTCTACTTATTAATGGAATAGAGTAAATATTCTGTCGAATTTGGCACAAATATTTACAGAATTGTCAAAATAATCGGCCAACTGTTCCCACCCGTGACCATTATTAATTGTCACCGGCATCACCTGGTGCCTGTATGCAATGCTGACACCTGGTGGCCACTTTACTTACAAAATCTCCACGAGCTTTTCGGTCATTAGTCTGACCCTACATTGGTTGACACTGCGCAGATTCGGACTCAAAAGAATACGATTCTTCTGTTTAGGGTAACGTTTACCACTCCCAATGCACCGAGGTTATAAATACACAGGTGGCTTAGGTTTAAATGTAGTGACGAGGTTAATGTATTAAAATTCCTTTCAAATATGTGGGACAAGAGTTGTTTTAGCAAGATTACATAAACATGGGTGTTTTGTGGTGAGGATTCACAAAGTAAGGAATTTGTTGTATAAGCATGCACATGTGAAATGTAAACAACAGGTGCTTCCTTGAAATGTAACAAATTTTAATTTTAAAGTTTGACAGTTGAGTCAAGTAGTCTCGACAGTGCCTACGAAACTACCTTAAGCGGAAGGGTGTCGTGCGTCTTGTTTACTGAGAAAATGTGAGGGGTGCGGAGGAGCCTTAAACAAAACGCCCCGCCCCAACTCAAGATAAGAACACCCGCTCAAAATCTCCAGACGTCTCCCCTGTGACAAACAGGACAAATCACTCTCCAAGAATATCATTGCTGTCTTCATTCCCATCACATATTATGAACTAAAGATTTTCGTCGCCACTAGGGAGACAGTCGGGGGGGGGGATTCCTTGGTGTTTTGACCAAGCAATGGGTAATCCACACCCATGACCCACAGGTGCGGTAGACACTGGGACTGGGCGACAGCATGATACAAAATAACATGATAAGATGCGGGTGCTACCGCCCTGTCACGTAGTCCTAAAACCAAAATAGAACTCTGCAGATGAACATACTTATAGACTAATAATAAAAAAAAATAGCATAAAAAATTAGGCGGTTACCTCTACTAAAAAAATGTCCCCTATCTCAATGTGTATTTATGTTTGAAACTTGAAACCTTTTTACATTCGATCACCTCTCAGATTCTAAATGGATGTGACAAGTATGATTACATTACACCTTTATTGCGTGAGCTACACTGGCTCCCTGTGATTCAGCGCATGACATTTAAGGTGGCCATACTACTTTGAAAGACCAAACACCACACAGCTCCGGTCTACTTAAGATCTAATCTATGCGTACACACCAGATAGATCAGCCGATCAGGATTTACTCTTTGGACGACGTATAAAGTCTTCCATGGTTCCATTGTCAAAGAGCATTTTGTGTGACAGGCCTTTCTTTGTGGAATTCATGACTTTAAGAATGAAGATACTTATTTGTGCAATTGTTGATGGCCTGTGATTTTGCAGATTGTGCAGATTATTATTTTATACCGTGATTTTAACTACCTGTATGGGTTTAAAGTCATATCACAGTATATTGCTGGATTAAGTGCATTTTTTATTTAGCCTAGGTAACATTCAATTTTTAGCCTGCATCTTAAATGATTATTTCTTTTCATAGTCAGTCATATTCCATGCAATTGCTCGCTTGTAAAAGCGTTTTAGAGCACATCACCAACGCTTTCCAAAATAAATTATTATTATTATTATTATTATTATTATTATTATTATTATTATTATTATTATTATTATTATTATTGGTGCACACCTTGATAATAACCGTCAATAAAGTTCACATAAAATGTCAAACTTGGTCGAAATAAACAATCATTTGTTAAAGTACTTTATATGTGTATGTGGTTTGTCACTGTCGGTGAAATTCACTTAATCACAGGTAATTGAGATTTTGAAACTTGGTATCTGAAGCAAGAGCAGGTTGCATGCACGATATTCCCTTTTTATAATTGTATGACTTTATAGTCTCCCCTCATTTCATTAAGTAATACGTAATCATTGGTTGTCAGACACCACAGGTCGCAGTTGTTAATCGCCTTCCTGTAAGGCTGAGAAAGGCACTCCGGGTTACCGGGGCTTCACGCTACTGTGAAATCTGAGTTATGAACCCATAACAAAAGTGTTGGGTGTTTATGTCGTAAAGAAAATACCTGCGTCTGCAAACCTAAAAACAATATCAATTTAAATACTGCTGCAAACTTATTTGAAAACACAGTTGAACAATTAATTGACTGGCTGTGGTGGCCCATCCATTATCGGCGGTATTCTACCTCTACAGACTACCAAGCGCCACCGGTCTAGCCATGAGTGTGCCTCGCATTAGTCATTATGAACCATGTAAAATCAGATGCGTCAATATAGGGGGTTTGGGGTATATATATCTCCCCCCCCCCACGCACACACTATTCTGAGAATAATATTAATATATTACATATGAAATATATTAATAAATAAAATTATAGACTTTGGTTCCATTTATGGGTTTATTATGAAATACCATACCTTATCCTGGTTGAGAATTAACTTATACTAGACACATAATACCTTTTCATCTAAAACCTTTTAATGAATTGTAATATATTTGAAATGTGATTAAGTATATATTTTGGAATGTATCATGCAGACGCTAAAATGGTATATATATAATATATATGTGTGTGTGTGTGCACAGAAAACATAAGAAAACATACTCACTTGCTCTCACTTAACACGACACAATGAGTTTCGTCGCCTTCTGGGCCTGAGTAGCCCACAATGTCACAGTATATCTACAACACAAAAGCCCTTCAGACCAGTTGATAAAACACGGCTTGGCGACAAGTCGGTGTCATCTCGAACCATTTATGAATCACTCGTACTCAACATTTAGCACGAACTTTCACCGGCGGGTCAATCCGTTAGTGTCACTTTTTTAATATGCCCGTTCAACATGAGTAACAGTTTTTCACTCAGTTGATAGAGTAGAGACAGCTCTGTTGTTCCCGATAATCTTCCTAGTGTTGCGGCTATATAGTGGAATGTCTTCTAGATAGAGCGCAGCGTGCGCGTCTGTAAGCTTAAAATGTCTTCCCAGCGTGCACCAGTTGAAAACCCATCCCGTTCCTATCGCTCCAACCAATATAGAATCCACCAAACAAGCTCTGTCTGTAGCCAGACGTTGCTATTTACTCCCATTAAACGCTGTAAATAAACTGTTATCGGGAACAAATAAAATACAAACAACTCCAATATCACGTGAGTGGATTCGGTGACCAAGCACTCGCGTAGAGCCACTTAAGTGGTCCCTCTGCCCCCCTGGTCATACGACACCCAGGATTGAAAGACACTCTCCCCCTGCTGTTAGAAAGTACCGAACCTGCGCTAGACATTCACATACAACAGTTACGACAGGCATGTTGTAAAATAAACTGTTTGCATTAACATTAAACCTAACTGTCAATATTGATACGCTGTACTGGAGTGCGACTTGCTCCCAGGTATGATCACATATTCACCTCTTTGGGCATAACGTCACAGGGGCCTATTAATATTCATGAAACCGATTACCGTGGAAATGTTATCCTGCGGTAAATGTTTTGGCTGGTTCTGACTTAATGTCAAGAAGACACTCTCAATCTTTCTTAAGTATTTTCTCATGTTTTTTTTATATTGGCTAAGAGCATTATAGTCTGTATGCTTTAGGTCTAACAATGTTAGATACTATATCATATTTTTTAACTTGATTGAATAAATAAATTAGTGGCACATTACCCACTGAGTCTGGGGCATCGAAAGGGGATTGGGTGGGGGTGCCCCTACTGAGCAGGTGGGGTAATATGATAGTGATGAAGAACTGTCATTTATTATGACGCGTACAATTGATAAGGCCCACGATTGTAGAAATGTACAATTGATTAGGCTCACGAAATAACCAAACTTGTCTGAAACACATAATACAGGCACATGTAGTGGAGCTTTCCTCCTGTAATGAGCCCAAAATGACTGATATATTAAATACCAGTCGCGATTTAGTAACTACAGGAGAAATCTGAAACCATATTCAATGTATATATATATATATATATATATATATATATATATATATATATATATATAATTATATATATATATATATATATATATATATATATATCTGCATCAAAATACACCTCGATAAAAACAGGCGAGTTCAGAAAATACACATTAATAATTATAAAGTATACAGAAAAGCATAAACGCATGCACCAATACCAATTGTTAACAAACCTTAAATACCTCAGCTAATTAAATCTAGGATCATGTGACCAGTATCTATGTGCAACAAACATTGTGCCAACCCATGACCTTAAAAATAGAACTAAAACAATAATATAACCCCTGATTTGGCCTCTGATAGTTGACTAATTGCTTACTGGTCACCAGCTTTTTCTTAATTACAGCCATTGTAACTGGAGAAAATATCCTTGTTTTTTAAAGATTTTTGATGCAGGTAACCGCCTCCATTTTTAATGCTTTGCTTAAGTATATGTACATTTGCAGAGCTCCATTCCGGTTTCGGACTACGTGACAGGGGCTTATATCTGATTTTTTCTGGCGTCAACCAGGTTCGGTATACCACTCCTGCGGGCCCTAGGTGTGTGTCATCCCCATGACTTGGTCATAACACCGAGGAAACCCCGAAAAGCGCACTCGTTTGTGCGTGAAACGCGACTGATGGGCACGGTCTCCCCATTAAGCCTGCAGAGCGCTCATACTGGGTGGGGACAGAACGTGAAAAATCTCACCGCCTCGGCTGAGATTCGAACTCACGATCTCCCGGCTTGAAGTCCTGCGCTCTATCCCCGAGTCACAGAAGCCGGGTAATTTAAAAAGGGTGTCCTTACCTAGGCGTCTGACCAAATCCCCCCCCCCCCCCAATACACACACTTGCACCACCTTTATATGTAAGCTTTTGGTCAGGGGTCTTACAGTGACGAGAGCGGTTCCCCAACCCGTGCCAACAACCAGGCTAATCATACAATTAAGCCCGTTCATAGGACCCGTGCCACTGTGTGTTTCTGATGTAAAGGTAGCGTGAAATATATCATAAATTCTAAATGAATCACATGATGTGAAATCAAGAGAGAATTAAGTTGTGGCTAGCGTTATAAACTGGCTATTCTTGCCCGAGGTTTGTTCAATTTACATGGAATATAGCGTTTTCTCATTCAAATATTTTAGTATCTGAGAAAATTTTGTTCTAAACCCTCATGGTAAATCCTGTATTCAAGTGTTGAAAAATCTTGCAGTTGGCGCGATCAGTACCATATACATAAACATGGCGTGCACACCACCTGGTAACCATACCGCGCAACATTACAAATGAAGATGTTTGAAGCTTTCAACCCCCCCCCCCTTTATTCTTCAGAACGGATCTCATGTCCCACAGCCTTTTTATCTGACACGCGTTGACTGTGTTTACTTACACACAGATCCACAAAAACGTATAAAACAGGTTAACTTGAAATGGTTAGTCTTGAATGGTTTTGCTTAGATATGTTTGAATTCAGTAAAGATGAACTATTAACGTGAGAAAAAAGAAACACACACACACACATATATATAATTTTATATATCTAAATATCAAATTTTGCCAATTATCAGTTAATCATGATATTATATAACCCTGAATAACAAACTGACTGAACGCCATGTTTACCGCTGTCTTTTAAGAAAATAAATGTTTAAGCATTACCGTAAGCAATCTGAACATGAAATAAAAATCACCCTGGAACCATTCAAGTTGAAATACTGAAAAAAAAATACAATATTCTTTTCTGTCTCTATCATTGAAACGGCCTGGCTGTGAATAGATGACTTTTTTATTTATTTCATTTGTACATGTATTTATTGATAGATAGACCCTACTTTTAACTGTGATGCCAGTCAACTAATAACTGCCCTGCCATAGCGTTTCAGATTATTGAATCAATTTCATGCAGTGCCACGGTTGGTAATCTTAGAATAATAGGCTTAAAGTGAGGAATAAAGAAAACAACAATAATGCATATAAAATACAGGAAGATTCACCCATATGCTTAGGCATTTTTCGCATATGCCATATATCATATCTTACGATTGGTCTGGTCTATAATGAGAACGGTGTATACTTGTAGGAAATGAGAGCTAAAAATGATGAATATATATTTATATTATGCAAAGTTTTTTTTTTACAAAAATGTGTCAGATGGACAGAATGTCGCCAGGAATTAATTGGCATGACTCAAAAAACGTCCGAAATGTTTGACAAAATACTCAAATAATTCTCCTAAACTATTTGCTATAAGATAAAAGAATCCTGATAATGTTGGATCATGGTAAAAGGTTTTCATGACAGGCCTGGACAATGAAAGGGTTTTCATGATGGATTTTGGCCATAGTTGAATATACGTAGTTCGATTCTTCGGGAGATTGTTTGGATCGGTATTCTTTGATCTTGGAATTTGCAAAGTGATCCATCGTAACGTCGTGGGCCTAGGTCACCGCTGTCGTGGATAGTCAAAGATGTTCATGAATATTCATGAATCGGTGACAAAGGTTGAAAAACGTGATTTACCAGACTTGATTCAGGTTGATTCAGACATGTGGACCATAATATAATACGAGAGTCAAACATCTACGTGCTGTAAAGTTTTTAAAAATGGCTTCAACAAGGAATAAGTAAGATAATATAATAATATAATAGAGGTAAATGCTGCATGTCAGATTGATCGCTGAATGATACCGAGAAAATATGGAGGTGTTTGCCATCGTAATGGAAATTAAAAAAAAACACTTGAATTCATGGTTTATAACTTTTAATCAAAGGGAGTTTAATAAAAAAAATAGTAATAAAAATAGCTCAATCATATTTTAATTTAATTTTAAGGGAATTAGAAAATGGTCAATATCATGAACAAAATCATAGTCTCAAAGGGTTAAGATTTCTTGCCTATGGCTGGGGAAAACACTCCATGAGAACCGTTTATTGATAGAGCATGGTACAAGTCTATGGCAGCCACGGTACAGGCGTGTTGTCCCTGGGCTTAAATGCAGTCATTCAAGAATCTATACACCCAAACAAACAGACAGATTATCAATATTGATACAGCTAGATTCAACAAAATATGTGGAGCCAGATCATTTGATTACTGCCGCTCTATTTACGGGGACCTCATATGCTGTCGATCAATTCTACGTCGCCTACGGAACGTTTTACTAAGCCTCGTTAGGTTATTTGTATTTAATCAGCATGTGTGCCAAGCGTGATAAATAAACGTTGCCCCAATAGTACTTGGTATTAAAGACTCCTGACAAACTATTCAATTTACTCTTAAAAGCGATCCATAATGAAAAAGGTGGGATCTGGAGTATCGGGAGCTTCATATTGTGTTATATATTATATTACATTCACTTTATATGTGTATATATACATAATTAAATTCTGGATAAAATGCCACTCCTCTCTCTAGATTATCTTGAACATTTAATGGGAAATTCAATATTACATCGGCAGATTAGACTGCTTTCCAAATGTGCAGATTTTTGCAACGCGCGGGACCGACACATTTGTAGAGCGCGCATGCAATTGTTATGAACTAGTTGAATTCTTTTCATAACGGGATTTCCATTTATGGAGGCCACACTTAGTTATAAACATTAATGCCATTAGCTAAATAAGGTAAGACAAAATCACTTTATTTTATTTTTAATCCATTTATAAAACTTGCAAAGTTTTGTGGGAGTTTTTTTACAATTAAATTCCTTATACCGATATGCAGGGGCGGATTCAGGATTTAGGAATAGGGGGATCCAACCTAGTAGGACTAATGAAAAATCTAAAAAAAAATGTCCCCAGTTCCGCTAAAGGTGGCAAGATAGGCAGGGGGGGGGGGTTAACTTGGTCTTCACTTTTTTAAGAAAATATTGCGGAAACTAAAAAAGGGGAAGTATCCAGACCCCCCCCCCCCGGATCCACTTGTGATATGCAATATCTTATTCTTGTTCCAGTGATATAACTATATTCATCTATATATATATATATATATATATATATATATATATATATATATATAAATATATATATATATATATATATATATAAATATATATATATATATATATATATATATATATATATATATATATATATATATATATATATGAGGGACTAAAACTCCCCTAGTTCACTTTGTTGTGGGGTTCTGTGCACATATCGAGTGAGAGTAAGATCTAAACTTTAAACATCTGTACATGAAACTAATTTAACTTAAGATCAAGTTTAACTATTTCTTACAGCAAGAATATTATACAATTATTTTCAAATGTTGTCTTGCCGGAATTATAAATTTTGTCGAACATGAAATGAAATGGCTTGTTGCTTCTTTAAAAATAATATAATATTTGTGTCTCAGGATGCAGCTGATAGCATCAAATAGTTCAGGCGTCATCGGCAAGTGTAACCAAGCTGTATAGGTGCCGCCACCTGTGTTTATCTTCTTTATACGAGTAAAATCCATTTTCAAATATAAGTCAGAACATATTGAGAATTAAGCATTTATCCGATGGTTAACGATTTCTTAGATCAAGCGGAATTAAATGTGTATAAAATTAATTTAATTAGTTTCAAAATGACACCCTCATAGAATTTTAAATATCGCTGATTATTTAGATTTGACGATTGGATGTGTTCCATACATAATGTCTGTTACAGTGATCTCAGACTGCGCCTATAATTTGGCCTGTCATATTGATCATGTGACTGGAATACAAACATAACCTATAGGAACACTTATACCAGGGTACTGAAGAATTTTAGGAAAGTTATAAGAGCACTTGAGGACTAAATATAGGAGTTTACAGGAATTTTCAGCCAGAAATATACGTAAACATAGGAGTTTTCACTGAACATTCGTATTTTACTTGGTTATTTACCATGACTATCAGTTCTTGGCGCAGCATTGAAATGTCTGTTTAAGTGGTTTACATTTCAATGTACATTTCTACATAAGAGCTGAATGATTTTAAAAATAGCAGGTCTATATAACAAAAATTATTCAATTATAACATTATGTCGGAAATAAGATTGTGAAGTGAACAAAAATAAGAAAATGTTGGAGATTAAGGCCTGATTGCTGGAAGATATATGGGAGACATTTTTTTCACAGGAAAATATAGGTATATATAGGAAATATTGATGTCGTTGAAAGCCGTACAAAAGGTTGTGTATACTTTGAATTTTACTTTCATTTTAACCATGTATATTTTACTTAACGGTGGTCACGCCTCTGATATGCACGTTCTTGGTCTTGAACAGTTGGGAATGATTTAGCGTGTGTCCTAAGGGGGCGGGGGGGGGGGGGGCCTCAGATTTTAACCTATATCCTGATATATTTCACTTCATTTGTTTCAAAGGGCGATTGCAAAATACACCAGGCCATTCATAGGTGTTGAAGTACACATTTTTACCACAAGGAGACAGCACTTCATCTCTATCAAAATATGACTGTATTATATGGATACATGTACACAAAAAAAATTCACGTATTGGTTTCTTTTGAAGGACTAAACAACTATATTCCGATACACTTCCACAATGTGTATCTCTTTTTCACAAATTTCTGACCTGAACGTAGTGAAGATGAGACCTGAGGGACAAAATGTTCACCTGTCATGGATATGCTATCAAGTCTATTGGTATCAAAATAGTTCAGCCAATCTTTATTACATCCTATTGTATTTGAGATGAAAAAACTGGTCTTCAAGTGCAAAATAATGAGGCGTAGAATTACAAAAAAAATTGGGACTAAAAAATAGCTGTCAGCCTCATACTTAACACGGACGAATATTAAACACAGGACCAACTAAGAGAAACCTTTGTTCATGACAGGTTAAAATCTTGTTACTACAATTAGGCCAATGTGACCTACATGTCTACTGTGGCTTCGAGTGAAACATATGAAAAAGTCACCTGAGCGTCATGACCTATAGGTCACAAGTTGTTTTGTGTTATGCGGCCTATCAATTTATTTCTTTATGACTGAAGGAAATTCTTCATCATACTTTGACACACACACACACGTCAACTCACAAAACGCTGAAGCATAGATTTTTTTTTTATTTTCACAACAGCGAATCAACAGTATGATAACGATCACAGTCAGTTTGATAATCATAGAAATGCAGCTGCTTAAAATGTCAGCTATCCTGCCTTGGTAGAAAGAACCTTTGAACAGTTTACCTGTAGATAAAAATATAAAGTATGGTCGTAAATGTGAAAAACACAGATAACAGGTACCAATCTGGTACGCATATGCAAGGCCGGATGGGGAGTTGCAAGGGGCGCCACCTTTTTATCCAAAAAGTGTTGGCAATAGAACAACACTTAATGCCGAAAAAAAAACATAGCCGGATTTCAATTAATTATGTTAATCTACCCCGTATTACCCCAGTGCAGCTTGAATTTCCAAAATATTTCATCATCATATAAAAGGAATTATTCTCCAATCAAAAGTCCGCCCCCGGTATGCGACACAACATGTAAATCTGTGAGACAGACCGTCAAATATTGTAACGTAAATCAATACAATGTTGATAAAATACCAAACTAATATATTTTGATGGATTTTCTAGTAATTCAATTCTAGGGCAAATAAATCTGTGTTTAATGTTTCTGATCTGACACAATAACTCAAACACAACACAAGATATTTTAGCATTCCTTGACAAATTCAAGGAATTTCACTATTTGTTATATACACCATGGAGGTATCGCGTAATAATGTGCAAGTGCAGCACAAAAGCCAGACGGTTTACACCCCGATAGTTGCGAGGTTACATATAACGTGTGCCAAGGATCATCTTACACGCCCTACCGTATGGGTACAAACTCCTTCCCTTTATACCTCCATGATTATACATCATTTCACTGCCTATTCTTCAATACAGATACACTACACAAATAGGTAAATATGGTAAATGATAAGTATTTGGTACATGAGCTGAATATGACAATATAATATAAAATCACAACCTACATACAACAACAAATACATAAAATCATTTTATCTTTAAAAATCATTAAACACACGACATAAAAATTGCACATTGAAACAAAATTTAAAATTTGTTACTTATAAATTGGAATAAACCATAATAATATGATGTTTCCATTCATAATGGAGAATTAAGTATGTTAACCCATTTGTGGAATTAAGTATTTTAACCTATTTTACTTGAGAATAATGATGAAAACATTTTGCTGGCAGACTAGTAAATGCACGAAGTCTAACGCAAGACAAAAACATTGAACAAACTTGTCTATTGCACAATTAAGCAGTGGAACAGCTATACATATAGTATGAAGAGAAATAAAAAACATAACAAAAATAATAAATATAATAAATGCAAGAGAAAGCAGTGGTGAAACCCCTGTTTTCATTCAAACTGATAAACATGAGACATTCTACCGGGGGTATTGATTAGACATTTATATATTGATTAAACATACTATTTTTAATACTCTGTGATAAAAATATTATTCACAGAATATAAAAAAGGAGTGACAGCTAAATTAATTCACGTGTGCTGTTTAAATGCAGTTTTACTGTGGGCTGTATATATACATGAATATATAATAACTAGGTTTTAGCAAATAAGTTTGAATCATCATTAGCCAGATTTGTTTTACTTAATTAATATTAATGTTTGCGAGATAAAACCAACCTATATTCAAATTTAATAAACTATATATCATGTACCTGACCTATTTAATATATTCTAAAAACTTGAAGGACCTTCCTATTCTACCAAAACGGACACGCTTTTAATTTCGATATCCCATCATGCAACAATATCTATTTCACAATCCCATCATGCAACTCCGTTCTGCCCACACACAACAGCAGACGACAGTTATTGTCATCAATGAACAGGTAAAAACTTAATAAACCATGCCGTCATGGTTTTGAGAACTTTGATCATATTCATCAAGAGTTGTCGGTACTTTGTGAACCGCCTTTCTCTGTTTCTGGCAGAGGTAAGAGACCCTTCTTTAATTAACTAATACTTCTTCTCCGCATCTGCTTTAATTATGACCAATTACACAAAAAATAACCTAATTAATCGATTATGAAAGAGCAATTCAATAGATATTTTCGCTATAAATCATGATAGGGTAGACGGTAAACTAATATCCTGTCTGGATGTGATTAAGCCAGAGAGTGCTGAGAGAGCGCACATCTCCACCAAATTCATCCCCGCCAAATTTTCTGTCTAAACGTACCGGGGGGGGGGGGGGGGGGGTTAAAGTTAACTTTACCTCCTTTACTAGTCAAATTATTTTTTGCAAGGTTTTTTCTCCAATATTAAAGGATAACCCCACTTCCATAAATCTGAGCACCTATTTTAAAGGGTGTAAGTGCCCTGCTGTAACTAGTAAACAGCTCCTTTCGCCAAACCCGGGATCCACCCCTCTAAAAGTACCAAATTAAAGAATATTTCCAGTATCTAATACCATGCATGCATATGACATAAATGTATTTGAAATGTCAACTGAACCCAATACATTTTGAACAACTCATATATTTACATATATTTAAATATAATGTATCAGAGATTTTAACAGGTCTTAATACCGGTGTATATATATATAGTCCAGTTATCTCATCTTTAATAAACGGTGTTTTAGAAACACAATGGGGTTAATAGCAACAGGCAATATCAAACAGAAAATATATACAATATGAAGTGAATTGACCAACATATAAAAAGAGCACTGGTACTGCAAGCATTGTCAAGTAAAATTACAACTGCAGCGCCATCTCTGGGCAACTGATGTAACTATTATTAATAATGACTGCAGCACACTGTGCAGCCGATACTCTATGTTAAAAAGACACTGAATCAATTTTTTTTTTCACAAAGCACTAATAAATGATGTGATGTATATGTATATACATACACACAATAGCGTATATATAAACACCTAAGAACAGATACATATGGAAGCCACCATGGCAGTACATGTACTTACAATAAGTAAGAAGCAAGAATTACAAATAATAACATAATGATATATAAGATGTGATATCCACTGACAGTCATGGCATATTTAACATCCCGATGGAATAAAAGGTATACATATATTTAAAAAAAGTATAAAATATAATCACAGAGACATTGGTCCATATTTAAGAGATACAAGATGTGTCTATCTAACCTGTTTCTGAATGTGCATTATACAAGTGTTAGTCATGAACATAAGATTCACAAACCAAAGTAAAATTCCATCTCTATGGTAACGAGTCATTATCTGTGCAGTATACACGTTGGCTATTGTCCAGTAACCCATGTAAGCTATACTTGCACTCATGCTGTCACAAATTCAACAATCATACAGGGGGATATACCAATATGCGGAGTAACAACAGGGTTTTTTCACACATGGTGGGTATTGTTAGAAAATATACTACAATTTGCATCCTCATCCTGAATTACAGTGTGACCCTCGAAACAAGATGTAATGGCACTCTGACTCTGGTTGTAGACTCTCTGAGGTCAGAGGGCCAAAATGGCACAACTGATGTAAGTGTAACTGTATTCAGAACATTACATTCTGTAAGAAAAACTCCATTGTAAAACTGTGTAACAATATACTTATCAACCATACTTCAAGTATATTTTCCCAACCAAAATTTCTGAATGTTAAAAGTATCTAACAATGAGCACATTTTGGATTTCAGTCGGTCTGTCAGAATACATGTCTCAAAGACCAATTTATAGTAGGCCCACTGTTACTTGCCTAATATCTGTATTAAGATGGTACAAACCATAACACCATAAATACTGAATGTTAAAATAATATCTTTATCCAAGATTTAACAAGATGAATAACCAATGCTTGATGTGCAGTCTTCATTTCAAACCAATTAATACAATTACAAGTGTATTTAATGAAATACAGCTGAAACATGATGCATGCATAAGTATCAATATATGTCCAATATTGTATAAACAGATACAAGTTGTTTCACCAAGAATTGTGAAACACTTGTATCAATTAACATACAATGGTAACATAATCGGACAAAAGGATGTTTCACCAAGAACGTGAAACTTATATCAACTGTTTCATTTAATGTATAACCTATACAGAATAAGATAAAAGATGTTTCATCCATAATTGTCTAACACATGTATACAAATTATACACCAGCAAGGCACTCATATATAATACACAATACATGATATAAGCTGCTCTGTAATTACAATATGAACACAATATCATTTAACACAGGTCTATTTATAGTAATCAGATTATACCACAAAATGCACTGTATCTCATCTAAAACTACCTTTAATTTGCATTTATTTAAACAATATCATCTAAGCTTGGGTAGGATTGCGAGTAAATTCAAGAATCTATATACACCCAAACAAACAGACAGATTATCAATATTGATACAGCTAGATTCAACAAAATATGTGGAGCCAGATCATTTGATTACTGCCGCTCTATTTACGGGGACCTCATATGCTGTCGATCAATTCTACGTCGCCTACGGAACGTTTTACTAAGCCTCGTTAGGTTATTTGTATTTAATCAGCATGTGTGCCAAGCGTGATAAATAAACGTTGCCCCAATAGTACTTGGTATTAAAGACTCCTGACAAACTATTCAATTTACTCTTAAAAGCGATCCATAATGAAAAAGGTGGGATCTGGAGTATCGCGAGCTTCATATTGTGTTATATACTATAATACATTTACTTTATATGTATATATATACATAATTAAATTATGGATAAAATGCCACTCCTCTCTCTAGATTATCTTGAACATTTAATGGATAATACAATATTACATCGGCAGATTAGACTGCTTTACAAATGTGCAGATTTCTGCAACGCGCGGGACCGACACATTTTTAGAGCGCGTATAATTGTTATGAACTAGTTGAATTCTTTTCATAACGGGATTGCCATTTATGGAGGCCACACTTAGTAATAAACATTAATGCCATTAGCTAAATAAGGTAACACAAAATCACTTTATTTTATGTTTAATCGATTTATAAAACTTGCAAAGCCTTGTGGGAGTTTATTTACATTTAAATTCCTTATACCAATATGCAGGGGCGGATTCAGGATTTAGGAAAAGGGGGATCCAACCTAGTAGGACTAATGAAAAATCTAAAAAAAAAAAAACTAAAAGAAACTAAAAAAAGGGGAAGGATCCGGACTCCCCTCCCCCGATCCACTTGTGATATGCAATATCTTATTCTTGTTCCAGTGATATAACTAGATTCATCTATATATATTTATATATATATATATATATATATATATATATATATATATATATATGAGTGACTCAAACTCCGATATGTATATATATATATATATATATATATATATACACACATATACATATATGTATACCTTTTTCAGCGTCTGTAAGAGACATTTTCATATATATATATACATATGTATATATATTTATAAATATATATAAATATATATACTTAATCATATATAAAAAAAAGGGACCCATGGGTCACGGCACTCAGCTGTTATATATGATAAAAAATATGATTTGGGAAAGAGGCATATGCTGCTTTTGTGTGGTAATAAATATCAGCTTTATTATGAGTTGTTGGTGTTTAGCTTATGTATGATTTTGATAGTATTTTTGGAGACAGGGAAGAGGATTGATTTCATTTATTTTATTAACAAATGGAGTGCTATTGTCACACAGATTTTGACCTGGCCATATAACTTATAAGCAGCACATAAAATAAAAGAGTTTTACTATTTATTAAAATTTAATAACAAATGTTGTGCCAATATTTATTAAAAATAACAAGAGAATCATTTGATTTTATAATGATTATTATAATTATTTATAATGATTTGATAATAAAATATAACTGAACTAATTATTAAATTAATATTATAGAATATATGCATTCATGAATACATTTTGAAAGTATTTGCACTGGTATTCAAATACTTTCATTTTTACCTGAATTCCCATTCTTATGCAAGAAATTTTATAATGGAGTACATATTCATATTCATATTCATATACATTTGCAAAGTATTTGCACCATGTCTGGTATTTATTCAGTTTTAGCCAAACAATGATGTTGAGAATCCAGAATATAAACAAAGGACCCATGGGTCATGACAAAAGTTTGAAATTTTTGCAAATGCAAAATATGAAAAATATTCTATTGTAATGTTTTATATTTATATAAGCATATGAGAAGCTAAGAGGAAAGGGCCCTCCTACTTGGTTATAGTAAAGTTCTCAATATATGATTGCAAACTAATACTCTGACAAGACTGTCATGAAGAAAAACAGTAAAAGTTTTGAGATACTGTGATGCATATGAAAAATTTACAGATGGACAGGCAAGTGGACAGAATGGACTAATACCTTCATTCACTTTCAAAAGAATAATGCATTTAAGTTTATATATAAGCCTATTTTTTTAGCATATCCACTTTTTTCATTAATAGTTTTTATCTGATTCATTTTTTTTTATTTACATGTGTCATAAATTTGTAATATAAAAGTGAAAATATAAGTTAAAATATTAGAATTCTAAGTTGCAATCATTATATATCCAGATTGTAGCTCACATTGGGTCATATTATGCATACACATATATTTTATTATTTTTAAATCAAATGTTTAAACTGAATTTTAAAAGAAAAAATGCCACAATATGGCATCTACAAAATTATTCCTTGAATTCCTATTAAAAAGTTTTGCACATTGGAGTTTTCAGGACAAGCTTAATTTTATTCACCGAAATAAAATAAAAGATTCAGTAAATTTGATAAAATAAAAACATCTTTTCAAATAAAGTATACACACTGTTGGTTGAATGAGGGACAAACAATATCATTATGCTAATTACAATCTAAGCTATAATTAATAACTGGAATTAATAGTCAATTTCACACCCGGTGAAGTTTCACTCTTCTGAAGTAAAGCATTACTTATTTGATGAACATCCATACTTTCATAGCAATACATCACTTTGTGGACACAATTAAATGTGCACTTTAATCATTGTAACCCTGGTGGTACAATCCAAAATCTAAAATGTAGCATGTCCAAGAATAAAATAAAATACAGAAAATTATAACATTTTTCTAGTCTATGCACCAGCTGGGGGGGGGGGGGGGGGTTGAGTGCAGGGCAGAGGAGAAGCCTGCTAGTAGTGGCCAAGCTGGGTCAAGGCATGCTGCCTGGGGTGGGTTACATAATGCAAGTGAAGGCTGTACTACTAGGTGGGCCAGATATAAACAACACTTGACATGGTGTATGAAAACTTGAATAAAAGCTACTCTTTTCAAACAATTTCTTTGAAATTTCAGATTTGAAAAGATTAAATCCTTATGTATATATGCTGTGAAAATTAAATCAACAGTGCTTACAGGGAAAAAACGTGCCACTGCCAAAGTTGGACAAAATTTAAGGTATTAATTTTTTATTTATGCTAATAACTTGAAAAATTTGCAAAATTCAGATCTAATTTTGGGCAAACAATTGAATCTTGATTAAATAAAGTTATATTCCTGAAAAAAAGTCTTCAGCTTCAGCAATTCTCATGTTAAGTGAGCAAATATATTTCCTGATTTTTAAAAAATTGCATTATATTTGGGCCTATAACTTCAAAATAATACCCAATACTGACTTAATTTTTGGTATGTGCACAGAAAATATATGGAAGAATATGAATACTAAATATGATCAAAAACAGATCAGTGGTTTTGATATTAGGCAGACTTGAAGTGAAACAATTGCTTTTTTATGGAAAACGGAGGTTTTTCCTTAATATCTCGAAGGAACGAAGTTCTAATGACCCAATTTTCGGTATGGTAGGAGATTTTGGGGACATCTAATGGTATGCAGAATTTTGGATTCGTAGGTCCAACGGTTTTAAAACGTGCCCTGTTAACGGACGGACGGACGGCCGGACGGACGGACGGACGGACAAAGGACCACGACTATAGCTCAGATGACTTACAGTCAGCTGAGCTAATTATAATGTTTTAGAAAATAAGTTATTTTGTGAATTCCATGCAAGGTTTAGATATAACAATTTTTAGTAAATAGATCCAAAGTCTTTAATTCTATTTATTAATATATTTCATTTACAATATTATAATATTGTTCACTACAAAGTGGGGGGGGGGGGGGGGATGATTACATTGACCATCTCCCCCCCCCCTTTCCAAAACATGGGGGGTATTTATACCCCCATCCCCCCTATATTGACGCCCCTGGTTCCATACATAATGTCTGTTACAATGATCTCAGACTGCGTCTATAAGTTTGGCTGTCATCATGTGACTGGACTACAAATATAACCTATAGCAACACTTACACCAGGGTACTGAAGAATTCTAGGAAAGTTATAAGAGCACTTGAGGACTAAATATAGGAGTTTACAGGAATTTTCAGCCAGAAATATACGAAAACATAGGAGTTTTCACTGAACATCCGTATTTTACTCGGTTATTTACCATGACGCAGCATCAAAATGTCTGTTTAAGTGGTTTACACTTAAATGTACAGTTCTTAATAAGAGCTGAATGTTTTTAATAGCAGGTCTATATAACAATGATTATTCAATAATAACATTATGTCGGAAATAAGATTGTGAAGTGAAAAAAAATAAGACTAGATGTGTCGGAACGACACGAATGCCCCCGCCTGGGCAAATTAGAAACATTTGTAAAATTTTGAAAATTTTTTTAAGTTCAGGAGGTGTCGTATGGTCAAAAGTAGGTCAACAAGGGCAAAATGCAAACTCGATCTGTAACGGGTCATTATCAAGCAATACACACCAAAAATCATGCCAGTATATGCAGGCATTGTGAAAAAAAGTCCATACATGTGCATTTTCCATAAAAATTTCTGTCTTTCATGAAATTTTTTATGTTTAGGAGCCGTAAAACAATCAAAAGTAGGTCAACCAGGACGAAACGCGAACTCGATCTGTAACTGTCATTATCTGCCCACACATAAAAAATCAGGGTGGTATCTGCAGGCATTGAGGAAAAAAAGTCAGTACATATGCATTTGTTATGAAAATTTCTATTTTTCATGAAACTTTCTATGTTCAGGAGCAGTCAAATGGTCAAAAGTAGGTCAACTGGGACAAAACAAGAACTCGATCTGTAACTGGTCATTATCTGCCTACACACCAAAAATCAGGCCCGTATCTGCAGGCACTGCGAAAAAAAGTCCATACATGTGCACTTCTTTATGAAATTTTCTATGTTAGAGCACCGTCAAATGGTCAAAAGTAGGTCAACTGGGACAAAACGTGACCTCGATCTGTAACTATTCATTATCTGCCCACACACCAAAATCAGGCCAATATCTGCAGGTATTGCGAAGAAAAGTCTGTACAAGTGTATTTGTCATGAAAATTTATATTTAACATGAAATTTTCTATGTTCAGGAGCCGTAAAACAATCAAAAGTAGGTCAACTGGGACGAAACGCGAACTCGATCTGTAACTGGTCAATATCTGCCCACACACCAAAAATCAGGCCAATATCTGCAGCAATGCGAAAAAAAGTCTGTACATGTGCATTTGTCATGAAATTTCATATTTTTCATGAAATTTTCTATGTTCAGGAGCCGTAAAACGGTCAAAAGTAAGTCAACCGGGACGAAACGCAAACTCGATCTGTAACTGGTCTATATCTGCCTACACACCAAAAATCAGGCCAATATCTGCAGGCATTGCGAAAAAAGTCCGTACATGTGTATCTGTCATGAATATTTCTATTTTTCATTAAATTTTCTAAGTTAAGGAGGCGTAAAACGTTCAAAAGTAGGTCATCCGGGACGAAACGCGAACTCGATCTGTAACTGGTCATTATCTGCCCACACACAAAAAATCAGGTCAATATCTGCAGGCATTGCGAAAAAAGTCCGTACATGTGTACATTTGTCATGAAAATTTCTATTTTTCATGAAATTTCTAAGTTTAGGAGCCGTAAAACAGTCAAAAGTAGGTCAACTGGGACAAAACGCGAACTCGATCTTGAACTGGTCATTATCTGCCTACACACCAAGAATCAGGCCAATATCTGCAGGCATTGCGAAAAAAAGTCCGTACATGTGTATTTGTCATGAAATTTCTATTTTTCATGAAATTTTTTAAGTTTAGGAGCCGTAAAACGGTCAAAAGTAGGTCAACCGGGACGAAACGCGAACTCGATCGATCTGTAACTGGTCTATATCTGCCCACACACCAAAAATCAGGCCAATATCTGCAGGCATTGCGAAAAAAAGTCCATACAACTGTTTGATTTCGGAATGACGGAAGGACGGAAGGACGGACATGGGTAAAACTATATGCCCCGGCCACTTTGTGGCGGGGGCATAAAAATGTAGGAGATTAAGGCCTGATTGCTGGAAGATTTATGGGAGACATTTTTTTTCACAGGAAAATATAGGTATATATAGGAAATATTGATGTCGTTGAAAGCCGTACAAAAGGTTGTGTATACTTTGAATTTTACTTTCATTTTACCCATGTATATTTTACTTAACGGTGGTCACGCCTCTGATATGCACGTTCTTGGTCTTGAACAGTTGGGAATGATGTAGAGTGTGTCCTAAGGGGGGGGGGCTCATATTTTAACCTATATCCTGATATATTTCACTTCATTTGTTTCAAAGGGCGATTGCAAAATACACCAGGCCATTCATAGGTGTTGAAGTACACATTTTTACCACAAGGAGACAGCACTTCATCTCTATCAAAATATGACTGTATTATATGGATACATGTACACAAAAAAAATCAGGTAATGGTTTCTTTTGAAGGACTAAATAACTATATTCCTATACACTTCCACAATGTGTATCTCTTTTTCACAAATTTCTGACCTGAACGCAGTGAAGATTAGGCCTGAGGGACAAAATGTTCACCTGTCATGGATATGCTATCTAGTCTATTGATATCAAAATAGTTCAGCCAATCTTTATTACATCCTATTGTATTTGAGATGAAAAAACTGGTCTTCAAGTGCAAAATAATGAAGCGTAGATTTATCAAAAAAGTTTGGGACGTGAACGTAAAATGCCTGGGTCAAGCCGTAGCTGTCAGCCTCATACTTAACACGGACGAATATTAAACACAGGACCAACTAAGAGAAACCTTTGTTCATGACAGGTTAAAATCTTGTTACTAAAATTAGGTCAATGTGACCTACATGTCTACTGTGGCTTCGAGCAAAACATATGAAAAAGTCACCTGAGCGTCATGACCTATGGGTCACAAGTTGTTTTGTGTTATGCGGCCTATCAATTTATTTCTTAATGACTGAAGGAAACTCTTCATCATACTTTGACACACACACACACGTCAACACACAAAACGCTGAAGCATAGATTTTTTTTTTTTATTTTCACAACAGCGAATCAACAGTATGATAACGATCACAGTCAGTTTGATAATCATAGAAATGCAGCTGCTTAAAATGTCAGCTATCCTGCCTTGGTAGAAAGAACCTTTGAACAGTTTACCTGTAGATAAAAATATAAAGTATGGTCGTAAATGTGAAAAACACAGATAACAGGTAACAATCTGGTACGCATATGCAAGGCCGGATGGGGGGTTGCAGGGGGCGCTACATCCTTTTTTATCCAAAAAGTGTTGGCAATAGAACAACACTTAATGCCGAAAAAAAAAACATAGCCGGATTTCGATTAATTATGTTAATCTACCCCGTATTACCCCAGTGCAGCTTGAATTTCCAAAATATTTCATCATTATATAAAAGGAATTATTCTCCAATCAAAATTCCGCCCCCGGTATGCCACACAACATGTAAATCTGTGAGACAGACGTCAAATATTGTAACGTAAATCAATACAATGTTGATAAAATACCAAACTAATATATTTTGATGGATTTTCTAGTAATTCAATTCTAGGGCAAATAAATCTGTGTTTAATGTTTCTGATCTAACACAATAACTCAAACACAACACAAGATATTTTAGCATTCCTTGACAAATTCAAGGAATTTCACTATTTGTCATATACACCATGGAGGTATCGCGAAATAATGTGCAAGTGCCAGCACTAAAGCCAGACGGTTTTCACCCCGAAAGTTGCGAGGTTACTTATAACGTGTGCCAAGGATCATCTTACACGCCCTACCGTGTGGGTACAAACTCTTTCTCTTTATACCTCCATGATTATACATCATTTCACTGTCTATTCTTCAATACAGATACACTACACAAATAGGTAAATATGGTAAATGATAAGTATTTGGTACATGAGCTGAATATGACAACATAATATAAAATCACAACCTACATACAACAACAAATACATAAAATCATTTTATCTTTAAAAATCATTAAACACACGACATAAAAATTGCATATTGAAACAAAATTTAAAATTTGTTACTTATAAATTGGAATAAACCATAATAATATGATGTTTCCATTCATAATGGAGAATTAACTATGTTAACCCATTTGTGGAATTAAGTATTTTAACCCATTTTACTTGAGTATAGTGATGAAAACATTTTGCTGGCAGACTAGTAAATGCACGAAGACTAACGCAAGACAAAAACATTGAACAAACTTGTCTATTGCACAATTAAGCAGTGGAACAGCTATACATATAGTATGAAGAGAAATAAAAAACATAACAAAAATAATAAATATAATAAATGCAAGAGAAAGCAGTGGTGAAACCCCTGTTTTCATTCAAACTGATAAACAGGAGACGTTCTACCGGGGGTACTTCTTCTCCGCATGTGCTTTAATTATGACCAATTACACAAAAAATAACCTATTTAATCGATTATGAAAGAGCAATTCAATAGATATTTTCGCTATCAATCATGATAGGGTAGACGGTAAACTAATATCCTGTCTGGCTGTGATTATGCCAGAGAGTGCTGAGAGAGCGCACATCTCCACCAAATTCATCCCCGCCAAATTTTCTGTCTAAACGTACCGGGGGGGGGGGGGGGGGGGGGAGTTAAAGTTAACTTTACCTCCTTTACTAGTCAAAATACTTTTTTGCAAGGTTTTTTCTCCAATATTAAAGGATAACCCCACATCCATAAATCTGAGCACCTATTTTAAAGGGTGTAAGTGCCCTGCTGTAACTAGTAAACAGCTCCATTCGCCAAACCCGGGATCCACCCCTCTAAAAGTACCAAATTAAAGGATATTTCCAGTATCTAATACCATGCATGCATATGACATAAATGTATTTGAAATGTCAAC
This sequence comes from Sipunculus nudus, assembly GCA_026874595.1. Taxonomy (NCBI): domain Eukaryota; kingdom Metazoa; phylum Annelida; class Sipuncula; order Golfingiida; family Sipunculidae; genus Sipunculus; species Sipunculus nudus. Next base: position 87,540,679 of record CM049307.1, read on the forward strand.
TGAACCCAATACATTTTAAGCAACTCATATATTTACATATATTCAAATATAATGTATCAGAGATTTTAACAGGTCTTAATACCGGTGTATATATATAGTCCAGTTATCTCATCTTTAATAAACGGTGTATAGAAACACAATGGGGTTAATAGCAACAGGCAATATCAAACAGAAAATATATACAATATGAAGTGAATTGACCAACATATAAAAAGAGCACTGGTACTGCAAGCATTGTCAAGTAAAATTACAACTGCAGCGCCATCTCTGGGCAACTGATGTAACTATTATTAATAATGACTGCAGCACACTGTGCAGCCGATACTCTATGTTAAAAAGACACTGAATCAATTTTTTTTTCACAAAGCATTAATAAATGATGTGATGTATATGTATATACATACACACACTAGCGTATATATAAACACCTAAGAACAGATACATATGGAAGCCACCATGGCAGTACATGTACTTACAATAAGTAAGAAGCAAGAATAACAAATAATAACATAATGATATATAAGATTTGATATCCACTGACAGTCATGGCATATTTAACATCCCGATGGAATAAAAGGCATACATATATTTAAAAAAAGTATAAAATATAATCACAGAGACATTGGCAGACATTGGTCCATATTTAAGAGATACAAGATGTGTCTATCTAACCTGTTTCTAAATGTGCATTATACAAGTGTTAGTCATGAACATAGATTCACAAACCAAAGTAAAATTCCATCTCTATGGTAACGAGTCATTATCTGTGCAGTATACACGTTGGCTATTGTCCAGTAACCCATGTGAGCTATACTTGCACTCATGCTGTCACAAATTCAACAATCATACAGGGGGATATACCAATATGCGGAGTAACAACAGGATTTTCTCACACATGGTGGGTATTGTTAGAAAATATACTACAATTTGCATCCTCATCCTGAATTACAGTGTGACCCTCGAAACAAGATGTAATGGCACTCTGACTCTGGTTGTATACTCTCTGAGGTCAGAGGGCCAAAATGGCACTACTGATGTAAGTGTAACTGTATTCAGAACCATTACATTCTGTAAGAACAACTCCACTGTAAAACTGTGTAACAATATACTTATCAACCATACTTCAAGTATATTTTCCCTACCAAAAATTCTGAATGTTAAAAGTATCTAACAATGAGCACATTTTAGATTTCAGTCGGTCTGTCAGAATACATGTCTCAAAGACCAATTTATAGTAGGCCCACTGTTACTTGCCTAATATCTGTATTAAGATGGTACAAACCATGACACCATAAATACTGAATGTTAAAATAATATCTTTATCCAAGATTTAACAAGATGAATAACCAAATGGTGACATAATCAGACAAAAGGGTGTTTCACCAAGAAAGTGAAACTTATATCAATTGTTTCATTTAATGTATAACCTATACAGAATAAGACAAAATATGTTTCATCCATATTTGTCTTACACATGTATACAAGTTATACACTAGCAAGGCACTCATATATAATACACAATACATGATATAAGCTGCTCTGTAATTACAATATGTACACAATATCATTTAACACAGGTCTATTTATAGTAATCAAATTATACCACAAAATGCACTGTATCTCATCTAAAACTACCTTTATTTTGCATTCATTTAAACAATATCATCTAAGCTTGAGTAGGATTGCGAGTAAATTCCTTCTATATCATTTTATACATAATATGACTAATATAACATATGTGAATATATCACTGATGTATTTTTATCCTAAATGCAAAAATAACATTTTATTGGATTTTCTCTGTACATACAAATCTACATAAATACTGCTACCTGAAACCTTCACATGTAATTTGTTACAATCTAATATAAAAGACATCCAGGGATAAAAAAGTTTCAGGTGTGATCTTATCACTCCCAATCTACTTAAACATTCTTAATATGATATACATCACAAGCACAATGGGGGAATGTTTGAAAACATCTGCTGGAGTGTTGAACAATATAAAGACTGGTCCCTGAATAGTGTTGTCTGCTTCAACTGTCACGGTACCCCATGAAGTCATAGGCATCTACAACACAGTTGTTCTCCCTAAAGTGACTGATCAGGTTTTTCCACACTGGATCATAACTCAACAACTTTGTGTTTCCTGAAAAAAAATAAATTAATAAGTTAGTAGTTATTTGTTTTAATATTCGAATTAAAGTATTAATTTTTCCAATGATTACAATTATGACCTGTAGATGGCAGTATCTGTTCAACGATGATGACCTTTAAACATTGTAATGAATGCTATATAGGAGATTATAATCCTAATACTATTAGTAATAATAACAATAATATTATTATTATTATTATTATTATTATTATTATTATTATTATTATTATTGGGCAAAATTAGATAAAATGATAATTACAATATTAATAATGACAATATAATTGAAAACAATAATTATAATAACTGTGTCATACATAATAAGGAAACTCTAAATATTTTTAATATTAGGACTCAAACCAGTCTCTTGAAGAAATAGAGGAATTTTACATGAGCATCTGACACAAAAATATGGGGGTTTATCAGAATTTCAGCCAAAAATGTAATAAAAATAGTTTTTACTGTACAATGGTAGTTTTCATCCATTTACATGACCACCTATTCTAAAAGTTGCATCTTAAAGTCTGATTGATTCAGATGGTTTTAATAGTAGGACTGCAACAATATGCTGTGCAGAATCAAGTCAACAATTTTCCTTACCAAGTTAAATAAAAATCTGTAAGACATATTCAAAGTACTTCTGTGAATAGACAAACGAACAAACACATGACACCATCACCTCCTAGGCTTACTTACCCACAATAATAAGTCCCCTTTTTGCTCGTGTGATGGCAACATTAATTTGATGTGGGTCACACACGATACCCAGGTTCTGTGCAAACCATCTTGGACCAGGAGTTATTGTTTGTTCTGGAATAGTCTGTGAGCGGACACATGACAGGATCACGTAATCCCACTCTGAGCCTGCGAAAAATGATTTTTTAGGAAAATTAAGCATACATGGTTACTATTATTGTCATTCAAGAATCAACAATCAGTGAGAGAAGACACAGTAGTTCTGCTAATATTGAAAGTTAGCAATAGTTAAAATGCTTTGGCTATATCTGATTGGCTCTGGTATCACAGTATTAGGACCAGTGATGATAGGACCAGCTGACCTCTTGCAAACTGCATAACACTAGCTTGATGTAAACAATATGTTACATGGTGCTTAAAAACTTGAATAAAATCTACAGTTTTGGATCAACTGGTTTCAAATTTTTGGTGTTAGCAGACAAAATGCTAACAAAAACATGCAGTGAAAATTAAATCCGCAGTACTTACAGGAAAAAAACGTGCCATGGTCAAAATTGGGCAAAATTTAAGGTACAAATTTTTTATTTTTGTTAATATTTAAACAAATTTAAAAGATTTTGATCTAATTTGGGGTATACAATTTAATTTTGATTATTTAAAGTTATATTACTGGAAAAAAAGTCCATAGCTTTAACATGTTTTGTGTTAAGTGATCAAATATCTTTCCTGACTTTTTACAAAATGCGTTATGTTTCGGCCCATAACTTTTTTAAATTATATAATTTCAGACATAATTTCTAGCATGTACATAGAAACTATATAGTGGAATATTTATGGTAAATATGAGGAAAAACAGATGAGTAGTTTTGATATTAGGCAGTCCTGAAGTGTGAAAATAGGTTTTTAATAAAAAATTGAGGTTTTTCCTTAATTTCTCAAAGGAACGAAGTCGCAAAGACCCAGATTTCGGCTTGGCAGGAGATGTTGGGGACATCTAACATTATGCCGAATTTTGGATTCCTAGGTCTTAGGGTTTCAAAACTTGCTACATTACGGATGGACGGACGGACGGACGGACAGACGGATGACGGACAATGGACCACGACTTTAGCTCAGATGACTTATAGTCAGCTGAGCTAAAAAAGGACTGCTCCTGAAACATAGCAAAAAACATTGGTACAACTGTACAACAAAGAAGCATGCATTACATTTTAGAGATGACAGAAGTATTTAATAAATAAATCATAAACATTTTGTTTTCATGTTGGTGGATGTACAATCTGGTCTCAAGTGGTGCTAACATACCTTGACTTTTCACGACGGTCAGCACTTGGACGCCACTTGGTATAGCATTTTCCTCCAGTTTTTTCCTGATGTCTGTACACTGAGATCTATATGGTGACAAGATACATATGTGCTCTTCTCTCTTCCTGTATCTCATAATCAACAGCTTGGCATAGTTTGCCTGTAAACACAAGATTCTAATTGCATAATTTTCTTTACAACACATATCAATATTTTTTTTTAATCTGTATTAGGTTCAAGGCCTACTGTTATTGTGTACCTAATAGGAGGATAGTAACCATATGACAAAAGCTGTATAATTAGTTTCATCAAAACAATACAGTGTATCTTCCATTATCACTTCAGTTAACAATAACAATATCAAGTGATTTAAATCAATTTTAAAGGCACTCAAGTAAAAAACAATAAATTTACAATTTAGGCCAAAATAAAAAATAAAAGGTACAGGCACCGCTCGTGTCAGTTTTAACTCCCTGCATCAAAAATTTTCATTTTGATTTTTATCTTTTAAGAAGATAAAATTGTAAAATTTATGTGGTGCTTTTACCTGTTTTGTTTAGCAAAAAAATCTGTTATTTTCATGCTTTTCCCTGATCATGTGACATTTTTATTGAAACATACATAAAAGGTAAAAAATAATCCATCGCCCTGATTTCTAAAAAAGTGCCTGAGAACAATACCCTTTTTTTATTTTGGCCTTATAGATAAGTTTTTACTGAAAACTGATAGAAACAATTCTCCTAATTCTTAGTATTAATTTCATTGATCAACAATCAATTCCGAAACCTGAGGCAGAAATGGAAATGAACAATAATTCTTCTGATTGCCAATGGATATAGTGTATTGACATAATATAAAGTGTAACAGACTGAACACTCTGTCATGTTGGCTTCCTTGATTATTCTAAGATATGAGGCATTTATTTGAAATTCAGTGACCCTGACTTTAACAGCACTGGAAAAGGTGAAACCAGTAAATTTTCCAATGACTATCCAAAATACAATAAATGTCATCCACTGAGGTTTTTTTTGTCAGGAAAGGGCTGGTATTATACACAGTGTTATTGGTTTTTCCATCAAAATTGTGGCTCTTAACAAAGGTGCGGATTACCACAGTAGCGGATTATCTTTGGTGAAAGACAGTAATTTTGTAAACAGCTCTCTCAACATAGACATGGAAAGCCTTCTGTGAAGGAGTGTTTTGAGACTTATTAGTATCTTCAAATCAAAAGGCGCAAAGCATAACAGCTGTGGTAGTGAGGTCAATTCCACCCAATAATAGCTAAAACACAGAAATGATACAATGCAAAGGTGTCAGGCTTACCACACGTTCTGCTTCCCTAGCATTGCTCATGGACTCCACCCCTCCCTCACTTGAGGACACCGGTAGAGATTTCTCATTTCCTTCCACATGGCAGAACACGATGGGCTTCGTGCGGTCTGGCCAGATGTTCATATCTGATGGAAAGTTCTGAATCATGGGTAACCCACATTTTAAACGGCCATCGTAGAATTCTTTTGATGGGAATGCCATGATCGCTTCATGCTGTAATATATATTAAAATATTACTTGAGATAAATTAATACATATATAGATGTATATATATATATATATATATATATATATATATATATATAAATAATATATATAATATAAGTTTGATAATTGTCTTTACTTTTAAAAAATAAAACCAAACAAGTGACCCATGGATCATGACGCTCAGCTGACTGGGAAGAGATTCGCAAAAGGAAATTTTATCACCAGAATGGTAGTATATACCCATTCAACTGAAGCATCAAACAGATTAACCAACAGGCCAAGATTTAGTCTGTATTTATATATCTCAAAAATAGAGAAAAATGTGTAAACTTTTAAAACTAGAATACGGGTAACCGACAAGTGACTACATGTATCTGCCAAAATCGGATAGTGAGGCATGGATTGAGTGGCAAGGGGAAATAGAGTGAGGTATGTTGCATATTAGCATGGATGTCTGCAGCCTAAATGTGTATGTAGGTTGTGCCACCTACCACAAATCCAGAAAGCTGTCCAAGTTGTATACACCTGCAAAATTTTAGGCAGAAAAGTCAAACCACTACATGTATATGAGCGATTTTTGCCCATGGCAGACAAACAGACAAACACTGTGCAAAAATCTTTGCAGGTAACCCCTCCAGTTTTGTGTATGATAAAGACCTATGTGAGATCTAAACACATGCTCAATTTTGGCCCAATCGGTCAAATGGTTCCTGAGATATGAGCTTGGATGTGTCAAGCGTTAACTAGAATGTAGGTGGCGCCACCTGTCATAAAATCAAGAAAGCTGTCCACGATGTATAAACCTGCAAAATTTTTAGGCAGTTATGTCGAACCACTTCAGAGAAATGAGTAATTTTAGGCCACGGCAGACTAACAGACAGACGCTGTGCAAACATTGTTACAGGTGGTGCCACCATTTTTTGTGTATGTTACAGAGCTATCAAAGGGCTACATTTGTATAAATTTTATTTCCTGATCTGTCAAACGGTTCCCGAGATATAAGCTTGGATGTCATCAGCGTGAACGTGAACGTAGGTGGCGCCACCTGTCATAAAATCAAGAAAGCTATCCTGGATGTATACACATGACGAATTTCAGGTGAATTAGTCAATTCACTGCAGAGATATGAGTGATTTTAACCCAAGGCAGATGAATAGATGGACACTGTGCAAACATGGTTACAGGTGGCGCCACCATTTTTTGTGTATGTTATAAAGCAATCCAAGGGCTACATTTGTATCAATTTTATTTCCTGATCGGTCAAACGGTTCCCGAGATATGAGGGTTTATGAGTGGAAACAGACCCACAAATGGACACTGGATAGTGAGGAAAGGTCAGAGGTCAATGCAAATTGGTTAGGCACCAGTTCACATGTGACCCGATAATAGGTGTAAGTTTTGGAAAAATCGGTCCATTAGTCTCCGAGGAGCTCTCTGGAAACGAACGCCGCCGCGGCGGAGGAACTCGGTCAAAAACATAGTATCCGCAAAACTTCGTTTTGGCGGATACAAAAATACAGGTGGCTCCACCAGTCTGCAGAAACTAATAAAATCACTTAATGGTCAATATCCATGCAAAAAATCATGATCTCTGCATTAGTTGTTCAGATACTTCATTTTTTTTATCAAATTGTCCATTATTCTGAGGGATACTTCTGAGTCCTATAGCTTGAAGGATATAGGTAACAGAGACCTAATTTCAAGTTTCCACAGGCACCTTTCATGGGCCTCCTTGCATGACAAGAATGAAGATTCTAGGTCCAGTTGTTGCGATTTGTACCCTGTTGACAGATAACCACATCTTTAAAGGTCTCAAAAAAAAGAAAAAAATTCGTAAAAATTTGAAAAAAAAAATAGAGGTGGCACACCCAGTCTGCAGAAACTGATGGAACAGCTCATGATCAATATGTATGCCGAAAATCATGACCATCAGTGTTGTAGTTATTGAAATACTGCAGTTTTTGTATCAAATTTTCCATTATTCTGGGGGGGGGGTATTTTGGACCCATACAGCTTAAAGAATATGGGTAACAGAGACCTAATTTCAAGTTTCCATGGAGACTTTTCATGGGTCTCCCTGTGTGTCAAGAATAAAGATTCTTGGTCCAGTTTTTATGATTTGTGCCCTGTTAACAGATGTTCATATCTTTAAAGGTCTCAAAAATACAGAAAAATTTCGTAAAAAAAAACGAACAAATACAGGTGGTGCCACCAGTCTGCAGAAACTTATGAAACACTCCATGATCAATATGTATGTCGAAAATCATGACCATCAGTGATGTAGTTAATGAGATATTGAAGTTTTTGTATGAAATTTTTGACTATTCTGGGGGGTAATTTTGGGCCCCATAGCTCGAAGGATATGGGTAACAGAGACCTAATTTCTGGTTTCAATGGAGACTTTTCATAGGTCTCTCAGTGTGTCGAAAATGAAGATTCTAGGTCCAGTCGTTACGATTTGTGCCACGCTAACAGATGACAGCATCCTCAAAGGTCTCAAAAATAGAGGAAAAAATCGTAAAAAATCAAACAGTACAGGTGGCGCCACCAGTCTGCAGGAACTGATCGAACATCTCATGATCAATATATATGCCAAAAATGAAGACCATCAGTGATGTAGTTATTGAGATATTGAAGTTTTTGTATGAAATTTTTTACTATTCTGGGGGGTACTTTGGGGCCCCATAGCTCAAAGGATATGGGTAACAGAGACCTAATTTCTGGTTTCCAAGGAGATTTTTCATGGACCTCTCAGTGTGTCAAGAATTAAGATTCTAAGTCCATTCTTTATGATTTGTGCCTTGTTAACAGATGTTCACATTTTTAAAGGTCTCAAAAATAGAGAAAAAAATTCGTAAAAAATCGAAAAATACAGGTGGCGCCACCAGTCTGCAGGAAGTGATGTAACATCTCATGATCAATATGTATGCCAAAAATCATGACCATCAGTCAAGTAGTTAATGAGATATTGAAGTTTTTGTATGAAATTTTTGACTTTTCTGGGGGGTACTTTGGGGCCACATAGCTCGAAGGATATGGGTAACAGAGACCTAATTTCTGGTTTCCAAGGAGATTTTTTATGGACCTCTCAGAATCCCAAGTTACAAGGTTCTAGGTCCAGCGGTTATGATTTGTGCCTGGTTAACGGACGGACAGACGGACAGACGGACAGACGGACGACGGACAAAGAGTGATCGCTATAGCTCAGATGACTTTCAGTCAGCTGAGCTAAAAATTGTTAACAGAAAGATTATTTTATTTTAATCTGAGAGAGAATATGTAAAAATCTGCCATTTCCCAGGGAGAATGCAAAAGTTCTCTTAAGTTCCAGAATATGCACATGTGCAAGACAGAAAATTTCAGTACATTTTCCATAATATCATCATGAACACCTAGTAAGGACTGAGGTATGATTACAATCAGCAATATTACCGAGGGTTAGATGTGTATTAAAAAATGATCTGCAAAAACAACTGGTGCAGTGTTTCCTGGGAAATAATTTTATGATGTAGCAAATTCTTATTAATAAAAAGAAAGAGATTAAAGTGTTTACCAACCATTCTGTACTGCATAGTAAGCATCTGGACGGACTGCATGTCTGCATAGCGCTGGAACATTGAAACATTCAGGCCTGCCTGGACCGCTCTCTTGCATTTGATGATTGGCTGAAGCTGTTTGTGGTCCCCTATTAGAACAACCTGAGGGGCTTTGCTGGCCACGATAGGAACCATACTCTCAGGCTCAGTGCACATGCCACATTCGTCGATGATAAGCTGAAAGTACAGTGGTCACAAAAATTACTAATGGAATCATACTAAACATTTCATCTGAACCATGGAGATTTTATCAGAAATGTAAATAACTGCTAACATACAGTTAAACCTCATTGTGTCGAAGTGAAAGGGACCCTCAGAAAACTTTGATGCATCTGAGTTAGGACACAAGCAGGTTTTATTTGGTTTTAATTTAACTAGGGTTGTCCAGAATATCGAGTCTGTAACTTCAACATAAGTGGGGTATTCTACTAGCAAGTTCGACACAACAAGGTTTTTTTTTTTTTTTTAAATATTTTTTTGGTGGAGGTAACTGCCTCCTTTTTTTAATGCTGACTTAACTAAGTATGTACATCTGCAGAGTTTCCATTTCGGTTTGGGACTACTTGACAGGGCTGTAGCACTCGCTTCCTATCATTTTTATATCCTGGTGTCACCCAGGCCCGGTGTCTACCGCACCTGCGGGTCCTAGGTGTGTTATCATCCCCATTGCTGGGTCATAACACCGAGGAACCTCCCAAAGACGCACTCGTATGTGAGTTTTTACTGTATATAACAAATATAGACAAGAGTGGTAGTGAAAAGCCAGCTTGAAAATATTGCCCTTCACAAAGTTGTTAATAAAACATTATTTGATGACCATTGGGTATATACAAGTCCTTGCGAGCTGCATGATATGCACAATATGTTTGATAATGGTCCAACCATCAAAAGAACTCTTGATAAGAATATTTAAGTTAATACACAAGAAATTGAAAGAGTTACCATCAACAAAAAAAGTACTTGCAATAAACTTTCTGAATAAGGGACAGAACATAGCCTTGTGGTTAAGGCATTGGATTTTGGAGCTTAAGAACCCTCAGGTTTTTAAACCCCGCTGGAGCCTCAATAGCTAAGCATTGAAATCTCGTTCAGTTCAAACCTCAGTCAGAGTCTTGATGACAGGTCTTGACCAACACAGGATTATTCCTAGCCCCCTACATATGAAACCTGAAATTCAGAAGGCTTAATAATAGCATGCCATTCTTTTTTAGGAAAACTTCACCCATATTCAACAGACAGTGCACCCAACAGGCCATGGACCTACCCTTTATAAATAAAAGGGGAAAAAAATTCTTGTAAAACAACATATAATGTAGGACAGGTTGAACTGTCATGCAACAGTAATTGAATGCAAAGGTTTAGTGTGAGACAGTTGAATTGACAGGTCAAGGAATCTTGACTCACCTGTTTGATGTTTGAAAGCTCTTTAATTTTGACATCTGCAGCTGTTGAACAAGTACACAGAATGATCTCAGCTTGCATGATTTCCCATTTAGAGGCCTTTGTAACACATTTGATGTATTCAGTAATATCATCTAAAGAAATATCTTCCGGTTTCTTTGTCCTGAAAGCCTCATCAAACTCGAGGATCTTTTCATGATGGGGATTGGTGTTTTTACGTATACGAAAGTGTAGTGTGATATCTCGAAGCCTCTCATTGGACATGGCTTCTGTTGTGCTCTCCTTATGCTTAGAAGACACAGGTTCATCTGGCAGCGGGAAGTCGCGTCGTTCAACTTTCTTTCCATAGATTCGCAGCAGTTTTGGAACATCTTTCTTCATTTTCTCCATCATTTTTTCTGTGAATGTTGATTACATGGTTATAATTAATAATGCCAATAATATTCTCCAAATCATATTCAGACTGTTTATATCAAATTCAATCAGAAATAAATGAAATGTTACAAAATACATGTATATACCTAAGACGAAAGAAAGAATTATTGGATGGTATTCAGTTCTAAAATTAAAATTTGTCTGCATTTCTTTGTGGGCACTTTTCTGTTCATTTTGAAAATGGTATAACGAGCAAACATGGATGTACCACTGATGTACCCAGTAGTCTTTTATTATCTCTCAATAAAACTTATTCTAGTGACTCAGTTAGCATGGGTATCATTTATATTTAAATTGTAAAACAATATCTGGTATCAAATTAATACATTTGCAACTGGCTCTGGCATGATGACATACACTTACCTGCAACTACATCAACAGATTTGTTGGATGGGCCACAATACATAAGTTGTGCTCTGACGCTGTGCGTTTTCCCATTAATGGTTTTTTTGTCAAACGGCTTTTCCCTATTTGCTTTGGTAAACAGGTAGGCCAGACGTGCACCAGTCACCGTTTTGCCGGTACCTTTGGAAGAGTTAAAGTTGGATAAGAAAATTTATACAAATATGTGATTGGAATAAAAAAATATCAATATAACTAGGGACCCATGGGTCTGGACGCTCAGCTGAATCTGTCTATTTTTAATGAGATTTTTTTCAGAATTATGGTCCTGCGAGTTAACCAATACAGTGACCAAATAATCTGAGAACTTGTGGAGTGTGGAAGTGTCATGAATATGGCGCTGGACTTGTGACTGCAAGGTTTTAGGTTCAAGTCCCATTCTGAAGGCAGCCTGCGCTAAGACTCCTAGGCAAAATCTACACCACAAGGGTGCTCTCTCTCTACCCAGGAGTGAATGGGTACTGGCCATGGGCGGAAGGCAAATGTAGAATGAATTAACCTTCTAGAACCAGATATGACTGCTTGGGTTGTATGCTCCCCAGGGGGCTGAGAAAAGCTACAAGAATGAACAGGCCTGTAAGACCAGGAAGGCAAAGTGTAAAGTCAGATGAGACTGACATTGTCAATGATATCAGACTTTAAACCAAAACATTTACCTTTTCTTAACTTTTAACTTATTATCCTTGAACTTGCAGCCTTTAGATTATTGTAACAATCTTTTTAAAAAAGTGGGTCCAGTGACCTTGACCTCGGACCAGGTAACCTCAAAATTTACAGATTTCCTCACTTTGGGCAAGTAAGCCATGTGTGAAAGTATGGGATGAACAGTTTGATTTACTGTACATCCAAAATCTTTTTAAAGATGTGGCTCCTGTGACCTTTACCTTTGATCTCAGTTCCCATGGAAATCAAAATGATTCTTACCTAAGTGGTGGGTCATTAATAAATCAAGTTTGAAGCAGATATGTCTATCCAAAGCAGAATTATCATAAGTTTGAAACCAATATGTCATATTAAACTGGAGTTATCATCTGGAAACTAATTTGTGACCAGATGGCCCTTTGACCTTGACCTTTGAACTAAATCGTATTTATGCTCTCCTCATACTAGCAAATCAGCTGAATGCGGAATATGGAAAGTTTGGGATGAAAAGCTTGGCTTAAAATGCAGCCTAATCTTTTAAAAATAAGTGAGTCCTGTGACTTTGACCTTTAACCTCATGACCCAAAAATCATACAGGTTCTTGCTTTTGTGGTGGGCCGTATGTAAGTCAAGTTTTAAATCCAAATGTCAATCCAACCTGGAGTTATCATCTGGAAACAAATTTGTGTGGATGGACAGATGGACAGACAGACAGACAGACAGACAGACAGGGTGATTTCTATAGGGCATCCACTTGTGATCAATAAACACACCAGGTTTTGGGACACTAGATGGAATCACAGCTGACAAACTGACATGATTGTTGTCACTTAATAGTAAAAAAAAAAGAAAAATATTTGTATAAATATGAAAAAAAAACAGGTGGCACCACCACTTTTCGGGAACTGACAAAACTAGTCATGGAAAATATTCAAGGCAAGTTCATGACAATCCATGCATCAATTATCAAGATATTGGAGGTTTTGTATCAAATTTTTTATTACATTGGGGGGTACTTACAAGCCCCAAACCTCGGAGGATATAGGCTGCAGTGACCTTATTTCAGGTTTCCAAGGAGATTTTTTATTGACCTCCCTGGATGTTTACTTAAATGTTTCTAGGACCAGCAGTTAGGATTTGAGCACTGCCAATGGATGACTGTACGGCCAGATGGCTGGATGGACGTTAAACAAAGCACCATACCTATACCTCAGTTGACTTACAGTCAGCTGAGCTAAAAAAAAAACTAGTAAGATTTTACACGTTCATTATAAAAAAATTTAATGTTTTACTCTTAGTTTGTAATTCTGGATATGTTTCTATTAAAGAGTGAATCATGAATGTCTGCTGAATGTGCTTTCTGAAATATTCACTTATGAATTAATTGAGATAAAATTTAAAAAAAAATATATATTTACCCGGTGGTCCCTGGATCAGTGTGAATGGTTCTGTTAGTGCCATCCTCACAGCTGAAGCCTGTGATGGGTTTGCTTGGTCAAATCCTGGAACCTCCATGTCATTAACATCTGGTTGACCTTCCTCAAGAACTGATCAAATGAAGGTAATTTTAATTATATATGTACATGCTGGAAGAATACACAGTGGACTCTGTCTCATAAGACCACCTGTCTATTTACTCCACTCTTGAGTGAACTGAAAGCCTTCACATTCGTTATAAATGACCTGTCTAATAAAAGCATCTGTGAATAAGACCATTTTGACCAGTCCCATGGGTGGCCTTGTTACACGGGTTTTACTGTGCATTGTCCTAAGACACAGTATTAACCTAAAGAAAGAGGCCTTCAGAAAATTTAAGTTAAGTAATAACACTGGGATGAAATAAGAAATCTCTTAAATGTAGAAGAACAAGGATCAGATGTATCTGATGGTACCAAATACTGATACTTAATAGCATGGAATCAGTCATTTGTAAATTTTTAGACGTCAAAAAGTTGGGTCACCAGTGGACAACCGAAATATATTTTGTAATAATAAAATTAGAACAAGAGCACTGCAAACGTGCATGATACACCTGTTGTGTATCTGATGACCTCGGACCTCATTAAATATGCGTGAATTTTGATGAGTAGGTAATTCAGGTGAGAAAATCTATTATTAAATTTGTTATATGAGTTTCATAAAATCCATAGGTTTTTTTTTTAAGTCACCAAGGAGCCTCCCAAGTGCAGTGATGTCTGACCTCATTATATAACATTATATAAAGAAATTTTATTGATTAAAATTTCTGATAAGTTTGATCAAAATCCTTCATATTCTTCATAAGTTATCATGGCTACACCACAATGTAGCCTAGTAACCTTATTAAATATACGTGGATGTTGCCCATAATAGAACTCGAGTGTGATAATCTGTTGGTATATACCTAGGGCGAGTTTGGTGAAAATCAATCAAAGGCTGGATAAGTTATCACAGCAACACTAAAAGTTAATGGACGGACAGATGGACGGTGGGTACACAATAATACTCCTGTCATATGACTGGCATATCAAAAGACAACATGGCAGATCAAAACACGTGTGAAATTCAATTAACTGGATAATATAGATATGATATATCAAGATATCCTGATTTCCTGCCTAGTTTAACAGGACTGTTTATTTCTTTTTAAAATTTTCTAGTAATCTACCTGGTTGAAAAGTGGTCAATTTTGTTGAAGTGAACACTGTGGTTAGCTTCAAATTTGCAAAGTTAAAATTTGTTACACCATGTTAGAGTGTGCCATTTTCACAATCTTACAATACAATAACCTAAACAGGGTATATCTATCATTTTATGAATAAATTATACAAAGTAATATGTGCCCAAAATGATAAAATTTGGACCGGGACCCAGGTGAATGCCTTCAATGATGGGGCTCCTTATTCACAAAGGCTTTTTTATTTTCATTTTCCTTTCATATACACAGGGAATTTCAAACCCTTGAAAACAGAAAGGCAACTGCAGTGCTGTGAACTTGGTAAATCTATGGTCCTAGTGTGTATTGTATTGAACTCTATGAATATAATCAAACTATTAGACCATATTTGGGAAAAAATCAATGAACACACCCTTACCTGGCAGTGCTGGTGGTTTTTTTCCAAGGGCAATATTTCTGGCCAAATTACTCGATTTATCACATCTCTGCACAGCATTCTCCATTCTCCTGTTATAAAAAAATACAAACATGATTTCTACATCCAATTAAAGAAATGTGTTTTAAGAAATGTGTTCACTTTCAATGTCTTCGATATTATAATGGATTTATATGCATGCTTAATAATTTGGCAAAGCAGAGATGATGATAGTTTAAAAATGAAATTTTAAAACGTATTTAAACTAAATGTGAAATTTCAATTCTACAATGTGAAGAGAGATACAAGGATTTTTTTTAGATATTTTCATGTGGTGAAACATTAGCCTATTACATAGTGGATTATTCTCATTAGGTGCTTAACAGTAAAAATTATTTTTTAAAAATTAATATAATATTAAAATAAATGATAACAGATGAAAGTTTCCCCAATATATACACCATTAGAATGAACACTATACTACGTTGATTATGATTATTGATATATAATTCATTTGGTCTACTAATGGAAACTTAAACATCTTTTGTATTTATTATAATTGTACATGTTTTTGCTAGAGATGTTACTTTCAATGAAAATATCTTATTCAGTATTAACCTCAACTGGTCTTATCTCTTAATCTAATCAAATAACATGCTTACATTCACCATACAATCAGATTCCAATGATCACTTACCGACTTGAAATAGACTTGCCGATGACTTGAATGGTACATGGAAGTGGTCTTTTGAAAGCAGCGTCTGGTAAAGGATGTGCCATATGGTTGACCCAGAACTTAACTGTCACTTCCTTCTCTTTTTCTTTCTTCTTGCCTCTTTTACGTCGTATCTTCCTTTCCCTGAGCTCAGTTTTTCCAGCCTCTTCCATTTCTTGTTTGCCAATATTCTGCATGTCCTTCACACATACTTCATCAATCTCCATCTCATCTTCTTCTTCCTCTCCCTCTTCTGAATACCAGTCACTGTCATCGCTCTCATCACTGTCATCCTCATTCTTAGAAGACCCCCTTCCAATGATGCAATGAGCAATCCAAGTGGGACTTGACTGGTGTTCCTTCCAGCGAATACAAAAGTAGTCTCCAGGTTTAAACTGCAGGTACCGTCTTTGGCAGTAGTCATTTAGCATTGAAAACTTTCCCTTGATTTCTCCACTCCCATATTCCCTCAACCAGGTGACTTGAACATTGTGGACGAGAGCAACTTCGCCGTCGTCAACTGCCTCATATGCTGCTTCCATGGAAAGCACAGGCAGCCATGCTGATTTGTACTCTTCCTCTGTCTTGTAGTTCAGCCTTGCAGCCTGTACTGTGCTGATGTGGCTGAAGCATTCCACAGGGCTGCTGTTGTGTTCCATGCATATATCAATAGTTCCAGTGAGGTGTACAAGCTGTATGGTTGGCTGTATCATCCCTCGGTAGAGGCTGGCAGAAAGCTGAAGATTTAGAATACTGCAGGCTTGTATGTCAAGTGTGAACCTGCTGTAATGAGTCTTCTTTGTCAGTTTGTCAGGCGGTGGGACTTCAGATATCACATCATGTAAGTAGCGTGTCTGTCTCTCTTCCTGTTGTATTTCTGGCTCCAACATTTTCTGAAGGGTCTGCATCTGATAAAAGTCCCCATTTTGCACAGCCCTGAGCAGGTTTTCCCAGTGGTTTGCTGGAAGCTTGTGAACCAATTGATTTGGATTCAGTTCTTTAGCAGTTTTCGCCATATTTGGGTTTTGTGCTTTACTTGTGAAACCAGGTTCTGTCTTGTCTTTCCAATCATAATCATACACTCTCATCTCCCAGGTAAGTCTAAGAGATACTTGTTCTGTCAGTTGTGGCTTTCTTGACACCTCAAGATGATTGATGTTAATTCTGTCTCTAGCTGGCTTGATTTTCTCTTGGTTGTGCAGTGTTATACGCAATCCTTTATCTTCTGGTTCTGTGACAACTCCATACATGGTCTGTGGCTGGTCCTTCAAAGATACTGCAGCATGAAGGATGGCGCTGGCTTTTTCATAGTGGTTTGCCTTCTGACTTTTCTCAGTACACCTCAAACAAATATCTTTTATTTCCTCAATGGTGTATGGGTTTTGTTTTTTATCAATCATTGCATGGACTTGTCTGTGGACCACTATGTCAATGTATCTCCTGATGGGTGAAGTAAAATGTGTGTATCGTTCAATCTGCAAACTGTAATGCTGACCATCCATTTCATGGACCATGTCGCCTGAACAAACATATGCAGATCGCTCTTGTATTTGATGCCAGTGACGAAGCGCCACCATCTGCTGAGGATAGGATGTCATGTCTCCGACCACCTGCTGAACAGCCAACATATTTCCAGAGTTAATGGCTGTGACAAGTTTTTCCCAACTTTCCTTCATTACAAGCATGTCACTTGTTTGCCCAGGGACACATGTACAAGCCCCAATGCAAGTACAGGTCTCTTTTGGTCTTTGTAGTGGCTGGCGCAAACCAAAACTCCCTCTTGCTGTATCACCATGCTTATTACGCCAGCTTTCCAGATCCATCTCACTTGGTGGTAACTGTCTGCGCAGTGGGGTGCAGCCTGGGAAGGTTTCACACAAATACTCTGACACCGTCTTGTTTGTCAGGACCATATATTCCTCCACCAAATCATGTGTCAATGGGGCATCTGCATGATCTTCACTGGAATCAAAATTGAAGTATCTGCTCCCCAATCTTCTTTCTCTCATAATCTGTGCAAGCTTGGACAAAGTCTTAAGATTTTCTTTAAGACCTTCAATTGCAGGAAGCGGTTCTCCTGTGGACATTGTAGGATCCAAAATTGCTTCAACTTGCTGGTGGACCAGCTTACATTTGGAATTTATCACTGTCTTCATTGGCTTAGTTGCACTGATGACCTTGCCGTCCTTATCAATCTCAAAGAAGACAGAGAGGGTGAGCCGATCCTCATTTGGCAGAAGACTACACAGATTTGTACTCAGACGACCTGGTATCATGTGAATGACTGGACCTTTTGCTGGATATATGCTGGTGGTTCTCTCATACGCTTCTGCATCCAAAGCACCATGGAATGGTATAAAATGACTTGCATCTGAAATATGGACGCCAACTTTATATTTGTCTTCACTGATCTTCTCAATGCTCAGAGCATCATCAAGATCCCTGGATTCTACACCATCTATGGTAAAAATAAGACTCTGGCGCAGATCTGTTCTTGCCCTCATCATCTTTTCCGACAGAGAAAAGTTCGACGGATACTGTTCTCTCACTTCTTCTTTGCAGTCCCTACTGTACTCCTCTGGGATCTCATGCTCAACATTGAGCATATACATTCCACTGTCAATGTTGTCCCCTGCTTCTATCACATCCACCACCATCCCTGTTGGGTATGTCCATGTAGGATTCCACTCCAGATAGCGCATCACAAACAGATGGCTGTTGGGGTTTGTTTGGTCAATTTTATGATGGTAGTTCAGTTGATGAGTTTTCCCATCAGCCAGAAGGTTATACACCATGACATGACCCTTTTGGGGTTTTGCTCTTTTCATTGTGATGTTTTGGATTTTTGGTATGGTTTTGTCCACAGGATTCAGGACCCCACAGTTATGTCCATCCCAGTCCACCATACATATGAATTTTTTCATCTTTGGATTGTAGTTGGACTTGAGTATTCCAATCACCCTGCCGTGGACTTCTTCTTCATCCTTATGGTCAAACACCTCAACCACCACCTCATCTCCATCAAAGGCACGCCCTCTGCGCTTGATTCCATTTATCACCACTGTGGTAAATGAACTCTCTTGAGGTTCCAGTTTTGCATACATGTGACTGTATGACTCCACACGCATTGTGGCTCTCTTGTACTTGTTGGGGCTCTCAGTCACAAGCTTCTGCAGTTTCTCAGGAGAATACTGCTCATATTTCCGTTTTTCAGCTTCATACTCCTGTTGTAGCTTCAAGGCATCCTTTGATGAATCATACTCCTCCTCCAACATGGCAGCATTCATGAGTCTGCGGCGCCTCTCTTTGCCTTTCTTTGCCCAATCTTTGTCATACACCAGCTTCACATGGCCGTATTCAGCTTCTTCAACCCTGATACATTCAATAAAGATCTTGTCATCAGTCCTGTTGTCTGGCTCAGAGGTGTCACCATCCATCGATTGACGCACAAGTTCCTCGATGATCTGGTCAGCCTCTTCTTCAACAGACACTGCTCTGTTATTGAGTGCAGCAGTTGCTATTTCTTTGCTGGAAGATTTGACATTACTTGCACTTCCAGATCTTTCCTGTGGTTTATCAGAGGCCTTCTTTGACATGCTGCAAGGAACATTCTGAGCACGATTAGATGTGCTGCTTTTGGAGAATGTCTTGCCACCATTGATCACAGGGATGTTCAAGGTTTGCTTGCTGGGGCTTCCCTGGGCACCCATATCCAAACCTGTCTTGTTCTGGTTTTTGTTTTCCTTTGTCTTATTGTCCATGAAGAAAGGAGTTGCCAAGGGATCCAATGGAGTAGAAACTGGCTCAGGTGTCTGAGGCTGAGAGGTACTGCTTATCTGTCTGAGAAACTCTGCAGTATTGTCAGAGACAACTTCTTCAGGTACTTCTGCATTAGGGCAGCTGTCGATGTAGTTCTGCCAGATTGTGGAACATGCTCCAATATTGCACATGGCATATGGATCTCCAACTGCTGCGATGTAGCTCTTCACCCGTGTAACTGCTGCATTCAACAACTTGTCATCGGTCAAAAATCCAAGGAACGGCATGTTGGGTTTTGCTTGTGTGGTCCTCACGATGCTCAAAAACAGAGCCCGGTATTCTTTTCCTGAAGAGAAAAATGTTTCAATAATGATAATGAATATGACAATATAAACCTGTCAGAATTCAGCTGTATGTGCATGTACGTGATATTTATTTAAAGTATTTTTGAGATTATGGCAATTAACCCTCAAGAGCATTGTAAATTGGAAGAGGTTGAGGTCAAACATAACAGATAACAGATTATCAGAAATTATTTGTATTAATGTTTCACATGAACAAGGATGAAGAAGATTACAGAAATATTACAATTCTAGAGAATTTCCACATTGAAATGCAGCTTCTTTCTGCACCATATAGTTAGATCAAGTGTTCTGTGCAAGGAAAACCAGGTTAAAATTAGTAAAAAATATTCATATATTGAAATACTTCTTATTATTCACATTATTAAAAAATGTATGCTGATTTTTTACCTTGAACCATAGTGATTGGGTACACAGTTACTTGACGTAGCTTCTTCTCTCTCAGCTTTTCTCTTATCAATGTTACCTGATGTGAAGAAGAACAAAGTGTTAAAGTAATATGTAAAACGTTTTGTATCCCAGCTGAAAACTGACACATAGA
This sequence comes from Sipunculus nudus, assembly GCA_026874595.1. Classification (NCBI taxonomy): domain Eukaryota; kingdom Metazoa; phylum Annelida; class Sipuncula; order Golfingiida; family Sipunculidae; genus Sipunculus; species Sipunculus nudus. The sequence goes on from CM049307.1 coordinate 87,561,298, forward strand.
TGATCAAACAGTACAAAAATACAAGAAAACATATCTGATTTCCCCATGAATAAAAGCAACTTGCAACTTGCTTTAGGTCAACCAGGGCTCCCACCAGACCCCTGAAGAAATATAGGAATTTTATAGAAGTACTTGAGAAAAATATAGGAGTTTATAGGAATTTTTAGCCAGAAATATAGTAAAAATATAGAAATTTTCACTGCACAATGGTTTTTATCTTAATTACTTAGGATGACTATCAATTCTCCAAAAAGGATAATTTATTCTTTTTTATAGTTTAGAAGGCTGAGACTGTATAACTGCAATACATACATGCATAGAATGTTCTTCAGAAAAGCCAAATTTTTCAAAAATAGCAGGTCTTTTTCCATATATATATATATATATATATATATATATATATATATATATATATATATATATATATATATATATATATATATATATATATATATATATATATATGAAACATGATTATGCAGTGAAAAAATACAGGATAATATATGAGATTACGGACTTAATGGTAGAAATGATAGCAGCCTTTTTTTCAAAATAAATTATAGGAATATCTAAATAATATAGGATTCAGTCTGTCAACTTATCCAAACACTGACATACCTGAGCTGTGTATGGAGCAATAACTGCAATTTGTGCTGGATCATAGTCTCCCCATTCCGGCAGATGACCACCTCTCCAAAATGCCACCAGGTATTCAACGTAATCTGCCACTGCTGATGCTTCCACTGGATTACAGCAGCTTGTGCTGCCTTCTGGTGTCATTTCCTGCCCAAGCACAGGATGAAATTCCATGGCTGGTAGCAATCTAGACTCCTGGTTTTTGCTACAATGTGACAGGCTCTCTTCATGCCCATAGAAGACCCTTGATATGAACTCCAGGATGGTTGGATGAGATCTGAAGTTGTGATTCAGCAGCAGTTTCCAGTCTTTCTTAGCAGCAGAAGTAGCTCCCTTCTGGCTGTACCAGCAATACAACCGCTGAAGCAAGGAATGGTGAAGATTCTTCTTCCGTGCAAACTCATGGAATACCTGGGGACCAATCTGTTTGTGGTCACCTGCGAGGATTATACAAGTCTCATTGTCAGCGAGTGCCAGTGGCATGATGGCCTCCACCTCTAAGGTCTGTGCTGCTTCATCGATGAAGATATGCGTGAACAGACCACGACAGTCCAAGTGCAGCAGTTCTACTGACATTGTCAGTGTGGTGATGATTATCTGATGCTCCTTCAAATCCTCCACCTTGGGTGTCAGGAAGCAGTTTTCCTCACTAGACCACTGGCCATACCCTCTTGCAATCTCAGACATGGTAGTAGGTTTCCTGAATTTGCTGTACACACGTCTCACCTTTAGACTGGCACCCTCTTCTTTTTGTTTGTGAAAGTAATTTTCAATGTACAAGTCTGCAGCACTGAAACAAAAACGGACATCAGGAATCCCATAACATTACTTCAACATACTCTTTCTTTACCATGCTATACTGTGAAGAAAACAGTGAACATGATTTCAATGCAGCAGTTGTTGATTTTACAAAAGAAGTAACAAACATTTCCGGGAAATGTAGCAATAAAATTTTGCAAAAATTTTATATATCCATCAAAGCATCTAAGTTTTCCTAGACATCAAAGTGTCAACAAATACATTATGTTCACAAGATTGTTCATGTTTTATATAAGTAGTATCCTCTCTTCAGCTTGTAGTTCTGAATATTAGTCATTTAGTCAGAGTAGAGCAAAGCCATACTCAACATAATGCATGCTAGTACAGTATAATATCTGATGACCCTTAAGAATATTTGAATTGAGCATGCTGTGAAATAATGTACAAAAGTAAGACAATATTTCACACATATATAAGAGATCAATGAAAATTATTATTTAATTGTAAGACAGAGAGCAAAAAACTACTAATATCAGTACCTGTTGGAACGAGTACATATGAGGATCCTGCATTCTGGTCTGCATTTGATCAATGCTACAGCTGCCTCAGCCAAAGTTCTTGTCTTCCCAGTACCAAATGGCCCGTATACTACCAGAGGTGGCGTTCCTTTAGGGCTGCCATTGATGATGTAGTCAACCACTTTGCGCTGGTTTGGCTTCAGTCCAGATTGTCTAAATGTAAAAACATGAGGAAAATGGACAAATATAAGTAAAGACATGCCAACCTGTATCATATCACAATTAAGCAGAACCAGCCATTGTGTTTCTAAAGTTAGCATAGTATTTGGCATAATATCTTCAGCTTAGCATAAAGATAATCTAGTGTGCTTACTGCACACTAGTATTGAGAATCTACAGTATTTTCATTGTCGATCATAGGTAAAAATAAGTTAACCACTATCAACCAATAATTTATTCTGAACTAATCTGATGTTTAGGAGTATGATATTTATGACCATACACAGACATGTACGTCATCCGAACTGATATACATACCTTCATGTTTGCTTAAATATGTTAAAATTCTATGGCCTATATGTGTCTGCAGAACCTTTGGTAAGATATTATTAAATATTTCTCACATGAATTAAATGAAAGCATACATTGCCTCATCACAATGATTGTCTAATTTGCAAAAATGTATAATGGATTATAGCACTGTAAGATCAATGATCTGATAATTTTGCCCAAACAAACTGATCATCAATTAAAATTGATTTATGGGACATCACAATAATTTGTTGAGAAAACAGAAAAAAGTTATACCAGAGGAAACTTTTTAAGTATACAGAATACTTTAATAACTATGATCAATTTACATCATATTAAAAAAAAAATTGTGGGTGATTTTCCAGGTATATTATCAATGGAAATAACTAACTCCACTTGGATATGTATTTGTATTTCTTATAAATAAAAATCAATTTTATCAATACTAAAAAAACTGCTGAAAGGAAAGATAATTCAATATTTAACTGGCATATAAATGAATGAACTATTGGTAGATGGCATAGTTTTATACACAATTTAAAAATGATAATAAAAGTACTTTGTTCTTTCTTCAGAATATTTTGCAAACAATGTACACTAAATTTCTTACCTGATATCAAACTTGTTGGGATTGTCATGCATGGACATTGGATTTACTTTATCAGGGACAATCCGCTTCACCACAGGTGAATCCTTTAGCTTATCAAGAGCAAAATGCCACTTGCAGAAGGGTTGTCGATCCATTTCAAACTGAACCTCAACTTCCGTTGCTGAGCCACTAGTCAGAGCCATCTCCTCCACACATTCAGTTGACAAACACAAGTAGACATAGTCTCGCTGGTGTCCTTCAAAGCCTATAGTGTGCTTTGTGCAAACAAGTGCCTCGTACACTTTTGTGTCTTCGGTTCCTGCCTTCCTCAACAGTGCCCTCGTGCAGTTCTCCAAGACAAGGGTCCCAGCTTCTGTGTCTTCTGTTAGGACATGCTCCAAAACGACCTTGGCAAACATTTGACCTTGGGGAGCAATTTGAAATAGGTCCATACTCTCTTCTGTCACAGTCTGCATCACTTCCATCTTGGTTCTCAAGTTGTAACTAAAACATAATAAGTAGCTTATATGATAAAAGACACGCAAGATAAACAAAACAGTTTTCAATATTACAAATAAAGACATAAACCTCTTTGCTTAAAGTCAAAAGATTTAACATAGGTTTAACAAATCTGAGGTATGACACTTTTGGTTTCGTTAAAGGTATTGTTACCTTTTCTTCCAGGAGCTCAAAAATGAAAACTGTAATAAAACTGTATTTAAATAAATGATTTAGAAAATTTGTAATGTATTTCTCTTACTGGATTATTGGAGTCTGGTATAAAAGGTCCTTGACTGGTGACATTCAACCTTACTTCCTGCTAATATGTCTCTTTGCTGCCACCTTATAAAGGTAGCAAATGGAAAATAATTTGAAAACATTCAAAACACCTACTGTGAAATGATCTTGTGTCTTGCTTTCTCCTCTGCATACAGGAAACTGTGCATTTGTGAGATATAGTTGTGGCTTGTCAGCTCTGCTAGCAGTGTCTGGTCTACAGATGATCTCTCAGGATTGTACTTTTCAAGCAGCTCAGCAACCCAGTCATCTTCTGTGTTTTTTCCTTCTCCTCGATATGGTACAATGTCATGAGTATCACTGCTCCAGTGGTCAAATTGTATTTGTTGGTGCAGCTGTTTGAGACAGGCAAGTGTTTCTTCACTGCCTACTTCCACTGACAGCTCTCTGATGACTTTCGGTTCACTTCCAAAGTCAAAGATCAGCCACTGTCGGAATGATCCTAACAACCCTCCTTTGAAGACCACCTTGATCTGATACTCCTGGGTGCCTAGTGGAATACAGACATACATTACAGTTTTCCTCTAACTGTGGCAAAACTGAAGTGGAATCACACAACTTATGGTAATAAAGACAAAAAACTCTAGGTTATTTATTCCATTTTGTAAATTGAGATACACACTAAATTTTCCAGCTTTATTTCTAGTAATGTTTTCTCATATTCAAAAGTGTATTAAACTCTTACATTGTCTTTTTCATTAATGATATCTTACAATACATGAAAATAAGGACATGCTTGTGAAAAATATCTATAGCATCTATTGGCAGTTAAAGCATTTAATGTTCCTGGACTTCATCGCATGGTCTGTTGAAACTGTATGGCTAAGCCAGTATACTCCTAAGAATTATTATTAAATCAATCCTGAGACAATAACTGAAACTCAAACCATTGTAGATTGACTTAGTGGCAGGATAGAAATCCATTCCCCGAGGAGACCTGTCACTTAACTGCTGAAGCACAGGTTCTGGCACAGGGCACGTCTAAGACCAATGAGGTCTGATGTAGCATTTTTAAAATTTGTAGCTGGATACACAATGCAATGCAATGCTCATTGGTCTGATTACAAGCCAGAGAATCTTGCTATACAAAGCAGCAGTTAAAACAAAGGAGATCTAGGGCAACTGCAGTGTATGACTTCTGAGTGAGGAACGTTCAACATGTGCCAGTGTCCACCAAGATTCTTTTAATAAATGGATGGATTTTCAGACAGCTTTCTGATATCAGGCTACACAGGGCTACACAGGGCTAATACATATAGCATATTTGGAGGTATATGGTAATATTTCTCACCTTGATTCTCCTTTCTCAAACACATCTGCCCACTGATCAGCTGAAGTCTCTCTCTGGACACCTCTATATGAAACTGGGTGCGCCCTTGGTGGGACAGTAGGGCTGCCTTTGTTAGAGGCATGTCAGCCTGTTTAACAAAAGCAAAGCATCTGTCGTTATTACAAATTAAATTTCAGTAATTTCCTTCATAAAAGAAAAAAACTTGATAATAAACCCATATTGCATTGATTGCCAACTTCTAAACATATGTGAGTATAAGACATATTTCTTGCTACTATAAACAATTCTGGTTTTCTGGGTCAAATGCCCGAATTCATTATTGGAATCTTAGCCTCATTGCTTCATATTATTGTTTAATCACACATAAGCTGCTAGGAAGTACCTGGTGGTGATTATTGATATATTACCATTTAAACAAAAATACTGTTATCTGGCTTTTTTAAAACATTGTTATCCTCTTTCAGTTAATAGTTGCAAATTATTTTGTTGATTTGTAATTATTGGAAACAATTTTCATGAGATACATACTTTTTCATGAATGTATAAACTTGTTTGCAGCTTACCTGGGTACAAATCGTGAAAGTCCATGTGTAGTGACTTCCTCCCTTCTCCAGGTATACAGTCTCAGTATCATGACTATCACAGGTAATGATAACATTCTGCCGGTCACGAGTAACCTGAAATGTAAAAAATTTACACTTTTTTTTTAAAGGGGGCTATTCACATTACAGATTTGGTATAAATTTACACAAAATAGAGTGCTTTCTCCTAAAGATATTATGGTATCTAAAAATATTTTGTTCTAAAAAATGTTAACTTACTCCTGTACACAAGTGGAAAAAGTGTGAACTGGGCAGATTCATAATATAAATAGAGCACACCCGCCATTTGGTGGCCATAAGATTTTATGGATCAAGATTTTTCAAGCTTCCAACCCTGTGATTCTTGAGTCTCATCTCCTTGTTAGGGAGTTGTCCTGCATGCACAGAATTCGACACCTGGTCATGCAGTCTTGTTATGGTTAGAAACACATGGACTGTGTTTTCTCACACACAGAACCATAACAACATAAAAAACAGGCGATAAGGAGAAGGTAAATCTGTGTAATGGAGTAGTTATGTATGGAAACTTTTGTACTCAGCCTTGATGAACTAATGACATCAGATTTTTCACATTATTATAGCAAATGTTTATGTGCCTTAAAAGGTACAGCTATAATATAATCAATGACATCAGAATAACCTGATTCAACATTTTACCTTTCAAGTTTTCCTGGTCTCAGGACTTGTGTTCATAAGAGTATCACAGTTTTTTTCTATTTTTTTTTCTAATTTCTCATATCATATGACAAAAGAGCAGAAAAGGATCTGACCAGTTGTGAGCGAGTGGATGGGTCCTCCATACGTTCCATCAAATCTTCCATGTATGAGTAGTTCTTCATCTCCTTGGCTCGCTGTTTCTTCTCCTGGCGTCCTTGCAGACGTATTTTCCATTCGTCCAGCTCAGCTTCACCGTGTGCCTTAATGCACATATCACCAAACCAGCAGTACCCATTTTTGTTTCTGAAATAAATATTACAAAAAAATTATCAATAATATTAAATCATAATTATCTTTGTGTTCAGACGATATCACTGAGGCAATTTCTTGTTTTTTTAATTTAAAAATCCATTTTAATATAATTAAAAATGCAGATTAAGGTTTTTAATACCAAATTTTACTTTATTATATCTTTGGGGAAAACTGAATATTCAGGAAAATGTGCTAGCAACTGAAGTTTTTTAAAATCAGTGATAATAAACTATATTGAATATTTGCTTGACACAAAATTTACTCACTCATCACACAGTGCCAAATCTATCTCTTTGGTGACTCTTTTTGGTGGTCGACGGTACAACCAGTTGGTCCCTTCATCCCTCTGCATTTCTGTCATGTGCTTCTTTGAGGCCAAGTGGTTCTGAAGCTGAACCTCGCTGTTACAGCTGACATCACAGATGTCACAGTAATGCTTCGGTGCTTGACCTTGACAGATTTCAAATGTTGTGCCTGTTGACCCAGTGGCTGCCTGGCTCCAGGTCTTCCCAGATCCCGCATTTGATGTTGTTGGTGGAGGCAGCAATTTTTCTAGATCCTTTTTCTGTATGGTAACTGTAAATGCATATACAGATGTACAGTCAAGTCTAAATGACAATTTTAATTCATCTGATTGAAATTACATACATTTTCTAATCTTACCAATAAAGAGTAGACCATGAGCATTTCAAATTATCACTTGCTTAAATGTTCAACGTTTAATTATTAAATTATTCATTAGATGGCATTATGTACCACTAAAGCTAGAGGCAAGATGGAGGTGTCCAAACACTGGCATCTGAGATGATAGGGGGAGTTGGTGCAAGCAGTGCCACCTATTATTTACAAGATGAACTAGGAGTGTTTAACTGAATATGATTTTTTCTTATGATAATGACATTGACGTAGTCCTGATTTATCACTATACTTGCAGCTCAAATGTATCAACTGGTCAACACTGAATGCATTTTGCATCTCTTTTTCAAAGGATGTGTCATATTAAAAGGCAAATATTTATATATAAAAATTTGAAATTTGTGGAACTGGTACCTACATTTCTGAATTTAGTGCTAACTTCTATTAATGGGCCATACACATTTTAACTTGCCAAACTAATAACAAATACAATCTCAAATAGTCAAGAAGGCCTAACTTTTATTTAGTGGTGTGCAATATAATTCATGTATTGGTCTTTTGGGCATACAGTGATTTGTTAAAATAAGTCACTTTCATATATTTATTTTTTTTAATTTTGTCAAAAGTGACTGAAACTGATTACTTGTGGTAAAAATAAGGTTTCTGTTAAAATATTTTCACATCTAAATGGGTCAGGTTTAGGCTGAATGTGAACGCCATCTAAAGACAGTCCTAAGGCCGATCATTAGGAAATTTTCAAGGATGCTTTATCGACCATTCATTCATTGTGTTATATATAGCGGGGACATCATCATTTCCTGTACAGCGACACAATGAAAAATATTTCACTATATATGGCAAATAATCAACTATATATCACAATATATTGCAATATATGAAAACTAGGTGATACCAAGCCCTACTTTTAACATGATGACCAATAAATGCAAGGAAAGGAACTAGCAAATGTTACCTAGAGCAGCAAGTGGATCCGTACTCTTCTGAGCTTTGATCTGATCCACCGACACCAACCCAGTCCGTTCACACTCCCAGAAGTCCTTCTCCTCCAAAGAGTGATAAAATTTGCAAGATTCTCTCACAAAGCAGTTATTTTCTATATGTTTACACTGAATAAAGTAGGTGACATGGTATGGTGCCATGCAAGCCCTGATCTTTTGCCAACGGTGGCCTGTCCCCGTTTTGTCCTTCACAATCAGATACTCTTGCTTACACGAGTGTTTGGAGTTGACGTTGTACTGGGGGTGGACTTTCTTGCTGTAATAGTATGCGTAGCACTTCTCACATGCAAGTCGGGTACTGTACTGGCTACTCAGTTCCTCAAGAGTTGAAAACAAACATGTTTGTGTATAATGTGGTTTCTTGAACTGGCCCCCTGGAATTAAATGAAAGAAGAATGATATGAACACATAATAAAATCTGGAGAAGATTCTTGCAGGGCTCATACCAGAATGCTGAAGATATAAAGGAATTTTTAAAAAAGGACCTGAGACATAATAAAGGAGTTTATATGAATTTTTAGCCAAAAAATATTTGAAAAATATACGCTTGTGGTTTACACAGTAAATTGACATGACCATTTATTGTCCAATCAGGATCTACAGGTCTGTTTATTTGATTAAAATGGCTTCGCTTGTAATACTGCAAAACTTACATGAAAAGTTCTATAAAGGTGCTGCAGAATTTTTTAAAGTTGACATTACTGTAATCAATCAGCAATAACAATTATAAAAAAACACAAATGATAAGAAAAAGAAAAATATATGAAATAATAATCTAAATTCTGGAAATTATAGAAATTTTTTTTTTTTTCATAGGAAAAACAGGAAACCTTGGAGTCAGCCAGAGCCCTGGGTTTGCTAAAAACCATTATGTGTAATGGCTTTACCATGTAACATTATTTGAATACCTCTATATCACTATATTTTGGGCTGTTTGTCTCCTGGCCCTAAAAAAGTACAGTAGATAAGCTTTGGTATCAGGTTTTCTACTGGTGCAGGCTTACATGGACTGGGTGAAACTTACAATGGCCTACAGTTTCTGTACCTTTAATAATGGCACTTATTCTTGCAGATGCACTTTAAGCCGTTAATAATGAACAATTTATTACCCTTACCTGTAAAATGCTAACCTCCAAGAAACTATTTATAATATTAAAAATAATAATATAAGTAATGATAAAAACAATAATGATATAATAATAACAAATATGATTTATTTATAATGTATATATCATGCTATGCAAACTGTAAAATGCAGATACAATCAGTATAAATGGAAACTGAAAACTGCAACTGGACCAGCATGACTGGAATATCCAGACATTACAATACAAAGTAGTGATATGTTAATATTACAGTAAACATGGCACTTACCAAAGGTGTTTGGTTTAGTTGGGGAACTGCCTCTGTCAGGGACTTGAGCACCAGCACCTGTGGCCATTGGTTTTGATGCTCCAGCTTTTGGTTGGGAAGGTTTTTGTTTTCCTGCTTTGTCTTTTGCAGCTAAAACAAAATATTTTTTTCTTTATTAAAAATGATATATATCATTTGATTAGCACAATAAAACTGAATTTATGGCATGGTCTCTAGCACTACCATAATGCTATTACAGGTAAAATAACCCTTGGCTGAAATCTAGAATTTCAAATGTCAGAGTTGGGATGTTTAAATTGACAACAAGCATGGAACCTTACATTTAGAGCCCTTTAATAATAACTAGAAACTATTTCAATGTCCACCTCTTCTCATGATAATTTGGAAAATTTATATTCTTGTGTTATTTGACAGAAAACCACAACTTGGCATAAGGGATTCAATTAGCAGACCCAAAGTTTATACTTTGCAACCTCTGGGAATCTGTTCCAGGATCCGAGGACCCAGGGTGCTTATCACATGAGGTACAGTAATTGTACTGATGTAAAATCATATCATGTCCTGAAACTGGTACTGACCTGTTGGTTTCGGAACTGGCTTGATAGTAGGGGTAGCACTGCGTTGAGGTGATTCCGTCACAGTAGTCCATCCATCCTCGGATGTTGACAGACTCCCGGACCGCCTTCGTCGCCTGTTGACTGGCTTTTGCTCAGCACCGTTTGGCTGATGGTTCACCTGTGCCTGACTGGCCACACTTGGAGGATTTGGGAATTTGTTTGGTAGGATGTTCTGTTTGATGTTTGGTACCTTGGATTTGGTTTTACTTGTAGGTTTGGGTGATTCACATGACCTTCTGGGGACTGCCCTGTTTGCACTTGAACTCCTCTTTCGGGATCTCATACTTGCGGCTGCTATTGTTGCTGGGTCTTCTGGCATTTTTGAAAGTGAAGCTCTCCTCTTTTTCTCTCTGGGTATAAGCTGAAAAGTCGGCAAATAATTTTTCAAGCCACACCAAAATTTCTTCATTTTTAATCTGTTGTTTTAATTCAATAATAATAATATCTTTTTTCTTGAAAGGGTCTTACTAAAAGACTGCTTGTATTAATTTCAAAGTATTTTAAGCAGCAGGACCAAGATTATGCATTCTTACATTAAGGGAGTCATTGGAAAAATCTAGGAATAAAAAATTACACTGAACAGTAGAAAATAATACTGGGGACCAGCTGATCCATTCAGGTCCAGTAAACCCGGTATTTCAAATGAGACAAGATATAAGCCAGGCTGCCAGATCTCAGAGATCTTTTAATCACAAAACCTTTACAGACCGAATAGTGTGTTTTCTGTTTTTTATTTGAGATATGACTTCTCTCTTTGTCAATATGACAAACCTGACCTCTTGGTGCCATTCATCACCAAGAAATGTCAAAACTTTAAATTTTACACTTACAGATGGTCTAGTGTAGCCCATGTCTCCCTGAAGCCATCTCTCATCCCCTCTGCCTTGACATAATTTTTGGCATTTCTTCACCTGTAAAATGAAAACAAACTTTGGCGTCAGGGTTCTCATGTTTTTTATGGCTTCATGCACTGCACATGGTAGGCCATCCTGCAAAACAGCTTTTATTCCCAGGGTTTCATGAAAATAAAGCAATTTTTAACAATTTTTTTATTTATATTCCTGCCACATCATCAAAACAGACATTACATGAGTAATCCAGGGACCCTAGGTTCGCTATCTTGCAAGACTGCAAGGACATCTGAGGTTTGACATAACTTAACTTATTCCAGTTGGAATTAATGGGGCCCAATCACCTATCTGACCTATAAAACTAAAGGTAATCCCTTGGAGCTTTTACAAAAACAGGCAAGAAAACTCAGATATCATCACACACAGGATCCTTGTTTTGTTAATATTAATGTGAATATCATATGTGGAGGTCTGCCAAAATAATTGAAACAAATTCAACATGGACATCTGGCAGCAAAGTCAAATAAGCCAGAGCTTTACAAACTACCGAACAATATCACTGAAGCGATGGAGAGTGCTGCGATTAGTTATAATAACTATTTGTACAAAAAATAAATAAGTTTAAAAAAAAACAAGTGCGTTTCTACCTCCGCATATAAGTAACATACCAACTTAGGTTTGATGTTTTTCCTGTTTGTCAAAATTGCTGTGTTTACAAACATGTTGATAAACAAGTTTATACATCCTTCACACAGGCCTTATTATAAGAACTTTTCACAACCAAAATATTCTTTTTCAAAGGTAGGTGAACGGGCACCTTTAAGACAACTTTGCCCAAGTCCCACAGGTGGTTTTATAACACAGGTTTCACTGTACCTCCTGTTCCTGAGTGGCAGCCATGCCTCCATGTTTACCGATGCCCTTGATGATCGTCATCGCATCTTCTCTCCTACCCATTTTCAGCAGAGCTTTAGCTGCCAGCAGTTCAACTTTTGCACTCCCATTTGGGTCTGTAGAAATAGATATAATCTGTTAACCTGTTTATACTATAGTATAAAGTGGCTAAAACTGGAAACTTACTGTCAAATATATTGTCAGGTATTTCTTTCCTTCTATATAATTAAGTTCTACAATGGCACAGTACATTTAAGCAGTTATCCTTCTATTTGCATAAATATTGCCAATTTATCTGGCATCACATAAAGGCTTCTATGATAATTATTTACCTGATCAGTCAATTTTACATTGAGAAATTGTTCTTTTTAAGGGGCCTATTCTGATATCTGAAGTCATTTAATTAATAAAATCCCATAAATCATTCATAAAAACAGGCCAGGAAACACTGATCCAACAGCACACAGTCTGCTTGTTTATTCATATCTGCATGTTTATAATATGTGGGGGGGGGGAGGCAAGATAATCAAACACATCCAACAATGATATATGGCACTGATTCAGACAAACCAGAGTTTTGCAAAATGTGTTTTGCAACTAGTGACTTTTCAACTTCACCAACTTTGTAACCAATCAATTTCAGTTACATGGTCTTTCTGTTTGTCAACATGGGAGCATGTGCTGTGTTTACTAAAAGCTCATACAAAAACAAGTTCATGCATCCATCACAGACAATATATAAATATCTTTCTAAGCTTGAATTACCCAGAGTTAATGAAAATGGTTGCAAAGTAAGCAAAAAATTACATAAATTCTACAAATAAGGCAGATGATTAGTAGGCTTTAAGCATGCTTACATCTGTGGCAGGTGGTGATGACTTTGTTCCAGTTTGCTTTCTGTCTTTCTGTCAAACACTGTAAAGAAAACAAAATATATTATAATAAATGTTATATAAACATCCAGCAAACACACTTAGCAGTTTAGCCATTATCCAAACATGAATATCGTCTTGGTCACATGACCACTGCCTACTGGTCACATGACCATTGTTATTTGTTCAATGGTCATGTGACTATCATGTTCAGTGAAGCTTCTACTGGTACTGATTTAAAAAAAAATATCAAATTTCATGAGAAAACAATATCAAAGCATCTGTTTTTAAATATTTCAATAATACCCTGTATTACCACAATATCACAATAGGTGGCAGCACACTCATTATCATGTATTTTTGATATTTCATGAAACTTGAAAAGTGATAAACATGTCAGAGAGCTCTCCTTCATGTGACACTCTGGTGTACATACAGTGTCTTTACACCATATAATATAAAATATTTCAGTCATCTAAATCTTATGGTTGTTTTCAAATATTGTAATATTATTATTATCATCATCATCATTCATGCATTTTTTCCACTTTTTATCTGTACATTATATTGGGTCAGCACCACAAATTCCTTACATTATACTGTTTATTGTATTAGTTCTATTGGCCAGTGGCATTAAGGCCTAAATAAAATATTCTTTCATCCTGTGTTATTTCTTTTAAAATATCCATGAAATGGATGAATTTTCTCACCTGTTCAAAATACAGGTGTGCCAGGCACATAATGGCATACGGATGATCATAAGGCGGCTGCAGGATAACCAGTTGTTCAGTGTGTGATTGTGAGTCCTGGATGAGTGTGAACGTATCCACACAGGTCTTTAAGGCACAGCAGAGGCTGTCTAAGGTGTCCTTTTCAGTGGACCCTGTGACCAACGGCCAGGTTTTTATCTGCAAATGATCATATGACACAAACAGTAATACACGATTCAGTATCTGATCTAAGGCTGTATCAATTCACCTCAAAACTGTAACACAGTGATATGAAATCAAATATCGGTATCATCAGATGTCCCTGTATCAATATGATGACAATATTTGATCATCTGTTGGAAAGTGATTTCTGACATTTACAAAGTCTTTCAGAGCCATATAAGGCATCTCAGGTGAAATGCCTTGGCAACAAACAAGCTGAATGGCATGTGATTGGCTAATTGTTTGGAAATTAATTTTAATTATTATAAGAGTAAGCTTATTTACATTTACTCATACAATGGAAAATTTGAATTGTAAGCTTAATCATAACACATCATATGTGTATAGTTTCATATCAATAGTACATTAACCATCACAGATGAAGAGACTGGTGCCAATGAAGAAAAAGTTGATAGATTTATATGGACCTTCTAAACTAATCCTGAATTAAATCTCCAACATTAAAAGTGTATAGTATGTGACAACTGATAATGATACATGTCAGGTACAATGGAATTAAAAACTAAGGTTCCAGCTCAAGAAAAAGTGTTAATGACTGTAAATCAGATGGATTTAAAACAATATAAGATGGCTTTACAACATTCAAATTTTTAAGGTACATTGTATGGTACAAGTAGGGTACAAGTAGTATGCTTTCTTCATGCCCCACTACCATCAAGGTGGTCAGGGATGAAGAATCACAGTGTATTGGGCTGTATGCACTACGTTTATCTTGTATTCAAATTTGACAAAATAAAGGGATTTACTGACTCAGGCCTACTCTATAATATGAACTCAATATAAAAACGATATAGAATATCATTTTATTGCCTTTAAACCCATGTTCTTTTAAAAATACACCAGTAACCATTCACATTTTTATCTGAATCAGGGAAACCACAACGGGATGTCAAACACACTGAAGCAAAATGTAAAATCAAATCCTTGAATGTTATAGTTCTTTTCTTACCAACTGCTTCACAGCATCCTGCTGTCGTGCTTGTAAATCTTTCTTGAGAGCATCAAAGACCTAGAAAAAAGACATGGGAAGTAGTAAGTTGTACATTTACACATAAACCAGTAATATCAATTTGCATGTTACCTTCATTTTATTAATCATCTCATGCAGAAGGTGAAAAACACATTTATATTTATTATAAACATTTTTAATGCTCAAGGTACTTTTAATAAATCCTACTTCTTATTTTTTTATTTTTTTGAGGGAACTACCATTTATTAATGCTAGCTTAACTAAGTATGTAAATCTGCAGAATTCCATTCCAGTTTCCGACTTCTTGACACGGCAGTAGCACATGCTCACTATCATTTTATATCCTGGTGTTAACCAGGCCCGGTGACTACTGCACCCATGGGCCCTGGGAGTGTACCATAATCATCCCCTTTGCTGAGTCATACCACCAAAGAACCCCTAAAAGGCGCATTCGTTTGTGAGTGATACATGGCCCTGGTGTACCACCTGCCTAGTTTTTAGCCTGAAAAGCCCTCACTCTGGGTAGGGGCCAACTGGGAAAAATCTCACTGACTCGGCTGAGATTTGAACTGACAATCTCCCGGCTTATATTTAAAACTAACTTAGCAGTACATTATGACCTGTATGTATTTACATGTAGGTGTTCAATTGTGGATTGCATAATTCTAAGAGACCATAACTAACTCAAACAAGCAAATTTAAAGAATTTATGTCCTTGTTAGTGACACCTGTTGGTGATTAATGACACTAAATGTGCTGATTCATCATGTCAACGATGAAAGATCCTATTTTATTATTATCTTATCAGACAGACACTCCAAAGCCCATCCAAACCAAGGTATGCATTAGAGCAATCCCTGATCCAAAATTGAATGAAATCCGATAATATTTAGGAAAGTTATTGCACGGAAACAAAAACCTGATGGATAAACAGACGGACAGACAGACAAACCCAAATCAATGTCTGCCATTCCGAGGAAGAGGGGAACAATTATTTAACTTCAATTTAAGAGGTTTATGGTATCTTAACTTCCAGAAATAAAATATTATGATAAATTTGTATCAATATTCATTCAAAAGAGTATTACCAGGTAAGCTCACCTTTCTGTCCTTGAACAACCCAGAGGCACAGCTAACAACCTCAAGAGCACACTGACACCCACGACACTGAGCCAGAACGGTGACCTTCACCTTCAATGCTTCAAGATGAAGATCTAAGCCTTTCTGCTTGTCTGCTACTGTATTAATAAAAACAGATTATATTAAATCATTTCTGAAATTAATTTCACAAAAATATATGCTTCTTATACACTTTCAGCAAATTATATCAATTGCATGATCATGAAAAAAAATGAAGATTGAGCTCGCTTCTACATTATGTGTATTCAATCAGTACTTTTTCAAGGATTGAATTTGAGCTCTGCCCACCTGAGCAGAAACTAAGAAGTTAAGTACTCAGGAATGGATTAGTCCAATGAATTTTGAGTTGTAAATCCACTAAAACTGCTGCCGATGACCTAAAAGGACCAATCACATGACTTATTCCATTAACTGCTTACTGAACGCAGATTTTTTTCTCAGAGTTTACGCTACACAAGCTACCAACCAATATAAAACTGCAGAATGGGAGAATGTGCTACACATAATATGCTTTTTGACATGAACCTTTTAAAGAACATGCAGGATGCCAATTATTCAAAGGTTATAATATAACTATAAAAATAAAAGTTTGGTTTCTCAAGCATTTTCTTTCAAAAATGACAGGCAGCCAGGTCTATATTTTTAACCTTTTTACAATCATTTTTTAATAAACAATTCATAGCATCAGGGTTTGATATAATAACATAATTGTTTGATAAAATAAAAAAAAAATCGTTATTTTCTTTTCTGATGTAGGGGATCAAAATTGACACACACAGTCCCTGAGAAACCAACATTTTACTTTTTGGTCTTAAAATAGCTTACCTGTGTCACAAAACTGGACGATGGTGTCAACTTTGTCATGTAGGGTGAAGTCAAGTGAACTCTAAAAATCAAAATACCACCAAATTAGTACTAGGTACTGTGGGCCATCATGATGCTCAACTGATTAAGCTGAATAAGAGTGTTTTTTATAATCTGACTTTCTTGCAAGTGTTTTTGATGACTTCATTGCATGTTTTCTTATTATAATATGATTTCATTGCATGTACACATACATGATCCTTTGTGACATAGTATGCAAAAAATGTACATGATTTAATTGATTATGAAAGTAAACGACTATTCATTGATATAATCTGTTAATATGCAAACCTGTATTATATAGTTGATAAGATTCTCACCTGTCTGTAAAAAGCTTTAGCTCTCAGGAGGACAAGTCTCATGTCTAAGTCTGTCCCCAAGGCTTGGTGTATGCTGCTCCTGTCTGACATTACCAGGTGTTCACATTGAGTAACAGCATCCAGGGTTCTCTGGTACTGCTTCTTACTGTACAATTCCTCAGCATCTTCAAAAGCCTTCCTTGCTTTCTCCACACGTTTTTCAGTCTGGAGTGGGAAAGCAAAGAGATCACATTTGTACTAAACCAACTGACAAGTGGCCAATGGGTCATGATGCTAAGCTGATCAACTCAAACTGGTTGGAGAAAGTTCCATAAGACAAGGTTCCTATGGTCAAGTCAATACTTGCATATGTATTTAGTTTAAGCTCTCTTGGAAAAAGAAACAAGTTAACTGCTGTAAGTTATAATATATATCACTACCCAATCTTTATTCTTTTACTGAGGTGCCAGGGTCATTTTCCCTCATTTTATAATCTAACATGCTAAAAATAGCTACACTCTTTCTGTGGCCAAGAAGTTTCCGGGCAATATGATAAGCTTATAGGATGTATTGTCTACATTCTTTAAGCTTCCACATTTGAGTATTTATAATAAATAATAAAAGTGTGGTAGCAAAAGTCCTACTGGTAAGACACTCTAGCAGAATGAGGCCATAAAGAGTCATATGACGTTAGGTCACTTAGGTGTTTTTTATTCCATATAACTCACCTCGTCCATTATTGCGTTTTGTTCCGACTGTTGAACCTCTGCCATTTTTAGTAGAAACAAATTCACAAATTCTCTGAGATGGTGATCGAATGGATAAAACTGTAATAAAAATTAAAATATGATCACATCCATCAGAAAATACAAGCATAACTGCCAACCATCTGTATCTGTATGTTAATGTGTGTTAGAATAGGGGTGCTGTGAAATAGTGCATGATTCTGTTAATCACAACTTCTATTCATATGTATTTGCAAATAGATTATTTCAATGTACAGTGTTTACTAACATCTTGTAGATAAAAAAGCTCACACACATGTCACATAGGCCTTAAAAGAACTTTTCTTAACATAAATTACATACAGTTCATTATTATATACACAGAGTAAGACAGATATCACATAAATTCTACAGAAAAGAATAAGGATAGGTCCATGGCCTGTTGGTAGCTCAGTGTATTGTTCATACATCAAGGTAACCATGCAATAAGTATGAAACGTTAATTATTATTAAGGTCTTTTTATGCATGCAGTTAGGAATCATTTGGAAATAATGCCTTGTCGTTAAGACAATGGAATGAGTACTAACATGGGTGCATGACTTGTATAAGTCAACTGCTTCCTGTGCCCATTTGCAGGCATTTCTGGATTGCCCAAGAGCAGCATAAGCCAGTGCTGTTAGGGCTTTGCCATACGGTAAATTACTCGGCACCTCTGTAAGTAACAAAACAAAATGGCAGAAGCATTAATTCATTGCAGTACCTGAAATCTGTTTTCTGTAACTGACCACTTCATGGACTATTTATCCAAACTTATTCATAACCAACCGTCACCTACACCCCCCCCCCCTACACTGCAGAGTATATATAATTGCTGATGTACATCGCAAGGATATTTTCAGTCCATTTATATGAAGAGAATAAGTTCTACTTTCTGATGATTTTCCATTAATGTGCACTGTCACCAAACCACTCTTATAAAAAGTTTAGTTTTATCAAGTTCACAAATGTAATCAAATTTATACAAAAGTAAATATTAAATATCAACAATGTATTTTCAGGTGATACAATGCTATGATTTGACATTAGAGACAAATAAGCTTATCTCACCTTGCTTGCAGAATCTGATCATTTCTGTATATTCCCCCTGTAATTAATAAGAATAATTTTGTACTATAAATTATTATTAAAAAGGTTTTATATAGCAAACACAAATCACAGAGACCTCTTGAAGATGCATGTATAAAATGTATTCTATTTTATCATTAGAATTTTGGATATGATTATCATTTGCAATTTAAGTTAATGATCAAATGATCCAAGACTTGTAAAGCATATGCCACAACAGATCTGTTAGCTTATTCTATAAGCAAATCAGAAGCCACTCAATACATTTTCTGTTGGTCACATTTCATCTCACACGCCTTAATTTTGCACTGTTGAGACACTATTGTTAAATGTTGGACACGGCTTGCCATCAATGATCACACATCACCAATGCATTAATACTGGGACATCTGATAAAAGTTTAAACCAAAAACATATTTCATTTTATATAGCAATGCATTGGTGAATTTACAATATTTTACTACATGTCGCAATGCATGTTGAATCAGTCTGTGTGATATTTATTTCAACCAAGTGATGTGGTTGAGTCCACACCATCCCAGTTGGACCCAGTCCATGTGCAGTTCGAGTCCAGGTCCACCTTCTTTGAATCTGAGTTAAATGGAAACCAAGTCCAAGTCCAATAAAAATCTTTTTATTAAAAGAAATTTAAAATGGAACTTTGAGATTACCATAATGATTTTTATGTTAGTTTACATTTTAATTGCATTTAGCTCCCCATGCAGACTTAAAGCTTGGAACATAGTCTTTTTAGTAATATTCTGTTAGTAGTTCACACCTGTATAAGTCCCTAAAAGTCCCAGTCCAGTCCCAAAAAAAGTGACTCAATCATTGTTCCAGCCCTATTTAGAATAACAATTTTTCTGTTTTACTTGTCCGTTGGGCCAATTCTGTTTATCCTGGTCAGGCCTGACTTACCAGTTCTTTCAATGTGATGACTAGCTGATACCGAATTTGCTGAATCAGAGGTCCTTGTGTTCGGTCCAATGATCTTCTTTGTGCATGGTACATGTTATAAGCCTGGCATATTGTTTCAAATGCTCTCTTAAATTGATGTTGTATGTACAACCTCTCACTTTCCTGTTGCATGGCCATCAACAGCTACAAAGATACAGAATTTTCCTTTTCAGATTATAGATTAAGTGCAATAAAATAAAATGAATTAAAGGGCCCATACTGTTATCATACATGTACTAAACATAAAGATGATCTTTTGACAATTTTATAAAAGTAAGCCAAAAAGCACCAAGCCCACTCAGCACCAGTTAATCCACTTTGTTTAAATCAACATATAAATTAATAACATTTAGGAACTGTTATAAAGGCCCATCAAAATCAAAACATGTCCAGCAATGATATCTGGAGGGAAATAAATAAAAGCAAATAACAAAGGATGGTGTTACTTCACATGCTCTCCCCAACAACATCTAACAACTTTTCAACCTCTGCATTTGTAGTCATGTATGCTCAGTCAACCACATGGCCTCCACTTCCATAGTTTTTCAGTTTGTCAACATGGATAGTATGCCATGTTTACTAATAGCTTGCAAATAAACAAACTTATACACAAATCACAGGGCCTTTTAAGAACCAATCTAAGCAGCAGTTACCTGAAGTTCAATAAGTACCATGTACCCTGAGTGAGCCAGATATTACATAATGTCTACAAAAAAAAGCTTGTGAATAGCTCAGGCTGGGTTAAAGTGTCAAAGGACTTTCAACACATTCTTAGAATTAGAATAGTAAATATAAACAAAGAGTGGGCAAAAAACTACTAAACTAATATTATTATCAATGTTTCATATAGATTAAATTAAAACATATTTTACTGATATAGAGTTCATAATACATACATACACACACATATATACATGAAACTATTTTATCACATATTTCTTACCCCTGCATAAGCATCCCCAGGATCAAATCCATTAGCCATGGCTGTCTCTGGTTGCTTAATCAACTGAAAATATAAAAATATTATTCTAAACAAGTAATAATACTATTATCAATACGAAAGGAATTGATAAGTGCTCTCATAACCCTATTTCAAATTAATCATCAGTTTCAGAAAACTGATAGATGATAAATTAATAACTTCTCCAGCTAAATATTCTATTATCTGTGAAAGAGGAATATTTAATAACACTGTTCTGTACAAATTATATGCAAACTTTACCAAATTGAATTTTTGAGCATATAATTCCCAAGTTGATTTATTATTGTTTTCCTGAGGTCTTGGATAAGAGGGTATTTTTCATGGTTTGCCCGGTCACCGGTGACCCTCTATGTAAATCAATAATTGTTTTTTTGTAACTAAGTGCTAGAATTCAAAAGGAAAATGGCTGACTTTTGTTAAAATTCAATCACTGCCCAATCAGCAATGGAAATCATAAGATCCTTATAAATAAGGTATATTATTCAGAGGTTAGTAAGTCCAGCACTAACCTCTCTGTTACAGACAGTTATCTGTTACAGGCAACAGCCCCATGCCAACCAGTGTCTACATCTGAGGTATCACGAGGTAGTGCTGATATAAAGTCAACACAAAGGAGCTGACATACAGGTGTTATGGAAAGATCTTTGTTGTTAGAATGCAACAAGTGTAGGACCCTGATACCTGTCACTGTCACAAGTGTTTTAATGTTACATCAATGCCATCTATTGACCTAAGATAATACATATATACACATAAACAACCTTCTGATATAACCTCACATGACCTGACCCACAACCTCCCAATTTTGTTATATAGGGTTTGAAATTTGGTTTTTAAGTTACAGGCCAACAGGGCCTTGATCTTGCAGATTTAATGGATACAGGTTGACAGTGTAGACATGAGGTGTTATAGTCCAAGATCTATAAACATTTTCAAGGCCAGGACCATGAACATTCATCTAAGTGCACATGTAAAACACCAGTCTAATGCCTATAATTTCTGCAAAAATTATTATCTTTCATGACTTTGGAGAAAAATCTTGGGATTCTTGAAGCTTATATATCAATATAAAACACCATGACAAAATCAACTGGTTATATCATGCAATGTGGTTTTGTCAAATTACACCTGGCTAACAACTGTCAGGTTGCACTCAAAGCCAATGAGCCAATCTTTGAGCGTTTCAATATTGATGACATGTACCTTTCTGGGAATATTGGCTGCCTGCCATTTCTGCGAGTATAAATTATACACTGACCCGGTCAGGTCTGGTGCCTTATCACATGGAAACGCCCAGAGGGAAAAAATATGCCACATAAACAGGAGCCTATTAGCGAGATCACTTCCCTGTTCAACATGTTTACCTTATACATGTAAACATTAAAGCCTTTAGGATTATAAATAAATACCATGTTATTTTACTTGATCTAATGACTGAGAGTGAGAAGCATTTTCCGTACAATGACATTTGTCTATTAATAATTCTGGTAAACTGGTGTTAAAATTTTAAAGAAATCTTATTCCTCTGTCACATGTCACAAATGACAGACGATCCATTTTTTGATTGGTTTGCAACACCCCTTTTAATATAACTGTATGGGGGGGGGGGGGGAAGACCTGGCATCTTCAAGAATACAGAAAAATTATGTTGCTTGCATAAAAATACATCTATATCCAAAGTACAGTCCTAATATCATCTATTAATAAATTATTTCATTCTTGCTTTTATAATATATGCAGTGCAATTATAGTTAAAGTTAACTGTATTTTTATTTAAACTTCACATCCTTTTTGTGGTGATTCAGGTAGTCAGAATACATGAAATACAGTCTCCAAAATTAGAAACCCATAATAATAATTATATCCTAAGTTCTGTGATTAACCATTTTTACTTTAACATGAAAACCTCTCAAAATATTTCTCTCTATTTCTCTCATTATAATTGTTTTAAAAATATAGCTAGTGATTCTACTGGTACATCATTAATATTCAGAGAATACACACACACAGACACCCTCACACACACACACACACATATATAAATATATATATATATATATATATATATATATATATATATATGAGTTCTTAACCATTGTTTATAAGGCATATTCACATTAGAAAGACTTCGCTGGACCTAACCAAATCAAGGCCATACCACATTTTATCATTGATTTACAGTGCATCAGGCCAAGTGTCCATTTTGGAACCTCTTAACTACTGAGTGAGGCCATATGCATCAAGCTTGGCCTAGATATCAATTTGCTTTAACACACAGAGCTTAGTCATATTCAAATCCATCTTAACTGGTTGTTGTAGATTTAGAGCAATTACCCATGTGCTATAAATTTATATATGCACACAGCATGAATTCAGCATGCACCTGCATCAAGTTCAGATTATAGCACAACAAACTGAAAAGGAGTCCAAATGTTTAGCCCAAATCTAGTGGGTTTGGGGATCTACACCTCTGCTGCAATCCAGGTCATGTGTGCAAATAATGCTGTTGCCTATATTTACAGACAACAATCATTAGGTGTTGTGCAAATATAAAATCAGTTAAACCAAGATGACTCTTACAGGAAGGGACACCTTCACTTTAAAATGGACATAATTTCTCTCTGACAATTGTATGAAGGATGGGTGTGTCTTGTGATACATGTATTCTATCTATTTCTTCTAAAATATTATTTTCATCATAGCCTTTAATGGTAAAGGCAAATGTGTCTAGTCAAGGAACCATGGTATTATAAATATAAAGAACAAAATGTGCAAGCTTCTTTACAGTTTCTCACTAAGTTGTTAATGTATTGTGTTTGTTGGATATATTTGTTTATAATGTGCCATGTATCGTTTAGATTTTATTTATATGGAATGAATCATACCCCTTATTGCCTCACACAACCATGAACCAAATCCCATGAAATTTTCAGGGCACCTTGAGAATGGACCAGTGAAGAATCAATTAGATTTTGGTGTGGGTCCGCCTCATATTGATCCTGGAAGGTCTTAAAGGAATATTCAAAAATGACTTTGTCTTTTTTTTTTATTTTAATTTTTAGTAAATTGTTTACAGTGAACAGGAGGCATTTAATTGTGGGTTATTATCAGTGATTATAAAAGAATGCAACTAAAAGAAAAGGTGCGGGTATTTATCACTGATTTGAGGAAATATACAACAAACAGCAGTATAGCTTAATTTAATCGGACTCAATACTATCAGGTCTTGCCATGGCCTGATAGTATTGACTCCGATTTAATCGGGCTACAAACATGGAACAAGATTACGATGTTAAAACAAAGACTAGGCGGCTACCTACCTTTCTGCTTCGGCTAAAACTTCTTGTCTCGTTGTTCTCTAATCAGTTATGCTTGGGTATGTCTTCTTCAGATCTATATAGTTGCAATGTCTCTCTGTAAACGCTCGTTCTCTAACTGAATGATCGCTGACGTCTCCATGTTTATATCCAGGAAAGCGTCTCATTCTGGGAAACACGAGCGGGCGGGAATCCTCCGGGTATCAGTTTGTGTCAGAGGGAAATCCTATCAGCCTCGTTTTCAAACTACTCTCCTAACAAGTACGATATCATGCATGTGTGACCGCTCAAAAATGTCTATATTAGTCAGGACTTTTAAAAATAATCATATACATAGGCGAAATAGAAATTTCATTCAACAAGAAAAAAATTGGTTATGCGGGAGTCTGTTAGAATTTAGACTTCTATTGTATTAATATATATGACCGGAGAGTATGATTTATCAGGGATTTCCATCGGCATTTTCCCCAAAATGGGAATTTCCGGCTAAGATTGAGAAGGGACCCCAAGAGCTAGGGCCAGTTCATTTCATGACACTGTGACACAGGCGCTGGAATTGCGTTTTTCGCACTGTATGGACTACCTTTATGTCGTCAAAGAAATTCTGAGCTGACGTACCTTGATACAAAAAAAAGTTAGGTCGTAGACTCCTGAAAAATGCACATATATACACGCAATATATTTTAGTATTTACATATCATTCATATATAAAAATGAAACGGTATTGTTTTTCTGCCTTTGCGTTAAGCCTGCCAATGTGAAATTGTGTCATCACGTCTTTATTATCTAATCTGCGGGAGAATTATAAGCGATGACGTCACTGCAGTTTGGAGAAAATCCCACTGCAGAGAAACTAAACAAATGACTGGGTAAACAGACAAATGCAATCATATATGGCATGTTTTCGTTCAAAGGTTAACAGCTGAGCTCATATTCGCAGGCTAGGCTATATCGTGCCGCTGCACTCCCGCCATACAGTGCACTGCAGTTCACTCGGCGCGAGCTTCACTGATAAGACATTACAGATTAATCAATTAAGATATATATAAAGGTACAGACCTGCTACACTAAATTATTGGGGCCCAATCACCTATATGACGTTTATATATATATATATATATACATATATATATATATATATATATATATATATATATATATATATATATATATAAGGTTATCCCTTGGAGCTTTCATTATAAAAATAGGCCAGAAAAACGAGGATATCACCGCACACAGGCTGCTTAATTGTTATGTTTTATATTAACGTGTTATAATATGTGTGTGTGTTGGGGGGGGGGGGGGGGCTAATTAAACATGGAAATCTGGCAGCAATTCAGATAAGCCAGAGCTTTGCAAATGGCGTTTTGCAACAAGTGACATTTCTTCCTCCACATATTGATATGCAACCTTCCATCTTAGCTAGGTTACATGTTTTTCCCGTTTGTCAACATTGCTGTGTTTAACACATGTTGGTGATAAACAAGTTCATACATTCTTCACGAAGGCGTTAAATGAACTTTTCACAACAAAAATAACCCTTAGGTCATTCATATACATATATAGAGGAAGCCATGCAGAAATCGCCGAAAAATCATTTTCAAAAGGTTGATGAATGGTCATCTTTAATTAACAAATTTAATTACATTTTTCTCATTTTGTATATATATATATATATAACATTTTCCTTTTTTTCGTATATATATATATATATGTATATATATTTATATATGGAGGCTGAGCTTGAAACATTGTAAACGTTCTGCATAACAAGGAAATCAATATCGGAACACATATATATGTTTATCAATAATATATAGCCCTGATTTTGTTTACACCAGGCCTAGATCTTGTACATACAAAGTCCACGCAGGTGATATACATGCAGTATTTATATCTGACAGTCGCCGTGTCACCGCCCGGCGTGCATGGGTTTGTGGTTCATGCTTGCTTTGTGCTCGCATACGTCTAGGAATTTCCAGTGCCATAGAAAATCAATCATGTATTAGGCCTACATTTTTTTACCCTTTTGTCTAACATCTTGAACGGTTGCCAACCTAAAGCGATAAAAAAAATCTTTAGAGCATATTACTGCATTGTTAAGTTATGATTGTGCAGTTATTTATGGTTTCGTTTGAGCTGACATAATTAAATTAACTTAATAGAGTAAAAGTTTTTAATACAATCTTTATATCTTTGATTTATATTTTAAAACATATGAATAGGTTTTTAAAGTTTATTAAATTAATCAGGGGAAACAAATATATAAAGTTTGGGGTTTCCAAACCCCCCCCCCCCCCCAGCTCCACACACACACACACACACACACACATATATATATATATATATATATTCGGTCGAAAGCCTAGGTATACAAGAGTCGCGTTTTCCGGACCAATATATATATATATATATATATATATATATATATATATATATATATATATATATACATTCTTGCCGATCACTATTATTTAATCTAAAGATAGGTGTACAACAAGTCTATGTCATATAACGAATAAAAAGGATATGACCTCGTGCACCGAATGGCTCTATCATATGACTGTTTCCGGGAAGAGCACACCTGCCTGCACGGTACGTGCTGAGGAAAATTTAAACTTCCCAGATCAACGGTTCCTTTATTGTCCTGGTTTGCTAAAGTCATGGACAACAGAAATTCGTTTATCAGATCTGATGTAATTATTTTACTCTGTATTCAGTTTTGAAGCTTGTAGTGAATACAATACAAAGTCAATGCCCCCCATCCCTTCCCTCCCCCCCCCCCCTCTCTCTCTCTCTCTCTCTCTCTCTCTCTCTCTCTCTCTCTCTCTCCTCTCGTACTGTTCTCCAGCGCCGTCTGGTGGTCGCTATTTAATTTACATGTATTACCATTGATAAAGATATTGGACAATATGCTTTAATATATGTCCGATTGCTTGTCCGTGTGTTTCTGTTTTTAGTGAAAAAGACTTATAGACATTTACAATTAGCAGTTATATAGAGCAAGTGAAATTATATGGAGAGAGAAGAATTGGATTTAATTATTTTCTGTCTTTATGGAAATTTAAATTTTATCATTTCGTATGATTGCATTAATAATGAAATGACTATCACTATGTAGATATATTAGGAATCACTTCACCCACTCATGTGATTTTTAACAACTGTAAACCATAAAGATGGTTCTACCCTTTATGGGCCGAGGGTATCGGCACGACCGTCGTGCCGACAAGAAGTACAATCTGCACGACAGCCTCTCATATTATAATATAAAACCTAACCACTGCTAATAATATGGCTGGTAACAGACACCTCAGCTCAACAGAACTATTTAAAAGTTGTAGATGCTGGGTTATTTACGTAAACTTAATACTTACATAAAGTTACAAGTTAGACACAATCGGTGCACTGGAAAAGCCTGGGCCGGGCCTATTACACGAATATTCCTTGGCCAGCTGTCATATAGCAAGTAGGCCTACTTTGTGTAGTTGGTGGTATGTTTATTTCTGTTAATGAGTTTTGTTTTGTATCAATTATCCAAAAATTATAATTCCTCTGATATTTAAGTAATTATTTTATGAAAATTTAATATATATTTAGTGTACGATACATGGGAACACGTGGCTGTCGTGCGGATAAGAAAGCTAATCCGCACGTCGGTCGTGCGGATAGACACTACCACCCTTTATGTTTGACTACTAGCTGCTTAAATGGTATTTTCAGTATTTTACCCTCACTGTTTTATTTCCTAATCACCTGTCAATATATACAGTATGGGCTATGGTACAAAGTGATCATTGGACTCCTGCATGAGTCTTTTGTTTTAAAGTACAAAAAATAGCAATAATATATGTGTATTATCTCACGCTAGTATCTCTCCATTTTGCTGAATAGGAAAGATTTCCAAGCAAAACCATCCGGCCCACGGCTCACTTAATATCTTCAATTCACCTGGTTTTAAGTAGTTATGGTTTTGTGTGTATTCGTAAATACAGTCCATGTGTGTCCGTCTATATAACAAGACAGCCTAACCACTGCCAGACAAGGAGACAGAACGTGATAGGAGAAACACATGCAGAAGATTCACCGGTTGGAAGCGAGATTTTTTAAATTTAAATTGTTTTTCGCTTCTCGAGCAGCTGAAGGTTGCTATTACTTTTTTATTGTGTGACTCGGGCGTAGATAGTGTTGTGGCGGCCTCGCCTGGCCCGGTGTTGCATTCTAAGTAGTCGGGCAGGTTGACGTGTGAACCCTGATATGTAGAGACAAGGCATTCGCTTTTCTAGATGGTTCCTGAAACGCGATTGACGGTGGCGTGTGGTCTGTTAATGTTTTGTGATGTTGCGCGGCAATCCGACGGTGGCGTGTGGTCTAGCTGTTTATGTGTTGTGATGTTGCGCGGCAGGCTGACGGAGACGTGTGGTCTGTTTATGTGTTGTAATGCTGCGCGGCAGGCTGACGGAGACGTACTTGTGTGTTGTGATATTGCGCAACAGGGGCCTGTTGCATAAATTTTTCGCAAATCGCAAAGTTGCGATGGGTTTGCGATGGAAATTGCGAAGCTCTTGCGATGGTTGCATAAAACATGACGCAAATTTCACGTACTTGCCACGCACTTGCGACGGGATTGACGCAATTTATGCTTCACGTGTCGTGTATTCTTTGATTCTGCCGGCACGTACACTTGTCCGAATAAGGCGATTCCATGTGCCTCCTAGGTAGTGTCAAACTATGTGTCTCCTAGGCAGTGAAAAAGTCGTGTAACCACCTTCGATAAGTACACATTTAAACTTCGATTTTAAAAGCAGATAGTTTTTGTGACAACGTTAAACAAAAAACACCCTTGAAGGTCCTAAAATATATAATTGCAAGAATAAGTAATCATCTTTATAATTCGTTAACAACTATAAAACACATTGTAAATAATATTGAACAAAATGTCAAACTGGGAAAATACATATGTCCGCAACAAGTCATTTCCTGTGTGGCCTGCAAGTTGCCTGCGTAACCCGTGCGAGCCATGCCTGTGTTCATGCGGTCATAAATTCAACAGACATGGCGAGGGGTTTACCAATGTGCTGGGTTAAACAGGAATTTTTCTCGCTCATATTTGGTATTATTAGAAAGTACACAAAAAATGCTATCGTATGGCCTGATTAAGGTTGATTGACAGTGTACCTGTAGCCCATGAAGCGTTGACAGAAATGACGAAAATATTTGCATCTTCATACGGCCTTATAATGCGATCCTCAGACATGAGTTTTGGCATTATGCGCACACATTAAAACCCGGATTTGTCAGGCCACATTTCGAAGTTATGATCGTACCCGCTGCATTTTTTAGCTCAGCTTACTATAATTTATCTAAGCTATAGCGATGGTCCTTTCTCCGTCTGGCCGGACGTCCGTAAACAAACAACGTTTTGAATGGGACCTTTATGAATCCGAAATTCGAAATACACTCTGTCAGCTTTTAAATCTCATTTGAAAACTCATTAGTGTAGTCAATGAATTTCTGTGATACGAATTCTCTTAAAACGTTGTAGTTATAAACTTAATTTTGTAATTTTTGAGTTTCTTATTGTAAAATTAACCAATATCATTCAAATTGTAACCTTTTAGTCATGTATAAAGCGTTTAGGGCACCATTTCTGGCGGATTTTACACTTTATAGAATAAATAAATATCAATTATTAATTTTATTATCAAATTATTATTATTAGTAGTTGGCACAAAAATATGTACATTACAATTTAAATCTAACAGTGAACAGATGTTCTTGGGACCATGTGCCAGTCTATAACTATATGAAACCAAGGCTCCATATATATACATATTTTCTCTATTACATATTCTGTAAATGAGATATTGTAAGAAAAAGAAAATGGCGCACATAATTTGTATATTATGATGTATGAATATTATGTGTTTCTAAAGAACGTCTGTTTACATTATATTATGAGAGAATATTTATATGTTTTGCTGGAAAGGTTTAAATAATAATTTATGAAACAAATATCTTTGTGTTTATGCAAAATTAGAGCTAGATATAAATTTTTGTCAACAGCGGCCGTAATAATATAACAAACATATTCCAATATCTTGATTAAAACAAACAGTGAACAAATATTATTTACATTTATTTTTGGATTAAAAGGTGCTGCGATGGGCTTGCGACCCCGATTTTGTCGTCGCAAATTTTGGGTGTTTTGCGACACATCGCAACTCTGCAACAGTTTTATGCAACCGACTTTTCTGCTTGCGACCCTGTTGCGACGCCTCGCAGCCTTGCGATGCTTTTATGCAACAGGCCCCAGGCTGACGGTGGCGTGTGGTCTGTTTGGGCCACTGATCGCGCCCGATGTAGGTATATTTCTACTTGTACATAGGAGGATGCAAACGGGAATCTTGGCAGATAGCCTGCTGTGTTCCATGGGATCCTCATATCTGTTAAATTGCTATGAAAGAGTAAAAGGATCATTTTTAGTTATTTTGGATTACAACCTGGGCCTCGTTTTATTAGTACAAACTTAGGTGTGTTGTTTTACAAAATCTAATATAGACTCTTAATAGCACTTATTATAACGTGCACTGCGTGTACGTAACGGTAGACGGCTGTGGTCGAACCCTGTAATCCAACATTTGCGGGTTTCGTTAAATAAACCATCCACACCAGAGATTCAAACAGGAGCATAAACTTTAAGGATACGAATTCGGAAACTTCTGTTATTTGAGATATAACAAGTAAGATATATTTTGGGTCGATATATTAGTACCATTCGTCGCCAATAGATGTCACCAGCTTGGTGGTTAAATACAACGTTACAATTCTTTAAAAAATGCTGACACATCCGGTGCACAACTCATTCATATATATATATATATATATATATATATATATATATATATATATATATATATATATATAGACCAAGAAAGAGACAATGATAATACTACATTCAACTACAAAACATAACCAACATTTTCTTTTTCTGAAAACTCACGCTTTATTTTTTTGTGATAATGAAGACTAAAATTATTCAATAATTTTATAATTATTATCATTATTATATATTATGCCCTATAGTGATCACCGTGTCAGTCCGTCCATCCGTCCTTCCATCAGTGACACTTTCTTTCGCGCGCAATAACTCAACAACTACATAATGCGCAGCTTTCCCATATGCACAGGGATGATTGGTACCTATGACAGCCCCAGACCTATTGAATTGTAGGCTTGTCGGAATTCCAATATGGCCGCCACAGCCCGATCGCTGATTTTCTTTCGCGCGCGATAACTCAACAACAACCTACTGAAGCTTTCCGAAATTCACAAGGATGATTGGTACCTATGAGCTAGGGCTCCGGACATATTGAATTACAGACATGTCGGAATTCCAATGTGGCCGCCACAGCCCGATCGTTGATTTTCTTTCACGTGCAATAACTCAACAACAACCTGCAGCAGCTTTCCCTTTATCACTTGGATGACTGGTACCAATGAATGAGGGTTCCAGACCTATTGAATAACAGACCAGTCTGAATTCCAATATGGCCGCCACAGCCGGATCGCTGATTTTCTTTCACGTGTGATAACTCAATAACAACTTACTGCAGCTTTCCCAAATTAACAGGGATGATTGGTACCTATGAGGGCTCCAGACCTATTGAATTACAGATCTGTTGGAATTTTAATATTGCCGCCACAGCCCTTTTGCTGATTTTCTTATGCGCGCGATAACACAACAACAACCTACTGCAGCTTTCCCAATTTCACAGGGATCATTTGTGCCTATGAGGGCTCCAGACCATTTGAGTTACAAACTTGCTCAAAATCAAATATGGCTTACAGACTTCATTCGGTGATTTTCTATTGCACACATTATTTCATATATATCTTCTTTAATATCGTTTGAACCAGTTGGTTTTTCTTCCTCATGCATATTGATAAAAACCTATTTCTGTTTGTCAAATTTTTCAAATTTAACTTAATTTTTAACCGATATGTAAACTAGTCCAGCACAAGCAGAAATGTGGGGCCCTCTGAGGACCATTGTCCGACCACATCTAGTTATTATTATTATTATTATTATTATTATTAAAGATATTAGCCACAAGTAAACGGCTGAGTGACAATCGCTTCGTTGGGACCCTCATATACTCTTCAATAGGAAATGCTTACCATATCCGGATAAATATTAATGGTTATTGGTCTTAAACCGATATAACTGCTTTTGAATAAAATTAAATGTAGGGAGAAATGTCAATATCAGTTATTGGCATATTATACTTATATTTATTGTTTTATACTGATATTTGTATCATAAAGTGTGTGTAATATATATAGCTATCTCTCTCTGTATATATATATATATATATATATATATATATATATATATATTTATATAAACCCCGCCCTTTACTGCAACTTATACTTGTGCTTGTGCTGGCGTCTTCAGCACAAGTATTTATTGTTTTATACTGATATTTGTATCATAAAGTGTGTGTAATATATATAAACCGCCCTTTACTGCAACTTATACTTGTGCTGGCGTCTTCAGAAAAGGTTATGTACAGTAGAACTTCCGAATTACGGACACTGACGGGACCGGACATTTTGCACGCAATACAGGGATGTCCTTAGCAGGGAGGTTATAGATTTCGGGACATACTTTCAAGGGACTGCACATAAGTAGCCGTAAATAGGAGTTGTCCCTAGCACAGAGGTGTCCGGGAGGAGAGGTTCACTTCACAAGCTCCACTTAATTGATCCTCAGCTACTTGTTTCCATAATCATTGCAGTCTGGTTATTTTTTTTTTTACTTTATAATTGGTTTTCGATAATGTTTTATGATAATAAACATAATTTTTATAAGCAGATGGAAGCACAACATAACAAATGGAAATTGTGTCGAAATTTCATTATTTTCTTGAAAAAAAAGTGAGTGACTTGAGCTAGATTTCGATAAATTTCTACTGCAAATTGGAATATTTTTTTTATGCGGGGGGGGGGGGGGGAGATTTAAATATTAATATCCATCTTCATTTATTGTTTTTAAATTAGCACTAAGGATTAAATATCATACAAATTGATGTTATTCTCTCAAGTCTATCAAAAGGCTCAATATTGAGACATTTAACCTTAGTGGCGTTTTATAATGATACGGAGAGATATTATATTCCTGCATTTAATGGATCTCTTATCTACGGTGGCTGATTTAGGACACAGAAAAAAATAGTTATCTCGTTATCTCGAGATAACATCTCGAGATCTCGACATAGAATTTTGCAAAAAAAAAATTTAGGAAGCAAAAAAAAAAATTTTTAGGAAGCAAAAAAAAATTTTAGGAAGCAAAAAAAAATTTAGGAAGCATAAAATAAAATTTTATGAAGCAAAAAAAAATTTTTAGGAAGCAAAAAAAAATTTTTAGGAAGCAAAAAAAAAAATTAGGAAGCAAAAAAAAATTTAGGGAGAAACCCCAGCTGGGAATGGGTTTTATAACGCCACTTTGACGTATAAACATTTCATCTACAGGCTACTTGTATACAAGGCACTTGGGCAAGTGTTAACATACAGATAAAAACATGTAACCGAGTTATTGAAAGATCACTAGTTGATACAGAGTTAGTCTGTATTACAAAGATTCTATAAATAAGGCAGGTGAATAGCGACTTAGAGACCAAATAGAGACCAAAGCAGAGCATTTTGCTGAAGAAAAATCATGATGAGAGATGATCGAAATTTTAAACCGTTTATTTATGAATATAAAACATTTATGAAGATAGGTTGATTAAATTAATCTGAGCTATAGTAAGAGCTTTAGTGGATCAAGACTTGGGCTTTAGGGGCTGAAGCAACGCCCCTCCCCCCCCCCAACCCCCACGGCCCCCCCACCCCCCCCCCCCCACCCCCAAGCGTACCTACCCGAAAACACAGTAATCAGTTTTAGCATATTTTAATTTATGATGGTCTAATACATGTTCCATAAAACAACACACCATTTCAATAAAACAAAAGCTGAAAGAAATTGAACAAAAAGCGTGTTTCTATAAGAAGCTCATATTTGTTTGTATTCTTAAAATAATAAGGTACCCGCAATGCATGCATGCAGACCTAAACATTTCTATTTGAGTGATTTAACAGACATGGCTCCGAATCCGCCGTCCAGGTAGAATGTTTCAGATTCTTTAGGCTTTGACATCCTCCTTACGGATATGAATAATTAAATATTGAATTTATATTGAACTTTTCTTCAACTCGCCTTATCTCAGGGGATATACAAACTTGATTGATTTTTAATTAATTATATTGTATTACCGTTCAGTTAAACACAGTATACATGGTCTTTGTTTTATAATTGCAATAGTAAGCACTCTTAACGTATACTGTCCCCATAAGGTTGCTTTGTTTTATGTCAATTCATCTTCGAATGGTTCGTACAAGTGTGACATTTTATCTGGAGATCTCGAAAGATAATTTTTTTTTTGCTCCCTAAAATTTTTTTTTTTTCGTTTTTAAATTTTTTTTTTTGCTTCCTGTTACGAACCACTGTTCGTCCAGCCTATAGCTGAGTGTTTTTTTGTGATTAAGATGTTCAACAAACCAACTGCACTCAGTGGTTGTCTAGAGCCAAGTCCTTTATTATCTCCACTCACCCCCTCACACTCGGTATGGGTATCACTTAACATGTTTTTAGGCCACACCATACAAATTTAGTGACAGAAGGCAACGCCACATTAAATCCATAACATTTCTCCCCCTTTTAAGGAATAATACCTTGGTATTATGACCATTATGTATAGGTTCTCCCCTTAAAATCATTAAAGTCTTTTACTTGATTATGTGAAGAACTTATTATAAGAATAAAAATCTGCTGTTCTATGAGTAAATGGTATTCGACAGATCCACATTCCACATCATATTTGATAATTTTGCAATACATTATCTCTCCCATTTATGGGTAAACAAATATACTCTCTTAAGGTAATGACATCTATCTAATAGCATGCAATAACTAACATATGTAAGCAATAACATGTACTATAAGGGGATACATAAGTGCAGACCACAAAATCCACATTGCTGGTCAAACCTCACAAGTTAAACATAATTCTAACATTATATGAATTTTAGCAAAGCAGTTAATATGAATAAGTTTGCTGTAAGCTCTCCCTAATACACACACTCACACACACAATGATACCTGTGCAGAATTGAAGCTACGGCGTAAAACTACTATCCTATCTTATCCTTAATCACTAACTGCCCGAGAGAGAGCATCAGCATTTTGATGCTCACGTCCCCTTTTATGAACAAAGTGGATGTTATGATCCTGAAGCATCATACTCCACCTCATCAGACGTTTGCTACGATCACGCACTTGGTTCAGCCAACTGAGGGGTTTGTGATCTGTTTGGACTGTGAACTCCCTTCCATAGAGGTAGAAGGAAAACTGCTTTAGAGCCCACACAATAGCCAGACATTCCTTTTCAACAGTTGGCCACACCTGTTCTTTTGGATTTAACTTCCTGCTTCTATAGGCAACTGGGTGTTCCTTGCCAGATTCATCTTTCTGTGCTAACACAGCACCTATACCACGGTCTGATGCATCCACTTGCAATATGAAATCCTTTGTGTAATCCGGATTTTGCAATACAGGTTCCTCTACCAGTTTGTCTTTTAATTCATTAAAAGCACGCTCACACTCTGCAGACCACTTTACTTTGTTAGGTTGATTCTTTCTAAGTAGGTCAGTAAGTGGTGCAGCAACGCCTGAGAAATTTGGAATGAAGGCACGATAATAGTTTGCCAACCCAATGAATGAGCGAACCTGAGTTTTTGTGGCTGGTTTGGGAAAATTCTTAACATCTTCAATCTTGCCGTGGGATGGTGTCACTTGCCCTTGTCCAACTACAAAGCCTAGATACTCAGTTCTGGACATCCCAAATTTACTTTTAGAAGGCTTTGCTGTTAGGCAAGCATCTTTCAGTCGTTGGTGCACTTCTCTGACATGAGTGACATGCTCATCCCAATTTTCACTGTGAATGATATCATCAATAAATGCTGACGCAAAAGGTAAGCCTTTCAAGGTTTTGTCCATCATGCGTTGGAAACATGCCGGGGCATTTTGAAGTCCAAACGGTAAAGTGTTGAATTCAAAGAGTCCAAATGGTGTAATGAATGCAGACTTCTGTCTGGCATCATCATCCAAAGGTACCTGCCAATACCCCTTTGTCAGATCAATGGTGGTAATATACTTTGCCTGTCCGATATTATCAATAATTTCTTCTATCCGTGGCATTGGGTATGGGTCAAATAGAGTCTCAGCATTTAGCTTCCTGTAATCCACACATAGACGAATAGTTTTGTCTTTCTTTGGTACCATAACTACCGGTGCAGCATATGGACTGTTTGATTCCTGTATAACACCTAACTCCTTTCCAGTAGCTCCCTGTGTAGCTGTTCCCGTGCTGTTTGTGGAATAGGGTAAGCACGCTGTCTGATAGGTTCACTAGATTTTGTTTTGATCGAGAAGGTGGTACCCATTGTCCGACCTGGCCTATTGGACATAACTCCTTGGAAGCTATCAACTAGTTGGTAAATTTGATCTCTTTGTTCAACCGTAAGTTCATCTCCAGTTGTTAGTTCATGACCCAAATCCATAGCCAATGGCCACAAGTATTCGTTATCATCTTCCTCGGTCTGATCCTTACTGTTAAGGACACAAAAGGATGTTTCTTTGGGTTTTGCCCATGACCTCAGCAAATTAATGTGAAATATCCGCTTTGGTTTGACTGATTTCTTTGTGTCTACTTCATAATCAACCGAGGATATCTTTCGCACAACTTTGTAAGGACCTTGCCATTTTGACAAGAACTTACTTGAAGATGAAGGTAGTAACACCAACACTTCGTCGTTTGGCTCAAAGCTCCGCTCTGAGGCCTTCTTATCATACCAAGTTTTCTGCTTGGTTTGCATTATCTTGTTTCTTTTGATGGGCCAGTTCAGTGACCCATGCTAATTTCTCTTTGAGATCCAGAACGTACTCCAAGAGGTTCTCTTCAGACTCAATGGAGTCTGTCCAGACTTCTTTCAATAGCTGAAGAGGACCATGAACTGGCCACCCATAAACAAGCTCAAACGGAGAGAAACCAGTGCTCTCACTGGGTACCTCTCGGTATGCAAAGAGTACATAAGGCACATACTCATCCCAGTCCTTTGCGCCTTTGTTCACAAGTTTAGACAACATAGCTTTCAATGTGCCGTTGAAGCGTTCAACAAGGCCATTGCATTCAGGATAGTATGGACTGGTCTTCAATTTCTTAACTGCCGGTTTTGAACATAATTGTTCCATTAGCATTGAGGTGAAGTTAGTCCCTTGATCTGTGATTATTTCACGAGGAATGCCCACACGACTAAAGAATTTCACCATTTCATTGGCAACCCGCTCAGTTTCCATTGATGGCATTGGTATGGCCTCTGGAAATCTGGTTGCATGATCAACTAACACTAGGACATACCTATTCTTGTTGTTACTAAGTGGAAGTGGTCCAATGAAATCCATGCCAATTCTTGAGAATGGTTCACCAATCACTGGAGTCTGCACCAGCTTGGCACGTTCTGAAGCTTTTCTTTTTGCTGACTTCTGGCATTCTGGACATGTCCTACAAAACTCTCTGACATCTCTAAATAACCCTGGCCAAAAGTAATGTTTTAATATTCTCTCTTGGGTTTGGCTACACCAAGATGCCCAGCAAGTGGCACTGCATGAGACAGTTTCAAGACGGATTTTCTCAACTGCCTTGGTACCAAGACCTGATGCACAGGTTGTACGTCATCAGATGCTTGCCACTTCCTAAAAAGCATTCCCTCACGCTTATAATAGTACCAGGTCTTTGTTTTATCTTTTGTCGGCGTGCTTGCATTTCGCCATGCCTATCCAAGAGTTTTGTCCTGCCTTTGTAATGTTGCTAGCTCACCTGGCTTAAGGTCAAATGGGCTTTGGATACTGGCTGAGTCATTTAATTCCTTATCTGATGTTTTACTACAGCCTCCTGAGTCCTGTTCTGACTCAGTCTTAATGGGACATGCCCCTGAGCCTAGGTCATTTGACTTCACTCCAGTAATTTCTTGATCCACCTCTGCCTTCTCCATTTCTTGTTCTTCTTTCTGTTTTTGACTCCTTGTTGTGACAAATACATTCCCACTAAGCGATGAACTGAATGGATCACTGTCAAGGTCATTTCCAATCAATACTGGAACTGGTGTATCCATGACCCCAACCTCCACCTCTTTAACTACTCCATTTATTCCTAAAGCAACCTTAGCCAGTGGAATATTTTGTTTTGCCCCATTTGCCATCTGAACAACTGTTCTGTTTCCAGTGAAGGCCACCTTATTCAAGAGATCTGGGTGCACAAAGGTCATCGAACTACCTGTATCTCTATACATGATGGTTTCTACCCCATTAATTGTGCCACGGATAGTGTACCTTTGTGACAAACCTAACTGACTAGGATCCCGCTCACAGAATCCTGATACGTTTCCCTTCCCTTTTTGTCTCTTCCTACAGTCTCTAGAAATATGACCAAACCCCCCACAGTTGTAACATTCAACCCGAGGTGTGGGTCGCCTGGATTGTGGTGGAAACGAATTGTCCATAGGTTTCCTTTCAATGGGTTTTTGGTTTTGCGCTTCATTTTTACCCCGACTCTTCCAATGCGCAGTTGCAAATGCATCTGCATCCTCTGCCAATTCTTTTATTCCATCATACAACTTCTCTTTTAACCAAGCCCTCAATTCTTTTGGGGCTGACTCCATGAATTGTTCCCTAATCACGACAGTTTTCATCTTATCTACATCGTCTGACGCCTGTTCCCCAGCCATCCAGCGGTCAAAGAGAAGTGTCAGTCGCACTGACCACTCTTTGTATGATTCATCCGATTGCTTCCGCTGGGTCCTGAATTTTTGTCTATAGGCCTCTGCCGTAAGCGCATACCTCTGAAGAACAGCTTCCTTCACTTTGTTATAATTACCCGAGTCTTCTAGAGATAATCGTGCGTAAGCCTCCAGTGCTTTCCCTGCCAACACGGCCGCAAGCCGTGGTGCCCAACATGATTGTTGCCCACTGATTGGCTGTTGCCAGTTTCTCAAATGTGGCTAAAAATGTCTCCACATCCTCTCCTTCTTTATACTTTGGGAGTTTGGGTGCTAATCCCCCAATTATAGGTTCTCTTGGTCTCTCCTCATTCAAGGCTGCCTGCAGTCTAAGTCTTTCTAATTCATGTGCCATCTCTTCCCTTCTCTGTTCCCTCCTTCTCTCCTCTGCTTCTAACTCTGCCTGTCTTTCTTCTCTTTTTAACTCCATTTGAAGTTTCATTAATTCAATTTGCACCTGAACATTCCCATCGCTAGCTACTGCCCCAATGTGAGGCACCTCTTCAGTGTCCTCTTGATGTCGCCATAAGGCAGCCATCATTTGATCTTTGTCCATATCTAGGTACGGTATGTTTCTTTCTTTACACAACTCCCGAAGCTGGGCCAAATTTAAACGACTTAATTTTGGTAAGCCCATCTTTCTAGAAATTTCAGAAATTTACTGTAATGACCAATAATCCTGAATACAAGACAAATTAAAGAGTATTGAGATAGACCCGACTAGAAATTTGAATGCTATTGCAGTTTTGCAGGCAATATAGAATATTTCAAATCATGACCTCAGTGACCTGGTAAATGGTATGAATGAACTAGATGGAAATGATTAGTTTTCAAGGCAACAGTATCAAGAAAAAGATATGAGTGAACACATGAAAACAAGGCAGTATGATAGATGAAGTCAATTTAGACATAAGACAAGGCAACTGTATTATTTAGATTTGATGAATGAAGGTAGAAACTAATATTAGATATATAATTTCACACCAGTCATGAACAAGACAATCCAACTTTCTTTTTCTCGAATTTCTCTCCAAATAAAAAAATATGCAGACACAATAAATGGAAAAAATGGCCTCATTCACACTCATCCCAATATAAATTTTGGTATTAAATTCTTTGCTACATTACTAGAAAATCAGAGTATGGATTATTGATAACAATTTTGGTTACAGTATATTAAACAAAAACAGAATCTTTTAAGTACCTTTATGTTAATTTTTTGACCAGCAAAGTGTGAACAAATGGACTGCACTTACCTTTGTTTACTTCGGCTGTAGTATGTTAGCTAAATATATTGTCCTTCTGTTTATAACACAATAATTATTTCCAAATCCGCAGGTGCCATTAAATAAAAAATATCCTGCCGACTGCGCCAATGTTACGAACCACTGTTCGTCCAGCCTATAGCTGAGTGTTTTTTTGTGATTAAGATGTTCAACAAACCAACTGCACTCAGTGGTTGTCTAGAGCCAAGTACTTTATTATCTCCCCTCACCCCCTCACACTGGGTATGGGTATCATTTAACATGTTTTTAGGCCACACCATACAAATTTAGTGACAGAAGGCCACGCCACATTAAATCCATAACATTAAATAAAAATGTTATGAAGTATATATCCATTTGATTTTTCAATTCAGTGTTGTTCCAATAATCACTAATGTCATTTTATAAAATATCCGTTTGATTGTTCAAATCAGTGTTGT
The DNA here is from genome assembly GCA_026874595.1 of Sipunculus nudus. Lineage (NCBI taxonomy): Eukaryota > Metazoa > Annelida > Sipuncula > Golfingiida > Sipunculidae > Sipunculus > Sipunculus nudus. The sequence continues at coordinate 87,602,229 of CM049307.1, forward strand.
TCTAAATAGTCATTAATGTCATATCATAAAATATCCGTTTGATTATTCAAATTAGTATTGTGCCAACTAGTCATTAATGTTAAACAAATTAAATCACCACACCGAGAAAAATTATCTTCAGTATTCCAGTAATCTAATAACAACAGGCATCCATGTAGGCGAGTAGGCTCCGATGATATTGTTTACAAGCAGCAGCAGATTACAGACAGTATCTCGGTGTACTGCTCAAACAGTGACACCCTGGTCCAGGGACCAATTTATCAAAAGCTGACAAATCTGGTCAAACCAGACCTGTTGAAAAACAGCATGAAGCACAAACACCTTCACTGCTACACTATCAAGTGGCACATTCCTCCTCAGTACAATCAGGTCAAAGGAGACTTGTTGATGTTATGTGTACGACTGTTACAGCTTCACAGCCACGCTACATATCATGCACATTCCATCTCAGTGCTGGCTGGACACAATGGCAATTTTTTTTTCTCTCTCATGTCCATTGTTCCCTTAATTACTGCGGCTTCCACACATTTTCCTTTAATTTTTCGACTCAACAGTTCTCTATTTATCTGGTTTATTTCCCAGTATTGTTCTCTTGGACAAACAAATCTTACTGTGCTCTCACAGCTTGATTGTCACCACACTTCACTTGCTCTGTGCAGGCTTGGTATGTCCGGCAATACCACTCTGTGTTTTGTGAACACCCTAGTAGATTCTTTGCAAGTTTCTGGCTCACAGAAAACAAACAAACATTTCCTTAGTGGGTTCTATATTTTTCTTGTCTTGGCCCTTATCACAATTAATCCTGCCGACTGCGCCAATGTTACGAACCACTGTTCGTCCAGCCTATAGCTGAGTGTTTTTTTGTGATTAAGATGTTCAACAAACCAACTGCACTCAGTGGTTGTCTAGAGCCAAGTCCTTTATTATCTCCACTCACCCCCTCACACTGGGTATGGGTATCACTTAACATGTTTTTAAGCCACACCATACAAATTTAGTGACAGAAGGCAACGCCACATTAAATCCATAACACTTCCAAAAAAAATTTGTTTGCTTCCTAAAATTTCTTTTTTGCTTCCTTAAAATTTTTTTTTTTTTGCTTCCTAAAATTTTATTTTTTTTGCTTCCTAAAAATTTTTTTTTTTGCTTCCTCAAAATTTTTTTTTTTTTTTTTTGCGAAATTCTATGTCGAGATCTCGAGATGTTATCTCGAGATAAATATTTTTTTTTTCTGTGTCCTTAATCAGCCACCGTACTTATCCGGCAATTTCATAAAAAAATAATTATTTAAACTTAAATATTATTTAATATTTAAAATTACACTTATGAAATGCAAGTGTAACGTTTCTAATTTATAGTATTTTTAATTGATCGATCCCATTTTTAATATAACTTAGGAAAATTATATTCTTGACTTTTTATTTTATTGAACATGTTAATATTTAACTAACTGATATTGAAACCGCATTCTACATAGCACCTCTAGAACAGATAATTGATGTATATTTCCCTAGAACGGTTGTCGAGGATACACACCTGGGAAACAGGTGCTCGAAATACCAGTCCTGACCCCTTGCGAGCATCGTACAAACTATATTCCAAGCGAATCGTCAGATTGTTCCGAGAGCATAGGCGCAAAAATGGTGCCCCGTGAACTTTGACCCCGTCCATGTGACGTCATTCTCCAATAGCGACACATTTCGAAGCGGCCATTTTGTCTGAAAGGGTACCAAACCGAGGAAGTGAGCACCGGTGCAGGGTTGTTTTTAGCTGTAAAACCTTCAAAAAACCCTGTGCATCGTCTGAATAGTGATCTTTGTCCACTATAAATAAGGTTTTCACAGAAAATATGGCAGATGTCGTGGACGACAGGGCCACGGCCAAAGAATTGGACCAATGGATCGAGCAGCTTAACGAGTGCAAACAACTGACGGAAAACCAAGTGAAAACATTGTGCGAAAAGGTCAGAACCCGACAATTGTTTCATATGAGGGTTTTCTTAAAATGAACCAATATGCAGTATTTATCACTTTTACATTTGCCATGTTTTATAACTGTCAAAATGTATGTTTACCTTGTGTATTTTCATTTTAATTCTTTGCCGGTTTCACGAGATCAGTTGCCATTTTCTCTTGACAAGTGGTCTCGCTTTCTTGTGATTGGCATATGAGATCTCGGTTACTGGTTAGGTTCATTTGGGTGACAAATTCATTTTGTTTAAGAATCAACCCTGTTCCCACCCCTAACCTGTCCTTACTGTGTTGCAGGTTGATTTGAAATGTTAATTAGTTGACAAGTAATATTGCATGTGGATTAATTAGAATTTAAAAATTCAGTTAAAATGTCAAAATGTGTTTTGCAATTACATGTTTGTACTTAGACTGTCGTAGGGAATATGCGAGGAGGCTTGTTGTGTAACATCTATGCATTACTTTATTTTATTCATGTTATTTTTTTTTTTGCATGCAGAGGTGGAATTTCCTGCATATTTCAATTAAAAAATAATACAATTTTTGGAATATTCCCATACCCCTAGTTTTGTTGATGTATTACATCAGACCTTTGCCACCTTGGCACGATTTTCAACTGAAGTTTGTGCAAATGTATTGCTGCAGTCTTGCAGCGCTGACATATATAGTTAACACTGATCAAGCGCTGCAGCCTCTGGTGGGGAGAGTCTATACTATCCAAGGTTGTACGGATCCGTACAACCCCTGAGATATGTATATGCCTTGTGTAACGTGAGGACACCAGTCAAACCCTACATATTATTATTGTTACAGATGCTTACACTCCGTTGGGACAAAAACTTTTGCTGAATGATCAGCATATAATAAAGTATGGGCACTTACTCTGAATGAAGTCAGATATTACTTCATCTCCGTCGGGCCGCTCAAGCCTTCAAGTTTGAACAGCCAATAGGAAATTAGCATCATTGACAACAAGCTATGTAGGATGGGAAGGATGCTTATGAAAATATGGTCTTTCCTAGTGCATGGCACTGGCATTCCTGGGAAAAGGCCCCCCCTGAATTCCTCTTTTGCATAGATTGCCCACCTAATTTGCATAGGATTCCTTTTCCTGCGATGTCCTGTTGCGCATACAACAACTGAACCCTGGCAGTTCAAAGGATAAAAAACATTTACATTTAATTTGATACATAATAAGTTTATTTCTATATATAAAGACAAGATTGCTTCTCTATCGCACGACAAGCAGTGGTGTTTCATGTTACAGGTCCCTCCATGTCCCGCAGGGTGAACTCTCACTACCAGACGGTTGGACTCCATATCACAGATAAATGGAGTCCGTACATGGCGGACTAGCAAATGTATAGTAATTAAATGATATACCAGGTATCAGTGTCTTTCCTCTAAAACTTGATTCCATCTATCCATTCCATGTGACAGCCTCAGCTGTCATACTGGGATTCCCCACAGACAAATTATGAAATGTTTGTTTTGATTTTGTAGATATTGCCTAATGGATTTTCCCATTTCTTGAGTATTAGTGATAGTATATTAGAGGGTAGCAGTAACAACCCTACTCAGTAGCCGCTAAAAATTGGGCAAGTAAGCCTAATTGAGTCGTGATGCAAGTGATGTGGAGGAACACATTGCAAGGGTCTTCTATTATGTTGCATTTATATCATGGAAAACAAACAATAATCTTTAACATAAGGCTACAATTGATGTATTTACATAAAAGAATTTAAATGTGAACTCGCAACCCAAACTGAAACTCTGCCATAATCTGTATCGTGTACAAGTTTGCTGTGTCCAGTATTCTTTGCGAGCCATGCTTGTATTCATGTGGTCAGAAATTCAACAAACATGCAGAAGGATTTACCATTATGTTTAGTTGAAACAGAACTTTTCTTGCATAGTAGGTATTGTAAGAAAGTTTACTTAAAAAAGCTAACGATTGGTCTGGCTTATGTCTACGCTCCTGAAGCAGCGGAAATCTTGCACTTCTAAAGAAGCTACTGATTTTCCCGCTGTCTGCTTTGACTGTTAATGATGCACTTAAACACCAGGTGGTGCACATGGGCCTGTCTGCTGATGTGACTAGCAGCCAACCAAATGCAAGTCAACAAACACTCGACAAGCATCAGGCTCCGCCCAGAAACCACGTGTGGGGCCATTCTCTCTGAGCCTGTGGTCTATTCAAACGGTTGCTGGGGTGATGAACTGTCACTCAGAACGAAATGTACAACATTGGCTTCGTGTATTCCTCACTTGGTTTGTAACCCGCTTTGTCTTCCAGCACAGGGTCTCATCTGATTGGATCAGAATACAGTGCTCCCCTCTGGTGTAGAGATTCAGGATACAAGGTCCAAACAAACAGCGTTTTCGATATAGGTAGTTGGCCTATGGGTAAAGCGCTGTGTAAAGAGCGTAGCTTATGTCAAGTGTCAGCATACTTAGAGGTCATGAGGTGGTGTCAGATAGGATGGAAATAATTGCTCTTCATAGAGCCTGAAAGTTCGTTCCTCCCGGAAGGATGTAAGGGCACTCTGACAGCTAGTGTGCTAGTGGTAGACTCCATATTATCAGTAGGCCAATGTGGTGCTAATTAGAGGGATGATAGGAGGATTCAGCAGAATCTGGATTCACTGTCATGGGGGGGGGTGGTTGGTTGCTTAGTTAATAAATAGAACTCTTACTACAGAAGTCAACATAATCCTTTGAAATCACATTATGTAAACATGCGGGGGGGAATTTCACTGGTTATTGCTGTTTAAAAGCAAACTTTCCCTTTCATGTGTTCATACAATAACAAAGTGTCTGTTGCTTGAATAACCTGTATTCATAACCTTTAAAGCTATGCCAGAAAAATATACCCCTTTATATCAAGAACTAATGCTCCATGACTTGTTTACTTGTGAGTGCATGTTTTGAAAACGGTTGCATGACAACTGGCTACCTGGCATCTGTACTCAGCTGAGATGGTTTCTTTCTGTTTTTGGTTTAATAATGGAACTGTATTTGTGCAGAAACATAATTGTAATTGAAAAGCAGCTAGATCTCCATGCTGTACTTTACTTAGCAGTGTAAACAAAGAAAATGTAACCACACTTGTGACATCTTGTGAATGTTGTGTATCAGGTGTGTTGGCCACTGTGCCATTTGTTTTGCAGGTCAGCATACCCACACACCCTCTCCAGCATGCAGTGTAAGACTTTAAGTGAATAATATATTTCAGCCCCGTTTTTCCACCATATAGCTTGATGTACATAAACATTTGCAATAATATGTGCATTAGCTCACACCAATTCATTTTGCTGAATACAAAACTAACAAGTTTTCAAGCAAAACTGGTCTCACCGTCTGATACACAGACAATCTATCTCCACTTAGCCTGTTTTACACATTGTTATATAGTTTTGTGTGGCTGTGAGTAAACATAATTCATCTGTGATTGTTTACTGTGACAAGTCTATGTGACCAGAAGTCAATTTTTGCACAGACATGACAACTCAAAAAACAAGTTACACGAAAGAAGAAACAATGGTTGGAAGCTGAGAAATTTTTAGCTCAGCTGACTATAAGTCATCTGAGCTATAGTCGTGGTCCGTCCATCCGTAGATGTGGCACGCTTTGAAACCGTAAGACCTAGGAATCCAAAATTCAGCATAATGTTAGATGTCCCCAAGATCTCCTACCAAGCCGAAAACTGGGTCTTTGCGACTTCCTTCCTTTGAGAAATTAAGGAAAATCCTCAATTTTTAGCTCAGCTGACTTTCAGTCATGCTGGGCTATAGCGATGGGTCTTGGTCTGTCCGGCCAGCCAGCCGGCCAGCTGTCTGGCCGTAAGCAGGGCACAAATTGTAACTGTAAGGGCTAGATACATGAACCCTTTGCAGTCTTAGAGGTTCTAAAAAGATCTCCTTGCAGATCTGAAATTAGGTCACTGTGACCTATATTCTCTGAGTTACGGGGTGTGTTTGCATCTCCCAGAATTAATTCTTATAGCCAAAATAATCATCCCAAACCTTACATGTCAATAGAGGAACAAACCTTTTGATATTTAGGTCTTAGGGTCAAAGGTAAATGTCACAGGACCAGCTTCTTGTAAAAAGTTGTGGATGCATTTCAAGTCAGACTTTTCATCCCATACCTTCCATCTTCCAAGTATGGTCAGATACCATATGGTATACCATCAGGCTTTAAATACAGCTCATGCTTGTCAGCTGAGCGTCATGACCCATGGGTCACTTGTTTATTGAAAACCTATTTTCACACTTCAGGACTGCCTAATATCAAAACCACTCATCTGTTTTTCCTCATATTTACCATGAATATTCCTCTATATTGTTCCTATATACATGCCAGAAATTAAGTCTGTTTAGTTTAGTTTAGTTTTATTAGCATAAAAATAAAATCAGTACCTTAAATCTTGCTCATCAGTACAAACCAATCATATAAGCCAACCATGGCCTATATTACCTCTTCCTCTTACACTTTATCTCCATTTGATATTTTGTAGATTTTTACCTTTAAGGTCAACTTCAGCTGAGCACAGTGACCCATGGGTCCCTTGTTTATTTGTGAAGTTGCGCAGTATGGGCACTAGTAGGCATGCTCTATCTTTAGATTTTCCACTCTTTTCATAAATGATATAGATCAACAAACCAGTCTTTAAAATCTCCCTTTTCCAAGGTGACCAATGAGATTAAGAGCCTCAGTGATAAATATGAAGTGTAGTACTCATTTTGGCTGGTCATTGTATCCATGAAAATGTTGTGGGTTCTGGGTACTGGTAAGTCACATAGTGTATTTTGCCAAGAGCTGAGGATTCTTTGATAAAGCTTGAATGGTCTTATCCACATATATTATAAACTAACAAAAATCTTATGTTTTGTGTTCCAGGCTAAGGAGATCTTGACCAAAGAATCCAACGTTCAGGAGGTGCGGTGCCCAGTAACAGTATGCGGAGACGTTCATGGCCAGTTCCACGATCTGATGGAGCTGTTTCGTATCGGAGGACGGTCTCCAGATACCAATTACCTCTTCATGGGAGACTATGTAGACAGAGGCTACTACTCTGTAGAGACTGTTAGCTTGCTAGTTGCCCTAAAGGTGAGGTTATGTCATAATTAAATCTTCATAATCATTTGTTCACCTGCCCAGCTTCATGAAAGTGGCCTATACTTTTACCTATCTACTAGATAATATTAACTCAGAATTTCAGCCAATTGAGAAAAGCATTTAAGTGTGTCTGTTTGGCAAATTTCATAAGGGTTAAACTGGTTTAGGCATTAATGTGATTTTGGGATGGAGGTATCCCCCTATTTTCACACATGGGAGGCTATTACTTTTGTTTAAGAAAAAGATTTTGAAGTACTTTTCTTGCAGCTGAGTTTAAACAATGTGAGGATTGCCAGATTCATGTTCAGAAGATTACTGCGCTCTCTTGCTCTTGTCAAATTATTGAGTACCCTCATGGGGGAAAAGTCTTTCAACAACCTAAATATTGTGTTGCGGAAACTAAATCTGTAATTAGTGAGAAATGTCTAAAATTATTCTCTGACCTTGAGCTAGCAACAATAACAGTTCTATCAGGAACTAAGTCAGTAGAGCAATGGACTGTTGGTACAACTGATATAGATATTGGTCCAAATAAGCGAGGTCATATTTGTAAATGCTGTTATATTCATTAAGAAAAAACAGGTATGCTGGGCCATGTTTATATAGATATGAGCTTTATGCATTTGAACATTGCAATGTAGCTTTAAATTTGTGTGGAGACATTGATGTTCATGTGTATACAAAGCTTTTGAATATGATCCCTATACATGTATAGACTAGGTGTACTGATCATGGGCATTAGCTTGGTGAGTCATAACTATATTAAGAACTTTTTGGCCTTGGTTCAAGTAATGTTATCAGCTCAGTTATTATTGCTGGCCATAAATTTATTCTCATTACTTAAAATGTTACTGTGTTTTTGTCAGTGATTTGTTGTATAATCATATGATAATGACACCTTGGAATCCTGCCAAGATTAATCACCAGAATTACAACTCAGTGTGTCATATGTGTGATCATTGAATAATAGTGTTAGTGTATATTGTAATAACTGTTTCACTTCATTGCTAAGGACTGTGTGCTTATTTGGTATGAGTGATACAGTAGAACAATTATATGTTATTTTGGCATCAGTTCTTATAGCATGATGGTGGTGGACACCCAAACAAAATGATATTTTAAGCACTTGGAATTATCTGTAAGAGGTCATTACTTGTGCAGCATTTTCACTGACAGACAAAAATTTACTTTCTAAGGACTGCAGGCCTCCGCAATGCTCCGAAAAACCTGTTTGCATTTACTTATTCAGCCCATGTTCCCAGGATCATTCATGCATAAGTGACTATAGTATACATATGTGAATATTCCTTGATGGCTTTCTGAATATAGATCATGTGCCAGATCCACACACAAAAATTAATTGATTCTTTGTTGGCCCATGCCTGATTTTGCATATACTTTCAGATGTTAATGTCAAGCCTTGCAGTCCTGTGCAGTGTATATTTAAACTTGTTCCCTTTCCTGCAGTGTCAGATAACATGCACAGGACATGTGCTAAAATTAGACCATTGTCTGACCATAGAAGTTGTTTAACTAATATATTATCAGGTATGATTGCAGAATAATTAATCCTATTAAAACTTTAGGGTTTGGGCGTGGTCCATAATAAGTGTTACTCCTCTCTTTACTTTGCTGGTACATGTCCCCTTGCCATCATGCACTGTCCACAAATAGAATCCTGTCAGGATGCTGACCTTGGAGGACTTCTGTGTTTCATCCCTGTACCCTAATCAATCATTTTGCTGTTAGTGTTTTGATTATAAGAGGAACATTACATTGCATACACAGGGCCCACTCCCCCTGAGAAATTTTTTAGCCATAATATTAGCCAAATCTATTTTGTTTTAGTCAAATTTGTGTTTTTATAGTCAAAGAAACAGACCAGTTCAAAGGTCAAAACGTTTGACATTAAAACATTGATCGTCCCGGGGTTTGTACAATTAATAAGGCCTATAAAGACCAATCTTTTCACAGCGTACCATATTTTGTTGCTACAAAACACATGGATGTAAACATATGCATGAAGCATCCAGGCTAAAACTGATGACGTCTGTGGGAATCCCTATGCAAAATTTATCACCGTGTTGTGCATACTATTAGTCAATTAGCATACAACAGTCACCTATTGTATGAATAAACATTCGACTGTGCATATGCAAATTATCATGTGGTGTGCATATTTGTTACTGATTAACATACACTGACACACATTTTACAGTGCAACTGTTGTGCCCATAAGTTATACTGGGCAGTGTATTTATAGACACGGCATACAGTGGTACATCACTGGCTTGGTGTCACTATGGAAAACAAATATTAACAAGATTAACAGCGCATATTTTTTGGTGGTATTTTTATGCTCAATTACTTTGACATTGGGCAGTGATCTTCAATATTCTGTCTCCAATAATTTTGTATTTTAAAATTTTCTTTCACTATTTTGGCTGGACTTTTTGTTTTTAGCGAAGTTTTATATATAAGGATAGCCTTCTTACACACTAAACCTTGGATGTCACAGGTAAAAATCATTGGAATACCACTAAAAAATCCAAGACAAAAAAATTATATTTCACACTGTTACCAAAGTAGCTCCCATGAGAACCTGTTAAACCTTGTCATGCAGTTTGATGAGCAAACAAAAGCAGCGAATTGTAAAGGCAGCTTAATCCCTCCCTTGCTGGAGGTTATTAATGTTTATATAAAGCAAGGACTTGTTCAATATAAGTTTGTATCAACCAGCAGGATCATTAGCTCCAGATCCAGTGTCAGGTACTCACAAAATACTTTTTTATGGTAAGGTGCACCTGTGCACCTCAGCTTATACAACTTGGTGCACAAAGTAATTTCAAGGTGCACAAATACATTAATTAATGTTATTACAGTTATTTTTATTACAGCTATATTATAATGTATACACATTTCAGAGCAGTAAAAAATAAGCTAAGGGCTTAAACCTGGTCAGAATGGAACCTAGAATAATATCCATCTTAAGAAAAGCTCTGATCACTGGATCTTATTCTATATACATGCAGTGTCTAGTGCGACATCATGTTTTAGTGGTTATGTATCCTTGTTTGATCATCTTGACTGTCACAGCTCAGATGTGCATGTGCCTAATGGTCCTGCAGATCTGTCTTGGGCACACTGTGCACCTTGCAATGATACAGTTGGTGCACAAAACTGATTTTTGGTGCATCTGTGCACCTAGGCACCCAGTATTTCGAACACTGGGTAATGTACATGTGTATTAGTATTATTCCAAATGAGCTACCATGTACTAGTATGTTATGATATTGATAAAGGGTTCCTGGTCACTCTGAAGTGCATTAGTCAACAGCCTTGACCTTTGACCTACGTTGACACCACTGAAAATCATTGAAGTTGTGTATGCACTTGGATTATAGATTATCCTAATTACTTCACCATGAATGATAAGTGGCAACTTTCTGCTTTCGCATATTGGCCCAGACACTGAATATGAGAATAATTGTTCACGTAAGCAAACAAATTTGGTATTCTATGAAAAGTAAGATGGGGAAAAGTCCATTGTGAAGTCTAAAAAGCATTAATAGTTGAATACTACATAGTGTTAAGACTGATTTTGGGTTGTGTGAAAATGTCAAGGGATTAGGCAAAAAAAAATTAAAGTTATGGTTCTCAGGCACCGCCCGCATCAATTTTAAACCCCCGCATCAAAAATTTTTATTTTGATTTTCAATAAAAACTTTCCAATTTTGAGCTGCTGCCGCTCCGACATTTCTTTCAAAAAGATAAAACCATACAATTTCCGTTGTAGTGCTTTTACTTATTTAGCAAAATAAAACTGTTATTTTCATGCTTTTCCCCTTATCATTTGACATTTTATCGAAACATACCAAAAATTTTAAAATAAAAAAAGCGCCCGCCCGCATTGATTTCTGAAAAAAAGTGCCTGAGAACCATACCCTTTTTTTATTTTGGCCTTAGTTGATTAGGGAATGATAAGTACATGTATAATCAGGTAAGTTTTGTGTTCAGAATTATGCATTGCATGTGGATTGTGGGATACATATGTGTGGGGAATTTGTAGGATTAATTTCATGAATAGTACTGCAGTGTGGTTTAGTTTTGTTCCAGTCATTCTTGAGACTTAATATTCTAACACTAACTAAAACCCCTGAAGGACCTTTGTGATAGTTTTGTTAGTACCTGTAATGACACCTGTGTTATGTGACCACCCATGGGACGGGCCTGAAGTGGTCTTTAATTCACAGTTTGTCTTATGAGACAGGTCAGCTATACCAGTTTGAATGCTTTAGTTCACCAAAGGGTGGTCTTAAAAGACAGATCTGGTCTTATAAGTTCATGCAGGTGCAGACATGCCCTCACAGCCCATGAAATTATGGGATGTGTGCCTAACTGTAAGAGCATTCACACAGACCAGTACAGATTTATGAGTACTACTCATATCACCTCCCAGCTAAGTAGATTTTTAAAATGTTTCGGTATATCCACTATCAATTTTTTGCACAGTTTCGCTATAGCCCCTTTCACACATTCAAGGATAGCAACATGTATTATTATAGAGCAAGTCCCAGGATCATTTTGTTATCTCCAGCATAACCGTGTGATCCGGTGTGATCCTTGGTGCACCAGCATGTTCAGAGGAATTAAGCCTTCACAATTTTTTGTCCTAGAGTACACGGATGAAAAAAATTGATCCGTATCACTCCTGTTAGGCACTGTGCACCTCGGTGTAGCCACCAAATACATCCGGGAGTCTCCATGTAGCCACCAGGAGCTTAGTATTTAGACTGGCATCTTTCGAGTGCAGGTTTAATTTTTTTCCGAACATGCCAGTGCACCAAATTTTCCACTCAAATTAGAATAAGCTTTTTTTTCCTGAAGTATTTTTACCAGTATGACAGGAATGGTGAGCTTCTTTCCCAATTTACCTGTATTCAGCATTTATCATAAGCATTAGTACATTTAATTTCATTTATATTTTGGTTTCCTTGCAAATCCTTAATATAAAATTGGTGGTCAGTTGCAATATTTAGTTATTGATTCAAACAAAAGAATATGTGCTTTAAGTCCATAACTGTCTTTAAGCCACCTATAAATTGACAATAAAAATGCATTTCCCAAATTTGTTTTTGTATTAAAATAGGATGGGAGCCCTGCATGTTAATCTATAGTTACTTAACCAGGGTGTACTGTTGATGCTTTCTCATCACAAATTGGATGACAGATTTCTCTGTTTTTCAGGTTCGTTTTAAAGACAGGATAACAATCCTACGAGGAAACCATGAGAGTAGGCAAATTACCCAAGTATACGGCTTCTATGATGAATGTTTAAGAAAATATGGCAATGCTAATGTGTGGAAATACTTCACAGACCTGTTTGACTACCTGCCTCTCACAGCTTTAGTTGATGGACAGGTAAGTCTTAGTGTTTTATCCAGGTGGTTTCTCCAAATTTCCAAACCTGATTGTAGCTTCTTTGTTTACCCTTATTGGAGAGGTTATGGACCATCTGTTCTACCTTCCAGGGGACCATATTGAATACTGTGTTTGTCTTTTTATTTGCAAGGGTTTTAATTTCACAATATTTGCATATGAGGAAATAATTGCGAATATGAAACCCTTGGGGAATAAGATGTCCTTTCAACTAAGATAACCTCTCGAAACAACCTAATCGGCAACCAAACCTGTGCATGATATAGAAACTAGCCCATGCATTCAATTATTGTAAAACTTATCAGTTATTGTAAAACATGCCATACTCAGAGGCTATATCGACTATGATACAAGTCATAAGTGACTGAACTAGCAATTAGAAATGGTATTGTAGTATCCATTCTAACCTAAAAATTATTACCAATACTACTAAATTTACAGTTTCTTTTGCAATTGCAAAAATGAATCCTTCACGAAGCGTTCGAAATTAAGAAATTGCGAAATTTCAGACTTGCGAATTTGAAGCCAACCATAGTATCTGCCTTTGAAAAGGGGCTTTTCTCTTTTATGAATATAATACTATCTTAAATTCTTCAGCATTGTACATTATATATATGTTATGGTTTTATTCTATATAGAGTTCAGTACAATAGTATACTCCCCATTTTATACATTTATTGTTGCAGTAGTTCAGTTTTGTAGAATTTTATACCTCTCGAAGCAGCAGATTGCCCACTTCTTGTACATCCACCCATATTTTAAAAAGATAAATGATTAATTCATGCACAGTATTATTGATAACTGTATTGTAATATAAACTATGAATTAACTAGACCTAAGATAATGGACATATGCTAGTGCAGCTGTGTCTCATAAGTTTGTCTTGAGCATGAATAAAAAACGTGTGTGTCATAAGTTTGTCTTGAGCAAAAATAAATAGTTTGAAAAGACAACATCCAGTCTCACTGAGCTTAAATTTTTACCAGTCTGGACATATGCTGGTATAAGTATGCTAGTCTACAATATTTAGCAGTGGCTCAGATGTAGTGAGGCTGACATTTTTGGCTTTTGTTAACCTCTGACAAAAAGTATTGTATTTCTATGTTTCAGATATTCTGTTTACACGGTGGCCTGTCCCCGTCCATAGATACCCTTGATCATATCAGGGCGCTAGATCGTATTCAGGAAGTTCCCCACGAGGTAAGTACCATTGAACCAAGCATGTCTTTGTGACAGACTCTCTGGATAGAAGAGAATTTAGGAATAGGATTTAAATATTATCACCTGCATAGTTGTGTTTTCTTTTAATATATACAATAAAATCACTTATCGTGAAACTGTCAGTTGAGGAGGGGTAACAAGTACTTTTGGGTTTGGTAAAAGCTGCCAGCTCTTGAGTTTAAAATTTGCTTTTTCATTCCTGAAGTTTTCTAAAAACTAATACATGATCAGTTGTTTGACAGTGTTCGGTGTACCTCACAATTTTTCACATGCAAGTGTCCTATTGTTTTACCGTGTACCTCACCTTTTTTCAGGGACCTATGTGTGACCTCCTGTGGTCTGACCCTGACGACCGAGGGGGATGGGGTATTTCCCCGCGTGGTGCGGGATATACCTTTGGACAGGACATCAGTGAAACTTTCAACCACAGTAATGGCCTCACTCTCATCTCTCGTGCCCACCAGCTTGTCATGGAGGTCAGTGTCAAGTATCATCATACACATTTTAGTGTTCTGTTGCTTACATTTTCAGGAAAGTCACATGAAGTAAAAATGTACAGTGGATCTCCACAATTACGAGCACCTTGGGGACTGACCAATGTGGTTTTAATTTTGGGTGGAGTTATTTACCTGAATCATATATTTGGGACCTAGAAAAGTGGTAATTGTGGGGGTGGTCTCAGTCTTGGGATTGTCGCGAGGTGGGGTTCCACTGTTTGTCATTGACTTTTACCATGTGAATATTCTTGCCAATGTAATTGTGCACTTACCTGTTTTAGATATAGCTCGTTTTGTGCAGAAATTTTATTTGATTAGTCAGTAAATATGAAAGGCTGACTATCCCTCCAGTGATAAAAGAATATCTGAAGGAAAACTTTAGAGCACACATGATGGCTGACATCTAATATGTTTTATGCAATATGTATAGACCGCACAGTTGACACATTTTTTAGCTCAGCTGACTTTCAGTCATGCTGGGCTATAGCGATGGGTCTTTGTCCGTCGTCCTTCCGTCTGTCCGGCCAGCCGGCCGTCCGGCCGTTAGCAGGGCACAAATCGTAACCGTAGGGGCTAGGGCCATGAACCCTATGCAGTCTTAGAGGTTATAAAAAGATCTCCTTGCAAACCTGAAATTAGGTCACTGTGACCTATATTCTCGAAGTTATGGGGTGTGTTTGCACCCCCCAGAAATAACTCTTTGAGACAAAATTTTCATCCCAAACCTTCCATCTTTCACATACAGCTCACCTACCAACAGGGGAAGAACCATAATTTTTTTTAGGTCAAAAGGTCAAAGGTCAAGGTCACAGGAGCCTCTTCTTTGAAAAGCCTGTGGATGCATTTTAAGCCAAACCTTTCATCCTAATTCTTTGATCTTTCACATATAGCTCACCTACTAAGTTGGAGAAGAATCCTATTGATTTTGAGGTCACAAGGTCAAAGGTCAGGGTCACAGGATCCACTTCTTTGAAAAGGTTGTGGACACATTTCAAGCTAGACTTTTCATTCCAAACCTTTCAGCACTGATATGGCTTCTCTGCCAACAGGGGAAAAGACCTGTTGATTTTGAGGTCAAAGGTCAAGTTCACAGCACCCACTTCTTGCATGGAGTAATTTTCAGGCAAACTTTTCAATCTGTACCTTCCATCTGTCATATATGGCTTACCTACCAATAAGGGAAGAAGCCTATTGATGTTGAGGTCAAAAAGTCAAAGGTCAAGGTCACAATATTTAATTGTTCTAAATGCTTGTTAGCATATTTCAAGTGTAACTGTTCAACCCAAACCTTCAGTCTTTCACATATGCCACATCTATGCATCACTCAGTTTGACTCAAACTTCATATTTATGGGTCTTTTTGCTTGAATAAATAACTTATTGATTTTTGGGTCAGCTGGTCAGCAGGTTAAAGGTTGCAGGTCAAAGTTATTCACCCATTGGTTGCCAAGTAATTACACCAGATTTAAGTAGTTAGTAGTTACCCATCATTTAGAAAAAATCCAGTTGATATGTGGGCAAAAGGCCAAGGTCATAGGTCAGTGATGTTCACAATTACTTATTTTATAGGTCAGTGATGTTCACAATTACTTATTTTATAGACCATCTCTATTTTTCTTGTATATATAACCATCCCACCCCAGCTGGTAATCTCCCTGTGTGGCTGTAATTGTGAGTGACACTGGTGACATATGACTCCCTTTTGTTTCAGCCTATTAAGTGAAAAGGATCAGTGATAAGTACCTCGTTACTTCATAACAAAAACACTGTTGTCTGAATGCTTCAGCCAGGCATTAAGACTATGAGAGTATAGTATTAAGGTTTAGCTACTGATTTATAAGATGATGGGAACATTTTGCAGTTTATTTTATGGAATCCTAGCAATAAACATAGTTTCCTAGATATCTGAATATTTTAATATATATCACCACATATAAAAGCAAGTGTTTGTTCTCATAATATGTGGATGTGTACCTTGATTTAGGATGGCTTTTTGTTTTATTTCAAGACCCTTAGTCATGCTTTCTGCATTTCTTTTCTTTCAGGTTTGGCAGTTTACTTACCCTGCTGACCCCATTGAAAAGCAGAGTGATAATAAAAAATATTGGACTTACACTTTTTACAATTGCATATTTATAAATCTGATATGAGCGCCTGGACATGCCTTTTGAATTATTTTGGGCATTCATTACTGGATAATTTGCCCCAAGTTTGGTCTCTTATTGGAGAATGTGGAATATCAAATGTCATACTTGTCAGAAATCCATTATGTCTGCCAGTTAGCCACCTTAGAAATTATTTCTTCAGTGCAGTTTCAGTAATTTTTCTTTAATGTTTGGTCCGATTTAGAGAATGTTTGTTGTCTGATTTCAGACTTGTCAAAAGTCCAATATGGCCACCAGGCAACCATCTTTTAATTCCTTTTGATCATATTATCTCAAGAACAGTTAAAGTGAATGCAGTTGGATGTATATTTATGTAATCTTGTAAAGGATTGGGTCAAATATTTCTGAATAAATATTACCATCATTTATAAAAGTGCAATACAGTTGGCTTGTATTGAATAAAAATTCAAACAGAAGCACCTGTTTCTCAATAATTGCATCCGCCAAAACAGAGTTTTGCGGATACTAGGTTTTCAGCTGCACGCCGCTGCCGCCGCGTAGGTGTCCGGAGAACTCCTCCATAACCGCTGGGCAGAATTTTACGAAACCCGGGATTATGTTCAGTTCACATGTGAACTGCTGCACCCCAATTTTGTTTTGACCTCTGACCTTTCTTCTGCACTCTGCGTCAGTTTGTGTGTCTGTTTCCACACATAAACCAACATATCTCTGGAACCGTTTGACCGATCAGGAAATTTTTTGCACAAATGTAGCCCTTGGAGAGCTGTTTAACATACAAAAAATGGTGGCGCCACCAACCATATTTGCACAGTGCCCATCTGTTTGTATGCCTTGGGTTAAAATCACTCATATCTCCGCAGTGGTTTGACTAATTCACCTGAAATTCAGCATGCGTATACAAATATAGCCCTGGGATAGCTTTATAACATATACAACAAAAGGTGGCGCCACCTGCAACCATGTTTGCACAGTGTCCATTTGTTCATCTGCCTGGGGTTAAAATCACTCATATCTCTGCAGTGGTTTGACTAATTCACCTAAAATTTGGCATGCGTATACATCCTAGACAGCTTTTCTGATTTTATGACAGGTGGCGCCACCTACATTAACGTTTACGCTGCAGACATCCAAGCTCATATCTCCGGAACCGTTTGACCGATTGAGCCAAAATTTTGCATGTGTATAGATCTCACATAGCTCTGTATCATACGCAAAACTGGTGGCGCCACCTGCAGCCATTTTTGCACAGCTCCCGTCTATTTGTCTGCCATGGGATAAAATCACTCATATCTCTGCAGTGGTTTGACATATCTGCCTAAAATTTTGCAGGTTTATACATCCCCGACAGCTCTCTTGATTTTATGACAGGTGGCGCCACCTACATTCTACATTTATGCAGCAGATATCCAAGCTCATATCTTGGGAACCGTTTGACCGATTGGGCCAAAGTTTTGCATGTGTATAGTTCTCACATAGCTCTTTATCATTCGCAAAACTGGTGGCACCACCTGCAGCCATTTTTGCACAGCGTCCATCTGTTTGTCTGCCAAGGGCACAAATCACTCATATACATGTAGTGGTTTGACTTATCTGCCTTAAATTTTGCATATGTATACAACTTGGACAGCTTTCTGGATTTTGTGGTAGGTGGCGCAACCTACATACACATTTCGGCTGCAGACATCCATGCTAATATGCAACACTTCACTCTATTTCCCCTTGCCACTCAATCCATGCCTCACTTCACCAGTTCCACTCTGATTTAGGCGGATACACGTAGTCGCTTGTCGACTACCCGTATTCTAGTTCTGGCATGTATTTCCTTGATTTTTGCTATATATTTTGATCTTATATTTGCCCTTTGTGAAGTTCCTTATGAGACTGACAGGTTTCAAGCAAGCTGTTGGAATAGTTCCTGATAGCTTAACAATCATGCATTTTCCTCAGACCATCAATTCACTGTGTTTTAACCAGACATAGGTGATATATATTTCTGTTGTCATAGAAAATTTTCAACAAATTGGCAAATTGGTTCTTCAAAATTTGACTGGAAGTTGTGAATCTCAGGCCATGATGTCACAGGTCATGCATGGCAGCTGAGCGTCATGAACCATGGGTCACTTGTTCATGACCAGTATTGAATTTTGCAAGGCTGCAGTGCTTTTGAATGCTGTTCCAATACAGTAGAAATGTGTTTTTCAGCCAGTTTGTGACTGATAATTCTTGTTTATTTTCAGGGCTACAATTGGTGTCATGACAGAAACGTAGTGACCATTTTTAGTGCACCAAACTACTGCTATCGCTGCGGCAACCAGGCAGCTATCATGGAACTGGATGATGCTCTCAAGTACTCTTTGTAAGTACCAGGTCTGGCCACTAGGGGGCACTACTGTAGGGTGTCCTGAGGGAAAATCTGGCTTGCAGTACTTCTTGTCAAATACATTGTGCATTGATAATGTATTAGGTTTTCATAGCTTTATTTTTTATCTTTTTATTGAAACCTGAATTCAAGATAAACAGATTGGTATACATAAATGTGTTTGATTCAGTATTTGTTTGACAATACAGTGGCCTGACAAGCACAAACCTTGAATTAAGAAAGGACTACCATATTAACACCCAATTTAAAGTGAGCTTTAAGGATCATAAGGTGTATGTCCAGTGAATTATGTTCTTTTCTTGTTGCAGCCATGTTTTTTACAAAAGGCAAATTTCTTAACATAACATCAATTAAAGTATTTTAGCCAAAATAATTAAATGTATGTATATCTCATTTTGAATTGTCATGGTTTATTAATGAGTAATGATCAAAAAATCTGTTTTTACAGCCTGCAGTTTGATCCTGCACCAAGGAGAGGAGAACCACACGTAACCCGCCGCACTCCGGACTACTTCCTTTAGGGAGGAGGGATATGAGACACCAGCAGGAGAATAAAAGTGAACTCTCGGGTTTGCCAGTGCCCAAACATGGAGACTGGACACTGTGATTAATGTACATACATATACAAACACGTGTACGTGTTGTGTGTGATCAATGAGAGCTAAACCAGCTTGTTCCATCATACATCTGTGTGTGTAGGATTCTCTCATCACAAGGGAAAAAAACAGATCATTCAGTATACGTCAGACTCTGTTTTGCTGGCTAAGTTTGACACTCGTAGCCTGTCAATGCTTTTACCTACGCGTAGATAAATAAAGATTTAGCTTTAATTATAAAGGGATCAGTTTTTCATGACATGTATCAGCAGTCCCTTAGTATTTCATTGTTTTGTGCCACTGGGGGAGCAAGCTCATTAACCCTGTTTTTTAATTATTTCTTATATATATATTTATAAATATATATATTTATATATATATATATATATATATATATATATATATATATATATATATATATATATATATATATATATATATATATATATATATATATATATATATATATATATATAAATGAATATATGGATGTACTGTATTATAAAAGGGAACCAAGTTTTGGTCTGGTCCAACAAACACAGGATAAATAGATAGCCTATCAAACAATCTGATGTGTGGTCAAGTTCCACATTGATAATTCCACGGATTGTGACCTAAAACATATTACAATTCCAAATAAACACATGCACACAAAGTACATATATAACATCTCGTATATAAACATGTCAGAAAGAAAATAAGAATGCGTCCAGTGGGTTTGGTAATGATATTCATGCGCATGATAATATTTTATATGTAACCAAGGATGGGACGGGCCTTGGGGGTTTAATTAGTTGTTGGCTAGAGGGATGGACTGGACCAGGTGGGAGGATAAAAAGTTTGAAAGGGGCTTAATTTAAATCTCTCTCATCACTGGTACGGAGACGTTTGATGTTGTCAGAACACCTGATTATGTTTTCCTTCAGTAGGGCTTGCTGTTAAACAAATAAACGTACTGACACAGTAACCTGTGTGGGCTTGTTTGTTGAATCATCTTTTAAAGTACCAAAGTGTGATATGAAAGTCTTTGAATGCTACTGTAGTTTAGTAACTCTGAAAGTCTTGTATTTCCTTTCTACTCCTCGTACCAAATGCTCCATGCACCTAGCGACTTGGGACTCTCACACCTTGTGTCCCCTTTGTCTGGCCGAGTGCAAGGGAGCCTCCGCTATCTGTGCCTTTTTTCAGCGTTGGAGAAAAAGACTTGGAGAAAGTATGAAAGTCGTTATAAAAATCCCTCATCAAAATATCTCGCAAAAACCGGTAACAGATCTGCCTCTCGCATCCGGGGGGGGGGGGGGGATTAGTTCGCACTCTGATACGATATCCAAGCGTTCAGACGAACCCTTCAAACCGTCAAAACCGTCCTTTTCCCCTAGACATGCACCTACGTCTTCCGTTCTGTTTCGTGTACTCCGGTACATGCGCCAGTATCTGACGGTATCGATCCTACGCTAGTTATGCCTCAGTCAACACCAGTAGTAATTTCTACCCAACCGTCCACATCGGTTCCGTCAGACACTCCGACCCTGTCGTTAGAACGGCTGGCTGATCTAAACCTAGTAGAATTAATGAAACAAACGGTGTATAGTTTAGGCTGAACTCAGCTTTTCAGCGTCACCTCCCAGCCGGCTAGATAACTCGGACTACCGCCCTGTGGAAAGTTGCGTCTACCCTCCTCCACCCGATTTAATCAACCGTCCGCGTCCTGAAACCATTACAAGAAGTAAGTCTTTTAGACTGTTAGAGACTTCGGAGTCGAAATACGGAGGGGCCTTTGGGCCATCCAACACAGTTGTGCATCCGGTTCTCGCCGCCCGTCACCTCGCAGTTGGGTCTGACGCTCTGGAAAGAACACTTAGCCCAGCCAGAGATGGCTCAAACTCTGTTAGGCTAGGCATAACTTTGGCTGTAATTGAGATATTGCATACTGAGATATTGAGGAAAAACCTCAATTTCCATTAAAACCCCATTGTTACACTTCAAGACTACCTAATATCAATACCACTCATCTGTTTTTGATCAAATTTACTTTACATATTTCTCTCTACATTTCCTATGGACATACCAGAAATTAAGGCAGTATAAGTATTGCGTAATTTCTTGAAGTAATAGGCGCGAACATAATGCATTTTGGAAAAAAATCAGGAAATATATTTATTAAACATAAGAATATATGAAGCTAGAGACATATATTTCTAGGATATAACTTAATTTTAGCAAGATCCAATTGTATACCAATGCAGAATTAGGTCTGAATTGTGTAAATTTTAAAAGTTATTAGCATAAATATAGAATTAGTTACTTTGTATATTCCCAACTATGGCCATGGCACATTTTTTCCTATAAATACTGTTGATTTAATTGATTTCAACTCTAAAATTCTGAAATTTCATCAGGAAATTACTCCCAGGACCACGAAGGTGGAAATCATCTGTGGAGAGTTGGCTGATAGACCCGTATCTTTAGTAGAAACCGGAAGAAAGCTCGGCGGGTGACCGCGCCCTCATTCACAAATTATAACAGGATACGGGATTAGCTCATTTTTTGATCCTAATATTCCCTGCATTTTTTATTTCTTCTACTTCCACATTTAATTCAACATTTCTGTCAACTTATGTCATGGCGCAGCGTCGGCCGTGTTCCGTCAACCGTCTGTTGCCGTAGCTGACATCATAAATCTTTGCAGACTTATTGATAATTTAATGAAGACGCAAAATAATTAAGATGCCTTTGTTGACGGGCTGAGATCATGTTTTCCGTTTCAAAGATCAGTAAAAAAGTAAAAAATATTTTTGCTTTATATCACACTTTTCAGTCAGCAGTTCCTTAGATTGTTGTATTTAAAATATCCAGTGATGAAAGAGCACCTTTTCGGTTTTAGGGATGTATATAGTAAAGTAATATTTGTTGTGATAATTCGGCGCACAACAAGAAAAAAATATGAAAACACCTCTGATTGATAGATTGTTATTAGGAAATATCCTAGGATGTCACCGGAAACGGCTACACGCGCGGATTCTCGGCAATCGCGTTCTAGGCCTATAACAGCATTTTACAGAGAATTACAAATAAGATTTTACTGGGTATGCTCAGTGATCTGGCGTGTGCAGTGGGTTGCCTTTGGTAGTTATGACAATAAACAACCGATCAGTAGGCTATATAAATGAGCACATGACCAGTGATCTTGATCTGTATTATTAGATTGACTTGAAAAAGAACCAATGGTTTTCTCATAAATTTTCTTGTATTTACCGGGGAACACAATACTAACCCCATTCTTCACCACCGCTAAGATAAAGCACTGAGCTTGGTTAAAGACAGTTTTATAACGATAATATTATCGTTTTTAGATTGTAATGATTATGGAAAGTTCTATGCCGGACAAGTAGAAAACACGATACGCAAAGAAATTACACACAAAGAAGTAGTCCTGATGCTGCTAAATTCGATTTATTTTAACCACATATACAAAGTGTAAGCAATAACATTGATATGTTTAGGATACTTCAAAAATATTGAAAAATAATATATGCGTCACATATAGGTCACTCAAAACGGAATCTTTAAGGTCATAATCATTGCTCTAATGAATAAATGGGTGTAATAGTTGTTTGATTCGTACGATTCAAACTATAGTTCAAATCTATATAGAGGAAAATTCAAATCGGTTTGCAAATCTGTTAAACTTAGGTGAACGCAACTTCGTCAGGGCAGGGTTTTCCATGGGCCAAGGTGGTATACTGGCGTAGTTTCTGATAAATGGCGTTGCCTTAAACCCTTTTTTAATAAATGTTCAATCCTCAAAATTTATTGGAAAATATAAAGAATGACCCCCATTAGGACACATTTGGCATCATTACACTTCAAGAAGAAAACAGGGCATTTCCAAGGTTTGAACACAGAGGAGTAGCGTGGCAATGTTTGAGTGTGACAAACCGTTTATTACAATACATATTACTCAGTATAAGCCATTATGCGAATTTATATGAATCTGAGATTAAAACAGGAGGAAGTCCATCACGTGGATTGTGAAGTAAAATCTGGTAGCTGAATGGATGCAGCTTCAGAGTGTCAGAGAGACATCTCAGGGAGAACCGTGTCTTCATTTCGTGCTGCAGTAAAGATCATGTTCACATATAACTTCGCACAGAATGGGCATATGTCTGCTATACAATTCGAGCGTAGAACTGTTGAAACGGATGACAGTCTGTCCGTCTGACGTAAGGTCTGGTTGCGCCTTTGCCCAGTTAGTGTACTTGATAATGTGTCCTGTTGAACTCCATTTCCACATACCCTGCCCATAAACTCCACTTGTACACAGCGAGACACTGGGAGAATCTGAAAAATACAACATTGTAATTGTGAAAATATTTCTGTGCGTCTGGCAAAGGCAGCGGGGAAGATTCACATTAATTGCATATCTGAATTAACTGGCCTTGTTTGGTGATCATCACCATGCGTACCACTGTCACAAATAAAAAAATATTAAAAATACAATTGCTATTATTACTTAACATATATCTGAGCCCCACATACAGTTCATGGAAAAGTAAATGATATATTTTCACAAATTAGTTAAATATCGCCTAATTAAATGGCACTGACAGAATTGTAGATAAAGTTCCACGGAACTAAAACTTTATTTTGAATCAGAAAATATTTAAACAGAAATCGAGGGAACACCATTGCAACTATAATAAAATACCAGTTCTTAAGGCGGATTCACACTACGAATATTTGAACTAGCGTAAGCTAGCGTTTGAAAAGTCAGAAAAAGAAATAAAAAGCTGGGCGACTGTGGACGCTCCTTGGCATTCTCGAACTTTGGAGTGTATGTTCAACACTGCAGCGTGGATTCGATGTTCGTCAAAGGAACTCCATTTTGGCAGGCTCTGCACAACTTAATCCGCTCAGGAACGTTTACAAAAACGTTTTCACAATTTTCACCGACGTTTATATGAAAACGTCGGCAACCATACAGGGAAATGGTCATAATAAAGCCAACACTAGAATTTGTTTTTTATTATCCATGCGACAAGCTTGGTTATAAGTCGAAAGATCAGAGATGGATATATAAATGATAACATATATATTATGTTACTTGTGAATAAAAATTGACATTATAAATTATATCAGATCTGTCATATTACCTGCTATAGGGGACAGTTTTTTCAATCATTCTGGTGGTCCTGGTCAAATAGTTCAGGTTTAGGACGCATATTAAATAATCGATGTGGTAATGGATATTATTTGTATATATATATATATATATATATATATATATATATATATATATATATATATATAGATACATATATATATATATGTTATTGTATGGTGCGATCATGAAAATGGAACAAAGAAAAATGAGAATCGCGAAAAAATGATGCCGCGAGTACTAAGCCAATCATAGTGTATATATATATATATATATATATATATATATATATATATATATATATATATATATATATATTCATAGTAAAACCTCGCTTAACGACTACCACCGTTTGGCGACCACCTCAAAACAACGACCACTTTTTACTGGTCTAGATTCTTTTTCGCTCTTTATATACGACCTCACTTAGACGACCACCTCGCAGTGCGACCTATAGTGGTCTTTAATTCATGTCTTTACTATATATATATATATATATATATATATATATATATATATATATATATCTGTGTGTGTTCAAACAGAACGCATTCAAAATGGGGCGGAGAAAGGGAGAAAGACGATACTTAGCTCTCCCTCTCAACTGCCTTCATCGACTCTTCAGGGGTTTCAATACTCAGCAGTCTGCCCTGTCCTCTGTGTTTGCACAATTTTACAGCCTGTACCCACGTGGAAAACGATATGCCGAGGTACGTAGCAAGTCGCCTCAGCACGATGCGTCACCGATGACATGTAGAAGGCATACATTCTTTTACATTGATCTTAATGAAGTGTACATCAAATGGAATGAGTAAATTCATCTATATTTGTAGCTAATGTGTAGTTACTAAAAACTGTTTACGATATTCAAGTTACGAGAACAAAACTTAAAAAGTAGTTTACTCACCCAACTTCAGTAGAAAACTAGCAAACAACTTCTATGGATTGCAAGCCTCCGCCTTGTCGGGCCCATATTGTTCAATCCTCCAAAAACCGTATTTATATTCACTAATTCGGCCCAAATTCATAAGGTCCAATCGTGCATAAGTGACTGAAAATCTCTGGATATTCGTCGATGACATTCCTGAATCCGAATTATGAACCGGGTCCACACCAAAACCTACACAATTCTTCCTTAGCAAATTAAAGAAAAAATGCGCTGAAAATTTCATGAGATTCCGTTCAAGATTGTGTGCGATATATTGTTAACAAACACACATTCAAACACACACACACACGAACGGGGATGAACATACCCTCCTTGCGGAGGCAACAAATCCGTCGAAATATTGACCTGTTTGTCTTAAGTCCTCAGAACTGTAGAACAAGCAAGTGTGAACATTGTACCCCTGACATGTTCTAATTATGCTATTTACTATGGTAAATGAAAGCTTTGGGTCTTCTTATACTGGTTGATTTAAACTAGATTTCAAATACTTCAACTAATTACAGGTTTTTGAAATAAAATCATATATATTCCAGGATATCAATTACGTTCTTCTCATTAAGCATAGGCAAAATAAAAAAAAATACCGTTACCCTTTTTCAGCATATGTTTACACCTCAAGAATTTGATAATGGATTTTACCATCTTTGGTTAAAACATTAAAATTAATAAAACGAACACGCATTTTGAATTTAAAAAATAATCAGATTTGGGAAATCCATTAGATTTGAAATAGCAAATTACTTTGAAATACCAAATTAATGTATAGAGCTCATTAAGCTTACAGGTATGTCAAATGGTCAAAGATAATCTGTTTATAGAACATTAGGAAAAACTAAAAGAATGTATTAATGATATAAACGTTTTAACACGGGTGAGACAGCTCTATGGATTTAAGTATGAATGATACGTACTGCATTTGTCCTCTGATGTGCTGACATTCGAGGTCTCGGTTGAACTCAACGTCACTGGAGTAGTTGATTGGACAGAAGGAAATTGATCCCTGACTCGGTTGTATGTCACCTTGAATTTGCTATTTGGTAGGCTTACAAAACAATTTTCACAGAAAGCATTGTAAACCAGTTCTATTGATATTTTTACTGGCCCAGTGCCGTTTTTCTTGGAAAGCTGCAAATGTGGGTCTTGTCCAAAGGTCTCGTGTAACATCAGACAAGCTAAATAAATAAAACGTGTTATATATATTCTGTATTCAAATATCTTTCATTTATAACCTTTTGTATTGTTCATTTGAAATAATTTCATTTTGTTTTTCAAATTAATTTTAAAAAATTGCGTTGTCATGTCTAATTGACATATGTTCAGTCTACATTGAAAGAGTTATATCAATGGGATGGTATAGTTTAGTATGACTTATTTAACACCCGAACTATCTATTTGAGATATATTCAAAATTATATATCTTAATCTTTATTGATATTTCAAAATCATTGAAACATTTGTAAAAAAATTCTGAAAATGCTAAAAACTGGTTGATCTCAAATATAAAATTAGCAAAAATGTTATCTCACCTATGGCAGGCACAACAGTAGATAGAGGTGTCTGCATTTTGATATACTGAAATATTCGAAATAAGTATGTTTAAATTGTACCACAAGGTTTCTACCTGTTGTTCTGAATCGTGGCTACTGGTTAACCTTAAAGCTGGTACCCTGCATGTCTGACAGTTGCTGTTTGGTTCATAAATGTTCATCTATGGCATGTATATTATATTTCTAGGAATTCGTCGCTTGTCTTTTTCATGAAACAAATCCATTATTTTTTCATGAAGTCCTTGGTAATGTTGCTAAACAACTGGAGGTAATCTTTATTTGTCTTGGCAAGCAGGCAAAATTACACGTATTGTTGCTCGAACATTAAAAGATAATATACATATTTTTTTAATTCTTAGAGTCCGCAGAACAATATTTTGTGTGTGTGGCCTCACCTTAGGTTGTTGGGATCATAATGGATCTAATTGAATACAGCAAAGAAGCAAATAGGACAAGTCATTCTATATCAAGTCTATTATTTCACATCTGACGACCAGCTTTGATATTTAATAATAAAACATGCTACGTACCTTGAATATCTACCCCTAGATGGCCTTTTACTTTTATTTTCATGATTTATATTATTATTTGTTATCATCAGCATATTATACTTGTCTTTAGTATTAAATGCATACAAAGTCATGCTTGTCAAAAGAACAAACACACTAAGGTTTTGACAGCTCTGAATATAAAAAGAACAGTCAATTTCAGTAAGCTCGCATTCTGGATCACATCAATTATAATCATTAGAATCGAATAAAAGACATTTTAGGAAATGTCATTTTACATGACTGCATCATTCCAAGATATATTTCTAATCAAACGTTCGTGCTGCTGGATTGGGATTAAAAAGCACCTCTAAACTATATTTAATACCCATGTCTCAATGTGATAGCAATTATTACTTCTTTAATAGTGTATTATAATATAAAAATCTAATTTAATATAGGTTTATTATTATATATATTTGGATCATTTGCCGTATAAGTTCTTTGTCATGATTTTTTGACCTGTCTCGTTAATAATATAATAATATTTGTAAGCTTTACAAAGAGACTGTTTTAAATCAAAAATAGTCTGAGGGAAATACAAGATCTTATACCTAGTGGGTCCAAGACGATTCCTGTTAGTTTGAAGCAGAAAGATTTACTTACAATAAGAAACTGCTGGTACATCAGTCAATATTATATTTACATTAACATTTGGAATAATATGGTTTTGTCTCACGCTATTAGTTCATTTTGACTACTTAAAAAAGCAAATAATTCCCGGCATGTGGGCTTACTATCTCCGATTCACCTGTATCATACATGGTTATGATGATTCTGTATGCGAGTAAACACAGTCCACAGTCCACCTGTTTACCGCAGGTAAAAGTTCCGAATAAAGAATTTTAATACATAGTTGATCTCTGACTCAAATACCAAATAACAGAAATTCCAAAGATAATGATGGCCTTTGCGGATTCTAACTCTATCTGGGGACGATACTTCAAACAGATGCAAAAAAATATAAAGAAGCGAGGGTGTATATTTGTTAAAAAAAAGTATCAAACCAGAGCAAAACGTGCAATAATATCAGTATCATGTACAAAATACATCGAAATCGGTTCCAAATAATTGTTTTTATGATAATATTGTTAATACGAATGGGGTAATAACAAGATCATTGTTATTTACGGTAACTACCGCCTTTGCTTCTCAGCGCCATCTAGTATACAAACGTTGAACGATTTCGAAGTTTAAGATACGTATCTTTTCATAAAAATGTTAGCTTCAATCATATTTCTGGGAAAGGTATGGTATTCTCGTTGGCGCTCCCCTCAAATGTATAAAATATACAAAGGAATTATCCAGTGTTAGTGTCTTACTCAAACGTTATAAGTTTCACTAAATGAATACAAGATGGCTGAAATATGCAATAGCGGTTTACCGTAATTAATAATGAAGAACAATCCTGAGGTACCCCATTATAATAATAAAACTGTCGATGACTCTTCCATTCAATGGAGGTGCTGCATACGAATTCTCAAATCTACCATGGCCGGCTTCTGCGCTCCATTGGAAAAGCACAGGGCTTAACGCCTGGTTATCTTCAGTTCAAATGTTTGCCAAGGAGCGGTGTACTTTCACCGGCCCCCAACCGAGAGTCTCATCACTCACGTAATGACGGCAACGGGCGTCTTAACCACCCAGGACACACAGGTACGTTATATCGATCCTGGTTGAAGATTGAATAATCATGTAATATCGCCCTTTCATGTAGTCCAAACCCGAAATGGAATTCCGCAGGTATATATAGGCCTACATACTTGCTGAAGTAGCATTGAAAAATCGAGACGGATACCTACACTAAAATTTCCAGAAATGAACTTTTTCAAAAGTTTTTATTCTTTGGTAGAGGTAACCGCTTCCATTTTTATTGCTAACTTAACTACGTATATGTACATCTGCAGAATTCCATTCCAGTTTCGGACTAACACGCTTTCTCACATTTAATATCCTGGCGTCAACCAGGCCCGATTACTGCTGCACCTGCGGTCCCTGGGTGCGTAATCGTCACCATTGCTGGGCAATACCACCGAGGAACCCTCGAAAGGCGCACTCGTTTGTGAGTGAAACTCGACTGTAGGCCACGGCTATCCAAATAAGCCTGCAAAGCGCTCATCCTGGGTGGGGGTTGAAAAATTTTGGGCCTTTGCTTTGTGTCCTGTGCTCTACCCCTGAGCCACAGAAGCCGTTCATGAATGAATTTTGTATTACAGCGTTATACCACAGGACAGTCTGAGAAAAACATGATTCGATGGAAAAAGCTGGATTCTAAAATCTTTTAAAACTTATATCCCTATTATATCACATACCAGAAAAATAAAAAGTGTAAACATAAGATAAATCAGTATCGCGTAATATCTTACAAGTCATATGATACCCTGAGAGTAATATATACGATACCACTTTTTTAATTACTTAAACGTTTGTGTAAGCCATTAAAATATATTTTTTCCTTTCAATTTACATTTGTTGAAAACAAAATTTTTATTGAATGATTGAATTATGGATATCAGTTCTTTGAAATATACAGGTATATTAAGTATAACGAATCTCTGGGTAATGTGACCACCAGGCCATTACAGAATACGGGCTGATGGTACGGGCAGCTTTCCGACCAAACTGACAAATGAACCTGCCTAAAATGTGCACCCTTTGGGGTACGTGTTGCTGACGTGGAGGAGCATCGGTCGATCGGCTGGTTAGCGCGGGTGCCGGGCTCAGAGTGGTGATGCGATCTTCGTACGCTTCATTAATTCCTTAAGGAATAAATATGATCAAAGATCAAATAAATATATCTTTGTACTATATTTCCCTGAAGACGTTTGTCATTGAACTATTCATGTGCATTCACGCTGTTATCCGCTATAAAAACTCCTTAAATAACTTGAATTCGTTCCGCATTGTCCCGCATCCTCTGTCAGTCTACGTTTGTGACCGGATAGAAAGACCTTCGCAATTTTTATCCGGGGGTTAATTGCGTACATATATTTCACGCTTATATTTCAACATTCAATATCTCTTTGGTCTCTAGTGGGTATGTTTGTTAAATGTTTTAATTTGAATAGGAATTCCCTAATGAGTATTTTTAAAACTTTTCTACCCCATATCGAACCTTTACCTTGCTGACTCGCGATATTTATATATATTTACAAGGTTTCATATTTTCTCCTATGTTTAGAAGATTTTAACTGTTAATTTTGGGAGAGTCGCTCAAATTATGAAAATTTGGTGCTTGTCGGTTGACTTACATAGCAAACGGTTATCTGATTGGTTGCTCGCAATTGTTCTGCTCATGTTATTCATTTAATGAATATTCTATTAAGGTTCAATATGGTTCATGGTTAGGTCAGCTATCTTCTTAAGCCCTAAGTTATGAATGCCTTAGACGGATAGTTATCATGTTAGCAGTTCAATACTGATACAGCCTTTTCATAAAATGTTACCTTAAATCATATATTATTTCACAATATCGCCGTATTCCAGTGGGGTTTCCTTAAATGTATGCAAAGGAGCCGTTTAAATCAGGTCACATTGGGAAGGGTTTATAGCTAGTTACGACAATCCAAGAACTGGCCATGCTTGCGCATTTTAGGGAAATACTACATATAGCTTGGAGACAGACAATTGTTTGATCAAACTTTTGTACGGGATGGAGAAAAATGAGAGACAATTATGCGGTAACATACTATACTACAACAACAATACACAATCTACTGAGTTATAGATTAGAGAGGTTCTAAGATAAAGGCCCTGTGCTTATTTCCTGTACTATTATCATCAGTATTTGTATGTCTTATTTGTGATAAAGGCCCCCTTTAAAAAATTAAAAATGAGCAAAATGTGTGCGATGTCCGTTAAACCAAACTATTTTTTTACAGTAGTACACAAGGAAAACCGATCTCGTTCACTGAATAATTATTTCCCCTTCCCTTACACGGCTGAAAATTTTATTAATATGCGTGATTTGTCAGAAACTATGGGGACGGTAGTAATTATTTTTCTACCACATTGTTACCAAAGCATAACACCAAACAACATGCTTTATTAAGCATGATTCATTTCGTAATTTGTTCCGCAGAAGGCGACACTGAGACACAGGCAGGTGTGTATGTTGAGGGATTTATCAAATTTTTCATTTTACCGAGACAGAGAACTTAGACGTAGCCATAGCTTCTAAGATAGAGAACATTTAAGGAGTTGATACTGGTTAATCAAATGGTTAAAATAGACAAGTGAAGATATCCAGTGACGCCATACGAAATCATAGATAGTTCCGAAGGTAGGAAGGAAAATCACATTATGCTTTTTTGAATATGAGTATAACATTCAACAGGTAAAGCCGCTATAGATAAAATATAAGGAAACATCTATTTGCGATATATGACTGGGAGGTGAATAAAAACCCATGCTGACGGTTTGATAACTATATGAAAGGGCAATCATAATGAATATATAACTTTCGCTATTTTGAATGAAGCCATTATCAAACAAGCCTGGATTCCGACCACAATTCGAACGTCTATAAACTAATTTTACGTTTTCGGTGAAAGTAAGAATAACTGCCAGATATAATAGTAACACTGAACATCATGATGGCGGGTTTGTACGTAAGTGCTGGTATCAAGGTAAAATGGTATACCTTCATGAAACATATATATATATATATATATATATATATATATATATATATATATATATATATATATATATTTATTGGTACGAAACCTAATATCAACAGACCACGTTTGTGTGATGAACATAAATTTTGTAATGGAGATTTGATTCCGAATACAATTCAAAAGTATTTAAACCTATTTTATGTTTTCGGTGAAAGTAGTTATAACTGGCAAATATAATAGTATATATAATATATATATATATATATATATATATATATATATATATATATATATATTGTTACGGAACCTAATATCAACAGACCACGTATGCGTGATGAACATAAATTTTGTAATGGGGATAAAAAATTAGATTCTGTAACACTAGGCAGCGTGAAATGTCTAGGGGAAAGAATAAATATGTCTGTGTTTTTTTATGACAAATAACTATAATTTATTCTTAAACAACCCTCACATTACAATACACAAAATCAATACAATTTTACAGTACAGCAACAGTACAACAGCAAATCAATATAATCACACAGCTTAATAAACAAAGTGCATGCACAGTACCTGGATACCACCACTGTCACAACGACAAGTCCTTTAAAACGTATAAACCAGTAGAACAGTTCACGCAAATCTTCTCAGAGAATAATGTAATCACAAAATCATTCTACTGTCATCCGAAGTGAAATCCTGGCAGTGATCCGAAATGCAAAATGAAGACTATATAAAATCCATCACAAATTTAGAAGAAAAGCTGTAACTGCCGCAATTTTAGGAAAAGGTCCACTCTTCTGTGTCCGCTGAAATATTCTCTCACCTCTCTCCCGGCTCTAAAACACAGCCCCCTATTTATAACTTCTCAACCCAATCCGAGAACTTTCCACTTCCCAAACATTCCAAAGATTCTAATATAATACACACGCGTTACAGGAAACATCTAGAACTAGAACTCTGTGTTTGTACATGTCATGTTTCACACGTGGGCCGACCCGGCTCGGCCAGGCGAGAAAGCCCCAACTAGCATGAGCGCTGCGTACACGTCAGAACCCACGCGTGGGGCGGGCTATGCCGTCACAGCAACAGACAACGCTAGCGCTGAACAGACACACTGCTGCATACAACAAAAGAGACATCTATAACAATTTATATATATATATATATATATTTGTATATATATTATATTATATTTGTTATGTTTGTTAGATAATACGAGCTTACGTATGGCCAGGCATTTGTTTTATTATTTGTTAACAATATTATGAGACAAGTTATCAAAGCAAGTTATCAAAGTACAGGTCCTTCAGCTCCCAAGTCCAACCAACAGGCCGTGTTATACATCTTTCAAATGTCTAGACTGCAGTGCGAAACTGTAATCGACCTTTTCCCACAAGAGCGACAACTACCGTCGAAGACTGATACTAAATGTACGAGCTAGCTATGTTGACTTTAAAGGTCATATTTTACCATACCTCAAAGGATAACAGTAACAGAAATAACCTTCTCTTTCACAGCTAAGTTATATAAGCCAATGTTCACATTCAAATATTATATGAACGACGTGAACGCATCGGCGAAAATGTGTTTTATTCCATTATAAAGGTAACGATAAGTTCGGATGAAGTAATTTTACTTACAGTTCAGGATATACACCGAATAGCCACGTATCTGCTGTATATAACCTCTGCTCGTTGTTCATTTTCAGGTAGAAATTAAGTTGAGAACAGATGGGCTGTTAATATTAAAATACATCCCTGAACTTTGGAATAACGAAAAAAAAGTTTGTTTACGTCAACTCTCAGAGCAAAGGAAATTATATGATTATTGAGCAAACATTAGCTATTGATCACTACTAGATTACAAACAAAAGTATTACGTTCAACAAGGAGGTATCATTTTCTTCAGTGGTACAGTGAATACATATATTATTTCACAGGAGAATTTAATGAGAATAACATTACAAACATTGAACTCAGTACTCATCTGATATATTCTAAACTGACTTTAACTCGAATTTAAACAATTTACGAATAAAAAAATGGCTTTCTGAACATAATCTGCATTATTTTGATGAGCAATGTATTATTCCTTGGGGCAGCTAAACATCACAATTTAAGAATGCATACACATTTCAGGATGTATAACTTTTCGAATATCTTACCCCTGGTGGCTAATTAGATCTGTCCAAGCATTTTCATATGATGTTCTCAACCTGTAGCCTTTTGGGAATAAACATGTTATGCTGTTTTAGGTATGGATATATTTAATTATCATTCCAATGTATATAGTTTATTTTACAATTTATCTAGAAAATGAACTAAGCTAAAATATACATCTAGCAGATATGGAGTCCAGACATATGACATTTCGAATGTAGGGTATGGCACTTTGTGATGTTAGATAATTTCCTTGCATATACACAAACTTCAAATTCAAAGTTGATAACACGCAAATTTATTTGTAACTTTGTAACCATTCAAGATAGAGGAGTTGTAAGGTTATCATTGCTAATAAGGGGAGTTCTGAGTTAATCCAAACTCATTTTTATTACAGCTGTGCATAATTGTTAAATAATGGCTCAACCAGTAACCTAACAGTAGCATTGTGTCAGACTACTCTACGGATAACTGTACAATTTTAGTTAATATAAAAACATTTAACCATCCATCTGGATCTGGTTTTGTTTCGTTGTTTTATAGACAGTAATTATATTGTTTGTGTAGCTCCCTGTAATTGCATACTTCACATTATCTGTAAACATTAAGTCCGTGTGATGACTGTTACATTCAGCTCATACATATTAGACACATGGTTTTATCTTGGCATAATGCTACAAAATATGACTAAATCCGCATATTTGTGCTTCAAGCTTAGACCAGGATGGCCCTCACATTGTTCTGTTTTAAATTACTCTGGTACAATCAAACCTAATACTGTAGTCATTAATAACTACGCTTAACACTCGAGGAAATCATGCAGCTATGGCTCGGCAGCTGAGGAAAGCAATGCTGGGGCTGTTCTGGGTTCAGAGTCAATTTGTATATTTGCTGGCTCTGGCAACTGATCTAGGTATTTTCAGAACAGCATCAACACCAAATGGTTTAATGGAAGGTAACTATGGAAACAACATCCTCATATCTATTTTAATTATGATGTGTATCTTGGTATTGACGGTGATTATGTATTTGTCACACTCACATGTGTTATGTGTATTAAATTATCAATTCAACTTAATCAATATTTTTGTATTAACAATGAAACAATAGACAGGATATTCCGTGTATGTGATCCAGATATCAGGTTTACTGTACGTTACTATTGTGTTCCAACCATCGCTATCTTCAAAATATGTAACCGGACAACAAAACTCAATGCAAAGGAAGGATTCATATTAAGTTATGACTACCCACGGACTGGAAACCAAGACGTTTACACATGCGCAGCTGACATCTAATCTGATACAAAACTGGAGATAGAAATATTGGACTGCGAAGCAGAAAAATTAGAAGGACTGGACTGCTATGGAGAGCATATTTTTAAGGAGAGTGGATCATTTGCGATTTTTATGAGATGGCGCAGTATAAACAGAGAGGGGGCTTGTTGATCTACTACAAGTGTATTTCTACATCATTTTTTTATCAACATAATAATTACGTTACTATATTTCCTTTGATCAGACTTTTATATTCCCATGTCACTATTAATCATGTCTGCAGTAAATAGACGCCATTCCTGCTCAGAGGCTCTGTATCAGAGGAGTTCTTCTGTTTGCCTGAAAGCTTTTTGTTTGTTACTCTAATCTGTAAATGAATAGGTCAAATTGCTATAAGATTATTGTATCGATTCGCTTGTGTTGACAAAATAGCTCAACTTAGTTCCTCTATTTTAATTCCTGCTCTTTTCACAATATATAATCCAAGTTTTACACCTGTTCTCCCAGACTGGCCCGGAATATCCGAGCTGTGTCCACTATGATTAAAGCCGATAACTGCTTAGTAAATGCGCCACAAACGCAATAGTGGTGATATGTGGGAAAGCTATCACTCCGATCGTAATAACGGCCTATCGCAAACCTGCTTTCGCTGTAAAGCGCCTTCCTGTCCGCCTCTTAATGTAACCTATACCAATCTGAAAAACCATTTTCCAATTGTGAACAAACAACAAATATGGTTGGAATATTTAAGTCAAAGGACGTAATACCAGCCTATACGAGGTCGAATAACTTAGAACAATTTTGTATTCAGCTGAAACAGTTTAAAAGGAAGAGTATTGTAACGTTATCAGATGTTGGTGGTTAACAGGCAAAGGATGAGCCATGATACTGGCGAAACATTGTCTCGAAAGTCAAAATAATAGTTCAGAAGTCCTAAATCCCTCGCTGTTATTTCCCTTAAAATCTTATTGTACTAAACATTTAATGAGAATGTGCTTTCATAAACAGATCCTTAAATACCGAACCTTAATAGAAGCTGCTTTATTCAGACGTCTGGTCATAGCAGAGAAAAACAAAAACCCAGAAAATCAAAAACAAAGGCAAAGGCGTCTGATCAAGGAACTACGGAATCATCATTATAAACTTACCTATATTTAATTAAAGTTACCAAGAACCCTGACAGATATTTAGAATTTAATATATTAAAGCATTAAGTGGTACACAGAGCGGCATACTTTTGTACTTTTAGCCATACTGTTAGACCTTTTTATAACATCTTCAAAAATTACAATATTTCTAAATCAATAAAAACAACTTCTTTAAAACCAAGGTAATATTATAAATATGTTAAACTGTGTTTATCATTATTTAAATCATAAATATTATTTTTCAATTTTTATTAGCTCTGACTGGAAATAACAAAGGAGCCAGTTCTGGACCAGCATCGGTCAGGCTGTCTACTGTTATCATGAATTCATCGTCTAGTTCCACAGATTCTAGTGTTTCTCCAATGACAAGGAAAACTGAGGAAACGGATATTTTTAAACGTCCAAGTAAGCATCCCACAAAGCATATCTTATATATAAGTATTATATATATATATATATATATATATACACATATAATTGGCCCTCAATAGGAAGAACATTTCAAGAGTCCAGGACGCGCAGTAAATTTTTTTGGGGAGTCCCATCTGAATTTAGGGCTTCCAAAATGGAGATGAAATTTTGAAGGGTTTTGTAAAAAAAAATTCGAATTCTATATAATTATCAACTTTTTTGTCATCTTTGCCTCGTGGAACGCAATGGCTGCATATCCTGCGAAGAAGTCTTTGAACTGTTGCCCTTCATGAACAATCAGAATAGGTTTGTTCACTGTGTCGTTGGACAAGGATGAGCAAAATTGTTTGTTTAGTCATTTATGGCATGCAAATCAATGTTCGAAAGTACTGATGCGAGGGGTGAAGACATCAACAGCTCTGCCAAAATAGAGTAGTCCGGCAAAGTTTCTCAAAGGGCTGTGTTTGTCAACAAGCGGCAAATCTCTGATAAAGGTATTCCTTGCAGGGACTTTTAAGCACTGACAGCTGCATGAAATCAGCTTTCATCGTCTCTGGTTTCACCACAGGGAGTAACACTTTACTTACCCATGTGCTTCATTTCCATAGAGCCCGACAATGCTCATCAGACATTCATTAAATTTTGTGTCGTAGGCTTTATTTAGGTACTGTGGGTTCAGAATAGCGTCAATGACATATAATAACTTACTGAATAAATACTGAATCTTTATCAAAACAGGACTTAAGGTTGTTAACCAGCAAATCAAGATCTTTCCTTGATTTCTTTGCGTAGCTCGTTCTGAGGCTCTCAGGGTCGTTGACACAAACGCCCCTGTAATGTTTCTGTTAGATGGCTTTCTGTATATGCCGGAGATTTGGACCATGGTTTTCTTTCATGTGGGTGAAGCACTGAATGGTGCTGTTGATTTATGGAGTCACAGTAGAAATGTCCATACTGTCCGACTGGAAGATTTTACTCACATTTGTTAGCAGTGGACAGTTATCCATGAGAATTCCCATTGTTAAGACTGGGCTGACTTCAGCCTGTGGGTTCTGTGAGGCTGCTTCTATTTCTAGTGCTTTATGGCCGGGTAACACGGCTTCGACACGGCAGCAATTGTCTTAGCTCTGGCGTTTGACACAACGTAGTGAATGCTGTTTAACATGTTTCCTGTCCTGAAGATGGGGACAGCCATTCAGCATTTGCAGATTAAGCATCTCCTGAAACAGGGATAGTTGCTGTTCTTTTTACACTAAAGCGTACAGGGTTTGTAATTGTGCTTCAAGGGATCACCTTGTACAGCTTTTTACACAGCTGCTAAAACAACCTTTTTCAGAACAGTCGCAGCCATATTTTGGCTTGAAATCTCCCCATCGCAATGAAGACATCGTCAGGAATTTTGGTCTTGTGTCGTTTGAATCCACTGTATTGTAAATTGGTACTACCGCTTACACCTTTCCTGCGTCTTTACACCAACCACAAAAGTCCACGACCCGTTCCTTTCTGAACTCTTTTTCTCAGCCATGGAAATTCACGTTGCCACTTGCCTTTTCAGGTCCTGCTTTGATGTCTTGTTTGTGTATCACACTATTGACGGCCTTTGCTTTCTGACAGACTTGGTTCCTTGGCACATGGCTCAATATAGTCTGCTGATTGACTGTCCTAGGTATCGCTGAACTAAAGTAGTACTGACTCGTCAATATTCTCAGTATACGATGGGCCGCTGTCTTTTATTGACTGCTTGCGCTTTGAAGGTGACGAAGAGTTGAACTAAACTTGTCAGTTTCCTCTGTTTACTTGCAAGAGTATCTCGAACTTTGAAACTGCCCAATATTTATACCTACCGAGGCTCTCATTATAACATCTGGATTACGTCAGCAGATATAGAGATGAATGTATAGTCCCATTAATGATCCGCATTTAGCCTGACCATTGAGGCGTGTCAGTACACTTGTAACTATCCACTAATAAGCCTCGTTTTTCGTATATAGAGAGAAACTGTGCAGTTGAATAAATTCGTTAATCGGCAAGAATACTTGAGGATCCTGCTTGACATACGTTTAATATGAAACTGCTATCGATTAAACTCTCGATTTCATAACGTATGCAGATATTCGCTGTGCTGTAGATGAAATAACCCCATGCAATATTCTATTAGTAGCTTTAGTCATGAAAATTACGGCGGTCACATAGAAATTCATTAATGTTTATTGTATATAAATTGTATAAATAATGGCTTTTTTACCAGATGGAACAGATTTTAAAAGCAGGGGATAGGTACATTTGGCAATTTCTAAAATAAATTTCATTATGTACGTTTAACATCGCTTTAATATTAAATCTTTAGTACAATATGCAAAACAATTATCGGTCCCCTGTATTATACTTTTCCTAATATTACGTTAATTGCGTATTACGATCATTAGATAATAATATAAGGTCTGGAATAGGAATTTAATGTATTATATTTGGTTAATTGTCAAATTATATAACTGTTTGCAAATTGGGCTTAGCAGTTTGGCTTGCCCAGGATACGTGTTTGATATAAAATTTTGTTTGATCTGGACAAACTAGTACGCCACTTTGATGTGGTCAGACGAGTAGGCAGGCGATCGTGAGTTAATTATTAGGTCTCGGACCAACTATGATTGCGCTTACGGTCGGACCGGGCGCTGATCTTGCATACAACCGGCTTTGGTAATGATCGCGGGTCAGCGACTGTGACGGAGCCCGCTTTGATCTTGAAGTAGTGCCGCCTGGAACCGCGCGCCCGGTCGGACCCTCAGGGTTGATAGCCACGGGTCCTAGCCCTGATATATATATACATGCACTATGAAACAGTGAATCATATACGACGTTACTTTGTGAGTGTTCATTTCATGTTGCAGGCTAAGTGATAAGGCTCAATTAGAAATATCATTTTGTGTAATCTGTGAATAAATATAAAAATATATCCGTCATCAGGGATGTCACACTGAAATGAAAAGCCCATTAACAAGCCCAGTAAGTCACCTGAATCATGGGAAAAAATCATTATTCTGCCAAAAAAAAAATCAATGGCAAATTTGCTGTTTATTTTTAAGTCATAAGGATTAGACTATCCATGTTTTCCAGGATACTGTGCTATTAAATAGGCAAAATCTTAATTTGTACACTATAATTTAAAATATATATTATTTTTTTTTCCTTTAAATTCATA
This sequence comes from Sipunculus nudus, assembly GCA_026874595.1. Taxonomy (NCBI): domain Eukaryota; kingdom Metazoa; phylum Annelida; class Sipuncula; order Golfingiida; family Sipunculidae; genus Sipunculus; species Sipunculus nudus. The sequence continues at coordinate 87,642,602 of CM049307.1, forward strand.
TCATAAATTTAGTTTTTACAGTTAAACATGAGTGAGAGAAATTCAGACATTTTCAAGTTGTATTTCGGGTCTCTCCATTTCAGATTATGACAATATCACAGGAGGGATCACCACAAATACAACCTTTGGTAAGGATTATCGTAAGTTTAATTATTATTATTTCTTGTTTCACTAGCATGACTTGCATGAACTTGTTCTACTATCGGGTAATGCATTTTATTGCTCCTATAAAGTATTAGTATTACATAAATCCGGTTGAGAGTAGTTTACACATAAACCCTCGACCCCATCTCCAAATACCCTCTTTACACAAAGAGTTTTCGGATAATATGATCCTTTACCAATATGTCTTAACTAGCTGATAAACCGGTATTCCGGTTTTTTTTACCGGGGTTGGGGCGATGTTTTAGCTTAGATGAGGAATGTTGGATCATTTTGTTATTCTAATATATATATATATATATATATATATATATATATATAAATATATATATAAATATATATATATATTCAGTGCGATACTATATCAGTAAGATATGTACAAATATTTTATACATTTATTTTCTTGCCCTGTGCTCCTAGCGAAAATTTCATACATCGGTATGTTTACCTTGAAGACCTGGTCAGTGACGATGTTAACATTTGCTAACCGGAATATACGCGGGGCATTCAGATGATCTTTAACTAATGGTTGTTATTGTGAGAAGTATAATGAAAAGGTTGATGTGAGGAAGACATGAAAAATGATTTAAATTTTCGTTTTAAGGCAAGGAAGCTGTTCCTGAAGAAAGAATAGGAAATACGTGTACGTCGTTTGTAGTAGAAGGGAGTCCAGGGGGTCCGTACCCCCTTATCAGGGGCATCTCCCTTTTTTATCGTTTTGGACCAAATTTTGAGGCCTGGATAATACATCTCCCCAACCCCAGCCCCCACCCCATCCCCTCCCCACCCAACCACCACTCCCGCCCCTTTTCCGGACCTGGGCACCTTGTATAAGGTTTTGTCATCAATCCTCCTAGGTTAAATCCCTCCCTTTCGCGAGAGTCAGGTGTTTTTTACATTTGCACGTGACCCAGAGACTGGGTCAAATGTCAGGCCAAACAAGTCAATGACATTAGGGGTTATCCATATGCACAATAGTTCTTAATTCTGGATAGGACCACTCAGGCATTACGGCCTTTTTCAAAAGCAGATCAGCTGTTTTCGGCGGTTAACTCCAGACAATTCATAAAACACGTACAAATGCATCAAAATGCTGTATGCATCAACAATATTTTATTCTTATATCAGCGAAGTCACTGCGGGAACAATCATCTTCAAATTAGGTATGACACAGTGTCATACGCAACGTGGTATCAGAGATCAGTTCGAACAAAGGTGGACCGAATTCTTTAGTATTAGATGATAAAGGTATTTGTATTAAACAGCAATATTTTTTGTAAGGCTATTTTCAGTTAATGGACAATCAGTGATTGTTAATGTTATAATTGGGAAACTATAATATACCTATCAGCATTAAAGATAATATACAGATGACAGGTATCTTGATCAGGTCTCTTTAGCACATCATCGTGGTAGAAGAGACTTTAATTATTATTCACGCGTCAAAGCATTGTGCGGAACGTAAAAAAAACAGTTCACAAACAATAATCTGAATGTGCCCAATATTTAAATGACCTTTAGAAATCCATTAAGAATGTGTGATGGTTGCGTTTGCTGATTGTTTGTGATGTTGTTTGAAATGGCACATATAATATCCAGATGGCAGTGTAACGGAACTCCTGTTCTTCAAAACGTAATTTTTTTATTATATCAAACTGTAATTCCCATTTCTTTTTTGTGTTAAGCCAATGTCGCCAAAAGGTCCATTGTAATGACATGCACATAGCAGGGAAGGATATATTTTTAAATGATTTCTCTACAATATCCATGCTGACAGCATATGTGACTCGTTTATTTTCCGTCTTGTCTGTGATATATACCCGATGGCTTACTTTATATCAACACCAGATGAGTCTCTGTTACCACTAAAAGGGGCTCTTTACGCTTTTGGCATTTAACAAGTAATAAAATGATTCATTTTGCAGCTGTCTCCAATGAAAGTACAAGTACAAAGAGTTCTAGTACTTCAAGAAACACGCACATTATTCTTTCTACGAATTGGATAACACGTGAGACCCGCACTGTGTTAACATCTCCTGGTAAGGAAGGGGTGTCTCATGGAAGTTTTCTGTGTTTTCGAATTAAGTCATAGTAATTTCTACGTGGCATTGATAATCCCGGAAATAATTATGAAATATTATTTTTCACCGATGCAGCTGTGTCTCACGTCATCTCAAGTGCAGAATTTTTTAACACTTCATCTGGCGTATTTGGTTTCTCCTCAGCTGTGTCTGACAGTGGAACAGCGGGTCCAACTGTTGGTAAAACCGTTGGTAAAAGATTTATGAAAGGTTGATGTCACACAATAAAGGTTTTCGATTTGCTTCTGCTTTGTTTGCAGCATTTAAACTTTTTAATGTTTCCCGATGAAGGATATTGAGTTTTTTTAAAAATAATCATATCAATATTTCTCTGCAACTAAACAATTATGAGCACGTTACTTCTAACTCTCAATAGAAGAAAACTCTCAAAGTATATCCTTTAAAAATGTGATTAAAAAAACGGTCGAAATTTAATTATATATTTTCTTAATTATATATGTTATGACTAAAGCACCCTTGAACTCATTATATAGGCCATGTGTACATGGACAGAACAAAAATTGTTTCCAGCAACCATATTTAATACTTATGAATGAATTCCTAAATTGAATTTTCTTATTACACCACATTGTTCTAGCTGTGCCATTTCTCTGACCACTGCGGGTAGGATCGTTTAAACTCTCGATTTCATAACGTATGCCGTTATTCGCTGTGGTTAATGTAAAATAAACCCATGCAGTATTCTATTAGTTGCTTTTGTCATGAATAGTACGGCGGTCACATAGAAATTCATTAATGCATATTATATATATATTGAATAAATATTGAATTATATATATATATATATATATATATATATATATATATATATATATATATATAAACTAAGAAACAGTGAAGAATATACGACGTTACTTTGTGAGTGTTCATATCATGTTGCAGGGTAAGTGATTAGTCTCAAATAGGAATATGATTTTGTGTAATCTGTTTGATTACATATAAAGATATTTCCGTCGTCAGGGATATCATCACTGAATTGAAAATTTCCAATCATCAAGCCCAGAAAATCACCTGTATCATGTTAAATATGACTCATTGTTCTGTCAACAAAATAGCAAATTGGCTGTTGATTTATTAAGTCATAAGGATTAGAACTTCCATGTTTTCCGGGATAATGTGCTATTAAAAAGGCTTAATTTTTATCAAAACACTATATTTTTAAATACAGTTTTTATGTTTTCCATTTACCTTATATGAAAAATTTAGTTTTTTTACAGTTAAACATGAGTGAGAGGAATTAAAACATTTCAAGTTAAATTTCATGTCTCTCCATTTCAGATTACGACTCTATCACAGGAGAGATCACCGCAAATACAACCTTTGGAAAGGATGTTCGTAGGTTTAATTATTATTATTTCTTGTTTCACCTGTATGACTTGCATGAACTTGTTCTTCTAACGGGTATTGAATCTTATTGATCCTATAAAGAATTGATATTAGATAAAACCGGATGAGACTAGGTTACAAATAAACCTCTGCCCCATCACCACATACACTCTTTACACAAAGGGTTTTCGGATAATGTGATCCGTTTCAAATATGTCTTAAGTAGCTGACAAACCGATATTCCGGACGTTTTTACCGGGATTTGGGAGGTTTTTACTGAGATGAGGAATGTTGGCTCCTGTTTATTAATTATAAAATTTAAAAAATATAATATTGATTTTCACTGGGATACTACCTCAATAAGATATGTACAAATTTTTTTTTTTTACATTTATTTTGTTGCGCTGTGCTTCTGGCAAGAAATTTATACATCGGTATGTTAAACTTGATGACCTGGTCAATGATGATATTAATATTTGCTTACCGGAATATACACGAGGCATTCAGATTTGCAATGCTTCTTCACTGGCTAGTATTGTGTGAAGTGTAATGAAAAGCTAATGCGAGGAAGTCATGAAAGGTGATTTAAATGTACGTTTTAAGGCAAAGGAATGATCCCGAAGAAAGAACCGGAAATACGCATACCTCGTTAGTAGTATAAGCGGACCCAAGGCAGTCCAGGGGGTGCGTACCCCCTTTTCAGCCGCACCTATGTTTTTTTCAATCGTTTTGGACCAATGTTTCAGGGCTGGACAATAAACCTCTCCCAGCCACACCACCCCGCCACCACCCCTGCCCGTTTCCCGGACCAGGGCACCTCATATTAGGTTTTGTCATCAACTCTCCTGGGTTGAACCCCTTCTTTTCGTAAAGCTAGAATCAAGTGTTTTTCACATTTGTACGTTGGCCATAGTCTGGGTCAAATGTCAGGCCAAACATCTTAATCCGTCACTGACAACAGGGTTTATTTACATGCACAATAGTTCTAAATCCTGGAGGCGACCACACAGGCATTCCAGCCTTTGTCAAAAAGCAGTTCGGCTGTTCTGGGTTGTTAACCACACGCACTTTATGAAACAGGTACAATTGCCTCAAAATTATGTGTACATCTAAAATTATTTATTCTCATATCAGCGAAGTTACTGCGGGAACAATAGCCTTTCAGATGAAGTATGACACAGTGTCATACGTAACGTGGTATCAAAGAACATTTGGAACAAAGGTGGACCGAATTCCTAAAGTATTAGATAATTGAAGATATTTGCATAAAATGATAATATTTTTGTAAGGCTATTTACAGTTAATGGACAATCAGTGTTTGTTAATGTTATTATTGGTAAACTATAATATACCCATCAACATTAAAGATAATATACAGATGACAAGGTATCTTGATCAGGTCTCTTCAGAACATCATCATGGTGGAAGAGACTTTAATTATTTTTCACGCGTCCAAGCTTTGGGCGGAAATTTAAAAAAAAAGTTCATCAAACAACAATCTGAATGTGCTCAAAATAAAAATGACCTTTAGAATTTCATTGAGGATGTGTGATGGTTGCTTTGGCTGATTGTTTGTGATGTTGTTTGAAATGGCACATTGTATATCCAGATGGCATTGTAACGGAATTCCTGTTTTTCAAACGTATAACGTTTTGTTATATCAAACTCTGTCATTTCTTGTTTGTGTTAAGCCAAGGCCGCCTGAAGGTCCATTGTAGTAACACGCCCATAGCAGGGAAAGATATATTGTTAAATAATTTCACGACAATACCAAGCAGACAGCACATGTGACTTGTTTATTTATCCGTCTTGTCTGTGATATATACCCAGTGGCTTACTTTATATCATCACCAGGTGAGTCTCTCTTACTAATACAATGGGGCTCCTTACGTTTTTGGTATTTTACAAGTAATAAAATGATTAATTTTGCAGCTGTTTCAAATGAAAGTACAAGTACAAAGAGTTCTAGTACTTCAAGCAGCAAACACATTTTTCTTTCTACGAATTGGACAACACGTGACACCGCTACTGTGTTAACATCTCCTGGTAAGGAAGAGATGTCTCACGGAAATTTTCTGTGTTTTCGTATTAAGTCATAGTAATTCCTACGTGGCATTGATAAATCTGGAAATAATTTAAACTATCCTTTTTCACTGATGCAGCTGAGTCTGACGTCAGCTCAAGTGAAGGAATTGTTAACACTTCATCTGGCGTATCTGATTTATCCTCAGCTGTGTCTGACAGTGGAACAGCGGGTCCAACTGCTATGTCACACAATAAAGGTTTTCGATTTGCTTCAGCTTTGTTTGCAGCATTTAAATTTTTTAATTTTTCCCGGTGAAGGATATTGAGTTTTTTTCAACAATTACATCAGTATTACTCTTCTACGTTACGTCTAACTCTATATGGAAGAAAACTCTCAAAGTATTCCCTTTAATAATGTGATTAAAAACACGGTCGAAATTTAATTATATATTTTCATATTTATATATGTTATGACTAAAGCACCCTTGAACACATTTTAAAGGCCATGTGTACATGGACGGCACAAGTATTGAACTCCTAAATTGAATTTCCTTATTACACTAAATTGTTCTAGCTGTGCCATTGCTCTGACCACTGCAGGTAGGATCTTTATTGTCCTGATGGTTATCTGCACCGTGCTGATCGCAGCTGTAATCCTTGTTGGAATATTTATTTTGAAGAGGTAAGTTTGTAGGATGTTTGTAAGGTTATTTGTAGAATTGAATCGTTTTACATGACATTATTTTAAAAAGATGAACCATTATTATTTATAAAGGCTACTTCGTCACTAGCCTGCAGATAATGCTAATAGCATAATGCATAGTGCTTGCAAACTAAGTGTGTTTTTATGTTTAATTGTCCACCACATCGATGTTTCTGTGTCACTGTTAAATTTATCTTTTATGTATGTTTTTATATGCCCAATATTAGAAAATGTGAAGGTGGTCGGGTGGTAACCATCACTAAATCAACTGGCCCAGAAGAACCACCTGGCAGTGAAAACAAACATGCCCAAAGAGAAGTAAAAGGGAAGAGAGGGACGACCGATACATCGGTGAAGAAAGACACTGCCTTGACAGAACGTACAGAGATGGTAACGGTAACAACTATGTCACAAAAAGAAAGAACTATATCTGAGGTTTTTCCTAGAGGGGAAGGTAGTGTGGTAACGTACGTTGACATTGATTCAATATTGCATACGTATGACTATCGTCCAATTACTGCTGACAAAGATGACGTTTCACCTTACAGCATCAGTGGGCAACATCCAGCGGCAGAAGAAACAATCAAATTAAGTACTGGAGAGGGAAATTCACTCTATGGCTCAGTGGACAGCAAGAGGAAGAATGGAAACATTTCAAAACAAAAAGGAAAAGGAAATGCCACTTGGGGGAAGGAGGATATCTTCACTAGTGAGTACTGGACACTCGGACCTGGAGAAGAAAATGTTAGGATTACAACAGATGTCATCAGTTTACAGGATGATTATAGATCCAAAGACAAAACTGACGATCTCAGCATACAAAAGGCAGGCGTGTGCAACAGCTTGGCCACGGGACCAAACACAGACTTTGACTACGCTGTGGTACGTAAGAAAAATGCCAAATATCTGGAATTGAAGGATCCGGCCATAGACGGAGACTATGCTGTCTTGAATGAACAAATTGTCAAGGAATTATTCAAAGGTAATGCAGAAGAGTCAAACAGGGATGTCAAATATGGCGTCATGAATAAGAAAAGCGACAATCAAATAAACAAGGACAAAACAAAGCATCCAGACACAGATGGTAACCATGCCTTCCTTAACGAGTACATGTTCAGAGATTCAAGTTCAAGTGAAATTGCGTTGGGTTATACAACGCTGTCTGACTCAGATGGGGATTACGCTGTCCTAGATTAAGGAACATATACATCTTTTTCAGGGTTTTCTAGTGAATTCAGCAAGTTATATTCTTATTTTTACATGTACACATCTTGTATATGCAACTGCATGAGAGCAGTCTTTTCAATTTTAAAGTTTATACTTATTGCATTATTGTAGCTGCTCATAATTAAATCTTACTTTATCCTTTAAACCTCGCTCAAACGACATAAGGTATGTTCATTGACTGACACTTTAGTCAACTGCTACATACAAGAATGAAAGGGTAAAGTCGGTGATAAATAACTTGTAATCATTTATGTGTATTCTTTCAATAACCCTGGAACATAATCTTAAGTAAATAAATACAACATAAATAAATACATTTTGTATGATCAGAAAACGAACTAACTTCAGTCGAAACCAAAGAAAGTCCCTAGTATTCTCAGTCTTCCTAGCAAATATTCTCATGCAAATTGACAAATCCGTGGCAGGTAAGACTAGACTAACGAATAAACACACAACACAACCATAGACAGTAACTAAACCTGTATCTGGGTATGTCAATTAGTGAAAAAACAACTTCAACGGGATGAATAGAAAAAGAAAGAATGGTATGTATCTAGGCTATTTAATAGTTTGATGTAAACAATATGTTTATTTAAAAAACATGAAACTTATGATTGTACATCAATTACTATGTCAGGCTGACTCAGTTAAGTCGGATAGAAAGTGTTATGAAAACAAATAGCGCACGGCCGTTATACGTACCCCCCCCCACACTCACACACACAAATTTCGATGAAACAAATATTACTAGTTTTACGCTGTGTACTGGAAACGGAAGAGTCATCCCGTGTTTGGTGTATAGAAGGTCGTAAACGATTGAATACACTGTGTCCAGCTGAATCGGTTAAAAGACGGGAGGAAAGTGTATTAAAATCGATTACGCATTGTCGTTACAAGCACACTCCGCCGTATATCTATCGAACCAATGTTACCAGTTGTACGTGTTACACATTTAATGGAAGAGCCATCGTGTTCGCGTGAAACAATGTAACCAACTACACAAGATGAAATATAAACGGAACTGCCACATGAAACACCGGGGTTTCGATAGACCGGCTTAGTAAGATTCTTGTTGACAACTGCAATCTCTCGCCGTGTTTTCCCGTAAATTCTATTATGGTGCGTAATTGTGGAGATTGCGCGTGTCCCATATTCCTATGGCATCTAAGGAAATTTTATAAACACAATCCTTGTACCTGCAAGGTTTTTACTTGTATCCCTGAGTAGTGACCGACGGGTTTATTGTTTTGACGTGTTCTTCTTTTTTAGTAGTGTCTGATAAGCCTGATACTGTCTTTTTTTTTATAAACGCCAGCCTTAAATAGAAGCCAGTCTTGTTTAGACGCTGGGTGTAAGCAGCGTCTGAAAAAAAAAACTAAACACCCGGGCGTCTATTCAAGGAAATACGGTAAACAGATATATTTACATGTATCATACACCGTGTAATTTTGACTTGTTTAATCGGGTGGCAATGTATACCTGGCTTAAGGTGACTGGATTATTTACATTTTGCTTTAAAAATGAATGTCATTTTGTGTTGATAATTAATATATCATATTCGTTGCAAGACAATAACAGTTTTAGGACAACAATAAGATGTCATGGGCTACTCTTATTCAGTTGTTTCAGCCGATTTTATAATCTTAAGTCTTATATTGTAGAGTATGCTACTAGTATTAATGATGTGTTAATATGTATTTGCCAAATATATGCCGGCATATTTTTTATGATCATGTTTGTTTCACTGAATTGCACTCTGTTTGTCTGGAGCAGAAACATTTGCTTGTGTATTGACATATATTTTTGCGCCCGTATACCGAGAGCTGTGCTACTAATCACTGTGTTAGTTATGTCCGGGCCATAACAGTCATGTTCCGATGAACAATGCTGACCGAACCTGAGTAGTCACCAGGTAAAATACAAAACGTCAAACATTCTCTCATCTACCGCTGCTGCAGATTTTCCTAAATTTATTGGTCTACACAGCGACTTTTGGCACAAAGTATAAACTTTATCTTCAAACACCGGCTTAAATTTTATCATATAATTCTCGACCGTTTTTTGAAGACACTTTTTTTTGTGGCTTCTAGTATAAAGTCAACTCTGAAGATTGCTGGGACTTATAACTTCGCTGGCAAAGTTTGTCATCCAGGATTAAGCGATTTCCTGCCTTTACTTCAGGAGCAGGTTCCGGCCTATCATCGCCTTCGTCAACGTCCAGTTTCTACGAGCAGTCTCCTGACCGTCATTACATTCGTCGACGTTCACGTTTGTTTGTATCAAGGTTTATATACTGGAATAAATCAGAAACATCCGGTTCGTATTGACTCGTTAACCAACGTAAGGACGCTCTGCTGCTTGTAGAGGACATATAATTATTAATTTTAATGCAGTTGTGAGGCTCAAAATGTTAATTCTGAGGGCGCACCTAGGTAGATTTAAGTTACTGAAGAAAGTGTACGTCAACGTGATAAAGGTCACTTATCAGGCACTTTCCAGTAATTTATTGTGGAAATACCATTGACATTCACTGCAGTGATCGAGGTTAATGCTGATACAGTAAAATTTCAGTATTTATTTAAAAAAAAAATTTTTATACTGAATATGCACATATATATATATCACATATTACAAGCATCAATGGGACTCAGTGCAAGCTACTTACAGCTTACCTTGACTCTCTCCCAAATGTTTCCACTGAAAATATACGGTGAATATTGAGTTAAGGTGAGGTAGGGTGGTATTGATTTTGGAAGAGTGAAGGTAAGTTTTAATTTCTCACTAATAATGGAAGAAATTGTTCATTTATTTAATTTTTAATTTATTAATTGAAAGACAAATATTTAAAATTGTTTTTGTTTCATCTTTGTTTCAGATTCTAGTATATTAAGACTATGAATTTTATGGGAAAATATGGTGGGGAATATTATGTTTTGAACCTTTTTGTGTCTTCTATGTATGAAGATACTGATTCAAAAATTTCTTCATTTCTGGTGTGGCTTGCATAGGGATTTCCACAAAGTTCTTCTACAGGTGTATTTTGGGGGAGATGTTGACTTCTAGAGCTGACATGGAGGTGACACTGCAGTAGTCTCTTTCGAATCCAAATTGGCATTTTGAGTCGTTTGATGTCTTCTATATAAATCATGGTTTATATTACTGCACTATGGTCTTAGCCTTGTGTGGATTATCTGGGCTTTTATCTGTTTTCTTTTTAATTTACTAGTGTATTTCGTAAATTGTAACTGCATCTCTTTTTTTAATACCAGCAGATATTGAATACTTAGAATTTAATTCTGAATGTATTTCTACACATCCCCTTTTTCCTCCACAATATCGTCAAACCCCCTATATCCGCAATTTGTGGAATATGCCGCCGTATGTCGAGCCAAGGATGCTGGTTGTCATCTCCTTCCAGAAGGGAGAAATTTGTTATCGATATGTATTTATATGTGATTTATCATTGATATGTATGTATTAGCACACTCTTGTCCAATACAAGGAAATTATATATAAGGTTAAGGAATGTAAATAATTAATCAAATAAAGGACTACGTTACCTAGCCAGAAACGGTTTTAAGTGACACTCAAATTTTGTAATGTTAATACTATCATTTCTCATCTTATACCTTTCCGCTTTCATTGAGTAATATGGCTACACTCATTTTATTGTATGAACTATAAAGCTTTGACATTCAGTGCGTCCTTTTTCAGTTTTCTTGATTGTGACTTACCTATTTTCCCTGACGTCTTCTGTCTCCTCTGTTCATCTGTGGGATCTTGTTCAAACAGAGAAATGTATGTGTCCTATAATTGTTAAATTCTTAAATCTGCCAGGCCAAACCTTTTCAGAAGTCCATTAATTCCGATACCTTGGAACAACGGCTTTACTCATACGACAGCATTTATCACATGACTGCCGTTTTGTATGCATTCCAGCGCCAAAAATTCAACCTGCAATGATAAAATATAAGATAGGAAAAGTTTTCTTAAAAACTTAAAACCTGTTCTTGTGAAGCCACAGAGATGGCTGTAACCTCTCAGATTAGCAATAATTTAAAAGCAAAAACAAATCCTCCAAAGTGCGCCGGCATCATACACTTTCTTTTTTACTGGTCATTGTTCTTATATTAATGAATTCATAAATATTTGATGAAGTTTTCGTTATGAAGCTTACATCAAAAGCAAACTCAAATCAAATCAAAATGCCAGATACGATTACAATTTCCCATCTCGTGATAGCAAAGGGAAGTTTGGGAGAGTTATTCCGAATGGTCAATTGTGTCAAAGGCCCCACAACAGACCTCTTCCTAAATGCGTTAAATGTGTCACTCTTTATGTAGAACTGTTTCTATAGAATAGTGGCTGATTGAAAAATTCCATTTAGTGAGTTCTCATTCACATTTGCTTCAAGCCGACAGGAAACAACTCTTACCCACTCTTAATAAGTATATAGGGACTTGAGGCTTGTTATTTGAAACTTTCCCCACTTCTGGTCCAATTTCTGGTGTTTATATTTGCTAATTGTGACGAATTTGGGACAGTTTAGGTAAAAGATAAATTATTATGGACTGCTAGAGGCACAATTTAATCTGTACACATCATGAAGCCATGTTAGTATTGAGCTGGTCGGCATGATAAGGATGGTATTTTTTTTTTTGTTTAATTAAGAGTTGTTTCAGAAGTTATAAATGCACTTATTTTCTTGAAAAAAAAAGTGACAATTATTTAATTGATAGTTGTAGCATTGACTCATTCTTGTGGATTAGGGAACCAACATTACTCTGTCAGGGTCTGGTCAAACTCAAGTGTCTCTCAACACTTATAAATTTACATCATTATACATCATTAGACATGATGCAATTTGAGAATGACACTGATTTATTGTCCAGACTGCACCTTCAGACAACATTTATCATGCGAATAGCCCAAGTTCTATTCTGTGTCATAATGCGGGTCAGGTTATAAACATAATTTAGAAATTGGACTGTTTCGAAAGAAGAGCATGATAAGCGACAAATATATCACCCGTGCCAATAATATACTGAATAAATAATGATAAAGATAAAAAATATAAGTTAAACTAGAATAAAGCAGTTTTGACAACGAAATCTGATAATGCATAGAGTACTTAGTCATTTAAAGGAAGAGTCTATGGCATAGACCCTAGTAGAGTAAGCTTTAACACAGACTGGCATTCTTACCTGTCCTGGATATTCCATATGCCGCATTTCCTTGATCAGACGCCGGATCTTAAATAGTCGCCTGTCTCAATTATTCGCCGGAACAAAACAATGTCTCTGAAAAATAAACGCCGGCCTTAAATAGACGCCGGTCTAAGTAAGAGGCCGGATGTCAGGGTAATTTCCATATTTGCCGCCAGATGTCTTTTTCCGTCACCAAAATTGGTGTTTAACCGGTCATATTGACCGGAGATTGTTGTATGAATTTCGGTTTGTGTTTGTGTTGATAATATGTCTCATTCCTTTTTAAATCTTTCTTTTTTATACGCGAATGCCTGTTTCCATAAGGGACACCAAATATTCCCGATTTGTCCATTATGATTAAAGCCGATCACCGCTCCTAATAAAACCTACACAAAATACGTAGTGAGGTGGCAAACACCATGACTGCTGTCAAGGCAGATAAAATAGTACCACTTGACACAAGCCATTCAACTTTGTACGGTTATAGTCTACCTCAATGATAATTGTACAGAACTGTTCAAATACATTTGGACACACATTTCTTGTGTAGCATGAAGACCACAAATGATGGTTTCATGCGGTACAATTGGTAGCTACTCTCAAGCCAAACTACGCTCCCTGAGCTTTCATTTCTTAAGCGTTTTAAGTGCGTCCATATTTTTACTAAAACCACGCTTCTGAGATAACCTTAAAGGTTAAAAATAATATTTACTCTTGTCGACAACTATACATTCAGTGGAATATTCGCGGCAATAAATGTCACATACTAGTATATACTAGTTCGGGAACGCTTGAATACTCTGTGTCAAGCTGAATCAGTTAAAAGTCGGAAGGAAAGCGTCGTGAAAACGAATAAAGAAGTGCCGTTAGACCTATCAGTCCCCGTATTTCCATGGAACCACTATTACTAGTTGCACGCGGTGCACAGTTAATGGAAAACCACCCCGTGTTCAGTATATACTAGGTCGGAAACCCTTGAATACGCTGTGTCAAGCTGGAACTTGAGGAAAGTGTCATGAAAATTATTTAAGCTGTGCCATGATAAGTACCAACCCCACGTTTTTCGATGGAACCAATGCTACCAGTTGTACGTAGTGCACAGGTTATGGAGAGCCACTCTGTGTTCAGAGGGTAACAATGTTAATTTTTACCAACTGCACGCGGCTTAAAATAAATGGAACAGCCACGTGAAAAAACGGGTTACCTGGTTTCGAAAGACCCGCGCGGACAGATTCCTATGGACAACTGCAATCTCTCGCTGTGATTCCCCGTACATTCTTATTATGGTGCGTGATTGTGGAGATTGCGCGTGTTCTATATCCCTATGGCATCTACGAAAATTTCGTAAACACAATCCGTGTACCGGCCATTTTTTCATTTGTGTCCCTAAATAGTGACCGGCGGGGTTATTCTTTCGATGTGTTCTCTTTTTAGTTTTGTCTGACGAGTCTGATCATCAATTTTTTAAACGCCGGTTTTAAATAGAAGTCGATCTTGTTTAGACGCCGAGTCAAAGCAGGATCTGAGAAAAATAAACGCCCGGGTGAAATACGGTATACACAAAGAACTGTGTCTCAGGTGACAACATTATAGGGGAAGTCCACTCTGATACCCTGAACATAAATGTCAACGTCGCTTAACGCAGATTTTGTAAGGTATTGGACCAGATACCCTTTTATATCATTCAATATAGTCTCCAAGTATTTCGTATTTTGCTCTTGGATAGTACATATATAAGTATTAAATGAATCCACACACTTTAAATCAATGTATTTAAGTATACACATTGCACCAATCATGTAACCTGTGTCATGGAATGAGTTTAATAGCCATATGGACTTGCTTCGTATGATTGGTGTTCCTGAAAACAACAGCCTGAGAAAAGCACGACAAACAATAAAAAATCCTAAAGCAGGTTATGTTAATATCATTATCACTTTATGAGCCAGATTACTACGGGCCTACAGCAGAGTGGTGATATGAAATAATTATCAGCATTGCATGATCACATTTTCAGAAAGAAGTATATACCCTCTACAAAATGTATTAAATAAAATATACTGTTCTGTTTCCTTCGACGATATGCCTTCATAAATGATGACTGGTTTAAATGAATGTTCGATCCAACAATGTATACATAACCGAGTATTTTACATAGGCAAAGAAGTAGTGACGGCCGCATAGTACTAGTACCAAGTGTTCGACCGTGGTGGCTGTTAGTATTTATATCCTTTTATTTCATGATTAGTTCAAAGTAAAAAAAAGCACAAGCTCAAGGGGTTGTTCTATTTCAAACTATTTAATTGTTTCAACTAACATTAGTCCCATATCAGAAGCTTTCTGCTGCACATCCTCCAGTTCCGCGTCATGGGGGAAAGTAACATTATGTTCAGCCTAGGATCCCGGCTATTCATCTTTGTCCATTCTAATTAAATGTACCGCCTTAACTGCGGTCTATAAAATTTGATGTCCCCAACATAGAAATGATAAATCGTCCATCCTCTATGACTGGAGTAAAAAAATTGGATGTGCTCAAGGAGAAGCAAACACCGTTAATTGAAGAACGAGAGGATTTGTTTGAAAAAAAAAAACTTTGAAGACTGCTTTCGAGTTTAAAGTGTCTGAAATCCAGGGCCCTCCTGCATCTCACATTTCCATGCCGATCTGACATTTCGTAATATTATTATGTAATAAATTGTACTCACGAGAAAAAAAATTGAAGTTTTCATCGACGAGCTGATTATCATATGTGTTGTGTGAAATTAGGACCCTCGTTGTGCATCTGTGTATCTGATAAATCTGTATAATATCTTTTGGCCTCGGGTTTCAAAATACAATCCCACTCGACAGGTTTAATGCTTTCCTATAGAGTCGCAAGATAAGGTTTTGGTTCGTCCATTAAATCAAAAGTACTCTGCAATCGTTAGCCCAGTTTAATTCAGCATGGTATATCACAACCGGTTAATTAGACAATAGTTGAGACTGTTTTTAGACTGGTGTTCAAACTGAATTACTAGTCTCATGAGTTGGACCAACAATAAAGATCTAACATATGCGGAGAAGTTAATCACCTCGCCAGAGCGTGTATAGAGACATCCTACAGCTGCAGCAACTGCGTTGGATAATAATCTTTTGAATATATGTTGCACGATACTACATCAGCCTTAAAGTTTGAAAAGTAAGTGTCTGGTCTCCTGACAAGAAGACAAAACAATATAGGTCACGTGAACGCTACAAAGCAAAGCAAGCATGATTATGGAAAATGTTCAAACATCAGCCGATACAACAGCCACTGGTCAAACAGACCTTAATCATGCAAAGAAAGGGCTCACTAATTTAGTAGACTAATACTGAACTGACACACCATTTCTGAACCGAAAAATGAAAAGGATAATTGTACATATAAAGGACATGAACATTTTCTCGCAATATTTCATACTGCTTATCGATGTCTGATAATGACTATTTTTAGTTCAGTATTGATATTCTTGGATATCTAGTGAATGTGATCGAACTTAAATTTTAACGTGCGAAACAACTGAGACCTAGTCGGCATATTTCACATAGTGTGTTAATACCAAGTCCTGAATATACTGGTACTGGTGTGACTATTGCGTGTATTCATGCTAAGGATATATACGCTTACATACATCAAAGCAGGTGATATTGATAGACTGCTCCGGGCAAACAACGTCAATACACACCTCGCTTGACAGAAAAACCTTTCAAATTAACGAAGTGGACCGGTTTCTATTTATTATTAATTTTTTATGGCATGATGTTAATCACAATTTTAACAATTCAATCACATGGGATTTTATAGCAACCTATAAATATGTGCGTGTTGCTAGTCATCAGAATTAATTATTGAGTTAAATCAAACAAGTATGCATTGTATTTTAGGTCAGGCCGAAACACCACAACAGCAAGCCATTTCATTAACAATTAGGCAGGGGGACCTTACTATTATAAATGCAATCATGTGCAAACAACCACCACATCAGCTTTGTCCGAAGGCCGTCACTTAGTTGCTTGCACCTCTAGAAAAAAAATATTTTCGAAATATATTATATATTCTAAGAAAAATATTGGACATTAATTACTTAAATTTCAGTGGGAGAACTAATATTACTCCGTAAAATAACTTAATATTATTCTGCACAACAATTTCAAATCATTAATTTATCTTCAAACAATAAAAATAGATAATTTCCCAACAAAGATCCAAATATCTTTGATAATGTTAAGCTAGAAATCCATAAAATTTAGAACCGTCGTTACACTAGTATTCCAAAACAAGAGTCTGTATATTAAGAGTACCAATGTTTCCATAATATCACCAGAAATGTATACGTATGATTCAGTCCATGCCTACACAGCTATCTTTCAGAACAAGATACCTGCCACATTTTAAACCTCCACTAAACCCCAAAAAGCCACATCGGAACTGTTTAGTGAACATCTAAACAACGAGTAATGCTAGGAATCAAGTACTTTATCGTCTATGATATTAGCTACTTGTCAGACAAACTTTATCTAACCAGACTGGAACATTAACAGTGCTCAGACAAGCTCAATGGATTTGTGGGTATGCATATGTATAAGGAATTTAATTAGATGCAATACGTTCACATATCAGTAAACATGTATATAAACACAAATGTGTGGGTTAGAGGTGCTCTAAAACTACCTCATTACCAAAGAAAAACCTCTTTAATCTCAATCTGAATTAGATAAAGAACCCATTAATCAAGGTCAGCAGATGTACGTTGAGCCTATAGGGAATACCTAGTCTTAACAACAAATACGACTATAACATGATATAATAAAACTTCTTTTGACATTTGCCACGCATATACGAATACATAAAATTAGAAGTTGTATCGGTGTAAGCGTACCTATGTAAATAAATAAAAAAAATTTTACTTTATAGAGAAACGGAAATTTAAAAAGCATATATAACGTGAACATAATAAAAAGTATCCAACGAGCAGAGACTGGCTCGTGTCTATCGCCTTGTCAGAGAGCCTATCTGAACGATACCCTATATTAGTAGCCTAACAATGAATTCATAGAAAAACAAGTGATTCGGGATTCCAAACTCTTGAACAAAGGGACCGATGATTTTTACCTGAGTGACAAAATCGGTAACGGAAGGAACCACGCAATCAAAAAGATAATGATTTCCACCTCTTCTGAATTAATAAAGGTCTCCTTCCTGGAAGCAATTTGTTTTCAATCTTCTCTGTAAAACTTTACATCAGATTTTCGTGTGACCACCTCTGAATTGATATCAGTGCCATAACTGTTTCAAAGGGGTAAAGACGAACGGATTGTTTCTTTTTCAACCCCTTCAACGTTGTCACCAACCTTAGTCACATTTCCGAAGATGTTTGTTGACAATTTAAAAAGTTTTACTGGTTATGCGAAAGACTGCCATATTGCTTTTCATAAATGCAAAAAAAAAAATTAATATTTTATTCGATTGTATTATATGTATATTTTTGTATATGGAAAGCTACACCTGCAGTTGATGGGGATCTGTTGATTCACATACACATGAAGTTACGTATTTGAACAGGGGGTGTTCAGTTTTCAATTCTGATAAACTGAACCGTTTCATTAGTTTCATAACATCGACATTAGTTTCATCGACATTCAAATTGTGGTTTTTCCCTTATATCTGATCCCGTCACATAACATGTGTTGCATGCACATTATTCAATGGAAAGATATATGAAAATAAACTAAAAAGCACTTGTTGCATTAAAGTATCTACTTAACCGTTATTCAGATATCGGGATAAAACTTTACTTTAATAGCATCACCCTTTGCCTTAGATCCTGCCAGGGCGCTTACATTTTTCATGAATGAACTCACGACCTCTTGGTCAAGTTCAGCCATAGAAGCCTTACATGTCCGACATTGAAGCAATTATTGTATTTATCCTCCAGGTAGTCTAAATCATCAGGCATGTCCTTCCTGATGATGATCACAGATCCGTAATCACCCAATGCTACCCCCTGCATCTAAGACTTCCATGTCGATCTAACTTTAGGTAATGCTTAAGATAT
Organism: Sipunculus nudus; assembly: GCA_026874595.1. NCBI lineage: Eukaryota > Metazoa > Annelida > Sipuncula > Golfingiida > Sipunculidae > Sipunculus > Sipunculus nudus. Next base: position 87,661,428 of record CM049307.1, read on the forward strand.
ACTCACTATTAGAAAATGGAGTGAGTGCACAGATGAATTGACTATCATATGTGTTTTGTTCTCTGTGATATCAGAAATCTCACTGTGATATGATACAATGGTACTTCATATGTCTTTTGTCTATTATTTCAAAGTGCATTCCCATTAGATGCGCGACATGATATATGCCTTCTTATGCATTCGCAAGCTAATATTTTAGTTCGACTATCAAATCAAATCTAATTAACAACCAGGAGACCACATAGAATATGCCCGGAATATTGTTGACTGATGGGTAAACAAACAATAGCGCCTGCTTTTTTTACTGATGTTTAAATGTTGAGTCAATAATGGTATGAATGGAATACAGATGCAATACAGATGTAACAGATGCGGAGATGATTATCCCCTCCCATGACGAAGCACACAGGTATCGTACAGCTGCAGTAGCTAAAATGGATATCACTACTTGCAATTTAGAGGGCACAACGCCGGTACGGTATGTAAAGATGACAACCTACACGCCGTGTTATAGCCAAGAACCAGTTACATCCACTTTCATAGACAATTCCTATGGATAAAGAACCGGCGATCACAATCGTCCTTCAGAACAGCACACATGTTGTCTTTAAATCCTTTTCACCTTGAAAACCACCAAATGAACTATCGGCTATTATCTAAGTATAGACTACTAACAAGAAAAGTTGAAAACATAGGCCATGTCTTTCAAAGACACAAAACAAAGCCATGCATAAAAAAACGGAACCTTTTCTTCATCATCGAAGACATCGCTCTTCGCCAAACAAACCAGTAGAGTGAGAGTAAACCCTTATCGATGATATCACACATGCACTAGCCTACAAACATTTTGGTTGCCTACAAGAAAAACACATCTTATCATGAATAAAAAATAGAGTAAAAAAGACAGAAGCAGAAGATTGTGTTAATTTGAAATACATTCTGTTACAGAAAGGACCGAAAACTAGGTTTTTGGGTGTTCTTTTTATGATAAATTAAACTTGCAAGATCAAATTATAATTTAAAGTAATATGCATATGTTAATACATAAATGTTTAAATATCTTTCACTTTTCGTTCGTGAAAATTTTTAAGGTGCCTATTCCGGTATCTGACCTTTAATAAATTATTATTCTTTATTAGATGTTCAATTTTCTAATATGCTCTCCTGCAAATAACCTGCATTTATACAAGCTGGTAGAACACAAACATATCGCAACGACTGTCTGTACCTTTAATAGAAGTGTAAATTTCTAATAATGTATTATAATGCTTTTATTGTATCTTACTCTATTTCATAACTGTAGTTTTGCATATGGGTTGTGGCCTAAAATAAACATTTTCTATCTATCTGTCTATCAAAACATTAATAAATAAAATTAATTCCCATGACCTTTTATAAAAATAAGCCAAAACATGCCAACCCCACGCAGCACAGGATGTCTGTGTTGTTTTTATCCATATGGTAATAACAGGTGGGGGCCGACATTTGGACATTAAGTGGCAGATCAGACAAACCATGAATATAAGAATTACATGAGTTATAGTCTGGCTTCACTTGCTCTCACTAGCTATTAAACAAAATTCCTCTCTCTTTGTCAATTTAGATAGATAAACAAGTTCATACATCCGTCAAAAATGTGTGCAACGTTAAAGGAATTTTTCTTACCAGAAATAACATTCGTAACAGCAACGTTAAAAGAATTTTTCTTACCAGAAATAATCTTTAGCCTGAATTAGCAAGAGTGTACATGAATTGTACAGATAAAGAAGTGAGCATCTAGCTTTAAGTGAAATATATGGCTTCAAAATTAGAACAGGATCTCGTCATGACTTGCTGGGATACTGCGTATAACAAGATTTCATTTGTTATAATGTTTGCTCTTCATTGATTAAACTGCTTCCACTTAAGACTGTAGCCTGCTATGAAACCATCGTATTTTTGCCCACAACATCATATTATTGTTAATATTATATATGTTACCTAAGCCTGAATAAATATAAATAATATAAATAATATAAAATGATATATACACATATACAACACTATATTTCATTATAAATATATGCATATACAGAAGAAATCTATACAGGCTATATAAATATATGCATAAACAACATAATTATAAGGCAATATATATATATATATATATATATATATATATATATATATATATATATAAGGTGGAGTTACCCTCCGTTGTAAAGTGCTCTATGGCCTACAGACTAGGTCAGAGCGCTATAACTCTGAAGAAAAACAACACTGTAATCATATGTATACTACTGATATGTTCACTGCTTCCAGAACCCTATTGCAAATCATTTTACTATGCTCATTGTGCAACCTGGTAATATATCTTTGTATTATATATAAACATTAAAACAACACAAACCTCTTTGCCCTGTTATGTTCCAGTATCGCATGTGTACCCCGACCAATCCTATTGTGTCCCCGAGAACAAAAGGGTCAGTGTCAGTCTCCCCCCCCCCCCCCCGAATCGCACAAAGCATAATCTCATAATCTCGTAAAGTCTCGGCTTTTCAAACAACGCCGTTTGGTTCATTCTAACCACATTCACTTTATGATCGGGTCGCATCACGTAAAACAGACTGTTGTGAATTTACAATGTTGTTTTTCTTCAGAGTTATATATATATATTCATATCAATGCATGTATACAGTCTAAAGTAATTTGCTGATTTGTCATTTAGTCATTGACTAACATGTAGCAATGATTGGGGTATTAAAAGACACAAAACTTTAAAAAAAATCATAGGTATTGCAACTTGTTTTTCGTAAAAGAAAAGGAAATATCTCAGATCTTCTTGTATTTTGATTTGAAAAACGACTGGTCAAGCTTGATATTCGTTTGGATTGCATGATTTTTACATTATTTCCTGGGTGATCAAACACGCCCTTTAACTCGTTGAATATAGGTGACTAAATATCTGGTTTCGATGGAGAAAGTTTTAAAATCTCTGAAAAAATGTACGGGGTCATAATTCTAGCACTTCCGCTTGCGATTTGTGCCCTCCAAACGGACCACTGGACACCCGGACGACAAACAAGCAGAGCGCAGTATCCACAAATCAGATGACCTTTAGTCAGATAAACTAAAACAAAAGTTTTCTGACCCATGTCCAACGTATTGGATTTCTAAACCTTTAAAAGGTGTTTAACTTTCTTATCAGCGACATATGTGTAACATGCTCCCCACAAATAAACATATACGTTACCGATGCTTTTTTCCCCCAACATGACACTTCTGGTCTCTGTCGTGGTCTGTCGACCACACAATACACATGGGTCGCAATGAATTTCAATGCTGTGGCATTCGGGTTTCTTTTGCGACTACATATTGCTCGGCATTCTTTCAGGGACATCTCTCTTTCATATACTAAGATTGTTACATTTTGTTTAAAAAAATCCACTTTGAATATTGACGCGCTTGTCAATCTTTAAAAACTAATTATCGTACACCCTGTTGGAATACGCTTCAAAAAGAGAGGAAAGGTCTTGATTCTGTCGCTGTCTAAAATTAATTGTCATTTCATTCACGAAGAAGATGTTTCTTAACTGACCAAGCTTTCGCAGACCGAATGAAGCATTTCACATGATCTTATGGTCAATCAAATATTTGGCATCAGTTCATAACCTTTCAGTTAAAAAAAATAATTTCTATCATGTTTGTCAAAATTGGTGCATGTACCATGTTAATTAAAAACTTGTAGGTAAATGTGCTCGTACCCCTGTCACACAGGTGGCATGTGCATCCTTTGGTAATATAAATAAACATATTATGATTATACGGACCTTATTCAAATTATGAACGCTATTATATTCTATAAGTTATAACTGGAATTATTTCCAATGACAGTAAGATTTTCCTTTAAAACGTGTCAGGTAATGAAAATGAAACATATACAATATATGCAATACTTCATCTGTTCAACATATAAATCAATCATTGAAAACTACTTTATTGAGATAAGCATAATCCTGTCAATATCTACATTACAAATATACAAAAAAAAAGAACATGAAAGACCATACAGTATCAGATATCCACATACATATAATGAATAAATGTGCGATAAAAGCCACAAAAATACGCATTCTGGGGATATTTTGGATTTACACCAAAATTTATTTTCTAGCGATTTCCACAATAATAACCAATATGATAAATTTCAATAATATCCGTGATACTTTTTTCAGATATCTTGCGGAAACACACACACTGAATCCAGTGAAAAGTATAACTTATGCTTCACGCAGGGTCAATGATATGAAGAATATATTAATAAGTTCTTGATCTTAACTTGAGAGAGTCTTCAAAGAGTTCGCGAGTGTTTTGGGTCCGCTACAGAAAAAAACCAACGATCACTGGTGGCCGTCCTGACCGAAGACAGCGTCCCTCTCACAGACCAGATGCAGCTTCCAGCCGCAACGCCCGTCATACCACTGATACCCCCGAGCTGTCCAGAGGAGTAAACACTTTTTCATAGCCAAAGTATCTGTCAGGTTGACTGGGTGCCCAGCTTTTATAATGAATCGCATGAGCTGAGGTGGTCCATTCCCCATTGCCATCCAGATACCTGTCATATCCCGAGGTCCAGGTAGAAGCTGTAATTTAAAGCATTAATTTCATTGTTATAACCACCACCACGAAGTCAGTTTAGTAATTAAATGAACCTTTCATGAGGTGCGATAACTAAATATCATAACTATACTCCCGAGCAATCTTCATTGCACTATTTTCATTTTGTTTTTTTATTCTGACAATATTCTGTTCCCAATCCTACTTTAAAAACTGTATTCAAGGAGGTGCTTCAAGATAATATATGAGGTTAGAAATAAACACATGAACTCAGCTGGCCTGAATTGGGAGATTTAATAAGGTAGGATATTGATTTTATATATACCCCGAGGCATGTTGTAAAAAATAATGTAAATGTTGCACATACTTTCAGCCGCCATTAATACAAACCTTTCTTATCACACCTATCACACGATTGACACTGAGTTATCTTGTCAGTTCTTTAACAAGAAAGATAATACTTTTTAATTTTTTTTTACTTCAAGTGATACATGCAACATGTATCTGAAGATGTTTTAATTGAATTATGACAAATGCTGGACCATATTTCCTCAAGCATTTAATGTATTGTTCCTCGGACATTATCTATTAGGACTCTGTTTAGTATATTTGATTACATCTACTGACAAACAAACAGAGAGTGGAGTATAATACCTCACGCCACCTGGCGGAAGTACCACGTACCAAGAATATGCTGCTCCCTCAGCATGCCTTCAATGTGCGTTTGTTCCTCCTGTGTTTCAATGCTGACCAAACCGCTACCATATTCCCTACAAATTTCACAGCTGTCCCCCAGCCAACTTTAGCTCTGATGAACTTGTAACAGGAGTGGTTAGACCCATGCTGCTTTCATGTTTTCCTTTTCACATCACTTGGTTGAATCCCTCTGGACAATCTTAGTTTTGAAATAACAATATGTATATCTAAATGATATGGCCATTTGCCCTAATTAACCTCTGACCATATGACCTAAAAACCAATAGGGTTGGATCCTTACTGGTGGTTGAGCAGATGTGACAGATAGAAGTCCTGAAATGATATACAGGTCGACTTCAAATAAATCAAGAAGCTTGTTAAAGAAGATAATCATGTGACCATGACCTTGTGACCTCAAACGAAATAATGTTCTTCCCTTATTGTTAGGTGACAATACGTGAAAGATGGAGTTTTTCGCATTAAAGTTTGGCATTATATGAATAAAAGAAGTGAACCATGTGGCCTTGGCCAATTGAATTCAAATTCTACAGGTTTCTTCTTCTATTATTAGGTAAGGAGTTTCTGAAAGATGGAAGGTGGAAGTATAAAGTTTGGCCATTACTCCAAAACATATACACATAAAAATCCACTTATTCGGCCTTGAGGTTTAAAGTCAAATCATCAGTTTTTTTAACTTTTCTATTAATCTGGCAGAAATAATAGGTGTAGCTTAATGTAATAATAAATAAGCAGTGCTTTAAAAGTTATTAGGTTCATAACTGTCGGTAAGTGTGGCCTCTTGAAGATCAATATCATAATCACCAGTTTTCAAATCTGAGAAATGAATATTCTTTTACGTTACAGCATTCTGATTTTCATTACAATCCATCCACCTGTTCTTGAGTAATTTATCAGACTTTCACTAAATTTCGAATTATTCTAAATATACGAAACTCTTATGTTGAAGATATTTATCATATGATTTATATCAATGCATGTATATAATATAATGGAATCTGCTGATTTATCATTTAGTCATTAATTAACATTATTCTCATGTAGCACTGATGGGGGTATTGAAAGACACAAAACCTCAAGAAGATCAAAGGTGTCGTAACTAGTTTTGGTACAAGAAAAGGCAATATCATAGATCTACTGGCATTCGATTTGGAAAACATCTCTGCAAGCTTCAGATTTGTTTGTATTGTATGTATTTTATATTATTTCTGGGGTGATCAAACACGCCCTATTACTCGAAAAATATAGGTCACAGTGACATAAATTCAGATTACAATGGAGAACGTTTTAGAATCTCTGAAAATGTACAGGGTCGTGATCCTAGCTCTTCCGCCGACGATTTGGGCCCTCCAAATGGACCACCGGACAACCGGACGGACGAAAAACACTCAAAGCGCACTCACTACAATTCAGTTAAATTTCTTTCGGATAAACAAAAATAAAAGTTTTTCCACCCATGTCAAAGTATTGAATTTCTACACCTGTAAAAAGTGTTCAATTTTCTTATAAGCGACATATGTGTAACACGCTCCCCACAAACATGACACTTCTAGTCTCTGTCGTGGTCTGTCGACCACACAATACACATGCGTCGCAACGAATTTCAATGCTGAGGCATTTGGGTTCCTTTTCTCGACTGCATATTGCTCGGCAAGTTTTGATGGACATCTCCCTTTCATATAGTCGTTTAATTTCATGGCTGGAATCCTGGCTGACTATGATATGGAAAAAAAACTGCTATACAATAATTTGACAGATCCTTAAAATTTCGTATGATTTGACTATTTAATATAAACGTTTCCGGTTGCACACTTCACAGATTAGTCACCTTAGGCCATTGTTTATTTTTAATTGATTTGCTCACAAACAAGGGCCGGGATTCAGGCGCGTATCCAGAATTTATGTAAAGGACGAGTCAAACCGAGGACTAATGACGAATTTAGAAAAAAGGTCTCAAGGTCCGCAGAAAGTGGAGGAGGTTTTCATGAGCTTATTAAGGAAGAAGGATTATTAACCTAATATGTTGTCTTTTAATACTTCAATTTATCTTAATTTATTATTTATCTAAGCTGTAAATGTGAAATCCTAAGATTGGCTGTATAATGAGCTGAATTTTGCTAAATAAACTGCTAGAAATACCATTAATGATCCACACTAATACATCAAGAATGATTTATTTTTAAAGTATATAAAAGTGTGAAAAAATATTGTGTCCAATGACTGGTTACCTGATAAAACTGCCATCCATAGGGAAATAAGAAACACGGAAAGCTGACAGCCTTCACGGCAATAGTTATCACAACCTTAATACACAATATAAATATATTATTATGATTTTGATTATATATATATATATATATATATATATATATAAAATACATTCCATGAAGCAGTTTAATGTGTACTCAAATAGACGAAATTATCAGGAAGATGTAAACACACAGAGGTAAAATGATAAGAAAATTTAGCATCCGAGAGAATGTAAGCCCACATATCGTCCTCCAAAATAAATAGATAAAATGCATTAAATAAAGATAAAATGCAGTGCCAAGTTACTTTATACAGAATAAAATATAACCATACGAATTATTTGATTTGTTCTCATCAGTCAGATTTACATTAAGAGAAAGTTTAGTGTTAGTCTTGTATCCTTAAATTAATCTTTGTATATATATATATATATATATATATATATATATACATATATATATATATATATATATATATATATATATATATATATATAAAACTTGATGGTGGATTTAAGCATATAAGTTTTTAATGCTAGCCTAAATAAGTACTATAAACATTTCCAAAACACCATTTACGTTGCGGGTCCTGGGTGTTTTACAACAAGAAATGCCCGAAAGGCTCACCCGTTTGTGAGTGAAGGGCAATTGTGAGGTATATATATATGACACAATAGCTGTAATCGGTAAAAAAAGATTCGTAAGCAGTACTGATTTTTTATATTACCAGCATATATTGATTTGATGTGTAACGAGTGCATTTGTTATTATTTTGCACGCCCGGTCTTAAGGCCCAGGTTTTGTATTATTGGACTGTAGGTGTATCTGTTCATAGAAGTTCCTACACTGATTCTGTGAAAGGTGTATAACACCTTTATCTACAAGCTTTTGGTAAAGACGGTACATGTGCAAGTCTTAACAAACATGATGGGAAATAGCTTTTTCAGAAACGCTAATAACGTGGAACCGAACTTTTGGTTGTGCATAATATCATGTAAAGTGCTTATAAAATCTATGCAAAATATTTCATTCTATAACACAGCTTCAGCATTAAGATATTTTCTTTCTTTTCAAAGCATATCCATCAGAGTGTACAGTTATATATATTTTTAAGCATGAAAAATGCAAAAATCACTCTACTACAACTATTTCTTGCGGACCAAAAGTCAGATATAAAGGGAGAGTGAATATTATCTAGCAATGTGGACATACTTAACAAAGTGTATTTATACAACGAGATGCACCATTTAAAATAAAATGCATAAAGAATGAGTGGATATTAAAAAGCTGATTAGATCTCCTGAAACATAGAAACGTTGTGGTACTGAAACAAAGATCTTAAAAGATCAGTGGCACTCCACCAGTCAACTTTACTTCCAATAATGTTTTAACTGGAACAGGTTTTGTCCGTGTACTTGTAAGAACACATAGCTGAAATCCTGTGGAATGATTCAGCGATGAATTCCTCAGGTTAAGATATATGCTGACAGAGGGCCGAAATAGCAATATTTTGGTAGAGGAAGATTTCGGAACTGTAAGAGCCTTAAGGGCTGACAAGGAGACGCAGACAAGTGGTGACGGTCGGGGTTTAAAGCCAGCTTTAAAGATTCAATTATGTTTCTGTGTTGATAGTTTCTTTTTTACATTGATTAGGTTTATGAATTCGTGTGATCGTCGTATTGTTTTAACAGAGGAACACAAAAGAGCTTGGAGTTTTTATAGGATACAAGGTAGACACATATTAAGAATAACCTACAGTGTTTCCGAGTAAGGGCTCAGCTTTTTGCTTCGAAATGGGCCCATTGTGATGTTCAGATAGCCCTGGGTGAAGGCCTTTTAAGTGTTCTGTTGTTTTATAACGTTCATGGAACTGTTCCTCTAGTGCAATAAGATGTCTAAAGGCCCTTATATTTTTTATGATAAAGGATGAAACAGGATTCAGTAAACTGTGGCCTTTTTATCACCAAAAAAATACATCTCCACTTTGTTGAAGACAGTGGCAATGGTGACGGGGAAGTCGGATAACATTCCTCCGTTGTAACGGTTCAACCAAACAGCAACCAAAAGACGATAGTGTTTTAAATAATCTGTGAATGCGGTGAAAATTAAGAAAATAACAGAATGCCACCGATACCGCACATCCTGTACCATGTCTATAATGAATTGGTCATCAACAAAGTTGACACGAACTTGATTTGAGGTGCAGTTGGAGTGCTTTTCTCAAGACCTAGCCAGGTATTAAGTACATTTAAAAAAAGGCGACTATTTCCTGAATAAACAGCACGAGAGTAATGATACCCCAAACAACGATTGAATATAAGTAATGTCTATCTCGATAAACATATCCGGGTATAGCAGTATATATATGTTAGCGAGGCATCATTAAGGTCAGGTGATCTAATCAAATGATAGCCTACCGGCAATTATAAGTAATAACCACATTTAGTGTGAATAGGGCGTATATAAGCTACTTGGTATAGAACAAACACGTATCTGCAATAGTGGTTCAATTTTGTGATGTTCGTACAAATCGGTCAAACAACATTGAAAATGAGGCTCTCTTGAATATCCACTGACGCAGGCAGGGAAATCCCCATTCATCTCTCCCAGATTTAACTATTGTAAACCATAGCTCTTGTGATACGAGAAACGCAAAACCACGGAGACTACCAGGTTTGTTGTCTCAAGAGCTATATTCAGAACAGTGGGACACTTCCGACTACAAATGGAGGTAGGCATGTTTCCAAGTAAATTTATTCAGAATGTGCTGACAGGAGTGATCATTTGCGCTTAACTAGCTCTGCCAGGGCATTAGTATTTGCGTTTATTTATGCAATTCTTAAAATAAAACGTGACTCTATGTTCCGATAGACTTAACTCAGTGTCAGCTCTTATCACTAATGCCCTGTAAAGTCCGTATGCATGGTGAATCCCTGATATTTGCATATTAAGGCGTCACAAGGGTCTTGGATGACGATTTCCCCGTATTTGCATATCAGGCCGTCAAGCCTCATGTGAGAGGCATCGTTACTATGAGAAGGCCAACAGCGGTCACACAGCTCGACGCTCTTGGTAACATTCGCACTGAAATCATGTATTCAGGTATTTCACACATGGAACTTGACACACGTGTCCTATGATTTATATCTGCTGAACGAATATAACGGTCCGTGGGCCAAATGTAAGTGCATATTGTAGACACTATCGCAATAATTTTTACGGATAGTTCCAGTAAAATTCCCTCTGCCGAGATGACAAGAGCAGCAAGCAACATTTGTCTGAAGCCGTGTATTAACTATCAAATTTCGACTCGCAAATCGTGTTCGTTTGGTCAGCCGGTACATTTTGACTGCGCTCGTCACGTGTACACCTGAATATCTAACACCGATTGGCTGAGCCAAAGTTTGTTAGGCCTACTGTCAAAAGTGGTGGACCTGTAAACGTTAACACTGAGGCTGAGGGTTATAGTGTTTTAATGTCTCGCCGAACTCAACATAAGCGACGGCCTAAAATTATTATGACAAATTAAATGGGAATATTAATAGCCCGTTGTCAGCCCAGAATAGGCGATGACTGAATGAACCATGTTGGTTTTGAAAAAGATTCTGGGAAAGACCACTCTGACGTCACTCTAAAAGACCTTACTTTAGCGAGGCGGTGAGGTGTGGCGCTGACTGTCCGGGAACCGGCCAAGATTACCAGTCCATGAAATAAGGGGGAACAGATAGTGGTAAATTAGTTATATGAGTTGCCGAAAGATGGTGGTACCGATACTAAGTGCGATACGACGCGGGAACGTTTGATTTCTCAGTCAGACATAATTAAGACATAACCATTTTATTGACTGGACCAGTCTAGCGCTTAACACACAAATTAAACTTTACATTAGATAGATAAACTCTGTTTATCATTCGCTGCTATAGATTAGTCGTGAGATTAGTTTGTTTGGAGGAGAACACATGTTCATATAAAAATGAACTGATAATGTAGTCCATCAAAGTTACTTCTTCACGCAGACAGAGTGAATTGACCAAACAATGTATGTGCCCGTGTGAAAAAAAATTGAAACATAATGTGTAATAACAACACTGAACCTAACAATAATGTGTATTGTTTCAAGCATTTGAAAAAAAGCTCCCGCGTTCCAGTGCTACCGCTTGATGCTTCATGGCAATTTTAGTGGTTGTGATGTACAAAAACGGTGGTCTGCCGTTTTATTAATTTCTCTGTTAACAAGGTTATACACGTAATATATAGTTTATACATGTATTTACTTTCATCACAAAGGTTGATGTAACGAAATGACTTGTGCAGCTAAGATGTTTACCTAGAAGTCACAATAATAAACAGATAAGGTATATTTATTTGATTTTTATTATTATTTATATTTAATTGTATTAAACAATTAAACATATTTATTATTTTTTTTGTATTTTGTTATTTATCATCCAACCAAGTCCTCACATCTCTAACCCGTCGGTAAGGCACTTATCACGTCCTTATATTTACGAACTTATGTCATCACGCCATCCAAAGAAACAATAAAAACACACATTGAACATGAGTAAATGCAAAAAAAACATGACCCATACAGGATATTGCTGCAAAATAAATGCCGAAGGGTTTCCAGGTACAGCACTGTATTGATTGCTCCAGTACAATATTGACACTGGAATGATAAGACCAGTGACCTTTGACCTCGACTCCTCTTGGCACAGGGACTGAAAGTTATCACATTCATGAGTCTATGTATGATATATTTCATTTAAACTCATCTTATCTTTTAATACTGCAATACACATTTATATATATATATATTATATATATATATATATATATATATTTATATGAGGCTTAAAATAAGCATTCAGTCCTTACAAGGTTGTTAGGAAACTTTAATCGTAAAGAACCGTTGATATACCTGGGGTGTATCTGGTATCTAGTATCTCGAAAATACATTATAAAGTCACATATTTATCTCGTCTAAAAGACCGACACTACTCAAATAGTATCATCTGGTAAAAAATATGCTAAGTGACATACATTTATATTACATTTATATACATTAAAAGCGACTCATGCTCGATAAGATGCATCTAAGACATATATATATATATATATATATATATATATATATATATATATATATATATATCATATGTATATATATAATTGCTGCATTATTTGCCTATGATAAAAATAAGCAAACAAAAACCACATGCCACTAATGGTTACTTTTGTATCTTGATCAAGTCATAAAATTATGTGATAAAAGTTGCAAATTGACGTTGTACATGATAAACACCAATCATCTGCACAAGCAGGAAGTGTTTTAGCGATATAATCAACGTTATTATCATACTCATTATCATCAAATTACCATACTTAATTTCTGTTTAAATAACCATGGTTTGACAAATGCAGATGAAAGCCAGTTTTGTTTGAATGATTTAATGTTTTACAGATAATGTGTATTTAAAGAAAAACCAGACAAACACGCAATAATATTTGTAATATATAGAATTTATATAGCGCCAATCCTAAAAATGGTCGGACTCACAGCGCAATTCACAAACACACATATACCTGCATACAATTTCATGGATATCTACTCCCTCTTCCTGACCCGAGAAAAAAATTGATGCATATAAATTACCAAAAGCCGAAAGAGATATGTTTTAAATTAGTGTAAAATGATACAAGAGTCGGAGATTTTCCAAGTGTAATAAGAAGTGAATACCAGACTTTGGGGGAAATGAAACGGAAGGAACGTCCACCGACTTTCATATCACACCTTGGTACTTTAGCCCATTTCCGCCAGCCGAGTGCACCGTACGCAACGGCCGATAAGTTATTAAGTTTTCAGACAAATATGGTGGAAGTTAGCCATCAGAATGGCGGTAAACAAAAACAGTAATTTTGTATTGTACGTGGTACTTAACGGGAAGCCAATTGATCTGTTTGAGCAGCGGTGTGACATGGTCGGTCTTACGCTTCGTAAGAATGAGACATTATTCTAGACCATCTGTATCCGCGAGAACAAGCGCATTTTTCTCTTTCGTCAAAGAATAAGGGTCTGCTGGTGGTCTAAAAGGTATTGTTTAAAACATCAATACAAGATGGTATGAAATAAGAAAGGGGTACATTATCTATGTATAAATAGTTATTTTGGACTTAAGGTGCAATGTTAACAAGAGTTAGATTTCCTGATAATGAACTATTGTTTCAAGGATGGTAAAAATGTATTAAGTTGGTAAATGCATAAATTAATAAAATATTAATTTTCACCGTTTCTTTTGTTAATTTTGTTAATTATGACTGTGATGAATAAATCGAAAAAAAATTAATTCTCATGTTTTGCAATAGTTCTCTCAAACTCTTTCATTGCAAAATAAAACACAACGTTCCACTGGAACATTCGGAGGCTATGCCTCCTGTCATCTTTGCGATTTGTCTATTGTTTTCTTACATTGTGGCTAATAACGTTCCAATAAGAGATCCGAAGGGTAATAGATTGGATGACCTATCTGAAGGTTTGGGTTTTAATCTGGTTTTGAATTGTGTATTACATATCTCTCGATGAATTAACTGGATGTTTTAGCTGTAATTTCATTTATTTGCAAGAAGTACTTTTCAATCTGGAAATCATTGATATAGCTTTTTCACAAAGCCGATCGATGTAATTTTCATTCTTACTCATTGTTTGGTACCGCGAGCACAAACCAAAGATTACTTAAGAAGTATTAACTAAGAACCCATTAAATGTTCTTACGGTCTAAATCAACAGAACATACAGATCAAACGCATGATCTTTGCTCCTTCCTTTTAATTATGTTATAAAATACTTCAGAAAAATGAGATTTACGAATCAATGTAAACATCATTCTTCTTCGTCCTTCCAATAGATTTACCTTTACACTTGCAAATAATGAAATGCAATTTACCTACAGCCTGTAGCATTTTTTGTGGTTATTGATCATATGTTCATGCTTTATTGATGTGGCTGCCCTGACGGTTCTCATAGTTCCGATTATAACCAATTTACGGCTTTCTTTCCGACAAATTTCGCCGACTGGTAAATTCCGGTTGGAGATCGTTACCACCATACATAAACACCTGTCTAAATTTTTTTCCAATGACGTCAGCACATAATAGTGGTATTAGTAGATATTTTCTCCAAACCATGTTTTCATTCAGTCATCTCATATTGTGCAATTCTACTTGGTCAATAATATTACATTTTGAGCTGATATAAAAATATATTATCAGTCCCTGCCATATGATGATTCCGATAGAGATTTAGTGAGTTTAACCAATATTAACCACAGACTACACACCACCTTCTTATAAAAACGCAGCCGCAATTGTCACCGAGACCTGTGACTTAGTTCTAGTATTGCAGATGATTATATTTATTATTTATTGTACATTTAAATGGAATATAAGGTTAAGATTTTAACGTGAGATCCTTAGTTAGAGAGCACAGGTGCCTCGTTTGATGTTAATTTCAGTACAGTTAAGTGTTTGAGCACACGTGTCTGATCTGACAGTACAGTTTAATTATGTCTGAGCCGTCTCTATTGAGCGGTCTCTATAGTAACGAGTGTTTGTGTGTAGATTGGATAATTGGGAGTTGTGATTAGCTATGAGACAAGTGACAGTTGTGACGTCAGCAAGCATTTATAAGTCGTGAGCAGGATGTTTTACGATAACTGAAGCAGTCCTTGGGCAGGTCTGCTTGTATCAGTCGAGACAACCGAGAGATGATGTCTACAAAGGTGGATAGTCGCTGTCTGGAAGGCCGAAGTGATATCTCTGTAAAGGACTTCAGAGAGAGTAACCCATTTTTGCCGACGGTCTGGTAAATTTTGCGATTTATTTCCTGTGGTGTGTGCTACCTGGAACTTACCAAGAACTTTATTTAAACGCGTAACCATTGAAGGACTGACTATTGCTGTGTGGAGGCGTTTTCGGTTACCAGAACTGGATGATTCCGGGAGAAATCAGCGGTAAAGGACATTGATTCAACGCCAGAAAGAATAGTCGGTGCGCGGTGCGTGAACTGTGTAAAATGTGTTTATTCCAGAGAGAGTTTATAGAAGCTCTATATGACTTAATGTACTGTACACACAATGTAAGCCACTCAGTGAGTCAAACAATGTTACATCCATGTGTCAGGTGTGCGCTTTGGTCATGTGACCATGAACTGTTTATCATCCGGCATGGTTTCAACAAAGCTGTAGAGTTGGCAATCAGTACTGATTACATTTTATTTTAAGTTATCGAAAAGGTGACTTGCAATTATCTTATTTACAATTTCTATCACTATGTATGGTTATGTTGAAATAACGCGACTCTCAAAAATCATCACAATCATGTGTTTATCTCAAAATTAGCATATTTTTGGTGTTCCTGTTTGATTTAAAGCTATATGAAAGCAGATATTCTGAGGAAATTATATATATATATGTGTGTGTGTGTGTACAGATAACAGCATGGGTTTCGCTATCTATTAAGGAAACCACATCATGAAGTGTTTATCAGCCAGCATGGTTATAACAGTTCTGTTTGTCATTCTTATCTCTTCAAGCACATCTCACTGAGTAATGTGAAGAAAAATCTAGGGATGAATGTGCTGCTATACCGACAATCAACAATATTGGGCCGCGTTATGGAAGCAGTGAATTTTATTTTGTTAGCCTGGGTCATCGGTTTTGCCTTTGTGCACTTTCATTATCGGGTGCAATTCAAGACGGTTTACATTTATATTTATTTAGAAAAAGGTTTATACTTCATCCAATTAATTAAAGGTCTTTTTTATGAGTGTCATACAAATTGATTATTAGGTAGATTGATAAATAGCCAAATATATAATTAAATAGACACAAATGGGCGTTAAAGGGGATCTACCATCAGTTCATGCAGTACAGCAAGTCATGCATTACTGTCAACCCTGTACCAGCAGGAAGCTCTGTTTAAAAAAATCACCATGTGCTGTGTCGAATGCAGGGTCGGAGGGGTATAGCTGTGCCGTAAGACCTACTGCTAGTCTACATGATGACTGAAACTTGCTAATTACTAAACATAATTAAAGAAACTTAATAACAAACATCTTCATGTTTACCTTTGTGTTTGTAATGTTCAGGAATATTATCAAGAAATAATGAACTGACTGGTTGCAGATTTAAATATCAAGTGACAATGAGTTTTAATAGTTCTAAGCTGCATTGTCTTACATGAATAATGTTAAGTTACTTAATGATTGCTTTCGGTTCTTTGATTAAAGTTTTTATTTGTTTTTTATAACTTTTGTGAAATGCTATTCCTGAAATCACAACTTTTAAAAAGAAAGTTAAATCGGTTTCTTCACAAGCATGTTAAGACTTATAAATATAAAATATATTATTAATAATAAATATCAGCAATGTATTATCATTGTATTACTATCTAAATAAAACCCCATCCTTAATAAACCTAGTCCTGAGAATTTTCCTGGAATGTGCCCCCCCCCCCCATGACGTACTGTGTTGGTCGGCACACTATATCTGTAAACACAGTCCTGTGAGTTGGATTGCAGGTTCCAAGTCACAAATAGTTTTGTGTCAGAGTGGTCAGCATACTCTACAGGCAGGCCAAATCAGATCAACACAGCAGTAAATAACCATGAATACTCTACCTAATATTACCATGACTTATAAGAGCTGTGTCTTGCATTCAAGCCTTGTTTAAGCATTGAAACTAGGAATTTCAGCAAAAAGTTAAAGCTATCCAGCAGTCTGTTATGGAGTATCATGTGAATCAGCCCTTTTTTTAGGATGTACATGCCAAGGCGGTTATGTACAGACTGGCCTACATTGAGTTATTTCTTCCATACAGCCGTAACATGATGCAGCTTATGAAAGGCATGGAGACTGGGTATAAAGATAACAGGGTTACAGGGAGCTCAATAAAAGTACCAGTGATCCAGGCTAATATGATAACTCTCCTTGCATTTTGTCTGAGACATCAAACCTGCCACATATGGGTTTGGATAAATAAAAATGCTTAAGATAATAGGAATGGAGCTAATTATTTTCATGCTGAAAGTTGAAAGATGTTTGACCAAATCAACATGAAGTAACAAAACCCGAATGTTAGGGGTACGGTCACATGACTAGGCTGGGCACATGGCTCCATTTATGTTTACTATTCATAGGCTCGACCCTATTTACTCATGGACATAGTCATGTGACTTAAACCGGCAAATTCAAACTGGATATTACCACTGACTGTTGTTTTTTCTCTCATATATTACAACAAACTGGTGAGGAGTTAAGTGTTTCTGCTTAGCCAATGTTATTCACAACAGGTTATTATTTATCTCAGACCAAAACTTGATGTATACAGCAAGAATTCACTCGATACCTTCAAAAATGTGTAAAATTCCGTCTGAGCTCTGTATTGCATGCACAGACCACTCCCATGGATATTGTGCTCCCATTGGGCCCTTAATATACTCAGGGTTCCCCTTTTATGAAAGCGGCACCTCTGTGTGGCATATCATAGCAGGTTATACAAACGGCAAGGTTAGTACCAAGTCTTTGGTTACGGGTATCATGCCGAGACCTAGACAGCAGGTTTCTTGTGTTTAAGGTGAAATTACCTGGCCTCGGCTTCAACAAGATGAAGGATATATATGCCACCCTCAATTGCCCAATCCACTTTTACTCGATAGCCCTTGTGCTTTGATCCTTGAGCATACCGAAGTATGCAAATGAGCACCAAATCTACCCTACACAATCGGCCTGCTTTGTGTATGGTCGCGAGAGATTCAGTCCAACTTGTCCATGCGACAACCTGAAAAATGCGGGGAACTTGCTATTACGGGCAATGGATATCAGTCCTTTGAAATCTACAGGTATATTTTTTTACGGATTACGACCACACTGACAAATGAACCAGCCTAAAGTGGGCACACTTTGGTGAGCTGCCGGCGTGGAGAAGCATAGGTTGATCGGCGGGTTAATGCGGGTTGCCGGGCCCAGAGTGGTGGTGTGATCGCCGTACGCTAGACAGACCTTTATTAACGCCTTAATGAATAAATATGATTAAATATCAGAGAAATATATCTTTGAACTATATTTCCCTGAATACTTTTGTCTTTCAACTATTCACGTGCATTCACGCCGTTATCCGCTCAATAACTTTTATGCGTTTCGCATTTTGTGACCGGAATTTTGTGACCATTTTAGACCGTCAAAATTTTTATCCAGCGGTTAATTGCGTACATATATTCCACGCTTATATTTCAACATTCAATATCTTTTTGGTCACTAATGTTTGTTACATGTTCTAATTTGAATAGGAATTCCCTCATGAATATCCGCAAATTTGGTAGCCCATATCAAACCTTTACCTTGCTGACTCGCGATATTTATATATATTTATAAGGTTTCAAACTTTCTCCTATGTTTAAAAAGATTATCACTGAAAAAACAATGAGTCAACCAAATTATGAAAATTTGGTGATTGTCGTTGACTTACTTAGAAAACGGTTATCTCATTGATGGCTCGTAACAATTCTGCTCATGAGAATTCATTTAATGAATATTCTTTTAAAAGATCATTCTCGACTTAATATGAGCATTGTACATACCTATCAAATGTGTCTTGTTTTGTTTAATTCCGCTAGAATAACATGAATCTGACAAATTTGTCATGACTTTTGCAACTTTTATGCTAAAAACGATTCCGGGTGTACGGCAGGATTATCGGCATTAACAACAAACTTCGCCATTTTGAACGGCTCTTTCGTCATTTTCAAACCGGGTTAGTATGCGAATTGGGGGGGGGGGGGGGTCCCATCTGCATAAATGTATGCCTTACGCATGCGCATACAGCATTTCCTCTCAGATGTAAACAGCAACACCACGCAACTAATTCATCGGATGACACCGAACCTGTAAGTAAGATCTGTCATGTTTGTCCTGTTTTTTTCGTTTGCTACATTGTTTTCTACTGTTCAAGCGTAAGAATAATGTATATATTTATATTTCGGTAATAAAGAAGATGTGTTACACCGCCTAATGCAATTGTTTCTCTGTTTGCTTGAAGCGGGGTTTGAATGAAATCGGGAGAACTGTACTGTAGTGTGTAGTATCTATAGTATCAGTGACAGACGTGTAGCATAATAAGTAAAAAATACAGTTAGAATATCAATGATTTGTCAAACTTAAGAGGATAATTCGCATCACAAAAATATTTTATAAGTGTCTGCACTTGCCATCTCCTAGACTGTGAACATGCTGACCGTGACTTATTTTGTCAGTCGGACATGGCAAATGACAGTCGTTCCCGACAATGATAGACCACGTTATATTCAATAAAAAAAGAACCTACTCAGTTAATTACATGTAGAAAGGAGATTTCATGGTCATTATTTTTTTTAAATTTTCCTGTGCCAATCTGAAGTTGGTATATGAATGGAAAGTCTGTAAATGTTAAATATATGATATATAGGATAAAACATTTAGTTTTGAAGTACTAATATAAAAAGCTCCAAGTTATAGTTACCTTAGAAATAGTTAACTTTTAGGTAGGTTTAAAGGTTTCTTAAAAAGGCAATGTATCTGTCTTCGGTATAAATGTATAATTAAATTGAAGATAATGTTCATGTCACAAAAAATGTCAGGTCCATTTACTATGGTCAGTCCAGTTTTCTAAGGGAGCCTTTTGCTAACATGTACTTGTTTAGGGGGAATTTGTAGGGATTTTCAGTATCTCATCAAAGAAAATACATAATTATAAGTTTTATTTTTTATTAATATGGCTCATT
Source organism: Sipunculus nudus (assembly GCA_026874595.1). NCBI lineage: Eukaryota > Metazoa > Annelida > Sipuncula > Golfingiida > Sipunculidae > Sipunculus > Sipunculus nudus. The sequence goes on from CM049307.1 coordinate 87,681,801, forward strand.
TCATATGTTACAACTGGCAGAATGAACAGAGAGTACCAGCCCCCTAGAACCACAGAGGAAGAGGGCACGAGGTAGAGGGTGTGGCCGTGCGAAAAGGTAAGAGGAGGAGAGGTAGCAGGCCATCTGGATCAAATGACAGGTCAGCTGGATCAAATGAAGGTGCATAACTTCAAATGAAAAGGGCCGACAGAAAGGAAAATAGTAAGGTTTGTTGAAATGGTTAAATGCACAAACAGCATTTATTAAATTCTTTCACTTTGTACAGACATACTTATTTCATACTTCATGTCAAGAAGTGAGAGAATGTATTTTCTAAAATGTTTCATCTCTTCTTTTAACAGCAGATCTTGAAGGCAATGAGCCTGGAAAATAGAAGAACATTTGCCTTTGAGGTGTTTGGACGTTTTCCTGGGATTATGATTGATATACTCCCGCACCACCCAGAAGCAGCACAAGAAGCTGGGTATCATCCCCCCTCCCCCTCCCCCCCCCCCCCCACCTTGAGGAAATACACCAGACTGGTATGTGCACTAACTGTCGTTAAATGGCAACAGAGGAACCTGCTTGGCACACAGACCAGTAATTTAGACATTCAGAACATTGTTGTTCACAAAGAAAGGGAAAATTTAGAAGTTTTATTCAGAACATTAGTTTCGGTAATTTGGTGTTAAATTTGCATCCCTTCACTTATAAAAAATAAACTGACACTTTCTTTTTTATACAAATTTATCATTCTTCACACTATACATTTTGAAAAATGAACAAATCAATTGTACAGCAAGATAGAAAATATAAAAATATAACAATAAAAATTCATCCTGGTCTTGGAATTGTTGGTTTGGTTGGCAACATATAAAACATATGGAGCCCAATTATATAAGACATATGCACAGATTTTCAACCTTTGTCAAGAATGTTTTCTAATTGCTATCTGCTCAATCTTTCTCCATCTCTGTACACTTGATTCTGTGATAATGATAGTGAATTATACCTGGTCAGTATGTAACAGAAATGTAATCTCATATCTACATGTAATCTCATGTCTATATACAATTTTGAAGCATTCATTTATTTACAATTTATTCACAAACTTTAGCCAAAATTAATTGTTTCACCAGGAGATGGACCTCTACATATTACATGCTACTGCAATAGGCTTGGCCAATGCCTACAGAGGGGATGTTCTCCAATTAGGAAATGATGGAACTGGAGACAACAGAAGCATGCGTCATATGGCCTACAGGTAATTTATTTTATTGCAACATGGACGACTTGGTGCTGGAAACACCTATATTGAGTTGTGCAGTATGGCGAATAAGAGATATCTATCCAGATGCAGAGGGTGTCTACACAGGGTTCATGCTCAGGTTAGCATGTAGGTAAAATACATCAAACCTCCTCACACACTACCCACAAATCCAGATGTATGTTCATAACTGTGATTTACCACTTATATCAGCTGCATGTGACACTTTTTTCCAATTCAAAGATATGTTGGCTTATTCTTGCACAATCTGATGTACTGTCATGAAGCTATTTGTACTGTCCTGTGTATTTTACGAAAAAAACATACCCCACATGTCCGACAATGGTTTAAATCCATTTTAGTGTACAAGTGAATGCACGGTTTGATCCTTTGCTGACACAACAAAACCCTGTGCGATCAGTTTACTATAACTGCAGCAAGTCTTCAGTTATCACATCGTGATTTGTGTTTTTTCACAATCTCTTCCATGGGAGGTTTCTCAACTGGGTTGATGCTGCGGCTAATCCTTCTAGGATCATCTGGTCCTAATTCCACTGCCCTTGCCTTTGAACCCTTGATGTTCAGTCTACTTGTCAAAATGTCTTTCTGGATGACAGGGATGTACCGATACTTTTTCTTTTCCTTAACTGGTTGTGGACGATAATGTTTTGTGTGCTTGGAATACATAGTTCTGTATCTGATGAAATCAAAAATAAATTTTAAACATAACAAACTACATGTAATTTAAAAGTCTGTTATAACTGAATAAACTTTCCAGATGTGAATTAATAAATGTATAAAACTCTAAGCTGTAAGTGAAATTTCAAACAGTGGTGTTCTAATTGCAGTACAATAGCATAAAACATTTGACTAAAATGTACTAGAGCAAATTTAGCAAATTTAGCAAATTTGCAGTTTTCCAAATAAATTCAACGATGCATTGTCTCATTTATGTTGTCTATTCAGCTTCAATTAGTTATTAATGATATGATTATATAGGAATCAGACTTGGCCTGGTTAGCTCCTATTACAGGGGCACTATTACAAATTTATTCATCTGTAACTATTACTTGGTGCCTGTAACTGTTATTTTACTATCAAATGGTTGGATGTAAGTAGTCATGGGCTGATGATTTATTATAATTGATTATAGGTCAGGCCGTTGCAAACAACCAGATGATCGATCTCCTATTACAGGGGCACTATTACAAATTTATTCATCTGTAACTATTACTTGGTGCCTGTAACTGTTATTTTACTATCAAATGGTTGGATGTAAGTAGTCATGGGCTGATGATTTATTATAATTGATTATAGGTCAGGCCGTTGCAAACAACCAGGTGATCGATCTTGCACAGCCATAAATGCTTTCAAAAAATTATACATAACCTTGTAATGAGGAAATGTGTGCTGATTATTACATTTTGCAAGCAAACTGAAGTCTGTGTTAACTAAAAAATTGCAATTCCTAAGTTACTTTACAGACATGAGGCTAACTGTATGTGTTTATGTCTGAATGTAGGCCTACATATGAGTTGAGATGATATACCGCTCTATATATTTTCCAAAAGTTCATACTTCTTAATAACTTATTATTTCAGATTATCGGTCAGAAGAGGTTAACTGCTTTGTTTAGTGATGATCAATCAAGAAATATCACCAGATTATTGAAATTACAATAATAAACATCTATAATTGAATTTCAGATAAAATTTGGCAAGACAATCTGATTGCTTAAAAAAGATGTTAATGTAGCAGCAGCCTCGTGATAACCAAAAAGATAAGAAAGGGTCTTTTGAATGGCCTACTTTTCAACTACCAAAGGGAAATTTAATTCCCATATTTTGTCTAGGATGGTACAGATGACTAACAGGATTGATTATAAGGACTTGATGTAGCTTTTGATTTGTTCTATCTGTACTTATAATATGTTTATTTTTAGTCTTTTTTTTCAGAGATGTTCAACCAACCTCTGGTTTCCACCAGCATCAAGCAAAACAGGGCGGTCCTTATGCATCATGTAGTCTATGGCTGCCAGCTCAACTCTGCATTTGTACACAGGTGGTCTGAAATGCACAAATAAATTATTCTTATCATCACTTTTAGGCTTTACACAATTACAAACTACCAGGAGGATGAATATTTGTTTTTATTTTTATGAAGTATCAAATCTGTTTTTCCAAAACTGTTATTACTTATTAGTGTAAATGTTTCATATCCTCTATTGCAGTAGAAGTACAGGGAGTTCCAGATTTATTTATAAAGGAAGCACCAGATCTGTTTTTTCATTACTATTATTTTTACAGGAGTGAGAGAGAGAGGGGGGTGCTCCCAGTTTACTGCTATACAGTGATAGTAGTCAGGATTATGAAACTGATAGATCATTAGTCAATGTTATTGTATTTATTTTAATGGGTTAAAAATTACACTGTTGTTTCAATCAAAACTGCAGTGATAGAAATTGTGATATAAATCATACATCTGACCCTCCATTATAACTGAACTGTTTTGGTTTTTAAAGATATTTTGGCAAAGCAAGTTGAAAAAAACATTCTACTCGCTTATAAGAAAATCTCTTTGCAGCATACATGAGAATCAGCTGGTGAAATGATTCCAGCTGTGATGTTTATCTATAAAAGAAAATATACAAGTTTTATTGTAAAAAAGATTAGAAAGGTTTTAAACTTTTTTTTCTGTATTTTCTTTTCGTGTACATGGTAATAACATACAGATTTTGAAACAATCAGTACCTCATATGTAAATAAATGTATGATCATAACACTGTGTTCTTGGTTTATTGGTGGCAAACTTTTTAAATTTGCTATTCTAAATTGTTTATTCAGATTTTTGTTCATACATTTCCGTTCAACTGTATCAATATATGTGTCTGGATATGCTTTGCTTTTATATTTATATAATAAGTTTTTTTACATACATTGCTGTCTTACCTGAATTTTACAATGTGTAAAAGCACCTGTTTAAGGAACCGATTGTTCAAAACAATGTCAGTCAGAGCTTTGTGGGCAGCTTTGCCAGCGATGAGATTCTTTTTCCTGTCGGACTCAGCCAGTTGTTCATGAGTACATTTTCCTTTGGCCCATTCATGAACCAAAGTAGTATGGGCCAGTACACCATTCCACATACCCTAAAAATGTTAACAGGGGCTTACTTTCACATTACATATTGGTATATGTTTTAAAATAATAATTAAGAAGAACAATAATAATCGTTACACACTTGCAAAATAATCTTCAATCTGTTATATAAATAGATCCATTTACACAAAATATTTTGGTAAAACATTAAGCAAATATTTATAATAAATTTGATTTATTTTAAAATTTGATACAACTGCTCTACAAGCCACCCTTAACTAGCCCAGTATAAGAAAAACTACCACTGAATACTGATGCAGTCATTTGGGCATCTGGTTCATTGTTTTTCCTTTGAAGTTGATTCCAGGAGACAGTAATGTATGATGCAAACTGTAGATGTGACAGTACTTTCAAAAGCATTACTGATTCTCTTACCATGAAATGTTCGTAAATCTGCTTTGCACTCACGAGCACAAAACCAAAGGTGATTCGATACACTGGAAATCCAGGCTTCCAAGTCCCGGCTGTTTTTCTTTTTTGCTGCCTGGAAAAAAATATCAGGATACATGGTTATTGCTAACAATCTCTATAGTTTATTCCCAGTTCGGTAGTGGCAGTGTGTATGACGGAAACAGTTTAAGGAAAAACAACATTCTAATTAGATCTCATGAGGTTCAACACAGTTACACATATATGTATATGTTTAGGGAACAAAACCATTCTTGTAACACTCATTTATACATTAGGTTACTACCAGTACTTATGCAAAAAGAATTTAAACTTGTGAGTTGACATCATGTGAGTTGTGTGACTGACATCATAATGTATTTCCTTGTTGTTAAATAAGGAATTTATATCCATATTGACTTACCTCCAACAGCTTTTTCACGAAATTCTTTGCCGCGTGCAACAGATCAAATGAGTGGAATACATTGGGGTGATTGGAACTTGTTGGTAAGGTAGGGCAAACATATATATATAGGACATCAAATACACCTGGAGAGCTCACTGGAACAAAATAACTGTCATGGCCAAATAAACATCTCTAAAATGCTTTTGTTTAAAATATGACAGGCCAACATAAAATGTTTAATTACATGCCGCATAACAGTGACTCTCCTAGAAAGGGAACATTATTGGGGGGGGGGGGCAGATTCCTTGAACATCCAGGGAATGTCTATAAAGTATCATTGACATAGATTGTAAAAATTATAAACCAATCAACTTACGAAGAAAGCTTGCAATCTGTACATGTTGATCGGTAACAACTTCAACAATGTTGCTCTGGGCCATCAGCTTTGTCAGGGCTCTCTCAAATCCAAGTTTCTCCATTTTTGAACTTTTCTTCCCAGTTTCTCTTTTGTCTATATATTCCAGGGCTAGTATATCCTGGTTTTCGTTTTCAGTCAATGTGTAGGTGCAGTACTGCGCCCAATGCCCAGGACTGTCGTTTCATCCATCACCTAAAATGAATTGTTTAGGATTTAGAATCATTTAAATATCAGCCATCCAGTCCTTGTTCACCAAAATGTTCCATACATACAGTAAATATATTTATTACCAAAATAAAACCTTAACAATGATCTATAATTACCTTCCTTGGTCAGTGCATATTAATGTGAAAAAATATTCAAATAGAAATATTTAAAAAGTAAAATAAGCATGAACAGCAACATGCCATAAACCACTGCTCCCACATGATTTGTATAATATCTACCAGCTTCAAAATTTTTATTCAGTTTCAACATACCTGCATATGACTGGATGTTTCTCATTTTAGGATAATTGGGTACAATTGCAGATCTATATTTGTATTTGAAGTTCTATTGAAGAACTCAAAATTATCAATATTCATGTTTTCTCTTACATTCCACAATCAAATCTTTCTTCGCATACTTCTCACAAGTTGTTTCTAGCAACTCCTGCCAATAGCTGGCCACAGCAGGTACAAAGTAGTTAGTCCATGGGCTAGGAGGGGTCACCGTTTACCCCCTCTGGGATTTTATGGCATACAGATTTTTAGATCCCCAAGAATGTCTAAATAATGATTTAAGATGTTAACATTGAATATTTTGGGATACACTATCCTTTTAGGCCATTTAAAGACAACCGCGTCATTACGCACGGCCACCGCGGACAGGTAGCCTTGATAAGGGTGTAGGGGTATGTAAATGCTTATAGCTCGCTTAATATGTGACATAGTCACTTCAAATAAAGTGCATTATGTTTGCAAATAGTAGGGAAAAGTTACTAACAACAATAATCATATAAATGTATCATGTTTTTTTGTTGTTAAGCAATTAATCACTGTATTTGTTTAATATCCATAAAGAAATTTGAATTAAACAGCTTTTTCTTTCATTTTTCACAATAGTTGTTTATTTTCGAGATGATGTTGCATTTTTAAATTTCTAGTGCATGAATACATACGTTCCTGACATTCTTACAAATTCTGTTGATAAAATTATGAGTATTTGACCATATACACCTGCAAAAAGTGACCCATTGTTAATTCTATTTTATGGTATCCCTTGTTTATCAGAAGCATGTGGTGTTCCATTTTCCTCTCAAGATGCATTGATTTTCACTGTGATGCTTCCTTGATAGTATATATTGTAATTTGTTTGAACCTGAAGGTATTTATTTGTTTTAGAAAAATAATAGAAACACTTTCTTTAGCCATTTTTAATATATAATAATTATTTAAAAATAATCATATTTAAGCCATTATATATGAAGGGTCACGGTGCCCCCCCCCCCACTAGGATTTTATGACATAGGTAGTTTTAGATCCCGAAAATATGTCCAGTTAATGAATTAACATTTTAACACTGATTATTGAAGTATACACTACCCTTTTAAGCCATTTAAAGACAACTGCGTCATCACGCACCCATCCGCACAGAGGTAGTCTTGATAAGGGGGTACGGGTATGTAAATGTTCATAGCTCGCTTAATATTTGACATATTCACTTCAAATAAAGTGCATTATGTTTGCAAATATTTGAGAAAAGTCACTGACAACAATAATTATATGAATGTATCATGTATTTTTGTTGAATAAGCAATTCCTCACGATATTGATAAAATATCGCGAAAGGATATTGAATTCAACAGCTTTTTCTTGTTTTTCTCCAACAATGGCTTTGTTTGAGATGATGTTGAAATTTCTAAAAATTCGAGTGCATAAATACATTAGTTCGTGACACTTTAACAGATTCTTTGGCTAAAATTATGAATAACCATTTACACATGCACTGAATGACCATTTGTATATAAGATAAATGTGGTGTTCCATTTTCCTGTCGATTTGTACTTGATTTTCATTGTGATGCTTCCCTATTACTATAAATAGTTCTTTTCCTGAACCTGAATGTGTTTATTGGCTTTAATGATAATAAAAGCCCTCTCTGAACAATTTGTGTAAACAGTATAAATCACAAATAATAATTAAGTAAAATTTCTAATATAGACAGAAAATCAATCCGTTATGCTGATCAATCTGAAACATTGTGATGAAGTTGTCCACAAAATAAAAGACCAAGTATTAACAATTTACGTACTGTGAAGCTTGGTTCATTAAACCTGTATACAGTATAAGTAGTGTCTTGTACCACAATATCAACACAAGGTTTCAAGTCGTGTCAAAAGGAGAAAGAACAGGAAGGCATGTGCTACAGTTTCAATTATTATACAAAATTAATTATAACGGCATATACAGCTTAATGACATTATTTTGGTGTTGCTTGATTTTTTATGTATTAATTAATTTGATTTTTTATATTTTTGTTACGATTATATTATGACGGAGTTATATTTAAATGCCTTAGCGTGTCGCTTTCAGATTTTCTTGCAAGGAAATGTACTTTGCGGTTTAAATTGTAAACAAATCACATATTCTAATCTAAATGTATATTGATGGATCAGAGTGAACACTTTTTATGGTATCTTTAAATACGATCGTATGTAATGGAAGGACATTGTATAGGAGTACATGTATTAACAGCAGTGAGAAAGCAGAGGGCCGGAAGTTTCCCATCGACTCTATCAAATAGGGAGGGGATCATATCTGTGCTATTAATTGGAAAGAATCTAATTTTAAAATGTACGTATGATTTTTGATTGTAAAAATTAAGAAAATTTATGGAGTATATAGAGAGAAGCTATGGGTTCTTAACATAAATGGACAAAGCCTGTGTCCTTATACCGGACAAAGTGTAAGGCCACTGATACTATTGAGATCACTACTTAACATACAATCTCTGACGTCTGCATCCAAGTGTAGTATATATTTTGCCCTATATATTTTATTTAATTTCGGTTCAACTCAGCTTCTGTAAAATGGTGTTGTAGACATATAAAATTGGCATTTGATTTCACCTGTTTATGGCACTTTTTCAAAAGAAATGGGTTGTATATATATCATCCATGAAAATTCGATAGGACTCATCCTCTAGCTCCTATGCATTATAGTCTTCAAGTATTTGTTATTTATGATGAGTTTTTTTGCAATTTCAGTGCCTTCTTCTGAAATTCTAAAACAGAAGACCATGTATATCATATTGAATTTAAAAGATAGAGTAAAACAAATCATTCATTTGCGGTTATACTTGCGTTTATAAAGACATTCTCTAAGGCCTATAACCTCAGAACGATTCAACATGAATGGCGGAGTTGTCACAGCGAGATTAAAATGCATGCTAACAATCTGGTAAAATATCCCTACCCTTACAAGTATAAATAAGCGGGAGCATGATACAAATATATTTCGTTCAATTAATTATATACACCCGCCTTCCTATGCCAGTTCTAAAAGTACGTGTTTTTTAAGGATCAATTAGATTTCAGTCTTTACTTCCGGAATTATAAATTTCAACGACCATGCTTTTTTTCGTCAAGTTAATGAAAAATGGACCCCTTATTTCTTCCGGAGAGGTCGAGGTTATGGAACTCCAAATATAAATAAAATGCTCAATCCTTCAAGGGGTGCCGTGCGTAATGACGCGGTTGTCCTTAAATGGCTTAAAAGGGTACTGTATCCCACGATAATCAGTGTTAACATATTAATTCATTAACTTGACATATTTGGGGGTCTAAAAATACCTATGTCATAAAATCCCAGAGGGGTGCACGGTGTCCCTTCTTTTATTATGGCTTAAATGTGATCATTTTTTTATAATTATTATATATTAAAAATGGCTCAAGAAAGAGTTTCCATTATTTTCAAAACCAATGTACAACTTCAGGTTCAGACAAATAACAATTCATAGTATTAAAGAAGCATCACAATGACAATCAATGCATCTGGAGAGGAAAATGGAACACCACATCCTTCTGATAAACTAGGGAAACAATAAAATAGAAAAAAATAATTGGTCATTCATTGCAGGTGTATATTGTAAAATATTTATTATTTGATCAACAGAATTTGTAAGAATGCCAGAAACTAAAGTATTAATGCAATAGAAATTTAGAAATGCAAAATCATCTTGATAATAAACAGTTGTTGAGAAAAATGTAAGAAAAAACTTAAATTCAATTTTCTTTTTAGATATTGAAAAAGTAAAGTAATTTATTGCTTATCAACAAAAATACATAATGCATTCATATGATATTCCTTATCAGTTACCTTTCCCTAGTATTTGCAAACACAATGCAGTTTATTTAAAGTAAATATATCAAATATTAAGCGAGTTATAAGCATTTACATACCCCTACACCCTTATCAAGGCTACCTGTCCGCGGGTGCCGTGCATAAAGACGTGGTTGTCTTTAAATGGCCTAAACGGGCAGTGTATCCAAAAATAATCAATGTAAACATCTTAATTCATTAATTGGACATATTTAGGGATCTTAAAATATCTATGCCATAAAATCCCAGAGGGGGTGCACGGTGACCCCTCTTAGCCCATGGACTAAGTAATAATAGGATGCAGATTTGACAGAGCCAATATTGGCAAAATTTGCAACTTTTTTTCAAAATTATTACCAGACAACAAGATGCTGTTGCAAAGCATAATGTCTCCCAGATTCACTTCTCTTAATCTTGGTTGGGACCACTAGCTGAATACCACATGTTTGTTACCACATACCTGAAAATATGAAAAAAAAAAATGGATAAGCATTTGTATATTTCAATATTTTTTTTCATTGAAATATACAAGGGATCCATTTTCCAGATCCAACTTTACAATAAACTGCACTGCCTCAGGGTAAAAATGGATGGAAGACCCAAGGGTTATCAAATGGTTAGAAATTATCATTCGTTATGGACAGATAAGTTGAAAGATCTGAATTAAATTAAAATAGCAATGCTCGATTTACAGGCAACATGCATGATCTGTAATTATTCAACATATAATTGTTTTGGCATTTTGACATATCTTTTAAGTAGGGCCCTTCGATTCACGTTCATTTTCACATTTATTTTCCTTTCACATATAACACAAATGAGTATTATTTCCTAAAGCCCATTGAAAAGTATATCTTCTCTTGTTAACTGAAATTGGTATCAAATAAGAATTACCAACTCCACAATAAGTATAAATACAAGTCATTTTTTTCTCATATTATCTTATTTTTTAAATATTACCATTCTATCTCAATATATAAAAATTATTAGATTCATAGGTGAATCCTAGTGAATCTTTTAAGCAAAAAGGAAAAAAAAAACTTACCCATAACAGTTTAAGGGCTGTTTCTCTTCTGGAATGCTCAATCGTAACTTCTTTCTTGCATCCCCTGACCTGACATGTTGCTGGTACCCTTGCCTTGGCCAGCTCCAGTAGGCACTCCACCTAAGCTATACCAGCATTCTGTTGGAGTGCGGCTGCTGGGTTCTGCACTCGTATGATGCTCTTTTTCTTCATCTTCCCTCCTTAGCCCTGGCTCTCAGGTTCTGTGTCATCTGGCTGGTCCTCCCCTATATCAAATTCAATATCTCCAGCCTGGAACTCTCCCATCTCGGCTTTGAGTCGCCTGTCCCTCGAAATGCAATTTTGATAAAATAGGTATAGAACCGTCCCATATCGCGCTTACAGTGTGTCCTTAGAAACCATTCAACTAACTTGAGCTCCCTCGAATCACAGAAATTTTTAATTTTCAATACATAAAAAAAGGGTTTTTTGTCTAGATCATAAATAAAACAAAAATGGCAAAATTTTACAATACGTAGATGCTTAAGATGTATTAACCAGCACCCTTCTTGCCAAGTGGCTGTTGTACTCATATCAGATCAGAATAACAGAAATTGCCAATAAAATAGCAACAATTACACTATTATACAGTTTAATTAAAAAGTCGAACTATTTAAATTCTGAAAAATCATTTTGTTTTTAATTGAACCATACCCTTGGATATATAATATCTATCATAATTAACATATTAAAGATTCAATTAGCAGTGAAGAGGATAAAAATTTCACTCACTTTAGGAATACATCATACTCTACTGGATCCAGTTCCTACACATCCTCCTCCTCCCCATTCCAGGTGTCACCCTACAGATTTATTAATAGCAAACTGATAAAAAAAACAATAAAAAATGAATATATAATAAAATATATGTTATTAAATAAAATCATAAACAAAATGCCCTAAATGCCCTATCTGATCAGATAATCACTGGATATACAGCTTTAATGCCTTTACAAGTTGTATACAAACCATATTAATAAAACAGATTACAGTTACAATGGAATTCGCCTCTCCTTGTTATTTTATAGGGTTTCTATCGTGAATTATTAAACCTATCAATTCCTCAGAAATATCATGGTGATGATTGTCAATTGAAGGCAAACTAGGCTATTAATTAAACACTACAGCTAGGCTTCATTGGCTTCTTGGGACATTTAAACAGGCACTGCACCTGGAATAATGGAACAGCATAGATAAGAAAATATCATATACTCTAAATCTGATGATGTTGATGGCGTTGGTTTTCTCCTTGCTTTGACAGATTTCTTTGATCCTGTTGGACATGGATCAACCACCTCTATACTGGATTCCAGTGGCTCCAAAGCTGATTCAGGTCTGAAAAGGAAAAACAAGACAGATAAATAACCTGATTGTCAAGAAAGCATCTGAAAATAAAACAGTAATAGGGGTGTACTTTTAAATTAAATGGATGACGCATAAATAACCTTTTACTCACTATGGGCTACTAAGATGTATGTTTATCTGTATCATTATATAAGGAATATACAGCCTCTTCACACTTTTCATAAAAGCAGGCTTGTCATACAGTGCATGGATATATCAGGAAAAAAATATGGCAGTCTCCTTTGAGGGCTTTTTGTCCCTCTCGGAGGGACATATTTGTTTACACTGCTGTTAAACAGGGCACCACTTGCTGGGTTTCACAATGTGGCTTATCTATGATATACAGTTCCTGCTGTGCACTGATAACAAAATAAAATAAAACAACAACAGTTGCTTCGAGTTGAGGCATAAATTTGAGAAACTTACTGAGAAAGCGATGCTGTGAGGGTGAAAAACTTCTGATGGCAAAACCCCACCTGCAGAAGTTCCCTTAATTATCGTTCATACCTGTCAATAGAAGAAAAATTAAACAACCGGTTTATAATGAATCCAGTGGAAAATTTAAAATGGACCATCATATCCAAAAGTATGGGATGCATCATGAATAAAATTGCAGCTGATGATTAGCTCAAACACCACCCCCCCCCCCCCCCCCATTCCTTCATACCCGACCTGCACACACAATAATTATGTGATCCAGACTTGTTTGTTAATGATTAGTACTACTGATGCCTTATCAAATTGTTGCAGGATTATATCCTTACCAGTATTCATCTAATATATAATAGTAATAGGAGCATAAAGAACTTCCACCATCATGGCTATGTGTCCTTCCTTTTGCCATATATATATACCAACTGGAATGTCTGGAGCTAGTCTGCTGACCCTTTGTGCCTGGAACAGCTGTAATGTAAGTGATAACAAGGGGTCCTAATTACCTGATGCAATTCACTTCCCACAACAGACAGGAAGGAGTCAGGAGACACTGACAATAGGTAGCAATGCCATGATTTGTCTGGTCTCTCTTTATCACATTGTGTAACAAAAGAAAGTACACAAAGGCTCATTCAATAGTTCATTTTGCTGTTTCAATAATTTATTTTGCTGAAACTGCTGCTGCTGATAAGCCCTGTATGATATTGATTACTCTTAATATTGTCTGCAACTACAGAGTATAACTCTCCCTCTCTATATATAAATATATTACTTTAAAACAAAATATTGGAAATTATTGGTGTACGGTAGAGCCACTCACAAACCATTATCTGCAAGCAATACATTAATGATATTGAGGACAACCCCCCCCCCCCTCTTTAAAAATAATGTTACTTTTAACCCCTTGACTGCTCAACAACTATATTATAGTCTATAGGATTCATTTAGGGTTAATTTACTCAGTACATGCACTTGTTAATTTGATTATTTATACATGCTCTTACTGGATACTGATAATTATCCTCAAAGACTAAATTTCAAAATACAAACATTTTGGCCAAACCAATATACATAACATGGATATATTTTTTATTTGTCTTATATGACATTATGTTTATCTGATATGACATTATGTTTACACATGTTGCACTACCAGTATATATAATGAATATACACTTTTCTAGGGAGAATTTTGTATACACTATATCCACCTGCATAAATCAGATACTGATATCAGGAACATTTAGAATAAAGAACTTTCATTAAGCTAAAATTTTGATTTCTGAGAAAGTACTGATACGGCGTGGGATATCTCCCAACTCGATAAACAACACTGAATATACCAGGTGATTTAATTCTGATCTTTTTCTTAAATAATTATTGATCTTTATAGTCTTTATTAGAACAGTGATGTGGCATACACAAAATGTTATGATTTAATGTTTATATGTACAAACATAATTTACAAATAAATTTATATTTTGAAAAAAATTTAGAAAACTATTGAAATATCGCTTTACTTCAATTTAGTAAAGATCTACTTGTTATCCGTACTCACAGTTTATTTCTGTCCATGCCCCCCCCCCAACACACACACACAAAGATTGAGATGAATCTTACATTGTTCTTAATGTGTAAACTTGCTACTGTCAAAGCCGAAACTTACCAGTCCAGAAGTTTCTTGGTGAAATCTGAGTTGCTGTTCACCTTCGCATGTCGTTTCAGCAACGCCATTCTCTCCCTGTTGACAACGCCGATGTCCACACAAAAACGCTTCTTTCGGCGTAGTACCATCGTTCTGCCTTCCCCTTCTTCTTCAGTGGCCTGTTTCCTTGACTGCTCTCTTTTCCGCTGCGGCATTTTGAAGAGTGTGACCGGTTTCCGTCGTGCAAATGTTTACGCGAGATTTAAAAACCACAGATATGAAGCAAGAAAGCACATGACGGCGGTATTTGTACACATGGGGCTTCCCCGAGCACCACATGACATCATATGACCTTATTATTAAGATCGCGGATTGACCGGGGCGTGACCTGTGACGTACTATTTCCTGGCGGTCTTGTGCTGGGAAAACAACAAAAAGCCGTGTAGGAAAAAGCAGACAATTTAGACCGGGTATTACTGGGCCGGTTTGCAACTTTCATACCATTAATGTCCCCATGGAGCTTTGACGTGTTGTAAGTGCCGAAAACTAGGTTATATTCTTGTCGCGAGTGCAACGCACTCGTGGGAGGCTCTTTAAGGTTCCATATAGTTTATGGTTAGGTCAGCTATCTTCTTAAGCCCCATGTTATGAATGCCTCAGATGGATAGTTATCATGTTAGCAGTTCACTACTAATACAGCCTTTTTATTAAATGTTACTTTAAAAAAAATATTATTTTACAATATCCACTTGTTCCAGCGGGGTTTCCTTAAATGTATGCAAAGGAACAGTTGAAATCAGGTCACATTGGGAAGAATTTAAAGCTAGTTATGACAATCAAAGAACTGGTTTTGCTTGTGCATTTCAGATAAATGCTACATAACTCAGATTTTACTAAATTGATGGTCAGACGTGCTTCGCTGAGTCTTTCGTAGAGGTCGCGAAGAATTTGCAGATGTTTCTCCCAGGTGTCGCTGTACACAATAAGGTCATCAATATATGAGTCGCTGCCCTGAATGTCCTTGACAACCATATGGATGAGGCGCTGGAACATGGCTGGGGAGTTTTTCATACCAAACATCATATTTTTTTATACTGGTACAGTCCTTGCGGTGTCATAAATGCAGACACTTCTTTCGCTCGTTCTGTCAGCGGAATTGGCCAGAATCCTTTTAACAAGTCAAACTTAGAAACATATCTGGAGTTACCGACTCTATCAATACAATCATCGATCCTCGGAATCGGGAACGAGTTCGGTTTTCGCTAATCTGTCCACATATAGTAACTTCCATCAGGTTTTGGCACAAGAATACATTTGAACTCCAGTTACTGTTACTAGGTTCA
The DNA here is from genome assembly GCA_026874595.1 of Sipunculus nudus. Lineage (NCBI taxonomy): Eukaryota > Metazoa > Annelida > Sipuncula > Golfingiida > Sipunculidae > Sipunculus > Sipunculus nudus. The sequence goes on from CM049307.1 coordinate 87,697,604, forward strand.
ATAAAACCATTGTCCCGCAAAATTTTGAACCTCATATAGTTTTTCTGGATTCAGTCTATAAGGATGCTGCTTGACTGCGTTTGTACGCCGACATCGACGTCATGGCACAATATATTAGTTCGCGTTGGAATGTCACTAAACTAATCTCCATAATTCTGCAGCAGTTTCTTGAGGTGTTGTTGTAGCTGTGCGGTAAGGTGTGACAGCTTGGCCTCCAGGTTGGTAGGCACGTCAGAGATTTTAGTGGTATTGTTCCACTGTGAATGTCTACATCACACTAACATTCAATATCTTCTTTAACTGGTTCAGCCTGGTCTGCCAGGGATGGCTAGTAAGGCAAGGAACTTTTCACCAGGCTCAAACGTCCAATTTACAGTGTGCTGGTCATACTTTGTTTTCATTTTATTTAGTGCAGATTTTAGATTAGACTTTGCAATCTAACAAGCACTGTGTAGTTTAGTGCGAAAGTCTGAGACATACTGCAATAAACTAAGAGAATCAGTATTTTCACACAAGAGTTTCTCTTTAAGCAGTTTTAATGGTCCGAAAACTAGTTCAAAGGGACTGAAACCCAGGGACTCTTGAAAGGATTCTCTAACAGCAAACAGCAAAAAGTGGATTCCCTCATCCCAGTCTTTCTGTGTGTCATAACATTAGGTCCTAATCATGTTTTTAATATCTGGTGAAAACGCTCGAGGGCGCCCTGACTTTTAGGATGGTATGGCGAAGAGCTGAACTGTTTTAAACCTACCTCAAGCATAACTTACTTGAATAAGCCAGACATAAAATTAGACCCTTGGTCAAACTGGACGGATTTTGGTAATCCAAAAGTTGTAAAAAACATGGTCAGAGCCTTGACAACACTTTTTGCATTAATTTTGCTCAATGGTATTGCCTCTAGGAACCTGGTAGATGCGCACATAATTTTAAGCAAGTACTCATGTCCAGATTTTGCTCTTGGCATTGGTCCAACACAATCAACAACAACAACAACAATTATAATAATAATAATAATATAGTATTTATATAGCGCCAAATTCTCCGATTGTCAGACTCAGCTCAATTCACACCCACATACACACACATACCCACATACAACTTCATGGAAATCTACTCCCTGTGCCTGACCCAGAAAAAAAATAATGGATATTAATTACAAAAAGCTTGACGAAAGAGATACGTTTTAAATTAGTTTTAAATGTTACAAAAGTTGGAAATTTTCTAAGTGTAATGGGAAGTGAATTCAAAACTTTCGGGGCTATGAAATGGAAGGAACGCTCACCATTTTTCATTTTAAACTTTGGTACTTTAAGAAGATTTCCGCCAGCCGAGCGTAGCGTACGCAAAGGCCCATAGGTCAAATATTATGAAAGTGAGTCATCAAAACGGTGGTAAACAAAAACAGCAATTTTGTATTGTATATGGTACTTGACAGGAAGCCAATGGAGCTGTTTGGGCAGCGGGGATGACGTGGTTAGTCTTACGCTTCTTAAGAATGAGACGCGCCGCATTATTCTGGACCATATGTAGAAGAAAGACTTGCTCTGCAGGTAACCCAGCAAGAACTGAATTACAATAATCCAGGCGAGATATTACTGTGGCGCAAATGAGCCGACAGCACGCATTAATAGAGCGGTAATGCCGGATTGAAGCTATATGGCGGTGCTCGAGAAAGGCCGCAGGACATATACTACTAATATAATCATGCATTGAAAGATTACGATAAATCTTAACACCTAGATACTTCACTGAATTTGAAAAGGAACAGTGCAGTCCCCAGTGCTAATAGACTCAATGTCAGTCATCCTAAGAAGGGGTTTAGATCCGACAGTCATAATTTCAGTCTTGTCAGTATTCAATTTAAGTTTGTTGCTGGTCATCCAAGATAGTATATCCTCAATACAAGCTTGTATGCTTTACTGGACAGAGCTGAACTCACCTGGTTTACTACTTTTTGACAGTTCAGTGTCATCAGCATACTTATGAAAAGAACAATCATGTGCAGATGTTATGAGAGATAGGGGTTGTGAATATAAAGTGAACGATATAGACCCTAACACGGATCCCTTACAGGGATACAACAAAGTACATGGGTCTGATTTTCTACCGTCGACAATAACAGCTTGGGAACGATTGGCGAGGTATGAAGTTAACCATGAAAGCGCGGTGCCGTGAATACCAAAGGTTATTTCTAGTCTTTTAAGCAAAATGGAATGATCAAGCGTGTCAAGCGCTGCACTGAGGTCCAACAATGCTAGGAGAGAAACGCGTCTCTCGTCTGCCGCCATCAGCAGACCATCCATGACACTCAGTGCATTTCTATACGCACTCTGATGGATTTCCATTAAGCTATATTTCATAAAGATGACATTTTTACCTCTTAAAAACAGTCTTCTCAAGGATTTTAGAAACGAAGAGAAGGTTCGAAACTGGCCTAAATGTTTAAGGTCATTTGGATCTAATCCCGGCTTCTTCAAAAGTGGGATCACGACAGCCTCTTAAAACTGAGAAGGGACTGTACCTGTTGAAAGAGAGACATTTATAATGAACGTAATCAATGGAGTAAGGTCATCCATGCATTGCTTAAGAAGGGGAGTGGGGAAGGGATCAAGTATACAGCTTTTTGTTGGTGATGACAGAATGAGCTCATGTATCGATCAGTCGCTGGTGTAAACCAGGACAAAGTGGGACCGTCATAAACATCAAAGTTAGGAGTTTCACATACACAAGAGTCAAAATCCCAACGGATACGTTCAATCTTGGCCAAGAAAAAGTCACAGAAACGTTTCGGAAGGCCACAGCGAGGTATAACAGTTGGCAGAGGTATGATCCGGGACTTTCCCTTAAGCTCACCAGACACAGAGAACAGCTGTTTTGATGAGGAACTGGAGTCAATCATATCCATGTAGAATTGTCTCTTGGTCTCATAAATGACTATTTTCACTACAGCCCTTTCTCTGACGAAGATTTCACGATGGACACATAGACCTAAACCTCGCAAGCGTCTTTCCGACTCCGTTTACGGCGGGCAACTCTGATGTCATCAGACAACCACGGGGCCGAAGGTCTATCTCTCAGCATTCTAGTAACAGACGGTGCACAGCGGTCAAGAGCATGTCTGAGCGCATCATTGTACATGACAACGAGAGAGTCCAGGTCAAAACAGGCTAACTGACCTAATTCTGCAGATGCTACCATCTGCTTTATATCACACAGCAATTCATAAAGCGAAATCGCTCGGATGTTCCGCGAGGTCACAAGTCTTTTGCGTGGACGTAGCCTGGTTACGGTTAAAATACAGGAAACGACTTTATGATCAGACAGATCAGCACAATCATTGACTCCCTGAAGTAACAGTGTACTGGAACCAGTGCGTACAACCACCCAGTCACAAATGTGGCCGTGTTTATGGGTGGAGACATCGACTAGCTGGTTGAGATTACGGTCGCTCAAAATGGTCGGCAGCCGATTTACCTGCTGATTAACACTGTCATCATAATGGAAATTGAAATCGCCTAAAATTTCAAAATCACCAGACAGAATGATATATCTTGACAGATAATGATCTTGACAGATCTTGACAAAAATCCTACTAAATGGTTCCTCGAAAGCAGGAATAGGCTTTTAGGGACTAAAGGAGGATTCTGATTTGGCTTGCCTACAATCTGGCATGTATGGCTTGATTTACAATATTGTACAACGTCTGCCCTGAGCTGAGATTGGGCCTATAGAAGTGTGTACTAACATTCAGATAGGTTTTATTTATATCTAAAAGGCCAGACAAAAGAGCCTCATGTGCCATGCTCAGAATTTCATTTGGGCACTACTATTTGATGTTTGATGGCTAACTCATCATCAGCGCATGCATCAGGTAGTCACCATCTTCGCATAAGCATTCCATAATTAACATAGAAACAAACTTGGTTCTGTGACAGTTCATCTTTAGAAACTGCCCTGGGAAACAAACATGAAATATCAGGGTCTTTATGGTATTTTTTTCTTGGCCATAGATTTGTTACAGCACATGAAGGATACAAACTTACTTTCCTGACTTTCAAGATCAGTGTCCTGATCAAGTAACGGCTTTTCTGTCATTATTGGCACAGGCTGTACTTTTTACCTGCAACATCATAGCCTTGTAGCAAATTCCCTTAACGGGTAAAGTACATCTTATGCCCAGAGTAATATTCCCAGAAATTAAATCTGACTTTAAATGTACACTGTGAAGCGGAACTGAAGTGTGCCTGTCTAAAAACACACCATTAACAAGCGCATGTGCACCAGTAAAAGACCTGAAATGGTGAAGTGTTTGCTAACATGAGAGTTCGGCCTGAACCAGTGTCACTCAACATTCTAATAGGGGTAGAACTTGAAAAATCACTTGAAAGTGATACAAAACAATCATGTATAAATGTCTCAAATAACTCCATTTCAGAGTCAGCCATAAATTCTTTTACAGAGCCACTAAAGGAATCTACAATCTTATTACAATCAAACTCCTCATGGGAGTCAACAGAGATATTTTTCTCAGAAGAAACAAACTTCTGTTTGTGATATGAGGACCTGGCTTCATTAGAAATACTCTCGCAAGAGTCATAAAAGGACTTAGCTTTATTTAATGGATACTCCTCGCAGGAGTCTTGTAAGGATCTAGCCTTATTAAATTCCTCGCAGAAATCAAATGAGATTTTTACCCCGCAAGCTACAATTCTTCTTTGGAGTCAGACGGCACGTTAGCTTCCGTAGCATCAAACTCTCTTTTAGAGTCAATAAAGGAGCTGTACCCTTTATATACATGAAAAGAGCTTGGCTCTTGTATTATGCTATGCATCGATTTTAAAACAAAACCAGGAGGTTTGCTCTTTGGTTTATTGGCACGTTTCCAGCAGTCAGATATTAGATGACCTTCTTTTTTACAGTAATTACAGATTTTATTTGAAAATGACTGGTCGTTGTTGGACTCAGACACAGTGGACGTGGACTTAGGTGTAGCAATGGACTTTGTTGAACTATCAGGACTACTAGTACTGGGTGACTGTGCCTTAAACTTCCTTTGCCAATACTGGTTTACATTTTTGTTTGTGAATGACGTGTTTGATTTGCTAGTAAAGGACTTTTATGTGTTAATGAATCATCATCAGCTAATTGAGCAGCAATGTCAAGTGTTCCAGGACTTTTCTCATCAAGAACAGTTTTAACATCTGTGTTAATGGAGCAAAATCAAGTGGCTCAAATTGTCATAATCCTTAACATCTTTTTTAGAACTACTCCAGTGACCAAACAGCTGCTCTTTAGTCCTAGAAAATTCTACATAGGTCTGTTCTTTGCGCTTTTCCCAATTTCTGAATTTCTGGCGGTAAGTCTCCGGAACTAACTCATAACCTCTCAGGATTAACCGTTTAACCTGGTCATAGTCAGCAGCGGCTTCTACTGAAAGCACTGTATAAATTTCTCAGGCCTTGCCAGTCATTAAACTTTAAAATAGCATAGTCCAATTTTCCTTAGGCTATTTTAAGTTTCAGCTACCTTCAAAGTGTAAGAAATATTTATCAACTTCTTTTCTTTGAAAAGGTGGGACAAGTCTAATGTGTCTAGTAACTTCAAAACTATGAGTTGAGGCAGCATGTAGACTATGTAGTCTTTTTAACTCAAGTCGTTTTAACTCAATTTCATTTTCTTCTTCTAGTCTTTCTCTTATTAACATTATATGTTCTTCCTGGCTTCTCTTTGTTTTTCTGATTCCCTCTCTTCTCTTTGTTTCTCTAATTCTAACTGTTTTAATGCTAGCTCATGTTGCATTTCTAACTATTTATTTCTAACTGCATAGCAAGGTTGTTATTTTTTTAATGTTTCCAATTCATTCTCTTCAATTAAACCTTTGCTTATTAGATCCTGCATTATTTTAGCAATTATATCAGGCTTTCTCAAAGCTTTTTTTCACACCTAGCTCTAAGTCTTGTCCCAAGCGAAACAATTGATCTTTTTTTTTCAAATGTTCAAGTAGATCAGGGTCTGAATCTTCAACAAATGACTCAGGTTCGAAGTCTGCCATGATAAGATAACAAAAAAATAAAATAACAGAAAATAACGAAAAAAAACACTGGGATAAATCTTGTAGACAATGTATTGTAAAAAATGTGTCTAGGTCAAGGGCTTATAAATTATCAAAACTATTAAACATCCCGGACGATCCCCCAATTCAGAAATTAGATTCTGTAGGCAGCGTGAAATGTCTAGGGGAATGAAAAAAGAAGTCAGTGCTTTTTCTTAACAAATAATTAAAATTTATTCTTAGAATAATCCTAACTGTTTAATACACTTAATCAATACCATTGCACAGCATAACAATAAATGTACAGAACCAGAGTGTCCGGATCATAGGCTTTGATTTCTGATACCGCCACTGTCACAGCTCAGCAAGAGTCCTTCAACCTAAATAATCCACGTTAATAGTAATAATCCAAAGGCAAACTGGAGACAGTCCGTATCAAATCTGTATAAAATCCGTTGAATATCTGACACCAATGCAATTATCGGAAAAGGTCCCAAAACAGACGAGAAAGTAACATTTTTAGTGCTCGCTGATATTTCCCTTTCTGCCGGCTCTAAACACAGCCTCTAATTTATAGCTTCTCACCCGAAATTCTAGAAATGGGAAATTCCAAAGAACAATACAGACTCAAATGGACAGACCAGAGGCATCTAGAACAAAAAAGAATGCTTTGTCTCTACACTTCAGACCCCACACGCAAGCCAGCGCCCAAAAAGGCGAGGTTCCCATAGCAACGAACTATGTCTGCGCTACACGAATCGGAGTGTCAACAGACACATATGACGCTCCTGCGCACACCAAAATAGACACCTGTAACAAGATATCCAGAGACGCCATTCGAAATCATAGACAGTTCCGAATACAGAACCGAAATCAGATTATGCTTTTGCAAATATGAGTATAAAATCAATGGGTAAAGCTGTTATAGATAAAATAACCAAGGGAGACATCTATTTGCGATATAAGACTGGGCTGTAAATAAACCCATGCTGACAGACGCAAATTCATTTGTAACCATTCAAAATAGGGGAGGTGTAAGGTTATCATTGCAAATAAAGGTTCTGATGTTAGTCCGTCGCATATGTGTTTAATAATGACTTAACCAGTAACCTAGCAATAGAATTGTGTCAGACTACTCTAAGGATAACTGTACAATTAAGTTATAATAAAAACATTAACCATCTTTCTGGAATTGGTTTTTGTTTTGTTGTTTTAAAGACAGAAATTATATTGTTTGTGTAGCTCCCTGTGATTGCATACAGCACATTATATGTAAACAATTGGTCCGTTTATTGACTGTTACATTCAGCCCTTTATACAGATTAGACACATGGTTTTATCTTGGCGTGAGGCTACATACTATAACTAAACCCGCATATTTGTGCTTAAAGCTATTACCAGGATGGCCCTCACATTGTTCTGTTTTAAGTAACTCTGGTACAATCAAACCTGATACTGTAATCATTTATAACTACGCTTAATACTCGAGGAAACTATGCAGTTATGGCTCGGCAGCTGAGGAAAGCATTGCTTGGACTCTTCTGGATTCAGAGTCATTTTCTATATTGGCTGGCTCTGGCATCTGTTCTAGGTATTTTCAGAACAGCATCCACGTCAAATGGTTTAATTGAAGGTAACTATGGTAACAACATCCTCATATCTATTTTAATTTGGATGTGTATCTTGGTATTGACGGTGATTATGTATTTGTCACACCCACGTGTGTTATATGTTTTGAATTTTCAAAATAACTTAATCGATATTTTTGTATTAATTAACATAGTCTGTAAGGAGTAGAATGAGCCGCTCCACAATTCATACACGCTTTACCTGTTCAGAATATGTTAAAAAGACGGAAACATGAAACCACTTTTATCATTAATTAATTGCTCAGCCTTGTTTTAAACTGTCATAAGGGTGAAATGTTTGTTGTAGGTATACTAGCTATTACTGCCAAGGACAGATTAGTTACCACATGCCAGCAAAAAAATAGTATGGTGGTTGTGGTTAATATCACCGCCGAGGGAGAAACAGAAAAGACGGGAGCTTCATGTAAACAATATTTTATGTCAACTGTGAATTCCATGTGTTTCCAGCAGGCTAACAATAACGGATGTCAGATTAACAATGACACAATAGACAAGATATTCGGTGTATGTGATGCAGATATCAGTTTAACTATACGTTACTACTGTGTTCCAACAACCGCTTTCTACCAAATATGTAACGGGACAGTAGAACTCAATGCAAAGGAAGGAATCATAGTAAGTTATGACTATCCACGGACTGGAAACCGAGACATTTACACATGCGCAGCTGACATCTATTCTGATACAAAACTGGAGATAGAAATATTTGAATGCGAGATAGAAAAACTGGAAGGACTGGACTGCAATGGAGAGCATATTTTTAAAGAGAGTGGATCATTTACGATTTTTTATGAGATGTCGAAGTATAAAGAGAGAGGGGGCTTGTTGATCTACTACAAGTGTATGTCTCTTTTTATCAACATAATAATAACGTTACCGTATTTCCTTTGATAAGACTTTTGTATTCCCATGTCACCATTAATCATGACTGCAGTAAATAGACGCCGGTCATGCTCAGAGGCCCTGTATCAGAGTAGTTATACTGTTTGTCTGCAAGCTTTTTGTTTTCGTTACTCTAACCTGTAAATATGTAGGTCAAATTGTCATAAGATTATTGGTTCAATTTGCTTGTGTTGACAAAATAGCTCAGCTTAGTTCCTCTATTTTAATTCCTTCTCTTTTAACAATATATAATCCAAGCTTTATACCTATTTTCCCAGACTGGCCCGGAATATCCAAGGTTTGTCCACTGTGATTAAAGCCGATAGCTGCTTAGGAAATGCGCTACCAATGCAATAGTGGTGAAATGTGGGGAAGCTATCACTCCGACCATATTAACGGCCTAACCCAACCCCGCTATGGTTGTAAAGCGCCTCCCTGTGTACCTTTTAATGTAAACTATTCCAAGCCTTCCTACACAATCTGAAAAACCATTTTCCAATTGTGAATAAATAAGAAATATGGTTGGAATATTAAAGTCAACGAACGTCATTCCAGCCTATACGAGGTCGAATAAGTTAGAACAATTCTGTATTCAGCTGAAACAGTTTAAAAGAAAGAGTATTGTAATGTAATCAGCTGTAGGTGGTTCATAGTCAACGGATGAGCCATGAAACTTGCAAAACATTGTCTCGAAAGTCAAAATAATTGTTCAGAACTCCGAAATCCCTCGCTGTTATTTACCGTAAAATCCTATTGTATTAAATTTTAATTGAGAATGGCCTTTATAAACACTTAAATGCCGAACCTTAATAGAAGCTACTTTATTTAGACGTCTGGTACGAGCAGAGTAAAAAACCCAGAAAAACAAAAAACAAACGCAAGGGCGTCTGATCAAGGAACTACCGAATTATCATTATCAACTTACTTATATTTTATCAAAATTACCAAGAACCATGAAAGATATTCAGAATTTAATATATTAAAGCATTATGTAGGACACAGAGGAAAATACTTTATTTCCTTATAGCCATACTGTAAGACCTTTTTATAACTTCTTCCAAAATTACACTATTTCGAAATCAATAAAAACTACTTCTTTAAAACCAAGGTGATATAATATTTATGTCAAACTGTGTTTATCATCATTTAAATCATAAATATTATTTTTCAATTTTCATTAGCTCTGACTAGAAATAACAAAGGAGACAGTTCTGAACCAACTGCATTCAAAATGTCCACTGTTATAATGAATTCATCGTCCAGTTCCACAGATTCTGGTGTTTCTCTAATGACAAGGAAAGATGAGGAGACGAATATTTTTACACGTCAAGGTAAGCATCCGACAAAGCATATATTATACATGGGCTTTCAACAGGAAGAACATTTCAAGAGTCCGTTGTATCTCACCGCACTGTTGTGAAAGACTCTGAAGATATTTTTTTTCAACAAGTGCTGAAAGTCACTGAAGATGACTACAGCCTTGCATAGCTGGCCAGCAGCAAGAGCTAGCCAATGCGTCACACTGCATCTGGATAATCTGGTTGTTTCTCTTACGCAAGTAAGCACCTAGACAGCCTTGCTTTACTGTTATAAAATGAGCAACATCACTAGTTAAAGACATCACTGTATGCATGGGGATTTGTTAATCAGCATAGAGGTTCAAAATACTATTAGTGATTGTATCTTCCTTTCCATCCGGCACTGTTATGTTTTCCAAGAAAACGATTCTTGAATATCCCTCCACCAGAATCTTGGCTTAAGCGATAAATTTCTTGTTAATGCCGACATCAGTTGTTTCTTTGTTAGTCAGGCCTACTGCATTGGCGGCAGGAATTTTCTTAGCTCCGGCTTTTGACACAACGTAGTGAATGCTGTTTAACATGTTTTCGGTCCTGAAGATGTGGACAGACATTCAGCATTTGCAGATTAAGCATCTCCTGAAACAGGGATGTTTACCTTGAAGACCTGGTCAGTGATGATGTAAACATTTGCTAACCGGAATATACGCGGGGCATTCAAATTTGCGATGATCTTTGACTAATGGTTATTATTGTGAGAAGTATAATGAAAAGGTTGATGCCAGGAAGACATGAAAAATGATTTAAATGTTCGTTTTAAGGCAAGGAAGCTGTTCCTGAAGAAAGAATCGGAAATACGTAAACTTTGTTAGTAGCAGAAGCGGACCCAAAGGGAGTCCAGGGGGTCCGTATCCCCTTTTCAGGGGAATCTCCCTTTTTTTATAGTTTTGGACCAATTTTTGAGGCCTGGATAATAAACCTCCCCAGCCCAAGCCACCACCCCATCCCATCCCCACCCAACCAGCACTCCCGGCCCTTTCCCGGACCTGGGCACCTTGTATAAGGTTTTGCCATCAGTCCTCCTGGGTTAAATCTCTCCTTTTCGCGAGAGTCAGGTGTTTTTTACATTTGCACGTGACCCAGAGACTGGGTCAAATGTCAGGCCAAACAAGTAAATGACATTAGGGGTTATCCATATGCAAATTTGTTCTTAATTTTGGATAGGACCACTAAGGCAATACGGCCTTTCTCAAAAGCAGATCAGCTGTTTTCGGCGGTTAACTCCAGGCAATTCATAAAACACGTACAAATGCATCAAAATGCTGTGTGCATCAACAATATTTTATTCTCATATCAGCGAAGTCACTGCGGGAACAATCATCTTCAAATTAGGTATGACACAGTGTCATACGCAACGTGGTATCAGAGATCAGTTCGAACAAAGGTGGACCGAATTCTTTAGTATTAGATAATATAAGGTATTTGCATTAAACGACAATATTTTTTTGTAAGGCTATTTTCAGTTAATGGACAATCAGTGATTGTTAATGTTATAATTGGGAAACCAATGTACATATCAGCATTAAAGATAATATACAGATGACATGTATCTTGATCAGGTGCTTTAGCACATCATCGTGGTAGAAAAGACTTTAATAATTATTCACGCGTCAAAGCATTGTGCGGAACGTAAAAATAAACAGTTCACCAAATAACAATCTGAATGTGCCTAATATTTAAAAGACCTTTAGAAATCCATCAAGGATGTGTGATGGTTGCGTTTGCTGATTGTTTGTGATGTTGTTTGAAATGGCACATATAATATCCAGATGGCAGTGTAACGGAACTCCTGTTCTTCAAAACTTTGTAATTTCCATTTCTTTTTTGTGTTAAGCCAATGTCGCCAAAAGGTCCATTGTAATGACACGCGCGTAGCAGGGAAAGATATATTTTTAAATGATTTCTCGACAATATCCATGCTGACAGCATATATGACTCGTTTATTTTTCCGTCTTGTCTGTGATATATACCCGATGGCTTACTTTATATCAACACCAGGTGAGTCTCTCTTACCACTAAAATGGGGCTCTTTACGCTTTTGGCATTTTACATGTAATAAAATGATTCATTTTGCAGCTGTTTCGAATGAAAGTACAAGGACAAAGAGTTCTAGTACTTCAAGCAGCAAGCACATTTTTCTTTCTACGAATTGGACAACACGTGACACCGCTACTGTGTTAACATCTCCTGGTAAGGAAGAGATGTCTCACAGAAATTTTCTGTGTTTTCGTATTAATTCATAGTAATTCGTACGTGGCATTGATAAATCTGGAAATAATTTAAACTATCCTTTTTCACTGATGCAGCTCAGTCTGACGTCAGCTCAAGTGAAGGAATTGTTAACACTTCATCTGGCGTATCTGATTTATCCTCAGCTGTGTCTGACAGTGGAACAGCGGGTCCAACTGCTATGTCACACAATAAAGGTTTTCGATTTGCTTCAGCTTTGTTTGCAGCATTTAAATTTTCCCGGTGAAGGATATTGAGTTTTTTTCAATAATTACATCAGTATTACTCTTCTACGTTACGTCTAACTCTATATGGAAGAAAACTCTCAAAGTATTCCCTTTAATAATGTGATTAAAAACACGGTCGAAATTTAATTATATATTTTCATATTTATATATGTTATGACTAAAGCACTCTTGAACACATTTTAAAGGCCATGTGTACATGGACGGCACAAGTATTGAACTCCTAAATTGAATTTCCTTATTACACTAAATTGTTCTAGCTGTGCCATTGCTCTGACCACTGCAGGTAGGATCTTTATTGTCCTGATGGTTATCTGCACCGTGCTGATCGCAGCTGTAATCCTTGTTGGAATATTTATTTTGAAGAGGTAAGTTTGTAGGATGTTTGTAAGGTTATTTGTAGAATTGAATCGTTTTACATGACATTATTTTTAAAAGATTAACCATTATTATTTATAAAGGCTACTTCGTCACTAGCCTGCAGATAAAGCTAATATCATAATGCATAGTGCTTGCAAACTAAGTGTGTGTTTATGTTAAATTGTCCACCACATTGATGCTTCCGTGTCACTGTTAAATTTATCTTTTATGTATGTTTTTATATGCCCAATATTAGAAAATGTGAAGGTGGTCGGGTGGTAACCACCACTAAATCCACTGACCCAGAAGAACCACCTGGCAGTGAAAACAAACATGCCCAAAGAGAAGAAAAAGGGAAGAGAGGGACGACCGATACATCGGTGAAGAAAGACACTGCCTTGACAGAACGTACAGAGATGGTAACGGTAACAACTATGTCACAAAAAGAAAGAACTATTCCAGAGGTTGTTTTTCCTAGAAGGGAAGGTAGTGTGGGAACGTACGTTGACATTGATTCAAAATTGCATACGTATGACTACCATAAAATTACTGCTGAGAAAGATGACGTTTCACCTTACAGCATCAGTTGGCAACATCCAGCGGCAGAAGAAACAATCAAATTAAGTACTGGAGAGGGAAATTGCCACCAAGGCTCAGTGGACAGCAAGAGGAAGAATGGAAACATTTCAGAACAAAATGGAAAAGGAAATGCCACTTGGGGGAAGGAGGATATCTTTACTAGTGAGTACTGGGCACTTGGACCTGGAGAAGAAAATGTTAGGATTTCAACAGATGTCATTAGTATAGAGGATGATTTAGATCCAAAGGCAAAACTGACGATCTCAGCAAACAAAAGGCAAGCGTGTGCAACAGCTTGGCCACGGGACCAAACACAGACTTTGACTATGCTGTTGTACGTAAGAAAAATGCCAAGTATCTGGAATCGAAGGATCCGGCCATAGACGGGGACTATGCTGTCTTGAATGAACAAATCGTCAAGGAATTATTCAAAGGTAAAGCAGAAGAGTCAAACACGGATGTCTAATATGGCGTCGTGAACAAAAAAAGCGACAATCAAATAAACAAGGACAAAACAAAGCATCCAGACACAGATGGTAACTATGCCTTCCTTAATGAGTTCATGTGCAGAGATTCAAGTTCAAGTGAAATTGCGTTGGGTTATATAGAACCGTCCCTGTCTGACTCGGATGGGGACTACGCTGTCCTAGATTAAGGAACATATACAATGTACATTGTATATTTGTATATATTGTACAATTTTTTGGGGGTTTTCTAGTGAATTCAGCAAGTTATATATTATGTATTATTTTTACATATACACATCTTGTATATGCACCTGCTTTTCATGAAAGCAGTCTGTTCAATTTTGAAGCTGAATACTTATTGTATTATTGTAGCTGCTCATAATTAAATCTTACTTTATCCTTTAAACCTCGCTCAAACGACATAAGGTATGTTCATTGACTGACACTTTAGTCAACTGCTACATACAAGAATGAAAGGGTAAAGTCGGTGATAAATAACGTGTAATCATTTATGTGTATTCTTTCAATAACCCTGGAACATAATCATAAGTAAATAAATACAACATAAATAAATACATTTTGTATGATCAGAAAACGAACTAACTTCAGTCGAAACCAAAGAAAGTCCCTAGTATTCTCAGTCTTCCTAGCAAATATTCTCATGCAAATTGACAAATCCGTGGCAGGTAAGACTAGACTAACGAATAAACACACAACACAACCATAGACAGTAACTAAACCTGTATCTGGGTATGTCAATTAGTGAAAAAACAACTTCAACGGGATGAATAGAAAAAGAAAGAATGGTATGTATCTAAGCTATTTAATAGTTTGATGTAAACAATATGTTTATTTAAAAAACATGAAACTTATGATTGTACATCAATTACTATGTCAGGCTGACTCAGTTAAGTCGGATAGAAAGTGTTATGAAAACAAATAGCGCACGGCCGTTATACGTACCCCCCCCCCCCACACTCACACACACAAATTTCGATGAAACAAATATTACTAGTTTTACGCTGTGTACTGGAAACGGAAGAGTCATCCCGTGTTTGGTGCATAGAAGGTCGTAAACGATTGAATACACTGTGTCCAGCTGAATCGGTTAAAAGACGGGAGGAAAGTGTATTAAAATCGATTACGCATTTTCGTTACAAGCACAATCCGCCGTATATCTATCGAACCAATGTTACCAGTTGTACGTGTTACACATTTAATGGAAGAGCCATCGTGTTTGCGTGAAACAATGTAACCAACTACACAAGATGAAATATAAACGGAACTGCCACATGAAACACCGGGGTTTCGATAGACCGGCTTAGTAAGATTCTTGTTGACAACTGCAATCTCTCGCCGTGTTTCCCCGTAAATTCTGTTATGGTGCGTAATTGTGGAGATTGCGCGTGTCCCATATTCCTATGGCATCTAAGGAAATTTTATAAACACAATCCTTGTACCTGCAAGGTTTTTACTTGTATACCTGAGTAGTGACCGACGGGTTTATTGTTTTGACGTGTTCTTCTTTTTTAGTAGTGTCTGATAAGCCTGATACTGTAGTTCCTTGAATAGAAGCCGGTCTTGTTTAGACGCTGGCGGTAAGCAGCGTCTGAAAAAAAAAAACTAAACACCCGGGCGTCTATTCAAGGAAATACGGTAAACAGATATATTTACATGTATCATACACCGTGTAATTTTGACTTGTTTAATCGGGTGGCAATGTATACCTGGCTTAAGGTGACTGGATTATTTACATTTTGCTTTAAAAATGAATGTCATTTTGTGTTGATAATTAATATATCATATTCTTTGCAAGACAATAACAGTTTTAGGACAACAATAAGATGTCATGGGCTACTCTTATTCAGTTGTTTCAGCCGATTTTATAATCTTAAGTCTTATATTGTAGAGTATGCTACTAGTATTAATGATGTGTTAATATGTATTTGCCAAATATATGCCGGCATATTTTTTATGATCATGTTTGTTTCACTGAATTGCACTCTGTTTGTCTGGAGCAGAAACATTTGCTTGTGTATTGACATATATTTTTGCGCCCGTATACCGAGAGCTGTGCTACTAATCACTGTGTTAGTTATGTCCGGGCCATAACAGTCATGTTCCGATGAACAATGCTGACCGAACCTGAGTAGTCACCAGGTAAAATACAAAACGTCAAACATTCTCTCATCTACCGCTGCTGCAGATTTTCCTAAATTTATTGGTCTACACAGCGACTTTTGGCACAAAGTATAAACTTTATCTTCAAACACCGGCTTAAATTTTATCATATAATTCTCGACCGTTTTTTGAAGACACTTTTTTTTTGTGGCTTCTAGTATAAAGTCAACTCTGAAGATCGCTGGGACTTAAAACTTCGCTGGCAAAGTTTGTCATCCAGGATTAAGCGATTTCCTGCCTTTACTTCAGGAGCAGGTTCCGGCCTATCATCGCCTTCGTCAACGTCCAGTTTCTACGAGCAGTCTCCTGACCGTCATTACATTCGTCGACGTTCACGTTTGTTTGTATCAAGGTTTATATACTGGAATAAATCAGAAACATCCGGTTCGTATTGACTCGTTAACCAACGTAAGGACGCTCTGCTGCTTGTAGAGGACATATTATTATTAATTTTAATGCAGTTGTGAGGCTCAAAATGTTAATTCTGAGGGCGCACCTAGGTAGATTTAAGTTACTGAAGAAAGTGTACGTCAACGTGATAAAGGTCACTGATCAGGCACTTTCCAGTAATTTATTGTGGAAATACCATTGACATTCACTGCAGTGATCGAGGTTAATGCTGATACAGTAAAATTTCAGTATTTATTTAAAAAAAATTTTTTTATACTGAATATATCACATATTACAAGCATCAATGGGACTCAGTGCAAGCTACTTACAGCTTACCTTGACTCTCTCCCAAATGTTTCCACTGGGGAATATTATGTTTTGAACCTTTTTGTGTCTTCTATGTATGAAGATACTGATTCAAAAATTTCTTCATTTCTGGTGTGGCTTGCATAGGGATTTCCACAAAGTTCTTCTACAGGTGTATTTTGGGGGAGATGTTGACTTCTAGAGCTGACATGGAGGTGACACTGCAGTAGTCTCTTTCGAATCCAAATTGGCATTTTGAGTCGTTTGATGTCTTCTATATAAATCATGGTTTATATTACTGCACTATGGTCTTAGCCTTGTGTGGATTATCTGGGCTTTTATCTGTTTTCTTTTTAACTTACTGGTGTTTTTCGTAAATTGTAACTGCATCTCTTTTTTTAATACCAGCAGATATTAAATACTTAGAATTTAATTCTGAATGTATTTCTACACATCCCCTTTTTCCTCCACAATATCGTCAAACCCCCTATATCCGCAATTTGTGGAATATGCAGCCGTATGTCGAGCCAAGGATGCTGGTTGTCATCTCCTTCCAGAAGGGAGAAATTTGTTATCGATATGTATTTATATGTGATTTATCATTGATATGTATGTATTAGCACACTCTTGTCCAATACAAGGAAATTATATATAAGGTTAAGGAATGTAAATAATTAATCAAATAAAGGACTACGTTACCTAGCCAGAAACGGTTTTAAGTGATACTCAATTTTTGTAATGTTAATACTATCATTTCTCATCTTATACCTTTCCGCTTTCATTTAGTAATAGGGCTACACTCATTTTATTGTATGAACTATAAAGCTTTGACATTCAGTGCGTCCTTTTTCAGTTTTCTTGATTGTGACTTACCTATTTTCCCTGACGTCTTCTGTCTCCTCTGTTCATCTGTGGGATCTTGTTCAAACAGAGAAATGTATGTGTCCTATAATTGTTAAATTCTTAAATCTGCCAGGCCAAACCTTTTCAGAAGTCCATTAATTCCGATACCTTGGAACAACGGCTTTACTCATACGACAGCATTTATCACATGACTGCCGTTTTGTATGCATTCCAGCGCCAAAAATTCAACCTGCAACGATAAAATATAAGATAGGAAAAGTTTTCTTAAAAACTTAAAACCTGTTCTTGTGAAGCCACAGAGATGGCTGTAACCTCTCAGATTAGCAATGATTTAAAAGCAAAAACAAATCCTCCAAAGTGCGCCGGCATCATACACTTTCTTTTTTACTGGTCATTGTTCTTATATTAATGAATGCATAAATATTTGATGAAGTTTTCGTTATGAAGCTTACATCAAAAGCAAACCCAAATCAAATCAAAATGCCAGATACGATTACAATTTCCCATCTCGTGATAGCAAAGGGAAGTTTGGGAGAGTTATTCCGAATGGTCAATTGTGTCAAAGGCCCCACAACAGACCTCTTCCTAAATGCGTTAAATGTGTCACTCTTTATGTAGAACTGTTTCTATAGAATAGTGGCTGATTGAAAAATTCCATTTAGTGAGTTCTCATTCACATTTGCTTCAAGCCGACAGGAAACAACTCTTACCCACTCTTAATAAGTATATAGGGACTTGAGGCTTGTTATTTGAAACTTTCCCCACTTCTGGTCTAATTTCTGGTGTTTATATTTGCTAATTGTGACGAATTTGGGACAGTTTAGGTAAAAGATAAATTATTATGGACTGCTAGAGGCACAATTTAATCTGTACACATCATGAAGCCATGTTAGTATTGAGCTGGTCGGCATGATAAGGATGGTATTTTTTTTTTTTTTTGTTTAATTAAGAGTTGTTTCAGAAGTTATAAATGCACTTATTTTCTTGAAAAAAAAGTGACAATTATTTAATTGATAGTTGTAGCATTGACTCATTCTTGTGGATTAGGGAACCAACATTACTCTGTCAGGGTCTGGTCAAACTCAAGTGTCTCTCAACACTTATAAATTTACATCATTATACATCATTAGACATGATGCAATTTGAGAATGACACTGATTTATTGTCCAGACTGCACCTTCAGACAACATTTATCATGCGAATAGCCCAAGTTCTATTCTGTGTCATAATGCGGGTCAGGTTATAAACATAATTTAGAAATTGGACTGTTTCGAAAGAAGAGCATGATAAGCGACAAATATATCACCCGTGCCAATAATATATTGAATAAATAATGATAAAGATAAAAAATATAAGTTAAACTAGAATAAAGCAGTTTTGACAACGAAATCTGATAATGCATAGAGTACTTAGTCATTTAAAGGAAGAGTCTATGGCATAGACCCTAGTAGAGTAAGCTTTAACACAGACTGGCATTCTTACCTGTCCTGGATATTCCATATGCCGCATTTCCTTGATCAGACGCCGGATCTTAAATAGTCGCCTGTCTCAATTATTCGCCGGAACAAAACAATGTCTCTGAAAAATAAACGCCGGCCTTAAATAGACGCCGGTCTAAGTAAGAGGCCGGATGTCAGGGTAATTTCCATATTTGCCGCCTGATGTCTTTTTCCGTCACCAAAATTGGTGTTTAACCGGTCATATTGACCGGAGATTGTTGTATGAATTTCCGTTTGTGTTTGTGTTGATAATATGTCTCATTCCTTTTTAAATCTTTCTTTTTTATACGCGAATGCCTGTTTCCATAAGGGACACCAAATATTCCCGATTTGTCCATTATGATTAAAGCCGATCACCGCTCCTAATAAAACCTACACAAAATACGTAGTGAGGTGGCAAACACCATGACTGCTGTCAAGGCAGATAAAATAGTACCACTTGACACAAGCCATTCAACTTTGTACGGTTATAGTCTACCTCAATGATAATTGTACAGAACTGTTCAAATACATTTGGACACACATTTCTTGTGTAGCATGAAGACCACAAATGATGGTTTCATGCGGTACAATTTGTAGCTACTCTCAAGCCAAACTACGCTCCCTGAGCTTTCATTTCTTAAGCGTTTTAAGTGCGTCCATATTTTTACTAAAACCACGCTTCTGAGATAACCTTAAAGGTTAAAAATAATATTTACTCTTGTCGACAACTATACATTCAGTGGAATATTCGCGGCAATAAATGTCACATACTAGTATATACTAGTTCGGGAACGCTTGAATACTCTGTGTCAAGCTGAATCAGTTAAAAGTCGGAAGGAAAGCGTCGTGAAAACGAATAAAGAAGTGCCGTTAGACCTATCAGTCCCCGTATTTCCATGGAACCACTATTACTAGTTGCACGCGGTGCACAGTTAATGGAAAACCACCCCGTGTTCAGTATATACTAGGTCGGAAACCCTTGAATACGCTGTGTCAAGCTGGAACTTGAGGAAAGTGTCATGAAAATTATTTAAGCTGTGCCATGATAAGTACCAACCCCACGTATTTCGATGGAACCAATGCTACCAGTTGTACGTAGTGCACAGGTAATGGAGAGCCACTCTGTGTTCAGAGGGTAACAATGTTAATTTTTACCAACTGCACGCGGCTTAAAATTAATGGAACAGCCACGTGAAAAAACGGGTTACCTGGTTTCGAAAGACCCGCGCGGACAGATTCCTATGGACAACTGCAATCTCTCGCTGTGATTCCCCGTACATTCTTATTATGGTGCGTGATTGTGGAGATTGCGCGTGTCCTATATCCCTGTGGCATCTACGAAAATTTCGTAAACACAATCCGTGTACCGGCCATTTTTTTCATTTGTGTTCCTAAATAGTGACCGGCGGGGTTATTCTTTCGATGTGTTCTCTTTTTAGTTTTGTCTGACGAGTCTGATCATCAATTTTTTTAAACGCCGGTTTTAAATAGAAGTCGATCTTGTTTAGACGCCGAGTCAAAGCAGGATCTGAGAAAAATAAACGCCCGGGTGAAATACGGTATACACAAAGAACTGTGTCTCAGGTGACAACATTATAGGGGAAGTCCACTCTGATACCCTGAACATAAATGTCAACGTCGCTTAACGCAGATTTTGTAAGGTATTGGACCAGATACCCTATTATATCATTCAATATAGTCTCCAAGTATTTCGTATTTTGCTCTGGGATAGTACATATATAAGTATAAATGAATCAACACACTTTAAATCAATGTATTTAAGTATGCACATTGCACCAATCATGTAACCTGTGTCATGGAATGAGTTTAATAGCCATATGGACTTGTTTCGTATGATTGGTGTTCCTGAAAACAACAGCCTGAGAAAAGCACGACAAACAATAAAAAATCCTAAAGCAGGTTATGTTAATATCATTATCACTTTATGAGCCAGATTACTACGGGCCTACAGCAGTGTGGTGATATGAAATAATTATCAGCATTGCATGATCACATTTTCAGAAAGAAGTATATACCCTCTACAAAATGTATTAAATAAAATATACTGTTCTGTTTCCTTCGACGATATGCCTTCATAAATGATGACTGGTTTAAATGAATGTTCGATCCAACAATGTATACATAACCGAGTATTTTACATAGGCAAAGAAAAAGTGACGGCCGCATAGTACTAGTACCAAGTGTTCGACCGTGGTGGCTGTTAGTATTTATATCCTTTTATTTCATGATTAGTTCAAAGTAAAAAAAAAGCACAAGCTCAAGGGGTTGTTCTATTTCAAACTATTTAATTGTTTCAACTAACATTAGTCCCATATCAGAAGCTTTCTGCTGCACATCCTCCAGTTCCGCGTCATGGGGGAAAAGTAACATTATGTTCAGCCTAGGATCCCGGCTATTCATTTTTTTCCATTCTAATTAAATGTACCGCCTTAACTGCGGTCTATAAAATTTGATGTCCCCAACATAGAAATGATAAATCGTCCATCCTCTATGACTGGAGTAAAAATAGGATGTGCTCAAGGAGAAGCAAACACCGTTAATTGAAGAACGAGAGGATTTGTTTGAAAAAAAAACTTTGAAGACTGCTTTCGAGTTTAAAGTGTCTGAAATCCAGGGCCCTCCTGCATCTCACATTTCCATGCCGATCTGACATTTTGTAATATTATTATGTAATAAATTGTACTCACGAGAAAAAAAATTGAAGTTTTCATCGACGAGCTGATTATCATATGTGTTGTGTGAAATTAGGACCCTCGTTGTGCATCTGTGTATCTGATAAATCTGTATAATATCTTTTGGCCTCGGGTTTCAAAATACAATCCCACTCGACAGGTTTAATGCTTTCCTATAGAGTCGCAAGATAAGGTTTTGGTTCGTCCATTAAATCAAAAGTACTCTGCAATCGTTAGCCCAGTTTAAATCAGCATGGTATATCACAACCGGTTAATTAGACAATAGTTGAGACTGTTTTTAGACTGGTGTTCAAACTGAATTACTAGTCTCATGAGTTGGACCAACAATAAAGATCTAACATATGCGGAGAAGTTAATCACCTCGCCAGAGCGTGTATAGAGACATCCTACAGCTGCAGCAACTGCGTTGGATAATAATCTTTTGAATATATGTTGCATGATACTACATCAGCCTTAAAGTTTGAAAAGTAAGTGTCTGGTCTCCTGACAAGAAGACAAAACAATATAGGTCACGTGAACGCTACAAAGCAAAACAAGCATGATTATGGAAAATGTTCAAATATCAGCCGATACAACAGCCACTCGTCAAACAGACCTTAATCATGCAAAGAAAGGGCTCACTAATTTAGTAGACCAATACTGAACTGACACACCATTTCTGAACCGAAAAATGAAAAGGATAATTGTACATATAAAGGACATGAACATTTTCTCGCAATATTTCATACTGCTTATCGATGTCTGATAATGACTATTTTTAGTTCAGTATTGATATTCTTGGATATCTAGTGAATGTGATCGAACTTAAATTTTAACGTGCGAAACAACTGAGACCTAGTCGGCATATTTCACATAGTGTGTTAATACCAAGTCCTGAATATACTGGTACTGGTGTGACTATTGCGTGTATTCATGCTAAGGATATATACGCTTACATACATCAAAGCAGGTGATATTGATAGACTGCTCCGGGCAAACAACGTCAATACACACCTCGCTTGACAGAAAAACCTTTCAAATTAACGAAGTGGACCGGTTTCTATTTATTATTAATTTTTTATGGCATGATGTTAATCACAATTTTAACAATTCAATCACATGGGATTTTATAGCAACCTATAAATATGTGCGTGTTGCTAGTCATCAGAATTAATTATTGAGTTAAATCAAACAAGTATGCATTGTATTTTAGGTCAGGCCGAAACACCACAACAGCAAGCCATTTCATTAACAATTAGGCAGGGGGACCTTACTATTATAAATGCAATCATGTGCAAACAACCACCACATCAGCTTTGTCCGAAGGCCGTCACTTAGTTGCTTGCACCTCTAGAAAAAAAATATTTTCGAAATATATTATATATTCTAAGAAAAATATTGGACATTAATTACTTAAATTTCAGTGGGAGAACTAATATTACTCCGTAAAATAACTTAATATTATTCTGCACAACAATTTCAAATCATTAATTTATCTTCAAACAATAAAAATAGATAATTTCCCAACAAAGATCCAAATATCTTTGATAATGTTAAGCTAGAAATCCATAAAATTTAGAACCGTCGTTACACTAGTATTCCAAAACAAGAGTCTGTATATTAAGAGTACCAATGTTTCCATAATATCACCAGAAATGTATACGTATGATTCAGTCCATGCCTACACAGCTATCTTTCAGAACAAGATACCTGCCACATTTTAAACCTCCACTAAACCCCAAAAAGCCACATCGGAACTGTTTAGTGAACATCTAAACAACGAGTAATGCTAGGAATCAAGTACTTCATCGTCTATGATATTAGCTACTTGTCAGACAAACTTTATCTAACCAGACTGGAACATTAACAGTGCTCAGACAAGCTCAATGGATTTGTGGGTATGCATATGTATAAGGAATTTAATTAGATGCAATACGTTCACATATCAGTAAACATGTATATAAACACAAATGTGTGGGTTAGAGGTGCTCTAAAACTACCTCATTACCAAAGAAAAACCTCTTTAATCTCAATCTGAATTAGATAAAGAACCCATTAATCAAGGTCAGCAGATGTACGTTGAGCCTATAGGGAATACCTAGTCTTAACAACAAATACAACTATAACATGATATAATAAAACTTCTTTTGACATTTGCCACGTATATACGAATACATAAAATTAGAAGTTGTATCGGTGTAAGCGTACCTATGTAAATAAATAAAAAAAATTTTACTTTTTAGAGAAACGGAAATTTAAAAAGCATATATAACGTGAACATAATAAAAAGTATCCAACGAGCAGAGACTGGCTCGTGTCTATCGCCTTGTCAGAGAGCCTATCTGAACGATACCCTATATTAGTAGCCTAACAATGAATTCATAGAAAAACAAGTGATTCGGGATTCCAAACTCTTGAACAAAGGGACCGATGATTTTTACCTGAGTGACAAAATCGGTAACGGAAGGAACCACGCAATCAAAAAGATAATGATTTCCACCTCTTCTGAATTAATAAAGGTCTCCTTCCTGGAAGCAATTTGTTTTCAATCTTCTCTGTAAAACTTTACATCAGATTTTCGTGTGACCACCTCTGAATTGATATCAGTGCCATAACTGTTTCAAAGGGGTAAAGACGAACGGATTGTTTCTTTTTCAACCCCTTCAACGTTGTCACCAACCTTAGTCACATTTCCGAAGATGTTTGTTGACAATTTAAAAAGTTTTACTGGTTATGCGAAAGACTGCCATATTGCTTTTCATAAATGCAAAAAAAAAAATTAATATTTTATTCGATTGCATTATATGTATATTTTTGTATATGGAAAGCTACACCTGCAGTTAAGGGGGATCTGTTGATTCACATACACATGAAGTTACGTATTTGAACAGGGGGTGTTCAGTTTTCAATTCTGATAAACTGAACCGTTTCATTAGTTTCATAACATCGACATTAGTTTCATCGACATTCAAATTGTGGTTTTTCCCTTATATCTGATCCCGTCACATAACATGTGTTGCATGCACATTATTCAATGGAAAGATATATGAAAATAAACTAAAAGCACTTGTTGCATTAAAGGATCTACTTAACCGTTATTCAGATATCGGGATAAAACTTTACTTTAATAGCGTCACCCTTTGCCTTAGATCCTGCCAGGGCGCTTAAATTTTTCATGAATGAACTCACGACCTCTTGGTCAAGTTCAGCCATAGAAGCCTTACATGTCCGACATTGAAGCAATTATTGTATTTATCCTCCAGGTAGTCTAAATCATCAGGCATGTCCTTCCTGATGATGATCACAGATCCGTAATCACCCAATGCTACCCCCTGCATCTAAGACTTCCATGTCGATCTAACTTTAGGTAATGCTTAAGATATACTCACTATTAGAAAATGGAGTGAGTGCACAGATGAATTGACTATCATATTTGTTTTGTTCTCTGTGATATCAGAAATCTCACTGTGATATGATACAATGGTACTTCATATGTCTTTTGTCTATTATTTCAAAGTGCATTCCCATTAGATGCGCGACATGATATATGCCTTCTTATGCATTCGCAAGCTAATATTTTAGTTCGACTATCAAATCAAATCTAATTAACAACCAGGAGACCACATAGAATATGCCCGGAATATTGTTGACTGATGAGTAAACAAACAATAGCGCCTGCTTTTTTTACTGATGTTTAAATGTTGAGTCAATAATGGTATGAATGGAATACAGATGCAATACAGATGTAACAGATGCGGAGATGATTATCCCCTCCCATGACGAAGCACACAGGTATCGTACAGCTGCAGTAGCTAAAATGGATATCACTACTTGCAATTTAGAGGGCACAACGCCGGTACGGTATGTAAAGATGACAACCTACACGCCGTGTTATAGCCAAGAACCAGTTACATCCACTTTCATAGACAATTCCTATGGATAAAGAACCGGCGATCACAATCGTCCTTCAGAACAGCACACATGTTGTCTTTAAATCCTTTTCACCTTGAAAACCACCAAATGAACTATCGGCTATTATCTAAGTATAGACTACTAACAAGAAAATTTGAAAACATAGGCCATGTCTTTCAAAGACACAAAACAAAGCCATGCATAAAAAAACGGAACCTTTTCTTCATCATCGAAGACATCGCTCTTCGCCAAACAAACCAGTAGAGTGAGAGTAAACCCTTATCGATGATATCACACATGCACTAGCCTACAAACATTTTGGTTGCCTACAAGAAAAACACATCTTATCATGAATAAAAAATAGAGTAAAAAAGACAGAAGCAGAAGATTGTGTTAATTTGAAATACATTCTGTTACAGAAAGGACCGAAAACTAGGTTTTTGGGTGTTCTTTTTATGATAAATTAAACTTGCAAGATCAAATTATAATTTAAAGTAATATGCATATGTTAATACATAAATGTTTAAATATCTTTCACTTTTCGTTCGTGAAAATTTTTAAGGTGCCTATTCCGGTATCTGACCTTTAATAAATTATTATTCTTTATTAGATGTTCAATTTTCTAATATGCTCTCCTGCAAATAACCTGCATTTATACAAGCTGGTAGAACACAAACATATCGCAACGACTGTCTGTACCTTTAATAGAAGTGTAAATTTCTAATAATGTATTATAATGCTTTTATTGTATCTTACTCTTTTTCATAACTGTAGTTTTGCATATGGGTTGTGGCCTAAAATAAACATTTTCTATCTATCTGTCTATCAAAACATTAATAAATAAAATTAATTCCCATGACCTTTTATAAAAATAAGCCAAAACATGCCAACCCCACGCAGCACAGGATGTCTGTGTTGTTTTTATCCATATGGTAATAACAGGTGGGGGCCGACATTTGGACATTAAGTGGCAGATCAGACAAACCATGAATATAAGAATTACATTAGTTATAGTCTGGCTTCACTTGCTCTCACTAGCTATTAAACAAAATTCCTCTCTCTTTGTCAATTTAGATAGATAAACAAGTTCATACATCCGTCAAAAATATGTGCAACGTTAAAGGAATTTTTCTTACCAGAAATAACATTCGTAACAGCAACGTTAAAAGAATTTTTCTTACCAGAAATAATCTTTAGCCTGAATTAGCAAGAGTGTACATGAATTGTACAGATAAAGAAGTGAGCATCTAGCTTTAAGTGAAATATATGGCTTCAAAATTAGAACAGGATCTCGTCATGACTTGCTGGGATACTGCGTATAACAAGATTTTATTTGTTATAATGTTTGATCGCTCTTCATTGATTAAACTGCTTCCACTTAAGACTGTAGACTTTTCCTGCTATGAAACCATCGTATTTTTGCTCACAACATCATATTATTGTTAATATTATATATGTTACCTAAGCCTGAATAAATATAAATAATATAAATAATATAAAATGATATATACACATATACAACACTATATTTCATTATAAATATATGCATATACAGAAGAAATCTATACAGGCTATATAAATATATGCATAAACAACATAATTATAAGGCAATATATATATATATATATATCTATATATCTATATATATATATATATATATATATATAAGGTGGAGTTACCCTCCGTTGTAAAGTGCTCTATGGCCTACAGACTAGGTCAGAGCGCTATAACTCTGAAGAAAAACAACACTGTAATCATATGTATACTACTGATATGTTCACTGCTTCCAGAACCCTATTGCAAATCATTTTACTATGCTCATTGTGCAACCTGGTAATATATCTTTGTATTATATATAAACATTAAAACAACACAAACCTCTTTGCCCTGTTATGTTCCAGTATCGCATGTGTACCCCGACCAATCCTATTGTGTCCCCGAGAACAAAAGGGTCAGTGTCAGTCTCCCCCCCCCCCCCCCCCGAATTGCACAAAGCATAATCTCATAATCTCGTAAAGTCTCGGCTTTTCAAACAACGCCGTTTGGTTCATTCTAACCACATTCACTTTATGATCGGGTCGCATCACGTAAAACAGACTGTTGTGAATTTACAATGTTGTTTTTCTTCAGAGTTATATATATATATTCATATCAATGCATGTATACAGTCTAAAGTAATTTGCTGATTTGTCATTTAGTCATTGACTAACATGTAGCAATGATTGGGGTATTAAAAGACACAAAACTTTAAAAAAAATCATAGGTATTGCAACTTGTTTTTCGTAAAAGAAAAGGTAATATCTCAGATCTTCTTGTATTTTGATTTGAAAAACGATTGGTCAAGCTTGATATTCGTTTGGATTGCATGATTTTTACATTATTTCCTGGGTGATCAAACACGCCCTTTAACTTGTTGAATATAGGTGACTAAATATCTGGTTTCGATGGAGAAAGTTTTAAAATCTCTGAAAAAATGTACGGGGTCATAATTCTAGCACTTCCGCTTGCGATTTGTGCCCTCCAAACGGACCACTGGACACCCGGACGACAAACAAGCAGAGCGCAGTATCCACAAATCAGATGACCTTTAGTCAGATAAACTAAAACAAAAGTTTTCTGACCCATGTCCAACGTATTGGATTTCTAAACCTTTAAAAGGTGTTTAACTTTCTTATCAGCGACATATGTGTAACATGCTCCCCACAAATAAACATATACGTTACCGATGCTTTTTTCCCCCAACATGACACTTCTGGTCTCTGTCGTGGTCTGTCGACCACACAATACACATGGGTCGCAATGAATTTCAATGCTGTGGCATTCGGGTTTCTTTTGCGACTACATATTGCTCGGCATTCTTTCAGGGACATCTCTCTTTCATATACTAAGATTGTTACATTTTGTTTAAAAAAATCCACTTTGAATATTGACGCGCTTGTCAATCTTTAAAAACTGATCATCGTACACTCTGTTGGAATATGCTTTAAAATAAAGGAAAGGTCTTGATGCTGCTGCTGTCTTAAAAATAATTGTCATTTCATTCATGAAGAAGATGTTTCTTTACTTACCAAGCTTTCGCTGACCGAATAAAGCATTTTTACATGATCTTATGGTTAATCCAATATTCAGTATAAGATCATTACCTTTTCTGTAAAATAAAAATTTTTATCATGTTTGTCAAAATTGGTGCATGTACCATGTTAATTAAAAACTTGTAGGTAAATGTGCTCGTACCCCTGTCACACAGGTGGCATGTGCATCCTTTGGTAATATAAATAAACATATTATGATTATACGGACCTTATTCAAATTATGAACGCTATTATATTCTATAAGTTATAACTGGAATTATTTCCAATGACAGTAAGATTTTCCTTTAAAACGTGTCAGGTAATGAAAATGAAACATATACAATATATGCAATACTTCATCTGTTCAACATATAAATCAATCATTGAAAACTACTTTATTGAGATAAGCATAATCCTGTCAATATCTACATTACAAATATACAAAAAAAAAAGAACATGAAAGACCATACAGTATCAGATATCCACATACATATAATGAATAAATGTGCGATAAAAGCCACAAAAATACGCATTCTGGGGATATTTTGGATTTACACCAAAATTTATTTTTTAGCGATTTCCACAATAATAACCAATATGATAAATTTCAATAATATCCGTGATACATTTTTCAGATATCTTGCGGAAACACACACACTGAATCCAGTGAAAAGTATAACTTATGCTTCACGCAGGGTCAATGATATGAAGAATATATTAATAAGTTCTT
Source organism: Sipunculus nudus (assembly GCA_026874595.1). Classification (NCBI taxonomy): domain Eukaryota; kingdom Metazoa; phylum Annelida; class Sipuncula; order Golfingiida; family Sipunculidae; genus Sipunculus; species Sipunculus nudus. The sequence goes on from CM049307.1 coordinate 87,727,053, forward strand.
GATCTTAACTTGAGAGAGTCTTCAAAGAGTTCGCGAATGTTTTGGGTCCGCTACAGAAAAAAACCAACGATCACTGGTGGCCGTCCTGACCGAAGACAGCGTCCCTCTCACAGACCAGATGCAGCTTCCAGCCGCAACGCCCGTCATACCACTGATACCCCCGAGCTGTCCAGAGGAGTAAACACTTTTTCATAGCCAAAGTATCTGTCAGGTTGACCGGGTGCCCAGCTTTTATAATGAATCGCATGAGCTGAGGTGGTCCATCCCCCATTGCCATCCAGATACCTGTCATATCCCGAGGTCCAGGTAGAAGCTGTAATTTAAAGCATTAATTTCATTGTTATAACCACCACCACGAAGTCAGTTTAGTAATTAAATGAACCTTTCATGAGGTGCGATAACTAAATATCATAACTATACTCCCGAGCAATCTTCATTGCACTATTTTCATTTTGTTTTTTTATTCTGACAATATTCTGTTCCCAATCCTACTTTAAAAACTGTATTCAAGGAGGTGCTTCAAGATAATATATGAGGGTTAGAAATAAACACATGAACTCAGCTGGCCTGAATTGGGAGATTTAATAAGGTAGGATATTGATTTTATATATACCCCGAGGCATGTTGTAAAAAATAATGTAAATGTTGCACATACTTTCAGCCGCCATTAATACAAACCTTTCTTATCACACCTATCACACGATTGACACTGAGTTATCTGGTCAGTTCTTTAACAAGAAAGATAATACTTTTTAATTTTTTTTTTACTTCAAGTGATACATGCAACATGTATCTGAAGATGTTTTAATTGAATTATGACAAATGCTGGACCATATTTCCTCAAGCATTTAATGTATTGTTCCTCGGACATTATCTATTAGGACTCTGTTTAGTATATTTGATTACATCTACTGACAAACAAACAGAGAGTGGAGTATAATACCTCACGCCACCTGGCGGAAGTACCACGTACCAAGAATATGCTGCTCCCTCAGCATGCCTTCAATGTGCGTTTGTTCCTCCTGTGTTTCAATGCTGACCAAACCGCTACCATATTCCCTACAAATTTCACAGCTGTCCCCCAGCCAACTTTAGCTCTGATGAACTTGTAACAGGAGTGGTTAGACCCATGCTGCTTTCATGGTTTCCTTTTCACATCACTTGGTTGAATCCCTCTGGACAAACTTAGTTTTGAAATAACAATATGTATATCTAAATGATATGGCCATTTGCCCTAATTAACCTCTGACCATATGACCTAAAAACCAATAGGGTTGGATCCTTACTGGTGGTTGAGCAGATGTGACAGATAGAAGTCCTGAAATGATATACAGGTCGACTTCAAATAAATCAAGAAGCTTGTTAAAGAAGATAATCATGTGACCATGACCTTGTGACCTCAAACGAAATAATGTTCTTCCCTTATTGTTAGGTGACAATACGTGAAAGATGGAGTTTTTCGCATTAAAGTTTGGCATTATATGAATAAAAGAAGTGAACCATGTGGCCTTGGCCAATTGAATTCAAATTCTACAGGTTTCTTCTTCTATTATTAGGTAAGGAGTTTCTGAAAGATGGAAGGTGGAAGTATAAAGTTTGGCCATTACTCCAAAACATATACACATAAAAATCCACTTATTCGGCCTTGAGGTTTAAAGTCAAATCATCAGTTTTTTTAACTTTTCTATTAATCTGGCAGAAATAATAGGTGTAGCTTAATGTAATAATAAATAAGCAGTGCTTTAAAAGTTATTAGGTTCATAACTGTCGGTAAGTGTGGCCTCTTGAAGATCAATGTCATAATCACCAGTTTTCAAATCTGAGAAATGAATATTCTTTTACGTTACAGCATTCTGATTTTCATTACAATCCATCCACCTGTTCTTGAGTAATTTATCAGACTTTCACTAAATTTCGAATTATTCTAAATATACGAAACTCTTATATTGAAGATATTTATCATATGATTTATATCAATGCATGTATATAATATAATGGAATCTGCTGATTTATCATTTAGTCATTAATTAACATTATTCTCATGTAGCACTGATGGGGGTATTGAAAGACACAAAACCTCAAGAAGATCAAAGGTGTCGTAACTAGTTTTGGTACAAGAAAAGGCAATATCATAGATCTACTGGCATTCGATTTGGAAAACATCTCTGCAAGCTTCAGATTTGTTTGTATTGTATGTATTTTATATTATTTCTGGGGTGATCAAACACGCCCTGTTACTCGAAAAATATAGGTCACAGTGACATAAATTCAGATTACAATGGAGAACGTTTTAGAATCTCTGAAAATGTACAGGGTCGTGATCCTAACTCTTCCGCCGACGATTTGGGCCCTCCAAATGGACCACCGGACAACCGGACGGACGAAAAACACTCAAAGCGCACTCACTACAATTAGTTAAATTTCTTTCGGATAAACAAAAATAAAAGTTTTTCCACCCATGTCAAAGTATTGAATTTCTACACCTGTAAAAAGTGTTCAATTTTCTTATAAGCGACATATGTGTAACACGCTCCCCACAAACATGACACTTATAGTCTCTGTCGTGGTCTGTCGACCACACAATACACATGCGTCGCAACGAATTTCAATGCTGAGGCAATTGGGTTCCTTTTCTCGACTGCATATTGCTCGGCAAGTTTTGATGGACATCTCCCTTTCATATAGTCGTTTAATTTCATGGCTGGAATCCTGGCTGACTATGATATGGAAAAAAAACTGCTATACAATAATTTGACAGATCCTTAAAATTTCGTATGATTTGACTATTTAATATAAACGTTTCCGGTTGCACACTTCACAGATTAGTCACCTTAGGCCGTTGTTTATTTTTAATTGATTTGCTCACAAACAAGGGCCGGGATTCAGGCGCGTATCCAGAATTTATGTAAAGGACGAGTCAAACCAAGGACTAATGACGAATTTAGAAAAAAGGTCTCAAGGTCCGCAGAAAGTGGAGGAGGTTTTCATGAGCTTATTAAGGAAGAAGTATTATTAACCTAATATGTTGTCTTTTAATACTTCAATTTATCTTAATTTATTATTTATCTAAGCTGTAAATGTGAAATCCTAAGATTGGCTGTATAATGAGCTGAATTTTGCTAAATAAACTGCTAGAAATACCATTAATGATCCACACTAATACATCAAGAATGATTTATTTTTAAAGTATATAAAAGTGTGAAAAAATATTGTGTCCAATGACTGGTTACCTGATAACCTGCCATCCATAGGGAAATAAGAAACACGGAAAGCTGACAGCCTTCACGGCAATAGTTATCACAACCTTAATACACAATATAAATATATTATTATGATTTTGATTATATATATATATATATATATATATATATATATATATAAAATACATTCCATGAAGCAGTTTAATGTGTACTCAAATAGACGAAATTATCAGGAAGATGTAAACAGACAGAGGTAAAATGATAAGAAAATTTAGCATCCGAGAGAATGTAAGCCCACATATCGTTCTCCAAAATAAATAGATAAAATGCATTAAATAAAGATAAAATGCAGTGCCAAGTTACTTTATACAGAATAAAATATAACCATACGAATTATTTGATTTGTTCTCATCAGTCAGATTTACATTAAGAGAAAGTTTAGTGTTAGTCTTGTATCCTTAAATTAATCTTTGTATATATATATATATATATATATATATATATATATATATATATATATATATATATAACTTGATGGTGGATTTAAGCATATAAGTTTTTAATGCTAGCCTAAATAAGTACTATAAACATTTCCAAAACACCATTTACGTTGCGGGTCCTGGGTGTTTTACAACAAGAAATGCCCGAAAGGCTCACCCGTTTGTGAGTGAAGGGCAATTGTGAGGTATATATATATGACACAATAGCTGTAATCGGTAAAAAAAGATTCGTAAGCAGTACTGATTTTTTATATTACCAGCATATATTGATTTGATGTGTAACGAGTGCATTTGTTATTATTTTGCACGCCCGGTCTTAAGGCCCAGGTTTTGTATTATTGGACTGTAGGTGTATCTGTTCATAGAAGTTCCTACACTGATTCTGTGACAGGTGTATAACACCTTTATCTACAAGCTTTTGGTAAAGACGGTACATGTGCAAGTCTTAACAAACATGATGGGAAATAGCTTTTTCAGAAACGCTAATGACGTGGAACCGAACTTTTGGTTGTGCATAATATCATGTAAAGTGCTTATAAAATCTATGCAAAATATTTCATTCTATAACACAGCTTCAGCATCAAGATATTTTCTTTCTTTTCAAAGCATATCCATCAGAGTGTACAGTTATATATATTTTTAAGCATGAAAAATGCAAAAATCACTCTACTACAACTATTTCTTGTGGACCAAAAGTCAGATATAAAGGGAGAGTGAATATTAACTAGCAATGTGGACATACTTAACAAAGTGTATTTATACAACGAGATGCACCATTTAAAATAAAATGCATAAAGAATGAGTGGATATTAAAAAGCTGATTAGATCTCCTGAAACATAGAAACGTTGTGGTACTGAAACAAAGATCTTAAAAGATCAGTGGCACTCCACCAGTCAACTTTACTTCCAATAATGTTTTAACTGGAACAGGTTTTGTCCGTGTACTTGTAAGAACACATAGCTGAAATCCTGTGGAATGATTCAGCGATGAATTCCTCAGGTTAAGATATATGCTGACAGAGGGCCGAAATAGCAATATTTTGGTAGAGGAAGATTTCGGAACTGTAAGAGCCTTAAGGGCTGACAAGGAGACGCAGACAAGTGGTGACGGTCGGGGTTTAAAGCCAGCTTTAAAGATTCAATTATGTTTCTGTGTTGATAGTTTCTTTTTTACATTGATTAGGTTTATGAATTCGTGTGATCGTCGTATTGTTTTAACAGAGGAACACAAAAGAGCTTGGAGTTTTTATAGGATACAAGGTAGACACATATTAAGAATAACCTACAGTGTTTCCGAGTAAGGGCTCAGCTTTTTGCTTCGAAATGGGCCCATTGTGATGTTCAGATAGCCCTGGGTGAAGGCCTTTTAAGTGTTCTGTTGTTTTATAACGTTCATGGAACTGTTCCTCTAGTGCAATAAGATGTCTAAAGGCCCTTATATTTTTTATGATAAAGGATGAAACAGGATTCAGTAAACTGTGGCCTTTTTATCACCAAAAAAATACATCTCCACTTTGTTGAAGACAGTGGCAATGGTGACGGGGAAGTCGGATAACATTCCTCCGTTGTAACGGTTCAACCAAACAGCAACCAAAAGACGATAGTGTTTTAAATAATCTGTGAATGCGGTGAAAATTAAGAAAATAACAGAATGCCACCGATACCGCACATCCTGTACCATGTCTATAATGAATTGGTCATCAACAAAGTTGACACGAACTTGATTTGAGGTGCAGTTGGAGTGCTTTTCTCAAGACCTAGCCAGGTATTAAGTACATTTAAAAAAAGGCGACTATTTCCTGAATAAACAGCACGAGAGTAATGATACCCCAAACAACGATTGAATATAAGTAATGTCTATCTCGATAAACATATCCGGGTATAGCAGTATATATATGTTAGCGAGGCATCATTAAGGTCAGGTGATCTAATCAAATGATAGCCTACCGGCAATTATAAGTAATAACCACATTTAGTGTGAATAGGGCGTATATAAGCTACTTGGTATAGAACAAACACGTATCTGCAATAGTGGTTCAATTTTGTGATGTTCGTACAAATCGGTCAAACAACATTGAAAATGAGGCTCTCTTGAATATCCACTGACGCAGGCAGGGAAATCCCCATTCATCTCTCCCAGATTTAACTATTGTAAACCATAGCTCTTGTGATACGAGAAACGCAAAACCACGGAGACTACCAGGTTTGTTGTCTCAAGAGCTATATTCAGAACAGTGGGACACTTCCGACTACAAATGGAGGTAGGCATGTTTCCAAGTAAATTTATTCAGAATGTGCTGACAGGAGTGATCATTTGCGCTTAACTAGCTCTGCCAGGGCATTAGTATTTGCGTTTATTTATGCAATTCTTAAAATAAAACGTGACTCTATGTTCCGATAGACTTAACTCAGTGTCAGCTCTTATCACTAATGCCCTGTAAAGTCCGTATGCATGGTGAATCCCTGATATTTGCATATTAAGGCGTCACAAGGGTCTTGGATGACGATTTCCCCGTATTTGCATATCAGGCCGTCAAGCCTCATGTGAGTGGCATCGTTACTATGAGAAGGCCAACAGCGGTCCCACAGCTCGACGCTCTTGGTAACATTCGCACTGAAATCATGTATTCAGGTATTTCACACATGGAACTTGACACACGTGTCCTATGATTTATATCTGCTGAACGAATATAACGGTCCGTGGGCCAAATGTAAGTGCATATTGTAGACACTATCGCAATAATTTTTTACGGATAGTTCCAGTAAAATTCCCTCTGCCGAGATGACAAGAGCAGCAAGCAACATTTGTCTGAAGCCGTGTATTAACTATCAAATTTCGACTCGCAAATCGTGTTCGTTTGGTCAGCCGGTACATTTTGACTGCGCTCGTCACGTGTACACCTGAATATCTAACACCGATTGGCTGAGCCAAAGTTTGTTAGGCCTACTGTCAAAAGTGGTGGACCTGTAAACGTTAACACTGAGGCTGAGGGTTATAGTGTTTTAATGTCTCGCCGAACTCAACATAAGCGACGGCCTAAAATTATTATGACAAATTAAATGGGAATATTAATAGCCCGTTGTCAGCCCAGAATAGGCGATGACTGAATGAACCATGTTGGTTTTGAAAAAGATTCTGGGAAAGACCACTCTGACGTCACTCTAAAAGACCTTACTTTAGCGAGGCGGTGAGGTGTGGCGCTGACTGTCCGGGAACCGGCCAAGATTACCAGTCCATGAAATAAGGGGGAACAGATAGTGGTAAATTAGTTATATGAGTTGCCGAAAGATGGTGGTACCGATACTAAGTGCGATACGACGCGGGAACGTTTGATTTCTCAGTCAGACATAATTAAGACATAACCATTTTATTGACTGGACCAGTCTAGCGCTTAACACACAAATTAAACTTTACATTAGATAGATAAACTCTGTTTATCATTCGCTGATATAGATTAGTCGTGAGATTAGTTTGTTTGGAGGAGAACACATGTTCATATAAAAATGAACTGATAATGTAGTCCATCAAAGTTACTTCTTCACGCAGACAGAGTGAATTGACCAAACAATGTATGTGCCCGTGTGAAAAAAAAATTGAAACATAATGTGTAATAACAACACTGAACCTAACAATAATGTGTATTGTTTCAAGCATTTGAAAAAAAGCTTCCGCGTTCCAGTGCTACCGCTTGATGCTTCATGGCAATTTTAGTGGTTGTGATGTACAAATAACGGTGGTCTGCCGTTTTATTAATTTCTCTGTTAACAAGGTTATACACGTAATATATAGTTTATACATGTATTTACTTTCATCACAAAGGTTGATGTAACGAAATGACTTGTCGCAGCTAAGATGTTTACCTAGAAGTCACAATAATAAACAGATAAGGTATATTTATTTGATTTTTATTATTATTTATATTTAATTGTATTAAACAATTAAACATATTTATTATTTTTTTTGTATTTTGTTATTTATCATCCAACCAAGTCCTCACATCTCTAACCCGTCGGTAAGGCACTTATCACGTCCTTATATTTACGAACTTATGTCATCACGCCATCCAAAGAAACAATAAAAACACACATTGAACATGAGTAAATGCAAAAAAACATGACCCATACAGGATATTGCTGCAAAATAAATGCCGAAGGGTTTCCAGGTACAGCACTGTATTGATTGCTCCAGTACAATATTGACACTGGAATGATAAGGCCAGTGACCTTTGACCTCGACTCCTCTTGGCACAGGGACTGAAAGTTATCACATTCATGAGTCTATGTATGATATATTTCATTTAAACTCATCTTATCTTTTAATACTGCAATACACATTTATATATATATATATATATATATATATATATATATATATATATATATATATATATATATATGAGGCTTAAAATAAGCATTCAGTCCTTACAAGGTTGTTAGGAAACTTTAATCGTAAAGAACCGTTGATATACCTGGGGTGTATCTGGTATCTAGTATCTCGAAAATACATTATAAAGTCACATATTTATCTTGTCTAAAAGACCGACACTACTCAAATAGTATCATCTGGTAAAAAATATGCTAAGTGACATACATTTATATTACATTTATATACATTAAAAGCGACTCATGCTCGATAAGATGCATCTAAGACATATATATATATATATATATATATATATATATATATATATATATATATATATATATATATATATATCATATGTATATATATAATTGCTGCATTATTTGCCTATGATAAAAATAAGCAAACAAAAACCACATGCCACTAATGGTTACTTTTGTATCTTGATCAAGTCATAAAATTATGTGATAAAAGTTGCAAATTGACGTTGTACATGATAAACACCAATCATCTGCACAAGCAGGAAGTGTTTTAGCGATATAATGAACGTTATTATCATACTCATTATCATCAAATTACCATACTTAATTTCTGTTTAAATAACCATGGTTTGACAAATGCAGATGAAAGCCAGTTTTGTTTGAATGATTTAATGTTTTACAGATAATGTGTATTTAAAGAAAAACCAGACAAACACGCAATAATATTTGTAATATATAGTATTTATTTAGCGCCAATCCTTAAAATGGTCGGACTCACAGCGCAATTCACAAACACACATATACCTGCATACAATTTCATGGATATCTACTCCCTCTTCCTGACCCGAGAAAAAAATTGATGCATATAAATTACCAAAAGCCGAAAGAGATATGTTTTAAATTAGTGTTAAATGATACAAGAGTCGGAGATTTTCCAAGTGTAATAAGAAGTGAATACCAGACTTTGGGGGAAATGAAACGGAAGGAACGTCCACCGACTTTCATATCACACCTTGGTACTTTAGCCCATTTCCGCCAGCCGAGTGCACCGTACGCAACGGCCGATAAGTTATTAAGTTTTCAGACAAATATGGTGGAAGTTAGCCATCAGAATGGCGGTAAACAAAAACAGTAATTTTGTATTGTACGTGGTACTTAACGGGAAGCCAATTGATCTGTTTGAGCAGCGGTGTGACATGGTCGGTCTTACGCTTCGTAAGAATGAGACATTATTCTAGACCATCTGTATCCGCGAGAACAAGCGCATTTTTCTCTTTCGTCAAAGAATAAGGGTCTGCTGGTGGTCTAAAAGGTATTGTTTAAAACATCAATACAAGATGGTATGAAATAAGAAAGGGGTACATTATCTATGTATAAATAGTTATTTTGGACTTAAGGTGCAATGTTAACAAGAGTTAGATTTCCTGATAATGAACTATTGTTTCAAGGATGGTAAAAATGTATTAAGTTGGTAAATGCATAAATTAATAAAATATTAATTTTCACCGTTTCTTTTGTTAATTTTGTTAATTATGACTGTGATGAATAAATCGAAAAAAAATTAATTCTCATGTTTTGCAATAGTTCTCTCAAACTCTTTCATTGCAAAATAAAACACAACGTTCCACTGGAACTTTCGGAGGCTATGCCTCCTGTCATCTTTGCGATTTGTCTATTGTTTTCTTACATTGTGGCTAATAACGTTCCAATAAGAGATCCGAAGGGTAATAGATTGGATGACCTATCTGAAGGTTTGGGTTTTAATCTGGTTTTGAATTGTGTATTACATATCTCTCGATGAATTAACTGGATGTTTTAGCTGTAATTTCATTTATTTGCAAGAAGTACTTTCAATCTGGAAATCATTGATATAGCTTTTTCACAAAGCCAATCGATGTAATTTTCATTCTTACTCATTGTTTGGTACCGCGAGCACAAACCAAAGATTACTTAAGATGTATTAACTAAGAACCCATTAAATGTTCTTACGGTCTAAATCAACAGAACATACAGATCAAACGCATGATCTTTGCTCCTTCCTTTTAATTATGTTATAAAATACTTCAGAAAAATGAGAATTACGAATCAATGTAAACATCATTCTTCTTCGTCCTTCCAATAGATTTACCTTTACACTTGCAAATAATGAAATGCAATTTACCTACAGCCTGTAGCATTTTTTGTGGTTATTGATCATATGTTCATGCTTTATTGATGTGGCTGCCCTGACGGTTCTCATAGTTCCGATTATAACCAATTTACGGCTTTCTTTCCGACAAATTTCGCCGACTGGTAAATTCCGGTTGGAGATCGTTACCACCATACATAAACACCTGTCTAAATTTTTTTCCAGTGACGTCAGCACATATTAGTGGTATTAGTAGATATTTTCTCCAAACCATGTTTTCATTCAGTCATCTCATATTGTGCAATTCTACTTGGTCAATAATATTACATTTTGAGCTGATATAAAAATATATTATCAGTCCCTTCCATATGATGATTCCGATAGAGATTTAGTGAGTTTAACCAATATTAACCACAGACTACACACCACCTTCTTATAAAAACGCAGCCGCAATTGTCACCGAGACCTGTGACTTAGTTCTAGTATTGCAGATGATTATATTTATTATTTATTGTACATTTGAATGGAATATAAGGTTAAGATTTTAACGTGAGATCCTTAGTTAGAGAGCACAGGTGCCTCGTTTGATGTTAATTTCAGTACAGTTAAGTGTTTGAGCACACGTGTCTGATCTGACAGTACAGTTTAATTATGTCTGAGCCGTCCCTATTGAGCGGTCTCTATAGTAACGAGTGTTTGTGTGTAGATTGGATAATTGGGAGTTGTGATTAGCTATGAGACAAGTGACAGTTGTGACGTCAGCAAGCATTTATAAGTCGTGAGCAGGATGTTTTACGATAACTGAAGCAGTCCTTGGGCAGGTCTGCTTGTATCAGTCGAGACAACCGAGAGATGATGTCTACAAAGGTGGATAGTCGCTGTCTGGAAGGCCGAAGTGATATCTCTGTAAAGGACTTCAGAGAGAGTAACCCATTTTTGCCGACGGTCTGGTAAATTTTGCGATTTATTTCCTGTGGTGTGTGCTACCTGGAACTTACCAAGAACTTTATTTAAACGCGTAACCATTGAAGGACTGACTATTGCTGTGTGGAGGCGTTTTCGGTTACCAGAACTGGATGATTCCGGGAGAAATCAGCGGTAAAGGACATTGATTCAACGCCAGAAAGAATAGTCGGTGCGCGGTGCGTGAACTGTGTAAAATGTGTTTATTCCAGAGAGAGTTTATAGAAGCTCTATATGACTTAATGTACTGTACACACAATGCAAGCCACTCAGTGAGTCAAACAATGTTACATCCATGTGTCAGGTGTGCGCTTTGGTCATGTGACCATGAACTGTTTATCATCCGGCATGGTTTCAACAAAGCTGTAGAGTTGGCAATCAGTACTGATTACATTTTATTTTAAGTTATCGAAAAGGTGACTTGCAATTATCTTATTTACAATTTCTATCACTATGTATGGTTATGTTGAAATAATGCGACTCTCAAAAATCATCACAATCATGTGTTTATCTCAAAATTAGCATATTTTTGGTGTTCCTGTTTGATTTAAAGCTATATGAAAGCAGATATTCTGAGGAAATTATATATATATATATGTGTGTGTGTACAGATAACAGCATGGGTTTCGCTATCTATTAAGGAAACCACATCATGAAGTGTTTATCAGCCAGCATGGTTATAACAGTTCTGTTTGTCATTCTTATCTCTTCAAGCTCATCTCATTGAGTAATGTGAAGAAAAATCTAGGGATGAATGTGCTGCTATACCGACAATCAACAATATTGGGCCGCGTTATGGAAGCAGTGAATTTTATTTTGTTAGCCTGGGTCATCGGTTTTGCCTTTGTGCACTTTCATTATCGGGTGCAATTCAAGACGGTTTACATTTATATTTATTTAGAAAAAGGTTTATACTTCATCCAATTAATTAAAGGTCTTTTTTATGAGTGTCATACAAATTGATTATTAGGTAGATTGATAAATAGCCAAATATAATTAAATAGACACAAATGGGCGTTAAAGGGGATCTACCATCAGTTCATGCAGTACAGCAAGTCATGCATTACTGTCAACCCTGTACCAGCAGGAAGCTCTGTTTAAAAAAATCACCATGTGCTGTGTCGAATGCAGGGTCGGAGGGGTATAGCAGTGCCGCAAGACCTACTGCTAGTCTACATGATGACTGAAACTTGCTAATTACTAAACATAATTAAAGAAACTTAATAACAAACATCTTCATGTTTACCTTTGTGTTTGTAATGTTCAGGAATATTATCAAGAAATAATGAACTGACTGGTTGCAGATTTAAATATCAAGTGACAATGAGTTTTAATAGTTCTAAGCTGCATTGTCTTACATGAATAATGTTAAGTTACTTAATGATTGCTTTCGGTTCTTTGATTAAAGTTTTTATTTGTTTTTTATAACTTTTGTGAAATGCTATTCCTGAAATCACAACTTTTAAAAAGAAAGTTAAATCGGTTTCTTCACAAGCATGTTAAGACTTATAAATATAAAATATATTATAAATAATAAATATCAGCAATGTATTATCATTGTTTTACTATCTAAATAAAACCCCATCCTTAATAAACCTAGTCCTGAGAATTTTCCTGGAATGTGCCCCCCCCCCCCCCCATGACGTACTGTGTTGGTCGGCACACTATATCTGTAAACACAGTCCTGTGAGTTGGATTGCAGGTTCCAAGTCACAAATAGTTTTGTGTCAGAGTGGTCAGCATACTCTACAGGCAGGCCAAATCAGATCAACACAGCAGTAAATAACCATGAATACTCTACCTAATATTACCATGACTTATAAGAGCTGTGTCTTGCATTCAAGCCTTGTTTAAGCATTGAAACTAGGAATTTCAGCAAAAAGTTAAAGCTATCCAGCAGTCTGTTATGGAGTATCATGTGAATCAGCCCTTTTTTTTAGGATGTACATGCCAAGGCGGTTATGTACAGACTGGCCTACATTGAGTTATTTCTTCCATACAGCCGTAACATGATGCAGCTTATGAAAGGCATGGAGACTGGGTATAAAGATAACAGGGTTACAGGGAGCTCAATAAAAGTACCAGTGATCCAGGCTAATATGATAACTCTCCTTGCATTTTGTCTGAGACATCAAACCTGCCACATATGGGTTTGGATAAATAAAAATGCTTAAGATAATAGGAATGGAGCTAATTATTTTCATGCTGAAAGTTGAAAGATGTTTGACCAAATCAACATGAAGTAACAAAACCCGAATGTTAGGGGTACGGTCACATGACTAGGCTGGGCACATGGCTCCATTTATGTTTACTATTCATAGGCTCGACCCTATTTACTCATGGACATAGTCATGTGACTTAAACCGGCAAATTCAAACTGGATATTACCACTGACTGTTGTTTTTTCTCTCATATATTACAACAAACTGGTGAGGAGTTAAGTGTTTCTGCTTAGCCAATGTTATTCACAACAGGTTATTATTTATCTCAGACCAAAACTTGATGTATACAGCAAGAATTCAACTCGATACCTTCAAAAATGTGTAAAATTCCGTCTGAGCTCTGTATTGCATGCACAGACCACTCCCATGGATATTGTGCTCCCATTGGGCCCTTAATATACTCAGGGTTCCCCTTTTATGAAAGCGGCACCTCTGTGTGGCATATCATAGCAGGTTATACAAACGGCAAGGTCTTTGGTTACGGGTATCATGCCGAGACCTAGACAGCAGGTTTCTTGTGTTTAAGGTGAAATTACCTGGCCTCGGCTTCAACAAGATGAAGGATATATATGCCACCCTCAATTGCCCAATCCACTTTTACTCGATAGCCCTTGTGCTTTGATCCTTGAGCATACCGAAGTATGCAAATGAGCACCAAATCTACCCTACACAATCGGCCTGCTTTGTGTATGGTCGCGAGAGATTCAGTCCAACTTGTCCATGCGACAACCTGAAAAATGCGGGGAACTTGCTATTACGGGCACTGGATATCAGTCCTTTGAAATCTACAGGTATATTTTTTTACGGATTACGACCAAACTGACAAATGAACCAGCCTAAAGTGGGCACACTTTGGTGAGCTGCCGGCGTGGAGAAGCATAGGTTGATCGGCGGGTTAATGCGGGTTGCCGGGCCCAGAGTGGTGGTGTGATCGCCGTACGCTAGACAGACCTTTATTAACGCCTTAATGAATAAATATGATTAAATATCAGAGAAATATATCTTTGAACTATATTTCCCTGAATACTTTTGTCTTTCAACTATTCAAGTGCATTCACGCCGTTATCCGCTCAATAACTTTTATGCGTTTCGCATTTTGTGACCGGAATTTTGTGACCATTTTAGACCGTCAAAATTTTTATCCAGCGGTTAATTGCGTACATATATTCCACGCTTATATTTCAACATTCAATATCTTTTTGGTCACTAATGTTTGTTACATGTTCTAATTTGAATAGGAATTCCCTCATGAATATCCGCAAATTTGGTAGCCCATATCAAACCTTTACCTTGCTGACTCGCGATATTTATATATATTTATAAGGTTTCAAACTTTCTCCTATGTTTAAAAAGATTATCACTGAAAAAAACAATGAGTCAACCAAATTATGAAAATTTGGTGATTGTCGTTGACTTACTTAGAAAACGGTTATCTCATTGATGGCTCGTAACAATTCTGCTCATGAGAATTCATTTAATGAATATTCTTTTAAAAGATCATTCTCGACTTAATATGAGAATTGTACATACCTATCAAATGTGTCTTGTTTTGTTTAATTCCGCTAGAATAACATGAATCTGACAAATTTGTCATGACTTTTGCAACTTTTATGCTAAAAACGATTCCGGGTGTACGGCAGGATTATCGGCATTAACAACAAACTTCGCCATTTTGAACGGCTCTTTCGTCATTTTCAAACCGGGTTAGTATGCGAATTGGGGGGGGGGGGGGTCCCATCTGCATAAATGTATGCCTTACGCATGCGCATACAGCATTTCCTCTCAGATGTAAACAGCAACACCACGCAACTAATTCATCGGATGACACCGAACCTGTAAGTAAGATCTGTCATGTTTGTCCTGTTTTTTTCGTTTGCTACATTGTTTTCTACTGTTCAAGCGTTAGAATAATGTATATATTTATATTGCGGTAATAAAGAAGATGTGTTACACCGCCTAATGCAATTGTTTCTCTGTTTGCTTGAAGCGGGGTTTGAATGAAATCGGGAGAACTGTACTGTAGTGTGTAGTATCTATAGTATCAGTGACAGACGTGTAGCATAATAAGTAAAACATCCAGTTAGAATATCAATGATTTGTCAAACTTAAGAGGATAATTCGCATCACAAAAATATTTTATAAGTGTCTGCACTTGCCATCTCCTAGACTGTGAACATGCTGACCGTGACTTATTTTGTCAGTCGGACATGGCAAATGACAGTCGTTCCCGACAATGATAGACCACGTTATATTCAATAAAAAAAGAACCTACTCAGTTAATTACATGTAGAAAGGAGATTTCATGGTCATTATTTTTTTTAAATTTTCCTGTGCCAATCTGAAGTTGGTATATGAATGGAAAGTCTGTAAATGTTAAATATATGATATATAGGATAAAACATTTAGTTTTGAAGTACTAATATAAAAAGCTCCAAGTTATAGTTACCTTAGAAATAGTTAACTTTTAGGTAGGTTTAAAGGTTTCTTAAAAAGGCAATGGATCTTTCTACGGTACAAATGTATAATTAAATTGAAGATAATGTTCATGTCACAAAAAATGTCAGGTCCATTTACTATGGTCAGTCCAGTTTTCTAAGGGAGCCTTTTGCTAACATGTACTTGTTTAGGGGGAATTTGTAGGGATTTTCAGTATCTCATCAAAGAAAATACATAATTATAAGTTTTATTTTTTATTAATATGGCTCATTTCATATGTTACAACTGGCAGAATGAACAGAGAGTACCAGCCCCCTAGAACCACAGAGGAAGAGGGCACGAGGTAGAGGGTGTGGCCGTGCGAAAAGGTAAGAGGAGGAGAGGTAGCAGGCCATCTGGATCAAATGACAGGTCAGCTGGATCAAATGAAGGTGCATAACTTCAGAAGAAAAGGGCCGACAGAAAGGAAAATAGTAAGGTTTGTTGAAATGGTTAAATGCACAAACAGCATTTATTAAATTCTTTCACTTTGTACAGACATACTTATTTCATACTTCATGTCAAGAAGTGAGAGAATGTATTTTCTAAAATGTTTCATCTCTTCTTTTAACAGCAGATCTTGAAGGCAATGAGCCTGGAAAATAGAAGAACATTTGCCTTTGAGGTGTTTGGACGTTTTCCTGGGATTTTGATTGATATACTCCCGCACCACCCAGAAGCAGCACAAGAAGCTGGGTATCATCCCCCCTCCCCCCCCCCCCCCCCACCTTGAGGAAATACACCAGACTGGTATGTGCACTAACTGTCGTTAAATGGCAACAGAGGAACCTACTTGGCACACAGAACAGTAATTTAGACATTCAGAACATTGTTGTTCACAAAGAAAGGGAAAATTTAGAAGTTTTATTCAGAACATTAGTCTCGGTAATTTAGTGTTATATTTGCATCCCTTCACTTATAAAAAATAAACTGACACTTTCTTTTTTATACAAATTTATCATTCTTCACACTATAAATTTTGAAAAATGAACAAATCAATTGTACAGCAAGATAGAAAATATAAAAATATAACAATAAAAATTCATCCTGGTCTTGGAATTGTTGGTTTGGTTGGCAACATATAAAACATATGGAGCCCAATTATATAAGACATATGCACAGATTTTCAACCTTTGTCAAGAATGTTTTCTAATTGCTATCTGCTCAATCTTCCTCCATCTCTGTACACTTGATTCTGTGATAATGATAGTGAATTATACCTGGTCAGTATGTAACAGAAATGTAATCTCATATCTACATGTAATCTCATGTCTATATACAATTTTGAAGCATTCATTTATTTACAATTTATTCACAAACTTTAGCCAAAATTAATTGTTTCACCAGGAGATGGACCTCTACATATTACATGCTACTGCAATAGGCTTGGCCAATGCCTACAGAGGGGATGTTCTCCAATTAGGAAATGATGGAACTGGAGACAACAGAAGCATGCGTCATATGGCCTACAGGTAATTTATTTTATTGCAACATGGACGACTTGGTGCTGGAAACACCTATATTGAGTTGTGCAGTATGGCGAATAAGAGATATCTATCCAGATGCAGAGGGTGTCTACACAGGGTTCATGCTCAGGTTAGCATGTAGGTAAAATACATCAAACCTCCTCACACACTACCCACAAATCCAGATGTATGTTCATAACTGTGATTTACCACTTATATCAGCTGCATGTGACACTTTTTTCCAATTCAAAGATATGTTGGCTTATTCTTGCACAATCTGATGTACTGTCATGAAGCTATTTGTACTGTCCTGTGTATTTTACGAAAAAAACATACCCCACATGTCCGACAATGGTTTAAATCCATTTTAGTGTACAAGTGAATGCACGGTTTGATCCTTTGCTGACACAACAAAACCCTATGCGATCAGTTTACTATAACTGCAGCAAGTCTTCAGTTATCACATCGTGATTTGTGTTTTTTCACAATCTCTTCCATGGGAGGTTTCTCAACTGGGTTGATGCTGCGGCTAATCCTTCTAGGATCATCTGGTCCTAATTCCACTGCCCTTGCCTTTGAACCCTTGATGTTCAGTCTACTTGTCAAAATGTCTTTCTGGATGACAGGGATGTACCGATACTTTTTCTTTTCCTTAACTGGTTGTGGACGATAATGTTTTGTGTGCTTGGAATACATAGTTCTGTATCTGATGAAATCAAAAATAAATTTTAAACATAACAAACTACATGTAATTTAAAAGTCTGTTATAACTGAATAAACTTTCCAGATGTGAATTAATAAATGTATAAAACTCTAAGCTGTAAGTGAAATTTCAAACAGTGGTGTTCTAATTGCAGTACAATAGCATAAAACATTTGACTAAAATGTACTAGAGCAAATTTAGCAAATTTAGCAAATTTGCAGTTTTCCAAATAAATTCAACGATGCATTGTCTCATTTATGTTGTCTATTCAGCTTCAATTAGTTATTAATGATATGATTATATAGGAATCAGACTTGGCCTGGTTAGCTCCTATTACAGGGGCACTATTACAAATTTATTCATCTGTAACTATTACTTGGTGCCTGTAACTGTTATTTTACTATCAAATGGTTGGATGTAAGTAGTCATGGGCTGATGATTTATTATAATTGATTATAGGTCAGGCCGTTGCAAACAACCAGATGATCGATCTCCTATTACAGGGGCACTATTACAAATTTATTCATCTGTAACTATTACTTGGTGCCTGTAACTGTTATTTTACTATCAAATGGTTGGATGTAAGTAGTCATGGGCTGATGATTTATTATAATTGATTATAGGTCAGGCCGTTGCAAACAACCAGGTGATCGATCTTGCACAGCCATAAATGCTTTCAAAAAATTATACATAACCTTGTAATGAGGAAATGTGTGCTGATTATTACATTTTGCAAGCAAACTGAAGTCTGTGTTAACTAAAAAATTGCAATTCCTAAGTTACTTTACAGACATGAGGCTAACTGTATGTGTTTATGTCTGAATGTAGGCCTACATATGAGTTGAGATGATATACCGCTCTATATATTTTCCAAAAGTTCATACTTCTTAATAACTTATTATTTCAGATTATCGGTCAGAAGAGGTTAACTGCTTTGTTTAGTGATGATCAATCAAGAAATATCACCAGATTATTGAAATTACAATAATAAACATCTATAATTGAATTTCAGATAAAATTTGGCAAGACAATCTGATTGCTTAAAAAAGATGTTAATGTAGCAGCAGCCTCGTGATAACCAAAAAGATAAGAAAGGGTCTTTTGAATGGCCTACTTTTCAACTACCAAAGGGAAATTTAATTCCCATATTTTGTCTAGGATGGTACAGATGACTAACAGGATTGATTATAAGGACTTGATGTAGCTTTTGATTTGTTCTATCTGTACTTATAATATGTTTATTTTTAGTCTTTTTTTTCAGAGATGTTCAACCAACCTCTGGTTTCCACCAGCATCAAGCAAAACAGGGCGGTCCTTATGCATCATGTAGTCTATGGCTGCCAGCTCAACTCTGCATTTGTACACAGGTGGTCTGAAATGCACAAATAAATTATTCTTATCATCACTTTTAGGCTTTACACAATTACAAACTACCAGGAGGATGAATATTTGTTTTTATTTTTATGAAGTATCAAATCTGTTTTTCCAAAACTGTTATTACTTATTAGTGTAAATGTTTCATATCCTCTATTGCAGTAGAAGTACAGGGAGTTCCAGATTTATTTATAAAGGAAGCACCAGATCTGTTTTTTCATTACTATTATTTTTACAGGAGTGAGAGAGAGAGGGGGGTGCTCCCAGTTTACTGCTATACAGTGATAGTAGTCAGGATTATGAAACTGATAGATCATTAGTCAATGTTATTGTATTTATTTTAATGGGTTAAAAATTACACTGTTGTTTCAATCAAAACTGCAGTGATAGAAATTGTGATATAAATCATACATCTGACCCTCCATTATAACTGAACTGTTTTGGTTTTTAAAGATATTTTGGCAAAGCAAGTTGAAAAAAACATTCTACTCGCTTATAAGAAAATCTCTTTGCAGCATACATGAGAATCAGCTGGTGAAATGATTCCAGCTGTGATGTTTATCTATAAAAGAAAATATACAAGTTTTATTGTGAAAAAGATTAGAAAGGTTTTAAACTTTTTTTTCTGTATTTTCTTTTCGTGTACATGGTAATAACATACAGATTTTGAAACAATCAGTACCTCATATGTAAATAAATGTATGATCATAACACTGTGTTCTTGGTTTATTGGTTGCAAACTTTTTAAATTTGCTATTCTAAATTGTTTATTCAGATTTTTGTTCATACATTTCCGTTCAACTGTATCAATATATGTGTCTGGATATGCTTTGCTTTTATATTTATATAATAAGTTTTTTTACATACATTGCTGTCTTACCTGAATTTTACAATGTGTAAAAGCACCTGTTTAAGGAACCGATTGTTCAAAACAATGTCAGTCAGAGCTTTGTGGGCAGCTTTGCCAGCGATGAGATTCTTTTTCCTGTCGGACTCAGCCAGTTGTTCATGAGTACATTTTCCTTTGGCCCATTCATGAACCAAAGTAGTATGGGCCAGTACACCATTCCACATACCCTAAAAATGTTAACAGGGGCTTACTTTCACATTACATATTGGTATATGTTTTAAAATAATAATTAAGAAGAACAATAATAATCGTTACACACTTGCAAAATAATCTTCAATCTGTTATATAAATAGATCCATTTACACAAAATATTTTGGTAAAACATTAAGCAAATATTTATAATAAATTTGATTTATTTTAAAATTTGATACAACTGCTCTACAAGCCACCCTTAACTAGCCCAGTATAAGAAAAACTACCACTGAATACTGATGCAGTCATTTGGGCATCTGGTTCATTGTTTTTCCTTTGAAGTTGATTCCAGGAGACAGTAATGTATGATGCAAACTGTAGATGTGACAGTACTTTCAAAAGCATTACTGATTCTCTTACCATGAAATGTTCGTAAATCTGCTTTGCACTCACGAGCACAAAACCAAAGGTGATTCGATACACTGGAAATCCAGGCTTCCAAGTCCCGGCTGTTTTTCTTTTTTGCTGCCTGGAAAAAAATATCAGGATACATGGTTATTGCTAACAATCTCTATAGTTTATTCCCAGTTCGGTAGTGGCAGTGTGTATGACGGAAACAGTTTAAGGAAAAACAACATTCTAATTAGATCTCATGAGGTTCAACACAGTTACACATATATGTATATGTTTAGGGAACAAAACCATTCTTGTAACACTCATTTATACATTAGGTTACTACCAGTACTTATGCAAAAAAGAATTTAAACTTGTGAGTTGACATCATGTGAGTTGTGTGACTGAAATCATAATGTATTTCCTTGTTGTTAAATAAGGAATTTATATTCATATTGACTTACCTCCAACAGCTTTTTCACGAAATTCTTTGCCGCGTGCAACAGATCAAATGAGTGGAATACATTGGGGTGATTGGAACTTGTTGGTAAGGTAGGGCAAACATATATATATAGGACATCAAATACACCTGGAGAGCTCACTGGAACAAAATAACTGTCATGGCCAAATAAACATCTCTAAAATGCTTTTGTTTAAAATATGACAGGCCAACATAAAATGTTTAATTACATGCCGCATAACAGTGACTCTCCTAGAAAGGGAACATTATTGGGGGGGGGGGGCAGATTCCTTGAACATCCAGGAAATGTCTATAAAGTATCATTGACATAGATTGTAAAAATTATAAACCAATCAACTTACGAAGAAAGCTTGCAATCTGTACATGTTGATCGGTAACAACTTCAACAATGTTGCTCTGGGCCATCAGCTTTGTCAGGGCTCTCTCAAATCCAAGTTTCTCCATTTTTGAACTTTTCTTCCCAGTTTCTCTTTTGTCTATATATTCCAGGGCTAGTATATCCTGGTTTTCGTTTTCAGTCAATGTGTAGGTGCAGTACTGCGCCCAATGCCCAGGACTGTCGTTTCAGTAAATATATTTATTACCAGAATAAAACCTTAACAATGATCTATAATTACCTTCCTTGGTCAGTGCATATTAATGTGAAAAAATATTCAAATAGAAATATTTAAAAAGTAAAATAAGCATGAACAGCAACATGCCATAAACCACTGCTCCCACATGATTTGTATAATATCTACCAGCTTCAAAATTTTTATTCAGTTTCAACATACCTGCATATGACTGGATGTTTCTCATTTTAGGATAATTGGGTACAATTGCAGATCTATATTTGTATTTGAAGTTCTATTGAAGAACTCAAAATTATCAATATTCATGTTTTCTCTTACATTCCACAATCAAATCTTTCTTCGCATACTTCTCACAAATTGTTTCTAGCAACTCCTGCCAATAGCTGGCCACAGCAGGTACAAAGTAGTTAGTCCATGGGCTAGGAGGGGTCACCGTTTACCCCCTCTGGGATTTTATGGCATACAGATTTTTAGATCCCCAAGAATGTCTAAATAATGATTTAAGATGTTACATTGAATATTTTGGGATACACTATCCTTTTAGGCCATTTAAAGACAACCGCGTCATTACGCACGGCCACCGCGGACAGGTAGCCTTGATAAGGGTGTAGGGGTATGTAAATGCTTATAGCTCGCTTAATATGTGACATAGTCACTTCAAATAAAGTGCATTATGTTTGCAAATAGTAGGGAAAAGTTACTAACAACAATAATCATATAAATGTATCATGTTTTTTTGTTGTTAAGCAATTAATCACTGTATTTGTTTAATATCCATAAAGAAATTTGAATTAAACAGCTTTTTCTTTCATTTTTCACAATAGTTGTTTATTTTCGAGATGATGTTGCATTTTTAAATTTCTAGTGCATGAATACATACGTTCCTGACATTCTTACAAATTCTGTTGATAAAATTATGAGTATTTGACCATATACACCTGCAAAAAGTGACCCATTGTTAATTCTATTTTATGGTATCCCTTGTTTATCAGAAGCATGTGGTGTTCCATTTTCCTCTCAAGATGCATTGATTTTCACTGTGATGCTTCCTTGATAGTATATATTGTAATTTGTTTGAACCTGAAGGTATTTATTTGTTTTAGAAAAATAATAGAAACACTTTCTTTAGCCATTTTTAATATATAATAATTATATAAAAATAATCATATTTAAGCCATTATATATGAAGGGTCACGGTGCCCCCCCCCCCCCCACTAGGATTTTATGACATAGGTAGTTTTAGATCCCGAAAATATGTCCAGTTAATGAATTAACATTTTAACACTGATTATTGAAGTATACACTACCCTTTTAAGCCATTTAAAGACAACTGCGTCATCACGCACCCATCCGCACAGAGGTAGTCTTGATAAGGGGGTACGGGTATGTAAATGTTCATAGCTCGCTTAATATTTGACATATTCACTTCAAATAAAGTGCATTATGTTTGCAAATATTTGAGAAAAGTCACTGACAACAATAATTATATGAATGTATCATGTATTTTTGTTGATTAAGCAATTCCTCACGATATTGATAAAATATCGCGAAAGGATATTGAATTCAACAGCTTTTTCTTGTTTTTCCCCAACAATGGCTTTGTTTGAGATGATGTTGAAATTTCTAAAAATTCGAGTGCATAAATACATTAGTTCTTGACACTTTAACAGATTATTTAGCTAAAATTATGAATAACCATTTACACATGCACTGAATGACCCTTTGTATATAAGATAAATGTGGTGTTCCATTTTCCTGTCGATTTGTACTTGATTTTCATTGTGATGCTTCCCTATTACTATAAATAGTTTTTTTCTTGAACCTGAATGTGTTTATTGGCTTTAATGATAATAAAAGCCCTCTCTGAACAATTTGTGTAAACAGTATAAATCACAAATAATAATTAAGTAAAATTTCTAATATAGACAGAAAATCAATCCGTTATGCTGATCAATCTGAAACATTGTGATGAAGTTGTCCACAAAATAAAAGACCAAGTATTAACAATTTACGTACTGTGAAGCTTGGTTCATTAAACCTGTATACAGTATAAGTAGTGTCTTGTACCACAATATCAACACAAGGTTTCCAGTCGTGTCAAAAGGAGAAAGAACAGGAAGGCATGTGCTACAGTTTCAATTATTATACAAAATTAATTATAACGGCATATACAGCTTAATGACATTAATTTGGTGTTGCTTGATTTTTTATGTATTAATTAATTTGATTTTTTATATTTTTGTTACGATTATATTATGACGGAGTTATATTTAAATGCCTTAGCGTGTCGCTTTCAGATTTTCTTGCAAGGAAATGTACTTAGCGGTTTAAATTGTAAACAAATCACATATTCTAATCTAAATGTATATTGATGGATCAGAGTGAACACTTTTTATGGTATCTTTAAATACGATCGTATGTAATGGAAGGACATTGTATAGGAGTACATGTATTAACAGCAGTGAGAAAGCAGAGGGCCGGAAGTTTCCCATCGACTCTATCAAATAGGGAGGGGATCATATCTGTGCTATTAATTGGAAAGAATCTAATTTTAAAATGTACGTATGATTTTTGATTGTAAAAATTAAGAAAATTTATGGAGTATATAGAGAGAAGCTATGGGTTCTTAACATAAATGGACAAAGCCTGTGTCCTTATACCGGACAAAGTGTAAGGCCACTGATACTATTGAGATCACTACTTAACATACAATCTCTGACGTCTGCATCCAAGTGTAGTATATATTTTGCCCTATATATTTTATTTAATTTCGGTTCAACTCAGCTTCTGTTAAATGGTGTTGTAGACATATAAAATTGGCATTTGATTTCACCTGTTTATGGCACTTTTTCAAAAGAAATGGGTTGTATATATATCATCCATGAAAATTCGATAGGACTCATCCTCTAGCTCCTATGCATTTTAGTCTTCAAGTATTTGTTATTTATGATGAGTGTTTTTGCAATTTCAGTGCCTACTTCTGAAATTCTAAAACAGAAGACCATGTATATCATATTGAATTTAAAAGATAGAGTAAAACAAATCATTCATTTGCGTTTATACTTGCGTTTATAATGACATTCTCTAAGGCCTATAACCTCAGAACGATTCAACATGTTGGCGGAGTTGTCACAGCGAGATTAAAATGCATGCTAACAATCTGGTAAAATATCCCTACCCTTACAAGTATAAATAAGCGGGAGCATGATACAAATATATTTCGTTCAATTAATTATATACACCCGCCTTCCTATGCCAGTTCTAAAAGTACGTGTTTTTTAAGGATCAATTAGATTTCAGTCTTTACTTCCGGAATTATAAATTTCAACGACCATGCTTTTTTTCGTCAAGTTAATGAAAAATGGACCCCTTATTTCTTCCGGAGAGGTCGAGGTTATGGAACTCCAAATATAAATAAAATGCTCAATCCTTCAAGGGGTGCCGTGCGTAATGACGCGGTTGTCCTTAAATGGCTTAAAAGGGTACTGTATCCCACGATAATCAGTGTTAACATATTAATTCATTAACTTGACATATTTGGGGGTCTAAAAATACCTATGTCATAAAATCCCAGAGGGGTGCACGGTGTCCCTTCTTTTATTATGGCTTAAATGTGATCATTTTTTTTATAATTATTATATATTAAAAATGGCTCAAGAAAGAGTTTCCATTATTTTCAAAACCAATGTACAACTTCAGGTTCAGACAAATAACAATTCATAGTATTAAAGAAGCATCACAATGACAATCAATGCATCTGGAGAGGAAAATGGAACACCACATCCTTCTGATAAACTAGGGATACAATAAAATAGAAAAAAATAATTGGTCATTCATTGCAGGTGTATATTGTAAAATATTTATTATTTGATCAACAGAATTTGTAAGAATGCCAGAAACTAAAGTATTAATGCAATAGAAATTTAGAAATGCAAAATCATCTTGATAATAAACAGTTGTTGAGAAAAATGTAAGAAAAAACTTAAATTCAATTTTCTTTTTAGATATTGAAAAAGTAAAGTAATTTATTGCTTATCAACAAAAATACATAATGCATTCATATGATATTCCTTATCAGTTACCTTTCCCTAGTATTTGCAAACACAATGCAGTTTATTTAAAGTAAATATATCAAATATTAAGCGAGTTATAAGCATTTACATACCCCTACACCCTTATCAAGGCTACCTGTCCGCGGGTGCCGTGCATAAAGACGTGGTTGTCTTTAAATGGCCTAAACGGGCAGTGTATCCAAAAATAATCAATGTAAACATCTTAATTCATTAATTGGACATATTTAGGGATCTTAAAATATCTATGCCATAAAATCCCAGAGGGGGTGCACGGTGACCCCTCTTAGCCCATGGACTAAGTAATAATAGGATGCAGAGTTGACAGAGCCAATATTGGCAAAATTTGCAACTTTTTTTCAAAATTATTACCAGACAACAAGATGCTGTTGCAAAGCATAATGTCTCCCAGATTCACTTCTCTCAATCTTGGTTGGGACCACTAGCTGAATACCACATGTTTGTTACCACATACCTGAAAATATGAAAAAAAATGGATAAGCATTTGTATATTTCAATATTTTTTTTCATTGAAATATACAAGGGATCCATTTTCCAGATCCAACTTTACAATAAACTGCACTGCCTCAGGGTAAAAATGGATGGAAGACCCAAGGGTTATCAAATGGTTAGAAATTATCATTCGTTATGGACAGATAAGTTGAAAGATCTGAATTAAATTAAAATAGCAATGCTCGATTTACAGGCAACATGCATGATCTGTAATTATTCAACATATAATTGTTTTGGCATTTTGACATATCTTTTAAGTAGGGCCCTTCGATTCACGTTCATTTTCACATTTATTTTCCTTTCACATATAACACAAATGAGTATTATTTCCTAAAGCCCATTGAAAAGTATATCTTCTCTTGTTAACTGAAATTGGTATCAAATAAGAATTACCAACTCCACAATAAGTATAAATACAAGTCATTTTTTTCTCATATTATCTTATTTTTTAAATATTACCATTCTATCTCAATATATAAAAATTATTAGATTCATAGGTGAATCCTAGTGAATCTTTTAAGCAAAAAGGAAAAAAAACTTACCCATAACAGTTTAAGGGCTGTTTCTCTTCTGGAATGCTCAATCGTAACTTCTTTCTTGCATCCCTTGACCTGACATGTTGCTGGTACCCTTGCCTTGGCCAGCTCCAGTAGGCACTCCACCTAAGCTATACCAGCATTCTGTTGGAGTGCGGCTGCTGGGTTCTGCACTCGTATGATGCTCTTTTTCTTCATCTTCCCTCCTTAGCCCTGGCTCTCAGGTTCTGTGTCATCTGGCTGGTCCTCCCCTATATCAAATTCAATATCTCCAGCCTGGAACTCTCCCATCTCGGCTTTGAGTCGCCTGTCCCTCGAAATGCAATTTTGATAAAATAGGTATAGAACCGTCCCATATCGCGCTTACAGTGTGTCCTTAGAAACCATTCAACTAACTTGAGCTCCCTCGAATCACAGAAATTTTTAATTTTCAATACATAAAAAAAGGGTTTTTTGTCTAGATCATAAATAAAACGAAAATGGCAAAATTTTACAATACGTAGATGCTTAAGATGTATTAACCAGCACCCTTCTTGCCAAGTGGCTGTTGTACTCATATCAGATCAGAATAACAGAAATTGCCAATAAAATAGCAACAATTACACTATTATTCAGTTTAATTAAAAAGTCGAACTATTTAAATTCTGAAAAATCATTTTGTTTTTAATTGAACCATACCCTTGGATATATAATATCTATCATAATTAACATATTAAAGATTCAATTAGCAGTGAAGAGGATAAAAATTTCACTCACTTTAGGAATACATCATACTCTACTGGATCCAGTTCCCACACATCCTCCTCCTCCACATTCCAGGTGTCACCCTACAGATTTATTAATAGCAAACTGATAAAAAAAACAATAAAAAATGAATATATAATAAAATATATGTTATTAAATAAAATCATAAACAAAATGCCCTAAATGCCCTATCTGATCAGATAATCACTGGATATACAGCTTTAATGCCTTTACAAGTTGTATACAAACCATATTAATAAAACAGATTACAGTTACAATGGAATTCGCCTCTCCTTGTTATTTTATAGGGTTTCTATCGTGAATTATTAAACCTATCAATTCCTCAGAAATATCATGGTGATGATTGTCAATTGAAGGCAAACTAGGCTATTAATTAAACACTACAGCTAGGCTTCATTGGCTTCTTGGGACATTTAAACAGGCACTGCACCTGGAATAATGGAACAGCATAGATAAGAAAATATCATATACTCTAAATCTGATGATGTTGATGGCGTTGGTTTTCTCCTTGCTTTGACAGATTTCTTTGATCCTGTTGGACATGGATCAACCACCTCTATACTGGATTCCAGTGGCTCCAAAGCTGATTCAGGTCTGAAAAGGAAAAACAAGACAGATAAATAACCTGATTGTCAAGAAAGCATCTGAAAATAAAACAGTAATAGGGGTGTACTTTTAAATTAAATGGATGACGCATAAATAACCTTTTACTCACTATGGGCTACTAAGATGTATGTTTATCTGTATCATTATATAAGGAATATACAGCCTCTTCACACTTTTCATAAAAGCAGGCTTGTCATACAGTGCATGGATATATCAGGAAAAAAATATGGCAGTCTCCTTTGAGGGCTTTTTGTCCCTCTCGGAGGGACATATTTGTTTACACTGCTGTTAAACAGGGCACCACTTGCTGGGTTTCACAATGTGGCTTATCTATGATATACAGTTCCTGCTGTGCACTGATAACAAAATAAAATAAAACAACAACAGTTGCTTCGAGTTGAGGCATAAATTTGAGAAACTTACTGAGAAAGCGATGCTGTGAGGGTGAAAAACTTCTGATGGCAAAACCCCACCTGCAGAAGTTCCCTTAATTATCGTTCATACCTGTCAATAGAAGAAAAATTAAACAACCGGTTTATAATGAATCCAGTGGAAAATTTAAAATGGACCATCATATCCAAAAGTATGGGATGCATCATGAATAAAATTGCAGCTGATGATTAGCTCAAACACCACCCCCCCCCCCCCATTCCTTCATACCCGACCTGCACACACAATAATTATGTGATCCAGACTTGTTTGTTAATGATTAGTACTACTGATGCCTTATCAAATTGTTGCAGGATTATATCCTTACCAGTATTCATCTAATATATAATAGTAATAGGAGCATAAAGAACTTCCACCATCATGGCTATGTGTCCTTCCTTTTGCCATATATATATACCAACTGGAATGTCTGGAGCTAGTCTGCTGACCCTTTGTGCCTGGAACAGCTGTAATGTAAGTGATAACAAGGGGTCCTAATTACCTGATGCAATTCACTTCCCACAACAGACAGGAAGGAGTCAGGAGACACTGACAATAGGTAGCAATGCCATGATTTGTCTGGTCTCTCTTTATCACATTGTGTAACAAAAGAAAGTACACAAAGGCTCATTCAATAGTTCATTTTGCTGTTTCAATAATTTATTTTGCTGAAACTGCTGCTGCTGATAAGCCCTGTATGATATTGATTACTCTTAATATTGTCTGCAACTACAGAGTATAACTCTCCCTCTCTCTATATAAATATATTACTTTAAAACAAAATATTGGAAATTATTGGTGTACGGTAGAGCCACTCACAAACCATTATCTGCAAGCAATACATTAATGATATTGAGGACAACCCCCCCCCCCCCCTCTTTAAAAATAATGTTACTTTTAACCCCTTGACTGCTCAACAACTATATTATAGTCTATAGGATTCATTTAGGGTTAATTTACTCAGTACATGCACTTGTTAATTTGATTATTTATACATGCTCTTACTGGATACTGATAATTATCCTCAAAGACTAAATTTCAAAATACAAACATTTTGGCCAAACCAATATACATAACATGGATATATTTTTTATTTGTCTTATATGACATTATGTTTATCTGATATGACATTATGTTTACACATGTTGCACTACCAGTATATATAATGAATATACACTTTTCTAGGGAGAATTTTGTATACACTATATCCACCTGCATAAATCAGATACTGATATCAGGAACATTTAGAATAAAGAACTTTCATTAAGCTAAAATTTTGATTTCTGAGAAAGTACTGAGACGGCGTGGGATATCTCCCAACTCGATAAACAACACTGAATATACCAGGTGATTTAATTCTGATCTTTTTCTTAAATAATTATTGATCTTTATAGTCTTTATTAGAACAGTGATGTGGCATACACAAAATGTTATGATTTAATGTTTATATGTACAAACATAATTTACAAATAAATTTATATTTTGAAAAAAATTTAGAAAACTATTGAAATATCGCTTTACTTCAATTTAGTAAAGATTGAGATGAATCTTACATTGTTCTTAATGTGTAAACTTGCTACTGTCAAAGCCGAAACTTACCAGTCCAGAAGTTTCTTGGTGAAATCTGAGTTGCTGTTCACCTTCGCATGTCGTTTCAGCAACGCCATTCTCTCCCTGTTGACAACGCCGATGTCCACACAAAAACGCTTCTTTCGGCGTAGTACCATCGTTCTGCCTTCCCCTTCTTCTTCAGTGGCCTGTTTCCTTGACTGCTCTCTTTTCCGCTGCGGCATTTTGAAGAGTGTGACCGGTTTCCGTTGTGCAAATGTTTACGCGAGATTTAAAAACCACAGATATGAAGCGAGAAAGCACATGACGGCGGTATTTGTACACATGGGGCTTCCCCGAGCACCACATGACATCATATGACCTTATTATTAAGATCGCGGATTGACCGGGGCGTGACCTGTGACGTACTATTTCCTGGCGGTCTTGTGCTGGGAAAACAACAAAAAGCCGTGTAGGAAAAAGCAGACAATTTAGACCGGGTATTACTGGGCCGGTTTGCAACTTTCATACCATTAATGTCCCCATGGAGCTTTGACGTGTTGTAAGTGCCGAAAACTAGGTTATATTCTTGTCGCGAGTGCAACGCACTCGTGGGAGGCTCTTTAAGGTTCCATATAGTTTATGGTTAGGTCAGCTATCTTCTTAAGCCCCATGTTATGAATGCCTCAGATGGATAGTTATCATGTTAGCAGTTCACTACTAATACAGCCTTTTTATTAAATGTTACTTTAAAAAAATATTATTTTACAATATCCACTTGTTCCAGCGGGGTTTCCTTAAATGTATGCAAAGGAACAGTTGAAATCAGGTCACATTTGGAAGAATTTAAAGCTAGTTATGACAATCAAAGAACTGGTTTTGCTTGTGCATTTCAGATAAATGCTACATAACTCAGATTTTACTAAATTGATGGTCAGACGTGCTTCGCTAAGTCTTTCGTAGAGGTCGCGAAGAATTTGCAGATGTTTCTCCAAGGTGTCGCTGTACACAATAAGGTCATCAATATATGAGTCGCTGCCCTGAATGTCCTTGACAACCATATGGATGAGGCGCTGGAACATGGCTGGGGAGTTTTTCATACCAAACATCATATTTTTTTATACTGGTACAGTCCTTGCGGTGTCATAAATGCAGACACTTCTTTCGCTCGTTCTGTCAGCGGAATTGGCCAGAATCCTTTTAACAAGTCAAACTGAGAAACATATCTGGAGTTACCGACTCTATCAATACAATCATCGATCCTCGGAATCGGGAACGAGTTCGGTTTTCGCTAATCTGTCCACATATAGTAACTTCCATCAGGTTTTGGCACAAGAATACATTTGAACTCCAGTTACTGTTACTAGGTTCAATAAAACCATTGTCCCGCAAAATTTTGAACCTCATATAGTTTTTCTGGATTCAGTCTATAAGGATGCTGCTTGACTGCGTTTGTACGCCGACATCGACGTCATGGCACAATATATTAGTTCGCGTTGGAATGTCACTAAACTAATCTCCATAATTCTGCAGCAGTTTCTTGAGGTGTTGTTGTAGCTGTGCGGTAAGGTGTGACAGCTTGGCCTCCAGGTTGGTAGGCACGTCAGAGATTTTAGTGGTATTGTTCCACTGTGAATGTCTACATCACACTAACATTCAATATCTTCTTTAACTGGTTCAGCCTGGTCTGCCAGGGATGGCTAGTAAGGCAAGGAACTTTTCACCAGGCTCAAACGTCCAATTTACAGTGTGCTGGTCATACTTTGTTTTCATTTTATTTAGTGCAGATTTTAGATTAGACTTTGCAATCTAACAAGCACTGTGTAGTTTAGTGCGAAAGTCTGAGACATACTGCAATAAACTAAGAGAATCAGTATTTTCACACAAGAGTTTCTCTTTAAGCAGTTTTAATGGTCCGAAAACTAGTTCAAAGGGACTGAAACCCAGGGACTCTTGAAAGGATTCTCTAACAGCAAACAGCAAAAAGTGGATTCCCTCATCCCAGTCTTTCTGTGTGTCATAACATTAGGTCCTAATCATGATTTTAATATCTGGTGAAAACGCTCGAGGGCGCCCTGACTTTTAGGATGGTATGGCGAAGAGCTGAACTGTTTTAAACCTACCTCAAGCATAACTTACTTGAATAAGCCAGACATAAAATTAGACCCTTGGTCAAACTGGACGGATTTTGGTAATCCAAAAGTTGTAAAAAACTTGGTCAGAGCCTTGACAACACTTTTTGCATTAATTTTGCTCAATGGTATTGCCTCTAGGAACCTGGTAGATGCGCACATAATTTTCAGCAAGTACTCATGTCCAGATTTTGCTCTTGGCATTGGTCCAACACAATCAACAACAACAACAACAACAATAATAATAATAATAATAATATAGTATTTATATAGCGCCAAATTCTCCGATTGTCAGACTCAGCTCAATTCACACCCACATACACACATACCCACATACAATGTTACAAAAGTTGGAAATTTTCTAAGTGTAATGGGAAGTGAATTCAAAACTTTCGGGGCTATGAAATGGAAGGAACGCTCACCATTTTTCATTTTAAACTTTGGTACTTTAAGAAGATTTCCGCCAGCCGAGCGTAGCGTACGCAAAGGCCCATAGGTCAAATATTATGAAAGTGAGTCATCAAAACGGTGGTAAACAAAAACAGCAATTTTGTATTGTATATGGTACTTGACAGGAAGCCAATGGAGCTGTTTGAGCAGCGGGGATGACGTGGTTAGTCTTACGCTTCTTAAGAATGAGACGCGCCGCATTATTCTGGACCATATGTAGAAGAAAGACTTGCTCTGCAGGTAACCCAGCAAGAACTGAATTACAATAATCCAGGCGAGATATTACTGTGGCGCAAATGAGCCGACAGCACGCATTAATAGAGCGGTAATGCCGGATTGAAGCTATATGGCGGTGCTCGAGAAAGGCCGCAGGACATATACTACTAATATAATCATGCATTGAAAGATTACGATAAATCTTAACACCTAGATACTTCACTGAATTTGAAAAGGAACAGTGCAGTCCCCAGTGCTAATAGACTCAATGTCAGTCATCCTAAGAAGGGGTTTAGATCCGACAGTCATAATTTCAGTCTTGTCAGTATTCAATTTAAGTTTGTTGCTGGTCATCCAAGATAGTATATCCTCAATACAAGCTTGTATGCTTTACTGGACAGAGCTGAACTCACCTGGTTTACTACTTTTTGACAGTTCAGTGTCATCAGCATACTTATGAAAAGAACAATCATGTGCAGATGTTATGAGAGATAGGGGTTGTGAATATAAAGTGAACGATATAGACCCTAACACGGATCCCTTACAGGGATACAACAAAGTTCATGGGTCTGATTTTCTACCGTCGACAATAACAGCTTGGGAACGATTGGCGAGGTATGAAGTTAACCATGAAAGCGCGGTGCCGTGAATACCAAAGGTTATTTCTAGTCTTTTAAGCAAAATGGAATGATCAAGCGTGTCAAGCGCTGCACTGAGGTCCAACAATGCTAGGAGAGAAACGCGTCTCTCGTCTGCCGCCATCAGCAGACCATCCATGACACTCAGTGCATTTCTATACGCACTCTGATGGATTTCCATTAAGCTATTTTCATAAAGATGACATTTTTACCTCTTAAAAACAGTCTTCTCAAGGATTTTAGAAACGAAGAGAAGGTTCGAAACTGGCCTAAATGTTTAAGGTCATTTGGATCTAATCCCGGCTTCTTCAAAAGTGGGATCACGACAGCCTCTTTAAACTGAGAAGGGACTGTACCTGTTGAAAGAGAGACATTTATAATGAACGTAATCAATGGAGTAAGGTCATCCATGCATTGCTTAAGAAGGGGAGTGGGGAAGGGATCAAGTATACAGCTTTTTGTTGGTGATGACAGAATGAGCTCATGTATCGATCAGTCGCTGGTGTAAACCAGGACAAAGTGGGACCGTCAAAAACATCAAAGTTAGGAGTTTCACATACACAAGAGTCAAAATCCCAACGGATACGTTCAATCTTGGCCAAGAAAAAGTCACAGAAACGTTTCGGAAGGCCACAGCGAGGTATAACAGTTGGCAGAGGTATTATCCGGGACTTTCCCTTAAGCTCACCAGACACAGAGAACAGCTGTTTTGATGAGGAACTGGAGTCAATCATATCCATGTAGAATTGTCTCTTGTTCTCATAAATGACTACTTTCACTACAGCCCTTTCTCTGACGAAGATTTCACGATGGACACATAGACCTAAACCTCGCAAGCGTCTTTCCGACTCCGTTTACGGCGGGCAACTCTGATGTCATCAGACAACCACGGGGCCGAAGGTCTATCTCTCAGCATTCTAGTAACAGACGGTGCACAGCGGTCAAGAGCATGTCTGAGCGCATCATTGTACATGACAACGAGAGAGTCCAGGTCAAAACAGGCTAACTGACCTAATTCTGCAGATGCTACCATCTGCTTTATATCACACAGCAATTCATAAAGCGAAATCGCTCGGATGTTCCGCGAGGTCACAAGTCTTTTGCGTGGACGTAGCCTGGTTACGGTTAAAATACAGGAAACGACTTTATGATCAGACAGATCAGCACAATCATTGACTCCCTGAAGTAACAGTGTACTGGAACCAGTGCGTACAACCACCCAGTCACAAATGTGGCCGTGTTTATGGGTGGAGACATCGACTAGCTGGTTGAGATTACGGTCGCTCAAAATGGTCGGCAGCCGATTTACCTGCTGATTAACACTGTCATCATAATGGAAATTGAAATCGCCTAAAATTTCAAAATCACCAGACAGAATGATATATCTTGACAGATAATGATCTTGACAGATCTTGACAAAAATCCTACTAAATGGTTCCTCGAAAGCAGGAATAGGCTTTTAGGGACTAAAGGAGGATTCTGATTTGGCTTGCCTACAATCTGGCATGTATGGCTTGATTTACAATATTGTACAACGTCTGCCCTGAGCTGAGATTGGGCCTATAGAAGTGTGTACTAACATTCAGATAGGTTTTATTTATATCTAAAAGGCCAGACAAAAGAGCCTCATGTGCCATGCTCAGAATTTCATTTGGGCACTACTATTTGATGTTTGATGGCTAACTCATCATCAGCGCATGCATCAGGTAGTCACCATCTTCGCATAAGCATTCCATAATTAACATAGAAACAAACTTGGTTCTGTGACAGTTCATCTTTAGAAACTGCCCTGGGAAACAAACATGAAATATCAGGGTCTTTATGGTATTTTTTTCTTGGCCATAGATTTGTTACAGCACATGAAGGATACAAACTTACTTTCCTGACTTTCAAGATCAGTGTCCTGATCAAGTAACGGCTTTTCTGTCATTATTGGCACAGGCTGTACTTTTTACCTGCAACATCATAGCCTTGTAGCAAATTCCCTTAACGGGTAAAGTACATCTTATGCCCAGAGTAATATTCCCAGAAATTAAATCTGACTTTAAATGTACACTGTGAAGCGGAACTGAAGTGTGCCTGTCTAAAAACACACCATTAACAAGTGCATGTGCACCAGTAAAAGACCTGAAATGGTGAAGTGTTTGCTAACATGAGAGTTCGGCCTGAACCAGTGTCACTCAACATTCTAATAGGGGTAGAACTTGAAAAATCACTTGAAAGTGATACAAAACAATCATGTATAAATGTCTCAAATAACTCCATTTCAGAGTCAGCCATAAATTCTTTTACAGAGCCACTAAAGGAATCTACAATCTTATTACAATCAAACTCCTCATGGGAGTCAACAGATATTTTTCTCAGAAGAAACAAACTTCTGTTTGTCATATGAGGACCTGGCTTCATTAGAAATACTCTCGCAAGAGTCATAAAAGGACTTAGCTTTATTTAATGGATACTCCTCGCAGGAGTCTTGTAAGGATCTAGCCTTATTAAATTCCTCGCAGAAATCAAATGAGATTTTTACCCCGCAAGCTACAATTCTTCTTTGGAGTCAGACGGCACGTTAGCTTCCGTAGCATCAAACTCTCTTTTAGAGTCAATAAAGGAGCTGTACCCTTTATATACATGAAAAGAGCTTGGCTCTTGTATTATGCTATGCATCGATTTTGAAACAAAACCAGAAGGTTTGCTCTTTGGTTTATTGGCACGTTTCCAGCAGTCAGATATTAGATGACCTTCTTTTTTACAGTAATTACAGATTTTATTTGAAAATGACTGGTCGTTGTTGGACTCAGACACAGTGGACGTGGACTTAGGTGTAGCAATGGACTTTGTTGAACTATCAGGACTACTAGTACTGGGTGACTGTGCCTTAAACTTCCTTTGCCAATACTGGTTTACATTTTTGTTTGTGAATGACGTGTTTGATTTGCTAGTAAAGGACTTTTATGTGTTAATGAATCATCATCAGCTAATTGAGCAGCAATGTCAAGTGTTCCAGGACTTTTCTCATCAAGAACAGTTTTAACATCTGTGTTAATGGAGCAAAATCAAGTGGCTCAAATTGTCATAATCCTTAACATCTTTTTTAGAACTACTCCAGTGACCAAACAGCTGCTCTTTAGTCCTAGAAAATTCTACATAGGTCTGTTCTTTGCGCTTTTCCCAATTTCTGAATTTCTGGCGGTAAGTCTCCGGAACTAACTCATAACCTCTCAGGATTAACCGTTTAACCTGGTCATAGTCAGCAGCGGCTTCTACTGAAAGCACTGTATAAATTTCTCAGGCCTTGCCAGTCATTAAACTTTAAAATAGCATAGTCCAATTTTCCTTAGGCTATTTTAAGTTTCAGCTACCTTCAAAGTGTAAGAAATATTTATCAACTTCTTTTCTTTGAAAAGGTGGGACAAGTCTAATGTGTCTAGTAACTTCAAAACTATGAGTTGAGGCAGCATGTAGACTATGTAGTCTTTTTAACTCAAGTCGTTTTAACTCAATTTCATTTTCTTCTTCTAGTCTTTCTCTTATTAACCTTATATGTTCTTCCTGGCTTCTCTTTGTTCTTCTGATTCCCTCTCTTCTCTTTGTTTCTCTAATTCTAACTGTTTTAATGCTAGCTCATGTTGCAATTCTAACTATTTATTTCTAACTGCATAGCAAGGTTGTTATTTTTTTAATGTTTCCAATTCATTCTCTTCAATTAAACCTTTGCTTATTAGATCCTGCATTATTTTAGCAATTATATCAGGCTTTCTCAAAGCTTTTTTTCACACCTAGCTCTAAGTCTTGTCCCAAGCGAAACAATTGATCTTTTTTTTTCAAATGTTCAAGTAGATCAGGGTCTGAATCTTCAACAAATGACTCAGGTTCGAAGTCTGCCATGATAAGATAACAAAAAAATAAAATAACAGAAAATAACGAAAAAAACACTGGGATAAATCTTGTAGACAATGTATTGTAAAAAATGTGTCTAGGTCAAGGGCTTATAAATTATCAAAACTATTAAACATCCCGGACGATCCCCCAATTCAGAAATTAGATTCTGTAGGCAGCGTGAAATGTCTAGGGGAATGAAAAAAGAAGTCAGTGCTTTTTCTTAACAAATAATTAAAATTTATTCTTAGAATAATCCTAACTGTTTAATACACTTAATCAATACCATTGCACAGCATAACAATAAATGTACAGAACCAGAGTGTCCGGATCATAGGCTTTGATTTCTGATACCGCCACTGTCACAGCTCAGCAAGAGTCCTTCAACCTAAATAATCCACGTTAATAGTAATAATCCAAAGGCAAACTGGAGACAGTCCGTATCAAATCTGTATAAAATCCGTTGAATATCTGACACCAATGCAATTATCGGAAAAGGTCCCAAAACAGACGAGAAAGTAACATTTTTAGTGCTCGCTGATATTTCCCTTTCTGCCGGCTCTAAACACAGCCTCTAATTTATAGCTTCTCACCCGAAATTCTAGAAATGGGAAATTCCAAAGAACAATACAGACGCAAATGGACAGACCAGAGGCATCTAGAACAAAAAAGAATGCTTTGTCTCTACACTTCAGACCCCACACGCAAGCCAGCGCCCAAAAAGGCGAGGTTCCCATAGCAACGAACTATGTCTGCGCTACACGAATCGGAGTGTCAACAGACACATATGACGCTCCTGCGCACACCAAAATAGACACCTGTAACAAGATATCCAGAGACGCCATTCGAAATCATAGACAGTTCCGAATACAGAACCGAAATCAGATTATGCTTTTGCAAATATGAGTATAAAATCAATGGGTAAAGCTGTTATAGATAAAATAACCAAGGGAGACATCTATTTGCGATATAAGACTGGGCTGTAAATAAACCCATGCTGACAGACGCAAATTCATTTGTAACCATTCAAAATAGGGGAGGTGTAAGGTTATCATTGCAAATAAAGGGAGTTCTGATGTTAGTCCGTCGCATATGTGTTTAATAATGACTTAACCAGTAACCTAGCAATAGAATTGTGTCAGACTACTCTAAGGATAACTGTACAATTAAGTTATAATAAAAACATTAACCATCTTTCTGGAATTGGTTTTTGTTTTGTTGTTTTAAAGACAGAAATTATATTGTTTGTGTAGCTCCCTGTGATTGCATACAGCACATTATATGTAAACAATTGGTCCGTTTATTGACTGTTACATTCAGCCCTTTATACAGATTAGACACATGGTTTTATCTTGGCGTGAGGCTACATACTATAACTAAACCCGCATATTTGTGCTTAAAGCTATTACCAGGATGGCCCTCACATTGTTCTGTTTTAAGTAACTCTGGTACAATCAAACCTGATACTGTAATCATTTATAACTACGCTTAATACTCGAGGAAACTATGCAGTTATGGCTCGGCAGCTGAGGAAAGCATTGCTTGGACTCTTCTGGATTCAGAGTCATTTTCTATATTGGCTGGCTCTGGCATCTGTTCTAGGTATTTTCAGAACAGCATCCACGTCAAATGGTTTAATTGAAGGTAACTATGGTAACAACATCCTCATATCTATTTTAATTTGGATGTGTATCTTGGTATTGACGGTGATTATGTATTTGTCACACCCACGTGTGTTATATGTTTTGAATTTTCAAAATAACTTAATCGATATTTTTGTATTAATTAACATAGTCTGTAAGGAGTAGAATGAGCCGCTCCACAATTCATACACGCTTTACCTGTTCAGAATATGTTAAAAAGACGGAAACATGAAACCACTTTTATCATTAATTTATTGCTCAGCCTTGTTTTAAACTGTCATAAGGGTGAAATGTTTGTTGTAGGTATACTAGCTATTACTGCCAAGGACAGATTAGTTACCACATGCCAGCAAAAAAATAGTATGGTGGTTGTGGTTAATATCACCGCCGAGGGAGAAACAGAAAAGACGGGAGCTTCATGTAAACAATATTTTATGTCAACTGTGAATTCCATGTGTTTCCAGCAGGCTAACAATAACGGATGTCAGATTAACAATGACACAATAGACAAGATATTCGGTGTATGTGATGCAGATATCAGTTTAACTATACGTTACTACTGTGTTCCAACAACCGCTTTCTACCAAATATGTAACGGGACAGTAGAACTCAATGCAAAGGAAGGAATCATAGTAAGTTATGACTATCCACGGACTGGAAACCGAGACATTTACACATGCGCAGCTGACATCTATTCTGATACAAAACTGGAGATAGAAATATTTGAATGCGAGATAGAAAAACTGGAAGGACTGGACTGCAATGGAGAGCATATTTTTAAAGAGAGTGGATCATTTACGATTTTTTATGAGATGTCGAAGTATAAAGAGAGAGGGGGCTTGTTGATCTACTACAAGTGTATGTCTCTTTTTATCAACATAATAATAACGTTACCGTATTTCCTTTGATAAGACTTTTGTATTCCCATGTCACCATTAATCATGACTGCAGTAAATAGACGCCGGTCATGCTCAGAGGCCCTGTATCAGAGTAGTTATACTGTTTGTCTGCAAGCTTTTTGTTTTCGTTACTCTTACCTGTAAATATGTAGGTCAAATTGTCATAAGATTATTGGTTCAATTTGCTTGTGTTGACAAAATAGCTCAGCTTAGTTCCTCTATTTTAATTCCTTCTCTTTTAACAATATATAATCCAAGCTTTATACCTATTTTCCCAGACTGGCCCGGAATATCCAAGGTTTGTCCACTGTGATTAAAGCCGATAGCTGCTTAGGAAATGCGCTACCAATGCAATAGTGGTGAAATGTGGGGAAGCTATCACTCCGACCATATTAACGGCCTAACCCAACCCCGCTATGGTTGTAAAGCGCCTCCCTGTGTACCTTTTAATGTAAACTATTCCAAGCCTTCCTACACAATCTGAAAAACCATTTTCAAATTGTGAATAAATAAGAAATATGGTTGGAATATTAAAGTCAACGAACGTCATTCCAGCCTATACGAGGTCGAATAAGTTAGAACAATTCTGTATTCAGCTGAAACAGTTTAAAAGAAAGAGTATTGTAATGTTATCAGCTGTAGGTGGTTCATAGTCAACGGATGAGCCATGAAACTTGCAAAACATTGTCTCGAAAGTCAAAATAATTGTTCAGAACTCCGAAATCCCTCGCTGTTATTTACCGTAAAATCCTATTGTATTAAATTTTAATTGAGAATGGCCTTTATAAACACTTAAATGCCGAACCTTAATAGAAGCTACTTTATTTAGACGTCTGGTACGAGCAGAGTAAAAAACCCAGAAAAACAAAAACAAACGCAAGGGCGTCTGATCAAGGAACTACCGAATTATCATTATCAACTTACTTATATTTTATCAAAATTACCAAGAACCATGAAAGATATTCAGAATTTAATATATTAAAGCATTATGTAGGACACAGAGGAAAATACTTTATTTCCTTATAGCCATACTGTAAGACCTTTTTATAACTTCTTCCAAAATTACACTATTTCGAAATCAATAAAAACTACTTCTTTAAAACCAAGGTGATATAATATTTATGTCAAACTGTGTTTATCATCATTTAAATCATAAATATTATTTTTCAATTTTCATTAGCTCTGACTGGAAATAACAAAGGAGACAGTTCTGAACCAACTGCATTCAAAATGTCCACTGTTATAATGAATTCATCGTCCAGTTCCACAGATTCTGGTGTTTCTCTAATGACAAGGAAAGATGAGGAGACGAATATTTTTACACGTCAAGGTAAGCATCCGACAAAGCATATATTATACATGGGCTTTCAACAGGAAGAACATTTCAAGAGTCCGTTGTATCTCACCGCACTGTTGTGAAAGACTCTGAAGATATTTTTTTTCAACAAGTGCTGAAAGTCACTGAAGATGACTACAGCCTTGCATAGCTGGCCAGCAGCAAGAGCTAGCCAATGCGTCACACTGCATCTGGATAATCTGGTTGTTTCTCTTACGCAAGTAAGCACCTAGACAGCCTTGCTTTACTGTTATAAAATGAGCAACATCACTAGTTAAAGACATCACTGTATGCATGGGGATTTGTTAATCAGCATAGAGGTTCAAAATACTATTAGTGATTGTATCTTCCTTTCCATCCGGCACTGTTATGTTTTCCAAGAAAACGATTCTTGAATATCCCTCCACCAGAATCTTGGCTTAAGCGATAAATTTCTTGTTAATGCCGACATCAGTTGTTTCTTTGTTAGTCAGGCCTACTGCATTGGCGGCAGGAATTTTCTTAGCTCCGACTTTTGACACAACGTAGTGAATGCTGTTTAACATGTTTTCGGTCCTGAAGATGTGGACAGACATTCAGCATTTGCAGATTAAGCATCTCCTGAAACAGGGATGTTTACCTTGAAGACCTGGTCAGTGATGATGTAAACATTTGCTAACCGGAATATAGGC
Organism: Sipunculus nudus; assembly: GCA_026874595.1. Classification (NCBI taxonomy): domain Eukaryota; kingdom Metazoa; phylum Annelida; class Sipuncula; order Golfingiida; family Sipunculidae; genus Sipunculus; species Sipunculus nudus. The sequence goes on from CM049307.1 coordinate 87,769,244, forward strand.
GGGGCATTCAAATTTGCGATGATCTTTGACTAATGGTTATTATTGTGAGAAGTATAATGAAAAGGTTGATGCCAGGAAGACATGAAAAATGATTTAAATGTTCGTTTTAAGGCAAGGAAGCTGTTCCTGAAGAAAGAATCGGAAATACGTAAACTTTGTTAGTAGCAGAAGCGGACCCAAAGGGAGTCCAGGGGGTCCGTATCCCCTTTTCAGGGGAATCTCCCTTTTTTTATAGTTTTGGACCAATTTTTGAGGCCTGGATAATAAACCTCCCCAGCCCAAGCCACCACCCCATCCCATCCCCACCCAACCAGCACTCCCGGCCCTTTCCCGGACCTGGGCACCTTGTATAAGGTTTTGCCATCAGTCCTCCTGGGTTAAATCTCTCCTTTTCGCGAGAGTCAGGTGTTTTTTACATTTGCACGTGACCCAGAGACTGGGTCAAATGTCAGGCCAAACAAGTAAATGACATTAGGGGTTATCCATATGCAAATTTGTTCTTAATTTTGGATAGGACCACTAAGGCAATACGGCCTTTCTCAAAAGCAGATCAGCTGTTTTCGGCGGTTAACTCCAGGCAATTCATAAAACACGTACAAATGCATCAAAATGCTGTGTGCATCAACAATATTTTATTCTCATATCAGCGAAGTCACTGCGGGAACAATCATCTTCAAATTAGGTATGACACAGTGTCATACGCAACGTGGTATCAGAGATCAGTTCGAACAAAGGTGGACCGAATTCTTTAGTATTAGATAATATAAGGTATTTGCATTAAACGACAATATTTTTTGTAAGGCTATTTTCAGTTAATGGACAATCAGTGATTGTTAATGTTATAATTGGGAAACCAATATACATATCAGCATTAAAGATAATATACAGATGACATGTATCTTGATCAGGTGCTTTAGCACATCATCATGGTAGAAAAGACTTTAATAATTATTCACGCGTCAAAGCATTGTGCGGAACGTAAAAATAAACAGTTCACCAAATAACAATCTGAATGTGCCTAATATTTAAAAGACCTTTAGAAATCCATCAAGGATGTGTGATGGTTGCGTTTGCTGATTGTTTGTGATGTTGTTTGAAATGGCACATATAATATCCAGATGGCAGTGTAACGGAACTCCTGTTCTTCAAAACTTTGTAATTTCCATTTCTTTTTTGTGTTAAGCCAATGTCGCCAAAAGGTCCATTGTAATGACACGCGCGTAGCAGGGAAAGATATATTTTTAAATGATTTCTCGACAATATCCATGCTGACAGCATATATGACTCGTTTATTTTTCCGTCTTGTCTGTGATATATACCCGATGGCTTACTTTATATCAACACCAGGTGAGTCTCTCTTACCACTAAAATGGGGCTCTTTACGCTTTTGGCATTTTACATGTAATAAAATGATTCATTTTGCAGCTGTTTCGAATGAAAGTACAAGGACAAAGAGTTCTAGTACTTCAAGCAGCAAGCACATTTTTCTTTCTACGAATTGGACAACACGTGACACCGCTACTGTGTTAACATCTCCTGGTAAGGAAGAGATGTCTCACAGAAATTTTCTGTGTTTTCGTATTAATTCATAGTAATTCCTACGTGGCATTGATAAATCTGGAAATAATTTAAACTATCCTTTTTCACTGATGCAGCTCAGTCTGACGTCAGCTCAAGTGAAGGAATTGTTAACACTTCATCTGGCGTATCTGATTTATCCTCAGCTGTGTCTGACAGTGGAACAGCGGGTCCAACTGCTATGTCACACAATAAAGGTTTTCGATTTGCTTCAGCTTTGTTTGCAGCATTTAAATTTTCCCGGTGAAGGATATTGAGTTTTTTTCAATAATTACATCAGTATTACTCTTCTACGTTACGTCTAACTCTATATGGAAGAAAACTCTCAAAGTATTCCCTTTAATAATGTGATTAAAAACACGGTCGAAATTTAATTATATATTTTCATATTTATATATGTTATGACTAAAGCACCCTTGAACACATTTTAAAGGCCATGTGTACATGGACGGCACAAGTATTGAACTCCTAAATTGAATTTCCTTATTACACTAAATTGTTCTAGCTGTGCCATTGCTCTGACCACTGCAGGTAGGATCTTTATTGTCCTGATGGTTATCTGCACCGTGCTGATCGCAGCTGTAATCCTTGTTGGAATATTTATTTTGAAGAGGTAAGTTTGTAGGATGTTTGTAAGGTTATTTGTAGAATTGAATCGTTTTACATGACATTATTTTTAAAAGATTAACCATTATTATTTATAAAGGCTACTTCGTCACTAGCCTGCAGATAAAGCTAATATCATAATGCATAGTGCTTGCAAACTAAGTGTGTGTTTATGTTTAATTGTCCACCACATTGATGCTTCCGTGTCACTGTTAAATTTATCTTTTATGTATGTTTTTATATGCCCAATATTAGAAAATGTGAAGGTGGTCGGGTGGTAACCACCACTAAATCCACTGACCCAGAAGAACCACCTGGCAGTGAAAACAAACATGCCCAAAGAGAAGAAAAAGGGAAGAGAGGGACGACCGATACATCGGTGAAGAAAGACACTGCCTTGACAGAACGTACAGAGATGGTAACGGTAACAACTATGTCACAAAAAGAAAGAACTATTCCAGAGGTTGTTTTTCCTAGAAGGGAAGGTAGTGTGGGAACGTACGTTGACATTGATTCAAAATTGCATACGTATGACTACCATAAAATTACTGCTGAGAAAGATGACGTTTCACCTTACAGCATCAGTTGGCAACATCCAGCGGCAGAAGAAACAATCAAATTAAGTACTGGAGAGGGAAATTGCCACCAAGGCTCAGTGGACAGCAAGAGGAAGAATGGAAACATTTCAGAACAAAATGGAAAAGGAAATGCCACTTGGGGGAAGGAGGATATCTTTACTAGTGAGTACTGGGCACTTGGACCTGGAGAAGAAAATGTTAGGATTTCAACAGATGTCATTAGTATAGAGGATGATTTAGATCCAAAGGCAAAACTGACGATCTCAGCAAACAAAAGGCAATCGTGTGCAACAGCTTGGCCACGGGACCAAACACAGACTTTGACTATGCTGTTGTACGTAAGAAAAATGCCAAGTATCTGGAATCGAAGGATCCGGCCATAGACGGGGACTATGCTGTCTTGAATGAACAAATCGTCAAGGAATTATTCAAAGGTAAAGCAGAAGAGTCAAACACGGATGTCTAATATGGCGTCGTGAACAAAAAAAGCGACAATCAAATAAACAAGGACAAAACAAAGCATCCAGACACAGATGGTAACTATGCCTTCCTTAATGAGTTCATGTGCAGAGATTCAAGTTCAAGTGAAATTGCGTTGGGTTATATAGAACCGTCCCTGTCTGACTCGGATGGGGACTACGCTGTCCTAGATTAAGGAACATATACAATGTACATTGTATATTTGTATATATTGTACAATTTTTTGGGGGTTTTCTAGTGAATTCAGCAAGTTATATATTATGTATTATTTTTACATATACACATCTTGTATATGCACCTGCTTTTCATGAAAGCAGTCTGTTCAATTTTGAAGCTGAATACTTATTGTATTATTGTAGCTGCTCATAATTAAATCTTACTTTATCCTTTAAACCTCGCTCAAACGACATAAGGTATGTTCATTGACTGACACTTTAGTCAACTGCTACATACAAGAATGAAAGGGTAAAGTCGGTGATAAATAACGTGTAATCATTTATGTGTATTCTTTCAATAACCCTGGAACATAATCATAAGTAAATAAATACAACATAAATAAATACATTTTGTATGATCAGAAAACGAACTAACTTCAGTCGAAACCAAAGAAAGTCCCTAGTATTCTCAGTCTTCCTAGCAAATATTCTCATGCAAATTGACAAATCCGTGGCAGGTAAGACTAGACTAACGAATAAACACACAACACAACCATAGACAGTAACTAAACCTGTATCTGGGTATGTCAATTAGTGAAAAAACAACTTCAACGGGATGAATAGAAAAAGAAAGAATGGTATGTATCTAAGCTATTTAATAGTTTGATGTAAACAATATGTTTATTTAAAAAACATGAAACTTATGATTGTACATCAATTACTATGTCAGGCTGACTCAGTTAAGTCGGATAGAAAGTGTTATGAAAACAAATAGCGCACGGCCGTTATACGTACCCCCCCCCCCCCCCCACACTCACACACACAAATTTCGATGAAACAAATATTACTAGTTTTACGCTGTGTACTGGAAACGGAAGAGTCATCCCGTGTTTGGTGCATAGAAGGTCGTAAACGATTGAATACACTGTGTCCAGCTGAATCGGTTAAAAGACGGGAGGAAAGTGTATTAAAATCGATTACGCATTTTCGTTACAAGCACAATCCGCCGTATATCTATCGAACCAATGTTACCAGTTGTACGTGTTACACATTTAATGGAAGAGCCATCGTGTTTGCGTGAAACAATGTAACCAACTACACAAGATGAAATATAAACGGAACTGCCACATGAAACACCGGGGTTTCGATAGACCGGCTTAGTAAGATTCTTGTTGACAACTGCAATCTCTCGCCGTGTTTCCCCGTAAATTCTGTTATGGTGCGTAATTGTGGAGATTGCGCGTGTCCCATATTCCTATGGCATCTAAGGAAATTTTATAAACACAATCGTTGTACCTGCAAGGTTTTTACTTGTATACCTGAGTAGTGACCGACGGGTTTATTGTTTTGACGTGTTCTTCTTTTTTAGTAGTGTCTGATAAGCCTGATACTGTAGTTCCTTGAATAGAAGCCGGTCTTGTTTAGACGCTGGCGGTAAGCAGCGTCTGAAAAAAAAAACTAAACACCCGGGCGTCTATTCAAGGAAATACGGTAAACAGATATATTTACATGTATCATACACCGTGTAATTTTGACTTGTTTAATCGGGTGGCAATGTATACCTGGCTTAAGGTGACTGGATTATTTACATTTTGCTTTAAAAATGAATGTCATTTTGTGTTGATAATTAATATATCATATTCTTTGCAAGACAATAACAGTTTTAGGACAACAATAAGATGTCATGGGCTACTCTTATTCAGTTGTTTCAGCCGATTTTATAATCTTAAGTCTTATATTGTAGAGTATGCTACTAGTATTAATGATGTGTTAATATGTATTTGCCAAATATATGCCGGCATATTTTTTATGATCATGTTTGTTTCACTGAATTGCACTCTGTTTGTCTGGAGCAGAAACATTTGCTTGTGTATTGACATATATTTTTGCGCCCGTATACCGAGAGCTGTGCTACTAATCACTGTGTTAGTTATGTCCGGGCCATAACAGTCATGTTCCGATGAACAATGCTGACCGAACCTGAGTAGTCACCAGGTAAAATACAAAACGTCAAACATTCTCTCATCTACCGCTGCTGCAGATTTTCCTAAATTTATTGGTCTACACAGCGACTTTTGGCACAAAGTATAAACTTTATCTTCAAACACCGGCTTAAATTTTATCATATAATTCTCGACCGTTTTTTGAAGACACTTTTTTTTGTGGCTTCTAGTATAAAGTCAACTCTGAAGATCGCTGGGACTTAAAACTTCGCTGGCAAAGTTTGTCATCCAGGATTAAGCGATTTCCTGCCTTTACTTCAGGAGCAGGTTCCGGCCTATCATCGCCTTCGTCAACGTCCAGTTTCTACGAGCAGTCTCCTGACCGTCATTACATTCGTCGACGTTCACGTTTGTTTGTATCAAGGTTTATATACTGGAATAAATCAGAAACATCCGGTTCGTATTGACTCGTTAACCAACGTAAGGACGCTCTGCTGCTTGTAGAGGACATATTATTATTAATTGTAATGCAGTTGTGAGGCTCAAAATGTTAATTCTGAGGGCGCACCTAGGTAGATTTAAGTTACTGAAGAAAGTGTACGTCAACGTGATAAAGGTCACTGATCAGGCACTTTCCAGTAATTTATTGTGGAAATACCATTGACATTCACTGCAGTGATCGAGGTTAATGCTGATACAGTAAAATTTCAGTATTTATTTAAAAAAATTTTTTTTATACTGAATATGCACATATATATATATATATATATATCACATATTACAAGCATCAATGGGACTCAGTGCAAGCTACTTACAGCTTACCTTGACTCTCTCCCAAGTGTTTCCACTGGGGAATATTATGTTTTGAACCTTTTTGTGTCTTCTATGTATGAAGATACTGATTCAAAAATTTCTTCATTTCTGGTGTGGCTTGCATAGGGATTTCCACAAAGTTCTTCTACAGGTGTATTTTGGGGGAGATGTTGACTTCTAGAGCTGACATGGAGGTGACACTGCAGTAGTCTCTTTCGAATCCAAATTGGCATTTTGAGTCGTTTGATGTCTTCTATATAAATCATGGTTTATATTACTGCACTATGGTCTTAGCCTTGTGTGGATTATCTGGGCTTTTATCTGTTTTCTTTTTAACTTACTGGTGTATTTCGTAAATTGTAACTGCATCTCTTTTTTTAATACCAGCAGATATTAAATAACTAGAATTTAATTCTGAATGTATTTCTACACATCCCCTTTTTCCTCCACAATATCGTCAAACCCCCTATATCCGCAATTTGTGGAATATGCAGCCGTATGTCGAGCCAAGGATGCTGGTTGTCATCTCCTTCCAGAAGGGAGAAATTTGTTATCGATATGTATTTATATGTGATTTATCATTGATATGTATGTATTAGCACACTCTTGTCCAATACAAGGAAATTATATATAAGGTTAAGGAATGTAAATAATTAATCAAATAAAGGACTACGTTACCTAGCCAGAAACGGTTTTAAGTGATACTCAATTTTTGTAATGTTAATACTATCATTTCTCATCTTATACCTTTCCGCTTTCATTGAGTAATATGGCTACACTCATTTTATTGTATGAACTATAAAGCTTTGACATTCAGTGCGTCCTTTTTCAGTTTTCTTGATTGTGACTTACCTATTTTCCCTGACGTCTTCTGTCTCCTCTGTTCATCTGTGGGATCTTGTTCAAACAGAGAAATGTATGTGTCCTATAATTGTTAAATTCTTAAATCTGCCAGGCCAAACCTTTTCAGAAGTCCATTAATTCCGATACCTTGGAACAACGGCTTTACTCATACGACAGCATTTATCACATGACTGCCGTTTTGTATGCATTCCAGCGCCAAAAATTCAACCTGCAATGATAAAATATAAGATAGGAAAAGTTTTCTTAAAAACTTAAAACCTGTTCTTGTGAAGCCACAGAGATGGCTGTAACCTCTCAGATTAGCAATGATTTAAAAGCAAAAACAAATCCTCCAAAGTGCGCCGGCATCATACACTTTCTTTTTTACTGGTCATTGTTCTTATATTAATGAATGCATAAATATTTGATGAAGTTTTCGTTATGAAGCTTACATCAAAAGCAAACCCAAATCAAATCAAAATGCCAGATACGATTACAATTTCCCATCTCGTGATAGCAAAGGGAAGTTTGGGAGAGTTATTCCGAATGGTCAATTGTGTCAAAGGCCCCACAACAGACCTCTTCCTAAATGCGTTAAATGTGTCACTCTTTATGTAGAACTGTTTCTATAGAATAGTGGCTGATTGAAAAATTCCATTTAGTGAGTTCTCATTCACATTTGCTTCAAGCCGACAGGAAACAACTCTTACCCACAGTATATAGGGACTTGAGGCTTGTTATTTGAAACTTTCCCCACTTCTGGTCCAATTTCTGGTGTTTATATTTGCTAATTGTGACGAATTTGGGACAGTTTAGGTAAAAGATAAATTATTATGGACTGCTAGAGGCACAATTTAATCTGTACACATCATGAAGCCATGTTAGTATTGAGCTGGTCGGCATGATAAGGATGGTATTTTTTTTGTTTTTTGTTTAATTAAGAGTTGTTTCAGAAGTTATAAATGCACTTATTTTCTTGAAAAAAAAGTGACAATTATTTAATTGATAGTTGTAGCATTGACTCATTCTTGTGGATTAGGGAACCAACATTACTCTGTCAGGGTCTGGTCAAACTCAAGTGTCTCTCAACACTTATAAATTTACATCATTATACATCATTAGACATGATGCAATTTGAGAATGACACTGATTTATTGTCCAGACTGCACCTTCAGACAACATTTATCATGCGAATAGCCCAAGTTCTATTCTGTGTCATAATGCGGGTCAGGTTATAAACATAATTTAGAAATTGGACTGTTTCGAAAGAAGAGCATGATAAGCGACAAATATATCACCCGTGCCAATAATATATTGAATAAATAATGATAAAGATAAAAAATATAAGTTAAACTAGAATAAAGCAGTTTTGACAACGAAATCTGATAATGCATAGAGTACTTAGTCATTTAAAGGAAGAGTCTATGGCATAGACCCTAGTAGAGTAAGCTTTAACACAGACTGGCATTCTTACCTGTCCTGGATATTCCATATGCCGCATTTCCTTGATCAGACGCCGGATCTTAAATAGTCGCCTGTCTCAATTATTCGCCGGAACAAAACAATGTCTCTGAAAAATAAACGCCGGCCTTAAATAGACGCCGGTCTAAGTAAGAGGCCGGATGTCAGGGTAATTTCCATATTTGCCGCCAGATGTCTTTTTCCGTCACCAAAATTGGTGTTTAACCGGTCATATTGACCGGAGATTGTTGTATGAATTTCCGTTTGTGTTTGTGTTGATAATATGTCTCATTCCTTTTTAAATCTTTCTTTTTTATACGCGAATGCCTGTTTCCATAAGGGACACCAAATATTCCCGATTTGTCTATTATGATTAAAGCCGATCACCGCTCCTAATAAAACCTACACAAAATACGTAGTGAGGTGGCAAACACCATGACTGCTGTCAAGGCAGATAAAATAGTACCACTTGACACAAGCCATTCAACTTTGTACGGTTATAGTCTACCTCAATGATAATTGTACAGAACTGTTCAAATACATTTGGACACACATTTCTTGTGTAGCATGAAGACCACAAATGATGGTTTCATGCTGTACAATTTGTAGCTACTCTCAAGCCAAACTACGCTCCCTGAGCTTTCATTTCTTAAGCGTTTTAAGTGCGTCCATATTTTTACTAAAACCACGCTTCTGAGATAACCTTAAAGGTTAAAAATAATATTTACTCTTGTCGACAACTATACATTCAGTGGAATATTCGCGGCAATAAATGTCACATACTAGTATATACTAGTTCGGGAACGCTTGAATACTCTGTGTCAAGCTGAATCAGTTAAAAGTCGGAAGGAAAGCGTCGTGAAAACGAATAAAGAAGTGCCGTTAGACCTATCAGTCCCCGTATTTCCATGGAACCACTATTACTAGTTGCACGCGGTGCACAGTTAATGGAAAACCACCCCGTGTTCAGTATATACTAGGTCGGAAACCCTTGAATACGCTGTGTCAAGCTGGAACTTGAGGAAAGTGTCATGAAAATTATTTAAGCTGTGCCATGATAAGTACCAACCCCACGTATTTCGATGGAACCAATGCTACCAGTTGTACGTAGTGCACAGGTAATGGAGAGCCACTCTGTGTTCAGAGGGTAACAATGTTAATTTTTACCAACTGCACGCGGCTTAAAATTAATGGAACAGCCACGTGAAAAAACGGGTTACCTGGTTTCGAAAGACCCGCGCGGACAGATTCCTATGGACAACTGCAATCTCTCGCTGTGATTCCCCGTACATTCTTATTATGGTGCGTGATTGTGGAGATTGCGCGTGTCCTATATCCCTGTGGCATCTACGAAAATTTCGTAAACACAATCCGTGTACCGGCCATTTTTTTCATTTGTGTCCCTAAATAGTGACCGGCGGGGTTATTCTTTCGATGTGTTCTCTTTTTAGTTTTGTCTGACGAGTCTGATCATCAATTTTTTTAAACGCCGGTTTTAAATAGAAGTCGATCTTGTTTAGACGCCAAGTCAAAGCAGGATCTGAGAAAAATAAACGCCCGGGTGAAATACGGTATACACAAAGAACTGTGTCTCAGGTGACAACATTATAGGGGAAGTCCACTCTGATACCCTGAACATAAATGTCAACGTCGCTTAACGCAGATTTTGTAAGGTATTGGACCAGATACCCTATTATATCATTCAATATAGTCTCCAAGTATTTCGTATTTTGCTCTTGGATAGTACATATATAAGTATAAATGAATCAACACACTTTAAATCAATGTATTTAAGTATGCACATTGCACCAATCATGTAACCTGTGTCATGGTATGAGTTTAATAGCCATATGGACTTGCTTCGTATGATTGGTGTTCCTGAAAACAACAGCCTGAGAAAAGCACGACAAACAATAAAAAATCCTAAAGCAGGTTATGTTAATATCATTATCACTTTATGAGCCAGATTACTACGGGCCTACAGCAGTGTGGTGATATGAAATAATTATCAGCATTGCATGATCACATTTTCAGAAAGAAGTATATACCCTCTACAAAATGTATTAAATAAAATATACTGTTCTGTTTCCTTCGACGATATGCCTTCATAAATGATGACTGGTTTAAATGAATGTTCGATCCAACAATGTATACATAACCGAGTATTTTACATAGGCAAAGAAAAAGTGACGGCCGCATAGTACTAGTACCAAGTGTTCGACCGTGGTGGCTGTTAGTATTTATATCCTTTTATTTCATGATTAGTTCAAAGTAAAAAAAAAGCACAAGCTCAAGGGGTTGTTCTATTTCAAACTATTTAATTGTTTCAACTAACATTAGTCCCATATCAGAAGCTTTCTGCTGCACATCCTCCAGTTCCGCGTCATGGGGGAAAAGTAACATTATGTTCAGCCTAGGATCCCGGCTATTCATCTTTGTCCATTCTAATTAAATGTACCGCCTTAACTGCGGTCTATAAAATTTGATGTCCCCAACATAGAAATGATAAATCGTCCGTCCTCTATGACTGGAGTAAAAATAGGATGTGCTCAAGGAGAAGCAAACACCGTTAATTGAAGAACGAGAGGATTTGTTTGAAAAAAAAACTTTGAAGACTGCTTTCGAGTTTAAAGTGTCTGAAATCCAGGGCCCTCCTGCATCTCACATTTCCATGCCGATCTGACATTTTGTAATATTATTATGTAATAAATTGTACTCACGAGAAAAAAAATTGAAGTTTTCATCGACGAGCTGATTATCATATGTGTTGTGTGAAATTAGGACCCTCGTTGTTCATCTGTGTATCTGATAAATCTGTATAATATCTTTTGGCCTCGGGTTTCAAAATACAATCCCACTCGACAGGTTTAATGCTTTCCTATAGAGTCGCAAGATAAGGTTTTGGTTCGTCCATTAAATCAAAAGTACTCTGCAATCGTTAGCCCAGTTTAAATCAGCATGGTATATCACAACCGGTTAATTAGACAATAGTTGAGACTGTTTTTAGACTGGTGTTCAAACTGAATTACTAGTCTCATGAGTTGGACCAACAATAAAGATCTAACATATGCGGAGAAGTTAATCACCTCGCCAGAGCGTGTATAGAGACATCCTACAGCTGCAGCAACTGCGTTGGATAATAATCTTTTGAATATATGTTGCACGATACTACATCAGCCTTAAAGTTTGAAAAGTAAGTGTCTGGTCTCCTGACAAGAAGACAAAACAATATAGGTCACGTGAACGCTACAAAGCAAAACAAGCATGATTATGGAAAATGTTCAAACATCAGCCGATACAACAGCCACTCGTCAAACAGACCTTAATCATGCAAAGAAAGGGCTCACTAGTTTAGTAGACCAATACTGAACTGACACACCATTTCTGAACCGAAAAATGAAAAGGATAATTGTACATATAAAGGACATGAACATTTTCTCGCAATATTTCATACTGCTTATCGATGTCTGATAATGACTATTTTTAGTTCAGTATTGATATTCTTGGATATCTAGTGAATGTGATCGAACTTAAATTTTAACGTGCGAAACAACTGAGACCTAGTCGGCATATTTCACATAGTGTGTTAATACCAAGTCCTGAATATACTGGTACTGGTGTGACTATTGCGTGTATTCATGCTAAGGATATATACGCTTACATACATCAAAGCAGGTGATATTGATAGACTGCTCCGGGCAAACAACGTCAATACACACCTCGCTTGACAGAAAAACCTTTCAAATTAACGAAGTGGACCGGTTTCTATTTATTATTAATTTTTTATGGCATGATGTTAATCACAATTTTAACAATTCAATCACATGGGATTTTATAGCAACCTATAAATATGTGCGTGTTGCTAGTCATCAGAATTAATTATTGAGTTAAATCAAACAAGTATGCATTGTATTTTAGGTCAGGCCGAAACACCACAACAGCAAGCCATTTCATTAACAATTAGGCAGGGGGACCTTACTATTATAAATGCAATCATGTGCAAACAACCACCACATCAGCTTTGTCCGAAGGCCGTCACTTAGTTGCTTGCACCTCTAGAAAAAAAATATTTTCGAAATATATTATATATTCTAAGAAAAATATTGGACATTAATTACTTAAATTTCAGTGGGAGAACTAATATTACTCCGTAAAATAACTTAATATTATTCTGCACAACAATTTCAAATCATTAATTTATCTTCAAACAATAAAAATAGATAATTTCCCAACAAAGATCCAAATATCTTTGATAATGTTAAGCTAGAAATCCATAAAATTTAGTACCGTCGTTACACTAGTATTCCAAAACAAGAGTCTGTATATTAAGAGTACCAATGTTTCCATAATATCACCAGAAATGTATACGTATGATTCAGTCCATGCCTACACAGCTATCTTTCAGAACAAGATACCTGCCACATTTTAAACCTCCACTAAACCCCAAAAAGCCACATCGGAACTGTTTAGTGAACATCTAAACAACGAGTAATGCTAGGAATCAAGTACTTCATCGTCTATGATATTAGCTACTTGTCAGACAAACTTTATCTAACCAGACTGGAACATTAACAGTGCTCAGACAAGCTCAATGGATTTGTGGGTATGCATATGTATAAGGAATTTAATTAGATGCAATACGTTCACATATCAGTAAACATGTATATAAACACAAATGTGTGGGTTAGAGGTGCTCTAAAACTACCTCATTACCAAAGAAAAACCTCTTTAATCTCAATCTGAATTAGATAAAGAACCCATTAATCAAGGTCAGCAGATGTACGTTGAGCCTATAGGGAATACCTAGTCTTAACAACAAATACAACTATAACATGATATAATAAAACTTCTTTTGACATTTGCCACGCATATACGAATACATAAAATTAGAAGTTGTATCGGTGTAAGCGTACCTATGTAAATAAATAAAAAAAATTTTACTTTATAGAGAAACGGAAATTTAAAAAGCATATATAACGTGAACATAATAAAAAGTATCCAACGAGCAGAGACTGGCTCGTGTCTATCGCCTTGTCAGAGAGCCTATCTGAACGATACCCTATATTAGTAGCCTAACAATGAATTCATAGAAAAACAAGTGATTCGGGATTCCAAACTCTTGAACAAAGGGACCGATGATTTTTACCTGAGTGACAAAATCGGTAACGGAAGGAACCACGCAATCAAAAAGATAATGATTTCCACCTCTTCTGAATTAATAAAGGTCTCCTTCCTGGAAGCAATTTGTTTTCAATCTTCTCTGTAAAACTTTACATCAGATTTTCGTGTGACCACCTCTGAATTGATATCAGTGCCATAACTGTTTCAAAGGGGTAAAGACGAACGGATTGTTTCTTTTTCAACCCCTTCAACGTTGTCACCAACCTTAGTCACATTTCCGAAGATGTTTGTTGACAATTTAAAAAGTTTTACTGGTTATGCGAAAGACTGCCATATTGCTTTTCATAAATGCAAAAAAAAAAATTAATATTTTATTCGATTGCATTATATGTATATTTTTGTATATGGAAAGCTACACCTGCAGTTAAGGGGGATCTGTTGATTCACATACACATGAAGTTACGTATTTGAACAGGGGGTGTTCAGTTTTCAATTCTGATAAACTGAACCGTTTCATTAGTTTCATAACATCGACATTAGTTTCATCGACATTCAAATTGTGGTTTTTCCCTTATATCTGATCCCGTCACATAACATGTGTTGCATGCACATTATTCAATGGAAAGATATATGAAAATAAACTAAAAGCACTTGTTGCATTAAAGGATCTACTTAACCGTTATTCAGATATCGGGATAAAACTTTACTTTAATAGCGTCACCCTTTGCCTTAGATCCTGCCAGGGCGCTTAAATTTTTCATGAATGAACTCACGACCTCTTGGTCAAGTTCAGCCATAGAAGCCTTACATGTCCGACATTGAAGCAATTATTGTATTTATCCTCCAGGTAGTCTAAATCATCAGGCATGTCCTTCCTGATGATGATCACAGATCCGTAATCACCCAATGCTACCCCCTGCATCTAAGACTTCCATGTCGATCTAACTTTAGGTAATGCTTAAGATATACTCACTATTAGAAAATGGAGTGAGTGCACAGATGAATTGACTATCATATTTGTTTTGTTCTCTGTGATATCAGAAATCTCACTGTGATATGATACAATGGTACTTCATATGTCTTTTGTCTATTATTTCAAAGTGCATTCCCATTAGATGCGCGACATGATATATGCCTTCTTATGCATTCGCAAGCTAATATTTTAGTTCGACTATCAAATCAAATCTAATTAACAACCAGGAGACCACATAGAATATGCCCGGAATATTGTTGACTGATGAGTAAACAAACAATAGCGCCTGCTTTTTTTACTGATGTTTAAATGTTGAGTCAATAATGGTATGAATGGAATACAGATGCAATACAGATGTAACAGATGCGGAGATGATTATCCCCTCCCATGACGAAGCACACAGGTATCGTACAGCTGCAGTAGCTAAAATGGATATCACTACTTGCAATTTAGAGGGCACAACGCCGGTACGGTATGTAAAGATGACAACCTACACGCCGTGTTATAGCCAAGAACCAGTTACATCCACTTTCATAGACAATTCCTATGGATAAAGAACCGGCGATCACAATCGTCCTTCAGAACAGCACACATGTTGTCTTTAAATCCTTTTCACCTTGAAAACCACCAAATGAACTATCGGCTATTATCTAAGTATAGACTACTAACAAGAAAATTTGAAAACATAGGCCATGTCTTTCAGAGACACAAAACAAAGCCATGCATAAAAAACGGAACCTTTTCTTCATCATCGAAGACATCGCTCTTCGCCAAACAAACCAGTAGAGTGAGAGTAAACCCTTATCGATGATATCACACATGCACTAGCCTACAAACATTTTGGTTGCCTACAAGAAAAACACATCTTATCATGAATAAAAAATAGAGTAAAAAAGACAGAAGCAGAAGATTGTGTTAATTTGAAATACATTCTGTTACAGAAAGGACCGAAAACTAGGTTTTTGGGTGTTCTTTTTATGATAAATTAAACTTGCAAGATCAAATTATAATTTAAAGTAATATGCATATGTTAATACATAAATGTTTAAATATCTTTCACTTTTCGTTCGTGAAAATTTTTAAGGTGCCTATTCCGGTATCTGACCTTTAATAAATTATTATTCTTTATTAGATGTTCAATTTTCTAATATGCTCTCCTGCAAATAACCTGCATTTATACAAGCTGGTAGAACACAAACATATCGCAACGACTGTCTGTACCTTTAATAGAAGTGTAAATTTCTAATAATGTATTATAATGCTTTTATTGTATCTTACTCTATTTCATAACTGTAGTTTTGCATATGGGTTGTGGCCTAAAATAAACATTTTCTATCTATCTGTCTATCAAAACATTAATAAATAAAATTAATTCCCATGACCTTTTATAAAAATAAGCCAAAACATGCCAACCCCACGCAGCACAGGATGTCTGTGTTGTTTTTATCCATATGGTAATAACAGGTGGGGGCCGACATTTGGACATTAAGTGGCAGATCAGACAAACCATGAATATAAGAATTACATGAGTTATAGTCTGGCTTCACTTGCTCTCACTAGCTATTAAACAAAATTCCTCTCTCTTTGTCAATTTAGATAGATAAACAAGTTCATACATCCGTCAAAAATGTGTGCAACGTTAAAGGAATTTTTCTTACCAGAAATAACATTCGTAACAGCAACGTTAAAAGAATTTTTCTTACCAGAAATAATCTTTAGCCTGAATTAGCAAGAGTGTACATGAATTGTACAGATAAAGAAGTGAGCATCTAGCTTTAAGTGAAATATATGGCTTCAAAATTAGAACAGGATCTCGTCATGACTTGCTGGGATACTGCGTATAACAAGATTTCATTTGTTATAATGTTTGATCGCTCTTCATTGATTAAACTGCTTCCACTTAAGACTGTAGACTTTTCCTGCTATGAAACCATCGTATTTTTGCTCACAACATCATATTATTGTTAATATTATATATGTTACCTAAGCCTGAATAAATATAAATAATATAAATAATATAAAATGATATATACACATATACAACACTATATTTCATTATAAATATATGCATATACAGAAGAAATCTATACAGGCTATATAAATATATGCATAAACAACATAATTATAAGGCAATATATATATATATATATATATCTATATATCTATATATATATATATATATATATATATATAAGGTGGAGTTACCCTCCGTTGTAAAGTGCTCTATGGCCTACAGACTAGGTCAGAGCGCTATAACTCTGAAGAAAAACAACACTGTAATCATATGTATACTACTGATATGTTCACTGCTTCCAGAACCCTATTGCAAATCATTTTACTATGCTCATTGTGCAACCTGGTAATATATCTTTGTATTATATACAAACATTAAAACAACACAAACCTCTTTGCCCTGTTATGTTCCAGTATCGCATGTGTACCCCGACCAATCCTATTGTGTCCCCGAGAACAAAAGGGTCAGTGTCAGTCTCCCCCCCCCCGAATTGCACAAAGCATAATCTCATAATCTCGTAAAGTCTCGGCTTTTCAAACAACGCCGTTTGGTTCATTCTAACCACATTCACTTTATGATCGGGTCGCATCACGTAAAACAGACTGTTGTGAATTTACAATGTTGTTTTTCTTCAGAGTTATATATATATATTCATATCAATGCATGTATACAGTCTAAAGTAATTTGCTGATTTGTCATTTAGTCATTAACTAACATGTAGCAATGATTGGGGCATTAACAGACACAAAACTTTAAAAAAAATCATAGGTATTGCAACTTGTTTTTCGTAAAAGAAAAGGTAATATCTCAGATCTTCTTGTATTTTGATTTGAAAAACGATTGGTCAAGCTTGATATTCGTTTGGATTGCATGATTTTTACATTATTTCCTGGGTGATCAAACACGCCCTTTAACTTGTTGAATATAGGTGACTAAATATCTGGTTTTGATGGAGAAAGTTTTAAAATCTCTGAAAAAATGTACGGGGTCATAATTCTAGCACTTCCGCTTGCGATTTGTGCCCTCCAAACGGACCACTGGACACCCGGACGACAAACAAGCAGAGCGCAGTATCCACAAATCAGATGACCTTTAGTCAGATAAACTAAAACAAAAGTTTTCTGACCCATGTCCAACGTATTGGATTTCTAAACCTTTAAAAGGTGTTTAACTTTCTTATCAGCGACATATGTGTAACATGCTCCCCACAAATAAACATATACGTTACCGATGCTTTTTTCCCCCAACATGACACTTCTGGTCTCTGTCGTGGTCTGTCGACCACACAATACACATGGGTCGCAATGAATTTCAATGCTGTGGCATTCGGGTTTCTTTTGCGACTACATATTGCTCGGCATTCTTTCAGGGACATCTCTCTTTCATATACTAAGATTGTTACATTTTGTTTAAAAAAATCCACTTTGAATATTGACGCGCTTGTCAATCTTTAAAAACTAATTATCGTACACCCTGTTGGAATACGCTTCAAAAAGAGAGGAAAGGTCTTGATTCTGTCGCTGTCTAAAATTAATTGTCATTTCATTCACGAAGAAGATGTTTCTTAACTGACCAAGCTTTCGCAGACCGAATGAAGCATTTCACATGATCTTATGGTCAATCAAATATTTGGCATCAGTTCATAACCTTTCAGTTAAAAAAAATAATTTCTATCATGTTTGTCAAAATTGGTGCATGTACCATGTTAATTAAAAACTTGTAGGTAAATGTGCTCGTACCCCTGTCACACAGGTGGCATGTGCATCCTTTGGTACTATAAATAAACATATTATGATTATACGGACCTTATTCAAATTATGAACGCTATTATATTCTATAAGTTATAACTGGAATTATTTCCAATGACAGTAAGATTTTCCTTTAAACGTGTCAGGTAATGAAAATGAAACATATACAATATATGCAATACTTCATCTGTTCAACATATAAATCAATCATTGAAAACTACTTTATTGAGATAAGCATAATCCTGTCAATATCTACATTACAAATATACAAAAAAAAAAGAACATGAAAGACCATACAGTATCAGATATCCACATACATATAATGAATAAATGTGCGATAAAAGCCACAAAAATACGCATTCTGGGGATATTTTGGATTTACACTAAAATTTATTTTTTAGTGATTTCCACAATAATAACCAATATGATAAATTTCAATAATATCCGTGATACATTTTTCAGATATCTTGCGGAAACACACACACTGAATCCAGTGAAAAGTATAACTTATGCTTCACGCAGGGTCAATGATATGAAGAATATATTAATAAGTTCTTGATCTTAACTTGAGAGAGTCTTCAAAGAGTTCGCGAATGTTTTGGGTCCGCTACAGAAAAAAACCAACGATCACTGGTGGCCGTCCTGACCGAAGACAGCGTCCCTCTCACAGACCAGATGCAGCTTCCAGCCGCAACGCCCGTCATACCACTGATACCCCCGAGCTGTCCAGAGGAGTAAACACTTTTTCATAGCCAAAGTATCAGTCAGGTTGACCGGGTGCCCAGCTTTTATAATGAATCGCATGAGCTGAGGTGGTCCATCCCCCATTGCCATCCAGATACCTGTCATATCCCGAGGTCCAGGTAGAAGCTGTAATTTAAAGCATTAATTTCATTGTTATAACCACCACCACGAAGTCAGTTTAGTAATTAAATGAACCTTTCATGAGGTGCGATAACTAAATATCATAACTATACTCCCGAGCAATCTTCATTGCACTATTTTCATTTTGTTTTTTTATTCTGACAATATTCTGTTCCCAATCCTACTTTAAAAACTGTATTCAAGGAGATGCTTCAAGATAATATATGAGGGTTAGAAATAAACACATGAACTCAGCTGGCCTGAATTGGGAGATTTAATAAGGTAGGATATTGATTTTATATATACCCCGAGGCATGTTGTAAAAAATAATGTAAATGTTGCACATACTTTCAGCCGCCATTAATACAAACCTTTCTTATCACACCTATCACACGATTGACACTGAGTTATCTGGTCAGTTCTTTACCAAGAAAGATAATACTTTTTAATTTTTTTTTTTACTTCAAGTGATACATGCAACATGTATCTGAAGATGTTTTAATTGAATTATGACAAATGCTGGACCATATTTCCTCAAGCATTTAATGTATTGTTCCTCGGACATTATCTATTAGGACTCTGTTTAGTATATTTGATTACATCTACTGACAAACAAACAGAGAGTGGAGTATAATACCTCACGCCACCTGGCGGAAGTACCACGTACCAAGAATATGCTGCTCCCTCAGCATGCCTTCAATGTGCGTTTGTTCCTCCTGTGTTTCAATGCTGACCAAACCGCTACCATATTCCCTACAAATTTCACAGCTGTCCCCCAGCCAACTTTAGCTCTGATGAACTTGTAACAGGAGTGGTTAGACCCATGCTGCTTTCATGTTTTCCTTTTCACATCACTTGGTTGAATCCCTCTGGACAAACTTAGTTTTTAAATAACAATATGTATATCTAAATGATATGGCCATATGCCCTAATTAACCTCTGACCATATGACCTAAAAACCAATAGGGTTGGATCCTTACTGGTGGTTGAGCAGATGTGACAGATAGAAGTCCTGAAATGATATACAGGTCGACTTCAAATAAATCAAGAAGCTTGTTAAAGAAGATAACCATGTGACCATGACCTTGTGACCTCAAACGAAATAATGTTCTTCCCTTATTGTTAGGTGACAATACGTGAAAGATGGAGTTTTTCGCATTAAAGTTTGGCATTATATGAATAAAAGAAGTGAACCATGTGGCCTTGGCCAATTGAATTCAAATTCTACAGGTTTCTTCTTCTATTATTAGGTAAGGAGTTTCTGAAAGATGGAAGGTGGAAGTATAAAGTTTGGCCATTACTCCAAAACATATACACATAAAAATCCACTTATTCGGCCTTGAGGTTTAAAGTCAAATCATCAGTTTTTTTAACTTTTCTATTAATCTGGCAGAAATAATAGGTGTAGCTTAATGTAATAATAAATAAGCAGTGCTTTAAAAGTTATTAGGTTCATAACTGTCGGTAAGTGTGGCCTCTTGAAGATCAATGTCATAATCACCAGTTTTCAAATCTGAGAAATGAATATTCTTTTACGTTACAGCATTCTGATTTTCATTACAATCCATCCACCTGTTCTTGAGTAATTTATCAGACTTTCACTAAATTTCGAATTATTCTAAATATACGAAACTCTTATATTGAAGATATTTATCATATGATTTATATCAATGCATGTATATAATATAATGGAATCTGCTGATTTATCATTTAGTCATTAATTAACATTATTCTCATGTAGCACTGATGGGGGTATTGAAAGACACAAAACCTCAAGAAGATCAAAGGTGTCGTAACTAGTTTTGGTACAAGAAAAGGCAATATCATAGATCTACTGGCATTCGATTTGGAAAACATCTCTGCAAGCTTCAGATTTGTTTGTATTGTATGTATTTTATATTATTTCTGGGGTGATCAAACACGCCCTATTACTCGAAAAATATAGGTCACAGTGACATAAATTCAGATTACAATGGAGAACGTTTTAGAATCTCTGAAAATGTACAGGGTCGTGATCCTAGCTCTTCCGCCGACGATTTGGGCCCTCCAAATGGACCACCGGACAACCGGACGGACGAAAAACACTCAAAGCGCACTCACTACAATTCAGTTAAATTTCTTTCGGATAAACAAAAATAAAAGTTTTTCCACCCATGTCAAAGTATTGAATTTCTACACCTGTAAAAAGTGTTCAATTTTCTTATAAGCGACATATGTGTAACACGCTCCCCACAAACATGACACTTCTAGTCTCTGTCGTGGTCTGTCGACCACACAATACACATGCGTCGCAACGAATTTCAATGCTGAGGCATTTGGGTTCCTTTTCTCGACTGCATATTGCTCGGCAAGTTTTGATGGACATCTCCCTTTCATATAGTCGTTTAATTTCATGGCTGGAATCCTGGCTGACTATGATATGGAAAAAAAAACTGCTATACAATAATTTGACAGATCCTTAAAATTTCGTATGATATGACTATTTAATATAAACGTTTCCGGTTGCACACTTCACAGATTAGTCACCTTAGGCCGTTGTTTTTTTTTAATTGATTTGCTCACAAACAAGGGCCGGGATTCAGGCGCGTATCCAGAATTTATGTAAAGGACGAGTCAAACCGAGGACTAATGACGAATTTAGAAAAAAGGTCTCAAGGTCCGCAGAAAGTGGAGGAGGTTTTCATGAGCTTATTAAGGAAGAAGGATTATTAACCTAATATGTTGTCTTTTAATACTTCAATTTATCTTAATTTATTATTTATCTAAGCTGTAAATGTTAAATCCTAAGATTGGCTGTATAATGAGCTGAATTTTGCTAAATAAACTGCTAGAAATACCATTAATGATCCACACTAATACATCAAGAATGATTTATTTTTAAAGTATATAAAAGTGTGAAAAAATATTGTGTCCAATGACTGGTTACCTGATAAAACTGCCATCCATAGGGAAATAAGAAACACGGAAAGCTGACAGCCTTCACGGCAATAGTTATCACAACCTTAATACACAATATAAATATATTATTATGATTTTTATTATATATATATATATATATATATATATATATATAAAATACATTCCATGAAGCAGTTTAATGTGTACTCAAATAGACGAAATTATCAGGAAGATGTAAACAGACAGAGGTAAAATGATAAGAAAATTTAGCATCCGAGAGAATGTAAGCCCACATATCGTTCTCCAAAATAAATAGATAAAATGCATTAAATAAAGATAAAATGCAGTGCAAAGTTACTTTATACAGAATAAAATATAACCATACGAATTATTTGATTTGTTCTCATCAGTCAGATTTACATTAAGAGAAAGTTTAGTGTTAGTCTTGTATCCTTAAATTAATCTTTGTATATATATATATATATATATATATATATATATATATATATACATATATATATATATATATATATATATATAACTTGATGGTGGATTTAAGCATATAAGTTTTTAATGCTAGCCTAAATAAGTACTATAAACATTTCCAAAACACCATTTACGTTGCGGGTCCCGGGTGTTTTACAACAAGAAATGCCCGAAAGGCTCACCCGTTTGTGAGTGAAGGGCAATTGTGAGGTATATATATATGACACAATAGCTGTAATCGGTAAAAAAAGATTCGTAAGCAGTACTGATTTTTTATATTACCAGCATATATTGATTTGATGTGTAACGAGTGCATTTGTTATTATTTTGCACGCCCGGTCTTAAGGCCCAGGTTTTGAATTATTGGACTGTAGGTGTATCTGTTCATAGAAGTTTCTACACTGATTCTGTGACAGGTGTATAACACCTTTATCTACAAGCTTTTGGTAAAGACGGTACATGTGCAAGTCTTAACAAACATGATGGGAAATAGCTTTTTCAGAAACGCTAATGACGTGGAACCGAACTTTTGGTTGTGCATAATATCATGTAAAGTGCTTATAAAATCTATGCAACATATTTCATTCTATAACACAGCTTCAGCATCAAGATATTTTCTTTCTTTTCAAAGCATATCCATCAGAGTGTACAGTTATATATATTTTTAAGCATGAAAAATGCAAAAATCACTCTACTACAACTATTTCTTGCGGACCAAAAGTCAGATATAAAGGGAGAGTGAATATTAACTAGCAATGTGGACATACTTAACAAAGTGTATTTATACAACGAGATGCACCATTTAAAATAAAATGCATAAAGAATGAGTGGATATTAAAAAGCTGATTAGATCTCCTGAAACATAGAAACGTTGTGGTACTGAAACAAAGATCTTAAAAAGATCAGTGGCACTCCACCAGTCAACTTTACTTCCAATAATGTTTTAACTGGAACAGGTTTTGTCCGTGTACTTGTAAGAACACATAGCTGAAATCCTGTGGAATGATTCAGCGATGAATTCCTCAGGTTAAGATATATGCTGACAGAGGGCCGAAATAGCAATATTTTGGTAGAGGAAGATTTCGGAACTGTAAGAGCCTTAAAGGCTGACAAGGAGACGCAGACAAGTGGTGACGGTCGGGGTTTAAAGCCAGCTTTAAAGATTCAATTATGTTTCTGTGTTGATAGTTTCTTTTTTACATTGATTAGGTTTATGAATTCGTGTGATCGTCGTATTGTTTTAACAGAGGAACACAAAAGAGCTTGGAGTTTTTATAGGATACAAGGTAGACACATATTAAGAATAACCTACAGTGTTTCCGAGTAAGGACTCAGCTTTTTGCTTCGAAATGGGTCCATTGTGATGTTCAGATAGCCCTGGGTGAAGGCCTTTTAAGTGTTCTGTTGTTTTATAACGTTCATGGAACTGTTCCTCTAGTGCAATAAGATGTCTGAAGGCCCTTATATTTTTTATGATAAAGGATGAAACAGGATTCAGTAAACTGTGGCCTTTTTATCACCAAAAAAATACATCTCCACTTTGTTGAAGACAGTGGCAATGGTGACGGGGAAGTCGGATAACATTCCTCCGTTGTAACGGTTCAACCAAACAGCAACCAAAAGACGATAGTGTTTTAAATAATCTGTGAATGCGGTGAAAATTAAGAAAATAACAGAATGCCACCGATACCGCACATCCTGTACCATGTCTATAATGAATTGGTCATCAACAAAGTTGACACGAACTTGATTTGAGGTGCAGTTGGAGTGCTTTTCTCAAGACCTAGCCAGGTATTAAGTACATTTAAAAAAAGGCGACTATTTCCTGAATAAACAGCACGAGAGTAATGATACCCCCAACAACGATTGAATATAAGAAATGTCTATCTCGATAAACATATCCGGGTATAGCAGTATATATATATGTTAGCGAGGCATCATTAAGGTCAGGTGATCTAATCAAATGATAGCCTACCGGCAATTATAAGTAATAACCACATTTAGTGTGAATAGGGCGTATATAAGCTATTTGGTATAGAACAAACACGTATCTGAAATAGTGGTTCAATTTTGTGATGTTCGTACAAATCGGTCAAACAACATTGAAAATGAGGCTCTCTTGAATATCCACTGACGCAGGCAGGGAAATCCCCATTCATCTCTCCCAGATTTAACTATTGTAAACCATAGCTCTTGTGATACGAGAAACGCAAAACCACGGAGACTACCAGGTTTGTTGTCTCAAGAGCTATATTCAGAACAGTGGGACACTTCCGACTACAAATGGAGGTAGGCATGTTTCCAAGTAAATTTATTCAGAATGTGCTGACAGGAGTGATCATTTGCGCTTAACTAGCTCTGCCAGGGCATTAGTATTTGCGTTTTTTTATGCAATTCTTAAAATAAAACGTGACTCTATGTTCCGATAGACTTAACTCAGTGTCAGCTCTTATCACTAATGCCCTGTAAAGTCCGTATGCATGGTGAATCCCTGATATTTGCATATTAAGGCGTCACAAGGGTCTTGGATGACGATTTCCCCGTATTTGCATATCAGGCCGTCAAGCCTCATGTGAGTGGCATCGTTACTATGAGAAGGCCAACAGCGGTCCCACAGCTCGACCCTCTTGGTAACATTCGCACTGAAATCATGTATTCAGGTATTTCACACATGGAACTTGACACACGTGTCCTATGATTTATATCTGCTGAACGAATATAACGGTCCGTGGGCCAAATGTAAGTGCATATTGTAGACACTATCGCAATAATTTTTTACGGATAGTTCCAGTAAAATTCCCTCTGCCGAGATGACAAAGCAGCAAGCAACATTTGTCTGAAGCTGTGTATTAACTATCAAATTTCGACTCGCGAATCGTGTTCGTTTGGTCAGCCGGTACATTTTGACTGCGCTCGTCACGTGTACACCTGAATATCTAACACCGATTGGCTGAGCCAAAGTTTGTTAGGCCTACTGTCAAAAGTGGTGGACCTGTAAACGTTAACACTGAGGCTGAGGGTTATAGTGTTTTAATGTCTCGCCGAACTCAACATAAGCGACGGCCTAAAATTATTATGACAAATTAAATGGGAATATTAATAGCCCGTTGTCAGCCCAGAATAGGCGATGACTGAATGAACCATGTTGGTTTTGAAAAAGATTCTGGGAAAGACCACTCTGACGTCACTCTAAAAGACCTTACTTTAGCGAGGCGGTGAGGTGTGGCGCTGACTGTCCGGGAACCGGCCAAGATTACCAGTCCATGAAATAAGGGGGAACAGATAGTGGTAAATTAGTTATATGAGTTGCCGAAAGATGGTGGTACCGATACTAAGTGCGATACGACGCGGGAACGTTTGATTTCTCAGTCAGACATAATTAAGACATAACCATTTTATTGACTGGACCAGTCTAGCGCTTAACACACAAATTAAACTTTACATTAGATAGATAAACTCTGTTTATCATTCGCTGCTATAGATTAGTCGTGAGATTAGTTTGTTTGGAGGAGAACACATGTTCATATAAAAATGAACTGATAATGTAGTCCATCAAAGTTACTTCTTCACGCAGACAGAGTGAATTGACCAAACAATGTATGTGCCCGTGTGAAAAAAAAATTGAAACATAATGTGTAATAACAACACTGAACCTAACAATAATGTGTATTGTTTCAAGCATTTGAAAAAAAGCTTCCGCGTTCCAGTGCTACCGCTTGATGCTTCATGGCAATTTTAGTGGTTGTGATGTACAAATAACGGTGGTCTGCCGTTTTATTAATTTCTCTGTTAACAAGGTTATACACGTAATATATAGTTTATACATGTATTTACTTTCATTACAAAGGTTGATGTAACGAAATGACTTGTCGCAGCTAAGATGTTTACCTAGAAGTCACAATAATAAACAGATAAGGTATATTTATTTGATTTATATTATTATTTATATTTAATTGTATTAAACAATTAAACATATTTATTATTTTTTTGTATTTTGTTATTTATCATCCAACCAAGTCCTCACATCTCTAACCCGTCGGTAAGGCACTTATCACGTCCTTATATTTACGAACTTATGTCATCACGCCATCCAAAGAAACAATAAAAACACACATTGAACATGAGTAAATGCAAAAAAACATGACCCATACAGGATATTGCTGCAAAATAAATGCCGAAGGGTTTCCAGGTACAGCACTGTATTGATTGCTCCAGTACAATATTGACACTGGAATGATAAGACCAGTGACCTTTGACCTCGACTCCTCTTGGCACAGGGACTGAAAGTTATCACATTCATGAGTCTATGTATGATATATTTCATTTAAACTCATCTTATCTTTTAATACTGCAATACACATTTATATATATATATATATATATATATATATATATATATATATATATATATATATATGAGGCTTAAAATAAGCATTCAGTCCTTACAAGGTTGTTAGGAAACTTTAATCGTAAAGAACCGTTGATATACCTGGGGTGTATCTGGTATCTAGTATCTCGAAAATACATTATAAAGTCACATATTTATCTCGTCTAAAAGACCGACACTACTCAAATAGTATCATCTGGTAAAAAATATGCTAAGTGACATACATTTATATTACATTTATATACATTAAAAGCGACTCATGCTCGATAAGATGCATCTAAGACATATATATATATATATATATATATATATATATATATCATATGTATATATATAATTGCTGCATTATTTGCCTATGATAAAAATAAGCAAACAAAAACCACATGCCACTAATGGTTACTTTTGTATCTTGATCAAGTCATAAAATTATGTGATAAAAGTTGCAAATTGACGTTGTACATGATAAACACCAATCATCTGCACAAGCAGGAAGTGTTTTAGCGATATAATCAACGTTATTATCATACTCATTATCATCAAATTACCATACTTAATTTCTGTTTAAATAACCATGGTTTGACAAATGCAGATGAAAGCCAGTTTTGTTTGAATGATTTAATGTTTTACAGATAATGTGTATTTAAAGAAAAACCAGACAAACACGCAATAATATTTGTAATATATAGTATTTATATAGCGCCAATCCTAAAAATGGTCGGACTCACAGCGCAATTCACAAACACACATATACCTGCATACAATTTCATGGATATCTACTCCCTCTTCCTGACCCGAGAAAAAAATTGATGCATATAAATTACCAAAAGCCGAAAGAGATATGTTTTAAATTAGTGTTAAATGATACAAGAGTCGGAGATTTTCCAAGTGTAATAAGAAGTGAATACCAGACTTTGGGGGAAATGAAACGGAAGGAACGTCCACCGACTTTCATATCACACCTTGGTACTTTAGCCGATTTCCGCCAGCCGAGTGCACCGTACGCAACGGCCGATAAGTTATTAAGTTTTCAGACAAATATGGTGGAAGTTAGCCATCAGAATGGCGGTAAACAAAAACAGTAAATTTGTATTGTACGTGGTACTTAACGGGAAGCCAATTGATCTGTTTGAGCAGCGGTGTGACATGGTCGGTCTTACGCTTCGTAAGAATGAGACATTATTCTAGACCATCTGTATCCGCGAGAACAAGCGCATTTTTCTCTTTCGTCAAAGAATAAGGGTCTGCTGGTGGTCTAAAAGGTATTGTTTAAAACATCAATACAAGATGGTATGAAATAAGAAAGGGGTACATTATCTATGTATAAATAGTTATTTTGGACTTAAGGTGCAATGTTAACAAGAGTTAGATTTCCTGATAATGAACTATTGTTTCAAGGATGGTAAAAATGTATTAAGTTGGTAAATGCATAAATTAATAAAATATTAATTTTCACCGTTTCTTTTGTTAATTTTGTTAATTATGACTGTGATGAATAAATCGAAAAAAAATTAATTCTCATGTTTTGCAATAGTTCTCTCAAACTCTTTCATTGCAAAATAAAACACAACGTTCCACTGGAACATTCGGAGGCTATGCCTCCTGTCATCTTTGCGATTTGTCTATTTTTTTCTTACATTGTGGCTAATAACGTTCCAATAAGAGATCCGAAGGGTAATAGATTGGATGACCTATCTGAAGGTTTGGGTTTTAATCTGGTTTTGAATTGTGTATTACATATCTCTCGATGAATTAACTGGATGTTTTAGCTGTAATTTCATTTATTTGCAAGAAGTACTTTTCAATCTGGAAATCATTGATATAGCTTTTTCACAAAGCCAATCGATGTAATTTTCATTCTTACTCATTGTTTGGTACCGCGAGCACAAACCAAAGATTACTTAAGATGTATTAACTAAGAACCCATTAAATGTTCTTACGGTCTAAATCAACAGAACATACAGATCAAACGCATGATCTTTGCTCCTTCCTTTTAATTATGTTATAAAATACTTCAGAAAAATGAGAATTACGAATCAATGTAAACATCATTCTTCTTCGTCCTTCCAATAGATTTACCTTTACACTTGCAAATAATGAAATGCAATTTACCTACAGCCTGTGGCATTTTTTGTGGTTATTGATCATATGTTCATGCTTTATTGATGTGGCTGCCCTGACGGTTCTCATAGTTCCGATTATAACCAATTTACGGCTTTCTTTCCGACAAATTTCGCCGACTGGTAAATTCCGGTTGGAGATCGTTACCACCATACATAAACACCTGTCTAAATTTTTTTCCAGTGACGTCAGCACATATTAGTGGTATTAGTAGATATTTTCTCCAAACCATGTTTTCATTCAGTCATCTCATATTGTGCAATTCTACTTGGTCAATAATATTACATTTTGAGCTGATATAAAAATATATTATCAGTCCCTGCCATATGATGATTCCGATAGAGATTTAGTGAGTTTAACCAATATTAACCACAGACTACACACCACCTTCTTATAAAAACGCAGCCGCAATTGTCACCGAGACCTGTGACTTAGTTCTAGTATTGCAGATGATTATATTTATTATTTATTGTACATTTAAATGGAATATAAGGTTAAGATTTTAACGTGAGATCCTTAGTTAGAGAGCACAGGTGCCTCGTTTGATGTTAATTTCAGTACAGTTAAGTGTTTGAGCACACGTGTCTGATCTGACAGTACAGTTTAATTATGTCTGAGCCGTCTCTACTGAGCGGTCTCTATAGTAACGAGTGTTTGTGTGTAGATTGGATAATTGGGAGTTGTGATTAGCTATGAGACAAGTGACAGTTGTGACGTCAGCAAGCATTTATAAGTCGTGAGCAGGATGTTTTACGATAACTGAAGCAGTCCTTGGGCAGGTCTGCTTGTATCAGTCGAGACAACCGAGAGATGATGTCTACAAAGGTGGATAGTCGCTGTCTGGAAGGCCGAAGTGATATCTCTGTAAAGGACTTCAGAGAGAGTAACCCATTTTTGCCGACGGTCTGGTAAATTTTGCGATTTATTTCCTGTGGTGTGTGCTACCTGGAACTTACCAAGAACTTTATTTAAACGCGTAACCATTGAAGGACTGACTATTGCTGTGTGGAGGCGTTTTCGGTTACCAGAACTGGATGATTCCGGGAGAAATCAGCGGTAAAGGACATTGATTCAACGCCAGAAAGAATAGTCGGTGCGCGGTGCGTGAACTGTGTAAAATGTGTTTATTCCAGAGAGAGTTTATAGAAGCTCTATATGACTTAATGTACTGTACACACAATGCAAGCCACTCAGTGAGTCAAACAATGTTACATCCATGTGTCAGGTGTGCGCTTTGGTCATGTGACCATGAACTGTTTATCATCCGGCATGGTTTCAACAAAGCTGTAGAGTTGGCAATCAGTACTGATTACATTTTATTTTAAGTTATCGAAAAGGTGACTTGCAATTATCTTATTTACAATTTCTATCACTATGTATGGTTATGTTGAAATAACGCGACTCTCAAAAATCATCACAATCATGTGTTTTCTCAAAATTAGCATATTTTTGGTGTTCCTGTTTGATTTAAAGCTATATGAAAGCAGATATTCTGAGGAAATTATATATATATATGTGTGTGTGTGTGTACAGATAACAGCATGGGTTTCGCTATCTATTAAGGAAACCACATCATGAAGTGTTTATCAGCCAGCATGGTTATAACAGTTCTGTTTGTCATTATTATCTCTTCAAGCTCATCTCATTGAGTAATGTGAAGAAAAATCTAGGGATGAATGTGCTGCTATACCGACAATCAACAATATTGGGCCGCGTTATGGAAGCAGTGAATTTTATTTTGTTAGCCTGGGTCATCGGTTTTGCCTTTGTGCACTTTCATTATCGGGTGCAATTCAAGACGGTTTACATTTATATTTATTTAGAAAAAGGTTTATACTTCATCCAAATAATTAAAGGTCTTTTTTATGAGTGTCATACAAATTGATTATTAGGTAGATTGATAAATAGCCAAATATATAATTAAATAGACACACATGGGCGTTAAAGGGGATCTACCATCAGTTCATGCAGTACAGCAAGTCATGCATTACTGTCAACCCTGTACCAGCAGGAAGCTCTGTTTAAAAAAATCACCATGTGCTGTGTCGAATGCAGGGTCGGAGGGGTATAGCTGTGCCGCAAGACCTACTGCTAGTCTACATGATGACTGAAACTTGCTAATTACTAAACATAATTAAAGAAACTTAATAACAAACATCTTCATGTTTACCTTTGTGTTTGTAATGTTCAGGAATATTATCAAGAAATAATGAACTGACTGGTTGCAGATTTAAATATCAAGTGACAATGAGTTTTAATAGTTCTAAGCTGCATTGTCTTACATGAATAATGTTAAGTTACTTAATGATTGCTTTCGGTTCTTTGATTAAAGTTTTTATTTGTTTTTTATAACTTTTGTGAAATGCTATTCCTGAAATCACAACTTTTAAAAAGAAAGTTAAATCGGTTTCTTCACAAGCATGTTAAGACTTATAAATATAAAATATATTATAAATAATAAATATCAGCAATGTATTATCATTGTATTACTATCTAAATAAAACCCCATCCTTAATAAACCTAGATCTGAGAATTTTCCTGGAATGTGCCCCCCCCCCCCCCCCATGACGTACTGTGTTGGTCGGCACACTATATCTGTAAACACAGTCCTGTGAGTTGGATTGCAGGTTCCAAGTCACAAATAGTTTTGTATCAGAGTGGTCAGCATACTCTACAGGCAGGCCAAATCAGATCAACACAGCAGTAAATAACCATGAATACTCTACCTAATATTACCATGACTTATAAGAGCTGTGTCTTGCATTCAAGCCTTGTTTAAGCATTGAAACTAGGAATTTCAGCAAAAAGTTAAAGCTATCCAGCAGTCTGTTATGGAGTATCATGTGAATCAGCCCTTTTTTTAGGATGTACATGCCAAGGCGGTTATGTACAGACTGGCCTACATTGAGTTATTTCTTCCATACAGCCGTAACATGATGCAGCTTATGAAAGGCATGGAGACTGGGTATAAAGATAACAGGGTTACAGGGAGCTCAATAAAAGTACCAGTGATCCAGGCTAATATGATAACTCTCCTTGCATTTTGTCTGAGACATCAAACCTGCCACATATGGCTTTGGATAAATAAAAATGCTTAAGATAATAGGAATGGAGCTAATTATTTTCATGCTGAAAGTTGCAAGATGTTTGACCAAATCAACATGAAGTAACAAAACCCGAATGTTAGGGGTACGGTCACATGACTAGGCTGGGCACATGGCTCCATTTATGTTTACTATTCATAGGCTCGACCCTATTTACTCATGGACATAGTCATGTGACTTAAACCGGCAAATTCAAACTGGATATTACCACTGACTGTTGTTTTTTCTCTCATATATTACAACAAACTGGTGAGGAGTTAAGTGTTTCTGCTTAGCCAATGTTATTCACAACAGGTTATTATTTATCTCAGACCAAAACTTGATGTATACAGCAAGAATTCAACTCGATACCTTCAAAAATGTGTGAATTCCGTCTGAGCTCTGTATTGCATGCACAGACCACTCCCATGGATATTGTGCTCCCATTGGGCCCTTAATATACTCAGGGTTCCCCTTTTATGAAAGCGGCACCTCTGTGTGGCATATCATAGCAGGTTATACAAACGGCAAGGTTAGTACCAAGTCTTTGGTTACGGGTATCATGCCGAGAACTAGACAGCAGGTTTCTTGTGTTTAAGGTGAAATTACCTGGCCTCGGCTTCAACAAGATGAAGGATATATATGCCACCCTCAATTGCCCAATCCACTTTTACTCGATAGCCCTTGTGCTTTGATCCTTGAGCATACCGAAGTATGCAAATGAGCACCAAATCTACCCTACACAATCGGCCTGCTTTGTGTAAGGTCGCGAGAGATTCAGTCCAACTTGTCCATGCGACAACCTGAAAAATGCGGGGAACTTGCTATTACGGGCACTGGATATCAGTCCTTTGAAATCTACAGGTATATTTTTTTACGGATTACGACCAAACTGACAAATGAACCAGCCTAAAGTGGGCACACTTTGGTGAGCTGCCGGCGTGGAGAAGCATAGGTTGATCGGCGGGTTAATGCGGGTTGCCGGGCCCAGAGTGGTGGTGTGATCGCCGTACGCTAGACAGACCTTTATTAACGCCTTAATGAATAAATATGATTAAATATCAGAGAAATATATCTTTGAATTATATTTCCCTGAATACTTTTGTCTTTCAACTATTCACGTGCATTCACGCCGTTATCCGCTCAATAACTTTTATGCGTTTCGCATTTTGTGACCGGAATTTTGTGACCATTTTAGACCGTCAAAATTTTTATCCAGCGGTTAATTGCGTACATATATTCCACGCTTATATTTCAACATTCAATATCTTTTTGGTCACTAATGTTTGTTACATGTTCTAATTTGAATAGGAATTCCCTCATGAATATCCGCAAATTTGGTAACCCATATCAAACCTTTACCTTGCTGACTTGCGATATTTATATATATTTATAAGGTTTCAAACTTTCTCCTATGTTTAAAAAGATTATCACTGAAAAAACAATGAGTCAACCAAATTATGAAAATTTGGTGATTGTCGTTGACTTACTTAGAAAACGGTTATCTCATTGATGGCTCGTAACAATTCTGCTCATGAGAATTCATTTAATGAATATTCTTTTAAAAGATCATTCTCGACTTAATATGAGAATTGTACATACCTATCAAATGTGTCTTGTTTTGTTTAATTCCGCTAGAATAACATGAATCTGACAAATTTGTCATGACTTTTGCAACTTTTATGCTAAAAACGATTCCGGGTGTACGGCAGGATTATCGGCATTAACAACAAACTTCGCCATTTTGAACGGCTCTTTCGTCATTTTCAAACCGGGTTAGTATGCGAATAGGGGGGGGGGTCCCATCTGCATAAATGTATGCCTTACGCATGCGCATACAGCATTTTCTCTCAGATGTAAACAGCAACACCACGCAACTAATTCATCGGATGACACCGAACCTGTAAGTAAGATCTGTCATGTTTGTCCTGTTTTTTTCGTTTGCTACATTGTTTTCTACTGTTCAAGCGTTAGAATAATGTATATATTTATATTGCGGTAATAAAGAAGATGTGTTACACCGCCTAATGCAATTGTTTCTCTGTTTGCTTGAAGCGGGGTTTGAATGAAATCGGGAGAACTGTACTGTAGTGTGTAGTATCTATAGTATCAGTGACAGACGTGTAGCATAATAAGTAAAAAATCCAGTTAGAATATCAATGATTTGTCAAACTTAAGAGGATAATTCGCATCACAAAAATATTTTATAAGTGTCTGCACTTGCCATCTCCTAGACTGTGAACATGCTGACCGTGACTTATTTTGTCAGTCGGACATGGCAAATGACAGTCGTTCCCGACAATGATAGACCACGTTATATTCAATAAAAAAAGAACCTACTCAGTTAATTACATGTAGAAAGGAGATTTCATGGTCATTATTTTTTTTAAATTTTCCTGTGCCAATCTGAAGTTGGTATATGAATGGAAAGTCTGTAAATGTTAAATATATGATATATAGGATAAAACATTTAGTTTTGAAGTACTAATATAAAAAGCTCCAAGTTATAGTTACCTTAGAAATAGTTAACTTTTAGGTAGGTTTAAAGGTTTCTTAAAAAGGCAATGTATCTGTCTACGGTACAAATGTATAATTAAATTGAAGATAATGTTCATGTCACAAAAAATGTCAGGTCCATTTACTATGGTCATTCCAGTTTTCTAAGGGAGCCTTTTGCTAACATGTACTTGTTTAGGGGGAATTTGTAGGGATTTTCAGTATCTCATCAAAGAAAATACATAATTATAAGTTTTATTTTTTATTAATATGGCTCATTTCATATGTTACAACTGGCAGAATAAACAGAGAGTACCAGCCCCCTAGAACCACAGAGGAAGAGGGCACGAGGTAGAGGGTGTGGCCGTGCGAAAAGGTAAGAGGAGGAGAGGTAGCAGGCCATCTGGATCAAATGACAGGTCAGCTGGATCAAATGAAGGTGCATAACTTCAGAAGAAAAGGGCCGACAGAAAGGAAAATAGTAAGGTTTGTTGAAATGGTTAAATGCACAAACAGCATTTATTAAATTCTTTCACTTTGTACAGACATACTTATTTCATACTTCATGTCAAGAAGTGAGAGAATGTATTTTCTAAAATGTTTCATCTCTTCTTTTAACAGCAGATCTTGAAGGCAATGAGCCTGGAAAATAGAAGAACATTTGCCTTTGAGGTGTTTGGACGTTTTCCTGGGATTATGATTGATATACTCCCGCACCACCCAGAAGCAGCACAAGAAGCTGGGTATCATCCCCCCTCCCCCCCCCCCACCTTGAGGAAATACACCAGACTGGTATGTGCACTAACTGTCGTTAAATGGCAACAGAGGAACCTGCTTGGCACACAGACCAGTAATTTAGACATTCAGAACATTGTTGTTCACAAAGAAAGGGAAAATTTAGAAGTTTTATTCAGGACATTAGTCTCGGTAATTTAGTGTTATATTTGCATCCCTTCACTTATAAAAAATAAACTGACACTTTCTTTTTTATACAAATTTATCATACTTCACACTATAAATTTTGAAAAATGAACAAATCAATTGTACAGCAAGATAGAAAATATAAAAATATAACAATAAAAATTCATCCTGGTCTTGGAATTGTTGGTTTGGTTGGCAACATATAAAACATATGGAGCCCAATTATATAAGACATATGCACAGATTTTCAACCTTTGTCAAGAATGTTTTCTTATTGCTATCTGCTCAATCTTCCTCCATCTCTGTACACTTGATTCTGTGATAATGATAGTGAATTATACCTGGTCAGTATGTAACAGAAATGTAATCTCATATCTACATGTAATCTCATGTCTATATACAATTTTGAAGCATTCATTTATTTACAATTTATTCACAAACTTTAGCCAAAATTAATTGTTTCACCAGGAGATGGACCTCTACATATTACATGCTACTGCAATAGGCTTGGCCAATGCCTACAGAGGGGATGTTCTCCAATTAGGAAATGATGGAACTGGAGACAACAGAAGCATGCGTCATATGGCCTACAGGTAATTTATTTTATTGCAACATGGACGACTTGGTGCTGGAAACACCTATATTGAGTTGTGCAGTATGGCGAATAAGAGATATCTATCCAGATGCAGAGGGTGTCTACACAGGGTTCATGCTCAGGTTAGCATGTAGGTAAAATACATCAAACCTCCTCACACACTACCCACAAATCC
This sequence comes from Sipunculus nudus, assembly GCA_026874595.1. Lineage (NCBI taxonomy): Eukaryota > Metazoa > Annelida > Sipuncula > Golfingiida > Sipunculidae > Sipunculus > Sipunculus nudus. The sequence goes on from CM049307.1 coordinate 87,805,580, forward strand.
AGATGTATGTTCATAACTGTGATTTACCACTTATATCAGCTGCATGTGACACTTTTTTTCAATTCAAAGATATGTTGGCTTATTCTTGCACAATCTGATGTACTGTCATGAAGCTATTTGTACTGTCCTGTGTATTTTACGAAAAAAACATACCCCACATGTCCGACAATGGTTTAAATCCATTTTAGTGTACAAGTGAATGCACGGTTTGATCCTTTGCTGACACAACAAAACCCTATGCGATCAGTTTACTATAACTGCAGCAAGTCTTCAGTTATCACTTAATCTCTTCCATGGGAGGTTTCTCAACTGGGTTGATGCTGCGGCTAATCCTTCTAGGATCATCTGGTCCTAATTCCACTGCCCTTGCCTTTGAACCCTTGATGTTCAGTCTACTTGTCAAAATGTCTTTCTGGATGACAGGGATGTACCGATACTTTTTCTTTTCCTTAACTGGTTGTGGACGATAATGTTTTGTGTGCTTGGAATACATAGTTCTGTATCTGATGAAATCAAAAATAAATTTTAAACATAACAAACTACATGTAATTTAAAAGTCTGTTATAACTGAATAAACTTTCCAGATGTGAATTAATAAATGTATAAAACTCTAAGCTGTAAGTGAAATTTCAAACAGTGGTGTTCTAATTGCAGTACAATAGCATAAAACATTTGACTAAAATGTACTAGAGCAAATTTAGCAAATTTGCAGTTTTCCAAATAAATTCAACGATGCATTGTCTCATTTATGTTGTCTATTCAGCTTCAATTACTTATTAATGATATGATTATATAGGAATCAGACTTGGCCTGGTTAGCTCCTATTACAGGGGCACTATTACAAATTTATTCATCTGTAACTATTACTTGGTGCCTGTAACTGTTATTTTACTATCAAATGGTTGGATGTAAGTAGTCATGGGCTGATGATTTATTATAATTGATTATAGGTCAGGCCGTTGCAAACAACCAGATGATCGATCTCCTATTACAGGGGCACTATTACAAATTTATTCATCTGTAACTATTACTTGGTGCCTGTAACTGTTATTTTACTATCAAATGGTTGGATGTAAGTAGTCATGGGCTGATGATTTATTATAATTGATTATAGGTCAGGCCGTTGCAAACAACCAGATGATCGATCTTGCACAGCCATAAATGCTTTCAAAAAATTATACATAACCTTGTAATGAGGAAATGTGTGCTGATTATTACATTTTGCAAGCAAACTGAAGTCTGTGTTAACTAAAAAATTGCAATTCCTAAGTTACTTTACAGACATGAGGCTAACTGTATGTGTTTATGTCTGAATGTAGGCCTACATATGAGTTGAGATGATATACCGCTCTATATATTTTCCAAAAGTTCATACTTCTTAATAACTTATTATTTCAGATTATCGGTCAGAAGAGGTTAACTGCTTTGTTTAGTGATGATCAATCAAGAAATATCACCAGATTATTGAAATTACAATAATAAACATCTATAATTGAATTTCAGATAAAATTTGGCAAGACAATCTGATTGCTTAAAAAAGATGTTAATGTAGCAGCAGCCTCGTGATAAACAAAAAGATAAGAAAGGGTCTTTTGAATGGCCTACTTTTCAACTACCAAAGGGAAATTTAATTCCCATATTTTGTCTATGATGGTACAGATGACTAACAGGATTGATTATAAGGACTTGATGTAGCTTTTGATTTGTTCTATCTGTACATATAATATGTTTATTTTTAGTCTTTTTTTTCAGAGATGTTCAACCAACCTCTGGTTTCCACCAGCATCAAGCAAAACAGGGCGGTCCTTATGCATCATGTAGTCTATGGCTGCCAGCTCAACTCTGCATTTGTACACAGGTGGTCTGAAATGCACAAATAAATTATTCTTATCATCACTTTTAGGCTTTACACAATTACAAACTACCAGGAGGATGAATATTTGTTTTTATTTTTATGAAGTATCAAATCTGTTTTTCCAAAACTGTTATTACTTATTAGTGTAAATGTTTCATATCCTCTATTGCAGTAGAAGTACAGGGAGTTCCAGATTTATTTATAAAGGAAGCACCAGATCTGTTTTTTCATTACTATTATTTTTACAGGAGTGAGAGAGAGAGGGGGGTGCTCCCAGTTTACTGCTATACAGTGATAGTAGTCAGGATTATGAAACTGATAGATCATTAGTCAATGTTATTGTATTTATTTTAATGAGTTAAAAATTACACTGTTGTTTCAATCAAAACTGCAGTGATAGAAATTGTGATATAAATCATACATCTGACCCTCCATTATAACTGAACTGTTTTGGTTTTTAAAGATATTTTGGCAAAGCAAGTTGAAAAAAACATTCTACTCGCTTATAAGAAAATCTCTTTGCAGCATACATGAGAATCAGCTGGTGAAATGATTCCAGCTGTGATGTTTATCTATAAAAGAAAATATACAAGTTTTATTGTAAAAAAGATTAGAAAGGTTTTAAACTTTTTTTTCTGTATTTTCTTTTCGTGTACATGGTAATAACATACAGATTTTGAAACAATCAGTACCTCATATGTAAATAAATGTATGATCATAACACTGTGTTCTTGGTTTATTGGTGGCAAACTTTTTAAATTTGCTATTCTAAATTGTTTATTCAGATTTTTGTTCATACATTTCCGTTCAACTGTATCAATATATGTGTCTGGATATGCTTTGCTTTTATATTTATATAATAAGTTTTTTTACATACATTGCTGTCTTACCTGAATTTTACAATGTGTAAAAGCACCTGTTTAAGGAACCGATTGTTCAAAACAATGTCAGTCAGAGCTTTGTGGGCAGCTTTGCCAGCGATGAGATTCTTTTTCCTGTCGGACTCAGCCAGTTGTTCATGAGTACATTTTCCTTTGGCCCATTCATGAACCAAAGTAGTATGGCCAGTACACCATTCCACATACCCTAAAAATGTTAACAGGGGCTTACTTTCACATTACATATTGGTATATGTTTTAAAATAATAATTAAGAAGAAAAATAAATAATCGTTACACACTTGCAAAATAATCTTCAATCTGTTATATAAATAGATCCATTTACACAAAATATTTTGGTAAAACATTAAGCAAATATTTATAATAAATTTGATTTATTTTAAAATTTGATACAACTGCTCTACAAGCCACCCTTAACTAGCCCAGTATAAGAAAAACTACCACTGAATACTGATGCAGTCATTTGGGCATCTGGTTCATTGTTTTTCCTTTGAAGTTGATTCCAGGAGACAGTAATGTATGATGCAAACTGTAGATGTGACAGTACTTTCAAAAGCATTACTGATTCTCTTACCATGAAATGTTCGTAAATCTGCTTTGCACTCACGAGCACAAAACCAAAGGTGATTCGATACACTGGAAATCCAGGCTTCCAAGTCCCGGCTGTTTTTCTTTTTTGCTGCCTGGAAAAAAATATCAGGATACATGGTTATTGCTAACAATCTCTATAGTTTATTCCCAGTTCGGTAGTGGCAGTGTGTATGACGGAAACAGTTTAAGGAAAAACAACATTCTAATTAGATCTCATGAGGTTCAACACAGTTACACATATATGTATATGTTTAGGGAACAAAACCATTCTTGTAACACTCATTTATACATTAGGTTACTACCAGTACTTATGCAAAAAGAATTTAAACTTGTGAGTTGACATCATGTGAGTTGTGTGACTGACATCATAATGTATTTCCTTGTTGTTAAATAAGGAATTTATATCCATATTGACTTACCTCCAACAGCTTTTTCACGAAATTCTTTGCCGCGTGCAACAGATCAAATGAGTGGAATACATTGGGGTGATTGGAACTTGTTGGTAAGGTAGGGCAAACATATATATATAGGACATCAAATACACCTGGAGAGCTCACTGGAACAAAATAACTGTCATGGCCAAATAAACATCTCTAAAATGCTTTTGTTTAAAATATGACAGGCCAACATAAAATGTTTAATTACATGCCGCATAACAGTGACTCTCCTAGAAAGGGAACATTATTGGGGGGGGGGGGGGGCAGATTCCTTGAACATCCAGGGAATGTCTATAAAGTATCATTGACATAGATTGTAAAAATTATAAACCAATCAACTTACGAAGAAAGCTTGCAATCTGTACATGTTGATCGGTAACAACTTCAACAATGTTGCTCTGGGCCATCAGCTTTGTCAGGGCTCTCTCAAATCCAAGTTTCTCCATTTTTGAACTTTTCTTCCCAGTTTCTCTTTTGTCTATATATTCCAGGGCTAGTATATCCTGGTTTTCGTTTTCAGTCAATGTGTAGGTGCAGTACTGCGCCCAATGCCAAGGACTGTCGTTTCATCCATCACCTAAAATGAATTGTTTAGGATTTAGAATCATTTAAATATCAGCCATCCAGTCCTTGTTCACCAAAATGTTCCATACATACAGTAAATATATTTATTACCAGAATAAAACCTTAACAATGATCTATAATTACCTTCCTTGGTCAGTGCATATTAATGTGAAAAAATATTCAAATAGAAATATTTAAAAAGTAAAATAAGCATGAACAGCAACATGCCATAAACCACTGCTCCCACATGATTTGTATAATATCTACCAGCTTCAAAATTTTTATTCAGTTTCAACATACCTGCATATGACTGGATGTTTCTCATTTTAGGATAAATGGGTACAATTGCAGATCTATATTTGTATTTGAAGTTCTATTGAAGAACTCAAAATTATCAATATTCATGTTTTCTCTTACATTCCACAATCAAATCTTTCTTCGCATACTTCTCACAAGTTGTTTCTAGCAACTCCTGCCAATAGCTGGCCACAGCAGGTACAAAGTAGTTAGTCCATGGGCTAGGAGGGGTCACCGTTTACCCCCTCTGGGATTTTATGGCATACAGATTTTTAGATCCCCAAGAATGTCTAAATAATGATTTAAGATGTTAACATTGAATATTTTGGGATACACTATCCTTTTAGGCCATTTAAAGACAACCGCGTCATTACGCACGGCCACCGCGGACAGGTAGCCTTGATAAGGGTGTAGGGGTATGTAAATGCTTATAGCTCGCTTAATATGTGACATAGTCACTTCAAATAAAGTGCATTATGTTTGCAAATAGTAGGGAAAAGTTACTAACAACAATAATCATATAAACGTATCATGTTTTTTTGTTGTTAAGCAATTAATCACTGTATTTGTTTAATATCCATAAAGAAATTTGAATTAAACAGCTTTTTCTTTCATTTTTCACAATAGTTGTTTATTTTCGAGATGATGTTGCATTTTTAAATTTCTAGTGCATGAATACATACGTTCCTGAACTTCTTACAAATTCTGTTGATAAAATTATGAGTATTTGACCATATACACCTGCAAAAAGTGACCCATTGTTAATTCTATTTTATGGTATCCCTTGTTTATCAGAAGCATGTGGTGTTCCATTTTCCTCTCAAGATGCATTGATTTTCACTGTGATGCTTCCTTGATAGTATATATTGTAATTTGTTTGAACCTGAAGGTATTTATTTGTTTTAGAAAAATAATAGAAACACTTTCTTTAGCCATTTTTAATATATAATAATTATATAAAAATAATCATATTTAAGCCATTATATATGAAGGGTCACGGTGCCCCCCCCCCCCCCCCCACTAGGATTTTATGACATTGGTTGTTTTAGATCCCAAAAATATGTCCAGTTAATGAATTAACATTTTAACACTGATTATTGAAGTATACACTACCCTTTTAAGCCATTTAAAGACAACTGCGTCATCACGCACCCATCCGCACAGAGGTAGTCTTGATAAGGGGGTACGGGTATGTAAATGTTCATAGCTCGCTTAATATTTGACATATTCACTTCAAATAAAGTGCATTATGTTTGCAAATATTTGAGAAAAGTCACTGACAACAATAATTATATGAATGTATCATGTATTTTTGTTGATTAAGCAATTCCTCACGATATTGATAAAATATCGCGAAAGGATATTGAATTCAACAGCTTTTTCTTGTTTTTCTCCAACAATGGCTTTGTTTGAGATGATGTTGAAATTTCTAAAAATTCGAGTGCATAAATACATTAGTTCTTGACACTTTAACAGATTCTTTGGCTAAAATTATGAATAACCATTTACACATGCACTGAATGACCCTTTGTATATAAGATAAATGTGGTGTTCCATTTTCCTGTCGATTTGTACTTGATTTTCATTGTGATGCTTCCCTATTACTATAAATAGTTCTTTTCCTGAACCTGAATGTGTTTATTGGCTTTAATGATAATAAAAGCCCTCTCTGAACAATTTGTGTAAACAGTATAAATCACAAATAATAATTAAGTAAAATTTCTAATATAGACAGAAAATCAATCCGTTATGCTGATCAATCTGAAACATTGTGATGAAGTTGTCCACAAAATAAAAGACCAAGTATTAACAATTTACGTACTGTGAAGCTTGGTTCATTAAACCTGTATACAGTATAAGTAGTGTCTTGTACCACAATATCAACACAAGGTTTCAAGTCGTGTCAAAAGGAGAAAGAACAGGAAGGCATGTGCTACAGTTTCAATTATTATACAAAATTAATAATAACGGCATATACAGCTTAATGACATTAATTTGGTGTTGCTTGATTTTTTATGTATTAATTAATTTGATTTTTTATATTTTTGTTACGATTATATTATGACGGAGTTATATTTAAATGCCTTAGCGTGTCGCTTTCAGATTTTCTTGCAAGGAAATGTACTTAGCGGTTTAAATTGTAAACAAATCACATATTCTAATCTAAATGTATATTGATGGATCAGAGTGAACACTTTTTATGGTATCTTTAAATACGATCGTATGTAATGGAAGGACATTGTATAGGAGTACATGTATTAACAGCAGTGAGAAAGCAGAGGGCCGGAAGTTTCCCATCGACTCTATCAAATAAGGAGGGGATCATATCTGTGCTATTAATTGGAAAGAATCTAATTTTAAAATGTACGTATGATTTTTGATTGTAAAAATTAAGAAAATTTATGGAGTATATAGAGAGAAGCTATGGGTTCTTAACATAAATGGACAAAGCCTGTGTCCTTATACCGGACAAAGTGTAAGGCCACTGATACTATTGAGATCACTACTTAACATACAATCTCTGACGTCTGCATCCAAGTGTAGTATATATTTTGCCCTATATATTTTATTTAATTTCGGTTCAACTCAGCTTCTGTAAAATGGTGTTGTAGACATATAAAATTGGCATTTGATTTCACCTGTTTATGGCACTTTTTCAAAAGAAATGGGTTGTATATATATCATCCATGAAAATTCGATAGGACTCATCCTCTAGCTCCTATGCATTTTAGTCTTCAAGTATTTGTTATTTATGATGAGTTTTTTTGCAATTTCAGTGCCTACTTCTGAAATTCTAAAACAGAAGACCATGTATATCATATTGAATTTAAAAGATAGAGTAAAACAAATCATTCATTTGCGGTTATACTTGCGTTTATAAAGACATTCTCTAAGGCCTATAACCTCAAAACGATTCAACATGAATGGCGGAGTTGTCACAGCGAGATTAAAATGCATGCTAACAATCCGGTAAAATATCCCTACCCTTACAAGTATAAATAAGCGGGAGCATGATACAAATATATTTCGTTCAATTAATTATATACACCCGCCTTCCTATGCCAGTTCTAAAAGTACGTGTTTTTTAAGGATCAATTAGATTTCAGTCTTTACTTCCGGAATTATAAATTTCAACGACCATGCTTTTTTTCGTCAAGTTAATGAAAAATGGACCCCTTATTTCTTCCGGAGAGGTCGAGGTTATGGAACTCCAAATATAAATAAAATGCTCAATCCTTCAAGGGGTGCCGTGCGTAATGACGCGGTTGTCCTTAAATGGCTTAAAAGGGTACTGTATCCCACGATAATCAGTGTTAACATATTAATTCATTAACTTGACATACTTGGGGGTCTAAAAATACCTATGTCATAAAATCCCAGAGGGGTGCACGGTGTCCCTTCTTTTATTATGGCTTAAATGTGATCATTTTTTTATAATTATTATATATTAAAAATGGCTCAAGAAAGAGTTTCCATTATTTTCAAAACCAATGTATAACTTCAGGTTCAGACAAATAACAATTCATAGTATTAAAGAAGCATCACAATGACAATCAATGCATCTGGAGAGGAAAATGGAACACCACATCCTTCTGATAAACTAGGGATACAATAAAATAGAAAAAAATAATTGGTCATTCATTGCAGGTGTATATTGTAAAATATTTATTATTTGATCAACAGAATTTGTAAGAATGCCAGAAACTAAAGTATTAATGCAATAGAAATTTAGAAATGCAAAATCATCTTGATAATAAACAGTTGTTGAGAAAAATGTAAGAAAAAACTTAAATTCAATTTTCTTTTTAGATATTGAAAAAGTAAAGTAATTTATTGCTTATCAACAAAAATACATAATGCATTTATATGATATTCCTTATCAGTTACCTTTCCCTAGTATTTGCAAACACAATGCAGTTTATTTAAAGTAAATATATCAAATATTAAGCGAGTTATAAGCATTTACATACCCCTACACCCTTATCAAGGCTACCTGTCCGCGGGTGCCGTGCATAAAGACGTGGTTGTCTTTAAATGGCCTAAACGGGCAGTGTATCCCAAAATAATCAATGTAAACATCTTAATTCATTAATTGGACATATTTAGGGATCTTAAAATATCTATGCCATAAAATCCCAGAGGGGGTGCACGGTGACCCCTCTTAGCCCATAGACTAAGTAATAATAGGATGCAGAGTTGACAGAGCCAATATTGGCAAAATTTGCAACTTTTTTTTTCAAAATTATTACCAGACAACAAGATGCTGTTGCAAAGCATAATGTCTCCCAGATTCACTTCTCTCAATCTTGGTTGGGACCACTAGCTGAATACCACATGTTTGTTACCACATACCTGAAAATATGAAAAAAAAATGGATAAGCATTTGTATATTTCAATATTTTTTTTCATTGAAATATACAAGGGATCCATTTTCCAGATCCAACTTTACAATAAACTGCACTGCCTCAGGGTAAAAATGGATGGAAGACCCAAGGGTTATCAAATGGTTAGAAATTATCATTCGTTATGGACAGATAAGTTGAAAGATCTGAATTAAATTAAAATAGCAATGCTCGATTTACAGGCAACATGCATGATCTGTAATTATTCAACATATAATTGTTTTGGCATTTTGACATATCTTTTAAGTAGGGCCCTTCGATTCACGTTCATTTTCACATTTATTTTCCTTTCACATATAACACAAATGAGTATTATTTCCTAAAGCCCATTGAAAAGTATATCTTCTCTTGTTAACTGAAATTGGTATCAAATAAGAATTACCAACTCCACAATAAGTATAAATACAAGTGATTTTTTTCTCATATTATCTTATTTTTTAAATATTACCATTCTATCTCAATATATAAAAAATATTAGATTCATAGGTGAATCCTAGTGAATCTTTTAAGCAAAAAGGAAAAAAAAACTTACCCATGACAGTTTAAGGGCTGTTTCTCTTCTGGAATGCTCAATCGTAACTTCTTTCTTGCATCCCTTGACCTGACATGTTGCTGGTACCCTTGCCTTGGCCAGCTCCAGTAGGCACTCCACCTAAGCTATACCAGCATTCTGTTGGAGTGCGGCTGCTGGGTTCTGCACTCGTATGATGCTCTTTTTCTTCATCTTCCCTCCTTAGCCCTGGCTCTCAGGTTCTGTGTCATCTGGCTGGTCCTCCCCTATATCAAATTCAATATCTCCAGCCTGGAACTCTCCCATCTCGGCTTTGAGTCGCCTGTCCCTCGAAATGCAATTTTGATAAAATAGGTATAGAACCGTCCCATATCGCGCTTACAGTGTGTCCTTAGAAACCATTCAACTAACTTGAGCTCCCTCGAATCACAGAAATTTTTAATTTTCAATACATAAAAAAAGGGTTTTTTGTCTAGATCATAAATAAAACAAAAATGGCAAAATTTTACAATACGTAGATGCTTAAGATGTATTAACCAGCACCCTTCTTGCCAAGTGGCTGTTGTACTCATATCAGATCAGAATAACAGAAATTGCCAATAAAATAGCAACAATTACACTATTATACAGTTTAATTAAAAGTCGAACTATTTAAATTCTGAAAAATCATTTTGTTTTTAATTGAACCATACTCTTGGATATATAATATCTATCAAAATTAACATATTAAAGATTCAATTAGCAGTGAAGAGGATAAAAATTTCACTCACTTTAGGAATACATCATACTCTACTGGATCCAGTTCCCACACATCCTCCTCCTCCACATTCCAGGTGTCAACCTACAGATTTATTAATAGCAAACTGATAAAAAAAACAATAAAAAATGAATATATAATAAAATATATGTTATTAAATAAAATCATAAACAAAATGCCCTAAATGCCCTATCTGATCAGATAATCACTGGATATACAGCTTTAATGCCTTTACAAGTTGTATACAAACCATATTAATAAAACAGATTACAGTTACAATGGAATTCGCCTCTCCTTGTTATTTTATAGGGTTTCTATCGTGAATTATTAAACCTATCAATTCCTCAGAAATATCATGGTGATGATTGTCAATTGAAGGAAAACTAGGCTATTAATTAAACACTACAGCTAGGCTTCATTGGCTTCTTGGGACATTTAAACAGGCACTGCACCTGGAATAATGGATCAGCATAGATAAGAAAATATCATATACTCTAAATCTGATGATGTTGATGGCGTTGGTTTTCTCCTTGATTTGACAGATTTCTTTGATCCTGTTGGACATGGATCAACCACCTCTATACTGGATTCCAGTGGCTCCAAAGCTGATTCAGGTCTGAAAAGGAAAAACAAGACAGATAAATAACCTGATTGTCAAGAAAGCATCTGAAAATAAAACAGTAATAGGGGTGTACTTTTAAATTAAATGGATGACGCATAAATAACCTTTTATTCACTATGGGCTACTAAGATGTATGTTTATCTGTATCATTATATAAGGAATATACAGCCTCTTCACACTTTTCATAAAAGCAGGCTTGTCATACAGTGCATGGATATATCAGGAAAAAAATATGGCAGTCTCCTTTGAGGGCTTTTTGTCCCTCTCGGAGGGACATATTTGTTTACACTGCTGTTCAACAGGGCACCACTTGCTGATTCACAATGTGGCTTATCTATGATATACAGTTCCTGCTGTGCACTGATAACAAAATAAAATAAAACAACAACAGTTGCTTCGAGTTGAGGCATAAATTTGAGAAACTTACTGAGAAAGCGATGCTGTGAGGGTGAAAAACTTCTGATGGCAAAACCCCACCTGCAGAAGTTCCCTTAATTATCGTTCATACCTGTCAATAGAAGAAAAATTAAACAACCGGTTTATAATGAATCCAGTGGAAAATTTAAAATGGACCATCATATCCAAAAGTATGGGATGCATCATGAATAAAATTGCAGCTGATGATTAGCTCAAACACCCCCCCCCCCCCCCCATTCCTTCATACCCGACCTGCACACACAATAATTATGTGATCCAGACTTGTTTGTTAATGATTAGTACTACTGATGCCTTATCAAATTGTTGCAGGATTATATCCTTACCAGTATTCATCTAATATATAATAGTAATAGGAGCATAAAGAACTTCCACCATCATGGCTATGTGTCCTTCCTTTTGCCATATATATATACCAACTGGAATGTCTGGAGCTAGTCTGCTGACCCTTTGTGCCTGGAACAGCTGTAATGTAAGTGATAACAAGGGGTCCTAATTACCTGATGCAATTCACTTCCCACAACAGACAGGAAGGAGTCAGGAGACACTGACAATAGGTAGCAATGCCATGATTTGTCTGGTCTCTCTTTATCACATTGTGTAACAAAAGAAAGTACACAAAGGCTCATTCAATAGTTCATTTTGCTGTTTCAATAATTTATTTTGCTGAAACTGCTGCTGCTGATAAGCCCTGTATGATATTGATTACTCTTAATATTGTCTGCAACTACAGAGTATAACTCTCCTTCTCTCTATATAAATATATTACTTTAAAACAAAATATTGGAAATTTTGGGTGTACGGTAGAGCCACTCACAAACCATTATCTGCAAGCAATACATTAATGATATTGAGGACAACCCCCCCCCCCCCCTCTTTAAAAATAATGTTACTTTTAACCCCTTGACTGCTCAACAACTATATTATAGTCTATAGGATTCATTTAGGGTTAATTTACTCAGTACATGCACTTGTTAATTTGATTATTTTTACATGTTCTTACTGGATACTGATAATTATCCTCAAAGACTAAATTTCAAAATACAAACATTTTGGCCAAACCAATATACATAACATGGATATATTTTTTATTTGTCTTATATGACATTATGTTTATCTGATATGACATTATGTTTACACATGTTGCACTACCAGTATATATAATGAATATACACTTTTCTAGGGAGAATTTTGTATACACTATATCCACCTGCATAAATCAGATACTGATATCAGGAACATTTAGAATAAAGAACTTTCATTAAGCTAAAATTTTGATTTCTGAGAAAGTACTGAGACGGCGTGGGATATCTCCCAACTCGATAAACAACACTGAACATACCAGGTGATTTAATTCTGATCTTTTTCTTAAATAATTATTGATCTTTATAGTCTTTATTAGAACAGTGATGTGGCATACACAAAATGTTATGATTTAATGTTTATATGTACAAACATAATTTACAAATAAATTTATATTTTGAAAAAAATTTAGAAAACTATTGAAATATCGCTTTACTTCAATTTAGTAAAGATCTACTTGTTATCCGTACTCACAGTTTATTTCTGTCCATGCCCCCCCCCCAACACACACACACAAAGATTGAGATGAATCTTACATTGTTCTTAATGTGTAAACTTGCTACTGTCAAAGCCGAAACTTACCAGTCCAGAAGTTTCTTGGTGAAATCTGAGTTGCTGTTCACCTTCGCATGTCGTTTCAGCAACGCCATTCTCTCCCTGTTGAAAACGCCGATGTCCACACAAAAACGCTTCTTTCGGCGTAGTACCATCGTTCTGCCTTCCCCTTCTTCTTCAGTGGCCTGTTTCGTTGACTGCTCTCTTTTCCGCTGTGGTATTTTGAAGAGTGTGACCGGTTTCCGTCGTGCAAATGTTTACGCGAGATTTAAAAACCACAGATATGAAGCGAGAAAGCACATGACGGCGGTATTTGTACACATGGGGCTTCCCCGAGCACCACATGACATCATATGACCTTATTATTAAGATCGCGGATTGACCAGGGCGTGACCTGTGACGTACTATTTCCTGGCGGTCTTGTGCTGGGAAAACAACAAAAAGCCGTGTAGGAAAAAGCAGACAATTTAGACCGGGTATTACTGGGCCGGTTTGCAACTTTCATACCATTAATGTCCCCATGGAGCTTTGACGTGTTGTAAGTGCCGAAAACTAGGTTATATTCTTGTCGCGTGTGCAACGCACTCGTGGGAGGCTCTTTAAGGTTCCATATAGTTTATGGTTAGGTCAGCTATCTTCTTAAGCCCCATGTTATGAATGCCTCAGATGGATAGTTATCATGTTAGCAGTTCACTACTAATACAGCCTTTTTATTAAATGTTACTTTAAAAAAATATTATTTCACAATATCCACTTGTTCCAGCGGGGTTTCCTTAAATGTATGCAAAGGAACAGTTGAAATCAGGTCACATTGGGAAGAATTTAAAGCTAGTTATGACAATCAAAGAACTGGTTTTGCTTTTGCATTTCAGATAAATGCTACATAACTCAGATTTTACTAAATTGATGGTCAGACGTGCTTCGCTGAGTCTTTCGAAGAGGTCGCGAAGAATTTGCAGATGTTTCTCCCAGGTGTCGCTGTACACAATAAGGTCATCAATATATGAGTCGCTGCCCTGAATGTCCTTGACAACCATATGGATGAGGCGCTGGAACGTGGCTGGGGAGTTTTTCATACCAAACATCATATTTTTTTATACTGGTACAGTCCTTGCGGTGTCATAAATGCAGACACTTCTTTCGCTCGTTCTGTCAGCGGAATTGGCCAGAATCCTTTTAACAAGTCAAACTTAGAAACATATCTGGAGTTACCGACTTTATCAATACAATCATCTATCCTCGGAATCGGGAAGGAGTTCGGTTTTCGCTAATCTGTCCACATATAGTAACTTCCATCAGGTTTTGGCACAAGAATACATTTGAACTCCAGTTACTGTTACTAGGTTCAATAAAACCATTGTCCCGCAAAATTTTGAACCTCATATAGTTTTTCTGGATTCAGTCTATAAGGATGCTGCTTGACTGCGTTTGTACGCCGACATCGACGTCATGGCACAATATATTAGTTCGCGTTGGAATGTCACTAAACTAATCTCCATAATTCTGCAGCAGTTTCTTGAGGTGTTGTTGTAGCTGTGCGGTAAGGTGTGACAGCTTGGCCTCCAGGTTGGTAGGCACGTCAGAGATTTGAGTGGTATTGTTCCACTGTGAATGTCTACATCACACTAACATTCAATATCTTCTTTAACTGGTTCAGCCTGGTCTGCCAGGGATGGCTAGTAAGGCAAGGAACTTTTCACCAGGCTCAAACGTCCAATTTACAGTGTGCTGGTCATACTTTGTTTTCATTTTATTTAGTGCAGATTTTAGATTAGACTTTGCAATCTAACAAGCACTGTGTAGTTTAGTGCGAAAGTCTGAGACATACTGCAATAAACTAAGAGAATCAGTATTTTCACACAAGAGTTTCTCTTTAAGCAGTTTTAATGGTCCGAAAACTAGTTCAAAGGGACTGAAACCCAGGGACTCTTGAAAGGATTCTCTAACAGCAAACAGCAAAAAGTGGATTCCCTCATCCCAGTCTTTCTGTGTGTCATAACATTAGGTCCTAATCATGTTTTTAATATCTGGTGAAAACGCTCGAGGGCGCCTTGACTTTTAGGATGGTATGGCGAAGAGCTGAACTGTTTTAAACCTACCTCAAGCATAACTTACTTGAATAAGCCAGACATAAAATTAGACCCTTGGTCAAACTGGACGGATTTTGGTAATCCAAAAGTTGTAAAAAACTTGGTCAGAGCCTTGACAACACTTTTTGCATTAATTTTGCTCAATGGTATTGCCTCTAGGAACCTGGTAGATGCGCACATAATTTTCAGCAAGTACTCATGTCCAGATTTTGCTCTTGGCAGTGGTCCAACACAATCAACAACAACAACAATAATAATAATAATAATAATATAGTATTTATATAGCGCCAAATTCTCCGATTGTCAGACTCAGCTCAATTCACACCCACATACACACACATACCCACATACAACTTCATGGAAATCTACTCCCTGTGCCTGACCCAGAAAAAAAATAATGGATATTAATTACAAAAAGCTTGACGAAAGAGATACGTTTTAAATTAGTTTTAAATGTTACAAAAGTTGGAAATTTTCTAAGTGTAATGGGAAGTGAATTCAAAACTTTCGGGGCTATGAAATGGAAGGAACGCTCACCATTTTTCATTTTAAACTTTGGTACTTTAAGAAGATTTCCGCCAGCCGAGCGTAGCGTACGCAAAGGCCCATAGGTCAAATATTATGAAAGTGAGTCATCAAAACGGTGGTAAACAAAAACAGCAATTTTGTATTGTATATGGTACTTGACAGGAAGCCAATGGAGCTGTTTGAGCAGCAGGGTGACGTGGTCAGTCTTACGCTTCTTAAGAATGAGACGCGCCGCATTATTCTGGACCATATGTAGAAGAAAGACTTGCTCTGCAGGTAACCCAGCAAGAACTGAATTACAATAATCCAGGCGAGATATTACTGTGGCGCAAATGAGCCGACAGCACGCATTAATAGAGCGGTATTGCCGGATTGAAGCTATATGGCGGTGCTCGAGAAAGGCCGCAGGACATATACTACTAATATAATCATGCATTGAAAGATTACGATAAATCTTAACACCTAGATACTTCACTGAATTTGAAAAGGAACAGTGCAGTCCCCAGTGCTAATAGACTCAATGTCAGTCATCCTAAGAAGGGGTTTAGATCCGGCAGTCATAATTTCAGTCTTGTCAGTATTCAATTTAAGTTTGTTGCTGGTCATCCAAGATAGTATATCCTCAATACAAGCTTGTATGCTTTACTGGACAGAGCTGAACTCACCTGGTTTACTACTTTTTGACAGTTCAGTGTCATCAGCATACTTATGAAAAGAACAATCATGTGCAGATGTTATGAGAGATAGGGGTTGTGAATATAAAGTGAACGATATAGACCCTAACACGGATCCCTTACAGGGATACAACAAAGTACATGGGTCTGATTTTCTACCGTCGACAATAACAGCTTGGGAACGATTGGCGAGGTATGAAGTTAACCATGAAAGCGCGGTGCCGTGAATACCAAAGGTTATTTCTAGTCTTTTAAGCAAAATGGAATGATCAAGCGTGTCAAGCGCTGCACTGAGGTCCAACAATGCTAGGAGAGAAACGCGTCTCTCGTCTGCCGCCATCAGCAGACCATCCATGACACTCAGTGCATTTCTATACGCACTCTGATGGATTTCCATTAAGCTATTTTCATAAAGATGACATTTTTACCTCTTAAAAACAGTCTTCTCAAGGATTTTAGAAACGAAGAGAAGGTTCGAAACTGGCCTAAATGTTTAAGGTCATTTGGATCTAATCCCGGCTTCTTCAAAAGTGGGATCACGACAGCCTCTTTAAACTGAGAAGGGACTGTACCTGTTGATAGAGAGACATTTATAATGAACGTAATCAATGGAGTAAGGTCATCCATGCATTGCTTAAGAAGAGGAGTGGGGAAGGGATCAAGTATATAGCTTTTTGTTGGTGATGACAGAATGAGCTCATGTATCGATCAGTCGCTGGTGTAAACCAGGACAAAGTGGGACCGTCATAAACATCAAAGTTAGGAGTTTCACATGCACAAGAGTCAAAATCCCAACGGATACGTTCAATCTTGGCCAAGAAAAAGTCACAGAAACGTTTCGGAAGGCCACAGCGAGGTATAACAGTTGGCAGAGGTATGATCCGGGACTTTCCCTTAAGCTCACCAGACACAGAGAACAGCTGTTTTGATGAGGAACTGGAGTCAATCATATCCATGTAGAATTGTCTCTTGGTCTCATAAATGACTACTTTCACTACAGCCCTTTCTCTGACGAAGATTTCACGATGGACACATAGACCTAAACCTCGCAAGCGTCTTTCCGACTCCGTTTACGGCGGGCAACTCTGATGTCATCAGACAACCACGGGGCCGAAGGTCTATCTCTCAGCATTCTAGTAACAGACGGTGCACAGCGGTCAAGAGCATGTCTGAGCGCATCATTGTACATGACAACGAGAGAGTCCAGGTCAAAACAGGCTAACTGACCTAATTCTGCAGATGCTACCATCTGCTTAATATCACACAGCAATTCATAAAGCGAAATCGCTCGGATGTTCCGCGAGGTCACAAGTCTTTTGCGTGGACGTAGCCTGGTTACGGTTAAAATACAGGAAACGACTTTATGATCAGACAGATCAGCACAATCATTGACTCCCTGAAGTAACAGTGTACTGGAACCAGTGCGTACAACCACCCAGTCACAAATGTGGCCGTGTTTATGGGTGGAGACATCGACTAGCTGGTTGAGATTACGGTCGCTCAAAATGGTCGGCAGCCGATTTACCTGCTGATTAACACTGTCATCATAATGGAAATTGAAATCGCCTAAAATTTCAAAATCACCAGACAGAATGATATATCTTGACAGATAATGATCTTGACAGATCTTGACAAAAATCCTACTAAATGGTTCCTCGAAAGCAGGAATAGGCTTTTAGGGACTAAAGGAGGATTCTGATTTGGCTTGCCTACAATCTGGCATGTATGGCTTGATTTACAATATTGTACAACGTCTGCCCTGAGCTGAGATTGGGCCTATAGAAGTGTGTACTAACATTCAGATAGGTTTTATTTATATCTAAAAGGCCAGACAAAAGAGCCTCATGTGCCATGCTCAGAATTTCATTTGGGCACTACTATTTGATGTTTGATGGCTAACTCATCATCAGCGCATGCATCAGGTAGTCACCATCTTCGCATAAGCATTCCATAATTAACATAGAAACAAACTTGGTTCTGTGACAGTTCATCTTTAGAAACTGCCCTGGGAAACAAACATGAAATATCAGGGTCTTTATGGTATTTTTTTCTTGGCCATAGATTTGTTACAGCACATGAAGGATACAAACTTACTTTCCTGACTTTCAAGATCAGTGTCCTGATCAAGTAACGGCTTTTCTGTCATTATTGGCACAGGCTGTACTTTTTACCTGCAACATCATAGCCTTGTAGCAAATTCCCTTAACGGGTAAAGTACATCTTATGCCCAGAGTAATATTCCCAGAAATTAAATCTGACTTTAAATGTACACTGTGAAGCGGAACTGAAGTGTGCCTGTCTAAAAACACACCATTAACAAGTGCATGTGCATCAGTAAAAGACCTGAAATGGTGAAGTGTTTGCTAACATGAGAGTTCGGCCTGAACCAGTGTCACTCAACATTCTAATAGGGGTAGAACTTGAAAAATCACTTGAAAGTGATACAAAACAATCATGTATAAATGTCTCAAATAACTCCATTTCAGAGTCAGCCATAAATTCTTTTACAGAGCCACTAAAGGAATCTACAATCTTATTACAATCAAACTCCTCATGGGAGTCAACAGAGATATTTTTCTCAGAAGAAAAAAACTTCTGTTTGTCATATGAGGACCTGGCTTCATTAGAAATACTCTCGCAAGAGTCATAAAAGGACTTAGCTTTATTTAATGGATACTCCTCGCAGGAGTCTTGTAAGGATCTAGCCTTATTAAATTCCTCACAGAAATCAAATGAGATTTTTACCCCGCAAGCTACGATTCTTCTTTGGAGTCAGACGGCACGTTAGCTTCCGTAGCATCAAACTCTCTTTTAAAGTCAATAAAGGAGCTGTACCCTTTATATACATGAAAAGAGCTTGGCTCTTGTATTATGCTATGCATCGATTTTGAAACAAAACCAGAAGGTTTGCTCTTTGGTTTATTGGCACGTTTCCAGCAGTCAGATATTAGATGACCTTCTTTTTTGCAGTAATTACAGATTTTATTTGAAAATGACTGGTCGTTGTTGGACTCAGACACAGTGGACGTGGACTTAGGTGTAGCAATGGACTTTGTTGAACTATCAGGACTACTAGTACTGGGTGACTGTGCCTTAAACTTCCTTTGCCAATACTGGTTTACATTTTTGTTTGTGAATGACGTGTTTGATTTGCTAGTAAAGGACTTTTATGTGTTAATGAATCATCATCAGCTAATTGAGCAGCAATGTCAAGTGTTCCAGGACTTTTCTAATCAAGAACAATTTTAACATCTGCGTTAATGGAGCAAAATCAAGTGGCTCAAATTGTCATAATCCTTAACATCTTTTTTAGAACTACTCCAGTGACCAAACAGCTGCTCTTTAGTCCTAGAAAATTCTACATAGGTCTGTTCTTTGCGCTTTTCCCAATTTCTGAATTTCTGGCGGTAAGTCTCCGGAACTAACTCATAACCTCTCAGGATTAACCGTTTAACCTGGTCATAGTCAGCAGCGGCTTCTACTGAAAGCACTGTATAAATTTCTCAGGCCTTGCCAGTCATTAAACTTTAAAATAGCATAGTCCAATTTTCCTTAGGCTATTTTAAGTTTCAGCTACCTTCAAAGTGTAAGAAATATTTATCAACTTCTTTTCTTTGAAAAGGTGGGACAAGTCTAATGTGTCTAGTAACTTCAAAACTATGAGTTGAGGCAGCATGTAGACTATGTAGTCTTTTTAACTCAAGTCGTTTTAACTCAATTTCATTTTCTTCTTCTAGTCTTTCTCTTATTAACCTTATATGTTCTTCCTGGCTTCTCTTTGTTCTTCTGATTCCCTCTCTTCTCTTTGTTTCTCTAATTCTAACTGTTTTAATGCTAGCTCATGTTGCATTTCTAACTATTTATTTCTAACTGCATAGCAAGGTTGTTATTTTTTTAATGTTTCCAATTCATTCTCTTCAATTAAACCTTTGCTTATTAGATCCTGCATTATTTTAGCAATTATATCAGGCTTTCTCAAAGCTTTTTTTCACACCTAGCTCTAAGTCTTGTCCCAAGCGAAACAATTGATCTTTTTTTTTCAAATGTTCAAGTAGATCAGGGTCTGAATCTTCAACAAATGACTCAGGTTCGAAGTCTGCCATGATAAGATAACAAAAAAAATAAAATAACAGAAAATAACGAAAAAAACACTGGGATAAATCTTGTAGACAATGTATTGTAAAAAATGTGTCTAGGTCAAGGGCTTATAAATTATCAAAACTATTAAACATCCCGGACGATCCCCCAATTCAGAAATTAGATTCTGTAGGCAGCGTGAAATGTCTGGGGGAATGAAAAAAGAAGTCAGTGCTTTTTCATAACAAATAATTAAAATTTATTCTTAGAATAATCCTAACTGTTAATACACTTAATCAATACCATTGCACAGCATAACAATAAATGTACAGAACCAGAGTGTCCGGATCATAGGCTTTGATTTCTGATACCGCAACTGTCACAGCTCAGCAAGAGTCCTTCAACCTAAATAATCCACGTTAATAGTAATAATCCAAAGGCAAACTGGAGACAGTCCGTATCAAATCTGTATGAAATCCGTTGAATATCTGACACCAATGCAATTATCGGAAAAGGTCCCAAAACAGACGAGAAAGTAACATTTTTAGTGCTCGCTGATATTTCCCTTTCTGCCGGCTCTAAACACAGCCCCTAATTTATAGCTTCTCACCCGAAATTCTAGAAATGGGAAATTCCAAAGAACAATACAGACGCAAATGGACAGACCAGAGGCATCTAGAACAAAAAAGAATGCTTTGTCTCTACACTTCAGACCCCACACGCAAGCCAGCGCCCAAAAAGGCGAGGTTTCCATAGCAACGAACTATGTCTGCGCTACACGAATCGGAGTGTCAACAGACACATATGACGCTCCTGCGCACACCAAAATAGACACCTGTAACAAGATATCCAGAGACGCCATTCGAAATCATAGACAGTTCCGAATACAGAACCGAAATCAGATTATGCTTTTGCAAATATGAGTATAAAATCAATGGGTAAAGCTGCTATAGATAAAATAACCAAGGGAGATATCTATTTGCGATATAAGACTGGGCTGTGAATAAACCCATGCTGACAGACGCAAATTCATTTGTAACCATTCAAAATAGGGGAGGTGTAAGGTTATCATTGCAAATAAAGGGAGTTCTGATGTTAGTCCGTCGCATATGTGTTTAATAATGACTTAACCAGTAACCTAGCAATAGCATTGTGTCAGACTACTCTAAGGATAACTGTACAATTAAGTTATAATAAAAACATTAACCATCTTTCTGGAATTGGTTTTTGTTTTGTTGTTTTAAAGACAGAAATTATATTGTTTGTGTAGCTCCCTGTGATTGCATACAGCACATTATATGTAAACAATTGGTCCGTTTATTGACTGTTACATTCAGCCCTTTATACAGATTAGACACATGGTTTTATCTTGGCGTAAGGCTACATACTATAACTAAACCCGCATATTTGTGCTTAAAGCTATTACCAGGATGGCCCTCACATTGTTCTGTTTTAAGTAACTCTGGTACAATCAAACCTGATACTGTAATCATTTATAACTACGCTTAATACTCGAGGAAACTATGCAGTTATGGCTCGGCAGCTGAGGAAAGCATTGCTTGGACTCTTCTGGATTCAGAGTCAATTTCTATATTGGCTGGCTCTGGCATCTGTTCTAGGTATTTTCAGAACAGCATCCACGTCAAATGGTTTAATTGAAGGTAACTATGGTAACAACATCCTCATATCTATTTTAATTTGGATGTGTATCTTGGTATTGACGGTGATTATGTATTTGTCACACTTACGTGTGTTATATGTTTTGAATTTTCAGAATAACTTAATCGATATTTTTGTATTAATTAACATAGTCTGTAAGGAGTAGAATGAGCCGCTCCACAATTCATACACGCTTTACCTGTTCAGAATATGTTAAAAAGACGGAAATATGAAACCACTTTTATCATTAATAAATTGCTTGAAATGTTTGTTGTAGGTATACTAGCTATTACTGCCAAGGACAGATTAGTTACCACATGCCAGCAAAAAAATAGTATGGTGGTTGTGGTTAATATCACCGCCGAGGGAGAAACAGAAAAGACGGGAGCTTCATGTAAACAATATTTTATGTCAACTGTGAATTCCATGTGTTTCCAGCAGGCTAACAATAACGGATGTCAGATTAACAATGACACAATAGACAAGATATTCGGTGTATGTGATGCAGATATCAGTTTAACTATACGTTACTACTGTGTTCCAACCACCGCTTTCTACCAAATATGTAACGGGACAGTAGAACTCAATGCAAAGGAAGGAATCATAGTAAGTTATGACTATCCACGGACTGGAAACCGAGACATTTACACATGCGCAGCTGACATCTATTCTGATACAAAACTGGAGATAGAAATATTTGAATGCGAGATAGAAAAACTGGAAGGACTGGACTGCAATGGAGAGCATATTTTTAAAGAGAGTGGATCATTTACGATTTTTTATGAGATGTCGAAGTATAAAGAGAGAGGGGGCTTGTTGATCTACTACAAGTGTATGTCTCTTTTTATCAACATAATAATAACGTTACCGTTTTTCCTTTGATAAGACTTTTGTATTCCCATGTCACCATTAATCATGACTGCAGTAAATAGACGCCGGTCATGCTCAGAGGCCCTGTATCAGAGTAGTTATACTGTTTGTCTGCAAGCTTTTTGTTTTCGTTACTCTAACCTGTAAATATGTAGGTCAAATTGTTATAAGATTATTGGTTCAATTTGCTTGTGTTGACAAAATAGCTCAGCTTAGTTCCTCTATTTTAATTCCTTCTCTTTTAACAATATATAATCCAAGCTTTATACCTATTTTCCCAGACTGGCCCGGAATATCCAAGGTTTGTCCACTGTGATTAAAGCCGATAGCTGCTTAGGAAATGCGCTACCAATGCAATAGTGGTGAAATGTGGGAAAGCTATCACTCCGACCATATTAACGGCCTAACCCAACCCCGCTATGGTTGTAAAGCGCCTCCCTGTGTACCTTTTAATGTAAACTATTCCAAGCCTTCCTACACAATCTGAAAAACCATTTTCCAATTGTGAATAAATAAGAAATATGGTTGGAATATTAAAGTCAACGAACGTCATTCCAGCCTATACGAGGTCGAATAAGTTAGAACAATTCTGTATTCAGCTGAAACAGTTTAAAAGAAAGAGTATTGTAATGTTATCAGCTGTAGGTGGTTCATAGTCAACGGATGAGCCATGAAACTTGCAAAACATTGTCTCGAAAGTCAAAATAATTGTTCAGAACTCCGAAATCCCTCGCTGTTATTTACCGTAAAATCCTATTGTATTAAATTTTAATTGAGAATGGCCTTTATAAACACTAAAATGCCGAACCTTAATAGAAGCTACTTTATTTAGACGTCTGGTACGAGCAGAGTAAAAAACCCAGAAAAACAAAAACAAACGCAAGCGCGTCTGATCAAGGAACTACCGAATTATCATTATCAACTTACTTATATTTTATCAAAGTTACCAAGAACCATGACAGATATTCAGAATTTAATATATTAAAGCATTATGTAGGACACAGAGGAAAATACTTTATTTCCTTATAGCCATACTGTAAGACCTTTTTATAACTTCTTCCAAAATTACACTATTTCGAAATCAATAAAAACTACTTCTTTAAAACCAAGGTGATATAATATTTATGTCAAACTGTGTTTATCATCATTTAAATCATAAATATTATTTTTCAATTTTCATTAGCTCTGACTGGAAATAACAAAGGAGACAGTTCTGAACCAACTGCATTCAAAATGTCCACTGTTATAATGAATTCATCGTCCAGTTCCACAGATTCTGGTGTTTCTCTAATGACAAGGAAAGATGAGGAGACGAATATTTTTACACGTCAAGGTAAGCATCCCACAAAGCATATATTATACATGGGCTTTCAACAGGAAGAACATTTCAAGAGTCCGTTGTATCTCACCGCACTGTTGTGAAAGACTCTGAAGATATTTTTTTTCAACAAGTGCTGAAAGTCACTGAAGATGACTACAGCCTTGCATAGCTGGCCAGCAGCAAGAGCTAGCCAATGCGTCACACTGCATCTGGATAATCCGGTTGTTTCTCTTACGCAAGTAAGCACCTACACAGCCTTGCTTTACTGTTATAAAATGAGCAACATCACTAGTTAAAGACATCACTGTATGCATGGGGATTTGTTAATCAGCATAGAGGTTCAAAATACTATTAGTGATTGTATCTTCCTTTCCATCCGGCACTGTTATGTTTTCCAAGAAAACGATTCTTGAATATTCCTCCACCAGAATCTTGGCTTAAGCGATAAATTTCTAGTTAATGCCGACATCAGTTGTTTCTTTGTTAGTCAGGCCTACTGCATTGGCGGCAGGAATTTTCTTAGCTCCGGCTTTTGACACAACGTAGTGAATGCTGTTTAACATGTTTTCGGTCCTGAAGATGTGGACAGACATTCAGCATTTGCAGATTAAGCATCTCCTGAAACAGGGATGTTTACCTTGAAGACCTGGTCAGTGATGATGTAAACATTTGCTAACCGGAATATACGCGGGGCATTCAAATTTGAGATGATCTTTGACTAATGGTTATTATTGTGAGAAGTATAATGAAAAGGTTGATGCCAGGAAGACATGAAAAATGATTTAAATGTTCGTTTTAAGGCAAGGAAGCTGTTCCTGAAGAAAGAATCGGAAATACGTAAACTTTGTTAGTAGCAGAAGCGGACCCAAAGGGAGTCCAGGGGGTCCGTATCCCCTTTTCAGGGGAATCTCCCTTTTTTTATAGTTTTGGACCAATTTTTGAGGCCTGGATAATAAACCTCCCCAGCCCAAGCCCCCACCCCATCCCATCCCCACCCAACCAGCACTCCCGGCCCTTTCCCGGACCTGGGCACCTTGTATAAGGTTTTGCCATCAGTCCTCCTGGGTTAAATCTCTCCTTTTCGCGAGAGTCAGGTGTTTTTTACATTTGCACGTGACCCAGAGACTGGGTCAAATGTCAGGCCAAACAAGTAAATGACATTAGGGGTTATCCATATGCAAATTTGTTCTTAATTCTGGATAGGACCACTAAGGCAATACGGCCTTTCTCAAAAGCAGATCAGCTGTTTTCGGCGGTTAACTCCAGGCAATTCATAAAACACGTACAAATGCATCAAAATGCTGTGTGCATCAACAATATTTTATTCTCATATCAGCGAAGTCACTGCGGGAACAATCATCTTCAAATTAGGTATGACACAGTGTCATACGCAACGTGGTATCAGAGATCAGTTCGAACAAAGGTGGACCGAATTCTTTTGTATTAGATAATATAAGGTATTTGCATTAAACGACAATATTTTTTGTAAGGCTATTTTCAGTTAATGGACAATCAGTGATTGTTAATGTTATAATTGGGAAACCAATATACATATCAGCATTAAAGATAATATACAGATGACATGTATCTTGATCAGGTGTCTTTAGCACATCATCGTGGTAGAAAAGACTTTAATAATTATTCACGCGTCAAAGCATTGTGCGGAACGTAAAAATAAACAGTTCACCAAATAACAATCTGAATGTGCCTAATATTTAAAAGACCTTTAGAAATCCATCAAGGATGTGTGATGGTTGCGTTTGCTGATTGTTTGTGATGTTGTTTGAAATGGCACATATAATATCCAGATGGCAGTGTAACGGAACTCCTGTTCTTCAAAACTTTGTAATTTCCATTTCTTTTTTGTGTTAAGCCAATGTCGCCAAAAGGTCCATTGTAATGACACGCGCGTAGCAGGGAAAGATATATTTTTAAATGATTTCTCGACAATATCGATGCTGACAGCATATATGACTCGTTTATTTTTCCGTCTTGTCTTTGATATATACCCGATGGCTTACTTTATATCAACACCAGGTGAGTCTCTCTTACCACTAAAATGGGGCTCTTTACGCTTTTGGCATTTTACATGTAATAAAATGATTCATTTTGCAGCTGTTTCGAATGAAAGTACAAGGACAAAGAGTTCTAGTACTTCAAGCAGCAAGCACATTTTTCTTTCTACGAATTGGACAACACGTGACACCGCTACTGTGTTAACATCTCCTGGTAAGGAAGAGATGTCTCACAGAAATTTTCTGTGTTTTCGTATTAATTCATAGTAATTCCTACGTGGCATTGATAAATCTGGAAATAATTTAAACTATCCTTTTTCACTGATGCAGCTCAGTCTGACGTCAGCTCAAGTGAAGGAATTGTTAACACTTCATCTGGCGTATCTGATTTATCCTCAGCTGTGTCTGACAGTGGAACAGCGGGTCCAACTGCTATGTCACACAATAAAGGTTTTCGATTTGCTTCAGCTTTGTTTGCAGCATTTAAATTTTCCCGGTGAAGGATATTGAGTTTTTTTCAATAATTACATCAGTATTACTCTTCTACGTTACGTCTAACTCTATATGGAAGAAAACTCTCAAAGTATTCCCTTTAATAATGTGATTAAAAACACGGTCGAAATTTAATTATATATTTTCATATTTATATATGTTATGACTAAAGCACCCTTGAACACATTATAAAGGCCATGTGTACATGGACGGCACAAGTATTGAACTCCTAAATTGAATTTCCTTATTACACTAAATTGATCTAGCTGTGCCATTGCTCTGACCACTGCAGGTAGGATCTTTATTGTCCTGATGGTTATCTGCACCGTGCTGATCGCAGCTGTAATCCTTGTTGGAATATTTATTTTGAAGAGGTAAGTTTGTAGGATGTTTGTAAGGTTATTTGTAGAATTGAATCGTTTTACATGACATTATTTTTAAAAGATTAACCATTATTATTTATAAAGGCTACTTCGTCACTAGCCTGCAGATAAAGCTAATATCATAATGCATAGTGCTTGCAAACTAAGTGTGTGTTTATGTTTAATTGTCCACCACATTGATGCTTCCGTGTCACTGTTAAATTTATCTTTTATGTATGTTTTTATATGCCCAATACTAGAAAATGTGAAGGTGGTCGGGTGGTAACCACCACTAAATCCACTGACCCAGAAGAACCACCTGGCAGTGAAAACAAACATGCCCAAAGAGAAGAAAAAGGGAAGAGAGGGACTACCGATACATCGGTGAAGAAAGACACTGCCTTGACAGAACGTACAGAGATGGTAACGGTAACAACTATGTCACAAAAAGAAAGAACTATTCCAGAGGTTGTTTTTCCTAGAAGGGAAGGTAGTGTGGGAACGTACGTTGACATTGATTCAAAATTGCATACGTATGACTACCATAAAATTACTGCTGAGAAAGATGACGTTTCACCTTACAGCATCAGTTGGCAACATCCAGCGGCAGAAGAAACAATCAAATTAAGTACTGGAGAGGGAAATTGCCACCAAGGCTCAGTGGACAGCAAGAGGAAGAATGGAAACATTTCAGAACAAAATGGAAAAGGAAATGCCACTTGGGGGAAGGAGGATATCTTTACTAGTGAGTACTGGGCACTTGGACCTGGAGAAGAAAATGTTAGGATTTCAACAGATGTCATTAGTATAGAGGATGATTTTAGATCCAAAGGCAAAACTGACGATCTCAGCAAACAAAAGGCAAGCGTGTGCAACAGCTTGGCCACGGGACCAAACACAGACTTTGACTATGCTGTTGTACGTAAGAAAAATGCCAAGTATCTGGAATCGAAGGATCCGGCCATAGACGGGGACTATGCTGTCTTGAATGAACAAATCGTCAAGGAATTATTCAAAGGTAAAGCAGAAGAGTCAAACACGGATGTCTAATATGGCGTCGTGAACAAAAAAAGCGACAATCAAATAAACAAGGACAAAACAAAGCATCCAGACACAGATGGTAACTATGCCTTCCTTAATGAGTTCATGTGCAGAGATTCAAGTTCAAGTGAAATTGCGTTGGGTTATATAGAACCGTCCCTGTCTGACTCGGATCGGGACTACGCTGTCCTAGATTAAGGAACATATACAATGTACATTGTATATTTGTATATATTGTACAATTTTTTGGGGGTTTTCTAGTGAATTCAGCAAGTTATATATTGTGTATTATTTTTACATATACACATCTTGTATATGCAACTGCTTTTCATGAAAGCAGTCTGTTCAATTTTGAAGCTGAATACTTATTGTATTATTGTAGCTGCTCATAATTAAATCTTACTTTATCCTTTAAACCTCGCTCAAACGACATAAGGTATGTTCATTGACTGACACTTTAGTCAACTGCTACATACAAGAATGAAAGGGTAAAGTCGGTGATAAATAACGTGTAATCATTTATGTGTATTCTTTCAATAACCCTGGAACATAATCATAAGTAAATAAATACAACATAAATAAATACATTTTGTATGATCAGAAAACGAACTAACTCCAGTCGAAACCAAAGAAAGTCCTTAGTATTCTCAGTCTTCCTAGCAAATATTCTCATGCAAATTGACAAATCCGTGGCAGGTAAGACTAGACTAACGAATAAACACACAACACAACCATAGACAGTTACTAAACCTGTATCTGGGTATGTCAATTAGTGAAAAAAACAACTTCAACGGGATGAATAGAAAAAGAAAGAATGGTATGTATCTAAGCTATTTAATAGTTTGATGTAAACAATATGTTTATTTAAAAAACATGAAACTTATGATTGTACATCAATTACTATGTCAGGCTGACTCAGTTAAAGTCGGATAGAAAGTGTTATGAAAACAAATATCGCACGGCCGTTATACGTACCCCCCCCCCCCACACTCACACACAAATTTCGATGAAACAAATATTACTAGTTTTACGCTGTGTACTGGGAACGGAAGAGTCATCCCGTGTTTGGTGTATAGAAGGTCGTAAACGATTGAATACACTGTGTCCAGCTGAATCGGTTAAAAGACGGGAGGAAAGTGTATTAAAATCGATTACGCATTGTCGTTACAAGCACAATCCGCCGTATATCTATCGAACCAATGTTACCAGTTGTACGTGTTACACATTTAATGGAAGAGCCATCGTGTTTGCGTGAAACAATGTAACCAACTACACAAGATGAAATATAAACGGAATCGCCACATGAAACACCGGGGTTTCGATAGACCGGCTTAGTAAGATTCTTGTTGACAACTGCAATCTCTCGCCGTGTTTTCCCATAAATTCTATTATGGTGCGTAATTGTGGAGATTGCGCGTGTCCCATATTCCTATGGCATCTAAGGAAATTTTATAAACACAATCCTTGTACCTGCAAGGTTTTTACTTGTATCCCTGAGTAGTGACCGACGGGTTTATTGTTTTGACGTGTTCTTTTTTTAGTAGTGTCTGATAAGCCTGATACTGTATTTCCTTGAATAGAAGCCGGTCTTGTTTAGACGCTGGCCGTAAGCAGCGTCTGAAAAAAAACTAAACACCCGGGCGTCTATTCAAGGAAATACGGTAAACAGATATATTTACATGTATCATTCACCGTGTAATTTTGACCTTTTTAATCGGATGGCAATGTATACCTGGCTTTAGGTGACTGGATTATTTACATTTTGCTTTAAAAAATGAATGTCATTTTGTGTTAATAATTAATATATCATATTTCTTGCAAGACAATAACAGTTTCAGGACAACAATAAGATGTCATGGGCCACTCTTATTCAGTTGTTTCAGCCGATTTCATAATCTTCAGTCTTAACTCCGGAAACTATATTGTAGAGTATGCTACTATTATTAATGATGTGTTAATATGTATTCGCCAAATATATGCCGGCAATTTTTTTATGATCATGTTTGTTTCACTGAATTGCACTCTGTTTGTCTGGAGCAGAAACATTTGCTTGTGTATTGACGTATTTTTTTTGCGCCCGTATACCGCGAGCTGTGCTACTTATCACCGTGTAAGTTATGTCCGGGCCATAACAGTCATGTTCCGATGAACAATGCTGACCGTACCTGAGTAGTCACCAGGTAAAATACAAAACGTCAAACATTCTCTCATCTACCACTGCTGCAGATTTTCCTGAATTTATTAGTCTACACAGCGACATTTGGCACAAAGTATAAACTTTACCTTCAAGCACCGGCTTAAATTTTAACATATAATTCTCGACCGTTTTGTTGAAGACCCTTTTTTTGTGGTTTCTAGAATAAAGTCAACTCTGAAGATCGCTGGGACTTAAAACTTCGCTGGCAAAGTTTGTCATCCAGGATTTAGCGATTTCCTGCCTTTAATTCAGGAGCAGCTTTCAGCCTATCATCACCTTCGTCAACGTCCAGGTTTCTTGGAGCAGTCTCCTGACCGTCATTACATTCGTGGACGTTCACGTTTGGTTGTTTATCATGGTTTATATACTGGAATAAATCAGAAACATCCGG
Organism: Sipunculus nudus; assembly: GCA_026874595.1. Classification (NCBI taxonomy): domain Eukaryota; kingdom Metazoa; phylum Annelida; class Sipuncula; order Golfingiida; family Sipunculidae; genus Sipunculus; species Sipunculus nudus. The sequence continues at coordinate 87,836,305 of CM049307.1, forward strand.
TTCGTATTGACTCGTTAACCAACGTAAGGACGCTCTGCTGCGTATAGGGGACATATTATAATTAATTTTAATGCAGTTGTGGGGCTCAATCTGTAAATTCTGAGGGCGCGCCTAGGTAGATTTAAGTTACTGAAGAAAGTGTACATTTGTCAACGTGATAAAGGTCACTTATCAGGCACTTTCCAGTAATTTATTGTGGAAATACCATTGACATTCACTGCAGTGAGGTTAATGCTGATAGAGTAAAATTCAGTATTTAAAAAAAAAAAAATTTATACTGAATATGCACATATATATCACATATTACAAGCATCAATGGGACTGAGTGCAAGCTACTTACAGCTTACCTTGACTCTCTCCCAAATGTTTCCACTGAAAATATACGATGAATATTGAGATAAGGTGAGGTAGGGAAGTATTGATTTTGGAAGATTGAAGGTAAGTTGTAAATGTTCTCACTAATAATGGAAGAAATTGTTCATTTATTTATTTTTTAATTCATTAATTGAAAGACAAATATTTAAAATTGTTTTTATTTCATCTCTGTTTCAGGTCCTAGTATATTAAGACTATGAATTTTATGGGAAAATATGGTGAGGAATATTACGTTTTGAACCTTTTTGTGTCTTCTATGTATGAAGATACTGATTCATTTCTGGTGTGGCTTGCATATGCATAAACAAGTTCTTCTACTGGTATATTTGGGGGAGATGTTTACTTCTAGAGTTGACTTGGAGGTGACATTGCAGTGGGTAATGTTCTGCGTTTTCCGTTTCGAATCCTAATTGGCATTTTGAGTCGTTTGATAAGTGTCTCCTATATAAATCAAGGTTTAGATTACTGAACTGTGTTCTCTTAGCCTTGTGTGAATTATCTGGGCTCTTATCTGTTTTTTAACATATTGGCGTGTTTCGTGAATTGTACCTGCATCTCTTTTTTAATACCAGCAGATACTAAATACTTGAAATTTAATTCTGAATGTATTTGTACGCATCCCCTTTTTCCTCCACAATATCGCCAAACCCTCTATATCCGCAAGTTTGGGAATATGCAGCAGTATGTCGAGCCAAATATCCCGGTTGTCATCTCCTTCCAGAAGGGAGCAATTTGTTATCGATATGTATTTATATGTGATTTATCATTGATATGTATGTATTAGCACACTCATTTCCAATACAAGGACATTATATATAATGTTAAGGAATGTAAATAATTAATCAAATAAAGGAATACGTTACCTAGCCAGAAACGGTTTTAAGTGAATGCTCGAACTTTGTAATGTTAATACTATCATTTCTCATCTTATACCTTTCCGTTTTCATTGAGTAATATGGCTACACTCATTTCCTTGTATGTACTTTGAAGACTTGACATTCAGTGCGTCCTTTTTCAGTTTTCCTGATTGTGACTAACCTATTTTCCCTGACGTCTTCTGCGTCCTCTGTACATCTGTGGGATCTCGTACAAACAGAGAAATGTATGTGTCCTATAATTGTTAAATTCTTAAATCTGCCAGGCAAAACCTTTTCAGAAGTCCATAAATTCCGATACCTTGGAACAACGGCTTTACCCATTCGACAGCATTTGTCACATGACCGCCGTTTCCTATGCATTCCAGCGCCAAGAAATCAACCTGCAATGATAAAATATAGGAGAGGAAAAGTTTTCTTCTATCTATTGGTGAAACCTGTTCTTGTGAAGCCACAGAGATGGTTGTAACCTCTCATATTAGCAATAATTTAAAAACAAAAACAAATCCTCCAAAGTGCGCCGGCATTTTACACTTTCCTTTTTACTGATCATTGTTCTTATATTAATGTGCATAAATATTTAAATGAAGTTTTCGTAATAAAGCTTACATCGGTAATAAAAAAAACTCAAATCTCATCAAAATGCTAGATACGATTACTATTCCCACAGCTCGTGATGGCAATGTGAAGTATGGTAGAGTTATTCCGAATGGTCAATTGTGTCAAAGGCCCAACAACAGACCCCATTCCTTTAATCGATAGATGTAACATTGACTCATTCTTTTGGAATAGGGTACCAACATCACTCTGTCAAGGTCTGGTCAAACCTGAATAAACCTGAATAAATAATGATGAAAGATATAAAATAAAAGTTAAATTAGAATTAAGCAGTTTTGACAACGAAATCTGATAATGAACAGAGTACTTAATCATTTAAATGAAGAGTCTTTGGCATTGATCCTAGTAGAAAGCCTTTACACAGAATGGCATTCTTTTCTGTCCTGGATATTCCATATTCCGCATTTCCTTGATCAGACACCTGGCCTTAAATAGTCGCCTGTCTCACCTAGTCGCCGGAGCAAAACAATGTCTCAGAAAAACAAACGCCGGCTTTAAATACACGCCGGTCTTATTTTAGAGGCCGGATGTCAGGGTAGTTTCCATATTTGCCGCCAATGTCTTTTTCCGTCACAAAATTGGTGTTATAATCGGTCAAATTTACCGGAGATTGTTGTATGAATTTCGGTTGGTGTTCGTGTTGAAAATATATGTTTCATTCCTCTATAAATCTTTCTTATTTTTATACGTGCATGCCTGTCCCAAAAGGGAACCAAATATTCCGATCACCGCTTCAAAGAAACGCTACACAAAATACGTCAGCAGTGAGAAGGCTAACACGTTTACTGCTGTCAAGGCAGGTAAAATAGTACCACTTGACACAAGCGGTACAACTTTGTACGGTGAGAGTCTACCTCACAGATGGTTGTACAGAACTGTTCAAATACCTTTGGACACATATTTCTTTTGTAGCATGAAGATCATAAATGATGGTGTCAAGCGGTACAATTTGTAGCTACTCTCAAGCCAAATAACGCTCCCTGAAGTATAATTTCCCCAATTTCACTAAAACCACGCTTCTAAGATAACCTAAAAAGTTAAAATAGCATTTATTCTTGTCGACAACTATACATTTAATGGAATATTCGCGGCAGTAAATGTCACAAACCAGTATATACCAGTTCGGGAACGCTTGAAGACTCTGTGTCAAGCTGAATCAGTTAAAAGTCAGAAGGAAAGCGTCATAAAACGAATAAAGCAGTGCCGTTAGACCTATCAATCCCCGTATTTCCATGGAACCAATAATATCAGTTGCAAGCGGTGCACATTTAATGAAAAACCACCCCGTGTTCAGTATATACAAGAATACGTATATACCCTTGAATACGCTGTGTTCAGCTGGAACGGTAGGAAACTGTCATGAAAATCATTTAAGCTGTGCCATTATAAGTACCAACCCCCCCCCCCCCCTCGTATTTCGATAGAACCAATGCTACCAGTTGTACGTAGTGCACAGTTAATGGAGAGCCACTCTGTGTTCAGAGGGTAACAATGTTAATTTTTACCAACTGCACGCGGTGTAAAATAAATGGAACAGCCACGTTAAAAACCCGGGTACCTGGTTTCGAGAGGCCCGCACGGACAGATTCCTATGGACAACTGTAATATCTCGCCTTGATTCCCCGTAAATTCTTATTATGGTGCTTCATTGTTGAGATTGTGCGTGTCCCATATCCCTATGGCATCTAAGAAAATTTTGTAAAAATTATATCATTCAATATAGTCTCCACGTATTTCGTATTTTGGTCTTAGATAGATAGTACATATATAAGCATTACATGAATCCACACACTTAAAATCCATGTATTTAAGTATACATATTGCACCAATAATGTAACCTGTGTCATGAAATGAGTTTAATAGCCATATGGACTTGCTTCGTGTGATTGGTGTTCCTGAAAACAATAACCTGAGAAGAGCACGACGAACAACAAAAGTCCTAAAGCAGATTCTGTTAATATCATTATCATTTTATGAGCCAGATTACTTCGGGCCGACAGCAGTGTGGTGATATGAAACAATTATCAGCATTGCAGTTCACACTTTTATGACATGCATGAACACATTTTCAGAAGGAAGTATATACCCTCTACAAAATGTATTATATAAAATATACTGTTTTGTTTTCTTCGACGATATGCCTTCATAAATGATGACTGGTTTCAATGAATGTTCCATCCAACAATGTATACATAACTGAGTATTTTAGATAGGCAAAGAAAATGTAACGGCCGCATAGTACTAGTACCATGTTTTCGACTGTAGTGGTTGTTAATATCGATATCCTTTAATTTCATGATTAGTTTCAAGCTAGAAAAGCACAAGCTCAAGGGGTTGTTCTATTTCAACCTATTCAATTGTTTCGACAAACATTAGTCCCATATCCGAAGCTTTCTGCTGCAAACCTTCGACGCCGCGAAGACAACGTGTTAATGATAATTTAAAATACATTATATATGTGTTAAAAACCTGAACTATAATATATTAGGACACTTTATAATACTTGTTTTCGTAAAATAAAGTAGAAATTATCAGAAACCAGGATAACACTAATCACATCACTCTTTGACCTACAATTGAGCACAGGGGTACTCATCACCTCCTGGTCCACTTCAGCAACATAAGCCCTAGAGTCTTGCCGTTGATGAAATTTATTATATGTGTCCCCCAGGTAGTCTAAATCGTCCTTCCAAATGACAATCACAGAGTCGTAATCATCCAAAGTTGCCTTCCTGCATCTCACACTTCCATGACGATCTGACATTATGTAAAATTATTATGTAATAAATTGTACTCACGAGTAAAAAAAAAATGGAGTCTTTACAGACGGGCTGATTATCATATGTATTGTGTGAAATCAAGACCCTCGCTGTGCAACTGTGTATATCTTTTGGCAGTGGGTTTCAAAGTACATTCCCTCTATCTTTGTCACACCACAAGCAACTTTAGACATGGGAAGAATACCATGCATGATTGTACCGTCCAGCTGGCCCTGCAAAACTACATCCGCGGTCAGTCAGCATAAATAACACAAAAGAGTAAATAATAATAAGTAACAATGGAAATACTTTTTTTACATAATATATAACTACATTACACATAATTGTGGGATATCTGCATATTAAGTTAAGAAAAAGGGCATTTGTAAGGAAGATTCTAAAAATAATTATCGCGAAAAATCATGCGGACAATTGTTTTCGGACGGACTGTATACATTTACATGTAATGCCATTTCTCTGCTTATCATTTAATATATATTTTGAAAAAAAATATTTACCATTTACAAAAGAAGACTGCTCGTGGCTCTACCTGTTTCCACATGAAGAACAACATTACACAAAATGCAGAACTTTCCTATACAGATTTCTAAACAATATGTTAGTGAATAATTATTGGCAAAAAATAGATAATTCAAACTTCTAAAAAATAACACTTTGTTTGGGAAAAAGAGAAAAATTTATTTTTTTGGGGCGGGGGGGGGGGGGGGGGTTGTAAAAACACATTTAGTGGTGTGAAGGACTGGTGCACAGTAATTTTCCAGTTCGAGACTCTAAGGAATAGGTATCTTTGGTCTGATAATAAGTGTGTGGAGAAACTTGTCGATTGTCTGACAGGCCAAGCTCTGAGGTTTGTCCGAGATATCGGGATTTATCGCTGTTACGCCAAACTTACCAAAAGCCTGGATAGGAGATTTGGTGTAAAAGACGAGACACGTACCGAGAGAGGACAGCTGTACCAGCTCCGCCATATAGATAATGAGTGCCGGGAGGAAATTTCCCGGAGAGTTTATTTTGAAGTCAAACATGGACTCCCAGTTACGGCAAACGAGGAGATCGGCGATCACTTGGCTACCTTTTTGAAAGGGATCTACGACAAGAATGCAGATAAGGCAGAATGTAGAAACCCCAGGAACGTCAGGAAGGCGGCCAAATATGTGAAGGAATACATCAACAATAAGCGCATTATATTTGGGAATACCGGGACTAATGTAGCTGTGGGACAAGTGCAGTTGTCGGAGGGAGCTTGCCATGAGACCGGCAGTGCCTGCGAACAAGACCAATCGGCTCAGCATCCACAGCCTACCAAGGAACCACTGACAAAGGTGGACATTCTGACAAAACAAATGGAAGAAATGGGCATGAAGACAAGTGGTTCCATTAAAAAATCTATTGAGGCCATGGTCAAGTCATTAGAGAAGTATTCACGGCATATAAGTCAACTCACAAGTCTGTCCATGCACAGAAGAGAAACCAGGAAGAGCGGTCAGCATTTCCAAAAGAATGCTCGTAGAGGCCAATATCAAACTCTGGTCACTTCGCATGGGATTGTCCTACTTGGCAGCCGCGGGCTGCTGAAACAGTAGTTTGTACTGTGGGAACAGCTAGAGGTGCAAAGTGCCAGCTAGAAGGTCAGAAACAGCCATTAAACTCGTAGGGATCGAGGCAGGTGATCATTGCTCGACCGAACAGGCAGGCCAACAGGGATAGAACGGGGTTTTCCAGTGTGCCCGTCAAGAGACCGGAAACCAAACATTTTTTTTAAAGTGACAATGCAGTAGAAAAATTGCAAAATAAGCTATGGTGTGATTGCAGATGTCATGGTACTAACTAAAGGTGGAGCTATGTCAGCAGATCAAGAATTGATAAGTAGTTATCATTTTGAGGAGTCCCTGGGTCAGGAGGACAGTGAAGTAATACACATCTGGAGGTGCATTGGACTAAATCTAGTGGTACCGATTGTCGTTAATGGTCGGGAGAGTGAAACCATAGTCGATAGTGCAGCTCAGTTAACAGTGGTGAGCCCACGAGTATTGGGGAATCTTTCGAAGAGCAGGAAGGCAAAAAGGTGATCCTCAAGGGTATCGGGGAACAGGAAGAAAAAGTTCCAACTGTAAAAAGGGAAGGAATTTCCATAAAGTTAAGAAATTCGGTGCATTCTTGGACGGTGTATGTGGCAGAAATCTCTGATCCTGTTCTGCTAGGGCTCGGTTTTCTATGTGACAAGAAGTATGTCATAGACTTTGCAACTGGTGAGATAAACATGGATGGAAACCGATTCAGGCAACATTCCAGAGAGGACTAGATGGTGTAAGCTATCCATTTATACATTGGTAGTGGCTAAAAGAAGCGTTATTCCGGCCAGTTTGGTGGCAGCCGTTCCGGTGACTGTGTCTTGTGTTAGAGCCATGGTTAAGTCGAAGGGATTGTTGGCGATAGCTACAGTAACTTTGAGTAATGGGTATGTCAATGTGATTAACAGTATAGAAAACGCTGTTATTCTCAGGAAGAATAAGGTCTTCGGGGCAGCATCTGAGATGGATGCTGTAGTTGTACACAGGGGGGTTACTGAGGTGGCATCTGAGATAGGTGTCACAAGCTTGTCCAATAACACTTCAGGAGAAGCATCTGAGATGGATGTCGTGGACACCCCCCCCCCCCAAGGCGTTGTGTCACCTGTAGTGAGGCTATCTGTTGTCCAATTGCGGGCGGCAATGGAGATCTACCAATAGTGCCACCAGTTTGCAGTTTAATGAAGTCGTGCTCCAGAGTAGTATGTATAGAGGCTGGCACAGGGAGTATCAGTTCACCGGAAGTTAACAGTTCTGTAATTGACCTACAGGATAGACTGCCCAATGTTACGGAACTAATGCCGCAAAACCTAGTTACCTTGTCTAAAACACAAGAAAAGAGGAGCTGACAGTGTCTCAGTTGACGAGTCTTAGGAAGCTTCTGATAAGTGACAAAGATGTATTTGTATATCATGATCTGGATTTGGGGTGCATGAAGAGAATCAGCATAGCACTGAAGCGGGAAGTGCACCGCCTGTACTGAAACGCATGAGAAGAACTCCGTTAGGTTTTAAGGGCGAGGAGAAAAAAACATCTGGACAAGCTCTTGACTGCAGGTGTTATTAGGCCATCAGTTTCGAACTATAGGACCACCATGGATTTGTACCCTCAGCCATTGATAGAGGATTGTCTAAATACCTTAGCGGGGCCCAGTTCTTTAACACCCTCGATATAGCACCTACCAGGTGTAACGAGATGACTAATCGAGTAGGAAGACGGCTTTCATCACAAAGTTTGGGTTTTTACGAGCACACCAAAGTGGGTGTGGGACTTTGCAACGCACCATCAAACTTCCAGCGCACAATCAATCGGGTTTTGAATGGGTTGACATAGATGGAAGTCCTTGTCTGCATGGATGATGTAATAGTTCATGGTAAGAGCTTTGAGTCACGTGTGAAGTTAAAGTCTACTTAGAGATGCCTGTTTAGACAGAAATTGGAATTCTTGGGTCGGAAGATCACCAGAGAGGGGGTAAACATAAGTCCTGTGAAAGAAGAATTCTTACGGAAATGGCCGTAAGATGGAGCATTCGGTGCTGGGCTATAGTAGATCCAGGAGGAAAAAGAAAGGACTGCTGCTTTTGCCAGTCATGTGCTGTAAGCGACGCAAAAGAAGTATTGTACCATGAAGAAGGGGTTGTTAGCCGTCGTAAATTCTGTTGACATGTCAGATACTACCTGCTGGGCAGGCAGCTAACGATAAGAAATGAAGATAACAGCTTGGGATAGCTAACTCGGTAAAGGCACATTGAGTGACAGCTGTCGAGGTTAATAGAGGAGTTATGATTATCAGCTGGTGCATAGGCAGGGAAAAAGACTAGCAATGCCGATGGTCTGTCGAGAATACTAGACAGACTGGAAGAGTGTGATTGTTACAGAGCTATCGTCAATGTCCAAGATTTGTCATGTAGAGGTTATGCCTATTGTGAGAGAGCTCACAATCAATGGAACCGGTTCTCAGAATAGGTGGACGATGTAGTTCCATTGGTGGTTTGATCACGTTCTCTTAGAATTGAGCCGTATGGACCGTCATCGGCGCTTGGCAAAATCGAATCAGAACACTTTTTGGTCAAGAACGCAAAACTTCTATCTGTGGATGAGAGTCGCACACCCAACTTTTCAGATTAGATCAGTGTAGCAAACGGCACCAAGGACGACGTTTTAGGAGGAGATGAAGCTGCACATTTATTTTTGACGGGACTGTTTGAGCATCACACTTGAAGTTAGAGCCAGTAGGATAAGGTAGTGGAACAGATTCCTGAAGTGATAACCGACGAACCAGAAACGCTACAACAATATCCGGATCCCAATACTACGGTAGAGAGTAGGATACAAAGCAACTTGGCACAGATCTACTCCACAGAGAACCTTGGAAAAAGCACAGCAGGATGTACTGTCATGGAGTGGCTTCACAGGCGGAGTTATTTCTGTCAGGACCAGTGAAAAGATCCCTTACGGTTGAACTTAAAAGTGAAGGAGGGGGTGTTGCATTACATCTGGCATGATTTACTGGGAGAAAGATCAAAATTTGAAGGGCACTTTGGGAGAGATAGAACATATGCAAAATTAAAGCGTGTTTTCTTTTGGCCAAACATGAATGACGAGTGCAAACTGTTCGTAATGAATTGTAAAGTTTGCAATCAGGAAAAGAAAGTTCCTCGGAATACCAAGGCCAGACTTAGAAGGCACCACGCATTATTTCCAATGGAAATAGTGCACTTAGACGTACTGGGATCATTCACGAAAAGTCGGAATGGCAACAAATATGTGCTGATGATAATTGCATGACCAGTTCTCTAAGTGGTTGGAGTGTTGAGCAATTCCTGACCAGCAGACAGATTTAGTAGCCCAGAAATTTTTGGAACATTTCTTCGTGACATTTGGCTGTACATTAAAAGTCCTTACAGATCAAGGGAAGAACCTTTAATCTAACCTATTTGCAGCGTTCTATAGGTCAAGGGAATAGGGCGGACCAGGACAACGCCCTATCACCCCTCGTCCAATGGTGGTCAAGTGGAGATACAGAAAAGGACATTGCTGTAATTGATAAGGTGTTCTATTGAGGGCAACACTAATAGGTAGGGCGAGGGTATGCCTTTAACCGAAATGGCAATGTATGCAACTGTGAATCGGACCACTGGTTTCACTGTCAATATGGTCATGTAAGGGCCTGAGGTAATAAAGCAAGTCGACCTTGTTATGGGCAGCCTTCCAGCACCATTACAAGTGCAGGGTCCAGGGCAGTGGGTGCAGGATCTGATCAAGAGGCAGGCGGCAAAATACAGGATTGTCAAAGACAAATTAAAGCGTGGCCTGGTACCACAAGAATTCTTCTATAACTCGAGGTGTAACGAAAACCATTTCGCCCCTGGGGATGTGGTATATTTCCGAGAGAAGGCTAGTAAAAAAGGATTAAGCCCAAAATTGCAGCCAGTGTGGAAGGGTCCCTACTTAGTACCAAAATGAAAACCCCCTGTTTACCTGATCAGGACGAGTCAGAGTAATGAAGACAAATATTGGCACTTTAACAACCTGCACCGATATCCTTACACTTTATGGTTGCGTCAGGCGAGACACGAACTGTTGACCCCCTGATAGCGAGGTAGAAGATGTGGGCAGTAGGGCAGGTGGTCCGATATCGGTAACCCCTCACGAGCCTGTGCAAATACAAGGGCTAAATGGGGATAGTCACCAGGGGGAACAGGGGTGAGTCGATGTTTCAAATGTTGTACGAGCACACCAGAATGGGTATGGGACTCTGCAACGCACCATCGAACTTCCAGCGCACAATCAATCTGGTTTTGAATGGATTGACATGGATGGAAGTCCTTGTCTGCATGGATGATGTAATAGTTCATGGTAAGAGCTTTGAGACACGTCTGGTCAGTCCTGAAACAATTTTTGACAGACTCCGACCATACAATTTGAAGTTTAAGCCTACTAGGTGCTGCCTGTTTAGACAGAAAGTGGAATTCTTGGGTCGGAAGATCACTAGAGAGGGGGTTAACATAAGTCCTGTGAAAGAAGAATTCTTACGGAAATGGCCCCCACCAACCAACAAGAAGGAGTTGTAAAGCTTCTTTTGGGTACGCAAACTATCACCTTGCTCATGTACTAGGATATGCAGGTATATCGGAGCCAATATACCAGCTGACCAAGCACAAGACCAGTTCAATTGTTTGCCAGAACATCAGGCATCGTTTGAAACAGTCGTTGAGTTGTTCACCGTGCTTGGCTTTCCCTCAAAGGGAAGGCTAGTTTATTCTTCACCCCAGGGATAAGTCGATGTTTCAAATCCAGAGTCCGGAGTTCCTGCGAGGACCTTATCCCATAATCGAATAGAGTCTCCTGCAGGGGATAATCCTGCACAGCAACCGAGGAGATCTGTTAGGAACAGGCGGAGAACAATATATTTGCATGACTATGTAATACCTAGTTAAAGTTCTTCTGTACTAACGTAGTTAATGTATGGGAATAAGTGATTTTAGTGCCCCAAAGTTTATTTGCAGATATGGATGCGTATTAGCACAAGTTTATTCCTGTATATAGCTGAGAGAGTTGCGAGGGAGAACAGGATGTCAGAGAGACGGTGCCCTCTGTAAAGTCCCGCGTCCACAGTGGAGGGTCGTGTGGGAGTCCCAGAAGAAGCCAACATAATAAGCAAATAATCCTTCCTTCTTTCCAGCCGCCACAACCTTGTTTAAGTTTCATACTGATGTTTGCGACATGGATTCCCTTCTCCCCTTTTTGCGGATCTCGGGACCTTTTTATAAATGTTGTCATTAGTCCTCCGGGGTTTGACCCGTCGTTTACCTAAATTCTGGATCCGCTGCAGATAAATTGAAAAAAAAAATCGGTCCAGTCAGTGTGAGGACAGTCATTTCTCGGATTTGAAAACTGGTGATTATGACATTGATCTTCAATGTCTAAGTGGCCACAGTTACAGGTAGTTATGAACCTCATAAATTTATAAAGCACTGTTCATTTTAATTATATTAAGCTACAAATCAAGGCCAAATCAGTGGAAATTTATATATATATATATATATATATATATATATATATGAGTTTAAGCCCTATATGTTTTGGCCAAACTGTTTTATTCCACACCTTTAATCTTTCAGAAAATCCTTACTTGATAATAGGGGAAGAAACCTGTAGAATATGAGTTCAGGTAGTCAAGGTCACATGGTAAACTTATTTTTTGCATTAAATGCCAAACTTTAATCCTAAAAAGTCCAGTTCTCGTATTCACGTATTGTTACCCAACAACAAGGGAAGAACACTAGTCTTCTGAGGTCACATGGTCAAGGTCAGAGGATTATCATAATTAAGAAGCTTCTTGATTCATTTGAAGTCAACCGTAATATCATTCCAAGGCTTTCATCTTTCATATTTGGATCACCTACCAGTAAGGAACCTATTGACTTTTTAGGTCACATGGTCAAGGGGTTAACCAGGGCACATGACCAATAATACGTGAGAGCTCATAAAATATCCTTATTGTCAAATTCAACTTGCCTAATATCCGAGTGTGTGTAAGTGGGAGGCTTGAGAGTTTATAGTCAAATCCTCCCTGGGCCTAGCATGCATTATTTACTATTATGACACGTTTATGGTAGTTATGAGTGAAGAAAAATAACAAACTAGAGAACACTTTTTAAATGTTTGAGTAACGATGTTTCATGTTATATGAAATATAATCATTTGTTGGTGACACAGGTGCAACAGGTAAAACAGATGACTACCGGTTGACCACGTACACGCCAGGTATGATATATTATAAAAAGACAAAGTTTTATGTATATATGCACATAATGATTAATGTCAACATCATATTGCATTAAATGTTACTGTACAATAGAATGCTCAACACTAAAAGGTTGAATATAACAGTGACAATTTTGATAAATTTTAATAACTGAACATGTTTTTCTATTTTTCCTATGAAAATAATTATATAAAGGTTGGTTCAAATATATTACACGTAAACATCTTTTCAGAGACGAGACAAAGTTAGTAGGATTTGTGCACGAAGAACCATAGATAATTAAGAGTATCAGTAGTATTTACAATTTACGGGATTTACAAATGAAATATTGAAATGTAACAATATTTCAGTGAAAGAGCTGTCTGAGAAATCCATTTACATAAAAAGCTGCTTTATTATAAGTATTATTTTTATTATTATTATCATAATCTCCACTTATTCATAGGTAGAGATATTTGTTTTTGTCGTTATAATTATTATCTCCACCTATTTAATCCATACTTACCGAGGATATACCACACTATAGTCCGAATACTTTGACCCAGTTTCAGTGACCTTGGCCTATTTTTGAAGGCCACAGGAGTCAAAAGGTGCGATTTTTTCGGATTTTCAATGTCCCTTTTTTGTACTTCAAACGGTTAAAATCCTTCAATAATATCTGGTTCCCAGTATTCCCGGGGGTGTCATTTAAATTCATTCATGCGGAACCACAAGTGACTCCCAATTTTTAGTTAGGCTACATTTTCGGATGATGCATATGACTTGAAAAATTGAAATCTTTACAGATTTGCGTACCCTTCAAAACGTAGGAGTGCAATGGCAAGTTTGGTAACGACACGTCAGCATTTTCAGCTCATCTGTGTAAACACAAGAAAGAACGGCAAAATTTCATTTGTTTTACAAAACTTAAGTTGTTCCTGAACTCTTAGAGGTTAATAAAAGATCGGTTGGAGATTTGGTATTATCGGTAAGAAGGGAGGAGGGACGGGGGGGGGGGGTGGAGATCTGTGACTGTCCCGTGACAGTTACAGAAGTCAAGTCATTATTATTATTATTAATATTATTATTATACAATATTTACAGCTAATTTGAAAGTTATAATAACATGCCATTTAGATATACATATTGTAATTACAATGCTAAGTTTGTCCTGATAGATTCAATCACGTGATGCGAAAAGGAAAACATGAAAGCAACATGGGGTCCAACCACGCTTGTTACAAGTTCTTCAGAGCGATAGTTGACTGGGACAGAACTGCTGAAATTTGTAGGGAACATGGTAGCAGTTTGGTCAGCATTGAAACATACAGGAGGAACAAACGCACATTGAAGGCATGCTGCGGAAGGAGAAGATTCGTGGTATGTGTACCTCCGCCAGTTGGCATGAGATATTATACTTCACCCATTTTTTCTCTGTCAGTAGATTTAATCAAATATACTGAACAGGGTTTCAGTATCCAAGGAACAATACATTAAATTTTGGAGCAAATAAAACTCAGCATTTGTAATAATTCAAATAAAAAAAAAACAAAATAAAAAATATTTTCTTTCTCGTTCAATAACTGACCAGAAAACTCAGGGTCAGTCGTGTGATAGGTTTGAAAGGAAAGGTCTGTGACTTTTTTAATGGAGGCTGAAAGTATGTACAACATTTACCTTGTTTATACAACATGCCCCGCCGTTTTTATATATAAGCAATATATTGCCTTATGAAATCTCCCAAGCCAGGCCAGATGAGGTAATGTGTTTATTTCATACCCTCAAACATTATCTTAAAACACCTTCGTGCATACAGTTTTTAAAGACGGAATTCGAACAGAATAGTGTCAGAATAAAAAAGAAAATAGTGCATTAAAGATATCAGGAGTATTGTTTTGACATTTCAGTTTTCGCTCCTAATGAAAGGACTTCCTGGACGTAGTTATAAAAATGAATCGAATGCTTTAACTTCCAGCTTCTACCTGGACCTCGGGATATGACAGGTATCTGGATGCGATTCATTTTAATAGCTGGGAACCCGGTCAACCTGACAGATACTTCGGCGATGACCAGTGTTACTCCTCTGGTCAGCTCGGGGGTGCCAGTGGGATGACGGGCGCTGCGGCTGGAAGCTTCATCTGCTCTGTGAGAGAGACGCTGTCTTCGGTCAGGACGGCAGCCAGTGATCGTTGTTTTTTTTTTTATGTAGCCGACCCAAAACACTCAAGAACTCTTTGACGACTCTCTCAAGCTGTGGTCAAGAACTTATTAATATATTCTTGATATAATTAACCCGGCGTGAAGCATAAGTTATTCTTTTCACTGGATTCTGTGTGTGTGTGTGTTTCCGAAAGGTATCTGAAAATAGGTAAAACGGATGTTATTGGAAATTATCTATAGGTTAGTTTTGTGGAAATCGCTAAAAAAACTCAATTTTGGTGTAAATTGAAAATATATCATGAATCGAGATAGTTTTGGGCTTTTATCGCACATTATTCATTATATGTATGTGGATATTTGATACTATGTGGTATTTACTATATTATAATGTGAATATTAAAAGGAATATGCTTATCTCAATGAAGTGGTTTTCAATGACTGGTATATATGTTGAATAGATGAAGTAGTTAATACTTACAGAACATTATAGCATTCATAATTGGAATAAGGTTCGTATAATCATAATATGCTTATTTATATTACCAGTATAGATTTATTTATTGTGCAAAGGATGCGCATACCACCTGTGTGACAGGTGTATGAGCACGTTCATATAAAAGCTCTTCATAAACATGATACTTGCGCCAATTTTAGCAAACACGATAAAAATTTTTATTTTACAGAAAAGGTAATGATCTTATACTGAATATTGGATTAACCATAAGATCATGTAAAAATGCTTTATTCGGTCAGCGAAAGCTTAGTTAGTAAAGAAACATCTTCTTCATGAATGAAATGACAATTATTTTTAAGACAGCAGCAGCATCAAGACCTTTCCTTTATTTTAAAGCATATTCCAACAGAGTGTACGATGATCAGTTTTTAAAGATTGACAACCGCGTCAATATTCAAATTTGATGTTTTTTTTAAACAAAATGTAACAATCTTAGTATTGGAAAGTGAGATGTCCCTGAAAGAATGCCAAGCATTATGTAGTCGACAAAAGACACCCGAATGCCTCAGCATTGAAATTCATTGCGACGCATGTGTATGGTGTGGTCGACAGACCACGACAGAGACCAGAAGTGTCATGTTGGGGGGAAAAGCATCGGTAACGTATGTGTTTTGTTTTGGGGAGCATGTTACTGATCAGAACACTGAACACTTTTTTAAAGGTTTAGAAATCCAATACTTTGGAAATAGATCGGAAAACTTTTTTTAGTTAATCTGACTATAAGTCAACTGAATTGTAGATTCTGCGCTTTGCTTGTGTGCCGTCATGGTGTCCAGTGGTCCGTTTGGAGGGCACAAACTGTAAGCGGAAGTGCTAGGATCATAACCCTGTTCACTGTGACCTACATTCTACGAGATAAAGGATGTGTTTGATCACCCTGGAAATAATGTGAAAAACATGCAATCCAAACAAATCTCAAGCTTGACCAGTCGTTTTTCAAATCAAAATACAAGAAGATCTTGGATATTACCTTTTCTTTTACGATACGAAAAACAAGTTCCAATACCTATGATCTTTTTTAAGTTCTGCGTCTTTAAATAACTCCATCACTGCTTCATGTTAGTCAATGACTAAATGACAAATCAGCAGATTTCTTAAGACTGGATACGTGCATTGATATTAATCATAGGATGAATATCTTCAGTATAAGAGTTTCGTTTATTTAGAATAATTCGATATTTAGTGAAATCTGATAGATTTCTCAAGAAAGGGTAATGGGTTGTTTTGATAATCAGTATGCTGTACGTTCAAGGACAGACATTTCTCAGATTTGAAAACTAGTGATTATAACATTGATTTTCAATGTCAATGTGGCCACAGTGTAGGATAGATATTAACCTTTATACCCTTTTAATCACTGCTTATTTTCAAGTTTTCAGAGTTCAAGTGTTAAAGGAAACATGGTCCACTTCTTTTATGCATTTAATGCCAAACTATAATCCTAAAACATCCATCTTTCACATATTGGTACCTAACAATAAGGGAAGAACACTATTTCTTTTGAGGTCACAAGGTTAAGGTAACATGATTTTCTTCTTTAACAAATTTCTTGTTTAATATGAAGTCAACGTTTATATCATTCCAAGTCTCCATCTTTCACATTTGTTTCATCCACCACAGAGGAAGAGAGTCTATTGACTGTTGGTCACATCGTCAAGGGTTTGTCAGGCAAATACCCTAATTTTGTGAAAGCTCATAATATATTCTAATTGGCAAAATCAACTTTGCGAACATCTTATTGTTTGTGAGTGGAAGGACCTGAGAGTTAATGATCCTTTTCCCCTCCCTGGGCCCAGAATGGATTAGCTCATTTAACGTTAATGGTAGTTCTTAGTGAAGAAAAATCATAGATGAAACAAACACTTTTTGAATGTTTTAGTGACAATGTTTAATGTTATATCAAATATTATCAATTGTTGTTGACATGTACAGGTACAACAAATAACAAACGGGTGACCACATGGAGGCTAGGTTCGATATTAAAAATTAACAGGAAGCTTTATATATTCATATACATATATATATATATATATATATATATATATATATATATATAATCAATTAACAGTAATCAATAATTAATATAATACATTTAGGTTCAATAAATCACCGTGAAAGTGATCTATCGTGCTGTGAATCATTAATAATATTATACTTTGTACCCGAGATTGTATCTTGGGAGTGAGCCGGCTAGTATGCTATACTCACGACACAGTACTGTGGTACATTATGAAATCAAGCTAACTATACACATAGTATAATATTATATATATATATATATATATATATATATATATATATATATAAACATTAAAGTCAAAAACAAGTTGCGTAAAATGTTACTTTACAGTAGAATGCTCAACACTAAAATGTTGAATTTAACGGTGACAATTTTCATATATTTCATAACTGAACAGGTTTATCTATTTTCACTAAGAAACAATTTCTTGTTGAATTACTGGATAAACAACTAAGTGTCAATCGTGTGACAGTCAGATTGAAAGGTCTGTGAAATTTTATAAATGTCATTCTGCATGTATTTACTACATTAACATTATTTATACGACATGCATCGTCTTGATATTGTAAAAACAATATCCTGCCTTATGAAATCTCTCAGGTTTTATTTATATATTTATATATACATATATATTCGTGAAGTGAATAAAAAGTAGAGTAGTGCGCTTATCATAGTGTAATGTTTTTCAATGATAGCTCTATGTATAGATAAATATGTTGGATGTATTTTGCCATTTTTTCCCTTATACATTTTCCAGGTAAATCACTTACTGTCATTATGTGATAAGCCTCCTGTAATAAATAAATTAATTTATATATATATATATATATATATATATATTTATATATATAATCCATATATATGACACAATAACTTTCATCGGTAATAAAAGATTCGTAAGCAGTACTGTTTTTTATATTACCAATATATATAATGATTTAATGTGAAACGAGTGCATTTATTATTATTTTGCACGTCCGGTCTTAAGGCCAAGGTTTCGTGTTATTGAACTGTAGGTAAATGTGTTCAGAGAAGTTCCTTTACCGATTCGTGTGACAGGTAAATTTCCCGTTATCTACAAGCTTTCAGTAAACACGGTACATGTGCCAGTCTTGCCAGACATGATGGGAAATAGCTTTTCCAGAAAAGGTAATGACGTAGTACCGAACATTTGGTTGTGAATAATATCATGTAAAATGCTTTATTCGGTCGGCGAAAGTTTGGTCAGTAAAGAAACTTCTGAATGAAAATAAAATGATTTCAACACAGCTTCAGGATCAAGACCTTTTCATTCCTTTTAAAGCATATCCAGCAGAGTGTACTAATATAATTTTTAAAGACTGACAAATCTATAAAATCACTTTACTACCACTATTTCCTGCATAACTTTGATCATATGTAAAGGGATAGTGAACTTAATTAGCAATTTGGACGTACTAAACATGGTGTATTTATAGAACGAGATGCACCGTTAATAAAATGCATGAAGGATGAGTGAATATTAAAAAGCGGGTTAGATCTCCTGTAAAATAGAATAGTTGTAGTACTTAAACAAAGATCTTACAAAGATCAGTGGCATTCCTTCAGTTTATTTTACTTCCAATAGCGTTTTTTACATGAAATCTCGTACTTGTTGGAACACATAGCTGAAACCTTGAGGATGGACTCGGCGATGAATTCCTCAGGTTAACATATAATGTCAGAAAGAGCTCTAGGTGCTGACAAAGAGACGAAGACAGACGGTGACTGCCGGGGTTTACCTGTGCCAGCTTTATACATTAATTATTGATTCTGTGTTGATAGTTGTTTTACATTGTTTAGGTTATAAATTGGTGTGATAGTCATATCGTTTTAACAGAGGCGCAAAAAGGGACTTGGAGATTTTTGATGGGATACAGGGCAGACACTTATTTAAGAAAAGTGTTGGAACGTTTCCGAGTATGGGCTCAGCTCTTCGCTTCGAAATGGATCCATTGTGATGTTCAGATAGCCATAGGTGGAGGTAACCTTTTAAGTATTGTGTAACTCTTCAGGTAAAGTTCAATGAATTTTAGCAAACTATAAAAGTAGAAATAGAAGGTAGATTTGAAAATATGAAGGCAGAATTTAATCAAACAAAAAAAAAGAGCTAAGAAAAGACATAGCTGAGCTTGAAGTGAAATGTAATGAAAGCCTTTATTTTACTGAGAATGATTTAAAACAGGAAGTGAATAAACTTTCAAGTAAACTTTCTTCTAAATTTGACGATATTATAGAGACAACATGCACTTAAGAGAGGGAGATAGATGAGAGAAATGAAAGTAGATTACTTAAAACAGTATGGGCGGCGCAGCTCAATACGCATATTTGTAGTTGCAGAAATAGAGGGAGAAAATTGCCAGGTAGAAGCCATGAATTTGTTTGAAAGGATAGGGGTGTCGGTCGAAACTTGGATGTTTGACAAAACACATAGGACGACCTATGTCGACCGAGAGCACTGTTGGTAACATTTGTGAATCACCATGTAAGAGCAAGGTCATTGCAGCAAGGAAACAGTTAAAGGGAACAGGCATATCAATCGTAGAGGACTTAAATCAGAAAAGTCTTCTTTTGTTGTCAAAAGCAAAAAAAATCATCCAAATGTAGAAGCTGCTAGGACAGCTGATGGCGTTATTGTAGTAAAATTGAAGAATGGTCAGAAAAAGTCTTTTACAAGGCTGAGAGACCTTAATAAGTACTGAACGTCAGCTGCTTGATGATTATATTTTGGGTATGGTAAAATGTTTTTTTTTTGTTCCTTTATGATGGCTCAATATGAATAAGGTCAGTTTGACCATAAATTTGTTAAATAGTAGAATATGAGATTTTATGATTCACACATGAGATTTTATGTGAATTATATTACATTTTGATATAATATATATCATAACGTAAATATTACATAAACACACATAAAGAATACAGCTAGATGTTTGATAGTAAACTGGATGGAGTTTTGGTAATATGTTTTTTTTCAGAAGTAATTATAGTGGAAAATACATATGCTCTGTTCCTATTATATATGTATAGTTGTTTCATTAGAGGTTTACTTGTGTACAAATATATAATCCTCAAGAAGTCTGTAAAATTACAGATAATGCATTTATTTTTCTTTGGGAAACTATAGGAAGGGCAGGTGCAGTAAAGCCACTTGAATGAAGTCTATCTTTACGGTAATCTGTGGAGTGGACAAAGGCCATGGTGGCCCACCTGTTTCCTGTTCTGAATAGCCCATTGTAGGTGCCCAGGAGGGAAACCTTAAATACCTTTTTTTATTTACACTTTGCACTGTTGTATTTTGTATTGACTT
The DNA here is from genome assembly GCA_026874595.1 of Sipunculus nudus. Taxonomy (NCBI): domain Eukaryota; kingdom Metazoa; phylum Annelida; class Sipuncula; order Golfingiida; family Sipunculidae; genus Sipunculus; species Sipunculus nudus. Next base: position 87,856,792 of record CM049307.1, read on the forward strand.
TGTATTTGAACTCAAGATTGAAATGGGAGCTTAGAGATAACCTTTAAATTGGTGCGAGCATTAGAATGGATTCTGTGTTGTACATGTTTTGGTTGTTTTCAGTCCTTTTTAAGAAAAATCTGACATAAAAGGGTATTTTAGCCTGCTAACTTTAAATATAAGGGGACTTAATGATTATAAGAAGAGAACAAGTGTTTATTGATGGTTATATATGGCAAATCAAAAATATTTTTTTACAGCACAGCCACGGTAGAAAACTTAAAAAAAAATGAATGGGGAGGTACTGCTTGCTTGTGCCATGGAACTAATCAAAGCAAAGGTGTAGCTATCCTGATAAAAAAATTCACTGGATTTTTTAATGTTTGCATATAGTTCAGTAAGAGGAAAGACTATTAATGCTTAACGTGGAAATTAATGGAATTAGATATGTATTGATTAATCTACATGCACCAAATGATGTTAAGTCACAAAATTAATTTTACATTAATGTTTTGCAGTTAATTGGTGAGACAGATATAGTGGCCAATGAAAATATATTGATTGGTGGAGATATGGATTGCATATTTAATGATAAATTAGACCGAATAGGAGGAATTGGAGGAGTGAGAAAAAAGGTAGATGTCATTGATCAGATTAAAAAAAAAGATTATGAGCTGTCTGATGAATATCAGTTGAAATACCTTAATGAAAGACAGTACACATGGAGTAGGATAAAGTCTAGAATATGTAGACGATTAGATTATTGGTTCATAGCTAGATAAATGTATGATGCCATCATTGATGTTAATATTTTGTATACCAGACACAGTGATCACAATCCAGTTATTCTGTCGGTTGGGCATGAAGTAGAATCAAAAAAGGAAAGGGTCTTTGGAAGTTAAATACACCCTTTTTCAGAGGAAGCTGAATACATCAAAACTATAATCGATAGTAAAACAAATTGGCTTAAAGAAAAAGAATCAGTTAAAGACCCAAGGATATTATGGGAATTCCTGAAATATAAAATAAGACAATGTTCAATCAGATACGGAAAACAAAAAGTGAAAATAAAAAAGGACAAGGAGAAGGATTTACAAGAAAACATTCAGTTATTACAAAATGAAATTGCTACAGCTAGAGATGTGATAGAGATTGAATCTTTGAAAAGGAAATAGATGAGAAAAAACAAGAATAAAAAATAATTGCAAATAAAAAAGTAGCAGGAATAAATATTAAGATCCAAAATAAGGTGGTATGAATTAGGGGAGAAAAATAATAAATATTTTTTTAAATCTAGAAAAAAGGAACTCCACTTAAAAGACCATAAAGAAATTAATTTTGGAAGATTGAGAGATTATTGTAAATGAAAATGATAGTTTATATCATACTTCCAATTATTATGAAAAATTATATTCATCCACATTGAAGAATGCAATTAAGCACTGTTGTTAATGAAAACAAATAAAAGCCCAGGAAATGATAGTATTAATGCTGAATTCTACAAAAAAAATTGGCATATCTTTGGGAAAAACTTGGTGGATTGTTTTAATTATTCAAATGAAATTGGTGAACTATCCGCCCCGCAGAGACAAGCTATTATTACTATGATTAATAAAAATAAAGACCGCACAAGGATACAAAATTGGAGACTAATCTCACTACTAAATGTGGATTACAAAATTGGAGAAAAATCATTGTCTCTCAGATTGCAAAAGGTTATTCAAAAATTGATTCATTTAAATCAAACAGGTTATGTAAAAGGAAGGGATATATTTACTCATATTAGGCTACTAAATGAAGTAATTTTGCATACAGAAGAACATAGAATATGAAGGCCTAATTCTTGCATTAGACTATGAGAAAGCTTATGATAGCTTGGAATGGCCTTTTTTAATTTATGTATTTAAATTTTTCAATTTTGGAGCATCCTTCATTACCTGGATAAAAACCCTATATATCAATATAAGCAGCTGTGTCATTAATAATGGAACAACTTCCCAATATTTTTCTGTAAAGAAAGGAGTGCGCCAAGGCAATCCTTTATCCCCATATTTGTTTAGAATAGAATCAAAATTAAAATTGATTATTAATTAAACAAAAGCAATGTGGATAGGTTCAAAAAGAAAGGAACTCACAAAACCCTTACAAATAAAATGTCTAGAAGATAGTATTAAAATATTAGGTATATCTTTTCAATGTAATGTAGAAAAAGCTGTCCATCTGAATTTTGATGAAAAAATAAGGAAGATGAAAATAGATGTCAAGATCTGGAAAACTAGAAATTTGACCTTAATTGGTAAAATACAAATAATTAAGTCATATCTTATATCCAAATTCCAGTATATTTTTAAATGCATCACAGTACCTCGAAAATATCTGTTGGAAATAAACAGAACACTATTTGAGTTTCTATGGAACTCAAAAAAGGAAAAACTAAAAAAAGAACTTTAATGATACAACCAATAAAATATGGAGGACTGAATGTACCTCATACAGAATGTGTGATACAAACATATTAAATTTCATGGCTGAAAAAATATGAAAAAAATAGAGACGATGATTATTTGGGATAAGATATTTAAAAAAAATGGAATGGATCTGAGCCTTTTGTTTAAATGTGAATGTAGTAATGAATTTATTTCAATTCTTAATGTAAATATACTCTATATAGATCTCTTAAAGGTCTGGGATAAAGTTAGATACAAGAGAAGCTTCATGCATCAAGTTATTTGGTTTAATGAGAATATAGGCTCATGCAGCAAAGTTTATTTCAGTAAGAGTTTGTACGAGGCAGGACTGATTTATGTTAAAGATGCATTTGATAATTATGGAAATGTTGTGCCCTTCACCACGTGGCAAAATAGGGGTGTTAAATTGTAAGAGTATATACAATGGAGGGCAATTGTTAAAAAAGTAAAACATTTATGTATGTATCTAGAAACAGAGAGGATTAACTCAACGGAAGAAATTCCTAGTTTTACTTTAGTTACTTTAGGTGAACTTGATAATGGTAAAGTATTAGATCTGAAATCCTGTAATTCAAAAAAGATTTATGAAATATTGGTCAGCTCAGTAGATTCTACATGTAAACACATTGTCCCAAGAAATTTTAGATTTTGTAATACATGTATTTTAGGTAATATTGACTTGGAGAAAATCTTTCAGCTAGCTTTCAAAGTTTGTATAGATACTTAAACCAGATGTTTTCAGTTTAAAATATTGCACAATATTTCAGCTAATAATTATTGGTTAAACAAACGGGGAATAATAAATAATAATCTCTGCACAGTTTGTCGACTGGAAACTGAGACTGTTGAGCATCTTTATTGGTCTTGTTTATGTGTTCAACACATTTGGCAGAAATCAATACCTATCAATTAAGAATCTGAGCAAAATCATATTCTGGACAAAAATGATGTACTCTTGGGGAATTCTAATTTTGATGTTAGTGTCAATTTATTCATTATCTTAACTAAGTGTTACATTTATCAGAGCAGGCAACAGAATCAAAATCTATCATGACAGATTAAAAAATACCTGAATAATATTCGAAATATTGAATTCAATATATTTGTGCGAAAAGGAAGCACAGATCTTTTCTATGACAGGTGGCACTCTATTAAGGTATAACATTTTGTTAAACTAATTAGAGAAGTATAACATATTATTTACACAAACAGTCATGTAAGTGTATAAAGCTCTTTTTTATTTCTATGTATATTTGTAGTATACATCAGTATATTCATTTATACCCTTATATCTTGTGGATTTGTATTGTCTTGCTTAGTATGTAACGATGTATTTTGTACAAAAAGGTGTAAAGGACAATATATAGGAATATTTTCCTAGTCTATGTATTGTTTTTGGAAATCAAAGTTCATTTAAAAAAAAAAGTATTGTGTTGTTTTGTAACATTAATGGAACTGTAAGCAAAAAGATGCATATGCAGTTTGTTGAAGACTCTGGTAATGGTGGCAGGGACGTCAGATAACATTTCTCCCTTGTAACGGTTAATTTACTTAATCCACAGCAGCAAAAGGCATAACTGTTAAAAAATATACTGTAAATGAAGTGAAAATTAAAAAGATAACACAGATTACCACCGATACCGCACATCTTGCACCAAGTCTATAATTAAAGGTTCATCAATGAAGTTGACACGAACTTGATTTGAGTTACAGTGGGAGGGCGTGACGTAAGCAGGTGTTACGTGCCTGTCCGGTCACATTTCAATAAAATGACCATTTCTTGAATAAACAGCACGAGAGTAATGTTTACGCAAGACCTTGCCCCCGGGGCACCTCCTTAGGAAAGCACTAATATGTCGGTTGGGGGACTCGAGACAAAAAAAATTCGATTCTTTCTTTCTTATAAAATATTTTACTCTTTATTAAAGACAATATGTATAAAAATATTTTTTTTAAATTAAAGAATTGATTAAAAATAGAAATAGAAAGAAATGACTTCCACCAGTTTTGTCATATTCAGTATAAAATTTCATTTATATTTCAAACATAAAATAGGATATCATCATATATATAATTAATCAAGAAAGTTTTGGGATATATTTGCCGTCTGAAGTTAAAATACTATGTCTCAGCCACGCGCCACGCAACTACAAGGGAACTACTTGAGGGCCCCGGTTAGAAATAATTACAATGGAAGTATAAATTTACAATAGAAATTAGTACTCCATTCTAGCTTTATTTAAGCTTTACATTATCTATTCTGTAAGTCGAATCTAATGTATACTCATATCTATAAATTTTAATAATTAACAACTACAGTTAGTGTGAATAGCGCGTTTATAAGCTACTTGGAATAGAAAAAACACGTATCTGCAATAGTCAAGGTTCAATGTTGTGCTGTTCGTACAAATCGGTCAACTAAAACTAAAACGAGGCTGCCTCGGGTACCCGCTGACGCAAGCAGGCATTAGGGAAAACCCCATTCACCACCCCAGATTTAACAATTGAAGAGGTTAGCAATTATGATACAAAGACACAATCCACAGCGATTGCCAAGTCTGAACCAACCAGGTCTGTTGTCTCAACAGTTGGGCAGGTGGGTACGCATGTTTCTAAGGAAATTTACAAAGAAGGCACTTACACGGATGATTAGTTGCGGTTAACCTCAAAATAAAACTTTATACTAGATAGATTAACTCTGGCTTATCATTAGATGCTTTTGATTAGTCGAGAGATTAGTTTGTTTGGATGAGAACACATTGTCAGATATAAAGTAACTGATAATTTAATCAATCAAAGACGTAGACGAAGTAAATTGACCACAATGTGTGTGCACTTGTGAAAAAAAATGAAATATGATATGTACTTACGAATCTGACCTTAAAAATTATGGGAATTGTTTCAAGCATTCCAGTACAAGCTTTGATTCTTTATGTAAATTTGAGTGATTGTGAACTACAATTTGAACCTACTGTAGAAAGGAGGTTTTGACCATTATTTCATTTGAGAAATGTTCAAATGGATGGAATTTATGAAGATAGTTGACGTCAGAAAAAGTCAATATATAGGTAGTTTACATTTATACTAGGTAAAGGTTCCACGAAGACCCTTTTTCTATACACAGAAATGCATGCGTTAACGACGCAGCCATGTTTATTCAGATTACTTTGCAATTGACAAGGCACCTGCCACAGGACGGGGGTGTAAACATGATGAGTAAACGCAAAAAAACATGATCCAAACAAAATATTTTTCCTATATAAACGCCGAAGGTTTTCCAGGTACAGCGCTGCATTGATTGTTCCAACACAATATTGACACTGGAATAATGAGACCGGTGAATTTTGACCTTGACTCCTCTTGACAACATATGCGGCAGGGACTGAAATTTACTACAGTCATGAGTCTATGTATGTAATATTTCCCTTAAACACGTAAAATCGTTTAATACTGATTATTAAATGCTAAAAAATAAAATGAATACTAACTTCATTAAACATTAAAGAATGCCATCTTCGTGAAGATAATATGTCGATGTATCACACATTCACAGTGTCATTTATACTGATAACATAATACATTTTGTCATGGACAGTTCTCATGGACATTTATACAATATACTCAAGTTATTACTTATATAAACCACTGACTCCGAGTGCTACAAGGAAGATTTAAAAAAAGAATATTGCCTCATGTAGCTTAAACTGACAGAACAGCACTTCTTCTGTAAATAATGCACATGTATAAAGTAAAACAGTTATTTGCACACACAAAAATATATATACATTATATATATATTATATTTATACATATATAATTATATAATTATTTTCGTGGTATTTATATAAGCACTTGTCCACATATTTTACCACATTACAAACGATTTTTGTCTGACCTAAATATTATCTAAATTATACATGCATTTAAATTTCCTTTTGCACATTATTATTTATAAATAATATTTATGATTATTTATATATATATATATATATATATATATATATAAGAATTTATATCTATACATATAAGCACTTGTACAACCACATATTTTAACACATTACAAAAGATTTGGGACTTACATGATTAATACTTATATAGTACATGCTTTTAAATTTCTTCTGGAACAGGGTTTAATTAGGGTGTTCCTATTGATTCTTATAAATATATCAATAAACACCAATATTTAATGATAATATAAATTTTAGTTTCAAATCTCAGTTTTATTTAATAATTTTATCAGTATGTTTAATTTTATTTAAGATGATTTATGATTAACTATGCTGTGTTGTTTACACTTCATCTGTATTTTTACTTGCACCTCAAAGGTTTTTGTTTGATTACTGGTATTGGCACTAGTTTAATTATTATTTGATGATATCAATTATTTAGATAATTTGACAAAACAAACTTTCAATAATTACAAAAACTCTACTTAAGCAATATATATTTAACGAGAATTCTTTAAATGTTTATCAATAAAAAAAAATTAGGTATAACTGCCCCCCCCCCCCCCCCACCATAACAGCATGTGTCTCTTAAAGCAGTTTGGAAACAACACGTTTTACGTTGTTGGTTTAAATTCTTTTTGAAACTGCACCAAAGGTGATAAACAAACATTTTCATAACTGTTACATTTTTTTCAAAATTGTCTGCTAGATTTGAAAAAGTTGTCAATTTAACAAACCGCTGAGATGTAATAGCTGATGCGAGGTGTCGGCTGATTCGTTCTCTGACACTGGCCGCATTGAGCAGAAACTTGCGCAAATTCTTAGACCTTCTCAATTTAATATTCGAAACATCTCTGTAGCCTCCGTATGTACATGTTAAACCTGACGATACATGCTTGGGGATCCGCGTGTATAAACAGCACACTTTCTTTGTTTAATATCCTACCTAGCAACAGTATCCAAGGTGGGCGGAGCTACCTTGTTTTTGCCGTCACGTTAGTTTACTATTGAAGGCGTCAGCCATTATGATACGAGCAGCATAAAAACCAAAGTGACTGCCAGGTCTGAGCCTACCAGGCGTGTTGTCTCAGATGGCTCTCAGATCTGAACAGAGGGGTAGATCTGACTACAAAGGGAGGTAGGCAATATCGAAGAAAATTTATCAAGAATGTGCTGACACGAGTGATAAGTCGAGGCTAACATATGAAGAAAACGTCACTCTAGATAGATAAACTCTAGTTAATCATTAGCTGCTTTTGTTCGGTCGACATATCAGTTTATTGGCTACGAGTACCTAGGCAACCACAAAGGAACTGATTACGTAATCATTTAAGGTTACTTGTTTATCTAGATGAAGCAAATTGACTAAAGAGTGAGTAATCACGTGTGAAAATAAATGAATATATATATATATATATATATATATATATATATATATATATACAACTCTGATCCTAATACTGTTGTGTATTGTTTCTAACATGTGAAATAAAGCTTTCGCATTTTTCTGCCAACCCTGATTCTTATGTAAATTCGAGTGGTTGTAATATACAGATAACCGTGATGTATGCCGTTTTATCAATTTCTCTGTTAACAAGGTTATACACGTAATCTATTGTTTACACATGTATATACTTTCATCATGGGTTGATTTAACGTAATAACTTGTCGCAGCTAAGATGTGTATACTTAAGTCAGAAACGTATACAGAAGAGGTACATTTTTATTTCATTTTTTTCCATTATTCATATCTAATTATAATATTGGTCTGAAATTTGGCATATCCTTCCATCTCGGAGAGTTTTCTTACAGACCAGACAGGTGGCGCCACGTACCTTCCCGTTTTCGTAGAATACATTGATGTCCATTCTTCAGGAGTTGTTTGTGTATTGGCCTGAAATGGTGCATATCCATATATCTTGGATACCTCCAACTGACTGGGGACGTCCATCCATACGTGTGCTTTGGGTTGAAACCGCTCATGTCTCAGTGGTGGATGAATGGATAATCCTGAAATTTTGTTTCTGTATCCGTTTTGGACAGCTTTGTTGTCGACCAGACAGGTGGCGCCATCAGCTGTTCTGTTTTTATAGAATATATTGATGCACTTTTTTTCAGTAGTGGATTGATGTCTCGGCCTGAAATTTTGCATATTGTATTCACCTAGTAGATCTGTTTTTGGTAAAAATTGCACATATATATGAGTTCATTTGGCATCACTGATGCCACAAATTTGGAGTCATGTCATATCAGGAACATTCAATGCCTTACTTTACCCATGCTGCTGTAATTTGGCGGATACACGTACTTAGTTAAGCATGCATTATAAAAGTAGGCGGGTATCTCCACTAAATGTATGTACCAGTTCAACGAATTTCATATTTTTGCATATTAATATATGCATATTGATATAACACATCCATTCGAAGAGATGGCAAGATGCATTATGTTGATCTGTTGTTACAATATAACTACAGCTCTAGAGATTATTCCAGACTACCACAGTGTTAATATCATGAGTAAGACTCATATTCAGGTGATCTCTCTGGGAAACACTCCCAGTTCATCTAGTCAATGATAGGTTGCACTGCCTGAACCAACTTACCCTTTCACATCAGATTCAGATGTTTAGGCAACTCCATCTCACCACATCTTTAATGGATAATTTAATAATTAAGTGTTGATCATTTAAGCTGCGGTAATATGAAATGCTCATGTTCATTAACATTGATAAGATTAGGACATTTATATTTAATCTCGTTCAGATGAATTAGAAAGCTAATTAAGACTTGACTATACCTCTGTATATATATTTACAGTTACTATACAGTAAAAGGAAAAAGAAACATTGCTGCTTCAAACAAAACCTGGATGACGGAAGCTACTGGGTATGCATTTCAAAACCGTCAAAGTCAAACACCGAAGCATTAGTGCGACATCTGTGAAGGATGTATGAACTTGTTTATCAACAACATGTTTGTATACACAGTGTTGACTAACAGGAAAAACATGTAACCTAAAGTGTAATGTTACTTATATGCAGAGGTAGAAATGCACTTCTTGAAAATTCCATTTGCAAAGCTCTGGCTTATCTGACCTGCTGCCAGATGTCTAATTTGTTTTGATAATTTTGGCAGACCCTCACATATTATAAACACGTTTATATAAACAAAACAAGCAGCCAGTGTGGGGATATCTATGTTTTCTTGCCTATTTTTATAAAAACTCCAAGGGAATACCTTTAGTTTATATAGGTCTGATAGGTGATTGGGCCCCTTTAATTCCAATTACATCAGTTCTGGCACAGAGCCAAGAAGCAGACCAACGAGAACAGGTGTCGCATGTTTAAAATTTTGAGCTTGTTGCACAATGCAATACCATGCTCTCATTGGTCTGATTACAAATCTTTGCTCTGTACCAGCCCACCCTGGTGGTAGTTCCAAGAGAATCTTGTTAATGAAAGCAGTGGTTAAAACAAAGGAAATATGGGAAGACTGCCTAATATAACCGCTGCTTGAAGGGTGTACCAGTGCCAGTACCATGGAATACTACCTGTGTAATGGATCACTCCAGTTTATCTCAATCTGATGGATGTAAGGGTCATATGGGTATAATTCCTACCTGAATAAGTTTAATTATATCATACCTTAGATGTCCACAATACCAAACATCAAACAAAGCATCCTCCCAAACAAACTCCTTGGGCAAGCAAATCCTCCAAGTGTGTCGAGTGGGTCATAAGTGAACCACCACCCAAACGGTGCTGCACAAAAGCTTGCATCTAGTGGACGAAGGGGTCCGAGAGTCTGTCAACATCCGATGATGGATGGACTACTGTATTGGAATCTCCTCAACGCAGTGCGACCCCTACTATCAACCCAGGGTTCTTCAATACCAGTTTTAGGGCATGATTTGATTTAACATCAGTAAAATTACGGTAATTAATGTAATTAGCTACCTGGGTCCTCAGATCCCAGAATAGATTCCCAGAAATTGTAAAGAATAAACCATGGGTCTGCTAATTGAATCCCTGATGCCAAGCTGTGGTGTTCTGTCAAATTACACAAGAATATAAATTTTAATATACGGTCCCATGTTTATTTGTCAGTTTAAACATCCCAACCCTGAATCTTGTAATTCTAGACTTCAGACCAGAAGAAAATGAGTAGCCAGTACAGTACCCGACTTGCATGTGAAAAGTGCTACACATACTGTTACAGCAAGAAAGTCCTCCCTCAGTACAACGCCAGCTCCAAACACTCGGGTAAACAAGAGTATCTGATTGTGAAGGACAAAACGGGGACAGACCACCATTGGCAAAAGATCAGAGCTTGCACGGCAGCATACCATGTCACCTACTTTATTCAGTGTAAACATATAGAAAATAACTGCTTTGTGAGAGAATCTTGCAAATTTTAGCACAGGAGGAGAACTAACACAGGGTGCGAAATAGAGCGTGCACTCTGTGCACGTATGAAAAAAAATGTTGGTGCAGTATTTTAATTTTTTACTATTCATAAACATCACAGTCATAAATTAGCATTTCTGTTCCTTGAGCAACAGAAACTCCTTAACAAGCAAATTTTCTCACGTGTGTTATAAGGTGCATGTTGAAATCTTTAGGTGCATGTAGGTTTTGTTTCAAGGGTGCACCTGGAGCATGTAAATTTTTTAGCCTAATTAGTACCCTTTAACACATTGAATGTATTATTAATTTATTATCATGTTAGATATTATGAAATATATGCAGAGCAAATGGTCAATAAAGTGTACTTAAAAATTTTCTAATAATTGGCCTGAGGAGTGTCTGTAAACGGCTTTCACTTTCAGCCTAAACCTGACCCATTTAGACGCGTAAATTTTTTAACAGAAACCTTATTTTTACTACAAGAAATCAGTTTCAGACATCAGACATATTAGACAAAATATAAAAAAAGAATCAATATATGAAAATCTTTTATTTATACGAGTCACTGTATGCCCAATAGACAAATATATCAATAATATTGCACACCACTGAATAAAAGTTAGGCCTTCTTGTCTATTTGACATTATATTTGTTATTAGTTTGGTAAGTTATAATGTGTATGGCCCATTAATAGAGTTAATTACTAAAATCAGAGTTGAAGGTACCAGTTCCACAAATTTTCAAATATTTACATATTAATATTTGCCTCTTTATATAACACATTCTTTGAAAGAGAGAGGCAAAATGCATTCAGTGCTTACCAGTTGTTACATTTGAACCACAGTTATAAAGACAAATCTAGACTACCTCAATGTCAGTATCATGAGAAAAACCCAAATTCAGGTAATCCCTCTGGGAAACACTCCTGGTTCATGTAATAAATAATAGGTGGCACTGCCTGCACCAACTTGCCCTATCCTATCAGATGCCGATGTTGGGCACCTCCATCTCACCTTTAGCTTTAGTGGTAAATAGTGCCATCTAATGAATGATTTAATGATAAATTGATGAACATTTAGCATGTAGTAATTTAAAATGCTCATGGTCTACTCTATATTGGTAGGATTGGAAAATGTGTGAATTTTCATTCAGATGAATTAAAATGCTAATTTAAACTTGACTTTACATCTGTATATGCATTTACAGTTACCATACAGAAAAAGGATCTAGAAAAATTGCTGCTTTCACCAGCAACATCAAGTAAGGCTTCCGAGAAGACCTGGAGCAAGGCAGCTACTGGGTGTACGTGCACAACATTTGAAAAGCGTCAAGGTCAAGCACCGAAGCATTACTGAGACACCTGTGACATCACCTGTAACAGCTAGGTTCAGCTTCAGAACCACTTGGCGGAAATGCAGAGGGATGAAGGAACCAACTGGTTGTGCCGTCGACCACCAAAAAGAATCACCAATGAGAAAGATTTGGCACTCTGTGGTGAGTGAGTAAATTTTGTGCCAAGCAAAGTTTCACTAAATTTTATTATCACTGATTTCTATAATCTTCAATTGCTGGCATATTTTCTTTAATATTTAATTTTCCCCCAAGAGTTGGTAAAGGAACATTTGGTCTTTAAATCTTAATCTGCATTATATTACATTGGAATGGATTATAAAATTTAAAAAAAGAAGGTAATTACCTCAGTTATATTGTCCGGACACAGATAATTATCATAAAATAGTAATGACTTTTTAGAAACAAAAATGGGTATTTCTGGTTTGGTGATATGTGCATAAAGGCACACGGTGCAGCTGAGCTGGACAAATGGAAAACACGTCTGCGATGTCGCCAGGAAAAGAAACAGCGAGCAAAGGAGATGAAGAATTACTCATACATGGGTGATTAGATAGAACGTATGGAGGACCCGTCCACTCGCTCACGACTGGTTAGATATCATTCTGCTTTTTTGTCATTTGATATTATTCTGCATTTTTGTCATTTGATATTATTCTGCTGTTTTTGTCATTTGACATTATTCTGCTTCGATTCCGGAAGCATGTTGGTCAGTTCCTTACGTCTGTTTGTTTGTTTGTTTGTAACGATGTTTGTTTGTCTGTCTGTCCCCTGTCTAAAATGCAAAGTTTTGCAGCGATCGCTTTCAAATTTACAAAGTTGATAGAAAACCAAAAGTCCCCGAAGCCTATTGATTTTTGTCAATATCGGGCAAAGGTCAAGGTCATCCAAAAACATCGAAAGTTTTGTTTCTCATAACATTGTAACAAATGGTCGTATCTACTTTATTCATAGCTCATTTTAATCTTCATTTCAAGTCCTTTCTTCAGGTGTGCAGCTGTCTCAAATTTGCTGTAGCCATGGTTCCGCATTTTGGGGAAAAATTCATGATATTCGAAGATAAGGGGTCATATTTTTCTAACTTTTTCAGTTAAAGATACAGAGGACTAGTTTTTTTGCATTAAATAGCATACAAGTAGTGTTATTTGATTATATTATTATTATTTATTATATTATCTCGCGAGTGCAATATCTCGTCAATCGAGATGTATCGAGATATCGCTTAGTGATAGCCCACAGTCCACAAGTATACCGGAATCATTTTGAGACTGATATATTTTATGTAATATCTAATAATATATCTCAAAACTGATTTTTCATTTTCCGGATATGGCCGCTTGGGGGCGCTGCACTCGAACCTACCCAAAAATATCATTTTTGGCCATATCTCATAAAGTATAAACCTTAATTACAGAAATGTTGGTTTATTTTCTTTCTCTGGGTCTTCTCCATAATTTGAGTAAGTGATCTGGTCTCAATCTTGTGTCACTTTCTCAGTATGTCTGTTTGTTTGTCAGTTCTCCTCAAACTCGCCTGCTTTCTGGTTTTTGTGTCTTACTTATAGCATTCTACAGGCCACAGTTTTAGAGGAATCCTATTAAAACTGGTACATCTTATGTCTTACACTTATATCTCGAAAGTGATTTTTGATTTTTCGGATATGGTCGCAAGGGGGCGCTGCAATCAAACCCCCTACATGTCATATCTCCAGAACTATAAACTTCATACAGAAACTATAGCTTATTTTCTTTCTCTGGGTCTTCTCCTTAACCTGAGTTAGTCATCTGGTCTTAAGATTGTCAGTATACAGTGTGTCAGTATATCTGTCTGTTTGTCGGTTGTTGTCAGCATTGTCTGTTTTCATGTTCTTTTGTGTGATATATATCATTCTAAAGGCCACAATTCCTCAGCAACGCTCTGAAAGATGGAAAACCGACAATTTGTATCGTCTGTCTGTCTGTCTGTCTGTCATTTCTACTTCCGGCAAGGGCTCGACCTCTAGTCGTTTCGTTTTTTGTCATTTGATATTGTTCTGTTTTTTTTGTCATTTGATATCATTCTGATCTTTTGTCATATGATATTATTCGACCCTTCTGTTATATAATATTATTCGAATTTTTTGTCATATGATATAATTCCGCCACTTTGTTATATGATATTAATCCGCTACTTTGTCGAATAATATAAATCTGTACTTTTGTCATATAATATTATTCCAATCTTTTTTTTCACATTACATTATTTTGTACTTTTGTCATGTGATATTAGATATTAGAAAAACTGTGATACCCTTATAAACACAATACTGAGCCCAGGAAAACTTGAAAGGCAAACTGTTGAGCCAGGTTAAATTGATGTCACTGATTTTACATTAGCTTTACCTTTAAAGGCACATACACATTTGCAATAATAATGTGCATAATCTTATGCCATTAGTCCATTCTGGATGAATACAATAGTGTCCCGCAAAACTATCCTTGCACAAAGACTAGCCGTTTCTAAATTGCCTGTTTTATACGTGTTATGGGTCTGTGTGTGAGAAAACACAGTCCATGTGTGTATGTTTACTATTATAATACTGCATGACCAGGTGTCAAGGACATATTAGTAAGAAAACAAGGTGAGACACAAGAATCACCGGTTGGAAACTTGAAACACCTGAATTATAAAATCGTGTGGGTGCTATATGTATATTATGCAGCACTGAGCACACCCAGTACACACTTTCTACTTGTGTACAGGAGTCAATTAAGGTTTTTAGAACGAAATATTTTGAGATACCATGATGTTTTAGGAGAAAGCATTCTATTTTGAGTACATTTATGAAACCTGGTATGTGAATAGCCCCCTTTAAAACAATGAGTGAATTTCTGACATTTCAGGTAACTCGCTACCGGCAGAATGTTATTGTTACCTGTGATAGTCATGATACTGAGACTGTATACCTGGAGAAGGGAGAAAGTCACCACACATGGACTTTCACGATTTGTACCCAGGTAAGCTGGAAACAAGTTTATACATTAATGAAAAAGTATGTATCACATGAAAATTGTCCCAATAATTACGAAAAAACAAAAATATTGCGACTTTATAATTAAACAAATTTAAAAAAAAACTAGATAACAGTAACAGTCAAAGATCAATAATCACCTCCAGGTTCTTATGTGTGATTAAGCATAATAATATGAAGCAATGAGGCGAAGATTCCAGTGATGAAGTCAGGCATTTGACCCAGGAAACCGGAATTGGTTATAGTAGAAGAACTATGCCTTTTACTAACATATGTCTAGCAGTGGGCCATCAATGCAATATGGGTTTATCATCAAGCTCTTTTTTATTAAGGAATTCACCAATTAAATAAACCTTGTATGAATGACAGATGCTTTGCCTTTATTAAACAGGCTGACATGCCTCTAACAAAGGCAGCCCTGCTGTCCCACCAAGGGCGCACCCAGTTTCATATAGAGGTGGCCAGAGAGAGACTACAGCTGATCAGTGGGCAGATGTGTCTGAGGAAGGAGAATCAAGGTGAGAAATATAACCACATATCTCCAAATATACTCGGGCAAGCTTGAAATCAGAAAGCTGTCAGAAAATCCATTCACCTATTTTAAGAATCTTGGTGAACACTGGCACAGCTGAACACTCCTCACACAGCGGTTATACACTGAAGTTGTCCCAGATCTCCTTTCTTTGAACTGCTGCTTTGTATTGCAAGATTCTCTGAATATGGCCACCAGGGCTGGCAAAGAGCAAAGGCGGCATTGTGCCATTGTATCACATTGAGCATCTAGCTCTGAATTTTAACATGCGAAACCAGATCTTATTGGTCTAGTTCTTGGCCCTGTGACAGAACCGGTGCATCAGCAGTTTGAATCACGCGTTTCCTTTTAGAATGGATTTCTATCCCACCACTGCAACCAAGTCAAACTACAGTGGTTTTAGCTTCAGTTACTACTCTCTCTGGAGGACTGACTTAATAATAATTCCTAGGAAGATAATGGCTTAGCCATACAGTTTAAACAGACCATGTCATTAAGTCCAGGAACAATCAATGCCTGGGATTGCCTAAAGGTATTATAGATATTTTTCACAAGCATATCATTTTCTTGCATTGTACAATATCATTAATGAAGAAGAAAATGTTAGAGTTTCATTCACTTGTAAATTTAAGACTTTACCCCCAATAAAGCTGGCAAAATGATGCGTGTACCATACAAACTAATCAATTTAAAAAAAAAATTAAATAATTACATACTCTTAAAATCACTAAATAGTTTTTAATGTTGCTTGGACATTTGATCTGCCAGATTCGTTTGTGAGCGATGATACCAGAAGTTAAGAAAATCTACCATATATTGTATCATTTCCATTTACTTTTTCATGTATATCTGAACAACATTTCTGCGTTCCTTTGTATTCTGTTGGTACTCCTTAAATTATTTAATACCACATATACTTGGGACGTGCATTCCATTATATTAGTTTACAATTTTAGCGGCACATCAACCGGTTTTTAATATTCATAGAATGTGCAACAAGTTGGTATTTAGCGTGTTTCCCAGCCTGCCTTGCACAACCTCTTTTCAGCGCCAACAGTTAACGACTGCATTCACTACGACTACGTACAATTGCACAGAAATAAATACGGCATGTTGTGAAAAATTCACTCAGATTTTATTATTCATGTCCCGCGCCATCTATTGTCTTCTAGCGTAGTTTCCAGACGGCCATACCCATGTCTGTTCACCTGGGCAATCCGGGCACACGGCCAGCAGTGTATTTTTCACAAGGAACGTGGGCCAGCAAGAGATATGTGCCCTCAGGAAATATTTTCAGTTTAGTAGTCCCACAGTAGTCTCCGCACCTACGGGTTACCGAAAGCCCCACTGGTAACCCGCGCTATTTTGGCCTACTGCTCTCTTCAAAAGATGATAAGTGCAGATTAAAAATCTCAAGTTTTTTCCATTCAGTGCAGTTCAAGGCTAGACAGTGACTTTCAGCGAATCGGCAATATGACAGCTAGTGAAAATCATATATTTTCACTCCAGCTATTGACATTTTGCGCTTTCAAATTTTATAAGTAAAGAAATATAATGAATTATTTTAGAAAATACCGTTTCTAAAATAATTTAGAATCCGAATTAAGAATGTACAATATCTCATTTTAACAAATGGAATAAATAACCTAGCATTTGTATCTGAAATAATATCAGTTCTGTGGTTCCAATTCAGTTTTGTCAGTTAGAATAAGAGAAAAAACATATTGTATGGATGTATTCCACTAGGCACCCAGGAGTACAGATCAAAGTGGTTTTCAAAGGAGGGCTCCTTGGATCATTTCGTCAGTGGCTGATCTTTGACTTTGGAAGTGAGCCGAAAGTCATCAGAGAGCTGTCAGTGGAGGTAGGCAGTGAAGAAACACTTGCTTGTCTTAAACAGCTGCAGCAACAAGTAAAGTTTGAACACTGGAGCAGTAATACTCATGAAATTGTACCATATCGAGGAGAAGGAAAAAACACAGAAGATGACTGGGTGGCTGAACTGCTGGAAAAATACAATCCTGAGAGATCATCTGTAGACCAGACACTGCTGGCAGAGCTGACAAGCCACAACTACATCCCACAGATGCACAGTTTCTTGTATGCAGAGGAGAAAGCAAGACACAAGATCATTTCATAGTTGGTGTTTTTTTAATGTTTTCAAAATAATGTTCCATTTGCTACCTTTATAAGGTGACAGCTAAAGTCTGAGCAGGAAGTTTGGTTGAATGTCACCAGTCAAGGACCTTATTTGACGGACCCAATAATCACAATAATACAACAAAAATTCAACATTGTGTGGCTAAGGGGTATACCGGTAGCATTGAACTCATGAGTCATGAGTTCAGATCTCAGCTGAGGTGGTGAAATTTTCATGGTCGGCCCCACCCAGGGTGAGCGCTCTGCAGGCTTAATGGGAAGGCTTTGCCCGACGGCTGTGTATCACTCACAAATGAGTGCTTCTCCAGCAATGGACACTATTCCACTCCCAGGACCTGCAGGTACAGTAGACACCAGTGCTTCACGTTTGAATTTTACAGGGGAACTAAAAATCGCTCTCCTACGAAGTTTCAGAAGAGTGAACAACTCTTCTTGTTTCAAGCAGCATGGTTCATGCATATTATGTTGCTTTTACTGGATTAGGTTAAACCATTACATATATATGTTTAAATGCTAGAAATTAAAACTAATTGTACTTGTTGGTGCTTTTTAATTATAACTTAAGTTCATTTTATAACTTAACAAATTTAAATTTGTGCCTTTTTAATCCTGTCTCCATTTAAAATACATGGTGTTAACAATTTATTCTGTATTAAAAATATAAAGGACGTTTATTACAATTGTTGTACGAATCGTTAACAACCTTTTCTCTCTGATTTATTACTTAAAATTGAATACTGTGGTTACCTTTATGTTTGCGAGGGTTCTATTTTTGCGATATTTGCGAATGGGATATAATCGCGAATATGAAACCCTGGGGAATAAGCTGCCCTTTATCAAGGTTGCACAAAAGGGTATGATGCATCTGCACAAATGGATAGGTTATCATACCTCCAAAACAACATGGTTTATTAATCAACAACATAATCTGTGAATGGTATAGCAGAACCTTCTCATGCAAACACGCAATAATAATTGTCAAAACATCGATTATGATACAGGTCATAATACAAATTATAACGGTAATGACTGACGTATTGTCGGATTTATTTTATAATTTCAATTTCATATATTCTGGTGCAATCGCAAAAATGGAACCCTGGCAAAACTTTCAAAATGAAGAAATCGCGAAATTACAGCCTCGCGAATATGAAGCCAACCACAGTATTATAAAACGAAGTCACTGGAAAATAATTATGTAGGCCGGTGGGGACAAAGCGGCTTGTTATTGTCAAAAGTCTCAAAACTTTAAAAATCAAATATTCCTTGTATACTGTATGATATTTTAGCCATTTTCAAAATCATAAAATAATTCTAATTGAATGTGTCTGAAAGTTTTATAATAATTTGAGTTAGCTCATTGACCATGGTGACTGTTGCACTTGCAACTTTGAAATATCGCTGATTCGATGTCACTTCGTTAGAATCGATTTGGAAACTAGAAAAGCACTCAGAGATCACAGACCTCCGCCAAGTCAGCTCATTAGCCTCATATGGAACTGTCAGAAAAGCAGCAATTTTCCTTTAAAATATTCCTGGATCAACAATGTTTCCATATCAAAATTTAATCAATTTTTTCTTCGTTCATTGCCGAGCTATCCTAATTTTTTTACTAATGTTGCTAACAGACAAACAAACAAACCAACAGCCGCAAAAACATGACCCCTTCCGCTTAGTGGAGGTAATAAACAGTTAATATCGAATATATTTGCAGACAAAAGTTTAGATTTCCTATAAGTACGGAATGCGGGATGCGGAAAGCGTATTAAATCGGTACACGTACCGAGAAGGTGAGATTCCTGTATGGGAGGACCCGGCCTGCGGAATGCTTAAATATCCGGGAAAAATGATCGCTACATGTAGCGAATGTGTAAGTTTCTGCATGTAATCAAGGGGCAACACATAGAACACATGCGTGCCGCCGTGCAGGTTTATATGAAATCTCTCAGCACACATTCCATATTCCGTAGATAAGGAATTTTACATGCAACTACTAAAGAAACCATAGCCCCTGAAACTTGCCGAAATCGGGGTTTTCGCCCCGTTTCCTGTGGGGGTTTGGGGAGTTTAAGTCATTTACTCTCTGATTAAAACCCAGGACCATAAAAACATTGACAAATAACCAAGCCCCCCCCCCCCTCCACCACACTTAACGTAAATTTACTGACACCTTTCAGGAAAAAGGCACGTACACGTTCAATGACGTCATGGTGCTTTATAACGTCACGACTCTCTCCAAATAGGGCCACATCGGCACCTGCCAAACGTCCCAGTGTAAGCAAATATGCAATAGACCCCAGAAAACATGAGCTCATTCCTGGAGTTTTTTACGCATGGATCGGCCCAAAAATTTAATCAATTGTTCCTTGTAACATTCCCGAGCTATCCTGATAATATCATCAAAGCCCGTTGGGGACTTTTAGTGTTATCGTCCTAACAGATATACAGATAAACATATCAACAGATATACAGACGGACAAACATACGGGCCCAATTTCATAACCCCCGCTGCTAGGTATGGCGGAGGTAACAAGCGGTTGGGCCGAAATATATCTTGGGGAATTGTATGGAAAGCATACAGAATCACGCAGCAACAACATTTCCGCGGGAATTTAAAGCGAGGGAATTTGTCATTGTCAAAACGTTTGTCCGTGAACCAATTGAGAACAACCAAGAGGTTTTTGCTGGCTATTCCAACCAGCTTACCCCCCCCCCCCCCCCTCAATATATCAAGTTATACCGGGGATTGAGGCAAACCATGAAACGGCGGGCCATGCCATATTAAATGATTGCAGAACTAGCGGGCCTTGGAGAACCTTGGGCATTTAGCCTGGCGAAGTAAAATTCAGTGGGATATCAAAGCATTTATAAGTCGACGGTACTTTTTTTGATGACAGGACTTTTAGACCTGAAACAACGTCGGTCAGCTATCAACAAATAAACAAATGACCCCCGCGTCAATGTTCAGACTGCCGTTCCTAAGAGCCGGCTTAGCGTCCTGCTCATCACAATATATACACACTGGTGCCCGAACCGTCTGATTGCAAAATGTGCCAAATTTAATAAGCACGGTAATAGCTGGATACATATAACAATAAAGGGACATTTCAAACTTGACCGAAGAGTTTTTCAGCTCACCGGTTGTTAATTATTAAGGCCGCAGGGACATCAAGACTGTTGACGAATACAATCTCGGCACCAAAAGTTATTTTTTACCTTGTGATTTTTAAGCTTTTTTAGCAAGGAAATACTTGCAATGCAATTTTATTATAATTCCCGATATGATCCCTTTCTTTATTTACTGTCTTTATTAACTCTTAACGAGCCCACTTGAGGCACATGGCTAGGACCTAAAATATAAAGAACAAGACACATAAGACTTTATAACACTGATCATTACATAGTTCACGATATTTATTGCCGACTCGGCTGCTCGGAGGGGCGCGATAGATAACGCTTTTTGCGCGGCAATTAGGTGCGCGAGTGCGATCGCGCGCCTCAGATGTGAAGCACTGAGACACTATGCCTGGGTGACACCAGAATACAAAAATAATATCTTAGGAAGCGAGTTCTACCGCTGTGTCACGTAGTCCCAAACGGAAATGGGGAACTGCTGATGTACATACATGAAGAAAAAGATAAGAGAACATAAAAAATGGAGGTGGTTACTTCCACCAAAAAGTTCTTTAAAAAAGAAATCAGCGTTTCAAAAACATTTCATTTGAATACAATTTTGTTACAGTTTTCATCTTTAAGTTCCTGGAAAAGGTAACAATATCTTTTACGAAATCAGAAGTGTTTTACCTCTGATTTAATAAACCTATGTTATATCTGTTTACTTTAAGCAAAGAGATTTTTATATCTATTTGTAATTGGAAAACTCTGTCATGGACTATGTATATTTTCATATGAGCTACTAAATATTTTAGTTTCAACTTGAGAACAAAGATGGAAGTGAAGCAGGCTGTGACAGAAAATAGTATGGACCTGTTTCAAATTGCTCCCCAAGGTCAAATGTTTGCCAAGGTCGTTTTGAAGCATGTCCTGACAGAAGACACAGAAGCTGGGACCCTTGTCTTGGAGAACTCCACGAGGGCACTGTTAAGAAAGGCAGGAACAGAAGAAAAAAAAGTGTTCGAGGCGCTTGTGTGCACAAAGAACACTCTAGGCTTCGAAGGACACCAGCGAGACTATGTCTACTTGTGTTTGTCATGTGAATGTGTGAAGGAGATGGCCCTGACTAGTGGCTCAGCAACGGAAGTTGAGGTTCAGTTTGAAATGGATCGACAACCCTTCTGCAAGTTGCATTTTGCTCTTGATAAGCTGAAGGATTCACCTGTGATGAAGCGGATTGTCCCTGATAAAGTAAATCCAATGTCCATGCATGACAATCCCAACAGGTTTGATATCAGGTAAGAAATCTGTTTACAACATATGATTCTAAAAATATCCAAATACTTGTCCCACACGAGGCGTATTTTCCTTTGTTCTAACTGTACGTTCAAATCTGCTTGCATCACAGGGTCATGCATAAGTGACCATGCAAGTCAGGTTGCATGCGACTTCAAATAAGGCAAAGAACTGGTTAATTCTCATTAGCATAGTAACTCCACCTTCATGGATCCCGAGCAAACAAAACATTCAAACGCGGTGTGTGACAAAAAAAGTGACACGCATGACCTTCGACCAGATGGAGGGGCATTTGGGACAAATCAGTTATTTACGTCTGCCGTGCCATGGAGACAAAAGCTTGCAAACCTCACAGCTAGCATTACATTTCATTTGGCTATATCCATATTTATTCCTGTTAGATTTTTAATTATCATTAAGTAGTTTTTGAATTCTGATCAAATTCATTGGTTATGATAAAATAATACAAATACATATCCAAGTAAAGTTTTTCCTTTGATGATATTAACTGGAATATCCTCCCCCCCCCCCAAAAAAAAAAATAAAACAACAATGGTTTAGTTGAGTTCTTGTATATCAATCAACAGATTAATTCCGATGATCAATCGAAAGTAGTCAACCAATTTTTACCAATGAGCGACAATAAAATACTGCAGACTCCAAATACTAGTGTGCAGTAAGCACACTAGATTATCTTTATGCTAAGTAAAAAAGACTTGGCATAAATACTAAAAACACAATGACTAGTTCAACCACACTGAAATTTGTTACAGGTAGGCATGCCTTTACTTATTTTGTCAGTTTTCCTTCTATTTTTACCTTCAGACAATCTGGACTGAAGCCAAACCAGCGCAAACTGGTTGACTACATCATCAATGGCAGCCCTAAAGGAACACCACCTCTGGTAGTATACGGGCCATTTGGGACTGGGAAGACGAGAACTTTGGCAGAGGCAGCTGTAGCATTGATCAAATGCAGATCAGAATGCAGTATCCTCATATGTACTCGTTCAAACAGGTACTGATATTAGTAGTTTTGCTCTCTGTCTTACAGTTAAATAATTATTTTCATAGATCTCTTATGTATGTGTGAAATATTGTCTTACTTTTGTACATTATTTCACAGCATGCTCATATCAAATTTTCTTAAGGTTCATCAGAAATTATACTGTAGTACCATGCATTATGTTGAATATGGTTTTGCTCTACTCTGGCTAAATGACTAATATTCAGAACTACACACTGCAGAGAGGATACTACTTTTATAAATTATGAACAATCTTGTGAACAGAATGTAATTAATGACACTTAGATGTCTAAGAATATCTAGATACTTTGATGGAAATATAACATTTTGCAAACAATTTTATTGCTACATTCGCCTGAAATGTTTGTTACTTCTTTTGTAAAATCAGCAACTGCTGCACTGTAAATCATGTTCACTATGTTCTGCACAGTATAGCATGGTAAAGAAATAGTAAATAGAGGTTATGTTTTGGGTATTCATGATGTCCTTTTCTGTTTCAGTGCTGCAGACTTGTACATTGAAAATTACTTTCACAAACAAAAAGAAGAGGGTGCCAGTCTAAAGGTCAGACGTGTGTACAGCAAATTCAGGAAACCTACTACCATGTCTGAGATTGCAAGAGAGTATGGCCAATGGTCTAGTGAGGAAAACTGCTTCCTGACACCCCAGGTGGAGGATTTGAAGGAGCATCAGATCATCATCACCACACTGACAATGTCAGTGGAACTGCTGCACTTGGACTGTCGTGGTTTGTTCACACATATCTTCATCGATGAAGCAGCACAGACCTTAGAGGTGGAGGCCATCATGCCACTGGCACTCGCTGACAATGAGACTTGTATAATCCTCGCAGGTGACCACAAACAGATTGGTCCTCAGGTATTCCATGAGTTTGCACGGAAGAAGAATCTTCACCATTCCTTGCTTCAGCGGTTGTATTGCTGGTACAGCCAGAAGGGAGCTACTTCTGCTGCTAAGAAAGACTGGAAACTGCTTCTGAATCACAACTTCAGATCTCATCCAACCATCCTGGAGTTCATATCAAGGGTCTTCTATGGGCATGAAGGGATCCTATCACATTGTAGCAAAAGCCAGGAGTCTATGTTGCTACCAGCCATGGAATTTCATCCCGTGCTTGGTCAGGAAATGACACCAGAAGGCAGCACAAGCTGCTGTAATCCAGTGGAAGCATCAGCAGTGGCAGATTACGTTAAATACCTGGTGGCATTTTGGAGAGGTGGTCATCTGCCGGAATGGGGAGACTATGATCCAGCACAAATTGCAGTTATTGCTCTATACACAGCTCAGGTAGGTCAGTGTTTAGATAAGTTGACCCTCTGAATCCTATATTTTTTAGATATTCCTATAATTTCTTTTGAAAAAAGTCTACTATAATTTCCTATATTTTCCACTATTTACGCCTTTATCTCATATATTTATCTGTAGTTTTTCACCACATAATCATGATTCCAAAATTTATATATCTATGGAATAATTATCGTCACATATTAGACCAGCTATTATTGAAAAAATTCAGCTTTTCTGAAGAACATACTATGCATGAATGTATTGCAGTTATACAATTAGAGCAATCTAAATTGTATAAAGAAGGATTTATAATTCTTCTTGGAGAATTGATACTCATGGTTAGTTATTAAGATAAACAAGATTATGCAGTGAAAATTTCTGTATTTTCCTATGTTTCTAGCTAAAACATTCCTATACAATCCTATATTTTTTGCCCATATTCCTATAAAATTCCTGTATTGATTCAGGAGCCTGGTCGGAGCCCTGGTTGACTAAATCCTTAGTGGCTTTTATTTATGGGGAAATCAGATATGTTTTATTGTATTTTTGTACTGTTTGGTCATCTATTTGTCTGTTTTCAGCTGGGATACATAACTTGTTATATATGACATAAACACTTTGTTTTTCATCACACCAGGAAGCTTTGATAAGAGAAAAGCTGAGAGAGAAAAGACTATGCCAAGTCACTGTGTACCCAATCACTATGGTTCAAGTTAATTAATCAGCTTACATTTTTAGCTGAGCCGACTATAAGTAGTCCGACCGTCGTCCGTCCGTCCGTTAACAGGACACATTTTATAACCGTTGGACCTACGAATAAAAAAAACTTGCATACAATCTCCTTCCATACCGAACTTGGGTAACTAGGACGTCACTCCGAGAGATATTAAGGGAAAACCTCAATTTTCGATAAAAAAAAACCCATTGTTTCACTTGAAAACTACATGATATCAAAACCACTGATCTGATATTGATCATATTTAATATAACTTTTTCTCTTTATATTTCCTATGTCCATACCAGAAATTAGGTCAGTATAGTGTAATTTCCTGAAGTTATAGGCCCGAACATAATTCACTTTGTAAAAATTCAAGAAATATATTTACTCTATTAACATGAAAATTATTGAAGCTGGAGACTTCATTTCAGGGTTGTAATTTTATATAATAAAGATTCAATTAAATACCCAAAATTAGATCTGATTTTTGCCCATTTTTAAGTTATTAGCATAAACATAAATCAGTTCCTTAAATTTTGTCAAATTTTGGCCACGGCACGTTTTTTTCTGTATGCACTGTTGATTGACTATTCACAGCATGTTTACATATGGATTAAAAATTTTTAAATCTAAAATTTTAAGTTTATAGACACCATATCAAGTGTTGTTTACATCAAATGACTGGCCACTACAGTGAGTCCTGCAGCCTTAATCTGTGTTATGTAACCCACTCTATTGCCTTCGCTCAGCTTCGCTTATCTTTGGCTTATCATCCAAGTAAGAGTGTTTATACCTGATTTGAACAGGGAATTTTTTTTATCAAGTTTACTTAATCTTTTATTCTAGTAAATAAAATTAAGCATGTACTCCTATGTACAATACTTTTTTGAATAGTGATTCAAGGAATATTCTTGAAAATACCATGATGTGGCATTATGTTCTTTTAAGCGATATTATCTGAAGAAAATATGAATAATAAGAAGTATTGCAATAAAAGAATATATATGGCCAATTATAACCTGGCTTTCTTCGCACAGAACACTTGATCTAACTATATGGTGCAGAAAAAAAGCTGCATTTAAATGTGGAAATTCTCTAGAATTGTAATGTTTCTGTAATCTTTCTCTTCCTTGTTTATGTGAAACATCCATACAAATAATTTCTGAAAATCGGTTTTCGGTTATGTTTGACCTCATCCTCCATCAATTTACAATGCCCTTATGGGTTAATGGCCATAATATCAAAAATGCTTAAAGAAAAAGGGACATGTATTTATTTTAAAGGTTTATATTGTCATATTCATTATCATTATTGAAACATTTTCCTCCTCAGGAAAAGAATACCGGGCTCTGTTTTTGAGCATTGTGAGGACCACACAAGCAAAACGCAACATGCCGTTCCTTGGATTTTTGACCGATGACAAGTTGTTGAATGCAGCATTTACACGGGCGAAGAGCTACGTCGCAGTAGTTGGAGATCCATATGCCATGTGCAACACTGGAGCATGTTCCAAAATCTGGCAGAACTATATCGACAGCTGCCCTAATGCAGAAGTCCCTGAAGAAGTTGTCTCTGATAATACTGCAGAGTTTCTCAGACAGATAAGCAGTACCTCTCTGCCTCAGACACCTGAGCCAGTTTCTACTCCATTGGATCCCCTGGCGATTCCTTTCTTCATGGACAATAAGACAAAGGAAAACAAAAACCAGAATAAGACAGGTTTGGATATGGGTTCCCGGGGAAGCCCAAGCAAGCAAACCTTGAACATCCCTGTGATGAATGGTGGCAAGACATTAACCAAAAGCAGCACATCTAATCGTGCACAGGATGTTCCTTGCAGCATGTCAAAGAAGGCTCCTGATGAACCACAGGGAAGATCTGGAAGTGCAAGTAATGTCAAATCTTCTAACAAAGATATAGCAACTGCTGCACTCAATAGGAGAGCAGTGTCTGTTGAAGAAGAGGCTGACCAGATCATCGAGGAAATTGTGCGTCAATCGATTGATGGAGACACCTCTGAGCCAGACAACAGGACAGATGACAAGATCATTACTGAATGTATCAGGGCTGAAGAAGCTGAATATGGCCATGTGAAATTGGTGTATGACAAAGATTGGGCAAAGAAAAGCAAAGAGAGGCGCCGCAAACTCATGAATGCTGCCATGTTTGAGGAGGAGTATGATTCATCAATGGATGCCTTGAAGCTACAACAGGAGTATGAAGCGGAAAAACGAAAGTATGAGCAGTATTCTCCTGAGAAACTACAGAAGCTTGTGATTGAGAGCCCCAACAAGTACAAGAGAGCCAAATGCGGGTGGAGTCTTATAGTCACATGTATGCAAAACTGGAACCTCAAGAGAGTTTATTTACCACAGTGGTGATAAATGGAATCGAGCGCAGAGGGCGTGCCTTTGATGGAGATGAGGTGGTGGTTGAGGTGTTTGACCATAAGGATGAAGAAGAAGTCCACGGCAGGGTGATTGGAATACTCAAGTCCAACTACAATCCAAAGATGAAAAAATTCATAT
Source organism: Sipunculus nudus (assembly GCA_026874595.1). Classification (NCBI taxonomy): domain Eukaryota; kingdom Metazoa; phylum Annelida; class Sipuncula; order Golfingiida; family Sipunculidae; genus Sipunculus; species Sipunculus nudus. Next base: position 87,884,636 of record CM049307.1, read on the forward strand.
GTATGGTGGACTTGGATGGGCAAAACTGTGGGGTTCTTATGCCCGTGGACAAAACCATACCAAAGATGCAAAACATCACAATGAAAAGAGTGAAACCAAAAAAGGGTCACGTCATGGTGTACACCCTTCTGGCTGATGGAAAAACTCATCAACTGAACTATCATCATAAAATTGACCAAACCAACCCCAACAGCCATCTGTTTGTTATGCGGTATCTTGGGTGGAATCCTACATGGACATACCCAACAGGGATGGTGGTCGATGTGATAGAAGCAGGACACAACAATGACACTGGAATGTATATGCTCAATGTTAAGTATGAAATCCCAGAGGAGTACAGTAGGGACTGCATAGAAGAAGTAAAAGAACAGTATCCAGCGAACTTTTCCCTGTCGGAGAAGATAATGAGAGCAAGAACGGATCTGCGCCAGAGTCTTGTTTTTATCATAGATGGTGTAGAATCCAGGGCTCTTGATGATGCTCTGAGCATTGAGAAGATCACCGAAGGAAAATATAAAGTTGGTGTCCATATTGCTGATGCAAGTCATTTTGTACCTTTCCATGGTGCTTTGGATGCAGAAGCTTATGAAAGAACCACCAGTATATATCAAGCAGGAGGTCCAGTCATTCACATGATACCAGATCGCCTCAGTACTGATCTCTGTAGTCTTCTGCCAAATAAGGATCGACTCACTCTCTCGGTCTTCTTTGAGATTGATAAGGATGGCAAAGTAATCAGTGCATCTAAGCCAATAAAGACCGTGATACATTCAAAGTGTAAGCTGGTCCACCAGCAAGTTAAAGCAGTTTTGGATCATACAATGTCCACAGGAGAACCGCTTCCAGCAATTGAAGGTCTTAAAGAAAATTTGAAGACTTTGTCTAAACTTGCACATGTAATGAGACAAAGACGATTGGGGAGCAAGAACTTCAGTTTTGATCCCAGTGAAGACCATGCAGATGCCCCGTTGACACATGATTTGGTGGAGGAATATATGGTCCTGACAAACAAGACAATATCAGAGTACTTGTGTGAAGCCTTCCCAGACTGCACTCCACTGCGCAGACAGTTACCACCAAGCCAATTTGATCGGGAAAGCGGGGGTTATAATGATGGTGATACAGCAAGAGGGAGTTTGCGCCAGCCACTGCAAAGACCAAAGAATACCTGTACTAGCATCGGTGCTTGCGCATGCTTCCCTGGGCTTGTAATGAAAAAAATGTGGAAAAAACTTGTCACAGCGATAAACTCTGGAAATATATCGGCTGTTCTGCAGGTGGTCGGAAACATAACATCATTTCCTCTGCACACATTGGAGCTTTGTCACCGGTATCAAATTCAAGAGCGATCTGCATATGTGTGTTCAGGTGACATAGTCCATGAAATGGATGGTCAGCATTGCAGTCTGCAGGTTAAAAAATACACCCATTTCACTTCTCCGATCAGACGATACGTAGACATAGTGGTGCACAGGCAAGTCCATGCAATGATTGATAACAAACCAAACCCATACACAATTGATGAAATGAAAGATATTTGTATGAGGTGTACTAAGAAAAGTCAGAAGGTACACCAATATGAAAAAGCCTGTGCCATCCTTCATGCTGTAATATCTATGAAGAACCTGCCACAGATTACGTATGGATTTGAACAAGAACAAGAAGATAACCGGATCCGTATAACACTGCACAACAAAGTGAAAATCAAGCCACCAAGAGACAGGATTAACGTCAATCATCCGGAGGTGTCAAGAAAGTCAAAACGGACAGAAAATTGTCTCTTAAACTTACCTGGGAAATGAGAGTGTATGATTAGGATTGGAAAGGCAAAACTGAACCTCGGAAAACAAGTAAGGCGCAAAACCCAAATATGAAAAAAATCTGCCTAAGAACTTAACCCAATAAAATGTACCACCAGGTGCCTTCAAGAGCTCACAGCTATGTACCATTCAGACCATTGGTAAGTCTGATTCGAGTAGGTACGTAATAACACAGAATTGAATGTAAGTATATGCATCAGTTTGGCTGTATGAGAACTTTTTTTTTCTTTTTATTGCCATTAAAACATTATATTGTTAGTTGATTAATTGTAATACGGGACAAGAGGACAAGTCCAAATTAGGTCTTATACGTGTATTTATGCAGGGATTGTTAACTGAATTAGGTCTCATTGTCATTGATATCAGGATGTAATATAAGATACGATCCTTTTTAATGTGCAATTTTAAAATGTATTTTATAACCTACAGGTAGATTCCATGTCACTTTGCTAAATCAAATATTACGTCCGTTTAATAGAATATTTGAAGAAAATTTGGTCTACCAGTATCTGCTTTTCAAGAGTGGCCCTAAGAGTTAAGAATTTCACAATCTTTGGCTTGTTTTGAGTACAGACACATTACAGACACATGTACTATTTGTTAGATTTGACACCATCAAATAATGGCTTGGATACACTTAACTGTTTACCTGTTCAAATGGATTCTCCAACATCCAGCAGGTTAGTGTGATCATTTCATGAATTAAGGGTCTCTAACATCAAGCAGATAAGTGTGACAATCTCATGACCTAGGAGTCTCTAACATCCAGCAGGTGTGTGATCATCTCATTACTTCAAGAAAAACGTCAAAAGAAAGGAAAAGATGGTCCTTGAGCGATCTCAAGTGTAGAACTTGACAATAAAGGTGACATCTGTTTAGCTATTGGCTCCAAATAAAATGAAAATTTAGAAGAGTCAGAGTTGATTATCTAAGACCTATGCATTTGGCTGTATGTGTATAATTATGTCAAGTACATTTGAGAGATTAGATGTTTAAATTTCACATGTTTGAGTATCCAGTATTTGTTCGCTGTTAGATCCAGTTGTATTTCATGGCAATAGAGCATTTTATGTACGTTGTGACTCACATTAAACATGATATATTTTTTGTTGGCTGCATCACTGGCTTTCTTGTAAAACAGAGTTACCGGACTCACTATTAGCTACATGTATAATATTTCTGAAGAACCTTCTTCGGTAGAAATGTTGAGTTTTGACTCTTCATTCTTACCTAATGAACTTGATGTCATATTAGTTAATCCTTTTTAATAAACACCAATGTCAAATGGATGGCATTGACAGCGTCTATCTATCTGTTAACCTTTAGCGTCACCTCTCCAACATACCAGCGATTGGATGGATTATCATACAACCCGTATAATATGATACAATAACAATAATAATAAAAAATAATACATTTAATTTATATAGCGCTAATTCAACAGAACAGTTATCAAAACGCTTTACAAAACTAAGGGAAAAGACTAAATCCTTACTAAATGCACAATTACTAAACAATAAATAAAATGACAAAATCCCTGCTTTACCCTGATTTCTAAGAACAACCAAAGGAGATATAAAACGGTAAGTTTTAAGATTTCTTGTCAAATAAGCTAAATATGGTGAAACTCATTTAATTTGGAATTTCATCCCACAGCCATGGTGCCACAGCTGAGAAGGCTTTCAAACGACACATCTCACTTGGAAGAACCACTAAAACCCTTGGCCGGATGACCTAGATTAGAACATAAAAGTTAAAACGTTCATAATATAAATAGGCGAAAGACCATTAATGGCTTCATTTACCAATACTAACATTTAAAATCAATGCGGTGTCGCACAGGAAGCCAATGTAGTTCTTTAAGTACTGGTGTAATGTGGTCGTGCTTCTTGGCACCAGTTACAAGCCTCGCCGCTGCATTCTGCGATCTCTGCGGCCCGTCCAGTGACTTGCTTAGAAGACCACAAAGCAATGAGTTAGAACCGTCAATGGTGGGCTGGTGTTTCCTCTTCCTCCCTGGAGATATCTGTATCAGTAACTTTTCATGGCCTTCACTCTTTCCTGGACAATCGATCTGCACTAGTAGTGTGCGTTCTAGGTATATACTATTCGGAAGTTGAATCTGGCTAAACTTGATGGCCACCTTTGCTTTAAAGCAGGTAATTTAAAATGGTCATCAAGTAGGTCAAAGAGGTATTGTCTGTAAACACCGTTAATGTGCTTTCTTGAAACTATTCTCTAATTTGGTAAGAAACTGTCCATTTTGAGGATAGCATTTTGAAATTCATTGTGCTGTAGTTAGACGGGGTTTTCTCATATTCTCTCGAAATTCGTCTGGAAAAAGCTATTTCTGTCTTCTTATTGTCCTAAAATTGGCTAAGCACGGCTCATAAACATCATTTGAGGCAACAGTTTCTACTATCAGCTTTTAGTGAAATGAGGGTATCACATGATCAGATCGCTCGTTTTTTGTCTTTTGATCGCATCAAATGTCTCTAGATGTATTGTTTCACAGACGTCAGTGATTGGACTATTCTTCACCTTTCTAGTCTGTTTTCTCTTTTAATAACTTTGGCAATGAGACCATACAATGACTTGACGAATCTGGAAAATCCTCGAACAAGTCAAGAATAATGGGCTGCCAAACTTATGAAAGACCTCAAAGCTTTAATCGTCACCGCAGTGGGCCACTCTGCCACCACTCGCACCCTCTCTGGGTCCAACTTGATGCCGTCTTTGTTCAGAACGTGTCCAAGACAGGTTACCTTGTTTATAAAGAAATTGCATTTACTTCCATTGAGCTTCAGACTATAAGCTGCCAAGCGACTATACACTATATCTAGAAATTCCAAAAGTTGCTCAAACGTTAATAAGCATAATGTCGTCCAAGTATACTAATAATCTCTCTCATTTCCTAACACTCGGCTCATAAAACGCTTCAATATAGCTGGACTGTTTGAAAAGCGAAATAGCATACGGGCATACTCCACCGTGAACGCAGTTTTCCTGACATCCTCTTCAGTCACATTTATCTGATTGTCCGCTGAAGCTAAGTCAAGCGTGCAATATGAGGTAGTCCAAGTAAAGGCTTCTAAAGACTCTTCAACTCGCGAGAAGGGAAAACGTCCCTCCGAACTTTACTATTTAATATCCGATAGAGGACGCATATTCGGAGTTCGCCATTCTCCTTGCGGACTAGCACGATTGTGGAGGAAAAATCTTCATTAATTTCTGGTATGATTCCTTACCTTTCCAAGTTCTTTGAAATGGTTTACTTCTTTCCAAAGAGTAGGAGGTATGTGCTGATCGGGCTGTTGATCAGGCTTATCATCCTCTTATTTGATGTATGCTCAATGGTGTCTTTACGGCTCAGTTTCTCATGTTTTTTTTTTCATGAAAACACTGGTATGCTTCATAAATAGCTTCTTTTCTTTCTGACTTTAGTCGGTTTCAACATCGGTTTCAAATTAACATCTGGTTTCAGATCATCAAACTCGTTATCTTCCGAGACTGACAGTCGGATTTCACCTTCCACCTGATAAATCAAAAGATTATCTATCTCGGCTGTGAAGACTTCGACTGGTGAATAGACAATTCCTACGGATTTACGGCATTTACTCTTGAACCTTCGGATGAATCAACTAATGCTGGCTTTACAAGAGCTGGTGCGCTACGCACTGGTTCAATTATAGCATTTCTACTCCAGGTGGACGAGCCTCTCACGGGGATGGAGCCGCGCCAACGATATAGCACTGTTTTCTCCCTACAACTCGCAACACGCATAATCCAACTCTTTGTTGTTCTAATAACTGACACTTTAGCGGAAACTAGCTGACTAAAGCCTGGCAAAGCTGACACACCATTTAGATCCAAGACATCTGGCACGTGTCTTAGTTTTACTCTGTTTGAATCGGTTCTCTTTAAAGGTAAGTCATTGCCAGACCTGTATCGGGTGTTCACTATTTGCATGAATATCTTTCTGAAACACCTCCTCACAAACCATAGTAACCTGGGATGCTGTGTCGAGAATGAAACATTATACTTGAAAATCTGTTATATTAGGAAACTTAGACGTGATCCCATAGTTGTGTGTAGCAAAAGCTCCATGTGTTGATTTTTAGAAGCAGAATTTATGAGAACACAGTCGACTTGATTTGTAGCTTCCTTTCTGAGCTGCTCCCTTTCAGTATTACTTTGTCTTATTGTTTGAACTGAACAATTTCGAACATAATTTTTTATGACACTAATGACACTCCACATCTGCCAACTTGACCCTTGGCTGTCTCCTGGGACACAGTCCAACAAGAATCCAATTTTAGAGCTACTTCCATGACTTGAATAGGTTGTAACGGAACCTTTGGCGAATCATGATTTTCCTACAATCTGGCAATTATGACCGGTTTTACAAAGTATTTCACCTACAATGTTGAAAAATAGAGGGAATGTGTAGAAATGGTTTTAGTTGAAAGTATATATTGATATTTTCATTGTAAACATAAATCGTGGATTCTGGGCGGTGTGAATGTGCTCGATATTAGGGTAAAAAATAAATCACGTAGTGTCACTATTCAAGGGAAAAGACAATTATCACATATATTTTCCAATGGCAATTATAATAAAGTAATATACCATTTTATGTTCCTTTTATTGAAATCCCATCAGCAAGCGATAATAAATATAGATGAAGTCGACCACCAGCTGACGTCAAGACCTGGAGTAAGAGTCTGAATAACTAAAAGAAGTGGACTCAAGTCTGGATTTGAGTCTAAGGATATGTCTGGTCTCGAGTTCTAAAACACTAGTCCTAATATTGTGATCCCAGAGCCAATCAAATATAGCCAAATATATTCTGGGGGGGGTGATCATAACTAATAATACTTGTCAAAATTAATAGAAAAATATTGTCTTCTTTCTCACTGAATGTTAATATCCTGAATGACAATATCAATGTTTAAAATGTATGCTGAAATTTTCCTTTAAATTTAATTTCCCAAGGCTCAGAGTGGGTTTTACGTGACCCTTTTTTTTGTCCGCTCACAGACTATTCCAGATCAAGCAATAACTCCTGATCCACGATGGTTTGCACAGAACCTTGGTATCGTGTGTGAATCACATTAAATTAACGTCGCCATCACATGAGCAAAGAGAGAACAAATTATTATGGATGATTGTTAGCCAATGAGGTGATTCTGTCATGCTTCAGGATAAGAAATAAAACAAAAGAAAAAAAATAAAGCAGCACAGCAATTTAAGCTTAAGGTCACGGCAATTTAAGCTTAAGGTTTCTCAGTGGTCAAAAGGTCTGTGAAATTAAGAATGGTTGTTATTTCTAAGCCAAAACATATACTGTCAGTTTATTACTAAAACGTAATGGTCAAAGAGGCAAAATATCATGGCTTGGACTATCAAATGATTTCAACTTATGTCTATTAGATTTTGCCCCCTAGCATGGCATATATAATGACCAAGTACTGTCGTGTTAGGAGCAGGCATGAGTTATTTCTTTTCACTAATGGCTGGCTAGTGGCCACACTCATCTCATTTAGGCACGGGACACTTATTGAACGCTTCTTCCACTCCTGACCCCTAGGATTGTCACTTTACTATAGTCGTTGCCTATTAATTTGTTCAGTCCGCTTATAGTTTAAGAGGTAGTTGGTAGCTCTTGTGTCTTACAATACGTTTGGTTGTCTGTTCACAGAATTACTGAAATTTTTTTTATATAGGTTTTGTTTGTTTTTTTTTTACTTTGTGGGAATAATTGTTGATGTGATTCTATACAACGTATTAGCTTAACATGGCCCTAGAACTCCCCCCACCCCTTACCCAAGACAATACTTCCCTGGACAAACTTTTCTGTATATAAACATGTTTCAATTTTTTCCCAGTAGTATTGTAAGGATAATACTGAAAGTATTATTTTCAGTAGTAGTAGTTTAAATGTCATCATCATTCAAGAGACACTGCTGTCTACAAGCCACGATCCTTATCTTGATTTTTTATATCGAACATTCCCTAATTTTGCCATCGATGGATAGCATTCTGTGAATGTTTCAGTAAATTAGGAATAAGACGATTACACCAGATTTTTTTTATCCCTGGAATTTTGATGTTAGATTGTAACAAATTACAGGTGAAAGTTTCAATTAGCAGTATTTATGTAGTTTTGTGCAGAGAAAAAACACACATGAATATGATAATTTTGCATTTAGGATAATAATACAGGAGCGATGTATTCACCTGTGTAATTTTAGTCATAAATGTTTAACATGTTATATAATATATGGGATGAATTAACTATAAACCTAATTATTTATCACGTTTAAATGAAATAGTTAAAATGAATGGAAGTTAAAGGTAGTTTTCGATAAGACACAGTGCATTTTGCTTTTATTTATGACCTCTTGAAAATGATATTGTGTACATGTTGTTGCAAAAAAAAAAAGTCCTAGTGCGGCATAGGCATATGTAATCCATGGTGTATCATATATTTGTGCCTTGCCACTATTACTTGTGTACAACTTCTATACAAGCTGTCTTATTATGTAAAGATTATACTTTATCTGATTAATTAATTGATACAAGTGTTTCACAATTCTTCGTGAAAGCCTTTTGTTGGGTTATGTAAAATTGCACATTTACTTCACGTTTCAGTTATATTAATTGCTGTCATAATTACTGTATATCAACCATTGGTTAGTTATCTCGTTATATCTTCTATGAAGATATTATTTTAAATTTTGTTTGTGGAATGTTCAGTACCATCTTAATACAGTCTCACAGAACTGTATTCTGAGAACCTGGCTGAAAAACTAAATGTGCGCATTGTTTTGTAGATTCAAAATATTAGGAAGAAAAATATACTTGAAGTACAGCCTACAGATATATTTTCATGCAGTTATATAGTGTTACTTTTTTCACGACATCATGTATGGAATACCGATTACACTTACAGAGTATCATTTTGGCCCGGTGACATTTGAGCCTATGGCCAGCGTCAGAGGGCCAAAAATATTGTTCCAAGGATTGCACAGAACTCCTAAAAAAGGTTACATGTAGAACCCTTAAGGGTACTTAGGTTGAGGCCAGTAGGGAACCCTTAAGGGTTCCAAGTTGAACCCTCTAGTCAGGGTTCTTCCTGGAACCCTGGGTTCTTTTGGGGAACCTTAAGGGTTCTGTATAGAAAATGTACTGTTTTCACTTGGATTTGGTTATGTTTGGATACATCAAGATGTAGGAGATACAAAATTGTTTCTCTTTGAGTTACAGCAGAGACTCAAAGACAAATGTTTACAAGAATGGATAAGTAACACTTCAAATAACAGGCGTTTGGAAACATACTCTCTATTTAAATCACTTCTTTCTGTCGAAATGTATTTGAATGTTGTTAGAAATAATAGTCACAAGATTAGTTTAGCTAGGTTAAGATGCTCTTCACATAATTTACAAATTGAGAAAGGAAGACATGAAAGTATACACTGGACACAAAGAATCTGTAATTATTGTCTGAAACTTGGAGAATCTATAGTTGAAAATGATTATCATTTTATAATGAAATGTCCTTTATACAATGAACTAAGAGATATTTATCTTTCTAAATTTGGCAGATTTTCTTTTATATCTCTTATGTCAAGTAAAAATACTGATGTTATTAATACTTTAGCAGCATTTGTACACTATGCCTTCAAAAAGAGAAATAATTCATTAGTGCTAAATTAAACAGATTATCCATATGAAACAGTTGAATGGTCACTTGTTTACTCTGATTATATATATATTAATATATGAATAAAACTAGGTAAACTATATAAAAACTATATATGGATAAAAACAATTGAGGTACAATAGTATTTGGTACTACTTGGCCTCCTTTGCAAGTATATTATGCGGACCATCTGCAGAAAGCTGTGCTCAATACGAGTCCTTGGGTTGCTGAGTAGTACAATTTTTAGATATTATTATATATGCATATTAAAAGTTAAGTTAATTATCCACATTAAGAGAGTTAAATATGTAAAGTTTCATTTAAAATTGTATTAATATAGATATATTTGTATTTATAAAATATATTTTATGATTACATATGGTTAATATGTAGATATGCATGTATATGTATTGAGAATATTTGTATACACATGCATATATGTGTAATAATTAACTTGTATATTTATTAATCTTATGAGAACTGTATATTTATGTATATTTATATATATGGTTGAAATGACCTCTACATGATGATTTTTTTTTTGTTTGTTAATATTTTGGAATGCATATATCATATATTATCATTTGTTTATTATTTCATTTCTTTTATCTTTGTAATGTTGTTTTTCAAGTTTGAAAACGTCTTTTTTGTTTTTCTGCATGTGATATATGCACACATGGAACTATGGGCCCGAGGCCTTATATTTCTGAATAAAATAATCATTCATTCATTCATTCATTCATTCATTCATTCATTCATATAGAACCCTGAATATGGGGGCTTCTAAAAACCCTATATAAAGGTGTTTCCTAGAATCTTTTTTTATGAAAGGTTTTTGCTAGCTTGAATGCAGTATATATATATATATATATATATATATATATATATATATATATATATATATATATATATATATATATATATATATTATGATGTTATATTGTTTCACCACACCCTCGTATTAATTTACGAGGTTGTGGTTTATGATTTGTGAGATATGGAGTATATGCTCTTAGTTAATTGTAAATTTATTCAAATTAAATTCTCTACATTAATTTCATAATTCTAAAAACGGTAATGTTTGTATAAAGTAGCTGCACATAGGGGGAAATTGGCAGGATACAGGGTAATTGGAAGGTGCAAAGCTGAAACATCATATTCCTAGCTCAATTTTATCTTGGAAATATGATAAATCATTCTAGCAGAAATGAAAACACGTTTTTAAAGGATTAACACATTTTTATTTAGTTGCAAGGGTCAACTTGTGAAAACAAAAGTATAAGAATAAGCAAATGTATGAACCTATATATGTTTGGTAACTGCGATATTGAGGTAGTAACACCCAACAGCTGGTGTGCATCTAGAATATATTTCTGAAGCATTTTTGCATGTTTCTAGTACGTACTCATCTCTTGTGATTTCATATCTTTTGGGGTAATTAATAGGTTTTACAAAAATAACGCCTGTATATTTCACAAAGCAGAACATATCAAGCAACCTATAATCGACAAACAGCAGTTAATGCTTCTATACCATGTAAATATCGTCGCAGATGAATCTTTTTTGTGTATACGAGTCTTTCATCCAAAACGATATGTCTGCAAAGAATTCATTCGATGTGTGATCGACGAGAAAATACTCATCATTGCAGACGGTCGAAATAATCACTCCTTCCGTGTCATATTCCTTAATTGCATGAGGTGTGCTGGGTAATGAATGATGCGGCGGAGAGTCGATCTGGAATATAAGAGATGAGATACATAAATAAAACGATAAATATGTGTGTGTGTGTGTGTGTGTGATTTCTGTCACACAGTTGTTTATCGCCAACACATGCAGGAGAACGCACAGAGAGACATTTCGTAAGCTCCTTGGTCTGCAAACAGCCAACAACAAAACAGGTGTCTTACTTCCACTTGGTCATCGCCTGTTTGTACAATCTTGAAAATTTCGGTGGTTCAATCACATTAATAATACAATAAGTATTATAAACATTATATACATGTGTTTTTTACAATGATATATCAACACATAGAACACGTACTTTTACCTTATTTCCTTATTTATCGTTTAATATGTATAACCTTTATAATCAGGTAACTTCTTATTCATAATAAGGTGTTAATACAGACAAAAATATTACTTACTTTGCGTTGTGATACACGATTCCTTGTGCATAAATAATGCCTGTTATCATTTGGAAATAGCTATGACTGGAAAGGCCTTCCCATGTTATAGCCTTAACATGAAATCCACTCATTTGCATTCTTGCTAGCCAGGAAGACGTCTCTGGTTCATGCAATGAGAAAGAATAGGTGGGGACTTTACTCTATAATTTGTATAATAAGTCAATTCAACACCAGGCTAATTAGGGGACGCCATCAGCGAATGTGTAATTAAGCATGACTAAACATTGATAGAGACCTTTTTGTTCCTCAAACCCATGTGTTGGAAACCCCCATTCGATAGTTTACTTTTGCACTTACAGGCTATACACTGAACATAATGTAAACATTATCAACATATTATAGATATAATATATGTTTGTGCATTTGATCACAAATATATAGCAATATATTGAATAAATAATCTTATGTTATTCTTCAAAATGTACTTGTAGCTTGCTCGGGATAAGGTGGTAAATACGGTTGTACCTCTATAATGTGGGCACCCATGGGACTGGACCAAACTGCCCAGTTTATAGAGCTGCCCACTATATGGAGGTAATGGCCAGTACATAGAGTGCTGCCCCCTAGTATGATATACTGCTATAATTACCAATGTTTTGAGATTACTAAATTAACTTATTTCATGTATCATCTCTCTTAATTTAATGATAAGTTTTTCAGTGACATTTGTTTTTAATTTTTAAGACATTTGTCTTATGTATTTTATTTCATAAAAGTTTGGACAAAACATAAGCACAATAAAAGGTAGCTGTGTACAGATGATCTATTAGATAGCTAAACTCATATATATTTATATATTTTTATATATGTATATATAAATTATTTTTTTATATATTATAAGCACAAAATGGCAAAGCAGCATGCGGTTTTTAGCATATTCTTTGAAATATATTCATTTTTCTGATAAAAAAATACACAAGTAAAAAAGTAAAAACAGTACTTCACTAATCCAAATACGATCATCTAGTTGACAAGTAAGTAAAACAAAAACATTAATCCAGTCACTGGAAGTCCATAAACATTTGAAGTGTGTGATACATTTTGAATAATTAAATCGTCACAATTATTATTTCTTGGTGAAAAAAGTCTGTGTTTGAATATTGTTTGTAGCAAAATGCCCGTATTAGCTGTGCAGTTGCTGTTAAAAGTTCAGGATGAACACCATTTCAACAGTATGAATCGTTATGAAACAACTTTGAAATAAACACTGCCCTGGTCTAGTGGGCATGTATCTGACTACCTGTGATGGTCTAGAGGGGCATTTAGCTGCGTCACCTTATCACAGAGTAATAATTAGTTGAATGAGCAGGGCCTCCACTCTTGAAAGCCAAACAAACAGATGTTAATTTATTAGCACAAGACAATCTGGTCTTGAGTGATCTCTGACTTGAGCCGGTGCAGGCATGTTAATCTAATTAGTATGCATGCATCCCAAAGCTAAGTCTTGAGTCAAGTAGATTATAATCATTATTATGCAATGTTAACTTGTACACCTCTAAATTTGGTTCATTTGTTTTGATTTTTATTATTAATATTTATGAATATTAATTATTATTAATAAATAATCAAGAATTAATATTATCTTAATTACTTTAAATGCTCTATAAAGAAGGCTTACAAAGTCGCTGTAAGGAAATCTGTGAAGTGCCCACATTAGCTCTGGAAAACTGCACACTTTACAGAATATAGAGGTGCCGACATTAGCTAAACATAATAAAGACAGGAAAAACGGGACTGCCTGAAAGTGCCCACTTTATAGAGGTGCCCACTTTTTAGAGGTGCCCACTAGGAAAGGTTCCACTGTATAGACAAAACATCTTGGGTTATCTGATTAGCTATACATAATTTCCTGTGCATTTTTAACCCTTGTTAAAATTCATGAATCACTCTGTAATAACTTATTATGTTATAATCGTCAGCCCTTTTCAAATAAAAGAAAAATCCTTTCTTCTATCTTTTGCACTCTTACTTGTCAGGCAGACCTATCTAGTTCCTGCAACGGGAAAGAATGGATGGATGACTTTAGTCTATGCTCGGTATTAATTAGTCGATATAACACCGAGTTAATTAGAGGGCACCTTCAGTGAATGTGTAATTAAGCGTGACCTAACATTTATGGAGTCCGTTTTTGAGTCCATGTGTTCAAACCCGAATTCAATAGTTTACTATTGCACAAACTGGATTACTCTAAATAGACTTCTCCATAACTAACATGTGTTCTTATGGCCTTTGTATATTAAATGATGTTATGAAAATGTTCTTTAAGTCGTCTGGCTTGTTCAATTTGGATCAGTAAAGCCGACTGATTTTATTTGTTGACAATTTTGTTTAAAACGGTCATTTTCCTTTTATATTGACTGGAACTGCTTCGAAATCAAAATCATCGGTATTAATATGAGATTGTATTCCCCATGGCTGAAAAGATTTCATGCACACGTTACTAATAGCGTGTTTATCACCAGTCTGTATCCATGTTTAGTTTAAGAGTCATTAATTTTGCAGGAGCAGACAAATTTTGATATATAAAGTCGCATGACAGTTAATCTCTAAACACATAACCTCAACATTCTTCACATAAAAAAAATATATAAACATATATCTTTGGGTTCTCAAAAGAACCATCAAGAACCTTTTTTCTTGGAGTGTGTAATTCTTGATGAGGATTCAAATAATTTTATAATTTTTAAGCTCAGCTGATTGAAAATCATCAGAGCTAAAGCGATCACTCTCTGTCCCGTCGTCTGTCCGGTCGTCCGTTAAAGGTTAAATCTTAACCGTTGGACCTGAAATCTTCTAACCTTGACATCCAGGGAGGTCCATACAAAATGTCTTTGAAAACCTGACATTAGCTCTCAACTATTGTGCTCAGAAGTACCCCTAAGATTTATTGAAAATTTGATTCAAAAGCTCAAGTATCTGAATAACTAATTTATTAATTGCCATTATACTTTCCGTAATATTGATCATGGAATGTTTCATCAGTTCCTAAAGACTGGTGGCACCACCTGTATTTTCCTATTTTTACGCATATTTTTCTCAATTTTTAGAGCTCCAAATGAAGAGGCCTGGCTGTTAATAGGGCACAAACCGTAACCGTTAGACATAGAAATTTCTAACTTTACATCCTAGACAAATCTCCTTGGAAACCTAAAATTAGGTCATCGTGACCCATATTTTGCGAATTAGGGGAGCTTTTGAAGCACGCAGTATGTCAGGTTGGGCACAACTTAGAATATTCATACATTACTTTCAGGTAGGTTCATCAAACATCTCCTTGGAAACTTGGAATAATGTCACTGCAACCTGATTTCTGCAAGCTGTGTGAAAAAAAATAACACTTTATATGACATATTGGCTCAAATGGTAGGAGCTGGATGTAATATAAGGTCACTGTAACCTGTATCTAAAGCTTGTTGACAAAATGCATCATTTCGAGCACTCTAGGAAACATTTTGCCCATTGTTCAAGGCTCCTTGAATTCAGCGGAGCGTCATCGCCCACGGGCCATTTGTAAGTGATTGTGAGAAAAAGCAACCGATATTCGACGAATAATTATCTTATATAATTGTTCCTTTTATTATTTTTTTTTAACATTTGAAGGTCCATCATTTCAGACACATATTCTAACTAGCAATCCCATGAGGCTACTGTTTCTGTCTCGCAATCCAATCATGCAACAGCCTTCTGTCATTAAACAACAGACGACAGTTAACGAAGTCGTAAATCGTATAACCACTTTATAAACCTTGCCGTTAAGATTTTGTGAACTGGGTTCGTACACATCAAAAGTTGTCGCTATTTTGTGACCCGCCTTTCTCGTGTTTCTGACAGACGTAATCGTTTTTTTCTTAAATTACTAGTATGCCGTCTTTGCATGGGTGTTCATTATAACTAATTACACAAAAAATAACTATTTTTAATGGATTCTGTGAAATTATAAAACAAAACAGTTCAGTCGGTATGTTCGGTCTGGCTCTGACAGTACTAGAGAATGCTCAGAGATTGCACATCTGCACCAAATCTCCACCAAATGATCCATCTGGGTGTAAGTGGGGTGGGGTGGGTGGGGGGTGGGGTGGATTTACAAGTCTAATTGTATTTGTTATGTTTCTTTTGGCAAGTTTTTTTCCAAACGTTAAAGAATAGCCGCACTTCCTTAAATTGTGCACCTATTTGAAAGGGCAAAAATGCCCGTTTTTTCCCTTTATCTCCTCCTTTTGCTAAACCCGGGATCCGCAACTGAAAACAATGACCTATCTAGTATCCAATAACATATAATACTGTATCAAACCTGTGGATCCTGTACTAAACTTAGGAGTTATTTTTTATAAGCTTTTTGAGAATGGGATTTCATTTTTAGCTCAGCTCACTGGAAGTCATCTGAGCTTTAGCAATCACTCCTTGTCCGTCGTCCGTCCGGTCGTCCGGGGGTCCGGCTCGTACGGTCGTCCGGTCGTCTGTCCGTTAACAGGGCACAAATCGTAACCGCGAATCGTAACCGGGAATCTTCTTATCTGAAATCCAAAGAGGTCCATTAAAAATCACCTTTGGAAAACTGGAATTAGTTCTCTGTTACCAATATTCTTTGCGCTATGGGGCTCCAAAGTACCCCCAGAATAATGGAAAATTTGATACAAAAGATCTATTATCTGAACAACTAATGCGCTAATCACTATGATTCGTGCACGGATATTGATCGAGGAGTATTTCATCAGTTTCTGCAGACTGGTTGCGCCATCTGTATTTTTTTTCCTTTTTTTAATTTTTTTTTTCTTCTTACTTGACATTCATGAAAAGTCTTCTTGGAAACCTAAAATTAGGTCTATGTTTCTCATATTTTTCAAGCTATGGGGATTTGAATAACCCATTCCAAAAATGGAAAATATTATACCAAAGCAGGGCACAAATCATAACATATGGACCTAGAATCTTCTTACTTGACAACCATGGAGAGTTCCTCCAAAGTTCTCCTTGGAAACCTGAAATTAGATCACTGTGACCTATATTATCTTATTAACAGGCCATGTTGGAGCACCCCAGAAATAATGCAAAATACACACAAATAGCCAGATTCCTAAGGAACGGCTGGTTTGATTGTCATCAAAGTTGGTATGCTTAATGGGTCTTAATGAACGTTAGCTACTATGCATGAATTATGATGCCACCTACATTATCTTAATTAGATGCCTGTGCAAGAACATGTTGTCAGCATGCCAGTCGGCTGAGCGTCATGACCCATGTGTCACTTGTTCTTCAGTGTGTAAACCAGCACATTATACTTACTTTCTATAATCAGTACAAATCGTAAGTATCTCAGTAATGATCCAGCCAAGCGGCTAGTACATGCACTGGTTGAATCAAGATTTAACTATGCAAATTCATTATTGTACGCTTACCACAGACCTCTCTAAAGAATTTACAGAAATTACAAAACATGTCAGCGTGACATATTCCAAATAAAAAAGGAAGAACATATATCTCCAGTTTCACTGGCTCCCTGTGGGGAAATGAATTTCTCATAAGATTTTGGTGTTAAACTGGATCAGTATATTTGTTGGAACTGGTAAAAGTTTATAGCGAAGTAAGGGATCTACTGTAAAAATCAAACTAATCCGTGTTCATCCAACGAGCAAACGAGTTTTCGTTGTGGCAGAACCTCCTTTGCGGAGTATTCTGCCTTTAAATCTCCACTCGGTGCATTCATTTCGATCTTTTAAGCGTATTTTAAACGTTACTTTTGAACAAGTATATGACTGATGTGTAAATTTTTATATGATAATGTAAACTTTCATATATAGTTTCTGTTGTATCTTAGTATTGTTTAGCTTTTTTCTCCTTGTGTGTGATATTATATTGATATTAGGCTCGTCTTAAACATCTTATTGTTTTTTATGTTACCATTTTATTTTACCGACCGTGTAACTATTGCATATCTTATTTCTGTATATTGTATCAGCGCTACTGAGCACATATCTTTATTGTGGATATTGGGACTTTATAAATATTGGTAAAATTAATAAATATATATATATATAATAAAATATTTACATACATAAAATACATATGTATCTTTACATGTTTAATACAGTACAAAAATAGTTATTTCATCAGAGTACAGCAACACAATGAATTTAATAGCAACAATATCAAACAGAAAAAAATTGAAAAAATATGTAGAAAATGTACAATATGATGTGAATTGACTAATACTGTGCACTAGGACACTGTTTACAAGCATTTTCAATAAAATTTCAACTACAGCGCCATCAGTCGGCAAATGATGTAACTATTAGTAATAATGATTGTCTCCCCATGTAAAACAAACATGGAATCATTTTATTTTCTCACAAAGCATTTATAGATAGGACTGCGCCATATAATGGATATATCGGTATATCGCGAGACGTTGATTCGCATTTTGCGTATCATGTTACAGTTATTAAATGTCAACATTTTTCGATATTTTGTTAAATGTGCCAAAACTGATTTTTTTTACAAAACATATGTTTAAGTTCCAAATTTAGATATCTAAATGGGTTGGGAATAATAACAGACTTAAAGTGAAAGCCGCTACCGTGTTTTTAGACGTTTAGACAGAAATGTTCATCTAGGACTGATATGCCATTGTTCAAAGGTTCGTCCAAGGAAACATGTATGTCTGCTCAATGACCTATTAAAGTTTTTGGTATACAAGGATGTTCCAATTCGACAACAATAAAAAATTGCTGATCATTGTCATAATAATTATTCATACATGAATTTTCTTTCCTCTCATTTTATGATACATTCATGAAGATCAAATGTCATGTACCGCACCTGTACCGCTCTGAGATTTTAAGCACAGTCTAGAATTCTCTAACACACAAGATAACATTTACACATGTAAGACCTAAAGAACGTACTTTAATTTTAAGCAGTGTCAACAAGTAAGTACTTTAGTATATACATAAGTAAGTAATATTGTCATAGTTCGTGTAAACTGATCTGCATAAACGTACATATTGTCTCGTTTAACATGATAAAGAATAATTAATGATTAATGATTTTGTACCATTACGTTGTCATGACAACGTCAATGATTTTGTATGACTCTCATAATAAATGACCTAGGTTTCAATTGTATCATGGCCATGATGATTTTCTACTTTACGTTGCCATAGCAACGATGATTTTTTTTTTTTTGCAAAAATGTGACCTTTAGTGAACCATATCATTTATGCCAGAAAAACAACACAGCTTAAACCCTATATAAATAGAGACATTTTGATGTTGTTGGTAACACTGTTATTACATTTTCTAAAATACTAAGGCTGTCTTTGTATACATCTGGGTATTCGTCCGTAGAACAGTAGAACGGGCGGCAGTGAGCTGTCCCGTCCGCCCTTAAAACCACCAGTTGAACCGTCGGAAAACAAACGGTACAAGAACAAAGCACCTAACCGCCGGAGGGGCCGCCATTAGAGCTGAAACATGACCAGTGAAAAGGTGTATACAAGAAGTGGTCGACATGTCCGTCCACCAAGTAAATATAACCCAGTCAGAGTCGCAATAGATATGTGTTATAGGTGTGATGTCTGTGAAAAACTTAGAAGGGTTGAAAATCGCTGGTGCTACATATCAAAGTAATTCACAGTTTGGAAAGATAGGCATGGCGTAAGGCGGAATACCGAAGGCCGGAGTAAGTGTGGTGCCATTTAAAGAAGGACGAGTGTGGTTCGAAGACAGACCGAAACTGTTAACGTGGCGACTACTTTTTTTTCGGTGATGGCAGTGGCATACGGCGTGTAACTGTGCAAGAATTAGATAAAAAATCATTAGTATACATCCAGGGGGGGGGGGTACCCCGTTTACCCATATTTTTAGAATTGTCGTTTTCATTAATTAATATCACTTATTAAACAGTTTCTAAATGTTCAACACGATGTGATATTTTTTAGTTAAAATAACAAGGCATATTCTATTATATTTGTGGAAACATGTGAAAAGGAAGTTTTTAGGAAGTTAAAATAAGTAAAAATACCCCATTTTTCAAAATTTGAAAATAAAAAATTTTGACCAAAATATGAAGTCCATTTTTTTTTATCTCAATTATTGAATAATCAAAATACAAAGTATTTAGTCAAAACGAAATTAACATAAAATTTCAACAATTTTTGTATAGTGAGCCTGACTAACAGTCCAGTGGAAATGTTCTTTAATATCGGGTCCTGTACATACAAAATAAACACCAAACATACTAACTTGTATATGTTAATTTTATCCATGGATCAGCAGTAAATGTTCATAGGCAGAATAATATTTAATATAATATTTAAACACGTTGTATATTATAATACAATATTGTATTGATATAAAATTGAAAAAAGTTTGTCATGAATAATTTTTTTTAGTATTAATTAGTATACAGACAAAGATTTCCCTTTTAAGTTTATAGAGAGCATCTATTTAACATCTGCGGTCCTGAGCGGAACAAACTTATTCGAAATGAGTATATTTTATTGCACAAATACGAAACGATACATCGTCTGATGCATAAAATTAAACGAAATATTATAGAAGAATTAGAAATAAAAATATATACAAAATAATGATGCAAAACATGTAAAACCCTGTAAGCATATCATCTTGCATTCTGTATTTAACATTGTAGATAACATTAGAAATGCATATACTTTTGGACTACTATGCTCTTTAGGAATCTGCAGATAAAATACCCCTTTCATTTCATGCAGACAGGTATAATCTTATATGCATTTAAGCCCTATTTGTACAGTTGTAAATAAAATTTTGAACAGAGCATCAATTTTTGTGTTTTAATTATAATGAAAGATGATTCACTTAAATATAGTGAATGTTCTTTCACTTTTTAGTTAAGGTTTGATGCACTGATGTGCTTTCAGGATTTATTGATGACGTCTCAAGCTCGCCTCAGCCGTTCAAGTTAAAGACCTCTTTGTCTGATTACCCTCACCCCTTTGCCCTCGGCTGTTTCTTTGACCAAAAGATTCCTTATATCATTGCCTGTAACCGCTTAATTATACGTGTTTGCAGTTTTAACATTCATTTAGAACATTCCTTGAATTCATATGAATTGCAACAAAACGGAAAATTGGTCCCTTGTTTACTTGTAACAATAGTAATAACATTAAAAACTTTCTCCATGGACAGCATCCAGCATACAAATGTTTGAATGATAGACATGTTATTTACCTGAATATTCGACTCTGCAAACATAGACCTCCAGCTATTATAAGCCATTGGATTCTACATCGAGTATAACAATCATTTTAAACAATGTCTTGTCTAGACATTTGATACTAGGTGAGAACCAAGTATGGGTACATCATTTGACATGCTGCAGTATTATGTATAATGACACAATGTGTATATAATCAAACTATTTACATTTTCCTCACCTCATCAGAGTATAAATATTAATCAAATAATATATTGTCTGTATAATTTATTTGTCAATGCATTTCAATACGTTTCAAGGGGACTATTCTATGTACATAGACAGTATATTCTATGATCGGTTGATTTACACGATGCTCACATAAAACATAGTCAGGAACAATGAAGTTTCAGGTGCAAGCTGCGTCATAATAATCCTATGATAAACCAACTGTCTGTATTTCAGTTATGTTTACTAATAAAAGCTCATTCAAATGGTTCTTGTTACAAATACATAATGTATATAAACAAGAAAAATCGATATAATATAATGTATGGGCATACAGTGACATATAATTACAATAACGATATAAAATGTATACGACGACATAAACAGAATATTATAAAATAAGTTGGTAGTCTATAACAAGGAGATATCATACATTTAAATTGCACTCAAAGCATCATAAAAATTGTAGAGACCAAAACGTCTGCTTGATGCAGGAGGGTAAATGGATAATGAATGGTCCCTGGAATTATCACCGTTTCTTTTTCTGTTACGCCATGAACTTGTCCGCTTCTACCACACACTTGTCCTTTTTGAGATGATCAATGAGCTTTTTCCACACTGGATCATACCCTAATAACTTTGTGTTCCCTGAAAAAAAGATGGGTTTAACTTTTATAACCAACAATGGCGTGTGGCTGATATTACCTATCGTGTGACGATGATCTTTTAGTTACCAATGATTCATATGGAGAGTTCTACTTTAAAAATCTGACAATGATATTGTTTTGTAGCGTGCTCATATATATAGAATATGAAAAGCTGTTATGCATATGAAATAAATCAGATATCTAGCCTCTATGAAAGTAAAATAATATAACAAATAGATAAAATATAACATTTGGGCTTTAATAATAGTTATTGGAAGAATGTAAATATTAGTACTACTTAAAAAATCAGGAATTTTAAAATCCCTACAAACAATTTCTTAATAAAAGACTATTTATATGTATGTATGTTAATTTCCAGATATGTGTACGACAGTGTACATCTTTATTTTTTTCATTTTAAAATTCTGTGGTCCTTTGTTTTCAGGAAAATATAAGACAATATGATAATTCTGATAATTTTACACAGTGGCCGATTGTATAAGGGCTATCCACAACATTTGTTTTACGTGCTCTGTGTGTATTCAAACATATAAGAAAATATCATAAAAATATTAAGACCATAACAGGGTATTTTACGACTGTTGGTTTTAAAAGGCCAAGTTTTGATCAGACTTTGACAAAAGAAAGGAAATATATGTCTGACTCCCGTGAAGTAATACCCATCCCTGTGCGCAAAACATATGATTGCTAAGTTAGTACTTTGGGATTACTTCTGATTGGCAATCATGAACTATCAGCGAAAGGTATAATAAAAGAATTATCGATCACACTTATGATTATATATACATACTGTTGGTATGAAAATTATTAAAATAACTTATTTAAATATACCAATAAAACTTAAAATTTATATATGTTACTCATATGCATGCAGAATTCGGACCACTTTTCTTCAAATTTTTTTTGGAAACCGAGATAAATGACTGACAGAGATGTTCTGTTACCTGTTTCAGTTCTAATATTGAATATACTTTACATGGGTTTTAATACAGAAATTAGATTAAAACGGGAAATGTTGAAGTACATATTGTTAAATATTAGGGAGGAGGGTATATATCAAGCATATAGCACCTGAACCTACGTCACAAGAGACATTCCCAGCTTGACCAGTGTTAACATTTCAACCTGTCCCAATAAACGGGACGGAAATTGGACTGATATTCGAAATTCGATATTTATTGCGAATACCGAATATCATTCAAATCGGGGATTTTCGATATTCGCATGCTAACATAAAATATCAATCATAGCATGTTATATCTAATATCACTCGAGCCAGGGATATACGGCATTCGATATTCGCATGCGAATATCGAATATAACCGATAATGGTGATTAAATGTGACAGCTGATGAAAAAAATGCAACCATGATCTACTTACCCACTATAATAAGGCCCTTCTTTGCTCGTGTGATGGCTACATTAATTTGGTGTGGGTCAGAGACAATGCCAAGATTTTGCGTAAACCATCGTTTTCCGGCATTCAGGGTAAGGTCTGGCACTTTTTTTAGAGCGAACACAAGATAGGATTACGTATTCCCATTCTGAACCTATGGAAAAGATAAATAGGGATAATATACGTTAGTGATTTCCGAAAAGGTTCACAGAAAAATACATTCTCATAAAACACCAAAAACTCTTAATAACTAAGTGATTTTTATGATAAAAGGTTGGCAGCTTTAAACATGATAATTATTTTCTCTCTCAGAAATTACTTATAAACATATGACGCCGTGTGCATGTGATGTGCCCAATGTAAGGTACTCTTCATATTCATGAACAAGAAAACCAGTATGATAATAAAAACGTGTAGGCAGACTTTTGTTGACTCCAAAATGATACTATGCGCCCTGTCCGTTTAAAATTTTAGTGACAAAAGAACATGAACAAGAATATCTATCGATAGTTTAGGTATATAAGAAAAAATAAAATGACCACGAAGAAACTGGTAGGCCAGACAGTACAAATGAACAACATGAAAGGAGTATCCGGTCACCACTTGCCAAACCGAATCTATAGTAAGTATATATAATCTGTAGATATGTGAACCATCATGGGGTTTTGAGAAATTTCGCAAAAGTAAAGAAAGGAATACGATTGCTTCCACGAACTTTAGCCAGAAGCACGATATGCGAAATATGTCATACACGCCCTAATAACTGCATACCCAGGGTACCCAGCATATATCACACTGATGAGCACGGGATGGACAACAGCTACTGCATTCCTTTGTTCCCATTTTATCAATCTATTTTGTCTTAATACAAGTAACACTACTTTTAACTTTCTATGTTCCTGCACATAAAGACAATCATTTCACAATCCATTCATAAAAAAGACAAACTAAAAAAAATCACATAACTGCAGCATGGTAAGCACGGCATGCACGTTGGTGTCTTTGTTGGTATTATCTCGGATTTCAGGATTTTGTAGTGTCGATAAAAGCATGCAAGCTTTCGGATGTCGTCATTAATATCAATTTGCATATTGATAATTACAAGAATCAGAGATGATGATTTAAAAACGATGTGATAATTTATTATTTTATGATTTATAGATTTCAAATATCAGTATTGTGTTGTGGCTGAAGATGGTATGAGTTTGGCCCGCTCTAACAGCAGCCTACCTTCACGTTTGTATGTTTATTTCTAGTACAGAATGTGGAGTTACATATGGGGCATTTAATGCACAGGGGAACTAGTTGTCTGCGATCGCTCCTGTTCTATATCTTCGTCATAATTGTAAGGTACACCATGACGTAGAAACTTTGACAAAATAAGTTAATTTTTTTTAAACTCTGCGTCTATTTAAACAATTTCGGGATGTTAGCTCTGTATGGTAACCAGTGCTCTAGGAATTCCCATACATACCTTGACTTTTGACCACGGTCAGTAATTGGACACCTCGCGTAATATACTGTTTCTTTAGTTTCTGCCTTATGCTTGTACACTGGGATCTGTATGGCGATAGAATACAAATCTCCTCCTTTTTCTTTATGTATCTCAAAAGCAACAGCCTGGCATAGTTTGTCTACAAATATAGCATATATCATCATTAAATTCAGCCAAATATTGCACAGTACATTTTAACAATAGTTGAGCCTACTTACGTAGTGAAAGGTAGCATGGGCTGGAAGAAGTTATTTACATAAGAGATGTATGTGTTGCTTTGGGTCTTTCCATTCAAACATTGACCTCTGTACCAGGATATTTTAATAAATAAACCCTTTAATCGAATGGTGAATATCTCAAATATATGCAGCTACGATTGACAATAATTAGTTGTCAGAAGGATGTAAATCAGTGGGTGAAAGATGGAGTGGTGCAAAGAAACCCGGCTTTTCGCAATGTGTTTCTTGGGATTGATCATTGTATATACTGATATATATATTTATATATTTATATATACAAAATTTACAACGAAAATGTTCAGATACACATTAACCCGTGTTCTCATGCTGCCGCAATCATCAGATGTAAAATGTTAAGGAATGGTTGCAAATGAGCTCCGATCTTTTGTTGAGTCTTTGTGTCTTGGGGAACGTTAAGATTTGGACCTTTTCTTCTAAGCAAAGATTACAACTTCTATTTGGGAGCTTTCTATGGGCTGCGCGCTTGAGTTTAAGGAATATCCGGCACGTAATATACATAATGGCACCAACCATTCCTTCACATTTCACATCTGATGATTGCGGCAGCAGGAAAACACGTGTTAATGTATAACTGAACATTATCGTTGTAAATTTTTTTTTTATCAGCTCTTAGCATCAAGCTAATCGAGCACTGTTAGATTCGTTCAGTACCTATATACTTCTAGTATATATATATATATATATATATATATATATATATATATATATATATATATATATATTTATATATATATATATATATATATATATATAAAGACGTATAAATATATATCCAAACAAATATTGAGGAGAAAGGCAGCTGAAGAATTATAAGGAAATCAAGAATCCCTAGGAAAAGGTTTTATTTCACCGGTGAAGATAACAAAGTACAGGTTTGGAATATGGCGCTTTGATGAATATAGCTCACACTTATGCATTGCACTTAAGAAGAGTATGGGAAAGGTGAATGCCATGTCATAAATAGCACGTGTTCCTGCCATCCCTGTTATGGGTCTTACCACATAGTTTGCTTCGCTTTCATTGCTCATGGACTCGAACCCTCCTTCGCTTGAGGACACGGGTAGAGATTTCTCATAACCTTCCACATGGCAGAACACGATCGGCTTTGTGCGGTCAGGCCAGATGTTTATATCCGATGGACGATGAAGCTCTGGAAGGCCACATTCCAAACGGTTTTTGTAGAATAGCATCGATGAAAATGCCATGATTGCTTCATGCTGTGTTCAATGACAAAGGAACTTATATGACTACTGGAAATATTTTGATATATTTATAACTGCATTGTCAATACTGAAAAGTGCATTGTCAATGCTAGAAAGCGTTCATAGAGTGCATACGTCAGCCCACATCCTCATCCAGGTCCCCATTAATCTTTAATGATCCCACATAACGCCAACGTTAGTACCCTATAAGTAATATCGACTACAAACATAATTTTATAAATGCCTATTGCTGATCATTCCACAAACGGAATTTTGAACGTTTGGATATTTTGTGTTATGCTGTGTAAACATATGATGTCCGGTAGCAATCTTATGTACATTCTCTGATCGGCAGATTAATGAACATTAAAGGACTCACAAAGTACTTGATTTAAATTATACTGAGGTAGGTTAAGCCATAGATAGCCAGGACTGAGAACTGCTTTTCAATTTTACTGATCGCTCTAAAAAGTATTTTTTTCTTTTTATATGTTCTTTCCACAAAAAGTTGTAGAAACCGCTTGAGAACTTTTGCAAATATGGCTTAGACACACACGCTAATACGCTCACACACCTCCGGCCTGAAACATTCTTCAATTCAACATTTGTTGGTAGAGATAATAACATAAAGACATTATACATATTTTGATTCTATAAAATGCAAATTACATAATGAAATAACAATTTCAGTAACCCAGCACACTTGCACATAGGAAACCAGGCAAGGATATACATATTTAAATATAATGGATTATTAGGAAGTTCCAATTTCAAATTTTAATTCTGTTTTGTCCACAGATGGAAATATCATAGACCCTTGATTCCCCCAGACATTAAAAAATATATTTAAAAAAAATATATTCGTGATATTTACTATCCAAAGCAACATAAATCAGAGCAGTTTTATGATGATATTGAAACTAAATTTGTTATTTTTTATATTTCGTAGAACTTTATGGCATTAAACGTAAATACTGCTCCTACCATTCGGTACTAAATAGTTAACATTTGGATGGTCTGCCTCTCCGCATAACGCTGGAACATGGACACATTCAGACCAGCATGCCTCGCATATTTGCACTTGATGATTGGCTGAAGCTGTTTGTGGTCACCAATAAGAATCACCTGAGGGGCCCTGGTGGCCACTATGGGAATCATAGTCTCTGGCTCCTTGCACATACCGCACTCGTCAATAATGAGCTGAAATTACAGATGTAACATTGCCCACCTGAAATACACTGTAATATACACTATGGGAATAATACGAGGGTCAAAGGTGGTATAACCTCGTGAACAACCCAAGTGCCACTGATCACTTTTAAAACTGAGGACTTTTCACATTCCATGTATTTTTTTAATAGATTCGAAATCTGGGCATTTTTCCTACTTAAAAACTTTATCATCACCTGATTGGTATTAAAAATATTATCACCTTGCTATTCAAATATCTGGTATAAATCATTTAATCGATTTAGAAAATGTGATCAAATTTAGTTACCTTGTGATTTCTATATTAGATATAACTCATTTGATCAACGTAGAAAATAGGATCATATTTAGTTACCTTGCGATTTCAATATAAGATGCAGATCATTTGTTCAGAGTAGAAAAATGTGATGATATTTAGTTACCTTGCAATCGCAACTTTATATTTATATATATAAACACATTTTCTTCATAAGTTGGCACAGGGAACTTTGCACTTAAATTTAATTTTCTGTGAAAGCAATCTTATATAAAAGAAATGTGGATCATTATATACATTTTGCTATATATGTCGGGGTTATTCTGATCAAAGTGGTTACATTCAAATGGGTCGGTGGGACTAGTACCATAGATGTTATTGGAAAAAGTATAAAAGATAAAAAAAATATGAAAATTAATAAGAAACATTATAAATTGATTTACAAAATTTTTATCACAAAATGTGTATTTGCTATGTGCCAAAATACTTGCAAAGCATGTCTGTCCATCTCTTCAGTTATTAAACTTCTGGTTAAGTATTTAAAACGTACCACTTAAAAATAATCAAGTACATACGCCGATGAGGACAGACTAATTTATATTCAAGGTTGATTATTCCAATTTTAAACTGTTCATATTTTTATGAGTTTTCAAATATTAGTTCAAGTTAGAATTAAAACAAGAAGCGTCCCGTGTAGCTGATAGTTTGGCACAAGTTTTCCATCACTATCTAGATATCAATTGAGTTTTAAAATACACCTGTAATATAAATAAGAATTTGTTTTTCGTAAAAAAACGCTATTCATGTTCGCTATGTTAAATTTGCCTTTGGCATTGTTTCGTGAGTGTTCAATTACTAGTGTGTTACCATATAATGTTTTATTCCGTCGCGAGATGATCAAAGACGGTACAATTCATTTAAAATGCATATAAACTGTTTGATTTTCTTTTCATTATTGACAAATTATTTTTGATCATTGACACATAAAAAAACAAATACCTGTTGTTGTTAATATTATTGATTTTGGCCTTTTACATTAAGCGTTAATCTTTGTGATCTCTTCTTTATCGCAAATATCTCAAATTTGAACATTGCGAACAAAAAATCAAACACACAGTCAACGGAAGGACCTACGGACGGACGAAGAAAAAAAAAGAACAAATTAGATTAGGTCGCGACTAATCAGAACCATTGTGTTGTTAATAACCTCTAACTTCTCAAATTTAAAAATAACCGATTTGAAGTACATGGAGCAACATATCTGACACTTTTAATGGTCAGGTATGATATAAGTACATCATGTAAACTGTCTTTTCCTGTTATTGATAAGGTAGTTTAATTTAAATATTACTTTGCAGCAAAGAACATTTGTCCAACACTTTTTTTAAGAACATCGGTGTTTCAATTAACCAGTCTCAAATTAGATTTGTGGGCATATTGAACATGTTTCTGCATCATGCATAAATTATAGATGAAATATATTGTCTAGGTTAACAGGTAAAATGCATTTTAGGTTATGCAAAACAAATTAATTTTGAACAATTCCCTTAAATTTAAATTATCCAAAATAAAAGCAGACTTCAACTACAGTTTAATTTGCAAGCAAATTCAAGCCTCTCCTGCAACCAGCTAAAAAGTAAAGGCTTCTGGTTCTAGGAAGATAGAAAATCGACATGACAGACATGCTAAACATTTATTTGCAACTGGGTGCATCTGTAAGAATTAGAATCATGTCCTCAGTGAAAAAGTGTTACATGTTCAAACATGTAATGTATAGACTTGAGAATTTTTATCAAATTATCAAGTCTATTTACAGATGGCCGATTTACATATTTATGCAAATGACCTATTTAAATGGCACAGATTGACCCAAAAAGTAAATCAACTTGTCAGGGGAGTAATGTTTAGAGCGCGAGCGTAAAGAAAACTGCTCGTTAAGCTGATAAGCATAATTAAACGGTTGAAGCAACTCTCAAAATCAAATAAGGTTTTATCTCATACTTGATAAGTACACATATAAAGCCTGATTGGCCCAGCAGAACATGAAATGTTGTGGTCGAAAAGGAGTGTCCGGAAGAAGAAGAAAAAAAAAAGAAAAAAAAACCGCAATTAATAAGCCTCTCCAGCAGGGAAAGCTTAATCATATGTATTTTCAGCTCATGGAAGGTCACACTTACTTGCTTGATATTGGAAACATCTGTAATTTCACTCGCTGCTGCTGTTGAACAAGTACAAAGCAGGATCTCAGCTTGCATGATTTCCCACTTAGAAGCCTCCGTGACATAAAAAAGGTATTCGTTAATTTCTTTCACAGAGACTTTCCAAGGTTCCTTGAAATCCTCATCAAATTGGCGAATCTTTTCATGGTATGGATTTGTCTTTTCCCGGATACGCCAGTGGAGTGTGATTTTCCGGAGCCTCTCGTTGGACGTGGCTTCCGTTGTGCTTTCCTTTTCCTTAGATGACACAGGTTCATCTGGCAGCGGGAAGTCCCGTCGCTCTACTTTCTTCCCGTAGATTCTTAGCAGTTTTGGAACATTATTCTTCATTTTCCCCATCATCTTTTCTGTAATGTGGATTACATTCAATAACTATATCAGAGAGCTAATAATACTCAATCAGACAAGCAATCTTTGTCAATCTTAGTGAAGTAAAAGCAAGTGTTTTTATAAACCTGTTTACGTCTTGTACTTGTACTTCTCTTTGTCACTCATTTTTTTACCAGCGTGTATGAATATGGCTGGGAGTACGAAAATGAACCTTTGTGTTTGTCCGACATCTCCTGAAGAATATATTGGATTTCGAGAGCAATTTTGCGGATGGATGAGCCATGGGCTAAAGAATTATCACTTGTGGACGAATCGGTAAAATCAAAATGCGCATCTAATACCAGCCAGATTTGCCCTTCATCATCTTTGTCTGATTTGTTTTCCCGTACAACAAGTACTTCTACTTCTTCTTACTAGCATATTGTCCAGTCTCCCGTCATAAGCGGTTGAACCTACTAAGGACCCTGAACCCCCCCCCCCCCCCACCCTACAAAGGTCAATGCACGTGCACTTGCTAAATCCATCATCATTCAGTAAATAGGTTATTGCCTAGGAAGGATCCCAGTGAACCAGTCTTGAATTTTTGTAGCTTCTTCAGTATGGCAAAGTAATGAATCAATGTTCAATTTTGGAACACATCATTATCGGCCATTTAAAAACCGCCGTCTCATCGCGGAAGGCATTGGCAAGGGGTTAGGGGTTAGGTGAATACTTATATCTCCCTTAGTATTTGATATATTAATATACTTCATATTATTAATACTTTATGTTTATTTAATACAAACTGAATTCATCATTTCAAGTTTAATAAAATAAAGACAAAATATGTCTCATATATAAGGGAACAGTATCGTAATTGTACATATTTTGAAGAATTTATAAAGAATGCCTCCTTTATATCTTAAAGTTATGTACAGAATAACCTAACATTCTTTTCAATGGAAACTCGCTTGTTTATCCCGAGCCAATTAACAAGCAAATTTTAATCATACAATGTATTTCTAGCTCAGCAGACCATCCATTTCAGTCCTTCACAAGTGTTAGTCAGTAATAATATCTTACCTGGCTCAATCTAGTGATGTGTTTATACAGACAAATATTACTATCCTTTATCAAACGATGAACAAATTTGACAAAAATGTGAATACCTCGTAGAATACATATTCACTTCTATTCAAATTCTGAATGCTGATAGATGTTAATGGGGTATTTATACACTAACTTTGGCCACTAGAAAGAAGTGTGCCTAAAAAACCATGTTTTTCTTTTGCCAGGTAGCTGGCACAACATGGGTCATCATGGCCTGACTTTGGAGTTTCAAAACATAGGTAACATGAGCTCTCGTTGTTTAGGATGGAAATTTATTGGTAATAGTTTTGTGCACTGTTAACGGTCGGTAGACCGGAGAGTGTCACCAGAGACATGTGACTTCTTTTATTTGTTAGTACTTTATAAGTATCAGATATGGATGATAACGTAGGAGTAGGGAACACAAGTATCATGTATCGAGTTTGCGTCAGTAAAAACTGACCTGTCCGGACCGGTTCCGGTGGGGGGGGGGCATGCTTTTGTCCCGAAACTCAGGCTCTCTCCATTTCAGAACGATGGGTTTTGTACTTAAGACCTTTGTTGCGTGAGATATTTCGCGGAAAACAAATCAGTCGATTAAACCATCCGGAGGCAAAGGTTTTAAATGTAATGGTTTCAAGCACTTCAAGAATCGGAAGCAGCCAGTCCTGCTAGGCCGATTCGGATAAACAGTTTCAGTCAATCTTCTTGACTGCTCTATAGACAGCGATGGTGGTTTTTTACCCAATTATATGGGGATAGTAATAATCATAGCAGCCAAAGTGTTGCGTGATTCCTTTTGCTCCTCAGCAAGAGTACGTGAAACCTGTAAATTCGGAGCAGTTCACGAGGAAAAAAGTCGGGTTTCGGTTATTTGATAGTTCAGTTAGGCGTGTTCCTACAGCCATGATCAGTGTAGATTGTCTTATTTTGTGGGAACTATTGCAGCGATGGTAGTCGGATATGTCGTTTGCAACTAAACAATAGGAAATATATCGGCGGCTCGGGGTCAGAAAAATCCGAATCCAACATGAACTAATCGGAATAAAAAAGCAGTGAGTGACCGTGTAGAGTCACCAACGGAGTTAACGTCCGCAGTAGAAACGTGCCACTTCACGTAAGCGATAGATGCCGACGCAAAGTTTGCAGGTAGCCAGTCCAGACGCTGATGTAAATCCGGCCGAATGTTTGCAGACTAAGGAACAGGATCAGTCGTTAGCTCCGTAATGGGATCTAGACTGTGAGCCGAAGTGATAACTCATTGTGTCAAAGACAGATTTTGAGTCTTGACTGCGTGAGATAAATTCAGTGATCCGGGTGATTCGAGGGTAGTGGTCCCCAAGTCATTACGTTCGGAGGTAATGAAGAAAGGCCACGAAGCGATCATGGCGGGTCATCAAGGCGTAGATCGAATGAACGCGTTATAGCCCAGATCTATTTAGAAGGGAATATACGGTGATATAGTAGCGTTCTGTAAGTCATGTCCCATATGTAAAACACACACACACATACACCGAAAGGTAAAGTACCGAGGGCTACGTTAAGGAAGATGTTCCTGATCGAGTACCTTTGCGTAGGGTCCCTATAATCCTGGTCGTCGGTACATACTGACCATTACGGACTAGGCTATGGAAATACCCGGAGGCAGTGGCTTTGAAGAACATAGACATCGCGACCGTAGCCGACGCGTCAGTGGATGTTTATTTGAGTGTAGGAGTGCCGTCGGAAATACTCACACAAATTGGACGTCAGTTAACATCTGACATCATGAGGGAAGCCAGTCGCGCGCTTTCGGTCAAGCAGCTTACTACCACACCATAGTACCCGACATGTATCGATATGTTAAAGCGTATGTGCTCAAAGAGACCACGAGATTTGGATTGTTAGTTGACCGTGGTGCTCTTTGTGTATAGAGAGACACGACATGAGAGTACAGGCTTCTCTCCTTTTGAGTTGCTCTGCGGGCGAGTTCTGAGAGGTCCGATCAGCATTCAACGTGATCTGTTGACCAAATGCGATGCGGATATGGAAACTAAGACCATAATGCGGAAGTTATTTATATAGATGCCAAACGTGATCTGGTACATAAACTGCGTGCTGCTACACGGGTAAACATGGGACGAGCATGTTAGAGCGCTGCGATAAATATTAACTAAACTCGCCAATCTCGCACAAGGCAGACAAGGTATATAGCTATGAGTTAATATAATGTATAATGTTTTCACATAATAAGTGTCGGTATTCTATACTGCATATAGGGTAAATACTTTGCATTTTTCTTTAAATGGCTGAGTGATGTCACCAGAGAGCTGTGACTTATTTTATTAGTGTGTATTTTATTATCATCAGATATGGATGTTTACATGAGAGTAGGGAACTTGTCATGTTTCTGGTTTAAATCGATAGGAACTGTCTTGACCGGGCCGGTTCCTGTAGGGGTATTCATTTGGTAGCCTTTCGTGAAAGCGCACCTGTATACCTTGTTTATCGTTGTTTTGTCTCTAGAGATGGGTCTAATTGTTTGGTATTCATATGATCGGACGGTGGGCTGGGGAGGTCAGGAGGTTACGACGTCAGGACCGTTATAAAGGCTGAAAACGAAATATTGAGTGCATACACTCCTAAGTCAGCGCAAAAGCGGTGCAGTCTGACCAATTGTTGTCATCGCTCTAAAGGAGAGTAGGGTAATGCTATGAGAAAGTATTCTTGTGCATGAAACGTCCGGGTATGGGAATCGACTACGGGGGTCTCTCTGTCACGGACTCTAGAGTGGGTATCAATATTGCCGATGGACTGGCAATCCGGTGTTAAGTCCATCGTGAGTACGTCCAGCAACAGGTTTAGGAACATATACACGTGAGTGGAATCACGTTTACTTAAACGGCGATGGAAGCATAAACGTCAGTGTTTGAGATGCCTCTGTAACAGACTTAAGAGGGAAATTTATACGTCGATGTGTTTATGCCGATTACGAATCCAGTGAAACAGGACAATTTAAATGCTAAACGTGAGTGGTACTGGATACTTCAATATTCCTTAGAGCCCTTCAGGGAGGGCTGTGAGCCTATGTCCCGGGATTTTTTTAACGTATTGTGTTCCGACCTTGTTTTCTTTAGCTGCGCGTGATGCTGGTGATTGTTTGAATATGTAGTGCGTGCGACCTAGCTTGAGTGCTGACCTCCAAGTGGCACGTGCGCGCCGGTACAGTGATCGGCCAAAAATAAAACAAGTGGTCAGCTTAAGTGTCGGGTTCACAGGCGGGACTTTGTGTTATTGTGTGTTATCTTGTAATAATACGGACTCGGTGTATACATATATATATATATATATATATATATATATATATATATATATGTTTACTCCTGTCTTTTCGTCTTATGTGTGCAAGTTAATAAAAACTATTATAATGAAATATTGGAAAGCATTGCTTATTGAATCTTAACCTGTGGTGAATGAATTGTTGGCCGATGGTCTGTTTAATAATTGGAAACTATGCGTATAGCTTTTTCTGTCATATATATATAACCACATTCACCTGATGATCGGGTCGCACCCCGTGAAACAGACTGTTGTGAATTAACAGTGTTGTTTTTCTCCAGAGTTATATATATATATATATATATATATATATATATATATATATATATATATATATATCTCACTTACCTGCTACTACATCGACAGATTTGTTGGACGGGCCACAGTACATGAGTTGTGTAGCAGATGGTTTCAGCCTATTTTCTTTCGTGAAAAGGTATGCCAGGCGTGCGCCGGTTATAGTTTTACCAGTCCCTGGAATATATTTAAAAATAAAATTGACAAGTGGAGGGGGGGACGTCTCGTATTTACACAACTCCACAACATTTTTATGAAGAAAACAAAGGAAGAGAGACAGATACACCAAAGGCTGAGTCCCACTGGATATAGATATATTAGCTGATAAAGGAAGTGTACCGGGCTTTTTACCGGCGTTGGGGAGATGTATTAACTGAGAGGAGGAACGTTTAACATTTCTATTGTGGCGCTGTGCTCTGGCAAGAAATTCATTTACCGGTATGTTGACCTTGAAGACCTGGTCAGTGAAGATGTTAACATTTGCAAACCGCAGTGGGACGTGGGGGCACTTTGGTTTTCGATTATATTTGACTCGTCATTATTGTTGGACGTTTAAAGAATAGGTTGATTTAAGGAAGACGTGAAAGATTAATTAAATGTACGTTTTAAGGTAAGGAAGAAAGAAACCGAAATATGGATACTTTATCAGTAAAATCGTATCAGACCTATTTTGAAGCCTTGAAAACCCCGGACCCACTCCACCCTTCTTCCGGAAATGGGGACCTTGTATTAGGTTTTGCCATTAATCCTCCTGGCTTGAACCTCTTCTTTTCATAAAGCTGGAGTGATGTGGTTTTTTTACATTGACTGACCACGCACGTGGGTCAGAGCCTTACATGCTTTAATCCGTCACTGAAAGCTGGGTTAATCACATGTACATTAGCCCTAATGGAGGTTACCACAAAGAAAATCCGGTCTCTGGCGATGATAGTTCGGCGGTTTTCGGTGGTAATCTCCACGCAAGTCAGAAAAGTGGCAAAAATTACTCAAAATGATGTGTACACAAAAAATGATTTATTTTCATATCGGCGATGTCACTGCGGGAACAATAACCTTTATAATGAGGTATGGAACGGTGTCATACGCAAAGCATTTTCAGAGAACATTGCGAACAAAAGTGGACAGAGTTCCTTTTATGAGTATCAGATTTCAGCACAATCTGTCACACCCGTTATATCTAAAATAATTACCAGGTGGTCCTTGGATCAGTGTGAATGGTTCCTTCAGTGCCATCCTTACGGCTGAAGCCTGTGATTGGTTGGCTTCCTCAAAACCCGGAACCTGGAGGTCTCTAACACCAAGTTGGACTAAAAAAATATAAATAGAAATACATTCAAAACAATGAAATGATTTAATTATAAATACATTATTAGCATGTTAAATAAATAATTGCTTTTATATTAAATTATGAATAAATGCAATAAATGTGTCTTAATAAAAAGTGCTTTTATACTTTCTTACCAAAAGAGAGAAATAAATTTTTAGACCGAGTTGGAAACTCGGATAAATGAACACACGAGTCACTTAAGTTATATGATTAATACTATATATTTCCTGGGCAGTTGTAGTGCGTGAATATGCACGTTTTCCCTTCTGCTCTTTGCCCAAAATGTTTGACTTGTTTGTCTTGCTAAAATAATCCCGTTAACAGGGTAACTAATTAGCTTCTACTTTGTATGGTGACATATTTAGGTATATATTTTAAGGATGCAATTTAAAATTTGTATTGATCAGCTGAAACTGGAACATAAGGGCTCTTGACAGTGTATGACAATGATCTGAAAGAAAAATCCTGGATGAACCCACAAATTATCTCAAAGCCATAAAGAATAGGCAAATTTGCAACAAAATATCAAAGGTATCTAGTCATCCTATAAATAATAGGCAAATTTCCATTTAAAATATCTAGGTTATCTAGTCAAACAATTTCCTGAGATATTAGCTGTGTCACTTAAAATTGGCCAAATACAGCTACATTACACACATGTTACTCTCACTTTTTTAGATACAGTCGGGCTTATTTTGCTTACGGTGATATGTTTCCATTAAAAACTTATTTTCAACTTGTTGTTCCATGAAAAAAATTAAGGGTAATTTCACATTATGGAGAATCTGATCATTCTAAAACATAGATTGCTTTGCTCTGTCTTCGGATATCCAAGGAGATAACATGAGGGCATATTTCGAAAGTAAGAAACTTTAAGCCTTTAAGATTGTCTCCCAACAGCCTTAGGGTTCTCAAAGACATATAGCAACAGGTAAATACGAATAAACAAAAACGAGCGTGAATGCTAATATAAAAGTTTAAGCTGATAAGGGATCCTGTTTTTACCTGGTAATTCGCCTGGGCCCTTACACAAGGCAATATTTCCCAAGGCAATATTTCTGGACAAATCACTGGACCCGTCAAACGTTTCCACAGCCTCCTGCATTCTCCTATTATTGTAAATTTACAAACGTAAACTCTGAGTCGTAAATGATAGAGGATATGCTCGTCACCAAAGAATTGTGACTTGTTATCGTATTGCATTTTCTAGTAGGGAACATAACCTGAAGATTGTTTTGATAATTCATTGTACATTAGTATCATGTTAAGAAATTAGTTTGAGAACTTAAGTTAAAGAATCCACTAGTCTCATTTGAAGTTAATTTCAAAGCAGTTTAGTGGTTAGAGAGTACACGTGTCTCATTTAAGGTTAATCTCGGTACAGTTTAATTCCGTCAGAGTCATCTCTGTTTGTCGGTCTCTATAGTAACGAGGGTTTGCAGTAGATTTCAAAGGAATACCACGTTTAATTTAGTTGTCCCAGGATTTTTGTCTCTGGAGGCGTATCCTTATTAGAATCCATACTGATGCCGTCGGCGTAACTGGTCGGCGTCAGAGGGTATACGGCTTACACAGTTTTACGGCAAGTTCCCGAGGGGGCAGCAAGTAATTCAGCCGGGCGAGAAACGTGATGTAGATCGAGGATCACGAGAACAGTCGGTTAAAAAAATCGTGAGGCTTCCGTTGCTTTTTATGTAATGGTTTGGGCAAAAGGCGCGTGAATGTAAACTGACCAGTGCCAGGTCTTGGCCAAGGTCTACCCAACAAGCGTTGCATTCAGTTGTTGAACAGCGTAGAACCATGCCGCGTAGTGGTCAGGGAGCTAAGCTGTAGCCTGAGTCGATGTCAACGGTTGTTAAGGAATCCTAGTCAAAAACCGTCGGTTTTGTTAATCCGGATTCGGATAATAAGGGTCCGTTATTTGGATTGACTGCTCTGGAATAGGGCGGCAGTTCTTTACCCATTTGTGAGAAGTTAGTTAAGGTGCAGCCAAGGTATTACACGATTCCAGTTGCTCTTCAGCAGGAGTGCGGGAAACGTACGTGGAATCGTACCAGTTATTCGGACACAACGTTCAGTGTCGGTTGTTTGACGGGTCAGTTTGACGTTTTCCTATAGCGATAATTAGTGTAGATGTTCCCTATTTTGTGGGATCTATCGAGGCGATGGTAGTCGGAGATGCCGTTTGAGACTTAGTATTAGGAAACGTAGCAGGAGTGCGGGATCCGAACGATCCGAATTCTAGGTGCAAATCTGATCGGAATTCAGACGTAGTGCGTAGCAAGGTCGAGTCATCACTGGAAGTGGATAGCGCAGTGCAGATACTTGCCGCTGCTCATAAGAGAAATTCACCGACGCGAAGTTTATATGTAGCTAGTCCAGTCGCCGATGTAAGTCCGGCAAATGTTTTGAAGGCACAGAAAGACGATAGTCCTGGAAGCTTGCTGAGTCTGCTAGCTGAAGTGATAGCACTTTCCGGGTTAAGGATGAGTAAGTCCGAATTGCGCGAGATAAACGCGGTGATCGAGATGGATCAAGGATCGTTGTACCCTAGTCGTTACAGAATGATGTTATGAAGCCGGACCATCAGGCGA
This sequence comes from Sipunculus nudus, assembly GCA_026874595.1. NCBI lineage: Eukaryota > Metazoa > Annelida > Sipuncula > Golfingiida > Sipunculidae > Sipunculus > Sipunculus nudus. The sequence goes on from CM049307.1 coordinate 87,923,392, forward strand.
TTATAGCGGGCTATCAAGACGTTGATCGGATACACGATCGTCGAGAGGCCTTCTACTGGAAGGGGATGTACAGCGATATAGTAGCGTTTTCCAAGTCGTGTCCCATATGTCAGAAAACCACACCTAAAGGCAGCGTGCCTTTGGCCACTTAAGGCGAGATGCCTCTGATTTACGAACCTTGGCGTAGGATCGCCATGGATTGGTCCAACCGTTCCATCCTGCGTCCGACAAGGTTCATCGTTACATACAAACAATCATGGACCACGTTACGCGATACCCGGAGGCAGTGGCCAAAGAGAGCATAGACACCGCGACCGTAGCCGACGCATAATTCGACGTCTATGCACGGGGAGGAGTACCGGCGGAAGTACTCAAAGAAATGGGAGTCAGTTTACATCTGACCCATTAGGGAAATTAGCCGTGTGTATTCTAAAAGGCAGTTTACTATCACACCATATCACCCGATGTGTAACGGGATGGTGGAAAGATTCAAACTGATATAAAGCGTATGTGCGCGGAGAGACCACAAGATTGGGACCAGTATTTGAGCGCGGTGATCTTGGGTATAGAGAGACCCCACATGAGAGCACAGGTTTTATTCCTTTTAAATTGCTCTACGGCCAAGTTGTTAGAGGTCCCATGCACATTCTACGCGATCTGTGGACCTGACGCGAAACGAGTGCATAAACCAAGACCACGTTTCAATATGTATCAAGGTGGACTACAATGTGAAAATCTTTCATGTAAACAAGTTTAAACGATATCAGACCAGGGCTGACCTTCAGCATGTCTTAGCGGCGGTCACCTTGACTACGAAGTACGAGGACGAGAACCAGATAATCCCGATTGTGAATCCGAATCTCCCTATATTGATAAAATACTTAGTATTTTCCTTTCAAGGGGAGTGATGTAACCAGAGAACTGTGACTTATTAATTGTATGCATGTTTTAGTAGGGAATAAAAGCAGGTGATTGTTTTGATAATTTATTGTTCATTTATAAGGAGTATCATGTTCAGATATTAGCGTTAGAAATTTGGTTAAAGAACACACGTGTTTTATTTGAAGTTATTTGCAACTGATGTTAACCTCGGTACAGGTTAATTCCGTCGGATCCGTCTGTTTGGAGGTCTTTATAGTAACGATGGTTTGTTGTAGATTTCAAAGGAATGTCGCCTATTTACTTTAGTTTTCTCTGGAAGCGTATCCCTACTAGAATTCATACTGTAATTGACGGTCAGCGTAACTGGGAGTGATGATTCGCTAGAAGCCGAGCGTCAGTTGCGTCGTCAGCAAGCATATATAAGTCGTAAGGAGAACGTTTTCGGGAGAAGTACCCGATCATCGTACCAGAGAGGTATAGCCTGGCGATATCTACAGTAGCGCGAGGCCAGGTCTGCATGTGGCAGACCCACCTTCTTGGGAAAATGCGGACGACCTCAGGTCACTGCGCACGCGCAACAGAGACCGACAAATTGAGATTAGTGGAGACAGCTGAGAGGTGATATCTAGAAGCACAGATAGTCGGTGTCTGGGGAAGGCCACCATGAATTTGCTGTACAGGACTTCAGAGAGATTATCGCATTTTTGCTGACGGACTGGTAAATCTGGCGATTCATTTCCTGTTGTGAGCGCCATCAGGAACAGACCGAGTACTTTATTTAAACGCGTAACTGTGGAGGTACTGAATATTGCTGTATAGAAGCGTATTCTTCTTCCTAGAATTGGTTGATTCCAAAAGAAATCAACTGTAAAAGACTTTAATTCAACGCCCAAAAAGAATATTCACACACATCGCTGGGCGCTCAATGAGGCAAACTGTTACATCTCGGTGTCACGTGTGCGCGATGGTCAGATGATCAGAACCAAAATGAACTAAGAAATATTCCGTGTACTGTCATTAACGGATCCAATGCTTAATTTTGTGTACATATGAAGCGCCTCTTTGGAGAATGTAACTTCTTTCTTTACTGTATTAATTTGTTTTGTTAACACGCCTTTCCATAATTTTTCAAGTGTACACATGCAAGATATCAGCCAGTTAAAAGAACCTGGACGTTCACATATTTACGTGTGTAAAAATGATGAAAAGATTGATTATTTATATACACCTGGAAACATTTTAAAATCTTAAATATATTAGTTTTTAGCATGACTATCCTGTAAAAAAATGCATGGGTAAAAAAGATTATAAATAAATGCAATAAATATAGAATAGAACTAACTGACAACAAACTTGATTCTACTCTGCAAGGGACAGGTTGATACGGATGGCTGATACATAAATACTAAATAATGTTTTTAATAACTTAATTTAACTTTTTAAAACGGTCAACGACCGAGAGCAAATTGCCACTACATCCCACTCTCCTAGTCTAATGATTATCGAATCCGGGTCGCCAACGAAAAGAGCCAAATGTTTTCCCATTTGAGTGTCAAGGCCTCTGATTTAATTTATTGAAACCAATGTGGTTCAAATTTTAGATCATAGTACAAACACACACACATGAGTACGTCTTTGGGGGTTTCCTCCGTGTTATGACTCAGTAATGCAAAATAGTGACCCACGGGCCATGTCGCTCAGCTAAATTCAAGGAATGTTGATCAATGAGCAAAATGACTGCCAGAGTGCAAAAAAAAAAAAAATATCATTAATTTTGAGAATCGTCCTTAGAAATGGGTTACAGTTGGCTTTTAGACAGATGTCATTTTATTTGAAGGTCTCATAAATAGGACAAAAATTGCGTAAAAATAAAAAATTACAGGTAGTGCCACCAGTTTGCAGGAACTGATGAAACACCCATGATTAAAAATCATGCAAAGAATCATGGCGATCAATACATTAGCTGTTTAGACAGTGAAGCTTTGGTATCATTTTTTTAATTATTCCGAGGGGTACTTAAGAGACCCATTGCATAAGGATATGGGTAACAGAGACCAAATTTCATGTTTCCAGGGAGACTGTTCATGGACCTCACTTGATGTAAAGTAAAAAGATCCCAGGTCCAGCGGTTACGATTTGTGCCCTGTAAACAGATGACAGAGTCTTTGAAGATATCGAAAATAGAGAAATAAAATCGTAAAATTAAGAAAAAAAATACAGATCGTGCCACCAGTTTGCAGGAACTGATGGAACACCCAGTGATCAATATTCATGCAAAGATAATGGTATTTATTTAGACACTTGAGCTTTTGTATCATATATTTGATTATAGCTCAAAGAATATGGGTAACAGAGACTTAATTTCTATGGAGATTTTTCATACACCACCCTGAATGTCAAGTTAGAAGATTTCAGGTCTAGCGGTTACGATTTGTGCCCTGTTTATGGCGGCCGGACGAACGACGGACAAATTGATCGCTATAGCTCAGATGACTTTCAGTCAGCTGCGCTAATGATTTCACACCAAGGACCCACAGCTGTGGTAGACAAATTTGGGTGAACTAATGATTTAAAATATATAAAGATAGGAAGCCCAACCCGAAAAGGTAAGTCAGCATTAAAGATGTAGGCGAATACTTCCAGCAGATTTTGTTTTTAATATTCATAGTATCAATGTCATTATTAAGCGTTTGAAAGTGTATTTACATTACAGGCATGAATATTTTTGACGTTGTAAGCTTTGGACTTAAAGATGATAATTTCTCTTTTGAAAAATTGCACGACTTTAAAACCCTCGCGAACAAATAGTCAACCACAGTATCTGCCCGCGATGTCTCCCTGTTTCTAAACTGTCAAGGATATTAGGAGCAATTATGCTATCTAATTTTATCCTAAAACCCTTCATGTATAATCTAACAACGGCAGAAAATCTAAAAATATCTGTAACTCCGTATAGCTATATTTGTTATTCAAGTTAGTTTTGTTGCATCAGCATACGTATTTTATTTTATATATCTATTTTTTATAGATATATATTATTAACATGCCTTCAAATATCCTCATAGTAAGTTGCAAAATACTGATTGATGAAAGATACCCAGATGCAATTACATTCATGATTTAATGTCTTACCGACTTGACACAGACTTGCTGATGACTTGAATAGAACAAGGACGCGACTTCAGGAAAGCTGCAGAAGGTAAAGGATGTGCCATACGATTTACCCTGAATGTAACAATTATTTTCTCATAGCCGTCACGGTCATATTTAGTTTCAGGTTCTCCTTCCACAAGACAATGGGTAATCCAGGTAGGGCCTGCATTGTTATCCTTCCAGCGAACACAAAAATAGTTTCCCAGATTAAACTGCAGGTACTTTTTTCTGCAGTAACTGCTCTTGACTGTAAACATCCCTGTGATATTTTCTCTTCGAATATCTCTGTTCCACGTGACATCCAAATTATGTACCAATGCAACGTTGCCATCGACAACTGCTTCATAGGCGACTTCCATAGACACAGCAGGCAACCAGGCTGTTTTATACTGATTTTCTGTTTCATAAATCTTCCTTGAAGCCCATTCTGTGTTGATGCGAGTAAAGCATTCCACGGGATTGCTGTTGTGCTCCACGCATATATCAATGGTTCCAGTGAGATGCAGAAGCTGTATGGTTGGTTGTATAATCCCTCGGTACAGACAGGCAGAAAACTGAAGATGTATAATACTACAGGCTTGTAATTCAAGTGTGAACCTGCTGTGATGAGCTTTATCCACCTCAGATGTCACATCATGCAAGTAGCTTGCACTTCTCTCATTCTCTACTATAATATCCCCAACGGTTCTCACAAGTGTACGCATCTCACTTAAGTCTCCATTTTGCACAACACTGAGGAGCTTTACCCAGTGGCTTGCTGGAACCTTGTGAACTAGTTGATCTTGATTCAGTTCTATGGTACAGATTTGCGAACTGGACTTTTGTGGCCTTCTTTCCAACTTTGTTTCTTTCTTGTCTTCCAAATCATAATCATACACTCTCATTTCCCAGGTAAGTTTTAGAGATACTGGTTGTTCTGCCAGTTGTGGCTTACTCGACACCTCCAGATGATTGATGTTAATTATGTCACTAGCTGGCATGATTTTTTCTTTGTTGTGCAGTATTATACGCAGTCCTTTAGAGTCTAGCTCTGTGACAATTGCGTACACAGACTGTGGTTGGTCCTTCAAGGATGCAGCTGAATGGATTTGCTCATAGTCTTTTTCATAATGTTTTGCCTTCTGGCTCTTTTTAGTACACCTATAACAAATATCTCTCAATACCTCTTTGGTGTACGGATTTGGCTTTTTATCAATCATTGCATGCACCTGCCTGTGGACAACTATGTCGATGTATCTCCTGATAGGAGAAGTAAAATGTGTGTATCTTTCAACCTGCAAACTGTTATGATGGCCTTCCGTTTCATGGATCACATCACCTGAGCAAATATATGCTGATCTCTCCTGTATTTGATGCCATTGACGGAGAGCAACCATCTGTTGAGGGTAGGATGACATGTCTCCGACAATCTTCTGAACTCCACATATATTGCCAGATTGTATGGCTTTCATAAGTTTCTCCCAACTGTCTTTCATTACAAGTATGTCACTTGCTTGTCCAGAGATGCATGTGCAGGCACCAATGCATGTGCAGTTAACGTTTGGTCTTTGTAGCGCCTGGCGTAAACCAAGGCTTCCTCTTGCTGTACCGCCATGTGTATTACGCCAACTTTCCACATCCAATCGGCGTGGTGGTAACTGTCTACGTAATACAGTGCAGTCTGGAAAAGCTTCACCCAGGCACTCTGATACTTTCTCGTTTGTCAAGAGCATATACTCCTCAACAAGCTCATGCGTCAACCGTGAATCCGCATGCTTTTCACTGGAATCAGTGAAATTTTTGCCGCGTAATCTTTTTGTTCTCATTTTCTGTGCAAGTTTCGACATAGTCTTCAAATTGTCTTCCAAACCTTCTATTTTAGGCAATGGGGCTCCATTTTGTATTGAGGAGTCCAACACAGCCTCAACCTGCTGGTAGACTAGTCTACATTTGGATTTTATCACTGTCCTCATTGGCCTCGTGGCACTGCGCACTTGCCCGTCTTTGTCAATATCAAAGAAGATCGGGAGAGTAAGCCGATCTTCATTTGAGACAAGACTACACAGGTCCGTACTGAGACGATCTGGTATCATATGCGAGAAAGGTGCATTTGCTTGATATATGCTGGTACATCTTTGGTAGGCTTCTGCATCCAAGGCCCCTTTTATTGGTACAAAATAACTTACATCAGCAATATGGACCCCAATTTTATATATTTCTTCATTGATCTTCTCAATGCTGAGGGCATCATCCAGATCCGTGGATTTTTCACCATCTATAGTGAAAACTAGGCTCTGGCGTAGATCCGTTCTTGAACACAGGGTATTTTTAGACAGAGAAAAAGCCCCTGGATACCGTTCTTCTACATCGTCTTTGCATTCTTTACAATAATCTTCCTGGATTTCATGTTCAACATTAAGTATATACATTGCACTCTCAATGTTGTTCCCCGCTTTTATCACACCCACAACTATCCCTGTAGGGTATGTCCAGGTAGGCTTCCACTCAAGATATCTCATGACAAATAAATAACCAGTGGGGTTAGTTTGATCAATTTTATGAAAGTGGTCCAACATGTGTGTTTTACCGTCAGCCAGAAGTCTGTATACAGTTACATGACCCTTTTCGTGTGTCACGTTCTTCATTGAGATGTTTTGCATCTTTGGTATTTTTTTGTTTATAGGATTTAGGACCCCACAGTTATGTCCATCCCAGTCCACCATACATATGAATTTTTTCATCTTTGGATTATAGTTGGATTTCAGTATCCCGAGTACTTTACCGTGGACCTCACTGTCATCGTCATGGTCAAACACCTCAACCACCACTTCATCTCCGTCAAAGGCGTGTCCTCTGAACTTTATTCCATTAATCGTAACAGTTGTAAAGGAATCATTTTGAGATTCAAGTTTTGCATACATTTGATTATAAGACTCAACATACATTATGGCCCTTTTGTACTTTCTTGGGTTGTTTGCAATAAGCTGTTTTAACTGTTCTAGTGAGTATTGTTGCGAATTTTGTCTTTCTTCTTCATACTCCTGTTGCAGATTCAGGGCATCCATCGATGAATCATATTCTTTGTCCATCATGGAATCATTCAGGAGTCTGCGACGTCTTACTTTGTCTTTCAGAGCCCAGTCCTTGTCATACACTAATCTAGCATGACCATATTCAGCTTCTTCAACTCTTATGCATTCAATAACGATTTTGTCACCTGTCCTGTTGTCTGGATCAGAAGGCTCGCGCTCCATTCCTTGGCGTACAAGTTCTTTAATGATAAGATCTACCTCCTCGTCCACAGACACTGATCTTTCGTTGAATGCGCCAGTTACAATATGTTTGGTGGAACATTTTCCTTCTGCTTTTATTGGGGTTATCGTTATTGCCCGATTCGGCGCACAAGATTTTGAGAATATCAATTCACTGTCGCCAACAGGATTTTGAAAACTGTGCCCGTTTGATCTCTCCTCAGTATTCGAATTTACACCTCTAATTCTGCCGTCTTTATATTCCGTTGGTTCTTGATAACAGGATGCTGTTGGGTCTGATCGGACAGTGCTCTGCTGAGACATCTGGTGCTCAGATGTACCACCTATTTGTCCAAGGGACTTTGTCACTTGACTGGAAACAAAACCTACAGGTATTTCTGTGTCTGGACAGCAGTCAATATAATTTTGCCATATTGTGCAACATGCTCCAATATTACACATGGCAAAAGGATCTCCAATGACTGCTATATAGCTCTTAACACGTGTTATTGCTGTGTTTAGCAGTTTCTCGTCAGAAAGAAATCCCAAAAAAAGGCATATCTGGATCTGCTGTAGTTGTTCTTACAATGCTCAAAAATACTGCCCGGTAATCTTTACCTAAAGAAAAAGAAGGATGTAAATACAGGATATACTGTACATGTACTTTACTATAATTTTATGATGCACAGTCATATATAACAAATTATGCCCATATAATGGCCTAGGTAAGAACAGAAGCCCCTTTTATATCATATTCATCTTATCACAGTCTTTGCAAGAATAAGATAGACAAACTAGAATAACTGGCCTAATAAGAAAGTTATGAAGCCATTTTACTTAATCATTAATGGCAACTTTTCTTATTATATTACCCGCTTAATAATTGGTGACTAATTGATGTTAAGGTATCTACCTTGAACATTTGACACAGTATCAACAGTCACATTTCCTAGTCTCTCCTCTCGCAGCAATTTCCTTATTAAAGATACCTAAAAATTGTAATAGGATTGGGGTATAAGTTTACAAGCAAAATTCATTTTGCTTTGGAGCCACCACTTAACAGAAATCCAGTAGTTCTCCTAATCCTCCAACATCAGACGCTGCTTATTTCAGACTACGAAACCATGCTTTTAAAAAACATGGCTATAAAGAATGCTGATAATAGCTACACACCAAAAGTGAATATTATTAACAGATAACAAAGCAAATTGATCATAGTAAACCAAAAAAAAAGAACCAAAAGTTTAACTCTAAATAGTTCGTGTAAATATAATAACAAAAAAAGGTTCGTTTTACTCAGCTATACACTTGACCACAGATGTTACACTCCTTAATACATACAGACTAGATCTGAGAAAGAAACGCAGAAAAATCAAAGGCCAGCAGTAAGCAATGCAATTGAATTAATCACATATTGAATCGTCAGATATGGTCAGAAATTTTTAACTTGCCTGAGCTGAATATGGAGCCAAAACCGCTATTTGTCCAGGTTCAAAGTGTTCCCATTCTGGCATCTGACCTCCTTTCCAGAACTCTGCCAGGTACTTAACATACCCTGCAACTGCCATCGCTTCTTGCGGATTGCAATAGCTTGTGCTGCCCTCAGGAGTCACTTCTTCTCCAGATACAGGATGAAACTCCATGGCTGGTACAAGTTCGGTTTGTTTGTCTAAACTGCAATATAAAAGACTTCTAATGTGTCCATAAAATGTGTCAGATATGTACTTCAGGATTGTCGGGTGGGACCGGAAATTGTGGCACAAAAGAATTTTCCAATCATTAGAGGGTGCTGGTCTTCCTAGAATCCTCTCGCTGTACCTATCAAATAGCCGTTGGAGAAGGGATTTCTGGAAATCCTTCTTCCGAACAAAGTCCTGATACACCCGTGGCCCAAGCTGTTTGTGGTCTCCTGCGAGTACAATGCATGTTTCATTATTTGCAAGAGCCAGTGGCATGATGCTCTCCACTTCCAGTGCTTGACCTGCTTCATCAATGAAAATATGTGTAAAGAGACCTTTACAGCCCAAACGCAACAGTTCAACTGATGTTGTCAATGTGGTAATCACAATGTGCTGCTCATTCATGTCATCTTTCTGCGGAGGAAGGAAGCATTCCTTCTCAGTGGACCACTGGCCATACCCCATAGCAACATCAGACAGAGTCTTGGGATTCCTAAATTTGCTGTACACTCGACGGACCTTAATACTAATTCCTTTCTGATTTTCTACGTGAAAGTGTCTCTCAATATACAGATCTGCAGCACTGAAACAGTATGACCATATATCTAAAGATTATGTGACGTTCTGAAACAATTCAGAGTTTATGATTATATGTATGAAAGTGCCTCCGAAATTACAGATCACTGTAAGAAAGCACTGGAAGAAAAATAAAGAAATCCTAAGATTATGTTATTTTCTGAATTAATCAGGACTTTCTAATCTTTATGTGAAAGTGACTCTAAACATACAGATCCGAAACAATGAAACAAAGTAAATATTTCAGAAGGTTATGTGGTGATCTGAGGTAATCCAGACAGTGCAAGGATCACAGATACGCAGGTATCAATAGACACTATCTTTAGTAGTAATGCAAATAGAATATAGTCGTTTAAGCTACACTCGCATTTCAAGATGTAAAGTGAAGCAGAAAACAAATGAACGAATGCTACCTGTTTGAATGAGTGCAAATCAAAATCCTGAATTCTGGTTTAAATTTAACCAATGCTATTGCCGCTTCGGCCAAGGTTCTGGTCTTCCCGGTTCCAAATGGCCCGTAGACAACCAGAGGTGGTGTCCCTCTAGGGCTGCCATTTATGATGTAGTCAACCACCTGTAGCTGGTCGAGTTTTAGTCCAGTTTGCCTTAAAAATAAAATATATTTCATGCTGGATGCAAGGGTGTATATCATTCCTTTATTAAAATCAGACGAGTAATTTTTGATTGCACAGTGAACCTTATCTCGCGTACATATCTAAAAAGATTCCCCTGTAACCTGATTCTTTTAGCGAGATGGACAGAATATCCTACCTAATATCAAACATGCTGGGCTTGTCAAGGGGAGACATAGGGTGTACTTTTTCAGGTACGATTCTAGACAAGACAGGTGATCCCTTGAGTTCATCAAGTGCGAAGTGCCACTTGTAGAACGGATGCCGATCCATCTCAAATTGAATGTCGACTTCACATTCGGAGTTGTTTGTCAGGGACATGGCTGCCACGCATTCAGCAGACAAATATAGGTAGATACTGTCCAGTTGGCGGCCTTCAAAGCCAATTGTACTGTTTGTACACACAAGGGCTTCATACACGTTCTTATCTCGTGCACTTGACCTTCTTAACAGAGCTCTTGTGCAGCTGTCCAAGACAAGTCTGCCAGATTCTGTGTCTTCTGTGAGGGCATTTTCCATGGTAACCTTAGCAAACAGTTGTCCTTGCGCAGCCACACGGTATAGACCTAAGTTTTCTTCCTTCAAAGTGTCTGTCACATATGTCGCAGATCTCAGATAATAGCTGAAAGAAATGTTACATTATTATATTTTTCTTTACAATTCATTCACAAAGATAAGATGTATCAAAGTAAGTCTTGGAATGTGATAATTAGGTCAGCATGTTATGTTCCCATTACCTGAAATTTAAATTTGTGTTCAGAAAGGGCCAAAACCGCCCAGGGTAGGAAAACAGGGCTTCTTGATATAAGCAGAAACGAAAAGAAAGTGACAATGTCCTGTTGGACACTTACTGTGAAATGATCTTGTGCCTGGCTTTCTCTTCTAGATAAAGGAAACTATGCATCTGTGAAATATAGTTGTGACAGGTCAAGTGAGCCAGCAAGTTTTGATCCAAAGAACTGGCCCTGTCAGAGCTGTATTTCTTTTGCAGGTTATTTACCCAATCCTCTTCTTCAAACTTTCTTTCTCCTTTATAAGGGACTATCTGATGATTGTCACTATTCCAGTGGTCAAAATGAACGTGTTGATGCAGACCCTTGAGATAAACAAGCGTTTCTTGATTGCCAACCTGCACGGACAGCTCTCTGATGATTTTCGGGTCACACCCGAAGTCGAGAATCAACCACTGACGAAATGACCCCAGCAAGCCTCCCTTGAAGACCACTTTGACCTGATACTCTTTGATGGCTAAAATGAATTGTTATATTTGTGAAGCTTGTAAAGCATTGTATATTAAGATATTTATAACATGTATTAGAGAATTTTGTTGAAAGGTTCCTATTTATATTTTTTTATTTTCTACATAAATTATCGGCAAAGGTATACTTAAAAACGTACAAATTTTATTATTATAAATAAGAAGTATTGCAACTAGAGAACATATTCTAAGCAAAATATAAACCAACAATATCCAGCAAGTTAATTGCAGGGGAACTACTTCCATGAGTAGTGGAGTCAAGTTGAGTTTGCTGTATTAAGCATATTTATTCTTAGTCTGGTGCTTAACTCAAAATCATATTCAACTCCAAGACGTGACACCCTATAATTGTTTTCTTTGCCCGAAAGCAGGCATGCCATTAAATGTATTTATCTTAGACAGCAATGAATATCGCCAAATTTGAAATTCAGTTCTTTCAATATGATATGCACTTTTCAGACACTAAAATAACCTTTATTATGAAAGAGTAAATATATATATATATATATATATATATATATATATATATATATATATCAAGTATTTCCTCCTCTGCGTGTGTGTTCCTCACAGACTAGGGAGAAATCTGTCCGAGCATATCACGACATGAATGTACGTTTGTAAACATACAAACTGATCCTTTGAAATACTGACATTGCGTATCCTTCAGAAGGCACATTTGGCCACTGACAATTTGTAAAGCATCTGATGTTGTCTCTATATAAAACTGAGATCGCACTTGGTGGGACAGCAAGGCCGCCTTGGTCAGAGTACGGACGCCCTGTGTGACATAAACAATGTTACAAATGTAAAAGAGTTACCAATGTCAAAGATCAGAAGAAGGAACACGACATCTTATTGAACATATTGACTTTCATTCCAAAGACTTAACACTCTTTGTAACCGTAATCAATTACTACACACAAGTCTTTGAAAATGTGTAAACCACAACTTAACGTATCTTGTTTTAATATAAACGTGTATGCAAATGTGCTTCTATGAAATGTAACTCAAAACTTGTTGTACCGGAGTATGAATAGTAAACGACCATGCATAGCGACTTATCTCCTTTTCGAGAAATACTGTTTCATCATTTGTGCTGTCGCAAATAATGTTAACACCATCAAGATCACCAGAGACCTGAAAGGAAAAGACATGTTTATAACGGTTGTTGTTCAAACAATCTGATCTTCTAAAATAAAATGGAAATGTTCAAACAATCTAAACATCTAAAGTAAGATGAGAATGTTCAAACAATCTAAACATCTAAAATAAAATGGAAATGTTCAAACAATCTAAACATCTAAAATAAAATGGAAATGTTCAAACAATCTAAACAGCTAAAATAAAATGGAAATGTTCAAACAATCTAAACATCTAAAATAAAATGGAAATGTTCAAACAATCTAAACATCTAAAATAAAATGGAAATGTCCAAACAATCTAAACATCTTAAATAATATGGGAACGTTCAAACAATCTACACATCTAAAAGAAAATGAGATTGTTCAAACAATCAAGCATCTTAATAAAATGGGAATGTCCAAACAATCTAAACGTCTATAAGAAAAGGGGTATGTTCAGACAATCAAACATCTAAAAAAATTAGAATGTCTATACAACCTAAACATCTAAAGAAAATATGCCAAAGTTATATATTTATTTTACAAGGCTATATTGCGGTTGGGCACAGTACATTTCATTACTTCATAACTCATTTTACTCTTTAAGTAATCAATACATTTCAAACATTTTTTTCCTGTGATAATATACATTCAGATCATTTTAGAAGGAACACCATCTGACTGTCTCTATCTCTCATGGACTTTTTCTTTTTAATTATACCTGCTATCAAAATACATGTACACATTTATTTTTAACTGGTGCTCTTCCAAGACTTTAAGTGAGTCGATTTTTGTCTCACCAGCAGTGAACAAGAAGTTGGGTCCTCCAAACGTTCCAGCAGTTCATCCATGTATGAGTAATTGCTCATCTCTTTCGCTCGACGCTTCTTGTCCTGTAGATATCGAATTCGTGTTTTCCATTCGTCCAACTCAGCTTCGCTGTGGGCCTTTACACACATATCACCAAAGCTGCAGTTGCCCATTTCGTACCTGAACAAATGCGTACGTGTTACTTCATAAAAAAATGCTTCCGACTGATCAGGAAACTTAAGTCCAATGATAGTTAACTATGTCCAGTCGCGATTCAGGTTACATGTATAATTTATCTTTATTATAAACCGCTTGCTGAAATATCACTTTTACATAATAATCATAACTTACCTTTCACACAAAGCCAAATTGTCCTCTCTATTAACACCAAGAGGTGGTCGACGGTATGACCAGCTGGTTCCATCGTCCTTTTGTATCTCAGCTCTGTGTTTGTTTGAGGCTAGGTGATTGTGTAATTGTACCTCACTGTTGCATGTGACGTCACAAACAACACAATAGTGCTGTGGCAAACCACGGGGAATTCCTGGTGCACCCTCGGTAAAATTGTGGCTTCCATGGAAAGGTGACGCGTCATTCATGCGATGAACATTTGGTATTCTTGAAGTTTTCTCCTCTTGGCGCTCTGTCTCTTTTGCAACTGCGGAGAGAGATAGAGAGAATATGTATAATAACAAGCAGATAAAGCGCTGCGATGTCCATGCTACCTTGAATTATTACAATATAACCCGCTAGTTGTAGTGAAGATTGTTCAAATAGCCAGATAATTCAAAGTCTAAGAAGCATTTACCTAGTTCGGAGAGAGGGTCTATATTTTTGGTCGATAAGATTTGATCCATTCTCAGCAGCCCTGAACGTTCGCACTCCCAAAACTCCATTTCTTCTTGGGAATGCGCAAATGGACATGATCTTTCTTTCCAGCAGGAGTTTTTATATTGACACAGACGAAAGTAGGTGATATGATATGGTGCCATGCAGACCCTTACCCTCTGCCACTTGTTTGTTTTCCCATTCTTTGCTTTAACAATTAGCCCTACACGTTGGCATGAATGTTTAACGTTGGCATTGTACTGAGGTCGAGCATTCCTTGACTGAGGCTGTATGAAACATTTTTCACACACAAGGCGAGTAATGTATTGACCACCTAGGTCTTCGAGCGATGAATAGGAACACTTTGGACGGAAACATGGTTTCCTGTTTTGATCTACAATATAAATTATTTGAATCAAATTAAATTACAGGAAAGCAAAATGCTTACTTTGTGAATATGTATACATGTATGTATATATATATATATATATATATATATATATATATATATATAAACATATATATATATATCCACACGTGTAATAATAACATATATGCTAATGCTAAATATTATATAACATATTTTGTGCAACGGTAGAGGTCTGCATGATTGCATGGTAATTTTCTTTTATAGAATAATACTCTTAAACAATATATATATATATATATATATATATATATATATATATATATATATATATATATTGTATGTTGAATGCACTTTTTCAACTGATTTAATACACATTTTTTTCTTGGATTATTTAAAGCAACGTTCATGGACAGATAATTTTGGAGTATGCTTTTAAGTTCAACAATGTATAATAAAATGTCCACAACATTACAATACCATCTCATTATGTTTCTCAATATGGATTTTCATCGTTTTGAGACAACAAAATTATTATCAAGATATCTGGCGTGCAACTTTTGTCTACACAGACCAGAAGGTTTTGGTAGTTGGTCAGTAGTTGGGCTCTCGGACGGAATTTTAGCTATAGTGGTGGCGCTGCATACACCAGACGAGGGTATGAATGCCTTGAAATTTGGTTTTCGCCCTGAATCCCTATTTTCTTGAGCTGGACTACTCTGGTTGGAATTTTGGTGCTCCGTTGATGTGTTTGCTTGTTGTTTCTCAAAACTCTCCCTGACTCTTTGCCTCTTTTTACGCTTGCGCTTTTTACGTTTTGTGGTTGGCAAAATATCTGCGTCTATAATATCTGGTCCCAAGCTCTTGATTGTGTTGTCTGGTTTTACAGAATCCATGGGAATATCCTGTTCTGGTATGCTAGCATTGGCCCTGTCTTCTTTATGTGCTACACTTGACATTATTTCAGGGTCATCGCGTAGACTGGGAAGAGATGTCTTCTTTTCCCCCTCATTCCCTTTATGTGAGAGCTGGATATGTGAATGTAATGGTAAAAGTATCAGTTTGTACATTTATTTCACATATATTCTAGGTGATCTTAATTTCACAATGTGCAAGTCGCAATAACACTCTGAGCAACTGCATGAATACTTTACGTCGCATTTTATCTAATAAATGACTATTCGGTGATATTTTTCTGTGTATTTTCTGGATTATCTTCTCTATAATATCAAATCTTTATTTTTAAATTACGAAAATCTAAAGTAATAACCTTACAGAGTATCAGTGCCATACATGTGTTTGCTTCAGGTTGGGGTTCAAATTCGACTACTTGCACTTAATACCAACTGCATATTTATTAATTAGTTGGAACGAATATGAGACTGTTTTAATGTTAAACTAACATAATTATGAAACACGATTGTACTCATATATTTTGCGATCTTATCAAGGAATATATATATATCTATATATATCTATATATATATATATTATTTATTTATTTTGTCTGTGAGGCTAATGAGACTAGAGATTGTAGAATATAATATATAAAATATAAAATGACTTTTAATACAATGTATGATTATTACAAATAAATAAATCACTCAGAGCTGCACTTGAGCGCTGCCATTTAAGAAAAAAAAGTTTCTACATTCAGTTCAAATACAAACGAATCATCGGGTCTGTATTAACTCGACTGATATAATGTAGTATATATATATTTAACCTGTGGTCTTTTGTATCCCATATTTCCTTCAAGCCATCTTCTGTCTCCTCCCCCTTGGCAAAGCTTACGGCATTTAGTAACCTGAAATTTTTTTGTTGCTCATTATAACTGATTAACACAAGGTCAAAGTATCGAAAATTATCCTCCGAAAATAAAAAGGGGCATTCAGTTGATCACTTCATTGGGTGAAGTCTAAATCACTATTTTTATTATTATTATTATTATTATTATTATTATTATTATTTTAATAATTATTTGTTTTTATTTTGATAATTATCATAATATATTATCTATATTATACGCAATATAATCAATATTTATTTTATTGAATAGGGAAATCTTTTACATAAATTTAATGAACCGATGCAAATTATTCGTGAACTTGTTTTGCGTGTCACGAACGATATGCAAAGATACTAATACCTCTTGTTCGTGAATTGAACCGATGGGTAAGTTTTTTCTTATTCGTGTGATGATAATCTTGGCATCCTCCCTCTTATTCATCTTCAGCAGGGCCTTGGCTTCCAGAAGCTCAATTTCGGAACACAAACTTTCATTAGGACCTGTTTGAATAGACGCATTGCAGCATCGGCTTTGTCAAGATTGTGTTATATTTGTTCTGATGCTCATAGTTATGTTCTTATATATTTAACTGACCGTGCTTAACTCAGTGTCTTATAAAAACTGTAAAACTTTAGAGTTAACGTTGTCATCAAGATACTGAAAAACTAAAGGCGCAATAAGTTAAATTTCATCTCCAATATAAACAACAGGCGCTTTTTCTCGGGTAAATGACATGAACTAACTCTGACCAAGTAAATACTTCTTACATCTGTGGCAAGCGGTAACAACTCTGTTCCATTGCATCCATCCTTTTAAACACTGCGAACGAAAATATTGGGAGCTCGAAATATGTTCACGTATCAACACAAGCACAAATATTTAGTCAATGGATACCGCAGTTTTCATTCACGTTCTTGCCATAAATATGAATACAAACTTGTGATTCCATGCATTGACCTTTCCTTCTACCGTTTAATTGCACCGTACACAGTATGAGGAATGGAACAACCGAAAATGAAATTCCGAGAGGAGAAAGGGTACCTGCTCTCT
Organism: Sipunculus nudus; assembly: GCA_026874595.1. Classification (NCBI taxonomy): domain Eukaryota; kingdom Metazoa; phylum Annelida; class Sipuncula; order Golfingiida; family Sipunculidae; genus Sipunculus; species Sipunculus nudus. The sequence goes on from CM049307.1 coordinate 87,940,770, forward strand.
TAGAGTAGGACCTACGGATGCAACTTTATCTAATGGTTTTGGCATCGCCAGGTCTCATACCGCAGTATTTCATCGCAAATCTTATAAATGCCCGCCAGCCACGTTCCGCAGCCGCAACCCGTATACCGCCTACTTAGCTTTGGTCAATTGGATATTTTGCTGACTTACCTGTTCAAAGTAGAGGTAAGCAAGGCAAAAGATGGCATGTAGATGGTTATAAGGGGGCTGGAGGCAAGTAAGTTGTGCTGTAAGAGTAGGAGAATCCTGTATAAGCGAGTATTTGTCCACACAAGTCTGCAATGCTTGTTGAAGATCCTTCAGCTCAGCCGATTCCCAGGAAGATGTCACTTTAGGCCATTCTTTTTTCTTCATTGGAAAGCAGAAATGATAAAATTTTAAATATCGTGAAGAGTCGAAAGATCACTTTACCAGATCAGAAGTTTAATTTAAAAAAAATGAATTAAGTTGTAACTAAATGAGTGTAGCTTAGACTTTTAAACAGGCTTCTTCCTTTTTAAATTATATTCAACTTTCTTTGAAAACTGACGCGAAGACACAATGATTGTTTATGTTCACATCTCATGACATACGAATTCGATATCAATGCTCCACTCACAAGTGTTACAAAAGCCTGATGCTGATCCCGCTTCAAAGATTTCTTTAATTCATCCATTGGCTGAAAATATTACAAATAATATTAAACCATTAAAACATATTTTGACTGCTTCCAGTATTCATAATAGAATTGCATGGGTGACACAAATAAAATTCCCCCTTTTCTCGACTTTTACACATCATCTTATACACAGGCTGAACAATCAAACTGTTTATAAATACATCAATTGCACATATACTCACTTTTTCTGTGGCAGTAATCTGAGAAATTAATGGCCTGAAACTCTTTAGCTTTAGCGATGTGTTAATTTTATGCGTATCATGCACCTTAAATTTTGTTGAAAAGGAAATAACATTTCTAATTTACATTAAATAAAATAGGATTTTGATAATGAAGATGTTCCTTTGTGCACGAGAAAAATTATATAAGAAATGCAGAAAGTCGAAACATTATTGGACACCTGAGTTATAACACACGTGCAGGCTAGATCAAAGTGTAACAAGCCATATTTGATAACATTAATTGAAATTATTCATAAGCATATTAATTATATTTGTGTTAAATTAATAAGGGTTAAACCAAGAGTTCTGGACTCAGGTTTTGCCATATGTCTCTGCTCAGTGAACTGTCATCTTGGCATTAGCCTCTCACCTTTCTGTCAGTAAATGAGCTAGATACACGGGTTACGGTTAAGCCACATTTGATAATATTAATTGAAATGATTCACAAGCTTATTAATTATATTTGTGTTTAATTAATAAGGGCTAAGACCAAGAATTCTGGAATCAGGTTTTGTCATATTTCTATTTAGTGAACTGTCATCATTGCATTAGCCTCTCACCTTTCTGTCAGTGAATGAGGTAGATGCACGGGTTACGGCTTCTATGGCACATTCACAGCCGCGCCACTGAGATAGGACGGCAACATTCAGCTTGAGTGCTTCCAGATGAAAAGATGTTCCTGTCTGCTTTACTGACACTGTTTATGTAAAGCATAATAATAATACAGTCCTAACACTACATGTTTTCTTAGTTGTTAATACCGCTGTGACATGATATTGGGGTAGAATGGACTTCTCCAGGACCCGTCTGAATGACAAAAGTAATATCCTGAGTCAAGTGTTTACAAGTTATCCTTTGCTAAGTGGATGAGCATATGTACTTTCTGAAGTTTAATCAAGGTCAAACATAAATACAAGTATTATTAAAACAACAGTTGCAAGAACACAAAACTTATCTATATGAATTAAACAAAACTTTAGACTTGCATAAGAAAATGACTAGTGAATTTAAGAGTAACATAAAACCATATAACATTTTTATATTATAACATACTTTCCACGTTCGGAACAATATGGAATGAACAAATGTTAAAGAAAACAATTTTCTTTCTTTAAGATTTGCATTTCTCTGATCAGTAGCCATAGAAGACAACAGTAAGTTGAAGGATATAGCCAGAGTTAAGTTTATTCTGTTTGAAAATAATTTAAGCAGGATAACAGCCCTGTTTGTGGCTAAAGAGTTATAAGATTAACAGAATATTTTTAACATCATGAAACGTCCTTACAGAAAATACACATCTTTATCTTTTATCCTTTCTTTCTATGGAGAGCTATACAGTCCTTGAAGATACAAGTCCGTATGGTCTCTTCAGCTTTTGCGCCATTTCGGACCTCTGGCTAAACCGGCATTTCTAGGCCAACGTAAATGCTTAGATATTCGTGTATTTTATTTTTGCTACAGCAAAAGGTTCTGCCTTCTTTACAAACGAAAAGCCTATGCATGAACGCCTGGGTGTAGTTGTGCAATTGCAAATTCATATATACAAATTTAGGTTGAAATCTTTGAAAAGATTAAGTCAAATGGATACGTTACTTTGAAAAAAGAAACTGATATGACATGGATGTGACCGATACTACCTATATCAGAGGATATAAAAGAGCAAAATGTTCGTTTTAAAAAATCACCAAAAAATTTCCATCGTCGTTATTCTTGGCAAAAGTTGAATAAGAGCTGGTTATTTTAAAAATGTTCACTTAAATATTATACTGGTGAATTGTAACAATTAGGTGTATCCAGTATAAAGTATGAATAATTTATATGGGACAAGTACCCTGACTCAATAATACATATAACTCAAAAACCGAGTCTGTTTTCTTTTAATTATTGCTGACGAATAATGCCTATCCTTCCTATATCCATGTGATAAACAAGCAGACGCAAAGCAAATATCTTTGAGTATATCAGATTTCGATGTTTCAGTCAGATTGTTAATTAATGATTCCACTGTGCATTTTATTATTATAGTGCTTATATAAAATATACACACGTATATTACTTACCCTCATTACAGAGGGTCTCAATAAGGGGAGCCTTTTCGTGAAGTGTGGAGTCATGAACACTCTATAAATTATGCAATTATCAACAGAGTTAACATATAATACTTAAGGATTTCAAACATGGTGATATATTAAATGAGAAACACATAAGAAATAATTTTATATCTTAGAAGGTTCAACACGGTTGCATGAAATGCAAATGTATTTTTACATGAAATATATTATTTATATATAATTCATTAAGATTGTTTTATAATTAATACATGAAGACATCAGGGTGTTGAGGAGAAACATATGGATATAGAAAAAAAGAGCAGTATACAAACAAATCATAAAGGAAGAATTTATTTTATATAATTTAAATTAATGCTCTAGTTTATAAAGTACCATGTTTAAGCCATGGCATCTGGAAGGTTAGCCAAACATAAGGACACACAACTGAAGGACACTTACCTGTTCATATATGGCTTTCGCTTTCAGCAGCAGTAGTTCCATATCAAAGTTTTGACCCATATTTGTGAATTCGTTAATATCACCTAAATGTATAGCCTCTTCACATTGATGAACAGCGTTAATGGTGGCCTCGTACTCTCTTTGCTTGAAGTGTACCATCGCTTTCTTCCATGCATTCCTCAATATGTCCACATAGTTTTTTGCCTATGAAAGAGATAAACATGCTGGAAAAGTTAGTTCTAGCAAAATGTACAGTACACAAAACCTAACAGAAATTTTAAAACGTTATGTGCTTCGCGTGATGCTGGTGTATTCATTATGAACAATTCTGGAAAAAATTTGATTTAAAAAATAGAATAACACACTTAGCTGTTAACATTAAGTCCATATCAGTCTTCCCATGACTCACCTATCCAAAAGCCCTAATGCGAAATTCAGTGAAATGATGCGAATTCCAGGAAAAATCCCGAAGTTGGAAAAGATATGTCCTGTCTCTCTTTTATTCAAATGATTAACAGTGTGCGTGTATGTGTGTGGGATGGGGGTTATGTGTATATTTTACATTATTTAAATATGAATGTCCCTGTGATATAGTTACCTACCGGGCTTGTGGGCTCCGTTGGTGTATTTTGAATGGCTTTAGGGATTCTTCCACGTATAGAACCATTTACAAAATCTCTCAGTTCCATTTCAAAGCGGTATACCTGCAAACAGGTTTTACTGTTATTAAGTCCTGTTTAAAAAAAATCTTCCTATCAATTGTCATAATGGAATACAATTTCAATACAATTTATTCTGTATATGACAACACAGATTCTTAAATGAGCTAATAATTGTATTATTGGACATATATGCATATAATTAATTTGTACATATTTTATAATTTACATGCATTTTAAACATGTAAATGGGATATGACGAAATATGTGAAATAGGAAAATATGATTAAGAGGATTCTACTGTTAACACGTCTTACAGTTTTGGTCTGATCGTACAATGCTGCAGCTTCCTCTGCCCATTTCCATGCGGTTTCGTTTTTTCCGAGCAAAAAATAAGTATGCGCTATAAAAGCCTTACCATGCGGTTGATGGTCGGGGATTTCTGTAGCGGATAAAATAATGTTAGAAAAAGACCAAATGTTTTTAAAAAGCAAACTGTCGACATATTAATAAGACATTACCTATATCATGTTAAAACTGGTATTTAATATCTGTTACATATTGTGTAAAGTAACTGCTTACATAATTATTATATTCTAAGTTGATCAATATCATCGACACAAAATAACTATTATTTAACATATGTAATTAATAGCTGTCTATAACTACATTTTCGTTATTAATAGTATGATATATCAATGTCTTTATCAAAGTACTAACTGCATAAACTACCTTAAGACTTGCAAACATAATATCATTTCTAGAATTTACATGACATTTAATAAATATATAGTCTGATAAAATATAAAATATGCCTCACGGTTTCTACAGAATCTGATCGCAGCATACGGATCATCCTGTAAAAAATAAAATTTGAATTGAGCATTTGAAGAAGAGAGTTAATGTCATCTGTGTGCCATTTTCTGCAAGCTTCTCTGAAAAAAAATATGAAAATTTGTGCTTGAGGTCCAAATATTTTCTGCTTGTGGCACGCAAACGTGTGTTGTCATCATAATACGATTACTGTTCAATGATGGTATGCAGAAATCCCGTATTTTGTCATCTTGCCATACAAAAAAGTACAATAAATTGAATATTTGAATATGGCCTGAAAACCACTTTTTTATTCCGCTTGTCATAAAAGTCTTCCGCAGACAGATTCTGAGTTTCTCGACTTGACGATCTCCTCGGAGTACTCTCTCAATCTTAAAACTGCTCATAGCAACTACCGTTTTGCCTGCACACTAAAACTCGAAGGTCACAGGTCGCATGTCGAATTGAGGATATCCAGAGTGTATAAAATTTGATTAAACCTGTCTTATTTGAGATAAGGATCCCATCAAGACACTAGAACTCACCCCATTTCTCTGTATAAGAGCGTGAAGGTACCTGATGTAATCAATCAGTGGGCGATGGTTTTGGGTGAGGATTTTTCTATGAGGATGACGCACATAAGTACGGTATGCCTCAGAGATACATTCAAGTGCTCTTTCGTATTTCTCCTGGTTGTTTAGCGCTGCAGCCTCCTTTTGAAGCTCTAGCAAACGCTGAAAAAAAAACAGGCTGTTTTAGTAATATATGGTTGGGAAACAGCTTTTCTGTCATTTTATCACAAACCGTGAAATGTTACCTCCCCCAAACTAACGTGGCGGGGGATATGTAGTCCCTCATGTTTGTGCATTGTGTGTACGAGCCATATCTTTCAAAGTACTAAAAGAATAAAAGAACAGCATAATATTCTTCCGGTTTGGTAAAGCATCCATAATCGCAGTTATTGCATGCTTCACATTTATTATTCCGTTTAACATCTATAAACAAATTATACTGATCTTAACACAGATGTCAGCTACATACCAAACTCATATTGATATGTATGATATCATTATCATTTCCTACTATTCAGTCATACGATCTGTATTGTGCGTGTGTATATATATATATATATATATATATATATATATATATATATATATACAGTTAAAACCCGTTGTGTCGAAGTCGAAGGGACACAACCGCAGTTCGAGATAACCGATATTCATTATATTCAAGCTTCTTCAGCCTTGATTATTATCGATAAATCACTGCCAGGTATAGGGCCTATATTATATAGTTCTAACAAATGTTTGCGTGTAATAACAAAATAAATATTACAATAAATTTATTTATTAATAATATAAAAGCACATAAGTACCACCAAAACCAGGATAAGGTAAATGAAAAAAGTAGAGCAGTAAAGCAGTATAACGTGTACTATGGGTAATAAGAGTCAGTCTGAAAGGTGTCATCTTCCTCCCTATATATAGTCCTGTATGTTTATCCTAGACACATCGAAGGTAAAGATTCCACTATGTTTGGTTTATTATTAATGCATGGTCCGCGAGAGAAGAAAGGCATGATTATGATTGACTAATTGGCCAAACAGGTAAACAAAGGACGGGTGTGTAAACCATCGAACCTGCATGACGAGTAAGATCCTTGCCGGTATTAATTATATAACTGGTCATCACGGCCGTAGGTATGATTGATGTACCGTGCACAACTGTATTCTAAACATTACCTCGAGTCGAGCGACAGAGCCATCGCGCTTGATGAAGAAGAGTCTTGCCGATATCAATTACTTATAACCGGTCATCACGGCCTAATCACGAATGATAGGCCGGACACAACTGTTATCCAAACATTCAAGCGTCATGAATTTGATTTAAGCGATAGAAATACCAGCTTGGGACCAACGAAACAGCTCAACACATCAGGTTTTCGACACATCCGAGTTCGACACAAAAGGAGTTAAATTAGTAAGGTTTTAACTGGTTTTGCAGGGACTCCACATTCGACTTCGACACATGCGGGATTCGACTTAACCGAGGTTTCACTATACCTATTGCTATATATATATATATAAATATATATATATATATATATATATATATATATATATATATATTAAACGTTTTGTACCATTGTATTCTAATATAAACATCGGTACCATTTCAATGGCGGCTACATTTGAATTTCTAGGAGCTTATTCTTAAATCACCATACTTGCTTTACCTCTTTTGCTAGTTTCAAAGAAGTACAATTGCGTCGATTATTATTCGATTTACATTCAATGACAATAATAGAAGCTTTAGATTAATTAAATTTTTTCAATCAAGTGGTGAATAATGATGTTATCTGTACCTATACCGTTCTGCTCCCACTGATTACAGAATGGTGCAGACAGGATAATGTAGAAATGATCCAGTGGCTGCCTATGTGCTTTGTTTTTGCCGTATTATATAAAACATTTAAAAAAGAAATGTTTCATGAAAACGCCCTAAGAAGGCAAATACTTACAATCACACACTCTTTTACAGGGTCATTTTTCTGTGCCATGGCTGTTTTTTGCAATGGTACCTGTAAAATGGGATCAAAGTATCAAAGGATAATACAGCCGATAAAGATATCAAAGGGCAAATTCATGCATGGCATTCCATGCCAGCAGGATTTTAATCTTATATTGATTTTAGATACATCTGATCGAGCAAGGGTCGCTTATTTCTTTCATAAAATGTAAGGGTATGTCGCTCAGCACATTTTTACCAGCTGAACCATAACGATGATACTACCTGAGCAGTGTCTGTCGTCTAGCCTTTTCCAGGGGTTAGGTAGATAGTGTTGCTGTGTGTGTAAGGTTCCGAAGTAAATTAGATAGTGTAAAATGTATATTCGAGATACTAGATACCAGATGTGCCCGGGGAAAATCCACGGTTCCTTAGTTTTATAATAAGCTGCTAAGGACTGTATATAGCATATTTTAATCCTGTGTTTTGGCAAGGAATTTCTCATGTGTGGTTCACGTACATGATTTTAAGATTACTTGTATATATATATATATATATATATATATATATATATATTTATACGAGTAATCTATAAATCATGTAAGTGATGTTCCTTAAACGTAGGAATACACAGACTCATGAATGTAGTAAAATTTCAGTCCCTGTCGCCTAAAGTATCAAGAGGAGTCGAGGTCAGAGTTCACCTGTCTTATCATTGCAGTGGCAATATTGTGCTGGAGCTATCAATACAATTTAGCAACAATATCTTATATGGATCTTTTTTTTTCATTCTTTTGTTTACTCTTGCGCCCTGTGGCAGGTGCTCAGTAGACTCCAAAGCAATCTGGTTAAACCGGGATGCATTGTGAACGCATGCATCCCTGTGTCTAACAACAAGGCCTTTATGGAAACTTCGCCTAGTATATAAAGTAAACCAACAATATATTGAACTATGCTGATTATTTAAAAAAAATCCATCATTTGACATCTGAACACATTAAAAAGTAATAGGGATCTAAACCTCTTTTCAATGATTTTGTTTCTTTAGATGGCGTGACGGTCAAAGTTAATATTGGAATAATTTTTATCAATATAAACGTGATAATTTCCCTACTTATGGAGTACAGGTATGACGGGATTGGTTTGTTAATAAATACTAAAACACCAAACAAATAACAAGGTACCTGGGCATACACCTTAGCTGCAAAATTGGGCATACACTTTAGTAAATATTGTGCACCAGCCTATAATGAAAGCATATACATATATAAACTATGGATTAGGTGTATCACCTCATTAGAGAAAGGGAAACTATTCCAGCGGTATACATTATGGCTATCTATATATAACAACCACTAAAATTTGATTATAATATCAGGGGTGGCACAAGAATGGGGAAGATTTTCCAAATTATTGAAACAAAACACAATATAGTTAGGATCATTTTTTTTGTAAATATATATATATATATATATATATATATAAGATCTTTTTTTTACACGTGCGCACGTGCGTTGTTTGTTGATTCCTCTAGATCCAGATGTAACATTTTAAATTATTACATTATCAGTACCTCTATATTTGACCAGGTGTGCGCGGCCAACAAACTAACCGATCACAAGCAGCATATGATTAACCAGAATATACCTATATAGTGTTAAGTATTCTCCGTATGTTAACCGCTACCGATCACGCGTATCAGCACACTCTCATTAAATTTCCTTCAAAACATGCCTACCTCCTTTTGTAGTCACAACTACCCCTCTGGTGAGATTGTAGCACCTGAGACAACAAACCTGGTAGGTACAGACTTGGCAGTCACTATGGGATTTGAAGTTCTTGTGTCTGAAGGGATGACGTCTTAATTTTGTTAGATCCAGAAAAGGTTTATTCTGGGAAAGTGAACAGGGATTTCCATTATGAATGCTTGCGTCAGCGCGTATTCAAGGCAGCTTCGTTTTCAGTTTCATTTCACTCATTTGGACGAATTTACAACACAAATCGTGCCTTAACTATTGCGGATGCGTGTAGTTTCTATACCAAGTAACTTATAAACGCGTTGCTCCCACTAGGTGTATTTATTGCTTATTATTGTTAGATTGTAAGACAGAAGATTTCCGATGGGCTGTCTTATGATCAGATCACCTGACCTAAATAATGCCTCGATAACATGTTGCACTTATATAGACTGCTATTCCAGGATACGTTTATCAAGATAGACATTATTGATATTTCAGTCGACCTTGGGAGTACCATATTAGTATTGATTGGTAATCTACCACATGACAAAGTACACATGATAAATATAGACACAATAAATATAAGTATACATCAGATTCAAATTACAGAATAGGTAATATAAAAACTAAATAAAGGTAAAATGTAGTATTTATTTCCATCGTTAATTTGTACTTCCATTGTGATAATTTCAATACAAGGCACCTCAAGTAGTCCCCTGTTTCTGGTGTAGCGTGTAGCTGGGTCATAGTATTTATCCGCATAAAACTTAGGACGTCAAATATACCTCAATACTTTCATAATTAATTATCAAAATGATGATATCATAATTAATGTGTGCAAAATAAATTAAATTATATATTGAATATGATAAAACTGATGACATTCGTTTCTTTCTATTTATAATTTATTATTTTTTGTAATTTAAGGTCTAGCACCCCTCCTTACCCCCAACCCCCCACCACCACCACCAATCTACCCAGAAACACTCTGACACTCTTAAATAATTGTAGCCTTATCAAACATTCGCCGGTAAAAAATCTGTGTTAACTGTGCAACTGTGTACCTGTTAAACGATACGCCTACAACAATTCATACACCTTAACAACGTAAAAACACATTAACACAAAGAATCATTTAAATGCATTAAGCTGGTACATGTACATGCCGCAAGTCACCGTTTGTCTGCGTCTTCTTGTCAGCCCTTACATGCGTACACCTCGTAAATCTTCCGCTGTCAAAGTATTGTCATTTGGGCCCACTGACAGAGAGTCTGCGACAAGCGTACTTGTCATAGTGCCGTTACAGCTAGCATTGAAGACCAAATTCTAACTCTATGAGGATGCAAATATTTTTATTATTTTTGACTACACCTCATGGCCTACAAATACGCTTTCACTTGACATAAACCAGACCAATCGTTAGTTTTTTTTAGTATACTTTCTGACAACTTCTACAAGGTGTGTCAAAAGTGTCCGTTTTAACTCAGAATATTGGCAAATCACTCTGCATGTTTTTTGAATCTCTGACTGCATGAATGAAAACATGATAACCCGGGATACTGGACGACAGCCAACTTGTACGGGATACAAGAAATAACTCGTTACCATAGAGACGAATTTCCAGATTAGTTTTTGAGTTTACATGTATTCTTTTGTGTTCATTCATCAATCGTAGCCTAATGTAAAGATTATCGACTGTTTACCACGATAGACCTACAAGGGCGGATATAGGGTTGCCCGATTACAACCTAAATTTTCAAAAAAATTCTACACCTGGGAGGGGCCCCTGTGACATTCCATAGATCCTTATGTTCAGTACGCTGTCCAATTTGTGATGCACATACAACTTCGTTGCAATGGGCGATTGTTGTAACGCGGATTCAAAACCTTTGACGGTCCAGTCAGCGACGGTTACCCTACCAATCGCTCCGGTGGTTGATCGACATGCAACGGTGGCGGTTCATAGGCCTTTTAAAGTCATTGTTTAGGCTTAATATGCCTAATGAGAAGTCAACGCTGCCACCACCACAATGAAATTAGGTACTTGTCTTCTTGAAGGTTCAACATTACAGTTTATAATGAATAAAAACGTTTATTCTGCTTACCTACACAGCTCTCGACAGTTAGGTATGCTTATTTTTACATGCATAGTCAAATACGTACCGTGTTATTTTTATGTATTTATTTTTTTATGTAATGAATTGCAAGTCAACAACAAATTCCTGGAACCGAAGGCTTATAAATGTTATCTTATCATATATATATATATATATATATATATATATATATATATATATATAGGCCCTGACCGCTCTACTGCCGCTGGTCACTACCGTCGGTAAAACCGTGTGCTCCATAAAGGTTCAGGATGCCCTCCAAACTGGTACGGCACTACACAAGAGTACAAAATACAACCTTTATTATTAATTAGAAACTGTCTCTGTTGTGCAGAGCATCTGATCCAGGGCAATTCGTCGTCTTTGTCAATTTTTATGGGTCTCCGGGACCCGTGCTTATACAGCAGATCTTTAAATCAACATAAAGCATGTAAAAATATTACTCGGCATTACAAAACTTTATCATTTTCCAAAAGCTAGTGGACACCGGTATAAAAATTGAACCATTTATACTTCCATGCTAGGGGAGTGAATGAAAATGAAAAATTGAGGTAATACTAGTTTATGGTGGTGGAACGTTCCTGTCCGAAACAACTTTTCCATCCAATACAAATATAAAAAGTTATTCTGTTCTTGTATAATACATAAGAATAACTGAATACATGTGTGTAAACATGTGTGTATTTTGAAAGAGAGAAATAAAGAAAGGAGAGAAATACAGAGAAATACAGAAAGAAAAAAGAGAACGACATAAGGAGATATTGAAAGAAAAGATTATGAAAGAGAGAATTAAGAAAGAAAATGGGAACAGAAATAAACGAAAACAGGCGGAAGAGAGGGGAGAAAAATAGAAAGACAGAAACGGGATAAAAAAAAACATAGAGGTAGCTCAAAACAGAGAATTTGTTTCAAAGATAGATGGAGAAGCAGATAAGCAAGTTAATTTACAGGATATATCTGCCAAGTCTTTCTTTTTCAGCGGCCCATACTATGACGCTATATTTATGTTATTAGATATTTATAATATTAACAGAAGTATCAACTTAAAAGGAGTAGAACAACTCTGTCCAATCAATGGTACAAATCGTGTGCTGCTTTAATGATTGTGATCGACATGGCAACTCTTGCGAAAGATAATTGTTCACGAGATCGATCCTGTGACGTTTGTTAATCTGCGAGTCTGAACTCTGACTTCAAGCTTTCAATACTTCGAGCATAGCTTTGTAAAATATCAGTAGGCCTAAACGTTGTCTTAAATGTGTAATTAACGTATCCAGAGTGCTTTGCATAGATATTTGGGTTAAAACATAATAGACAAAGTTCTACTCTCTAGCGCCATCTAAATGTCAATAGGTTTTTCTTCTTTCTCTCTCTCTTTCTCCCTCTCTCTCTCTCTCTCTCTCTCTCTCTGTGTAGATATGGTGTCCAAAGAATCTGGTGACATAGAAGCCGACACATAATTTTAAATTTGCATTATTTATCCTGTCATCAATTATTTATATTTTGGCAATTATACCTAAACCCTTATAAACACATCAGCTTTTGCATCGGCCAGTTTACCCAAGTCATTCTGTCTAGAGTCTTAACCTTAGATATAAATTGACATTTCACGTTTTACTGTGTGATACAATATTTCTATCTTCCAAAAATTTACCAATATATTTTGTGAGAAAGAGATGCAGTAGTGCTTTGTACATGTTATAATTTTTGTACTGCGTATATTGCATGCCTTATATCTTATAATTGTACGGTTATATATGCCCAACATCCATGCAGATGATGACTGGCATGTTTGGTTTGAGAGGTGCGCACAATTAGTACCGGTACGTATAGATACAAGTATTTACGCCCTGTGATGGTGTTGTTGATTTAGAATTAAGATGAAAAAAATTAGTTAAAGGGAAATAATCAGGAGCAATATTATACTTATTCTTTCACACTATCAGTTAAAGTTTGGGTTATACAAAAGCTCCAGGCAAAACTATTCCAGCACACGGTCTCAGTACCTCCCTATAAGTTGTTTAACACCATTATATCGTTTTGCGTATTTGTAAACACAGTCCACGTCTGTCTGTTTACAATAACAAGGCCACGTGGCCGGAGGTCCGATACAGCGCATGCGCGTCAGATAACTTACGAAGTTTCAACTAACGGAAACATGTATTACATTTTTGGGGCAAGGTCAGTTCATCTCCTGATGTTTTGGCCCAGGCGGTGCACGCAGTCCCATTCGCTGTGTTTATGTTGACACCTCTCATCGCGCCCGGTCCATTGTTTTTAACACTCGTGTACAGGAGTAAGCCAACGGATTAAGGGCAAAATTTTTGCAGGTACCTTTTTATTTCAAAGAGAAGAGCATATTTTTCGTGTTAAATAAACATGCTTTATAGGTGATTGGGCCCCTTTAAAAATAAAAGAAGTAAGAGCACGAAAAATATCTAAGAATGCAACACTTAAAAAAATTCACCAGCTGTGTCACATTCCGGTTCTTTTTTTTAAGTATTTTATTAAAAGTATAAACAGCTGTCAATAATACCCTCACCCTCTGACAGGTAGTTCCAGTCGCTAGCAGTTCTAGGAAAAAAATGAAAATGTATGCGCATCAGTATTCGAGTGCGGAACACAAATGGCATATACAGATGTCTGTGCCTTGTAGGCCTAACACTTGTGTTAAATAATCATCAGCTTGAGTGAATACTATCCTTTTGATCATTTTCAAGAGATTTATCTAGGTACAGTATGTACCGCTTTGGCATGGATAGCTCTACAGGTTACTCCATTTAGATTTAACCCCATGGATTGTTGGACAGATCTGTCAAAGACGTTTAGGCACATATTCCTTATGTGACATGAAGAGACCAAAATAACCCCTATACATATTATTATTAATACAATTAATGTATAGACCTCTTGGGATCAAAATTACTGCTGAATGATCAGTATGTCCGCAAGTATGGGAGCTTACTGTTAAGAAAATGAGATATTACTTCTCCACTGTGCTCTGTGTACCTTCCGGCTGCAACAGCAAAAAATTAACTCTGGGAGCATGAAGGATAAAAATCCCTTCACAGATGCACATTTACGCGATATATTGATGCAGCTTGATACATAATAAGTTTATTTTCTCTATACGATTAATGGAATGACTTTCTATCACACAACAATGACACGTCAATGCTCAGTGCCGATCCAAAAGGTAAACTCTCAATGGGATACCTATTCACGTAAAGTAGCGGCTATTCCAGGGCTGGGAATAACTTTACCGCTTTACCGTAAGATCAAAGGTCGATTGTAGAGATTGTGGGGTACCCTGTAGCGGTATCCATGGCAACAATGGTCAACCGGTATATGCTGTAGCTGAGATTTATCATGCGCGCATTTTTGGCTTTCCAGAAGTTCAGCTGGTGATCACGTCACCTTCATACATGTACGTCCAGTGTATGATAGTACATTAAACTCTTTAAATCAAAACCAGAGTCTGCTGATATTCTTAACATTTCATTTATTAGATCACTGTTTTGGCATAATTATTAATATACTTGAACTATTACATTTGTCACTGAGCGACATCTACCGGTCATTGTCCTATAGTTCCTGGTCATTCGTACAGGTGGCGCTAATGTTGACGCAGTACGTGTAGCTGGGGTAGCAACCCGGAAAGACAGGGCGATATTATAGCATTTTCTGCTCTGTTTGTGTCATTTCGCGTGCAAGGATGGGGGTAAAACAACGGAAGACAAAACCTGATCAAAATGATGTCAAAGATAAAGAAGGGTGAGCATGTTTGATGTAATGCCATATTATCGCCCACAAGCATGATGATTTGTTGTGCTACAGCCTTCACAGGCACAGCCATATGTCATGAACCTCAGTACTGTCACAGAAGGAAAGACAGACTAAATTCCGGGTCCCAGAGACCTTAGATTCCTGAAGATAGCTAGTTTTGTAGGCATGTTGGGTACGATTATTATTCTGAGCAATAAAATATAGGAGTGACTGTACAATCACTCCCTAACCATAGTCCATCTCTGGACCCTTGTGTCCTATGTTAGACCTGATGGACCTACGTGTCCGTCCATCAGGTCTAACATAGGACACAAGGGTCCAGAGATGGACTACCCTAACCAGTGCTAACGTCTTGACTAAGGTTATGAGTGTACACAGATGGACCATATGATGTTTATAGCCCGATTTAATCAGACTTAATAATTTTAGGCCCTATCATATATTTAATCGGATTGCCTTACGGTGAGAGTTTCTAAAATATAAGCCATGGAATATGCAACGAATCTGTTGCATCTTGTTTGACGGGTGTGACTAAATATCGTCCAGGACGTCAGGGACCATTTGACACTGTATATAATTATATTCAGAATACATTTGATTAACAATCAAAGCATGTTTTTTACTTCAATAAGTGTCTGTATGCATTTGAGTAATGCTTTTTAAGCTAGTCCTGGTGTCTCAGACGGTGTCATTGAGCTCTGGACGGTACAGCAGGGTCCCGGACGGTAAGGGGGGGCCCGGACATTGTCTGACGGTCCTGGACATCCCGGACAGTAAATAGTCGCACTGTTCCTTGACTGCCTGTATACTAAGAACAAGACACAGGATTACACCATGTTAACACCAATAAGTATGTGTTTCATGCTTTTGATAGCAACTAAAATTAAACTTGGATCATTTTTAGACATTTATTGACCTTTATACCAGAGCCTGAGGCATACCAAAGAGTTTAGTAGGGACAGAGATAACAGACTTATCGGTGCACTTGAATACCTCACTTGGAGCTCGCTGACTTGAGGGACTGAGAGCCAGAATTTTATTACAGTTTTTTTTAAACAAGCCCAGATTTTAACGTGTGACACTCTTGCATGGGGTTATAGACCCCTATATTGACACCTGTTACAAGGGGTTTGGGAGGCTTATATTGTAGAAACACTCACTGTATGGCTGTCGTACTCAATATAAAATTAAATATAAAATATAAAATGTTGACTGATGTGTTGCCTTCATTTTCTCCTCAGATAATATAGTGTTGCAAATCTCCAGTTCAGAGATTAATTGACTTGTTTTATCAACCAGTTAATCTCTGAACTGGAGGTTTAAATAAGTCAACATAAAGAAGATTGCTAAAACAAACAGAATGTTTATAGAACAATTGCAACACTATATTATCTGAGGAGAAAATGAAGGCAACACATCAGTCAAAATTTTGTCACTGATGGCCACACAGAATTTTACATGAACAGCGTACATTTAGATGAGCAATGAGGCTTGTGAGGCTGACAGTGCCCAATTTACAACAGACAATATGATACCATAACTACTCAAATTTGAGAGACTGAGATTATAGAATATATATGGGTCTACTATGACAGTCTATGAATGTCAGAGCAATTGACTTGTTTTATCAACCAGTTAGATTTATTAATGGCTGTCCTCCCCTCCCCACCCCCACCCCCCATTCCCCCTGACATTCAAGAACACACCCCAGGCCCACTTCCCAACCACCTCCCTTTTCTGTTACCTTGGAGAAAATTCATTTTATTTTCTTTTGACTTGGAATTTTTTATGAAACCCGACCCAGATTTCCCCATTTTACTGAAGCAACTTTTCACAGCATCTTTTCATATTTAAAGAATGTGTCATCCTAAAGATCTCGAATCTTGACATACGTTGTCTTCTTGCATCAAATGACCTTTGGAGATACATGCATGTAAAGGAGTTTGTTGTGATAATGAGTTGACATTCATTTCATTTGTTGCAGAGGCAAAAAACAAGAAACATCAAGTGAGGCAAAATCAGGTATCCCGTTGAAACGAATGTTGGTGCGTTTTATTCTCATTGTCGCCTCTGTGATAATTGCCAACATTGTTATGCGTCGACAACTTTCCCCGGTGATAGCTTCTGCCAAAGACTCGCATGCCCGAGTCTTCTATGAAGTGCCCTGCTCCAAAGATTATGAAGTTGAACAAGACAAATTTACAGGTTGGTGATATGTCAAGAATACTGCTGCTTGTAATTGCAGGGTGTGCCACTTCATAATTGCCAGGGGTGCCAGTTGTGCATCCCTGGTATGAAGGGCATCTAATTAAGAACAGAGCACACCACCATATCATAGGTGTCAACTCAGAGCTTGCCTCTGATTGTCATAATACTGTAATGTCATTGATTTTTCCCTGGATAAACTCCTGTGTATTCTCAAATATGTTTAAGCTGTTGATTAGAGTCTGACATGGAAAGGTGCTTGCCAATATCAAGTTTGAAACCAATACAAAAACTCCAACCACTTGAATACAAAGAGTGCTACAACCAATTTCTTAAATATGTTTAATCTAAATGTGTCCTTTGTTTATTAAACATATTTTCCAGGGGCTCTTTTGAGATGTATGAACAGACTTAATAAGTATACTTATTGAAATAAGTTAATTAGAGATTCTTTTAATTATTCACTGACCTTTCATTTTTAAAAAAAGAAACTGGTGCAAGATTTTTTATTATAAAAATACATTTGGTATAATTTTCTAAATTGTATCACTAAAATATACAGTGTCATTACTGGAGATTTTTAATTCCCATTAATGAGTAGTTTCATTGGTTTACAGAAATAGTAGAGTGATGCGGCGTAAGTTTGAATATGATAACGGATTGTTACATTAACATTATCTTACAGATTGCACCCCTAAAAAGCGCTGTGGTCGTGTTGTTATGGACTCTGTGGTTACACAGGCAGAAGCAAAAGAATTGCTCAGGTAAACAGGGCTAAACTAAAATCATAACTCTGTATAGGCACTCAGTGTCATTTAGATATATATATGTGAAATCAAGGCAGGCAGTCTTATATTAAGCCTACCCCCCCCCCCCCCCCACCATGTAGGATGTGAAGGCTTCTTATGGTTGGTGAGATTATTTCTATTTTCATGTTTGAGTAAAACATTTTGTTGGAGTCATAGTCAATACTTTAACCATGTATTTCCCCATCAGTGGTCAGGGTGGTCGCCAATGATACAAAATACAGAACGATTCATGGTGAAAAAAAATTTATTACAACCTTCCTGCTAAAACCTGTGCCTCCGATGACCACAGAACCTCTGTGCCAGTACTTATGGTTTACACAGAATGAATATTACAGGCAAAACAAAAACTTGGGTTTGGGTACTGTACTAAATTGCTCCTCCCGTACATTAATGAACCTACTTAGGTCTCCGGAGAGCAAAACTATCAATATAGAATATGAAGGATTTTAATCAAACTCATCAGAAATGTTAATCAATAAGATATCTAGCCTAAGTTCAATTTCCAGCAAAATCCATGCATATTTAATGAGGTCAAAGGTCACCACACTTTGGAGGCACTGTGGTGACTTAACAAAAATCCTATGGATTTTCATGAAACTCATTATACATATTTACCAATGGAGTTTCTCACCTGACTTGCCTTCTCATCAAAATTCACACATATTTAATGAGGTCAGAGGTCACCAGATACATGACGTTTGCAGTACTCTTATTTTCTTCTACGTTTCTGTTTGCAGTAGATCTCCAATATGGCTGATTTTCTAAAGCTGAACTTTGGCCACAATATTAGTCCTAGGTCCAATATATGTACCCTAAATTGATTTTTTACCTTGACCTTATTCTATGGTTGTACACTCCATAGCTGATCCCTGATTATCACTTATTGCAAGCCTCTTTTTGGGTGGATTCCATGAACCTAGTTACTGCAACTGACATTAACAGCTGTTACAGTGGGGAGGGTTTTGATGGAGGGCAGCCCATTCGTTCATAATTCATACTTTGCTCAGGCCAGGAGGGTATGTATTTATCCCATTTCATGTGTGTTTATGTGTAGGTTCCTTTATTACTCTCACAAACCTGAAAAAAATTCATGAAATTTAAGGGCATTTCAGGAATGGGCCAATGAAGAACCATTAAGATTTTTGAGTGGATCTAGCACATGCTACCAAGGAATTCTCAAATGTACAGTCAGTTATGGAAGAATGAACCTGGGAATGTGGGCAAAATAAGTGAATTCAAACACAGTTTTGGGATTGTTGAGGTTTGCTTTCCTTGAAATGCATATTTCTAGTTTATTAGTTTAGATAAAATGGTTTAAATTAAAATACTGATACTTTTACAAATATGTGATCATGGGAGGCTCTGGCATCTTTCTTGTTGTGAATGAAAGTGCACTTTAACACAACTGCTAGAATTTGATACAAACATTCTCATAATCAATTTTAACTGAACACCATGGCCCACAGTTACCTTGATTCACAATCGTCAGAAAGTCCTTTTATTTGCAGTGTATTATGTATTAAGATTATTTCTTACTGAATGAGAACATACATTTGAATTTGCCATAATGTAAATATGACTGACTTCACTACAACATAAGAATGGGATAAGCAAATTATGGGGAATGCAAATGATTAGTGAAACGGAGACAAGACAGTACAGTAAATACATATTATGACCAGGGATATTTTTCCTGTAAGGATTGGTTGTCTTCATTGAATTGCACCAGTGATTAAACCATTGTACTAAATCATTTTTTTTTTCATTTGCAAAAATGCATTTATATATTATTGTTTCTTTTTGTTTAAGAATTGCAAAAAGTGGACTAGCTTTAGGTGGCTCAAGTGGAGGGGTAAGTTAAACAACATACTCTGTTTCATAGAGGGGTGCCGACTGAAATTTTGGAATATTTTCATAAATTTGCAGATCATAAATTAAGTTGCAATGAAGGAATAAAGCAAAAGCCTAATTAACTTGATTGAAACAGAAAACATGTCTTGCAAAATATTTTAGTGATTCTT
Organism: Sipunculus nudus; assembly: GCA_026874595.1. Classification (NCBI taxonomy): domain Eukaryota; kingdom Metazoa; phylum Annelida; class Sipuncula; order Golfingiida; family Sipunculidae; genus Sipunculus; species Sipunculus nudus. The sequence goes on from CM049307.1 coordinate 87,960,836, forward strand.
TAAAATTTATGTATTAGAAATTTTTACAACATCTCAATCCTATTGGTAAAGGTCAAGGTCATTGGTCACATGCTCAAACAAACTTTATTGAAAGCTTTGATTGGTTGTTTAGTGTCATAAATATTGTTTTAAAAAATAACTGTTAAAGATGCTGGCACCCAATGACAGACCCTATATTACTTTGCCACAAGATTTAAATTAAAGTAGGTTGCAAAATATAAATGTTGGTTTTTAAATATCTAGATCTTTAAATATTTAGTAATTGGGAATGTTTCTTTTTATCCTGTAAGCACTGTTGAATTTAGTGATTATCCTGTATGTATATACAGAGATGTTGTAACTCCCATCATTCCAACCCCCCCCCCCCATCCCCCCCCAAACACACACATACACCCCCCCCCCGCACACACACACACCATCAAGTCTTTGCACCTGTGGACTGGGGATGTCAGTTATAATATTTAATAACATTAAAAAAAAAGTAGATGTAATTAAAAAATGTTTAACTGCTGAATTGACAACAGTTTATCAAAAAGCCATCCAATGATCATGGTAATAGTACAGATCTAATGTTAACAAACTGCTCACAAGCTTCAATTTCAACATTAGGAAACACATGGTTTGGTAACTAAATAATAATTTTTACAACAATTTCTTACTTATCAAAACAAATCAATCATGTCAACCAGCCATGGCTGATATTACCTCTTCCTCTCAGACTTTATCTCCCTTTGATATTATTATAGAATTTTACCTTCAAGGTCAACTTCTGCAGAGCACATTGACCTATGCATCCTGTGTTATTTTTTCCTTGTATTTTCCTAATTTTTCTAAATTTATGATCTGCCTTTATCCTTATTTTTCATAGGGGTGTACAGTACAACCTAACTCTGGATGGTTTTCTGATATATCTGTGCTGTTTAGTACTCATGAAATAATTTTTTCAGAAATCATGAAAATTCACAGTAGTCATAACTGTTATGCTATATCACTTAAGTGTGACAGAGAGAGACAATGATTGACAATTTATTGTCCCCCGCTTCACGGATACAGGGACATTGATTTAGGTTTGTCTGTCTGTTTGTCCCTCTGTCTGTCTGTCTGTCAGGTTTTGTTTCCGTGGGATAACTTTCCTAAATATTATCTGATTTCATCCAAATTTGGGTCAGTGAGTGCTTTCATGCATCCCTTGGTTGAGATTGGTTTTGGAGTGTCTGGCTTCTGTCTGTCTGTCTGTCACTTTGTCTGTCCGTCCGTCAGGTTTTCATTTCCGTGTGATAACTTTCCTAATATTATCCGATTTCATTCAAATTTGGGTCAGTGATTGCTCTCATGCATACCTTGGTTGAGATTGGTTTTGGAGTGTCTGGCTTGTGTCTGTCTGTCTGTCTGTCACTTTGTCTGTCTGTCTGTCAGGTTTTCGTTTCCGTGCAATAACTTTCCTAAACATTTTCCAATTTCATTCAAATTTGGGTCAGTGATTGCTTTCATGCTTACCTTGGTTGGGATTGGTTTTAGAGTGTCTGGCTTCTGTCTGTCTGTCACTTTGTCTGTCTGTCTGTCAGGTTTAAGTTTCCATGCGATAACTTTCCTAAATATTATCAGATCCTTCAAATTTTGGGTCAGTGATTGATCTTATGCATTCCTTGGTTGGGATTGGTTTTGGATTGTCTGGCTTCTGCCTGTCTGTCTGTCACTTTGTCTGTCTGTCTGTCAGGTTTTTGTTTCCGTGCGATAACTTTCCGATATATTATTCGATCCTTCAAATTGTGGTCAGACATTGCTCTCATGCATACTTTGATTGGGATTAGTTTTTGAGTGTCTGGCTTCTGTCTGTCTGTCTGTCACTTTGTCTGTCTATCCGTCAGGTTTTCATTTCCGTGTGATAACTTTCCTAATATTATCCGATTTCATTCAAATTTTGGTCAGACATTGCTCTCATGCATACCTTGGTTTGGATTTGCTTTGAAGTGTCTTGCTAATGTCTGTCTGTCTGTCTGTCTCTTTGTCTGTCTGTCAATTTGTCAGGTTTTTGTTTCTGTGGGATAACTTTCCTAAATATTATCCAATTTCATTCAAATTTTAGTCTGTGATTGCTCTCATGCTTACCCTGGTTGGCATTTGTTTTGGATTGTCTGGCTTCTGTCTGTCTGTCTGTCTGTCCGTCCTTTATCAAACATGAAAAACAATAAGATCCCAAAGCGGGGGACATTAATTCCACGAATTTGCTTGTTTATTTATATTTTTTATTTCAGGCTTCCATATTGGATCTACACTCTGGAGCATTGTCTAAAGGAAGTAAATTTGTCAACATATATTCGTAAGTCTCTTCAATAAATTTAAACTTACCGTACTAACAGTGAATAAATGGGAAGTTTTCAAGACCTTCCCCTGAGTACTGTTTACCTCAAGAATAGATCATTTTTAGCTCAGCTGACTATAAGTAATCTGAGCTATAGTCGTGGTCCATTGTCCGTCGTCCGTCCGTCCGTAGATGTGGCACGTTTTGAAACCGTAAGACGTAGGAATCCAAAATTCAGCATAATGTTAGATGTCCCCAAGATCTCCTACCAAGCCAAAAACTGGGTCTTTGCGACTTCGTTCCTTTGAGAAATTAAGGAAAAACCTCAATTTTTTAAAAACCTATTTTCACACTTCAGGACGGCTTAATATCAAAACCACTCATCTGTTTTCCCTCATATTTACCATAAATATTCTTCTATATAGTTCCTATGTACATGCCAGAAATTATGTCTGTATTATATAATTTAAAAAGTTATGGGCCCAAACATAATGCATTTTGTAAAAAATCAGGAAAGATATTTGATCACTTAACACAAAACTTGTTAAAGCTATGGACTTTTTTCAAGTAATATAACTTTAATTTATCAAAATTAAATTGTATACCCTTTTAAATTTTTTAAAATATTAACAAAAATAAAAAATTGGTACCTTAAATTTTGCCCAACTTTGACCATGGCACGTTTTTTTCCTGTAAGTACTGTGGATTTAATTTTCTCAGCATGTTTTTGTTAGCATTTTGTCTGTTAACACCAAAAATTTGAAACCAGTTGATCAAAAACTGTAGATTTTATTCAAGTTTTCAAGCACCATGTAACAAATTGTTTACATCAAGCTAGTGTTATGCAGTTTGCAAGAGCTCAGCTCCCCAGCTTCAGCTCTCAGTTCCTAAAATTTGGCATACAATTAGATGTCTCCAAAATTCCCTACCATGCCAAGAATTTGGTCACTAGGACTTAATACCTTCGAGATATTAATGAAAAACTTCATTTTTCCATTAAAAACCCATTGTTACACTTCAAGACTGCCTAATATCAAAACCACTGATGTGACTTTAATCATATATAATATACATATTTTTCTATACATTCTCTATGCATATGCCAGAAATGATGTCAGTATTGCGTAATTGTTTTAAGTTATGGGCCCAAACATAATGCACTATGTAAAAAATCAAGAAATATATTTACTCCCTTATCAAGGGGATTGCTGAAGCTAGAGTTTTTTTGCCAGGGATGTAACATTATTTAATCAAGATTCAATTGAATACCCCAAATTAGTCCTGAATTTTTCAAATTTTATATGTTATTAGTATAAATATAAAATTAGTACCTTAAATTTTGCCCAACTTTGACCATGGCACATTTGTTTCTTGTGAGCACGGTTGATATAATTTTCATATCATGCACACAAGGATTTCAGCTTTTTAGTTTAGAAAGCTGAAAGAAATTGGCCAAAAATTGTAGCTTTTATTAACGTTTTTATGAGACCATGTCAGACCTTAACTCTCTGCAGCCCCTCTTGAGTCACCTGTATGTTGACCTTGTTGAACTTTCAGCAAATTATGCATGCTTGAGGCGAGCCATACACTGGAGCAAGTAGGCAGCTTATGGCCAGCCACAGTTGATCCAGGTGTCCAACCCAACTCATCTAGTAGTTTTAACCAACAACATAACAATTAACAATAAATAAATAAATTTTTATTGTTTTTTAATAACAAATTAAAGAAAAATAAAAAGGAATTTGTTAGTTTATAATAACAGGAAATCAACTTGCAGTTACTGATGATATAAGAATCTTGTATCGATGGATAGAATGTCACGTACTCCAAATAACACCATGCAGTCACCTATGGTATTTTTCAGTTCAATTTTAATGATAAAAAAGTAAATCATATTATTCATTACTAATCATTAGGGATCATATAAAGCAAATTAATGATAGACAAAGATGCAGTTGATAATATTAATCTAGATTCATACTGTGTCTAGTGTGTACATTGATGTGAAATTAGTCCAAAATGAGTATATTACATTTATTTTTTTTAATATAAATAAAAGCCATAAAACCAGGTACTTTTGATCATAATTTAAATGTGTGAATTTTGTATATTCTGGATTCTCAACATCATTGTTTGGTGAAAACTGAATAAATGCCAGTAATGGTGGGAATACTTTGCAATTGTATTTAAATACAAATATGAATATGTACTCCATTATAAAATTTCTTGCATAAAGAATTGGAATTCAGGTAAAAATGAAAGTACAGTAAAACCTGAGAGTTAAGACCACCTGATGTGCCACAACAAAAGCGGTCTTAAGTCACAGGTGGTCCTAAGTCTCAGGTGGCCTAAGTCTCAGCATGAAGCGAACAAAGAATATTAAGGCATATATGTCTGTGTAAACATTTATTTATTTATTATAAAAATACATACTGGATATATATATATATATATATATATATATATATATATATATATATATATATATATATATATATATATATATATATAATCAAAATATTCACAACAATATTTACAAGTTAACAACATTTACTTAACACAATGAATCAATCTTGCCCAGCTTAACAAAAGGAATCTTATTTATAATTATCAAAGAAAGCCGGTCCTTTTATAACTTTATTAAACAAGCCTTTGTCAAAGGCTTTGAATAGCCTGTTTATCATATTGCATATATAAAATCCCAATAAACTTCAAAGCAGGTATGAAAGGATCGATCATTAGTTTACAGGTGACTGCTCACGTTATCAAACAGTCTCTCTATTATTGGTACTATGGTAGTAAGCATTGATGAATGTTCTAATGATGTTATCGAAGCAGGGCGTCAGTTTGTCGTCGTCACGAACTGACATAATGTCAAGTCAAAATGTGTGTGATAAGCAATTACAGTTGATCGCTTACGTAATGACAAACTTACTTTCATGACTCACTTTTTAAAATTAATTCCGCGCAAATGTTATTTACCCATCGCTAAGACTAGTTATGAACTCCGGTCAATGACCGCAGCGTAGTAAATGCGACCGCGGTGTCAGAAGAAATACAACGGGAGTTCTGTTCGATGAATATTAATGAGGGATTTCCCTAGGGCACGTGAACACTTTACCGTAAAGATGTTTTAGACAATCGTTAAACAAATACGATGTATTCAAAGACGGGCTGTGCTAAAAAAAGTAATGGTACACTGGCATCAGAATTAAAGAATTGCGTCGTTTTACGTTCCCTCGCAATTATCGCGGAACTTTCATTTTTTGGAGAAAGATTAAAACCACGCGGGCCCTGGGCCATTGACACCTGGAGGGGTATTGTGAATTGATGTCCAATTCACCGCGGGGAAAGTAGGTCACCATTGCCACAGGTCTGCACATTCACGAGACGGTCAACGGCACGGTCGTTTTAGTCTTAACTTGGGACGCCAGGTGCCACTACCGCTACACCAGGCGGCCGCTTAACGGAGGTAAAGACCAGCGACCGGCCACATTTGAGCGGTCGGTGGTCGCGTACCACAAACGGTCGCTCAACACAGGGGCATTAAAGAGTGATTAAGCTCGGTGCATTCATTTTCCGGTCGTAAGTCACAGACGGTCGCTGGCGGCAGTGGTCGCTTGGTTCAGGTTTCACTGTATATGAATACCAGTGCAAATACTTTCAAAATGAATTCATGAATGCATTCATGAATATATTCTTTAATATTATTTTAATAATCATTTCAGTTATATTTCATTTTAAAAAATCATAAGATTCTCTTATTATTTTTAATAAAAATTATATTTGGGACAATATTTGTATTTTTTTAAATAAATAGTTAAACTCTTATATCATATGTTCTGCTTATAAGTTATATGGCCAAGTCAAAATCTGTGTGACAATAGTACTCCATTTGTTAATAAAATAAATGAAATCAATCCTCTTCCCTGTCTCCAAGATAATGTCATAATCATACATAAGCTAAACAACAACAACTCATAATAAAGCTTATATTTATTACCACACCAAACCAGCATATGCCTCATTCCTAAATCATATTTTTTAATCATATATAACAGCTGAGCGCCGTGACCCATAGGTCCCTTGTTATTAGCTCAGCTAACTTAAAGTCACCAGAGCTTAAGCAATAACTCTTTGTCTGTTGTCCCGCCTTCCATCCATCCAGCCGTAAACAAAGCACTGATCATAACTGTTAGACTTAGAAATTTCTAACTGTACTTCCAGGGAGGTCCATAAAAAAAAACTCCTTGGAAATTTGAAATAAGGTGTCTGTTACCCATATCTTCTGAGCAATGGGGCATGTTATTATGCACTAGAATAATAAAATTTTGATAGAGACACTCCAGTATCTGAATAACTAATGCACTGATCACCGTTGTTCTTAACATGCCTATTGATCAAGGAGGGTTTCATCAGTTCCTGCCCATATGTGGTGCTGTGTTTTTTTCCCATTTTTACGCATTTTTAGCTTAGCTGACACTTAAGTCAATTGAAATATGGTGATCGGTCAGCATCCCTCTTCTGTCCCTGGGTCTGTTAGTCTGTCTGTGTGTCTGTCTGTCTGTTAGACTGGCATGTTTTGACACCTTTGGAACTAGAAACCTGTAACTGAATATCCTAGGTGACCAATAAAAAATCTCCTTGGAAACCTGAAATACGGTTACTGTGACCTATATCCTCTGAGCTGTGGGGCTTGCAATTACCCTTCAGAATAATTTAAAGTTTGATGCAAAACCTGCGGTATCTTTATAATTTATGCTTTGGTTGCCCTGAATCTTGCCTTGAAAACTGACCATTACTAGGGTTGTCAGTTCCTGAAAACTGGTGGCGCCACTTGCTTTTTTTTTTAATTTTTATGGTTTTTACCTTTTTTTTTGAGATTCTCAAATTACAGCAATTAAATCAGTTCCTCGATTGAGGTTTCATCTTGTGGCTCAAAACCTGGTGTATTTATTGATTATGACTGGTTTCTTCAGTTCCTGAAGACTAGTGATGCCACCTGTATTTTTCCTATTTTTTTACAAATATTTTCCTTTATTTTGAGACTGCCAAATTATATTGATACTATCAGATTTGTAACTGTGGTTTCATCAAGTGTCCTGAAAGTTTGTGTGTTATTAGGGCCCTGCTTGAATAAGCGGATGCCATATAGTAATCCCTCTGTCTGTTTGTCTTTCTGTATGTCCCGTTACTAGTCCATTAAATTTGTTTCCTGATGATAACTCCAGTTTGAATTGACATATATTGATTTCAAACTTAACTTATATATGGCCAACCTCTAACACAGGAACTCATGAGGTTAAAGGTCAAGTTCACAGGATCCACTTATTTAGAAAGATTGTGGATGCATTAACAGCAAACTTTTCATCCCAAACTTTCCATCTTGCACATATATAGCTGACCTGCCGATAGGGGGTTAATCTGATTGATATGGGGTTACAAGGTCAAGGTCATAAGGGCCATCTGTCCGCATATTTGTTTCCAGAAGATTGATTGTTTTGATTGACATATTGGTTTCAAACCTGACTAATATGTGACCCACCAATAATGTAAGAACCCTTTTGATTTTGGGGCCATGAGGTCAAAGGTCAAGGTTACAGGACCCACTTATTAAAAAAAGATTGAGGATGCATTTTAAGTCAAACTTTTCATCTCAGACCTTTCTCTTACATATGTAGGTGACCTGCAAATAGGAGATGAACTTGATTGATTTTGGGGTCTCAAAGTCAAAGGTCAAGGTCATAGGGTAGACGGCACTATTCAGTATTTTGTCAAACCACAGACTGAATCAGGATTTGGGCTTGACCAGATCCTGATCAGGGTTTGGACTGGTCAGAAACCTGATTAAGATTAGTTCTGGATGTTATAAAAATATTCTCACAATCAGTTTCACCTGAGCCCTGTGACCAACAGGTCTCTTGTTTCTCTATTTTTGAGACCTTCAAATGAAGCAGTTGTCTCTTAACAGGGCACAAATCGTAACCACTGCACCTGGAATCTTCTTACTTGACATCAAGGGAGGTCCATGAAAAGTCTCCTTGAAAACCTAAAATTAGGTCTCTGTTACCCATATCATTTGAGCTATAGGGCTTGTAAATACCCCTCAGAATAATTAATAATATGATACAAAAGCTCCAGTATCTGAATAACTTATCCATTGATCACTATTATTCTTTGCATGAATATTGATCATTGAGTGTTCCATCAGTTCCTGCAGACTGGTGGCACCACCTGTATTTTTTTCAATTTTTAAGTTTTTTTTTTTCTTTTTTTTGAGAGCTTCAGAGAAGCTGTCATTTGTTAACCGGGCACAAATCGTAACCACTGGACCTGGAATCTTCTTACTTGACATCAAGGGAAGTCAATGAAAAGTCTCTGTGGAAACCTGAAATTAGGTCTCTGTTACCCATATCTTCCCAGCTGTGGGTCTTTAAGTACCCCCCAGAATAATAAAAAATTTGATACAAAAGCTCAAGTAGCTGAACAACTGCTGCTTTGATCACCATGATTCTCAGCATGAACATTGATCATGGAGTGTACCATCAGTTCCTGCAAACTGGTGGTGCTACCTATATTTATTCCAATTTTTACAAGTTTTTTTTCTCAATTTTTTAGACTGTCAAAGAAGCTGTCATCTGTTAACAGGGCACAAATCGTAACTGCTGGACCTTGAATCTTCTAACCTGACATCAAGGGAGGTCCATGAAAAGTCTTCAGGGAAACGTGAAATATGGTCTCTGTTACCAATGTCATCCCAGCTATGGGGCTCACAAGTACTCCTCAAAATAATTAAAAATATGATACAAAAGCTCAAGTATCTGAATAACTAATGCATTGATCACTATGATTCTTTGCCTGAATATTGATCATGGAGTGTTCCATCAGTTCCTGCAGACTGGTGGTGCCACCTGTATTTTTTCCAATTTTTACAATTTTTTAGCTCAGCTGACTATAAGTCATCTGAGCTATAGTCGTGGTCCATTGTCCGTCGTCCGTCCGTCCGTCCGTCCGTCTGTCCGTCGATGTGGCACGTTTTGAAACCGTAAGACCTAGGAATCCAAAATTCGGTAAAATGTTAGATGTCCCCAAGATCTCCTACCAAGCCGAAAACTGGGTCTTTGCAACTTCGTTCCTTTGAGAAATTAAGGAAAAACCTCAATTTTTTTTTAAAAACCTATTTTCACACTTCAGAACTGCCTAATATCAAAACCACTCATCTGTTTTTCCTCATATTTAACATAAATATTCCTCTATATAGTTCCTATGTACCTGCCAGAAATTATGTCTGTATTATTCAATTTAAAAAAGTTATGGGCCCAAACATAATGCATTTTGTAAAAAATCAGGAAAGATATTTGATCACTTAACACAAGAAATGTTAAAGCTATCGACCTTTTTTCCAGTAATATAACTTTAATTAATCAAAATTAAATTGTATACCCAAAATTAGATGAAAATCTTTTAAATTTTCTAAAATATTAATATAAATAAAAAATTGGTAACTTAAATTTAGCCCAACTTTGACCATGGCACGTTTTTTTCCTGTAAGTACTGTGGATTTAATTTTCACAGCATGTTTTTGTTAGCATTTAAACTGTTAACACCAAAAATTTGAAATCAGTTGATCAAAAACTGTAGATTTTAATAAGTTTTCAAGCACCATGTAACATATTGTTTACATCAAGCTAGTGTTATGCAGTTTGCAAGAGCTCAGCTCCCCAGCTTCAGCTCTTAGTTCCTTAAATTCGGCATACAGTTAGATGTCTCCAAAATCCCCTACCATGCCAAGAATTTGGTCACTAGGACTTAATACCTTCGAGATATTAATGAAAAACTTCATTTTTCCATTAAAAACCCATTGTTACACTTCAAGACTGCCTAATATCAAAACCACTGATCTGACTTTTATCATAAATAATATACATATTTTTCATTCTCTATCCACATGCCAGAATGATGTCAGTATTGCGTAATTGTTTTAAGTTATGGGCCCAAACATAATGCACTTTGTAAAAAATCAAGAAATATATTTACTCCCTTAACAAGGGCATTGCTAAAGCTAGAGATTTTTTTGTCAGGGATGTAATATTATTTAATCAAGATTCAATTGAATACCCAGAATTAGTTCTGAATTTTTCAAATTTTATAAGTTATTAGTATAAATATAAAATTAGTACCTTAAATTTTGCCCAACTGTGACCATGGCACGTTTGTGTCCTGTGAGCACTGTTGATATAATTTTCATATCATGCACACATTAGGATTTCAGCTTTTTAGTTTAGAAAGCTGAAAGAAATTGGCCCAAAATTGTAGCTTTTATTAATGTTTTTTATGAGACCCTGTCAGACTTTGGCTCTCTCCAGCCCCTCTTGAGTCACCTGTTTGTTGACCTTGTTGACCTTTCATCAAATTATGCACGCTTGAGGCGAGGCATACAGGAATCCAGGCAGCTTATGGCCAGCCACAGTTGATCCAGGTGTCCAACCCAACTCATCTAGTAGTTTTAACCAACAACATAACAATAAACAATAAATTAATAAATTTTTATTGGTTTTTAATAACAAATTAAAGAAAAATAGAAAAGGAATTTGTTAGTTTATAATAACAGGAAATTAACTTGCAGTTACTGATGATATAAGAATCTTGTATCGATGGGTAGAATGTCACATATTCCAAATAACACCATGCAGTCACCTATGGCATTTTTCAGTTCAATTTTAATGATAAAGAAGTAAATCATATTATTCATTACTAATCATAAGGGATCATATGAAGGAAATTAATGATAGACAAAGATGCAGTTGATAATATTAATCTAGATTCCTACTGTGTCTAGTGTGTACATTGATGTGAAATTAGTCCAAAATGAATTTTTTACAGTTATTTTTTAATATAAATAAAAGCCATAAAACCAGGTACTTATGATCATTATTTAAATGTGTGAATTTTGTATATTCTGGATTCTCAACATCATTGGTTGGTGAAACTGAATAAATACCAGACATGGTGCGAATACTTTGTAATTGTATTTAAATACGAATATGATTATGTACTCCATTATAAAATTTCTTGCATAAAGAATAGGAATTCAGGTAAAAATGAAAGTATATGAATACTCGTGCAAATACTTTCAAAATGTATTCATGAATGCATTCATGAATATATTCTTTAATATTATTTTAATAATCATATCAGTTACATTTCATTTTAAAAAATCATATGATTCTCTTATTATTTTTAATAAAAATTATATTTGGGACAATATTTGTAATTTTTTTTAATAAATAGTTAAACTCTTATATTATATGTTCTGCTTACTTATAAGTTATATGGCCAAGTCAAAATCTGTGTGACAATAGTACTCCATTTTTAATAAAATAAATGAAATCAATCCTCTTCCCTGTCTCCAAAGGAACTATCAAAATCATACGTAAGCTAAACAACAACAACTCATAATACAGCTTATATTTATTACCACACAAAACCAGCATGTGCCTCATTTCTAAATAACATTTTTTTATCATATATAACAGCTGAGCGTCGTGACCCATAGGTCCCTTGTTTTTCTTTATTTTTGAGACCTTCAAAGAAGCTGTCATCTGTTAACCGGGCACAAATCATAAACACTGGACCTGGAAACCTCTTACTTGACATCAAGGGAATTCCATGAAAAGTCTCTGTGGAAACCTGAAATTAGGTCTCTGTTACCCATATCCTCTGATTGAGCTATGGGGCTATGCATAATTACCCCTGAGATTAATTAAAAAGATAATACAAAAGCTCCAGTATCTGAATAACTAATGCATTGGTCACTATGATTCTTTGCATGAATATTGATCATGGAGTGTTTCATCAGTTCCCACAGACTGATGATGCCATCTGTATTTTTTCAATTTTTTACACATTTCTTTTTTGTCTATTTTTAAAACCTTCAGATTAATTGGTTTGGCTGTTAATAGCCCACAAACCATAACTGTTAGACCTAGAAACTTCCTACTGTAAATCCAAGGAGTTTCAAGACAAATCTCTTTTTGAACCTGAAATTAAGTCATGGTGCCCTGTATTAAGCAAAATAATGCTTTTCATGATTTTCAAGCGCACAGTGAGTCAGATGGAGCACAGATTATATCCATTTGGCCTAGAACCTCCGAATATGAGTTTCAGGGAGGCCTGTATTAATCTCCTTTAAAACCTAAATGTCACTATGACCTAGCGTCATATTGACCCTCTGGCGTTACGACCAGATTACTGGCTCCTGAGTGTCATAACAAGTCTGAGCTATGACTCGAGTAGGCTGACCAGCCCAATTACCCGATTACCCACTGAGTCGGGTTGTCACAGCCAATTATGACCTATTTTCTGCAAGCTTTGTAAAAGAACATGATTTTAACACTGTTAGTCAGATGGGCACAAATGGTAGCAGCTGGATGTAGAATAAGGTCAGCGTGACCTATATCTAAGGTCTATTGGCAAAAAGCATGATTTTGAGCACACTGGGAGTCATTTTACCCATTGTTCAAGGCTCCTTGAATTCAGCTGAGCATAATGGCCCTTGGGCCACTTGTTATTATTTAGAGTAACAGTTAATTATAGTCACAAAGCACATCTATGGCCATGTCTTGGAAGTGCGTGTCTTTGTACTTAAAGTGTCAGGAATGATGCCAGGTGTGTTTTAACAAGGTTTCCCATGAGTCAAGAGAAATTTGACCTAATAAGAGAAATTGCACCCATACAAATGCCACAGGTGGTTGTGTTAGCAAGATTTCAATGCATTTTTGTTAATAATTTGTATTCAGTACTTATAGACCAGTTGATGCCATGTTTAAATTATCTGAAAAAAAATGAGCAGGACTAATGTGATATTTAATATATTTAGTGTTTTATTTTGCCCATTCCTGGCATTATCATCACATGATCTACAGTATATCATCTGAATGCATATTCTCTCATATCTGTAATTTCAGAGTTTTGGACAGTGCAAAGGAGGAAATATTCACAGATAAGGATTTCATTTTATACAGGTATGAAAATAAGGGCTCAACCTGTATATTATTATTAATTTGTAAATCTCTTTGTCAGTTTCTAAATTTATATTTATGTTTTTCATTTAAGTAATACATGTTACAGTATGAACCTTAGTACAAACAATGACTTCAGTTAAAAATACCTAGCAGAAATTGTAGAATTTTTAGCTCAGCTGACTGAAAGTCATCTGAGCTATAGCGATCACTCTTTGTCCGTCTGTCCGTCTGTCCGTCCATTAACCAGGCACAAATCGTAACCGCTGGACCTAGAACCTTGTAACTTGGGATTCTGAGAGGTCCATAAAAAATCTCCTTGGAAACCAGAAATTAGGTCTCTGTTACCCATATCCTTCGAGCTATGTGGCCCCAAACTACCCCCCAGAAAAGTCAAAAATTTCATACAAAAACTTCAATATCTCATTAACTACTTGACTGATGGTCATGATTTTTGGCATACATATTGATCATGAGATGTTACATCACTTCCTGCAGACTGGTGGCGCCACCTGTATTTTTCGATTTTTTACGAATTTTTTTCTCTATTTTTGAGACCTTTAAAAATGTGAACATCTGTTAACAAGGCACAAATCATAAAGACTGGACTTAGAATCTTAATTCTTGACAAACTGAGAGGTCCATGAAAAATCTCCTTGGAAACCAGAAATTAGGTCTCTGTTACCCATATCCTTCGAGCTATGGGGCCCCAACGTACCCCCCAGAATAGTAAAAAATTTCATACAAAAACTTCAATATTTCAATAACTACATCACTGATGGTCTTCATTTTTGGCATACATATTGATCATGAGATGTTCGATCAGTTCCTGCAGACTGGTGGCGCCACCTGTACTGTTTGATTTTTTACGATTTTTTCCTCTATTTTTGAGACCTTTGAGGATGCTGTCATCTGTTAGCGTGGCACAAATCGTAACGACTGGACCTTGAATCTTCATTTTCGACACACTGAGAGACCTATGAAAAGTCTCCATGGAAACCTGAAATTAGGTCTCTGTTACCCATATCCTTCGAGCTATGGGGCCCAAAATTACCCCCCAGAATAGTCAAAAATTTCATACAAAAACTTCAATATCTCATTAACTACATCACTGATGGTCATGATTTTCAACATACATATTGATCATGAGATGTTTCATCAGTTTGTGCAGACTGGTGGCGCCACCTGTATTTTTCTATGTTCACGAATTGTTTTCTCCATTTTTGAGACCTTTAAGGATGTAGTTATCTGTCAACAGGGTACAAATCGTAACGACTGGACCTAGAATCTTCGTTCTTGACACACAGGGAGACCCATGATAAGTCTCCATGGAAACCTGAAATTTGGTCTCTGTTACCCATATCCTTTGAGCTATGGCACTCCAAAGTACAGCTCAGAATAATGGAAAATTTGATACAAAAGCTAAAGTATCTGAACAACTAATGCAGAGATAACCATGATATGAACATCTGTTAACAGGGCACAAATCATAAAAACTGGACCAAGAATCTTCATTCTTGACACACAGGGAGACCCATGAAAAGTCTCCATGGAAACTTGAAATTAGGTCTCTGTTACCCATATTCTTTAAGCTGTATGGGTCCAAAATACACCCCCCCCCCCCCCGCAGAATAATGGAAAATTTGATACAAAAACTGCAGTATTTCAATAACTACAACACTGATGGTCATGATTTTCGGCATACATATTGATCATGAGCTGTTCCATCAGTTTCTGCAGACTGGGCGCGCCACCTCTATTTTTTTTTCAAATTTTTACGAATTTTTTTCTTTTTTTTGGAGACCTTTAAAGATGTGGTTATCTGTCAACAGGGTACAAATCGCAACAACTGGACCTAGAATCTTCATTCTTGTCATGCAAGGAGGCCCATGAAAGGTGCCTGTGGAAACTTGAAATTAGGTCTCTGTTACCCATATCCTTCAAGCTATAGGACTCCGAAGTATCCCTCAGAATAATGAACAATTTGATACAAAAACTGAAGTATCTGAACAACTAATGCAGAGATCACCATGATTTTTTGCATGGATATTGACCATTAAGTGTTTTTTTAGTTTCTGCAGACTGGTGGAGCCACCTGTATTTTTGTATCCGCCAAAACGAAGTTTTGCGGATACTATGTTTTTGACCGAGTTCCTCCACCGCGGCGGCGTTCGTTTCCAGAGAGCTCCTCGGAGACTAATGGACCGATTTTTCTCAAACTTACACCTATTATCGGGTCACATGTGAACTGGTGCCTAACCAATTTGCGTTGACCTCTGACCTTTCCTCTCTATCCAGTGTCCATTTGTGGGTCTGTTTCCACTCATAAACCCTCATATCTCGGGAACCGTTTGACCGATCAGGAAATAAAATTGATACAAATGTAGCCCTTGGATTGCTTTATAACATACACAAAAAATGGTGGCGCCACCTGTAACCATGTTTGCACAGTGTCCATCTGTTCATCTGCCTTGGGTTAAAATCACTCATATCTCTGCAGTGAATTGACTAATTCACCTGAAATTCGTCATGCGTATACATCAAGGATAGCTTTCACGATTTTATGACAGGTGGCGCCACCTACGTTCACGTTCACGCTGATGACATCCAAGCTTATATCTTGGGAACCGTTTGACCGATCAGGAAATAAAATTTATACAAATGTAGCCCTTTGATAGCTCTGTAACATACACAAAAAATGGTGGCGCCACCTGTAACAATATTTGCACAGCGTCTGTCTGTTAGTCTGCCGTGGCCTAAAATCACTCATTTCTCTGTAGTGGTTCGACATAACTGCCTAAAATTTTGCAGGTTTATACATCGTGGACAGCTTTCTTGATTTTATGACAGGTGGCGCCACCTACATTCTAGTTAACGCTGCACACATCAAAGCTCATATCTCAGGAACCATTTGACCGATTGGGCCAAAATTGTGCATGTGTTTAGATCTCACATAGGTCTTTATCATACACAAAACTGGAAGGGTTACCTGCAAAGATTTTTGCACAGTGTTTGTCTGTTTGTCTGCCATGGGCAAAAATCGCTCATATACATGTAGTGGTTTGACTTTTCTGCCTAAAATTTTGCAGGTGTATACAACTTGGACAGCTTTCTGGATTTGTGGTAGGTGGCACAACCTACATACACATTTAGGCTGCAGACATCCATGCTAATATGCAACATACCTCACTCTATTTCCCCTTGCCACTCAATCCATGCCTCACTATCCGATTTTGGCAGATACATGTAGTCACTTGTCGGTTACCAGTATTCTAGTTTTAAAAGTTTACACATTTTTCTCTATTTTTGAGATATATAAATACAGACTAAATCTTGGCCTGTTGGTTAATCTGTTTGATGCTTCAGTTGAATGGGTATATACTACCATTCTAATGATAAAATTTCCTTTTGCGAATCTCTTCCCAGTCAGCTGAGCGTCATGACCCATGGGTCACTTGTTATATAAGTTATATCTTAGTTTAATTTACATACTATGTGGAGACCTGGGTCCACAATAGTTATTTTACATGACTGATAAAATAATTCCTCTGCAACCAGTGCCACCTGTCTCCACTCAACTGAACTTAAATTTTTTCAAGCGATTTTACCAAAATTTGTGTCTTTTTTAAGATATGATCACTAGGATGGGTCTTGATAATAATTTCATTTTAAAAGGTAGATAGTAAAAGGAATTTTCCTTCTTATTACCACAAGGGGTAAGAAGGTAGGGGTAGGGCACAGGACTCAAATTAGGGAGGTCATGAGTTTAAATCTTATTTGAGGCATTGAGATTTTTTATGGTCAGCTCCGACCGAGGGTGATCCCTCTACAGGCTTATTGGGAAGATAATTCCCCATGGCTGTGTTTCACTCAAACAAGTGTCCCTTTCAGGGGTTCCTCGTTAGGTATGGCCCTGCAGTTGGGACGATTAGACATCAAGGGCCTGCAGGTGCAGTTGTCACCAGGCCTGGTTATCACCAGTATATATAATGAGATGTGCTACCAAACTGTAGGAAATCTGCAGATGTACATGTGCCTTGTAAAGCTGGCATTTAAAAAACGGAAGCAGTTACCTCCAACAACAAAAAAAAATAAACAAAAAAGTACGGAGGAAACACACACACACATACTAACCATTTATGTTAAGTGTCAGCACTTTTTAATAGACTAGGCTGGTGTTTGTATCAATCTTTCTTCCTCAACAACACCTATCAGGGCAACATGACAATATCAGCCCCTTACAGATCAGGAAAAACCTGTGTGATACAAAATAATGTCTAATTTAAGTTCATATTGGTTTGTTTCAGAAATGTTAAAAATAAAATGCACCGTGCCATTGCTAAAGAGTTTGGAGTTCCTCAAGAGAAGCTGTACCTGACAAGTCCAACATTTTTCTCCAGGATGACGACAAAGCTGGCTAAAACCATACATGATGAATACTGGCACCCACATATTGACAAGGTTTGATATAGTATATATTTTTGTGTTTCTTTATGTCTGTGTTGGCCATATTCCTATAAGCCAGCCCTTGTCTAAGCTGAGCTCCATCACAACTTAAGAGAGTGCTTGCTTTACAAAGCTGCCTTGCCTACTGTACCAGGAATGATGGAAAAGCTTCCATATGATGGGACCAGGATTATAACAGCCAGTTCAGTTAAGACTAATAAAAGTAAGCAGAATTCAAAACTTTCCATGCTGTATAAAAAAAAACACATTCACCAGAAGCTGGATATGTTTTCAAGCCTTTATATCACTCAGCAGATTTGCAAGGATGTTCTGACATTTGATTACACTTTACTATTGTATAACAGGAGGCCCATGGTAGTTTGAATATTCCTCTTTCCATACTGAAGGAGATCTGCTGATTTTTTGATTACACCTCTGTATTGTAGGAGACCTCTCAATATTTTTATTATACCAAGTCTTCTGTATAACATTAGACCTGTGGATTGCTTGATTACACCTCTGTCTGTATTGAAGGAGACTGACAGATCTTTTTATTACACTATTTTTTTGTATTACAGTAGACCTGAGGGTTGTTGTCCCCCGCTTCGCGGATGCGGGGGACATTGATTTGGGGTTTTTTTAGCTCAGCTGACTGAAAGTCATCTGAGCTATAGCGATCACTCTTTGTCCGTCGTCCGTCTGTCTGTCCGTCTGTCCGTCCATTAACCAGGTACAAATCGTAACCGCTGGACCTAGAACCTTGTAACTTGGGATTCTGAGAGGTCCATAAAAAATCTCCTTGGAAACCAGAAATTAGGTCTCTGTTACCCATATCCTTCGAGCTATGTGGCCCCAAACTACCCCCCAGAAAAGTCAAAAATTTCATACAAAAACTTCAATATCTCATTAACTACTTGACTGATGGTCATGATTTTTGGCATACGTATTGATCATGAGATGTTCCATCACTTCCTGCAGACTGGTGGCGCCACCTGTATTTTTCAATTTTTTACGAATTGTTTTCGCTATTTTTGAGACCTTTAAAAATGTGAACAGCTGTTAACAGAGCACAAATCATAAAGACTGGACCTAGAATCTTCATTCTTGACACACTGAGAGGTCAATAAAAAGTCTCCATGGAAACCTGAAATAAGGTCTCTGTTACCCATATCCTTTGAGCTATGGGGGGCTCCCAATAACCCCCCAGAATAATAGAAAATTTGATAAAAACAAACTGCAACATCTCAATAACTACAACACTGATGGTCATGATTTTTGGCATACATATTGATCATGAGGTGTTTCATCAGTACCTGCAGACTGGTGGCGCCACCTGTATTTTTTCAAATTTTCACAATTTTTTTTTCTCTATTTTTGAGACCTTTAAGGATGTAGTTATCTGTCAACAGGGTACAAATCGTAATGACTGGACCTAGAACCTTCATTCTTGACACACAGGGAGACCCATGATAAGTCTCCATGGAAACCTGAAATTATGTCTCTGTTACCCATATCCTTTGAGCTATGGCACTCCAAAGTACAGCTCAGAATAATGGAAAATTTGATACAAAAGCTGAAGTTTCTGAACAACTAATGCAGAGATCACCATAATTGTTTTCATGGATATTGATCATGTAGTGTTTCATCAGTTTCTGCAGACTGGTGGCACCACCTGTATTTGTTCGGGTTTTTTTACGAATTTTTTCTCTATTTTTGAGACCTTTAAAGTTATGAACATCTGTTAACAGGGCACAAATCATTAAAACTGGACCTAGAATCTTCATTCTGTACACACAGGGAGACCCATGAGAAGTCTCCATGGAAACCTGAAATTAGGTCTCTGTTACCCATATTCTTTAAGCTGTATGGCTCCAAATTACCCCCCAGAATAATGGAAAATTTGATACAAAAACTGCAGTATCTCAATAACTACAACACTGATGGTCATGATTTTCGGCATACATATTGATCATGACCTGTTCCATCCGTTTCTGCAGACTGGGTGCGCCACCTCTATTTTTTTCAAATTTTTACGATTTTTTTCTCTTTTTTTGATACCTTTAAAGATGTGGTTATCTGTCAACAGGGTACAAATCGCAACAACTGGACCTAGAATCTTCATTCTTGTCATGCAAGGAGGCCCATGAAAAGTGCCTGTGGAAACTTAAAATTAGGTCTCTGTTACCCATATCCTTCAAGCTATAGGACTCCAAAGTATCCCTCAGAATAATGGACAATTTGATACAAAAGCTGAAGTATCTGAACAACTAATGCGGAGATCACCATGATTCTTTGCATGGATATTGATCATTAAGTGTTTTTATTAGTTTCTGCAGACTGGTGGAGCAACCTGTAATTTTGTACCCGCCAAAACAAAGTTTTGTGGATACTATGTTTTTGACCGGGTTCCTCCGCCGTTGCCACTTTCGTTTTTAGAGAGCTCCTCTGGGACTTGATTTTATGAGCTTTCCAAGCTCATATCTCGGGAACTATTTGACTGATCAGGAAATAAAATTTTTACAAATGTAGCCCTTGGATAGCTCTATAACATACACAAAAATGGTGGCAATACCTGTAACCATGTTTGCACAGTGTCCATCTGTTCATCTGCCTTTGGTTAAAATCACTCATATCTCTGCAGTGAATTGACTAATTCACCTGAAATTCGGCATGTGTATACATCCTGGATAGCTTTCTTGATTTTATGACAGGTGGCGCCACCTACTTTCTCGTTCTCGCTGATGACATCCAAGCTCATATCTCGGGAACCGTTTGACCGATTGGGCCAAAATTTTGCATGTGTATAGATCTAACATAGCTCTTTATCATACGCAAAACTGGTGGCACCACCTGCAACCATTTTTGCACAGCGTCTGTCTGTTTGTCTGCAGTGCAATAAAGTCACTCACATCTTGGCAGTGGTTTGACATATCTGCCTAAAATTTTGCAGTTTTATACATCCTGGATAGCTTTCTTGATTTTATGACAGGTGGCGCCACCTTTATTCTAGGTTATGCCGCAGACATCCAAGCTCATATCTTAGGAACCGTTTGAACAATTGGGCCAAAATTTTGCATGTGTATAGATCTCACATAGGTCTTTATCATACACAAAACTGGAGGGGCCACCTGCAACCATTTTTGCACATTTTGCACAGCGTCTGTCTCTTTGTCTGCCGTGGCCTAAAATCACTCATTTCTCTGTAGTGGTTTGACATAACTGCCTAAAATTTTGCAGGTTTATACATCCTGGACAGCTTTCTTGATTTTATGACAGGTGGCGCCACCTACATTCTAGTTAACGCTGCACACATCCAAGCTAATATCTCAGGAACCATTTGACCAATTGGGCCAAAATTATGCTTGTGTTTAGATCTCACATAGGTCTTTATCATACACAAAACTGGAGGGGCCACCTGCAACCATTTTTGCACAGGGTCTGTCTGTTTGTCTGCCGTGGGCTAAAATCTCTCATATCCATGTAGTGGTTTGACTTTTCTGCCTAAAATTTTGCATATGTATACAACTAGGACAGCTTTCTGGATTTGTGGTAGGTGGCACAACCTACATACACATTTAGGCTGCAGACATCCATGCTAATATGCAACATACCTCACTCTGTTTCCCCTTGCCACTCAATCCATGCCTCACTTCACCCGTTCCACTCTGATTTTGGCGGATACACGTAGTCACATGTCGGCTACCCGTATTCTAGTTTTTAAAGTTTACACATTTTTTCTCTATTTTTCAGATATATAAATACAGACTAAATCTTGGCCTGTTGGTAAATCTGTTTGATGCTTCAGTTGAATGGGTATCTACCATTCTGATGATAACATTTCCTTTTGTGAATCTCTTCCCAGTCAGCTGAGCGTCATGACCCATGGGTTACTTGTTTCTGTCTGTCTAGCTGTCCTTCTGTCTGTCTCTATGTCTGTCCGTCTGTCAGGTTTATACTTTTCCTTGCAATAACTTTCCTAAATTTTATCCAATTTTATTCAAATGTTGGTCAGTGATTACTCTCATGCATACAATGGTTAGGATTGGTTTTGGAGTGTCTGGCTTCTGTCTGTCACTCTGTCTGTCTGTCTGTTAGGTTTTCACATCTGTGTGATAACTTTCCTAAATATTATCTGATTTCATTCAAATTTTGGTCAGTGATTGCTCTCATGCTTACCTTGGTTGGGATTAGTTTTGGAGTGCCGGGCTTCTGTCTGTCTGTCTGTCTGTCACTCTGTCTGTACATCCGTCAGGTTTTCGTTCTGTGCAATAACTTTCCTAAATATAACCCAATTTCATTCAAATTTTGGTCAGTGGTTGCTCTCATGTTTACCTTGGTTGGGATTGGTTTTGGAGTGTCTTGCTTCTGTCTGTCTGTCACTCTGTCAGGTTTTCATTTCCCTGTGATAACTTTCCTAAATATAATCCAATTTCATTCAAATTTGGGACAGTGATTGCTCTCATGCTTACCTTGGTAGGGAATTGTTTTGGAGTGTCTGCCTGAAAAATACTTCTCTCCAGCTCAAAAACAATGTTAACAAATTTTGGTCCAATATCTCAATGTGTTTTAGTTTTTACGTTTGCCTGCAGATGTCTCTACATGTCATAGTGGATTTTGTTCCTATTTCTCATTGTGCTTCAGTTTTTATGTTTGCATGCAGATGTCACCACATGTCATGGTGCATTTGTTTAAGTTTTCCTGTGCCCTCAAGATTTTGGCCACATGTCATAATTTTGGTTGCTTATCAAGCATGAAAGATATCAAGGGCCCAAAGCGGAGGACATGGTTCCATGAATTTGCTTGTTTGATAACACAGTGTTACTGTACTACAATAGCAGGCCTGCCAAATCACTCTTTTTTTAAAAGAGTCACCTTTTTTCCAGGATTTTCTGAAAATGATGCTAATTACTTTTTTTTCACTTTTTTCAGCAGCACTCATTTTCCCTTATTTTTAGTGAAAGAATTCCAATATATACTATTTCTCTCCTGCCTTAACAGTCCAGAATGGGACATTTCACAATTTTTTATGTGCAAATGTCCGGCATATGCCACATCAAGTGGAAAATGACCTTAACTTCATGCAGGGGGATGTGTGCCATGTATATTTCTGACTCTTGGAATGATATGTGTCAATATATATACATAACTTTGGTATGTGATGCACCTCTTTGATATTAAGTCTGTGATAAAAAATGGGAAATTGACGCTAATTTTACCCTTTTTTCACTCTTCATTTCAAAGAAGTCTGCTCTATTTTTCAGTTGCATTAACTCTTTTTTTTTTTGGTAATTTACCCTTGGCAGGCCTGAATAGACTTTTATAGATGGATTGTTTGATTACACTCTGTCTCTTATCTTGTAGGAGACTTATGATTTGTTTGATAACACTTCTATCTGTATTGTAGGAGACCTATGGGTCTTTTGATTACACATCGTTGCTGTACCTGACAACACATGGAGAAGACTTTGATGGAGGGAGGTTTATATTTGTTGATAAGGATTCTAACAGGACTGTAGAACCTAAATTAGGTATGTCCATTTATATCTATTTTCATCAATTGCTTAAATAAATTTCTAATTTTTAGACCAGCTAAATTAGAAAAACATGTAGCAGACTATCTATGCAAGCTTTGAAAGTCTGTAAAAGAAACAAGTGACCCATGGGTCATGACGCTCAGCTGACCGGGAAGAGATTTGCAAAAGGAAATTTTAACATCTGAATGGTAGTATATAACCATTCAGCTGAAGCATCAAACAGATTAACCAACAGGCTGAGATTGTGTCTGTATTAATATATCTCAAAAATAGAGAAAAAATGCGTAAACTTAAAAAAAATACAGGTGGCTCCACCTGTCTGCAGAAACTAATAAAAACACTTAATGGTCAATATCCATGCAAAGAAGCATGGTGGTCTCTGGATTAGTTGTTCAGATACTTCAGCTTTTGTATCAAATTTTCCATTATTCTGAGGGATACTTCGGAGTCCTATAGCTTGAAGGATATAGGTAGCAGAGACCTAATTTCAGGTTTCCACAGACACTTTTCATTGGCCTCCTTGCATGACAAGAATGAAGATTCTAGTTACAGTTGTTAAGATTTGTACCCTGTTGACAGATAACCACATCTTTAAAGGTCTCAAAAATAGAGAAAATAATTTGTAAAAATTTGAAAAAAAAATAGAGGTGGCGCACCCAGTCTGCTGAAACTGATGGAACACATCCTGATCAATATGTATGCCAAAAATCATGAGCATCAGTGTTGTAGTTATTGAGATACTGGAGTTTTTGTATCAAATTTTTCATTATTTTGGGGGGTATTTTGGATCCAAACAGCTTAATGGATATGGGTAACAGAGACCTAATTTCAGGTTTCCTTGGAGATTTTTCATGGGTCTCCCTGTGTGTACAGAATGAAGATTCTAGGTCCAGTTGTTATGATTTGTGCCCTGTTAACAGATGTTCATATCTTTAAAGGTCTCAAAAAAAGAGAAAAAAAATTGAAAAAAGCCCGAACAAATACATGTGGTGCCACCAGGCTGCAGAAACTGATGAAACACTCCATGATCAATATCCATACAAACAATTATGGTGATCTCTGCATTAGTTGTTCAGATACTTCAGCTTTTGTATCAAATTTTCCATTATTCTGAGCTGTACTTGGAGTGCCATAGCTCAAAGGATATGGGTAACAAAGACCTAATTTCAGGTTTCCATGGAGACTTTTCATGGGTGTCCCTGTGTGTCAAGAATGAAGATTCTATGTCCAGTCTTTACAATTTGTGCCCTGTTAACAGATGTCCACATTTTTAAAAGGTCTCAAAAAGAGAGAAAATAAATTGTAAAAATTTGAAAAATACAGGTGGCGCCACCAGTGCAGAAACTGATGAAACATCTCATTATCAATAAGTATGCCAAAAATCATGACCATCAGTGATGTAGTAAATGAGATATTGAAATTTTTGTATGAAATTTTTCACTATTCTCGGGGGTATTTTGGGGCCCCATAGCTCGAAGGATATGGGGAACAGAGACCTAATTTCTGGTTTCCATGGAGACCATTCATGAGTCTCCCAGTGTGTCAAGAATGAAGATTCTAGGTCCAGTAGTTACAAATTGAACCCTGTTGACAGATAACTACATCCTTAAAGGTCTCAAAATTAGAGAAAAAAACTGTAAAAATTTGAAAAATACAGGTGGCGCCACCAGTCTGCAGAAACTGATGAAACATCTTATGATCAATATGTATGCCAAAAATCATGACCATCAGTGATGTAGTAAATCAGATATTGAAGTTTTTGTATAAAATTTTTCACTATTCTGGGGGGGTACTTTTGGGCCCCATAGCTCGAAGGATATGGGTAACAGAGACCTAATTCAAGGTTTCTATGGAGACTTTTCATAGGTCTCTCAGAATGTTAAGAATGAAGATTCTAGGTCCAGTCTTTACGATTTGTGCCCTGTTAACAGATGTCCAAATTTTTAAAGGTCTCAAAAATAGAGAAAAAAATTTGTAATAAATCGAAAAATACAGGTGGCGCCACCAGTCTGCAGGAACTGATGGAACATCTCATGATCAATATTTATGCCAAAAATCATGACCATCAAAGATGTAGTTAATGAGATATTGAAGTTTTTGTATGAAATTTTTGACTATTCTGGGGGGGGTACTTTGGGGCCCCAAAGCTCGAAGGATATGGGTAACAGAGACCTAATTCCAGGTTTCCAAGGAGGTTTTTTCATGGACCTCTCTGGATGTGAAGTATGAAGATTCCAGGTCCAGTCTTTACGATTTGTGCCTTGTTAACAGAGAGACAACCGGATGGCCGGACGGACGACGGACAAAGAGTGATCCCTATAGCTCAGATGACTTACAGTCAGCTGAGCTAAAAATCTTAAAGATTAGCCAAGTTTAAAAGTGTCAAAACATTCAATACAATTATGCAATTTTGTAGCATAGTTTGCATGTATATATTAATTAATTTAAGGGAATTTCTGTTCAGAAAGGTTCTTATAATGTCTCTGTGATTGATGTGTGAACTTGTGCAGCCATAAGTAATGAGATATTTCCAAAGTGCCTTTTACAAAAGTCTGATTCATTTGACTTGCCACCAGATGTCCTTATTGAAGGCCCCACACATGTTATAAATACATTGATATAAACAAAATGAAGGGATGATCAGCATTTTCTCTCATATATTTATAAAAGGTACAAGGGATAATCTTTAGTTAATAGACATCAGATATCAGAAAAGGTCATTTTAAGACTGACAGTAATAATTCTAACCGCAAGGCTTATAAATGTTCAAGGCTGAAATACTCACCATGCAGACCAGCTAAGCTTGATGCTATATTTGATGATATAAAGTATGAAAGGCAGTGTCATTCTAATGAAACATTAATGTTTTAGGTCGTTTGAGTTTCTTCACATCAGGATCAGAGAATGTCCACCATGTTGAAAAAGTGACGAAGGGAACCCGATATGCCATCACTGTATCATTCACGTGTGACAAAGACAAGGCCATCACAGACCCCTCACTGAAGAGATGATGGAACAAGGACATCACAACACCCATCAACGGGATGGGACCAACTTTGCCTTATATTGCATTTTCTTTTAAATAATTAGGCCAAAAAAAATTAAATATATGTTTCTCAAGGATTGATCAAGATATGTCAGCAAAGATTATATAAGATTAAAAGAAATTTCGATTGCATTTCTTAATTAAATGATCTCGGATCTTGTTTTAACGACGCATGACCAAAATGCATTTTGATGAGGAAACCATCTCATGACCGTAGTGGGGCCAGCATGTTCTGGGGTTCCACATGAGATTATGACACCCATTGTCAAGATTCAATTGTTTACCCAAAATTAGATCTGAATTTTACAAATTTTTCAAGTTATTAGCATAAATAAAAAATCAATACCTTAAATTTTGCCCAACTTTGGCACTCTTGATTTAATTTTCACAGCATATATACATAAGGATTTAATCTTTTAAAATCTGAAATTTCAAAGAAATTGATTGGAAAGAATAGCTTTTATTCATGTTTTCATACACCATGTCAAGTGTTGTTTACATCTAGCCCACCTAGTAGTACAGCCTTCACTTGCATTTTGTAACCCACCCCAGGCAGCTTGCCTTTGGTCAGCTTGGCCACTACCAGCAGGCTTCCCCTCTGCCCTGCACCCCCCCCCCCCCAGATGGTGCATAAACTAGATGAATGTTATTATTTTCTGTATTTGATTCATTCTTATTCTAGGCTATGCTACATTTTAGATTTTGTATTGTACCACCAGGGTTACAATGATTAAAGTGTACATTTAATTGTGTCCACAAAGTAGTGTATTGCTATGAAAGTGTGGATAAGTTATTCCTTACTTCAGAAGAGTAAAAACTTCACCAGGTGTGAAATTGACTATTAATTCCAGTAATAAATTAAAACTGGGATAGTAATTAGCACAATGATATTGTTTGTCCCTCATTCAACCAACCGTGTGTATACTTTATTTGAAAAGATGTTTTATTTTATCAAATTTACTGAATCTTTTAATTTATTTTGGTGAATAAAATTAAGCATGTACTGAAAACTCAAATGTGCAAAACTTTTTAATAGTGATTCAAGGATTATTCTTGTAGATGCCATGTTGTGGCATTATTTTCTTTTAAATTCAGTTTAAACATTTATGATTTAAAAATAATAAAATATATGTGTATGCATAATATGACCCAATATGAGCTACACTCTGGATATATGATGATTGCAACTTTTGCAACAATTCTAATATTTAACTTATAGTTTCAGTTTTTTACTCTGTATATATAATGATTGCAACTTTTGCAACAATTCTAATATTTTAACTTATATTTTCAGGTTTTTTTATTAAAAATTTATAAAACCTGTAAGTAAAAAAATTGTTCAGATAAAAACTTCTTAATGGAAAAAGTGGATATGCTTAAAAAATAGTATTATATATAAACTTAAATGCATTATTCCCTTGAAAGTAATAAAAGGTATTAGTCCATTCTGTCCACTTGCCTGTCCATCTGTAAATTTTCATATGCATCACAGTATCTCAAAACTTTTACTGTTTTTCTTCATGACAGTCTTGTCAGAGTATTAGTTTGCAATCATATATTTAGAACTTTACTATAACCAAGTAGGAGGGCCCCTTTCCTCTTAGCTTTTCATATTCTTATATAAATGAAAAACATTACAATAGAATATTTCTACATCCACCTTCGTGCTGCCCTCACTTTTCCCTTCTCTGAACCCCATCCCAAAGTCAGCCTCAGTAAGCAAGAACAAGATGAATCGGATATATTCATACTTTAATATTTTGTATAACTATTCGTCCATAGGTACCTATGTACATGCCAGAAATTATGTCAATATTGTGTAATATGTAGACATAGTGGGCATCACAATAATGTACCTTGTCAAGACTAAAGAGATATTGTGTCATACAGTCACAAATTCATAAATCACTTCATCAGCATAGTTAATCATAACATCATATCTGTCAAATTGAAAGCTTGCAGACTACCATACACTTTAGATCCTTCAACAAATAGCCTTATCATCATTCTACTACTGCTTATTACTGCTGTCATTGCATTCATATTTGCTCAAATATATCACAATTTTCAACCCCTCCTAAATAAATAAAAAATAAACCACTATATTTGACTCTATTAATCCATCAGTCAGGTATTTCATTTATCATTTACTCACATATTACATTACATTCCTTTATAATAGCCCAATAAGCTTTATCGACTCCACATAGTATCACAGTGGAGAAACATTTATAGTCCAATCAAGATCAGCTGAGCGCCGTGACCCATGGGTCCCTTGTTTGTTAATATGAAGCAATAGGTAAAATAATCTTGCTTTGAACATGAACATATATGTGCTTCATTGTTTTATATTTTGCCTTATACATATGTTCATGATGTATGATGACTGGTAAATTTGTGGTTCAACAAATAAATCCTTTCATTACATTCCACAGTTACTGCTCCTGTGACACTAATTCCATAATTAACTCACTGTAGGAATGTAAATCACTGAATATGATTTCAAGCAGATACTAGTAATAACCAGAAATCTGCATTTAAGGTATATAGGATTCTCCCCCATATGAGATGCTCCAAAAGCTGTTTATGCATTCACTTTTTGTATTTCAATATTCCTAGGTTCATCCATACATAAACGACTGTACATTTGTGAATATTCCTAGATGGCATTCCTGAATCTGGATCATGTGCCAGACCCACACTAAAATCTAACTGTTTCTTCATTGGCCCAATCCTGATGTGCCCTGAAATCTCATTAGAATCCATTCATAATGTAGTTATGTTGTGAACAAACACACAAACAGGGAAGATGACATACACTCTTGGTGGAGGCGGCAGTAAACTAGCCCCAGGCTGGAGGTGGATGAAGCTGAGTTGTTTAGATGTTTGACTACCAAGCAAAAGATCCTGGGTACAAACTGCGGTGTTGCTTCAAAGGCATAATAGTGAAATCTTAATTGGACCACAGAGATTAACTTTAATGTCTTAATGAAAAGTTATGACTTCTGGATTATTCCTAGCCCAGTGCAAATAAAACCTGAAATCTAGAGGGCTTGAAAAATAACAAATTGAATTTTTCCTGGAACTGGAACCAGTTTTGAATTTACAAGTCGGCAAATAGGTCGCCATGTTGTTCATGCTGAAAGGATTCTTAACCATTGCAATTCAGGGTAATCAGAAAGAACTGACTGAGAGCAAGACTTTTTTTCATTCATTGGTATTAGTGTTTAAATTAAGTTTAAATTTTTTTTTAAATCAGGGTGAAAGTTTCCTCATGCACAGCGTTCATGTGTGTGACCTAATTTCAGTGGCCTTCCTTTGTATTGGCTGATGATAAATCACACAATTTAACGATAGATTCTTTTAAATGTGACAACCATTTCTCTTTGTTTGGATTAGTATACTTACAAATACTTGCATATCACACAACAAAGTATGACAAAGATCTCGTTATTCAGAATGTTGGTGGAGGCATGTAATCCCTGAGTGCTTTCTAATTGTCTAAGGTGTTTACTGTAGCTTAATGTATTTTAATGAATATATTGTAGCATTATGTTATTAGTCAGGTCACATATAATGTGTATGTGTTCATATTCATTACACATTGTGTAATCGATTTATGGATGAAGATATCATTTGGTCACTCTAAGTTAAGTTAATAGAAGTCAAGTCTTAGGATTTATTTCAAAGTAGCAGCTCTTGTATTAGTATTATTATTGTATTATCTGATCACGATGACTTCATATGGTACAGGGAAGCTCGTCCAAAGATTTTCCGCGTTGCCGAAGACATGCCAGGAGCCCCAAAAAACGGAACTTTTTCTATGCATTTCTTAAAAAAATTGAAAGGTTTATTGTGTTTGCAAATCACTATACCGTAGGTCAGACCCATTTATGCTCTTGTTGTTATGAATATTATCATGCCCCATGTTTAAGTTTACCTTTTACTGTATTCAACAAGACAGGAAGAGATATATTTTTTTTATATGTAGCTGAAATGCTGCAATAATGCCAGTTTTGTGTTCGAGTATCACAATGAAAATTTGCATTGGGCACTAGTTGTTTGTAATGATTCAAGTTCTGTGGAAAACAAACAGTCTGTGCGGAAATGAATCACATTTATGGAATCGCAGGAAACTAAATGAAATATAGAGAAAACAAGGCTGTGATAAGTTCTAACGATGAAATAAATATTGATTTATTTCACAAGTACTACTCAATATTTTATATTAAAGCAAATCGAATTTAAATGTTAGCTCCAAGCCTGATTTAAAAAAAAAGTCCGCCAGGTCTGAAAATGTAAAAAAAAATATTCGGACAATAATCTTGTTGTTAAATTGCATAAATCGCTGACCGGGACACTTGCTAGTCTAAGCACAGTTTTATCTCTGTCGATGGCAGTGATTTTGGGGTTCCAGGAGAGTCAAAGTCGCCCTGAAGTAGAACCAGCTTGCACAAATTTTGATGAGGAATCAAATAGTGCCGATTATGAAATTGAAGAGTGGCAAAAAACAAGGGAACGAGTAATTGGTTCCAGAATTCCCAAAAATATAGCAGTCAAAAACTGTCTCAGTAACTTTTAAAATTGATGATCAAACATGGAGTAAGTTGCTAACAAATAGAATTCAAAAGAAGGGAAGATCTGAGAATAAGGTACTTGGAAAGGAATAATGAAGAAAGGTTAGCAAAATTCAAATATCCAGGTTTGTTTATCTGATCTCATTGTAAGTGTATCCAAAGAAAAACAGGTGACCCATGGGTCATGACGCTCAGCTGACTGGGAAGAGATTCGCAAAAGGAAATTTTATCATCTGAATGGTAGTATATACACATTCAACTGAAGCATCAAAGAGATTAAAGAATAGGCCAAGATTGTGTCTGTATTTATTTATCTCAAAAATAGAGAAAAAATGGCTCCACCAGTCTGCAGAAACTAATAAAAACACTTAATGGTCAATATCCATGCAAAGAATCATGGTGACCTCTGCATTAGTTGTTCAGAAACTTCAGCTTTTGAAACAAGCCCCATAGCTCGAAGAATATTGGTAACTGAGACTTAATTCCTGGTTTCCAGGGAGCCAGCAGTCTGCTAAAACTGATGAAACATCTCATCTCTTTGTATGAAATTTTTGACTATTCTGGGGGGTACTTTGGGGCCCTAATGCTCGAAGGATATGGGTAACAGAGACCTAATTTCTGGTTTGTATGGAGACTTTTTATGGGTCTCCCAGTGTGTCAAGAATGAAGATTCTAGGTCCAGTTGTTATCATTTGTGCCCTGTTAACAGATGTTCATATCTTTAAAGGTAAAAAAAAATAGAGAAAAAATTCATAAAAAATTGAAAAATACAGCTGGCGCCATCAGTCTATAGGAACTGATGAAACATCTCATGATCAATATGTATGCCAAAACTCATGACCATAAGTATTGTGTAGTTATTCAGATACTGCAATTTTTGTATCAAATTTTTCATTATTCGGGGGGGGGGGGGGGGGGTTGGAGCCATACAGCTTAAAGAATATGGGTAACAGAGACCTAATTTCAGGTTTCCATGGAGACTTTTTATGGGTCTCCCAGTGTGTCAAGAATGAAGATTCTAGGTCCAGTTGTTATCATTTGTGCCCTGTTAACAGATGTTCATATCTTTAAAGGTAAAAAAAAATAGAGAAAAAATTCGTAAAAAAATCGAAAAATACAGGTGGTGCAACCAGTCTGCAGGAACTGATGGAACATCTCATGATCAATATGTATGCCAAAAATTATGACCATCAGTGAAGAAGTTAATGAGATATTGAAGTTTTTGTATGAAATTTTTGACTATTGGGGGGGGGGGGGATACTTTGGGGCCCTATAGTTCAAAGGATATGGGTAACAAAGACCTAATTTCTGGTTTCCACGGAGACTTTTCAAAGGTGTCTCAGTGTTTCAAGAATGAAGATTCTAGGTTCCGTCTTTACGATTTGTGCCGTGATAACAGTTGTTCATATCTTTAAAGGTCTCAAAAATAGAAAAAAAAATTCGTAAAAAATCGAAAAATACAGGTGGCGCCACCAGTCTGCAGGAATTGATGGAACATTTCATGATCAATAAGTATGCCAAAAATCATGACAATCAGTGATGTAGTTAATGAGATTTTGAAGTTTTTGTATGAAATTTTTGACTCTTCTGGGGGGTACTTTGGGCCCCATAGCTCGAAGGATATGGGTAACAGAGACCTGATTTCTGGTTACCAAGGAGATTTTTCATGAATCTCTCAGAAGGTCAAGTTACAAGATTCTAGGTCCAGCGGTTACGATTTGTGCCAGGTTAACGGACAGACGGACGGACAGACGGACAGACCGACGACGGACAAAGAGTGATCGCTATAGTTCAGATGACTTACAGTCAGCTGAGCTACAAAAGGAAGCAAGTTTCCATTGTTCACTGCAGGGCCTCTGAGAGGATTCTTTAAAGGCGGTACAAAGACGTTGCCCCCTCCCAGCACTATTATTATTATTATTATTATTATTATTATTATTAATAAATGTATGTATATATATATATATTGAAATACTATGAAAAGACGGTTTAATTAGGAATACACGTCATGAAAAGCCCGAGAAAATCAAATTTAAAAAAATATTCATGGCACATATTAAACTTAATTATATGTGACCAATAGGTCAATTGCCTATTGTGCACCTGTTGAGCACAAGTTGCCTTATTTGTGACTTGTAACAGAACATTTGATTGAAAGCACCATATCAAAAAATATAAAAGAAATACAAAAAGTCCAAAGGAGTCTAAGGATCTAAATAACAGAGCAGCTTGATTATCCAAATGTTGCATGGTGATTAGGATATGGAGTTAATGGAAATGTGGATATAAATTTCATTATGTGTCATAGCTTTAAAGAAATAGAACATGAAATGTAGTCGAGGCCGCATACGGTATAACCTAGCCGATAAAACTATCTATACAGATATCACTGGACCCTTGGTGCAGCCACTTGTTGTAAATTTTAGTAATTGTTTTCGGAAAAAGTTCCTTTTCATATATGGAAAATTTCTGTATGATGGGCATTACGAATCGTTTTCATATTTCGTTTGGTGACGGGCTGACAAGAAGTGTACTTTCTTGGAAATAAACACTTTCATCCAGACAATAATCAAACCTTGTCCCACATGCGGCGTATTTTCCTTTGTTCTAACTGTACGTTCATATCTGCTTGCATCACAGGGACATGAAAAGTGACCATGCAAGTGAAATTGCATGGCGACTTTCCAAATTTGGCAAATAACTGGTGCATTGCCAAAAATTTTTTTGTTAAAAATCAATGCGGGCGTGCGGTATTTTTATTTTAAATTTTTTTGTATGTTTCGATAAAAATGTCAAATGATAAGGGAAAAGCATGATAAAGACAGATTTGTTTTGCTAAACTAGTAAAAGCACTGCATAACAAAGGAATTCTTGTCAAAATTGTATGATTTTATCCTCTTGAAAGAAATGTCCGAGCGGCTGGAGCTCAACATTGGTATGTTTCTATTGAAAATCGAAATAAAAATTTTTTTATGCAGGGGTTTAAAATTGACGCGGGCGGTGCCTGAGAACCATACCTTTTATTTTTTTTTGGCCTTATAATGAATACATTATTTGCAAGATCATTGAAAGAGAAATTATCACTGCTGATTGTGAATATTTTTTCACTCAGATTGGACCAATATTAGTAATGGTGTAATAACTCATAGTTAACAATATAGCTTACATATAATTTAGTTTTTCAAGGAGAGCTCATTAGCCATAGCATCAAGGAATGACGGTTATGATATGTATGCTGTTAAACCGAGGTCCAAAATGACGAAAGTGAAACTGGAAGTGGAAATTGTATACGACCGTACTTATGATGACCTGTTGTGAATCCCGTGATCCTATCAAAATCCTAAACAAATTTATTTTCATAAAACACTTTTTGGCTGAATTCACTCGTACCTAAATAAAGTGGCACCAAAATTTATACAGGTGACCACTAAAATGGCCCACTTAGACCCTCATGACCTGAATAACATTATAAACATTATTAACAAAAAAAAAAGACTATCGGGCCCTAGATAGAATTTCGGGGCAACACGGGGCTCCCGGGCGGTCGGTCCCTTTTGGACTCTCCCGGGTCAACCCGTATATAGACACTGATCAAACATAACTCAAATACAAAACAAAAGTCTCCCCATATGCCTATTTTCAGTTTTTATTGGAACCCCTCCCCCCCCCCCCCCCCCCCCCGCCCCATCTTCGCAGAGATCAGTCTGGATTAAAAGCAGAATAATCCTTAAAAACAAATTAAACATATTCCATATTTTATGTAGTTAGGTCCAACTTCCCCAGAAAACTATGGCCGGCCCGGGCCCCTTTGAATGGTCCTGCATGACTAAAATCATACAAAAAGATACACACAAACCAAATAAAAAAATTGTCATTTAAAGTAATTTTTAGACTGATAAATCAAGGCCTTGGCCTGCCAAGGCCACCTCACATCCTTCTGATTAAAATCATGAAACAGACAAACAAATGAAATATACATAGTCCCCGGGCCCAATACAATTCCTTGATGGCCCGGGCCCCACAGACCTCCCTGAAACAAAACATGTATAATTTATTGCAAAAAAGAAAGTCTTCCTTATTTTCAGTTACAAGCTTTTTATTGGAAAATATATTTACTATATGGTCCCCTTTAACAACTGGTCCCACGTTACACGTTAAAATATAATGTTCATGCATTGTATAGGGTCCTGTGAAAATCCTAGTTGGTCGGGCCCTTTCTTTGCACTCCGGAATCCGGATTAAGAACAATATATCACTTCAATAAATAATTTAGATGAGTCTTCCATACTTCCAACTTTTTTATGCGTTCTTGGAAATTTTTCGAAAGCCCGGGCCCCTTTTCGGCCCCCCGGGCCCCGGTATAATGTACCGCTCAAAGAAAACTAATGTAGGCTGAGTAGTATTTGTCCACAGGCTTTCATACTTTAATAACTAAAGTGAGCCAATTATTGTCCACAGATGAAATTCTGAGCCACATAAATAGGTACTTGTAATAATAATATTAGCATCAAGCGGATGGCCGGTGGCCCTGTTCATAGGTGTGACCAGGTGGCAACATGGGTAAGTGGCCAATTGACCACATGGCTGCGCCCATATTATGTGGACTATGAGTGTAGTATATCATATACATGTAGTTCTTTAGTGATGCTTTAGGTAAGGAATGATATTTATAGCTTTAATAATGATTGTAGTACATATAATAGATAAGAACCGAGTCATTCTAACAAAATGCCTTGATCAGATGGTTACACAGGGACATGGTCCGTGTCCAATGGTACATCTTTTCAATAAGACTGCCGACTCTTTATAGTAAAGTAATGGTTAAAGTTAAATTACGGCATTTTATAGTTAATTATAAATATTATATCTGGCGGTTGGATCTACATTTTATATGAACATGTTTCAATTAATTCCATTTACTCTTAATAGACCCCCCCCCCCCCCTCTCCCTTACACTATAAGTGCACTCATTCATTAATGCCCAGATAATAAATCACAGCCAGTAAGTCAGGGAAGGGATCTGAGCACTTACTAGCTTGCGAGCCAGGGGGTAGACGTCTAGGGCTCGTGGGTAAGTCACTAAGGGAGTAGCTGGGATCTCCGTATATATATAAAAAGATGGAGATGGTTAAGCTTCGGTGAAGTTGCAACTCTCCATATCTGTAGTAAAGCGTACACCCCATGCATGCCCTCCATATCTGTAGTAAAGCGTACACCCCATGCATGTACCGGAAGTATATTGTTTTGCGATATAACACAGCCCTTTCGCCCATTTGGTGATGTTAAACTTAAATTCCTGAGTTGAATTATATTTTCTTGGGTAAAAATCTTACAATGTAACATATGGTGTTTATATCTCATTTAGAAGAAGTTATGTATAAAAATGTGTTATCATGGACATAATCTCCTTTATACGTATAAAATAATGACCCCCTTCTTTACAAGGAGCTGCCTGTATATGTGTTATTTTGAAATAATATTCAATCTTATAAGCAGAGTTATTTTAAATTTAATGGGATGTGAATGAGTAGGTGAAGGTATTCACGATCCATCCCATCCTGATATCTCATAACAAGAGACCCATGGGTCATGACGCTCAGCTGACAATAGGAAGATATCCACCAGAAATTTTATCATCTGAATGCTAATTTGAGCTTCAGATGTGATCTTGACCTTTGACCTTGTGACAATAAAGTTGACAGGATTGTACCTTAAGTGATGGTTCACACATAAATGTAAATACTAAATCCAATAACGACTGGTTGTTTGCATATCGTACAGTAGAACATTATGATCAGTGCATTAGTTATTAAGATATACTTAAGCTGTTGTATCACATTAAAAAAAAAACAAATCTGGTGGGCGTCACCAGTGTCCATGAAATGATGAAACACTCCATGATGGATAAGCATGGAAAGAATCATGGCAATCAGTGCATTAAGTATATACTGGAGCTTTAATTTCAAATTTTTAATAAATCTGGGGGGTATTTTCAAACTTTATCGCTCAGACGATAGGGACCTAATTTCATCTTTCCAAAGAGATTTTTCATGGACCTCCATCAGTGTATGGTGAGAAAATTCTAGCCTTAGCTTACACAATTTGAGCCACATCTGACTGACTGTTTGCCAAATCATGTTTTCAGCCTGTAGTTTGCAAAATATAAGTCACCATGACCTAATTTTAGTTTTCCAAGGAGATTTTTATTATCTCAGCTGACTGAAAGTCATCTGAGCTATAGCGATCACCCTTTATCCGTCGTCCGTCCGGTCGTCCGTTAACAGGGCACAAATCGTAACCGCTGGACCTGGAATCTTCAAACCTAATATCCAGGGAGGTCTATGAAAAATCTCTTTGGAAACCTGAAATTAGGTCTTTGAGCTTTGAGCTATTGGGCTCCGAAGTACCCCCCAAAATAATGCAAAATTTGATACAAAAGGTCAAGTATCTGAATAACTACTGCATTGATCACCGTGATTCTTTGCATGAATATTGATCATGGGATGTTTCATCACGTCCTGCAGACTGGTGGCGCCACCTGTATTTTTCCAATTTTTACGAATTTTTTTCTTTATTTTTGAGACTTTCAAAGGGGATATCATCTGTTAACAGGGCACAAATCATAACCGCTGGACCTGGATTCTTCAAACTTTACATCAAGGGAAGACAATAAAAATACTCTGTGAAAAACATGAAATTTGGTCTATGTTACCAATATCCTTTGTAGTGAGTACCCCTCAGAATAATTAAAAATGTGATACAAAAGCTACAGTACCTGAATACCTAATGTACTGATGGCCATGATTTTTTGCAGGCATATTGATCATGGAGTGTTTTATCAGTTCCTGCAGACTGGTGGCGCCACCTGTATTTTTTCCAATTTTTACTAATTTTTTTCTCTTTTTGACACTTTCAAATAAAGCCTCATCTCGTAACAGGGCACAAATCGAAACCACTTGACCTAGAATCTTCATACTTGACTTCTAGGGAGGTCCATGAAAAGTCTTCTTGGAAATCTGAAATTAGCTCTCTGTTACCCATACCCTATCCCTGAGCTATAGGGCTCGTAAATACCCCCAAGAATAATTAAAAATTTGATACAAACAAAAGCTCCAGTATCTGAATAACTAATGCCTTGATAGTTATGATTCTTTGGATATATATTGATCATGGAGTGTTTCATCAGTTCCTGCAGACTGGTGGCACTATCTGTATTTTTTCAATTTTTTACGCTTTCTTCTTCCTATTTATGAGACCTTCAAATGAAGTTGTCATCTGCCCAAAAGCCCACTGAAACCCATTTCTTAGGAAACCCATTTCTTCACAAAATTCATGATTTGTCTGCACTCTGGCAGTCATTTTGCTCATTGTTCAACAGTCTTTGAATTCAGCTGAGCGTCATGGCCCATAGGCCACTAGTTTTAGGTCTATTACAGATACGATTTGTGCCCTGTTAACGGACTTATTGCTTCATCTGAAGGTCGTCTGAGAAAAAATGCATAGAAATTAGAAAAATAAAGTTGGCGACTCCAGTCTTCTGGAAAAAATAAAATATTCCATGATCAATATGCATGATTAAGATCTTTGCAATCAATACATAAGTAATTCCGATATTGGAGCTTTTGTATAAAAATTTTAATTATTCTTCGGAGTACTTTCAAGCCCCATAGCTCAGAGAATATAGGTATCCTAAATTTCTGGTTTCCAAGGAGATTTTTTAATGACCTTTATCAGTTTTCAGTGAGAAGTTTCTAGGTCCATTGGTTACGATTTGTGCCCTGCCGGACAGACAGACGGACGACGGACAAAGAGTGATTGGTATAACTATTCCCCCTTAATATTCAAACACACATAAAGGGATTTCGTTCCCTTCTTATAAATTATACATGGCATCCTGACATACTGCAGAATGGCTCTTTATAAAAATTGAGCCCCGAATGGCGACAGTAAGATGAGACGACACACAGACTGGTTATTTAGCATGGTTCCCATTAAACTCTTGTTCAAATTTTAATTCCTTATATATTTATATAATTACATAAATAATCCAAATGAATTGGTAATCATTTATAATCCTGATGTACAGAACTTCTGTTTATATAAAAATTAATTGAAATTTAAGGTTTTTAAGGACCTGTGAATATTTTACGAAAAACTAATAATATTTACTTATTAAAATTCTGCAATTTTGAATTATTGGACTTCATGGTTTCCCAGGAGAAAACTCATCATAGCTATATTTTGAATTATGAAGAAGATCCAGGGACATCGTATGACCATTGTTAAATTGATAGGTTTGGTTTTGATTTCAATTACCTCGGTGTTAATCTGAAATCGATTTCATGTTACCGAGCGGGGTGGGGGGTCCTTAACTAATTTCAGATTGTTAAATTGATAGGTTCCGGCGGAAATCTGAAATTGCTACACCGGAACTACGTCAGATACCCGGGAAGGAAGACCCGGACACCGTTAGTTTTGGCAGTAGGTATATATGGGACATAGAGGATTCGGTCAATTTATTTATTGTGTTGACTTTAAATGCAATAGTGCATCCAATATCATATTAAGTATACGACTAATATGATGCATAGTAATGTCATTTGAAGAATACAATTTTATGATTTTTATGAATTTTATTGATTAAAACTTATTCTAATTTTTTTATGTTCTTACTTGAGTTCAAAGTGTCTCAGTATGTCTAAGAGCGGTAAACATAGTTAAAGTTCAAACCCAAAGGATATGCATATCACATTCAGTAGCTTAAACCAGACAACTGTCAGACAGAGATCGTTTTTCTTTTAAACCCCTGTTATTATGTTTTTGTTTTAATTTCTATAGTATTTTTTCAGATGTTCACTAAGATACAATGAATGCCGAGAAAACGATATAAAAGTATGCGTGTTAAAATTAAACTTGGATCGTCATTTTTAAACATTGACTGACTTTTATAACAGAGGCATATATCAGCCAATTTAGTAGTCATGGCCAGCGTACGTTGATCGAGTAGAACACGTAGAGGAGAGCTTTGGAATGGAGACTGAGCAATTGAGTTTACATCAGCCTCGCTACTCATCAACAGGGGTGAGGAAGAGAATATTGAACCTGAGCATTCAGATTGGCCAACACATTTAGAAAATGTACATATATTTATATGCATATACTCTTAAAGTTATTTTTTGCATGTTTTTATTAAAACATTGCTTATAATGTTTACCATACTTTTATACTTTTGCATATTATACATATAGGTCTATATTTCTTTCTTTTTCACCAACAGCTTCTGGTTTTGTTCAAGTGTGTCGATATTAAATGCTCTAAATTTAGTCTTTTTTGGTGATTTTTAAAACATATTGTGAATACTTTTCATGGTTATTCGATAAATTGTACCCACAAATCCAAACACGGTTGGATCAAGTCATTATTAATAGACATGATAGTTTACTTTATATTCAGGCACAGGATTTTAGTCCTTATTCTAGATCTGATGCTGGTCTAGACTCTGACTGTATTGGGTGTGATATTTTTATCCGATGGTTTCAAAAAACCTGTCTGGATAGGTATTTCCTCCATCGTAGTGTTATATACTATTTATTATAATTATTATTTATCATTCCTGTTCCAATATAATTTACTTCGTTTGATTTACGAAATAATATCCTCATTTTTTTACAAAGACAAGCCTGCTTATATTGTAATATTTTTTTAAGATGTTTTCTCCATCGTTTACGTGAATATGATCAATATCTTTTTCCTATTTATATATGCATACGCTCCTCGAAATAAAGTTTGCTTTAATTCTCTGCAGTTTATTTAAAATAATGCATGCTTAATATGTTTAACACGTAACGATAACGCGGAAATATGA
Source organism: Sipunculus nudus (assembly GCA_026874595.1). Taxonomy (NCBI): domain Eukaryota; kingdom Metazoa; phylum Annelida; class Sipuncula; order Golfingiida; family Sipunculidae; genus Sipunculus; species Sipunculus nudus. The sequence continues at coordinate 88,001,627 of CM049307.1, forward strand.
ACACAAATTGACATATATATACCGTCTTCGTTATAGATTCTAAGTCTGGAAAAAATATATTTATATTCCTTTCTATTTAGTCAGCAACCTAAGGACGCCATGGCGGAAAGTTGTCGATGGTCTTGTGAATTCTGTCGGATATCAGATATTCAGGGCTTGTGAATTCTGTCAGATAGGCCTACCCGATGTTCAGGGAGGCGGTTTAAGATTAGTTTTTATCCCTGGTGATCATAGCTTCAACTGTTTTATGAATTATACATGCATACATATCACATATTTCATACCCGTGGTATATATGTATCCTGAAAGATTCATATTTTGGTAAACGTATTTTGATGTTTTTTATTTATATTATATATATATACATGAATTATTAATGCAGTTCTCATTTAATTAATTTCTATTTTATTAATTCCTTCTGTGATAATGGCAAAATTTATTTTTTTTTATTTTTAATATATATATATATATATATATATATATATATATATATATATATATATATAGTGAAGGTTTCAGTGTGTATATAGTATTTCTTTTGCACTTACCGTTAATTCTTTCTCCCCTTTCAACCCTACCCTTTTTAACACTGCCGGGAATTCCGCTTCTCGTGTGTATTCTGCCGGTCATGAGCCCGGGATAAAGGAGGAAGTTTGGACGTGGATGTCTACTTATATCGGGCTAATATTGCTCCCGCCATATACATGTACTGGTATATATGTCTAAATAATATACGTCTAATGCGTATCACGAGAGCGTATATATATATATATATATATATATATATATATATATATATATATATATGTCACTTTATAATGTCATTCTCAAGCTTCACTTGGGGTATACTATACAGAATAAATTATGAAAATGGTCAGTTACATGTGTAACTGAACATTTTTTGTTATATATTCTGTGTGAATTCACCCTATGGAGTTTCAATTATTCCTGTTGTATATAATAATTAATACAGACATCCTAGAAACTTGTTACGTTCAATGTATACCATTCATCAATACTGAATGGTGACGTATCTGGTACATGTATTTACTTTTTCGTATGAGTCCCATTGCAGGTGGCAAATCTCATAAACTTCGTTCCAAAGCACATAAACATTTACAGTATTTTTTCTGGGGTCATATTTAACTAAATTAAACATGAGCTTAGATTCAGACTAATTTTCTAGAACACAATCATTAATATGTAGAATTCACAAAGAGACATGACTATCACAGTATTCACTGTATTGATTAAACCATAGTCAATCACAATTTGACTTATCTAATAATCCAATAAGTGAACACTTAATAGCCTGGCTTTACAGCAAATCATCACCTTACCTCTAACCTATAATTAATTGCAACCTTAGGTATTTGGACAACTCATTATCTATTTGTTTTTAATTGTATTAAAATATATGTTACAATTATTATTATAATATGTATCACTGGCTCTCGGGACAATTATTGTTTGTATATCTTTTCAACAGTATTCTGTCATCAATGATTTATTTATTAATTTATTATTGTGATAAACTACCAAAAACATGATTTCATCATTAAAATATCGTGTTTTTCTAACTTCTCTGAGTGTAAATTACAGACAACAGACCTCAATAGCGGAACCAGGATTTTTTTTTTTGGGGGGGGGGGGGGTCCGGTCCATTCTTATTAAAAATCTTAAACAAACGTAGAGGTTCTACTACACTATACTTTTTGTACTGTACACTGGTTTTAAAGTATAACATTTAGATCAGTGGTACCGTATGATATAATGGTCCGCTCCAACCGTGCTCGGATATAGTTTAGACTGATGTTTGCACACATTGTAACAAACACGAGGCTGGATCGCTAGGCCTACAGTTCTGTTTGTAAACATTTCTATATGATACATTTTAACTACACCCGCTCTGAATAGAATATGTGCATTTTCACCAGATGTACGCGTCTAACGGTGTCTGGGACAGGTAAACAAATATAAAAACTCAGTATTAATGAAAAAGTGCATGTTGCCTCCATGGCATGAGTCTCTTGAATAAAGTAGGCCTATCACAAGTATCAGTCTAATATAAATGCCAATTGAGTCGTTAATTGACGGCTAGATTACTGATATATCGTTTCAAAATAATGCCTTTATTACCTTATTAAATTAATTAGAAGAAATTATTAATATTAAAATAAGAAATCCAACTAAAAGAAATCAAATTAAAAAAATAATTATGCCTTGATTACTTTATTTAAAATACATACTACAAATGATTTAAATAAGAAATTCAGCTATAAAGAATTTCAAATTAAAAAAAATAATAAAAATAAGTGTTGCTTTTAGATCATTTTTATAAAGACATGAAACCACAAGCTACATAAACCACATATGAAAAATAAAAAAAATATTGTGCACAATTGTTTTCGTCAATGTGTACCACTAAGACCGTTGCTTTCGACATTATCACGTCTGATTCAACAAAACACTGAAACTAATTTGAAAAAAATGTTGTTAGATATACCGGTACATGTAACGAACAATATCTGTCAAAGAATGTGTTCATCCTTTGTTGCCTTCCCGTCAGAGAAAAATACACCAAGTAACAAAAAAGGGTTTAAATTAGATCAAATTGATCATGTAGCGCCCAGTCATTCCCTCGCATTCACTGAAGGAAACCCGTGAAACTTTTTCAATGTCGCCGTCTTCCATCGTGCAAGTTGTTACGCAAGACGATTGACACAGTCGAAGGCTTTGGAGAGGTCTAGATATATGTAAGTCTTTCTTTCCTTAGTCACCCAATTCATCTGATTTTAGATATTTCTCGATTTCTAAGACCTTTCTTTGAATGAATTTGAAGGATGACCAGGAGCCTTTTTTTATTATTTTTTTTATTATTATTATTTCGTTGACTTTTATGACTTATTTTCTATTATTTGCATTATTTATTATACGCATTTTTAAGGTTTGCATTTGGGTTCTCCCGAATATAATATTTATTTATTTATATATATATATATATATATATATATATATATATATATATATATATATATATATATATATATATCGAATGCTTTGTTTGAGCTAGTTGTAATTAAAGCACCGGTGCGATTTAGTGCAGCTCTTCTCTGGATGCTTTCTAATTGGTTAATTTGTTTTTGCTGTGCTGCTGTTAATAATTTGCAATCCGTATTCTAAAACCGGAAGAACCATTGATATGTACAACCGTCCAAGTACTTTCATAGACATCTAAAATTTGTAATATTTTAAAATGGCATATTTTTTTTATCTTAAAGACATAAATTATTAATATGTTCCCACCAAGACCAGTGTTTAGCTAGTATTACCCTTTGGTGTTTTACGCTGGTGACATTAGTAAATTTGACGTCGTTTAAATGCAGCGGTGGATTAGTTTTATGCGTTCTTATACTTGAAAACGTATTTGTGTTTTTAGTTGGATTGAGCTGTAACTGTCATTTTTATGGACCACTGACTCAAACACCACAATTCACGGTTAAGAGACTCCGCTGACTATACTGGGTTATTACTAACATAATATATACAGGTGTCGTCAGCATATATTCTAATATTTAAAAGTATTTTAATGAACAAGCAAATACTGTGCAAGGTATAAACTTGTAACATGACTCCAAATTTGTGGCATCATAGAAACCAGTTAAACGCCTCATATATGTGCAGTTTTCACCTAAACCTGATCTGCAGTTGAATTCGAGATGAAATTGATTGTAGGTGGCCCAAGCAGTCTTATTTACAAGAAAATATATCTCAAGATCTATGGACAGGCAAATGTTCTGGCGAATACATCAAACCACTCCTGAGAAGAAATTACATTCTGCGAAAAGGGAAAACGTAGGTGGCGCCACCTGTCTGATCTATAATGGATCTACACTTGTTGAAATTAATTATAGGTGACGCCACCAGGCTTGTGTACAAGATGGAGGAATCAAAACCTGTGGACATGTGAAATTTCAGGCTGATACATTAAAATAGTCCTGAGATAAATGCATGGACATATTCTACAAATACTTGATTGCAGGTAGTGCCACTAGTCTCGTGAATAAGAAATCTACCTAAGACGGGTGAACTTGCACAAAATGCAGTAAATTTCATTAACATTGCCATTCTTTATAAAGGTTTTGTTTGTGCATTTCTTCAATTTCCTCAAACTGCTGCTTTTGCAGTTCTTGTTGTACTGGATGTGTTTTGTCTATAACATCTATCAACTTGATGTTATTTTATGTTTTTGATTGTTTGCTTCCATAATTTTGTTTACGTGATCAATAATGATATTTTTTGGGACATAGGTGGACGGATACACCGTCAGGCACCTCAGAGAAGGACAGGATGCCGTTGATACTAGTGGGTGGTTCCACAGTATCAATGACAGTCATGTCAATGCTTGGTTATTCTGCAGTAACTCCTGCGTCATATCAAAGTGTAAAGGTTTTTCTCTCCCCCCCCCCCCCCCCCCCCCCACCCCCTTCCTGATAATTTTGATTATCGTCATGGTCTTTGTATGACCTTTCTAGATTACGAATCTTCTGACTGGACTGAGCCCCCCTCCCCCCTGTCAAAACAAGCCCCATACCATCCAATTCCTCTGCCTTCATATCCCACACCTTACATTTCATTGTTAAGCAGCATTGTGGAATCCTATTGTACTTATCCTTCACTTATATTAGCATTGTTGTGGTCGCTTCTTGGTCACCCTTCCTTCTGACCTTGGATTTATTTCCGGACCATATTGGAGTCTCATATGTGAAAAAAAAATATTTACCTTGAAATTATTGCTTACTCAGCTAGATTTATCTATTAATAAAATCTTATATTTATCCTATCCTTGTAGTACTTTGTTATATTATACAAAGGTAAATACTACGGTAAACTTTGACATATACACTCTAATATGCATTGGTTAAAATCAACCAAAAAAATGGTTGAAACCAACCGGTCTTCTCGGTTGATATGTGTCCAACCAATTAACCGGTTGATTTCAACCGATCCATAATGGTTGATTTTCATTACCATTTTTATTGGTTTAAATCAACTAAGCGACTGGTTGAAATCAACCATGTGAGTGGTTGAAAACAACCGACCAAAATGGTTGAAAACAACCAATACTGAAACAACCAATTTGAAACGGTTAAGCACATTGGTTGAAAATAACCAATAAAATTGGTTAAAAATCAACCAACAGAATACCCATGTAATATGAAAATGTTACGAAATGCGGTTGAATTCATTCACAACAAATGGCCGAAAACAACTAAAATATTCTGCCTAAAATGGTGCATGATGAAAGTTGCCTAAATATCATGGTAAATCTGATTAAAAAGAACTGCTTTATTATAAAAAATATGATTTGGTGCATGGGATTTATATATTTATATAAGATTTGTTATATTTAGCCACCTTTTACATCATGCATGTATTTATATTCAGCTGCATGGTGTATTTTTTTTCATATCTTTGTACTAAGTGATATTCAAGAATAATTCTCAGTTGGTTAAATTTAAAAAAAAAACATTGTGGAAACCATGTGCATGGTACCACTGATCCTCTGATTGTAAACATGTAGTAAAATTTGAAACTGCATGCACTTTGTATGGCAGTAAACTGGTGCTCTGATTACCAGCCTCCATGTATCAAAGTTATGTCTGAAATGATATATACAAAAAACGAGAGCATTTTATTTGATAAAATTAAGCGTTACTCACTCGAAATAAGCGGGTCAGCTCTGCATGATCCCAAGTAAACCATAGCTTATATACCAGGTGTGGCTATATACTGTACTTACTCAACTCTTGGTCTATTGACATATCTGAAACAGTTGGCAGTCTGCCAAAGCTATTCATAATTACAGGCTATTGCCAAACCCTAAACAATAATCTATTTACAGATGCTGACAAAATCTTGGCCTGTTGCAAAATATGTTTGTACACACTGGAAGACTAGCTACAATGCTTGTTCAGGCTAACATATTCATAGGAATTTTTTTTATCAAAGCGTATAGAATTATAACCCATGCATACCTATTGACAGCGTATTATAACACAGATATATTTTACTCAAGGATTTATCTTTCACATATGTATAGATATGGAAACCAGTTATTTATGTTGCCTGTACAGCACTGCTTACATACAACAGAGCTCACTAGCTGTTACTACAGACATGCATCTAATAGCTTTGTTTACCTCAGTATCTCAGTGCTCATACTGTTACCTGGGTATCTCAGTCCTTACATTATTAACTGTCCAATAATTCAGCAAAAAATTGTTGTGTATACAGCTCTGCTTACAAACAACAGAGCTCACAGTCTGTATATAGACATTCATCTGCTACCTTTGTTTACCTGAGTGTCTTAGTCCTTACGTCATGCATTAACTGTCCAACATTTCAGCCAAAAATTGTTGTGTACAGCTCTGCTTACATACAACAGAGCTCACTGTCTGTTACTATAGACATGCATCTACTACCTTTGTTTACCTGAGTATCTTAGTCCTTATACGTCATGCATTAACTGTCCAACAATTCAGCCAAAACAAATGTTGTGTACAGCTCTGCTTACATACAACAGAGCTCACTGTCTGTTACTACAGCCATGCATCTACTAATTTTGTTTACCTGAGTATCTCAGTGCTTACATTATTAATGGTCCAATAATTCAGCCAAAAATTGTGTATATAGTTCTGCTTATACATATACAACAGAACTCACAATCTGTTACTACAGACATGCATCTACTAGCTTCATTTACCCGAGCAGCTCAGTCCTTACACTGTTAACTGTCCAATAATTCAGCCAAACTTTTTTTTACAAACTGTTACTACAGACATGCATCTACTAACTTTGTTTACCTGTGAAACTCGATCCTTACATTCCAATCCTTACTGTCCAATAATTCAGCAAAAAAATTTATTTGAGCAAACTTAGAAATCATTTTTGAGCAATATAAAAGAATTTGATTCAGCACTTTTACAGAAAAAGACTATTGCAGCCCGTAGTTTGATATAGGCTTACTTGGCAAAAGACCAGCTTTCTGTATAACTCAGTAATCTCAATCTGGGCTTTTACACCCGTGCATGCCTAATGGCTCATCAGGCCGGAGCTTATCCCGGTTTCGGTAGCGTGAAGCGACTTAGGAGTTACACTCCTCCTGGATGGGACGCTAGTCCCTCGCAGGTTACCTTCCCAGTATTTACTGGTACCCATTTCTACTGCTGGGTGGACAGAGGCACACTTGCGGTTGGGACCTTGCCTAAGGGTCTTGGCACGGTGGGGGTCTGACCGGGATACGAACTCTCGATCATGAGCCCGGCACCTTAACCATTACACCACCGCCACCACTAATTTCAAACCGGTATACAGTTTTTATTCTGGAAATACACATGCTTTCCAAGTGAATGCATGAGGACTTTTTGAAGAAACAGTTCTCTTTGAAAACACATTCTGAAGTATCAAAAAATTACTATTGATGCTTTTACAGAAGGTCATGTGAAGGAATATGCTGCCAATGCAGTTGTGGCAGACATGATCTAACTCTGAGAATGATTCCGACACAGATGGGCTATTGCACAAATGAGATGGATTTGCCTGCATGCTCTTTGAACAGCTTTGTGATGTATTATAATTTATGCAAAATCAGATATGCCAATATACACTGGACATGTCATTATACTATTAGTGCAGTCTATTCTTATACAATTGAGACAACCCTACCCTAGGGTCATTATTGCAAATATAAAAATCAGCTTAACAGTTTCATCAAAGGAGGTTTTTAAAATAGTGTCTGAAACAGGCTTATATTACTATTTTTACACCTGTAATAAGTGGCCCATGGACCATGACGCTTAACTGAATTTGACATACAGGTGATACATGTAGGGATATGAAAGGCATTTATAGGTTGCATTTAGAAAAAAAAAACCCTAAACTTTATTACCGAAACATTGTCCTTTGAGGCTCGGTCATTTGTTTATACATCTACAGTATTTTTCCTGTCTTTGTGCCCATGTATAAGACTGGGTTGATGCATCTTCATCCATTGTTTTATGGAAATGTTACTCATTTTCCTCCTAGAAAAGCTTAGTGTTGAAACATTTTCGTTCGTTCATACAGAAAGGGGATACCGGACTGCATAGTGTTGTTCAACTGCATTTCTAGATACGCTGCAGATGTATATAAAGGTTTTATACCCAAAGCCTGTGTGATTCTGTTCATATTTGTTAAAAATAACAACTTTACCCGTCATAATTGCTAATATACTTTTAACTAAGAATTGAGAAAAGTATACAAAATTCCATGCGAATCCACGTATTGGTTGCGCCGGGGCTTTAACCCCAGACCTGACAGGACATTTTTACTGTTATCAACTACATGAGTAAGGAGGCCGTATTTTGTAACCAAGAGGATAGCTTTTCATTTTCATAACAGGACATGATTAAGGGTAGGGTGTATACAGTTTTACACGTGTAGGGCTCGGGCAGTGATTAAAGTTAAAAGGATTCATTCACACAACCATTCTCTCCATTGGATGCGCCAAACAACAAAGATAAATAACTGAGCCATGAAGTTTTAAAGTTATTCCAAAAATTCTGTATATAACTCTCCCATAGAGGGCGCATGGCATATTTATAATGCCTACATTAACATTTTATACATAGAACACTTAATGCCTTATAAAAATTTACATTTATATCCTTGTGTTGATACAACACATGTGTCAAATAAAGTTATATTACTCATACAAGCTATAGCCAGCTTCAGGATATAGGAATAAGCATTGTTTAATCCCATTGTATTCAAAATCCTATTGTTAGACAAGTCAGACTATTATTACCTATTACATTACTGCCACGGTGGAAACTGGATAATGACATGGCTATGGACAAAACATCCATGTGGATAAAACTGTCCAAGTGATTACTTTACTCCAATACTTAAATTAGCTGTATCTGAATACTGTCATATTATTAATTAATTTACTGTTATGTAATTTCAGCCAGTATGTAGATATTATTTCTGTTTGGATGATCAGTTTAAATTAAACTTTTATCATTTACCTCCACGAAATAATGCACTATTTTCGTGGTTAGATGACCTTACAGGTCTGTGGACAATTTTCCACACCCCCTGTGGACAAAAGTGCCCACCCCCCCTGTGGACAAAAGTGTCCACATAGTAAAACTCCTGCTTGACCGAGTAGCCCCCCCCCCCCCCCCCCCCCCCCCGTCGGCTAATATTATTGTTTACATCTGGGACGTACTACCCACTGACATTCCGACCCAAAAATATAATTCCCGGGATGAAGAGATATACCTACATGGCTGCTCAAAGCTGAAGATGCGAGACCTGGCCGTGAGAAGTCAGAAATGTTGACCACCCGGTGAACCGTGGGAATCGTGGTTGCGTAACCGGTCTGCCATGGACCTTTATATACCCTCAGGGTTGTGGCCAGTTTTGGCCACTCACGGACTACTTGTGGACAAAACATAGTTATACAATTACGTTGATCGTGACCAGTGGCTTGATGCTGAATACATGTTCTCAATATAATAATTATTAAATCTCATATATAAAGAACATTGTTCAATACAAATCACTAACAAGTTATTGATAATATTTAATCTTAAGTCTCGCAATGTCAAAAGTGGCGCTCCCCGCTCAGGACGGTCCTCAGCCAATCAGAGGCAACCGCCCGATAACACCGTATTTATAGAGATTACTACGCGTGTAATCAGCTGGATTTGTTGACATTAACGATGATTAAAATACAAGACTCACATGGTGAAATAGCTTTCGCCACTGTATCCATATGTACGTTTCCAGGTGGATTATGATCAGTTAAAGGTACTGCAACCATCAATAATGAAGTTGAGGCGAGTAATCTAGTATTAGGAACGGCGTCCCGCTAAAATATCATATTATCGCTCAGCCATGCGGCGCCCATGTCAGAATCTGACAGCGTCCATGCAGAAATTATGAGTATGAAGGCCCGAATTATCACCTATTCAGAAATAACAAATGTTATAATTATGGCCATCGCTTTTAAGATATAATATTCTGATATTATATGACTCTCTATTGGAACATCAATGTTGATCAAGTACAATAAAAACACTCGATGTTGACGACGTTTCTCTAACCCATCGCGGTACCCGTGAGCTGCACATGGATAAATATCGACCTCGGTGACATTATCATTATCATAAAAATTCTCACTAGATCCTAGAGATAGAGAATTATTATATTATAATTAAGCAAGTACCATGACTCGAGAATATTACATATATGAATAACCCAGAGTTATCCTGTGACCTGCTACCCAGTGTTCGCCATTACAATAAGTATTACTTTAAGAACTCGTTTAAAAAATTTTCAACCCTCCCCCCCCCCCCTTCCCCTTCAAATGATATTTCGTCCCTGTAATATAAACATTAACATTGGATAGCTTATTCTTGAATAACCTGAAATAAAGAACTATTTATTAATATGATTAATTAAATGAGACAGTCCGTTTATGTTTGAGAGAAAAAATTCATTCAAATCGGTATCTGGGATAATGTCGTTTCTTTCCTGGTTTTGTGTAGTGGTGGCTCCTGTATTCTGCATAATGGGGCTTGTAAGTCTTCCTGCTGCTGGTAGTAGGTGGCTTAGGAGGCGTTGTTTTTTCTTTGGTGGCTCTTCTGAGGACTCTTGTTGTGGCACCCGCTTAGGTTTATCGATCACCGTGCCACTGGTCTTTTGTTTGTCAGGAAACGCGTCAGTATCTGTTGTGAGTAACTTGTCGAAAAGACTATCTTCCCACAGACTTTCAAATTCTTTGTCATCATAAGTAATGCTGAGTGCAGGGGTTCTCATGATGTCATCTTCGTCATCAATGGCCAATGGCATCTTCTCTTCTATTATAGGTTCTGGTTGTGTGTCAGGATACATTTGCTGGAGATCAGGTCTGCCTTTCTGCATGAACATGGCAAAATTACGTGCCTGGTGGATCATTTGTGTGCTGAGCTCATTTTGGCTATCTATTAATGTCTGAATAAGAGGGAAAATACCATCTTTAAGTGCTTGCACAGCAGTGGTCAGGTCCTGTGTAGCCGTCTTGACTTCTCTATTTGATTGAGATTGTTAATTGCTGCACTAGGATCTTGGTCTTATTGGTTTTGTACTTGTTTTGATAGATGGTTAACATTATCTTCTACTCTGTGCATTGTCTGGTACATGCAAATCTGTGCATCTGTGAAATCTGTTCTTGTCACCCCTATCTATTAAACGTACTGATTGGAATACTCTAACTGTTGCCGTTCAGGGCGTACTTACCTGCCATCCATATAGGCGATCCCATTTTCAGGTTGGGATGACGCCAGACATTTTAATACTATTTAGATTTATCCTGCCCGCTGGTTATGACAAAATTTAGGCAGAAATAAAATCATTTGTCAAAAAAGATATTGTACACACCTTTGTATGTGGACATAAATCACTGTATGCGTCCCATAAAAAAGGGGGTGGGGAGTGGTAGATAATATAGTGGTAGGACAAACCAAAACGCAAAAAAATAAATTCCTTTCCAGGGATCAAAATCGTGCGAAACATCAACACAAGGCAGTCATGCTAATCAAATATTGTACTTGTGACAGAGGCATTTATGTAAACTTTGCCAAAAAGATAATATATTCAAATGAATCACAATTGTTTATTTATAAATGGTGGTGGTGGAAATAACATTTTCGAATGTATTATTATAAACACATTATGCAAAAAAGGCGTTCTTTTGTAATAGAGACAACACTTTTGCAACCGAGATATAAAAATCACTATACTGTTGATGTAAATGTCTTCGGTTTTCTCTAACTTTAAAAGGATCTTCTTTGACTCTTAAACAACGTATCGAAGGTAGAGAGCAGGGGTGCCATTCATGAACAGTCATATATAAAATTGATACTCATTTTTTTTTTTTTTTGGGGGGGGGGGGTTCTACGCAATCGTTCAACTGCTTCTGCTCTGATATGACTCTCTAAATTCGGCACACGTGTCGTCAGTGTCCACTTCTATGACGAGCTTTTGTTTTGCAAGATTATTTCCTATTAGGCTGCATAATCAATATTTTTAATATTTCTCCATTAGATGCCCGTATTTCTTTTGTGCTTCAAGGTCATCCATGCATGTCACGCTTTTTTCGGGAGGCGCCCTTGGGATTTTCTTGCATTTCGAGCTCACTGGCCTGTTAAGACATGAGTCGGGTAATATGCGGTTACCTTTAATCCCCGTTGACCCCCATTTCCATTAAAACGACTGTAAAGGAATTTTACTCAGACAAAAGGAAGTAAAGATTTTAAATTTAAGCCCGGAACACATTTCAACATGAACTGCTTTCAATAGCGAGCGTTTTTCCGTTGAGTGGACACAAGGAAGCTGAGGCCCTTTACACGACCACCGTTTTATGGGTTTACGGGTGTGTTGATTTCTATACATTCAGAAGTAACTTTCCATGATAACCATGGTATTAATTGTTAACTCCAATGATTTTTCCATTTAAATCAGACTTCTTTTTATATACCATGTATATTTCCTGCATGGGGGAAAATTATATATTTTAAACAAAGGGGATTTCAATCGCCGCTTGGTCACTGATTTTAATTTATAATCGGGGACAAAACATATAGACTTTGAAATGATATTTCATGGTAAATTCTAATTCTTATATATTATTTGGAATATATAAAAGTTATTCTCTGAAAGAGAATCTTCCCTCTATATTGACGCCCCTGCATGAATATAAGTCAGCTGTATAAGCGATATGAACACAAATTAGCAACATTATCCAGGACCTGGTGTTCATTACCCAACCCCTCCCCCGAAAATAAAATATTTCGCGATCAAATAATAGAAAAAATCATGGAACAGTAACTTTTTTCATGTGTCATTTTTATTATTATAATAGTATTATTTTTAGTTCAACGTTTTGCATATAAACAGAAGTTTCATATTTGCAGATTTGAAAATCAAATATAAATCAAACTGAACTAGTGATTCAAACTTTAATTTAACTTGATATGCAGGAGTTGCAATGGAATCTGTTCTATTGGAACAACAGGTTATGCAATTATTTTTTAAAGGCATGTTGAAAAGGGAATCTGGGTCCAGTCAGAGGTAAATATCTGTCACCTGTGAACTCATGTGTCGGTGTGAATGAAATTTTGATGCGACAGGATTTAAGTCGGAATGACAGAAGAATTCGTTAGTATCATATTCGTTCAGACGCATCCAGTGTGAAAACTCCTTAATGCATGCGTCTGTAAACATGCCTAAGACTAACCTTAACTGACTTCACTGAATAAATATCGTGTTTTACGATGTCGTCTGAGCTTTAATTTAAACAAAATATCTTTCATTAACTTTCACTGCTATATGCATATAATTTCCCGGCAGAATGCTTCTTTATACAATCGTATTATCTACGATATTTCCCAAGCAGTGATGCTGTCGGACCAATATTGTTTATCGGGTAAAAAGTTCTCACTTAAAAATTCGTACATCCTCGCGTCTTTTTCCAAAACTTTTTGTGGGGTTTCTGGAAGAGAATAATTTGCCATTCTTTGCTGATATCTTGGGGGAGGGGTTTCCTGCAGATTTCTAGCATAAGTAATCTTTATATCATATAAGTGAAACAGATGACAAAAATTCCTGCGAAACCCTTAGGATTAAAATATACGCCGGTTAGTTCAAACATCTCATTATAAAATCAGATAGACCCGTGGATTTTTTACGGGTGCAACTAGTATAATATAAATTGAGAGGGGCTACATGCATGTATTACTGATAGGTATGTACAGTACTGCTAATATTGTCTGACCACCTCGCATCGCCAAACAGCAGTGATCTCCCTCCTGCAAAATGAAACACCGCTTATGACGTCATGCGCGTGCAAGGCAGAATCTTGTCAGTTAACAAGGCACAAAATGTCGTTAACAGCTTCCGAGTTTCTCCTGGATTTTCATTTTTGTTCATTACAGGATATTCATTTCGGGTTTGTGGCATTTTACCTGTCAGAAAATTAGATCGTTTTCTAATGTAGCGGGTATATATACCATACAAGCTGAACTGACATTGCTTTCAGTGGTATACCGGTCTATCGGCATCCATACACTCGGAAAGGTTTTGTTTTAGTTTAGTTTTGGTTTTTTTTTTTTTTTTTTTTTTTTAATAAAAGGCCTATATTACGATATTGTTAACCATATGATATTACCATACACTCCGATATCCAAACAAAAAAGTTTGAACCATATTCCGTTCCATTACCAATGGTCCACCCTTTTTTCCATAAGTGTTGAATGTTGTATGTACCAGGCATTAATACTGTGAAACCCAATAAATATGAGAGACCGCCTAATAAATGTGTATTAAACTGTTGAAGAAATAAAATATTGAAACCTTACAACGTTATTGAGTTCTTTTTTAAGGCAGTACTGGTAAGCCTTGTTGTGTGGGAATCGCCATATTTAAAAAAAAAACAGAGGGGGAAGGTATGACGTCACAGAGGTCACGTATGTTCGACAATGACAAACGACAACTTTGCTGGGGGCGTCAGGTCATTGAGTTCATGGTGCCTGGAAGGTAGTCATGGCAGCTTTGGTAAGAAAGGTGTATGCTTTCTGCCAAAAAGAGGGGAGGCGTGGCAAGCTTTACATAGCACTGAGCAGAGTAGGCGAGCGGGTTTGCTTGATGCTTGGTAAATCCAAAAAGACGTTGCACCGCTAAATTTTTGGAGGTGTGTGGGTTTGAGGCTCAGCCGCTGGAATTGGAAGAAGCAACATAGACACTTTCGATGAGAATTTAATAAGGTAAATCGTTTTATATATATATATATATATATATATATATATATATATATATATATAATATTGTATATGGAATAATTGTTGAACACATAAGAAGACATTCTGTTATTTTTATATATAATTTAATTCTATTGAAGGTAATTATATTATAAATATCAAACATAACTATGCTCATATGAATATTAAATATTAAATTTATATGAATTATTAAAACAATGCAATGATCGAATTTCTGTAATAAAAAAGTTCCAGTTCTAATATATTATTCCAATACAACAATGTTGAAACCTGCCTTAACGTATGTATATGTGGGAGTAGGAAGAGGGAAAATAATGGAGATTAAATAAATGATAATACTAGTGTTTGACACCATGCAAGCATATATATGTCCACATAATTATATAACTCTCAAGACGCCGGATCTATGCATGTTGGGAGGCCGGAGAGGTGATATCTCTGGGGACGCCCGTCAGGGTCCTAGTCAGGACGCAATGAGAGTACATCGCACAACATTGTACCGTCTGCTTAAGAAGTATGCTTTTGTGTTAAAGGTAAATTATATATATATATTATATATATATATATATATATATATATATATATGCAGACCAGATTTAAAAAAAATAAAACCATATGCAACCTTGAACCTGCAAGAACCAGGCTATATAGATATTTATAGATGAAAAAAGTCGAATGATTAATATTTAAATCTAAAAATGTTAAAAAAAAGTATAAAAAAAAATCGTCCTTCATGTAAGGGGACTATGATACATAAATTGTACAGATACATAGACGAGGTGTCTGATATTATTAGGCAGAAAAAAAAAAAACAAAAAAAGAACACTGATCTATACATATACTGGGTGACCAGAAGTCGGGTGCATGCATGTACAGTTTTATAATCACATGGAGATTACCTTTTACCTGTATGTATATTTTTAAGACTCTGACTTGGACTTTGTTAAGTATTGTAAGACATTTATGCATGTGCGAAATACTAAGTAACAGAATACTATACCTGCAGCTTAAGAACATATAGGTGGAATTGGACTTGAATAATTGTTTTAAGCTCATGGCCAAATTTAAAATGCTATAAAACATCTTTTAGTTATGAACCTACACCCAGACAAAAATCGTTAAAATAAATTTGTATGTCAGAGTACATTCAATTATTGCTCTTAAATGTTCGATCACCATTTCCTAAGTATATTTTTTTTTGTGTGTGCGATACAATGATGTTGTCAGAAAAGAAGAGCCGACTGGAACATCATGGAGCAGCTCGACATTGTATGCTGGAGGGCCAGGTACCTGAGGCAGCTTCGGCGGTACCGAGAGGAAGGCCGTCCCATTGTCTACACCGATGAGACGTGGGTAAATAGCGGTCACTGCCCATCAAAAGAGTGGCTTGACAGGTTAGGGAACTCAGAATACAAGTATACTCCATTCAAGTACCCCTGTCCACGTGTTTCTTTTTTTTTTTCGTGATAACTGTTTTACAGTCTAATGGTAAGCAAACCTAAAACATTTTAATCAATGAATTAATTATTTTCCCCCTTTTTAAAATGAAGGCATAAAACGAATAGTATGACTATTTATAGCACTGGCAGGGGCCGTACAAGCAAGGCTCGCGGGCGTGGTAGCCGGATTATTTTCTAGGATGCCGGTAAGGAGAGGGGGTTTGTGGATGGGGGCCAGCTTGGTTTTCATGAGTTCGGGAACAGGCGATTATCATTATGAGATGAATGAGGATAGATTTATCAAATGGATCAAGGTAATAATCATAAAAAAGAATTTATATATTACATTTACACCTAAAGTTATTCCTCCGTCATGGTGTGTCAGTTTAAATGGAGATGAAGATGGTATATATTGCTAATAGACGGAGTAAATATATTTTGATTTATATATGATCTAATTTAATTTTAAACTGGACTGTAACTCGGAGATATGTAATATACTGCGCGACAGTGTCACAGGTGTAACGGAAAAGTGCAACATGTTTGAAAAAAAAATGCAAAAAGAAAGTTTATGCAATAAATAAAAGTATCGTGCAAGACTGATTTGTTTTCATTAGGAACAACTCCTTCCGAACCTAGCGGCAGAGAGTATTACCGTTATGGACAATGCTTCGTATCACAGCATGCTATCAGAGGCCTGTAAGACCCCTCTCCGGAAATCAGGGCTACAAAAATGTTGAGAGAACACAGCAAGTTTTTTTCTTCATTTATTATTTTCTTTTATGAATTTTCAAGGATAATAATAATTATAATTTATTACTATACAGAAGAGCCCTCCCCCCCCCCCCCCCCCCGCTTTTTTTTTTTTTTTTTTTTTTTTTCAGGCGCCGCAACCATTTTTTTAAGGTTTCATATCAGTTTTGCGGCCGGGACCCCCTTTTCCGGACCTGGTCATATTTTCAATAGGAATAGCCCCGCCCCCCCTCCCCCCACCCCCACCCCCCCCCTCTTTTTTTCCCCAAATCCTGGATATGCCCCTGCTATATCCACATGCATACTATAAATATATCTACTCATTATTCTGGACATCGGATACAGCAGTGATATGCTCACTGTTAAGCTAAAACAGCTTGCGAGAAGGGAGATATCTGAGAAAAGGTATATGATTGATGATGTTGCTGCCGAGCTTGGTCACACGGTTATTTACGTTCATACAAAGGCCCTAATACAAGAATTAACTACATATCCTTATAAGATGCGTTTCCATATGCGCGTATTATGCGTCCTTATGCAAAAAACAAATGGACAAATATGATTTGGTAAATATGGTGTTTCCACGTGTCCACAGCCGCATACATACCATGTGTGTATCACTTATTCAAAACATTAAATCAGTAATGTATACGTAAATGGTTATAATCAGTCACGTTTAATTCATATCCATTCATACAAAAAAATAAATAATATTGATTTATATGAAATGTTGGCAGTTTTAATATTAATATTTATAAACTACAATATATACGTTTTTATACACATGAACATAATACCACACATATGATGTGATCAATTATGCAGATGACAAGGATATGAACTGACCATACAGGTAATGCGGTTAACCCCTTCCACTACATGCTCAACCCTATAGAATTACGCTGGGGAATGATGAAGGGGCATGTGGACTGCAACAGTTCCTCAATCATCGTGACAGACATGTTCATAGAGGCCCGTGAAAAAGTATCAAATGGTGATGATGAATATTGTAATTACATTATTAACAGTTCTCGTTCTTTACATTTATTTCAGTTATCATTTTGATTTCCCTACCTAACATATTTTCCCCAATATTTGCCTTTGTTAATAATATATGGACCAACAGATGCACAAGTAATTGATAAAAAAGATAACCGATTTTTAATATTTGAAATTAATTTAATATAAATAATTGTTTATTTAAATAATAAGCTTATTATGTATTGATTTTTTTCTATACCCGCACATGCTTATGATATATATATATATATATATATATATATATATATATATATATATATATATCGATGTTTTGACCAATCAGAGTGTAGTAATGGAAATACTTCCTCCCCGGTATAGAAACATTTGGGTGCTATCTTAATTACACAGCTGCTCATTAATATCCTCAACTTATGGATTAGAATGTACTAAACTGGAGATATAATAATTATTAAAAATGAAAATTAATTACGAATAATTGGGAAATAGATAAAATGAAAGATGTTACAGCTCAGGGGGGGGGGGGGGCGCCCCCCTCTGGAACCGCCACTGCTAATAAACTTACGTTAGGCGCACTCTCTACATTCCGGCTTTCAGCGCTGCGTGGGAACCATAATGCATAAATTATGATATTGATTATATCCATGTGTATACAGCAGCATTAGTAGGACCACATTATGGCAAATATTTTTTTAACAACAGATGGCAGAATATACAACGAATTCAAATCGTCATATTTATGATTCAAGAAACCAAATGAAACTGAAGCTGTATTTCCAGGATTTTAGGGGGGAAAGTATATTTGTGGGTGTATGTTTGTGGGGGGGGGGGGGGGAGGGGACTGGTGGAAAAACTTTTTAAAATCCTCCTGTCCAGAAATATTTGGCGGATCCACTACTGGCTCAGATCAAAATTTTTAACAAACGTGACTGTTTGTACCATACATATAAAAAAATTTAAAATATAACATTTAGATCAGTGGTACCGTATGATTTGACGGCCCTGTCCATGTTTGCTGGGATACAGTTTAGACTGAAGTTTACACACATTGTAACAAACACGAGGTGGCTGGCGCGTTCGGCCTAGAGCTTTCTTTGTTAACATTTCTGTTATATACATTTTAACTACACCCGCATGTAGTTAAAATTCATGTGCATATTCACCACGTGTATGTGTCTAACGTAGCATGGTTCCAAGCCTTGCTTGCGCTACGCTCAAGGCAGGCTGGGAATATTGCTAGTGTCTAACGTTTTCAGGGACAGGTGAACAAATAAAAACCTGGGTTTACTGAATACGGCATGTTGCCCTTCAAGCATATCAAAGTAGGCCCAACTCTAGTACCAGTCAAATATAAATTGCTGATTCGTTTATTTACGGCTGGATTACGGACGTATAATTTCATAATAATTCAATAAGGCAAAAAAAAAAAAAAAATAAAACGTCTGGTTCTCAGGCACCGCCCGCGTCAATTTTAACCCCCCGCATCAACAATTTTTATTTTGATTTTTTATTTTTCAAGAAGATAAATAATACAATTTATGTGGTGCTTTTACCTGTTTAGCAAAAAAAATGATATTTTCATGCTTTTCCCTGGTCATATGACATTTTTATCGGAACACTCAAAAAAGGTAAAAAATAAAATACCGCCCGCCCGCCCTGTTTTCTGAAAAAAAGTGCCTGAGAACCATACCTTATTTTTTTTTTTTTTTTTTTTTTGCCTAATTACTCTCTTTTATTAAATATATAAATTATTAATTGAAATAAAAACTTCAGCTACGAATAAGCAGAAAAAAAGTAATTATATTAATAGGTATTACTTTAAAACGAAGAGGCACGTACAAGCTACATAAATCACATATAAAAGAAGGTTGTGCACAATTGTTTTCGTCATGTACCACTACTATTACTAAGACTACCGTTGCTTCCGACATTATAACGTCCCATGAGGGCAACGCACTGAAACTACATGGGACAAATGTAATGATGTTAGATAAATACTGGTACATATATCGTCTGGCGGAACACTGTCTGGCAAAATAAATATGGGTTTTTCATCTATAGCCTCACCGTCAGAGAAAAATACACCAAGTTATGAAAAAGGGTTTTAATTAGATCAAGTTAATCATGTGACGCCCCGTCGGTGTTATGTCGCCTGATGAAAATTATCCTCTTCTTTACTAGAAATTCCCTCGCATTCTCTGGTTGAAACCGTTAAACTTCATCGAACAGAGCTGTCTGCCGTCGTGTGCAAGTAGTTCCACAAGACGATTGACATTGTCGAAGGCTTTGGGGAGGTCTAGACTAAGCCTGGGTGATATCGGTCACTGTTTTGGCTTCGTTGACTCGCCGCTCAATAACAAAACAAAACATTGACTGTATCCAAATATCATTTTAAACCTCAGAACAGGAGATTTTTTAAAAACCAAACATGTATTGGTAATGCGCCCTATGGTACAAAATATTTGCACGAGACGCAGCGGAGGCTCAACTGGGTAATATCGGACACCTTTCGGGTACTATCGGACACTCTGCAAAGCGGGGCTTCCAGGCTACGTGAAAGATAATGTTAACTTCATTTTGGTAATGATTTATATTTCCATGATTCATTATCAGCTTATTTGGCGTTTAACACTAAATAATCATAATTTTATTCGTAATAATGAAGTTTTGTCAATGGATCTTTCGAGTTTTCTTTCCTTTCATATGACTCATGATTGGAGTTGAATCATTTGTGTTGTCTAACAGGTGCCCGACGCATGTGCATTAATCGGGTATTAGTTCATACTTGGATAGATATAAATGCCCTGTTATATTTATATGAGGGGCAGACATAAGAAAATGTAACCTCAATATCCGAACGATATATATATATATATATATATATATATATATATATATATATATATATATATATATATAACCACTCCCCCGTACCGGACGGACGGATACATAACATATGTATATATATGACACTACCCCTGAAAGAAACGGATATATATATATATATATATATATATAATATATATATATATGTATTCACATTGCATTAGACACGCGCTCCCTCCCACAAACAAAACATGTCTTCATTATTGACCTTTGGACAGGGCACTTTATGTTTCCTATTATTTATTGATGTTCTTTGTTTCTCTTTCTCTTTTTTTTTCTTTAAGTTTTTTTTGTTCTTTCATCTTTTTTAGGTCCACTTTTACATTTAGTATATTTTCACTGGTCAATATACTGCGAGATGTTAGCCTCTGCCTGTTTGGCTTTGGTGTTTTTTTTGTTTGGCGGAGGCAACACAAAACTTTACCCTCCCATGTGTGTCCCACTGATTCCTAAAGCATTTCTTCATGTTACTGGCTGTATCTGCCGTCTAGTAGGCCTCTCGGAAAAGCCACTCCCATTTGGTTACAGTTTTATTAGGTGAGAGTGCCATAAATTTCGAACACAATGTTGTACGCTCTAGACAGTGATCCGAAGACAGACTTGACCAGTGGGTTCAGCCACTGTGTTGTATGGGACAACAGGGCTATTATTATAATATTATTCTCTCTGACAGCCTGCAATAAATCAAGAGCCTTATTGGAGGAGTGGCTGTCCAAAAGGACTAGCTGTGGACGTTCGGCACTACAGTGTTTCAGGAAATGGTTCCTGAACCACTGCGTTCCAAGAACGTCCATCACCCAGCCCATTTCCTGTAATCTACTGTACCCCCGAAGCCTCTGCAAGATTGTAGGCACACATTGATTTGCCTGCTTCCCTTTTGCTATGACAAAAGGTGGTATGCTCCTACCCTCTGCATTGACACAACCTAGTATAGTAATATTATCTCGAACATTTTCGATTAGTCACGGAATGTTACGAACCCCCGTCTCCGCTAAAACCTTGACCGGTTTGTGGGTCAGGGAGAGAGAGGTCTCGTCAATATTCACAATGCAATTTGGAGACAAATCATGCTGGCCAACAATTTGGGCCATATCGGCAAAGTACCGTGACACGATTGTACGGGTCATCATTCGTGACCGGACTGATGTTAGGGCAACAGGTGAGCGGAGACTCGGGTCTGGCAAAAAAAAAAATATTTTCTTTTTTTCGTTTTATATTAACTTTTTTTAATTAAGTTTAACTTTATATTGATTTATTTTTTTAAATATTTGATTTATTGAAAGATTAAATACTTATATTAAAATCGTTTAATGATAGTATCAATATAATGAGCATAATAAATTGATTTATTATTATTATTATAAATAAAAACATCAATCAAAGAGTCACAATAAATATAGATAAAGATAATGGTCTAAAATATAAAAAAAAGTTGTACCGAATATTTTACGTAAATAACCGCAACTGCCGATTTGAATTAATCTTACCTTAAAGACACACTCCATACATATATAAGTAGAACTTCTGTTGATGTGACTCGGGAATAAAAGTAAAATGAATTGAAGTCACAATTTAAATTTATAAAACTAGGTAGGCATAATGGTTGTGAACACACAAGTTTGATAACAATAAATATGAAACGGGAGAAGGTTTAATAAACAGAAAACCACTTTTATTTCAATGCAAGGGTATGGGTGTAAACACATAAGTTTAATGACAATAAATATGAAACGGGTGTACATTTTTAAGGTGTAAATGGAACCAGTAACTGATCCGAGCAGATTTGGAGTTTTAACTGTTATATAATGGATGATGTTGCAAAAAAAACATTAATCCAGCCGTCTCCCTGGGCACTTTGACGTTCTTGTTCGTGCACGATCTGTATGTACAAGTTATAATGTTCAATGTGGTTACGCACAAACTTTTTTTTGCAGTGCCTTTGTTTAACATGAAAGGTTTATTATTACATACAAACCGTTTTTTTTTTTTTTTACAATTATTATATATAATATATATATATATTATTTTTATTATATAGTACATACATCCAAACACACGCGCACACACACATTACAATATCAAACGTAATTCTCTGTATAACAATAATATTGACCACCTCTGAAAAACATCTCTAATTACATGTTTGTGTATTAATTCATTTTTACAAATGTACCTCGGTGCCAGTTGGGATCGGGTGATCCCAAAACCTTGCTGCGCGGCAGCCTTGATCTTTTCAGCAAGAGCGCCATCTACTTCCCTTTCTTTATACCACATAAACATATACACATGAACCGTTAAAACATATGTAATATTAAATTACCCTCAAGCCAAGGGACGTGATTTTGTATTTCATGATCATGTATAAACTGAATGCACACGTAAGTCGCTTCATTTAAGCCTTTGCTGCCACTGCCCAATAAATAATATACTATCCATGCATATATATAATTAATACATAAACAATAAAAATATTATTTTTTTTACATTTTCAACAGGTTTATTCATTTCTATAAAGATTCCTGTGACATGCAGCATCACACCCACAAGGAACATTTCAACGGTTTTGAGTGTCTGATATTATCCAATATTATGCATCTGCTTATTTTGCTGAAAATAATTGATGAAACATGACTAATAATTCCTTTCTTTTTCCCCATGTTTTCAAGTTATGCGATCAAATAATGACCCAGTTCCTAAATTGACCTACTTTCACTGCAACAAAGTAACCACGCTGCGAGTCAAAACTCAGCAGGACAGTAAGGGACCCTGATTGGTCACGAATAGTCAACTCTTCCAGTGGAAATTTTAGTATTTAATGCGCGGCTAAAGGCAGGTGTCCGACATAACCCGAGCGTCCCATATTTTCCGGGTTTACTCTAGCGTTTACGACTTTTTCATCGCCGGAGACCTGATAATTAACAAGCCAGGCAAACTGATGACGTCGGTCAATTGAAGACGATGCACGACCGATCATTGTGACGTCTTTGTGACGTCACTGTTGTCTTACCAACACCACACGCAGACATAGACCTGGAAAGTGTACCATGGAGGAATGTACTGTCTTGCAGTGCCGGGAAGACGCCATCCACGGTCAATCAGCTGAAATAACACAAGAGTCGCAACGTAAATACTTTTTACATAATATATTACTACATTTCACAAAATTGGCGGAATATCTGAAAAAGCTTTAGTCTAAAAGACATTTCTAAAGAATATTCTTAAAATAATTATCGAGAAAAAAACTTGCAAAGTTTTATATATATTATATATATATATATATATATATATATATATATATATATATATATATATATATATGTTGATATTAACAGGGGCGGAACCAGGATTTAGGAAAAGGAGGGGTCCGACCCAGGAGGACTAATTTTACTCTATTCCAACATCCCTGTCCATCTAATTGTTTGTGACATTCCTTTCAAATATATTTTGTTTGCCACTACAAATTAGCTTTTATCAAAGAAAGTAAGGTGGCGATTTATGAAGATTTAAATAAATACGAAATAAATAAATATACTTTGAACAGTCTGAAAAGAGGTGAAGAAGTGGGGTCGGTTCAAGTGGCCTTATCTGATATACGAGGGACGTATATGTGACGAAACAAACATATGACGTATAAATGCCAGTGTTACTGTGACGTCATCAGTACGAATCGTCAAGTGGATGTAGTTTTAGTTTATCATCTTAGGTCGTCCTTGATATGTCGCAAGGAGGTACATCTGTTCAGCCGTTTTCCTTTCTGAAATAACCATATGGAATTCATACACGGGATAGTATTATTTTGCTGTTAGATAATCGCCACATTTACCTGATTTGCCTATGGGGTAAATAGAGGTAAGCTTTAGTGCATTGTATAAAATTTATCATGAAAAGTCAGGTGGGCAGGGGTGGTCGAATGGAGTAGACAAGACAATATCAAGGTCCGGAAAAGGGGGGGGGGGGGGGTTCCAGCCGCAAAAATGGGTCTTAAAACTTTGACAATAAAGGGGTTGCGGCGGCTGAAAGGGGGGGGGGGGGGGGGGTCCGGACCCGCTGGACCCATCCCTGGATCCGCTTCTAATTATCTATTATTTGTTATAATTTTACTGTTGTTGTAGAACATAGATCTACAGCTACAATTTACTCACGTTTGACTTTGATACGTGGTAATCGTATGATACATCTAGATCAATAAAAAAAATTCCCTCCACAACTGTGGCCCTTTTATTTATTTGTCGCCCTCGACAGGGATAACGAATGTCTGAATGGACCAGTGTGAGAGCGGTGACACGTGCCACCCGATAAGGGACCACATCGCATGCAGTTTGGTAGGAGGCATTTTACTATACGTTTAATCCTCAGAAGCCTTTAAATTCTGCAATTTCTGCAATTATGTACATGCAAATCGTTTGCATTCATTTTACGTCTTTTTTCATCAGTGATATTAATAATATAATTTTCACTGAACTGTTGAACGTTCAGGATTTACCCTCTGCATCATTCTTAGTACTGATTTCTCAGTTTTACGTCACAGTTAATTATACAAGCCTATATACAGATGAACATTTAAATATTAACCGCTGTGAAGTGTGAATTTATCTGAAGTGCTGGGTTAAAATTACAGCGGCTATCGAGCGGGACTTTGCGTTACATTGAATTATATAACAGTATACACCCTTACACCGTGTATGTGAAAAATGAACTAACAAGTATTTGCTATTTAAATCCGTCTGATGGACACACCTTTTGGCTAATAATCCAAGGTCGACAGAGTCAGCCTAGCACCATTATAAGAGACACCAACAATTTATTTAACCACCCAGAGAAACCACTGCCGCCCAGTCATTTTCTTCTCGTTGTTCTCAGGTATAATCAAGACTTATTAAGCCCAAAACAGACTAACGCGCTCGTCAAGCGTCACGCGTGCGCCACGCGACAATTTCAAAACACACTAACGCGGCTACAACGTGCACGACACGCGTCAGATTGGAAGGTATTAACCAAGCACCTATTATATTTTTTTGTTTTGTTTATTTTTGTAAAAATAGTAATTTCGATAATCAGCGTTGGATTACTTGTATACAAATATATATCTTTTGTGACCTGTTCTAAATATGACAGAACTCAGTCACTATTCTGAGCAATATTTATATATTTGTGTTGATTTGTTTCATGTTTTCTATCCAGATACAAATAAAATATTATAGTTCAGTGAATTATAACAAACGTTTCACCCGCAGTTTTATATAGAATTTGAGTGCTGGGGAGGAAAACCTCTATTTTGTTATGTCATTATCAGGAATCCCCACGCGGCTAGCGCGCGTGACGCGTAAAAATCGCTCCAGGAGCGATAGCTGACGCTTGACGCGCGCGTGACGCGCCCGTTAGTCTTGTTTTGCCATTGATAAATAGAGTGGAGCGATTTTTCCAGATATGACGCTTGACGTGTGACGCGCGCGTAAGTGTGTTTTGGGCTTTAGGCCAAAAGAAATTAAAGATAGGGTTCTCAGGCATCGCCTGCGTCAATTTTAACCCCCCGCATTATTTTTATTTTTATTCTTATTTTCAATAAGAACTTACCAATTTTGAGCTCCAGCCATTCAAACATGTCTTTCAAGTAGATGAAATAATACAATTTGGATCAGATTTTCTTTGTTATATAATGCTTTTACCTGTTTAGAATGTTTTTCCCTGATCATATGACATTTTTAACAAAACAAACAATAAAAGGTAAAAAAAAAAAAAATAAAAAATCGCCCGCCCGCACTGATATCTGTCAGCATTGATATAAACTTCGAGTTTATATAATTACACGTATATGTTTCATATTATATAATAAGTGTTACAGATTATCAGGATTTATTATTAAAGATAGCCTGTTTGTATTGTTCATTTACGGATATGTCTGTAAGTCAATTGTATCGCCAAATTATTATCATACTGACTATAAAACGATCGCAAAGTTATTTTATAGGTTTTGGTAAAAAATATGTATAACAATGTCATAACAAGATCGCACTATGTTTGTCAAGGAAGTGCCCAAGGACATTGCCACTGAACAGGAAACGGAGTCCTTTTCCAAGTTGGAAAGACTGACCACACTGTGTGTTGAAATATTATGTTTTCACCGGTCAGCTAAGTGGTGATTGCTATGTATACTTCATCTGGCAAACTGTTTGGTCTAGCTTTCTTCCTTCAGTCATAAGTCAAACTTCTTGTTCATATCCTGTAACTGACCCTTCCATCTTCAACTCTCATACGTCTGTTTCCATATCAACCGGCATTAATTCAGGTGCTGTTAGATTTATAGTGGTTTTGTTAATTGACTTTCATTAATCATAGTAATTTGCAACTTTGATCCCCTAAATGTTCTACCAGAAGAATCGTGAATGGCACGATCTGAATCAATATACTATCAACAATTACTATACTCGTTCCAAAGTGCTTCCACATAATTTACTTGCACATTGGTCTTTGTCTAACTATATATAAAGAATAAATATTATATGACACCGGTAAATCAGTTGAAACGTTCTAAATTGCACATGAAACTATGGTACTGCCATCATTACTATATTCGATATATGGCAAGATAATATTCATGATATATATTTATGTACATGAAAAATACATACCTTTCTTTGTACCATCAAGCGATTGGTTTTCTGACATTAAAACATTCCATGAATAAAGTTTATAACGCCTTGGCTCTCTTTCAAAGGTTTGCAACAGGTACATATATTATAACGTCTCATTTTCTTGACGTTGACATGTAATGTAGTCAATCATCGTTGACATGTAAAGAACATGCATGTTACACGTTATTTATATATGTGAACGCCATCATCGGACCTGAACTGAACGGCACACGGTATCATGGTGATAACTCTCGTTTGCCAGTCCGCGGTAGGCTGCCCATTCAACTGAATAAATCATGGTACCCGGTCTGACCAGACGCTATAGATGTGATTGAACAAAGTGTCACGTTAACGGTTTGGCACCATGATAAAGACTAGTACTTTCCTCCTTCCGAAAAGAGAGAAAATCTATAAATCAAGATCACTATATCTGGCCCGCGTCCATACTTTCTCTTCCCACCAAGGTGCGTTTCGTCATCTCCACTATGTCAGCTACACCGCCCAGAACAGGTACCCCCAGGATATATGGCGAGAATTAAGCTCTAATGAAATTCAGGCAGTCGGCATAGGGTGATGGGTCTGGATATCCTGGGTCAATATTGACAGGATATGGCCCGCTCTGATCTTGTGTGTCCACAGGTATATTATAGGGTCATCAACGCTCCAAGAGGCACCTTTGATATTTCGAAGAAAAAAAAATCTTTTTGACTCTTAGGGCTTTCTTGCATTTTGGACATCTAAATACCTAGCCGTCGTTTCTGGACATGTCATTTATGGGTTTACAGTGAGACTGGGGTCAACTGGGGCAAGGCAAAGATCTTGCCCATTAGACCTGGTCCTGGTAAGTAGGCTATTACACTACTTACACTTCACACTGTTGAAGCTAACCTGTGCCCATAAGCAAACACCCACAAACACAACGCAATGGCGAGGGTATCACCGAAGACAAGACCGGCGGTTTGTTATTCAACATAAAAACTCCGAATAGAACGCAGATTTATCGGGCATCCCTTCATTACCAAACATATATACAAAAAAAAAAAAAAAAAAAAAAAAAACAGGAAGAAAGTTGGAGTTGGCTACGGGCCGAAAAAGGACGTTTAAACTCCCAAAATGTTGCTTTGAGGCAGGTCATTTATATTGCACTTTTACCGAATTTTTGTTTAGTTCGTTCAACCAAACGTGAAACGTGAAATTCGCGTTTTTCTTCTCTACCTGGATACCTAATGTGTGATATTAGCGATACGGTGAAATCCGAGAAAACGCCCTAATTTTATATGAAGTCGGCGAAAATGTATTAAAAACATCACGACGCTGAGGTGTTGTTTCCTTTATGTAAGAAGTGCATGGCTAACTGAACGGAGCTGTATGTGAAAACTTTGCTGTCATAATGGAATGACGTAACCTTGAATTCAAGGTGGTCGCGTGAAATTTCCTGAATACACATATTATGAAGAGTCCAGCAGGTGTCACCGTATTCAGAATACCTTGTTCGGCACCTGTATAAAATAAATTTATAATGTATATTGCCCGTCTTTTAGCATGGTATACACAGAGCCCCGGTAATGGCCAGGAAAGCAGCTCCATTCATGTAGCTTGTGGTCCAACTTGTCAGTATATTCATCCGAAATAAAAGGCAGAATTATCCAAAGTTGACGCAATTTATAATGTTCATTTTTATCCAGATGTGTCTTAAGAACATTATTCATCAATTTTACCAGAGGTGGTGTTTCCATGTGCGCGTAAATGCGTTAAAAATCATATGATTTTGTAACTGGGGTGTTTCCAAGTGTCCGTCAGTTATTATATGCATGCGTATATGCGTATATGCGCATATATGGGTGAACATCACACATAGGTTCTGCGTTAACTCGGGGATTCGCGGTAAAATGACGTCACTCCACCATCTTTTTGTGGGAAGCCTGCTCCAGCCTCTGTACAAATATATTAGTCTGCCACTTCACCATATACGTATATTTACGCACACATGGAAACACACCTAATTTTCACGCTTATACGTACATACGCTTAAACGCTCACATGGAAACATGGCTTTTTAGGCCGGTTTTTCAAGTACGCTGAAATTTCATCGCGCTTGAAATCAAAAAGCTGAAAACCGCGCTGAATATATTTTCAATGTGTACTTTTTCCGCTTGCCGAATCTCGGTACATACTTTACTGAGCAAAAAAGCGAGCAGAAAAGTCGAACAGGAATCGACTTTTTCTTCATCGCGATGAGTGCAAGCGCGATAAACTGAAACATTGTCCTTTGAGGCTCGGTCTATGTTTATACATCGCCAGTATTTTCCCTGTCTTTGTACCAATGTATAAAACTGCCGAGGCCCCCTACAGCTGCCGTGTTTCTCCTGGATTTTGATTTTTGTTCAATACAGGCTATTAATTTCGGATATGTGGCATTTTCTCTGTCAGAAAATTAGGTCAAGTTCAATTTTAACTCTGTACCGAAAACTTTGTTCTGTTTCAATTCTTTTAAATTTATCGCTAAAATACAGGATTTCACGTTTCGGTAATTGTGCATTTTAGCAATTTATCGCTAAAATACAGGATTTCACGTTTCGGTAATTGTGCATTTTAGCAATTGTGCTTATATATATATATATATATATATATATATATATATATATATATATATATATATATACAAGGGGTTATATAATATATAGTAACATATAAATGATAATATTATATTTTGAAAGTCGTATAGGTAAGGTGGTAATGTAAGAAAAGCGCAATAAAGAACGTCATGACATGCCGACGTTATGTCATGAAGAACGGATTGTATATTGTAATTAATAAAAGTAACATGATTTATTTAAAAACAATAATTATGAATATATATTTATGAATATAACGCCAAAAATATTCCATAAATACTATATTTTTTATGTAATTGCAAATCGTACTATTAATGAACGCGTTTTTGAGTTTTCTTGGTGAACATTAAAATGCCGTTGTTTGGCTGCATAACAAAAGCTGTATATACATGGGAATTATCAAAATTTAATATATAAAACATAGGTGTAGTAATTATTTACTAGCATACCTTCTTATGTTCTTAATCATGTAAATATCAAAATAATAAATCAATGTTTTGTGGTTTTTGTTACTAACGCGGACATCAGGTCAGTACGGCCAATCAGAACCCTTCTTCCATATGTTCTAAGGTGTCGCGTCATAATATTGCATGTGCATATCGCATTCACTAGGACCATAAACCTTTGACATGTACAACAACGAAAACATTTGGCCAAAAAAAAAGGTATGGTTCTCAGGCACTTTTTTCAGAAATCAGTGCGGGCGGGCGGCTTTTCATTTTTTACCTTTTTTTGTATGTTTCAATAAAAATGTCATATGATCAGGGAAAAGCATAAAAATAACAATTTTGTTTTTGCTAAACAGGTAAAAGCACTACATAAATTGTATAAATTATCTTCTTGGAAGATTAAAATCAAAATAAAATTGTTGATGCGGGGGTTAAAATTAAAGCGGACGGTGCCTGAGAAGCAAACCTTTTTATTTTTTTCTCTTTTGCCTTATATATAATACATAACATGCCTGGTAAATCAAAACGGTATGACTCGTGGGATTTGATACAAGACGTAATTGGAGTTGTACAACGGGGGCCTAAGGAGATCAGAGCTATATTTTGGAAGAGTAAAATGAAGCATTGCATATGAAAGGAATCTGCTGGCCTTCTTTGCGTCTTTAAATGGATTGTCACCCACAGTTGTGGAAGACTGGTTGAGGCAACTGCAAGTCAGCCATGAAAAAGTACGTGTTGTACCTGTTGAATACATTTGAAAAAAGATTCAAGATGGTACAAACTTAATTCGTGAAAAGTGTCCACGGCAGAAAATCAATGGCTTAATGGTATACTAAAAGAGGTAGGTGATTCCTTTTTACATATATCAATTTATGAATAAAATTTCCTTCATAATTATACGGCACAATTACTATGGTTTTATGGGCATTAGACAATTTCAACTTTAATCCTTTTTTTTTATTAATCAGTTGTAATTTGTTGGCTTCTTGTAAAGATAGTTGTCAGTAAAATATGTGGAGGACAACAAGAATATACATCAATTCCGTGCCGCTATTGGCTGGGAAGTTGTTGTATATACAAGAGTCCCGTTTGAGGGATATAAAAGAATTCCCTTTGTTCATGTCAAATGCAGGATTCACACATTCTTTTGCTGATCTTTCATCCGATTGCCCACAGTGCTGAATGCCAGGGGAAGGAGAGGACAATATATAATACACAATCTGCAAAGGCGTTTCATTAATATATTGGAACCACGAGGATTTATTCCTTGTCCTAGGAATACTTCTTTCATATGATTGCTGTGTCGCGGGCCCCATAATTTATGAAGACATTGTGCTGTGTTACTAATGTTTTATCATGAACGTGTAATAAATCCATATATTTATAACACTAAAAATCTAAGTTGAACTTTGGATTGACGGATTATTATTTAAATACGATATATAGATGATGTAAGTGGGACTTAACTCTTCATTCATTACACACGGGCACCCAGCCGCAAACATTCTAAGTCAAAAAGTCCATTTTAAAATTTAGATTTATTCTGAAAAAGAACAAGAACACGCCAGAAAGGGCGGTGAAATTTTAACATTTTTCCTTCATGGGAGGTTTTAACAATATGCAGCTAATCTGCGTAATATTCTTACTTAATTACATACCCTGCAGTTTGCCACAAATATTTCTATAAATCTTATTTAAAGTTCCCAGTATTGAAGATTTATTCCAAGATGGTTAATAAAATTTCCCTAGGAATAAATAAATACTATAATTACTATTATTCCTCTGACGTGTCTTCCCCAGAAGTTTCAAAGTTTCACCAAGGATTTTCCTAAGTGTAATTTTGAACTCCCATTTTTTAACTTCACTTTTGGATTACAACAGATTGTTTTCGCGATTCAATCGGACTATTCGAAGATTTTCATGAACTGTTCATCTGGAATATTTGTGTTAAAGGACTCTTGTTGAGCTGTGACAGTTGTGGTATCAAGAAATCAAAGAATCTATAGGATCTGGACACTCTGTAACTGTACATTAGTATTATTGTTATACTGTGTAATTGTTTTGATTTAGTGTATTGTAATGTAAGGAATGTTCTAAGAATAAATTATAATTATTTGTTAATAAAAAAACCACTGACTTCTTTGTTCATTCCCCTAGACATTTCACGCTGCCTAGTGTTGCGGAATCTGATTTTTTTTTTAATCTCCGTAACAAACTTTGTGCTCGTCACGATAACGTGATCTGTTGTTATTAGGTTCCGTAACACCATAAAATGCTAAAACAATAAAAGATATACACAACACCCCATATACTTAAGCTAATAAATTACTTAAGCATTACTGTTACTGATAATTAACTGTAAGGGTCTCGGATGATGGCCCATACAGTCAAGTCACAGCACTGGTGGCCTGGTGTCATAGGCCACATCGTGGTTGAAAAATGTCCACCATGGTGGCCCAGGCCACCGGCGACCAATGGTGGTGGCCAGCTGGTCACACCTTGGTGACCCGCATATATATATACCAACTCCCAGCTAAACTGATCAAACACTAATAAAACAGAATGAATGGGTTATAATTAATAATTCTTTACCTACATGTTAATTTTGTAATACAATCCCTCCAAGAAATAAACTAGAGAAAATCCCTCAAGTGATGTTACTGTACCGGAGTCGTTACGTCGACCAGAACGGACTTGACGTAACTAACATAAAAAAAAATCCCCGTGATATATAGAATTAGAAATCATAACATTTCAAACAGTCCATGGTGACTCATGTCTCTGGCATTATTTTTGCTTTATATTACAAGCGTTTACAATACAAAGGCATTATCTTGATTAAAATAACTATAATAAGCTAAAAAGTCATTAATATATTCCTCAATCAACATTTGAACACAACTTTCTGCGGATGACAGGGGCCGATTCAGGATTTAGGAAAGTGGGGGGGGGGGGGTCCAACCCAGGAGGACTAATGAAAGTCCCGAGGTCCGGAAAAGGGAGGGGGGGGGGGGGTCCAGGCTGCAAAATTTTGTCTGAAAATGTTAAAAATGGTTGGTTTCACTGGGTAGTTGAGGTGCGACCCGTTCCCTCTGTAGATTTTCAACCAGCAGGTCAAAACTTTTAGTCATTTGAGTGGATAATTCTTTCTGGGTATCCACCAGGGACAGGATTAAGGGAAATATCCAATCTTTTAAAGCCATCACATTTGTGTTTAGCGTTTCGGTAGCGACCTTGATCTTCCCCGCGGCGTACTCCATCCGCGATACCGCACTCATCAGGGACTTTTCCGTTAGTAAATCAATTCGCTTTAGGAAAGTTTGAGTCTGTTCCACTATTCTATGTGTGGCCGATGTTTTGGCTCTCACATGGCTAATGTTCATATTGGTGGTGACAATTTGTGTTTTCATACAATTCATCGTCTCACCCGATTGGATCATTTTTATTTGCTGCTAGTGACCCTATCGTGGCTATGCACTCTTTGATGAGCGCTGGTAATTGATCACCTGTTGTTGGGTTGTAGCCGTGGATTTATGACTTACACTGTGTCACACCACACACGCAGCGGACATATATTCCCGAGTTCTTTCACACTGAAAAGTCCAAAATACCACTCGTTGTCTGAACTGAAGAACACGGTTTATTCCGGTAACATCCAACAATTGGCCACCGTCGTCGTTGACTGGCTCCAATCTTACAATAACAACGTCTTCAACAAATACCAATCACGTATATCTTCTTACGCCCTGATCGGCTACAATTATATATCTGCTCTCCAGGACTAATACTGTCCTCGCGGAATTTATAAAACACCCCGCTCAGTGTTCAACTATATAACGACCCGTCACCAGTTGACGCTAACTTCCATTCCCCTCTCCCCCCGGCCTTGACACCGCCCTATTTATACCTGGGTAACCGAAACTTCTAGAAGTCTCTAGAACAATCAAGTCGTTTCTGGTCAAGACTAGCACCTACGGGATTTTCTAGAATTTACCTATTGGAAAATACACATTACCTGAATTCTCTAGAACCTTCTGTCATCTAATTATAATAAATCATGGTACAGTAAGTCCATTTACTTACATAATAAATAAAATACTATGGAACAATTCCCCAGCGTCATCAGCACGGATGTAAACAAACATGATGACAACAACAGCTGACAACTTTACCAAATATTATTAGCTCTGTCTCTCTAACTACACTTTATGATCTGATATTTCATTTTAATATAAACTGACCTTTTAATGTACTGCAGAAATTATGTTTTCCCTAACTTATTTCATTATTTATGACATTCCATTTGACATACACTAGGCGGGTAGCACATTTGTGTCACACGCCCCCCTTTAAGAAAAATCTCTGAAAGATATTTTTCCAATACCTAACAACAACACAAATGTGTACTATTACCATATCAAATGCATCATCATGTAAATCACAAGTTTCCATTTAGTACATTGATGACAGTATTACATTGCTTACATGTGTGTACATATATTGCTTTTACTATTTGTAACTAATCAACACATGTAAAACATTACACCCTCATCATAGTATTTGAACATCATTAAACATATATACGATAATGCAAACTCCTTTAAAGAACATCCATATTTTAATCTACAATACAACCTTCAAGCCATTTCAACATAACATTATATTATGTACATTCATATCATCATTCATATTTACATGATTTATCCTTTATTTTCCTGTTTCAGATCTATTTTACACAACACGACTTAAGAAGTCAGCTGCATTGTTTTTACTATCCTGGATTGATTTAATGTGAAATTTGTAGTTCTGCAAATACATTGCCCATCTCATTACTCTGTCATTGATGAATTTAGCTTTGTTCAAGTAAGTGAGAGGCTGATGATCTGTTTGCACAACAAATTCAGTTCCTGTGAGATATAACTTGAACTTATTTACACCCCAAACTAATGCAAGGCATTCTTTCTCTATAGTTGAGTACTTCTGTTCTCTGTTTGACAATTTTTTGCTAGCATATGATACAGGAAATAACTGTGAATCATATTCTTGCAATAAAATAGCACCGACTCCTACATCTGAAGCATCTGTCTGCAGAACAAATGGTTTCTTTGGATCAGCCAACCTGAGAATGGGTTTCCTAGCCAAATACTCTTTCAGTGTACAATATGCCCTCTCTTGAGGCTCATGCCACTCTATTTTATTAGGCTTACCCTTTTTAGTCAAATCCGTAAGAGGAGCTGCTATAGTAGCGAAATTAGGAATATAGTTCCTGTAATATCCAACCAGGCCAATGAATGATCGGATTTCCTTCTTTGTTTTAGGTCTGACTACTCTGTCAATTTTACATACATTATCATTTTGAGGACCTACACCATTCAGTTCTATTTGGTGAGCTAAAAAGTCTACACTGGTAGTCCCTAACCAACACTTGGTAGGTCTAGCAGTTAAACCAGCATCTCTCATACGACTAAGTAACTCTCTAAGTACACTGACATGATCTTCCCACGTCTTGGTGTGTACTAACAAGTCATCTACATAACTGTCTACACAATTCATTCCATCTAACATTTTACGAACTCCTCGGACCAGCGTGGCTCCCGAGTTAACCATACCAAATGGCATCTTTAAAAACTCATATCTTCCATCAGGTGTAACAAAAGCTGTTTTATATACATCTTGCTCTGCTACTGGTACTTGCCAATAACCTTTACTCAAGTCAATCTTAGTGAAATACCTATCTTCACTTAATCTGCTGAACACATCATCAACTCTGTTTACAGGCTCAGGATCCACTACTGTGATCTTATTCAACTTGCGATAGTCCACACATACTCTATTTGTTCCATCACCCTTACGGACCACCACCACTGGTGACGCATAACATGATGTTGACTCACGGATAATTCCCATCTTTAACATATTATCAATGTCCTTTTTCAGAGATTCTCTGATAGCATAAGGTACAGGGTATGGTTTACACTTAACTGGCTCATCAGATGTTAACTGAACATGATGTTCTACCAAGTTAGTAGTACCAGGTACATCAGTGAACACATCATTGTACTCATCTATAACCTGTCTGATTTCTTCTTTCTGATATGTCCCTATTTCAGCTCCTATATTTACATCATTGACAGACTCCTTACCCATATATGTCCCCAACTCTAACAAGTCCTCATCATCAACCGTATCCTGTCCATCAGTATCAGTGGGTTCTACTATTGTCGCACAGACTACCTCTAACAAGGCTCCACCACATTTTGTGTTAACTTGTTCATTAGTCTGCTTTGACTCAGGTGCTGCTCGGGCCACATATTTCCTTAACAAATTAATGTGATAGATCTTTCCCTTCCCATTAACCTTAACCCTGTAATCATTTCTACCAATTATGCCCTCTACCTGGTAAGGTCCCTTCCACTGCATCAACAACTTGTTGTGGTCTGTAGGAAGTAACACGAGCACCTGATCTCCAACCTGCAGTTTCCTAATTTTGGCCTTGTTGTCATAGTAACCCTTGTAACGAGTCTGAGCTTTAGATAGTTCAGCTTGGCCCATCTCCAAGGTTTGTTCCAACCGGTCTCTTAATTCAAAAACATATTGATAGCTATTTTGTATTTCAGGGGTTTCTACTTCCTTGGTCCACAACTCTTTAAGAATCTGCATGGGTCCTCTGACTGTGCGCCCATACAATAATTCAAATGGTGAGAAACCAGTAGATTCCTGTGGTACCTCTCGGTACGCAAACAACAGAGCATTGAGATATCTATGCCACTGTCGAGGTTGTTCTTCACACAACCTCCTTAACATTTTTTAAGAGTTCCATTAAATCTCTCTACAAGTCCATTACATATGGGGTGATACGGACTTGAGGTTAGTCTCTTGATGCTTAATAAACGAGACACCTCTTGCATACGCTGTGAAATAAACTGAGTGCCCTGATCACTCAGTATCTCTTCTGGGATACCAATCCTACTATAGATATCTACAAGAGCTTCAGCCACCGTTTCCGCCTGAATGTTCTTCAATGCTACAGCCTCAGGGTAACGGGTGGCATAATCCACTAAAATCAAAATGTATTGATGTCCCTGCTCACTAGGTGGCGTAATAGGCCCGATGATATCTACTGCACATCGTTTAAAGGGCATGTCTATAAGAGGCATCTTTTCTAATGGAACACGAGGAACAGAACCTTTATTAGCCGTTTTCTGGCATCTGTCGCATGATGCACAAAACCTCGCAACATCACGACTCATTCCTGGCCAATAAAAATTTGACCGAATTCTATTGGTGGTTTTTTTCACGCCCATATGACCACTCATTATGGAGTCATGAGCAATCTCCATGACACCTTGACGGAGGGGTTCAGGTACTACAATCTGCTTAATGATTTTCTCTGCTGGGTCTGACTTATCTGTATACAGACGATACAGTACCCCTGATTTTATAGCAAATGATACATTTTGATCCTGATCCTGTTTCTGGCTAGCACTGTCTCTATATTTCTGCAAACTCTGGTCAGCTTGTTGGAGCTCAATAAGCCTATCTCTGCTAACTTGCTCTCCTTTTACACCCTCAAATACTGCTAATGGCTTTAGCTGCTTATATTGCTTATCTTGGGCCCTGGTAGTTACAGCACTGACATGCCATTCAGGGTCTGGAACCTCACGGACCCCCTCAATGTTTCCAACAATCAAATCAAACATGGGATTATCTTCACAAATAGCTTCTACGCTACCAACATAATATGGTGTGTCTATTTCTATCCTAGCCATACGATGTATACTCACACGTCGATTAAAACCAATAACACGTGTCATCCGATCTAACAACTGATCACTACCTACCAGATCAGTCTTCACAATAACACCATCACACCCAGTGTCTCTCATCATAATTACATCATTTTCTCCCACTTTACCCTGAGCAACTGGCAGTCGCCCTTCAAATCGTGCCATGTCCTGAGCACCAGCACTATGTATACATTGGTCTACTTGAAGGCCTGACTGAGCTTCTACATCATTGACTAAGTCAATCTCCCTTTCTGCACCAATATAAGCAACACTAGCTGCTGTCGGCTCCTTGTCAATCACAGCCTGGTTCACTCTATGGCTTACCTGACTTCGGTAATTCTTACTATCTCTCACAGGAAGATTCCTACAATCACGTGCCAAATGGCCAGGCTTCCCACACTTATAACAACGAGCCCCTTGATCCTTCAGTTTACAATCAGATGCTTTGTGACCAGCTTTCTTACATATGTAACATTGTAACTGACTATCCGACTGTGTCTGGCCACTTGGTGGGTTACGGTTCACACTGGGCTTAACATGCTGCTGTCTATTTGCCAGCTGTCTACGTCTAGCCACTAAGAAGTGATCTGCCAGCTCCGCTAGTTCTGATAAAGTACCAGGGGCTTCCTGACGCAGGTGTACAGCTAGATCACTGGGACAAGAGTTAATGAACTGCTCTTTTACTATCAAATCACAGATTCCCTCAAACGTACTCTCTGTATGAGATAACTCTACCCACCTATCTAAATAACCCTGCAGTCTCACAATAAATTGACCCGGACTTTCTGAGTCCTCTGGCTTACACTCTCTAAAGTTAATCCTGAAACCATCTTCTGTATACCCATATCTATTTAACAATGCTGTCTTTACAACATTGTAATCTAAACATTGATTATCAGACAAACGACAATAACAGTCCAAAGCCTTGCCTGTCAGAAGAGCTGATAGACGAGTTGACCAGGAATCTCTTTTCCACTTGGCTTGTTCAGCAAATCTTTCGAACCTCATCAAGTAGCTGTCTAGGTCATCTCTCTCGGTGAATCTGGGTAATTCAGGGCAGCGAACATCTGCTGTCATTACAGGAGTCTGGGGCTGAGCAGTCCTCTCTTGAAGCTGGAGTCGTCTTTCCAACATGAGGAGTTCATGTTGTCTTTCTCTCTCTCTTTCTTCTCTTGCTGCTTGATCACTTTCAATTTCTCTCTGTCTCTCTCTTTCTTCTCTAGCTGCTTGTTCCCTCCCTCTTTCCCTCTCTCTTTCTCTCTCTCTTTGCCTTTCCTCTCTGTCGGCGGCCTGCTGTTCCCTTACAAACTCTTGCAAGGCAGGTCCTTCATATCCCAACTCGACCAACTTTAATCAACTGCTGGACTGTAGATGCCATGTTGTTACAGCACAGTCGATCTCGCTGCTATCAGAATTATACCGACTTCTGGCAGTAGTACTTCTGGATTTTACGTATCTTGCCGATTATCGCCCAATCCACACTTTTATCTGTTGAATTTCCACTTGATTTCTTCAGCTGTCTGTCACCGGAC
The DNA here is from genome assembly GCA_026874595.1 of Sipunculus nudus. Classification (NCBI taxonomy): domain Eukaryota; kingdom Metazoa; phylum Annelida; class Sipuncula; order Golfingiida; family Sipunculidae; genus Sipunculus; species Sipunculus nudus. The sequence goes on from CM049307.1 coordinate 88,041,586, forward strand.
GAGCCCCCACTTATATATGTCACACCACACACGCAGCGGACATATATTCCCGAGTTCTTTCACACTGAAAAGTCCAAAATACCACTCGTTGTCTGAACTGAAGAACACGGTTTATTCCGGTAACATCCAACAATTGGCCACCGTCGTCGTTGACTGGCTCCAATCTTACAATAACAACGTCTTCAACAAATACCAATCACGTATATCTTCTTACGCCCTGATCGGCTACAATTATATATCTTCTCTCCAGGACTAATACTGTCCTCGCGGAATTTATAAAACACCCCGCTCAGTGTTCAACTATATAACGACCCGTCACCAGTTGACGCTAACTTCCATTCCCCTCTCCCCCCGGCCTTGACACCGCCCTATTTATACCTGGGTAACCGAAACTTCTAGAAGTCTCTAGAACAATCAAGTCGTTTCTGGTCAAGACTAGCACCTACGGGATTTTCTAGAATTTACCTATTGGAAAATACACATTACCTGAATTCTCTAGAACCTTCTGTCATCTAATTATAATAAATCATGGTACAGTAAGTCCATTTACTTACATAATAAATAAAATACTATGGAACAATTCCCCAGCGTCATCAGCACGGATGTAAACAAACATGATGACAACAACAACTGACAACTTTACCAAATATTGTTAGCTCTGTCTCTCTAACTACACTTTATGATCTGATATTTCATTTTAATATAAACTGACCTTTTAATGCACTGCAGAAATTATGTTTTCCCTAGCTTATTTCATTATTTATGACATTCCATTTGACATACACTAGGCGGGTAGCACATTTGTGTCACACTGGTGATCGTGGATTTGGGGTTGGCACTTGCAGTGGGGCATTCACCGGATGGCTGCCCTTACTGGAATGATTGACCAGTGGTGATCTTGACGTCAGCCTGTTCCCCAGGATATCTAGTCATCGTAACCTGATAAGAATGTGGGTTTACCACCACACATGAAGTAGGGGCATCATGATGGGTATGGTTTACATGCTCAGCAACAATTGTCTGGGTCGGCCCATTGTACCAACATGGTTTACAATGGAATGATACCTCGGAAATACCGACAGGTGTCTTCAGGAATTGCCAAACCACCCTGGTTTACCGTCTCTGTAATGGTGTACTGCTTCTGCTAGCTTTTTTTTGTAATCTGGTAATGGGTACAGCCTTAAGACAATATATGGTCTAAACCATTGTACATCCAGCTTTACCTTCTGGGGTTATGTTTATAAACTAGGTCACCTAGTATATATTGATGTCCAACTATTCTGGTGTCATAATTTTTCTTTTGAATTTGAGCTGCTTGTTTTAGGAGTTTTCTTGCCCGCTGGTAACTATTGTCGTAAAATTTATTATTAATATGTGCCAGCCTTAGGAGCACCGTCATTAAGTCATTAATACAGCTATCAGGTATTCATCCGGTTTTTAATCACTTTTAGGACCCAGCGTCGACAGCAACTATTTATGTAACTGTGACCAGCTTCAGCTGTTTAGTACGGATGTTTTACGGACGCTGTACTTACAGGACAACTTTACGAGCTCACCTTAATATGTTAACATGAAAGTCAACTGTAAGCTCCATTTTTGCATGTAAGTATTTGTATCACCACGTATAATTCATCACAGAAATGCATGTTTAGCGTCGTATTCAGATGACCAGCCGTTCACCATGTTCCCGCTTACAGGACTACTTCTTCTTATATCACTACGCAAGTGTAATGACATAATGGGGAAAGCCCGTTTCTGATTGGCTGGAAGTCGAAGCGGCATGGTGTTTCCCTTTTACCAAAACAAACGCTTATACTTGTCATATTAACGCTAATTTGACTAAACTGTTCTTAATATAGCATAATTATGTATTATGATACATTTTTATAGTGATCAAGCAGGTTTCATGGCCGGTTTCTGTGCTGAGGTGTGGGAATGTATTTATTAGCGTACCGCTAAAGGTCCACACCGGCCGCTGTCATTATAAAAGGAGGGGCGCGCCCCAATGTAAACAACTGTTGTCGTCTGTCACTTACAGAGACATCTAGGGTCCTCACAGGGTGCCGCTCTCAGAGCCAGAATGTAGGTTTATTAATATTTGGTCCTATAATAAATTAACTAAAGTGAGCCAATTATTGGCCACATATAATATTCTGGGTCACATAAAATTGTAGCCAGTAAATAATAATAGAGTCGACCGGGTGACCGGTGGCCCTGGTTACAGGTGTGACCAGGTGGCCAGCCTCCCTGGCCACCATGGGCAAGTGGCCACTTGGCCACAGGGCTGCACCCACAGTATGGTGATGTTGTTGTATAATATAATGAGGTCTTGGGCAGGAGATAATGTTTATATCTCTTAATAATATTACGTTATTATCATTATTACAATATTATTCATCTATAAATGGATGAATGCTAAATTGCCTGGACCAGATGGTCACACAGATGTGGCCAGGGCATTTGGCCACACAGCTATGGCTATGATAAAGACCATGGGGCATATATGTATGTTAACTGCAGACTCTTTATATTAAGGCTAATAGTTCTAGTAATATGTGGAACCCTTTATTATTAATTATTATTATATCTGGCAGTTGGGGCTACATTTTCTGATGATTATGGGACATATGTCGACACAGTTCTTTTGATTAGGGGACATATGTCGATCCAGTGTTAAATTCTCCTTAATAAGGAGGTTTGTAAATAATTGTATAATCATGGATCAACTCTCCTTTATAAGGAGTTGTATATAGTGATAATGTCCTCCTTTATAAGGAGTTGCATGTATAAGTGTTATTTCAGAATAATGTTCAAACTTATAGAAGAAGTTATTTTATATTTAATGAGGTATGAATGAGCGAGTGCATGTATACATGGTCCATCCCATCCCGATATTTATGATAAATAATAACCCTTATTATAGCCCCTTAATGCTAAATCACATATAAAGAAATTTGCTGCCCTTCTTATAAATTATACATGGCATCCTGACAATTTAGACGGACGTGACAGCAGGATGGCTCTATATTAAATAGAGTCCTGCATGGCGACAAAATGTGGTCGGCCACAAAATGGTGTCAGAAGTGGGATAGCAGTTAAAACTGGGGAACAGTTTTATGTATCCACTGATATAATAAAGACTCATGCATCCTGCTGTCACAGCCAGAATAATAATAATTGAGCATCGCCATGGCTACAGAGAAGAAGGGGTACAATCTGAGGGCCCAGACCAAGATCAGTGGTGCTGAAGAACCACCAGTTGATAGTGAGAGGGGGAACCCACTAGTAATGGCTAACACTATGGAAGCTGAAGAGCCACATTTAGAGGAAATTGATCAAGCATTCAGCCTGACCACTCTGCCCAACAATAATGATCGTAAGGATGAAGAAAATGATCCCAATATTAAATTCACTCAGAAAAATATCACCACCCATCAAGTACCAGAACTGAAGTTTGTCGACACCCAGGGGGCTGGAGATATGGCATTTGCTACCATGCGTCCTGTAATGTTGCAACGGGATCCAACAGATGATCACCAGGGCTATTAGCACCATAATTTTACAAGTCATATGGACAGACCTGTCATCAGGGACACTCAGCCTAGTCCTGTCAGGGCACCCCAGTTTGAGACACAGCCAAATTCTGCCTTGCTGGAACCTAAACCAAGGCTGCCTACATTTACGGAAAACAAGAATAGGAATCTTTTTGGGTGCAGTTTGGATTTTTGGCAAAACAGTTTGCCTGGGATGATAATAAACAGTTAAGCTATTTAATGTCCAGTCTTCAGGAAGGAGCACTTGCATTTGTATCTAGATTACCTGTTGCAACCAGATCTAATCTGTCAGGATTAGTGGCTGCCTTGAAGCGTAGATATGGAGATAATGTCCTACCAGAGACGCACAGAGCTTCACTTTCCCTGATAAAGAAAGAGCCAAGAGAAAATTTGCCAGAATATGCGGCTCGCTTTACTGAGATAATGGCAAAGGCTTATCCTGGGCTAGAGGGTAGCCAGTTGTTTAAAAGTATGCTGATTGAACATATGGTCAAAGGATTGCCGGATCCTAGTCTGGTGTATGATGTAATGAGTAGGCGCCCTTCAAGTGTTGAGGAAGCACTGGATTTAATTGAATGGTACGAATGCTGTAAGTCGTTGAAACGCAAGCCGATTATTACTCGAAGAGTCGAGACAGATCGTACTACTCAAGAAGATAGAGAAGATAAAGTACAGGGGGACCAAACTCAGCTCGTAACCAGAGACCAGCTATACTCTATATGCCAAGACCTTAAGGATGACTTTGTACATGCCATGAATGACATGATCACTACAGTTCCTGATATAGGGAATGAGAGATCTATGTACCATGTTCCTGCAAGACGAAACGGGCGACACAACTACCATGTTCCCATGGAGGGGAATGGGCGACACAGCTACCATGTTCCCATGGAGGGGAACGGGCGACACAACTACCATGTTCCCATGGAGGGGAACGGGCGACACCACTACCATGTTCCCATGGAGGGGAACGGGCGACACCACTACCATGTTCCCATGGAGGGAAACGGGCGACACAACTACCATGTTCCCATGGAGGGGAACGGGCGACACCACTACCATGTTCCCATGGAGGGGAACGGGCGACACAACTACCATGTTCCCATGGAGGGGAACGGGCGACACAACTACCATGTTCCCATGGAAGGGAACGGGCGACACAACTACCATGTTCCCATGGAAGGGATTGGGCGACACAACTACCATGCTTCTGAGAAAGGAGACAGGAGACATTTTATGCATGAGGCCTTGGATAAACAGACTGGCATATCTGATTTTAGGAACAGACAAGGGGGTAGTACAAGCGTAGTATCTCACACTTCATGACAGAACAGAAAATACCAGGATGTCCAGGGGAATAACTTCAAAACCAGTGCACAGAGTGCAGGTGCCAGTTGTAAGAAAATCTTCACTGGAGAGTGTTTTAACTGCCATGAGATGGGACATATGGCTCGGGACTGCCTTGTAACCAGAGGATTCCGTCAGAGGTCCGTTACAGATAATGCCGAAACCCATTTAAACTAGACTTGGCTGAACCCTTGTCTGTGGGTTCAGCCATCCCCATCGACATGTCTGCTGCAAGGAATCACCTAGATGACTATACTGAAAATGGAAATTCATCAACAGTCTGTCAATCTGAACTAAGAAGGCCACCATATGTGAAGAATATAAAAGCTGTATCTGCCAAAATTATTGTGAAAATTTTCCAGCAGAGCCTGACCGCTACCATTGACACTGGCGCTGAGGTAACAGTGTTAAATCAGAGAGTCTTTAACCAGCTACCTGAGAAATCACAACTGGAAATTTGTACTGCACCAAGGGACTTAGTCGTCGCCGATGAGAACACAGTAATGCGAACACAAGGGATTGCCACAGTAACCATTAGCATTGGTCAGATTCAGTTCCAATGGCCAGTGTACCTTGCACCTATCACTGATGATATTTTACTGCGCTGTGACATTTTAGATTATATGAACATTACATTCAACACCAAAAGAGGTTTATTGATTGATGGTCCATGGGTACCATGTATCATATCTCGTCGGACAGACTGCATCTCTCCAGTTGTTCTCACCCAAGCAGTGACAATACCACCAAATACAGAAGTTATTCTACCAGGCAAGATGGTTGAAAATCCTCCCACTACAGAGACAGCTTTATTGGAGCCCTATCCTACCAACAACCCAGCTTTGATTATAGCCAGAGTTCTTGTAGATACCAGACAGGACCAGATACCTGTTAGAGTGGTGAACCTCTCTTCAATTACAGCTAAAATTGGAAATGGCTATCAGCTTGGCGAACTGCAACATATAGACAATATTATTGAACATGAGTACAATGTCAATAATACATTTTACACCTCATATAAATTGCAGCAAGTACAGGTGACTGATGATACACCTGTTAAAACATCAGCTGTCCCTAAGCATCTGCAAGATCTCTTTCTGAGAAGTACAGAAAACTTAGAAGAAATACAGCATAAACAGGCCCTTGCAAATCTATTATGTAACTTCAGCAGTGTGTTTGCTAAAAATAAAGTGGACTTGGGAACCTGCACAGTCCTAAAACACAAAATAGATGTCAACGGCGCAGCACCCATAAGACAGCCTCTGCGACGTACCCCAAAAGCTTTCGAGAAAGAGGAAGAAACCTACTTACAACAACAGCTGGATGCCGGTGTAGTTGTACCCTCAACTTCAGCATGGGCGTCCCCGGTTGTGTTAGTTCGGAAAAAAGATCAAACAGTTCGTTGGTGCTGCGACTTCCGAAAACTTAATGAGGTCACAGTGAAAGATGCCTACCCCTTACCTCGCATTGATATGTGTCTGGATTGTCTGGCTTCTGCTCAATATTTCTCTACAATGGACCTACAAAGTGGATACTGGCAGTTAGAAGTAGAACCAGCTGACCGACATAAGACAGCCTTTATCACAAAGTACGGGCTTTTTGAATATGTGAAACTCCCCATGGGATTATGCAATTCTCTGAGTACATTCCAGAGATGTATGGAGCTAGTTTTACGTGGGCTACAGTGGAAAACCCTTTTGATTTACCTGGATGATATCATCATATTCAGCAAAAATGTTGATGAACACCTGCAGAGACTAACTAAAGTGCTACAGGTATTACAATCTGTTGGGCTAAAGCTTAAGCCATCCAAGTGCACATTTTTGAAAACCAAGGTCTTGTTTTTGGGCCATATTGTGAGTGCAGGTGGGATACTGCCAAATCCACAACTAACATCTGCTGTGAGAAACTGGAAAGAACCACAGAGCAAACGGCATGTCCAACAGTTTTTGGGCCTCTGTAATTATTATCGCAGGTTCATTTATCATTTTAGTGAAATAGCTGCACCTCTGACAAGACTCACAGAGAAACAAGTTGAATTAGACTGGACACCTGAGTGCCAAGTGGCATTTGTTGAACTTAAAGATGGCCTTTGTCACGCTCCCATATTGGCATACCCCATGTCAAATGGCCAGTACATCTTAGATACAGATGCATCAGACACTGGAGTTGGCGCTGTACTAAGTCAAATACGAGATGGTGAGGAGAGAGTGATCAGCTTTGCATCAAAAAAACTCAGCAAGGCTCAAAAACGTTATTGTGTGACTAGGCGTGATTTACTGGCTGCCGTGGTGTTCATTCAGGAGTTTAGGCATTATTTGCTAGGGAGAGAATTTCTACTTCCGACTGACCACAATTCTCTGAGATGGATATTTAATTTCAAATCTCCACAAGGTCAACTTTCAAGATGGCTTGAGGTGCTCGCACAATACAACTCCTGCACCGAGATGGGAAGAAACATGGAAATGCTGATTCACTTTCGAGACAGTGGTGTCATCGAACAGAATGTGATTGTTATGAGAAGGGGATTCCATAAGTTAAACTTCCTTGTGGTGGATGTAAGCACTGCACTAAATCTGAAGAGCAATGGAACTCATTTCAACAAGAAACTGATGATATTATTCCTTTAAGTCAGGTTAATCCTCCTGTTAAATGCCAGAAGGTGTCAACTAGGCAGATGATACAGGAAACTAATACAGATCAATCTGAAGTTTCTCTCGATAAGGGTCAGTCCACAGTTAGTCAGAACTGGGTGGAAGTATATACACCAAATGACTTGAGACAGTTACAGAGATCAGATCCTGACTTAGTGATCATCCATGATTGGATGGACAGTGATAATAGGCCAGTCAGAAATGAGGTTGCCAGTTACAGCCCTGAGGTGAGACATCTATGGGTTGAATGGGACCGCCTCAAGCGTATAGATGGAGTACTATATATAGAATGGGTAGAAAGCAAATCTCAAAATACCTGTATGCAGCTGCTAGTGCCAGTAGAATTAAGAAAACAAGTCATCAGCCAGTGTCATGAGTCCCATTTCTCGGGTCATTTAGCCGTGGAGAAGACCATTGGAAAAATCAGACAAAGGGCTTATTGGCGGACATTGCGATCTGATGTAACCCTTTACATTCAAAGATGACCTGTGTGTAATGCCAATCGTCGAACCAGCAAAGCTAACAAAGCTGCATTAGTGAACTACAACGTGGCACATCCCATGGACCGTTAAGGGATGGACATACTTGGTCCCCTGCCTGAAACTTATAGAGGAAATTCATATATTCTTGTGGTGGCTGACTACTTCACTAGATGGGTAGAAGCTTACCCACTCCCTGATCAAACAGCTAAGGCAACTGCGAATACTCTTGTCTACGAGTTTCTGTCAAAGTTTGGAATCCCACTTGAAATTCACACAGACCAAGGCCGGAATTTTGAAAGTGACTTGTTTAAACATCAGTGCAAACTGTTAGAGATCACTAAAACCCGTACAACTCCATATCATCCTGCATCAAATGGACTGGTGGAACGATTTAACCAGACATTGGCACAAATGATAAGATGTTATGTTCAAGACAATCAAAAGGAGTGGGATTTACATTTACCATTGCTCACTGCTGCATATCGCAGTACCATACACCCTGCTACAGGATATACCCCAAATTTCTTGATGTTCGGAAGAGAAATCACACTGCCTGTAGATCTGATATTTCCCAGACCGCTGACTGAGGGAATGACACCTGATAGTTACGCACAAAACCTCAAAGATAAGTTATCTGAATGTTACCATAAAGCTAGAACTAGTCTCAAACAGGCTGCCAAGATACAGAAGCGAAATTATGATACCAGGGTATTACAACATCAATATAAGCCTTGAGATGTTGATTATAAGCAAAACCCTCGGGCTAAGAAACTCGACACAAGATGGCTTGGTCCATTTGTAGTGACAAAAGCTTTAGGCTGTACTCTATATCAAATAACAGACAAGAAGAAGGCACAAGTGGTCCAACATGACTGTTTGAAAATGTATAATGCATCATTCATTCCAGCTTGGGCAAAGAATTTGCAGACCAAACTACAACCAAATCAAGACAAAATGCCAGACTTTTGACTTACATATATTGTCAGAAGGTCACGATTACTTGTTCTTTTAACTTATTGGTTCGGCGATCCATGTCCACAACAAAGGGGAAAATAAAATCATAAATTCAAGGAGGGCTGGACCAATCATATCTTATTTTATGCAAAGTGTGAGGCTGTGAAAACTGATTGTCAACTAAAAATCATCAATAAATCTGTTCATATGTTACCTGAAGCCTGAGTATTCATCTAGCCTTCTCTCCTATGTCCTTGCAGGGAGAAATCAATTGATCGGCATCAGAATCTATACTGCACCAAATGCAGTTACCATGGACGAAAGGCCAGGGCCATGTGGCACTTTATCAAGGCTCATGTTCCTTTGAAAGATGTTCCATATCATTGCGGGCTCTGCGGACTGAAGACGTCTACTAGGAAAGAACTTGAAAAAACTGCTCAGACACACACCAAGGTGTCAACGATGTAGCGGTCATCAATGATAATCCACATACCGTAACAGTCAGTAATGACTCGAATTGGGAAGGCGATCTATTTGTCCAGAGAGCAACAGATCTGGGTGTCCCAAGTACAGATGCAAGTGTGGCCCCCGCCCCTATTGTCATCCCTGATCAACCGGCTGGTCCTGAATCAAGTGTTTCTGCTCCCAGCAGAATCAGTAGCAGTGACAACCACAACAGCGCAGATTTACTGCGCGAATGTCTGACAGCCATTGGAACCTTAGCCAACGCAAAAGGAGATCCTACCATACGAGAAACTGTTACCAGTGTAAAAACCCAAGTGGTGGCGGCCAATATGAACATTGGCCAGGTTAAAGCCAAGACATCCACCACCCATCAGGTTGTCCAAAGAATGGAAGGGCAGCTGCAAGACTTGTCAGCAAGTCTACAACCATTAATTGCCAGGGACCCACAAGCGACAGCCGTCAGAACAGAAGGAGCTGCGAAAAGTATCAGAGATGCCACAGAACTCCTAATGACTACAGTGATGGCACTGAAGGATGGGATTTTCCCACTTCTCCAGTCACTCACTGACGGTCAGAAGGAGTTGTCAATCCAGATGGCCATCCAGGCTGAACAGTTCAAGCGGCTGGTTAGTCAGAAGGAAAAGCAATCAGAAGAAACCAAATCCATCACATCGACCATCTCCCCTGAACTGTCGCCCGCTCTGAGTTTGGAGTATACCAACCAAGAGTTCAACAAGATGTGGGAGGCCCACAGCAATACTTTAGAGGCTCCAGCTGACACTGTTATAACCGATAAAGAAGACAACAGTTCTCAACCTATACAAGACAATGTCACCAGACCCTCTACAGCAACCTCCACCAACTCCAAAGCCTGTGCTTCGGAATCTGGAGAATCAGAAGTGCCACCCAAACACCGACGCCGGGAGTGGAGACCGCAGTCACACCGGAAGCCGTACTACAGTGAGCGAAGACCTTTCAACCACTGGACCAAGAATGGGCGGAAGAGAGCATACCCTCAGTATTAATATATAAATAATAGTACCACTAGGACACTCCAACTACTTCTAGCCAATTTTGTAAGGATAAATGTCTCTTTTGCAGGTATACATTTCAGTATTATTCTTATTACTAGTACTCTTCTCAAATGATGATCTCATTTTAGCTAATAGACGTTTTTTTTTATATATATACACAACCGAAACCGTGCATTATGCCTATTATAGGTAATGGTAGTATAAGTACCATGGTAAGTTGTTCAAGCAAATGAAAATCTGTATGGATTAATATCTTACATTTCAGGGACGAAATGTAGTCTTCCGGGGGGGGGGGTTAGTGTCGTAAAATTTATTATTAATATGTGCCAGCCTTAGGAGCACCGTCATTAAGTCATTAATACAGCTATCAGGTATTCATCCGGTTTTTAATCACTTTAAGGACCCAGCGTCGACAGCAACTATTTATGTAACTGTGACCAGCTTCAGCTGTTTAGTACAGATTTTTATCAGGTATAACGTCGGATATTAATAATCTCAGGGATCATGTCCTACTTCATGTAATCTGTAGACCGATAATTAATACCGTAGCACGAGTCATTACATTGTTAAATGTGAAGCGTTGTCAACATATAGCTACTGTCACTTTTATTTGTAAACATGCGGGCCGTCCGAGCGATAATACGGATGTTTTACGGACGCTGTACTTACAGGACAACTTTACGAGCTCACCTTAATATGTTAACATGAAAGTCAACTGTAAGCTCCATTTTTGCATGTAAGTATTTGTATCACCACGTATAATTCATCACAGAAATGCATGTTTAGCGTCGTATTCAGATGACCAGCCGTTCACCATGTTCCCGCTTACAGGACTACTTCTTCTTATATCACTGCGCAAGTGTAATGACGTAATGGGGAAAGCCCGTTTCTGATTGGCTGGAAGTCGAAGCGGCATGGTGTTTCCCTTTTACCAAAACAAACGCTTATACTTGTCATATTAAGGCTAATTTGACTAAACTGTTCTTAATATAGCATAATTATGTATTATGATACATTTTTATAGTGATCAAGCAGGTTTCATGGCCTGTTTCTGTGCTGAGGTGTGGGAATGTATTTATTAGCGTACCGCTAAAGGTCCACACCGGCCGCTGTCATTATAAAAGGAGGGGCGCGCCCCAATGTAAACAACTGTTGTCGTTTGTCACTTACAGAGACATCTAGGGTCCTCACAGGGTGCCGCTCTCAGAGCCAGAATGTAGGTTTATTAATATTTGGTCCTATAATAAATTAACTAAAGTGAGCCAATTATTGGCCACATATAATATTCTGAGTCACATAAAATTGTAGCCAGTAAATAATAATAGAGTCGACCGGGTGACCGGTGGCCCTGGTCACAGGTGTGACCAGGTGGCCAGCCTCCCTGGCCACCATGGGCAAGTGGCCACTTGGCCACAGGGCTGCACCCACAGTATGGTGATGTTGTTGTATAATATAATGAGGTCTTGGGCAGGAGATGAAGTTTATATCTCTAAATAATATTACGTTATTATCATTATTACAATATTATTCATCTATAAATGGATGAATGCTAAATTGCCTGGGCCAGATGGTCACACAGATGTGGCCAGGGCATTTGGCCACACAGCTATGGCTATGATAAAGACCATGGGGCATATACATATGTTAACTGCAGACTCTTTATATTAAGGGTAATAGTTCTAGTAATATGTGGAACCCTTTATTATTAATTATTATTATATCTGGCAGTTGGGGCTACATTTTCTGATGATTATGGGACATATGTCGACACAGTTTTCTTATGATTAGGGGACATATGTCGATCAAGTGTTAAATTCTCCTTAATAAGGAGGTTTGTAAATAATTGTATAATCATGGATCAACTCTCCTTTATAAGGAGTTGTATATAGTGATAATGTCCTCCTTTATAAGGAGTTGCATGTATAAGTGTTATTTCAGAATAATGTTCAAACTTATTGAAGGAGTTATTTTATATTTAATGAGGTATGAATGAGCGAGTGCATGTATACATGGTCCATCCCATCCCGATATTTATGATAAATAATAACCCTTATTATAGCCCCTTAATACTAAATCACATTGACACCAATGTGCTACCCGCCTAGTGTATGTCAAATGGAATGTAATAAATTAATGAAATAAGTTAGGGAAAACATAGTTTCTGCGGTGCATTAACAGGTTAGTTTATATTAAAATGAAATATCAGATCATAAATTGTAGTTGGAGAGACAGAGTTAATAATGTTTGGTAAAGTTGTCAGCTGTTGTTGTCATCATGTTTGTTTACATCCGTGCTGACGACGCTGGTGGATTGTTCAATAGTATTTTATTTATTATGTAAGTAAATGGATTTACTGTACCAAGATTTATTATAATTTGATGACAGAAGGTTCTAGAGAATTCAGGTAATGTGTAATTTCCAATAGGTAAATTCTAGAAAATCCCGTAGGTGCCAGTCTTGACAAGAAACGACTTGATTATTCTAGAGACTTCTAGAAGTTTCGGTTACCCAGGTATAAATAGGGCGGTGTCAAGGCCGGTCAAGGGGTGAATGAATTTGGAAGCTAGCGTCAACTGGTGACGGGTCGTTATATAGTTGAACACTGAGCGGGGTGTGTTATAAATTCCGCGAGGACAGTATTAGTCCTGGAGAGAATATACATAGTTGCAGCCGATCAGGGCGTTAGAAGATATATGTGATTGGTATTTGTTGAAGACGTTGTTATTGTAAGATTGGAACCAGTCAACGATGACGGTGGCCAATTGTTGGATGTTACCGGAATAAACCGTGTTCTTCAGTTCAGACGAGTGGTATTTTGGACTTTTCAGTGTGAAAGAACTCGGGAATATATGTCCGCTGCGTGTGTGGTGTGACACACATATAAAGAAATTTGCTGCCCTTCTTATAAATTATACATGGCATCCTGACAATTTAGACGGACGTGACAGCAGGATGGCTCTATATTAAATAGAGTCCTGCATGGCGACAAAATGGGGTCGGCCACACTATCAATAAATTTCTCCTTTAACTGGCTTGCATATTCATTCGCTGTCTCGACCCGAACTCTTGGTGGTGGAAATATTAAATCAACAGGTAAGGTAATTTCACCCAGTATGAGAGTATGTTTTTGGGTTGCCCTTGTTAAGTGGGTGTGTTTGTCAAGTAATAAATGTATGGACGGATGTTCAAACCAAGAGCGCGCGACAGAACGGAACCCATTCCTTGTGCCGCCCGGACCCGCCTGCCGGGGCGTCGCTCTAGGCCATTTGCCGCTCGCCGGCCGGGCGCCCGATCGTTTCCCCCTTGCTATCAGTGGCCGGGGAGCCGGTTTGCCACCGACTAGCGGGCGCCACATTTGGTGTCAGAAGCGGGATGTCTGTTTGTAAGACAGTGTGACAAGTGAACTTTTGCTTTTGTGGGACTTTCAATGACGGCATTTGGTGATGGTCTTATGATATAATATATTATGACATTATTTGCAGGGTAGTTCTTTATTTTTAAAGAAAATAGCCAGGTTTATTATGTGGATTAATTATAGAGGGCCCATACAATTTATAGGACTGCTAGGTGGACTTATAGTCGACAGTTATTCATTATGAGAGTTTCTGATTTTAATCAGAAAAACATTAATACTCAATTTTATTAAATTACAAACAAAAGTTGATCAATGAAATTGAATGAAAAGAATAGATTACAGGGTATTACCTTAGTCATTATAGGTTATGTTTATTTGAGCATGGTAGTGGTTTACTACTATCGTATGAATAAGATCCTATTTAATGATAGGGGATGGATATAATGGATAGCTATTGTGTATAATTTAGTAGCTCTTGTTAGAGAGCCATTGTGTTGTATAAGGATATAGCTAGTGATTGGTCCAAGGATATACATTAGGATGGAAATTGTTTAATTTGTTTGGTGGATAGTAATTAAATCATCTGATTTCCTGAGAAAATACTTCCAGAAGGTATTCCTGAATTTTAAAACATAGAACAAAAAAAAAAACATAACAATTGTAATAATGTGTCATAACGTCAGCTTTGTGGATTACTCACTATGGCTGAACAAGGACAAGGTATACAAACCCGAGGCAAAACCAAGCATCAGCAAGCAGAGGACGCAATCGATAACTGTTCAGATTCTCCTGAAGCAAGGATGCAGGAAATGACTTTGCCTCCTCTTAGCACCATGAACTTTCCTTATGAAAGGCATGTTGTAAGAAACCCTGATCACCCGTCTGGACATGATAGAGGTAACGGTGCTCGTGCTAGAACTTATTTTGATTAGCAACGCTAAATGGTACCTTTTTCAAGTTCCCCTTATCGGTTCAATATACTAACATTCAATGGATCTGGGAGATGGAGCTCATTTATAAAACAGTTCGAGGTAATCGCCCTCAACCTCGCCTGGTCTCAACCGCTGGTGTCACTGAAAGGGGATGCAGCAGATTTTGCCTTTGAATTAGAGACAGCGGTCCTTTCTGATTACAAAGCCCCTGGTTCATGAACTGAGTTTACGGTTCACTGTACAAACTACACGTGAAATAAGTCAGAATCTGTTTTACACCAGACGATTGAAGAAGCATGAGACGCCCAGAGAATACGCTGCTGCCCTCAAGAGCTTAGTTTCGAGAGCTTATCCCCGTGGACTGTCTGCTGAAGTAAGGGATGATATGCTCCTGAAACAATTTTTTGATGGAAATGATGACCCTAATGCATGCTATCAGGTAGGATACCTGCAAAGACCAAGGTGTAATGATGAGGCAGTGGACAAACTACAACTTTATAATTACAAACAAATAAGCAAGATAATCGCCAGAGGGGGGCCATTAGAACTGTGAATGAAGGATTTCTTTCTAAACCGAATCCTTTCATGAGAGAGACTGTCTCAACCGACCCTAACACAAATGTACAACAAATATAGGAAACAGTAAAAAGCTTGACCACTACACTGTAAAAACTGCTGCAGAATCAGACTCGTGGGTCAAGGTCAAGGTACTTTACAACCTTCTGCGCCTTGATAAAGTTCAAGTGTTTCAACTGTGGAGAGATGGGACATATCTCCAGAAAATGTCCATATAGATCTGGTTAAGAAATTAGAAGACCGAGTGGTGATGCCAACAAGACGGAAAACTAACTCGTGTTGACTCTGACGGCCAAAGGCCAACCCTGGATATTACAAAGGGACTTAACACTGAATATCGTACATGTGAACTTGAGAAAAATGTTAGTTTATATATTGATGCCTCGAATTATGGGGTAAAGGGATCTTTTCTATTGGACACTGGAGCAAGTAGCAATATGATGTCAAAGAAAAGTTTTGACCAGATATCAACGTCTGTCTCTTATTGTGGATTTTTCATATCAACTGCATCTAGCCAATAGAATCCCCTCTAGAGTATTAGGTGTTATAACATGCCGATTAAGATTCAAACTGATAGTATCTGGCATCCAGTAATAGTGGATGATGTATGTGACTTTGGATTACTGGGCTAGATTTTCTTAGAGACAGTCGGTGCCAAATTGATTTAGACTTACAAAAAGTGTACCAAAAGGATATCGGGGGACCTTGTTATTATAAAAAATTGAGCCTGTCTTTAGAGAAATCCAGTTAACTAAGAACTGTATTATTCCAGCCAGGACTGAAACAATATTGCATATATATATTAAACTTATAATATATATAAGCTTAGGTAGTAACGTAATTTGTAGTGAAAATATGTATATACATGTATATATTTATTAAAATCAAATTTGTTGGTAAGTATATTTTTTTATATAGTACAGGTACAGTTAATAACATTTCAAGTAAATTTAGAAAATTATTGTTTTATTACATCAATAATATTTTTGAATGTGAACATGAATGTACATTTAAATAAAACCTGATTAAAAAATTTTAATAGGCTAATAATGTCATTGAATAAAATAAATCCATATGTAACACGTCTGTTTTACACACACATAAATATGTGTGTGTGTGTGTGTGTGTATATATATATATATATATGAGAGAGATAGATTCTGTGCTTTGCATGCATCTTCTGCATCCTTATGAAAAGACGACGAATTTATACCTGCTGGGAGGCAGGAGAGATCGTGTCTTTGTGCAGATTCGGGCGAGTCCTGGCCGACAAAGATGATTTGCACGTGTCACGCACCAGCTTGTACAGGTTCCTTAAGGAAAATAAGAACAAGCTGTATATATATGCAATATGATCGACAATTTAGGCATGTATGACCATGCAATGATTATGTTGGCAAAATATGCATATAACGGCATATATAAAGGTAGATGCGCATTTCACCAACATGACATAAACGATTCACGATTGTTTAGACTTAACCTTTATTTATTTATTTATTTTTTTGTTGGAGGTAACCGCCTCAATTTTTTTAACGCTAGCTTAACTAATTATATGTACATCTGCAGATTCCCATTCGGGTTTCAGACTACGTGACAGGGTCGTATCACACGCTTCCTCTCATTTGATATCCTGGCGTTAACCAGGCCCGGTGACTACTGCACCTGCGGGCCCTGGGTTGGTTACCATACCACCGAAAGGCGCACTCGTTTGTTTTAATTTTATTCAAATCTCTTACAAACATATATATTATATATATATATATATACCGTTAACTTGTACCATTTTCTATTTCAGAGGGATCACTACACTTCGTCCCAATTTTTGCAACCCCCTGCCGTTTATCCGTTACAGTTTGTGTTTGTTTTTTGTTTAACTCCGCCTTGATATCGACGTGTTGGATGTCTTGCCGGTCCTAAGCCCGGGAAAGGAGGAAGGTTGGGCCTATACGTATCAAAGGATATGGCCCGTAAAACTAACATTTATTCTTATACAGTCTTATAGTATATATATATATATATATATATATATATATATATATATATATTCATTTTGTGTTACCCCAAATAAATACTAAAATAGGTTATTTACAACAGACCTTTTCCACGAGCCAATGCATTTGTTTCAGCATTATGCAATTGCAAGGTTCAAGTAAGCTGACCTCGGCACATTGAAGGGCAGGTGATTTGATAATATCAATCATTTAGGTGGCTTATATCAACAGATAACAAACAAGCAGCATGATTTCACATTCAAAACAAAATTTTCAAGATTATTCGTGTTTCGTTCAGGTTCTTACTGCTGTCAAGGACGCTACCAATTAATTATATGGGCTAAATATGTAAAACAGCTGTGGTTGGTTGCTAGTTATTAGTTAAGTATAAAGCCTAAAGGAATAAATTCGAACACAGAAAATAGTAAAGCAGTTATAAGCAGTTAAAAATGATCAAATCATACCTGAGTAACTAACAGCATAACTGGGATCTATACTTAGGCTGGTTAGCCAGTGCCTATCGCTCAGCTGTGCATAAGAGCACTGGATTCACTCGAAACGTGTTAATGTTGGGTAGAGAACTATGAACTAGGGATTATGTGCAGGATTTACAAAATAAAATCAGCCAGTGCGTAAAACTTTGAATGGAAAATTAAAAAGGCAAGAAAATATTAATACAAAGTTAGGATTCAGAGTGTATCAACCACGAACATTAGTATAGGTGTAAATGAGGCCTTAGTAGTGAGAAAGTGTCTAAAGCTTCAGCATAACTGGTCTCGACCATATATAATTATAGAAAAACTGAGTGACCTGGTCTATTGCATTGAGGTCAATAAGTCGGGCATCACAAAGATAGTACATTATGATAAACTCAAAGTGTTTGAAGGGAGAACAATTCCGGACCGGCTGAGAAAGGGGAAAAAAAAAGAATTATCTAATTAGCTAGCATTATGGAGATAGTTATTATCATTTTGTTATCAGCAGCAGCACCATGTTGGAGTACACCTGTTGTAGGTGCGGCAAAACTGGCTCGACGGTGGTCATCACTCGACATGTGTACAAACATAAATCATATGACCAATGGCCAAACACGTGCCCAGCTGGGTGTGATTGGTATGGATGGTATCCAGCCAGCTACCGTAAGCATCGTTGTTCGGAAGAGCACAAGCAGCAGG
The DNA here is from genome assembly GCA_026874595.1 of Sipunculus nudus. NCBI lineage: Eukaryota > Metazoa > Annelida > Sipuncula > Golfingiida > Sipunculidae > Sipunculus > Sipunculus nudus. The sequence continues at coordinate 88,060,108 of CM049307.1, forward strand.
TCACTAAAGTGGGTCAGCGAAATGACACAAAGAAGACGAAGAATAATGCAGAAGCGTAGAACATATTTTCATCAGAGCTTCAAAACAGACAGCCAGTACATCAACAGAATCATCAACTATCACATCAACCACCACCATCACCTTACAATCAACAGTTTCTGTCAAACCATCAACTTCTGCTACGTCAGTCATATCATCGAGTCAGCCTCATCCAGCAAAAGGAATGTAATGTGAACCAGAATCTAACCTGACAGCGTTTCCAGAATTTGGTCCAAAAGTACATGTACTCGAAGTACTCGTACGCATGAGTACTATTTTGAGTACTCAGTATTCGTACTTGAATACTTTCTTCAAAATAACCCAAGTACTTATACTAGTACTCGAGTACTATGTTAGTACTCATAAAAACAAGTACTTTTATGAGTACTATTGAGTACTTCAGTGTATGCACATGAAATACTAAAATTATTTAATAAATATAATATATTTTTACATGTTATATTTATACACAAATGATAGATACATGCACACACATGAATACATATCTGTTGTTAACATAGTTGGGGGGGGGGGTGAAACACTAATTTCATGCACATAGCATTAAAACAAGATTAGCAAACAGTAGCAGATAACTCAGTTGCTCACCCTTTTCAAAAGCTGAGAAGTGAGAACCAAAGACAAAAATGGATGTGTGTATTAGAGCCTTGGCCTGCTGTATTTAAGATGAAACCCACATCACAATTGTGCTGTACACCCAATCATAGGTGTTAAGTATGGTTGTTGGGTTGTTGGCGGCAGACAGATTACCAACTTAGAGACGAAACTCCTAATCACTGCTTGCTGGCCAGTTAAAATATACTTCATCAGGCCAATGCCCATGAAAAGACCTTCAATATTCCTGCTGGTGTTTTATGTCCTCTGCGGCTCTCAGCTTTGTTACCTGTTACATAATAAGTGACACTTGCTCCAGGTACACTCGGTCATATTCATAGTCAATGGCCTAAGCTGTCGTGTACTCTACAGCTCTCTCTCTCTCTCTCTCCCTCTCCCTCTCTCATATATATTTATATATATTTATTATATATATATATATTATATATATTATATATATATATATTATATTTATTATATATATATTCAGGAATACCAAGAAGATGTATGTACATATAAGTCAAAGTTAAAACATAGACACTTCTATTTAAAATTTGCTTAACTAAACTAAAAGGGATGTATTAGGATAAGGGACTCATAAGGGATCACTACCGCCATCCGCATTGAGTATATCAGCTTCTTACATGTTGGTTTGCGCTATAAAATATCAGTTTTTTAAATGGGGTCTTTTTAGTATCACCAATTAATGATGAGATAATATTTATACTGATCATAAATCTAATTAGAAGATATCAAGTATAGTCTCTGATTATAAATAATTGCAGAACGGAACGCTAACAACTTATCACTTAATCATCACTGTATGTGTGTTCAGAATGTCACAGGGGTGTAATTAATCGTATATTCACAGTAAAATCTATATTTAAGCTATTATTTATTAAAATATAAGTGTGAGTGAGAATTTTTTTTATAATTATTACAATGTCTAGCCTCGAAATTATTTATCATTTTTAAATCAGCAATTTCCTACATATTAGACTTATTATAAAATCTCACAATAATTATCGGTTTGTTCAGAATATTTATTCTTATTTTAAAGTGAAGCAGCTCTTATGGCTCTTAATTTTTTTAGTTACATGTAAAACCTGAGTAGAAATTTATTATGACATCAAACAGAAGACATTGATTCATTTTCACTCCATAACTTAGGTTTATCTGCTAGAAGTACTCATTACAGTACTCTTGAGTACATTTGGAGTATTCGGTACTCGTAATCGAGTACTGTCATAAAAAGGCTAAAATACTCGTAGTTTGTACTCGAGTACTTTATAATTACTCAGCACTCGTACTCGAGTATTTTCGTTGTACTCGGACCCAACTCTGCAGCATTCAAAAGAATTCGCCAAGATCCTAGTACTTTTTCTTTTTCTCCAGTAACATCACTCAGCCACACAGATGAATCCATCCTCACACCTCTCATTGACGCAGTTCCGCCATCATCCACTAGCCAGCCAGCTGTGACAACCTGCACCCTAGTTCAATCATTAACCAGTCAGCCTGTCATCACTAGCACATCCATCTTGAAGACCAACAACTCATAGCCTCTAATAGAATCAACCAAGAAAATCAATTCATCTGCAGCATCAACCGACGTCGGAAATACATTCCTTCACCGCCATACCATTGAAAGCATGAAAGATACGATCAGAAACGGCCAACCATGTAAAGTTCCTCCATCATCCATCACGTTTCTAACCTCCACCCTCGGAGAAGAACTGCACACCGGCCGTCGGGACATGACTCATCATGTTCATAAACTGTCAGAAGTGATGAAAACACAAAGCAGGGAACAAATCCATCAATTTAGACAGTGCTGCAATACTATTTCCGCCTTGTCTCAAAATATACATGGATTAACTCAAGTCATCAAAGAAACTAATAAACGGAATATTAACGATAGTCCATCAGCTATCAGACAACTGGCGGGATTATTATTATATATTTCAATCTATAGCGCCTCTACATAAGCACCAATATCTGTCTTATTATTGTTCACTAAACTGTGTCAAGTGCAGACATACTGAAGAAATGCTAAACCGAGTCATCGCCATCACAGACCCCGGACTTCTAAATATGAACGTTAGATATTAGTTATTCATCATCACTCAAACTGGATGTTATTTATGCTGATCATACCTAGCCTATCATCTGATTAATTCTGTGCTCACTACAGGATTACCCTACCCCGGCTGTTATCTGCATACCCTGATGTTCACTTCTGGATTACCTTTCCTGGACCAAGAAAATTTAAATAATGATGGACTCATTTTATTGGCTATAAATAAATGTTAAATGGCTAATCTATATCGAAACATTATGGAATATAGTGACTATATCTTTAAAAAGTTATGGAAGGGTTGTTTTTGGTTAGCACATGCATGATGGAGATATGGCTCCATGAGGAAGTGTCTTTTGGGTGACAATTGTGCTTTGTATAGATATACTAGTATGGTTTTCACGGAGGACCTAGTATGGTCTGTGTTATGACACAGGGGATTTAAATTTTGTCAATATGGTCTGGTACAGATCGCGAGCTGTTCCAGAATTGTTGAATGGAACGTCCATAAATTCCAAATGGACGCTATTAATACCTATATTGGCAATTGGTCATAGGCTGCCACTGAAAATAAGCTATTGCGTTTAATTCTGTCCGTACGCGTGAGGGACAGCTATACGGTGCCTTGAAACCTGTACGGTAGTACTTTAACTTGGCCTTGAAATAAACTATTTTATGCACACAACAGACCATGCATAGTGAAGAATCCAAAGATTGTATACAAATCATGCACCCTAAAAGGATACATTTCAAAATTACAGTGGCGAAGATATAATCAAAACATTTCCACAACATATGTCAAACATCTTAATTAGAATGTATGAGGGCATTTTATTCTTGAGGAGGGGGTATTGTAACAAAATAGTATTTTGTTTAATATTAAGGAGGGGTATTTCAGTAGAAACAGATTTTTATAAGCTAGCTTACTATTTATTATTAAATATGGGTCGGGGGTACCTCTGGCAATGTCACCATTTTATATGGATTAATATAAGTGTGACAGGAATCAGTAATATTTGTGAAATATGGGGTGCGTTCGCAGACAGAAGGTCGGAACGGAGGACAATGGTTTCCGAAATATTACAAGTATGTCGATCCTTGTCAAACATTTTTAAACAAACATGGGTAGGGTTTAACTATGATAATGTTTGTAGCTAGAGGTATTTGGATGAATGATATCGCGCGGGAAAATAATAATCATGGAATGGGCTGTCAATGAGTAATGTAAGGTATATTTACCCAATTATCGTCCATAGGCCTATCGTTAGTGATATAGTGAACTATCTGTATTTGGGCATATATGGCAGGACTGGTCATGGATAAATTTGGGCCCATGGCCCAAATGTGCTGGGCATAGTCATTGCTCTCTACACAGAATGGTCCCATTCGGATAGTATTACTATTACCCGGGCGTTTAGTAGGGGGGTTTCTCAAGTTTGAAACTGACAGGCTCACAGGCTTGCACTACGCTTCGGCTTTATGAAATCAGTTCGGCACAGTGAAAACAAAAGTCCTAACTCACACCTCCTGGGGAGTCTTAATAAATTCACACATTATATTTAAATAGACGACCCGAACGTAAACTTTATTTTACCAAAATTTTTTTACTGAAATGTGGTAACACTTTTTGTAGGGACATGAATGTAGAGGTCCCCTTATTTGCACTTTTACCTCATTAATTATTATGGAAATAATGACAGTTTAAAATCATTATATGAGTAACTAGTCTATTCGGTAACGACATCTTGCCACCAGTCTATGAAATGTTCACGACAGAGAGCAGTGATGACGTCATAATAGATGCCACGCACAGAAGAGGCGCCCATATTCAGGGGACCAATAATCCGGAGCTGCTGACCCCTGTTTACAGCAAGACTTGTGTTCGCCTTGTGCACGCGCTTCACTGTTACGTCACATTACTTCATATCAAAGGATGATAAACAATGGTCATTTGTGGACACGCCATGAACCACGGATATATATGAGACATGTTAACCAGGCCGTAAAGTTAATAATATTTATAACCAGAAAGAGCACCAAAAATTAAGCATTTTCCTCTCTCTGTAACTGGAGCAAGTTTTGTTTGGCAAGTTTATCTTGAGTTTAGATAATCGCAAAAATAGGTGGACAGGGGTGGTGTATCAAAAGAGGTAATGTGGCGATTATTGTTGATTTAATTTGGCATGAAATAAACATATTAACTTTGCGACGCATGGAGGGTTTTGGCCTGTGTAGAAAGAGCTGCAAAAAAATATTGAGTAATTTCATCTAGCCATATTTGTTTTTTGAAGGGATGTACGAGGACAGTAAGTGTGACGTCACAAACATGAGATGAACAAATACCACTGTGACGTCATCACTACGAATCGTCAAGTGGATGTAGTTTTAAGCCGGGGTTACACTACACGACAATCGCGGGTCGCACGGTCCAACCGATTATCGTAGCTGGACGCGCGACAAAGTTCGGCGACAAAACCCTGTTTACACTACACGACTTTGCTGCTTAAACCGCGACAAAGTTCTGCGACAAAATCCTGTTTACGCTTAGCGACCTTGCTCGACCTTCCCCGTTTTGGAAATGGCGCCAGTTGTAAGCCGACAGCAGAAAAAAAAAACAAAAGAAAAAGAAGCTGGTTATTCTGGCAGGTGCGTATTTAATTTGCTCAAGGAGGAGGGAGAGGACCGTTTGGACTCGGTCCTGGCTTCAGAAGAGAGAAACGCATGGAGCATTCGATATCCTGATGAGCGAATTGAGAGAGGATGATGGAGGTGGATTTCTAAACTTCATGAGAATGTCCCCCGGAATCTTTGATGACTTGATGGAGAAGGTGGCACCACTCATTTCTAAACAAACGTCTTTCTTGTGGTAGTTCTTATGGGTGACATCGTATAACACCGGTCTGGCTGACCACAGGTCAATCAGGGCGTCTTCCTTTTCGTCATTCCATATCCAACCCTCTGGCTCTGCCATTTTGATTGAAACCAGTGCCACATGACCTGAAAGCCTTTGTCCTATTGGATGAACGACATGACCCGCCCTTGCGATTGTCGTAATACTGTTTACACTACACGACCCAACGATAATCGTAAGGAAAAAGTTTGACATGTCAAACTTTTTTTGTCGGCCGATAATCTGTTGCGACACGCGATTATCGCTGAAAAATGCTGTTTACACTACACGACAATCGCAGAGAAATGCTGAAAATTGTGAGCGACCTGCGATTGTCGTGTAGTGTAACCCCGGCTTTAGTCCGTCATCTAAGGTCATCACTAATATGTCGCAAGACCGTACATCTGATCATTTATTTATCTTTCTGAATTAACCAAATAGAATCCATACTCGGGAGAGCATTATTTTGCTGTTAGATAATCGCTACATTTGTCCGATTTCTCTCCGTGGTCAATAAAGGTAAGCTTTAGTGCAATTATTAAAATTATCAAGAAAATAACATATCTACAGGGGTACTGGAATGGAGTTGATTATATATATTTATTTGTTTGTTCAGTTGTGTATTTTATATTAATAATTTATATATGGATATTAGCTATTATTGGTAATTGATCGTGTGAAACATTCCAGGACAATAAAAACATTACCTCCACAACTGTAGTCCTTTTATTTATTTGCCCCCCTCGACAGGGAGGCAGAGAGTCTGAATGGACCAGAGTGAGAGCGGTGACACATATATGTATATGTGTGTATTACTATTTACAAAACATTTGGGCTTTCATTAATGCATTATTGACCTTTGTCATCTATTTTTAGTTGTCTTAGGTTACTGCTGGCTATAAAAATAAGATAATACACACACATTTATTTATATATATATATATACCATAGTCGATTTCATCCCCTCATGTCCACCTGTTTTTTTGCTATGAAAATTTTTATTAGTTACATTTCAAGGGAAACAATTATAGTGTAGAGCAGAGAATTAAAGAACCCTATTTTCAACAAGGTAAATAAATACCTACCTTACACCTTATTTAAGAAACAGAATTATTTTAAAATATGAGAAATAAGTCTACATTTTACAACATATCAGACCCATTTATAGCGGTCAAGGTCATTGGTCACATGCAAAAGCAGCCTCAACTGACAGCTGTTGATTGGATGATCTCATGTAAACACTCTAAAAAATATAACCAGCTAAAACAAAGATGGCTACTTATGGAGGGACACTTCATATCTGCAAGATCATGGTGAAGAGACTTAAATGTTGTAAAACATAAACGGCAGATTTATTGTAAAATTCTTAATTGCCATATTAGGTTGTCACTTCCATATGTTAGTTTATTGGAAATTAATGAAAAATATAAACATTTAAGAAAATTATCAACAAAAAACAGGTGGACAGCATGTGGTGAAACGGACTATGAATATATTCTGAACTGTGGTAAAGATTAAATCGGGTGTTCATGTTGGTGTGAATTTTTATGACACGTACATATATTCCTTTTGTTTTTATTTAGGTTGATGCAACATAATAACCATAAGCATACATGTATATATATATATATATATATATATATATATATATATATATATATATATATATATAATGTTTGGAACTACCAAGAAACACTCCCAAATTACTTATTATATGTCAAAAGTGTTTTATATTAATATACTGTTTACTTTTATACACCTGGTATATATGTTAATAACAGGCTTATTAAAATGTTTTTTATCTTCTTCTTAATTTTCAGTTGAGTGTTTATTCTGTGTAAATGTAAAGTACAGTATAGTACTTATCCGAGCTGACTTATTTCCACTGTAAAAAATAATAATTTTGACTGATCATTATCTTCATTTATACTTTTTTTCTGTGAGTCTATGCTCTATGTGTTACCAAGGCAGGGAGGAAGATAAAGAGATCGTAACTGTCGGTGACCACCCTGGACTTATCCTATGGGAGGTGAGGGAGGGTGAGGGTGTCAAGCTGGTAAACGCCCCAAGGGTTCTTCTCAGTGGATGGGTTTTGCCGACAGGCCCAGTGGGTCAACCCAGTACCCACTATATAAGGCCATGGTACGGTTCAAATTTAGCTCCGTCTGCCGGGAAGACAACGTGGTCAATAGACAGCTCTGTCTCCCCCTGAGGGGGGGGGGGGGGGGGCCACACAGCGGCTCATCAAGATCAGCTTTAATTATGAAGGGAACTCCCAGAAACTGTTACATGGTATTTTTCTTCATCATCTAAAGAAGGCATGAATATGTTAGTAATCAATGTACACACCAGAGCACTACCATTTCTACACGTGATATGCCTGTAATATGAAATTAAATATTTTAAAATACTACTACATGTACTTAAAAATTCCAGTTGGCCTTTATCACCTTGTAAACTTTATTACACGTAGTCTTATAAAATTATCTAATCAATAAAATGTGTGTGCGTTCTTATCTGCAATGATTTATATTCATCACAGAAGACTCCTACAGTCAACTAACGCCATGCCCTGGGACAACAGTTCTGACCATGCCATACTTGCGTCACGGACTGAAAGATAAAATTGAATTTGTCACGACAAAAGGTCACAGGCTCAAGTCACTCTATCTAGGAACAGCTGCATCGTTAATGTGCCTATATCGAAAGGTAAAGTTACGTGTACCAAAACCGGGTTTACCCCCCCAATACTTTATTAACGCTTTATTTCTTCCCCTTCCCGTGCACTTGACAAAATTTATTTTTATATGAAACCATCCCCATTACATTTACAAACGAAGCTTAAGTATTCCAAAGCTCAATATTTCATATTACACACAGAATATTATACATTTATTCTTGAAAGTATATTGAGCCTTGGGCGTAACATGTGTATTTAATTAAACCATTATAATGATATTTTTAAAAGGCTATACATGATACATATATTAAATTATAAAAAAATATTCGAAAATTACTTTGCAAAAATAACTTTAATCTCATTTGTTCCAGTTGGTATTAACTTCTTTAATAAGAACCTTGGACTGTTTCAAACCTTGTCAAAGCCTAAGAGTTTGCCACAGACAGAGCCCAGGTGGATCCACCAGAGCATACCGTTCCAGGTGAAAAAGCAGATCTTGTCAAAATGGCGATGAGAAAGGTATGTATCGTCATCTTGATTAACGTATCAAAGGTGTCCTGTTTAAACAGGATTATCTGTTTATAGGCAAGTTCAAATGTTATTATATGGTACTCATGCACAAATGAATATTTAATTTAAGATATGTCTGTAAGGTGTATGGCTTCAGCCCTATGTTCAGAGTTCAGACCATATCAAATCAGTACTCTATATCGTTAGATCACATGATTCTTGGCATTCATCAATATTGTCGGTTAAGGGTGTACATGATAAATGAGCTCTAATGCTTTCCATTTATGTTAATGTATTATTTGTATTTGTGGTCTTTGTGTCACTTGTAATCTTCTGTGATATTATAAGTTCTATTTTACTTTTTAGGAATTCGCGGCTTTATGTCTCGGGTAAACACAGTCTTCAGACGATGCCAGAAGAGGTCAAAGCGTTCATCCAAGGAATCAAGAATGGGGAAATAATATGAATCCTACTTCATTCTTATGAAATCAAAATGTTTCGATTTACAGAAACCCCTTTTTGTCTATTTGCTAATTAGTTGCTTTTGTTATACTGGACGGTGTGGATCCACTTTAGTTTTATATTGTGCATGGGAGGTGACTGTCGTTTAAACTTTCGTTGTTATGTTGCACAACCAATGGATGCCGGGACCATATTAATAAGACCCCAGGCGCCCCCCCCCCCCACCCCCCCCCCCCCCCCGCCGAAAAAAATACCAAGTAACCACTGGTAATCTGAAATCAGCCTGAATATCGTCTAAGATTCCTCAAACCCATGATCTGTTAAACTTAAATTATAAAATCCGTTCTTTTACATGGTATGATAAGGTCATTGAATATATACCATGATGCAGTAGTAAAAGCTAGTCTCTATATATTTGATAAAAAAAAACATGTAATATCACAAAAAAAGGTTGTATTAAAACTACTTACATACAAACATGATAAATCCACAAGTAATCCTAGCCAGGAAAACATGATTTATGTCAATTCACTATACTGCCATATATATATATATATATATATATATATATATATATTGTTTTTAAATGTTCATGGACGAAGGTTTTCTCAGTCTAATACTTATGACTTTTGAAAAATGCTTATAATAATCAGGAATTATATTTAATTCATTGGATAAGGGTAAGTGGCATAAATATAATTTTATAGTCCAAAATTTCAAAATATTAAAATGTTTTACGCTTATTAATAAAATAACCCTAGTGTTTTATATTATATAAAATTGATTTACAATGGTGACCTTTCATGATGAGAGGACAAAAGTGAAATCCTTTCATTTTAAATACACATCCATTACTGCAGTTTACTGAGTATTAAAGTAAGATTGTTGAATTATTTTAATATTACTTTTTAGACTTCTTGAAAGAGTTCGACTATGAATGAATGAAATTAATTGCCAATAGATTAGTTCATGATCATTGCGAAAATAAGAAAAAAACTTTATGAATTCAAGAAAACATAAGAATAGGCTTTAGATAATAAAACCTGATTGCGAGTTTGATGTATTAACCTGCGCGAAGGGAAGCTTATTGTTATCGATCGATTGTGTGTGTGAGGGTGTGTGTGTGTGTGTGTATCGGCGCCATATCTGGAGACAGTATAACGAATATTATTGAAAGTTATCATATAGGTTGGTATTTTGAAAATGTCAAAGAAGTTAAAATTTGGTGTAAATCCAAATAAATAAAACCCCGGAATGAGTGTTTTATGGGTTTTTATAGCATATATGCATGTTTACTAGGACGTGAATATGTGACGATACGGCCAACTTAGGTGTGCGGTTCATGACGTCACAGAGGACAATGACGTCACTCCACATGTCGTTTCCCTGAAAGGTGTCAGAAATTAACCAACGTGCATCAAGCGCGGGGGAGGGGCGGGGGGGGGGGGTTGTTTTTCGTTATGTTTATAGCCAAGGGCAACAGTATCGCGATGTACAAGGTGTGTTTCAAAATATTTAAGTTAAAAAGTTCCCAGGAATAACACAGGTTCACATTTCATGGCACTAACTCTGAACACAATCTTATGCGCGGGGTTTGCTTCCCCATATTGGACGCTTCTTTATTTAGTTTATTGTTATCTAACATGACTTTTGATTTTCAAACTATTAGGAACGTGTTTGGTATAGTTCGCATTGGCCGCATTGATTGACTGTAGGGCCTGCTCTAACTGCACACAGAAATATATTGAAAAAAAATTAAATAAAACTTTTTTGTTAAAATAGTATTTCAATACTGACATAACTTTAACTGATACAATAGCTTAGTAAAAATGATTTTACATAACGTTTGTTAAAATAATAATAATAACAATAATAATAATAATATTTATATATATATATATGTTAAATGTTCTAGCAGGGACGGACTGGCATGAAAACAGGTCCTTGAAAATACAGTTAAAAGTGCCACATTCAGTGACTTTTTCAAGTGATACTAAACACATATGATTTTAAAAGTACATATTGTTGTTGGTGGTGATAAACTGTTGTTGCGTATACATGTGTATATTTATGCCTTATATTTATATACCTTTCTAAACAGGATTTGTGGATCCATCTTTCACAGCCGTCACACCCGAGCCAGGAGCTGTCCTTGCCGTCTGGTGACAGGCAGTAGGGGCAGCTGTCAACTGACGCCTGAATGTTAAGTTGTCAACCCAAATAATGTGCATGGTGGAATTAAGTTGGATTTATGAAAAATAATATACATATGTGTACTTGATGAACTATCTGAATGACATTGAGCAGCTGATACTATATAGGTCAATACCTTCTCAATCATCCTGCTCATCAATAAACTTGTCGCAGTGTATTGATGCCAATGTTTTTCGGCATGTATTTCATTCAAATATAATGGATATTTTTAGTTTTATATTCAGAATTTACAAACAAATATACCTATTCGTTTAATGATACCGGTTACGTAATCCTGGAATAAATGAATAATTGTAAATGCGGTTATTATGCGATTATGTAATACAAAGTATTACGTATATATAAAGATTAATAAATACTGTATCGGCCGTAATATGATTTAATAATACTTATATATTCTTGTACAAAAATATAATGAAATTAACATATGAAATTAAATATATGTAAAAGGCAGTGTTCTAAATAAACACGAATGCTTTGAAATCCTAACCATGTGACACGTTGGCTTGCGCCTGTCTGAACGACTGGATCACGTGACCCAGTTTACCTGTCTTGTTATTGGACGCTACATAACCTTTCATGTTTCCCCAGCACAACTCGATAGGATGGAGATTGGAGTGGTAAGGGGGAAGTCTAAGTTCCTGAATATATATATATATATATATATATATATATATATAAAACGTATAACTGATAAACTTAATATAGCGCCGACCTATACAACGTTTCGGCGGCGCTGAACAAACTAATCATAACACTGTTAAAATAAATACGTTTGAAGCTTGCTTTTAAACATATCAAAGTCAGAATGTTCCTTTACGTAGTCTGAAGGTTGATTCCACCAGTGTGGGCTAATACAGCTGAAGGATCTTGCCGCAAATGTTTTTAATTTTGTGAATGGAACATGAAGGACTTTATATTTATAAAATGAACGCAATCCAGCTCTTCTGACTGGAGCTGGTGTTAAAAGATTCTGCAAGTATAATTGACCTTTTCCAGTGAGTAAAATAAACACGAGACAAAGGACCCTATATTGTGTCCTTTCGCGAATTGGGAGCCAGTGGAGGTCTTTGCGGCATCTGCTGGCGCTAACACACTTGGTAGCTCCTCTTATCAACTTTGCGGCCATATTTTGCAGACCCTGAAGCTTATCCAATTCAACATTCGGCAATCCTGCCTAAATAGCGTTACAATAGTCAAGGTGGCACAGAATCACTGATCGCTCGACTGCGTTCATCTAATATTTATATATATATATATATATATATATATATATATACAGCAATATTATTAATAATTATTATCTTATTAAACATCATAGTTGGTGAATGGCAAATCAAATATTAAATTTACCTACAAATAATAGTGTTAAACAATATGTGTGTTCAATTGGGTTATTCATCTGTCTGAAAAACTAAATATTTACGGTAATTGATTTATTTTATACAAATAGTTATAATAACTAATACGAGGCAATATCTATGGCTCAGATGATGGCGCTCGGTATTTGTTAGGGGTGGAGGAAACCGGAGAACTCGGAGAAAACCAACCGCCTTGGACGGGCCACTACAACGAACTCCCATAGCTAAGCCGAGAATCGAACCCGGGTCGCCAGCGGAGAGGGCCGACCGTTTTACCACTCAGCTGTCCACTAATAATTGTAACCGTTTAGGTTTTATTGAAAGTAAATATAATATTTAATCAAAATTTATATGTTATCTCAGAAAAATACTTACATGATGACCGCAATCAGCGGCATACTTGTCGACCACATACTTTTTTTCACCGTTTCTCTTTGAGCTGTCTGCCTCAACTCGACCAGTAATATATCTTCACTGTAGCGATGTCTAGCGGTATTACATACAGGGGAATGACTTATACATATTTTATGAGTAATTATAAAACAAAAGAATATGTCCCAAGGTACAGAATATTAGGTCCAGTCCGCAAAAATTTGTCTGAAACCCTTAAAACTCTGGATCTACTTGTGCTTAATAATACTAAAATCAAGTACCGGCGTTTCTCTTATCCAGATGATGTCATAGCATATATGAGACTTTACTTTAATTGATTTTTATTGTATTAATTTTAAAATGTTATTATATATACATATAACTGCATTTTCATACATTATTAAATTACATGCGTTTAAAACAATTAAAATAAATATAAATATAAAAAATATAATAAATTATTATAATACTGTTGCAACAAAGCCATTGCTGGAGATCGGATTTCCTCGTGGGTATACGGCTTAGTTCACACAGCACGCTGTGGTACGCAGCATAATCATTCACAATGACGGAACCTCCAGGAATATTTGGTAAACCTTGTGGACATGCCCACGTTTTTAGCAAACGGGCCGCGATCATCTGATCGCGGCCGTTGGCCACGCCCCCTTCATGTTATTCGATTCAAGACACTAAAATACTTTGTGTTAAAATAATTAGCTAAATAATATATGTATTGGCCAAGCCAGTACCTACGTTTTAACGGTTGGAGATGGCTGGCTGGTCGGGAATGACCGAAGGCCAGAAAACGGCGGACAAGAATGATTTCAAAAGTGCCGCCGTCTGTTTTTATGCAATTTTTTGCCCATATTATCCCTATAATAACATGCCGCTGACAGGTGTTACAAACACAACCGTCACTTCTAAATGCTACTGAAATATAGTATTTCTAACAAGGAAAATGATAATATATAAAATTACCAAATATTAAGTCTAGAATGCCTTTTTGAATATAGTGCGGATCGCTCCCTAAATGGCGCGGCCAGCAGCCAATCAGGAAACGGTATTGCACACGTAACTATAGGGAGAAAGTAGTCCGGCCAGCTGACCCGACTGACAACAGCATCTTCAACATGGTCCAGCTGTTCTAAGACTGTTAAAATGCACAATTTCCATATAATATTAATAGGTTCTATTCGTACAGCGAACAAGCTGTGAAGGTGAGACAAATAAAGTTATTGTAAATATGTAATACCTATTTATGATGTCGTTCATCACCGGATGTCTGCGGGTATGACTCACCGTTACACGTGTTGACGTTCTTTTAGTATAAAGTAAAAATATGAAATGGCCTGTCAGTTTACAAACTGTAATAAATTATTCCCTAGATAACGACTATAACTAGAAATAATAGTTGTTCATATTACCTTTACTGACATTAAAATATTACTATAGATCCCAGTTATTTTCCCTTCTACAGGGGCGTATTCATGGGGGGGGGGGGGGGAAGGGGCGCGCCCCCCTAAAGTTCTGCTAAAACTTATACCAGTCAACTACTGGCAAGTGTTATGTTTGTTAACTCAAATTTATTTTTTGTTATTTTAATTGAGTATGCACACACATAGATATAAAATATGGCGTTTTAAGTAAAAAAAAAATTCATGTTTCTCTATGCGCGGTTATGGTAATGTGGTTCCCATATGGAAAAGAAAGAAGAAAAACAAGAAAAATCATGTCTCTAATGTGAATATAGATATATATATATCTTATATAATAATGTATATTTATTATCAGTTCTAAAGGTTCCTATTGACCTAAAGAGAAACTAGTTTTGTTGTATTTGTTGAAATTTTGTGAAGAAAGAACAAAAGCTTAGCAAGATATTAGTCGTAATGTAAATGTAAAGAGTTTCAGACTTTGAAAATTTCTAAAATAAATCTAAACAGTAAAGGGATCATATACTTACACAGTTCTCTCATGTTTTTTACTATCTCTCTTTTCTATTGTGTTTGTGTGCAGAAGTGAAGTCTCCAAACCCTGTGATTGTTCTGTTATTAACATGATGGTGGATGGCCAAAAACTGTTAAACAATCCATGCAAGCTATATGTACTTTCACTAGACGCTTGCTAAGCCTCATTTTTAAAATTTACCCTGGAACACACCAAGAGACTATATGAAAGCTTCCGGTTTCTTGATTCTGGGGTAATTAAAATCACCACTAAATACGCAGCTACTGTCACTGGAGCTAGATGGCCAGGCTTTATGTCAGAAAGCTGCAATTTCAATAATAATATAAACCTGAAAATGGTATGCAAATAACAGTCAATGAGTATTTTTCACTTCTAATATTTTTTGTGTTTATCTACTTTAATTACCTCAGGTCAGACTATCTGGCTATTGTTCGAACTTAATTTCTGCAAAAATAATTTATCTATGAAAACCTATATTATGGAATTCATTATCAGAAGCTCTACATGAAAAATAGATGTAGTATCCTTTGACAGATTCAGTGACATATAATAGTTAATCTATTTCAGTTATTTTACATGTGTGCTGACCATCTTCTACATAAAAGTTACAATTAAGTTACAACACTACACTAATAGATGCATGTATTTTTCTGTTGTTCAAATTATGCATTATATATATATATATATATATATATATATATATATATATATATATAGATGAGGGTCCCAAGGTTAACATAATAAACAACTTGAACTTGATACCTTACACAATTACATAAATATATATATATAATCATAATAATTATGCACGAACAAACAATATTTGATATGATTAGTAGGAGAAAATTTATCAGCCACGCAGTGTGTTCAACAAGTTTAAATATGCTTACTTACTACTAATAGGGCTTTGTGGAATATCAATATAATTTAGAAAAAAAAGATTTATTAATATATATATATATATATATATATATATATATATATATATATGACATGTCTAAAAGACGCAGAACAGCCCCCTATGTCTGTCCGTCCGTCCGTCCGTCCGTCCGTAGATGTGGCACGTTTTGAAACCGTAAGACCTAGGAATCCAAAATTCGGCATAATGTAATATGTCCCCAAGATCTCCTACCAAGCCGAAAACTTGGTCTTTGCAACTTTGTTCCTTTGAGAAATTAAGGAAAAACCTCAATTTTTTATTAAAAACCTATTTTCACACTTCAGGACTGCCTAATATCAAAACCCCTCATCTGTTTTTCCTCATATTTACCATAAATATTCCTCTATATAGTTCCTATGTACATGCCAGAAATTATGTCTGTATTATTTAATTTTAAAAAGTTATGGGCCCAAACATAATGCATTTTGTAAAAATTCAGGAAATATATTTGATCGCTTAACACAAAAAAAAGCTATAAACCTTTTTTCCAGTAATATAACTTTAATTAATCAAAATTAAATTGTATACCCAAAATTAGATGAAAATCTTTTAAATTTTTTAAAATATTAATAAAAATAAAAAATTGGTACCTTAAATTTTGCCTAAATTTGACCATGGCACGTTTTTTTCCTGTATATACTGTGGATTTAATTTTCACAGCATGTTTTTGTTAGCCTTTCAACTGTTAACATAAAAAATTTGAAACCAGTTGATCAAAAACTGTAGATTTTATTCAAGTTTTCAAGCACCATATAACATATTGTTTACATCAAGCTAGTATTATGCAGTTTGCAAGAGCTCAGCTCCCCAGCTTCAGCTCTAAGTTCCTTCAAATTGGCATACAGTTAGATGTCTCCAAAATCCCCTACCATGCTAAGAATTTGGTCACTAGGACTTAATACCTTCGAGATATAAATGAAAAACTTCATTTTTCCATTCAAAACCCATTGTTACACTTCAAGACTGCCAAATATCAAAACCACTGATCTGACTTTAATCATAATAATATACATTTTTTTCAATCTCTATGCACATGCCAGAATGATGTCAGTATTGCGTAATTGTTTTAAGTTATGGGCCCAAACATAATGCACTTTGTAAAAAATCAAGAAATATATTTACTCCCTTAACAAGGGCATTGCTGAAGCTAGAGATTTTTTTGTCAGTGATGTAACATTATTTTATCAAGATTCAATTGAATACCCAATATTAGTTCTGAATTTATAAATTTTATAAGTTATTAGTATAAATATAAAATTAATACCTTAAAGTTTGCCCAACTGTGACCATGGCACGTTTATTTCCCGTGAGCACTGTTGATATAATTTTCATATCATGCACACAAAAGGATTTTAGCTTTTTAGTTTAGAAAGCTGAAAGAAATTGGCCAAAAATTGTAGCTTTTATTAATGTTTTTTATGAGACCCTGTCAGACTTTGGCTCTCTCCAGCCCCTCTTGAGTCACCTGTATTATGCATGCTTGAGGCGAGGCATACACTGAATCCAGGCAGCTTATGGCCAGCCACAGTTGATCCAGGTGTCCAACCCAACTCATCTAGTAGTTTTAACCAACAACATAACAATAAGCAATAAATTAATAATTTTTTATTGGTTTTTAATAACAAATTAAAGAAAAATAGAAAAGGAATTTGTTAGTATATAATAACAGGAAATTAACTTGCAGTTACTGATGATATAAGAATCTTGTGTCGATGGGTAGAATGTCACGTATTCCAAATAACACCATGCAGTCACCTATGGCATTTTTCAGTTCAATTTTAATGATAAAGAAGTAAATCATATTATTCATTACTTATCATTAGGGATCATATGAAGGAAATTAATGATAGACAAAGATGCAGTTGATAATATTAATCTAGATTCCTACTGTGTCTAGTGTGTACATTGATGTGAAATTAGTCCAAAATTAATTTTTTACAGTTATTTTTTAATATAAATAAAACCCATAAAACCAGGTACTTATGATCATTATTTAAATGTGTGAATTTTGTATATTCTGGATTCTCAACATCATTGTTTGGTGAAAACTGAATAAATACCAGACATGGTGTGAATACTTTGTAATTGTATTTAAATACGAATATGATTATGTACTCCATTATAAAATTTCTTGCATAAAGAATGGGAATTCAGGTAAAAATGAAAGTATATGAATACTCGTGCAAATACTTTCAAAATATATTCATGAATACATTCATGAATATATTCTTTAATATTGTTTTAATAATCATTTCAGTTATATTTAATTTTAAAAAATCATATGATTCTCTTATTATTTTTAATAAAAATTATATTTGGGACAATATTTGTAATTTTTTTTAATAAATAGTTAAACTCATATTATATGTTCTGCTTATAAGTTATATGGCCAAGTCAAAATCTGTGTGACAATAGTACTCCATTTGTTAATAAAATAAATGAAATCAATCCTCTTCCCTGTCTCCAAAGGAACTTTCAAAATCATACATAAGCTAAACAACAACAACTGATAATACAGCTTATATTTATTACCACACAAAACCAGCATGTACCTCATTTCTAAATGATATTTTTTTATCATATATAACAGCTGAGCGTCGTGACCCATAGGTCCCTTGTTTTTCATTTGGCTGGAAAAATATTAAGTAAATATTAAGAGTTCGGCTGTATTAAAATTAAATAACTGCAGGTCTCTGTATATAATCAGACCTTTGTTATCCTAATTATATTTATATTCCATCTGGTATTTATATCAATGATGAGGATAGTTCCTCTTTCTGCCGTCTTTGCCCCAGTATCGCCTCTTGGGTGGAAGGTGTAGTAGTTAACGGCCTGTACGGTCTACTCTCCCCATCTCTCCATTCTAGCTTGTTTCTTCTATGAGATTCACTGCCACCGTCATTTGTTAGGCTGCGATCTCGTTTTCTGTTGATCTCTTGCGTGGTTTGGTTGGTGCTCTGGTGGGAATCGCAAGCCATGCTACTTCCTTTAGGTTTAGTCGTGGTGCTGGTTGCTTGGGGGCTCTCCATAAAAAGAGTAGCATCAAGATTTGGGCTCCACTGCCCCATTGGTGATTGAACTCCCTCTCCTGGGATCCAAGGCTAAGGGCTGGCGTGGTCTGTCGGGTGGGGGGGGGGGGTGGTGTTCCCCGAGATGATGTTGATTTAATTAATTTGCTTCGGCGGTTCTCGGTCATTGTTTGGTTAAAGGCTTGGGCTTGTGCAAGCATCTAGGCAGCCAGCTCTTTCTGGCTGTGCACTAACGACTGCACAAGCAAAAAAAAATACCCTCTCGCAAGCTTTCCTCAACCATGGTTAGGTTCTAGCACGTTACCTTAACTTCCTTCACGATTTCACTCAGTTCACGAATAGCCTACCGCACGTTGGGGTCTTGGGGTTGCTGAGGTTAAGCATAAACTTTCTTCACTTCCCCTTTTACTTCCAGTAACTTTTGAAACATCTTCAATGATTTTGCTTTCACTTGACCAAGGTAACGGTTTGTTGTTAACACCTTGGTCTTCATAGAATTCATGCCCTCTCTGAGGGTGGGATCCATCCTATAACTAGCCAAGGACCCGATGGTGGCCGGACACTCTTTGATGAGCGGCTCCTTGGTTTTGCCTTGTTCTGTGAGTGGTGCCCGGGATAGGGTTTGTTCTGTGGGTTGCGCCCGGGACGGGGTTTACCCCTGAGTCGGTTGAGTGGTCTGGCTTGCTCATAGCCACTGTCTGTACCTGGAACCGGACGTAGGTCACCTTCCTCGCCTTCACTAGTGGCCACTTTGATTTTGTAGGGGTCATCGTTGATTACCATCAATATCTCAGGATTGCCCCCGAATGAACCCGCCGACCATGGCCCCTCACTTCATCTTGGGTCCGACCTTTGTATCCACATTGGTCGCAATGGAATGGGACTTTGTTGACCCCAACATTGTTCTTGAGTATGTGCCATGAGGCCTTTGACATGCGTACTTGGATCGAGCACTTGGTGCACTGGAGAAGTGTATGTCTGTCGGCTTGCTTCTCCCTGAAACAAAGAGGTAAACTGATCCTTATAACGTGCTCGCCTTCAAATTATGGTCTGCATGAACACAGGATAAATATTTTGATAATTGAAAATATTTAGCTTACAACTCACATTCCCAGCAGCGCACATCATCACTATTCCCTCACTCAATCTAGTTATATGTAATAGAATGAGGCAGAACAACTACCTGGAAACATGTTAATTATACATGTCCATTGTAAATTTTACAACAAGGCAGTTAAAGATTTGTCTATATGGTTCTGTGTTACTTGGCTTGTTATTTGCTTGCCTAAAAAGGAATGAATGCAGCATCATACATTTTAAAGCAATTATAATAGACAATTTTGGCCTTCTTCTTATCAGTAATTTGGTAGAGGGTATTCCCTAATGGTTTTAATATGACAAAAGGACCCAACCATCTAGCATCAAGCTTTTTAGCCAAATGATTGTGTTTATACACCAGGTCAACTGATGTGTATGTATGTTCACATGCTCCTGTGTCATAATTTCTTTTCTTTGTGTGCAGCATGCTTCCGTTATGCCCTTGCTCGGTGAAAGGTGTCAGTTAGTGCTTCCATTAGATTTTGGACATTTTCACAGATTGTCAACTCAGTGTAACTTGCTCTGGGATAAACTGTCTACGGGTAGTGCAATTTCTCACCCCAACAATAAACAGTGTGGTATAAACCTCGTGGCAGGATGGACGGTACTGAGATATGCAGCAGTCAAAACGGCTGAGTGATTGTTCCTTTCCCTGGGGTTGTCATTTACATCTCATAATTTTAGCCAGAGTTTGATTAAATCTTTTAACAAGTCCATTTGAGGCAGGTTGATATGAGGTGGTACGTGTCTTCTTAATTTCCAATAGTTGACACATATCTTTAAAAAGGTCACTCTCGATATTCTGACCTTGATCTGTATGGATTTCTAGAGGCATCACAAATCTTGAAAGAAGTACTGACATAATTGTGTTAGCTTTAGTTACTGCAGTTTGGTTAAGGATCGGATTTGCTCCCAACCATCGAGTGAAATAGTCAGCTACCACTAAAATGTAGGCATTGCCTTGATAAGTCACGGCTAACGGCCCCAAAATATCGATTCCTAATCGGTCCATGAGGTAGCCCACTCTGTAATCAATCAGCGAGGCTTGCAGTTTAGGATATACCGATTTACATCTGCTCACAGATTCCACCAGTTAGCCATCTATTGTATTTCGCCAATAGTTTTCCCCACTCCTCGATGACCAGACATATTGGAGTCATGACATTTAGAGATGATTTATGACCTGAGTTCTCTGGGCACAAATAGTTGAATATATATCTGATTTTTTATTTAGGCTCTATCTATTCAATGTACAAAACTCCATTAATTCTTTTCAGTCGGTCCCATTCTACCTACATGTCTAACTTCAGGGCTGTATCCAGCACCATCCACCCATGTGGGATGATGGTAATTTCCAAGCCATTCATGGATTATGATTAAATGGGGATTGGCTGTCTGCTAAGATCTAGGGTGGAGTATTTACTTGCCCAGCTTGTTGAAAATAGTCCGGAGGCAATGTCAGCTGAGGCTTAAACATCGGTGGCTTCATGTACATGTTTCCTTGTGGTCACTTTGTCACATTTTATGACACCAGGACCTTGGCTGAGGGGGACTATATGATTAATTTCATCATTGAAAGATTTCCACTGTTCTTCCACCTTCAAGCAGCGTTGACACCCACCACAAGTTAGTTTTTCAAGAGGAACTCCATCTTGATAACAGTCACAGTCTGTCTTTTCACAATATTGTCTCGATAATGCATCTGCATTACAGTGCCTTGACCCCTCTCGGTGTAGGATTTTGAATTCGTGTTGTGACAAGACTTAAAGCCTTCGAGACAATTGTCCCAGGGGCGTCTTGAAGTGGAAAATCCATCTCAGTGAATTATGGTCAGTTCTTAATATGAACTCCCCCCCCCCCCCCCCCCCCAAAGTAAAAAGTGCCTGAACCAAGGAGTTTTCGTCTAGTTACACAATAGTGACGTTGTGCTATACTGAGCATTTAAATGCATAGCTTATGACTCGCTCCTCGCCACCTTAAATTTGACTGAGAACGCCTCCAATGCCAGAATATGAAGCATCTGTATCCAGGAAAACGGTCCCTCTGACTTAGTGTATGCCAGTATAGGCGCATTACATAGGCCTACTCTCAGCTCATCATATGCAACTTGACACTCCGGTGACCATTTAAACTCTTTTTCCGTAAGATGAGTGAGGGGAGCCGCTACTTCACTAAAGTGATAAATGAACCCCAATAGTAGTTACACAGGCAGCTTTACTGGCTTGACAAGAGCCACCTGAGCAATTAAATCAGTGCCAGGATACTCTGCATGGCACCAATTCTCCCATAGCCGGAGGCCTTACTTTGTGTTAAAAGTCATATCCATGGCATCTAATACATCACAGCCCAACAGGAAATCATCTGATATTGGAGCTATGTACACTGGCCTGAATGGGTTTTTATAACTGTGGGGGGAATTTCATTCTTTCATGCTTATCATACAGACACACTCCACTCAAAGATAAGAAGATTCAGTAAGTTTTAAAAATTCTTCAAAACAACTAATTTACATATATTTACATGTAATGGACAAATATGTAACACCGGACTCGATGGTTATCCATCAGTATATTGAGAATATTTGTACAGTCTGCAATAAATAATTAACTAAGTAATATTAAACAATGATTCTAAGGCTAAAAGAATCAGGCAGATAATACTAATAAAGGTTTCAGCCAGCCGCTCATTTCTATTGAAAAACCTTTTGGACAAATGTCCACCTCTGGTGACAGATGTCCACACACCCTGTGGACAAAACGTCCACACCCTGTGGACAAAACGGTTCACATGCTGTACAAACATTAATAATTCAGAATAAGCATTATGGTTCTGTGCGGTTTGAGATTTGACTGATGGGTTACATAACACCAAGTAATTTAATATAATAAATAGACTCTCCCCCCTTTTGGTACTTAATAATACCGATGGCCACGTCCCCTTCACTGTCTATCACTTTACTGGTTAAGTTATTCGGTTCAAGAACCTTAAATATTTAGAGTTAATATAACTAGCAAAATAAAATATTCATTGGCCATGCAAGTAACTACATTTTAACGGTTGGAGATGGCTCTCTGGTCGGGAATGACCGAAGGTCAGGAAACGACGGACCAGAATGTTTTCAAAATTGCGGGCTTTATTTCATATGTATATGTTTATATAAAGTAACTGTAAAATTACTTTTCTGATGTCTTTCATCACAGGATGTCACCGGTTAATGCTCACCGTTTCACATGTGTTGACGATCTATAATAGTATAAAGTGCAAATACAATTGAAATGCCCTGTCATTTTACAAACTGTTACTAGGTTACTCCCTAGATAACGGCTATAACTATAAATAATAGTTTTTTATATTACCTCTACGGACTTCAAAATATTACCATAGATCCCAGTTATTTCTCTTCTATCCCTTTGACTTATAATACATACCAATTTTTAAATCGAATGCAAATTTTAAAATTTAATGGAAGCATATTTTAATTTTATATGATTTTGTTTTTAGAATATACTTATGTTGTTAATGATAATGTTTTATCCTTTTTTTAATTAAATCATAAAAAGATTATAGATAGTTATTGGTGCGAGGGGATATATGCTGCTAACATACTTAAACAGTGAAACACGGGTATGAAAAACTCATGAAAAATTATGACATACCGATCAATGATACAATTTAACTCCTCACTCCACTGGCAATCACTGGAGTTTTACTGTGGTCAACATATGGATGCCAAAATGCGGTATATCAGTTCCTTTCTTTAAATTTCATTTTGTAGCGTGCATGTACTATATATGAGGCACTGTCCGGTATTCGAAACATATCATAATAGATGCCGATTATATTCTTAATTCAATGATTTAACTTAATAATTATATACCTTACACAAATTCAGAAACCTCTCCCCGTTTATATCTTAATGATAACCATTAGAGCCACAGTTTCTGAATATCAACTCTCCTCCTGGACCATGGTCATTCCCAGCATTAACCACTATAACTACGTGTGTCCATATACACGGGATAACACAAAGTGTTTAATTGATCTTAACGTTAATGCATGCACGTGCTCTCTCCTGTTAATGACCTTAGCACCAGAGCGACATTTATCCAGTGGCAACCTTGATGCCCTAATAAATAGATTATGCCCATCGTTGTGCTCTTAGTAATAGTTAATCATGGCTCTGATATCATTATTGTAACTAATTACAATAATATTAAAATTATTAATATTATCAATATTATTATAATTACAGGTACGCTCAACATTGTCCACAGTTTTCTATTTCTCATACCAGTATATCTCTTATAGTATGCATGATTACATGGGTAAATGCTTAATTCTTATATCACCTAGTTTCGGTCATGACAGGTGTCACGTATATATGTTTGTCGGGACGCTCTGAGTTGCCCAATTCTAATCAGGCATCGCCTTTGTAAATTCGGATCATACACATATCTAAAAGCTGATCTATTAACGACCCCGCACCTGTGAGGGTTATCCTAGCAGAGCAAATACTCGGACAGGGCGACCGTGATCGTGGAATCCCGACAAATAGATAGACCCCAGTCAGTTATGATAAAAGTCACTCATGCAGGTATCAACTGTCTGGTTACGTGATTCATCGCCATAGGTTGTTCTCTTGTTATATTACGAGGTCAAACAACCGGGACCGTGGTATCATTGGCCACCGGGCTCCAGCCCCCCCCCCCCCCCATCAACACCCCCCCCCCATCCCCCACCCCCAACCCTCCCCATTAGGGTTGCAAATGATGAAATGTTTTAACAAGAGTGACTAAAAGGAGAGGGCATATTAGCGAGACAGTTACTTTTTTTCTGTATGGAGTATTTTTGAATGAGAATAAACGTGCGATGTACCTTATACAACGTCTCCATTTTCGGTGCGCTCAAACTTTACATGTGTGTAACAGAGACCTTATATAGGGGTTTCTAGGAAGGTCTTAATTAAATAAGTTTCTTGGCCAAACTGCTACCAGTTGTGCCCGTCTGACTAAAAAGGTGCTAAAATGATGTTATGTCACATAACTCACAGAATATAGTGAAAGTGTCCTTATTTTGGTTGTCCAATGAAGACGTTAAAATCAAGTTTCAGTATCCAGCACTTTAGAATATGTCCAACACGTCTTACTATCTGGGTACACAACATTTGGTTTTCCGTTCCACGCTCACAGAATATAGGGATCTTGAGCTAATCTCTCAGGTTTTGAAGGGGATTTGCTCAAGACGTCCTTGAATTTTTAAGTTAGAAGGTTCTAGGTCCAACCGTTATGATTTTGCCCATCTGACTATTACACTGCTAAAATCATGTTTGTTTCCTATAGCTCACAGAAAATATGCCACAGTGACCTAAATCCGAGATTCAAGGGAGACTGGCCCAGTACCTTCCCGGATTTTAAAAAAGAAGGTCCGAGGTCCAGCAGTTAAATTTGGTGTCCTTTGTGACTGTCTGATTGCTCATACTCGTGTGGTTTGACAGGAGCTTGTAGAATATAGGTCACCATGAGCGAATTTCAGGTTTCTAACTATATTTACCCAAGACTTCCCTGGGTGATATGTTAGAAGATTCCACGGAATATGGATAAAATGTGTTCCCTGTATGCCGGGGTGCTCAAACGACGTCCTTTCCCCATGACATGCAGAATATAGGTGACACAGTGAACTGATATCATGCTTCCATTGATCTTTGCCAAGGACCTCCCTAATTGTTACAAAAGAAGATTTTAGGACTGAAGGCTACAAATTGTGCCCTATCTGACTGGCTCGGTGTTCAAATTATGTTTTTGATCCGTTCGTCGCAGGATAAAATCGTCATGACCTAGTTTCAGATTTCCAAGGAGATTTGCCCAAAACATCCTTAATCTTGCGTAGGAAGATTTTAAGCCTCACAGATACGATTTGTGACCAACTGGCTTTCAGGGCGCTCATATGATATAATTTTTCCTATAGGTCACGGTAACTTAATTTATTGTTTCGAAGAACACTTGCCTTGCAGGTCCCTGAACAATACGTTTTACGATCCTAGGCTTAATGGATAAATTTTGTGCTCCGTCTAACCGTCTTGTGCTTAAAATCATGTTTCAGGCCATATTCCCTACATTAAAGGTCATCATGACAGAAATTCAGGTTTCCCAGAAGATTTTCCTAGGACCCAGTGGATATACAGTTAAAAGTGTATATCTCTAACAATTATGAGTTGGGCCATGTTAACTTACCGACGTCCAGACAGCCGGACGGACAAAGGGCGATTCCATTTAGCTGAAGTAATAACCTTTGACGTTATTGTTGTATTTGTTTTGTTGTAGGAGAGAGAGAGATGGAGAGAGACTTAAAGGGATACTTTTTGGGTAAGAATTTACGGAAGATTATTGCTGCCACCTGGTGAAAGAAAAATAAATTAAAGTGTCCGCTGGAGATGGCGTATCGTGTCCGTATTTGTCAGGTTCATTTACTCTTAGAATGTTGGTTTGAGTTGAAACCTGCCGTCCGTTGTCCGCACTAGTGAGGTGTCTGCTTACAGAGGTTCCGCTTATACATTTTTTATAGGGAATTTTGAAGGAACTTAACTATCTTGTCCGTTAGAATCACTTATCCGCCTAAGTGAGGTGTCCGTTAGATCAGTTTTCACTGTATATATGAGAGAGAGAGAGAGCCGATTGTAGTAGAGAGTTTAACATCCACGAAAAGTGGCTATAAACGGGAACTATTATCATTTCACCTATCAGGTATATTAAGTATACATAAAATACAGTGTAGTCTCCCTAACATCTACGGTATCTGTCAATATTTCGTTCTATAACCGATTGCTTAGTCCATTACACAAGTGGAAAAAGCTTGCCCCGGGCGCGATCAACGACGATAAAAAGCACAGCCCTCACGCCACATGGTGATGGTACAGCCTAACTTCACAAATCAAGGTTTTTCAAGCTTCTCTGTGTGTTTATTCTTTCAAGTTTCTTGTCTTTCTTATAATTGACGCGTGTGCGCGACCAAGATCTTTCCTCTGGTGACGAGGTCTTGTAATGGTAAACAGACACACCTGGACTGTATTTACGCACACACATAACCATGACAACGTATGAAAACAGTGAACAGGAAAAATTAAGCCCTTAATATTTTACTGTAACAGATTAATGGCACGTCCATGTGTGACAGTTTTTTTTTTTTAATTTTATTTTAATTATTGAGTTCAATAGAAATAAAATTGATTGTGGACTTTTCCGCTACCTTCATATCAATTAATGGTTGTATATGTATTAAATATTTTTAACGATCTACTACACTGTGCGTGATGTCATAAATCTAATTTTTAGATCAACTATGAATATAAGAAACCTGCCCGATTCTCAAACACTTAAAATTAGGCTATTTGGTATCTTTTTTCTTGTTTGCAATTTGGCAAAGGCAATATTTTTTTCTTATAAACATTATTACACGTTCACTGTTATAACATCATACGCTGCCAACAGAATTTAAGCACCAATCTAAAAATGAAAGTTCTGTATATGAACTGATGGCAACGACTTGATATATTTCGCTTCCTTGAAATATATTTCTGAAACCTAGCCAGAGAAAAAGGATATAATCGAAAAGCATTTAGATATATAGTATATATAAATAAATAAAGATATATAAATGACCTATAACGGTGTTCCAGCTGTTTGCAAGGAGGTGCAGAACATTCATTATTAAACAGATATATATTACTTATGCATATGTCAGTTGGCCTGTTGTGTAGTCTGTGAATCAGATTCGTAAGTTAATTATATCGTACGTATGAGATAAAATGTCGTACATACGGGATAGTATGTCGTACGTACGAGATAATATGTCGTACGTACGATATAGTATGTAGTACGTACGAGATAGTATGTAGTACGTACGAGATAAATAATTTATTTTCCTTTTACCAGGTGGCAGCAAAACGCTTCCGTAAGCATTTGATTTGTTTCAGTATTAAATATTTTTTTCTTCAGCCTATTAGCTCGGTAAATAAATCAGCAAATAATCAGGAATGATCATCGGTAACGATTATTTTGAAACCAGCTTTAAAGTTAAAATATGTTTTATATCCAATGAGGATATTTTATTCTAGATCAAATAAATATTCTATTACGGTGTTTCGGAACTTGTACCATCCGAACTTTGAATCTGAATAAAATCATGTATAAAAGTTTAGAACTGTGATTAAAAGTTGGACCAATTTCACTTCCTTGTCCCCGACTTGTCCCTGGAAATCCCGTTTCAACAAGCATGACTAAATTATTGTCCATAGACGATATAATTATGCTTAACATTAGGGCTAGATATAAAAAAAAGTATATGTAGATTAGTTAATTTAACCTA
This sequence comes from Sipunculus nudus, assembly GCA_026874595.1. Taxonomy (NCBI): domain Eukaryota; kingdom Metazoa; phylum Annelida; class Sipuncula; order Golfingiida; family Sipunculidae; genus Sipunculus; species Sipunculus nudus. Next base: position 88,088,721 of record CM049307.1, read on the forward strand.
GGAAATATTTCAAAACTGCTAGAAAACTGCTGGATGCCAAAGAGCATATGTATAAGACACATAGTCAAAACTATAAATAATGAGAAAAATAGAGCACGGGGCAGTGTTCCGGTGAAAAATACCATTAGATTAGGCGGTATGAATACTTTCCTAGATACATTAAGCTACGGATATGAAGGAGCTAGGTAAAACATGATAAGTATTAAAAGTGCAGGAACTCGCGTGCTCTCCATTAGTTGCATGATTAAATATAGGAATCATGAAAACAAAGAGTACGCTTCATTCTTTGATTTTCAAAAGACGAAAAAAAGATATATTTGTTTTTGATTTAATCTTCGAGACTTGTTACGCGTAGCTAATATATATAAAACTGGAATTTTATTTATTTTCTTTTCAAATATTATATATAGTCACTCGTGTAAGTCCCAGTCCCATATGAGTGCCGGATCAACACGGATCACATCCGGCACGATCCGGCATGTGAACCGTGAAGCCGCCGTGATGGTCCGCGGCGATCCCTGTTGGTCCTTGGGATTCCGGGAGGCCAACAAAGCCGTGTTAGTCCTTGACGGCTTTACATGAGATGTTTCAGAGAAGACGTAAAAGTTGCAACGTGTGTCACCAAGTTCTCATATGCCGTAGTCCCTGAGTGTTCTTTAAGTCCAGGTAGCACATATCGTGTCTATATCATGGTCAATCGTGGGGTGTTTGATGCGAAATAATACATCCACTAGTTATTGATACCAAGGTATGAGAAACCAAAATTTTACATGTACCATATAAAAAAATTTGACGTACCGTTTTCAGGAAATATTTTAATTCATGCATATCAGCATAAATTAAGAAATATCATAATTAGAAATAAAGAAAAGATCGACGATGTCCAACTCATGTTATTGTAATGTTTAGTTGAACGTGAATGAATACGTTATCCTTTCCAGGTGAATTGATGTTTGGCTTTTGGTATATTTGCAGGTGTTCATTTGTAAAAAAAAAACTAAGCAAATTTAAAACATAAAATGCAGATCTCTGTGTACACTTGACATCTGATGATTAACTGCCTGACTACGACTAGAACCCAATTCCCTCCTAATCATGCACGTACAGCGAATCATAGTTCAAAGTCCACTAATTAGCCAATCAGCGCTATTCTTATATGTATTTGACCAATCAGCAACGGCGGGTAACCACTGGACCATATATCGTCTGCTGACTCCGTTGGTGACGGAACTCTACATGTGTGAGCAGTGCCGTTGGTGTATAAAATACGCTTAGCAACCTTACATTAGTAAAAAATACTAAATGTACAGTGTTTCAGTAAACGTTATTTGCAAAGGGTAATAACTGATAAGTGGTTGTTGAAACTGACATTTGATAAACTAATGACGTTTTGTAGATATTTATATAAATATAAAGGTATTAGTGTTTCCGGATAGTTAGACTACTTCATTATCCTGTTAAGTTTGAACGTATAACCTGAAATGACACTTATTTTAACGTTATATGTTACAGAAAAAATAACGCTTAGTTTACAGTATGATGAACACATTATAATTATTTGCAATTGGAAAGTAAAAAGTCAAGGTAAAGAAACAAAAAAAGCTAAAATATAATTATCCACATCCACATTCAACACACATAAACAAAGTTTCATCCCTATAGTATTTTTTAATATAATTAATATTTATGCTAGTATTTGTCTCTTTTTAAATGACACTGACTGATCGAAGAATATTTTTTTACATAATAAAATTGTACGTCAACATGTGTACATATGTATGGATTTAAGTGCTGGTGCAATATACAGCCCAAATTGATTGTCTTCATTAACATCAGTTTGGTCGGCCTATACAATTACCGATGCTAAAATAAGGAGAATAAATCACGGCATTTTCATTGAATATGTAAATTTCATTTAGTAAGCCATTTTATATTCAGAGCTTGCAGTATGTACTTACTTAAGAGTTATCTATTTATTATTGGCAAGGTCTTAGTAACGATAAGTATATGAACATTTCAGTTCAAATGCCCATATGCTCTCTAATCCACAAACTACTGCCCATTCTCATAGATTAAAACTCTGTGAGGAAATATCACATCTTACCTCATCTTCAGAATTATCTTAAGGGGTCTCGGACAGAATTCACGTGTTATCTTTATCCACAAGTGATACTTAAGTTGTGAAAGTCGTGATAATTTGATAAATGCGCATGCGCAGTCGTATTCTTGGTGATCTGTCAGTTGATCAGCTCTTACACGGATGTGACCAGGATAAATGTGTAAAAAATACAAACACACTGAATGTCTGCAGCTACAGATGTCAGACTGCACGATAAGCTTATAGAAGTCCCAATTTATTTCTTCTTAAATCAGTTAAATGATACAAATATTAGATCTAGTATCCGAAAACTAAGGGTATATATATATTAAGTAATAATAAAAAAGAAGCTGTTCTAACATGAAAAATATACTGTATGAACGACTTGTCAAGCCACAGTGTTGGCACTTTGTTAGGACCTAAAACGTAAACACTGGTATTGGTGGTCGTATAGGTCACGTGATGGGTATCAGTAAGCTGCATGAGGCCGACAAAGATAAACTGCTGACAAGAAAGCCGCCGCCGCCAAAATGTACGAGAAGATATAAATCGCAAGAATCACGTAACTGTATATGTTTAGCGGCATTCATCCTGTATGATCAACACATTGGCCATTGAACTTCTGTAAGCATAATAATCATAAATTGTGTTTAATTTCATGTTATTTAGCTGGCTTAGGGAATGCCTATCCGGGTACTGATGATGTGAACATGCTGTTAATTGGGTTAACAGGCAGATTAGACCTACATGAAACTGAAAAACATAAATATGAAAGAATACTAAACTTTTTCCCAAGTCTAAATAATACAGTACACAAAAGTTATTGTATCTCTTAATATTAAGGGATGAAGACCTTGACAGTTACTCACTACTTTGGCTTACAAGTGCAACAGTATAATAGATAATACACAGTACAGTGCAAATGCATAATAAACGCATAGGTCCAAGTTTTGCATGCAAGACCGTACGGTGGTGACATCGGTTGATGAAAAATTAAACTAATCAGGCTCCTAGTTAACTGCCAAATCTACATATACCACTAAGCCATGTTATTGACACAGCTAAACCTAAGATAATGTATAAAAATAATAAATAATTTGCTTATATGAGCTCAGAAATACTTGGTTTTGCCCTAGAATTAAATTAAGTCTTCAAAAACTAATCAACAATGTTTATTTATGGACGTTCCGAGCCCTAACTTACAAACGAATCCTCACTTAAATATCCTAATATAAAGGGGTCTTTAATAAGTGTCTGTGTGGACATCGGTTTTGCTCTGTATACCTTCGTGCAAGGGCACGACCACAAGCAACCCCCCCCCCCCCCACCCCCGGTCGTAGTCTGTAGGATGTCTTGTGAACTCGATAACTTTTGAAGGGCTGCCCATTTTCCCCCGAAATTTGAAATACAAGTTGTTTGTATCGAAATCAAGGAAGAGTTCTATAACGATGACCTTGACCAAATGATCCGATTTATAGTTATTGACTTGTGAACACATTATCTTATGAAGTAATGCATATTTTGCCCTCAAATTCGACACACAAGGTCAATTCTGCTGAAATCTATAATCATTGTTTTAAGATATTTCTATATTTCTACCCTAATGTTTTTGGATGGCCTACAGTGGGGGGGGGGGGGGGACTTCAATTTTTGCACTGCAAAAACAAAGCCATTCTAGTTTATATAATTTATTTTGATTTAAAACTCGTTCTCGCTAATTTTTATGTGCTTGCTTTATTTAAATGTGTTTCAGTGCACTAAGAACGGTAAAAAAAGTGGAAGTTCAAACCAAAACCCACATGTCACAACCAGCAGCATAATCCCGTAAACGTTCAGACAGCGTAAATACCTTACCATAGATTAGTGTTAACACTAGGCACCACCGGGGCGGACGGACGGACGAAGAAAGCTGGTCAGGCTAGGTGGAGCATTCTCGTCAGGTGAAAATTTGCTACGCCACAAAGGAAGCAGAAAACGGTGACAAAGAACTCAGTGAAAATGTGCCTATACAATATATATATATATATATATATATATATATATATATATATATATATATATATATATATATGTTTATATATTTATATTTTTTATATATATTAATGTATGATTTCCTAAAACATAATAATAACTAGGGACCCAAGGGTCTCGACGCTCAGCTGAATTTTTCTATAAGGATAGGTTTATGAGCTTTTTCAAAATATGTGTCCTGTGATCAGTTTGAAGCCAACCTGTCTACCCAAACTGGAGTAATCATCCATTAACTAAGTTGTGAATGGATGGGCCCTGTGACCCTGAACTTTGACCTAGCGACCCCAAAATCAAAAGGAACCTTCCTCTATTTGCAGGTGCGCTAAATGGAAGAAGAACATATATTAAATATTTTTAAAGAAGTTGGCACTGTTACCTTGACCTTTGATCTCAAGACCCAAAAATTAGTAGAGTTCTTACTTTAGAGGTGGACCATATATGTCAAGTTTGAAACCGATATGTTAATCCAAATTGGAGTTATCATATTGAAACTAGTATGTGGACAGATGGCCCCTTGACCTTGACCTTTGACATTGTGACACCCAAATCAATAAGTATTTCCCCACTTTTTGCAGGTGAGCAATATCTGGAAGATGGAAGATTTGGGATGAAAAAAATAACTTAACATACATCCACAATCTTTTTCAAAGAAGTGGGATGTGACCTTGACGTTTGACTTCATAACCCTAAAATCAAAAGAGTTCTTGCGATAGAAGTGGGCCATATAATTCAAGTTTGAAATCAATATGTCAATCCAAACTGAAGTTTTCATCGGGAAACAAATTTGACGGACATACAAAATGATGAACAGACGGACGGACAGGTTGATAAATATAAGGCATCCGCTTATTCAAGCTAATAGACAATACAAGGTTTCAGGACACAGATGAAACCACAGTTGCAAATCTGTGAGAATCCGTAAAATTTTGCAGTGTCAAAAAATTAAAATATAGGGTAAATTGCATAAAAATAGAAAAAAATACACGTTGCGCCACCAGTCTTTAGGAACTGAAAAAGCCAATCATAATAAATAAGCACACCGGGTTTTAGGACAATGGATGAAACAATAGCTAAGAAACTGACATAATTGCTGTCATTTGAAAGTCTCAAAAACAGACAAAATCGTAAAAAAACGAAAAAAAATACCAGTTTTAGGGAATTGACAAAACTAGTCATGTTCAATATTAAAGGCAAGTTTCAGTGCAATCCATGCATAAATTATCTAGATACTGGCGGTTTTGTATCATTTCTTTTATTGTTTTGGGGGTACCGAATACATTTAGCTCGAAGGAAATATGTCCTTCTGACCTAATTTCAAGTTTCCAAGAAGTTTTTTTATTGACCTATCTAGATGTTCACTTAGATATTTTTAAGTCCTGTGGTTATGAACCCTGCTATCGGACAAGGCGATATTCCTATATCTCAGTTGACTTTCAGTCAGCTGAGCTAATTACCAGACATTCGCCCTGTTTACATCCCTATTGAGTGCGAATTTATTTCTGTTGTTAAATAAATATGGATATCCATAAATCTTGTTACGTTCAGTGTAAACCATTCATCAATACTGAATGATAACATTTCTGGTATTTGTTTATTTGTATGAAACCCATTGCAGATGACAAATCACATAAACTTGATTCCCATGTATAGAAACATGTGCGGTATTTTTCTGTGGGTAAGTAAATTAACACGTGTAAAGATTCATTGACTGAATCAGGCTAATTTTCTAGAATACAATCCCTTATAACTACTCATCACAGAGAGACATGACTATCCCAGCATTCATTTTATTGATTTAATCTTTCTAAATCACAATTTGACTTTGACTAATAATCCAGTAAGTGAACACTTAAAAGAAGCATAAGATAGCCAAATAGCATAACATAAGCGGAGCTACCTCAGACTCTATAACTAACTGCAGCCTGAGCTATATTGAACAGTGCACCATTTATTCTTTAGCTGTATACCGTTATGAATGTATTGTACCAATTTTTTTTATTATTAATAAACTAAGAAATTTGAGATGTGTTTTTCGTTTTCTTTCCATATGCCAAATATACTACCAAACTTGATTTTGAAATAAAATTTAAGATATATTAAAGATGCTAATAAATTCCCTACACGACCCTAATATCAGTGGTTCCCCGAGCAGAACATATATATATATATATATATATATATATATATATAATACTTTAAACATATATATATAATACTTTATATATATATATAATACTCTATATATACATGTATATAAATGTAATATATTATTAATTTTCCCCTGCATCACCAGCGTAAATCTTTAACAATGCGTCACATGCCACCGTCGGCTCTCTGAGCAGAGATCACGCAGGTCATCTTTTTAATCCGATGTCAATTTCAAGCTCCGGATTAGAAATTTCAATTTTAGTGAACACTGTTTTCGTTCATAAACACAGTTCTTCAGTCATTTTCGTACATCACCTTTTCTGCCCAAGTTTATATAAATGCTTACTCCAAATTGTTAGAAATCGCAGAAACATTCATAACCACCTCCCCCACATTTTTTAATGGGGCGCATACAGTGACTATGTCCACATACCAAGGTATGTAAAACCTTATTCCCGAACACGATTTTATTTCTGCCTAATTCTAGTCAAAACCTACGGGCCAGGATAAAACTAAATATTATTAAAGTGTCTGACCTTATCCCAACCACGATTTGGACCGCCCATATCTCAAAGCAAGTATACCGATGCGGGCAAGAGGTGGGAGAATGCAGGATTCACGGGGTCATGCAATGCGTATATTCGCATGCAATTTTGGTAGCCTTTACGCAAAATTGTGTTAAATGTGTATTCGCAATTTTGAAAGGTAAAGTCGCACTTTCTTACAAATATAAACAGATGCACACAGGCTGTTGCTATGAAACTTAAAATCTCCGCCGCATATCTATATATGCAGTTGATCAGCACCGTTCAATGCAGTGATTAAAATAAAGCCCGGCATACTCATTTTGCCTGAAGTGAACATTCGAAAAATGTTTCATCATATCCTCAGGGGCGTAGCCAAGGAGAGCCGCTCGTCCCCCCCCCCCCCCCCCCCCCGATTCCAGTACTATCCATCCTCCCGGAATTTTTCTAAAATACTATCATGTAATTCCTGTCACTGGTATCCGTTTATCCGGAAATTATTTCAATATGAAGCATTGCGCATGAAGTAGTAAATGAATTGTTTATTGATAATTCTACATTTCATCAGATATATAATATATATGAGCTATAATGAGGGGTCTTTGTCCGTCATACGTCTGGCCGCCCAGCGGTTAACAGGGAAACCGTTTGAAACTGCTGGACGAAACCAAAATTCACCATACAGTTTGATGTCCTAAGTTCTCCCACCAGACCAAAAACTGGGTCACTGTGATTTCGTTTCCTAGGAAAATTAAGAAAAAAACCTCCGTTTTCCAGTAAACTCCTGGTGTTACACTTCAAGAATGCCTTATATGAAAACCACTAACGTTTTGTTTATATTTGGCATAGATAATCCTCTATATATTTCCTATGTACACTATGTACATGAAAGATATTAAGTTAATTTTGCAAACCGGTTTCTGTGGCTCAGGGGTAGAGCACATGACTCTAAGCCGGGAGGTCGTGAGTTCTAATCTCAGCGGAGGCGGTGAGATTTTCACGGTCGGCCACCACCAAGGGTCAACTTAATATGAAGGTTGTGCCCTACAACCGTGTATCGCTCCCAGACGAGTGTGTCTTTGGGGTTCCTTGGTGTTATGGCCCAGCAATGGGAATGATTACACACCCGGGACCCGCAGGAGCGGTAGACACCAGGCAACTAGGTTAATAAAAATAATATGACAGGAAACGAATGCTACCGCCCTGTCACCTGGTACCAACCCGTAATGGAACTCTGCAGATGCACATACTTAGATAAAGAATTAGGTAAGAGAGCATAAAAATAGAGGCGGTTACCTCCACCGAAAAATCTTAAAAAGTAAAGTCAGTATTGCATAATTGTTTGGAAGTTATGGATATTAACATAAGGCACCTTGTCAGAACATCAGGAAATATATTTTCTTACTTACATGGTTAAATCTAAAGACCTTTCTTCAAGGATAAAACTTTATTTAATCAAACTTAAATCGTATGCCAGAAAAAAGATTTTTGTTCATTTCTTTTTCAGGTTATTAGCATAAATGTAAAAACGATACCTTTAAATTTGCCCAACTTTGACCATGGAACATTTTTTCTAAAAGAATTGATCATTTAATTTTCATAGCATATACACATCAGAAGATTCTCTTTAGAAATTTGAAAGCAATTGGTAAAAAGCAGTAGTTTTTATTCAAGTTTTCAGACAGCATGTCAAGTTTTGTTTACACCAAGTCAACCCCGCATGGTGTTGTACAGTGAGTTCCGGAGCCCTCCCCTAGCCACCTGTTTTAGTTGTGTAACTTGCTTCAGTCGACGCAGCTAGCTCCCATCGCTCAGGAGAGATAGGCTTCCCCTCCCGTCCCCACCCCCTCCATGGAGGGGATGCATGAATAAGATAGCTGTTATAATTTTCAATGTTTTATTAATTTTTTTCTGGCCTTTTGCTACGTTTTGGAATTTGTTTTGTATAACAGAGGGTTACAAGGAGTGCATATTGAATTATCAGTGTTAGGTTTTGCTATGAAAGTGTGGATAGGCCTTTTGAGAGGAACTCCGTTAAAAACCCTTAACTTTCTTTATTAAGCATGTGTAAAATTAATTATTAAATTATGGTTGAAATAAAATTAAGCATAATAATGTTATTTGTCCCTAATCCAACCAACAGTGTGTATACCTGATTTGAAAAGCGGATTTCTAATCAATTTTACTTGATTTTTTTATTTTAAATAATTTATTAAGCATGTACATTAAACTTAAAAGACCAATGTACAAACCAAGGAATAATCTAGAAGTTGCCATTTCATTTTTTAGTGGTTTTATCTTCAACATTTTATGATTAAAACAATAGTAAAATGTATGTATATGCATAATTTGACTAATAATAAATAATGCTACAACTTATAATTCTAAATTTACTTATATTTGAAATATTCTTTGTATTGCAAATTTATCATATTTGTAAAACTGATAAATTCAATATGCTAACATAATTTATTAAGTAAATCGATTCCCCTGCCAAAATGGACATGCAGAAATGATTCAATATAAATTTACAATCTTAATTTCCCTGCCTCAGCAGAAAGTGAAATTAAATAACAGTCCTTTCTGCCCACTTGTAAATATGTCTATCTGTAAATGTTTATGCAACACGGTATCTCAAAAACCTATACTAGTTTTTCTTAGGCTGTCATGTCAAAGTATTACTTTGGCAATCATATATTTAGTGCTTGATTATCACAGGATCATTTCTCTTATTTTCGCAAAAAAAAAAAAAAATCCAAATGGAAAATATATTCTACAAAATTCAGGTAAGTGCCGTATACCAAGGGGTCAATATTTATACCCATATTTATTCATCTCGTACTACTGATATTTCTAATTGGAATTAAATATTAATATGTTGTGTGCAATTACTGTGAGGTGTTTTGTGTATGTATCGGGTTTAACAAGCTTTTTATACAAGGGCACTAAGGCCAGACTTATTTTATTTTTCGTTTCTCAAAGAAATTATTTGTTTTCGGCAGTTTCGATTTCCGATCACCGCATTTGTGCTTATAACATCGCATTTGTGAGCACTGGAACTGTTGCTAAGGACCATCGGAACAAATGCCTGATGTCCATTTTTTATATTATGAAAATGGAATTTACGGGAGTCATTGCGGTAAAACATGATTCTCCAGGATATATTTAAATTTTAATAAATGGTCAAATATATTATTATAAAATAATTAGTCAGAGATAAATTTGAGAAGCTAGCATTGAGTTGCCGGTGTACAATTTAATCTTAATGTCAGACAGGGTGTATACTTTCAATGCGTAATATTATGACTTAGAAACAGTGCATGGTGCATTAATCATTTGTATCTATATTTCACGAACGGTAAAGAATACCTCCAGAAGGGGTTTTTCTGTTTGTTCAGTTTCACATACAATATACCCATATATACTCTTGACAACCCCAAGTGGTTTTGCCATCTGTATAGAAATTCATTTAATTTTTAGAAAACATAGTCCTGTATACAGGGACTAGTTCAGATCCACAATGGAATAAATAAGACTAGGTGTTATCCTTATTCACAATATCACCTCTTTTGCTTACATGCAATTGTGATACACCTTTTGTTGATTAATGAAAATTAAAGTAGTTTTTTCTTAAATTAGTATATACAACCTTAGGATATCATCAAGCCTTTCGGTCAATTTTGTGTAAGGTGAATATTATTAGTGAATTTTATTGGACAATTATTACTATTGATACCAAATCTGAAATCATGGTTCCAGGAGATGTAAGACAGTCTTACTGATGATGTAAATTACCCTGCTTGTCTGATCATAATATATGGGCTACCATATTTGCATTCCAAAGTATAGGTGAACATTAATCGAGTCCTTGTGTGGGAAAATACCTATTTGTAAGTATGTGCTTTTAGCGGTGTGGCGGTTTGGTCTTGGACCAACATATTCGTGTAAAAAATTTACACAATATACACTTTAGTGTATGATTTTTCAAGCGCTGAAGAATATTTTATAACAGAGCATTTGGTATGGTTCATGTGTTGAATGTCCAGATGCAGCTTCTAGAAGTTTAAAGTCAAGCGCATTTGCATTTGCCGTGTCATCTGTGGTCTATGTTCCTATTCTTAGGAAGAGGAACAGACACATCTTTATTGTTATGTAACCCCGCTGGTGCAAATGCATCCTCTTCTTTGGCTTTAATAACTCGCTCAGCAACAAGTTTAGTGAAGAGGCACTAATATTCTTCAACATTGGCGGAGACGACGAGTTGTAGACAATGTATCGTTGTCATACTCGCTCAAGGCATCCGTGTCGTTATATTCAATTACTGTTGTATCTGATTGCTCCTCTGCTGGTATTTTTCTCTTGAGACCAAACAGGGTATTACCAGAACCATAATTACAAGCTGGCACTCTTGATATGAAAATCCGCAACCATTAAACTCGGCCATCGCTTGCTATACCTCATCTCGCACCAGTGTCTCTGATCTCCTGATATGTCTATATTCCATGCCCATGGGAACATCATCTTAGTCTTAGGAAAATCAAGCAGATATACCTAAAGAATGTGAACGAGTTACTGTGTGTAACCTCTTTAAAGTTTCTGTCTGTATATTTTGCCCGTTTGCTGCTCGATGGAGCAAAGTCACAGTAATCAGCTACAAAACTGTCTGGATTATACTCGGGATCCGGAGTGTCCACTTATACATGATGCATATCCTCTTCACTCCAGTCATCGGTCAGTATAATTTGTGAAGAGGAAACAGCTGCAAAAGGTTTTTTACAAGACTGCAGTTCTCATCCTTTCCTTTTTCTTATCCTGCTCTTGATGCCATTCCTTGTTGACGTGTTCCTCACATTTTTTAATACGATTTGTTCCCAAGGACTGAAGGCAGTTGTAGTCCTCCTCCAACCTTGGAATTCTATATTTTTCCTCAAGCATCGCTCTTTCTGCTCATCCTCACAGAACAAATCAAAAAGTTTGTTCTGCTTCAGCTTCTGGAAACGCTTCTTTCAGGATTTGCCTCGCATAGTTTTATGAGTTTTGCTTATGTTGTTACAAACCTCTGTTCGCTTTTGAAACTATGTATAAACTTCTTGACACCCAGTGGTCCCGGTGAAGAGATGATACTTCAGATATAACTGTTTTTTTTCTTGTTGTGCTGAATACCTCACGTCTCCAATGACTTCCTTGTACCTTGGTGACTTCTCCTTCTGAAAATCTTTAACCAGAGGAAAAACGTCTGAAATATCTGTATCTTCAACATTTCCTTTGCTCCTCACTGCTTTACCAGTACTCTTGTTCTCCATGGCGTTCAAAGTACCTAAAAATAAAATAACCACAGCCCTTAATATTTATTAAGGGCAAACAAATGAAACCATGTCTCTTTATAAAGAGTACAAAACAGAATTTTTCTGATAGTAATCTACCTGAAGCACCGCCTGGATTGTCGATTATGTCAATAAGAATTAAGATCATAAAGTAATATATTGAATTATCTACCCAAGGTGACAAAGACAAAGCTATATGGTTTCAAAACATATATTTAGATTAAGGTAATTGAACTTAATACTTTGCACTTGTCACTTATTACTAGATATATTGGGAAAATTAATCTTGTCTCCCACGTTATTTGAATTACTTGTTACTGACACATAAAGCAGTGTGATATATATTTCAGAAGCAACATGAAATACTCAACCTTTCAAATCGCCACCTGTATTTTCATTCTCCTTGTAAATGTACATGTAAATTTACTAGTAATGCTTCAGAACATGCAAACAATAAATACTGACGTCAAGGTTACGTCATTCCATCATGACAGCAAAGATTTTCACTTACAGCCTACAGATTAGCGATGTACTTCTCACATAAAGAAAAAAAATAACAAATACATTGAGGTGCCAGATTGTAATACAATTAGAAGAAAAATTTGATAAAAGATTTGGCTTGATAGAAAATGCGGTCTTTGATTTGAAAAGAGAAAATGAAATTTTGAGAGAAACTGTTAAAAAGTTAAATGAAGAAAATAAAACAAACAAGGAACAAAGTGAACAAGCACTGAATATGGCAAAAGAGGCAAAAATAAAAACAGTTGAAAATGAACAATATTCGAGAAGGGCAAACTTAAAAATATTTGGAATGGAAGAAAAAAATTTTGGTGATTCAGAGGAGGACTCCTGCAGAATTGTATTAAATTTGTTTAAGAGCAATTTGGGAATATCTCTGAAAACGGATGACATTGAGGCCTGTCATAGAGTCGGTAAAAAGCAAAACTAGACAACCATAGGTCGAACGCTTGCCGGAAATCGGAAGTGAAACACAGACGGACAGACAGAACATATTGTCGGTTTTCTATTAATGGAATGATTCTCAAGGACATTGCTGAGAATATGTGGCCCGTAGAATGACATATGAGACAAAAGAACAGGCAAGCAGACAAAGCTGACAACAAAAGACGAACAGACAGGCATACTGACTTTGTGAGACAAGATTGACACAAGATGACATAACCTGGTTATTGAGAAGATTCAATGGAAGAAAATGAGTTATAATTTATGTAATTTAGATTTATAGTTTTGGAGGTATGGCGAATTAATGATATACTTGGGAGGCTCGACTGTAGCGCCCTCTAGCAGACCTATTCCGAAGACGACAAATGCGTTTCGTATTATTAGTGTATGACATGAGATGTCCCAATTTCAACTGGATTCCGTCAAAGCTGTGGCCTGTAGAATGCTATATGTAAGGCGTAAGAACCAGCAAGCAGGCGACTTTGAGGATAACGGACAAACAGATGGACACACTGACAAAGTGACAGAAGATTGAAACCAGATACCTTAATCAGGTTATGGAGAAGACTCAAAGGAAGAAAATAAGCTATAGTTTATGTAACTGAGGCTTTGGGTGTAGAGATATGGCCAATACAATGGTATGTGTGTGAGGGTCGTGTGCAGCGCCCACTAGTGGCCATATCCGGAAAATGAAAAATTTATTTCTAGATATTAGTGTAAGACATAAGATGTAATAGTTTCAAAAGGATTCCGTCAAAACTGTGGCCTATAGAATGCTATATGTGAGACGCAAGAGCCAACAAGCAGGCGAATTTGAGGACAACTGACAAACAGACTAAAACACTGACAAAGTGACTCAAGATTGAGTCCAGATGACTACTCCAGGTTATGGAGAAGACTCAAAGGTAGAAAAAAGCTACAGTTTATGTAACTGAGGTTTATAGTTTTGGAGATATTGCCAAAGCATGATATGTTGGGAGAGGTTCGAGTTCAGCGCCCTCTAGCGGCCATATCCGGAAAATGAAAAATTGGTTTCGAGATATTAGTGTAAGACTTAAGATGTAATAGTTTCAAAAGGATTCTTTCAAAACTGTGGCCTGTAGAATGCTATATGTGAGACGCAAGAGCAAGCAGGCGAATTTGAGGACAACTGACAAACAGACAGACACACTGACAAAGTGTCACATAGTTTATGTAATTGAGGCTTATAATTTCGGAGATATGGCCAAAATATGATATGTTCCGGAGGTTCGCATCCAGCGCCCCCTAGCGGCCCTATTCAAAAAATGAAAAAACAATTTCGAGATACTAATGTAGGACTTATAATATGTCAGTTTCAAAAAGATTCCTGCAATAATGTGGCCTTTGGCGCAAGATGAATGAAATCTCGAAATACCCTATTCACGAGATATTTTACGAGATCCTGCAAGACTTGTAATAAAATCTTGTAGTACTAGTTGAATGCTACCTGATGCAAAAAACTAGATCACTCTAGCTTTAAAACTGACAAAGTTAGAAAAATAAGACCCCTTATTTTCGAATATCATGACTTTTCCCCCAAAATTTGTAACCATGGTTACGGCAAATTTGAGTCAGCTACACACCAGATAACAGGCCTTGGAATGACGATTAAAATGAGCTATTGTTGAAGTAGATATGACTAATAGTCACAAAGATATGAAGAAAAAACGTTTTGAGAAATGTTGACGACCTTGACCTTGACCTTTGACCTATTTTAACCAAAAACAATAGGGCACCTAGAAATTATGTTTTTCATCATCCCTGTAAGTTTCAAGGTTATTGTGGCAAAATTGTGGCAAGCAGAGTGATGACAAACAAACAAACAGACAAACAGACATACGCAACTGACCAATATGCTTGCCGAAATCTTTGATTCCGGCAAGCAACAAAAACAAACTCAGGCCCGTTCTTGTCAGATTTAAATCCAGGGACCAGAGAACCAGTGTGCTCAAGGCCAGGAGCAAATTGATAGGCTCAAGAAAGTTAATTGTTGAGGATCTTTCTCCAGACTTACAAATGGTGTTCAACAGAGTGAAACAAGATCCCAGGGCCCAGCAAGCCTGGACATGGAATGGGAATGTGTTCTTCTCTGATACAGGTGGCACAGTGCATAAGGTGCGTTTTGGACAGACCATGGATGAAATACTTGAGGAAGAAATTCAGGCCTGACTAGTGACTCTTATTATGGACATGATTTGGAAACCTTGTTTTATATGTTATGTGGTGTCTTTATTATATGTAGTGATGAACAGATTGTCAGGGATATTTGAGACTCAAATTCTTACAGGTAAGGACACTAATCTTATTCATGTGTTGTCAGGAACAATGGCTCTTACTTGTAAATATGTAACTATTATCGTCTTTGTAGATAAACTTATGTTGAACAGTTCATTTTAATAAACAATTATTTCACTTAATGTTAGATGATTAAGGGAGTATAAAAAACGCAGAAAAATATTTAATTGGGCATTTAAGCATGGATGTAATGAAGGTATTATGTTTTTACAAGAAACCCACAGCGATATTAATTGTATAGGACCCTGGGGTCACCAATGACACGGACTAAGCTACTTTAGTCATGAGTCAAATTTAAGCAAAGGAGTGTTATCTTTAATTTGAAGTAAACTAGAATTTTCACTGTTAAAAAATATTATTGATAGAGACGGAAGATATATTATTACACATTGTCTTATTCAAGGGAATGAATTTTTACTTATAAATATATATGGGCCAAATTTAGAGAAAATGCAAATGAAATGTTTGAAGAAAATAGTTGAAATTATAAAATTTACAAAATTTAAAAGAACCTATTCTTTAATCTGGGGTGGTGACTTTAACTTCTGCTTCACAGAAGAAGATGCAGATGGTGGTTATTTGAAATTAAAGAAAAGTATCATATCCTACATGCATGATGTATGCGAAAGTTAAAATATTCATGATATATGGCATATTAGGAATCCAAATGGTGAAAGATTTACTTGGAGAAGATATAACCCTCTAACACAGAGAAGGTTAGACTTCTTTTTAACTTCAACTGTCTTACAGCCATTTATTACACATTGTGACATAATAACATCAGTTGAATCAGATCATTCTGCAATACTTATGAAAATCTGTTCACTACCTGAGCAAAATATATGGTTCAGGGATATGGAAATTTAATAATTCTCTGCTGTCTGACAGGGAATATACACAAGAACTTAAGACAGCAATCAATAAATAGAAGTTAGAATTAAAATGTTATCCAAAGGAAAAGTGGGAATATCTAAAGTATTTAATAAGACAATTCACTATCAGGTACAGTAAAACTAAATCAAGGAAATTCAAGGCTGAGTATAAAGAACTGGAAAAACTTGTAAACAAACTTGAACCAAAAATTAACGAATCTTCTGACACATTGAAAGAATATTTAGAAACAAAACTGAAACTTAAAGATTGCTATCAACACATTACTCAAGGAATTATAATAAGGTCCCGTGCCCAATGGTTTGAAGAAGGGGAAAGAAATACTAAATACTTCTTAAATTTACAAAAAAGAAACAAAGCAAAAACTCACATTAAAAAGTTATTGGTAGATAGACATGAAATTACGAATGAACAAAATATTTTGAATGAACTGAGAGACTGTTTCAAATGTAAATATAAAGAAGTAAACAAACATTTAGAAGAAAATATAGAAACATTTCTGTTGAAAGTGGAAGTACCTAG
Organism: Sipunculus nudus; assembly: GCA_026874595.1. Classification (NCBI taxonomy): domain Eukaryota; kingdom Metazoa; phylum Annelida; class Sipuncula; order Golfingiida; family Sipunculidae; genus Sipunculus; species Sipunculus nudus. Next base: position 88,105,538 of record CM049307.1, read on the forward strand.
ATTAACCACAGAGAACAAAAACTTAATGAAATTAGAATTAACAATAATGGACATACGGGATGCATTAAAAGACATGAAAAACAATAAAACCCCTGGGAATGATGGGTTATCTAAAGAATTTTATGTGTTTTTCCTCTCTGATATTGGAATTACTAAATTGTTATTGCTTTCTGATGAAACAAATGACACCCAGCCAAAGACAAGCAGTCATTACATTAATAGAAAAACCTGGAAGGGACGACCGGTTAATTAGTATGATAAATGTGGATGTGAAAATTTTTAAGTAAGATAATCAGTAACAGATTAAAAAAAGGTTTTACCATTACTGATACATGAAGATCAAAATGCCTTTGTTCCTGGTAGGAGTATAGGAGAATCGGTAAGATTAATTACAGATATGATGGAATATACATACACAGAAAACATAGGTGGAATAATCATGGCTGAAGATTTTGAAGCTGCTTTTGACTCTGTGGATCACTTATTTATGTTTGCTGTCCTTGGAAATTTTGGTTTTGAAGAATCTTTGATAAATTGGATTAAATTAATGCATAATAACTTAGAAAGTTGCATTATAAACAATGGTAAAACCACTAAGTATTTTCCGATAGAACGGGGTACAAGACAAGGGGATCCATTAGCTCCATATTTGTTTATTTTGGTAATTGAAATTTTAGCCTGTATGGTCCGTCAGAACAGAAATTTATATGGTATTAATGTTCGGGGAACAGAAATAAAGCAATGTATATTTGCTGATGATTGCACATTTTTCTTAAAAAATGAACAATCTTTCCAGCTCATGATGAAGACATTGGAAATTTTCTCCAAATATTCTTCAATTAAAATAAATTATGATAAATCAGAGATTGCTTGGATAGGTCGTTGGAAAGACAAAACACACCATATAGGTGACTGTAAATGGGTTAATCTAAATAATAAAAGTTTGAAAATACTTGGAGTTCATTTCACATACAACACACAATTATTTAATACTCTTAACTTTCGAAAACCTGAGACAGATTTTAAAGCAGTTCTTAACATTTGGTCAGGAACACAATTAACTGTCTATGGAAGGATTCATGTATTGAAGTCACTGGCATTGTCAAAACTGTTGTATATTTGTTATTTGTGCACAATTCCAAATGGGTTTATAAAAGATATACAACAGGTATGTAACAGGTTTATTTGGAAAGGAAAACGACCCAAAGTGAAATTTACAACAGCAATAGGAAATGATAATAATGGAGGCTTGAAAATGCCAGATGTAAATGCAATCATACAGACACAAAGGATAAAATGGATAAACAGGTTACTGGATGGAAAGTGTAAAAAGTGGAAAGCTATTACATTATTTTATTTGGAAAAAATAGGTGGTATTAATGCCCTTGGGCATAATTTGAAAGTAACAGCTGTACCAGGCAAAATTCCACTGTTTTATAAGGAAGGTTTCAGAGACTGGGATTCATTTAATAGTAAACTCCAGAAACCTATCAAGAGGTTTTGAGAGAGCTACTCTGGAATAACAATTATATTTTAGTTAACAAAAAAAGAGTATATTTTACAGAGAATCAGTGAGAGTGCAATTAACTATGTATCTGACATTTTCAGCCATAACGGACATATGCTTAAAGTTGAAGAGGTTTTAAATCAATATCAAAGTATACCAAACATTACTTATTTCAACTGGGTACAAATATACCACTCATTACCAAAATCATGGCTAAGGATACTTAAAAATGAAAATTACCTTACTGATGTTACCAATGATCTAAAGCATATATCTGATACTACTTCACTTAATACCAAGACTATATATGAAAAGATAATTGAAAAGAAATTAGTTACTTCATCAGCATTTTATTTTTGGAAGAATAATCACAAACTGGATGAAAAACGGTGGGAGTATTGTTTAGAAGCAATTTATGGGGTCAGTATAGATGCTTATTCCCGTGAGTTCCAATATAAACTGCTAAATAATTATTTGCCTCTAAATCAAATTTTATTTAAATGGAATCTAAAGGACACTGATAAGTGTTTATATTGTGTAGAAAGTGTAGAATCAGTACAACATCTATTTTATGAATGTAGTAGAGCCACTTCTCTTTATAATAGAATTTTAAAATATTTTTCGGGCAGCAAAGTAACATTACCAGAAGGGAAACTTGATGTTGCATTGTTTGGTTGTGCACCTGTTAATAACGATAATCTGTTAGTTAACCAAATTTTGCTTGTAATGAGGATAATATTGTATAAAAATCGTGAATCAACTCATGGAAATTTAGAAAGAGCAGTTGTACAGCTGCTCCATAATTTTTTACAATACTTGAAAATATATATATGATAGAGAATAGAATTGCAAGAAGACATAACATATTAGAATTTCATCAAGAAAAATGGGAACCTGTTTTAAATCATTTATAAAGAATATTAATATATTATTTTTTCTTAGTTGAAACATGAAACGTTTTAAGTACAAGCTTTCTAAACTTATATGTGGTTGTATGTGTAGTTTGTGTATCTTCCAGGTTTTGTAAATTTATGTTTCCAGGTTTTTCCATGTATGTTTTGTAAACTTGTAATATGTGAAACAGTTGAAAGTGTATGTATTGGTTTACGAAATAAATCTATGTTAAAAAAAAGATAAAAGCTCTGCATTCTGATGAAATTGTTTTATTAAATTTTTGCTAACATCTCATAAATTAGGTCGGAGAGAAAAAAAAGGAGGAAAAAAATAGCGACATGGTTGGAACTACAGACACACGATAATAATACCTAAATAGTTATCAGGTTTTTAAATATATTCAATTCTGCCTACGTAGCAGAAAAACAAATTGTAACCGTTACACTTGGAATTATAAAAAGCATATGCAAAAAGTTTACTTGTTAACCCTAAATTAGACCACTGTGACCTTTATGTAAACATAAGTCTACTAATTTCGCTGTCTCTTCATGGTCAACTGGCCACTTGTTTTGCTCGTGCCGTCTATGAAAGTTTCCGCTTGACCTGTTACATCATTGTGCAAACGATTCCACCTTGTACTTAGTAATTTGTCATTTTACTCGCAGGAAGAAATAATAATTAGACCCATTTCACATATATCTGGAAACATCAGGCTTGAACGTATATTTATGAAGAATACCTTTAATATACTATCGTTCCACTAAACCTGGAGGTAAAAGTTTGTGTAATTAAGGTAACCGTCCATTCACCCGTCAAAGACAGACACGGATGAAAAATATTGTTACTACATCAACTTGACCTGTTTCGCACGAATTAATAACTAGATCAGAAAAAAAATATTGTATGAGTGAATCCTGACTGGGCGGATGAAATATGGTTAGGATTGTTATTATCACGATGAATCATAAATATACACGTGTTACCGTAACCTATTTTCTATGGTATGTTCTTTAGAGCCTTGTAATTACAACCGTCATTCATTATGTGCATATAAATATCCTAGTTTCTAAACGTTTCCGTAAGAGTGCTTGTCATAATGTGTCGCGTGAAGGTATACTTACTATGTAACAACAAATTGCTGTGATCATCATACCTTTACTATAGCTGGGATGAGGTATTTTGTTCGAATTTTCTAGCTACCAGAAACAATAATATGATTTAATAAGTGCTGGGATCAGTATAGATAACACCTCTAACATTTTTGAATGAAACAGAAAATATAGGTGTATCATTATTCAAAAAGACTGTCTGCTCAGCATTGAGCTAGATTTGACGTAGATTGCACACATAAGCTTGTACTTATTGCCCATTGATATTTAAGAAGAATGTTCTGCTTGACTGAGTGTTTACTCTGCTGCAGAAAAATATATGTATATGTTACATATTTCAGATCTTTTCGGGTACTCCAGACCCTGGCACTTTTAACATGGCTACATATTGATCTTTGTAATGGTAAGTTTATTTGTGACATTCTGAGTATACTCGAGTATGAAGTGTCGGCAGCTTGACAAAGTGACCCTTGTTTAATGGCGCTAAGCTGTCAACTTTGGATTGGCCGAACATCAGCGGAGATATTTAAATAATGAATATAATATGTAATTGTGAATTGTGACAATTTTTTTCGATGGTTTGGAAATTCTGTTAAAAACTGGACAATACCTGGCAAAATTTAAAAAAAACCATGATTGATCGGGTAATCTTATATTGCGGCTGTGTCTTATTTATGTATAATTTAAGGAATTATAAATCTTTCCCAGTCGTACGTAATGATTAAGTCCGAAGCTACATTTCAGCAACAAGAGCACCAAATGTCATGAAATACATTATAAAAAGTTTACGCACATCATGTCTGCCGTATTGGTGAAATTTTGTTGGGATAATAATTTATGTATCAGCTACAGTGCTATACTAAACTGAATTAGCACAATTAGTCTCAAATATCCAATTATCTATTAAGCTTAACATGTAATGCTTCAAAACTACTCTTTTTTAGTCTCACAATTATTGAAAGTCTGAAATAAAACTTGCACCATAAGTGTGGTATAATCTAAAACGCTATGCAAGTTAAAATTCAAAATAATTTAAAAACACTTCTTTAGCCGATAAAGAACACATTAATACTTTGGTAAAAAGAGAATAATTGCAATAAAATTATAGTAATTATTTTACCCTTCATACCTGATAAGTCATAGAAGTAAAATATATTGAAAATTCAGAATGTCTTTGGTAGGGTCTGGATCATGTATTTAAGGTGAGAAACCACTAAAATCAAATGTAAAATACTTTCGATAGTTATATCTTAATAGAAAGACCGGCGTGTTCCGGAGCAGCCTCCACGCAGGGGCAAGATGTATTGGAACAAATGGTACGCCCCTGTGACTGTTCATGCAAAGGTCTGCTAATATCCAAGGGTCAAGCTTCCTTTGCTCTATGAATAAACCTATCAGATTATTATGGATTTAAGCGTGCTTCACCAGATTGAACCGACCCAGTTCCATTAGCATTACTGTGACAACGTGTGCCCTCAATGCCTTAAATCTCACGTGATATTACAGCAAAATATACTAGATAATCTCCCTCCCTTCATTTCAGTCAATTGATCTTAAGGCATAATGTTGTGCTGGCCATAAGTATCACTGTATGACAACACTGCATATTCATACCTCTTCAACAATTCTAGAAATGTATCACGTTATATCATCAAGCAAGCACATGCATTAATTTATGTTTATAGTTACAAAGCCGCAACACGGATATTAAACCTCAAAATAGACCAACAGCTTTTGCAGAATATAAGTATGTGTAACTTTATCAGGCCTGCCAACGGAAAAGACCCCCACCCCTTCCACCTTGCCTTTGCTCCAGAGTACCCTTTTTCAAATAAAGAGTAAAAAGAGTAACATTTCATTATTTTTTTCACAGATATATATATATCAGAAACATCAGGTCTGATCGTATATATATATAGGAAGAATACCTTTAATATACTATCGTTCCACTTAACATGGAGGTAAAAGTTTGTGCAATTAACGTAACCGTCCATTCACCCGTTAAAGACAGACGCGCATGAAAAATATTGTTGCTATATCAACTTGACCTGTTTCGCACGAATTAATAATTGGATCAGAAAAAAATATTGTGTGAGTGAATCCTGACTAAGCGGATTGAAATATGATTCAGATTGTTATTATCACTTTAAATTATAAATAAACACGTGTTACTGTAACTTATTTTCTATTGTATGTTCTTTGGAGCCTTGCAATTACAACCGTCATTTCTTATGTGTATATAATATCGTAGTTTCTGAACCTTTCCGTAAGAGTGTCACGTGAAGGCATACTTACTATGTAACAACTCAAGGGGAAACTTCTAGCATTTGTTATAACCTAGACCGAACAGATCCAAGGTGTTATGTACGCAGGCTCCTATTGTACTTGCTTGTTGAGATAAAGGCTGCATACACTCGAAGCAGGAATTGCTGTGATCATCATACCTTTACTTCAGCTGGGATGAGGTATTTTGTTCGAATTTTCTAGCTACCAGAAACAATAATATGATTTAATAAGTGCTGCGATCAGTATACATAACACCTCTAACATTTTTGAATGAAACAGAAAATATAGGTGTATCTTTATTCAGAAAGACTGTCTCCTCAGCATTGAGCCAGATTTGACGTAGATTGCACACATAAGCTTGTACTTATTGCCCAGTAATATTTAAGAAGAATGTTCTGCTTTACTGAGTGTTTACTCTGCTGCAGAAAAATAAATGTACATGTTACATTTTTCAGATCTTTTCAGGTACTCCAGACCTTGGTACTTTTTACATGGCTACCTATTGATCTTTGTAAAGGTAAGTTTATTTATGACATTCTGAGGATCCTCGAGTATGAGGTGTGGGCAGCTTGACAAAGTGACCCTTGGGTAATGGCGCTAAGCTGTCAACTTTGGATTGGCCGAACATCAGCGGAGATATTTAAATAATGAATAAAATATGTAATTGTGAATTGTGAAAACTTAATTTTTTCGATGGTTTGGACATTCTGTTCAAAACTGGACAATACCTGGCAAAATGAAAAAGAAATCATGACTGATCGGGTAATCTTATATTGCCTTATTTATGTATAATTTAAGGAATTATAAATCTTGCCCAGTCGTACGAAATGATTGAGTCCGAAGCTACATTTCAGCAACAAAAGCACCAAATGTCATGAAATGCATTGCGAAAATTTTACGCACATCGTTTCTGCTGTATTTGTGAAATTTTGTAGGGATAATAATTTATATATCAGTTACAGTGCTATACTAAACTGAATTAGCACATTTAGTCTCAAATATCTAATTATCTATTAAGCTCAACCTGTAACGCTTCAAAACTACTGTTTATCAATCTCACAATTATGGAAAGTCTGAAATAAAACTTGCACCATAAGTGTGGTATAATTTAAAACGCTATGCAAGTTAAAATTCAAATATAATTTAAAAACACTTCTTTAGCCGATTAAGAACACATTAATACTTTGGTAAAAAGAGAATAATTGCAATAAAAATATAGTCATTATTTTATTTACCCTACATACCTGATAAGTCATAGAAGTAAAATATATCGAAAATTCAGAATGTCTTTGGTAGGGTCTGGATCATGTATTAAAGGTGAGAAACCACTAAAATCAAATGTAAAATACTTACGATAGTTATATCTTAATAGAAAGACCGGCGTGTTCCGGAGCAACCTCCACGCAAGGGCAAGATGTATTGGAACAAATGGTACGCCCCTGTGACTGTTCATGCAAAAGGTCTGCTAATATCCAAGGGTCAAGCTTCCTTTGCTCTATGAATAAACCTATCAGATTATAATGGATTTAAACGTGCTTGACCGGATTGAACCGACCCAGTTCCATTAGCATTACTGTGACCACGTGTGCACTCGATGCCTTAAATCTCACGTGATATTACTGCATACTATACTGGATAATCCCCCTCCCCTTAATTTCAGTCAATTGATCTTAAGGCATAATGTTGTGCTGGCCATAAGTATCACTGTATGACAACACTGCTGATTCATACCTCTTCAACAATTCTAGAAACACGTGTCAGGTAATATCGTCAAGCAAGCACGTGCATAAATTTATGTTTATACTTACAATGCCGCATCACGGATATTAAACCCCAAAATAGAACCACAGCTTTTGCAGAATATAAGTATGTGTAACCGGCACATACTTTATCAGGCCTGCCAACGGTAAAAGACCCCCACCCCTTCCACCCTGCCTTTGCTCCAGAGTACCCTTTTTCAAAAAAGAGTAAAAAAGAGTAACATTTCATCATATTTTTCACGGACTGAATAATGGTGGTGGTTCACATATTACGTATGTGTATATACATTGCTAATTGCAAGTCAAATGCATGGTGACACCCCCCTGCATGAAGATAAGTCCATTTTCAGCATGTTGTGGCATATGCTTGATATTTGCCTACACAAAAAGTAAAGTGTCCTGTTCTTGTTCAAAATGGACTGTTATAGCAAGAGAAAAATAGTATATCTTGGATCTGTTTCATTGAAAAACATAGGAAAAAGAAGAGTACAGCTCAAAAATCAAGTGGCCCAAATACCAGCTGAATTTGACATACAGATAACATATGTATTAACAATTGATGTTATGATCTGGTGAAAAATATTTGTTAAGGAACATTGAACAAAGGAAAGACTGACTTCCAGAAAGCTCAGAATTATGTACTTTCCGATAGTCCTTAGAAAAAAGATTGGAGCAAACTTAGTTAGGGTTTCAAGAAGATTTTACCGGAAACTCCCAAGTTTCTACATCCAGTTGTCTGGATTTTTGTTCATCTGACTGATGGGGTACTCAAATCATGTTCTTTCATACCGTTCGCAGGATATAGGTCACAGTTACCTTATTTCGGGTTTCCAAGGAGACGTTACAGTGACCTAGCTTTACTTTAAGAAAGACGTTTGTAGATCTAACATTTAGGATGTGTGCCCTGTCCGACGTTCTGGGTGCTCAGAATTAGGTTTTCTTCCTTTGCAAAATATAGGCCATCATGACCTTACCTCAGGTTTTGCTGGAAATTTATCCAGGACATCCTTAAAGTATTTTAAGTTGGAAGGATCTAGGTCCAATCATATTGATTTGAGCCCATCCAACGTTCACAGTGTTCCAATCATGCTTATATCCTATAGCACATAGGATATAAGTCACAATGACCTAACTTAAGGATTTAAAGCAGACTTGCCAAAAACCTTCCTGGATGTCCCACCAGAAGATGCTAGAAATTTTGAGCCCTGTCTGATTCTCTGGGTTCTCTGGCTTGTTGGGTGCTCCAGACCTTGGTACTCTTTACATTGGAACTTTTTTAACTCGACAATGGTAAGTTTATTTGTGGCATTCTCGTGTTCTTCGAGCATGACGTGTACAGCTTGAAAAGTGACCCTTGCGTAATGGCGCTAAGCTGTCAAGAACACCCTGTGAAAGGAATGGCCGTTCATCAGTGTAGATATATAAATAATGAATATAATATGTAATTGTGAATTGTGAAATTCTGTTCAAAACTGGACAAGATCTAGCAAAATGAAAAAAAAATGATCGCCCGGGGTAATCTGATATTGCGGCTATGTCTTATTCATGTATAATTAAAGGAATTATAAATCATGCCCAGTCATACGTAATGATTAAGTCCGAAGCTACATTTAAACAACCTGAACACCAAATTTCATGAAATACATTGCAAACATTTCACGCACACCGGTTCTGCTGTATTGGTGCAATTTTCTAGGGAAACTATTTTTTCTTTGCTGCAGTGCTATACTTTACTGAATTATACAGGTGGCACAATTAGTCTCAAATCTCCAGTTACTATTAAGCTCAACCTGTATAGCTACCAAACTACTACTAGTCAGTCTCAAAATCATGACAAAATGGAAATAAAAGTTGCACATTAAGTGTGGTATTGCCTAAAACGCTATGCAAGTCAAAATATAAATATAATATAAAAACAATTCTTTAGCTGATTAAAAATTAATGGATGATTTTGGTATAAAAATTGCATTTATTGTCGGTTTTTTTCCACTACAAACGGGATAAGTCATAGAAGTAACATGGACTGAAAATTCAAAATGTCTTTTGTTGGAACTAGATGACGTATTTAAACCACTCAAAGCAAAAGAAAAAGACTGTCGTTAGTGATATCTTAATAGAAGGACCAGCGTGGTCCAGAGCAACCTCCACGCAGGGGCAAGATGTATTGGAACAAAGATACTCCCATGTGACTGTTCATGCACACGGTCTTGCAATTTCCCACGCAGGATCAAGATATCAGAAACACATGTAACAGGTAATATCATCAAGCAAGCACGTGCATAAGTTGATTATTATAGTTACAATGCTGCAACACGGATATTAAACCCCACAAATAGATCCACTGCTTAGGCAGAATTTAAGTATGCATAACCGGCAAATACTTTATCAGGCCTGCCAACGGTACAAGACCCACACCCCATTCCCCCTCCCTCAAAAAGTAAGTAAGAGTTAAAAAGATAACTATTTCCGACAATTCATCATATTTTGTCACAGACTGAATAAAGATTTGCTTCATATATTACGTATGTGTATATACATTGCTCATTGCAAGTCGAAAATGCATGGTGACCTCCCCTGCATAAAGATAAGTGCGAAGTGTCCTGTTCTTGTTCCAACTGGACTGTTATAGCAGGAGTAAAATAGTATATCACGGAAATGTTTTACTGAAAACAGAGGGAAAGAAGAGTGATACTAAAATCAAATGGCCCAATGACCAGCTGAATTTGACAAACAGGTGACACATGTATTAATTATTGATGTTATGATCTGGTGAAAAAAAATATTCAAGAAACCTTAAACAATGGGTACACTGACTTCCAGAGAACTCAAAATTATGTTTTTACCGTAGTTCTTAGAAAAAAAGATCGGAGCCACCTTAGTTCGGGTTTCAAGAAGATTTTACCGGGAATTCCCTAGCTTCAACATCTAATTGCTCGGATTTGTGTCCATCTGACTTATAGGTCCTAAGACCATTTTCTTTCATACAACGTCCAGAATATAGGTCACAGTTACCTTAGGAGACATTACAGTGACCTAACTTAACTTTAAGAAAGACGTTTGTAGAGCTAATATTAGATATGTGTGCCCTACCTGACTTTCTGGGTGCTCAAAATGAAGTTTTCGTATTGTAGCTTACAGAATATAGGCCACCATGACCTAATATCAGGTGTTTCCTCGAAATTTATCCAGGACCCCCTTAAAGTAATTTTAAGTTTGAAGGTTACAGGTCCATGTGTATTGATTTGTGCCAATCTTACTGTCACATTGTTAAAATCAGGTTTATATCCTACAGCTCATGAGATATAGGTCACGATTAAAGATTCAAAGATTTGCCAAGGACCTTTCTGGACGTCTAACTAAAGGATGATGGGTCCAACGGTCAGGTTTTGAGCCCTGTCTGATTGTCTGGGTTCTCATAATAATCTTATGTATCTAAACAGATTTACCCGGATCCCCATGGATGTTGTGTTAGAAGATTCTAACCCCGGCCTAACGGATACAACATGTGACCTCTATGACTGTCTGGGGGTTCAAAATTATGTTTTGTCCCAATCGCCCGCGGGATATAGGTTACCATGACCCAGTTTCAGATTTCAAAGAAGATTTGCTCAGAAACTCTCTGGATGTTGCGTCAAAAGATTCTATTTACAGTCATCAGAATTTTAGGGAACCCTAGGTGTGCTTTTTTTCCTATAACTCGCAGATTATACGTTACAGTGACCGAATTTCATTTTTCCGAGGACATTTACCCAGGGCCTGCATAAATGTAATGTAAGAAGATTACAGATAAGTGGATACCATTTGTGCACGCTCCAGGGGGTGCTTAAAATAATGTTTCGGCCCGTAGCTCGCAGAATACAGGTCACCATGACCTAATTTCAGATTTTCAAGGATAAATGCGTAAGACCTCCCTGGATGTCAAGGATTCTGGGTAGATCGGTTACTGTTTGTGTTCTGTTAAAGGAAGACAGGAAGGACGGACGGACAGACGAGAGACAATGAATGATCGTTATAGCTCAGTAAATTGAGCTAAAAGTGGTAAAAATGAGTTGTGTAATTTCAGTAAATCCTCAAGACAAATTGACTCTTTAAAAACGAGTGATTTGGCAAGCCTTTTACGTTGGCTATATGTGAAATGTATGTCGAAACATCCACCACATTTTGCATATTTTTTATGTAATTTACAATTTCCAGGCGAAATAGCTTGATATCAACGACGTAAAAGCCTGCTGCGTGCATGAGTGTTTGCAGAAGATCTTACCTTGACATTCATTGATAAATCTTCTGCGTGGAGAATGGATCTGGGGCTCTGTTTCCCTCTACTAATCGCCCGGGTAAATAGCTATAGAGGTCAAGCAAACGTATTCCAATCTCATTATATTTTTACAAAACACAATTACCTATAAAAATCTATTAATATAGATTATACATTAACTTAACCTAATTCCTTGACTTTTTTTTTAAATTTATTTTTCCACAAAAAAAATTAGGTTGTGTTATTTGTTCAAAAATCTATTGGCATTATTAAGAGCACTGTCAACTCGACAGTGCACATTCAAAACCCCTGTGATCAAAAATTATAGATCTCATCAAAGCTTAGTATTTCTGACACTGTCAGTCCCCAATTTCCAGGGAACGATACAAACAACATGTATTGCTAGCTATAAGTCATTTCTGTATTTTGGCTTGTACGTCACACTTTGTACCAGCCAATTACACCCGTGCTGAGTCTCTGTTCTGGATGAAATGCACCATACACATAACACCACTACGTTCTATTAGGCTTACCTAACCTTGACTTTGTGTAAAGCCCCTGTGTGATACCATCACTGCAAAGAAATATGTATCTGAGGTCTAGGATTTATATACTTGTTTCTTTCATTTTCAGTGATTTATATCCTTTGTGTTATAATTTGATTTTTCTGGACCTCTATCATCACTGCTTTATATCTACTAAACACAGGCTTCTAGGCTGTCAAATGCATGATTCCTCAACCGATTGTAGTGGTCGTACATGCAGCAGAGCGAATAATTTTGGCAAGACACTTTGAGCAATTTGGCATAGTAGTACAGTTAGTAATAAAAAAAAATCACAGAGAAGTGACATTATAGACTCTAGAAGGATTATTCTCAAGCATCATGTCCTTCCATTTGTTTTATTTGTTGGACACTGCATATAGATAGAAATAGTAACGTCATTTTATAAAATAAATAGAAAAGTTACTAAATGTGACAGAATTGTATAAAGATTGTATTATTTTTGTAAAGCATCCTCGGAGAGTCGTTCAAATTGGGATTTGTTTGTGTGTGCGAACGTGAAGGATGAATTAATGCTGATAAGGGCTTGTTGCAATAACATTGTTCAATAACTTGCCCACTAATACGCGTAAATACGATTGCACCAGTCGTGAAGTCATTGTTTCTATATAAAAAGACCCAAATGTCTTTTTAGTCTTTAGATTTACGCAAGGGAACAGATACAGTTTTCCATAATAAGGTGAAATGAAAGACCATGCAATGTAATTAACCCAATCAGCACAGCTTTTATGCTCCGCCCCTTTGATTTAAATATGCTAATGGGCTCCGAAATACGCTCCGACACAGAAGACTCTCCATGTCTGTGGTTGTGAGAGCTGTTTACCAGACAATATTGACTTCACAAAGACGTCATAGAGGTCATTCGCGTATGACATCGCATCGTCTCACGTCGTCAGCTGGCATTCTCTGTTTTCTAGTGATTAAAATACCACAATCATCGTGAAGTGTTTTACCATATTTTGGATTATTTATATGGATTCACTGCAAGGTTATATGATTATTATTCACTATGCATGTGGCCGGAAGGGGTCCTGCCTATAATAGTTCTTGCCTAGAACTTTTATACTGCCTCCTTTACATAGAAATGCCATGGAAAACCATGCGAACATGGGTACTGGTACAGACTGCACGTGTACTACTTGAGCCAATCGCCCTTGTTACATGTATCTGTTTATTATGCGTGGCTTGACATGTGTCTGGCGTTCTGATTCGTCTTAGGCACAAGCCCTGTGCATTGCTATGGGAACCGCACTTGTTGAACTCTGGCTTACCCGCAGACTGTGAAGACACAGCGTGTTTTTTGTAGTTTAAAGGTTCGAGTTTGTTCTTTGGAAGGATCCGGAGTAGAAGCTTCTGGACTTCAGGGAAAAGGCTATAAATAAGGGCTGTGTTTGGAGCCGGCAGAAAGGAAAATAGCAGCGGGCTCGTCAGTTTTGGGACCTACTCTGATAATTGCATAGTTACAGGTATTTTATGGACTTTATACAGACTTTATAGAGATTTTATATAGATTGTTTTTAGTTTGTCTTTGGGATTTCACCTGAAGTTCACTTCTGAATTACAACAGATTGTCTTTGAGATTTAATTGGACTTTTAACCGGGAAATTTTACTTGAACTGTTCACGTGGATGATTTGCTCTAAAAAGACTCTTGTTGGACTGTGTCAATTGTGGTATCCAGGAATCAAAGCCTAGGATCCGGACTGTGGTGATGTACATTTTTATTATTGTTATGTCTTAAATACTGTGAAATTGTATTGATTTAGTGTATTGTAATGTTAGGATTGTTCTAAGAATAAATTATAATTATTTGTTAACAAAACAGTCTCTTTTATTCCCCTAGATATTTCACGTTGCCTAGTGTTTTGGAATCTATTTTTTTTTTGTCTCCGTAACAAGGGTTTGTGCTCGTCACGATATCGTGATCTGTTATGATTTGGTTCCGTAACAGCCTAAATTATGCAAATTTTGCGCTTGCTAGGTGACTAGGTATTTGCCAACGGTAAATTGACTAGTTGCTCGCAACGGCTCGGTTCATGATTATTCCTAGAATGAATGTGCGATTAAGGTCACATAGTTCATGGTTAGGTTAATCAAGGGATTATCTGCTGGTTATATTGATGTTCTACACATTTCGCTGTGATAAGAAAGGCAAGGTTTTCTACTAACTTATGTCTTTTTTAATGAATAATACTGCAGGCACAGATTGTCCGCAAGGAAAGTTCGGCTGGCAGTGTCGGTATGACTGTCTGTGTGACGGACCTTGTGACACGGTAACCGGTGAATGTGACAACTGTAATGGATTGTCATGGGGACCAGGATGTTTGTTAAGTAAATCGCTATTTGATATACAACATAAAATTATGGCACTTACTATAGCATGCACCTGAGAAAATAATTTTATTTTAAAACGTCACAGGCTTACCTTATTCACTGTAAGCTTGATTTGTTATAAATTACCGTGAGACTGCAGAAATATTTTTTTTGATTGGTATAGGAGGTTATGGGACTTTTAATAAATTTAAAAGGAAATTGTGCTGTCAGGTACGGAAATTGCATCTTTGTTAAAAAAAAATAAATAAAAATATGTCTCATGTATAGACCTATATTCGTTAATTTCCATAACTGTTTAATTGTTCCATATAGACTCAAACTGTACCTACAATGACGGTGACGGCAGACATTATCAAGGGAAGCGAGGATTCGGTGACTATGGCGGCCGTTGTATTACTTGGGATCCTGCTGTGACATTACATAGTCCAGATAGGTTTCCTGATGAGGATCTGCGGAAGGCAGGTGGTTACTGCCGAAACCCTGTCATTCCTAGTAAGAGACCGTGGTGCTTTACTTTGCAGGATCGAGACTATGAATGGTGTACCATCAGTCCTTGTGGTGAGCATTTGGGGGGGGGGGGGGAGGGGGGATAAAACATTTGGGGGGGAGGGATAAAGAATTTCGCAGATAAAGGAATGTGATACTTCGGTAGGAATAAGAGTTTATAAAAAAATGTAGAAGTTGTTAATGGGCATCTTGTAAAATATCAGATCACATTTAAGAAAATAAGATTATATATTAAGCCTAAATATATAAAAAAAATACAAGTAATCACTCTAACATTGTCAGCATGATCTATGACTGCAAGATAAAATATCAAGAAAAGATATTTTAAGATTTAAAAGGAAACGCGATTAACAATTCATAACAGAGTTTATGATTCATCAACAGAGGGGATGTAGTTCCATCCTGCGTGGTCCTTTAATGCATACTGTCAAATAAACAATTGCAAAAACTCTTTATAAAAGAGAATACATCTTTATAATCATCACTATGACTGAAATAAAACTCCTCACGGACTACCTATTTGCTGTTTTCTGAAACGATATTATCTCTCCGTTTCCGAATATGATACGTATATCAGTTCTTAAACTTAATTTTCTAGCCTCAAACCCTGTGTCCGCCTTTTTATACCTGAATTACTACAAGTAGATCAGTTCCTAAATTAATAAATTAATTCTTCAATCGCATTCAATAGTAAATGCTGACATCAGATTTCAGGCTGCAAAATTTCTTTCCCGTATACTTACTCCGCATTCTTTAAAAGGCCTATCAAACGGAATAACCTGCATATTTTTCAAAATAACCGCTATTACGATTTGCAAAAGCCCCTTTTTCTCTAGGTGATTATGAATACAATTTAGAACTATGGTGGTAGCATCGTCACATTCTCCGAGGATGTGCAAGATTAAAGTATTATTCTCCAAAAGCAACCTCAGCTGTTGTGAAAGGCAATGGTCTAATTCCATTCATCATCCCGCAATCTCGATAAAGCATAAAACAGCAAACCTTGATAGATGTAAAGTTAAATATCATACATATATAATGCGTACTCTCAGTCAAAACTGATTCATCGAATATTTTCTGCTGAAGCATGTCCCAGCGGAAGGTTTGGAGTGAACTGCGAATCCGAGTGCCACTGCAGTGACCGCGAGAACACATGTGATTCCAGGACTGGATTCTGCCAACATGGATGCCACCCGGACTTTCAAGGAACCTCCTGTCAAGGTATGTAAAGACCTGTATCCCTTAATTACAATATTGAGTGAATTTTTACACAGAAAATCGAACAAATGGTGAAGTGTTAGTAACAGTGCATGTAAACCATTTTTATGTACTGTTATTCATAAATTAAACGTATTAAATTTTCATTGTTTTTAATGATTAATTTGCCGAATCAACCTACATTGACATGTTACATAAAGCAATCCCTTTCTGTAGTTTTTTTTCAGTGTGCCTTCCCTTTTCACTCCACGCCTATTAATCCTTATTATAAAATTGCCCATTGTAAGAGGTATCAATAATTTATCAGAGCAAATTCTAAATCTATTTGGCACAGTGAAACATGTAAACATATGTAATAGTTTTATAGCTAAAGGTATTTTTTATTTTCTTACTGTATATCAAAGAATGCAGTGACAAACGGTTTGGAAAGTTCTGTGAGCCTTGCCACTGTCGTGATCCTAATGAGAAGTGTGATAATATAACTGGTTATTGTAATTCGATGTGTTCGGCTGGATGGACCGGGAATGCCTGTAACAACGGTAACGAAATAAAATTGCTGCAAATTAATTTATGTTGTAATTTTTCGCTTGACACTTGTGACAACACTTTACGTGATTATAGATGTTATGTAGTGATTTGAATGACAGTCCTAACAAACAATAAGCATATCATGACAAAACTCAGTAACATCATAGAGTCAAGAAATTCATGACGCAACACTGCTTAAATTCTGTTTTTTATATTATCTAATATAACGTTAGCTTTTTGAAAGACTATTCTAAAAATAAGAACGCATGTACCAATCAACGCATGTTGATTGCTTATAAAGATGGCCAGTTTCAATACTAAATCCATGAAACGTTCTTATAATCCATGACGCATGTGATACTGATTAGCATATGACGCATTGGATAGTACACATACATGTCCTATTCACCTGATCTCTGCGAGCAAACTCGAGCCTTCAGCGGCACTTCGAGTACCTTGAGGTGTCTGTCAGGTTGTCAACCATCTAAATGCCACAACTTTATTTGAGGAGGATAAATCTATTTGGGCAAAGATTTACTAACATACGAAGCTCTCACGAAACGCGTAAGAGATTTAAGAAATAATTCCTTCGTCCAACCTCTGGTTCAGGGATTGGTTCAGCTGATTTATATGCAACCAGAGAATGCTCCTATTTAAAATGCAGCAATCATTCCATGGGCCTTTCCTTTAAATATATATATATATATAGAAAACCTGTACTGGTCAATATGCGAGCTGTTTTTCATGTATCCCAATATACTTTATTCTGAAAAGTGTGTGAGAGCGGGCGGTATGGGCTGAATTGTTCGAGTACTTGTTCTAATCACTGCGAGGATCCCGACGTCTGCAACAAGGAAACGGGCACCTGTACTTGTCAAGCGGGTTATCAACCACCTGCATGTCATACCGGTTAGTGTTGAAGTGTTCTTTTAAGTGATAATTTTCGAATTCTATAAGAAACATACAGACAGAACTGTTTTAGATAAATTGTATGGTTAACTTATGTTATTATAATATATTTCGAATGTATGTTAATATATATAATTATTTATTAAAGTATTTATTTAAGCATATAAAAGTTTGATAATCTGGGAATATTTAGATATACATATACAAAAACATGACACAGGTTAATCCTAAATAAATATGAAATATAGTCATCATCTCAAATTATAAAATTAATGTTAAGGTTCCTATCTTAGCCTCCTGGATCTGCTTTAATTTGACAAATCTCGCGGTGCTAAATCATTGTATTTAACTTAAATACAACTGAAAAACTACATTATTGGTCATTTGATGGTTGGAAATAATAACGCCATGCCATGTCGCAGAGGGCTTTACAGGAAAAACTATAAATGATGTAACTGCAAGAAATAATAGGGCATTACATCAAATAAAATGTATACTTTATTCTGACATTTTCTTTCAGGTTCTCGATGCTGGAGTCATGTTTTTATCATTTCTTTCCCATAGAGCACTCCAGTTTTAATTTTAATTATAGTAAATTCGTAACATGTAACAGGATACGGAATGACAAAAGGTAATGCAGATGACCATACATCAGGTTATATGGCTGAATATTATTGTAAATTAGACTTGATTTTTTTTTTCTCTATTTACAAGCACTCAGAGGTTTCCCTAATAAAATACTAAGCATACAGACTAACATCAAACCAGTTGCCAGGGTTTTTTTCAATATTACTTATGTAAATGTTGTTACCGGTCTGATGTCATCTGCGGTTTTGTATTCTGTATACTTGTCATATTTCTGTAAAACATGATATATCATTTTTATTTATATTTTACAGATTTCCGATTTCATATACTTTAGGCATGTTGCACACCTTTAAATGGGAACATGTCTAGACAAGGCAAATTAATGACAAAAATATGTGTTAAAATATAACGGATATTTACCTGACATTAGCGTTAGAAATGTTGGTGAAATTGGAAGGGAAAAATCCCATTGTACCTTATTATTATTATTATTATATATATATATATATATATATATATATATATATATATATATCACCGATATATTATTTATTGTGGGTGTATTGGAACAATATTATCCAGTGTAACAAAAGGTTCTCTCGTCTGAATAATTTCCAGATTAATATTGATCAAAATGAATAAAAAATAATTCATAAAGATATTGAATATTTGATTGATACTTTGAAAGCATTAAAAAGATTGCATAAAAAATGAATGAAACGCCTCTGACAATAGTCGTATTCTGAGTTAATTAGGACATGCAACAAGCTATTAAAAGTTTCTATATTTGCTTTTTTGTAGAATGCAAAACTGGCAAATTTGGTAGAAATTGTATTTACACGTGTAACTGCCTGAACCAGACAGAAGTTTGTGAAAGGACAAGCGGGATATGTACAAAGAGCGGGTGCCGGAAGGGATGGTACGGTCCAGCATGTCAGATCGGTAATGCGCATTACATACTGAATATATGTCAGTAAATTTACGTACTTCTTTGTTCTTATATACTAGTATACGTACTATCGGCTGTACATACTTGTTTCTTTTCAAACTGCATATTGTATGGGAAAGATGTGAGTGCAGACATCTTTGGCTGTCTTAAATTGAAAATGTCCTCGCTGAATATATTTTGGTTTCATAGAGGTATTGTATTTGACATTCCCCGTTCCCTCTGGGGAAGACCAACTGTGTCACTTCAAGTCGTCTGCATGATTTTTTTCGAAGAAAAAATAAATATCCTAAAATGTGATACAAATTCAAGTACTTGGACGATTATGCATATAAATTGCCTTAACCTAAATACTCAGATTTGTTTATATTCTCTTCAAAACATGTATGAATGCATTGTGTTGCAACGTTGCAGGAACAATTGATAACCGGAATAGTTGTATGAGCAGAAAAAAAATTAATTACCATGGTAAAATCTGAGAAATATCAGTTTTGAAATATTCAGGTTGTGTTATTGTGTAAATATATACATGTATATATTTATATATATATATTATATATATATATATATATATATATATATATATATATATATATACTTTTTTCTTGCAATTTACTTGGCCTCGCTTGAGGTTGAATGTATGAAGTCACGCTATTTTGCAGTATTAACAATTTATAGAATAAATTTGGGTAAGAATTTGGTAGCTCCTTCATCTTAATTAGAACAGTGGATTACAGTAGCAGTTTTAGAAGCGGGGAGAGGGCTCTTTCTGTATGCTACAACAACAAAAATGAAGGTGTTTTTAAACTTGATCACTTTCTTGGTACGTCATATTACCATATCCTGCTGCTCTTCAAGATGAACAAGGCTTTTCACAAAACTAATATTTTCATAAACTTTTTCCGACACATGTTATCAAGTCATCATAAACGTGCTGCAATAAGTGTTGAATGTTAATTTTAATGAATTTAAATATCCAGAAAAAGTAAATGGACAGGTTGTTGAACCTTTATTTTATTTTATTTTTATAAATGAACCTTAGAATATAGGATCGGACTAGAGACAGTGGCATGGAGCATTGCCTGGACGTTTGTAACATTATCTGTGGTTCTCCTGATACTGCTCGTTGTATTGGTAATGAAGATCAGGTAAATTTACATAAATCAGCTTGTTATAACTCACTGATTTACGATAACCTACGGGATATAATCTAAACACGATATACACATTTGTATTTTTATCAGATATATAGTTTTAATGTCTTGTCATCCAATCCAAAACAATATGTTAAAGATAACATATTTTGGATATATCGTTTATCTAATGCATAAATAGCGATTTTGCTGATCTGTTTCTTTCATATAAATGCATTTGAACCATATTAGTATGTAATGAAAAAAAATTCAAATATCGGTTTATTTTTTTTTCTAAGTAATGGCAATATTTCTTTAGGAGCACTATAAATATAGCATTTCTTAGTGTGCAAATTTCGTTGTTTTAAAGATTTTTTTCATTCTGATATTCAACACATTGCAAACTGTTTTGGAATTATTTTGCGTGTTTGAGTGAACTTCATTTTCCAGGCGAAGTTCTCTTCCCGAGACTAAATCCGCAAGAGAAGAAGGTAACTGCCATGATAATTCTTTCGATAAAAGTTTCGTGTAGAAAATTTTCTACTTTCTAAAAACCTTTGCGTAAAATTTCACAATGATAAAGCTGTGTTTTTATGTGCCCGTTCATGTTTATGTGCGTTTACGCGTAAAAAATCACTTTTGTGGCAATATTCACGCATAGGGTTTGCGTGAACTAGTCGTAAGGTTACGTCGCTTAACCATCATTTTGAGGAAGACCTGATATAACCACTAAATACGTCTGCTAGTTAACTCGTATACTCACATACGCGCACATGGAAACACAGCTTTAAACTTCATAAGCCATCGCATGAAATCTTCAAATTTATGAACAACGTGAATATGAAAATATTAATATTTGAGATGGGAAGATATCTGACGAACATTATATGAATTAAACCTTTGAATCATTCATTTTAGCACAAAGCAAGAATGAAATTTTTTTTCAGGAAATCCCAAACCGAGGGATGTTTACGACCATTTACAGGTGAATAAAATAACAAAAATAAAAATATTATAAAAATAAAATGTAATACTCTTGTAATCTCATTACTTTTCTACGGATGCGCAATAACAATATCATTAGTTGGCAAATAAGCTAAACACTATAACATTGATTAAGTATTATCAATCGACATTTTATAGGTTTTTTAAATCAAAATCCAGTGCTTTATTTGCAAATTAGTAATATAAAGCATTAATAACAAAAAAAATATATTAAGTGAATTAATGTCACACGTATAAGCAAGAGAATAAAACTGCGGGAGACAGTTACAGTTCCTTGTAAAGTTTTACAATTTACGCAATAACATACACTACCTTTTGCCAAATCGTTTTTAGACGCCATATGAGATGCCAGAAAGAACGCATGGCCAGGGTTAGTTTTTTTTTATATTTTATATTTTTTTTATATTTTCCAACAAAATCGTATTATTTACAAGATTCATGTGTCATAATTGGGATCAATCGCCCAGTTTGAAATTTACATTCCCGTCGAACAATAAAAAATAGTGCTATGAGAAAGGCAATGTTCACCTAAGATCACTAAGATCAATATGGATATAAACCCGGTAAAGGATTTATAATACGCCAGTACTTAACTGTCTTCTTCAGGAAATTCCTATGCGGCCTTGTCAGCCTTGAAACCAACAGAATCTGGTGATTGTAGCACCCGTAACCATGAGGTAGGTTCAAGTCGATTCCATTTCTCCTCAATAAGTATATAACCTTTCAAATTTGAGTTAAATGTTAAAGATTTTACTTTGAAAAATTATGAAAGCTTACGGCATTTGTAAATATATTTAATTTTTATTAATATTTATTTATTTATTTTTCACATTAACAGACCCAACTGACGGCGGCACCATAAGTGAATGGTGAGTTAAATTTCCTTCAATATTTCCAGAGTTGAATGTTTTCATTTCATTTATATGCGGTGATCAATGAATGTTCGAATAAATTATCGTACTTATGTAATATGGAAAAGACTTCGTGTAAGTGTCATACGACAGTCAAGGATCCCCATCTAACCCCCAGGCCACCCACATACCCGATTCTACACTGTTGGGTATTCCCACTGATCTGCAATTTTTTTTATCTCTAATAGTCTGGACGAACTAAAGTTTTGTTAAAAATAAATGAAATTTTATCGTTCCTTGTTGAGGATTTACAGATGAGCTGAAATGCTGACGTCACATTTTTGTAATTTGCATATTTAAAAAAAACAACTTAAGGTATCGCTAGCAAACTTCCACTGCACTCCTTTATTTTAAATGACACGTCTATGAAAATTTTCAACTTTCTAGAACAAATGGTATAGATGGAAATGTAGCATAACTGAAAAGAGCTGAGTCACCATCTCATGTGGTCCCACACGTGGTTCCGGATTTGCTATTTACATTTTTATCCATTTGTTTGTACCTATCATGATAAGAAGAAAATCGACATTAGAAATCTGAAAAATCGCACTTTTTGACCCCTGTGACTTTAAAATTGGTCCAGGTCATGAAACTGTGTCAAAATAATTGGCCTATAAAAACGTATATCTTGTGCAAGTATCAATGAAATCGGATAACAAATGTGGCAGAATAATAATAATAATAATAATAATAATAATAGAAGAAGGAGAATGAATGCCAAAATCAAATATTTCCACCTGTCCATAAGTTAGGTGAATAATATATATTATAGGATATATAGTCGAATGTACATACTAGCAAATAAAAAAAAAAAGGAAAACACTAGTATATAATACATAATTTTTTTTACAAAATGCGTTGTGTATAGTTTCAGACGCAAGTGGTCCGGGGCCTATGAGAGGACACAGTTCGCTTAAGAATTAATGGATGAAGAAAAAGCGTCTGGCTAGGAACAAGGATTGAACTAAACCCAATGGTGGCTGAAAAGCAGTTGATAATTATATATAAAAAGAAATTTAAAAAGATCGGCTTCTAATTCAGAGTATCACATTTATTGCCAAAAAAAAGTTTTCTCTCTCTATGGCAAAAGTGCTCTCTACTTGCTTGTGACAGAACATCATGATCGTGTATATATTTCTTTGCTTGGGCTGGATTATATGCAGTTACATTTAAAATGGCTCTTATTTGTTACTTTTTGTCCATGCATTTCCTAGAATACATAACCACATCACCCTGATGAATCAAAACTACTTAAACTACTGATGCTCTAAGTGAGTTTTTTTACAAAGAAAACTTCTCAACATGAGTAGTTTCATGTTTGAAATGTCACCAATATGAGCATTTTCGAAAAATTAGCCATTGAGACTGAGCACGTTATGGATGGCACTGTATATTGTACAGGTTATTATATATAGGTTGTGTTTTAAGCCATGTCTGTTTATCTTTTGACTTTCCGGTTTGCCTATCAGCAGGATTACGCAAAAGAACCGATGTTATTTTTGTAAAATAATTCACACCCCTAGAGGAAACACCCATTGTCTCACCCTACTTTCTTAGCTGATAACTCATTCGCTTAGACGTTAAAATAGCCCCCCCCCCCCCCCCAACAGCATTAGGTTCTCTCTCAATCTCGGATAAAATTATTTATGTTGAGTGTATTTATAAATGTTGGTGTCTGGGAAGGGGGTATATACCCTGCTGTTAGGGCCTCTGTGTGTGGTTGCGGTGGGGGAGGGGGGGGGGGCCAGATTCTACGGACCGGGGACCCTCATATCATTGTAATAGAAATCGCGCCCCTGTTATGTGTGAATAGGAGAGAGGGGAGCGGTTACGACAGTAAACGTCCCCATGGCCTCCACCCTTCCACTCAAACATTGCTATAAAGAAAATTACGGCTTTGGGTCTCGTTAACACTACATCAGCCTTTCACCTGGATGTAACAACTAGGTTTGCTGCTCTAGCAATGTGCTCTTATATAATTTAATATTGTATTATTCACTTGTTTTGGTATATATATATATATATATATATATATATATATATATATATATATTGTTACATGTATCTGTTAATTATGCGCCTGGCATTCTGATTCGTGTTAGGCTCAAGCCCTGGGCGTTGCTATGGGAACCGTGCTGGTTGGACCCTGGCTTGTAGAGACACAGCGATCGTTGTAGTCTAGAATTTTCGGGTGGGTCAATGCGCTATGGGCGCGTGTGGATTGTTGTGTTCTTTGGAATGTTCGTGAATATGTAAGTTTCTGGGCTTCGGGTGAAAAAGCCATAAATAGGGGCTGTGTTTAGAGCCGGTAGAGAGAAAAATACCAGCGGACACGGAAGAGTGTGACTCTCTCGTCAGTTATTGGGACCTTTCCGATAATTGCAGAACATATAGAAATCCTACGGACTTTTTACAGACTTAGTACGGATTCTCTTCAATTTTCCTGTGGGATAACTATTAGCAATACTTCACTTTTATTATTACAACAGATTTTTTTTTCGAGATTAAATCGGACCGTTCTCTGAGAAGATTTACATGAACTGTTCATCTGGAATATTTGTGTTAAAGGACTCTTGTTGAAATGTGACAGTGGTGGTATCCGGAAATCAAAGCCTAGGATCCGGACACTCTGGTACTGTACATTTTTATTTTTGTTATACTGTTATGTTAAATTGTATTGATTTAGTGTATTGTAATGTTAGGATTGTTCTAAGAATAAATTATAATTATTTGTTAACAAAAAACCACTGACTTCTTTATTCATACCTCTAGACATTTCACGCTGCCTAGTGCTGCGGAATCTGATTTTTTTTTTAAATCTACGTAACAAAATTTGTGCTCGTCATGTTTAGGTGATCTGTTGTTATTAGGTTCCGTAACAATATATATATATATATATATATATATATATATATATATATATATATTTATCCATACACATCCGTTTCTTGAACGAGATGTTGACGCCTCATTCGTCTCTTGAACGAGGTTATGACGCCTCATCCGACTCTTGAACAAAATGTTGACAGCTCATCCGTCCCTTGATCGACATGTTGACGCCATAATCGTCTCGATAACGAGATGCTGATACCTCCCAGCCTCTTAAACGAGATGTTGACGCCTCATCCGTTTATTGAACGAGATATTGACGCCGCATCCGTTTCATAAACTAGATGTTGACACCTCATCTGTCTCTGGAACTAGACGTTGACGCCTCCTTCGTCTCTTGAACGAGATGTTGACGCCTCCTCCGTTTCTTGAACGAGATGTTGGTGCCTCATCCGTCTCTTGAACGAGATGTTAACGCCGCATCCGTCTCTTTAACGAGATGCTTATACCTCTTCCGTCTCCTGAACGAGATGTTTACCCCTTATTCGTGTCTTTGACGAGATATTGATGCTTCATCCGTCTCTTTAACGAGTTAAGGATGCCTCGTCCGTCTCTTGAACCAGATTCGTCATCCTCCCTATTATTCAGACAGTTTTTATACTGAAAATAAAATGTACATGTATATCAATAATTAGAAAAATATACATTTACTTATCAATGAATAGAATCAGAGACTTTTGTTACATTTCTGCCTTTGACCATATTTGTTAATATTATGCATGGTTGTAATATCTCAAATATATTAAATTACACACTGCCTGGCATCTTTGATCTCTGTATATAATTTTTTTCTCCTTACATTAATGGTGCAGTGATTCCTGTTAAAAAAATGGACCATGTTATATAATGAGCCATTTTAGCATTTAAGTCATTCCTGAAACCTTGAAATCATTGATATATAAGAAAGTTTGCAACATTGTGACACATTTTTGTATATACCTCATATTTTTACGGACTGAATGCATAGCCTATTTTTATGACAAAATGAAGTTATTTTCATTAGCATCATGGGAGGTGGCGGGGGGGGGGGGGGGGTATAATGTCCCCGTGGTTAAAAGTATGT
Organism: Sipunculus nudus; assembly: GCA_026874595.1. Taxonomy (NCBI): domain Eukaryota; kingdom Metazoa; phylum Annelida; class Sipuncula; order Golfingiida; family Sipunculidae; genus Sipunculus; species Sipunculus nudus. Next base: position 88,131,942 of record CM049307.1, read on the forward strand.
GTGCGTTTGTGGGGGGGGGGGGAGGAATGTGCCTCTGTCCTCCACAAAATTGCACCCATGACTATTTCAATTATTGGTAACATAACTCTGTTTCTGGCATGTTAACTATTCTCATATTATTACTATTCACCTGGGAAATTACTATATTCCTGAGCAATGAGAGCATTCTGCTCTTTGTGTCAGTGCGTCAGAAGGACCTGAAGGGGATGGGGAGAAAGTTGGAGATAGATATTCGTGTGATAGATGAGATTGTGATGGAGAAGAGAGCCAAATCCTGTGAAAGTGGATGCAAGAAAGTGAAAGCAGCTAGAGATTGTGTGGGATGAGAAATGTGAAAGGGGCATATTCCGATATTTGTCGTATGTTAACTAAAGATAATCCCTTGAGACGTTCATATAAATAGGCTAGATAATGCCGATCTAACGGTTCATACTCTCTTCGATTGGTTTTATATCCACGTTTTAAATTATGAAGGGGCCCCAAAATAATCAATGCACTTTCAACAAGGACAGCTGGTGGCAAGTCTGACGAGTTTTCCTCTGAAACCTTTACACTTGCACATATATTCCACCGACGACCATCGATAACATGTTTTTTTCTGTTTATTAACATGGACGCATGAATGGGAGTGTGTGTCAGAGTCTGTTGACTGTGTGAATGAGTCAATGACGGGCTGGTTTGTCCGAGTGAAAATGTGTGATCCAGAGAACTAAGGCTACACTTATAATTTTGACATGTACATAATTTGTCATGCGGACTCTGACATCCGGGTTTTAGTGTGTACGGCAAATGGCAGCCCCCATGAACGGTTTTAGAAACGGGAAGAACCCGTCAGGGTTTCGATATGGGTGCAGCAATGCGACACTAAAGACGCCGAGGACGGCGTCCATAGATGCGGGAACCTATCTGCGGAGAGAGTTTGCAGGGACGAGGACGTGTACCGGCAAAGTTTAGAGTGGAATAACCCTTTTCATTCCAATACGCCCAAATCCTCAAATTATAGTTTTGTGAGAAGTGTGTGTTAGAAGCGACGATTGTGTGCGGAGTGACTGTGTGCGTTGTTTTCCAGGGAGGTAAGTATGAAAGTGAGATTGGAGGAGTGGAGATGGAGTTGGAGGAGTCGAAATGGACGTGAGTACCGGCGAGTGTGAAGCGATTATCAGATGTGTGATTGGAAGTCTGGGAAAGGGTGTGGATTAGCTGTGACAACCAGACTCAGTAGGCAATCGGATAATTGGGCTGGTAAGCCAACTCGTGTCGTGATACAAGTAATATCGAGGAATGTATCGCAGTGGTCTTGCATCAGGTTGCATTTATATTGTGGTAAACGGCCCATAAGAATGATGAATAAACACAATAGTATACATGTGAGCTCACAACCCAAACTGAAATACCGTCTCCATGGACACGGGTCATTTCCTGTATCGCCTGCAAGCTGCCTGCGTCCTTTAACCCGTGCGAGCAATGCTTGTGTTCATGCGGAATTTTTCTCGGTCGTATTTGGTATTATTAGAAAGTACACAAAAATGATAACGATTGTTCTGGTTTATGTTGAATGACAGTGTACCTAAAGGCCGTGAAGCGTTGTCAGAAATGACGAAAATATTTGCACCTTAATACATAAGGCCTTATAATGCGTTCCTCAGATGTAATGACACTCTGGCGCCAGTAATCTGGTTGTAATGCCTGAGGGTCGATATGACGCTAGGTGTGGATAGGATGCCATGTGCAGGGAATGGAGGATGGCTGCAGGTATAGTATACCTGTGGCCACGCCTTGATTCAGCCTAGAACTTTTTTATCGTCTGGTACATATTGGATTTGGAATCTGAGGGTCTAAATGGTATAGAAAGTGAAAAAATTATATGTACCGCAAAACGACATATATATATATATATATATATATATATATATATCATAATAATGGATGTAATTAGTGTAGGTAACATCATGGTGAGATCGCGAAAATTGAACCGTGTGACACTGTAAAGTGAGAATCGCGAAAATTAACCCCGCGAGTATTTATCCAACAACAGTTTTTGAGTGTATGCATATTGAGACTTTAGTGAAAGCGCTGCATACTGACCTTAATGTGGAGCAATTTGTGTCTGGTGTGCTTGTATAGGGGATGTGTTTCAACCACTATTGTAATAACGTTCGCTACCGTAATAATTATAACATGGTTGAGGTGCAAATGCGAATATATTGAAATGTTGAACTGTGCGAAAGTTTTAATCGATTATACCAAGGATATTTTATAAAGCTCCTTAATTATACCGATAACCTTTTTTTTAAAAAATCAGTTTAATTGGTTGACTTTTTGCACAGTCAATCCCAAACGATCATCCTTACACATACAAAGACGTCATATTGTTCAGATTAATAATTCAATTTATGTCGGCATTTAAGGAAAAACATGGCAAAATAGTAATACAGCATTAAAACTTAACCTAGTACAACGGACAAGGGTCAGCAATCCGGCCGTTACCTCGACTTTACATCGTGATGTGTAGGTCGGATTCAGTTAACCCGCTCAATATTTAGGTAAAATTATATGAAGCATGTTTCACAGTAATATGAAAGGTAAATAGAATAAACTATATATAATCGGTCATCGGTCCTTTTACTACCAATTCCTAGTGAATCTTAATGGACGCCTGTATTTCAGAAAGAAAGTATGTATTGGTCAAACTTTTGAAGTGTCTCCAGAAATGAATCATGCTTCGTCAGCATCATTATTACATCTCGGACACACAGCAAATGCAAAATGTATAAAGATTTTTCAGAATAAACTAGAGGTCTGGGATCGTAAAGGTCCGCAATTAGAGCCGCAAGTTCGTCCAAATGGCAGCCTTTGGGCCATATTGAATGTCAGTTTGGTCTGAAATTTATTGTCAAAAATAATATAAAACAGACCAATTTTTTTTTCATTGTCTACAAAGTTATTGAGAAATTATTTTAAAATATTTGCCCCATTGGATTTAAAAGGAGTATGAACTTTGAAAGCAATGATCCCCCCCATGAGTGACAATTTTATTTAAAATATTCATAAAAGACAACCAGTGATTGTGGGCTGGCGGCAATACGCCCGAAAGAAAGCTGTTACGACCCATAATGTAATAACCGGCCCATAATGTAATAACGACCCATATTGTAATAAAAACGAACCATGCTGTAATAATGGCCCATAAGGTAATACAAAACGGCCCATATTGTAATAACCATACCCTGCCCATATTGAAATAAAATCGCAAGTGGGTAAAACGGCCCATATTCTAATAAAATCGCAGGTGGGTAAAACGGCAAAAAAAATTATAATTTAATTTCATGCAAATTTACTTAGACAATTCAAACATTGACTTCTCGTGACACGAATGTGTAAGTGAACATACAAGTATGAAAAAAACACTGGATTACATAATAACTATCTGTTTAAACGATGACCAAGCTACTATGAGCGAAATATGGACATGATTCATGTTTATGCTTTTGTTGAATCAGTGTTTAAATAAGATAATAAAGTATATAAACAAGAATATATATATATATATATATATATATATATATATATATATATATATATATATATATACGGCTGTAGTGTTTTGACTTCTGAATAAAACTCAACAAAAACACGCATTGTATGTAATTTTGGTTTGCTGAAAACAGCTTGATATTTCTTCTGGGTACATTTCTAGGATTTATTTAAAGCGCCTGGGTCCATTAAAGCTAATACACTTGTAAATATTTATATATATATATATATATATATATATATATATATATATATATATATATATATATATATCCAGCGAAACCTCGCTTAAGTCGAATACCCAACTTATGTCGAAGTTACAGACTCGATATTCCGGACAACTCTAGCAAATTTATTACCAAATAAAACCCGCTTGTGTCGAACCTCGGATGTGTCGAAGTTTTCTGAGGGTCCCTTCGACTTCGACATAACGAGGTTTCACTGTAGACATATATATATATATATAAATATATATATATATATATATATATATATATATATATTTATCGCCAAAATGTATATATTTTTCAATTTTAACAGATAAAATGTACAAAACTCTCATTATCGATACATTTTAATGTATTTTAATTCTTTTTAAAAATATACATGAAACTTTAAATCTCAGTGCGTTTTGCTAAATGTATCATAGAGAATATTTTATATGATCTCTCGAAACCCCCCGAGATTTAGAAATTATCAATGTAGTTACTGCTTCAAATGTTTGTGCCCATATATGCATTGGTTAAGATGTCTTAGGTCAATATGTATCATCGCATAGATGAAGAGCTTTCAACACACATATTTGAAGTTAAAACCTGGATGCGTCATTCGTGCGATTCAAGAGTGACTCTTATACAAATTAATTTTCAAAAATAACATTACACCCACACAACAAAACAACAAATTGAAAAAGCCGGTTTCTGTGTTCTAGAGGTACAGCATAGGGCTCAGAGCGGGGAGATTCAGGGGCGTAGCCAGGATTGAGAGAGAGGAGGGGGCCATGATTACTGGCGGATCCAGAAATTCGAAAGGGGGGGGGGGCGCTAATATGCAAATATGGGTACTATGAAAACTGTTATATATACGTGTATATGTATATATATGTATATATATATATATATATATATATATATATATATATATATATATATATATATATATTGGGATTAGAATAAGTGAAATTCCGAAAGGACGGCGAGTACTGGATGCGACCGGGGCCCAGCCGAGGAGCGGTGAGGTTTTTCATGGTCGGCCCCCATTCAGATTGAGCGCTCTGCACAATGGGAAGGCTGTGCCCCACAGCCGTGTATCACGTTTGTATCACAAAAAGGAATGCAAAATTGGCGAGTTCCTCCATGTTATGACTCAGTAATTGGGATTATTACACACCCAGGACCCGCAGGTGCGGTAGTTACCTGACACCAGGATATTATATAAATGATACTAAGCGTGTGCCCTGTCACGTATTCCAAACCGAGGTAGATTTATACAGATGAACAGACAGGTTTAGATTAGTTAAAAAAGCGATTACATCCACAAATATATATATATATATATAAACCTTGTTCCTTTAAACTCGGAACCATCCTACAGAGAAGGTTGAACTCAGTAGTATAAAAAACATTTTTTTTTTAATTGAGCTGGGTGACAGTATTTTGTCTACCTAAAGGATCGACGAACAGCTAGAAAGACCTTTTGTTACGACCCATAATGTTATAACCGGCCCATATTGTAATAATGGCCCATAATGTAATAAAAACGACCCATAATGTAATAATGGCCCATAATGTAATAAAAAACGGCCCATATTGTAATAACCATACCCTGCCCATATTGTAATAAAATCGCAAGTGGGTAAAACGGCCCATATTGTAATAAAATCGCAGGTGGGTAAAACGGCCAATAATTTTCATGCAAATTAACTTAGACAATTATCGACAAATATCGACTTATCGTGACGCGAATGTGTAAGTGAACATACAAGTATGAAAAACCACTGGATAATATAATGACTATCTGTTTAAAACGGTGACCAAGCTAATATGAGCGAAACATGGCCATGATTCATGTTAATCCTTTAGTTCAGTGTTTAAATAGGACGATAAAGTTTTTAAACAAGATATATATATATATATATATATATATATATATATATATATATATATATATATATATTAGCTTTAATGGACCTAGCGCTTAAATAAATCCTAGAAATATATATATATATAAGATATATATATAAAATATTAACAGATAAAATGTACAAAACTCTCATTATCGATACATTTTAATATATTGAAACTTTAAATTTCAATGCGTTTTGCTCAATGTATCATAGAGAATATATTAAATGATCTCTCAAAACCTCCCGAGATTTAGAAATTACAAATATAGGTACTGCTGCAATTTTTTAGTGCCCATATATGCATTGGTTAAGATGTCTTAGGTCAATATGTATAACACGTAGCATAGATTAACAGCTTTCAACACACATATTTGAAGTTAAAACCTGGATGCGTCATTCGTGCGATTCAAGAGTGACTCTTATACAATTTAATTTTCAAAAATAACATAACGCCGAAACAACAAAACAGCAATTTGAAAATGCCGGTTTCTTTGTTCTAGAGATAGAGCATAGGCCTCAGAGCTGGGAGATTCAGGGGCGTAGCCAGGATTGAGGGAAGGGGGGGGGGGCGCTAATATGCATATATGGGTACTATGAAAACTATTATGTATACATGGATATATATATATATATATATATAAATATATATATATTTATTATTATTATTATACGTTATATTTTAGTGTATGAAAATATGACTTTTTTTATTCAATTATGAACCATGGTTTCATATAGGTTAGTAACAGGTTCATGGGGAGGGTTCATATATGGACATTTTTTAATATGCAATGTAAAGAGGACATTTGGAGGCAATTTTCACCAATATGATTAGTGGCAGATCGAGAAATTCGAAAGGGGGGGGGGGGGCGCTAATATGCATATATGGGTACTATGAAAACTATTATGTATACATGGATATATATAAATATATATATATATATTATATATAATATATATATATATATATTTATTATTATTATTATACGTTATATTTTAGTGTATGAAAATATGACTTTTTTTTATTCAATTATGAACCATGGTTTCATATAGGTTAGTAACAGGTTCATGGGGAGGGTTCATATATGGACATTTTTTGAATATGCAATGTAAAGAGGACATTTGGAGGCAATTTTCACCCAAAAAAATGAGAATTTCCTGTTCCTGAAAAACTTTTCTTATGTCTTTGCGTTATGAATTGAAACTGTGGAGAGGATAAATATTTAATATTTATTTTTCTTCAAAATAGAATATAAAATTTCAATCGTTTCCAACATGTGAAGGTAAAGGCGCATATACGAATTTACGTTAATAACTTGCAAAATATTATCTTGGTAAACTTTGCATTTTACCGGGGTCCATGGGCTCGACAGGACACATGACTCCTTAGTGCACATATCGCGGGTTCGAGTACCGGTATGACCAGAGGAGCCGTGAGAGTGTTCACGGTCGACCCCAACCAGGGCCTGGTACTCTGCAGTAGTTGTGCAGCTGTTCTTAAATATCCTCATCCTCAACTAATGAATTTGTAAGTAATAAACTGCAGTTTAAAAAATTAAAATCTAATTGCTAATTAATGAAAATAAATATGAAAAATGAAAATCAATCACGAAAATTTGGAAATTCCGAAGGGACGGCGAGTACTGCATGATGCGACCATGCCGAGGAGAGAAGAGATTTTTCATGGTCGGCCCCCATCCAGGTTGAGCGTTCTGCATAATGGGAAGGCTGTACCCAACAGCCGTGTATCACATTTATATCACAAACGAATGCAAAATTTGGCGAAATCCTCCATGTTATGACTCAGTAATGGGGATGATTACACACCCCGGACCTGCAGGTGCGGTAGTTACCTGACACCAGGATATTATATAAATGACACTAAGCGTGTGCCTTGTCACGTATTCCAAACCGAGATAGATTTAAACAGATATACAAACAGGTAAGATTAGTTAAAAAAGCGATTAATTCCACGAACAAATATATATATTATATATACACTTTATTCCTTCAAACTTTGAACCATCCTACAGAGAAGGTTTCATTCAGTAGTATAAAAAAAAATTTGTTTAATGGAACAAGGTGACAGTATTTTGTCTACCTAAAGGATCGACGAACAACTATAAAGACCTATAAAGACTACCGAACGCCACCATCTGAGCCATGGGGAGTGCCTCCCAGTAATTATTACAACTGTTTGTACAATCCATGAAAAACCAGATGTTTGCAATCGCCGAGCGATCGAAAGGGAAGCCTCCTTCAGCCTTCTGCACCCTACCCATTACCCTAGCCCCACCCCCACCCCCACCCCCACCCCTAACGATCTATATATACATATATATATTGGCCGTTTTTACAATAATTGACGGTTAATAGATTATGGGTCGTTATTACGACTCATATTGTTATAACGTCCTATATTGTAACAATGGTCAATATTGCAGTAGAAATTGCCTATTTTGTTGTAAAAACGGCCAATATTATAATAATTGCCAATAGCGTAATAATAAATGAGTAACATAGTAATAACTTATCCTCACCTTTACTGTAAGGAGCATGGTCGGGGCTTAAATGGGCAAAAAGGCCATTATTGTGAAAAAAAATGCAGTTTAGAAGATTATGATTAAATTCATGTCAAATTTACGTAGACAGCATAAATCTTGACTGTTTCACTAGATTTCCATTATGACTGCATCTCTTATACAAAATGAGGAACCGAAATGGCTGTAATTTTAGAAGGTGTTCTCAAACGACATATCGCCTGTTAGATTTGGGATTCATTCTTGAGCTTAAACATATGTTATTACAATATGGGCCGTTTTTCCCACTTCCCGTTTTATTACAATATGGGCAGGGTATGATTATTACAATATGGGTTGTTTTTATTACAATATGGGTCGTTATTACAATAAGGGCTGTTTTTTTATTACATTATGGGCCGTTATTACAGTATGGGCCAGTTTAATTACAATATGGGCAGTGTATGATTATTACATTATGGGTCGTTTTTATAACAATATGGGCCGTTATTACATTATGGGCCGGTTATTACATTATGGGTTGTAACACCTTTAAAGACTACCGAACGCCACGATCTGAGCCATGGAGAGTGCCTCCCAGTAATTATTACAACTGTTTGTACAATCCATGAAAAAAAAAGATGTTTGCAATCGCCGCATTTATTACATTATGGGCCGTTATTACAGTATTGGCCAGTTTTATTACAATATGGGCAGAGTACGATTATTTCATTATGGGTCGTTTTTATTACAATATGGGCCGTTATTACATTATGGGCCGGTTATTTCATTATGGGTCGTAACAAAAGCGTCACCAAGGGCGGATCCAGGATTTAGGAAAAGGAGGGCCCAACTCATACGGGGCAAAACCCCAGGTCCTGAATGGGGGGGGGGGGGGGTTCAGGTCACAAAACTGGCCTGAAACCCTTAAAATAAGGTTTTGATGGCTGAAAAAGGGGGTCCGGACCCCATGGATCCGCTTCTGGTCACGGACGGACAGACGGTCAAGGCAATGACTTTTTTCGAGTGGGGCCCTAATTAATTTGTTCATTTATATACCTGCATTTATTATTCTGTCAATTGATGAGATAAAATGCTTGTCAAGCTTTGAGGGAGAACAAATATAAAGGATGAGTACTGGTGAAAGTAAGCAAGACATGCCCACTGTAAAGTAACCAGACTGCAAAGTAGGGGATATATGAACCATAGTTATACCCATAATTTTGACACGTGACCTCTGACATCCGAGTTGCAGTCTGTAAGGGAAATGGCAGAATTAGAGCTTATTAACTTCTTTACCACGTCGAAATTCTCAAAGTATAGTAGTACCCTAAAAATTGTCCCATAGTATCACCCTATAACTATCATTGTTATAATCAGCCGGGTACACACTGTAACCTTTACACTGGGTATGTTCAAAATTATATATGGAGCTAGCGTTGCTTGCTTGTAAATTCAAGATTGGGTCAGTGTGGCCTTTGTTATGTAGCATTGCGTCAGATTCGCTGCTTATTCACTCGTCAAAAACAGACGCGCAAGTAAAACGTTACCACATCCACTTGACCTGTTTTGCATGAATAAATCGGTGCGCCAGCGTAAGTTTCTCTGTATGAGAATCCTGCCAACGGGAGAATCCTACATTCGACCTCTGCTTTGGGGGGCATATAAATATCCTCCTTTCTGAAAGTTTTCCTGAGAGCTTTGGCGGATCCAGAGGGGGCGCGCGCCACCTGTTCAGCTGTAACACCTCGGATGTAATTTTTTTCTTTTCTTTTCTCATTTGTTCATGGTTCTCAGGTTTCGTCTTTATTCCCTACCAGTTAAATTATTAAGTTATCCACAATTTATTACTTTATAATTCATATGTTGAAGATATTAATGTGCGTTTATGTGATTTGCTTCGTTAAGATGACATCAAAAAATTTTTATAAACTTACGGAGGGGGTATTTCTATAGAGCTGTCGGGTAATAACACCAAGGTACCCGCTATTCGCACTCGTCATTGAGTTAGGCATGTCCTTCCATTAACCTTCTGAGCGCTTAGCCTGGTGTGGGGTCGGCTGATACTCGAACACCGAGTCCTGCATGTGCTCTGCCTATACCACAGAAGCCGGTTAAATGCAACGGCAATTATTTTAAAACGAGGATTAAATTTAAATGTTGGTATTAAGTAGTTGTTAACTTAGACGCGCATTTTCACAAATTAAATCAATATGTTACAAATGATTTAATCGTCAGATTTTAACGTTTGTATCTTATTTACGAAGATATATAAAAATTAAAGCCTGTCACATGTTACCCCCATATATATATATATATATATACATATATATATATATATATTATATATATATATATATATATATATATATATATATATATATAATTTAGCCCTATTAGCCAGGCATATAAGGGAATAACAGTCGTGGAACAGGAAATTCTTATATTTTTTGTACTGGATGCCTCAAAATATCCTCTTTTCATTGCATATTTAAACTAATTATCCCTATACGGGAGGGGAACACCCCTTCCCATACCCTCCCCCATGTACCTGTAATTAGAAGAAAAAAAACTGCCTCTAGATGTATTCGTATATATATATATATATATATATATATATATATATATATATAATATATATATATATATATATATATATATATATATATATATATTACCCCCCCCCCAACAAAAATAAATAAAATAAATGCACAATTTAGAACTTAATTGTCCGCCAACTCAATACTTGCGCTCCCCTCTTCTCGAATTTCTGGATCCGCCACTGCGTAAGAGTGCTAATATATATCACGTTAAGTCATACGTAAACACCGAAGCTGAATCATCAGCCATTTGATATAGTGCATTCTAAATAGATCTAATGTGTTGTGTATGCAGGCTCCTATTAATAAGCGGCTTGCACACGAAGCGGGATGGTTGTAATCATCATAACTTCACTTCTGCTGAAATGAGGTATATCTAAAATTCTTTATCTACTAGAAATAAATATATGAGTGAATTAGTCCTGGGGATTAGTATCGATTACAGCTCTAACATTGCTAAATGAACCAGAGAAAATACAGGTGTTATCCTGTTCAACATAGAACTAGATTTGGCCTAGATTTTCCACACATAAGCTTGAACTTAGACCTTTCATTTTTCGCAATCTTGCAACATTATCCATCAACCTCATTTAACTACGCTTTTTATCTCTATTCGTACCACCCTTTAATGTGTCTTAACTGTACACATGGTTTGTATGATATATCATTACTAGGTTGCAGTGTTCCTCTTTACTGAACCAAGTGTCTTCCATATAATTTGTTGAATTGATCAACATTTCTTGAGGCAGATATGTCTAGGTGTTATTCTAATAAAGTTCAAGTGTAATATGTTAAAAAAGGAAACCATGAATTTGGCCTGAAGTACACTTGTATGAATGAGAAGCCCCCCCCCCCCCCCCCACGGACGGACAGCGATGACCATTTATTGGCCCTCCCTTTTAACATGGGGGACTGAAACATTATCGAAATAATGTATATGATAATAATTATTTATCTGAGTAGACTACAAAAAAGCATAAGATAAAGAAGATAAAATTGAAGATGATGAATATATATGTTTCAGATCTTTTCGGGTGCTCGAGACCTTGGCACTTTTTACATGGATACCTATTGACATTTGCAATGGTGAGTTTATTTGTGACATTTGGATGTACCTCGAGTATCATGTGTGGGGAGGTTGAGAAAGGGACCCTTGGGTAGAGGCACTAAGCTGTCAAGCACGCCATGTGACAGTTATGGCCGGACTTTAGCTGAGATCTTTAGATAATGTGTATAATATGTAAAGGTGATTGTGAAAACTTAATTTTTTCGATGGTTTGGAGATTCTGTTCAAAACTGGACAAGTTGTGGTAAAATGCTAAAATATACATGATGGATCACTCGGGTTATGTGACATTACGGCTTTGTCTCGTTCGCATGTATAATATTTGAAATTACAAATCTTGACTAGTTTTCCATAATGATTTAATTCCGCAGCTTATATATGTAAACAACAGAAAATTTCAAGACACTGCAAACACTTAACGGACACAACTTTACGGGCAAAGTTGCAGTTTTTGGGTTGACAGTTTACATTTTTTGCCATGCAATCAAACAAAGCTCCATCAAGCCAACTGAGCTTGACTGTATACTGAACGGAATCATAGAGGTAGCGCCAATGGTCTCCAATGTGTGCTTTATCTAATTAGACCTACCTGTATGGCTATATAACTGCTGCTTTACAGTCTGAAAATTATGAAAAAATATAAAGATAAGTATAATTTAAAAGCAATGTCAGCCAACCAGGAACAATTTCATGCTTTGGTATAAAAAGAGGTTAAATCCAATGAAATTTTTGACATAATTTTTCCTACATAAGTTATAGAGGTAAAATAGATTGAAAAATCAGAGTAATGTCTTTTATAGGGTTAGATTATGTAGTTAAGGATGGAAGAAAACTCAAAGCAAAAGAAACAGATCTTCGTTAGTGATATCTTAATTAAAAAAGACGGCATGGTCCGGAGCAACCTCCACTCAGGGGCAAGATGTTTTGGTACAGTGATAGTCTCCTGTTACTATTCATGCAAACGGTCTAGGAATCTCCCATGCAGGATCAAGCTCTTTTGTGTCATATGAATAAACCTGCAGATTATAATGGATTTAAGCCTGTTTGACCTTAATGAACAGATCCAGTTGCATTGGCAATACTGTGATAACATGGGACCATCGATCCCTTGACCCAAAATTGTTATGACGGCATATTATACTGGATAATACCCCTTCCTTTCATTTCAGTCAAGTGATCTTAAGGCATAATGTCTAAACTGGCCATAACAAATATCACTGGATGATGACATGGCATATTCATACATCTTCAACAAAATTAGAAATATATCATGTAATATCACCAAGCAAGCACGTGCGCAAGCTTATGGTTAAAGCTTCAATGCCGCAACACGGATAGTAAACCGAAAAATAAAACAACAACAGCTTTGCCAGAATACAAAGTATTTACAAGGTAAATGACCGAAAGAGGGAGTAAGTGATCTGGAAAGAAATAGTAGCCTTTTTAAAATAAAGGGTGAAAAGGGTTAAAATATGCGAAAATGCCCTACTTTTTTTATCACAGACTAAATAAACATGTGATTCACATATTACGTTGGTGTATATACATGTTCATTGCTCCCAAAACCAGGAATTTTTTCCGCTTGTTGTATTAAATGCTTGACATTTGCACGCAGAAATTGCGAAGCGTCTCGTTCTTGTTCTAACAGGACTGTTATTGCAAGAGAGAAAAAGTAGATCTCAGAAATCTTTTATTGAAAAAAAGAGGGAAAAAGGGTGCTACTAAAAACAAGAGGCGTCCAAGAGCCATAATGCTCAGCCGAATTTGACATACAGGTAACACATGTATTAATTATTGATGTTATGATCCGATGAAAATATTTCTGAAGGATCCTTGAACAATGGGAAGAATGAGTTCCAGAGAGCCCAAAATTATGCTTTTTTTCCATAGTCCTTAGAAATTATTTAGGGTTTCAAGAAGATTTTACCAGGGCTCCCTATATGTTAAGTTAGAAATGTCTATATCAAACTGCTAGGATATGTGTCCATCTGACTTTTATGTTACTGAAATTATGTTCTTTTGCCAGCTCACAGAAAGTCGGTCAGAGTGACCTTATTTCTAAAAGAATATATATGGACCTTCCTCGGTCTTAATCAAATTAGAAGTTTCTGATCTATTCCAGGATTCTATTCCAAGTAGAAGTTACATTGTCCTTCCCTACATTAAGAAAGACGTTTCAAGATCCAACAGTTAGGGTTTACATGACTTTCTAGGTGCCCTGAACTAAGGTTATTCGCTCGTAGCTCACAAAATATAGGCCATCATGCCCTGACCTCATGTCTTGCTGGAAATTTATCCAAGACCTCCGTAACATGAATTTTAAGTTTGTAGGTTCTAGGTCCAACCGTCTTGATTTGTGCTCATCTAACTTTCACCGTGCTAAAATCATGATTATATCCAGGATTCGGAGTTAAGCAGACTTGCCTAGGATCTTCTTAGATGTCACACCAGAAGGTTCTAAATCCAACGGTGAGGTTTTGAGCAAAGTCTGATTGTCTTGTGCCCATAATATTTTTTTTTTGCCAGAAGCTCGCAGAATATAGGTTACCAGGACCTAATGGATTTTATGTTGGGAAGATTCTAGGGCTGGCGGATACAATTTGTGCCCTGTCCGACTTTTTGGGTGGTCATAGTCATATTTTTGTCAGTGGCTCGCAAAACATAGGTTACATTGACCTATTCTCGCGTATTAAAAAGATTTACTTAGAATCTCAATGGATGTTGCGTAAGAAGATTCTAGGTCCGGCCTAACGGGTACAATTTTTGCCCTGTCTGGGTGTTCAAAATTATGTTTTCAACTAGTCGCGTCAAAAGATATCGTTTTTCCATCAGAATTCAGGGAACCTAAATTATGTTTCTTATTCCTGTAACTCTCATAACAGTTCAGTTTTGTCATGTTTGAAAATAACATTTACCCAGGACCTGCATGAATGTCATTTTAGGCGATTCTAGGTCAAATGGATAAAAGGTGTGCTGGATGCTTAAAATCATGTTTTCGGCCCTTCCTTGCATAATACAGGTCACCATGAACTTATTTCAGGTTTCCATAAACATTTGCGTAAGACCTCCCTGGATGACTAGTTAGACGATTCTGGGTTAAACAGCCACGGTTCGTACCCTATTAACGGACGACCGGCCGGACTGACGAACAGACGACGCACGTAGAGTGATCGCAATAGCGCAGATGACTTTCAGTCAACTGTTGCTAAAATGGATAAAATATGTTAATAGCGTCATTTTCATTAAATCCTCAAGACTGGCAGGCCTGTTACGTTGCCTATATTTGGAACTGATGTTGTCGAAACATTCTCAATATTTGCTTCATTTACTTAATTATCAAATTTACAATTTTCAGACAAATAGCTTTATATCAGCGGGGTAAAAGCATACTGTGTCAGGAGTGTAGATCGGAGATCTTACCTTGATATTCATAGATAAATCTATGTGGAGAATGGATCCGGAGCACTGGTTTCCTCTAAGTATCGCCCGGGGCAATATCTGTTGACTTTTTGTCAAACGCCTGTGTGATACCTTCACTGCAGAGTAACTTTTATCTGTGGTTTCTGATTAATATTCTTGTTTC
Organism: Sipunculus nudus; assembly: GCA_026874595.1. Taxonomy (NCBI): domain Eukaryota; kingdom Metazoa; phylum Annelida; class Sipuncula; order Golfingiida; family Sipunculidae; genus Sipunculus; species Sipunculus nudus. The sequence goes on from CM049307.1 coordinate 88,147,366, forward strand.
ACTTGAAGCAATTATACCCTATGTGTTATAATTATATTTTATAGGAAATATATCATCACTGCTTTATATCTATTAATACAGGCTTCCCGGCTGTCATATGCATGGCTTCCCAACCGGGTGTAGTGGTCGTACGTGCAGCAGAGCGAATAATTTTAGCAAGAGACATTGAGCAGTTCGGCATAGTAGTACAGTCAGTGATGAAAACTAATTAAAAAAGTGACATAAGAAGGAATATTCCGAGGCTTGGTGTAACGTCATTTTATAAATTGAGTAGAAAAGTACACTAAATGTGACAGAATTGTATGAAGGGTGAATTATATTTGTACACCATCCTTGGAGAGCCGATTAAATTTGGAAGTGTTTCTGTGTGCAAAATCGAACGTTGGGTAAATGTGGGTTAGGGCTTTGTTGTTATGACCTCAAGAATGCCAGGCCTAAATACCATTTTACAATTGACACGACATAATTGTTGCCATAATTAAAGACAGATGACCCACGGCTTAAGTAAGCTACCTACCTTAAGTGACCTTATTGCAACAGACTTCATACACGTACGCAAGGGAACAGAAACAACAATCCATAATTAGGAAAATAAAAGACCATCTCGTGTAATTCAAGGGATATATATATCGACTGATTATGTTAATGTTATACACAGTTTGCTACCGTGATAAGTAAGACAAGGTTTTATACAGACTCGTGTCTTTTTTTATACACCCGTCTATGACGGGAGGTAATATGGTATACCCATGGTCCGTGAGTTCGTCTGTCCACTGACCGTCCATTGACGTTTAGTGTCGCTACGATAAGTTACGAGGACTATGATGGATTTTCTCGTTTCTCACCACAACTTCTAAACAGTAGATTATCTCGCTTAAGTTTGATTATGTGCAACTTCCACCCATATGTAACAAGGCCAGAGGTCACTTAGATACCTCTTGGTTTCGCCGCAATAACTTACCAGGAATATGACGGATTTTGGTAAAACTAAAAAAATTAACTATGTTATATCTCACTTAATTTTGATTTCCAGTAAAATCCATACATATATAATGAGATCTGAGGTCACCATACATTAGTGGCGTCGTAATCGCTTGCATAAAATCTTATGGATTTTCGCTATTATTAATATCAATCAATACATTTTCTTACCTGTATTACTTTCTCAGCAAAATGCACGCATATATAAGTTCTGATTTCACAAGATATGCGACGTTGTATGAACCATTTGGAATGCTCTTGTTCATGATTAATACTGCAGGCACAGATTGCTCGTCAGGAAAGTTCGGCTGGCAGTGCAGGTACGACTGTCTGTGTGACGGACCTTGTAACACGAGAACCGGTGAATGTCACAACTGTACAGGACTGTCATGGGGCCCAGGATGTTTGTTGAGTAAATATCCATATCTATTGAATTTATTTTTTTTTTTGCACTTAGGTAAATATGATGCTGTACAAATTATTATATTTAAAAAGTCACAGGCTTACCTTATGCACAGTATGCTTGTACGTTTAACACGTACATATATATATATATATATATATATATATATATATATATAAATATATATATATATATTTATATATATATATAAATTACAGTAAGACTGCAGAAATATTTTTCATTTTTGCTGTAGGAGTCCATGCGTCTTTTAATAAATTATTCGAGAAATTGTGTCAGATATTATATGGAAATTGGATCTATTTTTAAAATTAAAGAAATTAAAAAAAAAATCTATTCTTTGGCCCATGTTCATTAATTTAGCTAAACGAAGTTTTTTCAGTACCTGTTTATTCGCTCCATATAGGCTCATCGTGTACCTACAATGACGGTGACGGCAGACATTATCAAGGGAAGCGAGGGTTCGGTGACTATGGCGGCCGTTGTATTACTTGGGATCCTGCTGTGACAGGCTACCCCGCAGAGAGATTTCCTGATGCGGATCTGCGGAAGGCAGGTGGCTACTGCCGAAATCCTGCTAATCCTGAAGGAAGACCGTGGTGCTATACTTCACAGGAACGATACTTTGAGTGGTGTACCATCAATCCTTGTCGTGAGTAGTTTTATTTTATCTAATAAAGCATTATGCAGAAAAAAAGAATGTGAAACTTAATTTAAAATAACCGAAAATAAACAGCACTTCATAAATTTGAAACGTCTTGACAAATATCAGATCACAGTCTTGCAAAATACAAAAAAAAAATTATATTTTTTTTGGTTGTATATAAACAAAAAATGCAGGTAGTCGCTGTAATGTTGTCGACATGATCAATGACTGCAAGGACTTCGATAAAGTATGAAGACCAGTTATTTTAAGATTTAAAAGGAACCGTGATTAATGATTCATAACGGACGGTGTGATTCAGAAATAGAGGGGATGTTGTTCCATTTTACCAGGTCCTTTAAAGCATACTGTCATAAAATCAACTGCGGCACTCTTGATTACAGAGGAATACAACATATTTTTGATCATCTCTGTGACCGATAAAATCTCCTTTAATACATATTTACTAAATGTTGCATCTGGTAATATTATCTGCGAAGATTAATTAAGTCATTTCTGAAGACAGCCCCTTGGTACTTTAACTACATGCTCAATACCTGTGTCCGCTGTATATACCTGAATTACTACATCTATATCAGCTCCAATATCAATTAATTAATTCTCAGTCGCATTCCATAGTAAGTGCCGACGTGAGTTTTCATGCTGCATTATATCTATTCCGCATACTGTCTCATCATTCCTCATAATGCCTGTCAAAACCGAATAACCTGCATGTTTTCCGAAAGAACTTGTTTCAACATTTGCTAAAAACCCTTTTTATCGGATATAATTTAAAACTGTGAAGATGTGCAAGGAAAAAAGTATAAAAAAGCTGATGTAAGAACAAATGGTCTAAAGCCATTCAGTTTTAGGCCATTGTGCACAAGGAACATGAATTCTAAATTGCCAGACCTGATTCAGCAAACATTTTCTCCTACAGCGTGTCCGAGTGGAAGGTTTGGAGTAAACTGCGCATCCCAGTGCCATTGCAGTGACGATGAGAACACATGCGATTCCGGGACTGGCGTGTGCCAACATGGATGCCACCCCGACTTTCAAGGAGCCTCCTGTCAAAGTATGCAAATACCTGTCTCCCTTTTATTAATATATTGATTGAATTTTGTAGAAATCAAATTGGGGGAAATGGTGAAGTGCGAGTTAAACTGCATATAAACATTATGTACTGTTCATGAATTAAGCATATTACATTTCCATATCTTTAAAACAAACACCTTAACGGATCAACACAAATAAAGCAATCCCTTTCTGTTGTTTTTCCCAACTGGCCTTCACTCTGTACTCCACATCTGTAAAGCTTTCTTGTCATATTACCCATTGTAACAGGTATCAACACTTTATAAGAAGAAATTCTAAGACTATTCGGCAAAGTGAAAATTGTCAAACATATGGAATCGTTTTATGACTTAAGTTTTTATTTTATTACTTATATCACAGAATGTAGAGACAAAAGGTTTGGAAAGTTCTGTGAGCCCTGCCACTGTCTTGATCCTGGTGAGGTGTGTGACAAAACAACCGGGTATTGTCAGTCCGGGTGTTCAGCTGGATGGACCGGGGATTCCTGTGGCATCGGTAACGAATTTAAATTATCCAATACTAAGTCTATGATACGTTCCAATAATCCATGGGGCTTATGATGCTTACTATAGATAGTGCCGAAAAGGCTGCAACATAGTACCAAAAATGTAAAAAAATGAATATTTAAATATCTTAAATATTGAGATGATCCATTTATGTTGCCTCGATATGGTTTTAGCTAATACGCATGTGCACTTTTTATTTCAAAGCATGTGAAAGCGGACGGTACGGGATGAACTGTACCGGCATGTGTTCCAGACACTGTGTTGACCCTGGCGTCTGCAACAGGGAAACGGGAAGCTGTATTTGTCAAGCAGGATACCAACCTCCAACGTGCCACAAGAGTGAGTGCCCTACAACCGTTTATTTGTATCAGTAGGGGCCATGGGTATTGACAAGCATTTATATTTTATGGAGTACCATATAACAAGGAATAGATTATGAACTTAATGTGCATAATAATAAGGTATTTGTTGGGTGTTTCATCTTATATTTATCATATAAAATTATAAAGGATAGGTTTACCTACACTTGGTGGAAAATTTGAATTACTCATGTAATGAATAGATCTGCATATAAATTCCTCTTTCATATGTATTTTTTATTTATCAATACACCAAGCTATATAAAAAAAGGCTTTCTGGACAGGTATATTAGAAGAAACTTCTGAAAAAAGTACCGTGTTAGGTACATAAAATATAGAAAACCTCTTGTGGTGAATTTGTAACCAGTTTTCCATATGCCTTTATATACTGTATTTGATAAGCGTGTGAAAGTGGGCGGTACGGTCTGAATTGTTCGGGTACATGTTCCTTTCACTGTGAGGTGTCTGGATTCTGCAACAAGGAAACGGGCACCTGTACTTGTCAATCGGGTTATCAACCACCTACATGCCACAATGGTGAGTATTAAGCTGCTCTGTTCAGTGTTACTTTTTGTAGCCTATAATAGACATACAGACAGGACTGTTTTAAAATATTTATTTATAGGCAAATATGGGAGTATGTTTAGACACGGTCAATCAATGACAAATAATATGTTTAGACAAATATCGGATATTTGCTTAAATTAGCGTTTGAAATGTTGGTGAAGTTGGGAGGGGAAATCTGCCAATCGTTCAATAGTATATATATATATATATTACCGAAACATGACTATTGTGAGTGTATTGGTATAAACTTATCCAGTGTATTAAATATATGTAAAGTTCATGTTCTTATTTTTTGTTACTATTTATATTAGAAGTATCGACTGGACATGCTTTGCCTTTTTTCAAACTGCATATTGAAACGAAACGGTGTACAGACAACTTTTGTTATCATAAATTGAATATATTTTGGTTCCATAGAAGTATATGAATATCATTGTACATTTTCCATCCAAGTGTATTATTGTCTCCTCTGAGTGAGACCGACTAATACCCCTTCCCAAACCGTTAAGGCGTTCACACGATAAACCAAAGCGTTTTAAAACCGTTTTGGCCAAAGCTTTTTTGATCAAGCTCAGGAAGTGGTTTCAAAACTTTATGAATGCGAGTCGTTTTAATCCACTTGCTCAAATCTTTTTGATTATGTTTTGTGTGTGAAAGGGGTATTTGTCACTGCAAGTCCTTGTCTGCATGATTTCTTTCGGAGAAATGCATTATATTTCCTCCTATTTTTAACACAGTATCGGACGATTTTCCCATATTTATTGCCTTGATCTTGATCTTGGAGGTCAATATGCAGAAACAAATACATGGTAGTTTTTAGCTGAGCTAACTGACTGTCACCTGAACTTTAGCGATCACACTGTCCATCGCCTGTTTGTTCGTTCGGCCGGCCGTTCGGTCGCCCGTCAACAGGGAACAAATCGTGACCTCAAGACCTATAAACTTATACCTGAGCATTCATCAAAATCTCCCTGGAATAAAAATCAAGTCAGTGTGACCAATATATGTTACAGCACGCAAGAATAATTATAAATTTGATACAAAAACTAGAGAATATTGATCATGGAGTGTTTCATCATTTCATAGAGACTTGTGGTGTTATTTTTCTATTTTTTCCACATAATTATCTCTATTTTAGACCTCAAATGGAGCAGTCCCTCTGTCAAAAGGTCACAAACCGTAACCGTTACACTAAGAAGCTTCTAACTATAATTTCAAGGTGGTCCTGGGAAAATCTCGAAAACTCGAAATTAGGTCATGGTGATATTAAATCTTCGAACTACGGGCTGAAACATGATTTTAAGTACCCAATGCGTCATACAGGGTACAAATTGTATCCGCTAGGCCTTGAATCTTCTAACGCAATATCCAGGGAGGTCCTGGACAAATCTCCATAGATACCTAAAACTAGGTCACAATGCCCTATATTCTACGCGTAACTGTCCAAAAATGTAATTTTAGGCAGTCAGACAGGCACAAATTGTATCGGCGCCGCTAGTCCAAGGGTTTTCCAACGTAATATCCAGGAAATTCTTTGGCAAAATAGGTCATGTTAACCTATATTCTACGAGCTACAGGCAGAAAAGAAACATGATTCTAAGCACATACTCAGACAAGGTTCAAACCTTTACTGCTGGACCTATAACCTTGTAATAGGACATCCCGGTATTTTCTTGGCAACCCTCCTTTGAATCCTGTACTTGAGTCACTGTGACCTATATTCTGTGAGCTATAGAAAAAAGTGAGTCTAGCAATGATAATTTCAGAAATCAGTCATAAATCATAACGGTTGAGCCTAGAACCTTCAAACTTTAAATTCAAAAAGGTCCTGGGCAAACTCCATCCAACACCTGAGATTGGGTCATGATGACTCAGATTCTGTGAGCTACGTGTGGGAAACAAAATTTTGGGCACAGAATTTTCATGTACTTTATCTCGACATATATTGTCACGTTATCATAAATTTCCTGCATTAAGTGTTGAATGTTAAATACTAATGAAGTAAATTCGAGAAAAAGTTAAATAACAAGGTGTTGAACATATAATTATAATAAATATTATCATGACCATTCATGTTTACTTAGAATATAGGAACGGACTAGATAATGTGGCACGGATCATTGCATCGACGTTTGGCGCATTGTCTGCGGTTCTTCTAATACTGTTCATTGTACTACTAGTTATGAAGCACAGGCAAGTGTTCCTTAATCATATGGTAAGATTATTCAGTGATTAGCTAAACGATAACCTACAGGATATAACCTAAACTATTCACACGAAATACAATTTTGTATTTTTATTAGTAATATAGTTAATGTATTGATATCTAGGCCAAAACAACATGGTAAAGATAACGTTTACATATTTTGGATATATTGTTTATCCAATACGTCAAGATGATCTGTTTCTTAAATATACATGCAACGGTCCACGCGTATATCTTATAAAAATTCCTCTAATATGATAAAAAAAAGTTGTCTAGGCAATGGCAACATTTTCAAGGAGTACTATAAATATAACATTTATGATTTTACAAATTTCTATGTTTAAAGTATTTTTTTCCTTGATATTCAACACGCTGCCAACTGTTCTAGATTTATTTCACGTGATTGATAATCAAGCTATATTGATTGAACTTTATGCTCCAGGCGAAGCTGTCCTCCCAAGCCTGAACCCACAGGAGAAGGTATTAAACCGTCACGATAATTTTTTTCAATACACTGTATAGCCCTTCGCGAGGAAATTTTCTTCAAGCTATAAAACTGTTCGTAATATTTGACAATGATAAGGTTATGTTTCCATACATGTGCGCATATATGTTTATATGCGTGAAAAAAGATAATTTTAAGGAAGACCTGCTTTAAATACTATATACATCTGCAAGTTCACTTTAGCCCCGGTCACAAACCACCGTGCGTTTTATAGTCCGTACGTTTTTTGGGAGGCCACGGCCGCCACGTTTTTTTGAAAACGTGGGGAGGGAGTGGCAAGAGTAGGGAGGGAGTGCGTCAACGTACGGTTGCGCAAGGTGTAAGTTCGTGGCCCGTGAGCGTTTGCGTGCATCGTACGATGCGCACGTGGTATTGCCACGTTGTCGTACGGAGGCAGTACTTATATGCACGTGCTGCTCACGCACAGTGCCCTTACTCACTCGCATGTTGTAAGTGCGTGCAGGTGCGATGAACGTGAGTTTTCCTCTCGATGTCGGGGGTGAATCCGTAGCCCGAACGCAGCGAAAGTTCCTCCTGCACTAAAAGTGATACGGCGTGTGTGCGTGCTCCTAAATCCGTACTGAGGCGGTACTCATCACGTACGGATCCCAAAGTTTTGCCCACATTTTTTGCAAGTAGGCAGCACGCACTTGCATGTACGGCGGGTTTGGACCACGGCTTAAGGCCCGTTTTCCATGTACGCTTTTTTACGCGCTTTACTGCGCACAGAAAAGTCGAAACAGTGCAAACAAGTTTAGGCATTTCCATGTACGCTTTTAATCGCTCTTGTATTCATCGCGATGAAAAAAAAGTCGATTCCTGTTCGACTTTTCTGCTCGCTTTTTTTGCTCAGTACAGTAAAAACAGTAAGTACCCCGGATTCAGCGAGCGGAAAAGTGCACATTGAACTTATATTCAGCGCGGTTTTCAGCTTATTGATTTCAAGCGCGATGAAATTTCAGCGTACATGGAAAACCGGCCTAAGAGACGCATATTTTTAAGCTATTTTTTCACGCATATATAGGCACATACGCGCACATGGAAACATAGCTTAAAACTCTTCATACGCCGTCGAACATAATATCAAATTAATAAAAAAGGTGAGTACGAAAACATCAATAGGTTTTAGATGAGAAGACGTCCGATGAACATTATAGAAATTACATAAGTGCTGTTTTTTGTACACTTTTGAATTATTCATATAAGTACAATGCACCAGTTTATTCTTAATATTCTTTATGAAATCCAAAACCGATGAACATTTCCGACCAGTTAGAGATGAATGATATTGAAAATACATATGAGGTAATTTTATAAAATGAAAAATGATATAAGTATATTATGAAATAATATATAAAAATAAAATGGAATACTCTTGTAATCTCATCACTTTTCTATGTTTGCGCATTAAGAATATCATTAGTTGAAAGAAAAAGCTTAAAATTATAACAATGTTTGAGTATTTTTAATCGGCATTTTCATGTGTTTTTTTTTTTCAATTGAAAACAGTGCATAATTTTAAAAAATATGGCCGAACAAAACAAAAATAAAACTTTTATTTTAAATGAATACATGTCACAAGTAAGCAAGAGAATATAACTGCATAAACCGTAACAATTCCTTGTAAAGTTTTACAATATAGACAATAACATGCACTCCCCTTTTACTCTCATCTGCCAAATCGTCTTCAGGTGGCATATGAGATTATAGAAAGAATGAATGAGCAGGATAGGGATTTTATGTTTAACTAATTCTACCAAAATCCAATCGTACCATTTACAATATCCATGTACCATAATAAGGATTAGTGGTGTACCGATGATTCGATTAAATCGATGATTGGTTGTTTTCTTTCAAAATCGATTGTAACGATTGCAGTTTTGCATAATCAAGAGTAAATTTGAGTTATCCTTGCTATCTTCTCAATCACCACATCGATTAAAAGCGATTATGTGTGCACCGAACCCTGTCAAAATTATACGAACTCAACAAAATGATCAGATTCAAAACGGAACCTTGCGCAACCAATTATCGGTCGTCAACGGTCGACCTTGGATGCGAGTGGATCGATCGTTTCATTATATATAGCGGTATACACATATCAGACTATTTACTTGGGTCAAAAGGAATACGTACCGCAGAAGGTAATATAGAACGTAATAAATAGTCGGTTAACAATCGATCATCTGTCGTTTTAATTTTTCAATTATCGATTGTAATTTAAAAACCATTTCCTCCCTAATAAAGATATATCCCTCTGTTTAAAATTTGAATTCTTGTCGAACAGCTTAAAATGCGTACTAAGCTAAACATGGGTATAAACCTAATAAAGGATTTATAATACGTCAGTACTTGGCTGTATTCTTTAGGAAATCCGCATGCGACCCTGTCGGCTTGGAGTACAACAGAATCTGAACATGAGGTAGGCAATTTGGTTCATTCTCCCCCTCTGTACTTCTCATATATCTCTTACAGTAAATGTGTAAATTCAGTCTATTTGTAAATTTCCTGAAATTTACGGAACTGGGCCACAATTTCTTTTGCATTTTGGGAGCGGGTGTGAGCGGGTTCTCCCCATCCCACCTTGATGGAAAATTGTCACAATTTATTTCAAATTTCAGTTTTATAAGTAATTTTGGTGTAAATAAATGAGAATATTCTCGCTTCAGAAACCAACAACATATTAATTTTTTGCCTCAAAACACTTAGGGCAGCAAAGGTCACCTGAGAAACTCCCCTCCTCTGACCCTTTGATCCGCCGCTGGTTATTTCGCAAGAAAAATTCAAGTTCTTGCTTAAAGTCTCGAAATCTGCATGGATCATTTCAATTTGTGCATTTAAAAAAGCGTGTTGTACATTGTCATGGAAAAGAGTGAATTATGCCGTATAATCATTCATCGTTTAAAGATAGTTATATTTAACTCGCTGATAAACCCGTAGACCGGGCTTTTTACTGGGGTTGGGGAGATATGTTTACTGAGATGTGGAACATTGGCTCATTTTTTTTATTCTAAAAAATAAAAAAAAAAAAGATTTTTTTCAGTGGGATACTGTCTCAGTAGGATATGTGTAAATATTTTTTTACATTTATTTTGTGGCGCTGTGCTCGAGGCAAGAAATTCATACCCCGGTATGTTTACCTTGAAGACCTGGTCAGTGATGTTTACATTGCGCACCGGAATGAGACACGGGGGGGGGGCATTCAGGGATTTGATGATATTCGACTGGATTCTATCGTTGGGCGTATACAGATTAGGTTGATGTGAGGAATACACGAAAAATTTATTAAATGTACGTTGCAAGGAAACTGTTTCTGAAGAAAGAAACAGAAATATGCATACCTCATAATTAGCAGAAGCGGACCCGACGGGACTCCATGCAGAAGCTCCGTATCCCATTTTCAGCCGCCGCAACGGAAAAATCACTCAATATTATATGTACATTGAAAAACTTTTTTTTTTCTCATATCGCCTATGTCACTGCGGGGATAATAACCTTTTAAATGAGATATGACATAGTGTCATACGCAATGCGGTTTCAGAGAACATTGATGACAAAGGTGGATCCAATTCCTTTTATAAGTATAAAGTTTTTTTTTCGAAAGATTACACTCTTTAACATTTGAGGAAACTGTTATTGTAAATAACTGTATACTCTGGCAAGATGTCATTATTTTATTTATCAATATGGGCGTGTGTGGGGGGGGGGGGGGTAAAATAGTATGTCCACTAAGGTCCCCCCCCCCCCCGTTCCCCACCAAATTGCACTTCTGTACTTTCTATATTAACAGTTGACTACTCAACACTACCAGCCATCACCGTTTGGCTCCATGGAAAGAATTTAGATGACAAACTCATTAAAAGTATCAAAACCAGTCGGTATAATCGTGATTAAACCCTACCCTTTAACTTTACCATGAACTGTGGTTATAATTCTACGTTCTACAATTCGCATTATTCATTTCATATATTATTGCACATTTTACTGTTTTTAATGTCTTATTTGATTAAAACCTTCCATTTGACTTAATTCCCGTTCTTACAAAAGCAAAGATGTAGTCATATGAGTCGTAAAATATAGTATGTATATTTCTTTATATTAATACAGTCAGTATTTTTTCAGCTATATGATTCTAGTTACCCCTTACCAGTCTGAACATTTCAGCCAATTTACAAATGACTGATTTTACTGTAACATATACATGTATCAATCCTGTGGAAGTGGTTATTTTGGCTTATCTGAATTTTCGCGATGCTTTTTTCATTTTAAACCATAAGCGCAGTTCGAATTTTCGCGCAAATCAGCATCTTTAGGTGATTCGTTTTTAATCAAATTATTACAATATTTAACCGATTATAAAAAGACAGGTTCGTAGCGCAACCTACCCCTCCTAACAAGCTATGCGGTTGACTGTGTAAATGGTACGGGCGATTGAGTCACAAGGTATAAACAATACGGAATTAACCGAGACTAATCATGTTTGATGATGCTATGGTAGTGCATCAAGCGGAGTTATTTAATATCCGAGACATCTAAGTAAGTTGTAGTATGCTAAACAACAACAGCTGTGATAATAAAATAGAAGCAGCCCACTATGTGTGAACAACAAACAGTGTTGACAGTAACAATCGTGACTGGCTCTCCGTCGTACTTCGGGGATTGGCAGGTGTGTTCTAGGTTGTATGAAATAACGCGTGTTCTTAATTTAGCGCAAATCTAGTTCCCGTTTACAGCGCGAAAATGAAAATCCGGCTAACTAAACCAATACAACAGTGTATATATATATATATATATATATATATATATATATATATATTTATATTTATATATATATATCTATATGAAGCATGAGAGACAGTTGGGTTAATATATACCATAATAACTAAAAACCTCAAAATTACGACTATCAATGGAACCTTGATAACGTGGTCGCATAAACGAGGAGGTGTTTAAGCGAGGTCTAATGTAACGAGCAAATCCACACGGGACCGCGAACAAGTGGTCGTTATTTTAAGGTGGTCGCTGAATCGAGCTGGTGGTTAGGAGCGGTTTTACTGTATATATGTACGTAAATATGTGTGTGTATTATATATAAACATATATATATATATATATATATATATATTAAATAAATAAATACTTTCAAATGTGATTTAAATGTTTTAAATTTTATGTAAAAGAATTTTATGAAAGCTTGATTTGTGATGATATTTTATGTGAATTTTATTTTTTCTTTTACAGAACCAGCTGACGGCACTAAACGTGAATGGTGAGTCTTATTTCTTTCAAAATTTTCCCCAGTTCAGTTATTTTATCGTATTATCACCAGAGAACTGGGATTTAGTTATTTTAATGCATATTCCAGTAGGGAGTATGACCAAATGATTTTTTTGTTTTCATGACTAGACGGTTCCTGTAGTAGCAGTGTTCTTTGTAAACATTAAAGGCAACAAACCTGCATATTTGCTTTTACCATAGTTTTGCTCTCTGGAGAGGTGTCCGTTTTAGTATTCATGCAGTTAATGACAAGAAGTATAATAATGTTAGCCGATTGGCCAGGAAACGGTCATGATGTGTGAAGTCGGCAGGCGTATATAAGCGATGGATGCTGGACAAATATTTACAAACGCCTAGATCAGGTGTAGTCTGATCGTTTATCTTCGGTCAAGAGGCTAGTCCGAGACCTTCAGTGTCTGATCAGATGGGAAACGAAGTTCCTGAGCGTAAAATGTCAGTGTCTAGGGACGGCCACGTTGATACCTGTCCAACGGAGTGTATATCGCAATTACCGAAGGACTGGTAATCTGTCGATGAGTTTCTACTGTGATGGGGGTCCAGTAACAAACCAAAACAATACGGGAATCGTTAGTCGATACTGAATATTGTCGTGCGGTGGCATATTCAGGTACCTAGTGCTGGATAAATCCAAGATACCTCTGCTGTGAAAGACATTTCTTCAGTTTTCCAACAGAGCAGGCTGTGAGCCAGTTTTTCAGTGCTTTCTTTGCTTTGATTGGAAAGCGCGTACTTCAGTGAAGAACTGTGTTGATTAGTGGCGTCACGCGCTGGCGAGTTCCTGTGTATGCACACAGTGTAGGCAGACTGAACTGGTAGTTGACATACCAATGTCACGTGTGCGCGTCTGCCATGTGACCAGGGACCGTGTAGACAAGTGAGCTTTCGTGTGCAGTGCACATTCGGGAGTAAACAGGACTTAGTGATTTTATGCGAGTCTGTGAACTCTTGTGATCATCGATACATATGCGTGGAACGCCTCTCCAGAGAGGTGTTAATGTCTTTTAATATATTATATTGTATTGTTTACTCATGTCTTTTTCATCTTTTGGAGTGCATGTGTTAGTTTCAGCCGGTTTGGTTTACCGTTTAAAGAACCTGAACGTCCATTCCTTCGGGGGTGTGACACTTCTTAATATGTGGTAATGAATGTATTTTCGAATAAATTATAATCCGAATGTAATATGAACTAGAATTTTTGTAACTCACACGACAGTTACGGATTTCCCACTGTTGGATATTCTCATTGATCTAACATTTTATCTATCTCCTATAGTTTGGACGAAATATATTACTTATGTAAAACATAAATGAAATTTAATTGTTCCTTCTCGAGTATTCAGAGATGAACTGAAGATGCTGACGTCACATTTTTGAAATTTGCTTATTATTCAAAAAACTATTTAATTATGATTTCGATACCAAACTGACCAAAGCACTCTTATATTGTAAAGGACACACCTGTAAAGGATTCAACTTTCTAGGTCAAACAGTTAATCTGGAAACGTAGCCTAACTGAAAAGTCACATATGGTTCCACATGAGTGAATTCAAAAAGTTTGCCATAGGAATGTTAGAAACCGGATTCGGTATTGGCATATTTATCCATTTGTCTGACCGGTAAAAGATAAGAAGAAAATTTACGTTGAAAATCTAAAATATGGCACTTTTTTACCTCTGTGACATTGGAAAATAAGTCAACGTCACTAAAACTGTGTCTAAATAATGGGCCCATGGCAGGATATATCTTGGCGTTGTATCCGTAAAATCGTGAAAAAATGTTGCAGAATAATAAGAAGAAGAATCCCAAAAACAAATATTTTCACCCATGGCTAGGTTGAAAAAAAATTATGTAAAATATATTATGAGATATAGCGGTCAAATATACATATTAGGAAATCGCAAATACAAGGGATAAGACTAATACAATGTATATGATTAGAGGTGGCGTAAAATAGCGTTTTTTATAGTTTCAGACGCAAGTGATCCGGGGCCTATATATATATGAAAGGATTCATTTCGATTAAAGAACATATGGATGAAGAAAAGGCATCTGGCCAGGAATCGGACATCAACTTAATATCTAAAAGGAACCCTTATGTGGATGAACCAGACATCACCCAACGGGGTAAACTGAACCTAAAACGGGGTGAACCAGACATCATCCCAAGGGCTTAACTAAACCCAAAACTGGATGAACCAAACATCACCCCAAGGGCTAATCTGAACCTTAACCAAACATCACCCAAAACTAGACGAAAGGCAGTAAATATTGAAATATAATAAGAATTCTTAAGAGACTTCAAAACAACAGTTATCAAAAATAAAAAAACGCATCGCATTATTTTAGTATATTTCATAAGATTTAATTGAGACAAGAGCTCTCTGTTAACTTGTGACAGAACATGAGCTTGCTTGGGTTGGATTAAATGCAGTTACATTTAAAATGGCTCTTATTTTTTTACTATTAATATTGAAATATAATAAGAATTCTTAAGAGACTTCAAAACAACAGTAATCAAAAATAAAATAAAAAAAAATGCATCGCATTATTTTAGTATATTTCATATGATTTAATTGAGACAAGAGCTCTCTGTTAACTTGTGACAGAACATGAGCTTGCTTGGGTTGGATGAAATGCAGTTACATTTAAAATGGCTCTTATTTTGTTACTGTTGGCCCATGCGTCCTTGAAACCAAGACACATCACCCTGATGAATTCAAATTATTTGGACCAATTACGCTCTGGGTATGTTTTACAAAGAAACCTACTCAACATGAGTAGTTTGATTTTTGTAGTGTCATCAATTTGATAATTTACGAAAAAATATGCCACTAAAGCTGAGCACATTCAAGGATCTGTAATCTACTAATATTGAGCAGGTAAATTTTGTTATTATGGGTGGCACTGTATATTGTACTGGTTATTACCTCCACCAAGGTTACATTTTAACCCATGTCTGTTTATCTTTGGACATTCCGGTTTGTCTATTGGCAGGATTGCTCAAAAATAACTGCAAGGGGCTGGGCGCTCGAGTGTGACCTGATAACAGGTGGCCGGGCCACATTGATGAGTCGGACTTTCTGTGCATTCACTTATTATTTGTCCATATTCCCAGTTCATTCGTGTATAAGTGACCGTACATTTGTGATATCCCTTGATTATGCTAAAGAATCCCTATAAGTTGCTGGATCAACAATAAAATCTAAGCGATTCTTCGTCGGCCCATGCCTTGAAAATTTCATGAGTTTCCGTTCATGTTGTGAACACACACAAACTCACGAACGGGAAATGAACGCAGACCCTACTGGCGGAGCAATGACATGATTCACACGTATTCATGTACTACATTGTGGAAGCCAGACAATAAACACGCAAATCTAATAAGGTTTTAAGGATTAAAATTATATCTTAGGTTTTATTCAAACTGCTTCAAAATTGCTTATTCAGTAAAACTAGCGGACAGTCACAGGACCGGACGATTTGTCCGTTATAGCGGGGTGTCCGCCCCAGTAGGGAAAAGTGTCCGTTGTCCTGAATAGCGTGGGTTCCGTCATGGAAGGGTTCTTAAAGTAGTAAAAACGTTTGGTCGTCCAGAAGACTGTCCGTTACGCAGGCTGACCGCGCCAGAGTGGTGTCTGCAGTCCATGGATAAACTGTATTCTCATTAACTATCGTAAAAAAATCGTACCCCAAGAGGGAACACCCCTTGTCTCACCTAACCTTCTCAGCTGATAACTCACTCGCTTTGAATGTTGAAAATTGCCCCCCCCCCCCATTCCCCAATAGCAATAACATATAATATGTTATATATAAGTGTATTTATAAATGTGTGTGTGGGGGGGGGGGGGGTATTCCCTGTTGCAAGGGCATCTGTTTGTGTTGAGGGGGGAGGGGGCAGATTCTATGAGCCCGACCCACCACCACTTTAAAAAAGAAAATTGCGCCCCTGTTGTTTGAGTGGGCGGGGGGGGGGGGGGGCTAAGGGTTTACGTCCTCGGGGCCCCCACCCTTCCACTCAGACATTGCCATAAATGAAATTGCGGCTCTGAGTCTCGTTCACATTATATTAGCCTGTCACCTTGATGTTGGCTCCTCTAGTAATGTGCTCTAATATAACGCTGTAAACCTATCCTCCTGTCTCAGATATCCACTTAAAGGCAGTTTTCATTTTGTACCAATCCAACGATAAGGTGAATATCTAGATGTTTTCTATATTAGTACAGTAGCTAATAAGAAGTACCGAAAATAGCAAAAAAAAATATTTTATCGGTGGTGTTCCAAATACAACCTATATTTCCTTAATTTTCCTATAAAAATAGTATACAATTTCTTAAAATTTCTGGCGTTTAGGCCCTCGACTGCTATATATTCTGGGAGGTATTTCACGGCTTAATCGTGATACTCATATAACAGTTTTACTGTTGAAAATATTAAGTTCTTTTTACATGCAGGTGATCATGTAGGATGACATGTAAAATGGCAGAATCAGGTTTATACCATGAGTGTGGCTATGCGTTTGATATGATGGTAGGATGCATCTTGTGGGAAAGGCAAATTTTTCCTGCACCTGTATTAACCTGTATTTATGCCTTTCAATTGGAAAAGTGAATATTTCAGTGAATTACAATCCTTAATATATATATATATATATATATATATATATATATATATATATATTATATTGTTTGAAAATAATATGATCTCGCAACAGAAGTTTTGCAGTGATAACCCCTCCAGTGCTGGAGAAAAGAATGGTCGATACTAAGATATGTTGGAGCAATATTTTATGCATTTGAGTAGCCTTTAATTTGATTGTTTATCGCGTTTCATATATATGACCATTAGTGCAGTACTTTGTCTTGTTTTCACGGGTAAACATGTATTTTGTACACCCAGGCACAAAATTTTAAAACAGAGTGAGATTTTTAAAGAAAATCTATATTATTTATGGTAACTAAACCTTTGGCAAAAAATATGTATAAAATTAGTCTAACTTTGTTACTGGATGCAACTGTTTTTATAAGTCGTCTTTCAACTAAAACCTATCAACCTTATATGTCTTATTTAGCAAAAAGGAATAAATGGTACTTCTGTCATGAACCTAAGACTAGTAAATGTTTAGTTGATTCCCCGTTTGCGCTTTCCTTCAGTTTCCTTCGGTTTAATATAAAAGCTATTTCTAAAAAAAATAACCAACTAGCATTTTAGTAGCAATATCACTTTTCATGATCTAGGGACCATCGGAACAACAAAATAAACTCAAATTATTAAGTAAATCCAAACAATTTATTGTGTCTAAAGGTTTGGTTAAAAATGTGCACACATTATAAAATTAAAAATTATTTTGTGAACTCGACATAACTGCCTTTAATAAGCAACCTGGTAAGATGGTGTTCATTTCATGACCATTGGTCCATTTTGTGACTACACCCCATATCCAATTTCGCTCAGCCGCTTGGAACTTCGACGCAGTTTGATGAAAAAGGCCATTTCTAAAAAAATCGGCCTTGTCACATCCTTCAATATATATTTTCATAGTTAAGGGACCATAGGAAACAATCCGTACAGATTATTGTATCTAAACTGTTTGTTAAAATGTGCATTTTTTTAAAGCGTCAACATTCACTTCCACAAATTAAGGACCTCTAGGTACACCTATGGGGCTATATAAATATAGTATCATAACATAATAATTTCTTCAACCTTGGAGTCGCAGTTTGAAGGTTCAGAACAGTTTACGAAGTGTAGGGTCTTTCTTGTTTCACGTAAACTCACACGTTCATCCTGTGGAAGGGCTTCAGACTCATTAAACGAAACCAGTTTGTCAGATGGGGTTTCCGGGCAGAGAATTCTGGGTGAACCCTTTACGTCATGCGTGTGATACCATGGGGACCATGAACCATGAACAAAAGCCGTGTCCGTTCCTTGAATGGTTTAAGTTAATATCAACACATAATTGATATAACACACAATTTTGTTATAATAAATAAATAATAACAAAAGGGCACTTGAGACAAAAAGAAATATTCACTTATTCATAATAAACAAAGGAATGGATGAAAGGTAAATTAAACATGTTGAAAAACATCAAGAAAATTACTGTTATCTTTTATGAGAAACAGAAAGAATGGATTAAAAAAACATAAAACTCAAGAAAAATGTATAAATAAAATGCAAAAAAAAAATACAAATTAAGCAACATGGGAAAACTAATTCTAACAAACCATTAC
Organism: Sipunculus nudus; assembly: GCA_026874595.1. Classification (NCBI taxonomy): domain Eukaryota; kingdom Metazoa; phylum Annelida; class Sipuncula; order Golfingiida; family Sipunculidae; genus Sipunculus; species Sipunculus nudus. The sequence continues at coordinate 88,166,177 of CM049307.1, forward strand.
TTGAACTCCTTGTTCATACGCGAAAACCTGCACTAAATTGAACTACACGTAAATTATTAAATGTTTGCCGTATACACTTATTTGTTGTTAATACAATTACAAGGAAAAACACCTGCATTTTAATGTTCTATTATTTTTGTTTGTCTTTTTTTTTTTTTTTTACCTGTTGGAGGATATTCATACAAATAAAAATCCCCGGACAAACTATCACCTGATAAACATTGATTAAGTTTCTTAGTCAAAACGTTACATTTTCACGCGGATATATATGTACATCTCATTTATTTTAAATAAATCATAAAATGCAGTATATATTTGATGGCAAAATGAGCTATCAAAACGTTTTCAACTAAAATTCTGCATACTAAGGAATACAAGTGTAAATTCACATTGGTATCATTGTATGCTATTTTTTTCAGTAATTTCAGGTCTAGAAATAAATATTTCTTCAGACAAGGAATCAAATAAAGTCTGAATCGGAAAGGTCTAAAGTGAGAGCTTAGCCTTAGTAGGGTAATTCTTAATTCATGTATAACTTACACGTGAACGATACAGAAGGATTTCTCACTAATTAAGCGAAACCAATTTGTCAGGTGGGGTTTCCTCGCGTTGCATTCTGGGTTGTCATCCCTTTACGTCACGCGTGGATGCTTCCGTGGTCATCCTACCTGACCATCGGCCGTGTCACTTCCTTGTCATAAGGAACTATCAACATATTTGTAATATTTTGTAATAACTGTTAAATTATATAATAACAATCCATTGTCAGAACTCGTAGTTCATGCACTGACGAATCACATGAATCACACATGAATATTTAAATATTTTCAATGTACACCGATATGTCATCAACAAATTTACAAAGAAAATACCCACCTTTGTAACGATTTTACATTGTACTGTCTTGTTTGTTTGTTATTTGTTGTCACCTTTAAGAAGATGTTTATACAAATATGAAAAATAAGCGAACAAACAATCACTGGATAAAAATGATTATTAATTTTTTTTGTCAAAACGTTGCATTTTCATGCTTGTATCTTATTTTTGCGTCATATGTGACGACAAAATAAGCTATCCAAACGTTTGGGATTCGACTAAAAATCTGAATTCTAAGGAATGCAAGTGTAAATTGGTATTAGTGCACGCATTTTTTTTTTCAATTATTTCATATCTGAAAATAATTTTTTCATCAGACAAGGAATCGCTATCTGAATCAGAAAGGTCCCTGCTTAGAGCTTGACTTTAGTAAGGTCTTTCATATTTTATTAAGAAGCGTTAATGGTGAGAGGGGTTTCTGACTAATTAAACGAAACCCATTTGTCAGGAGTTGTTGCCGCGCGGTGCATTCTGGGCTGCTATTCCTTAAAGTCACGAGTGGATGCTTCCATGGTCACTTCACATGACCATCACCCGTGAATTTTCAACACATAACACACTGTTTTATTATAACCAATAAACAAACAATAACATGAGAAAAATGAGTCGGGATAAAAGTCTACTTTTCTATAATAAACAAAGAAATGATTGAAAGGAAAATAAGACAAATTGAAAGTAAACCAATAGTATATAAATATATACTGGAATAATAAAAATGAACTTAAAGCAAAAATGCTAAACAGGAAAAGGCAGAAATAATGGACAAATGGGCAAAGTAAGTAAAATAAAAGATAATTATTACAGCCCTTTTGCCCGAAATTGTTGTTCAAGCGCTAAGACGTCAAAGTAAATTTCACAGCAAATAACTCGTGTATTATTAATAAATTCTTCATGTTGTTGCACTTGAGTGTCTTGTCATGTTTATTTCATTCTGAAATTGAAGTGAACGGTATATAACATAAAGCCAATATATATATATATATATATATATATATATATATATATAAAGTGTGTGTGTGTGTGTGTGTGTGTGAGGGTGTGTGTGTGTGCCAGAAATCACACGTTAAGAAATATTGAAATTTCTTTTTGAAATTGTAAAATTAGATATTTAATATCTCAGTTTGTGGATATAAATGATAACGCGTGACGACAAACTATCACATTTGGTATTAAATGAATAATAGAATGATTTACACATTAATATTGCTACATGTCATGGTGTTACACTAAAAATTATACAAACAATATAATTGAGAACAGTAATAATTGTACATCCGTGTTACGGGTGACCGCCAGAACAAACACCCAGTTATCTCGAGGTATGGCCAAAGTGTGGTCCGCGAAACCCCGCCCGTGTCGCCTTGGCAGCACGCGGCGCACTGGAGACAATACCGCGTGGGGGTGGCAGGCTGCGCGCGCTGACAGTAACCTGGTTTCCATGAGTACAAAATTAATTTAGTGTCTTCGCTAAAGATGACAGACTGGTAAGGCGTTAACTGGGGGAATTCCCAAATCTTGTACTTATAACCCCTGCAGGGTTGCCACTTTCATGTTCTTGCGGTTCGTCCGAAGAAAGCGTTAGTCTTCTTGAGAAACCTTACTTTCTGAGTGCCTCTAGTTTTTAACTATAGAAGATATGACCTCTGCAGTCCTTCATTCGACCACTCCACCAGTGGATGAACTAGACCCTTCCACGGAAGATCTAGGTAGGTGTCGTATTTTTATGTTCTACCATGATTAATTTTCCCATTTTTCTTAGATTATTTTCTTAACAATCATACTAAACTTAAGAGACAGCCCCGAATCTTAGAATTTCAAAGTACGTTTTAAAGACCCTAAAATCTGGCGACTAACAACGTAAATTTAATCTGAAGAAAGCTTTAATGTTAACTAATTTTGGCACATGTGCTCTCTCTGAACTCCATATTCATGCAGTTTATAATATAACTAACGAGGGTGACAGTAAAGCGTTGTCACGCAACTCCTTTGTCGTCACGCAGCGGAAATGCTCGATTTTGCCATGAAGTGTCGGGAAAGATTCAAATTTTATCCCGGCCTGCGGGGGGTCAATTACAGCATTCTTTCACATGAGCCTTTAGTAATTTTACGTTATTTTACGAAACGACGTGAGCTTAACCCAACGCATATTTATTTTATATAGGGATTATATGCTTGTGTATATAAAGTTATATTTTAAACCTTCAGTAAAGCAAAATGCTGGTAGTTAATTTTATAGTCCAAAAACGCACAATACAGTGTATTCATTATGTTCAAAATTTTACACACGAAACGGTGACATTAAGACAAATTTTAGTTGAATCAATTATTGCAGATGTTATATGCTTAGTATATAAGCCCAGAATATATTGTGCAGATTGCCTGTAGCGTTTTATCTTGTTATTGTACTGTAAAAATGGAACTATATATAGTGTTTAATATCTGTATAAGCAGAAACTCCAAACTAAATGCATTAATGTTAGTTTATGCTCCGTCATTCAGTTCTGCCCCGTGAACTATTAAAATAAAAGAACAAAATAAACATTGATAACTTTATCAAGCCGATACAAAATCCAGAAAGAGTAATAATCTTAAAATGACAAATTAAAAATCCGTTAGCAATTCGGTTAATAAGTGTATAGTGTGTGCACATCCCGTGCGATTAAGAAGGGTAACTATTGATATTTTAACTCCTGTTTCATATATGATTTTACCAGATCATTTTTCATCAAATGCACGAATGCATTTTTTAATGGTGATATATTATTCTGATCAAATCACAAACATTCACCGTATATAAAATGGAGCACGATATATTCATATACGTCGTTTGGTCAAGAACATAATATAGTTTGAGTAATTTACCAGATATAATATAGAATAAATTACTTGAATAATAGATGAAATGAAACAGTTATGCCATTTGATCATATACAAGAAATAAACAAAATAATGGGTATTCTTTTTCACTGTGGTGTTCTTGTAAAACACACTAATATACAGATGATAATTCATCGGCTCAGTAAATTGGAAATATGAAAGATATCATATGTGTGCCATGACCGCTCAAAAGAGGCTCGAAAAGGTCCTGCAGTATTGTTACATGGATGCTAATGTTGGAAATATGTATACATTATATTTAGATATTAGTAAAGCTTCTGACATAGTATCATGTATAGAATATGAGGCAACACTGATAAATGCATCTATATACACGTATTAGTTTGTATTATAAAAGTGAAAAGTGGCACCACAGTACAATAGGAATATGTGAGATACCCCCACCCCCGCTACACACAGGACCACATCGAGCAGTCAGCTACACATACAAGCCTTAAACTAGGAGCGCCACAATGCATAAATTTATCACACCGATATCAGTCATATGCAAATCTCGTGAAGTATTATAAGTTAGTACAATAGTAGCAGCATGAAATATGTTTTCACATGATAAAGGGTATAATTAACTTGCAGTTGACCACCGTTTCTTCAGTTAGGACTGGAAAATGTGCAGTTGTAATTCTGGGTTTATGCAGATCTGAATTTTTTTTGTTCTAGTCGCAGACGGAATTACCACTTTAACATTCTTGAAAAAGAAAAAAAATTTAAAGAGCAACTGCATTAAGGCTATACACCATGCATATATATTTGGCTCCGGTATGAGTTATAAATAATTTGACATATATATATTTATATATATATATATATATTTTAAATATTGATATTATATTAGTAGTATCAGTGTACATACGACAAAGTATCTACATTAGCATATATATTTTTATAATGCAAGACTATAAGCTCATACATAGTACAAACATTTGATATAGTGAGGCCCTTTATACCGCATTTTATACTGATCAGGGACACGTATTTCCCTAGAATATACCCATATAAGAAGCTCGAATGTTTCTTTTCTTTAAAAAATAGGATAATATTTATATATGTAAAACGTTCATGGAGATATCCATACTAGTTTCACGGAGTAATCCCTTCTGACATATGACATGACATTCTTGTGTGTGGGGGTGTAGTAGGGCAGTGTAGGTTTAAATATCGTTGCTTTCTTAAGTTAATTTAAAGTCTAGTATTTTGTATTCACATAGAAATAATATCTCATTCAATATTCTGCATATTTATCTATTTTCTATTCCTTTGCCAGATTTCTCCGAGACCGAACCAGTCATGTTGACAGTGACCAGAAGCGACACCTGCCGGGGAGATTCGGCGAAGGGAGATGTCCGCCGAAACAGACGCCGCTACACCAACAGACAGCGCCGCGTGCTGACGGAGGCCTTTGACGAATGTTCATACCTGAACCGTGCTGACAGGGAGAGACTGGCAGCAACACTGGACCTGACGGAAGAATCTGTACAGGTTAGTTTATTTTAACAAATTTGTCATAAATTTATACTCCATTCAGGATATTAATATGCACGACTCTTAATGCTGTCACTCCGCATTGTATATTGCATCGAGCATGGTTAAAAAAACATCGAATCTTCAGTAAATATAACAGTATTATGATCACTAACTGTCAGATCTATTGTTCTATCCACGCTTTCAATCACGTGTACATAATCTAAAGTCCAAAATGATGATTTCAGAGAATACTTATTTAAAATATTAAAATGCCTAAAAATGTATAAAATGTGATGAAGTTTTATTTACTCCTGCATAAAATAAACTCTGACAAATGAAAAGTGATAGCACGGGAATCAATTTAAACTGGTGTGTATACTGATAAATATGTTCATTTTTTATTTTGTTATAATATTAAAATATGAAATAAATATTTCATATTTTATGTTTAGTTTGTTCTAACCGCAGTTGTTCTACATATAATTTGTAAAGCGCCTTTAAGAAAGTCCATGCATACTTTATCAGTCGCGCTATATAGTAATAAATATTTGTATATTTATGGATCTCATGATTATTAATCGACTAAAAAACATGAATTTTAATTCGAGTTACCTTAAACAATTAAAATAAAAGGTTACGTATACATGCAGAACATTATTTTTACCATTTTATTAAAAAAATTATTATAATTTACCGACTTCAAACTTTTAGGAATTACACATGAAGGGTCCATACTGTAATTAAATGATAGATGAAAATTCAAATCGGTAAATTAAAATTACTTTTGTACAAGTCCAATGGATATAAAATTGTGCAAAACATTTTACTATGATAGTTTTATTGAGCTGCAGTATTCAAGCCTTCTTATCGAAAGCGTACATGGCCTATAATACATCATCAACCATAGTAACCGTTTAATTGAAACAGCAAGCATAAGACTTTTATCAATAGTGAGAAAAATATTCACAATATATTATACACAAGACGTATATCAATCATAGTATTGACTGCAGTTCTAAAGATAGGATTGATTTGTTTGTAACTAAAAACTGCTCTTTCTCAGCCTCTACGTAAACTGCGCGGGATCATTCCACAGGTTTCATATCTGAATTTAAAAATTTCTGATCCGTCACCAACAAACAGTAAGCAGCTCGGTCGATAGATGGCACCAGATTAGCTGTGCTCAACCGGTGTTGCACACCAATCTTTCGCCTTTGCAAAGCTATCTGCGTTTTTTTTTTTTTTTTTTTTTTTTTCAAGCATGGCTCACTTTACTGACTGTTGATATTGTTGAATGCGTGTTAATGTGTATAGGCCTTTACCGATTATCTAAAGTGTTCATTTTATGATGGTACTTATTTATATATTTAAATATTTATTATCACAGTTCTTGATATCCTTTTTAAGTATTTTATTTTCTTGAAATCAAAGGATATTGAATTAAATCTAGCTGTTACCATGTTGCTGCTCATGCCTCATATTATTTTCTGTGTGTCTGGAACGGCAACTTTAATTTAAATCAATCAGGAGTTTGTATATTTAAGATATAAATTGCACACGATAAATCGTGTCGGTCACGACGTTGACAGCGCTTAAGATTGTTTTGTAGTAGACCTATTAGACACCAACTTGAAGATTATTTTATTGGTTCATATCTGAAATGATACTTAGTTCATAACTTAAATGAAATCTGGATTATACCTGTAATGAAATTTGGTTCTTGATTCAAGTGATATTTGGTTTTTAGTTCAAATGATATTTGCATTTTTAGCGCATGTGATATTTGTTTCATGAAATGAGAACCCGTTCCATCCGTGTATAATTCTCGAAATACTCCGCATTTTCCAATGCAAAAGCTCTGACAGATCTTGACCTATTATTTATTATACTGACACTCAGTGCGTCAGAAATGCATATTCACATAATGTTTCTTTATTCTTTCAGATGTGGTTTCGTAATGCCCGTCGCCGTGAGAAACGTCAGAGCCGTAAGCGCCTGCTGGCAGTCAGCGAAGACTTCCCAACCCCTCCGTCCAGTCCTGCGTGGACCCTCGATATGGTCAGCCCTGCAGCAGACGACAGCAGCGTCTTTGTCTTCCCATCAGCCCCCGCGGTCGTGCAGACGAAGCCTGTGAGAGCCTTCCCGTCATCCTCTATGCCGTGGTCCGCGCCGACTCCATTCAACTCGTACAGTACTAGCGTGGAAACAAGCTCAACAGATGATTCGTCTTGGATGACACCAAGCAGTTCTGATACTTCCGGTTCCTACTACATTAACCCTCTTGCCACTGAGGTATCCGTGACGTCACCCATTGCCGTAAGCACTCCAAGTGAGGCGAGCTTCCTACATTCGCATAGCATAGACGCTGCGGCAAGCCACACGTCCTTTTCGTTTGAGAAAGACATTTCTAGTGATTCTCTGTTTTCTGAGAGCAAGGACTTGGATTCTCTAGGAGCAACTCAGGATGGTATTTATCCGCCAACGTCGACCCCACAGAGTCATTACAGCTTCAGTCCTATGGACACCAGAGTGATGGCCATGTTTGACGCGCTGGCTCCTTACGTCACTTCCCCGTCACATGACGCGATAGAAGCAACCTGCCATCGTCTGTCAACTTGTATATGAATAGTCTAGTCTACAGTCACTACATATGAACTGAAAGTTAATATGTTATATCACCAAATATCTATAAACAGGAGAATTTGATGTATTTATAGCCTGAAAAAAAGTTCTTTTACTCTTTGGATAAAGAGCGGATCACAAGGGGATTTCGGGAATAGGGTACGCCATCTGTTGGTGCACAAGAAAAAAACCCGTGATATCAACTACATATATCATGAAATTTCTTGTATATTTTTTATGAACAAGTTGTGAAATGTGTTATTATCACTTGTGTATATAATCTACATTTGTATATATAGGGTGTTTAATGCGGTTCAGTGTATATATGTACATAAATATTGTTGCGTCCCAGACACAAAAAGACTATGTAGACACGTCTCACACATTTTCATTCCATACATAGTTGTACATTCGGATGTCACATCATACACATTAGAGCCGGTATAAAACACGCTCACATAAGGCCCTACAGACATGTTTCTTCATTGTGTATAGCCTTGCTAATAAATGTACATATAATTCCATGTAAATTAGTTTAGTATTGATATTTTCCGTAAAATACATTGCGTGTGAGGGTGTGTTTGTGCGTGTGTTTGTGAGAGAGAAGATAGAGAGAAAGAGAGAGAGAGAAGGCTGATACAATATCTTCATGGGATGTGATAAGTTCACAGTTTATTTTGAGGGACGTGTGCCCTGAACAGTTCAATGAATGGTGGTTTAAATGCACTGTTTTGTTTATCCCGGGTTTGGACCGTAAACACCCTACCCTGACCCCCAACAGTTTCAATATGTATGGCTGTCTAAAACGTAATTTAGTCAAATTAGCTATAAAATTTAAATGGATACATGATAAGTTAACAACATAGTAGTGAGATTGTCATCGCTGAGTAAAAAGAATTATTACACCAAACTGAGAAAGACATTTTTATTTTAATATATATATATATATATATATATATATATATATATATATATATTTATATATATATTTATATTTTTCCCTTTTGTTTTTAAAATTCTATTAGTAATATTAGGCGTTCTGTGGAGAACAATTGAGTCTATAAACATACAATTTAAGGCGCAGTCATCTCAATGCTTCTAATAAAGGTTTGCATCAATAGAGCGGTGCATCAATAGAGCGGTAGTGGCTAGAGCGACAATTCCTGGGGGGATGGGGCAGTCATACAGGATTCGCCTTTAACTGATTCTGTAATAGAATGAGACAGGGTCCTGGCTACCTTGTAAGCCTGCCAATTGTACACTTTCGTTCATGTCCAATTTATCCTGGAAAGATTCGTGGAAATTAGTTTGAGCAGCAATTCGCGTAATTCTTCTAACATACAAACAAACAAATAGGTCCTGGTGAAACATAACCTCCATGGTGATATTAGTAATTAATATTCATGGTTGCTCTGTCATAATATACTCTAACTCAAAAACTTGTAACTTGTAAACTGTGACATCTGCGAAAAAATTCGTGCTCTGAAATCAGTGAAAAAACGATCAATTATTGTCGCATATCATGTGGTTATTGAGACTAATGACAGGTACAACGTGGCACAGGAAGCGGGAAAGAGTCGCCACCAAAGGTGAATAAATGTTAAATATATGTGACAGTAAAATTTTGTCATCACCCCACATGTGCACTTGAGTGGGATAAGGTATGTATAGATATGATCTCCATAGGATATGTATATATCTACGATAGGGAGAACCTATAATCTCGTTGGGTATCCTATGTTTTTCAAATTAAATTACGTTGATATCTGTAAATAATATCCGAATAGGACACAAAGCCATGTTTCTACAAATATGTTCTTATTCCTAATGCCATGGTGGCTGTGACCAGCATGGTCCCTGTCTTCTAGGACCAAAATACGTAATAACGGAAGTTACAAGCACTTCCTATTGCCAGTATGCTGCTGTTTGGTCCTAAATAAAATATTTATAGGATGGTCAACAGTTAAATGTCACAATGTCCGTACAACTGATAACAAAGCTCCTTTTAGAGATATTAAGTTCTTACCGTGTAATAACACCACTTAATTCTATATGAGGGGAGGCGACGAACAGTAGACCCATCGAAGGTCAAGGGAAGTTTCGTCGCTTTAGGCGGTTAGAGGGGAAAGGTACATAATTCGTTGCCCAACCACCTATTCACAGTTATCATGTTAAGTATAATTTAATTACATTTTTTTTAAATTATTTTTAAGCGTAAACACCAGTATCGAATATAAAATAATAGTACTTTTTCGAAGTTAGTAAAATTATTATGATTGATTTAATTCAATATTTGTTACTAATATATAGAACTGTACTTATATATAGAACCAGTTTTTTTTTAATTATTTTTAAGCGTAAACACCAGTATCGAATATAAAATAATAGTACTTTTTCGAAGTTAGTAAAATTATTATGATTGATTTAATTCATTTTTTTGTTACTTATATATAGAACTGTACTAATATATGGAACTGTACTATAAATATATCGTGAAACGGTTTGCCGAAAAAAAAAGAAAATCTTCAGTTATAGAGTCCCTATCAGTACTGAGTACAGGCTACGCGCATATATACTTATGGTAAACGAACTTTGAGGATACGGATATGGAGTACGCACTTGTTGAAAACCATATTGAGGCAGCACTGTAGTGTGCAGTTTTCAGTGAAGAAATATCCTCTGAAATAAAAACCCAGTGCTTATTCGAAGTGCAACTAGGTTAGAGCGCCACCTGGTGACGGCGTACGAAACAAGTTATCTCAGCTTGGCGCATTTGCCGCCATCTATCAGCGGGAGGTAGAACCAGCGCGTGCGTGTTTGTGTGATAACTGGCTGCATTAGTGGAGGTCCTCACATAGTGAGTCAACTCAAACCAGGTTAACCACAGCCTGGGGATTATTACGGGCATTATTTGGAATATACACCGCTGATATCGTCTCGATCGGTAAGTATATTATATGTTACATATACTTATAGTTCAATCTTGATATATGTTATCTGACTGTGTTCAGTATTTTCCTAATTGCTACGGGTACTGGAAAATCGTAGCATCTCTCCCGGGCCTCCGCAGCAAAAACATCGCGAGGCCAGATGGGGACTGCTGTTGTTGTTGTTAAAGCCATTTCTACTCACTGCTTTAAGGTGCTGTTTAGTCCCAGATATACCATTGGTGGAATAAAAATATAACATATATTCATATGTGATTGCGAATAAGTGTTTTGTTTATTTTGAAATGCGTGGAAAGAAGTGGCGATTAGTGAACCGACATCCTGTTTGAGCGATAATAGATGCATGGGAACAGCCCACTCTCTCAGGGACCTTTGGTTGCTCATTGTCGCTGCATGTTTTCTTGCCTACAGCTCATTTTTAGACATTTCTCGTTTGGTCTCAGATCAATTTATGATTCAAACAAATTTTCAGATCATTGTATGGTCGACATGACTACATCAGATTTTGATTCGTACAATTATCTAAAAACATTTATATTTCAGAAGTGTGGCCAGTTTGGGTAAATCTTAAATGAAAAAGTGGCAAAACTAATCAGTCCACAATAATTCACTGTTGTTGGTGTGATCACCCAAGAATGTTGTATGGCTTCTTCTTGGACAAGACAGGTCCAATCGCCACCAAACTCTTCCACAGACCTATCCATGAACTCTGTGTGACCTTAATCACATATTCATTCAATGAATAACCATAAACATTAGACTAACGAGCAACCAATCAGGTTACCATTGGCTTTGTAAACTGTGAATCATCTGACAAGCACAAAATTTGCATAATATGTCAGAGCTCTGCAAACAGAACACGTGTAGTCTGTACAAGTACCTATGTCAGCCTGTTTTCTGGGATATTTCTTTTCAAACAAGTAAAGAATCCGGCCTACATGGATGAGGTTATGGGTGTAAACGGACGGAGATAATGATGTTTAGGATTCATGTAATGGAGAAGTTAGAGGCATGTTGATGTCTATTCATCAGGAATGTCATGTCTTATGCTGAGTACTACTGTTGTGATATGGTCCAGTCAGTTAAGACCCATCTTGCAAAAGTAGGCCGGATTCTATACTTTGGCCTATTTTTTAATATACAAAGGAGAAAGTATAAAAAGTTCTAGGCCATAGGTTGCAGGAGCCATTCCTCCAACTACTGAGTGAGGTAAAATGTCTTACCTTGCATGTAATTTGTTTGAGACAAATAATCCAGAATATGGCAAGACAGTTCACAATGACTACATGATATATATTCATCAATGGAGATCAGAGATTCCATTTAGTGACATCAGTCAATGCGACATCATATATCATTGACTTTTGTCGCATCATTATTGTCATGTAAACAGCTCTTGCAACCATGGGCGTGAAAGACCTGTGTAGGAGTTTTTTGGGGGCTCATTATAATAATTAGGTTAAGAGGAAAGAACATATGGGCTGTGGTGGATAGGTCAATTAGATTTCAGCCTTGAAACTGTTCATAAAGTATCTTCCATACTTTATACCCAGAGCAGTATTTTTTACTTCTTCTCAGGCATAATGGGTGCAATCGCCACCAAACTCTCCAAAGTTAGATTCCAGCCTTGAAACTGTCCTCACACTGTCCTTCTTCATGCCGTATTTCTGTTTCCATGTCAAACCCTGAGTGATTCATTCCTCTCAGGCATTAAAAAATGTTTATGAACCACCATCTCTTATACCCAGTATAGACTAAAACTCAGGTGTCACAACTCAGAGTAAATTTATGGTATACCGCTAGTCCTGAAAGTGATAAATTAGAAATTACAAAACTTTTAAAGATTTAGGACAGTCACAGAGTCAATGGAAATGAAAGGAGAGAAACTTAATTCAGGTGATTTATGGTGTCCTTGTAATTCCTGTAAACATACAGTTTAAGTAGGTTAAAAGTCAAGTGTGTGAAAGTAATTTTGCTGGAAAGTAGGACATAGAATAAAACTTACAGGGGCCCTGCAACCCCAAAATTTTCTTTGCAGAAATTTCTAGATGAGGTCTGCACATGTGATGTAAGTATTGTATTTACAAATTATAGAACTTTGCAGACCTATGCGGCATATACTGTGGTTGCCTTTATATTAGCGGGGCTGAATTTTCGCGGTTTTTATATTTTTAAAAGTTTCACGGGGTTCCTTTTTCGCGCTCTATCATTGGTCTAGTAGTATATTTCATTATCAAAAATAATTTCATTTACCGGTGATTTCACTATTATCTAGGTCTCCTATTTCTCTGTCCGGATATCGCATGTTCGAACATTCACAGACGGCTGAGCCGACGCCTGCGGGAAGCATTGACCCCGCTGGCTGTAATTAGTTCAGGGCCGAGGCTCATTAAAAACAACTCATATGTTATTAAGGTGTGTCGAGAAACCAACCTGTAACTACAAAACGGTATATTAAGTTTGTTTAGGGAAACTGTCTTGATAAGGGTATCTTACTCCTGTAAATTAAAAGTCGAGTCGTAATCACCTGCTCAACCAACAAGGGACGCCTGTAGCAGGGTTGGGTTTTAGGCTGCCTAAAACCTGTTTTCGGCAGGGCAGAGCCTAAAACCTGCCTTTAACTGCCTAAAATAGGTTATAACCTGCCTAAAACTGCCTTTAACTGCCTAAAACCTTATTTACCCTCACCTGTTACTTGCAGTTTAACTATGTTTTATTGTTACACAGCTAAATGCATTACAGAAATATGCTCAACAAATCAAAAGTGAGGAACGCTTTATTCAAGCAAAACAAATAAACCATGATACAAAAAAAAACAACAAATGAATACAACACTACTTCAGGTTTTCCAAATGAAAGTTTTAGCTTGTATCCCAAAATCATGTTCTGAGGTTTCCCACCACCATTACTGCAAATTTATAAATGAATGCTAATACTATAAGCTTATAACCAGATTCTTTGATTGGCTTTCTGATCACAAGGGATTAAATTTTGTGATATATGCGAAAGAAGTTTTTCCCCAATTCAAAAAGTTGTTCCATTTACACTGATGAATAGTCCTTTATACTGTTGTCTCACTAACATAACATGTATGTTTGAATGCCTGTAGCTTCAAATGGCAACAAGCAAAATATTGATTTTATAAATAATAAAAGATCTTTTATGCTAGCCATAAACTAAAATATGATAATATCTTTTACATTATCTGATAATGAATAAGATTTCCACTAGTTGACAAAATTTTCGATTTTGTGCACATACTTATTGTCTATATAATGATGAAAATGCTCTGTTAACTGTATGATTAGATTGTGAAAATGAACCCTCATGAAATACTATAATTAGTATAAAACTGAAAAATGCTAAAATATATTGCAGTGAATATGTTGCAAACCACAGAATATTCATGATCACTTTTGGGCCATGTTCAACCTAAAGGCCTGAGAAACCCACGTCATGCTCAGGGGCCCTGACTACATCACTCAGTAAAAATTTTGACTCAAGAACAATTTTCAGGGCAAGGGCTTTGATTGCATCATCCTAGTAATGTATGAAAGTTCACATGAACATCTACTAGTACACAGTAGTAGGACTTATGACCATTGGGTCTTATTACCCCATCACCCTGTTAAATAGTAATTAACTGGTCTAATCAAGCATGCCTCCCCCCCCCACCCTGATACCCAGCCTTACACTAAGTAACAGGAGGCATACTGGAGGCTTTATTAGTATTACATCATTCCAGGTAGCAGGGCACTCATTAGGAAACCCAAAGGTCCTGATAATAACTTTACATTGGCCAATGAAACTATGTGCCACACAAACATGGTCTCATGCTCAAGAAACCTATACAGGTTCTTTGAAGGCTGCATGATGCCAGCCAACAGGAAATCTTGCATTACTTGTAATACCTGAAACCTTCCAGAAGCCCAGCAAAGCCTTGTGACTGCATCACCCCAGCCAATTTGGTGGTTTTATAGATCTTTTAGTAAAACATTTAAACAAATATAGGTTTTAGGCACTTTTGGTGCCTAAAACCTGCCCAAAACCTGTTTTAGGCGGGGCAGTTTTAACCAGGTTAAAACCTATGGTTAAAACCTTCCTGCCTAAAACTTGCCAACCCTGGCCTGTAGGTAGCCCCCTTGTTTCAGTATCAAAGGCAGGGATGTGCCCAGAATAATTTGAATGCCGTTTATATATGTTGCTAATTACTGCCATATATATTGGTTGACCTACTTTTGATTGTTTTACGGCTCCTAAACATAGAAAATTTCATGAAAAATATAAATTTTCATGACAAATGTACATGTACAGCCGTTTTTAGCCCTCAGCTCATAGGCTGATGGGCTATTGTCATCACCCAAGCTGTCCGTCTATCCGTCCATCTGTCTGTTGGGTGTCCGTCCGTCCGTTCCGCGTCTGTTAACTTTTACCTTGTGAGCGGGATATCTCTAAAAGGATTCACCGTTGGAATTTTATTTCATCAGTGAAGATGTATATCGATAAAATCTCGGTCAAGTTCGAAGATGGGTGACCTTGACCCATTTTTCTACATTTTAAAGCTGATTATAGAAAAACACTTAGAAGCTTATATCTCAGGAACCATTGTGTGGATTTTCACAAAACTTACTATGATCATTGGGACTGATGGTCTGTACGTTCTGCACAATTTGGTGGCGTCACCTGCAATTTCTGATTTTTCAATGAAATTTTATCGGATTTTTCAATTTTGGCCTTTCTGCAGGATATCTCCAAAGGTATTCAACTAAGGAACTTCATTACTTCAGTGCTTTTGCATCATATTTACAAAATCTTGGTCAGGTTCAAAGATGGGTGGTCTTGACCTACTTTTCAAGGTCACAGAGCTTAGTATAGAAAAAAAACTTAGGGGGATATTTCTCCGGAAGCATTTAGTGGATTGTTATTAAACATGGTACATACCTCTGTAATTTAAATTT
Organism: Sipunculus nudus; assembly: GCA_026874595.1. Classification (NCBI taxonomy): domain Eukaryota; kingdom Metazoa; phylum Annelida; class Sipuncula; order Golfingiida; family Sipunculidae; genus Sipunculus; species Sipunculus nudus. Next base: position 88,181,940 of record CM049307.1, read on the forward strand.
ATAACTGATTACCAGCTTTTGCTAATATTCTAGTTTCGCAATGCAATGCTTACAGATACTGGCCCAATATTTGGTCTGTGGGCGCATAATGACCACTTACAGGTCAAGTTTGCGTTTCGTCCCAGTTAACCTTTTTTTGACCATATGACAGATCCTGAACATAGAAAATTTCATGAAAGACAGAAATTTTTATGAAAAATGCACATGTATGGACTTTTTTTCACAGTGCCTGCATACTGGCCTGATTTTTTGTGTGTTCCTTGATAATGACCCGTTACAGATCAAGTTTGCATTTTGCCCTTCTTGACCTACTTTTGACCATACAACACCTCCTGAACTTAAAAATATTTTACAAAATTTAACAAATGTTTCTAATTTGCCCCAGGCGGGGGCATTCGTGTCGTACCGACACATCTAGTTCTGATTACATTCAAACATTTATGTAACACATACTCAAAAACTGCATGATAATTAGAAGTACATGTATTTATGTTTTTAGGAGCTCGAGATAAAAAAATTGAAGGTTACATATTTTTTTAAAGTAGCATATAAAGCTGTTTATATGAGGATGTCAATTTCTGATCTGAATATAGATAATTCCGTATGTGCTTAAAATAAGTGCTCTTAAGATTAAACTGTTAGAGAAAAAAAGGGACTTGTGGTTAATTCCCACTTCCATCCTGCCCACATCTTGCTAGACACTCATTTGTGATTATCTGATATTCATCTGTGGTTGAGCTGGAATTCTACTGTAAACTTCATAAAAAAACACTTTATTTTCCTCCTACAGATGGCAAACCATCATCACAGTAATGCTGTCATCTGATTGCTCCAGTGATAAGGTGTATCTGTTTATTGATCAGGATGCAGGTGTATGGATAGAAATTGAGGAATGAATTTAGATATAGATAAAGTGGGGATTCTCGATTCTGTGGACATTTTAAATTGATTAAATCTTGCTTTAAAATTGATTCACTACTAGGAAATTTGGCACTTTTACCATTGTATTTTCAGCCCTGCCTTTTGTACACATTGCTGAGGTCAACCACTTTAATAAATCAGATTTAAAATCACCAGTTGAAGTCAGACTGCAGGTAGCCCTTGAGGGCCTTTGGCAAAAAAATATAATTTTCCTGTGGCTCAAAAGCAACAAATGCTAAATTTTCCTTGACAAATTCTCAAGGTTACTAATTATTGTAACCCTTATTAATGGAGTATGTAACTTTGACCCAGGTGGTGCTTGAAAACCATACCTTTATTTGTTTTTGGCCTTACTAATTTTTTTAAAATGATAATTATAATCATGACCAGTTTTGTCAGAATATTAATAAAAGCCAGCTAACACCATGATATTAGTAATATTATGAATATTGTCAGCACCTGTAAAACACTATTGAAAGCTCACTGGGAAACAAACTTTATTTTCATGACCACGCTGAATAAGACATAAAAAGAGGTTATTGATGCCAAAAACAGACACAGTTGATGATTGACAAGTCTACTGTCAGATGAAGCAACTTCAGAAATTACTAGGGTTGACTCTCCACTTTAGGTGACTAACAACCCTGTCCTCCCAGATACTTGGGATTTGTGGACCATTTATTAGATTAAAGTAAAAACTCAATTGATCAGGTTAAAACACCGTCATCGGGAGCCAGTCTCCTGGGAAATCTACGCAGTGTGATGGAATTGAAAGTCAGATAGAAGTGGTATTAATACTCTGTATGACTGTGGATTGTGAGGCGCCCTTAAAATTTGCTTCATTAATTAATTTGTTTACCTAATTATACCTTCGGTAAAGTACCTTCTCCCTTTTATTAAAAAAAAATTTTTTACCACAATAGATGTTGGTTTATTGTAGTAAGTAAAGGAACAATGTTGTTCTCCCTCATTTTATCATCACCATTTGAAAGGTTCTAAAGGTGTATGTTGTAACTAGAACTGGGACACAAACACACTAAATAGCCTTGACAATGCAGCATGCTCCCTTAAAAGTTAACAGCTCAAACAGGTTTTAGGGTGGTATCACTGGTATACATATGCAAAAAAAAAAATAATTATCCAAAGAATCGATTCCAAAGTTAAGTGTCAATTTCAATTCAGTTGAGGGGTTGCAGTTCAATGTGTCAATTCTTTGATGCTTTTTTACACCATTAATTCTCTGCCATGACAGGATGCTGGCTCTTCATAGAGAGGTCTGCCCAAATATTGTGGATCTTATTGGCCAAAAAAAAAATTAAAGGTACGGTTCTCAGGCACCGCCCACATCAGTTTTAACCCCCTGCATAGAAAAAATTTTATTTTGATTTTTATCGTTCAAGAAGAAAAAATAATACAATTTTGATAAGTTTTCCTTTGTTATGAAGTGATTTTACCTTTTTAGAAAAAAAGTTATGTTATCATCATGCTTTTCCCTGATCATATGACATTTTTATGGAACCATACAAAAAAAAATGAAAAAAAAACCTGCCTGCCCACACTGATTTCTGAGAACAAGTGGCTGAGAACCATAACTTTTTTTTTTTTGGCCTTACTCTAAGACTTTGGAAGAGCTGTTCACTTGAATCACCTCTATAACATCTATAAAGATGTTGGAGTTGGATTGTGAGGTATTTCTTGGAGCTGTACAAATGCCCCATTTCCAGGCCACCTATATATTAATAGGAAAATAAGAGGTAATGTATAAATTATAATATTTGATTAGTTTCAGGCAGGCCATATCTCCAGATTTTCTTGATCTGCACATCTGCATTATTGTGATTTTGTCAGTATTTTCCAAGATGAACTATTTTCAGGTTGACCCATTTTCCATTGATCAATGCACAGTTATTTTCCAGGTCACCCATATTGGTTTAATCCCTACTCACTCTACAAGCTACAGGCTCAGTAAAATGTGAGGCATTTGTGATGTTTGTGATGCTAAATGTTAGGCATTAATGATGAACTATTTTCAGGTTAACCCTATTTCCATGGATTTTCTTAGAGTGGGATGTAGCAATTCTAGGCCACCCATATTTGGGATATCTACATTTGCTCAGGACAGGCAGTTTATTGTATTCCGTGCCATCCATAGAAATCACGTTTGCTATTATGGGTCTGACCGACTGAATCAGGAGGGGCCATGATCGTAGGTTGTTGCGTGCCTGTTATCTGCTCTCATAAGCAGACGCTGCCCCCAGGGTGAGAGCAGAGTCTTGCAAGAACATAAAGGTCACTATTGATGGGCTGTTACATCAGGGGACCCTGTCTTATGAAAGTCTGGGCAGAACTGCTCCAGCAAGATGGATGGTGTCCTTAGCCCTGCCCCGCTGGCCACACAGCAGTAATATAATTTTATATCACAGGCAACCATGAGCTCTAGCATGAACCAGCCGTCATTTCAGCATACCCCAATTTGACCTATCAGGACAACTAAGTTAATCATGTGACCTATACCTCAACATGCTTCATTTTCTGTGCTGTAAGCGCTAACCTCACATGTTAAAAAAATACACAAATTTATACAACCTGACATTTTTAAGTTTATTCCCAATTTTCAAGTAGGTCTTATACAGGGCGTCTGCTTGTACCTGTTAAAACCATTTCATTTGAACTCCCCACCTTTAATCCTGAGTGGTCTTTGAAAAATAGGATGAAAAAAATGTCATTGAAACACTGAAAAATAGAAACTGCAAAATGTAAACTCCACAGACGTGGTACAGTACAGTATATTTACTCATACTCACAGACGGTATGTGTTTTATTTTAAGCTTGTTTCATGACATCATACAAAAAACTTAGGCATTCACATATATTGCTTGGATAATAAATTAGATGATTCAGTGTACAGTCCAGGGTCTCAGGTTAGGCCCAGGTGTGACATTAACCTTTGTTTGTGTGTTCAGCCCTTGATTATGTGTTATTATAGCTTTAAATGAAGCAAGATGCAAATCATTTGGGTGGGGCCTTGTTGGATTATTTGAGTCATCGTTCAGTACCAGAACCACCCAAACTAATAGTTATTAGCACTGTCAGTGAGTAGGGTTGTTGCATTGACCCAATTTGTTACAAGTTTGTACCCCCCCCCCCTCTACCACACACCAAAGAATTGTGCTTACTATAGCAACGTATAACTTACCTTTAGCCCAAATGTGTTATTTATAGACCAGAGGTAGGAGGCTTACCGGTGATAGAGGCCAGGGATAATTAGATGCCAGGGATCGGTTCACTAACGAAATAAACAGGTAGGGAACCTGTGGACAGCCTGGATCGTATAATGCCACAAAAACATCCCAGACCAGGAAAGTAAACACTCCCGTCCGAGTGCGGAATAATTCCAGCTGTGAACACATACGATCTTGTTCACAGACAAATCTTCGGTGTTTTGATAAGTGTGATATCATACTGGTTCTCTGATAAGCCAGCAGTGGATTGATAAACGTTAAGGGTTTATTCATCCCATGTTACCTGTGTCTCAACCTCTGCACCTGCTAGGAGGTTATGTTTTCATATGTGTTAGTCAGTTTGTTAGATAGTAGAAATTTATATAGTTCTCAGCTGTCAGCAAACTCAAATTATGATATTCATAGCAGACAAATTTAAAAAAATGGGTACATTTGGAAATGATCCTGATATGATAAATCATAAGAGATAATTCAAATATGGCTGACTCTTACAAGAAATGTAAATTGACGTTCATACTGAAAATTAAATGAAATGTTAAAATATGTTATAGTTCCAGGTTTGAAAAATTATACATACTGATGAATGGCCTAGGTGTATAATTCAGTAAACCTTTATCATAGAAATATAAGGGAAGTCTGTTTGGAAAAATGTGAATGTAGATGAGTTGCCAAGATTTTCAGCCAGTCCAGAGTGTTAGTAAATTAATACAAAAATGTAGGTTGGAACCATCAGGGGAAATCAGTACTTGGTAGGTTCAGTGACCACAGCTGGCGGCCTGAACATCTGTCCATCCTTGCCCTCAACCCAGTCAGCATTGAAGCTAGGCTTAATTGAAGGCATCAGTGGTGTCTGAATGACTGGCCAGCCTTCATTTGACCTCATCCAGTTCAGCAGCTTCAGAGATGCTGGTATGGGACTGATTACCATATCCTGTAAGTGTTTCATAGAAAGTTCTGTGTAACTCATATTCCAAACTAGAGAGCAGTCAGAGATCACATAAATACCTCCACTGACATTCTGGATCACTTCATGGAATGTTACCAGCATTTTTACCAAATTACAATGTAAGTGTGGGAAACATGTGAATCCAAGCCTCATGAGAGAAATATGTGTCATTGTTCTCTAATATAATGACAGCATCAAAGGTCAGTCCTGCCTGCCAGAACAAAGACAGCTCCAGTTAGGTGTTAGGTCACACCTGTGTGTTCATCAATTGGTGATGGAAACTTTCACTTCTTTAGGAAACTGATGCTGAACGCTTTCACCCTGGATGGGGACACACAGATCATTAGATTTTTCAATGGTGAAGAATACTTCTGACTGACTGACAGAAGATGTGCGCCAGTTGGAGCGGTCTGTGACCCGTTCCCTGGGTGCTCCCTAGGCATCAAATTTTAATTGGAGTGGAAGAGGATGATGCCAACAAGCCAAGCAGAGTCAATCCAGCCAGGTACAATGCAGAAGCCGGTACATCTATTAGCAAGCGGTACAGCTAAGACCATGCCCTCCAAGGACACCCCCTCCCCAATCAGCCGAAAAGTGATTCAAACATAAACAACTTTTAATGGATTATGCCTTGAGTGTAATCCTTAATTTCCATAAACTTTCATCTGCATCGAAATCTGTTCATAACTTTTTGAGTAAATTCATTAACAGACAAACCATCACCACAACTGCAAAAGACCTGGCAGATATAGACAGATCTCAGTACTTCAGGTCTGTGTATTTGTAGACAAATCACTGTCTAGATCAGCGTTCAAATTTAGATGTCCTTGGTTAAATAAACCAGTCTCATTATCAGGATGGTTCCAAATTCCTCCTACAGATATCAGTGTGAGCGGCATGTCCTTGATCATGCATCTGTATATGTTTCTGGATCAGAAGGAGTCTTATATAAATTGTTATCAAAATTTCCTTGTCCTGGGCCACAGCTCTCAACATAGTTTTCTAGATATTAGTCCTTGTCTTTAACCAGATTTTTTCATAGGACATTAGACCGAAGGACAGATGTCATATTTGAATGGTTTATTTGATCAACTATCTTTGTCTGGTCCTTTAACAAGTCTATGAAGATATTGGACCAACTGAAATATCCTTCCTTTCTGCCAAAAGAGAATAGGTTATACTTATCATGCCAGGGAGAGATCTGAATGAGTGCATATGTGTGTGTTTGTTGGTGTTGGAGGGGGGGGAGTAAGGGGGTCAGACATGGCCTCCCACCCTAAGAAATTCCATTTTTACAGTGATTTCTTTAACTTGTAAGACTAGCAACTGAACATACACTCAGACATCTTTTTGATTAATATAAAGACAATTTTACTGTTTATGTTTAGCCCACAGTTATATACATTATACAATCAGCCTTTGCATATTGGTTGTGTTCAGGTTCAATAGATGTGGTGTGTGTGGGGGGTGGGGGGTTGGAAGTTGTGACAGTTTGGTGCCTTGGTTATCTCAAGAGAGATCGTGACAGTAGTCATAATTAACCACAGATAGAACCTCCAGCTTTCTCCATTTTCTTTTGTTTCAAGCACAGCTGGTTACAGGTTATCCTTGAGACATGGCTTCACCCCTAGAAGGCCATAATCAGATTCAGACCTGTTTACTTTAGGGCTAAGTATGTCCATATGGTTGGTGACAAGATACAGAGAGCGATTCTTAGGTCATGACTCCGCAGTGACATGATTCTTATCATGAGAAAACAGCGGAGTGCTCAGATGTGCCAACTTCAGTGCCAAACCACGATAACCATGTAGTTACACTTTGCAATGAAACTTTTTTATGTGTTAGGACTCGTACACATATTTTCTTAATCTTTACACACAATACATATATGTTTAATGAAAGGTTAGACATGGTGTGTTCAGTGAACACTAGTTGACAGTGTCTGTTATGTGAGGATGAAGATGTGATCATGATCCAGCTGTTAGTTTGTAATGCGGTTCATCACTTTGAATGAACTAGAATGGCATTCAGTAGAGGGCAAACCTCTGCCAAAGGAAATTTTCCCGGATTTTCCATCCATAATTTCATGTGGGTCCTTACAAAGATTATTAATGAGCTCTTGCAGTCTTTGGCCACTGTTCCACCCTGAGTCAAAGATTTTAGGGAATTAGGTAATAGCTTCCATATATTTTACTCACCTACGGACAAACTAACCAACACACCAATAAGCATACATGAAACCACAGATTTTGTTTTAAGAGATAACAAAACTATTGTTTTTTTTTTTAATTATTTTGCACCATATTTTTTCTACACAGTCACAAGGGCTGATAAACGTTCCACATGATACTGTAATTTTTTGCAGTCATGCTACAAGTTACAGTTGGTAATTTAAATGTTCTTTAGGCCAAGGTAAAATATGAAACATTTTAAATTTGGAACTAATTAAGATTAATTTTCTTTACCTAGTACATTTCAAAACTGTTTTGTGAAAAATTGATATATTATATATGTTCTTGTTCACAAACAATACTGCTTTCATGTAGAATGACAGTATACCTCAGATAAAAACCCAGCACTGTATTAGTCACCATTGTGGCTGCTCACATGCTGTTTAAAACAGTGGGCTCGTAGCTTCAGATCGTGGTGCACTTACATAAGAACTATTGATCAGGAGACTGAAGTGTCCTATTATAGGAGCCCTTGATGGACACAGATCTGTGCTGTGATGGACGTACTGCACAGTCCCAAGGCTGCCTGCGCTCCATTGATCAGCGCTGTCACAGTCGGCTTTCCAGCCAGGCAACTTAAAATAATTGTTTGAACATGACTCTTTTTACCCCCTGAGCATCCATTCAGCATGAACTAAGCTTGTCTATTTGTAAAGGAAGGCTGTTTTTTGCCTCTTTTCAGAAAGAGTACTTATTGTCCCATCACAGATTGATATTATTGATATCGAAATAAGAGGTATTTATTGATGATTTTCTTTTCTTTGTTGCAAAACTGATAACATTCCCTCCCCCATGGGATGCTTGCTGCAGTGATAAGTTAAATATCTGGATTACAAATATATAAGAAATTTATATTAAATTTTTTGCTATAAAATAATAAAAAACATCAGGATCAAAGTTTGTATTATCATTTAAAATGACAAGAAATAATGCAAGCTTAATAGTGTTTAGCCGGTACAATTTTATATAAAATACAGTAGAAATAATCTATGGTAGATGACTTCTTTGCTTAAATCAAAAGATTCTGGCATGTTTCAGTTTAGAACTTTGATTTGACTACTGAGAAGGATGCCAGTCTAGTTTTATGAAATACATAAGGAAATACACAACATTTTTGCTGCTAATATTGTATTCTTGCGATCTGAATGAAGCTTGTTAAAGAGGACCATGGCCCACATTACAATATGTATTTAAATAAAGGTAAACCCTTGCCTACAGGAGCCTCTAATTTTTTGGTGCTTCTCTAATAATAGACTAGTAATACAGGCAACTCTGTTGAGGGCTTAACACTGTTCTGTCACTGTCTTTAATATGAAAGCACTACTGTACTGTAAATGCTGCATGTATTCAAAGGTTCGGAAGGAGGAAGTCATATACCCCTTTCACATGGCAAATGCAAACTGGTTTCAAACCATTTTGAATGCAAATTTAGACTGTACCCAGCAATAAGAAGCATTCTCAATATGCTATGGCCAAAATGTTTTGAATCCAACCTAGGAGCTTGTTTCATACCTATTAATCCAATTTGTATGGAATTATCCACATGCTAATATGGGACCAAAGTGCCCTATGAAGGCTCAATGCACATGTATTCAACCTGGATTAGATTTAGTTTTAAGGCAGCAAATGATTCACATTGCAAGTGCAAATACTTGTGTCAGTATGTTGTTACATTGTTTCACAATTGAAATGTACAACTTATGAATCAATGTTAGGCTGTATCTGCACTTGGTTCACATCTGAACCAGATCATACAAAACTGGTTTCTTAAGTCTCGAAGTTGTTTGCTTTTTGTCCACACTGTAGTCGCCTTACACAAGCTTAAACTGGTGTATACACCACATTGTGACAACAGTTTGCTGTCCGCACCAGCTCGTAATCCGATTCAGGCCTGCAACTGAGCGCTTCTTGTGCAACGCATGCTGGGGCAAAATCAAGGGTAGCGGCCAAGGCCATTTTCTGGATCTGGACTCATTCGGACTAGAATCAGGTTTGCCTATACACACTAGAAACTAGTTTTCTGTAAACAAGACTTTAGTAAACCAGACTACTGGAGACTGCTTTTCAAGCGGACTACAGTAAACCAAACTGATGCCAATAAGTGGCCTGGTGTGGACAGACTAAACCGAGTCATGATCTGGATTATTTGCTGGTGCAGATATGGCTATAGATGCCTGTGTGAAAGCACGCTTTGAAACCGAATTGATCAATCTGCATAACCAGAAATGTTTTTAACCCATTTTGTGTTTGAAAGGCGTGAAAATGAGATGAGAAGGGTAATACCTGTACCTGATATCTTGAGGTTGTTTATGTTCAGCACTCAGGCTGCTACCTGGGCTTTGTAGCTGCTGAGTGCTGCTGTTGTGAGGCTTGTGCAGCTCGACAGCTGGGAAAACACAGGTGAGTCAGTGAAGAAATTCTCCTCTCACCCACAAACCTGTCTGTTTAATGGTCAAAAGGCCAGGTTTGTCCCCTCAAGGCTAGTGTGTGCAGCATTAGACATTAACTTCTCGAAGTACTTGCCCCGACAGGCAAGTTACTTCTACCTTTTATTAGTCTAGTCTACGTGTATGCTCCAAAAAAATTATTAATCATTGTCTACAAGTATAAATTCAAAGTATTTTTTACCATATTGCTGTCAGTAAGATGCATGTTTTAGTGCAAACTACATAATAAATGTTTTTCTTGTTATTTTTTATTGTAATTAAATGCTTCTAATTAAATGACTTTTGTAAGGAGAGTACAAATTATGTAGGTCCAGTAAATTACTTATTGAGTAGAAATTAGAATCATGTTAAGGGCTCATTAGTTTTCTTAGGCCCCACTAGTCCGTTTGGGAGATGGTATTTCACTGTTAATACCATCTGTCTCACTTAAAAATCTTTCAGTGAGGAAATTGAGTTATATCTAAGAAATGGATGTTGAACATGATTCACTAGTTGTTTTGATCAGTGGTATTTTCTTGTTAAATTCAACCCCCTGGCAGTCTCACTGCAACTTAGAGTTGACCCTCAGAGACAACTTTGGCTGAGCACATGAACCCATGGGTTCCATGTTTTATGTTAAAGTCAGCCCATGGGTACCGGTATCTCACCTCAGCTTGGAGCTGATTATATAAAGGTATCTCGGAGCACATGGAGTACTATCTCAGATAGATCAAGGGCTCACTGACATCAAAAGGTATTTATTTTCCAAATGAAGAATTCTCAGATGTGTCAGTCATTCTTCTGGTTATTATTGTTGTCTCCCGTATCGTATCTGCACAGGTACTGGCGTAATAAACAGTCAGCAGACTGGCAGTAACCAGGTGTGCATGGCGCTGGTAGGAGGATACACTAAAAGCACTGTGTATTGTTTGGATTCCACAAGAGCACCAACACTTACCGAGTGTTGCTGCGATACAAAAAAATCCTTCACTCCTCCATATTATTTTTCTCGTTTGTAAAGGTTTGCAGATGTGGGACTCTAAATGAATGGCTGCTTGTGTATATATAAACAGTAAATACCTGTAGTGTATCGCATAAATACACAGAAAAGGTTGGTACAAACCAAAACTGTCATGTTCAGTAATGCTGTAATTATAAGGCAAGCAAAGACAGCTGAAAGTTTGCAGTGCTCAACAAGGTTGCATATATATTTGTATATATACAGTGAAACTTCAAAATGATGACCATCAAAAACACCTTGAAAAAGTTGGCACATATAATCAGTACAGGGTTATAGCTAGACATATTTGGGTGCCGGCGGAAATTTTGGACATTGTTGAAGCAGGTGGAGGTGGTCACAGTAGGGGGTCCAGGGGCCACTCGGTTTTGGAATATGTTAGCTTTAAACATCTGTGTGTTGTTCTATGTGTTATAACTATTTTAATGATTATTTTGACTCTCGATTGATTTATTTTTGTAAACATACTGATGAGGTACACATTTAATGCAGTTTGGGGTAATAAATAACCAAAGTTTCATTGCTGGTAGTTGGATTTTTGACAATCTTTAAGATCTTTTGTGCAGGTCAGTTGGTTGCAAATATTAGCTTTGTGCCAGACGCCTGAAGCCCATCCTGGCTACCCTAGATTGGGGCCGGCCAGCATGGCTATGACCCTGATTTGATATAAGCAAGGTCTGATATAAAGGACAAAACAGAATTGGGATCATGAAAAGGTGGTCGACTGTCTTTATTTTGAGGTGGTCACTAAACTTAATTGGTCATAAGGTGAGGTTTTATTGTTGATAAAAATTTGTAAAAAGTTGAAAAACAATTTGTGAGTGTGTGAGACTGTAATGCTTAATGAAGTCATCATTAAAACATGTGAAATTATATAACGGGGTAAATCAATGATTACATTAATGATCAATTGGCTTTTGATATATTTTAAATACATTCATATATTATCCATACAATGTAATTCAAGGTAATTATATATATTTTTTGGATAATTCACCTTTTCATAGGTTTGTATGTTTGTATCAGCTTAATTGTGTGCATAATTTGTTTAACTTTATAATAATACATGCATTACCTTTTTTTTATCACAGAATATATTAAAAATAATAATAATAATAATATAAGAGAAAAAGATATAACCTCCCGGCTTTGCAGTATAATAAAAAGTTCCAAACTTTGATAGAAGTAAAATTATGAATAATGGCCACGCACTAATTAATTTTCTGGTTAAACTTTATATTCTAAACATAATGTCTGTTCTCCAATATAAAAATATATGGGAATTCCATTGATAAAAATACCTCATACCAGTATTGTGGGTGGATGTCCCATATACCAGCGTTTTAGATAACCTTATTATCTTATCTTTTCCATCTTCTGGTTAATTTAAAACAGGTCAGCTAAAGCAGGAACTAGGAAACAATAATTAGCCTGAATTGAATGTAATTTTTCCAGTTGTGTACATAATTGGAAGATAATGTTTGCTTTTTGAATGAGGAAACCAGTGGATGCATGATAAGTGATATCCAACGGAAGGAAATCTAAAAATAGAACAGTGCCAGCAGGATACGCTCTCATTGTTTGTATCGGAGGAGAAATTTGAAGTGAGGAAGAGAAGACAACGGGGTGTAATGCTTGTTTATAAAGGGAGGAGTCAATCATGTCTTTTATATCAGGTCCACACAGAACTTATAGAATGTGGGTTTGGATAAAGATATTGGACAGGTCTTATGAGGTCAAGGTTCAAAGGTCAGACTCAACTGCAAGCATATTTTTTTAATTACGATTGATCCAACCATAATGATTAAAGCAAAATAAAACAAAAGTAGTATGGAAAATAATTGGTTTATACATGCAAATAAATTGTATGTAATAAGTGGCAAGATGAAAAAAAATGTGTACCCTTGTTTAAGATGGGGCTATCCCCTCTTAGCCAAATGCTTTTAGGATAAAATTTCTCCACTTATACACACACAACTACAGTACACACCCTGAACTGGTGCATATTTAAAATACAGCACTTCTGCTAAGGAGAAAAATGTGTACACCTGTGTGTTTTAGGGTTCCAAGGAGGTTACTTAATTGTTGAACCCCCTGCCGGCAGTGTGGAATATTTTGAAAAACAAATTTTTAAAAAATAGATTATCATACATGTTAACTCAATTGACCTTACAGGGTATAAGCTGTGGAGTAAATAAAACTTAAATAGAATAAATTTCAATTTTAAAACCTGAAGCCTTTAATGTCTACAATTCCAGTTGTTGATTTTGTCATCTCTTAGTCTCGTAAAAATTCCTCAGAAGAGCTTACTGTGCAAGATGATGATGCAACATGCCATTAAGATGTTGTAGTCCTGGTCAGTAATGGACTCTGCATGGTGCTACCTTTAGAGTATTATAGACTGCAGACAGTGCTGCCACCTAGTGAGGTACTTTAATTTTCAGTGGACACCATCGGGAGCTGCTTCCTTACCACATGGGTCTGATAACTTGGCTTCCCAGCATGCATCAGTTTCGGGTTGACAGTCACCACTGGATCCCTTGTCATGGAACGCAGCATGTCTGGCTTTACCCATAAAAAGAGGGCAGTGCTGTAAATCTTTTTATTTAGTGCAGAGTGCCGTTTACTTTTGTGCTCGTAAGATCAGCGGGACCTCAATTAGTGGCTTCCAAGCCCAGTAAGAGGTGATGTCACCCTCCCCTGGTGATGTCATGGTAGTTTTGGGCCGTGAACAGTGTACCCACCCACTATCAAGATGAAGCACTGATAATTAAATTCTGATATTCTAAGTACCTTTACTGTAAAATTTAATTGAGTAACTTAAGGTAATACCTAAAAAAAAATTCCTATTATGCCTCCAAAATAACTCAAACACATTCATTAAGGACACATTGCAGCAAGTAAGACAAGCCAGTGTTCTGCTGAGGGCATTTTGCAACTAGTGGCCAGTCAACTTCTTCAAATGCATGCAACCAACAACCCAAGGTTACATGGTTTTTCTGTTTGTCAACATTCCTGGGTTTACTACAAGCTGCTACATCCATCAAAGAGGCGTTAAAAGCACTTTTCCTAACAGGAATTATGGTCCCCTGCTTCTGCAGAATGGGGGACATTGATTTTGGTTTGTCTGTCTGTCTGTCTGTCCATCCATCAGGTTTGTTTCTATGCATAACTTTCCTAATTATTATCCGATTTCATTCAAAATTTGGGTCAGTGATTGCTCTCTTGCATACCTTGGTAAGATTTGGTTTTGGAGTGTCTGTCTGAAAATTTAGTGTCACTAGTTCCAAAACAAAACAATATTTTCCCTTTTGTTCCAAATTCATAACAACAATTTTGACATGTGAACACATATTCAGGGGACAATGAAAAATAAAACACAGGCACTATGACTTGTGGAGACATCTTCAGGGGAAAATAAAAACTAAAACATATTAAGTAAAGAAGACAAGCATGACAATCACAGGAAGCTTAAATAACAAGAGGCAGAAGCGAAGGACATAAATTCCACAAATTTTCTTGTTTAGAGTTTTTATAGGCAGGATAAGCCAGAAATCTCGAAATTCTACAGAAAAAGTAGGTGTATCGCTGGCTTTAATTGTAATGACTGTTCTCTGGTTCACTGATACATAATGACACATGGTCAGATGTTTGATCAGTTGATATTGTCACATTATATTTGACTGTCCAATGAAACAGGACACATCACAGAACAGTCTCTTTACATATATCAGAGATGCTGAAATATTGACATTTAGTGCTGTTGCATCCATATATTTAGTATATTTGGTACACTTAAGGAAAACAAAACAAAAATTCTTATAAAATACAAATTTATACATGGAAATTAAATGCTTGTCTAATCTCTGTTTCTGTGCATAAGATTTGATATTTCTAAGGGAATTAATGAAAAAAAAGGAAAAAAAATTAAATCTGATAGTATAGAAATAAGAAAGAACATAATAAAGTATTGATATAATCTAAGTTGAGACCTTTTTTAACCCATTGGGACTTAATCACCAATCTTGTCAAGATTGAACATTGAAGATATTCATGAATATTCATGACTGAAATTTAGTGTGATGTTAAATCGAATTTTGTCAAAGGTTGAAAAAGTGATTTACAAGACCTGATTCAAACATGTGTACCATAATATATTATACAAGAGTTCAAATTTCATGTGCTTTAAAGGTTGCTGTTTAAAAAAAATGACTCCCACAAGGATTGATATATATGACAGTTGTAGCTGTAGGTAATTGCCTCATGTCAAATTTATGACAGGGTGATTCAGAAATAATATGGAGATTTTGTTGCCATGGTAATGGAATGATTGAAATCACTTGATATCATGGTTAAATTGTTAATCAAAGGGAGTTGAAAAAAATATGGCTATATCATATTTTATTTAAATTCTAGGGGAATCAGAAAATGGTCAGTAATAGCAGCAAAAACTTCATGGTCTCAAAGGGACCAGCAGTCCCTATGAGGCATAAAAATAAGTGTCTCTGCTTCATAGCTGATAAATATGGTTATTACTAATGCACTGTAGCTCAGGAGTGATGGGGCAGTCACACTTGCTGATTATTTAATTGGCTCTAGGACTGGTTGCTGTGACAGCACAGTAAACTTTACTGGGCTGGGACACTGCACAGATAACAAGAGCTAACACAGCAATGTTGTATCAGGCAGGGTTTGACATTTAGGTCTACCTATTTACCCCAGACAAGTAATGGAGGCTTCTGGGCAGGCACATATAGAGTTACCTTACACAGAGAGCAGCCAGATTTTTCTATCTCCTCCACAGAATTATCATTTGTACACTGGTGTATATATCTCAATCTGTTAGTGTTATGAAAATTGACTGTTTTCTCATATAATAAATTATTTTGTTCAAATGATCTGCAGTATAAAATATGGATATCTGTCAAAATTAACCCCAGAGTACCTGATTCAAACATGTGGAAAGTAATTATTCATTTTGAGATGTCTTTGTTAAAAAAAAATTGTGTTTAAAAATTCAAAGGCATGTAAGAAAACAATTGGTGTCTAACCCTGCCAGGCCATTATGATGTATAGATCTGTGATAAGGAGGGATGGCGCTCGCTGGACCTATTGAGTACTATTTGTAACA
Source organism: Sipunculus nudus (assembly GCA_026874595.1). Classification (NCBI taxonomy): domain Eukaryota; kingdom Metazoa; phylum Annelida; class Sipuncula; order Golfingiida; family Sipunculidae; genus Sipunculus; species Sipunculus nudus. The sequence goes on from CM049307.1 coordinate 88,197,855, forward strand.
AGCATAATATCTGCTTTTTAGGTTCATACATGGATTTATATAGACTGTTATAAAATTATTCTTTGTACCCAGTGACCTGTTATTCTTTTCTGCCTCACAAGTAACTGTACTTTACGTGGGTTGTTATCACTGAATGATCGCAGTGAATGTGTTTGATTTGATCATTATATATTCATTGGAATACAAAGCAATATCGAAGGATTGACTTGTAGATCCCTATCTGAGTGAGGGACCATCCCCTCAGAGTTTATATAGATACATATTTTTAGAATATATACTGATACATGAAATCGTCAACATGCTTGGATGTCTGGGATGCCATTCAGTACTCTTGACCTTGCAAGGTTACCAGACAGACAAGGTCACTGAGGTCAAACTAGAATTAACAAGAGGAATAATATTAAATCTTAATCTTAAATCTTGGTACACAGTATGATACAGATAATGCCTATTCATTACTAACTTCTATAAAATAAATTTTCTAATTAACCTGCATTAAGGTAAGATTCCATATGCATGAAATGTGTATCTGGCCTGCCGAATACGGATAAAAATTGGTATTGACAAAATAAGTATATAAGTAAGGTTTTTATGCATGGATCAGGCATGCGGAAGACATATCTGCGTTCCACATTGTATCCTGGAGTGACACTCTAAAATATGCTTGTTTCTGTGTAGGTATACATATGAAATCTCTCAACAGACATTCTGCATGTTGCATTCAGCATTATTTGCATATGGAATCTTAGCTTTAAAATTTTTTTAAGATTATGAGCAAATGAATGAGAATTGGTGGTGGAACAGATCAATAAAATGGTAGTGAGTACTTTAATTTCTCAGTCTTTCTCAGTGATAACTTTGATAAGGAGTACACAGTATCCATTATCATAAAATACGGGTACCTTTTGGGGCAGGTTCAGCAACTAACACTAACAGGCTGATAACAGTGTTACTGCAGCCCTGTTACTCTGCTCAGAGATATGTCAGTGCTCTGTAATCTGATCTGTCTCAGCCACACCAGGTTTCGAGCTTCAAACACACTCCTCTTTCAAGGAGAACTTTTTTAGGTTCAAAGACCACATCTTCAGATAACAGGGAGATTTGGAGTCAGAGCCCCTTCCCCCCCCCCCCCCCCACTACTTTAACTATTCAGTGTGTTAAATAAGAGTTGGATAAACTTGTTTAATTAACCGGTGGCTTTTGAAGAGGATTAAAAGAACTCCTGTTCTCAACAGTGTTACCCTTTTATATTTTCTCATATGTGGTACCGTGACTGCCATCAATTCTCATAATTATGAAAGGTGCAAACCATTCTGCTTCTGTGAAAGGTGTCACTGATGGCTCAATTTTAGATGGTACCACTGATGGCTCAAATACGAAAGGTGCCTCTAAGGGCTCAATTCTGAATGGTGCCACTGAGGCCTCTATTATGAAAGGTGCCACTGAGGGCTCCATTATGAAAGGTATCACTGAGGGCTCAGTTGTGAAAGGTGCTACTAAGGGCTCAATTATGAAAGGTGCCACTGGGGGCTCAGTTTTAGATGGTAAAAAAGGGCTCAAAATAGTCAAATATGAACTTCATAAGGGTACCACTGAGGGCTCGGTTGTGAGAGACCTGTAGAGCTGAGGATTTACTTGTGAAGGGTGCCATGTAGTTGTGTCTGATTGATGAAGGGTACCAATGAGGGCACTGTTTGTCCTTTATTTATTAATTAAGAATTTCCATCTTTTCATTAACAAGGGCACCACTCATCCTTCTTTAATATAAGATAGGCGCCACTTGTCCCTTATCTTACCAAGAAGTGTACCACTTGTCCCTCATCTTACCAAGAAGTGTACCACTTGTCCCTAATCTTACCAAGAAGTGTACCACTTGTCCCTCATCTTACCAAGAAGTGTACCACTTGTCCCTAATCTTACCAAGAAGTGTACCACTTGTCCCTCATCTTAATAAGAAGTGTACCACTTGTCCCTAATCTCACCAAGAAGTGTACCACTTGTCCCTCATCTTACCAAGAAGTGTACCACTTGTCCCTAATCTTACCAAGAAGTGTACCACTTGTCCCTCATCTTACTAAGAAGTGTACCACTTGTCCCTAATCTCACCAAGAAGTGTACCACTTGTCCCTCATCTTACCAAGAAGTGTACCACTTGTCCCTAATCTTACCAAGAAGTGTACCACTTGTCCCTCATCTTACTAAGAAGTGTATCACTTGTCCCTCATCTTACTAAGAAGTGTACCACTTGTTCCTAATCTCACTAAGAAGTGTACCACTTGTCCCTAATCTTACCAAGAAGTGTACCACTTGTCCCTCATCTTACTAAGAAGTGTACCACTTGTCCCTAATCTCACCAAGAAGTGTACCACTTGTCCCTCATCTTACCAAGAAGTGTACCACTTGTCCCTAATCTTACCAAGAAGTGTACCACTTGTCCCTCATCTTACCAAGAAGTGTACCACTTGTCCCTAATCTCACCAAGAAGTGTACCACTTGTCCCTCATCTTACCAAGAAGTGTACCACTTGTCCCTAATCTTACCAAGAAGTGTACCACTTGTCCGTCATCTTACTAAGAAGTGTACCACTTGTCCCTCATCTTACTAAGAAGTGTACCACTTGTCCCTCATCTTACCAAGAAGTGTACCACTTGTCCCTTATCTTACCAAGAAGTTTACCACTTGTCCCTCATCTTACTAAGAAGTGTACCACTTGTCCCTAATCTCACCAAGAAGTGTACCACTTGTCCCTCATCTTACCAAGAAGTGTACCACTTGTCCCTCATATTACCAAGAAGTGTACCACTTGTCCCTCATATTACTAAGAAGTGTACCACTTGTCCCTCATCTTACTAAGAAGTGTACCACTTGTCCCTAATCTCACCAAGAAGTGTACCACTTGTCCCTCATCTTACCAAGAAGTGTACCACTTGTCCCTAATCTTACCAAGAAGTGTACCACTTGTCCCTCATCTTACTAAGAAGTGTACCACCTGTCCCTCATCTTACCAAGAAGTGTACCACTTGTCCCTCATCTTACCAAGAAGTGTACCACTTGTCCCTCATCTTACCAAGAAGTGTACCACTTGTCCCTTATCTTACCAAGAAGTGTACCACTTGTCCCTAATCTCACCAAGAAGTGTACCACTTGTCCCTAATCTTACAAAGAAGTGTACCACTTGTCCCTCATCTTACTAAGAAATGTATCACTTGTCCCTCATCTCACCAAGAAGTGTACCACTTGTCCCTCATCTTACCAAGAAGTGTACCACTTGTCCCTCATCTTACCAAGAAGTGTACCACTTGTCCCTAATCTTACCAAGAAGTGTACCACTTGTCCCTCATCTTACCAAGAAGTGTACCACTTGCCCCGCATCTTACCAAGAAGTGTACCACTTGTCCCTCATCTTACCAAGAAGTGTACCACTTGTCCCTAATCTCACCAAGAAGTGTACCACTTGTCCCTCATCTTACAAAGAAGTGTACCACTTGTCCCTCATCTTACTAAGAAGTGTACCACTTGTCCCTAATCTCACCAAGAAGTGTACCACTTGTCCCTCATCTTACCAAGATGTGTACCACTTGTCCCTCATCTTACCAAGAAGTGTACCACTTGTCCCTCATCTTACCAAGAAGTGTACCACTTGTCCCTCATCTTACCAAGAAGTGTACCACTTGTCCCTCATCTTACCAAGAAGTGTACCACTTGTCCCTCATCTTACCAAGAAGTGTACCACTTGTCCCTCATCTTACCAAGAAGTGTACCACTTGTCCCTCATCTTACCAAGAAGTGTACCACTTGTCCCTCATCTTACCAAGAAGTGAACCACTTGTCCCTCATTTAATTAAGCACAGTATCCTCCTTCCTCTCTTCATTAAGAAGGGTACTGCTGATCCCTCTCTTGATAAAGAAAAATACCACTTGTTAATTAAGAAGGTTACCTTTATGGCAGTATTTAGTTAAGAAGACTACAGATTTGTCCTCCTTTAATTAAATCTGTTCTGAGGTACCACATTGGTAAATTAAATGAGGTAGGAATGGTACCCCTCAATCATCCTGGGTTTTGCACAGTAGGATACCTTTAGTTTACTTACAATCTTCTGAATGCCAGTCTCATTTATGTTGTTCAGTTATTTCTTAGGAATCCCAGGTTTTGGAGAATATGTATATTACTCCACTTTGTATGTGTACATGTAGGGAGAAGGGCAGTATACATAAACCAGAACATTCCATGTTATAGCCAGATGTGTAGGAGTTTATTTATAGACTGGGACTGTGTGTTCATGGTGGTGTGGTTTGTTGAATGAAGCTTTGTTTCCTCCTAACAGTCAGAAGTGGCCCTGTGTAGTGTAGACATTACATGGTGTTGCTTAACCTTATGTTTCTGGCATTAAGGGATTCTGTTTGACAGAGAACTTGCACCTGGAGCTTGTTATAAGTCAAGCCAATTATAACCACATTTACAACAATTAGGACCAGGCCACCATGTGTATGATCTCATAATGTGCATCCAAAATATAAACAGACATGTCATTTCATGTAATGTGTGGCTGAAAGAGACTGAATTAGAGAGCAGTTGGAGAGCACATTCCTCAGCTGAGTCTGAACCTACACTGAGTCTGCTGCTGTTTGCTGTTGATCACTGATTTAGAATTTACATTTCCTTAAAGTAAATCATGAAACCTACAGAGGCAATTTATGTGTATCCCAGCAGCTAGAACTTTATATATGTGTGTAGTTTAATCTGCACTTAAATTAATTTCTGTTTTAATTTAGCAAGTGGAGTATGCACAATGACAGTTATTTTGAATAGGAATGGTGTCAGATTTAGAAATAGTAAGTTATGAAATAAATTAAAGTTCTTATTAAAAAAAGTGATAGTAATTCAGTAATTAGAAATCTACAGTCTAATTAATGCATGCCTCTGCCATTCACTTATTTGGCCCATATACCTAGGTTCATTTATACATAAGTGTAGTTAGATTTGTCATTATTCTTTGATGATGTTCCTATAACAGGACCATGTGCCGGATCCACACAAAATCTGCTTTCTTCACTGGCCGATTCCCCAAAAATTCCATGAAATTCTGTTCCTGATTGCGTGAATTATGTTGTAAACAAACACAAACACACAAACAGGGATAAATGCATACCCTCCAGGCAGAGGCAATAATTATTTGTAATAAAAGTGATTGTGATTGAAAGAAATCCAGAGATCCAGTGATTAGTCAGGATTAGTTATCACTCAGAATGTCAGTAGTTGTATGTCCACTGCATCTTAGTCATGAACGGGAGTTGGATGACCCAGTGGGTCAAGCAAATTAACGAAGCTTTGACTGAGTGACTCAGTGATCCAGGTCTTTAGAGTAAAGATGAGACATCCCTCAGGATTGTTAACTGTACTACCTACTAGCCCTTGCTGAGTCCTCACACTGACTGCCATTAACTGATTAAATGCTCTGGTTAAAGACTTGCAGACGTGCAGGTTTCAGTAGCTAAAACCTGTAAGCCAAAATCTCATTTCATTTCTCAGGTTGAATGTTTTTGTTTAATGTAACAAGACTATTATTTTTTCATAAAAACTTGGACAAAGGTTTATTTGGTGTAATATCCAAGTGCACCTGTATTTGTAACAGATTCGGTCTAAGTTAAGTCAGGCACTACTTTTGATGAAACAAAATTGTATGTTCAGTTTTACAAAAATATTAATTTAGTTATAGTCAGTTGTTGCTATCGTCACTGAGGAAAATACTTGATATAGCTCCATTGCTTGTATTTACCACTAGTGCACTATTGACTAAATGAGCGAAAATGTAAGGCCCCATAAAAACTTCATATAAGATATAAGATAAAGCCTCAGTCATGAATTTCAGAGCTACTATGTACAGGGCTGTAAAAAATCAAACAAAGTAACAAAGTAATATAAGATCATTAAAACATAAGAGTGAACCTCTGAAGGTGCTACTGAAAATGTAAAAGTTTTATTTAGAATCAATGACTTTTGTTATTTTGGAGTGTGTGTGTGGGGGGGGGGGGGCTTGATCAAGGGAATCCAATGGCTTTACCCCAGTACTTACATTGATCCATCCATAAATGAAGTATGATATATTACTACAGGGTCATCAGCTTTCAAAGGAGGTCACAGTGTGTGAAATATAAGATGAGAATCAGGCTACAGATGGCTGAGGTTTGGGGCTGTGTATTATATTAGTGTGTAACCAGATTCCTCATCCTTCATTAACAGTGATTCACTGCTCTTGGACTAGCCATTTCCACCAACTCCAGGCCGATATTAAGTGCTTCATTAAGTTTTATGGGGGCATCTCCAGCTTCCTTCAGCTGCTGATGCGGGTGACCAAAGTGGATGTAATGATGCAGTAAGGTAACTTTTGTGTCTCCCTATTTGTTATGCTTGATTAACGATGGATACATGCTTCTGATTAGGAGGTTATTTCACTAGTGCCTGAAATTTCTCCTGGTACCCTCCTAGCCATTACACTTGAATCTTTCAGGTTCACAAGACTTTATTTCTCGTCACGACCTTTATTAACCTTAATTAACACAGCTCTAAAATACTTATAAGAAATAAAACGCTAATGATGATTTCCAGCAAAATTTACTGCAAACAAACTGTGTAATTAAATGTCATGTTTATAGCCCTTATTTCTTAAGCAAATCTATGTCATGGTTAAACATGCAATTAATGAAACTTTAAAATTTGGCACATTCAAAATAACTTTTTGTATTAGATAAACCAACATAAATAAAATAGTTAAACATAAATAAATTTGTATTTCAAATAAATTCATCTTTCATAATATCTTTTTATATTTAATAATACCATAATTGCATTTATAAAATAGAAAAAAAACTCCTTTAACTGCTTGACCATTTTGAACTTAATTCCTGCTTTTATTTAATCAGTGTATTTATTAAGTATTTAACTATTAATATTCTGCTATTTAATCCTTGGTAGGTGTCCTGTTCTGGCAGATGTCTTGTCCAGTGTAACATCATCTGTCCAGAGATTAGGTAGAGAACATCCAGTACACTGGGTCCACTGATTCCCACCAATAAACAACCTGCATTATCCCACCACCATGGGGCTGCAGGCATCATTTTATGCTCCGGTTCCTTCTTTATAATCAGTTGTCCAGGTATGTAATGTTATTAACATGATTAGCCGAGCAGAAGGACAAGCTATATGAATGTGGGGGTGGGGTGACAGAGCACCCTCAGTTTAACCCCCCCCCCCCCCTCACACACGGTAGAATTCTCACACTTTCCCATACATCCCAAATTGGTCAGTGTTACCTAGTGTGTATGTGGATCAGGGCTGAGTGAACAGATCTGTCGAGTTGATTGTATAGTCAGTTTACCCATGGCCTCTTGATAAATACTAGATTTGCTGTGTGCAAAGGAGTGGTACCTGTGGAGTCTTTGATCAGACTCTGTTCTGACCAGCGGCCTCTCCTGTGTGTGCTGGGACCACATGTCATGCCTTGTCCAAACTGCTTTTACAAGCCCTGCATGGTGGCACTGCACGGGTCATTGGTACCAGATATTATACACTGTCCCCAAAGTATATGTTATATTTATGGTACAGCTGAGTGTGGATTATTTGAGTGTAGGAACAACCAGTATGTTTTATAATTGAACTTTAAGACAAAACTGCTTTTAATATATACACTCAAAACATACATAAATTTATACAATATATATTTGATTTATGATTGGATTTTAAGATTTGTTTTTTAACTTTTGGATAAATGAGCATTTCAAAGTTGCACTTAAAACAAACATGAAATATGTGGAACATTAAATGAGGAACCTTTTTGAATTATCTCTTCTCACTAAATTTTGAATTAAAGAAAAAACATTTTTTTATAAACGTTATTTAACTTACAACTCCAGAATACAGAAATTAGAATTAAGATATAATATATATTACCTAGATTCTTTTGTTTTGTTTCTGTACCACTACTAGGAGTCTTTTTAAGTACAGTGAAACCACAAAAATACGACTACCAATTTGTGTGCATTTACAAGGTGTTCGTCTAAACAATGTCTGATATAAATAGCAAAATGCATTGGGACCATGAAAAAACGGTAGCTATTTTAAGGTGGTCGCTAAACGGAGGTGGTTATAAGGTGAGATTTTACTGTACACCTATAAAAACACTGGTAGAAAATTATTCCTGCTTCAGTTGTTTAAGGTAATATGGTATCATTTTCAAATTTTGTATTTGTAGAGTGATGATATGCCACCATTGTATGTATGATAGAGAATTTTATTGCTGTGATCTTTCCTGTGTTTCTCCAATCAGGACCATGATGGTGTGATATAATCAGCCGTACTAACACAGAATGCTGGCACTATCATTGATAATTCTGTAGTTATTGGGGGGAGGGGGGGGGGGGGTAGCGTGGTATTTGTGGTTTGGCCTAAAAATTCAGCAGTGATACTGTAATCATCCTGTTCATTCATACAATAACATTCTATACTGGTGGTACAGTCTGTGGTAAATAAGTGGGTCAATAATGATTGCAGAATTTGCGGAATTCGGCCATTGACATTTTGGATATGGACATACATCTGATCGAGTTAAATAGACTTTTCATCCCAATGATATTTTGTAGGTCTTTCTTGTAAAGGTGATAAAAAATGGACAACTCTAAATTGACTATTTCATTATTTCATACCTCCAGACCTGCCAGTGTTATAGTGCCAAATTTCACCTCCAGATGTCAGTCCCTGTGACACTTCATTGTAGATAGTACATATCAAAATTGAGGACAAATATTGACATTTATATTCTAGTGGATGCCCTATATTTCCAATTCATGCATGCCTATGCATAAAATTACATTGAAATTCATTTAAAACTTTGTGATAGATATATTTTTAGCATACAGCCAAGCATGCAGTCATGGGGACAAGAGAGTTTGTATCAGTTACACAGACAATCATAATAGCACCTTGAATGGTGCTGTACACAATCTTTAATACACATCTTTAGACTGTATACTTAGTTTTACACACACAAAGTCACATAAACACACCAATCAAAACATTAGGGTAGGCCCTGTGACAGCTAGGGCCAAGTGTTAAATTAGTCCCATATTAATGCTAGTAACTTTTAGTGTGACAGTTGCCAAGTTAGAACTGTAATAAGCTCGTGAACAATTCACATATTGCCGGATAATGCTGATATTTTGGATGGATCAGTAAATGATTAATAAGCACAGATTTTGTGGTGACTTGAGGGGGGGGCGGTTATTGTGTCCTGGCTGGCCTGCTCTGTCTCACAGCGCTGTGTGTGGTGCCACCTTGGCTGTGTCCTGGCTAGTATGTGACACTGCACAGTCACCTAGTGAAGGCACAAGTACTTGCACATGTCTGGTTAATTCATAAGAATACAATTTATGTATTTGACACAGTGTCAGTGAACATTGGGAGCAAGTTCAGTTAGGAATAGGAACTCAACTCACAGAGCTAATTTTGTACACACATTTTGTTTTAATAATAATAACATTAAATGATAAGTTTTATTCCTTTTTCCCATTTTAGAAATGTGTTTCTTCCTGGTCTTTAGACTTTTGTCAAAATATGTATTAATTTATTTTATGTCATAATTATACAGCCAGCACCAGGCCGGTGGATTGTGAGGGCCCATAGAATCGATTCAGTCGTTGAATGGGAACCTTTGATTCAATTCATGATTCAGTTCTGACTTGAGTAGTAAATTTCAGACTTTGTAAAAATAAAAGCTATTTTACCAAAATGGATGTTCATAAATTTCAGCAAATAAAAAAAAAATGTTCGCATCATACATGTTTCTATGCAAGTTTGGTAGTCCACTGGCATAAATGTTTAAAGAAATTTTGGCCACATATGCAATTAAATAGAGCTTTGTCATTGCGAACTGTTTGGTGAAATTAGCATATAAAATTTTGAGAGCTCACAGAGGACTTCGGATGGTACTTGCAAACAGTGTAATAATCAAAATGAACCCATTCAGAAGTTCATAATCAACTAGAATACGGGTAGTCGACAAGCGACTACGTGTATCCGCCTAAATCAGAGTGGAACGGGTGAAGTGAGGCATGGATAAAGTGGCAAGGGGAAATAGAGTGTTGCATATTAGCATGGATGTCTGCAGCCAAATTGTGTATGAAGGTTGCCCCCCTACCACAAAATCCAGAAAGCCATCCCAGTTGTATACATATGCAAAATTTAAGGCAGATAAGTCAAACCACTACATGTATATGAGTGATTTTAGCCCGTGGCAGACAATCAGATGGGCGCTGAGCAAAAATGGTTGCAGGTGACGGCACCAGTTTTGCGTATGATAAGAAGCTATGTGAGAACTATACACATGCAAAACTTTTGCCGAATCGGTCAAACGGTTAGCAAGATATGAGCTTGGATGTCTGCTGCATAAACTAGAATGCAGGTGGCTCCACCTGTCATAAAATCAAGAGAGCTGTCGGGGATGTATAAACCTGCAAACTTTTAGCCAGATATGTCAAACCACTGCCGAGATATGAGTGATTTTATCCCATGGCAGACAAACAGACAGGAGCTGTGCAAAAATGGCTGCAGGTGGCGCCACAAGTTTTGCGTATGTTATAAAGCTCTCCAAGGGCTACATTTGTGCAAAAAAATTTTCCTGATCGGTCAAACGGTTTTCGAGATATGAGCTTGGATGTCTGCAGCGTAAATGTGAATGTAGGTGGCGCCACCTGTCATAAAATCAGAAAAGCTATCCAGAATGTAAATGCATGCCAAATTTCAGGTGAATTAGTCAAGTCACTGCAGAGATATGAGTGATTTTAACCCAAGGCAGACAAACAAATGGACACTGTGCAAACATGGTTGCAGGTGGCGCCGCCATTTTTTGTGTATGTTATAAAGCTCTCCAAGGGCTACATTTGTGCGAAAAAATTTTCCTGATCGGTCAAACGGTTCCCGAGATATGAGCTTGGATGTCTGCAGTGTAAACGTGAATGTAGGTGGCGCCACCTGTCACAAAATCAGAAAAGCTATCCAGGATGTATACGCATGCCAAATTTCAGGTGAATTAGTCAAGTCACTGCAGAGATATGAGTGATTTTAACCCAAGGCAGATGAACAGATGGACACTGTGCAAACATGGTTGCAGGTGGCGCCACCATTTTTTGTGTATGTTATAAAGCTCTCTAAGGGCTACATTTGTGCAAAAAAATTTTCCTGATCGGTCAAACGGTTCCCGAGATATGAGCTTGGATGTCTGCAGCGTAAACGTGAATGTAGGTGGCGCCACCTGTCACAAAATCAGAAAAGCCATCCAGGATGTATACGCATGCCAAATTTCAGGTGAATTAGTCAAGTCACTGCAGAGATATGAGTGATTTTAACCCAAGGCAGACGAACAGATGGACACTGTGCAAACATGGTTGCAGGTGGCGCCACCATTTTTTGTGTATGTTATAAAGCTCTCCAAGGGCTACATTTGTGCGAAAAAATTTTCCTGATCCGTCAAACGGTTCCCGAGATATGTGGGTTTATGTGTGGAAACAGACGCACAAATGGACGCAGAGCGCAGAGGAAAGGTCAGAGGTCAAAACAAAATCGGGGCGCAGCAGTTCACATGTGACCCAAACATAATCCCGGGTTTCGTAAAATTCCGCCCAGTGGTTACAGAGGAGTTCTCCGGAAACCTATGCGGCGGCGGCGGCGGCGGCGGCGGCGGCGTGCAGCTGAAAACATAGTATCCGCAAAACTCTGTTTTGGCGGATACAATTAGAATTTAATCAACGGCTTGAAATTTAATGCATCAATTTGATGTGTTGTTACATTCCTAGTGTTTACATACAGTCATGAAACCTTATAAATATGTTTGTTGACACATAATGTTTACATCATTCAGCGTGTTGCCATCCACCATGTAACGTGATTAATAGTGTTTACATGAATTCTCTGGTGTGTGTTTATATTGGCTTGTGCACAAGTTAACCAAGTCATGAGTTATTATGTGTGGCACTACAGTCAAGTAAATATAAAAGGGATATTGGCATAGCAGCTATATAAACATAAAATATTGTATTTATTTTAGGTTTGTGTATTTGTACTCACTTGAACTATTTTGATTTATAATAACACCATTTTCTGTCTGACTACAACAGGCAATATAAATTAATTAACATAGGTGAATATTATGAATTATTAATATAATTAGCCTTGACTTTTAATTGATCAGAATATTTCATTGTAGCATACCATTTAATGATGGGGAGGGGTTGATTTATTCATATTTATTTATATTTTTAATGCTGCACAAAATGTATAAATTTATTGTCTGAAATGAAATTGCATAAAGTGTCATATAAAAAATGGCATCCCATGATATATTAAATATAAAAGTGCCACATATGTCAATCAGAGGCCCTCAATTACCTTAGACATTTTTTCTCCCAACATTTAATAATATATAGCCTGCACTGAGCAGGCTGTAATAAATGTTAAATGTTAGAGTTTGATATACTTCAGAGGTCTTGATTAGCCAATTTCCTCTTGGACAAAACTCTGGGAAGCCATCATGGAATCTGCTTTTTATTGTATGAAGTGTATTACAGTGGTGGATTCTGGGGAAGATGAGTTTTAACTTGATTTTTTGTTCCTTTTGGATATGATTTTCTTTTACTAGATGCACATTTTACTGTTTAGAGCAAAGTAAATTTCTAAAGAGAGTTTGTGAAAATATGAATTGACAATTGTCATCAAACATAAACTAGAAAGTGGTGGAAAAAGTGATTTTTTTTGTTCTGTTAATAATTCCTGAAAATAAATAATATAACCATCTGCACAATAAAAAATAATCATCTTCTTCCACATCTTTTGTCTTAAATTTAAAATTTTCAACATCATGGACATTCAGTGATGTAGCCATGAACATTATAAGGCTCAGAAGGCATTTATTGGTATAAGACTTATAAGGCCTACTTTGATAAGTGACCCCAGTCATATGGGAAATTTTACTGCAATGGACATCCATCCTATTCCATCAACAGCTTTTAAGTTTATATCATACTATGAGTGATGATTTAACACAAGAGTATACATGTGAATGTATAAACCAAAGTGTAATTCCCATCTCTAGTGTAACTGCCATCATTTCCTGTGCCACACATGACTAGGCCATCAGTCCTGTAACCAGTAGGAGACAAGCTTGTAAGCAATCAGAAATTCAAAAGACATGCAAGGTTTACCCATATGCTGATGGCTACCATTTAAACAGCTAACTTTATTCAATCACAAATTTGCTAAAATTAACTGACAAAAATGCATATGAAATTTACTTAAATAATCATTGAAATTTAAATCACAAATCCAATGGAAAGAATTAATAATTAAATTCAAAGGCCCATAATAATTCACAGAATATCACCTACATAACTAAATATTTCAAGACACATGTGCTCTTACATATGGAATGTGAGAGAGGGGGTTAATAAGGGTAGGTACAACTATAGATACAACAGATGAAGTGAGGGATACTTGAAAAGAGCACCAAATATCTCCCAGGTCGAGAGCTATTGAAGCCCCTACTTAACATTGCCAATCTTTTAGATAATTCCACACATATATATGTGAGAATCTTGTGTAGCAGGACACAGTTTAGGTTGCACATTTGTGGTGAGTACATGTATACAGTAATTTAACCTTATTGTGTCATGTCAAAGAGAATGATAGGAAAAATGAGGTTTGACACAAAATGATTTTAATGTGATACTTGCTGAAATATTTAAACTAAATTTTGAAACCGTCTGTAGCTCGGGACTTAATGTTAAATTTTTATATCTGTGGATAATTAACAAAGGTATGTTAATTACTAGGACTTATATTGAGTGTCCAGGTTAATTGAAAAATGTTATATTCTGATACTGGTATATAATATATAATGACATACTCATTAATATTGACAGTTAAAACATTTTTGTAGTAAATCATGACATATTAAAAAATTAAAAGGTTTTTTGTTAATAGCAGACATTTTGAATCATCTGATATCATTTAAATATCAGTATTTGAACATACACAATTTATTTTATTCATTTCAATGTCAGCCATTTACTTTTCAATTTTGCTTTCAATGATGGGTCCCCTTATTCACAAAGGTTTGATTTTACGATAATTATCCTTTCACAAATATCGCAAATTTAAAAACTTGCGAACAAAGAGGCAACTGCAGCATATGCTGATAGTTTTAAGTCATATGAGTCATATGCAAATTTCAAGGATTTGCATACATATATATTAAATATATCTTTCTCAATGCAGTGAATAACATATTTCCTGGTCATGTGTCTTATTTGCGGAATCCTTCTCCAGCAATTAATATGAAAATATCACATTATTAAATTAATTGTTTGCATATTTTCCTCTAAGTTCTAATGCATTGGAAAAGCATACCCTGGTCATGTTGTCTTTATGCAAATTCCCAGCTCAGGTGACTGATATGCAAATGCCAAGGATGTGTGGTCTGTGTGCAAATTTACAGACTCCAATTGTATTATAATATTTCCCTATAACAGTGAAACAAAAACTGTGTCAATAAAACTTTGATTAACATCATAGACAGCATAGTTTTCCAGATAATTCAGTCATGACTGAGGAGTGTAGTATAAATAATATGCAACCTGAGCAGAATCCTGGATTATTAGCACAGGTGTGCTTCCTGCAGGAGTTAATGACTAATCACTAAAAAAATCTAATAAATCAGAGGGAAAAATCGTTAGTGTCGCACCTGGCAATATCAGATATTGTGATCACAGATGTAATTAACTGTGTTTTATTGTTATAGGAGCTTGTGGGTACTCGTGCAGTCCTTTGTGGTCAGATGTTCATCAGTCTCTGAAAACTTGTGTTCTGTAGTTGTCATCAGTTTAAATAAAAAATTTAAACACTGAGAAATGTTCAGAATAATCAGATGTCTTACCTGAAGCCCTTGGACTTGGTAAGCCTGTCATATCTTGCCCCCTAGGATTATGGTTATTTCAATTCATATTACTTATGCTCATCTAAAATCTGTTGAACAGTGAGGTAGGACTCTGGTCACTCAAGGTCTCAGAATCTGACTTAGACTCAAGGATTCTTGACAAAGACTATCACTGAATGGACTTGGGAGGGCAGCCCATGGCTGTTTTGAATATAGTTCAGAAAACTCGTAATGTGGGAGGTTCATATTGGAAAACAGAAGATAGAGACTCGTGCACACTATTGACAAAATATCAAAACTTCAAGAGTAAATATACAAATCTTTATGGAGAGCTATAGGTTATTAACATTTTCAGTAAAATGGTAAATCAGCCTGAAAAGTAAAGGGTTAAAGTAACAAAAGTACCTATGATAATTTGAATTTTTACCTTTAAGTGCTTTTGATAGAGATATTTTTATTGTAATCAGACTCAAATTTCGACTAGAGATCCAAAAGACCAAGACACAAAGACGATGGTCTTTGACTCGAACCTTAAGGTATATGACTTGCACTCAGAATCGGATCATCTGGACTCAACTACAACAGTGCATTCCTGTATGCCAAGATCCACTATCCCAACTTGTTAACGCTGGCCATGTTTTGCTTATTTTTTAGGATGTGGTGGTAAGAACTAGATGACAAGTATCACCCAGGTGTTCGAGGAGCTGGAAGACGGCTACACAGTTCCTGCTCACGACCAGAATGATGTAAGTACCTTACAGACTGGCTACCTGCTCACGACCAGAATGATGTAAGTACCTTACAGACTGGCTACCTGCTCATGACCAGAATGATGTAAGTACCTTACAGACTGCTCACAACCAGAATGATGTAAGTACCTTACAGACTGGCTACCTGCTCACGACCAGAATGATGTAAGTACCTTACAGACTGGCTACCTGCTCACGACCAGAATGATGTAAGTACCATACAGACTGGCTACCTGCTCACGACCAGAATGATGTAAGTACCATACAGACTGGCTACCTGCTCACGACCAGAATGATGTAAGTACCTTACAGACTGCTCACGACCAGAATGATGTAAGTACCTTACAGACTGGTTAGCTGCTCACGACCAGAATGATGTAAGTACCTTACAGACTGGCTACCTGCTCACGACCAGAATGATGTAAGTACCTTACAGACTGCTCACGACCAGAATGATGTAAGTACCTTACAGACTGGTTAGCTGCTCACGACCAGAATGATGTAAGTACCTTACAGACTGGCTACCTGCTCACAACCAGAATGATGTAAGTACCTTACAGACTGGCTACCTGCTCACAACCAGAATGATGAAAGTACCTTACAGACTGGTTAGCTGCTCACGACCAGAATGATGTAAGTACCTTACAGACTGGCTACCTGCTCACAACCAGAATGATGTAAGTACCTTACAGACTGGCTACCTGCTCACGACCAGAATGATGTAAGTACCTTACAGATTGGTTAGCTGCTCACGACCAGAATGATGCAAGTACCTTACAGACTGGTTAGCTGCTCACGACCAGAATGATGTAAGTACCTTACAGACTGGCTACCTGCTCACAACCAGAATGATGTAAGTACCTTACAGACTGGTTAGCTGCTCACGACCAGAATGATGTAAGTACCTTACAGACTGGCTACCTGCTCACAACCAGAATGATGTAAGTACCTTACAGACTGGCTACCTGCTCACGACCAGAATGATGTAAGTACCTTACAGACTGGTTAGCTGCTCACGACCAGAATGATGTAAGTACCTTACAGACTGGCTACCTGCTCACAACCAGAATGATGTAAGTACCTTACAGACTGGCTACCTGCTCACAACCAGAATGATGAAAGTACCTTACAGACTGGTTAGCTGCTCACGACCAGAATGATGTAAGTACCTTACAGACTGGCTACCTGCTCACAACCAGAATGATGTAAGTACCTTACAGACTGGCTACCTGCTCACGACCAGAATGATGTAAGTACCTTACAGACTGGTTAGCTGCTCACGACCAGAATGATGTAAGTACCTTACAGACTGGTTAGCTGCTCACGACCAGAATGATGTAAGTACCTTACAGACTGGCTACCTGCTCACAACCAGAATGATGTAAGTACCTTACAGACTGGTTAGCTGCTCACGACCAGAATGATGTAAGTACCTTACAGACTGGCTACCTGCTCACAACCAGAATGATGTAAGTACCTTACAGACTGGCTACCTGCTCACGACCAGAATGATGTAAGTACCTTACAGACTGCTCAGGACCAGAATGATGTAAGTACCTTACAGACTGGCTACCTGCTCACGACCAGAATGATGTAAGTACCTTACAGACTGGCTACCTGCTCACAACCAGAATGATGTAAGTACCTTACAGACTGGTTAGCTGCTCACGACCAGAATGATGTAAGTACCTTACAGACTGGCTACCTGCTCACAACCAGAATGATGTAAGTACCTTACAGGCTGGTTAGCTGCTCTGGACCAGAATGATGTAAGTACCTTACAGACTGGCTACCTGCTCACGACCAGAATGATGTAAGTACCTTACAGACTGGCTACCTGCTCACGACCAGAATGATGTAAGTACCTTACAGACTGGCTACCTGCTCACGACCAGAATGATGTAAGTACCTTACAGACTGGTTAGCTGCTCACGACCAGAATGATGTAAGTACCTTACAGACTGGTTAGCTGCTCACGACCAGAATGATGTAAGTACCTTACAGACTGGCTACCTGCTCACAACCAGAATAATGTAAGTACCTTACAGACTGGTTAGCTGCTCACGAACAGAATGATGTAAGTACCTTACAGACTGGCTACCTGCTCACAACCAGAATGATGTAAGTACCTTACAGACTGGCTACCTGCTCACAACCAGAATGATGTAAGTACCTTACAGACTGGCTATCTGCTCACGACCAGAATGATGTAAGTACCTTACAGACTGCTCAGGACCAGAATGAAGTAAGTACCTTACAGACTGGCTACCTGCTCACGACCAGAATGATGTAAGTACCTTACAGACTGGCTACCTGCTCACAACCAGAATGATGTAAGTACCTTACAGACTGGTTAGCTGCTCACGACCAGAATGATGTAAGTACCTTACAGACTGGCTACCTGCTCACAACCAGAATGATGTAAGTACCTTACAGGCTGGTTAGCTGCTCTGGACCAGAATGATGTAAGTACCTTACAGACTGGCTACCTGCTCACGACCAGAATGATGTAAGTACCTAACAGACTGGCTACCTGCTCACGACCAGAATGATGTAAGTACCTTACAGACTGGTTAGCTGCTCACGACCAGAATGATGTAAGTACCTTACAGACTGGCTACCTGCTCACGACCAGAATGATGTAAGTACCTTACAGACTGGCTACCTGCTCACTACCAGGATGATGTAAGTACCTTACAGACTGGTTAGCTGCTCACGACCAGAATGATGTAAGTACCTTACAGACTGGTTAGCTGCTCACGACCAAAATGATGTAAGTACCTGATAGACTAGTTACCATCCGACCACTAGCATCATGTAAGTACCTTACAGACAAGTAACCTGCTCACAATCAGAATGAAGCAAGTACCCTACAGACTGGTTAGCTGCTTTCGACCAGAATGATGTAAGTACCTTACAGACTGGTTAGCTGCTCACGACCAGAATGATATAAGTACCTTACAGACTGGTTAGCTGCTCACAACCAGAATGATGTAAGTACCTTACAGACAAGTAACCTGCTCACAATCAGAATGAAGCAAGTACCTTACAGACTGGTTAGCTACTCATGACCAGAATGATGTAAGTACCTTACAGATTGGTTAGCTGCTCACGACCAGAATGATGTAAGTACCTTACAGACTGGTTAGCTGCTCACGACCAGAATGATGTAAGTACCATACAGACTGGCTACCTGCTCACGACCAGAATGATGTAAGTACCTTACAGACTGGCTACCTGCTCACGAACAGAATGATGTAAGTACCTTACAGACTGGCTACCTGCTCACGACCAGAATGATGTAAGTACCTTACAGACTGGCTACCTGCTCACGACCAGAATGATGTAAGTACCTTACAGACTGGCTACCTGCTCACGACCAGAATGATGTAAGTACCTTACAGAATGGCTACCTGCTCACGACCAGAATCATGTAAGTACCTTACAGACTGGCTACCTGCTCACGACCAGAATGATGTAAGTACCTTACAGACTGGCTACCTGCTCACGACCAGAATGATGTAAGTACCTTACAGACTGGCTACCTGCTCACAACCAGAATGATGTAACTTACAGACTGGTTAGCTGCTCACGACCAGAATGATGTAAGTACCTTACAGACTGGCGACCTGCTCACAACCAGAATGATGTAAGTACCTTACAGACTGGCTACCTGCTCACAACCAGAATGATGTAAGTACCTTACAGACTGGTTAGCTGCTCACAATCAGAATGAAGCAAGTACCCTACAGACTGGTTAGCTGCTCACGACCAGAATGATGTAAGTACCTTACAGACTGGTTAGCTGCTCACGACCAGAATGATGTAAGTACCTTACAGACTGGTAAGCTGCTCACAACCAGAATGATGTAAGTACCTTACAGACAAGTAACCTGCTCACAATCAGAATGAAGCAAGTACCTTACAGACTGGTTAGCTACTCATGACCAGAATGATGCAAGTACCTTACAGATTGGTTAGCTGCTCACGACCAGAATGATGTAAGTACCTTACAGACTGGTTAGCTGCTCACGACTAGAATGGTGTAAGTACCTTACAGACTGGTTAGCTGCTAACGACCAGAATGATGTAAGTACCTTACAGACTGGTTAGCTGCTCATGACCAGAATGATGTAAGTACCTGATAGACTAGTTACCTGCCGACCACTGGCATCATGTAAGTACTTTAAAGACAAGTAACCTGCTCACAATCAGAATGAAGCAAGTACCTTACAGACTGGTTACCTACTCGCAATCAGCATGATGTAAGTAAGATACAGACTG
Organism: Sipunculus nudus; assembly: GCA_026874595.1. NCBI lineage: Eukaryota > Metazoa > Annelida > Sipuncula > Golfingiida > Sipunculidae > Sipunculus > Sipunculus nudus. Next base: position 88,217,866 of record CM049307.1, read on the forward strand.
GCTACCTGCTCACAACCAACATCATTTAAGTACCTTACAGACTGGTAACCTGCTCACAACCAGCATGAGGTAAGTACATCACAGACTGGTTACGTGCTCACAATCAACATGATGTAAGTACGATACAGACTGGTTACCTGCTTACAACCAGCATGATGTAATTACCTTATAGACTGGTTACTTGCTTACTAGACTCTTTACACAGCGCTTTACCCATAGGCCAACTACCTGTATTGTCATTTGTTATGACCTTGTATCCTGAATCTCTACACCAGAGAAGAGCACTGTATTTTGGTCCGATCAGATGAGACCCTATGCCTGAAGTGAAAAGGTTTACCAGCCAAGCGAGGAATACACGAAGCCAATGTTGTTCATTTCGTTTTGAGTGACAGCTCATCGCCCTGGCTACCATTTGAACAGGCCTAAGGCTCAGAGAGAATTGCCTCACACGTGGTTTCTCGGCGGAGCCTGATGCCTGTCGAGTGTTTGTTGACTTGCATTTGGTTGGCTGATAGTCACATCAGCAGTTTTTCTCAAGCAGACAGGCCCATGTGCACAACCTGGTGTTTAAATACATCATAAACGGTCAAAGCAGGCAGCGTGAAAATCAGTAGCTTCTTTAGAAGTGCAAGATTTCCGCTGCCTCGGGAGCGTACCTGCTTACAACCAGCATGATGTAAGTATTTTACAGACTGGTTACCTGCTTACAACCAACATGATGTAACTACCTTACAGACTGGTTACCTGCTTACAACCAGCATGATGTAATTACCTTACAGACTGGTTACCTGCTTACAACCAGCATGATGTTATTACCATATGCAGACTGGTAACCTGCTTATGGACAGCATGATGTACCTTGTAGACTGGTTACCTGCTCGTGACCAACATGATGTAAGTATGGGCTCCTGATTTGCAAGCTAATGCATGATGAAACTAATTGACAGGACTCTTTCTTACTCATTAATTTTGGAGGTAATTAACAGATTTCATATTAGGCAAATTCATGTGTGTATTATTGTTCAGTGTGAGGATTATTATAATAACAACAATATTTTTATCAATTAATTATAAATGATGCAATACCCATGTGGCATACACATATGTTTATGTTTATATTAGGCAACTTGTTGACTGTATATCTGGCACAGATCCAGTGGTATATTCACAATTCTCCAATCTTTAACATTATAATAGTATACAGTCTGGTAAACAGCCCTAGAATAGGCTGTACCTGGCACCATACACAGTTAGAATGATGTTTATATTATTCTTAATATGCATCGTTAAAGTCTTCCCAGGAAAATCAAGATGATAACACAATAGTGTTCAGGGAGATGTACATCCTGTTTGACTCCCACGCATCCCCTCAGCCGCCCCTGAGGTCTATACAGGTTCATGGTTTTGTGAAATTTGAAGGTCCCAAACTCATCCATGTGGAAACGCTCTACAAAGGCACAGTTATAACCCTACCGCAAGTAGGTTATATTTGACCTTGCCACCCCAGGTCTGTGTGTGATATTTCAATTTTCAATATTCCAATTTAAGATATTCCTATTTTATAGATATTCCTGTTTTATAGATATTCCAATTTTAGATATTTCAATTTTATAGATATTCCAATTTTAGATATTTCAATTTTATAGATATTCCAATTTTAGATATTTCAATTTTATAGATATTCCAATTTTAGATATTTCAATTTTATAGATTTTCAATTTTTTATAGATATTCTAAATTAAGTTTATGAGTGAGCTGGTGTCATGTTACATGAAGTGTCTATCTTCTGGGGCCTCCTTTCCCAATTACCTCTTTCTGTTCATCAGATATATTTACCCAGTATGATTATACTTTTCCTCTCATGTTTTCACATGCACATAAATTAACATAAATAGATCCTGGGTATTTAAGGCACTATTAATTATATGATTTGTGGTCCTACCTGCATTTTAAGTACTGGTTATTTTACTCTACTTTGATCAAACAGAAGTTTTTGTATACAACTCACTTTATTATCTAAGTAGGCCCTTTCCTTAATCATCCTAATTAATTAATGTGTAATATTATTGATAATAATATTTATTTTCATCATATATAGGCTCTGCTAAACAGAATATTGTCAGATTATGAAATTTTTACTGGCATCGTTTTGAATGATTAAAGAAATCTTAAAAGACATGTATAAATTTTATATTTATTTGTTACTCATAAAGTAACCCTTATATTAGTGTTTATATGTTAATATTTGCATTTTTTATGAGTCATTAATGATCTTGACTGGACTGGAGACTGGTGTACCATTAAACGTGTTGATTTGATCAGATAAATATCAGCAGATTTCCTTTGTGGAAACTGCCTGCAGGAACTGTCACATTCTACTGTCTGATATAATGACAGTTATAAAAAGTGAAGGTGAAATCATCAACAGGTGACAAACTGTCATAAGCAGAACCATCATGTGACCACAAATGAAGTTTTTTGTACATACTGAAAAACCGCAGGCTGTGCGGGGGCAGTAACAGGTATATGACCTTGATGACATCGATGATGAACCATCATGCATCAGCGGCCGTGTTTTTTTATCGCCAAATTGATAAAAATTGTGCTTTTAATATTTATGTTACCTTGATGACATTGCTGATGACCCATAATGCATCAGTGGAATTTTTCATCAGATTTGTAAACTCCTGGTGTTAATAGTTCCATGACCATGATGGCATAGCTGATGACCAATAATGCATCAGTAGTAGAAATCTTTGCCAGATTTGAAAAAACCATAGCAACAAATAGTAACATAACCTTTATGAAAAAGCTGATGACCTATTATGCATTAGAAGCAGATATTTTTTTGCCAGGATTGTAAATATCATGGCATTAATAGCCATATATATACTTGATAACAATGCTGATGACCCATAATGCATCAGTAGCAGTAATGTTTATCATCAGACTGGTAAACATCATGTTACTGATTTTATCAGTAATAAGGCATGCATGATGATACAGACCTGTCAAGCTCAAAAACTGTAGGCGTGTAATGTGAAAATGTGACTACGATGTCACGCTCTGTACTGTTGATGAGCATCACGCCTGGATGCACATGACCAAATCATAATGTGTACAGGGACATGGCCTATGTGTGTTCAACACTAATGTAAATGAGAACCAGACCTCTATCAGAACAGTAGTCCTTAGGAGAGAAAACATCTGCACGCCCACCTGGGCATTTAATGGTAACCTGCTCCGGTGAAAATTCAGGCTGCACCTACATTCTGCCAGTCATTGACAGATGCAGCACTGCTTTGTAGCTGCTGGCAACTGTAACAGCCACTTGGATAGTTTATGGTACCAGCTGACTTACTGGTAATAGCTAGGATTACTCATCACTTACAGTAAGTGTATTTAAATGGTGTTGTATATCCACTACATTGTTTCATTTCATTCAACACTGATGGTAAGTCTTTATAATTAATTACTCTGCATATACCCAGATCTATTCAAAACTAAATGTGTTGTATATATAAAAGAGACAGGCTTAATGGATATTAGTAATATAGTTAATTAACTACCTACTTATCGATTTTTTGCAAATATCAGTAAACACTGAACATAAGTGTTATTAAAATTATGTACTGTGTACATATAAGTTAGATTATTTAACATTGACAGAGATTATTTATTTAGATTATATTGTATATGTTCAGTATTTCTTATCCTTTACAGTTAAAAGTAGCTGCTTTCATTGCTGCATTTATGATACTGTTATGCACGGACAGTTTTGTGGTATTTTAATTGCTTATATTGAAGTAGAAGTCATTAAAAAAATAAGAGGCACACGTTGCACATCCTTTAATACTCACCAATTGATGGCTGGTATTTGATTGTGCAGTACACAAATAAAACCAGGGGATAAACAAAAAATTAGCATTAAATAAGGGTAGTGTTACTTTCATTAACTAATTGTGTATTGTATTAACACATAAAACCATGGGGTCAAGTAAATTAACTTACTGGTACTCAGATTTCATATTGTAGAATGTTTGTCACACCAAATGATCAGGATTCTTATTTAGATTGATAATTTGTTCCACATTTATTGAAAAAGCATTTGATTTAATACTTGTAAAAAGCATTTGATTATATACTTGTAAAAAGCATTTGATTATATACTTGTAAAAAGCATTTGATTATATGTACATGTTTTTTGACAGAACATGACATTGACTAACAGCATACATTACAACTTTTTTTATATTTAAACCAAGGTTTGTTATTGTTTATGGTGTATATCCGATGTTATGCTTGTGAAATATTAGGTGGCACTGGCTTGGACATCAGTTTTCTAAGTTTATTTACTGTCAGAAATAATTTCTCTAACTGGAGATATATAGATTTTACAGAAGATCTAAGTCTCTATGAAACGCATAGTACAGTATAACAAAACAATTTTAACTTCCTCGGGATCTGGTCAGTTTATATAGTTCAGTTCCCATAAAAAAAGTGCAACGTGACATATTTGCTAATTAAACCAGCTTTTATTATTTACCTAAGAATATGCTCAGTAAGATGTAGCAGATTCTTGTTTACTAATCATGATCAGGATATTTACAGCGTAAACTAATACCTTTAAGTAAATACATGTATTAGTGTATATATGAAAGCCCTGGGCAATAGTTTAACCATGCTCAGTCTAGTGCCTCAGGAATTTGTCAGCAGTAGAAAGTGTAACTTGCATGACAGAGCAGTGACACCAGTTTGCTTACTTTGCTTGTATTATTTACTACCAAAAGTAATTTATTTGATTAAATATGTATTGTATATATAAAACCTAGTGGACACATATTAAAACATGCTCAGTGTTACTGCCTTAAGTTTTTGTCAAAAAGGAATTTGCCAAGCTTGTGTGACCACTACATGAATAGTTTAAAAACACAGTTAATGCTAAAAGTATTATTTTAATGAAATTTATATTGCATATATGGAACTTGGTGGATAATAATAAAAACATTTTCACTGTATTTGTATAAGGAATTGTAAATATAATGATAAGAGATAGACTTCATGTCAGGACACAGTGTTACCAGTTTACCAAGTTTATTTAGATTACTTATCATCAAGAAAAGCAATATCTCTGTTTAAACATGTATGTGTACTGTATATAATACCCTGTTGACAATAACAGTAGCATACTAAACCTGTCTCACTCAAGGTTTGTCTTTATTAGATGTGCCATGCATGACAGGTCACTGTTGTACTAGTTTTTCTCAATGTCCCAAGGAGAATTACTGTAGAAAGTTATTTATTTGATTGAATATATATAGAGTGTATGAAGAAACATAGCAACATGCTCAATTTACCTGGGTGTGGAATTTATCTACATAATGAGAAAAGTACAAAGGTTGTTATGTCAGATCACTAGAATACAGGTTTTGGTCATACCTAGGAGGAAGTGACGGGGAACTTGCCAGTCTTTTGTGATCTTTGTTGATAAGAAATTGATCACAGGAAGAAATGTATAATGACTGTGTAGTCTGATACCTTTGTGACCTTTCCTGGTGTATATATATACTCTCACATATACAGTATAAAACAACAGTATATAAAGGTATACCGAGGAGGAAATATTACACACAGAACCCATGAAGGAAACTTGTAAGGTACAGTATCTTCAAATATGTTGTATAAATGTATAAAAACTTGTTGTGTCAGAGTTAAAGAGACCAACCAAAACCATTGACACCTCTTAGGGTTTGAGTTGGTCTTATTTTATCTGTATTTTTCAAGAACATTAAGCATATGACTAAAAAGAGTAAAGGTGTATTAAGGTGAGTTAAAAGGTGCTTGATTCACCTACCTTTTGAAAAAGAGTTTTTGTGTTTCTGGCTTCCTCTGTGTATATATTTATGATCTAACCTGGGTTACTGTGAAAAGTTCTTATAAGGCCTGCGTGAAGGATGTATGAACTTGTTAATCAATAACATGTTTGTAAACACAGCAATGTTGACAAACAGGAAAAACATGGAACCAAGGTGGTAGGTCACATATATATGGGAAGGTAGAAAGGTCACTTGTTGCAAAACGCTATTTGGAAAGCTCTGGCTCATCTGACTTGCTGCCAGATGTCCTTGTTGAATTTGTATCCATTTTTGGCAGTCCTACACATATTATAACCATATTGATTTATATTAACAAAACAAGCAGCAAGTGTGTGGTGATAGCCACATTTTTTGGCCTATTTTAACGAAAGCTCCAAGGGATTACCGTAGTTTATAAAGGTCAGATAGGTGATAAGGCGCCTTCAAGTTGAGCAAGAAGCTGGATATATGAGAATGATAATGTGTGATCTTGAATACCTCTGCATTCTCTTGGAGTTGGTGAAATAAGTTTGTTATCCGTAAGTTCATCCTTTCTTGTTTTACCTCATATCTGTACCTTTAAGCCCCAAAGACAACATACTTGTAAAAATGACTATGAACTGGTAATAAAAACACTAGTTAGACTGTGAGGTATCTTACAATATCTTCATTCTGTTGCAGTATTTTTTCAGTTGACAGTCGATTAGATTTAATTTCCACAACAAATCTGTCTAGTTGTGGTACAGATGTATATATAAATTCAAACAACTCCCAGTCCTAATTGTAAATGTTGCAGCTGACTGCTGCCAACAAGCTTTACAGATTATGTTTTGCTATGAAGCACAAGGATTGTAAATGCATTTTCTTTAGTTTCTCCTTTCATGGATTAAGTGGTCTTGTGGAAATATGTCCCACCATTACAAAAGTTGTAATTCTCAAACCCTTTGTACATTTCAATTAATTAATGGGTAAAAAAGGTGCAAAAGATGATATTGATAACACTTTGGATGTCATGTGCTAAATTTTATAATTTGTGTTCCAAAAACATATACAGACAAACACAGGTGCGAACATAACCTCCTTAGCATAAATAACTACCCAGCAGTCCATGTATGTGGTGTCCAGCATGTAGAATCACAGGAAAAAGAGGTACACATGACTCAGGGGTATTTATGATGTAACACAGTGCATGGGGCGAGTGTTTACTTTAATAGCCCGGTCAGGTAAATGCACCAGCACAGGGATAAATTGCTTTCTATTCAGGGAGGGCCATTAATACACCTGTGTACCTGTCATGTTCATGGCAGCTTGTTCTGTACGTGGGTGGAGCTCTGATTATTCCCCCGGGGCCCCCTGGTGATCACGCATTCATTAATGCACCAGTCACGTTAGCCGGAGGGTTATTGCTTGTAAATTTGTGCAGTTTGCTACACGTTCATTTCCTTCTCATTATAATAGCTACTCATGATAAACTTCCTACTCTCCATGCAGTGTAATGATTCATCAGTGTAAATTACTCTCGAAAGTGCTTGTTTGGTTAAAATCAGAGTGATGTCACACCACCAATTGGGTATAGTGAGAGGTACTTTACAAAGTGATCACCTCAAAGGACATTAAGGTTATATAGATAAGAAAACACTTAAGGTTTACAGGTAAGTTGAGCATTCTAAATGCACTCTACCAAATTTTTCCATGCATTTAAAATGCTTGCATATATATTTGTATATATAGTATAGGTGATGTTGATTTAAACATAGTGATAAATGAGCTGTCATACCTTCCAACAACATTCATAATGTATGGCTATATATATATATATATATATATATATATACAGCCCCTCCAATCATACCATTCTGAAGAGTGCCGTACAACGATACAAAGCTAATTAGTAAACACGATGCTTACAATCGTTTGATTCCTTACACATGATATATATATATGTTGAGGCCCAGATTAGAATCTGGCCGAATTTAAAACTGGGCCAGCCCAGATCAAAATTTTGATTTGGACCGGCCCAGATTAAAATTTTGATCTGGGCCGGTCCAGATAAAAATCCTGTGGTGAAGACTTCAGGATTTAAATCTGGTCTGGACTGATTTTAAACTGGGCTGGCCCAGATCAAAATTTTGATCTTGGCTGGTTAAGTTTACAATTGTGTGGTGGACTGATTTTAAACTGGGCTGGCCCAGATTAGAATTTTGATCTGGGCTGGTTAAGTTTACAATCATTTGGTGGACTGATTTTAAACTTGGCTGGCCAAGATCAAAATTTTAATCTGGGCTAGTCAAGATTACAGAACTGTGGTGGACTGATTTTAAACTGGGCCTTACCAGATCAGAATCCTAATCTAATCTTAGGCTAGCTTGATTTTTATCATCTTAAATCAGATAATACAGTAAACATTTATTCCAGATACACCATTTTGAAGGGCACAAAACACCTAATGAACAAGATCATTTAATATATTTTAGTGAGGAAAAAGCTAACAATCAAATGTAACGTGCTTCTTTGGTTACATCTATTCTTCAAGCATGCAAGTTCACATTTGAACTTCACCTAAACCAACTACCATAATTAATCACAGTTTAGAACATGTCAGTTCTGAGACATCTACTTGACTTATTATCAAAATTTTCATCTTAACTGAGATAATTTTCTGTTCTGAATATCAAAATAACGTGTAATATTAAATATATACATGTATAATTAAATACCAGCTTTATTATTTATAAGTGAACAAAAGTAATTTATCAGTCTTGATGCTCATTTGGGTGAGCAGCATGACATTGTGCCCTAACATGGGGCTAGAGAGAGGTTAGTGATACCATTACTGTAATTTATAATTAATAGCAGAAAATCCATAGCTGAGAAAATGATATGATTGCTGTCATTTGGCAGTCTCAAAATTAGAGGTTAACATGTGTGAAAATTTGATTTAGAATTTTATTTCAGAGGGTGACAAACATGGTGGAGGTTTCACTTTGGAGTTAATAACTTTAAAAAAGCTTATCTAATAACTGATAACTAATCTAAATTTAAGGTAGTTAAATGCTGCAATACAAATAATCTCTACCTTCAATAGTTAAAATGCTGAGTTGGTGAATATTTTCCCCACTGTTCTATCTAAATACATTATGATCTTGTTAATAATTCACACAAATTAGCCAATATCGACCTAATTTATGTACACTAGATATATATTTTTCTGTTTGCTAAATTTCAGTCACCTAATTTCAGTGACTTAAGTTCAGGTATCTAAATAGATGTTTCAGGGCCTTCTTTCCTTAATGTGTAGTAAGTTCTAGGTCAAATGTAACAATATGGGGGGGGGGGATTACAGAGCAAAAACCAACTTATGATAAATAACTTTAAATAACAAATAAAATCTTGAATTTCCATTGAGTAACATATATATAAATAATTATTGATTAAATTTGGTTTTAGTTTGTTTAATTAATGCACATGTTTTGCAAGCTATGTTTGTAGTTTTTATCTGTAAAATACCAATGTCTAACATGATTATTTTATAAATATATTTTGGACATTTCACATAAGAGGTAAAATTACAAAAATATAACAGGAGTCCAACCAATGATATTTTCATAGAAAATTAAATAAATTCATAAAATATTAATCATTGTGGACTTACAATGTTTTACAAATTCTTTGCATTGATTAAAGGGCAGCTAGGTAAACATAGTGTAATTGAAGCCAGCCTAGGAGCAGATTAGGAATCTGATCTGGGCTGGTCCAGTTTAAAATCAGTCTACCACAGGATTGTAAACTTGACTGGCCCAGATCAAAATTCTAATCCAGGCTGGCCCAGTTTAAAATCAGTCCAGACCAGATTTAAATCCTGAAGTCTTCACCACAGGATTGTAATCTGGACCAGCCCAGATCAAAATTTTAATCTGGTCTGGCCCAGATTAGAATTTTGATCTGGGCCGGTCCAAATCAAAATTTTGATCTGGGCTGGCCCAGTTTTAAATTGGGCCAGATTCTAATCTCTTTTGGATTTATTGAAGGTAATTCAATGTTTTTTTAAAAAAAACATGTATTAATTGGACAGAGTATAATACATAATGCATTGCTGTCATTTGTATCTGTGCACTGTAAATCAATTTAGAAAAAAAATGTTTAAATATCCATGTTTTTCCACAAAGTTTGAGAAAGTTACTGTCTGTGTATGTATATACATATGTGTGTGCTCGTGTTGTATTTTTGTGGATTTCTAACATAATATGGAAAGATCATATGCTATCTTGCATAAGTAACACCATATTTAGGTTCCGAAATTTATACAGTGTGCAAACTAATTTATCTGTCACTAATGTATTCAAGCTAGGTTTGCTATAGAACTTAAGTCACACAAAAAATTATCAAAAGCCGTATGTCCCATTGTTCAGTTGAGGTTAAAAATAAACCAGATTCATGACGTACATGTGGTTATAGGTGCTCGAGACTGCGGTTTGTCACGCCGCATCCTGTAGGGACTTTCCTTTTTAATCCCACGCATTAACCATACATAGCATGCACATGAGTGGCAGCATTCAAGCACCTTCTGTGGTGCTGGCTGCCACAGTCCTGCAGGAAGCTTTGGAAAGCTTTCAGCACAGGCTGTAAAGCTCTTTAAGTTAAATACTGTACTGTCATTTGGAGGATTATATCACAGTTGTGTCACTATGGTACGAGCTGAGGACAATCAGGTAATTTTGTTTATTATTACCCCAGCTTGATATCCAGCATGATTTTCAGTATCCTTGATTCTGTGTCAGTGTTTGTGTGTGTATGACTGTTTGTGTGTGTCTGCTGTTCACATATTTTCATGGATATCAGTGAAGAGTTTGATGAAGGTCATTTGCATAAATATCTAGAAGGGATTACATTTGGAGGGAATGTAAACAAATGCATTATCCCAGTCTGATTGCTGTAGTGTTTTGGTAAGTTAGTTTCTAATTTGGTTTACATATGGTTGAGTTCTGCTTACAACAGTCTACAGGGCTAATATTGATAATTTTGACATATCACATCAGTTGCATTATAATCTTAAGCTGAGCTTAGTGACATACAGTAGGATAAAACACATGCAGTTATATCTCAGTTAATATTGAAAAAGTATTGTTTTTATGTTGCATTTGACCCACAATTAAACAAATAATAATTCCATTGGCCATTGCATATTTGCTGTGCTCCAGTATGAAGAGGGGGGGGGGGCAGTGCACTTCAGGGATACAAAGTGTCTTAAGATTTAAATGTTAGGCACCCTGGGCACTCATCAGGTCATGTGACTGTTTAATTGTTTACTGATGTATCATGTACCTGCAGCATGGCCAATTATGATTAGATATATGTCATGCAGTGCAAGTGCTAATACTAATCTGTTTGATTGACAGGCTATGGTGTACAAGGATGGACATCTGGCGTCAGCATCCCTGGACTCCCTGGTTCAGCAGCTGCTGCCAACATCCAAATACTGCCCTGATGTAAGTAATTATTACCTTTTCACTGTTGAGGTGATACACCTATAATTATGTTCTAAACATGTGAAAAAGTAGACATGATTACCTCGGACTTATCTTTGAGTATTGTGAATAAGTATTGTGAATATAACATAATTTCTGCCCTTAAACCAGAAAAAAATCTGCCTTTATGGTTGGTTTGAAGTCTATTAGAATTTTGTTAAAGAAAGTTAGTAATAATATATTAAAAATGAAAGGAGAGAATATTTAGGGAATATACAACAAAAGTGTCATTATTTGGATAAAAGTCTAAGAACATGTGAAATATAATGATTTAATAAAGAAAATTTACAAGAAAATTAATGAGAAATTGATTTCAATCTGATAATAGTGTGGAAGATCTGTAGTAAATATTGCAATTCTTTATGAAAATTATCATTGAAAGAACTTTCACTGAGAGGCTATCTCCAAATTAATAGCCGACACAGTTTAACAAACACCAAACCAAATTGAAAAAGAAAGCAGGGATTAAATAAAAATTAGCTAAATATGGAAATAAAGTCTTTATTTAGAGATTGCCAGTACTATTGGTCATGATGTTTTGTGTTAAATAGAACCAAACTGAAGCAAACTTAATTATCATGTTCACCCAGCTGTAGCGTACAGGTGAAAGTTGGGAAGTTCCAGCAATCTGTATATACAGATATCTTTCATACATCAATGTTTTAGAATTTCTGATATAAATAGTGTCAGGGAGTATTTATGATCTTCACTATGTGTAGGGTGCTGGCTGACTCAGTTCAATAATAATCAGTTTCTGCAGCCTTGGCTTGAGTGGTTGTAAGCTTGCTTTATGTTGCTGTTGCAGCAGATAAACCAGCACTGTGACAGCCAGTAGAGACAGAAGGCTGATAAAGCTAGACATTGAGGAAGATAAAATACCACTGTATCCCAGGGAATATGTAAAAAACACCATCTTAAATCTCAAGACATATTTATATCATGTCTTTCAATGGCAGTATGCTGCGTTTTATGCAAAAGCCTGATATACCAGGGTAAACAAATTGGGAAGAATTTTTTAAGAGGTTCTTGGCCTGTAGGTGGCGCTTTGTATTGAATGAGGATGAAGGTAATAGTATGATAAGAGTGATATATAGTTAAGCCTTTATATACCAGGTCTTATATGCACAGGGTGTGGAATAATTCAAAAGTCATAAATCTCCACCTGTTTGCTTCATGGTCATTGTTTTGATTTGAAAGCTTTTCGATTGAAGGCTTTAGACCCTCAGTTTATAAGCAAAGTGCTTTAATTATTATTTAAAAAAAAAGTGTTAAGTTATACTGTGAATATATATGCGCATATATATACCCTCATTTTGAAGAAAAACATATGGTGTATATGATCAGCACAAAATGTAGTCCAGTTTCTGTACTTTTAAGAATTCTTTTAGGGACCTTGTGCCATAACAGAAATTAGTAATATAATCAGTGACTTGGTCTTCATTTGCAAATTTGGTCTCCATGGAGCTAAATATGTTTTTGTGTGGCCTAATGGCACATTGTATTTTGCCTTTATGATTGTCAACATTAGGAATGAAAGGGCTGAAAACTATACCATTTGCTGAAACACTGCCTCAAGTATTCATAATTTAGACATGGCTGTAATTGAGAAATGTTGAGAGGGAAGTCTTCCATATAGTTATATTTAGAGCTGTAAATAACAAATGATTGTGGAGTACAGTTTATATGACCATGCCAGAAACCAGGACATGGGGACTAAGAATTGAAAGAAATAAACAGATGATGAGAACAACCCGGATTCTTCATCATTTTATGTCTTTGGGAAAGAAGTTTTATTTTGACTTTTAGGCATGGTACAAGTGCAGAGTTGATGCCCCAGTACCATTGTAATCACTTAATAAAGGTAGCATTCAACCATGCATTTATTTTCCAGTGAAGTCATGAAACTGATATAAATGTTTACAGTGTCTTGGTGAGCTTGTTGGACAACAAAAAATATCCACTTTAGTTAGATTGTAAACACTTTTAATTGAATAAGCACTTTTACATTGCACATATTTATCTGATCAGTGGCCTGAAATGGGATTATGCTCACTGTTGTTAGGAATGTAATTAATTTGGTAATTGACATGAAAAATGCACTTGTATTTCTTGACTGACATGTCAAAGATGAATGCACATGTCACATTGTCAAGATCATTCACGCGTGACCTCCTGTCAGGAGTGGTATAGATTAAAAGTTCTGTTTCCTTTATGTTAAATATTTAGTATATTCATGCTTGATTCTGTTTAATTTAAAATCACACTTGCAATGAATGAATGAATGAATGAGGTATGAATGAGTTTTTATTAAGAAAATATATCGGCCTCAGGCCCATAGCTTCACAATAATGATTTATATAATGCATTAATACCTAGTCACGTGACTTCATATTCAAAACAGTCTCACTCAATAATAACAATATAAACAAAAATAAATTATAATAATAATAATACATAATTAATTATAATACATGAATAATAATAATAAATAATAAATAGGAGACGAAATTTTTTCCATATAAGTGTTTATATGCGTATTGTTTGTTTTGGTATGACTTATACAGATTTTAATCAACACATATGAATATTCAATCTGTACTGAATATACAAACCTGTATCTGGTCCATTAAAGTAAAATTACCTGTTAGAAAGAAAAGAAATCAAGACAATATAAATTATAAGTTAAAATCACAATAACAATCTTGTCTAGGCGAATTTAAAATCCACCTGGATTTCAGTCTCGTCTGGGACATATACATGCACAGGACATGTGGGGCAATAGGGATTGGTTTCAAAATAAATAAAAATTACTGTGGGGCAAGGCATATCTTGAAGCCACGATCCTGAATCTAATCTCATGTCTATATCCAAGACTTTCTTAAGAACCATTTCATCACCATGGTAACTAAACACAAGTCTCAAGTTGTCTTAGGAGAGTCTGTAGCAACATTGCGGACAGTTAAGTGACAATTACATTATATTTTTAGTATTCATGAAGATACAGAGTTTTCTAGGAAAAAAAAACCCACCCAAACAGTGATATATTTTTTTAAGATAATCCATCCTTCAAGCTCAATAGCTATTTAACAACTCAGGACCAGCACCCACAACTTTCCTCGTCATAGTGATTACTATAACCAAGCAGTTCTCAAGGATTCCCAGTTTCTTAGTGTATTGTACCTACCATTATATAAATTAAGATGTGATGTCATGTATATAATCCACATAAATTGTGATTAAGCAACCTAAAAATTATTACAGAGGTATGCCAAATGGATATTTATTTCAAGAGTAAATTTAAAAGAAATGCTGGATAAAGATTGCAGGGATAAAATACTGATAGTGTATATTAAAAATGCCTCGCTATGTTCTTCAGTTTGTTTATATATCATCCTTAGATTGATGTGTACTTAATGTATTCATGATTGCAGTACATAAAAGAGTCAGCTTAAGATAAAATGTAAAATTGTGTACCAGCTATGTTTAATGATTTATCAAATTGGGATTTTAAGAGTAAATTTTAAGAAATAGAGAAATATTGCATGGATAAAAATCTGATAGTATATATCAAAATTTCTCGCTGTGTCTTCAATTTGTTTATATCATCCTTAGATTGGTGTGTACTTAATATATTGATGATTGCAGTATATAAAAGAGATGGCTTAAGATAAAATGTAAAATTGTATTGTAGTGATTTATCAAATTGTGAAGTATGTCTGTGATTTTGTGTTTTGTTTTTGTCTTTGCAGCGGGCATATACCTTCTCGTTTATACTGAGCTCCCGCTTCTTTCTGCGACCATCCACTTTGTTCAGTGAAGTGTGTCAGGTATGTAGAATTCATGCATGGCTGATTCTGTACTTATTTATACACAGGAATGTAAATAAACACATGACTATTTTGATAGTCAGACCTCATGAGAGATGACAAATGCACTGGTACTTGGTGTTTATTTGTATACACAGATACTGAATAGAGAGACTGTAGAGAGCATATATCTCAGACATAGTCAGATTTTTACTTGAGTCATTAATTTATTAATTAACTTATTATACAATAATGACTGAACTCTTAAAAAATAATGGATATCCATCATTTACCTTTAATATATATTTTGTATACATTCATATATAGATTTTTCAATAATAGATCGAAATTGATTAAAATATCTTGATTTAAATCAAGTCACAGGATATATAAATCCCAGGAAAAATGTTACAGTTTTCTTTAGGAAAAAGAGCGGTATTGATATTTTACAGCAGTTTTATCAAGTTTTGTTTTCATCATCATTATCATCATCATCATATATCCATCATCTTTGCATGGTCCAGGGTAGGAAACATGGACAGGGTTAAAATTTGGTTCCCACATATACAAAGGAAATGTTTACATAGCCTCAATTTTCACCCTGTAGGTGGTAAGTACATATGTACTTCCTTGTTAGTTAACCTGTATTCATCCTACATAGAACCCCGCCTTACTTAGCAGATGAGAGACCCCCTCGCTGTGGACATTGTGGCCCGTACATGATTGAATTAATGGAATGTTAACCCAGTAATCCTCAGGGCCCACCTGCAGTCATGCTCTAATGGAGAGAAAGAATACTGAGACACCGGCATTGTTGACTGATATACTATTATCACTTCCAACTAAATAAAATCCTTTGGTGAACCAGGGTGAACTTTACCGTTCAGCAAATCCGTATTAAAATCCCCAAGTGGCCAAAACAGGAGGACAACCGATTTTATTGCTGGGCTATTATATCCAATATGAGGCTAGCTCAAGTTCAAAGGTTAAGGCGGCCTAAGTGTAACTGATCATGCTCATACATTAGAATTGAGAATCCTATATACATGTATACCCATTGTGCTAATAGATTTTGTGATGATTGTTGACTGGTACTTTTTGAGCACCTCTCTTTATTGTACTCAATTCACATGGCAATCCAAAGCATTTCAAACTGTTTTGGCATTCCAGCTCAGGTTTGAAACTAATTTTATCAAACCATTTTGCCAAAAAAAAATTTTGAAACTGCTTTATTTATGAAAGGGGTATTAGTGTGGGACATGTCAGATAATAAAAATCGTGAAAAAGTTCACACAAACACATACATATTTAAGTATATGTAACTTGAAAGCTGCATAGAGTAAGAACAAAGTGAGATTGATGATATGTTGGGTTTCAGATTAATTGCCAATTAGTTAATTGATTACCGTAAAATCTCCACTTAAAACCGCACTTCCGATAAAAACCGCACCCAGACTTCGCCGAAATTCCAGGCGAGACACCGCGAGGGGCTCAAATACTAAGAACCCCCCTTTAAAACCGCACCAACTTTCGCTACGGAATGATTTGACAAAAGACAATCAAGCAATCATCTAGAAATGAACACGCGTAGGTTGTGACTCGGCCAGTCCTGTCAACTCTAAAAATTCCTTGGGCATTTTATTTAATCACATCATAACACTTTTTTGCAGGGTCACTCAAGCATGAAGTTTGGGAAGACGTAAGGGCCGGTGAACCTCTGCCTGTTTATACAGATTTTATATTCCGTGCCGTATTCTTGTTTGCTACTGATTTGTCATTATATTTTGGAAAAAATATTCTACTGATCCATTTCAAGTCACTGTATATTTTAATTCTAAAAGTAATATTTTGAAATCTTAATTTTTGATGAAAATTCCATTTTCTGGAATTACTCGGAAGATTCAAATCATTTTCATACCGGTTCCTTCTGTATTATCTTCGTCACATCGTACGTTGACATCGCTCCATGTCACAATTTGCTGGTGCGTTTGAAAACATCGCTGGTCAACTTAACTAAATATCAAAGTAACTGAAGTTACCTTTTCGAGATACGCACGTATAGGAAACATGACGCTTGGAAACGAGTGATTTTAAGGTAAAATTAAAGTGGCCAGTCCGGGTTAGCAAGTTTTTTTCCTGAAGAAAGTTTCCGTGTGGAGAGCCATTTTGTCAAGGCAGTGTTCGCGCAAGGCACGCTGGGACGAAATAGGTGGCTGTTCTATTTACCGCCCACCGCGTACAGCCGTTCAAAATATTCTTAGCAGAATACCGGGGTGTTTCAGCAACATGGCGGCCCTCAAACTTGATTTTAAAACGATCGTCTGCCATTGTGTGACTCTTTACGATGTCAGCTTTTTATTCATTTTACGTTTTAAACAAATAATCATTGCTTAATAATGCCGCAAATGGGTTTAAAGTTGGCTTTTATTTCAATTTTGCTTGACCATGCCCAACGAAGTGGACCGCTGTGTGTAACAGCAGGGTTGTTGTAAACGTATTATTTGGTGACAATTACCAAAATTTTATAACAAGTTATTTATCACACGAAAACTAATCAGCAATATTTAATTTATAAATAACAAATAATCGTAAATAATACATTTACACACGTCGCCAATGCATGCTAAGAACAGCCTTCGAAAGTTGCAATATTATCGCCCATGCGCCGGCCCAAAAACGATGTCTGTCAGGAAGATATTCAGGAAACCCTTCTAGTATAAACCGCACAGTGCTTTCAGGAAATCAACCTGATTTCAAGATTTTGAATTTCTTGATGAAACCGCGGTTTTAAGTGGAGATTTTACGGTATATCTTTAGGTAGGTAACTTCTTCTGTAAGAGAAAATATCTAAAAAAAAGACCTGGTGTCAGTCGTTCATAAGTTGAATTTGAATTGAAGGGAAAATTGAATGTATTGGAATTGAATTGAAACAGTGAATATGAAATGAATTGGAAGTGAACTTTCATAACAGTTAGTGAATTTGAATTGAATTGGGTTTGAAGGGGAAACTGAATTAATTGGAATTGAATTGAAAACAGTGAATATGAAATAAATTGGAAATGAAATTAATTGGAATTGAGCTTTCATAAAAGTTATTGAATTTGAATCGAATTGGAATTGAAAAAAAAAATGAATTGGCCCCAGGTCTGCTAACATACATTCTGTATTAACTGTTGATATAGCAGCAATATGTAACTTAATACCAGCCTACAGCAGTCATCTTGACATCAGCCCCTGTGGTTAACCAGCATACTGCAGTGTCAACTGCTGTGTTATGCTATACCCTAATTAACAGCATTTTGCTCTTGTATCCATTAACTATGATTGAAAACAGTGTTTATATATTGCCTCACAGAGATCTTATACATTCTACCTTAGATGCTAATAAACTCAGAAAATAATAAGATTTATGGTACAGTTAGTTTAGGACTCCCTAAAACTATACTAACGGTATTACATATTTGTTTTCACCCAAAAGTTATCCTGGATTATTTTTAACATTAATATTATATTAAGGTGTTGGATGTTAAAATTTACATTTATGTGTTTTTAACAATCATATTTCACATTACCTACCGGTATATTAATTCATAATAATACAATTCCTGTCAGCCAGTGTTGAAATACATGTGGGGCCACCTGTTAGTAAAGCTGCGCACTAAAAAATCTTCTGATCATTTACGCTTCACGCATATCACTGCTCAAAAGCTATTGTTGGTACAGGTGAACAGTAAAATTAACATCAATATATACAAAAGCTTCTCATTTATAAAAAAAAAGCTTCAATACTCAAGACTTAACTCAATAAATTTTCTAAATATATGATATATAAGGTATATATAATTATAATAAGATGTATGAATAAGTGTTTTAGCAATTTGTTAATAAGATATTTTTATTGTTTCAGTCATGTTTGTATCAACAGAATCTCGTCAAAATGCAAAAGGTAAGAATTGAACTTTTCACTAAATTAATACCATAAATAAATAACATAAGCCTCCTACTTTCATCTACCTTACAATAGAACCAAGTTCTGTTTCAGTAGTTCACTTTATAAGTGAATTAACTAAAATGTCTTTATGTCGTCAAAGGTCATCATGATTACAAGTATGAAGTCAGCATTTTGTTTATCATTTGTCATTCTAGGATTAAGATTGTACAGTGTATTATAATTATATTTTTCAATATTAATTAACTTATGTATTTAATGTATAATGATTTACAAACATTTATGTATTTATTCATATTTAAATTATAAATGTGATAAATCAGTATTTTAACTTTGTTGCTACAGGAGAAGGTATGGCGCTTGGACCAGTATACCATCCACCTGTTAAGGTGAGACTGATTACGTATATGTCTGGCTAATTTAATTATGCTATATTTATTATTTAGTATGCTAATTACATAGTTAATGCCACATGTATTGCACAGAAAGATTTGATAATATTATTACATTTCCACAACCCTACCTTAACTGCTAAACAGAAATTATGAAAATATCCTTTCAGGTTTATTGATTTAGTCAACCTTTTACGTGCCCATTGCCATTATAATTTACTCAGATTGTTCTTTCCGTGCATTGATTTTGGATATACCCCTCCTGAAAGATAATTGATTTAATTTTAATAGAAAACAACAATTAACTTTATTGTGTGAATATCATTTTGGTACTTTTGAATATTCCTTGCCCTTTGCATATAAAATGTAAACTCCAGATGGCTTAATAATAACACATTATCATTTGTTCACTTCATCTATAGACAGTGCCACCAAGAAAACTTCCAGCAATCCTTTAAAAGTTGAAAAAAAGTACATTTGTCAAAACAGTCATTGAATCAGAACAGATTTTATCATTAAACGTTGGTGGACACCTGAAGCTCGTGACGTGGTCTGCTGAGTGGCACCATGGCATGTGACAATAGCCAGTGCCCTGTCTGTCTGCCGAGACGATTTCCCACACCTCGTTAATGTTCACGGAGATTCACCTGGGGAGTCCTTGGCCTTGATGCCAGACACTGCGGTTATTACTCACTGAGGTGTCCATTATTCTCACCACACGTGGTTCTTCTGTTTTTTTTTTGTTTTTTTTTACGTGAGCATGTGATAGGTTTATGATCATATTTAGCTTGTCTCTTGTATGAGACATCTGGACATAGGGCCATTGAACCCTAAATAGTTAAGACTTGTACTCTAAAACAGACATAGTTAATCCACGGAGGGCTGTTAACTTCCAAATAGTTCCCACATTATCCAAATTTTGGGTATGTTGTAAAAATGCTAAATAATATCATTTAAGTCTTTGACTTAAATTTCATATGAAGGCTGAAATACCATTGTTATAATTATTACATCATAATTGTAAATACAGTAGCCCACATGCCTCTTGACAAACCCAAAATATGACGTAAATAACTTTGTTGCAACTGACCCAAAGGGAGACCTGCTCAGGGAAATTCTGTTTTATGCTATTTTAAACTGTGGTAAGTAAGTTTTGACTAAAACGCTTCTCTTGCTCAGGACTCCAAGCCAGGAGATGGTGAGTTTGAATCTCAGCCAAGGTGGTGAGTTTTTTACAGTCAGCCCTATGCCAGGGTGTGGGAAGGCTGTGGAAGGCTGTGCCCAATGGCAGAGTTTCACTCACAGACAAGTGCGCCTTTTAGGGTTCCTCAGTGGTATGACCCAGCAATGGGATTGATTTCACACCAAGGGCCCTCATGTAAAGTAGTCGCCAAGCTTGGGGTCTGAAACCTGATTTAATTTCTGTAGATGTACATATACTTTGTTTAGCTATCATTAAAAATGGAGGCAGTTTCCTCCAACAACAAAAAATATTTTTAAAAAAGTATGGTTAACTGTAATTCTCTCATGGAGTTATGATGAGGTCATAGTAAACCCACTTCATGGTTCAGTGTATCCTTGATTAAGATTTGTTTCATTCTATCTTACAGTGAATGGACAGAAAACTTTCCCTATGATTTCCGGGAAGAAAGTATGATGCGTAAGTTAAAGGAGATCACCCAGAAGATATTACTGCGGAGTCCAGACCTACACAAGGACATTGGAATTCTCATGCATAATCTGTACAACAGGGTAAGACAGGGCATTGCCCAATCTCATGTACTTAGACTTCAGAATAAAACACTTTTAGATGATATAAAAATATACAATACATGTTTATTGATAAAATCTGATTATTCTCTGTAATTCTGATATTATGACATTCTCTGAAATTATATTAGCCATGTATGTTTCCTATACATTACAAAATACATTTCATAATGTAAATAGTAAAATCATTATTACCACCATAAATGTAATCATTCTGTATTAACTGTAATTATTTATTCTTTTAAATAACAGTTTATTTTTGCTTTGTTCAAAATATGTTAGTAAATGGGTGACCAGGTACTATTGTAAACTATTTGTTGTAACTGTTTAACGATGAAAGTTTATTTGTATCCGATACAGATACTGTAAAGATATGTCAAAATATTAATTAAAAAAAGAGCACTTAAATTGTATATGATCCCATTATTGTGTTTTAATAATTTCAGTTATCAAACCTACAAAAATACGAAGAACTCCTAAAACGAATCAATGAGGAAGTAGCTCAGAGGTTACTGAAGGTCATGCCTACAGTAAGTTTGTATTCAAGTTTGTATTATCTTATTCCATATCTCAAGTTTTTATCCACTTTCAAACAACAGGTAAATGGTCAGGAAAATGTTACGTTTTGAGTATTCAAATATGATACAGTTCTAAATTTAATATATATATATATATATGTTTCATATGTTATGGTAGAAGTGAATTTTAAGCTCCCCTGATGGAAATTAATATTTTAATCTCTGTAGTTAGGATTTAAAATCCTACCAGATTTTGAAACACACTATGACATCAATATAATTGTATTTAATGAATAGTAATATAATATACATTTTATTCAGTGAAAATGGTTCTCTCATTATTATTTGAATGTATATCAATTTATTCCCCGCTGCTTACCAGAATGGTAATATGCAATTAAAAAATTAATTAAAGTACATCTAATATGCATTTAAAAAATTAATAATAATAAAAGTCTAACCCCTTTGTAAATTCCTTGAATGTATTTTTCTACTGTTAAACAGTTGCTTGCAAAAATACCTTCAGACTACATTCACCTCCATCATGTTTCCAAATAAATATTGTTAGTCCAGACCAAGAAAAAATAATTTTTCTGACAGCCTGTTTGTGATTTCTTTTTTAGCAGACTGATATTTATGAAGTTTGCCTGAGCCCACTGGTGCTAGCTCAGCAGTTGACTCATATTGAGTTAGAACGCTTGAGTATGATTGGACCAGAGGAGTTTGTACAGGCATTCGCTAAAGAAAAAGAGCTAAAGGTATTGATATATATATATATATATATATTATATGTATATATATATTGCTTTTCTTGCAATTTTCACTTTTTCATTTTTTCTCAGATATTCTGTTTTTGCAATCTCACCATACTGTAACGTGCACTCGTTTTCTCCATTATTATGCAAAAAACTGAACAAGCACACAAAATCTCAACAGTTTGATGTGAGAACCTGAACCAATTGGACATTCTTGTTCGTTTTTTTTTGTGAGATATTTAAAAAATATTATTAAAAATTTCAT
This sequence comes from Sipunculus nudus, assembly GCA_026874595.1. NCBI lineage: Eukaryota > Metazoa > Annelida > Sipuncula > Golfingiida > Sipunculidae > Sipunculus > Sipunculus nudus. The sequence continues at coordinate 88,240,701 of CM049307.1, forward strand.
CTTTGATATACAGCTAATATAAAGTTTTTGTGAGATATTTAAAAAATATTATTAAAAATTTCATCTTTGATATACAGCTAATATAAAAACAAATTTCTTATTTATTTTATATTTTGTATTTTTCTTTTATTGTTGATAATGTACGTTATTTATATCCACAGACATGGAATGATGACATGAAGAAAACGGCGAACCTGGAATCTTACGTCGCTTGGTTCAACAGACTCAGCTACTTTGTAGCAACAGAAATATGCATGGTAAATATCTGATTGTTCTTCCTCTTAGTCTTGCAGTAATATTCTTAGTGTATGAATGATACAGCTAGGAAACCTACTCTGTAAAGCATTTAATTGTTTTAAAAAATAACAAACCCCCAGATGTGTATGTCAGAAATCCAGAATATACAAGTCAGTAGAAGCATGTTCCTTTATGCCTTTGCCAGTAAATGAACCAAAGTGCTCATTCATTAACATTTTATTTGGTGTCTTGCATCTAAAATTTATAAAAATTAGTAGCGATAACACAAGTAGGTTTTATCCCCTTTATCCTCTGTATGGAGCATGGTGCATATCTTTTTTCCCTTTCTGCTGACCTATGCAGACACCTGTTAGCCAATACTGGTACTAAATTAAATATCCTTCTCTCAAAATGAATTTTGTTGTGAATCATTGCATAACTTTGGGTTCTTTTCTATACAGCACTTAAAAAAGAAAAACAGAGTGAAAATGATTGAATACTTTGTTGATGTGGCCAAGGAATGCATCAACATTGGCAACTTTAATTCCCTCATGGCAATTATAGGTAAGGAAATGTTCATTCATTGTTATTATGTAATACATAAACTTTTTTATAAGACATGGATACAAGCCTTGAAGCAGCTGTTGGAGGGAAGCCACCTTGTTTTGGTTGTAAAATGAATTTGTCTCTGGAAATCATATTCATATGATCTGAATCACTGTTCCCCATTGAAAAAATTAGAATTAATGTTGGTCCTGATGGAAGATCCCCTGTGCCATCCCAATCAGTGCTTCAGAGGCAAATAGTGAAATGTAATACGAATCTGTGACAGGATAAAGATATTTTTTCTTGAAAATATGACTTCTTTCCATGTGGATACATAATCATCTGTGATCAATTATGCAAAATGCAAACAATTTAATCAATTATGAAAGAAATTGACCAATCATTGATTTAATTTTCACACAACTTATATATATGGCTAATTATGACTGATTAATGCTCAATATTCATTTCATCATTTCAGCTGGTATCAACATAGGTTCTGTACAGAGGCTTAAGAAAACGGTAAGTTTTTATAGAAAATCGTCTTACCACTAATGTGCATTTAATATTGTTATTTGGTATGTTGTCTTAAGAATAACAGAATCAGCTGGTGTAGCTGCCTCATTTGTGCTATATATATTCAATTTTACTGTAATTATAACCATTTTCAAATAAAATAATCTTACTTGCTTCAAGATGGATAATAATTAATATGTACTATTTTTCTCATTAAAGCATGCTTAGAATGGTGAACTTAAATTATGAAATAAATCTAATCATAGCTTTCATTATATATCTAAGACTTGCTTAGAAACATAGGAAGATCTGGATATATTTTGTTAGTTCCTAGGTTTCATTGTTGTTCTGTTGCTAAAGCCCAAATAAGCATCTTTTGATTCATATGGTGTTAAATCTAAGTCTGTATTATTTGCATGTTTTCTGTGTTTTAGTAATGTTGGTGAGTAGTTCTTGTTCTGTATTAAATCAGACCCCTAACAAGCTTCTTGTAATCTTTTCAACAGTGAGCATTGTAACTGCAGGTCTAAGGTGAAGGAAAAAAAATGTAGTTTCTTTATATAAATCTAATGATATACAATGTTCTTATATTCTTATCAACTCAGTGAGTTGGTGATATAGCTAAAGTAATCATACCTTTATTTGTAATATAGTGGGGCAAGGTTAACAGTGAAAAGTTCGGGATTCTGGAGATGGCCATGAACCCAGCACACAACTTCAGCAGTTATAGGTCATGCCTCAAGGCTGCCCTCTGGCGGTCACAAGGTGCATCACAAGACAGGGAGAAGGTATGTTGATAATTTCTTATTGAACCATTTGTTACTTTGTTTCAGTCAGGAATCATGTAACATTTCTCTGAAAAAAATTATACAACTAACTTATTGTAATTGATTTATAAAATATGCTGATCATGAAACTATTATAATTACCTATTGAATAAGTTATAATACAAATTAGGATGTTATGATTAAATGTTGATATCTTCTGTCATGGAATTTCCCATATTATACAGACTTATGAAAAATTGTTATCAGTTTGCTGATTACAAACATATATACAGAAAATAAATAATAAATAAATGTGTGTGTGTGGTTTAAGCCAATAGTTATGAATTATTGTAATTATATAAATGAGATATATAAATATATATTTTTATAATAGAAAACCCACCTTTATTGACCATATTATGTGTTTATGTGGTTTTCTAATTGCATGTGATTAGTAAATACACAGATATTATTCATTTGTGTATTTTCAGATAGTGATACCATTCTTCAGTTTGTTTGTTAAGGACATCTACATGCTGAATGAGGGGTGTGTCAGTGTCCTGACTAATGGACATGTTAACTTTGAGGTGAGGATAAAATTATCTTCTCCAAACATGTATAGATGTAGGCATGTGACAAGTTCTAAACACAACCTACAAAATAACAAAACTGTGTCACAGATAACCTGTTAAAAAATGCTGTGAGTACTAAATGCATGGCTAACATGGAAAGCAGTTTCAACAGTTCACAAAGTAGGTTGACCTTAAGTTGACCTGCCCCTGGTCCTGATCACCAACCTTGACCTTTCCATTAAATTTATGGCACAGATTGTACCCTGTTAACATGTTAGAATTATGATTTTTTATTTTTGACTGTCATGAGACTGTTATATGCCATTGTTCAGTTTATGCAAATATTTATCAGTATTAGTCAAAATTTTGAGTTAAGCTAAAGGGAAGAAATATTAAAAACATTCTCTCAAATATCATTACCATAAGAGCAAATGTTAATAACATTATTGTTAATATTGCAATATAGAGCATTTTTTATATTATTGTTATAGTGATAGATTTAATATATATGTATTACATATATTAATGTGAAGACTTATTAATTAATCAAACAGGATATTCCTTATTACTTGATAAAGGACAGCCATGCTTATCAGAGGTTCTGTTCAGCTGGATAGACTGATGTGATGTCTGTATATATGTAGAAAGCCAGTCACTTAATTATATATACAAAGCACTATCAGCCTGAAAGTTTTCATTTTATTTTGACAGAAATTTTGGCAGCTTGCAAAAACGATATCAGAGTTCATGCAATGGAAGCAGATTGAGGTAAGATTCATATTTAATTTGTTTCCTACTATAAAGTAATATAAAAAGAAGCTGTAATTATATAAATAAGTATAAGTATAGATCATCTTACTACCATTGATTATTACTGCTTAGGGTTAAGTTTTTAGATTATTTGAAAAGCAGTTATTTTTACAAAATGTGTAATTAACACAAAATAAAGGGGGGAGATTGGGCATATTGTATACACAACAGAATTAGCAAAAAGAGTGCTTTTATATAACAATCAGTACTTAATATTCTTGTAATTTACTTTATCAATATTAATAATATTCTTATACCAGCGATTAAGGATCACACTGTCAAAAGATAGTTACACCTTACTTATTGTGGTATGTTAGAATAACCTGATTGGCACACCATTAATAAATGTATATTTTCACTGTTTCAGTGCCCATTTGACAGGAGCCCCACCGTGCTAAATTACCTGCTCACCAACCCTGTGTTCTCTGAGGATTGTAAGTATATGTCATGGTTATTGAGAGGAAGAGAAGGGGGAAAAGTTAAAAAAAAAGTTAAAAAAAGGCTAATGGAGGGATGATAGAGAGAAATTGACATGAAGGATACAGAGAGAAAGGGGAGAATTGATAAGCTGAATTCATAAGGCCAAAAAAAGGATTGTTCTCAGGCACTTTTTTTTCAGAACTGAGTGTGGGTTGGCAATATTTTATTTTTTTACCCTTTTTTTGTATGTTTCAATCAAAATGTCATATAATCAGGGAAAAGCATGAAAATAAAAAAATTTTTTGCTAAACAGGTAAAAGCACTACATAACAAAGAAATTTTTTTTCAAATTTGTATTATTATATCTTCTTGAAAAAGAAAAAGAAAATTAAAAAATTTTGATGCGGGAGGTTAAAATTGATAGGGCGGTGCCTGAGAACCAAACCTTTTATTTTGTTTGGCCTAAAGAGAGGAGTATAAGTAATGTGGAATTTTGATGGGAAAATGACATGGATGTCTAGTTTAGGAGAGTTGGAATTAAATGGATTATATAAATAAATGTTTACATTATCATTTAACAAAAAAAACTTTAAATCTCAACTTTTTCTTCTGATTTTTTTCAGCATTATCACTGGCTTCTTTTGAATGTGAACCACCAGAGAGTAGTTATGAAAAAGAAATGCATAAACAGTTAAAGTAAGTATACAAATTGACACACCAAATGTTATCATGTATTTTAAAGTGTAACTGTATGTTAACTCATGATCCAGATTTTTCAATATCTCAGTTATTCAATCCATGTATTAAATAGAAACTGAAAGAAAATAATATTAAGTCAGCTGTTCATTTCCTTGACTTTTTTCTGGTCTGAGATATGCTGCCATACATTTCTTGCTCATCTGTATATTTCAGGATTGTTTTTTCCCAAACAACAATTTTTAGTCCCTTTGGCATCACTGGTTTCTAGGATTTAGAGTCTAAAAGAAAATTTATGTTGATTAGGCCAAAATAAAAAAAAGGTCTGGTTCTCAATCAATGCAGGCGGGCGCTTTTTTTATTTTAAATTTTTTGGTATGTTTCGATAGAAATGTCAAATGATAAAGGAAAAGCATGAAAATAACAGTTTTATTTTCTTAAATAAGTAAAAGCACTACAAAACAAAGGAAATTGTATGGTTTTATCTTCTTGAAAGAAATGTCGGAGCGGTAGCAGCTCAAAATTGGAAAGTTTTTTTTTGAATATCAAAATAAAAATTTTTGATGCGGGGGTTTAAAATTGATGCGGGCGGTGCCTGAGAACCATACCTTTAATTTTTTTTGGCCTTAATACTACAGTTGAAACAGTTCATTTGATGTATTTTCCTGATTAGTCCATAAGGATGTTTAAAAGTAACCAAAGTGTTGCCCAATAGATCAGCAAACATGTATTTGCATATTACAGTGTTTGCATGTTGTACCAGATGGCAGTTATATGAGACTTTACTTAGAGTCATTGATGGTATACACAGTTACATTACAAAAACAAAAGAGATACAGTTAGGCCTTAGAAGTCCTAATCTGAATGTATAAAAAGACAGATATTATGTTAAGATATAAAAAAAAATTAGCATCAAGTAATATTAAAATACAACATAAATAATTTTATATACAAAATAAAACATTATCAAATGAATGTTTCTCAGTCAAGGTTTTGGTATATTGAATATATATTGTACCTGAATTCAGTTGCTGACCTCAAGATAAAATTCTTTAAGAATATCATTATTATGATTATGATGATTATTATTTATTATTACTATTATAATTTTCATTTTTATGAATTATATTATATTATTATTATTATTATCATTATTATCATTATTATCAGTTATATTTATTATTTATTTATAACTGATTTCTTTGTAATTAAATTTTATTATTATTTATATTGATATCATTATTATTGTATTTGAATTTATTTAATTATTTTTATTATTTCATTGTTATTATATATTTATTATTTCAGGTCCCAGGCAGGTTTATGACCAAAGAACTGAGGTCATCTGTTGTGACCCAGGGCCTCCGAGGTCAAGCGTGCTAACTGTTTATTTACCTCACTTTGTGCTGGAGTGCCTCGCCCCACTTCTACTGGTCTACATTTTGTGGAACAGCCCCAAGCAGCTCCAGCTTGCCTTTGTTTGTATGTACACAATAGGGAGGAGTGAAACTCATTTACCGGTGTAACCGTGGCGCACTCTTGTGTGCTTCTGTGGAACAAACACCTCAGGTTGAACAGATATTATGATTATCATAAGATTCATGTATTTTCCTGCCATGAAAACCAATCCAGGACCAAGACTTGATATGAGGTCCTAGATGTTTTTATGTTATCTTGTCCTGGTCCAGATAATGCACAGTATGCCATCCATATATAAACTAAATATCCCAGGGCTTAACCTACAGAGCTATTAACAAAACCATGCTTATTCTTATGAGGACACAATATGGAGGCTCTATATGTAGCATGTTATCTAGGTCCTTGATTAAAATATTATCTATTAACATATTGTCTCATTCAGGTCCTAAATTAACTCATTACATAATGTCATCCAGGGCTTAAATTTACACAGTATCTCATCCAGGCCCTAACATTAATACATTATTTCATCCAGGGCCTAAATTACTAGTATCACTTAATTTCACCCAGGGCCTAATGTCAACACATTATCTAACCCATTTCTTAAGTAAAATATTATCTCATCCAGGCTCTAAATTAATACATTATCTCACCCAGGACCTAAACTAACACATTAGCTCATTCAGGCTCTTAAATAACATATTTTCTTATAAAAGACCCAAATTAATACATTATCTCATCAGGGGCCGAAATTAATTCATTTTCTCATCTAGGGCCTAAATTTAATGTATTATCCTAACCAGGACATGAAATTAAACAAACTTCCTGATCCAGGGCCCAAATTAACACATCATCTCATCCCAGTAATTCATTAACATATTATCTCATCCACATCATGAATTGTCTGATTCAGGTCAAAATGTAATAAATTATCTCTCATCCAATCCAATGCAAATCCATCCTACAACTTCTACTAGCATTTTCACATTGAATGGTCTCTCAACTCAATTACCTAATGGTAACATTTGTGAAAATAAATCATTCATTTGTCTTTGCTCATAATGTCTAATCAAATATAAAATCACAAAGTTTAACAGGCTCATTTATTTCATATAGGATTTGAATTGATACACTACACCATAAAACTGTCACTGACCTTAATTAATGTAACCTCTGTTTATGGTTTATCCATTTGGGCTCATCTCCTGTCATCAGGCTTTTGTTTTACCTTTTGTTTTACAAACAAGAAGCATTTAGGAAAAAGTGTTCATGTACCATAAGAAGGGACCCAATAGTTTATACATATTTTCTGTTGTCTGTGGTGTACCACAATTTTCTGTCTTTAACTTCTTGTCTCATTGTACAGGAAGATAATCTGGAAGAATATAATAATAATTCAATTAATTTGTATCCATAGTTATGTTGATAATATTCAGTCGACCACCAGTAATGATATTTTGCAGAGCTGATAGAACGCTAACAGGTGTAAGAAAAAGGTTGAAGTTCAAGGTTGAAGTCAGTGTTTAAAGTTGATGCAAAGGGCAGACAGGGTGTAAGGTCAAGGTTGAGGTCATTGTCCTTGGTGTCAGGGCAGAGGCGAGACAAGATGAAAGGCCAAAAATGAGGTCAGGGTTAAAGGTCAACGTCAGTGTGAAAGGTCAAGGCAAGGTCAATGACAAGGACAATCTCTGTATTGAAGACAAGATTTAAGATCTAATTGTGAAGTCAAGGTTGATGACTAGTCATTAAAGAAACTTCTGATACATATATATATTTTTTTTAATTTTTAAAGCTAAAAAATTCCCACCTCATTCAGATACACAAATCTGTCAGAGTCCCATCTTCCCAGTACCAGCAGAGCCATTACATCATGCAGGGGTGGAAATTAACAAAATATAAAAGAACCACAGTTAATATAAATTGACTGGTTAACATTCTTAAGGAGTTTGTATAGTTCTTGAAGTTTATATAAGAAGTTACTAAAATAACAGGGGTTACAATACAAGTTTTGTTTCATGTTTGAAAGGACCATAAGCAAAGCTGCAAGTTAACTAAGACACGAATGTACGAGAAGTAACATTTTTCAATTGTTACAAACTTTCACATACTACCTGTAAATAAATGTTGATGTAATGAAATTTAATAATTAAATGAGCTTTATTACTAATACACTCATAAGTTCATTCTTTGAAACCTGAATTCTAGTACACCCTTACTGTAAGGCATGTATCAGTGTAAGCTCATGCTTACTAGGGTTCATGGTCTCCTTACTGTATAAACTCTTAATTGTATTAAATCAGAAAAAAGTTACAGACACTGCCCATTTATGCTAAAACATGTTTCAAGGTTAATATAAATATATACAGTAAAGCCTCACCTATCAACAACTTGGGTTTAGTGACCACCTCAAAATGATGACCACTTTTTCACAGTCCCAATTTTTTCTCTCTTTATATTAGACAGACTTGCTTAGACAAGTTCACAACCACCTCGAAAATGTGACCACTTTATAGAGGTCCTGCTGGTGGTCATAATTTAGATGTATGACTATATATATCATATATATATATATATATATATATATATATATATATATATATATATATATATATATATATATATATATATATATATATATCATACACACACACACAAAGCTTGTGTTAAAGTGGTGCAGACTTGCAATAAAACTTTGACTTATCCATGGTTTGATACATAGTGGTTTTATATGGTTATAAATTTAATTTTGAACTCTAAGCATGAAACTTTGACAAAAGCCTGTTATTTGATTTAAGCGAGCTGGACACAGGGATGATTTACTGTATATGGTTATGCCTTGGTTTGATTTTACTAACATTATGGTAATATGAAGATGTCTTCCGTGGTGTTGTGCAGCTCTTTAGAACTGGAGGAAGAAATAGAGAGTTGCCTTCCTGTTGTACATTAAGTGAGTGCTCATTGAGACTGGTTTGCGTATGCGTAATTGTTGGCAGTATTGTGTAGATAGCTATTTTTAGATCCACATTGAAAGTTTTGTCTGTGTCTGTAATGTGTTTTATACAAATACATAATGAAATAGGAGAGACAAAGCATATTTCGATTTTCAATTATTAACAACTCTATACATTGCTATGTTAATTAATTTTAATTTTATGAATTGAGTTTATTGGCCAACCTTATTGGATAAAGATTTTGTAAGAGTGATTCAAGGTTTTTGACCATCATATATTGGTAACTCGTACATTGAGGGCTATTATATGTACTTTGAAAGCTAAAAAGATTAAGTGTCACTATTAAAAATTAGCAAAGATTTAACAAAGAATCCCTAAATAATAAATTTGTTTAAAATTGTGATTGAGACTACAGGTTGTGTGCTTTCTCTGACGTAATAAATTTCAGTATTTGTAATAATTACCTCAAAGGTGTAACTCAGATGTCACAATTATGGAATATGTTACTTGCGTATGGATACAGCTTTTAGTACAGCTTTTTGTAGGGTAATAAACAGATAAATTTCATGGTACCTGTAACAGTAAAAACACCACAAAGGTGTAATATTTATTACCTGTAACCGTAAAATCAGGACAAAGTGTAAATTCCATTTCATTACCTGAAATGGTAAAAACAACACAAAGTTGTAATACATATTACATCGTATCACTGATTGTTGATTTCTGTTCCATGATGGCACCATTGATAAGCATATCTTAGTTACATCATATGATTGGTTAAAGCATTAACAAATCTACAAGTACTCTGTTGTGTAACAAGTCAGTTGATATGACTAGCTTTAATTATGTTTAAGGTACTCTCCACATATTACAGTGATTACAGTGTTCATATTATTACATCATCTGTAATGACCAGATGTGTAACTTTTGTTTCATCTGTAATGGTAACCTTTGATAAATTTTACGATTACGCCATTTTATATTAAAGGTGTAATATGTAACCAGAGTCAATCAGCTTGGCATTTAGTTGTATAATAAATATTTGACCAAAACTCTTTTTTTTTAAATTAAATCTTGTTATATCCCAATTTTGCATACAAAATGGATGCTTTATATCAGTTGAAAATCAGCAGTTTCCCTGCTTTAAGTAAATGTAACATATGCACCAGTTGAAGCAAAAGCTTTTGCAAACTTAATTCTGATTAGCTGTACCAGTCAGAATGTCAGCACTTAATGGATCAAATCATTCTGATTGTCTCCATTATGATGTGTAAGAAGAAATGGAGTTGCATGAATCTGTTTGGTTGCCTTCAACCATGGCATTAATACACGAAAGTTGAATTTTAATTTGCTTTGGGCATTGTACTACAGATTTTACATGACATCCATACAGACTTATTATTGTACCAATAAAATATCACATGTATCCATATAATTCTCTATTTTTGCATTCTTTTACTATAACTGCAACAGAGACAAATATGTAAACTGTATTTTGTATAATTTTAATTACATTTAGTGACTAATGATTTTGCTTGCCTCAGTGCAAAACCATTCACCTCAAAGGTCAGACAATATTTTGTAACCATAATGCTTTGTATAGATGTATATATCATTGATGTATAAATTTTTTAATAGGAATTTTTGTTGTATAGGTGTGATTAAATGTAGTTAATATATTGTAAGCATAATATATACTGCATGAAAGGTTAATGAATGCTGTACTGTGAGAGAATTAGGTTTTAAGCATAAAATATCTTCAAAAAAGCAGAGCTTTTGTAAATCAAATCAGACTTTCAAGTACAACAAGTTTCTTATATAGGAATTTATCAGTATAATTGGTAGATTGCAGTAAATATGGGCGCCCTTTAAACATTTGATGGCATTTGCATAGATATATGCTATTACTGAGCTCACTAACAGTTATACTAACGGTGACCATATTATCTTTTTCTAGAATGTTGACTTTGAAATGTGACCTTGGCCCTTTTTGTATGACATCACATTGAGGCATTATTTTACATTTAATTCAAGGTGTAAGTCGAGGTAATATATAACAAGCACGCACATTGTTATTTGGCACAATTTCTCATCCGCGGTTAATTTAAGCTTATGATGTGTAAATCCTTATCAAAGGGGAAAGAATATACAGAGGCATTCTCCAGCAGAGGGCGCCACAGGTACCCTCAGATTCACATTATTGCTTTCATGGAACTGTGTCCAGAAAATATTATTTTAACAAATAATAAAACCAAAATATGTCTAAGCAGTAAAAGGACCGGGATGTTTTCTCTAAGAAATGTTGTATTACGGCTATAACAAAGTTGCCAGTGCAATGGACCTGAACACTTAGTGTCAGTCATTTCCTGCAGGTGGCGCTATTGAGAGAGGAAACTTGTATTCTGATCGAGGAGACAGTGCATTTTTAATTTGAATTTCAAGGCTAGTCGCTCCAACAGCCCCCAGGTTCCGCCACTGCTTTAAACCAGTGCTCTCCTTTGATGTGCCCGTAGAAGAGATTTTGTTTCCAAATCTGACTTGTTCTTTCTACAAAGTTCAAAAAGATGCTGGTGATCCTGACTAATGGGGGTTTAATGGAGAGACCTTCCACGTGGATTAGTTCTCAGTGTACATAATGAAATAATCTCTTAAGGACTTTTTCAAATATTATTTGGAAATGGTCAAATACGCCATAATAAAGCCTGTCCTTTCACAAAATTTACTCTGCTGGGGTACCCGGAGTTAAGCATCTAAAATGTCCAATATACATACGCGTACGTACACATTGTATTTATCGAATAAATCATGAACTTTTGAATACATGAATGAAAGGGCGTATCATTATTGGAGGTTTTTATAATTACATGACGTGTATACCGATAATACTGATATCATACACCCATTGACTCAAACACACACGTTACACATTCACAAACTGCACAGATATGATGATGAAATGTGATGGATAGTTGCCCCTCCTTGTAAAATATGTCCCACTTGATTTATTAATGAATTAATGATGAACTAATATACCATGAATGGGAGCATCGATTTTGTACCAGCGTACCATGTACTATAATAGAACCCAGTGTCGGTCTGAGAATGTTTTAAATAAAACTGTTATACAGATATATGTTGTGTTTGTATGTTGCCACTAGCGTTCCTTAGCTGAATGAAATAACACACCATATTGTATGGTTACACTGTGGTTAAACTGAATAAATTGTTCATCGAACACGTTTTTCTTTAGCGGTTATATCAAGTGAACACGGAAATATTAGGGTTGGCATGAATATTTTTATTATTTAGATTACAATAACTATTACAAATAAAATGAAAATAAATTTGTAAATATTAATATATTTATTTAAAAAAAACATGAAAATAGGCTACTGAAAATATTTAACACCCTTACTTTTTACTGTATTATATGCTTTAAATTGATTGAGTATGTGTTTCGAAATCTAAATTTCTAAACAGTTTGCCCATAGAAACAACATAAGACTTTTTTAACTCGACCGCCTTTATAACCAGTAAAAGTGACAAGTAGATAGGTTGATCGCTTAGACATTTATAAAAAGCCAGGCGTCTTTCTAATAGAACTTGCCTAAGCATGAGCGTAACCATCCAAACCTTTCTTGGTTGTTAGCTCAGCTGACTATAATTCATCTGAGTATAGTCGTGGTCCTTTGTCCGTCGGCTGTCTGTGCCCTTAAACTGGCACGATTTAAAACCGTTGGACCTACGAATCTGAAAACGGCATACCATTAAATGTCCCCAAAATGTCCTACCATACCAAAAATTGGGCCAATAGGACTTCGTTCCTTCAAGATATTAAGGAAAAACCTCCATTTTCCATTAAAAACCCATTGTTACACTTTAAGACTGCCTAATATCAAAACCACTGACTATTTATTGATCATTTTTAGCTCAGCTGACTGAAAGTCATCTGAGCTATAGCAATCACTCTTTGTCCGTCGTCCGTCTGTCTGTCTGTCTGTCTGTCCGTCTGTCCGTCCGTTAACCAGGCACAAATCGTAACTGCTGGACTTAGAACCTTGTAACTTGTGATTCTAAGAGGTCCATGAAAAATCTCCTTGGAAACCAGAAATTAGGTCTCTGTTACCCATATCCTTTGAGCTATGGGGCCCCAAAGTACCCCCCAGAAAAGTAAAAAATTTCATTCAAAAACTTCAATATCTCATTAACAACTTGATTGATGGTCATGATTTTTGGCATACATATTGATCATGAGATGTTCCATCAGTTCCTGCAGACTGGTGGCGCCACCTGTATTTTTAGCGAACCTGTGAGCTTATGCGATGGTGTGGCATCGTCCGGCGTCTGTACGTCAACCCATACCATCTTGAAAACGGCAAGAGGTAGCATCACAAAATTTTATGCAAAAAATTAGTTATAAAAAAAACTATATGGGATTTTGCTTATTTTTTGGCTAACTGCATCTTCTTAGATTTTATAGGGAAAAAGCTAAAAAAGCTTTAAAAATCTTCTTCTCCGAAACTGTTCAGCCAAATTGTCCAATATTTTACAGAAATGATTCCTGGAATAATCTTTCTCAATTTTGTTCCAATGGTTTAAGTTTGGTGATTTTTGGCCGAGTTACAGGAAGTTGAACTTAGTCATCTGTCCAAAAAAGCATACTAAAATTACAATCTCAGAAATGGCTGCAGCTATCATCACCAAATTTTATGCCAATGTTGTTCACATGAGACATATCTGAAATTGAGGTATTGGTGGCGCCACCTGCATTGGCCTTTTTTGTACGGGGGTCATCAGTGCCTGTATCATACTGACGGCTACGAAAAACTTCTTATCTGAATCCATTTGGCCAAATAGTTTAATATCGCAAAGAAATGATCCTAGGGTAGTGCTTTCTGACATTTGTTCAAATTGTCTCAGTTCAGTGACTTTTGGCTGAGTTATGGGAAGCTGAATTTAGTCATATGCTGTAACAGCCCATTTTAGCTCAGGGGCTACAAAGATCTTCTCCTAAAAAAAAATTGGCCAAATTCTTAAATCTCACACATTAATTATCCTTAGATGTTGATAATTCAAGTTTGTTCAAATGGTTTTGGTTCAGTAATTATTGGCTGAGTAATGGGAAGCTTAACTTAGCCATTTTGCTGTATTTTCCTATATGAGTTATGAACCTGTAAAACGTTTTTTGACTGATGCTACTGAGGCCAATTTGTTTAATATTTTACAAGAATAATCCCCTGAATAATTCTTATAATAATTGTCTTTTATGGTTCCAAAGAATCAATTTTGGCTGAAATATAAAGATTGAATTGAGTCATTTTACCATATATGTTAGCTGTGTGAAGCAGATACATCTAGACTGGCACCAGTTTATCAGCATTTATTACATCATGCCTCCTGACATTTAGATTTCAGGTTATCTATGGTTAATATTGACAAGAATGTTTTTTAAAAGCTTTTTAAAATTGTAGATTTATGATTTTTAGATATTCCTCATGCCAGGCAATGTTTACAATCACAGGTATACAGCTGTCTATGGGTATATAAAGATGGCTGTACATGGATTATAAATAATTGGTATCCATAGTCAAATTAATTCAAGATTTTGCCATCAGTGAGATGTATCTGTATTACAATTTTGCATTCAATATGCATCTGTAATAATTTTTAGGGAACCTGTGAGCTAATGCGATGGTGTGGCGGCATTTTTCTTCTGTACGATAACCCATACTATTTTGAAAATGATTGGAGCTAGCATCATGAAATTTAATGCAAAAAATTAGCCATCTCAAAAACTCTGCATTTTCTTAAATTTTTATAGAGAAAAAGCTAAAAAAAAACCTTTAAAACCTTCTCCTTCGAAACACTCAAGCCAAATTGTTCAATATTTCACAGAAATAATCTTTTATACCATATCCCTCAATTTTGTTCCAATGGTTAAAGTTTGGTGAATTTTGGTTATTTTGGAGTTACAGGAAGTTGAACTTCCTCCAAAAAAGCATACTAAAATGACAGTCTCAGAAATGGCTGGAGCTATCATCACCAAATTTTTTGCCATTGTTGGTCACATGAGTCATATATGAAATTCAGGTATTGGTGGCGCCACCTGCATTAACCTTTTTTTGTACGGGGGTCATTGGTCATCTTTTATTTTTCTAGATATTTTGATAAAAAGATTATGAATGTGAAAAAAAAATTTAGCCAAAGTCTTTCTTGTGTTAACAGATATACCAACAGGCCAAGATTGAATCTGTATCTTTAAATAGGTTGAGAAACTGCCAACTGTTTCAGATTTGGCAACAGATCAAGAGTTCATTCAGTGCGGCCAAGCACAAGGCATGTGATCACCTCGTGGGTGACATTTGAACACCTCATGGGCACCATGTGATCACTTCATGGGTGTCAAGCCCCTCAAAGCAGGGCCCCTGCATGAGCTTATGCAACGATGTGGCTACTATTTCAGATTTGGCAACAGGCTAGAGGTCAGTCTGGATCTATTTATAGCTTTGGCAGACTGCCAACTGTATCAGATTAGGCAACAGGTCAAGAGTTCATTCAGTACAGCCAGGTTTGGGTCAGGAGTTTACTCAGTGCAGTAGCTGCATTATATTTATAGCTTTGGCAGACTGCCAACTGTGTCAGATTATGCAACAGGTCAAGAGTTCACTCAGTGCAGCCAGGTACAGGTCAAAAGTTCACTCAGTCTGGCCAGGTGCAGGTCATGAGTTCACTCAGTGCAGTAGCCTGAGCAAGCAATTTGTCATAGTTCACTCGGGGCAACAGCCTTTCTCAACTAAGCTTGTTCAGCCCCATGCATCAGACTCAAGGTAAGTTTGATGTATTGGCCTAATATTTTGACCTGTCTATGTGTCTTTTATTTCTTTCTCGCTCACAAGATAGGTGTCGCCACCTACAATGACTTTAGCACAGTTTGTGTCCTTGTGTTTTTTCTCAGGAGGGGTTTGATATATCAGTCTGAAATTGGGCATATGTATATATCTATGATAACTTTGTTGTATACAAGACTGGTGGTGCCAGCTACAATCTTTTCAGTGTTGTGTGCACCCATGCCAGAATTTCAGCAGTGATGTTTGTGTAATTGTTTCTTATTCAAAATGTTTAGTACTTGCATTGTTCATATACATGAAAAGTAATGGTCCAGCATTGAAGCTATATACCTGGTGTATTTCCCAATGCACAGGTTCGCATTAGGCCTGTAGGCCTTGTTCAATTTTTACGAATTGTTTTCTCTATTTTTGAGACCTTTAAAAATGTGAACAGCTGTTAACAGGGCACAAATCATAAAGACTGGACCTAGAATCTTCATTCTTGACACACTGAAAGGTCCATGAAAAATCTCCTTGGAAACCAGAAATTAGGTCTCTGTTACCCATATCCTTTGATCTATGGGGCCCCAAAGTACCCCCCAGAATAGTAAAAAATTTCATACAAAAACTTAAATATCTCATTAGCTACATCATTGATGGTCATGATTTTTGGCATACGTATTGATCATGAGATGTTTAATCAGTTTCTGCAGACTGGTGGTGCCACCTGTATATTTCAATTTTTATGAATTGTTTTCTCTATTTTTGAGACCTTTAAAAATGTGAACAGCTGTTAACAGGGCACAAATCATAAAGACTGGACCTAGAATCTTCATTCTTGACACACTGAGAGGTCCATGAAAAGATTCTGTGAAAACCTGAAATAAGGTCTCTGTTACCCATATCCTTTGAGCTGTGGGGGGCTGCCAATAACCCCCCAGAATAATGGAAAATTTGATACAAAAACTGCAGTATCTCAATAACTACAACACTGATGGTCATGATTTTCGGCATACATATTGATCATGAGCTGTTCCATCAGTTTCTGCAGACTGGGTGCGCCACCTCTATTTTTTTCAAATTTTTACGATTTTTTTTCTCTTTTTTTGAGACCTTTAAAGATGTGGTTATTGTCAACAGGGTACAAATCGCAACAACTCGACCTAGAATCTTCTTTCTTGTCATGCAAGGAGGCCCATGAAAAGTGCCTGTGGAAACTTGAAATTAGGTCTCTGTTACCCATATCCTTCAAGCTATAGGACTCTGAAGTATCCCTCAGAATAATGGACAATTTGATACAAAAGCTGAAGTATCTGAACAACTAATGCGGAGATCACCATGATTCTTTGCATGGATATTGACCATTAAGTGTTTTTATTAGTTTCTGCAGACTGGTGGAGCCACCAGTATTTCTGTACCAGTAAGTTTTGCGGATACTATGTTTTGGACCAGGTTCCTCCGCCGCTGCCACATTCATTTCCAGAGAGCTCCTCTGAGACTAATGGACCGATTTTTCTGAAACTTAAACCAATTATCGGGTCACATGTGAACTGGGGCCTAACTAATTTGCCTTGACCTCTGACCTTTCCTCTCTATCCAGCGTCTATTTGTGCGTCTGTTTCCACACATAAACCCTCATATCTCTGGAACCGTTTGACCAATCAGGAAATAAAATTTACACAAATGTAGCCCTTGGATTGCTTTATAACATACATGAAAAATGGTGGCACCACCTGTAACCATGTTTGCACAGTGTCCATCTGTTCATCTGCCTTGGGTTAAAATCACTCATATCTCTGCAGTGAATTGACTAATTCACCTGAAATTCTTCAAGCGTATACATCCTTGATAGCTTTCTTGATTTTATGACAGGTGGCACCACCTACATTCACGTTCATGCTGATGACATCCAAGCTCATATCTCGGGAACCGTTTGACCGATCAGGAAATAAAATTTATACAAATGTAGCCCTTGGATAGCTCTATAACATGGCACAAAAAATGGTGGCACCACCTGTAACCATGTTTGCACAGTGTCCATCTGTTCATCTGCCTTGGGTTAAAATCACTCATATCTCTGCAGTTAATTGACTAATTCACCTGAAATTCGGCATGCGTAAACATCCAGGATAGCTTTCTTGATTTTATGACAGGTGGCGCCACCTACATTCAAGTTTACGCTGATGACATCCAAGCTCATATCTCTGGGACCGTTTGACCGATTGGGCCAAAATTTTGCATGTGTATAGATCTCACATAGCTCTTTATCATATGCAAAACTGGAGGGGCCACCTGCAACCATTTTTGCACATTTTGCACAGCGTCTGTTTGTCTGCCGTGGCCTAAAATCACTCATTTCTCTGTAGTGGTTTGACATAACTGCCTACAATTTTGCAGGTTTATACATCCTGGACAGCTTTCTTGATTTTATGACAGGTGGCACCACCTACATTCTAGTTAACGCTGCACACATCCAAGCTCATATCTCAGGAACCATTTGACGGATTGGGCCAAAATTGTGCTTGTGTTTAATCTCACATAGGTCTTTATCATACACAAAACTGGAGGGGCCACCTGCAACCATTTTTGCACAGCGTCTGTCTGTTTGTCTGCCGTGGGCTAAAATCACTCATATACATGTAGTGGTTTGACTTTTCCGCCTAAAATTTTGCATATGTGTACAACTTGGACAGCTTTCTGGATCTGTGGTAGGTGGCACAACCTAAATACACATTTAGGATGCAGACATCCATGCTAATATGCAACATACCTCACTCTATTTCCCCTTGCCATTCAATCCATGCCTCACTTCACCTGTTCCACTCTGATTTTGCCGGATACACGTAGTCACTTGTCGGCTACCTGTATTCTAGTTTTTAAAGTTAACACATTTTTTCTCTATTTTTGAGATATATAGATACAGACTAAATCTTGGCCTGTTGGTTAATCTGTTTGTTGCTTCAGTTGAATGGGTATATACTACCATTCTGATGATAAAATTACCTTTTGTGAATCTCTTCCCAGTCAGCTGAGCGTCATGACCCATAGGTCACTTGTTAATATATCAATTCCTCTAATTATTTCCTATGTACAAACCAGAAATTAGTTCAATATTTTTTTAAATTCTTGAAGTTATGGGCCAGAGCATAATGCACTTAGTAAAAATTGAGGAAATATATTTACTCCCTTTACTTGAGAATCGCTGAAGCTAGAGACTTTTTATCAGGTATGTAAATATATTTAATCAAGATTCAATTGTATACCCAAAATTAGATCTGATTTTTAGATCAGCCGACTATAAGTCATCTGAGCTATAGTCATGGTCCATTGTCCGTCATCCGTCCGTTTGACCGTCCGTCCATCCGTCCGTAGATGTGGCACATTTTGAAACCGTAAGACCTAGGAATCCAAAATTCTGCATAATGTTAGATGTCCCTTAGATCTCCTACCAAGCCAAAAACTGGGTCTTTGTGACTTCGTTCCTTTGAGAAATTAAGGAAAAACCTCATTTTTTTTATTAAAAACCTGTTTTCACACTTCAGGACTGCCTTATATCAAAACCACTCATCTGTTTTTCCTAATATTTACCATAAATAATCCTCTATATAGTTCCTATGTACATGCCAGGAATAAGGTCTGTATTATATAATTTAAAAAAGTTATGGGCCCAAACATATTGTATTTTGTAAATAATCAAGAAAGAAATTTGATCACTTAACACAAAACTTGTTAAAGCTAAGCACTTTTTTCCAGTAATATTACTTTTATTAATCAAAATTAAATTGTATACCCAAAATTAGATCAAAATCTTTTAAATTTTTTAAAATATTAGCAAAAATAAAAAATTGGTACCTTTAATTTTGCCCAACTTTGACCATGGCATGTTTTTTTCCTGTAACTGCTGTGGATTTAATTTTCAAAGCATGTTTTTGTTAGCATTTCAACTGTTAACACCAAAAATTTGAAACCAGTTGATCAAACACTGTAGATTTTATATAAGTTTTCAAGCACCATGTCACTTATTGTTTACATCAAGCTAGTGTTATGCAGTTTGCTAGAGCTCAGCTCCCGAGCTTCAGCTCTAAGTTCCTTAAATTTGGCATACAGTTAGATGTCTCCAAAATCCCCTATCATGCCAAGAATTTGGTCACTAGGTACAGCCTCCACTTGCATTCCTTCGAGATATTAATGAAAAACTTCATTTTTCCATTAAAAACCCATTGTTACACTTAAAGACTGCCTAATATCAAAACCACTGATCTGACTTTGATCATATGTAATATACATATTTTTCTATACATTCGCTATGCACATGCCAGAAATGATATCAGTATTGCTTATTTTTTTTAAGTTATGGACCCAAACATAATGCACTTTTTAAATGATCAAGAAAAATATTTACTCACCTAAGATGAGAATTGCTGAAGCTGGAGACTTTTTTTCAGGAATATAACTTTGTTTATTCAAGATTCAATTGTTTACCCAAAATTAGATCTGAATTTTTCAAATTTTTCAAGTTATTAGCATAAATAAAAATCAATACCTTAAATTTTGTCCAACTTTGGCTATAGCACGTTTTTTCCCTGCAAGCACTGTCGATTTAATTATCACAGCATATATACATAAGGATTTAATCTTTTAAAATCTGAAATTTCAAAGGAATTGATTGAAAAGAGTAGCTTTTATTCAAGTTTTCATACACCATGTCAAGTGTTGTTTACATCTAGCCCACCTAGTAGTACAGCCTCCACTTGCATTATGTAACCCACCCCAGGCAGCTTCCCTTGGCTCAGCTTGGCCACTACTAGCAGGCTTCCCCTCTGCCCTGCACACCCCCCCCCCCCCTCAGATGGTGCATTAACTAGATGAATGTTATAATTTTCTGTATTTCATTTTATTCTTGGCTATGCAATGCTACATTTTAGATTTTGTATTTACCAACAGGGTTACAATGATTAATGTGCACATTTAATTGTGTCCACAAAGTGGTGTATTGCTATGAAAGTGTGGATGTTCATCAGATAAGTAATTCCTTACGTGAGAAGAGAAAAACCTCACCAAGAGTGAAATTGACTATTAATTCCAGTAATAAATTATAGCTTAGATTGTAATTAGCATAATGATATTGTTTGTCCCTCATTCAACCAACAGTGTGTATACTTTATTTGAAAAGATGTTTTTATTTTACCAAATTTACTGAATCTTGTATTTTATTTCGGTGAATATGATTAAGCATGTACTGGAAACTCCAATGTGAAAAACTTTTTAATAGTGATTCAAGGAATAATCTTGTAGATGCCATGTTGTGGCATTATGTTCTTTTAAATTCAGTTTAAACATTTGTGATTCAAAAATAATAAAAATATATGTGTATGCATAATATGACCCAATATGAGCTACACTGTGGATATATAATGATTGCAACTTAGAATTCTAATATTTTAACTTGTATTTTCAGTGTTTTTTAATACAAATTTATAAAACTTGTAAATAAAAAAAAATTAATCAGATAAAAACTTTTTTAATGGAAAAAGTGGATATGCTTAAATAATAGGCTTATATATTAACTTAAATGGATAATTCCCTTGAAAGTGAAATAAAGGTATTAGTCCATTCTGTCCACTGGCCTGTCCATCTGTAAATTTTTCATATGCATCACAGTATCTCAAAACTTTCTTCATGACAGTCTTATCAGAGTATTAGTTTGCAATCATATATTTAGATATTTATTGTATGAGCTGAATGTGATGAAGTGCAGATGATAGCTAGCTGCTTACTAGTACTGGAACTAGTGGTAGAGGACTGATTAAGACTTACAGAGATGTATAGTTTATGTTTAAAATGTTCAAATTAACTGTAATATATTAATATACATGTATAGTAAATAAAGTAATTGGTATTAAAACCAAAATATGTTGTGTCCCTATTTTAACCTGAGTGAAACAACTGTGTTTGCCTTTATAGAGTCCATAATTCCCATGGAATTTAACCAAACTTGACAAAAAAGTTCCAGAAGTAATCAGTATTGGAAAGAGACACCATGCACTTTCCCCACAGGGCGTTCGTGTGACGTTCATGTGTTTACAATTTTTGGACATTTTGTTGATTTGTCTGGCAAAGGCTCTGTTTATTTTTTAAGTCTAATTATAAAAGTGTTTTGTTAGTGTTATACAATCCACAATCAAGTGGGCAGGTATACTGCACTAATTGAGGAAATTTGCCCGAGATCTGCAGTAGCCCGGTTAGATGCCAAATCAGAACATTAAAAGACAAAACACTGTAACCCAGACAGAATCTTAGAGAAATTTGTGATATCTGAACTTCAATACACCCATATAATTCCCAGCCTCATGCTGAGAAAACCCTTACACCCAGAAGGCATCAGTGTACCATCAATAAGTTCATAGGAAATTTTAATTCTTAACCAAAAAAGAACGTCATGAACAGACTATATATATGGGTGTATCCTGGTTGGAAACGGAATGCTTTGACAC
This sequence comes from Sipunculus nudus, assembly GCA_026874595.1. Taxonomy (NCBI): domain Eukaryota; kingdom Metazoa; phylum Annelida; class Sipuncula; order Golfingiida; family Sipunculidae; genus Sipunculus; species Sipunculus nudus. The sequence continues at coordinate 88,262,956 of CM049307.1, forward strand.
TGAAGTATCTACATCATTGTCCTTATTGCATGTCCTTGTGACAGCATATTAACTACAGCTGCTCGTTCAGAACTGCTTCTATAAACTGCTGCGACGTTAGCATCCTGCGGTGCAAAAGGAAAGAAAGTGGACATTCTGGCTACTGCGACTGTTTCATCTGTGGTCTTTCTCTGACTCAAATTAGCTATTTTCTCATTGTAGATTTTGTCAAGAATTGTATTTCTTGAAAGCAGTTTTTCACAATGTGAACTTGCCAGCTGCCATAGGAAAGCCATTCTGACGGACGGATATTCAGCTACTTGACGGACTCTAGCCCTGTTCTTGATGTTCACCACCATGACAACAGTTAAGAACATAAGGGGCACTGCCCCAAGGACCAAAAGGGCCCAGTAATTAATGAGCCATAAATTAATTCTACCCATAACACCTATGTTAAACAAGAAATCTGACACCCGTGGTTTGGTTCTGTCATAATTTGTGGTCGTAGTGATACATTCCAAATCATAACTACAGTGTCCCCTGGACTGATTACAGAGTGAACCGGGGGGTTGGTACACATGGTTCTTTAACAGTCCAAAATATTTAGCAGGCCTACACTGAACTCCATCGGAACAGCAAATCATACATGCTTCTGTATGATTTGAACACTGGCATGTATTCATTCTAGTGATGCCACACACACTTCGTTCACACGTTCCATCCAGACAGACACCGGAACCACCTCCACATGTTATTCCATCTGGGAGTTTCTGTGGTGTTGGACAGCTCGATGAAGAACCATTACAGTATGATGATAATGTACATTCCGATCCTTTGTAACACAACTTTTTTGGGAGTGCTGAAACATACTGACAGGTGCTGTTGCAACATGGAGATTCATTAGGACTGCACACAGTTCTCGATCTCAACTTACAGCCCTCATCTCCCCCGGAACCACCAGGGGGTGTGCAACACGGATTATACTGGTCGCAGTATTCCTTTGGACCACAGTCGCATTCTTCTGACCCTTCCACTTTCTTGTCACCGCAGAAAGGGCCGGGGACTTCTGAAAAACAAGAGCCCTTATTCAGTAAGACCGGATATATATCACGCCTACTGCATGGCGAAAATAACTTGTTGTTAGGTTTGATTACGTTTGGAGCACTTGGAAACATGACATAATTTCCAATGGATGCACCAGGCACACATTTTATATCATCAGTGGGCCTCTCACTATCATGGCCACTGCCGAAAGAATGTCCGAACTCATGTACAAATACAAGTATTGACAGACCTAGTGGCAATGGACGGCCTCTGCTTTGATGTGTTACAAGTAATGTATTGAGACTATGTATTGTGTAACCATTTTTTTTAAAATGAACTTGACTTTCACATATTCCACCTGGAGGTCCATATGGACTGGAACTTGCACGGTAAGCCGACCCTAAGATACTTTCAAAATCATGGTTGGTTAACAAAAGGGCAAGGCAGTCTGAAAAATTGTATGTCGAGAATCGACTTATGTATGAATGTGCATCAACATTTTGAAATCGAAGGACGTTGCCTGGTGACAAATAGCTTTCATATATTGTGATATTGACTATGTGGACGCCTATGTTGTCAGCAAATCCATCACCGCTGAAATCAGTTCCAGTGAAGATTTCATTTGTTGCACTCATTTGGAGAAGGATGTTTCCTAGGGTTTCGTCGATACTGGATTTCCCAACGGAGTTGTAAAATTTATGATCAGCAACAACATGCACCCCGCAACTTTTGTTTTTCATTTTATTTGGTGCTGACCGTTTCTTTCGTAATAATTTTGTTCTTCGGGGATTCTCGTTATTTTCCAAGTGAATGCTTTTAGTTTTCATGAAAGGATGTATTATATCATTTCCCCTGTAAATTATTACATTAGAGAGGCTGCTGTTCGGAAAGTATTTCCCAGCTGTCTCAACATAGAGTGTGTCTCCATACATGTAGAGTATACCATCAAAAGCACCGCCGTGTATTTTTCCATATACGCGTGATCCAAAATTGCCTTTTATATATCCAGAAACAAACGTGTTTCGTATATCGCCAGGCGTGTTTTTTCTCAGGGATTTCTTTTTGTCACGTACAATATTTAAACCGAATTTATAATCAGTTTCTTGTCGGTTTGCAAAAACTGTTAGTTCAGTGTTGCGAGACTTTATAGTTATTGTGACCTGGTCACTGTGGTCAGTTGATAGATTAGGATAAACGCTGTTAAGCTTCCCATTCATGTGATGATGATCTTTAGCACGATGATCTGCAACGATGGCAGTGCCAAATTCAAAATATCTTAAACCAAATATACCTGCATGCGTTGTTGAATTTGTCGATGATCCGTCATAACCAAAATGCGTTTCACCAAAATGTACAGATCTCACAGTTCGAAAGTTTAATGAAATGCACATCAACCAAATCCACACAGACAGGTCTATAGGCCGGGTTAATTTGGGATCTGCTCCAACAAATGACATCATATTTTTATGCTGATCCTCGTGTAGGCCTATTTATAGTCAGTGGGTGACATACAATAACATTGATATATAATATATCGGTAGTCTGTTAGTGTTATCTCACTCTCCCGTCCTAATCTTAAGTAAAGATGGCAGCTTGCACTTTGCAAATTTTACAACTCCCGACTCTGGTCGTTAAAGCATCTTTGTCAAGACTTGTTACAAACTCAAATCAGTTGATGGCCCCTTGACCAATGACAAAACTACGTCACCCCATGTCAAGAGCTTGATCCAGTTCTGATTGCGGCACTATATTAATTATTATAGTTATACTATAGCCACGTACTCGTAGCGATACCTCTGATAAAAAAGAGTTCTTGTCTAAACCGTTAGTTTTGCGTAATATTCACTTATATTTTGCGTATGATTTTCCAGCTACGAACGTATTTTTATTCTTCCAAAATCCGGTACACACGTCCGATTCTTCAATAAATATTATAACGCATGGTCTCTTAACACTTCAGCAGTAAAAACGTTGCAGACGCCTTCGCTACAGACAGATACTTCCGGTGTAGCGGAATTTTCCGGTTTCTGTGATTATATACTTCTTTCATACACCGTGCAGACCTGAGTTAGCTGCTTAGCTCTTCGGTCACGTCAGGAATGGTAATTCTGTACAATATTTATAAAATTAAACAAAAAATGCTCCATATAGACGCGCCTAATCCCTGATTGCAAACGCCATCGTATACAAGCAATATATATGCTGTGTGATACAAATTATAATATTAAGGTTATACTAATAAGACCGTCCGTGTCAGCACGGAGTGAAATATTTGTTTTAAAACTCGGCTCTTTTATCGATCTGTAGATAGCTGTAATAAATATTTACAACGTTTTCGACATCACCAGAGGCAATATGTATCAATTTAAGAAAGATCTCAATTTTTTTTAGAAGGCCTAAGGATTATAGGCCTACATTTTGAATGATATGCAACAATGGTGTAGGTGCACTTTTCAACAGCAATTGATTCAGTCAGCATAAATTAGAACATGTTATCCCTTTTCCGCATAATTTCACTTTTTAAATAGAACATAATTTTATCATTTTTTTTTACCCAATGTGAATCCTGCGGTCCTTTTCAAAGAAGGGTCAGACTAATATAGTAATAACTGAACAGGACCGAAAAGCACCGAAAAGGACCAAAAAGCACAAAGATTATCACTTACTTATACATTTAAATGGCCTTAAATAGAATGTTTGATTGAATCGGATACAAATAATCTTTCAAAAATGTGTGAACTGAGATTGTCAACATAACCGAAATACAACTGTGACCGGGCTCGAGGTGATTTTGTATGTAAAATGGCCACCAGGTGTCAGCAGTGCATACCTGCACTGGATGATGCCGGTGACAGTTGATAATGGTGATGACAGTTGGCATATTATTTTGACAATATGTAAATATTTGTACCAAATTCGACCAAATATCTACTTTAAGACCATTAAGAAGTAGAAATAGATGAGAATTTTGGAGCATTTTATGTGCTTTTTGGTCCTTTTCGGCGCTTTTTGGTCCTTTTCGCTTATTAGTCTGACCGTTCAATAAATGCTTTCCCTATGAAACGAGCGGTGAAATAAACATTGCGCGACTTCTTGCAGCAGTGAAAAAATTTGTGTCCCTTTCCCTTTATAAACTGATTGACGTAAGCACTAAAGCTAAATAAAAGAAGTAACCGATGGGTCATGACACGCAGCTGATTTGTATGCTTTTTGATATGTAAGGAGTTTTAACAAGGACCTACCATGCAGGTATTGACGGTTCCAACACGTCAATCATCCTGGAGCAACAGCCATTAAGAATTGGACAAAAGATCACATGTCGTCACCTGTTTTTGGCTGGGTGCGATAAAACCCTGCTGAGAACACGCGTCCGCATGTAAACAAATTTGGGGCTTAGCAACCGTCGTTAAGGTGGACGGGGCCTAAGGGCATGCAGTCCAGGGGCGTCAGTATAGGTGGGGGGGGGGGGGGGGGGGGGGGATGGGGGGTATATATACCCCCCACTTTTTTGCAAGGGGGGATGGCCAATGTAATCATCCCCCCTACTTTTCAGAGAATAGTATTATAATATTGCAAAAAAAAATATTAATAATAGAATTAAAGACTTTGGATCCATTTACTAAAAAATGTTATATCTAAACCTTCTATTACAATATTATAATTATTTGAAATATGATTAAGTATATATATATATATATATATATATATATATATATATATATATATATATATATTTGGTGGAATATGTCACTCAGAGACGCTGAAAAAAAGGTATATGTGTGTGTGTGTGTTTAAATATACAAAGTCATCCCCCCCACCCTGGAAGAAAAATTGACGCCACTGATGCAGTCGGAACCATCAATGATGAAAAACGGCTTCTACGTCAAAAAGTTACGATTTGTGTTTATACCCAGGTAGCACAAAACATTTTAAAAACATTTTCAATATGTTGCATAAATGTTTCAACAGAACATCTTTTAATAATGTTTAAAAAACATTTTTTAAATGTTTTTACTAATGGCGCATAAATGTTACAATAGAACATTTATATCAAAACAATTTTAAAACATTTTTAAAACATCTTCAAAAACAGCGCATAAATGTTATAACAAAACATTTTTTTGAAACATTTATAAAACATTTTTTTAACATTTTTCTCATAGAGCGCATAAATGAGTTCCCAAAACTTTTTTTAAACATTTTAAAAACATTTTTAAAATGTTTTTAAAATGTTGATGAAAAATGTTCACTTGAAACATTTATGAGACATATTAAAATTGTACAAGATGTAATATGACTTAAATAACCCTATCCCATTTCAGGGATTTTCGTGACCGTGTCATTTGTCAATGCCTTAGGTATACTTGTGAACGAAATAGTTAAAAATGTTTAAAAAATGTTAAAAAATACAAAAACAAAAAAGTTTTAAAAATTTTTTAAAAAAATGATAAAAAATTTTTATGTTTATTTACAATTATTTATGAGACATATTTAGATTGTACAAGATGTAATATATATATATATATATATATATATATAAATATATACACACATATATATATATGTGCGCATATATATAAATTAAATATGTGTAATATTTATATATATTTAAATATAAACATTTTTTATCTGTGTAAATATGTTGCATACAAAGGAACTTTCTATATATATATAGTAAATATCACAGTAGTGTATATTTTATTAATAAAATTGGCATCTTCAGATCTGAAGTTTAAAAGAGTGAAATAATCATTTTATATTAAAACAAAATTCTGCTTCTCGTTTCATATTGAAACTGGAATCCAGGAGGCAGTTTGTTCAAATTAAATGATAACTTCAGAAATTAAGCTTTACCAAAAAAAAAAACAAGAATAAAACAGGGATATAAGTGTCAAAAGGTACAGCAAAGGACCACAGTATCAGCACAAATTGGTCCTGTGCACTACAACTATCAGTATGTAATATCATATAACCCTCCTGCGAACTCATGTGTTTTTTTACGGATTGCGGCTTAATTGGATCGACTAGAGTTACTGTGTCTGTAGAGACCACATTTTGGCGGGAAATTCAGCATACCAGACTAAACAGTTGAAGCGGAGGGCCTGAGTGTTCAAGCTATTGTGAGTATATTTCATTTACCTTTTTCCCTAATTTTCATTTATATTCATAATTTATAATTTCCAAAGAGCTAACAAGCAGCAGAACCATTGGTACATTCGTTTATTAAAACTTATTGTGACATGATGCAAGCAGCTTAAAACAAGGTTTCAATTCAGCTGGAGATGGGTGACAGCCATCCAACCCAGTGGCGGATCTAGAACAAACTGTTAGGGGGGCGACGGCTCAGTTTCTAGATTGCATGTTGGTCGAGGGCGCGTAGCGCCCGAGAGGGGATGGTGAGGGAGGGGGTTTCCCCCTCACACGGTGAGGAAATTTTTTTAAGATATGATGATTAAAAATCAAATTTGAGCATTTTTGTGAACTTAAACCAGACATTTTTGTTTCTGATAAATTGGATACAAAGCAAAAGTTTTAGAATATAGGACTAAATCACTTCTGTTTGTCCTGTTGAGGGTGTGGGAGGGGGTGTCCCCCTCACATGCATGGTGAGGAAATTTTTTTAAGATACAATGATTAAGAAATCAAATTTGAGCATTTTTGGGCATTAAACCAGACATTTTTGTTTCTGAAAAATTGGATACAAAGCAAAAGTTTTAGAATATAGGACTAAATCACTTCTGCATATCTTGTTGAGGGTGTTGGAGGGTGTATTCCCCTCACATGCACGGTTAGGATATTTTTTGAAGATATGATGATTAAGAAATCAAATTTGAGCATTTTCGGGCACTTTAACCAGACATTTTTCTTTCTGATAAATTGGATACAAAGCAGAAGTTTTAGAATATAGGACTAAATCACTTCTGTTTGTCTTATTGAGACACGGTCAGAAAATTTTTTGAAGATATGATGATTAAGAAATCAAATTTGAGCATTTTCGGGCACTTTAACCAGACATTTGTGTTTCTGATAAATTTGATACAAAGCAGAAGTTTTATAGAAATTGGCATAAATCACTTCTGTATATCTGAAAGGTTCTAAAAGTTAACAGTTTGTCACCTTGTGATACCTAGAGACTTGCTGGTATATGAATGGTCGTAACACTGCATGGTGTAGGCCTACTATAGACTTTATCTTCCAGTGCTGCCAGAACAAGGACTATCTTCAAGTTGACACAGTAGCGGAGATATGACTTTATTCCTTAGCATTTACTCATGTGACAAGGTAATATCCTGGTACTGTTTGTTCCTTTTGTGTTAAATGCAGTGCTGATTATCTTGAAATCGTGATGTTATATTTCACTGTCAAGAAGTTACCAAGGACAAGGTAAAAAAGTACCTTATCCCAGAAAACACTGATACAATTTGCAATTTTCATGAGCCCGAAAAAAATTCTAGGGGGGGCGATCGCCCCCTGTGCCCCCCCTTGGATCCGCCACTGCAACCTGTATTCAACAATATCATGACCACAACTGATTCTGCTGTACAAGACATTTCAAACACACACACACACACACACACACATTTATTTATTAAGGATAGAAAGTATTGAAGTAATAATGACAGAAAAGGCACATACTCATAGGAAGATGTTTCTTTTGTCTATATCAGTATATATAATTGATCATTTATATAATTTATTATTTATAATATAAACATATATAGCAACATCACCAGCATTTTCCAGGTCATTTTTATAATCAAGTTTACTAAATTTTCATTCAAATTGATTGTTTTATATACATCTTGTTATTGTGTGTGTGTGGTTATTCACCTGTTTTAAGTTAATAAAATTTGGTGTCAACATATTATCCATAGTTTAGGTGCGTCTGCACCAGTCCTGAGCTGTCATCCAGTAACAAACCAGCTCTCAAAGCATGCGTTACAGAGGTGCATTAGGTGCAAAGGGTACCACTATCAGGCCAAGCCTTATTTGTGACATTTCTGTACAATTAAATGACACACACAGACCACATGACACTGTCTGCTCTCTCTCTCTCTCTCTCTCTCTCTCTCTCTATATATATATATATATATATATATATATATATATATATATATATACATATAAACTCTCTCTTACTCACTCTCTATATATATTTATGTAAACTCTCTCTCCCTCTCTTTCTCCCTCTCTCTCTATATATATATAAATATATACATAAGGCCAAAACTGGTTTCACTGGAAATTTTTTTCCTTAATCATTTGTGAAAAAAAATCATATATATATATATATATATATATATATCCTACTGAGCATTAATATATACATTATATATTTATGTATATATACATATTAAAAGAAAAATATTGCATTGGCAACTAAGATATCCCTGAAACAATATTCTGATATCACTTGGTATATATAGAAAAATGATATGTATTTTACTTAAGATTATGTACTATTAAAGTATTTTTAAATTTGTAACGCATATAATATTGTGGTTTTCTTTATGTTTTCAGAGTAAAGGGAACATTCTTTCTCATCTAGATTCACTTTTTAAAGAAGTGTACTTTTTGTATTATCAATAAATTTCAAATTTGTCAGGTATCATTTAGTAATATACAATACAGTAGACATTCAGTAATTGATTTACATCTTGTATGTAATAGGATAAATAAATTCCTGTCAATCGATTACCTGCCCATTTAAAGTTTTTGTTTGGTGAATTTCATTTATGGTAATATGTACATATCTATTTCTACAGACACAAGAAGAGGCAAAGAAGAAAAAGAAAGGAAGGGGGCCTGCTCCAGTGGAAGACATCACAGACTCTGATTCAGATTGGTGTTTTTTAAATAAATCACTGTGCCTTACCTGCGACTCTTTTCTTTGTTGATACGTGAGAATATGTTATCTGGTGTGAAGTTGTAAGCAGAAATGATATAAAATATGCAGCTGTAGGTTCAACAGAGATGAATTACCTCTATGGTTTTAATCCATTTTTTTGGGCAAATATGATCAAAATATAGATAAAATAATGGGGAAAGTGTTTTCTATCTTTATATTCATGCAGATTTTTTAACCATGTTGGTACTACAAAAGCTGGTTACCAATTTGCCATATCCTGCACACATTACATAAACCCTGTCAATTCAAAATATACAAATTGGGTTGTGGGGAAAATGTTTCAGCATATAGATTAATGTGAAAATGTTATAAAATTTTTTTCTTGGATATTTTGAAGGAAACATTTCTAAAATATAAATAAAATGTAACTCACAAAATGTTAATAAAATATTATGGAAATATTTTTAAAATGTTTTACAAAAACATTTTAAAAACATTAAAATAACATTTTTAAAACGTTTTAGCAAAACATTTTAAAAACGTTTTTTCGAACATACAAAAAATGTTATAAAAATATCACGAATAAACATTTTCAAAACATTTTGCCAAACGTTTATAAAACATTTTTAAAATATTTTTGTGCTAGCTGGGTAATAACTGGCAAGTCGTGATTTCTGAAAACAGCAAGGAACCTTGAACAATTGGTAACAGGACTCCCATAGTCAGAATCATGCATTTTGTCAATAAACCTTAGATTTAGAGTACAGTCACTTTATTCTAAATCCAGCTGCCACCATTTGTGCCTTTCTGGAAAATAGTGTTTAAATCATGTTCTATCTCACAGCTTGCTAAATAAAGGTCACAGTGACATTATTTCTGGTTTCCTTAATTTTTTTTACAGGAAGCTACCCGGATCTTAATCAAGTTAGAAGTTTCTGGGTCCGACCAGCCAAGCATGCAAATGTGTCCTGTAAGATGCTCAAATCATGTTCTTTCACGTATCTTGCAAAACATAGGTCACTATGGCCTAATTTCAGGTTTCGAAAGGAGATTTTCTTTAGCCTGGATGTTAAGCTAGAAGATGCTAGGTCCAACAGTTACGATTTTGCCTTGTAAACCGCTTCTTTGAAGGTCTCAAAAATAGAGAGAAGAAAATGCGTAATATTGAAAAGAAATACAGGTGGCACCACCAGTCTGCAGGAACTGATGAAACACTCGGTGATCAATATGCATTTGTTATTCAGATACTGGAGTTTTTGTATAAAATTTTTACTGATTCCGGGGGAACTTAGCTCGGAATAGCTCGGAAAATATGAGGTAACAGAGACCTGATTTCAGGTTTCCAATTAGATCTTTCATGGACCTTTTTATGTCAAGTTGGAAGATTCTAGGTCCTGCAGTAACGATTTGTGCCTGGTTATTGTACAGACGGACGGACGACGGACAAAGAGTGAATGCTATAGCTCAGATGACTTTCAGTCATCTGAGCTAAAAAAATGAAAAGAAAAAAAAAACCGGTGCAAAGAATTGAGAGTGACAAGAATCGGGAAATGCCGTTTTCTGCATATGTGTATTTCGGCGCACATGGGAAAGCTGCAGTAAAGGGTGCATTTCCGTGCATTGAAAAGGGGCCTGTGTATAACTAACAAAATACATATGCGAATATAATGTAATATAATATATAATATTTTAATGCAAATACTTATGTGCGTTAAAATGGTGTCACAAACCATGTGTATGTTCGCTTATGCGTAGCTTTTCAATGAATACGATTTTCTGTGGTGCGTTGGCGTTTCAGGAAAAAAGGCTCCGCATAAATCGCTACATGCGAGGTTTTGCCGCGCGGTAGGCCTATGTAACCCGCTGTATATATTACCCCCCACCACAGGCGCTTGAATCGCTGTTAGTGAAGATTTCGGTTAAATTTTTACTTTTCTGGCTCATATTACTTATCTGACTTTTTCCTAGCGTTTTTCGCACTATATGGTCCATATCTTTATTATTCACTTAATATTTGAGATAGGCAGTCAAGAAGCCCCCGTCTTTTGGTCTGGCAGCCATGGCATAGCAACCGAGGACGCGCTTTCTGATTGGTTGATATGTCTACTACTGCAGTCTTCAGATGTACAAACCCATTCAACTGATGGGCAACAAAGGAGAGGACCTTTGCAATCTAAGTAGATTCTTAATACAAGCATATAAACTTTTATAATTATAGGTTATAAATACAAGATAGGGCCATAGTATCCTTACATAACAAACTTGACTTGACCAGCTCAACCTTAATTAATCTCGGAATGATGAAAGAAAAAACATGTAACTATCAGTATCTATTGTTTCTTTTATTTCACAAGTAGCTATCTATTATATCAATCACATTTAATGAACTAGTACTAAGAGTTACAGATCAGTAATGATAAGCAGAAATGCCACTTTGCATTACAAAGAGTATGCTGTGATAGATTTATTTTTCTTTTTCATGTACCAGCATTTTTTCAAATTCTTTCTGTTTATTGATAGTATATTGCATTCTACCTCAAAGAGTGTACATTACAAGGACAATTTTTTTTATCTTTATTGAGCATTGTTTTACAGTACCAAGGGTGTATATAATGAAAGTTGTTAGTTGTTGTACTATTTATATGTTGCACTTTATTACCATTAGTGTATAATGACTGTATATTATAGCAGAAGTATTGATTTAGTATTGCAAAATTGCAATTTAATACCAAGAATGTGTATTGTTACTTTTGTAATTTCACAACATTGTATTCCAGTATTAAGAACGAATATTATATAGAAAGTTTAACCAAAGGTGTGACATCCCATCACAAACAAATAATATGTTGTGACAGATTTATTTTATTTCTCATGTTTTCTTTAGTTTTTAATTGTATATATTGCATTCTAACTCAATAAGTGTACATTACAAGGGATATATTTTTTCTTTATTTGAGACTTACATTACTTTTCTTAGGGTGTGCCTAATGATTGTTGATGCATCATCTGTATATTGGACCATGTTATCAATGGTATATATTATAGTCGATGTACTTCTTTAGTAATGTATTTTATCAACAAGAGGGTGTACTGTCACCGATGTACTTTCACCATGTTGAAAACAAATAACAAGATGAATATTATTACAAAGGAAATATTACTTCAGGATTAATTTCCAGTATCAAGCGTATATATTGCTATATTTGAACATGTCACCTCTGTATTGTGCCTTGCACACAAATACCAAATTTACACTATGACAAATTAGTATTCACTTATTATGCATCTCAGTACCTAGAGTGTATATTGTAATATGCACATATTTTATGCAGCATATTTATATTTTATTCTCTATCAGTACCTTAGGTAACATAATTATACAAGTAATGTACCATCATCAACAACCCAGTGGCTGGACCGCTAGGGTATGTTTAGTTTCGGTTATAATAATTGTTTTTTTAGTCAAAAACAATTAGCACAAATACTTGCCAATCCATGTAGCAATGTCTTTCTTTCTTTTTTAAAAGTTTTAGTCATGCTGCACTCAGGTTGTGTTACTCTGTGATCATGTATGTAATTTCCAATTCAATTGTATTTTTAAGATGATCATGCACCCATGTACACTGGTGCTCCATACAATGTATATTGTCTCGAGCCAATAAATTGTATTGTATTGTATTGTATTGTATTGGTGATACCGCTGACGTAACAATGGTTCAGCCAGTCACGCATGTACTTCAGATTTAGCCTGAAACCGATGTGCCATGGATGTCGGGCCTAACAACGGGGGCTTCTTGCTTGCCTATCTCAAATATTAAGTAAATAAGAGATGAACCCCATAGTGAGAAAAACGCTAGGTAAATATCAGTTAAGTAATAGTTATAAGGAAATGACCCAGAAAAGTAACAAATTTAACCGAAATCTACACTAATAGCAATTCAAGCGCCTTTGCCCCAACCCACCCATTTTGAAAATTAATTGTCATTTTGTCATTAAATAGGCTCACATTTCAATAATAATACGTTTTAACAATAGTGTGTCTCAAATACCAATGAATCAGAAATGACTGAAATACCGAAATGAGCGATAATATGACCTGTTTCACACGTATCCACGATACCGTGGAATCCAGCCATTAAACTGACAAATAATCTAATCCTTGCAAGTATTACAGATTGAAATAATAACATACTGGCGAAATGTCAGTAGCAGGTGAAAAAAACACAGCGTGCACAGGCGGCAGTCTTCTCCAACCCTCCCTGCCAATTGTTAATGAAAACTCTAAAGAATATTTCACACCGAACGATGAGAAAGATCTTTTTCACCCCCCCCCCCCCCCTAAAAAGGTGTGCCGGGAATACTTTTAGTTTTACGCCCTTCCGCAAGAGGTCGTTCTTACTCAAAATGAGCACTCGTGTGAGTCCGCCTCTGCGCAATGTGTCAGATTTATACCACACTCTGCAGAACTGGACTCGCAATAATACGGCTCTGGTTTAGGGTTTGTGGGCTTTGGTATCTATATATGGTCCACCATGCACCGTGGTTTCTACATACACAGATGGCGTAGGTATAAATGCAGTGAACAGGGTAATGTAGTATGTTTAAATACGTTGGACGAGAAATGTTTCAAGAAAATTACATAAACGTATTTGTTGTAAGGGTTTCACAGAATAAGTAATATCTGTTTATCAAACGTATGTGAAATGTAAACCGAAGAAATGTATTATTCTATAGAGAGCCCCCCCCCCCCCCCCCCCAAAAAAAAAAAAAATCAATTAAATGGCGTATTGTCTTCTTGTTGAATTGCAGTTCCTGTATATTTATAAAAAATACAAAATTTATAACATATTATTTTATATTAAAATTCTGTTATCGTGTGTGATCAAATTGCTTAATAAAGCTTCATATACAGACTTTGATGAAACTTGACACGATTGGTTTTATTCAGGCTCAATATCAAGAATCTGATTTACAGATGGAATCAACTGAAATATATATGAATATTAAATTCCCCACTCGAGAGTAGCTTAGCGCGTCTGATACAAGAGAGACATATTTTTACAGAAAAACTAGAAAACATTACTGAAGGTAGCAAATCATTATATCAATGTCCTCATCGCATGTCTTTCTAACAGAAGCTGGACCACAGCCGCTTCCTCCGATCGGTTTTTCCGAATTGCTCTGATGATGGAATTTTATGAAGCAAAGGGAAGAAAGTAGACATCCTGGCAACTTTAAAAAAAACAACTTTTTTTTGTCACCCTCACAATAAAGGGGTAAACAAATGATTGATGGCAAGAACTATCTCAACTTTATTTGATATAACATTAAATGGGCTGTGTATCACATACAACTCCTCTATCCTGAGATGCTAACACAAATCAAATGGATGTAAACATCACAGACTTGTTACATCCCTCTGTCCATACCCTCTATCCTGAGATGCCATCACAAATGGATGTAAACATCACAAACTTGTTAATTTTGCCCTGAGATACTATCACTAAAGGATGGAAACATCACAAACTTGTTAAATCCCCCTGTCTGACACCTCTATCCTGAGATGCCTTCACAAATGCATGGAAACATCACAAACTTGTTAAATCCCCCTGTCTGACCCCTCTATCCTGAGATGCCATCACAAATGGATGGAAACATCACAAACTTATTACTTCCCCTTGTCTCACCACTCTATTCTGAGATGCCATCACAAATAGATGGAAACATCTCAAATTTGTTAGTTCCCCCTGTCTGTCCTCTCTATCCTGAGATGCCATCACAAATAGATGGAAACATCACAAACTTGTTAGTTCCCCTTGTCTCACCATTCTATCCTGAGATGCAATCACAAATGGATGGAAACATCACAAACTTGTTAAATCCCCCAGTCTGAACCCTCTATCCTTAGATGCCATCACAAATGGATGGAAACACCACAAACTTGTTAGTTCCCCTTGTTTCACCACTCTATCCTGAGATGCCATCACAAATAGATGGAAACATCACAAATTTGTTAGTTCCCCCCTGTCTGTCCTCTCTATCCTGAGATGCCATCACAAATGGATGGAAACATCACAAACTTGTTTGTTCCCTTTGTCTCACCACTCTATCCTGAGATGCCATCACAAATAGATGGAAACATCACAAATTTGTTAGTTCCCCCCTGTCTGTCCTCTCTATCCTGAGATGCTATCACAAATAACATATAATGTGGATGATGTGATTGAGAGTTTAAACATAAGAATGTGCTATCGCAATTGGGTGCAAACATAACCAACGGCTAACAAAATCCAGTCTGTGCTCATTACCAATGGCCCCATGTGTATGTTTGTGTGTTTGAGCTGTAACACCTATTATCTTGTGGTTACCCATGTTCTATTGTTGTTCAGATATGATGTAGTCATGTACCCTCTCATTTGGGTTTCCTGGGCTCACTAATTAGCCTTTGATTACTATAGATTACTTAAGATGCCTAACATATTCAATTGCTGGCATCTCGTTCTATTACCCTGTCTGTGAAGCAAGGGCTTGGTTACCTTTGATCTTATAATAAGAGACAGTGTTTGGCTACATCTGGCTATGTAGGTTACTCATTAACCTAGAACTACACAAAGCCTAAGGTGGGCTCCTTATCTAATTGTAGTCCAAGTGTTGTCTAATTGTTACTGACAATGACCACTGGCTGGTCAAACCCTGTTTGGACACTGCATGATGTGGTGATGACTGCGAGAGAGAGATAGTTGAGTCGAATTATTAAATAATGAGCAAAACATGAGAGAAATATATATATATAATTGAAAATTTGATACCAAAGTAGTGCACAAATCATAACCGTTGGGCCCAAAACCTTCTAACTTGACATCCTGAGAGTTCCTCAAAAGTTCTCCCCAGAAACCTGAAATTGGGTCACAGTGACCTATATTCTCAGAGTTTTGGGGTATGTTTGAGCACCCCAGAAATAATGCAAAAAAACATACAAATTGCCAGATTGCTCATGAAAGGCTGGTTGGATTGTCATCAAATTTGTTGTGCTTATGGGTCTTGATGAACTTAAGCTAATATGCCTGATCAATGATGCCACCTAAATTATCTTAATTAGTTGTCTGTGCAAAGACATATTACCAAACATGTCAGTCAGCTGAGCGTCATGACCCAGGGGTCACTTGTTTCAAATTTTATAAGTTATTAGCTTAAATATAAAATCAGTACCCTAAATTTTGCCCAGATTTGACCATGGCACATTCTTTTCCTGTGACTGCTATGGATTTAATTTTCACAGCATGTTTTCATAAGCATTTCATCTGTTAACATCTGAAATTTGAAACCAGTTGATCAAAAACTGTTGATTTTATTCAAGTTTTCAAGCACTCTGTAAAGTATTGTTTAGATCAAGCAAGTGTTATGCAGTTTGCTAGAGCTCAACTCCCCAGCTTCCCAGGCCAGCTCCCAGCTCCCAAAATTTGGCATATAGTTAGATGTCCCCCAAATCCTCTACCATACCAAAAGTTTGGTCACTTGGACTTCATTCCTTCAAGATATTAAGAAAAAACTTCAATTTTTCATTAAAAACCCATTGTTACACTTCAAGACTGCCTAATATCAAAACCACTGACTTTGATCATAAATAATAAACATGTTCTTCTATACACTCTCTATGCACGTGGCCGGAAATGATGTCAATATTGCGTAATTGTTTTAAGTTATGGACCCACACATAATGCACTTTGTAAAAAATCAAGAAATATATTTACTCACTCACATGAGAATCAGTAAAGTAGGCTCTCCTGCATGGGGGTTAGGGCAGAGGGCCTTTCACTTATTCTCTGCATGGTGTCTGAATGATCCATTTTGACGTACTAAGGGACTAAAGGTTTATAGATATAAGGCGAAATTTCAGTAGCCGCGGCGATTGTTACTCACGATACGATGCATATTAAGTAGGATCAAAGTTCATATTCCAAATCATTGCTCTTCTTTTTCAAAGTTCGCAATGCCATTGTAAATAATGGGCATTTATGGAAAATGAATAGGAATTGTTTTGATCGTGCAATGGTTAGCCAATCAGATGCCGATTAATTTATTTCTGACCAATGATGTTTAGCATCACAAGCACTTAGTCGCTGTTATTAAATGCTGGAGGTCGCAGGTGAAATGTCGGACTTTCTGTTTGACATATCGATACATGCAGGGACCACAGACGATGTCAATATGATATTTGGTTTTGTATCGCAATGTATAGATGCACACGTTAATCGTTACCGCCCAAGTTGTTACAACACGCACTGTTAACCCAACTTAACACTCATTAAATCATGGTGAGAACTTATTTCCTTAAGATACTTTACAATAGTATTTAACTTTTACAACCAATAGTAAACATACAAAAAGATAATGCATGTTAACCATTGTGTTAGCTTCCCCGAGTTTAGCATGTACTTGAATCGGTAACTCTAGTGTTAACTCACTCCTCATGGCTTCGTTGAGAGAAACAACACAATGTCCAGAGCCGTGTTTTGTTAGCTCAGCTGACTGATAGTCATCTGAGCTATAGCGATCACTCTTTGTCCGTCGTCCGTCCGTCCATCCGTTAACCAGGCACAAATCATAACCGCTTGACCCGGAATCTGTTAGTGGGGGATACATTGGCAGTTAGAATGTTTGCTTCTAGTGATTAGAGTAATCGTTGCTTATCAGTCACTTCACACTTGACGCGTGTCCCGGCGCGGTGGCCCATGACCTAATTACCGAAGGACCAGCCACTGGGAGCAGTAAGCTCCGCCTACTTCTGTTTGACAGTTCTTGAGATGTCTTTTCGAGTTAAAATTTCGTCTTTTTCACCATGAAAAACTATTTATTTTCAATTTTGTTAATCGAAACCAATTCAGATCAGAGCATATAATGAAAATATACGACTGTCATTTGCCCTGATATTCCTGCTTTCCGTTGAAAACGAGATTACTCTTCCCAAACAGTTTTTGGCCATTTTCTCAAAACAACAATTCAATGGACTGCACTGCCTTTGGCGCGATATTTCTCAAAAAACACCGCATGCAAAGTTTTCAAATTTTGCATATAGGTAAGGTGACATGTAATCTAAAATGGGTTTTTTTTTCTTTATTCAATATCTGTTTTAGTTAAGCAGATAACACCATTTAAAAAAAATACGCATTGTTTGTATCATAAAATTGTTTAAAATTGAAAATTAAATGGGAAAAAATATTATAAACACACAATCTAAAAAACGCCTGGAGATATTTTTATGTACTTCCATGTGATACTATTTTTACTTACATACTCTCTGCCAAATGTGAGATATATCGCGTTTAAAAAAATATAAAATAAATAATTTAAGAGACAATGTTCATATATATCTCATCTAACAGCAGATATTCTAAGGATTTCAAATATGTATATATCATTGTGGCTAAAATTCATTTTAATATGAATTCTAAAGCTAAATTAAACCAAGGTTGTTTGACGATCATGAGACTTAACTTGACATGCTGAGAGGTCCATTTAAAAATCTCCTTGGTAACCTGAAATTAGGTCTCTGTTACCTATATCCTCTGAGCTATGTGGCTCAGAAGTAACCCCCAGAATAATTAAAAATATGATTCAAAACCTCTGGTCTCTGAACGACTAGTCCATTAATCGCCATGATTCCTTGCATGCATATTCATCATGTAGTGTTTCATCATTTCTTGTAGACTAGTGACGCAACGGGGATTTTGTTTTAATTTTCACGCATTTTCTCTCTATTTTTGAGACCTTCAAAGATGTGGTCATCTGTTAACAGGGCACAAATCTTAACCATTGAACCTTGAATTTTCTTAATTGACATTCTGGCAGGTCCATAGAAATCTCCTTGGAAACCTTAAATTTGGTCCCTGTTACCCATATTCTTTGAGCTATGGTGCTTAAAAATACTCACTAGAATAATTTAAAAAAACATATTAAAACTCCAGTATCTGAAGAACTAACACATTGATCACCATGATTCTTTGTATGCAAAATTACCATGGAGTGTTTAATCAGTTCCTGCAGATTGTGGCACCAACAGTTACTGTATTTTATTTTAATTCAAAACAATTTTCTTTTCTATTTTTGAGACCTTTGAAGATGCGGTCGTTCGTGAACAGAGCACAAATCGTAACCACTGGACCTAGAATCTTCTTACTTAACATCCAGGGAGTTGCATGAAGTCTCCTTAAAACCCTGAAGTTAGGTCTCTGTTTCCCATATTTTTTGGGCTATGAGGCTTATAAATACCCCGTGAATTATTGAAAAAATTGATACCAAAACAGGGCACAAATCATAACCATTGGATCTAGAATCTTCTCACTTGACATCTTGAGAGTTACTTAAAAGTTCTCTGCAGACACCTGACATAAGGTCTCTGTTACCCATATTCTCCGAGCTATGGGGCTCAGAAATACCCCCGAATAATTAAACGCTTGATACTAAAGCTCGAGTATCTGAACAACCAATGCATTGATCACCATGATTCTTTACATGCACATTGATCAAGGAGTATTTGATCAGTTCTTGCAGCCCTTTTTTTTTTTATTTTTACACCCTTTCTCTCTATTTTCACTTTTTTCTCTATTTTTGAGGCCTTTCAAGATGCGGTTGTTCGTGAACAGGGCACAAATCGTAACCGTTGGTCCTAGAATCTTCTAACTTGACACCCAGGTAGGTCCATAAAAATATCCTTGAAAACCTGTAATTAGGTCTCTGTTTCCCATATTCTTCGGGATATGGAGCTTGTAAGCAACCCCCTCCCCCCCCCCCTCAAAGAATAATTGAAAAATGTGATACCAAAGCAGGGCACGATTCACCACCATTGGACCTGAATCTTCCAACGTGACATCCTTAGAGTTCCTCAAAAGTTCTTCCCAGAAACCTTAAATTGGTTCACTGTGATCTATATTCTCAGAGTTTCGGGGCATGTTTGAGCACCCAAGAACTAATGCAAAATACACACAATTTGCCAGATTCCTCGGGAAGGCTGGATGGATTGTCATCAAATTTTGTGTGCTTATGGGTCTTGATGAACTTCAGCTAATATGCATGACCGATGATGCCACCTGCATATCATTTAAATTAGTTGTCTGTGCAAGGACATATTGTCAACATGTCAGTCGGCTGAGCGTCATGACCCACGGTTCACTTTATAAGATATATAAGCGGTTTTGGTGAATATCTTTTTTTATGTATCCTACGGGGGTAAAATGAAACCTTATTCCTTGCCTCGATGATGTGCAGCCTGGAAGCGTTATGGAGAGCGCGGGAACTGTGATCGCATAGGTAGTGGGTTAACGTCCCGTTCAAACCGCCGTCCGCGCTAAGACTCTTAGCCAACGTCTTTACCACAAGGGTGCCATCTCTCGACCTAAGAGTGAATGGGTACTGGTCCTGGGCGGCATGAAAATGTAAAACAAATAACTTTCTAGCGGCTGATATGGCTGCTTGTATTTTATACTCCCAAGGGAGCCGAGAAAAGGCAAAGTGTAGACGGAGCTGCTGTTATATCAGACTATAGACCCACACTTAAACCTTCCCTGTTTTCTGGTACATCTATTTGCTTGCTGATGGAATTCCAGGCGGTAAATTAATTATAAAATTTGCCGCTAGATGGTAGAACCACTCCACAGTCGTTGTCATACAGCGACACAGGAGCACGCTTGCTTAAATATAAACACATATGACTTATGGAGCAGAAAAGATAAATTTAGCTCACAGAAAGTTGGTCAACATAGGTATCTCTACCAAGAAATCAATTTTTGCATATTCATTAAACGATCAATAATTCTGCAAATTTTCATATAAAAACAGCTGCAGCGGCTGTTGAGAAATTTGGTAACAGACTGTTGACAGTTGACGGTTAACACTCCGTCATGGCATAAATTTACAGAATAAACTAAAAAGGCAAGATCGCGCACGAATAAGTTAAGGGGCATATAAATTTAAGGAGTGTAAAGCATAACGGTTATAATGGTATTATAACTTATGATGGTTATCATAATCCTACAAATGATGTAACATATCTAGATGACATCAGTTTAGGAGTCGGCACTGCTCCAATTATGGGGTCTTTGCGGTAAGCAAATTGCAAAGGGGAGATGAATTTCAGAAGATGCAGGATCGACATTGTGTCGGCGGTCGTATCTTAATGGGTCGACTGCACGGAGATCACTGATTTTCAGTGATTCAGACGAACAGGTCTACCAGTGGCGCCACCAACATTACAAAGGTGGCGAGAATCATCTTGACTTTATTTTACAAAACTACCAACAATCAACACTTATTTATCGAATGACATATTACAAAAAACAACAAAAGGCCTTTTACATATTTCTATAACGACATATTATACAATCAACTATATACATTCTAAGATTACCGATACTGTTTGACTGATATGAACACGGTCTAAGAGCTTAATATTTGACTATTTTTGTGACTTTCTAAGTAAAAAAAAGTATATTCAAATAATATGAGACTCGCAACAAGCCAGAAGAATTCAGGGAGTAGCGATATAATGCGTTCATGTATCCTTGCCGTCTTGACTCTGCAGATAGTGAAAATCTCTTGTGGACCGGTTACCAAATTTTTTAGCTTACATCTTCTTCGGAAATGAGGTCAATAATTTTCGCGATATTTTGTGGGTATTAGTTTGCTGCCGAAGGAATTCAAACTCTTCGTCAGGCAGAGCTCTTTTTTATATATAAGACCCTGAAATTTCTTGAAAAAAAAACTTAACGAAGTAAAACAGCACATTTCATCTGTGAAAAAAAAACTTCTGGTTACTGTTTAATAATTGATATTCCTGATTTTATCAATTAAGTAAATAAATATATTTTTCATGAATATAGGTGTTTCTCCAATGAAATTCGAATGAATTTCGTTTCGTATATAGATCTGTTTGAAGTTATAATAGATTTCAAACCAAATCTTATTTTTATTCATGGTTGTTGATTTGGCTGTTTTGTCCAAATTGACTAAAGTGTTCATAAGATTAATAAAGATAAGATATAGTTTATCGCTATATATTTGTAATAATATCACATACAATAGTATTTGGCTTGACTGAATTGCTTATACAAACATATTAAACAAGAAATAATAAATTTAAAGTGTATGTAAAAGACGTATGACTAAAATTTTTGACTAGGTTACAGTGCCTCAAGTGATATATTTAATTGCCGAACGGCCAAAGCGTTTGTACTAGTTTGAATTCTTTTGGATTAGCCTGATAGCGACCTATGGCAAAGTGATATATTGAATTGCTGAACGCCCGACGCGTATGTACTAGTTTAAGTTCTTTTGGAATAGCCTGAAAGCGACTTATAGCGAAACCCCGATTTCGTTTATCTAACAAATAGGGCGCCGGGTGACTATAGTCTTCTATAATATCGTTTGCTTTCTTCAACAATCGCGTTAAAAATGTGGAGTCTGCAGTGAGTATACGAACCCCAATGATCCTTTCAGCTGTTCTAACTACCCTTGTAAGACGGTTCCTTTCCTCGACAGTGATACTGTCTCCCCATACAGTTACTGACAATGTCAGGAAACCCTGAACTACCGCCCCATAAAACATTGATAGAATTTGTTGACAGAGCCCGAAATCTTTTAGGTTCCTAAGAAAGAATAAAGGTTGTTGTGCCTTCTTTATGCAGTAATTAACCTTTTCGGTCCACTAAAAATCAGAAAAAATTAAAATTCCTAAACAAATTTAAAACAATCAACGATTTCAACCTCGGAGCCGAAAATTACTAAGGGTAATATATCAGTTTCCTTCCGTCTAAAATCAATTATCATCTCCTTGGTTTTCTTTTCATTAAACTCCAGATTATTTTCCGAGCTCCACAAAGTTAAAGTTTTAATTTCATTGCGGTGAACGCTTTCGTTATTTCCCCGGATTAGCCCAGAAACTGTGTTGTCATCTGCAAATTTTACAATGAGGCAACCATCAGATGAAGAGACACAGTCATAGCTGATTAGAGAGTACAGTTTCGATGAAAGCACGCAACCTTGAGGTGCTCCAGTGTTTATGACCAGTTCCTCAGAAATAATGTTACCAATCGACCACTTGAGGCCAATTTCTTATGAAGGCTAGAATCAAGTAACAAAGGTTAATACTGATACCCAGTTCTGATAGTTTTCCGATTATTTTATGGGAAAAGAGAGTGTTAAAGGCTGAGCTGAAATCAATTAATAAAACCTTTGCATAGGTAAATTCCCGTAAGTCGAGATGTTTTAAAATACGGTACAGTGTAAATGATACAGCGTCATCTGTTGAGCGCGCAAGCACAGTCGTGTTGCCATTGATCGGCGCCATGTTTAATTTATTTAAGTACAAATTATTTAACAGCAATTTATTTTTTAATAACATTTTTCAATCCAAGCGTAGGGACCTTGGGGTCCCTGGCAGTCTTGTTCCGGGACATGTGGTCCAGACACTAGGATAAAAAACCGCTGTTGTCAACAAGGAACATCATGGCACAGTGAGGAAGAGCAGAAGGTGTACAGAGAGAACTTGTCCAGGGAGGGCAAATATATTAATATTAGAAAACGAATTGTATGTTTTGTTTAAAGAACCAGAGAAGGGGATACCTTAAATCAAATGTCACAATTAAGAGTGTTGTTAAACGACACTTTAAAACCTTTTAGATAGTCTCAACTACCTGACTGGCATATAAAACTTTACTCATGTAAATCTATAATAAAAAGACATTTTCCATAAGGAGAGCATGTTTGAATGTGATTGACATAAATGCATTTTTCCTTTCTTATTTATTAAATTAAGGAAGTATTGTCAGGAGTTGTTTTGACTACGGGGTTGTATATTGGGAAACACTGCAGGATAATTTGAGTATCCATAACCGATTTGGAGATCGGTTTAAATATGAATTTATATTAACATCAAGCGTGAATGAATTACCTTATTCAAATTAATCAAGTCAAATGTTAAAATCAGACAATGATCTTTCTTTTAGCCGTGTGGGGACCGTGGGATCACCGTGTAGCGCTAGTTACTTAGGCCACCAAGGTTATTTACCATTCCAAGCGGTGTTTTAAATTCTGTTACGTTGGTAGGAGTTTTGAGTTATTTCATGGTTTTAACCTGAAGGACTGAAGGTAAAGGACTGAAACCTGCGCTGTTAAACTGGAGTGCAAGAAAGTCGAGTTTCCCTTGCCAGAAAACACACTTCTCGTTGTTTAGCTTAATTCTAGCCTCCTAAATGGTTATAAACACTTGGTTTAATCTGGAATCATGTTCTTGCAAATCTGTACCAGACACTAGAATATCGTCCTGATAGACAGCTACTCCTGGGATACCGGACGGTGTATCAGACATTCTGCGCTGAAAAATTTCGCTTGCGGATGTTATCCAAAACGGCAGTCACATAAACATATACTGTCAAAACAATGTCAAGAATGTGGTTAATTCACGATTGTGTTTGTCTAATGGGAGTTGGAAGTATCTAGCTTGCTGACCCTATGGAACCGCTGAAATCTATTCACTCAATCTGGCCATCGCTGTGGCTGAGTAAAGTCTGAAGACTGGGCTCAACGTCAATGAGACATCTATGTACATGCCCACGGCGTGTCATTCACGAAGGTCGTTTGTTTAACATTTTAATGCAGCTCGCTACAATCGACCTTTAACCTTACGGTAAAGTCCTCTCTTACACAATGCAGGGGGTCGTCGAACTACGTCATAGGTCTCGGTTAACTGACAATGAGTCTCCTCTATCGTAAAAACATAGTTTCGCCTATATGAGCGGACTGTCAGCTTGAGCGGGTAATCAAAATCAAGGTCATATTGTGTATTATTTTTTGTGCATGGATCCTTTTTTAATTAACTCCGCAGCAGTTCATCAGAAAAAAGACATTTATTATGAACCATGAACTTGACAGCATCAACAATTATTGCTCATTTGTTACGTGTTTTTTTTTATATTTTGGCCCAGCTGCTCTAATCCTATCAATGCAACGGGCGTACAATGCAAACTTCAGTACACCCAGTAGCAACTCCTGACCTTTCGATAGACCGGGGCCAACTCTAATATGCACTCTCATGCCCGTTTTCATAGAGTGGTTGATTAACCATAAAGAGTTCTTGTAATGCCCTCGGGGGCACAATAGGATTAGTCGGGGTACATCTGATTAGTCTGGAACATAACAGGGGAAGGAGGTTATTTTGTATTTTTTTTTATTTCATTCAAAGGTATTTTACCAGGAAGCCAATTCAGCACAGTATGCTGATTTTCAGTAGTTTCCTAGGTCCAGTGAACATTTCAGTTATATACACATATAATATAAAAGGCAAATATATTACACTCTTCCCATGTTGACTCGACTCGACAAACTCACCATGAGGTAGTGGCACCGCCATGTCCTTTAACACTGCATAAAAGTGAGAGAGCAGCTACCTGAACAGTTCAGTCTGCCGAGCGGATTTTCGTGAGAGATGAGTGTGCGAGCATTTGAATATTTGCATGAATGCTAAGGTTTTAAACATTTCAAAGTGAATTTGTTTTGATGGCGGCACTTGGGGAGAATTTCAGATCTTGAGTTCAATGACTCAGGGGAAGCAGTTGCTAAAGTAGCTTTCAGACAAACAGAGATCACACTTCAAGTCCCATAGAAGTAAGCTGCTGCCCTGGCTAAAATTTCTAACAAAGCTTGAAATTGATATTCATATCTTTTATGGTCCAGGCATCTGGACAGCTTAGTGGTTTTTTTTTTTTTGCTTGGGATCTGGTACGAAAGGATTGTTTGTGGTTGTTGGTTGTTATATCCGGTCTTAAAATCACCTTCAGTACATTTTGTAGTATTTCTCATCGCTGTCTGTT
The DNA here is from genome assembly GCA_026874595.1 of Sipunculus nudus. Lineage (NCBI taxonomy): Eukaryota > Metazoa > Annelida > Sipuncula > Golfingiida > Sipunculidae > Sipunculus > Sipunculus nudus. The sequence goes on from CM049307.1 coordinate 88,288,690, forward strand.
TTAACTGTTGCTTAATAAACAATGCATCTCGACTGGCACTGGCCTTTCGTAGGACATTCATCTTTGTTCCGGCAGTTACTTTGTTTTAGAGGTACATTTGCAGCTTTGTTATTATTTAGGACTTTCATATTATGTTTTCTGATCAGGTTAAACATATTAGGTAAAAAGCCAAAGCTAAATTATAGATTGTTCTAGTTGAATAGCTTGTATTATCTGTGATGCTTCAGGAAATGTTTTTCAACTAGCTTCATGAATGGTCTGCAAATGTTGGTTGTTACATGGCGACTATAAGAGGGATTGGTCCCTATTATTTTCATATTTCTGTTTTTTTCTGCTTTTCACTGCAGGTTCAACATATGTGGAGCTTTCTGTGAATCCGCTTTTCACGAAAGGTTTGTCATACATGGTTTTGGCTTTCACGAATAACTCATTGCAAGAATACTAATTCGTTGCAAGAGGTGTCAGAAAAACATGTTTGCTGATCATCATTGGTATTTGTCTGATAATTGCTGGAGGATGATTGGATTGTTCATGGATATAGAGCGTATCGTTGTTGGGTTAACATATATATATATATATATATATATATATATATATATATATATTTATATATATATAAGATAACACACACACACACACACATATATATATATATATATATATATATATATATATATATAGTCTTAACACCTTTCAGTTAATACTTGAGATAACACCTAAGACAATCCCCATAACAGAGGATTCATCTTTATTCACACACGATGGTAAGAATCGGTCAGCGACTTTGATTGCCAATATGTAATACACGACAAAGTAGGGGACGGTTTTGAACCGATATACACCAATGGAACACACCTTTTTATCAAATTCCAATAACAGATTTTTACTGCACACGGATTTGACTTAAAGTATAAGCTAGTCAGTAAACGATTATTTCTCTGGTGCGTATATAACGATTTTGTTCTTTGATTTAAAATTAATATAGAGCCCATGAGAAGTCTTAAGATTAGAGAATTTATGTAAGATGGTGGAAACATAACAATTTAAGTGCATAAATCAAGGTATGAAAGTAATCAATAGCGTTATGGATAACTATATATATATATATATATATATATATATATATATATATATATATATGTACTTATATATTAGACCCATTTCGTTATTGCTCCTATGATGATGATGACTATGGACTATTGGATGACAAAAGCCGGTTTGCTTGGTCTAGAAAACTAAGACCTCTTCCTCAAGTTGGTATATAACTATTTCCATTTATGATGCCATCATCTAACACTAAATATAATCATGGACTACATAGAAAGTCAGAAAAGTTAATCAAACAGAGCATCACAATTAATATATAGTCACATTTAGGGAAGAAACAGAAGTCGGTCGCTTATTCATTCAATTCGAAGGCTTTTTAATACTAGAAATAATTGTCTTAATAGAGTTATTAGTTAGATAAAAATGTCTGCACCATTATTTTATGAAATGTCCACACTCATTACTTTTCCCTGTATTCATTTAAGTAGCTCAGTTTAAATTTAGCTTCCAGTAGAGTTACCTGTTGAAAGAACATAATGGTAATAGTCTTCATTAATTAATCCACAAATAATACAAAATATTTAAATAAAACTAAATCAATATCCCTCGAGGCAGTTGTAGCGTTTTTTTCTTTGATCTACGTTTTACAGTTTTTCATCGCGTATTTGTTATGTATTTACCAAGATGACTTAGAAGAACAAGCAAACTCATCATGTTCGCTCCACCTTTCTGACCTTAACTATGATAAAAAGTAATAAGCTGTTAATGAACTCTATGTGACCTTAATCGCATTTTCATTCAATGAATAATCAAAAGCATTGGACTAACGAGCATCCTATCAGGTGATCGTAAACATTGTTAAGCGTCAATCATCTGACAAAAAAAAAAAAACATTTGCATAATTAGACAGAGCTCTGCCAAACAGGACACGTGTAGTCTGTACCAGTGCCCATGTCGGCATGTTTTTTCGGGATTTTTTTTATATAAATGAGACAGTATAAATAGTTATAGGTTATAGGTTGCAGGAGCCATTCCTCCGACTACCAGGTAAATAATAATGTCTTACCTGGCATGTTATTCGTATGAGACAAATAATCCAAAATATAGCAACACAAATCACATTGACTGCGATATATTCAACAATGTATTTGTTTTTTTTGGATGGCCACAAGGGTGCGTGATACATGAAATACTGTAACATATCTGTTTTTTTCTGCAATATCTAAAAGAAAATATTAAAAATGTCACAGTTGTTAATGTCATATCTTAGACTAGGATTATTGGCGTATTCCTGTGCTACCGTAACCTTGTGCTACCGTTACCATGGTTTCAAACTTTTGGGGTAAAATTCATAATCTGAAAATATGGAGATTTCTGCTTCTTTCTCTGTTAATATTTATGCTACAAAGGTCTAGTATTTGTATAAGGTAGCATTCCCTTGGTTCTAAGTCTTTCAAATTCGAGTCTCGTCAAATCTCACTTGGTTTGCCGTCTAACGAGAAATTAAGAGATTCCACAGAAATGCTTATAACTCGATCACGGTTTACGCTAAAGAGGAGAAGTTTTCAGCATTTGTTAACATTTCGGAAGCTTAACATGATGCAAATATCGCCACATATCGTATCATTTCCCGCAAAAGAGAATATTCGAGATTTCGATAATTGCCGTATACCTTGCTCATTTTAATGCTACAGATGTCTATTTTTATTGTTCAGGAATCATTAAATTAGTTTAAAGAGACATAAATGTGTATCTATTCATAACCGCTTGTCGTCAAACGAGAATATGGTGCGTTTTATACAAATGCCTATAATTCTGTCATTTGTTACCCTATAGATATATAGTTTTCAGCATTTGACAGCGTCTGGCATTCTCAGTGACATTATATTGCATTTCTCGTCATATCACGAATCTTTTTCATGAAATAATGAAGATACATCCCTTTGCCGTGAGTATAAGTGACTTCAGGGGTTACTGGTAAGTGCCTGCAAGGGCATTATAGTTATAGTTGCCAGTTGGCGTGGGCGGTCGTCCATGAACCTCACAAAGCAGCGTTGAATAGAAGACAAAAGCTTCAACATGTGAAGTGAACACACCTGTGATTGTGTGTTGCAAGGAAACACTGGCAAATTTTACAAACCAGGAACGGATCCCGATTTAACAGTTTGGGGGGGGGGGGGGTGCAGGGGTTAGATATAAATTATTCATCAAATATATATGATAAAATATAATCTATCTCGAAACTTTTTTTTATTTTAGAAAATAGCCACCAGATGGTGCTGCAGCAATCCTTATTGCGCCATATCTCCAAAACTATGTGTCATAATATTTCAGCATCTTTATCAAGTTTTAATGTGTTAATCGTCCTGGTGACTCTGTCATATTCTTTCATTACCATTACCATTACTTATTTTGTCATGCTTTCCATTCTCCATGACATGAGTACATTGACTTCACCTGTTTTTTTTTTCCGAATGTCTGTCGGTTTGTGTGTATACTCTACTGCGACTTTTGAATATCAGCATTACCACATAAAGATGTGCTTCTGTTTCCCCACAATTGTTTATTTGACCAGTTCCAAATGTTTCCTACCTGTCTGCTGCTTCTTGTCTGTTTGTTTGACTTTCTTTTCCCACTTCCTGCAAGCTCTCGACCTATGGTCGTCTAGATTGTTTGTTTGTCTGTCTCCATTCAAAAATTACAGATTTGCAGCAATCGCTTTCGAAATTAGAAGTTCAAAGCCTATTGATTTTTGTTAATATCGGACAAAGGTCAAGGTCATCAAAAGTTTGCAAAACGGTATTTTCTTTATATCTTTCTATCTACTTTAACTGTAGCTCATTTTATTTGCAATTCCAAGGCCTTTCTTCTGGTGTGTAGCTGCCCTTAATTTGCTGTAAGTTTGGGTACGCATTTTAGTGGAAAATTCATGATATTGGATAAAGAGGTTCTTATTATTACTTTGTCAGTTTTAAAGCTACAAAGATCAAGTTCTTTTTCATCAGGTAGCTTACTAGTAATGTTATTTGATTATATTACAAGTCTTGCGATATTTCGTACAATCTCTCGTCAAACGAAATATTTCGAGTTATAGCCTAAAATCCACAAGTTTTGGGAGGAATCATTTTGAAACTGATATATCTTACACTTACACTAATATCTGGAAACGGATTTTTCATTTTCCGGATATGGCCGCAAGGGGGCGCTGCACTCGAACTACTGCAACATATCATTTTTGGCCATACCTCCAAAACTGTCAACCTTATCTGCACAAACCATAACTCAATTTTTTTCGACATACCTTTTCCATATGATTATCTGGTCATCGGTCAACTCAAATGTGTCATTGTGCCAGTATGTTTGTCCGGTTGTCGTTTGTTGTCAGTTGTGTCTGCTTTAATGGTCTTTTATGTGATATATGTCATTCTACAGGCCACAATTCCACAGCAATCGCTCTGAAAGTCACGCAATTGATGGAAAACTGACAATTTGTATCGTCTGTCATTTCAACTTCCGGCAAGCGCTCGACCTCTAGTCGTCTAGTTTAGTTGAGCTTTCATGTTATTTCGTTGATAGGAGACTAGTTGATTTCTCTCACACCAGGAGGGAGTTATATTGTTTCGATGATATTTATATATCGCGGCTATTCTTAGATATATACAAGGATAATGATCATCCAACTTTCACCAAATTTCCAACAACAATGTCAATACAATAATATATTTTTATGTACACTTTTTACATGGGATTTCACAGAGAGAGTTTCTGTTTGATTTTTCCCTTCTAAATATTAGTACATAAATGCCTAATGGTCATATAGTCTTTGGTATGAACAGTTTTCTTATCAGACACTTGACACAACTTATACACACCTAGATTTTAATAAATAATACAAGAGATATACTGCATGCTTCATACGGAAAAGAACTTCATATTTGATACATATCTCTCTGATTTTAAATCAAATTTTAAATCTAATATACAAGGCAAAATATTTCTTTCTCTGTGTGGATGATAACTGAAAAATAAATAAGACTCTTTGTACCATAGAATAATGGTTATAATGAAGTCCAGCTTTGTAGATAATTTTTTTAAGAATTGTCTTGAAATTATCCAGTTATGTCAGAAATTACCCAATGTAGTGTGTGAAAGTTAGACCCTTCGATAGTTACTGAAATAAGACACCCTTATATGGCCCAAATATATTTACAATGTGACCTTTAATGTTAAATGCAAATAAAATATAAGTTCTTACACATATAAGATATATAAATATATATATAATATATATATATATATATATATATATATATATATATATATATATATATATATATATACAGTTTTATGTGGGAAAATGACTTACTCAAATCTCAGTGATTTACTGGTTAAAGTAAGCAGTGCAAATGTACCATGAACTGCCAGGCGCCCTGACCATGTGAGTGAGGGGGCGACTTTACAGAGAGGACCGAACCGTAGTGAAGGTTCATCAGAAGTTCGGCTCAGATAGTAGTTGTTCTTTCTCTGCCGTCCACGTCACCGTTTTTTGCTTTATCGTAATCAAGCGTGGAGTAAAGAGGCGTCCCCGGGTCTCCATGCTCGTATCGTCTTAATTTATTTTCTTCATCCTTTTCATCTGTTGCCTTAATAAATACGTTACAAAGAAATGGATAGAAAATAAAACTGGTACAAATCTCAAAAAGAGCTACCCTGGTAAAATATTTCAAATATTGATTTCTCATGTTATTCAGCCTTTTTTTCCAAAGACCTGTGTAATAAGACCACCTATGGAACTAGCCAAAAGTGGTTTAAATTCGCTGGAGGTCTTGCTCGACAGGTCAGTTACAATCAGTGCGAATGCCTTTAGTTCATCCAAGGGTAGACTTAATAGACAGGTCCTGTTATTTAAAGGTGGCCTTTAAGACAGGTTCCAATGTATTACCCTGAAGAAATCACTGAACAGACATTTTGTAAAAAATGATCGGGCTATAATATCGACATCTCCAGCCATTCCAGCCAAATTTCCTTTTAAACTTTTGGTGAACTGTTGTTTTCCTTAATTAAAATATAAAGTTTAAACTTTCCCTTGGTTCTTTAGCTGATTAACAACTTAATAAATGTATTATGCCCAAACGTTTACAAGTGTGAGAAGCATTACAAATACGTAATCATTGCAAATAAGATGTCAGCAGGACATATTTAAAATTTAACGTTCAAAATTTTATATTTAAATTTACTTCATTAAGTCTACTTATCATTTATAGTTACTCTTGAATGTAAAGTAGGCCGACATCCCGGAGGTAAAAATTTAGTTTTGGATTCGGGGATAAGGACAGTTTATAGATCACACTGACCTCCTCACGTGACGGGAAGTAGTACCTTAAATACACGTTAGTGAGCATCATTCCCTCTCCATTTTTCAATGATCCATCGACTTCACAGCCCCGCATGAGGATACTGCTACCGTGGAACATCAGCATCAAAAGACCAAGACCTCCGAAATGGGTCAGGACGTTACTGCGGATATCACAATGTAAACATATGTCAGTATAAATGCTCATTATTTTCAAGTACATTTTTATATTATTCTATAAGATATTTTTTTACATATTTTATAATAATATTATAAAGTATTATCATTGTTGTTATTATTTTTTATGTGAGACAACTGTTTGATCCTGAACACCTCGTATATGGCAGGACTATTTGAAACGCCCTGTGAAATACTACATGCGTCTCATAATTGCATGAACTTAATCCTATATGGCCACAACACCTGTGATCAATGTGTAGTTTGATATAGTTTAGACTGCTACACCCTTTAAAGGTATCCATGTTAAAGGTATCCAATCACTTCCCCTTTGAAGAAGAATTTATGCGATTTCTTGCTTCCTCTGTGTATATAATTATGATCTAAGGGTTATTTTGTTTGTGAAAAGTTCTTATACGGCATTCGCGAAGGAAATGAAAACTTGTTTATCAACAACTTGTTTGTAAACACTGCAATGTTGGCAAATGGGAGGAAGAAAGGTCACTTGCAAAGATCTAGTTTTTCTGACTTGCTGCCAGATGCCCCTGTTCAATTTGTTTTGATCATTTTGGCGGTCCCCACATAATATAAACACGTTGAAATAAACAATTCACGCAGCCTGTGTGCAGTGATATCCACTTTTTTTCGGGTTTATTTTTATGAAAGCGCCAAGGGATAACCTTGAGTTTATAACTTAGGCCAGACTACTGATTGGGCCCCTTTAATTATATAACAGTTAACATGATGCTGAAACCAGAAATTGCTGTGGGTACTTTCGTCGAGATATCTAGATACTATGACCGTTAAAGATTTTTGGGGGGTTCACGAACATGTTGAGGGGGAGGGGTTATGGTAGGAGGATTAGGAGCTGTTAGAAAGTTCTCTTGTATGTTTAGTTGTCATGCATTAATGTCACAAACATTGGCATACGTTAGTGTAAACTCTCAGGTTATATTTTAAAGTGCTGTAAATTCCTATCTGAGCAATGTAAAGTGGAAAATGTGCAGTTATAATTCTGAATTTGAGCAGTTCTAAACCACAAATCTTTGTTTTCGTCTCAGATTGAAAATCCCCTTTGATGCCTACAGGTAAACAGATTAATTTGGTCGATTCCTCATTTAAAAGCTTTACATCATTGGCTCTGGTATCATGAGTTTGCAAACATTTTGTTTCATTTCTGTGATGTTCATACATATTTTGTCTTAGTGTTATTCATAATTCATTTGGAATATTCAAATTAACTGTATAAGATATGTAAAAACTCGAGATTAACCGGAAACGGTTGAACCTGAAGATTCAAAGACAGTGTCCGATGACCCTTACCCCTAGGCCTTCTACTGCTTTACACTTAGATTCTATAGGCCTCATTTATTATCACGAGGCACATTTGAGTACAAGTTTCTGGTAGTTATAAATTTCCATAAAAATAACCTGAAACTCTGAAATAAGAGACTCATGAATCTTTAAGCTCAGCTTAAATCTCAATTTATTATTAGTAGAAAGAAAAACATATCAGGGACAAACATTTAATACTTTAGGTCTGCATATATGTACCATGCTCTAATTTATTGCGCCAAAGTAAATATATTCTTGTGTATAACCAATTTTTAATTTTTATTTAGTTTTAATTTCAGATAGAGGGTAAATTATGTAAAGTATTTCTAGTGAACAAACCTTGCTATCGGTCTATCTGGCCAGAGGTAGATCACATAGTCAATCCAGATGCCTCGCCATATTAACACAGTGGCAGTGTTAGCGATCAGATGAAACAGGTCCTCGGCGGCCACTTTGAGCAGGAACCGGTCTTCCAACTTCCGGGAGAGATGTCTCATTGGTAATTGCAGTGGCACCCATATGATATATATGACATAACCTATACCTAAACACCACCAGCTTGACCTCTCTAAATCATCAGGGATAAGCAGGATGTCAGTCAGTGACCACATACCACGCCAGCAGAAACAGTTGAGGACAGGGCAGACCCAATGTGTCAACAACTGGTCTAGCATGTATTTCTCACGATCTGAGGGCTGCAAAACAACTACAGAGCATTTATAAACATCCACAACCCATCTCACACATGCTGCTTACTTTTGTTAATGACTACCACCAGTTCCTGAAGTGACGTACTAGTTAGTTTATCATGTTTTAATTAGACATATCAGCATGTACGGTCTTTCTCCAACTTTCTTATGCCTATGTTTGCGTTTCCATATTTTCATTCGTTGCTTCTCGTGTTATGTAATAATATTATGTGTCTGATGTGCGAGGTTATACTGTGTTGATTAAGTATAGTGCACTATTGTAGGCTTTGGAGATTGTATTATCTAGCTGGCAAAAGTTCAGAGCACATTAGTAGCTTATACCAAAAGACCGACTCAGTGGCACAGTCACAATCGTTTCATAAGATGTTTCATAAGGATGTCCATAGTATATAATAAGAATCGCATAAATATAATCAAATTTCGTTATTTCCTGTTTGGTATGCACGAGGCTATAAATAAATCAGATGTCTTTAACTAATGTAGTTTAAGTATGTGAACAAATAATGTCTGTCGATCTAACGGGATTTCATCATTATACCTTTCTTAGAGATAAAAGACAATCAACTTCAAAGACCGCTCCTCAACTATGCAACCCGTACTCGTATTTGTTTTTTATAATAAAAACTTATATTTGAAAGGAGAGGCCAATGTTGAAAGTAAGTAAAAGATAAGAAGCATATCTTATTACATAACCTCCTTGATTAAGGATTTAATATGCCTAGGGTCAGAAAAAATCCAAGACTTTACCTTTTATGAAGACGTAGGAGCAAAAACCTTCACTTACTTTTGCCCTGAATCTGGTTGTACAGGTGAAATAATCTGGTCCAGTATCCACACTACAAGTAAAAGGAGGCCCCCAGATGTTTTTAGATGACCGAATCAGAAGAAGAGGTACAAGTCCTACCAGAAGATTCACAATAGATTGTACTAATCCCTTTCCAAAATAGTGGTCCAATAACCTCCATGTGCCCCTCCAGACATTAGCGATTCCAAATCCCATAGCATACATGTGTAGATGGTACACCATAACCCACACTAGCCAGTGACGGCCGTGAAACAGCTCGGTCAGTTTAGGGTGAATTATAGCTATGATAAAGTAAATTACAGCTCCCATAAAATAGGTGGACCACGAAATATACTCTAAGTTGACCGGGAAAAGACATAAGTCCAAGAGACCAAAAGTTCCTCTCCAATACCCAATAGTCAAGGGGGCTGTCAAAACCCCCGTAATAATTGAATCTGCTATCAGTAGACCTAGGTCTCGACGCCCCATAATCAACGCTGTTTTCTTTGTCACTCAAATATCGCCCAGTTTTATACTTTATGAGAACGAGAGCCGAACATACAACCTCCGAAGATGAAAATGCTAAAGGCGTTATCAGTGATATTACAGGGTATATACACACGATAATGTCACGTTGACTATTATAAGTTTCGTCTTACACTAAGCCTTTGAACCCAAATTAATTGCACGTCAATAAATTTACTTGTAAAAGAGATGCATAGTATACGAGGGACTTACTTCTATGACACAACGTGTAATAGGAGTTTTGACCTGTCTTTGCAACTGACAGGCTTGTGGTTATCAGATTTATTTAAGTGCCTAATTTATCCTCCAAAATAATTGCATTCGAAAGTCTATAACGAAAAGTTAGCAATATTCTGAGATAAAGCTAGTAATTTGTGGATAGTTTTTCTTAAACACGAACGATACAATATATCCTTAATTATGAGTAAGTGTATTATTATATTATATAATTATATTATATTTATTCTCCCAATGACCAAGCTATATAGTGACCCTTTGTTCAGCTTTCTTTCAGTATATATGACCAATCTGTTAACAGAACAGGTGAGGTGCTAGGACCGTGTGCTGGGATGGTTTGCTGGGATACGTTTCTTAAAGTCAAAACTGAACTGATAGAGTGAAAGAAATGGCATAATATTGTTACTGATTATGCTATTTCAAGCATTGTTTTTTCTTTAATTTGACCTGTAACAGCTGTTTGTCTTATATTAATGAAACATTACTGGATACCAAGGGCCTTCCAATTATCCCTTTAGGCAAATTCCTGTTAAATCATCTTGCTTATCTGGTGTCTTTTTTTCTCTGTGGCTTATATTCTATGCGGCATTGGCCGGCCTACCTGGTCACTGCTTCAAAGGAATGATTTATCAAAGTGGCTGGTCTGCAGTGCCCCTGAACTGTCACACAATGTCCATTAGTGTGAAGAATGTGCGCTGAAGTGACCGATCTGCAGTGCCACTGAGCTGTCTCATAATGTCCAATAGTGCGGAGAGTGGCGCTCAAATGGCTGGTCTGCAGTGCCTCTGAGCTGTCGCACAATGTCCAATTGCGCAGAGAGTTTGCTCTCAAGTGACTGGTCTGCCGTGCCTCTGAGCTGTCTCACATGGTCAAATAGTGCGGAGGGTGTGTGCTTAAATGGCTGGTCTGCCATGTCATAAGTTGTCTCGCAATATCAAGTAGTGCGGAGAGTGTGCACTCATGTGGCTGGTCTGCCGAGCCTCACATGTGACATACATTGTCCAATGGTATGGAGAGTGCCCCTGAGCTTTTTCACAATGTCTAAAAGTATGGAGAGTGTGCGCTGAAGTGACCGATTTGCAGTGCCACTGAGCTGTCTCATAATGTCCAAAAGTGCGGAAAGTGTGCGCTCTAGTGGTTAGTCTACAATTCCCATGAGCTGTCTCACAAGGTCTTATGGTTTGGGAATGTGCGCTCTAGTGGCTGGTCTGCCATGCATCAGGGCTTTCGCACAATGTCTAATAATGAGGAGAATGTGAGCTCAAGTCGCTGGTCTGCCGTGCCTCAGAGCTATCCCACAATGCCAATTGTGCGGAGAGTGTGCGCTGAAGAGGCTGGTCTGCCGTGCCTCTGAGCTGTTTCACACTGTGCAATAGTGCGGACAGTTGCGCCGAAGTGGCTGGTCTGCCATGGCTAAGAGCTGTCTCACAGTGTCCAATAGTGCGGAAGGTGTGCGCTGAAGTGACTGCTCGCCGTACCCCTGAGTTTTCTCACAATGTCAAATAGTGTGGATATTGTGACCTGAAGAGGCAGGTCTGCCGTGTATCAGACCTGTCTCACAATGTCAAATAGTGCGGAGTGAGTTCGCACAAGTGACTGGTCTGCCTTGCCTATTAGCTTTCTCACGATTTGAAGTAATGCGGAGAGTGGGCGTGCAACTTGATGGTCTGCCGTGCCTCGGAGTTGCCATACAAGGTCTAATGGTACAGAGAGTGTGTGCTGAAATGCATGGTCTGCCGTGTCTCTGAGCTGTCTCACAATGTCCAATATGTGGAGAGTGTGAGGTGAAGTGGAAGGTCTGCCATGCATCAGAACTGACTCACAATGTCCATTAAAGTGGACATGTGAGCTGAAGTGGCTAGTCTGTCAAGCCTCCTGGCTGTCCCACTCCAATAATGCGGAGAGTGTGCGTTCTAGTGGTTGGTCTGCTATTCCCATGAGCTGTCTCACTAGGTCTTATGGTTTGGAGAGTGTGTGCTCTAGTGGCTGGTCTGCAATTCCCATGAGCTATCTCACAAGGTCTCAAGGTTTGGAGAGTGTGAGCTGAAGTCGATGGTCTGCCGTGCATCAGAGCTTTCGCACAATGTCTAATAATTGTATGTGAGCTCAAATCGCTGGTCTGCCGTGCCTCAGAGCTATCCCACAATGCCAATTGTGCGGAGAGTGTGCGCTGAAGTGGCTGGTCTGCCGTGCCTCTGAGCTGTTTCACACTGTCCAATAGTGCGGACAGTTGCGCTGAAGTGGCTGGTCTGCCTTGGCTAAGAGCTGTCTCACAATGCCTATAGTGCAGAGAGTGTGCGCTCTAATGGCTGGCCTGCAATTCCCATGAGCTATCTCACAAGGTCTTATGATTTGGAGAGTATGCGCTCAAGTGTCTGGTCTGCCATGCATCAGCGCTGTCGCACAATATACGATAGTTTGGAGACTGTGAGCTCTAGTGGCTGGTCTGCCATGTACAGAGCTTTCCCACAATGTCTAATAATGAGGAGAATGTGAGCTCAAGTCGCTGGTCTGCCGTGCCTCAGAGCTATCCGACAATGCCAATTGTGCGGAGAGTGTGCGCTGAAGTGGCTGGTCTGCCGTGCCTCTGAGCTGTTTCACACTGTCCAATAGTGCAGAGAGTGTGCCTGGGTATGCCGTGTGCCTATGAGATGTTTTACAATGTCTAATAGTGCGGAGAGTTTGTGCTGAAGTGGCTGGTGTATCGTGCCTGGTGTGCCGTGCCTTAGAGCTGTCTCACAGTGTCCAATAGTGGGGAGAGTGTACGCTAAAGCGACTGATCTGCCGTGCCCCGGGGCTTTCGCACAATGTCCTATAGCGTTGAGATTGTGAGCTCAAGTGGCCGGTCTGCCGTGCCTCAGAGTTGTCATACAATTTCCAATGGTACAGAGAGTGTGTGCTGAAATGCCTGGTCTGCCGTGCCTCTGAGCTGTCTCACAATGTCCAATAGTGTGAAGAGTGTGCTCTGAAGTGGGAGGTCTGCCGTGCATCAGAACTGACTCACAATGTCAAATAAAATGGAGAGTGTAAGCTGAAGACGCTGGTCTGTCAAGCCTCTGGGCTGTCTAAAAATATCCATTATTGTGGAGAGTGTGCGCTAAAGTGAATGATCTGTGTGCTACTGAGCCGTCTCACAATGTTAAATAGTGCGGACAGTGGCTTGTTTGAGTACCTCTTAGCTGTCTCACAATGTTCAATAGTGCGGAGAGTGTGCGCTCAAATGAATCAAATGATCTGCCGTGCCTATGGGCTGTCCCACAATGTCCAATAGTGTTGAGGGTGTGAACTGAAATGGCTGGTCTGCCGTGCTTTGAGCTTTCTCACAGTGTGCAATAGTGCGGAGGGTGTGCGCTGTAGTGACTGATCTACCGTGCCATGAGCTTTCTCAAAATGTCCAATGGTGCGGACAGTGTGCGCTGAAGTGCCTGGTCTGCCATGCCTCCAGCCTGTCTCACAGTGTCTAATAGGCTTGTACTTAGATACGGAATTTAATGACAAGTATAGGTTAAAACATTTATCCTTTTTCTCGAAGTTGATGTGACATTGTATAGGTGCCATGCGCTGTTTCTAATGGTCAGGAGGCACAGTCAAACAGATGATCAGAATAAGACGACTTTCAGTATTTAGTATGTTGATTACTAAGGTAATGTGCTGAAATCAGCTGGACATCATCATTCTGGTGTGATTTCTTGAGAACTGGTATACGGATACTTTGAATTCATCATTATATGCGACTGGTGGAAAATACATTAACCAGAATCAAGAAAAGAATCTCCTCATTTACCTATACTATCATATCATCCGAGGAATTTGGGCCAACTCTGTTGACATGGGCAGAATTTATTTAGCCCGATTTTACTGGTGACCTTTCTGATAGATAGAGCTTCGATAGACCATTAGTGAAATCAATTAAAATTTCTCCGAATCTATGAGGAATATTTAGCATGACCCGCTTAGGCCAAACTAGGCATCGTACCGGCACATCAAGACCGAAATCGGGTATATCCTAAGTGTGATCGCAGATAAGATGCGGGACAACGGTTGATTGCCAACGCAGAAAGTTTAGATATAGATAAGAGGGACATAATCAGGAACAATATTATGTTTACCCTTTATCTACTCACTATCAGTTCAGTTTTGCTTTATTCAAAGATTTCTCAGAAAAAATCATACCAGCACACAGTCTCAGTTCCTCGCATACGGATGTTTAACATCTTTTTATGGCTCTGCGTATACTCTGTTTACCATAACAAGGCGACAGAAGTGACAGGAGGTCCGATTGTGAGCCGCAACACGCGGTGTTTAAGATAGCGGGAACACGTATTACATTTTTTGGGCTAAGTCAGGCAGGGCATCTCCTGATTGATATGTGGCTTTATTCTGCACACGGCCTTACGCGCTGTGTATATGTTGACATCTTTGGTCGCGTTGTCCATTGTTTGAAACCATCGTTAACAGGAATAAGCAACCGGTTTCAAACCAATATTTTGGCAGGTACAGATTTATTTTAAGGAAGAAGCCATTCTTCTTGTTAATTCAACCTGCTTTAAAGGTGACTGGGCCTCTTTAAAGAAGCGTCTGATAAACTAAAATAAAATAATTAATAGATAACAGTCCCTAGACACAAACTATTTCTACATATGGTTAACTAGGTTGATTACTATTAGCTAAACATACCAGTATCGTTAACGTTTTTGTATAAATATACTGACAATATACCGATTATTTTTTCCATCGAGTTGAGTATAGTAAGAGTAACACGTACAGTAACCAATTCACTACGGGCTCTGTGTAAAGATAATACTGTCGCAAAATGTTAACAATGGTGTACAATGCCACAAGTTTGTACTTTTACTGAGTATATTAAGAAGAGAGAAATGTATTGTTTATCATGACCATACTACATTGGAACTCACAAGGTCGCCTAACAAAGAGTTCCAAGTAACTGAAATCCGGTAAGGGTGGTCAGTAGATGAGTCTTATAAGTAGTTGTAATCATTTAATAATAAAGGTTAATCAATTATATAAATAATAAAATATTAAGGAACCAACAAAAAACCCACAGCATCACTTTGAACATTAGGATAAGGTTTCTTAACTTGCTTAGGTGCTATATGGGATACCGGACCAAAAGTTTGTATAAAATTGATATTATTTGACACCCTTCATCCAATGAACAAGGTAATAAACCTGTGGAATGCAGTAGCAAATGCCTTGGGTGTTATTACATATATAATGGTTTTTCATAAGTCTGGAAGATTATTTTTTTACTGTTATTGAGAAATGACAGTGACTAATGATGCAGCATAAGACATTATATAATACAGTTTATTGGCCAAATCAGTTCACCTTGATATGATTATCTGTTTAGTGAAGTATCATAAAGATTATGGGCAGAAAATTTATAAAGGAAATTGTTGATAAAGGAAATTGATGACTGATGCCATGGTGATCAAGAGTTTTCATATGTAATAATCGCTCCAGGGTTTAGGTTACAATAATTATTTCCGGAGCTCAGACATCGTCATCCTTATATTATTTCATAATGATACATTGATATAAATCTCTCTCTCTCTCTCTCTCTCTCTCTATATATATATATATATATATATATATATATAATGATATATTATATATGATAACAGCTTAGCACCGAAGCGCATAATTAACGATTAATCTCGAGTAACTATACACCCCACCTCTAGCCCAAGCCATTCGGACTCAGTGACAATACCAGAAGCCGGCCTTCATTAAAGATAAATGACCCTGTACAGCTGACCTTGGCCCAAGTTAACATAATATAAACAAAGACCCCCATAATCGGGATTTACAGCAACGGACACTTAAAGGCTACATCAGCTGAAGAGTGCCTTACGCTCGGAGCATGTGGTACGAAAGTGATTAGTAATAAATGGCTGGGAAAGCAAACTTAAGTAAGTTCATTCTACATAAAATGAAAATGCACTGTTCATTCTACATCATATAGTCAGCCATTGAGCATTCTGCCACCAGTTTTTGCAAAACGATGAACATTCATGCCGACTTACTACGCTTGTACAATTATACACACACAAATGCACCTTCACACATCTACAGACACACATATATGTATAAACAAACATACATACATACATAAATGCAGCTACACATAATATTTGAGCAAAATACATCATAGCAAAACGGAAAGAAAATATAAAATTGTCAACGAGTATATTAAAATGTATAATTATAGGGAAAAGGCTTAGCACCGCGGCCAACTGTTCAGAGGTTAACATCTAAAATTGTCTCAGAGTTCAAGGATTATCCTGGGCTTTGTGGACAGATATTACATATCGAATGGTTTTACCTGAATGCAAAGTGTTAACATAGTGCAATAACCATTATAACAGTAAAATGTCTATAATCAGTAATTATCATAAAACTTTGATTAAATCTTTTCATTTAGCCGGCAGAAATATGGCCGTTAAATGATTTTTAATTTACTGACATTTTTACAAATTTAGATATAAAACAGGTTCCTTGATTTGTCGATAAAGCGGACCCAAACTCTCAGTACAACTCGTTACCGACAGGTGTTGTTAGTGTGGTTAGGTCTATTAGCATCAGACAAACGAACGTTGTCTGGCACGTCATATTTACCAGTTTATAAAGTAAAAATGCAGGATTTATTAGAGTGAAAAAAAACAAGAATTTATTTTTTTTAAAGTCCGAACTATTTTCACACCCATATCCAGATGATCACATGACCCCTGCCACCATCGTTGGCGGAAGTATTCCTTCGCACGCCCTTTGAAAAAAGCTCCTAAATTTCAATTTGACGGTGGATTCAACAAAGACAAATATCAAAGAAGGTTTGACCAGTGAGCAAGCGATGCATTTGAATAGTCTGTTGTTAGCAATGTGCCAGGGTAGCAAATTGTAAAATTGGCACTAGGGTTCTAGCAAATTACGCGTATCCAGGCCAAAACATCTTGTTGATTTACTACCCTTATTTGACGCTGTAAAAGACAGTTAATGATAAGAACTTGAAAATATACAACTATGATTTACGATTTTACGAGTAGACAGATTTGATATGCACCATTAAAAACTGAGGAAGACGCTTTGCCACGCAGACCAATACATCTTCATTCAAAAGACAGAAACAGAGGCAGAGTTGTGTTCTAGGCTTCTAAGATACATGTGTTTGGCTTGTGAGTAAATTACCTTGAGAGTCGAAGCGAAGTTCAGGAGACTAGCGGTGAATTCACAATCCATTCGCCCTTTGTTTCTAAATCTTTTTCCATATTCAATTAAATAAACCAGGAAAAAGATTCCTAAAACTGTTTTGAAGGGGTACTCACGGTCGGACGAGATACAGCATATTGTTTACCGGTATTCTAAAACAGAGGGTTTTGGTAATGTTTTTTATATTTTAAGTTAAGGGTAACTAGAAAAAGATATCGGTTTTAAGACGGGCTAAATTGCATAAATGCGATATTCTATTCCTACAAGAGATTCATGGAACACCAGAAACAGAAAATCAGTTGAGTAATGAGCGGAATGGAACAGCAGTATTTAGTCAAATTTAATTATCAGAGGATGCGCTTTTATCATTAGATTAAAGGATGGTGGATCTGACAAAGATATATGGTTCACAAGATGGAAGAATTCTTTTTGTAAGACTTAAAAGATACAGAATACAAGCTAATTTACATTTATGCTATAAATAATATAGCGGAACAAAAAACGTTTATCCAAACTTTATAGTGTAATGCAAGAACATTTAGATCATAGAGGTCAAGTTGTTAAAGGAGGGGATTTTAACTTTTTTATTTTGTGGCAAAATAAGATAAAAAAAGGAGGTAAATCTGATGTTGTTGATATATTTATGAAAACAGAGTATTTATCATTGACAGATATTTTACGAGTAAAATATCCAAGAAACAAATTCTATACATGAAGACAAAAATTTAAATATCTGTTCAAATTAGATTAATGTTGGATTTCTTATACCTTGCAGGAAACTGTAACAGAAGTTTTCTACTGAACCTTACATAATATCAGATCACTGTTGAGTCATATTAGATTTTGAACAAATATCTTTAAAAGGAATTTAAAGGGAAAGGAAACTTGAAATTAAATGAAATATTAAATGAAGGAGAAAATATAGGTCTGACAAAGGAAACAAATCATGGGATAAGAAATATTTTAGTATAACAGATAGCAGAGTCAAATGGGAACTATATAAATATAAAATTAGACAATTAAGAATATCATACTCCAAAGAAAAAGAGCTAAGAGAAAAGAGTCAGAAGAAGAAACTTTAAAGCACAGATTAATCACACTGCAATTAATTAAAATGCCGAATCAATAATTAAAAAGATAAACAAAGCTAAGTTAAGGAATAATGAGAAAACTAAGATAATTATAAAACACAAGTTTATATACTTAGGTCTAAAATCAGGTGGTTTGAACATGAACAGAAAAAAGTCTTAATATTTTCTTAATATAGAGAAATACAAAAATTGACTAAATTACATAAGAAAACTTAAATCAATAACAGGAGGGATGGTCACAGATGATAAAGAAATCTTAAAAATGCCAAAAATATTATTATTAGCAACTTCCAGTACAGCTTAGACACAAAATGAGATCAATAACTATTTAAACACAATAAAGCTACTTGTTTTATCTTAATTTAATTCAGAAATTTTGGATAAACTAATTACAATACAAGAATGCTATTTGATTCATAAAACATTTACAAAAGATTAAAAGTCAAGGAAATGTGGTATATTCGCTGAATTTTATTTAAAAAGGCCCCTTTTTGGATTTATTATCGTTGCATCTTTCAACAGATCCTTTGAAGTAGGAGACCTTTATCTTTACAAAAAAAGCTGGGATAACACTAATTGTTAAAAAAAAGACCAGAACAATATTATAAAAACATGAGACCCATATCACGTTCAAATGTTGATTATAAAATTTGTTATCAAAAACATTATCAGTTAGACTTAGAAAGAAACTATATGAAATTATACGTTTAAATCAAACTTGATTTATTCAAAATCGTTTATAGTTATAAATATAAGCATAAATTTAGACACATTGGAATATACAAAGGTTCAAAATATACTTGGCATGTTG
Source organism: Sipunculus nudus (assembly GCA_026874595.1). Lineage (NCBI taxonomy): Eukaryota > Metazoa > Annelida > Sipuncula > Golfingiida > Sipunculidae > Sipunculus > Sipunculus nudus. The sequence continues at coordinate 88,307,987 of CM049307.1, forward strand.
GAGGGTGTCATCAGTTTCTGCAAACTGGTGGTATTACCTGTATTTTTTCAACTGTTTAAATATTTTCAATATTTTTGAGACCTTCAAAGATGTGGTCGTCCAATAACAGACATAATTCATAACCATTGGAACTTGATTCTTCTTTCTTGACATCTAGAGAGGTCCATAAAAATCTCTGTGGAACCCTGAATTTAGGTCTCTGTTACCCATATCATCTGAGTTGTGGGGCGTAGAAGAACCCCCAGAAAAATAATAAAATTTGATACCAAAGTTCCAGTATCTGAATAATTAATGCATGGAATGCAATATTCCATATATGAAGTGTTTACCACTTCCTGCAGACTGGTTGCGGCTGCTTTATTTTTTAGCTCAGTTGACCATAAGACAATTGAACTATAGCGATCACCCTTTGTCCAGCGTCTTTTCGGTTGTCCGGCCGTCCGTTAACAGGGCACAAATCGTAACCGTAAGACCTAGAAACTTAACCTGTACATCCAAGGAGGTCCTAGGCAAATCTTTTTGGAAACCTGAAATAGGTGACTGTTATTTTGTGACCTACGGACTGAAAGCATGATTTTGAGCACCTATACAATCAGACGGGGCGCAAATTGTATCCATTAGGCCTAGAATCCTCTAAAGTTACATTTAGGGAGGTTCTAGGGAAATGTCCTTCGAAACCTGAAATTAGGTCACTGTGACCTATATTCTGCGAACTTTAAACAATAGATGCCATATGAACACCCTGAATGGCAGATGAGGACAAATCGTTTCTGTTAAGCCTAGAATCATCTGACACAATATCCTAGGAGTTTCTAGGCAAATATCCTTGGAAACCTAAATTAGGGCATGGCGACCTTTATTTTGTGACCTACCGGCCGAAAACATGATTTTGAGCATACAGAAAAGCAGACAGGGCAAAAGTGTATTTGTTAGGCATAGAATCTTCTAAATAAAATTCAGGGAGGTCCCAGGCAGATGTTCTTGGAAACCTGAAAGTAGGTCATAGTGACCTATATTCTATGACCTATAGGCTGAAAAGTGGTTTTATGCACCCAGACAATCGCGGCACAATTTTTTTCCCATTAGGCCTAGAATCTTTTAACGTAACTGTCACGCCACGCAAGCAACGAACATATATTCCCGAGTTCTTTCATTCTGAAAAGACCAAAATATCACTCGTTGTTTGAATTGAAAAACACAAGTTTATTCCGGTAACATCCATCAATTGGCCACCGCCTTCGTTGACTGGCTCCAATCTCATAATAATAACGTCTTCAACAAAATACAAATCACATAATCTTCTTACACCCTGCTTGGCTGTAACTATATGTACTGTCTCCAGGACCATTAATGTTCTCGCGGTATTTTACAACTACACCCCGCTCGGTGTACAACTAATCTATCGTTCACATAACATGACCCGTCACCAGTTGACGCTGGCCTCAAATAGATTCCCTGACAAACCGGCCTTGACACCACCTATTTATATCTGGGTAGCCGAAACTTCGGGAAGTCTCTAGAAAGATCAGGTCTTATCCACTCATGACTGGCACCTAGAACCTTCTTGTCATCTAGTTATAATACATCATGGTACAGTAAGACAAATTGCTTACATAATAAACAACATTTTTTTAATAATCCATTAGCCTCCTATTATATTATCAACTTCGTCTCTCTGACTACCCTTTATGATTTGATGTTCCACATTAATATAAACTGATCTGTTAATGCACTGTATAAACTATGTTTTCCTTAACTTATTTTATTATTTTATTAAATTCCATTTGACATACACTGGGCGGGTAGCACAATTGTGTCACACGCCCCCCCCCCCTTGTGAAAATCTGTGAAAGAAATTTTTTTCCAGTATCCAACAAAAAACACAAATGTGTTCTGCTGCAATCTTGTATAGATATGCTTAAAGCAAATTGTTAGGCAAGAAAAAAAGGTATGATTTTTTGGCACTGTCCGCGTCATTTTAAATCCCCGGAATAAAAGGTTTTATTTTGATTTTCAAACGTTTCTTTCAAGAAGATAAAATATTAGAATAAAATAAAATTTTGATAAGATTTCCTCTATTTTGTATGCTTATACCTGTTTAGCAAAAACAATTTTTTATTATCATATTTTCCTGATCATATGACATTTTAATAGATAGAAACATAAAAAAAGGTGTAAAAAATTGTCCACCCGCATTAATCGCTGAAAAAATATTCCTGAGAACCGAAGCTTATATGTTTTTGCCTTAGCCAACCCATTTTGTGTCTAGGGGCAAATAAGATTCAAGGTTTAAAACATTAAATATAAATAAACAGATTAAGATATGCAAATTTCCCATACTAATTTTTATATAAATATGTAAGGTCTAAACAAAACAGCACAGGTTTTCTTACTGACTAATAGTTACTTTTGGACCCGTGTACACTGGTAAAAAGGAAACTTTATATCAACTAACAACAGATCATGGGTAAATACAGCATTGTTTGATATAAAAACAGTGATGAAGCTAGGCTGACCTAGTTTCACAGCTGTTCCAGGTTACAGTGACTAAAGTTATAGGTTGAGCTTTAGCTTGTTACTTATAGTCTTAAATATTAGACAAGTTGACCTGCATCCTTTAAAGTAGCAATAAATTCTTAAAATATAAGTCAAGGTAAGTCATAAATAAGTAAATTATATATAGAGAGTCATATGTGGCAAAAAAGAATCATATCCAGTGAGACATGTAGGTCTTAACGCGCTATCGACCGATCTACAATGTAAACTCTGCCTTAATTTGAAAGCAAAAATCAAGGTCACAGCAGCATGAAAATGTTTTTACCACTTTTAAGATACAATGTTTACTATAAATAGGTGGAGGCATGTAGAATATTAACGTTTCAATTGCATATGGGATCATCATTATTAAGGTAGATGCTTGCACCTGCCTTGTAAAGGAATAAGCCACCGAAGGGTGTTTAAATATGCAAATTATCTGGATAACATGCAAATAAAAGATTTCTTATACATTTCTCATTTGATTCTATAGGAAGACATACAAAGGGGTCCATTGATGCACAAAAATTAAAACATTTAGTTGTGGAAATATGAATTTAAGTGTATGTTATTGTCCAGTGCAATAAGTCTGTATCTCAATAATTTGATAATTAATTAAGAAGTTAATTCATTCAGTTATAAAAATCACAGACAGTATGAATCACCTTGCTAAAATAGACTCTCACATTTAATTTGTTTCTTAAGTATGATGCATATTTAAGAAATTTCCAAAAGTATGATTTTCATATCAGTTTTTCCTCATACTCATTTTCTTGTGTAAAAATGTTAGTTACAGGGTTACTGTTCGGGGGGGGGGGGTATATGAAATAATGCCAACTCATTTAAAAGCTTAAACGTATTTAAATCTCAAATGCTACCATCATATCATTTCATGTATATCATTATTGTATATGCCTTAATATCATAAGTCATATTTACATAGTGTATTACTTTTTACCTCTATCTGTTTCAGACCTTCTTACACAACAGTCAGTCTTGATTATTTGTTTATACCCTGAATTGATTAAATGTAAATTTGCAGTTCTGCAAATACATTGCCAATCTCATCACTCTGTCAATTTAGTTTTATTTAAGTAAGTAAGAGGTTGATGATCTGTTTGCACAACAAATTCAGTTCCTGGGAGATATAACTTGAACTAATTGACACCTTAAACTAATGCGAGCCATTCTTTCTCGATAGTTCTGTACTCCTGTTCTCTGTTTGACAATTGTTTTGCTAGCATATGACACAGGAATAACTGAGATAGATTCTTGCAATAAGATAGCGCCGACTCATTCATCTGAAACATCTGACTGCAGTGCAAATGGTTTCTTAGGGTCAGCTAACCTGAGAATAGGTTTCCTAGCTGAATACACTTTCTGTGTACAATATGCTGATAAATATTGATGTAACTGCTCACAAGGTGGCGTATAGGCCCAATGATATCAACTGCACATCGTTTAAAGGGCATGTCTATAAAAGGCATCTTTTCTTATGGAACGCAAGGAACAGAACCTTTATTTGCTGTTTTCTGGCATCTGTCGCATGATGTGCAAAATCTGGCAACATTGCGACTCATTCCCAATTAATAAAAATATGACCAAATCCTAATGGTGGTTTTTCTTACGCCTGTATAGCATTATAACGGAGTCATGAGCAATCTCCATTACACCCTGACGGAGGGGTTCAGGTACTACAATCTGCCTAACGACTTTCTGGATTGGGTCCGACTGATTCATATACAGACGATACAGCACATCTGACTATATCAAATGTCACGTTCTGATCCTGATCCTGTTGCTGGCTAGGACTGTCTCTATATTTCTGCAACACTGGTAAGCTTGTTGGAGCTCAATAAGCCTATCTTTACTACCCTACTCTCCCTTTACCCCCTCGAATTCTGATGATGGTTTAATTTGTTTAGATTGCTCAGCATGAGCTCTGGTAGATTCAGCATTGAAGGTCCCTTCAATATTTCCAACAATCAAATCAAACAGCTTCAACGCTTCCAACATAGTCTGGTGTGTCTATGTGTATCCTCGCCATAAATTGTATGCTCATGCGCCGATAAAACCAATAACACGTGTCATCCCATCTAACAACTGTTCGCTAACTACCAGATCGGTCTTCACGATAACGCCATCACACCGGTGTCTCTCATCACAATTACATCACTGTTTCTAACTTTACCCTGGGCAACTGGCAGTCACCCTTTAAATCGTACGATGTCCTAAGCACCTGCACTATGTATACATTGTTCTACTTGAATGCCTAACTGAGCTTCTACAGTATCGACTAAGTCAGTCTCCCGTTCTACACAAATATAAGCAAGACTAGCCGCTGTCGACTCTTTGTCAATCACAGCCTAGTTCACTCTGTGGCTTACCTGACTTATGTAATTCTTACTATCTCTCAAAGGAAGATTCCTACAATCACGTGCCAAATGGTCAACCTTTTCACACTTCGAATGTGTCTGGCCACATGGTGGGTTCCGATTTACACTTGGCTTAACATGCTGCTGTCTATTTTCTAACTACCTACGTCTAGCCACTAAGAAGTTTTCAGCCAACTCTGCCAGTTCTGATAAAGTACCTAGGGCTTCCTGGTGCAGGTGGATAGCTAGATCACCGGGTCAGGCGTTAATGAACTGCTCTTTGACTATCAAATCACAGTGTCCCTCAATCGTACTCTCAGTGTGTGATAACTCAATCTATCTAAATAACCCTGCAGTCTGACGATAAATTGACCCGGCCGCTCTGAGTCCTCAGGCTCACACTCTCTGAACCTAACCCTGAAACTATCTTCCATATAGCCATATCTAGTTGACAAGGCTGTTTTACAAGAGAATACTCAAAACGTTACTATTATATAATCAACAATAACAGTCTAAAGCATTGCCTGTCAGAAGCGCCGATAGACGAGTTGACCAGGATTCTCTTTTTCATTTCGCTTGTTTGGCAAATCTTTCGAACCTCATCCAGTAGCTGTCTAGGTCATCTCTCGCGGTGAAACTGGGTAATTCAGGGCAGCGAACATCTGCTGTCATCGCAGGAGTTTGGGGCATGATTTTGAGCACCCAGACAGTGGCATAAATCGTATCCATTAGGCCTAGAACTTTTAACATAAAATACAGGGAGGTCCTAGGTAAATGTCCTTGAAAACCCCCCAAAAATAGGTTATGGTAACCTACATTCCGTGAGCTACGGGCCGAAAAAAGGGTTTTGAGCACCCACACAGTAAGACCGGGCACATATTGTATCCCCTTGGCTTAGAATCTTCTATCATGACATCTAGGTTGGTACCAGGTAAATGGCTTTGGAAACATGATATTAAATCATAGTGGTACCTATAATATGCAACCAATAGGAAAAAGATTTCATATCTGCACCATGAATCTCAGATAGGCAATGTTAAGTCTAGAATCTTCTAACACAAAAACCAAGGGGGGGGGGGCTTCTAGGCACACCTTTTTGGAACCTGAAATTAGGTCATAGTGACCTACATTTTGCATCTTAGGCAGAAAAAAAATATTTTGAGCAGCCAGACAGACGGGACACAAAGTGTATCTATTAGAACTAGAATATTGTAACATAACATTTAGGGATGTTCCAGGTGGTCCGAGAGCTGGAGAGCTAAATTTGTATCTCTAGCGGCCATTTTGAAATCCAAGATGACTGCCATCAAATTCATGTTTTCATTACCGTTTTCATCAATTTACTACTGAAATTTTCTGCTACACTCTCAAAATAAATTAACAAAGAATTAATTAACAATGATTAAATAATACATTTCGATGCTAAGGTAATATATTAATGATATATAAGAGACACTGAGCGAAAAAGGCATTTTTCCCTGTTTCGACAAACCTTTCAATGTTTGATTTTGCAGTTTATCCATACGCGTCTTAGGGTCAACAAATGCAAATACGGTATGTTTAGCAGGAGTTCTTATAGAATATAATATGGCACCAATAAAATATGTTCGGATAATAATGTCCAAAAAGGTGCAATATGCATATTATTAGCATCTAAACACTTAGACCCAAGACTCTACTTGGAAGATCACTATTTATATAAACTAGTTATAATAATTAATGCAAGGCACTCTACAGGGGTAGTCCTCAAGGGTGGAGGACACGTAGAAAACCACTTATGCCATACATTAAATTTTCTGTTGTCATACGGTTGTCATTTGTCATACTATTGTGAAACATTAGTCTGTTGATGTTAGCCAGGAATACACAATTCAGTATGCATCTATATTGGGCTGTTGAGCCCTACTTGAGTCGTGATAGAAGGGTTTCGTGGGAATGTACTTCTGCACTGTCCTATCCTGTTGCATTGATAAAACGGGAAAAGAACCCGTGTGAATTCGCGACCCAAACTGAAAGTCCGTCTCTATGGTGCCGAGTCATTTACAGTATCGCGTACACATCGGCTATCGTCCATTTCCCCGTGTGAGCCATGTGTGAATTGATCCGGTTAGAAATTCAATAAAAATGAAAAGGGATTTACCAGAATGCCGAGTTAAAACGGAATTTTTCATATGGTAGGTGTTCTTAGAACATGTAGGATGTTAAAGCCGATTTTAGGGCCGATGTGGCGCTACTGTTGATGTGTGAACATTCAGTACGATATAACCATGGGGTTGGTAAATGGACAATGCAGTATTCACCTATCATGTTAAATGTAATCTTTAACATTTCTAGAACAATTGCCGATCTAACAAAAGTTAATATAGGAATAAACAGGTGTCCTTTAAAACCTCTGTCTACCTTGATTAATTTATCTTTTTACTAATTATAACAGTCCTTTAAATTTAAAAAAGTACAGTTTTTTAATATTCTTAAGCACTCACAAGTTTGGTAAGCTACAATAATCAGAATATATATGTCAAAAACTGTATATGTTAATAGATGAATATAAGGCAACTTTGCATGCACTCATGCTCCCTTTGGTGTTTCTTTTTTGTTGGTCATGCATGAAGAGAAATATATGCAAAATTTAGTCGAATCATTTTTTCTTAATTAATTATTTAACGCTTGAGCAACTTGCAGTCTCCTCGACTGAAATTTCTATTCTTTATATTGATTTTTTACCTCGGTTTTCTTGATGATATTACCCTTCATTGTCAGTAATTAGCCATGTTTCCTTGCCTTGAATTCACAAGATTTTAACAGACCTGCCTACACAGCTGAAAGGCAGAGGCTTTGAAGATCCAAAGGATTTTCAGGTTTTCTCTACCATATGCATTTCGTATCTTGTACCAGTAAACTTGTCAATGGCTGTAAAGACAGCAGCTGGGATTTTCTTCCAGTTTGCCGAAAGCATGTCACAAACCCTTTGTTCTACATCATTCTACCAAGGCCTTTCACTGTTCCTGTATTCATAAAGGCAGCCGTCAGATTCTGTGAATGCATGAAGAGCAGGCAGTGCTGATATAACTGCATTATATAAATGATGTGGGGTTATCAAACTGAGATACAAGATATAACAGGAGGATGACTACAGCTGTGTCAGGACTTCTTAATGCTATGTCTATGCCAAGAATACCCTGGATGTGATACAAAGTGCCTGAACCTGCATGATACCAGACAAGGTTTGGGATATCTTCAGGGTAAACATTTCTGTATTCGACAGAATTTTCTATGATTCCCAAGTAAGTTGATGACCTCTCAACACATCCTAGTTGGCATGCTGTGACCACTCATCAAGCAGAATGCAGTTTAAAAGCTTTTTTCTGCCAATCCTACGGTTCTGTTGAGAACTGTTGTTGTATGTGTAGAGTTACCCCTACATGTGGAGTATGTATATATGTAGAGTTCAAAGTCCTTAGCTGAAGCAGTAATGTAGGTGTCAAAGACCAAATTTACTTGAGGAGACATACTGCAAAGCTTGATACTGCAAGTATCATCTCGGCTATCACACCATAGGTATTTGTAGATTCAACCTGTCGATCAATGTCTTCTGTTAGAGCGCCAATTTATATAAATCATATTCTTAAGTAGACCAGCAAGGGTTCTGACGTATATCTCTATCCTTCAGCTAACTAAGACGGCCCTTTTCAGTACAAAGGGATATCTCTACTGCCTGACGACTAGCAGAAATGTTCCAGGTGACATAAAGCTGGGTCTGCTTCAATGCTTTACATGAAATAGAATCCACTGGTGTGAGCATATTCTGGTTAGTTACATAGCAAATGCCACAAGGTTTGAACTACCGAATCTTCAAACTTTGCATCTTCAGCTGTGGTCTACTATCAGTATAGAAACGAAGCTGATCTAATTACAGGGCACAAGAAACTTATTTGGTCGTTTGCTCTGCCTCAGTGCTAATTGCCAGCTGCACCAGATGTGCCTAATGTAGATGCTATTGGCATGATCCGCCAATCCAGGATCAAGTACCTCTGGTGAGGTAGCCGAGATGATACTCGTCAAGCTTTACAGTATGTCTCCTTATTTAGACCTGGTCTTTGACACCTACATTAAGTTAAGGACGTTGAACATAATGAATGATCTGCAGGTAACTGTGCATATACAACGACAGGGTTGTTCTGTTGCTATAATTCAGTGATATTTACACTTCCTGCACTTAACGAATAATATACTTGTGCACTCCATGGAAGGCCCAAGTAAAGCAACATTAATGTGTACAATATGCACATGTTTCAGCGCATGTATGCAGGGACAATTATAAGGTGCATTTACGACAAATCGAAGGTTTTAACCCCAGCAGCCTTCCACCTTCAAAGTGTTCTCCAGGAGAAGTCCTCAGATTCAGCATATCATGTCATCACATATCATGTCGTGTTTTATGCTATTTTGAGGCCTATAAAGTAGTATTTTCTGGCTGTATGAGAAACAGTGTTACATAGATGAGAACGGTAATCAAAACATGATTTTGATGCCAGCCATCTTGGATTTCAGCCAGAGATAAAAAAAAAATTGTAAATAGTACCACCAATTCTGCCGGAATAAGAAAACTAGGTATATATACCAAGAGCCTGTTTTTCTGTCATTTAAGAGCTGAGAAATCTCTATATATTGATTTCATCAGATTAAGAATTCCAGATTCGAATTTCCCAAATATTTTTCCTATAGGAACAACCCATAAACCTTTTGCACTAAAAAACATTAATAAACTCCTCCGAGCTCTCGGACCATAAGGCCTACGAGCCTAATATCCATGCCTACTGAGTCGTGTGTTCATGATTAGTTCTGGTTTCCTTGATCAGACGCCAGGCCTTAAATATTCGCCTGCCTTATTATTCGCCGGGGCAAAGCAATGTCTCAGAAAAATAAACGCCGGCCTTAAATAGACGCCGGTCTTCTAGAGGCCGGGTGTCAGAGTAGTTTCATGTTTGCCGCCAGATGTCTTTTCCCGTCACTATAATTGGTGCATTTACGGTCAAATTGACCGGAGATTGTCGTACGGATTTCCGTTTGTGTTTGTTGTAAATATGTTAAATTCCTCTATCCATCTTTTTTCTTACGTGCATGTCTGTTTCGTTAAGGGACACCTAATATTCCCGATTCGTCCAATATAATTAAAGCCCACCACCGCTCCTAATAAACGCTACACAAATACGTCAGCAGTGAGAAGGCTAACACTTTCACTCCTGTCATGCGGTACAACTTTGAACCGTGAATGTTTACTTCACGGATGGTTGAGTAGAACTGTTCATATACGTTTATAGGGCACATATTTCTTCAGTGGCATGAAGACACCAAACGATGGTGTCAAGTGATACAATTTGTAGCTACTGTCACGCCTTATTACGCTCCTTGCTTTCATTTTTTAAGCACTTTTATGTGCGTCCCAAATGTTACCAAAACCTCTTTTCTGAGAAAGTCTTAAATGTTATAAGTAGTATTTAATCTTGTAGAACACTATACGTTCAATGTAATATTCCCGGCAGTATATGTCACATACCAGTATATACCAAGTCGAAAACGCTTGAATACGCTGTGACAAATTTAATCAGTTAAAACTCGGAAGGAAAGTGTAATGAAAACGAAACACAGTGCCGTTATACTTACCAACCCCCCGTATTTCGATGGAACCAATGTTACTAGTTGTACGTAGCTAATGGAAGAGCCAAGCCATGTTAAGAGGGACCATCTGCACACGGTATAAAATAAATGAAAGAGCCACATGAAACACATTGTTACCTGGTTTTGAGAGGTCAGCGCGGACAGATTCTTGTAGACAACTGAAGTCTCTCGTCTGTGATTCCCCGTAAAGATGGTGGAAATTGTAGAGATTGCACGTGTCCAATATCCCTATGGCATCCAAGGAATATCGTTAACACAGTCAGTGTACCGGCGATGTTTTAATTGTGTCTCTTAGTAGTGACCGGCGGGTTAATTGTTTCGACATGTCCTTTTTTTAGATTTGTCTGACGAGCCTGATAATGTATTTTTTTATAAACACCGGCCTTGTTTAGACGCCGGGTCAAAGCAGGGTCTGAAAAAAATAAACGCTCGGGCGTCTGATCAAGGAAATACGGTAATTAACATATGTTCTTCGGAAAGCTATCACGTGATCATCAAATAGAAAATAACTTCTTAAGTCATAAAAAGCGAGAACCTTTCTATTTTCTTACAAAAAACTATCCGGATTTTTATGAAAAGGCAGATATATATGACATATTTAAGGACAAATATTTCGACTAAGATCAAATACAATATCCACTGACCGTACAGTTTCCACTCATGAAACAAGCATTCCTACTTTTTAAATGCTGTTATTTAAAACCACCGAAAGTGCATCATGAATTCCCTTGCATTTATAAATTGGTAAAATTTACAAATGTATTATAATTTAATGATTGAGCAAGTGTGGGTCAAATACTTTTTAAAGCAATAATGATCGGTATAGTTAATCATCCAATATAATTTTGGACAAAGGCGTTATTAACGTTTTTATCAAGTTTATACAGTTTATGCAATTTATAAAATATAAGTAATTTAGGCAATACAAAATTCAATGTTTGAATATCAAGCATTAGTAGTAATGTAAAAATTCAACGCGTCATCTTGAAATGGGATAATAAAAAAGTTCCTTAAAAAAAGATAAAAAAAAAGGTTTTGTTATAAATACACTGCACGTTTGTGGTTTATAAAATACCATTCTATTAAATTTTGTTTAGGAGAAATAAAGTGTCTGGAAATTATCTCAATAAGACAACTTTGAAAACACAAGCTAGTTCCACCCGTTCAGGTAGTCTTTTTTTCTATTTTTATTTGACTCATTTATTTATGAGGCGCATACACGACCCGTCTCAGCTTAACTTGATCGAAGCCAGGCGGCAGAATTAGGACCAAGAACGCAGAAGCATTGCAATATGTGTTATTTGCTTGCCGGAAATTTTCGATTTCGGCAAGTATGTTGGTCTGTTCCGTATGTTTGTCTGTTTGTCTGCACTCTACAGGCCGCAATTTAGCCCTGAAACGTATGTAGTTATAAAAAATCGTCCTGAACAGAAGCCTGTTGTTTTAGGTCATCGACATCCCCTCTTTATGGAATTTTTTTCATAACTTTGTCAAGAATGATCGTAGCCACATAAATTGTATCTCATTTTATTTGTCATTGAAGGATCTTTCTCCTGGAAACGAAATTTTCTCATTCTGTGGATACCATGGTTACTCATTTTTTTGGAAAATTTATGGAATTTTAAAATGTTTACCCTTAGTTTTTTTGTCATTTTTTAAGGTAGAGAGGTCTAGTTTTTTTTTGCATGATTTTTTTACACGTTTTTTTTTCTTCTCAAGTTTCCGAAAATTGCCAACAGGGGGCGCTGCACTAGATATTTCATTAATGATGCCCTAGAGGGCCCAGTTTTGTAATCGGTTCAAAACTCTTATATTACATGTTAAACATGAATATCTCGAAAAGAATATTATTTTTTTATATAGCCACAAGGGCTGAGAGTGTAAAAATTATCAGGTACCTGTTACAACTTCACATAAGAGCCTACAATAACCTGTCAGGTATTTGTTTTTACTGCAGATATCAGCCTAACAATAACCTGTTAGTATAGATATGTGCCTAAAAATAACCTGTCAGGTATTCGATATAACTGCAGATGTCGACCTAACCTTAACCTATTCGATATATGTTGTAAGTACAGATGTTAGCCTAACAAGAAAGTGCCCATTTAAATAAATATAAGCTTTACAGTAACCTGTCAGGCATTTGTTATACAAAGCGCTTATAATAAGTATTGAAAAAATATGGTGAAGTTTATCAGAAATGATTGGGTTATAAACTGCGGCTGTTATTCGCCGTTTAGATACGCCCATTCTTTAGGCATATCCTTGGGACATAGCTACATCCCAGCCCATATCTCCAGTGTCTCCCGATACCACCCGAAGATGAGGCGAGTTGTTTCAAGTGCATTCCCATATATATAGGAAGTGGTGACATCTGTGGTGGAATGTATAAACTAACCTGTGAACGCAAGAACGACATGCGTTCCTGAATGAATGCACCAGTCATATCTGAAAGAATTATAGCCCGTTTCATCCCCTCATGTCCACCTGTTTTTTGCTATGCAAAGTTTTATTAGTTACATTTCAAGGGAAACAATTATAGTGGAGAGTAGAGGATAAAAGGACCTAATTTTTAACAAGGAAAATAAATACCTACCTTACACCTTTTTTAAGAAACAGAATTATTTGAAAATATGAGAAATCAGTCTACATTTTACAACATATCCGACCCACTTATGGTGGTCAAGGTCATTGGTCACATGCAAAAAAAAGCCTCAAATGACAGTTGCTGATTGGATGATCTCATGTAAACACTATAAAAAATATAACCAGCTAAAACAAAGATGGCTACTTATGGTGGGACACATCATATCTGCCAGATCATGGTGAAGAGACTAAAATGTTGTGAAACATAAATGGGGGATTTATTGTAAGATTCTTAATTGCCATATTAGGTTGTCACCTCCACATGTAGATTCCTAGGAAATATTTGAAAAATATAAATATTTAAGTGAATTATCTGCAAAAAACAGGTGGACAGCAGGTGGTGAAACGGACTATAGAATATTTTAATATTAAAACAATACCACGGTAAAAATATTGGTATTCTTCTACTACTTTGTGCTTTTACGACGATAACCAATAACATGCTACATACTACTTGAGACAGCCCACCACTGTTGGTATAATCAACAACAATAACTGCTGCTACTACTACTACTAGTAACTAATACTACTACTAGTACTAAGATAATAATGTTATTCATAATAATCGCCTATTGGTTTCTCATACATTACAATAACACAAGCTTAAAATTTGAAATCAAACAATGTAATTGTAAATTAAAGAGGCTCAATCGAGTGAATTCGAGTGTTGCACTCGCAACACCAATATGCCCTGAAGTCACCTAGTGCCCTGAAATCACGAAATATCTAAAAGATCCATGGGAACATCATATTTTCCTGACCTAACTTTATGAAAGTTTTAAAACTGTCAAATAATGCGTGGTCTGAAATGCCTGTTTTGTCCTACACTGTTTGTTGTTGTTTACCCAAGCACATATCCTAACCCAGTTTGAAAATGACGAAATAGCCGTTAAAAATGGCGAAGTTTATGGTAAATGTCGATGATCCTGTCTTACACCCGGTTACTTTTTTAGCATTCAAGTTGCAAAGTCACGACAAATATGAAAAATACATGGTTTCTAGCGGAGTTAAATCAAATAAGACACCTTTGAAAGGTGTGTTCAATTTTTAACTAGTAGTCAAGAATGATCTTTTAATTAACGACAATTGTGTTTTCCTGTGTACACTTCTTTATAATTAAAACTCCAACATCTGTGCATGGTTAGTCCATTTCTTTCACTGATTTATAGCTCTAAATGCACCTGGAATGATAGTACCTTATGAATTGATTCAATGATATGTTGCCACAAAGCACACACAGTATGTGCTCTGTAGTACGACAAATAAAGCCACATCCCGCCCTTGTAAACACACACAGACAATCCATTTTATATACCACCTTAATATATGAAATTTATGTATACATCACAGAATGATTTCTTTGAAGAGATTGAGTCGAGAGCACCAATCAGCATTGATCCGTGAAAAATATGATTATCGATATTCGGTAGAACAATTATTATTCGGTTGTGTACCCTGTAACAATTTATCATCGAGAAATAAGTAGTGATCCGTGGACACTAATTTAGCGGCTTACTGGTGTCATGACTGGTACCGACTCATTTTTATCATTATTTAAAGGAGGTAGAAAAGGCCGGTTCCAAAGTACTTCCGGAGACAAACACATGCCAACATACGCCAAGCGGACCTCTTAACCGCTACACGTGTTGTGGCTCAGCTTTACATATGTTCCAGCTTGCTTCCACATAAAACGGTTATATTCATGTATTGTAACTTATAGATTAAATTATCCATACGTATTCCTTTTCTGTTTCATGCGGCGTTTCTTACCGGTTTCTATTGGGCTAGGACCAGTCTTTGGTTTGAAACGCACATCCCATATAAACAAACCCTGAGCATATATATATTATATCAAATTTGATTAATGATTATTGACTATACGTTTGCATAATTTTGATTGCAGTCATTCAATTTAAAGAATGACGTATTGGTAAAACTACAAATTTGGCGACAAAAAAACTGTGGAATCGTTGAATTCTGGAGCATGCGACTGTTTGTTTACATTACTTTTTAGCCTCTGACACAGATATGCGGAGGCGCCACTTAGAATATATGATGGGGTACCAGTCTAGATACAAATTCACACAAGAAAGCCGCTAAACTAGTGCCCACCTCCGGATTCGGGCCCCGCTAAGGATAAGCTATGCGGTTCCCGTAAATAAAAAAAAAGAAAGAAAGATGTCAACAGTAGGCATATTAAAAAGGTTGGCAAAGTTGCATTACGCGTCTCTGTGCCACTTATTTAACGTTCTCTTTTAATGGAGAGAATGTAATACATGCAGCCAAGCACCAATTAGATATGCCGTGGAAGTAACAGCTACAGTAAAAATGTACGACACTGCAGCGTCAGCGTGATGTAAACTATAAAAGTTCAAGAAAAAGACATACACTTATCCCATTGAGAGGGCGCTCGCCCCCACACACATATGTCACATACACCATCACACACACTCTATTCAAAGAATATTCAGATTTTTCTTTTAAAATCATGTGGCCATTCTCCCTATTAGGATATGGAGGGGATCGGTCAATAAAAAATTATTGATTCGTTTTTTATTTTATTTCACATTCACGTTTGTACAAGGGCATGGGTAGCAAACTACGGTTTTTTTTGTAATTGACAAAAAACATAGAGGGAAGAGGGCAATGGCAGGATATAAAAGAAAAATAGATTTTATTGGAAAATACTGATATTTTATTCCCAACAGTTATCACGTGATCAGTTTTCCCGAGATTTAAAGCCTCATGACGTCATACTCAGTATCAGCTACGTCTACAGGGAGAACATCATACCATCGTGGTGTTTGTGGTAAATACAAACGTAAGCGTTAAACAAGTTATGTGTTCACATACAATAAAATAAATTGCATTCACATAAAAATGAGACGTGTTTATATAAGTAATAATATTAGTGTGTCAGTCCAGAATGATATACTCCTACAGTCAGTGATCACTGTGTTCTTTGTTTATTGCCCAATGGGAAATCATACCAATAGTTCCACAAATGCTTTACACAATCCAGGTAATAAGTAAATTTAGGAGTCGGCATTGCTTCGGTTGTAGGGTCTTTGCGATAAGCACATTGCTTTGGGGATATCAATTCAGATTATGAATGTTCTAAATCGTATCAGCGGTCGCATCCAGATGGCGCTACTGTACGGAGATTGCTGATTTTCAGTGGCTCAGACGAGCAGGGCAACCAGTGGCGCCACCAACATGACAAAGGTGGCGAGAATCATCTCGGAGCCGTTCTGAGAAAATAAAACAAAAAAAAACCATCATATATAGAATATAGAATGCATATCATTACAAGAAAACTGTTAAACATCTAGAATATCATCCATTACGAATAACACAATTTAAATTAGAGTTATTGTTTACAAGATAACGCGACTCGAAATATATTTCTTAAATAGAAATCGCGGCTCAAGGTATATATTATAGATTGCGCTCTGCTTTTCGGCATTAAGCGCTTATTTTTTCTTTCTTTCAAATAATTTTGGTCCAAAAGAGGGGGTTTAATCCGCCCCTATGATCCTTTTTGCTAAACAGATTATGTCTGACATCACGGATTTTCATAGGCAAATTTTACAATCCGTTTCGAGCTGCGTCTTAAAATATGATTTTATATCCTAACTATATCCTAACTATTAAGCTCTAACCTAAGTCATTTCTCTGTATATTCTAGATATACTTACCCCCTGTGTTGTTGCGGCCATGGTGGTGGTACCTGCGGCCTGGGTAGCGTTACCACTAGAACCACTGGTAGAGTTACTGGGGGAGCTAGTACTGTTCTGGGCACCTGCAACAAGATCAAAATTTATAAACACGATATTTGTGTGAGCGTGAAAATTGCACACAATAGTTCTTTATGAATATATGAATATTTTAGTAAAAATTAATAAAAGATCTAGTCATATCATAGACTAATTATACAATTAAGATGACTGATTCAGTTCGTTAAAAAATATATTAAGCTCATGAATGACTGAGCAAGAACTGAAAATGTTAATATTGACATAGATCATTTAAATAAGTAAATTAAAGGCAGTTGAGAAACAAAAAAAAAGAATAAATTAGATACAACATTTCTATATCCCCATCCACCCAAATCAATCACACACACGCACACACACACGATAATCTCAATATCTTATTGGTCTCCATTAAATACAGAAACTGTGTGAAAGCCTGACAAATTTGCCTGATTACATGCGTGTCCCATTAAACACGCATTCATTTTTACAGGGATCCCCGAATGCACTTGGCTGTTGATCAAAACCCTATCAGAACTTTTTTTCAGGCGTTTTTTAACTAATTATTCACAAAATATATTCACATGTTTATATAGTCTCCCTTTTTCTCACTTCCACATTTTACTACTTAAACAACATTTCAATATTGTTCCTTTAAATTATAATTCAAATTTTTTATAAAAAATATATTTCTTTTATAGACGTCCACATTCATCACGCAGCGGTCGCATTCCATTCATTGTAAATCATTTCATTCTACCACTGCTTTCACTGGAAATGTTCGCGATCAGAGGGAGCCGTTCTTATTGGCGACATGCCAAACTTTTAAACTCGACTTACATAGGGGGATGTCCTGCTTCACTGTTCGAAACATTCGGCTCATTGCTTGCCAAGCATGCGGGAATATGTCTCGATCAAACACCAAGGGGCCTTAACGAGTGTCAGTGAAGATATCGCCAAGACAGTAATGCATGGTACCAATAAATACAGCTCCTTCGGTGGCGGTCTACGGGAAAAGCTCCCCGTGAGAGCAATGGTAGAATTAAATGAACTAGTAGGAAAATGAATAGGCCGCTGCCTTAAGAATACAACATTTATCGAGAGAAATACTCACTTGCGAGGGCCAGGACAGCCAGGACAACAGCGACGGTGAGGAAGTATTTCATTTTGGACCCTGTAGGCGACTGGGGGACATAAGATTCTAAAATGAAACAGAAGTTCTCCAAATGCAAGTACAATAACAATTTATAAAGCCTTTGTGCATTTACAGATAAAAATGCTTTATAATATGTAACAAAAAAAAACACTTAAGAAACAGCAATACATGTATTTTCCTTAAAAACCGTAGATTATATAAAATTATAAACGAACGAATAATATAATTTCATGAACTTTGTATTAAGGACCCTGAAACATTTAAAGACATGTTTACCAAAATAATCAGAATGATATATATGTTTATTCTCAATATTATGCCAGCTATGGCCGAGTTTATGTGGATTAAAATTTATTTTAACACTGGTTTCACTGTTTAGATGGTCCTACCTTCATTCATTTATATTGATAAATTATTTTGTGTCAAACGTCGGTACAACAGATTTATGCTAATTTCAACATGCTGAATCTAAATCATGACAATTAATGTAAAAAGCGTAGATGTGTGATTGTAGTGAATCTATTTATATTCAGTAATAGCTCTGCGAGAAAGGACTAGTCTCCAAGGCTAACTATGCATTTTATCTTACTTATTAACAAAAGAAATCTGAAGTAGTTACGGAGATGTGTTGGTGACTGGAAGTTTGATTAAATGTCTTAATGCCCATACATAATTAATTGCCAGCTTATATGTAAACATAGCTGTGTCTTTCACCAAAAGCAAATATAAACATATGATATCAAATATATTAAATTAGGAAAGCTTTATGCTAAAATACTATAATTTTTTTTTATTTAACACGGATTGTACATATAGTTATTTTAACAAATTAAGGGACTGGCCATGGCATAGTTGGTGGCGTATGGAAGTGTCCATAGGTGGAGGAAACAGGAGAACCCGGAGAGAAGCACCGGCCTTAGACAGGCCACCACAAGCCATGCACTCTCAAAGGAATGAACCCGGGTCGATAGCGGAGAGAACCGAGCCTTATACAACTCGACTGTCCACCTGATGGAGTATATGCTATTTGAGTAAAATCAAATGCATATCGACTTTTTGATACAAATTTTCCTTAATAACTTCCTAGAGCTTAAGAAGTTGCGACCAAGCTTATAACTTTGCATTAAAAGTTATATATATATTATATAATTCTTTTATAAATTAATATTGTATATAGATGTACTCACGAAACTATCCTGCGAATACACGTCTTCTGTTTGTATGACAAGATCGTGTACACCCTAAGGTTTATATACCAAAGAACGTGACCCGTACAAGTGACCGCGGGCTTGACCCAAAAGGCATTCCGAGACTTGTGCCAAACGACAAGGCGAGTCGATTATCATCGGGTCAGTCAGGGTGGATAAGGGAACGCAGCACAACTTCTTTCGGCAATTAAACTGGTGAGCGTTTGTGCGTTTTGAAACTTATTTTTTTTTTAAATCGAACGCCTTGAGCGTATATATTATACATTAAGCTGTATGACTTCTTTTTGCCAAAATAAATTACTACCTCCACCCCCGTACCGAATGAGATGGTCCATAAACTGGCCGGAAATCGGTCACATAATATTCATTTATTTACATCATACTTATTGGCAGGGATGAGACACTCTTGGATAACACGAACTGTTTTTGTTGGGGTGAAAGGGGTCATGATTAGAACTTGAAATTCATTAGATACACATACAAGAGACCACATAACATTTACAAAATATTTGGAGCGTTGGTTACAGTGAATGGCACCGGACTGTACTCGGTCATGCACTCAAATTTTACACTCTACATGGGCTGCATGACCCAGGTCAGATATGACAATTATATCTTAATAATAGTCGTAGATACTGGTTAATGGCTTTACATATCAAGATCCGTTTCATAAAGGGATGCTTACTTATGTTAAAATAAAAATTAAAAAATCAGTATAAGACATATATATATATATATTCTTCATTCAGTGTAAATGACCTACAAGCCATTTTTTGCTATGAGAATTATAAGGGGCGTAGTTACGGGCGATTTACGGAAGGGGGATGCAGATAGGGGGAAGGGAGGCTCGGGGCTTCGGGGTACAACATATCCGCTGGCCAAGGAGTGTGTGTGTGTGTATATATATATATATATATATATATATATATATATATATATATATAAATATATATATAATAGGTCAATAAGGAAAAATAAGCTTTCGAATTGTAACAGCTTTTCATTCGACAAGGACACCATCAAAGACTGCCGTTCGTGCTTTGTGTTCGGCGTCCAGCTCGATGAGCAAAATTATAGTTTGTTAAG
Source organism: Sipunculus nudus (assembly GCA_026874595.1). Taxonomy (NCBI): domain Eukaryota; kingdom Metazoa; phylum Annelida; class Sipuncula; order Golfingiida; family Sipunculidae; genus Sipunculus; species Sipunculus nudus. The sequence goes on from CM049307.1 coordinate 88,328,427, forward strand.
GTTTGCACTTTGTTATGGTGAATGCATGTTTAAGACTCTTTGCTTACAAATAATCATGGTGTCTGGATACTGTCAATAATCATTCTTCAATATGTCTAGTGCAACCGCCCCTGAACTGCCGCTTGCTTAGAAGATGAAGCATGGAACGTGGAAGTGAAACTGTCAAGATTAGTTTGCGAGGCCTAGCTGATGTTTGTCCTTTTTTTAATTATTTAATTTTATAAATGGCAAGGGTATATTTAAGCTATTTTGAAAATGATGTAAATCAAATTGATGTAGCTTATTTCAAAGCGTACATTTAATGGAAAAATAGGATATCAGAAACATTCAACGACCAAATGACGCAATATGCCTAACTCCTCCAAACAGGACAACTCACTAATACGGACAAAATCCTCCAGTCCCTTGAGTGTCCGGCTTAGGGGAGTTTCACTCTATATAGAATCAACCTAGTTCAATTTACTTGTACCATATTAAGACTTAGAACAAGTGACCCATGGGTCATGTCGCTCAGCTGACAGGGAAGAGATTCGCTAAAGGAAATTTTATCATCAGAATGGTAGTATATACCCATTCAACTGAAGCATCAAACAGATTAACCAACAGGCCAAGATTTAGTCTTTATTTATATATCTCAACAATAGAGAAAAAATGTGTGAACTTTAAAAACTAGAATACGGGTAGACGACAAGTGACCACGTGTATCCGCCAACATCAGAGTGGAACGGTTGAAGTGAGGCATGGATTGAGTGGCAAGGGGAAATAGAGTGAGGTATGTTGCATATTAGCATGGATGTCTGCAGCCTAAATGTGTATGTAGGTTGTGCCACCTACCACAAATCCAGAAAGCTGTCCAAGTTGTATACATATGCAAAATTTTAGGCAGAAAAGTCAAACCACTACATGTATATGAGTGATTTTAGCCAACGGCAGACAAACAGACAGACGCTGTGCAAAAATGGTTGCAGGTGGCCCCTCCAGTTTTGTGTATGATAAAGACCTATGTGAGATCTATACACATTTTGGCCCAATTTCGTTCAAACGGTTCCCGAGATATGAGCTCGGATGTCTGCAGCGTAAACTAAAAAGTAGGTGGCGCCACCTGTCATAAAATCAAGAAAGCTATCCAGGATGTATAAAACTGCAAAATTTTAGGCAGATATGTCCAACCACTGCCGAGATATGAGTGACATTATCCCACGGCATAAAACAGACAGACGCTGTGCAAAAACAGTTTTGCGTATGATAAAGAGCTATGTGATATCTATACACATGCAAAATTTTGGCCCAATCGGTCAAACGGTTCCTGAGATATGAGCTTGGATGTGATCAGCTTGAACATGAATGTAGGTGGTGCCATCTGTCATAAAATCAAAAAGCTATCCTGGATGTATATGCATGCCGAATTTCAGGTGAATTAGTCAATTCACTGCAGAGATATGAGTGATTTAACCCAAGGCAGATGAACAGATGGACACTGTGCAAACATGGTTACAGGTGGCGCCACCATTTTTGTGTATGTTATAAAGCAATCCAAGGGCTACATTTGTATAAATTTTATTTCCTGATTGGTCAATCGGTTCCCGAGATATGAGGGTTTATGTGTGGAAACAGACGCACAAATGGACGCTGGATAGAGGGGAAAGGTCAGAGGTCAACACAAATTGGTTAGGCACTAGTTCACATGTGACTAGATAATTGGTGTAAGTTTCGGAAAAATCGGTCCATTTTTCTCAGAGGAGCTCTCTGGAAACAAACGTGGCAGCTGTGGATGAACCCGGTCAAAAACATAGTATCTGCAAAACTTCGTTTTGGAGGATACAAAAATACAGGTGGTTCCACCAATCTGCAGAAACTAATAAAAACACTTAATGGTCAATATCCATGCAAAGAATCATGGTGATCTCCGCATAAGTTGTTCAGATACTTCAGCTTTTGTATCAAATTGTCCATTATTCTGAGGGATACTTCAGAGTCCTATAGCTTGAAGGATATGGGTAACAGAGACCTAATTTCAAGTTTCCACAGGCACTCTTCATGGGCCTCCTTGCATGACAAGAATGAAGTTTCTAGGTCCAGTTGTTGCAATTTGTACCCTGTTGACAGATAACCACATCTTTAAAGGTCTCAAAAAAGAGAAAAAAAATTCGTAAAAATTTGAAAAAAATAGAGGTGGCGCACCCAGTCTGCAGAAACTGATCGAACAGCTCATGATCAATATGAATGCCGAAAATCATGCCCACCAGTGTTGTAGTTATTGAGATATTGAAGATTTTGTATGAAATTTTTGACTACTCTGGGGGGTACTTTGGGGCCCCATAGCTCGAAGGATATGGGTAACAGAGACCTAATTTCTGGTTTCCATGGAGACTTTTCATAGGTCTCTCAGTGTGTCAAGAATGAAGATTCTAGGTGCAGTCGTTACGATTTATGCTTCGTTAACAGATGACAGCATCCTTAAAGGTCTCAAAAATAGAGGAAGAAATCGTAAAAAAATCAAACAATATAGGTGGCGCCACCAGTCTGCAGGAACTGATGGAACATCTCATGATCAATATGTATGCCGAAAATCATGACCATCAGTGATGTAGTTATTGAGATATTGAAGTTTTTGTATGATATTTTTTACTACTCTGGGGGGTACTTTGGGGCCCCATAGCTCGAAGGATATGGGTAACAGAGACCCCTATTTCTGGTTTCCAAGGAGATTTTTCATGGACCTTTCAGTGTGTCAAGAATTAAGATTCTAGGTCCAGTCTTTACGATTTTTGCCTTGTTAACAGATGTTCACATTTTGAGAGGTCTTAAAAATAGAGAAAAAAATTCATTAAAAAAAATCCAACCATACAGGTGGCGCCACCAGTCTGCAGGAAGTGATGACACATCTCATGATCAATAGTTATGCCACAAATCATGACCATCAGTCAAGAAGTTAATGAGATATTGAAGTTTTTGTATGAAATTTTTTACTTTTCTTTGGGGTACTTTGGGGCCCCATAGCTAAAAGAATATGGGTAACAGAGACCTAATTTCTGGTTTCCATGGAGACTTTTCATAGGTCTCTCAGTGTGTCACGAATGAAGATTCTAGGTGCAGTCGTTACGATTTATGCTACGTTAACAGATGACAGCATCCTTAAAGGTCTCAAAAATAGAGGAAGAAATCGTAAAAAAATCAAACAATATAGGTGGCGCCACCAGTCTGCAGGAACTGATGGAACATCTCATGATCAATATGAATGCCGAAAATCATAACCATCAGTGATGTAGTTATTGAGATATTGAAGTTTTTGTATGAAATTTTTGACTACTCTGGGGGGGGGGGGGTTACTTTGGGGCCCCATAGCTCGAAGGATCTGGGTAACAGAGACCCCTTTTTCTGAATTCCAAGGAGATTTTTCATGGACCTTTCAGTGTGTCAAGAATTAAGATTCTAGGTCTAGTCTTTACGATTTGTGCCTTGTTAACAGATGTTCATATTTTGAAAGGTCTCAAAAATAGAGAAAAAAAATAGTAAAAAATTGAACGATATAGGTGGCGCCACCAGTCTGCAGGAAGTGATGGAACATCTCATGATCAATAGTTATGCCACAAATCATGACCATCAGTCAAGAAGTTAATGAGATATTGAAGTTTTTGTATGAAATTTTTTACTTTTCTTTGGGGTACTTTGGGGCCCCATAGCTCAAAGAATATGGGTAACAGAGACCTAATTTCTGGTTTCCATGGAGACTTTTCATAGGTCTCTCAGTGTGTCACGAATGAAGATTCTAGGTGCAGTCGTTACGATTTATGCTACGTTAACAGATGACAGCATCCTTAAAGGTCTCAAAAATAGAGAAAAGAAATCGTAAAAAAATCAAACAATATAGGAAGCGCCACCAGTCTGCAGGAACTGATGGAACATCTCATGATCAATATGTATGCCGAAAATCATGACCATCAGTGATGTAGTTATTGAGATATTGAAGTTTTTGTATGAAATTTTTGACTACTCTGGGGGGGGTACTTTGGGGCCCCATAGCTCGAAGGATCTGGGTAACAGAGACCCCTATTTCTGGTTTCCAAGGAGGTTTTTCATGGACCTTTCAGTGTGTCAAGAATTAAGATTCTAGGTCCAATCTTTACGATTTTTGCCTTGTTAACAGATGTTCACATTTTGAAAGGTCTCAAAAATAGAGAAAAAAATTCATTAAAAAATCCAACCATACAGGTGGCGCCACCAGTCTGCAGGAAGTGATGACACATCTCATGATCAATAGTTATGCCACAAATCATGACCATCAGTCAAGAAGTTAATGAGATATTGAAGTTTTTGTATGAATTTTTTTTACTTTTCTTGGGGGTACTTTGGGGCCCCATAGCTCAAAGAATATGGGTAACAGAGACCTAATTTCTGGTTTCGATGGAGACTTTTCATAGGTCTCTCAGTGTGTCAAGAATGAAGATTCTAGGTCCAGTCGTTACGATTTGTGCTACGTTAACAGATGACAGCATCCTTAAAGGTCTCAAAAATAGAGAAAACAATTCGTAAAGAATCGAAAAATACAGGTGGCGCCACCAGTCTGCAGAAACTGATGAAACATCTCATGATCAATATGTATGCCAAAAATCATGACCATCAGTGATGTAGTTAATGAAATATTGAAGTTTTTGTATGAAATTTTTCACTATTCTGGGGGGGTACTTTGGGGCACCATAGCTCAAAGGATTTGGGTAACAGAGACCTAATTTCTGGTTTCCATGGAGACTTTTCATAGGTCTCTCACTGTGTCAAGAATGAGATTCTAGGTCCAGTCTTTACGATTTGTGCCCTGTTAACAGTTGTTCACATTTTTAAAGGTCTCAAAAATAGAGAAAAAAATTCGTAAAAAATCTAAAAATACAGGTGGCGCCACCAATCTGAAGGAACTGATGAAACATCTCATGATAAATATGTATGCCAAAAATCATGACCATCAGTGATGTAGTTAATGAGATATTAAAGTTTTTGTATGAAAATTTTGACTATTCTGGGGGGTACTTTGGGGCCCGATAGCTCGAAGGATATGGGTAACAGAGACCTAATTTCTGGTTTCCAAGGAGATTTTTCATTGACCTCTCAGAATGTAAAGTTACAAGATTCTAAGTCCAGCGGTTACGATTTGTGCCAGGTTAACGGACAGACGGACAGACGGACAGACAGACGGACAGACGGACAGACGGATGACGGACAAAGAGTGATCGCTATAGCTCAGCATGACTGAAAGTCAGCTGAGCTAAAAAAAGGAGAAGTTTGTTACCTGCATATGAAAGTGTACGGCAATGAAACTTAACGTAAGTTTACATTACTGATATTTCCCTATTTTTATACTTTCATACTTTAACTTTTTTACCAGATATAATTGTCTTCAAAGTTTTCCCTCAGTATTACATACAAAGTCGGATTGGGGGGGGGGGGAGGGGCTGCGGCACCCCCCTGGATACTCCCCTGTTTATAATGCGTCATATACATGATACAGGTCATCGTGATTCATGAGAGCAGTTAGCCCGGGATTCACCTTTTCACTGTATTGTAGCACGGGGTTGGTGACACAAACACATATAACAGATTATTGATACAGCTTTCAGAGACTCTCGTGAAGTAGTCCACAAGCTTAACTGTCTGTAAGTGCATCTATTCGTGTATTGGTCTCCTTTTCAGTTAACTTACCGAGCAATGTTGAGTCTAACTAACAGTTAATTGTTAAGAATATGAATAAATTAATGTGATAAAATGTGGGATTATAGATCGAGTCACCTACATGCGACAATGACATGTTAAATGTCTTAACAAAACTAATAAACATACACGTATATATATATATATATATATATATATATACATTTTGTTATATGCATCTGCGCGCACACATATTTTTTTCGTGAGCGCAATTCGGTGGGAACATGCCCGCTCCTCCCTTTCATTTTCAACCACTGTGGACATGCCATATAAAATCCCCCCCCCCCACACACACACAAACACAATATTGCAGTTAAAAGAACGACATTTTGTCATAAAAATAAGATTTAATTTCAATAAGAGAAAGAAATATGAGTTATTTAAAAATGTGTCATAGGGACCCTAAAATATATCAAAGATTCACGGTGTTTCAGAAATGAATAAAAATACCAAAATGACTTACAATATGACTTGATTCATCCGTTTTCAAGATTTTGTTGAACCGAGCCATTAAGGGCACTAATGTTTTTACCTGTTGGTTTCTGAAGGTAGAATTATCCCCCTCATTCTCAATTTTTCACTACTTTCAAAATTGCTTAAAATTTGCGCCGAAATTAACCCTACAACGCACAAAGGGGACACCCCCGACCAAAAATTATTCAATGGTCGATACACACTTTCGACACTTTCCCTGAAAATTGCACGAAAATTACTCAAATTTGAACTATAATCGACAAAAAATGGCGAATTTAATTCGACAGTCTTCTTTTGAAAGCCCTTTATCTATTGAAATCAAGAACAAGGAATATTAGATGTTGCAATTAAATTAACTATACACAACAAAATTTATATGTATACATTTTCTAATTGTATATGTTTTTCTATCGTCTGTTGGTTCTTTCACTACTAAAGAAAGTCATAGATTTCGGGCCTTCAATTATGCAGATAATTTTTACTTCATCATATAAATTACTCATTTATTGAAGTTATGATATCTTAAAAAATTAAAATTTAACTAGAAATTTGCATTTCAAGTGTATCCTTGACTGTAGATTTGTGACTATGCCTTATGAGGTTCTGCGATGGCTCAATCCTGAAATGCCCGTGAGTTTCCGTTCATGACTACGTGAGTGATGTTAAGTACAAACGCCCACACAAACACACTAACACGCAAACACAAGAACGAAGATGAATACATACCCTACTGGCTTATAGGCAATGAAATTGCAGAGTTAAACATATATCTGTTGGTCTGTCTGTCAGCCTGTCATTTTAAATTCACGACAATATGTGTATGTGTGCGCGCAAATGCATGTAACAAAATTTACCCATAGTGGGCAGTTATTGACTGTCCCGGTGTTTCTCTTATTTGTGTTTCTGTCATGCCCTTCTTATAGGGGGCTCATGTGTACAGTGCGCAGTTTGGCCCCGTCAGAAGGGTGCCTACAATTAAGAGATTTCACTGTATATTAAAGTCCGTTTCATCCTCTCATGTCCGCCTGTTTATTGCTATGAAAATTTTTATTATTCACATTTCAAGGAAAACAATTATAGTGGAGAGTAGGAGATTAAAGGACCTTATTTTCAACAAGGTAAATAAATACCTTCCCTCAGCTTATTTAAGATACAGAATTATTTGAATATATGAGAAATCAATCTACATTTTACGACATATGATACCCACTTATGGCGGTCAAGGTCATTGTTCACATGCAAATTAGCCTCAACTGACAGCTGCTGATTGGATGATGTCATGTAAACATTCTGAAAAATATAACCAGCTAAAACAAACATTGCATCTAATGCAGGGACACAATATATCTGCCCGATCATAGTGAAAAGACTAAAATTTTGTGAAACATTAATGAGGGATTAGTTGTAAAATTCTTGTTGCCATATAAGCTTGTCACTTTCATATGTAGTTTTCTTGGAAATTTTTGAAAAATATAAACGTTTGAGATAACCATCTACAAAAAATAGGAGGACAGCGGGAGGTGAAACGGACTATAATTCTGTTAAGATATTTAACATGTATTTGACTAAATTTTGTCGGTGAGTCGATTTATTATCCGACATTAAATCCGACGATTAAAGTATTCACATTCTTAATCATTTACTGTTAGTTAAACTTAACATTGCTCGGTTATGTGTTAAGGCGGCTAATACACACATGGATTCGATTACGGTTAGTTGAGCTTATGGACTACTTTGCGTGGGTCTCTGAAAGCTGTAATAATAATCTTTAATATGTTTTGGGGTCAACCCCGTGCTACAATACAGTGAAATGGTGAATGCCCACTTGCTCTGCTCTCATATATCACGATAATCTGCAGTGTATATTAGACTCGTTATAATTCTGGTAGCCAGGGGTAGCTTGCAGATCATTTATATTGAATGAGAGATAAAGGGTAAATTGTCACTATAAGACTTGTAAACTTAGTATTCTATAAATGCTTGGTTATTAGAGAAGGGTAATTCTTATATATAATAAAGACTTCAGTTGCTTTCATGGTGCAGTTTTGACAGAAGATTTATGCCACATTGGGGGATTACTGCCAGTACTATACCATTAACCAGGGCCCCTTACATTTAAAATGTGTGATTACTATCTCAGAAAGAAATATAATAAGAACACAGGTAATTTGATGTTGGATTCAGGTGTGTAGTGAAAAATTGAGCGTATTGATAACAAAACAGAAATGTTAGATTTACTACACATATGGACAAAATGGGAAAAATAAGGAAATGATTATGAAAGACAGTAACTTTTGTAGGTTAAGTACTGAAAGACAACGTTCAGTTTAATTCTATGTATATGATGTATGTGTAATGTGCAAGCCTTGCAATCCGAAATTATACCGGTAATTGAATTAATATCCAGGAAATGTGCTTTGTATAAATTGTATAAATTGTATACATTGTTTGATGTGACTGTATACTATATGTATAGAATGTGCTTTTATGACAATTGCAATAAAAAATAATCATTTTACGGAGTAGTGTGAAGTGTCTGCTTTGGGGCCGACCTGTTTGGGTAAAGGTTTATCGATCGAAACGAATCAAAAGATTATAATTTGAACAAAGTACATTCTACCCTCCTTTATACAGTCGGGAGTCCATTTGATGCATTTTACAAAGTTTTATCCGCCAGAACAAAGTGTTATGCTGGCTTTAAGGCTTTGATTAAGTTGAGCACAGGTTATGGTACTTATATAATTTTTTTTGTTTCGGCAGAAATAAAGTTAATTTTTGTTATGTCATTTATAAAAAAAATGTTTTAGCAGTGCTCCGCCGCCGTGAAAAAAGAAGACCATTATCGGTGGTTCTAATTTGGAAAACTGTTCAATATAAATATTAGTAATTTGAAATCTCAAGTGGGTCACATATGAAGTGGTTCTCAGTCGTTTTTTTCACTAATGACCCCTGATTTTTCGTCTTTCTTTCGTCCATCAACGACCACCAAAATCGGCTTTTCTTACCAAAAGCCGGGCATCAGGGTATCTAAACCCGCTCTCTTAAGTGGCTCCTACTATATGTTTTATGTATTCGTACGTAAATTTATGTTTGAAGATTTTATCTGAGAGTTGAATTTGTATGAATAGTCTATACATTTTCACCATATTGGCTGATTTTTACTTAATTTTGCATGTTTATTCAGGTTATACAGGAACAAGCCTATTAAATAATATTTATTTTGGGCCTTTGATTTTCATTATAAAGTTGTTCCTGTCTTCACAAAGGTCAATTTTTGTTAAAAACCATACAAAACAATAGATTACTCAAAATGGATTATTGGACTGTCTTGAAAACTGGTTTGATAAAATAATTGACTTGATCATTTTTGAACATTTGACTTTTCAATCATTGTCAATTTAAAATTTTACCTTTATATGATACATGCGAAAGCAGTGTGAAGGATTAAACTGTATCTGCGCATAATGACACTATTTCGCAAAATCATGTAGAAGGTTAATAGATTAAAAAAAAATGTTCATTCCTAATTTTTTTGCAAAAGGGGTTTATTTTATTGAGCGGTTTAACCACCAGCAATTTCCCTGATTAGAAGGTGTTAATAGATAAATATATTTTTAAAAACATATATTTATAATATATTTATATATACATGTATAAAGAGAAGTAACTATACTGATACAGGGATCGATATCAGGGAGAAAAAATAAAGGATAATTCATTTGTGTTAACAGAAGTAATTATAAAAATTATATATATATATATTATATATATATATATATATATATATATATATATATATATATACTAGTATATAAAACATGATCAGTTTCCGAAGGAGGTATCAAAAGCTGTGACGTCATTCGTCAACCTTGCTCACTTTACATGGAAAACACTACAGAACCACACAATCGATAGGACCCCCCCGCCCCACACACACACAAATAAATAAATAGAATAAAATAAAATCAGCTTCCTTTTATATAATACATGAGGGTATAGACCAGTAGCGTGATTACAGGGAAAATAGCATTTGTAAGCACAAGTTGATACGTTTATATCCAAATGCTCGAAAGAAAAGTCTCGACGTTCAATTTTGCTAATTGTGCAATGTTGAAAAATCTATGAATGTTCTGTGTAAAAGTTTTGATTAATTACAATAATGTTTCTTTAATACTAAGATTTCAACCGTCTTCCGCTTTAACCTGGTATATAAAAAAAAGAACATGGCTCTGTTTCTCATGAATTTATTCCGAATTCATTTTTTATTATTTGCACATCACTGAATATCTATAGGTGTAATTAAGGTGAAAGAAATATTTCTTTTTCAATAATTGAATAAAAATGTGGATAAAAATGATTTTAGACACAATACGATATTAGTGTGGATTAATTTATTAACGTATAGCCAAGGGTCAATAATAATATATTAGATGCATGCCAAGCGAAATACTCCAGGGAAGACGGGCAGTTATTTCACGTGGCATTTTTATGAGCAACATAGAGTTAAAACGATAAAATATGTTAATTATTTTTATTTTACATTTACCTTTATAATATAGTATACTCAAGAATTTACAAACTGCTATTAATGGTACATGATTCAATGTATGAAAAGGATACAATATCTTAAAGTGCTCAAAATCATGAATTGCAAAGTAAAACTCATGCATTTGTATACCCTTCGAAAGCAGCCTATAGACAGCTTAAACAAAATGCCATAAGTTACTTTATGGAACTAAAGAAACATAAATTACATCTTACATTTACTTTAAAAAGCAAAATGTTAAAGTTATCGATTTCAACTTAATTCTTATTATAAACCATATTTCTAATATTTTTCATTTTGGTTATATAAGATATAAGAGCCAAGCTGTCCCATGGGTATTTGTCTTAATCATTCTATAAGGAACCAGAAATATGCATTCTCATAAATGCAGGCCTCCGCCATGTGGGCGGTCCTTATTGCGGGTTTGATTTGTCTCTTAATCGGCCTATATTCACTGGTTCATTTGTGCAGAAGTTCCCACAAGCCGTGTTTGTATTCACCTATTCGGCTCATATTCCCATGTTTATTCGTGCATAAGTGACTCTACATTTGTGAATATTTCTGGAAGACCTTCCTGAACCCGGATCATAAAGCGGATCAACGCCAAAATCTTGTAGAATTTCTTTGGCCCATTCCTGAAAAGCTCTGAAAATCTCATGAGGTTCCGATCATACCTGCTTGTGTTATGTTTTGAGCAAACACACACACAGACACAAACACGCACACGAAGGGGAATGAACGCATGTCCATCTGGCGGACGTAACAATAATGCCATAAATCACCTTATTGAGCAAACGAAGGAAGCAGACATATTCCCTGCAATATTTATAATTCTATTTACTTTTAAAAGCTTTTGATTTCACCTTGATGCTCATTTTATACCCAATTTCTTAGAGTTAATTGAACCCTTATTCCTTATAATTATATAGTTAAATAAGATATCAGGGTCAGGCTGTCCCCTGGTAAGTGTCTCAATCATTCTATAACGAATGACAAGTTTGCGTCCAGCCGAAGTTTACTTGTCTGTATTTGTCCGGTATAAGTGCAATTGACCCCGCCAGCTATGTCTGTGACGTACTGGGGCCTTTGAGAAACGACAGGGCGAGTCCATTTTATGAGGGTTAACCTAAAGGTGATCAACAGAACACGGTAAGAATTCTCACTGTTTAAACCCTTCTCTAATATGCACATGGTGGACTGATTCTAAGATATGAATATAGCGTACATATTGTACATGGGCGTAATCCGCGATATTTTGTTCTCACAACTTCATATTTTATTCAAAGTACCCTTTCTGAAATGGAATGGTCTAATTCGTTATTGGCAATGGTTCACGTAGTATTTATTTAGTTATATCATAATTTGTGTGGCATGGTTCAGTCATGACTTACATGTACTATTTTATTGTGGCTAAGGGTCTGTGTGTATTGGTCACGCATTAGCATGCATGCCTAACTACATATGCCTAAATACATAACATTTACAAAATAGTTTGGACCGCTGGTCACAGCATGTCTCACCGTCCTGTACCTGATCAAGTGGTCAACGTTTACTCTCTAGATATTTACATATAGGTCACTTAACCTGCTGGCCTAAACTGGGTTAAACGGTAATCTGTAAATGCCTGTATTACAGAAACAGATTTCATTTTGTAACCAACTGGATAGAATACGTTTCCAAAATATAAACAAATATAAGCTTTATGCCTCGTGCACGGATGATACTATATTCAATGCCCAAGTATAATGAATAGGGCGACATGATTCTTAAATTTAAGTTTTAAGTTGTTCCGCCTATAAAATAGTTCAATTTTCAGTTTAATTTGCGCGCACACACTAACATATATTTATATATATATATATATATATATATATTTCTGTGTAAGTAAATGATCATTTATATACTTTAATATATATTACAAATCACTTTGTTATCAGGAATGCTATGCTGGTGTAATTATCTGAAGCGCATTCATGCGGGAGGGAGTGTTAAGATGCCAGAGGATAATTTTCTCTCTTTTTTCGATTTGTCTGACCAATATTTTTTCTAACGAAATACTTTTAACAGGCTGATGACAAATGTGATGATCGAGCATGTGCAATGAGCCGCGTAAAAAGACGTCTATGCATAGCCTTCAATTTGATTTAATCAATTCACATAACTAGAAAACGGGCACTTGACATGTGACTACATTATCCGCCAAACAACAGGCATGAGTAAAGTAAGGTATTGAATGTTCCTGACATGACATGACTCCAAACTGGAGTCAAAGATGGATACGACATGCAAAATATCAGGCCGAGACCCACATGCAATGCTGAGAAAAAGTGTATCAATGTGTTGTTCAAAAACAGAACGGCAGGTGGCGCCACCTGTCTGGTCCACAACAAAGTTATCCAAGACGAATAAACATGCAACATTTCAAGCTGATATATCCATCCACTCCTGAGATTTTCAACCAAAGCAAACGGAAGGATGGACGTCCTGCATAAACTACTTCAGATGGTGCCACCAGACTTTAGTACGATATGGAGAAGTCCAAGATCTATAGACATGCATAATTTCAGGCCAATACGGCAAACCACTACTGATAAAAGGGTATCAATGTTTTCTACAAAAAAGGGATGATAGATGGCGCCACCTGTCTGGTCGTTGAGATTACTCTTCAAGATGGGTTGACATGCCAAATTTCAGACCAATACATTGCACCACTCCTGAGATATAAACGATTTTCACCCAAAGCAAAGACGCGGATGGACGCCACGAAAAAACGATGGCACCAGACTTGAGAAGGAGATGAAGGTATCCAAGTTCTATTGGCATACATAATTTCATGACAATACGTCAAACCACTCCCTAAAAAAAGGCAACAATGTAACCTACGAAAACGGGATAGTAGGAACCGCCACCTGTCTGGACTACGAGAAAACTCTCCAAGATGAATGGACATACCAATGTCAGATCAATAAATTGAATTACTGACCATTCAGAGAAATTTTCACCCAAAGCAAGCACATGGATGGATGCCACGTAAATATTATTAAAGATGGCGCTACCAGTATTGAGGTGGAGATATCCCAGATCTATGGACATGCACAATTTCAGCCCAATACATTAAACTAATCAATATGACGAACAGATCGCTAACCCAACGATGGACGCCACGCGAAAATGATCATAGGTCGCGCCATTTGTCCCGTGTACCAGATGCAGACATCCAAGATCAATGTTAATGCACAATATTAGCCCAATACATTGAACCACTGCAGGTATCACTGACTGACTGAGATGTTTTAGCTTTATCTAACAGAAACAGGTTGCTGTAGTCAAGACTCCAGGCCTGCGCGCTCCTTAGGCGTAATGTTGATAGAGCCGATAGACGTGATGGCACACAAGCCAAGCAGGAAGCCGAGATACCGGAGACACCCAGATTCATAATGCACGAAACGGGTTGCAGGTGGCGCCACTAGTCTTTGTTACGCACAAGTTAACACGTGTGCGAATATTTATGCTGGGTTTCGGAAAGATCGGTCCAAGGGTCTCAGAAGATGTCTACGGAAACAAACGGTGCAGCAGCGGTGGATCACGGGTGAAAACATAATATCCGCAAAACTCTGTTTTGGCTGATACAATAACTGTTACACTCGGTGTATAGGTCTTTTATGTTGTGACATTAGGAAAATAAAACCCTCGCAAAACACTTTTAAAAATCGCGAAATTTGATTTTAATCACGAATTTGAAGCCAACCACGGTTTGAATGTGAATATTCAGTTGGCTTTTTGTTCGCGTGGTTTTCAAATTCGCGATATTCACAAAAGGAAAATCATTGCGAAAAAAATCTTTCGTGAATATGACCACCCCTCTACACAGGAGGACAGTCGTTGTGGCCTCGTTGGTGTCTCATATATATTATCTATGCCTTAAGTGTTGCAAGTCAAAAAGTAAATAAGTAATAAATAATATGAGATCTTTTATATTGCCTGTCAATAATTAACAAGAATTTTCACTCATTTGGTGTGTTTTTGTATCTTCCATAAATAATTAAATACTTGTCGTGGATATCAAATGATTCATGTAATTTTATATACACTCAGTGTAGTTAGTCAAAAATGTAGAAACATGTGAGAGAAGTCCAGGTCGCAGTGCCCTGGGTGGGGAACCTTTTAAGCTTCAAACTTGAATCTTAACATCCTTTTGGAAACTCTCGTCGATTCTTTTATGGAACCTTACAGGTTCCATCCAGAACCTCATAATAGGTTTTTGGAGGAACCTTTAAAGATTCTTCAAAGTGAACTGAATGGGTAACTTTGGCAGTTTTTTTTCTTGTGGAAGCCCCTGTATAGGGTTCTTTATTAAACGTATCTTTAACGTTTATCTTAGTCTAGGATGCCATATAAGGACATTTTGGATCAATTATATAGATGGATAGACTACTATTTGTTCCTTTTCTTCATAGATTTTATATCCAATTAAAATTTTACTCAGCAAAGGCTAAAATTCAATTTTATCCAAAGTATTTATATTATTACCTCATAAGATGAGGCATTTTTTCTTTTTTTTTTTGGTGGAGGTAACCGCCTCAATTTTTAATGCTAATTTAACTCTCTCCCTCTCCCTCTCTCTCTCTCTCTTTCTCTCTCTTTATATATATATATATATATATATATATATATATATATATATATACATATGCAGAATTCCATTCCGGTTTCGGACTACGTGACTGGGCAGTATCACACGCTTCCTGTCATTTAATTTACTAGTGTTAACCAGGCCCGGTGCTTACTGCACCTGAGGGCCCTGGGTGTGTAATCGTCCCCATTTCTGGGTCATACCACCGAGGAGTACCCGAAAGGCGCTTTCGTTTGTGAGTAAAACACGACCGTTGGGCACGGCCTCCCCATTAAGCCTGCAAAGCGCTCAGTCTGGGCTGGGGCCAACCGTGAAAAATCTCATCGCCTCGGCTCAGACTCGAACTCATGATCTCCCGGTTTTTAGACCTGTGCTCTACCCCTGAGTCACAAAAGATGAAGGATTTTGCAGGGATCCTAATAATAAGTTATTTTTTTTTTCAATTTTGGTTGTATTATGTTTGAAGGTTAAATCCTTTATTGTGAAAAGAAAACACATTATTCCTAGGAATGTGCACATTTACCGCTTTATATACTTGGGACAATATGTATTACATTGAGTTCAAAGCCCATAACTGAAACAGAGTCATATGCATATCATACATCAGGATCATTGTCTAATAGCAACAGAATAAGAGTAATTTATATGTAATTGCAATTATTCCAATTCAAACAAGCAAATGTATACACGATCATCATGTTCAAGCAATTTGGGAATACTTTCTCAATTAAATCTTAAGAAACATTATGAAAGTATGCGATAGTTTCCTTTCTCCACATAAGTTTTCTTTAATATTTTACATTTCCTCAGCCAGTTTCGGGTTCAGTTTAGCCCTTGGGGTTTCGTCATCCATATACATGTATTCTTGATCGAACTAGATCTTTTCAGAGACTGTAGTTCCCTGTCCACTTGTGTCTGAAACTATACAAACCGCATTTTTACGCCTAATTCAATACCAGTGTTTTCCTTTATATACTGCATTTTTATCAACGTAATCAATTCTATGATGTGAACGGGATATCTCATAATAAATTTCATAATTAATATTACATTCGGATCATAATTTATTCGAAAAGACTTTCATTATTCCATATTAATAAGATTAAAATACATTGCATTAGTAAAAATAATATAATAAACTGGACCCACCATTCTCGTATGTTGCCGTCATTTTGGCCTGTTAAAGGAAACCAAAATAAATAAATAAATAATTTATTGATAATAATTAATTACAAGTTCCGTGAAAAAGCTTTCTTAAAATTTTGTTATGCATCGTCAACCTAAAATATTTAACTTATATTTGATAAAATTAAATATATATATATATATATATATATATTTATATATATATATAAAGAGAGAGAGAGAGAGAGAGAGAGAGAGTAAACCGAGTGGCCTACCTCATTTTCATTGGTGGTGCTACCACCTTCTGTTGGTCTCAAGGCTGACAGGGTCGCATACGAGTTTCCTGAATAATAAATTCAAGTATAGGCGTATTATAAATCCTTTATCAAATTTGCACTTATGTTGATCTTAGTTAGATGAACAAAGTCTAGTTGATAGCACTATTTTTATATTATTAGACAAGAATTCTATTCCACGTGGGGTGATTGATCTCTATTATGGAAAATGAATTTTGGAAATTGTACGATTTGTTAGAAAAAAAAAATCAAACAAAAATACCTTACCTTGGCCATTCGTTCTTTCTGGCATTTCAGATGGCACCTGAAAACGATTGGGCAAACGAGAGTAAAAGGAGTGTGTATATTATTTTCCAAATTGTAATACTTTAAGAGGAATCGTAAGAGATGATTTTCATCTGCAGTCTTACTTAATTGTGACACGAATACATTAAATTTTTTTATGTTTTGTATCGCTAATTTGAAAGTAAAGCACTGTTTTTTTTGGAAAAACGTTCGAAATGTCGATTAAAACTTTTAATCCATGTTATATTAGCTTCTTATCCCCTCGCAACCGAGTTGCAGGAGGGGATGTAGTAACGTCTCCGTTAGGTGCTTCCGTCCGTCTGTCCGTCCGTCTGGAACTGGCTTGTGGACCGATTTTAAGCCAAACCGTTTGATCAAAGCCTTTCATCTCCCACATATGGCTCACCCACCCACAAATGAAGAACCCTATCTAATCTGAGGTCAGAGGTCAAAGGTCTTGGGCATTGGACCCATTTCTTGAATAAGATTGTTGACCCATTTTAAATCAAACCGTTTGACCAAAAACTTTGATCTTCCAAATATAGTCCACCCACCCAAGGATGAAGAAACCTTTTGAGTTTGAGGTCACAGGGTCAAAGGGTCAAGGTCATAGAGCAGCCCCCCCCCCCTCATTTTCACTCTGTGTAATACACCCGGTATAATTATGCTCCCGTGCGAGGGGGTGCTCCTTTGTTTAAAAAATGATTGTTGTTGTACAAAATTTGAAAAGTGATGAGATTTCGAGCGTATCACAAATTTAAAATTACTTCAGATGTGTTGTTGATATTATCCATCTGTAAATCCTCGTAGACATCTATGGATTGGAGATTTCCTGAAATAAAATATTACTTGTCCAATGAACCTATATGAAATGTATATAAAATATATGTAATTCTGTTCACGTTTCGTCAGACAATGGCCCGTCTTCTCATTTTAATTATACTGGTGTTTTAACATTCGCTACTTTTATAATTTTGAAGCTTTAAGTAGAGGGCTTATGAAGAGGTTTATTATTGTTACAATTACTCAAAGTTTTATACATTGTAAACTGTTTTCTACACAAGAAATTGTACATTGTATCGTGTCAGTTACCTTTCTTGATTTTATCTTTTGTTGATTCAGACAGCCGAGGAGAGCTTCGCCTGAAACATGAATTTTAAACACAAGGTGATTGTCAGTTTTGTATAATGGTTGTAAAAAGTTTGCATTGTGTTGAATATCATAATAAAAACGTTAAATCTTATAATCTTATACACAGAAAAATGGTATAACTTCAACAGAATATCCTGCGGCTTAGAAAGATATTATGTAATGCCTAGATGGCAGTGTTTTTATAAATACTATTAGAAGGAAACGTTTATACCTGATACATTTCCTAATCGTACACATGTTTTACACATGCTATTTATGCCTTGAATCAGTTGAGGCAGTTACCTTAGCTTCATTACCAGTACAAGTATCAGGAGAACCACAGATAATGTTACAAACGTCCCGGCAATGCCCCATGCCGTCGAATCTGGTCCAGTCCTATATTCTAAGTAAACAAGAATAATAATTATCATAATAATTATAATTATATGTTCAACACTTTGTCCATTTACTTTTCGCGATGTTTCTTTCAATGGTACTTCGTAAGCAACTAACATCGAGTAGTTAACAAATAATATATTCGAGTCAGGAAAAATTGATTACTATATGAATTTTGCGACCAGCTTGCCCCGTTTTAAAGAGGAAGAAGATATAAGAATATGGCGTGCCAAGAAAATGAACAAGCTTGAAACGAAAAATGATTTGTTTTTGCAGTCGCAGTCCCCCTTCCTTAACTTAGACCATATGCGCCAACACATATAATCCCCATCCATCATTATGATGAAATGTATACCAAAATAATACATACATAAAACATATGAATCTGCTGATTTGACTTTGACTATTACGTTTAAAGTAATTCATCAGGGTATGTATCACTCTTTAGGAGATAAATGGATTTCCTCGGAAGTTGCCACATTCACGTGAAATGCAAACAACGACTACACCAAGACTGCAAATATTGACTTCCACAGAGTCGGTGGATTTAATGAGTAGTCAGCGTAATTCTAATGGAACATAACGTATGGTAACTCGATGGTGTTCTAGAATATTTACTACTTTAAATACATTGCTGATGGCCATGTATGACAGCAAAAAACGTGCTCGCAAACGTTCAGTTTCAATATGCATTAAAGTGGTAATTATGCATGTATTCGACATAAAGTAGGTGGAACGAAACAGTGAGTACTATACAGATATGCTTAACATATGACATGTATTACCTATCTGACATGCGCGGCCATACCATCCCTTTGAGCACCCACTCTCTGTACATACTCCGCTTGTCTTTTCACAAATCTCTGACCGGTTCCGGCAGTTACATGTGTGTGTACAATTCTTACCAAACTTACCATCTTCACATGCTGCGAGACAAATGAATAATAAGATATTAGCTATCGGTTATTGTATAATTTTGTTACTTTTAATACGTCGATCCCTGAACAGTTTCCCCATTTTTATTTTACATTCAATGAATCAGCGCTCATTCAGGCGACATTTATACTTCAAACATATGAAACTGACATTCAATTTGTTAGATACCAATATTCGTACATTTATTCAGCAGTGGCCGGGATCAGTTGAGCACAGACGGATACTCTGAATAGTTTTCCTCCCATGTAATGAAAGTTAACTTAAATCGGAAGTTCTTTCAAACTTTTTAAGGATCTCTGAAATTCATATATCTGGTTAAAGCATAATAACTTGATGGTTTGAGGCGAAATGTTTGATTGCTGAGCTAACAGGAGCTAAAACAGTAACACCTCTGTTGCTCTTCAGTCTAGAATGATTCTCTTAACCATGTTAAAAATTAAAAAAAAAACTGTGACCTAAAAAGTGCTGTCATACATAATGCTTAAGAATACATAGTTGTGTATAATTATGATCAACATTAACAAAGACAATTTTAATTATTAAGAACATCTGACCTCGTTTTACAGTTAAACTGGATCACTAAATAATTGCAGTCAGCCGAGCTACTGTGTAACATATTGTGGATATAATATATGGATCTGACGGCATTTCAAAAGGACACATATATAATCACCATATGAAATCACCAGGCACCGTTTAATATATAAAGAACTTTCACTGATGGGGGCTTATGGTTCCTCTTTTCATATCCTGAATATTGTGAAAGAGTAATAAATTCTAATTAAGGAAAAACCTCCATTTTTTATTTAAATCTTATTATTACACTTCAAGATTGCCTAATATCAAAACCACTTGTATTGTTATGTTTTACATTACCATTCGTCTAAGTTATGGGCCCGAACATAATGTATGTTGTCAAGATATCAAGAAACATATTGATCACTTAACAATGTAACTTTTGAAGCCAGAGATCCCTTTTCAAGAATGTTATTTTAGACTTCCGGTCACATGACTGAAGGTTGAGGGTGCGTGGTTAGAGGCTCCCACAAAATTGTCTAAAATAAATACAAATGTCGCCAAAGTGGATTACAATATGACCAGAGGTAAACGTACTGGGAAAAAGACGTCGCAATCAGTTGGTGATATGGACAAATATGTGGAGAAGGACACCGAAAAACAAGCAGCAGGTAGGCCTTCTCAGATAACACAAGAGACAAGCAATATGGACGGTACCCAGGACTTAAATGCGCAGTTGCAAACTGCTCTTGCTGAAATTAAATTAGTACTGAGCTCTAACAGAGAGATCAAAGACCAAATTGAAAATATGCACACAGACTTAAAGAAACAACTAGACGATTTGTCAACAGAGCAATCGAACATAAAACAAAACATCCAAGGTCTTGAAAATAATCTAGAGTCCCTGGATAAATCTGTTGATAGTCTGAAAGGGCAGAAAGATCAGCTTGTTAGTGAGGTTGCAGAACTAAGAAAAGAAATGACAGAATTACAGAATCAAAATAAGGAGAAGGAATTACTGATAAATAAACTTCAGGAACAAATATCATTTGAACTAAATAAACAAGAAAGATACCTAAGAGAATGGAATCTGAGAATTGTGGGAGTAGGGGAGATAGGGGATATAGAAAACTGTAAAAATACAGCTGCCAGAATCATATCTCAAAATAAACTGGTAAATATGAGTGAGGATGAGGTGAAAAAAGCCATAGAGACGGCTCACAGATCTGGAAAGAAGGGCACACGGCCACGGCATATCGTAGTGAGGTTGCACAACAGACCACTAAGAAATGAAATTATCGTAGGGAGCAAAACAAAACTGAAAAACAAAAGCATTCGAATAGTCGAAGATTTAACATTGAAAGACCTGCTGTTAAAACAAAGGGCTAAACCGCAAATGGCCGTTGCCTATAACGACGGTGATCGAGTAAGGTTCTGGCGTGGACGGCTCTACGTCAACGGCAAGCCGGTACCCATTCAGGATCCTGCCCCTCGCTCGATCCACGAGAGATCAGCAGCACAAAGCGACACAACAACAGACTGACGGCTGTTTTTCCATATCTAATCCATAGGTTTGTGAAGCATTCTACCATGACGGAGCTGCCACGTGGTGCACGAACTGCGCATGTGCAGGAGGAGCCACCATTAGTGAGAAACTTTATAGACAGGCGGCGACACTTTCGTTTATTTAGTGACAAAGCTGATAGGTGGCAGCACATTAAAGTTCAAGGACGTTACTAACCTTGGCGACTCGTAAACATGAGCGAATATGTGGGATGCTGACAATGACATGGTTTCTAAAGACTGGATTGTATAGTAAGACTCAGAACGCAGTTAAAGTCATGTGGGGAACTTGTAAGTTTTTAATGTTATATGTAACTATGTATTTTTTGTTTTATGTTCATACAGTACGAGTCTCGTTAGCTTTAATTATTCCACTCAAGCTTGGATATTACCCTGGCCCTTCTGCACATACAATGTTTATAATTATATCAACATCAGTAAGAATAATATTAATAGCATGCAGTAACTCTTACTATCCCAACCAACGGCAATACCATACCTCTGATATTATACATAAAATAACCAGAGGATCTAACGTACGATATTTACTGAAATTTACACAGTGTATAATTAAACACAATAGTGATCTGATGATAATATATCATATTTTTAATTATATCAGGATCTGTATTGTGTCACCTCAACTTCCACACGACAGTAATATAACTAATTTTAACATGTCACACTTTACAAATTTAGTCTATTGTTCTGACATAAGTGTTTATACTACAACTTTATATCTTTTAGTCGAAATATTGTCTTCTTGTTGGGAGAACAAATGTTTCTTTGGTCAAATAACCGTGCAATTTTATGTATTTTCTGCCCATCAGGTGCCTATTTTGTATAGCATAAACAGTTATACCAACTTATTTTCTAAGTCACATGTAAGTGTCATACACAAATTAACTCTTCCTTATAGCTGTGAAGCATACCTAATTTTTTCTCTTCTTTTGATATAATTATAATGGTGGATTTAAGTATACTTTCTCTCAATGTGAGAGGCTTAAACAACTACAACAAACGCAGACAGGTGTTTTATTGGCTGCAGCAAAAAGATCATGGAATAATATTTTTGCAGGAAACTCATAGTTCCCCTGCTACCGCTGCTCAATGGAGAGCAGAATGGGGACACATTTTCATTTTTAATCATGGCAGCTCCAATGCCCGGGGTGTGGCAATTATGATAAAGAACAGAGTGTCACATGAAATTCATAATGTATACAAAGATGAAGATGGTAGGGTTATTATAATTGACATCACCATTGGGAATGTGCGGTTAAACTTAACAAATATATATGGTCCAAATATAATGAATGTAAAATTTTATTCAAACATTTTTGATAAAATTGAGAACAGCCATAACAACAGTAATGTGATAGGTGGTGATTGGAATATAGTTTTAAATCCAGCATATGATAGAACAAGTAATTGCACCACAGGAAACCAGGTAATTAAATCAGTTAATGAATGGATGGACGAACTAGATCTGATCGACATATGGCGATATCTCAATCCAAAGAAAAAACAGTACACTTGGATGCGTCTAATCCCTAACTATACTGCAAGTAGGTTAGATTATTTTCTGTTATCTAGAGATCTAATTAAATATACAAAAAGTTCATCAATATTTCCTGGTTTTAAAACTGACCACTCGGCCATCGATATAAATATCACATATTCCCAAAACCGGAGAGGCCCTGGGTTCTGGAAATTTAATGTTTCCCTATTAAATGACGAAGAATTCGTGAAGAAAATTAAAAACTGTATACAGACAACAGTCGAAGAAAATAAAGATGCGAATCCATCCTTGTTATGGGACACCATAAAAATGGCAATAAGAAGAACAAGTATTAGTCATGGTATCATAAAGCGGAAACACATTAAAAATCAGATATCTGAATTAGAACAAGATTTGATAAAATTAAAAAATGCTAATATTCAGAATGAAGACACACAAAAGGAAGTTAAAGAATTAGAAAAAAAGCTTAATAAATTCATAGAAGAAAAAACTAAAGGTGCTATTATTAGAAGTAAAATCAGATGGTATGGAGAAGGTGAGAAATCAACAAAATATTTTTTTAATTTGGAAAAACGTAACTTTAATAAAAAAGTGATAAGCAATTTGAACATAAACGGTAATATAATATCAGATCCAAATGAGATACTACAGGAAGAAAAGTACTTTTATGAAAAACTTTATACATCAGATAAAACGCATAACATCAGCAATCTTTTTTCTTTTATAAAAAAATATAATTTACAAGTTAAGAAAGTACAAAAGATTACATGGCCAACAGAATTGACAGAAAATGAATTGTTCAATAGCTTAAAATCTTTTTCGAATGGTAAATCGCCTGGATCTGATGGCCTACAAGCAGAATTTTATAAATATTTTTGGAGCGATCTTAAAAAGTACTTTACGAATGCCCTCAATTATAGTTTTAGAACTGGTTCATTATCGATAACACAAAGACAGGGAATAATTAGCCTATTGCCTAAAAAAGGGAAAAACCTTCAATATTTGAAAAACTGGCGGCCACTGACACTACTAAATTGTGATTACAAGATAATTTCAAAAACTATTGCAAATAGGATAAAACAAATAATTAAACAATTAGTTGATGATGACCAGACTGGATTTATCAAAGGGAGGTATATAGGAGAAAATATTAATAAAGTGCTTACTCTAATAGACCATGTAAAGTATAATAATCAAAAAGCCTTTCTTATGACAATCGATTTTGAAAAAGCCTTCGATTTTTTAGAATGGGACTATATATATACAGCTTTGGAAATTATGAACATTGACAAAAATATAATATCAATGATAAAAACTCTTTATCATAACATAAGCAGCTGTGTGACTAATAATGGATATTTCTCTGAATTTTTTTCAGTATCTAGAGGAGTACGTCAAGGGTGTCCTGTTTCTCCATATTTATTTGTACTTTGTGTGGAGTTATTGGCTGATGCAGTGAGAGCAAATAAGAAAATAAAAGGTATTAATATTCAAAATAATATGATTAAAATTGCACAATATGCAGATGATACCATTTTATTAGTAACAGATACTGAAAGTATGAAAGAAGCACTCCATACTTTAAAGGAATTCAGTATGTTTTCTGGTTTGAGGATTAACCTAGATAAAACAACAATAATGCCCCTTAAAAAGGGCAATTATGTAGAAGAAGATAAAGTAAAAAAACTAAATCTTAAATGGTCTAATGAACAGGTCAGTGTATTAGGAATAACTATCACTCCATCATCGCAAAATATAATTAATATTAATTACCTACCAAAAATAGAAAAAATAAAAAATTTAATAACTGTGTGGTCTCAGAGAAAACTGACCCCAATTGGAAGGATAACAATAACAAAAAGTTTAATAATTTCTCAATTTATTTATCTTTTATCAGTCCTTCCAAACCCTCCGAAAGAAATCTATAGTCTGGTTGAGAAAATGTTATTCAGATTTATTTGGGGTTATGGAAGAGAACTGGTGAAGAGAAACACATTAATTTCTGCTCCCAAAAATGGGGGATTGAACATGATACATTTATTAACCCAAAGTACAGCACTAAAAATCTCATGGATTAAAAGGTTGATAAGCAAATCTGAGAATAATGCATGGAGGCAATTTGTTTTGTCCTATTTTAAATTGGGTACCCATTCTTTTCGTTGTAACGTTGCACCAGAGGATATAAAACACATATTGAATAAGCCTTCAACATTCTGGGAAGATGTAATGTTCCAGTGGTGTTACTATAACCATAAAGCTCCGTTAAATTATGCTGATATTATGTCACAATTTCTTTGGTTTAATTCATATATCAAGAGAGGGAGACAGATAATATTTATAAAGAAACTCTACTCAGCAGGGGTTTTATATATCTCAGACTTGGTCACAAAAATAGGAAATAATATCTCATGGTTAAGTCACCATGCATTTTGTAGAAAATATAAAGTGCACATTGATTTTGTAAGCTATAATGGTTTACTTCGCTCCATCCCTCTTAGCTGGAAAAATGTTATCAAGCAACACCATGAACAAAACCAGGTAAAACAACATGTTTTCAAAATAGACAATCTTATGACAATGGAAAGACCTGTCAAGTTAACTTATAATGATTTAATAATGCAGAAAGCAGTATTGCCTGAAAAAATCACTGCCAAATGGAAGGCAGAGTTAGATCTAGATTCAGATGTCAATGTTTATAAGGGCTTTAAACACATTTATTTTTCAACCATATCAGTTCCACTCAGATATTTTCAATTCCGGTTACTACATCGCTGTGTAACTCTGAATCCTTTTTTACATAAAATTAACAAAATTGATTCAGCTGAATGCACTTTTTGTAAAAATGAAAAAGAATCTCTGTTGCATTTATTCTGGGATTGTCCATTTTCCAAATATTTATGGAATGAAATAATTAAACAATTAAAACTATTCGGCTTTTTAGACAATTCTTTTCAGTTGACAGCTGAAACTGCAATGCTGGGATGTTATGATAATGACTCGATAAACCTACTGACTCTACTAGTAAAGAGACATATATATGTGAGCAGATGCAATAAACAAAAACCAACAGCTGTGACTCTGAAAGAATTCATCAGTGAAATACATACAGTAGAAAAATATATAGCTGTCAGCAAAAACAAACTGGATCACCACGAGAAAAAGTGGTCACCAATGAAATGTTTTATTTCTCATACTCTACAAACTTAGTTTCAATTCCACTAAAATTTGCTATTCTTTCATTTTTTTTAGTTTATCATATTTTTAGTATATCTTAAATTAAAATTGAGTATTTTGTTTAAATATTTTATTTAACTGAGACACAGATATACTAGTATTATCATCATGAGATTGTGTGGGGTTTTACAAATACTACATTCATCTATCTGCAGAAAACAGCCTTTGATGTTAATTATTAAGCATGCGTTTTTGTTTTCATACTGTACACAGTTAAAAAGATCATCACTATAAATCTATACAGCGCTGTTCAGGAGAAACCATTACGTTCTTTAACATACTTGATCATAATTTTTATAAACAACTATAATCCAATTCATGATGAATGTTAGGTATCCTGATCAGAGACTTTAGATATAAAAATAATATTATCCAGGTGTATTATGTAGAAGAATTATATTGAATGTCGCAAGTTGTATACTGTCTTTATGTTTTTGTTATATGTATTCTTTTGTAAATTAATACAGAACACATATTCTTGGACATATTGGATCATAGTATTATTAACAACTATAATCAAATTCATGATGGACATGATGTTAGGTATCCGGAACAGAGACTTTTGATTTAAGAATAATACGATCCAGATTTATTATGTAGAAGTAATATATTTTATGTTGTATGTTGTATGTTGTATACTGTCTTTATGTTATTGTTTTATGTATTTTTGGTTTAATAAAAAAAAAAAAAAAAAAAAAAAAGAATGTTATTTTATTTAATGACGATTTAGCTGTATGCAAGAAATAAGAATTTTGTAATTCTTTAATGTTATTTGCATAAATGTAAAATCAATAATAAAACTTTTCCCAACTTGACCATGGCATATTTTCCCCCTTGTAATCACTGTTCATTAATTTTCATGGCTTATACACATAAGGATTTAATCTTTTAAAATCTGAAATTTCAATGGATTTGATAAAAAAAGTAGTGCAGTGAGTGATGCAGCCCGCACCTATGTAATGCCACTTGTTTCTCTCCATAAACTAGATGAATGTTATAATTTTCTATTTTTAATTCATTCTTTTTCAAGACCTTTGCTAAGTTGGGATGTGTTATTTTATGACAAGGTGTTACAATGATTAAAGTGTACATTTAATTGTGTCCACAAATTGATGTATTGCTGTCAAAGTGTGGATGTTCAAATTACGAGGAATTCCTTGCTTCAGAAGAGTAAAATCGTTGCCTTCTTTTCCAACAGGTATAAAAAAAATAATCATTTCAGTTTTAGTTAAGATAATAATTAGTTAAATGATCCGACCAACAGTGTGAAGTGTGTAAACCTGATTGAAAAAGGGTATTTTTTATCAAATTTACAGAATATTATATTTCATTTTATAAAATTAACCATATCCTGAAAACTACAATGTCCAAAACGTGCCTTTTCAAATGCTAACACACATATATATATATATATATATATATATATATATATATATACAATAATTTTGTATAAAACTCCAAAATGAGTTATAAACTAATAGGGGGAGGTTTATTACCGAATGATACATGGTCCAATTTTGCAAATGTTCCTGTCTTGAGGTCTCGCATAGAACATGAGAATAACAGTAAATACTCGTACGTCGAAGCTCACCGTTGTGGCATGTAGGTGGTTGATAACCAGCTTGACAAGTACAGGTACCAGTCTCCTTATTGCAGACTCCAGGAACCTCGCAGTGATCAGAGCATGTACCCGAACAATTCAGCCCGTACAGCCCATTCTCACAGGCTTTGCAATACGGAGTATATACATATTCGTTCACACCATATGGGAGGAATTTACAAATAGTCTTTGTCTCAATAATTATTTTTAAGGTGTAGTTTTAAATACAAAAAGTACGTTTGTTGCCAATATTGCAGCACATTGCCGTATCAAAGTATACAGGGAACATAAAAGAAATAATTAACAATAGCACTTTCTTGCAACTTCAAAATATGACAGAAGTCCGCTTTACCACGACCATGCTTATTGTTAACATATACTATTTAGCTGGTTGACTGTTATACTGTAGCTTCAGAAATATTAGTTGGGATTTTATTTTCGTGGTTTTCGTGGATGAAGATAATCCACGAATTCATGATTCCAACGATCAAAAAATCACACGGTCAGAGGATATACGATGTCTTAACGGCAGCTTGTGGTCGACTTTATATATATAATTGTTACCACTGGCTGAATTTTCAATAAAGATACAAAAAACTGTTTATTACTATTTTATTATTGTTTTTGATACCTGTATTAAATACACTGAATTGCTTTTCCTAAATTACAATAAAATGCGGGATTTATAAATATTTTTTGTCAATTAAATTATTTCCGCTAATATCGTATAAACACGGCCCCCTGATATCTTTACAATAAAAAAATGTCAAAGTATAATTTAAACTGAAAACGAATCCCAACATTTCTTCTTATCAACATTTTGGGTGAAAAATACAAGAACAATACCACATTTCTGTCGCGCAAAGCGGTATTTCTGACACGCCAAGAACAGTACAAAAGTTCCAATTTTCGTAACCACAGCTATCGAGGCACGGCTTTTTCGGAACCGGCCTTTTCAACCTTCTTTCAATAGAGACTTAGCTACTTATTGGCCTAAAAGACAAGGGCCGTGTAAACTCAGTTGCATTAACGCGATTACCTCGGAACGGGATAGAGCACTTAATCCGAATATTGCGACAACAGTTGCGTGCATAACAGTGACCAATTAATAATACATGCAAGCGGTACTTCTTCCGAATATTGCCGATAGTTGTACATATATGTTAGCGTAAGTAAGCACCACAGAATACTATTAGGCAAATTATTTCTTTATAATCTCCAAATATAGCTGACATAATGAATGACGAACGAACCGTGTTTCGTCTCACCGCCCCGTCAGGGATTACAGGCGCCACATGTGACTACCGCCTAGATTAAAAAAAAGTTAAAAAACTTCCTGTGGACGGCCCCGTTTCATTTTAGCTCCGGTCAAGTGATAGTACACGTGTTCTCTGAACGTGGTGTGATCGGGTGATATATCTGATAGCCGATGTATCGGATGTTACAACTAGCAGCCGATGTATCGCCGGCACGTGTCGGTCACGGCTGATTAATTCTTTGTAAGGCTCGGGTCGGGCGGAGCATGTTTGTTCAACACAGACCCGAATGACCGCGGTACATGCGCATGGTGTGATAAGCATCAAAGCCGAACCACCTGTGTACATCGGGCTCGTCTTCATTGCGCACATGGAGGTATTAATAAACAAAATTTCCTTAAGTTTTCTTTGTCTTTCCACGAATTCAAGTACCCCACGATATGCGTTTTGTTAAAAAAACACGAAATTTTAAGCCCACGATATTATCTGAATCTACAGTATTCAGGTCAATTGAAACAATATATGAAGCTTAAACAGGAACCTCTTAACTGCAGAAAAGTGTTTTTTCTTCTTCTAATGATATGAGGTTTAGGCAAATGATATTCTCTGTCAGTGTGCCAGACTCGAACAGTCTCAGTGTCACTTTTACCCTATAGGTGTCGTAAGTTTTGTGTTGAAAATACATGATCCTATTTTGCAAATGTTCCTGTCCTAAGGCCATGCATAGAACATGATAAGTAACATTAAAACTGTAGAAACTCACCGGTGTGACATGTAGGTGGTTTATAATCCCCTTGGCAAGTACAGGCACCCGTCACATTGTCGCAGATTCCCGGAACCTCGCAGTGATCAGAACAAAAACCCGAACAATTCAGACCGTACCGTTCACTTTCACACGCTTATCAGAATAAAGTATATTGTCATCCATGAAAAACTGGTAACAAATACACCACAACAGGTTTTTGTATATTCTATATATCCTCCATCATACATTTTCAGATGTTTCCTCTCATATATCTATCCGCATAACCTAGTTTATACAAAGTGGATTATTGTTAAAGAAATATACACATAAACAGGTATATAGATGCATATATATTCCAGATACATCTATTTCAGTTTCATATGATAAAAAGATCAGGGATCCGACAAATACCTAATATATTTGAAAAGTACATATTAATATACCCTTGTCAGAAAAAAAAAGCAAAGTGAAAATATTAAGTTTATACTCTATAGTCCTTGTTATGCGGTTCTATATATTGGCTCCGTAGTGATACAAGTGAACGATTGCAGGGCACTCACTCTTGTGGCACGTGAGAGGTTTGTATCCTGCTTGACAAATACAGCTTCCCGTTTCCCTGTTACAGACGCCAGGTTTAGCACAGTTTCCGGAACATGTATGCGTACAGTTCATCCCGTACCGCTCGCGTTCACATGCTTATAGAAATATAAAGTGTACATGCATATTAGCTAAAACCATATGGAGGTGGTGTGAATGGATCATCTGAATATGATTATCTTGTTTGGGTTGGTCATTATGTCATATATAAATTTTTTGATATACATTTTACAATATTTGATATTATTGATATCATTTGTCAATGGGAAAGACTCAAACACTCTTTGTATCACGTTTAGCCAATAAATGTCGATATTTTATTGGGAGAGGTTTATTACATTTAAATAAGTTCCTTTACAAACATTACTGCCCGGAGGCCTCGCATAGAACATGATAAGTAACAGTAAAGTTGTAGACGCTCACCGTTATGGCATGTAGGCGGTTGATAACCCGCTTGACAAGTACAGGTACCCGTTTCCTTGTTGCAGACGCCGGGAACCTCGCAGTGATCAGAACATGTATACAAACAGTTCAGCCCGTACTCTCCGCTCTCACATTCTTATTAATATTAAATAGGATGGAATTAATTAAAAACACTGTACCAGATAATAACTTTCTTATCATTTTTCCTCTGATGCATAAAGCTTATACATTTGCCGCATTGTCATTTGATAACGTCAAATATTTCTATATTGATTTTGCATGATATTTATGAAGAAATTTCATCAACTGAATACGCGAACAGATTATCACTCATTATATAAATAATCATAGTTAAACATTTTATTTTTACCAAACATTGGTACCTCGTGTGATACTTACTCGTGTTCAAAGTACGCATATCTTGTTAGACAAAGCAAAGTGATAAAGGGTAAGTTTATTATGCGTTTACTTTTTTAAATGGTTAAATGTCCTTATGTCCCATATGGATATATATGTTTTAATGTAGGTTTCTATGCACATTACGATTTTTAATCGTGCTGCCTACTTCTGGTTCATTAGATTGATAACAAGCAAGCCCGTATGTACAGAATTTAATTAATAAAACTTTTTTTTTCATAAATCAAAAACCTCTAATAATTCAGGATCATGGATTTTTTTCTTTTATATTATGGGATAAGGGTAAATTTGATATTATTTGTCAATGTGCCAGACTCAAACACTCTTAGTGTCACGTTTAGCCCGGAAGTGTCGCTGTTTAATTGCAGAGATTTATTACATCATAAATACATGTTCCTATTTGTTGTTGCTGCACTAGAACATTACAAATCACAATCAATATATCGACACTCATCACTGTGGCATGAGCGCCCACTCTCACATGATTAGCAATGTGGAGTATATGCATATTCATGCAAACACAGCGGTAAACACATGGATAAAAAATGTAATTTTCTCGTATTTCGAGATCAGTATCTTTGAAATATAGTTTTGTACATTCGTTTTGTTTTGTACCCATGTTGCAGACTCCAGACTTATCAAAGTGATCAGAATGTGTACCCGAATATAAAAAAAAAAAAATAACATTTTCTGGCAAATTAAAAAAAAACCGAATAACTCAGCTTTTCCACGACAACACGTATTGCACATGTATGATATTCAGGTAGTTGATTGTTGTGATAAGAAAAAATTAGCCTCCCAAATAAAACAATTTATAAGAGGCTTAGACAGAGATCTCGCTGGGAACATCAGGAATAACACTGAACAGAGCATTTCGGTGCTCACCGTTGTGGCATGTAGGTGGTTCATAACCCGCTTGACAAGTACAGGTACCCGTTTCCTTATTGCAGACGCCGGGATCCTCGCAGTGATCAGAACAAGTAGACATACAGTTCAGCCCGTACCGTCCGCTTTCACATGCTTCGTAATGAGAAGGGATAAAAACACGCTTAACCTGGTAATAAGTTTTTCAACACATTTTCCTTTTTTACTTCCACCATATACATTTTCAGGACCTTCATCTGATAAACGTCAAATATTTAATTTTAGCATGATTTTTTAGGAATGATATATACGTGATATATATGCATAAATATTGTTCATTGATTATGCAAATAAACCGTGTTAATTATTTTACCGCACAAAAAAGATAATTGTAGATCTCCTCTAGACTTACCTGACTTCATAGTACCTTTACCTTTTATAAATAAAGCTAAGTGAAAAGGGTAAGTTTATTATGCGTTTATTGGTTTCAATGGAAACATCCATCCCTGTGTCCCATCTGGATCTATATTTTTAATAAATTTTAAATACCTATTACGTTTTTCAACCACTCCTGGCTCATACAAGTTATAAAAACATATATCCTATATAAAGAATTTAAATTAATAATAATAAAAATAGGAACATCTTATAACTGAGAAATCTGTAATTTCTTAGATCAACCACAGTGAAAAACTATGGAAATTTTTTTTAAAATTTATTTGTTTTATTTATTTATTTTTTTCTTTCCTCACTGACCTTTGGACACAATATTACTCATAGGTGACAGATTTGCACCTGATATTTAATTATTATTTTGACCTAATTTCCAAGATCCTACACTCCATAGCTTATTCCCCTTTTATGGCTCAGTTCCGGGCATCGGGAGACTTCCGGTGGCCGCTGGGGGTTTCAAACATTATGTTTGGATTTATCATAGATGGAGTATTCGAGCTGGTCATTCGTATAAGAAATCAGAATGTTAGTATTTTTTTTTTTTTATTTAAAAAATAGTCTATAAATAGTTTATATAAAAAAAGTTATATCAGATAATCAACTAGTCGAATTTAATCAGTGTTAAGGCATGAAAGTCATGGCTGTATAATGTAACAAAATTTGTTGTGTAATGCAAATTTTTTGTTAGGCCTGCGACTTGTATCACCATCAGCAGCTATTTTATTTTTCTTACCGCTGGCACAGCTTTGCCCGGTCCATCCAGCTGAACACCCGGACTGACAATTTCCGGTTGCTTTGTCACACACCTCATCAGGATCACGACAGTGACAAGGCTTACAGACCTTTCCAAACCTTTTGTCTCTACATTCTGTTATATACAGTCAGAAAATTAAAAACTTCAGTCATAAAGATGTTCAATATGTTTACCATATTCACTGTGAATAATAGATTTAGATTTTTTTGTGATAAAGTGTTACAATGGATAGGATAATAACGAAGATTTACAGGGCCGAATCACAGAGTATAAGCCCACAAGGAGAAATTTGAAAAAGGGATTGCTTTATTAAATATCTAAGGTGTGCTGATTCGACACTTGTTTATTAAATTATTTTGAAATTTAATACGCTTAATTGATTAACAACAGTACAAAATAATGTTTTAAATGCACTTTTACCTGCACTTCATCATTTTCTTCAATCTTCTTTATACAAAACTCACTCAATATTTTAATTTAAGGGATACAGGTCTTTAAATACCTTGACAGGAGGATCCTTGAAAATCTGGGTGGCATCCATGTAGGCACACGCCAGTACTCGAATTGCATGTGTTCTCATCGTCACTGCAGTGGCACTCGGATTCGCAGTTTACTCCTAACCTTCCGCCAGGACATGCTTCAGGAGAGAATGTTTGATCAATCAGTCTGGGCGGACAGACTGCATTATACATGTATGTTAATGAATACACAATTAATTTTGCTTTTACACAAAGAGAGGTATGCTGTTATATGCCTTATCAACATATCATTAAGCTGAATGACTTTATACCATTCGCTCTAACCACAAGAACTATTTCAAGGATACAACTCTTACCATGAGCGCTCACTACAGTTGAGCTTTAGAGGAGTATAAAATCAGCTAACACATCTTCTGAAGATGGGGGATGGCACCATCATAGTGTCAAAATAATATTCATAATCGTCAAGAGAAAAGGGCGCTTTAACAAACTGTGGTAGCGGTTCTATTGTAAAACATGCTGGTGATTATACAAGTCTTATAAGGAATGATGAGACAGTGTACGGAAAAAATGCAGCCCAAAACTAATGTCGGCACTTACAAATGCATGCGACTGAAGAATTAATTTGATTCAGGAACGGATGTGTTAGTAGTAATTCAGAGTATTAAGTTAATAAAACTTAGGTATAATCTGCAGCAGCCATAGATGCAGCAATCAGCAAATCTGTAGTTTATTTCGGCCATTTGAATTATCATAAAAAGGTATTTCCTCTGTTATCAAGATTGCAGCAGTCATTTATAGGGCAGTATGGTTTAAAGGACCACGTGTGAATAATATAACTCCGAGTCTATTAATGAATCATATCCTCCGTTATGCAACATTAATCAGATTTCCTTTTAAATATTAAAACATCCGGTCTTCGCAATCATTGACAACATCCAATACCTGTATTTTATTTTATAGGCTTTATAAAAATCACTTTCTTCAAGTGAATCTTTTGTAATTGGCAAGAATGTGACCATCAAGACGCCCATTGAAAGATGTCAATAGTTCTCAGTGTTTTTTATAAAATGTTATTCTCACCTTGTTATCAAATTCTTAAATCTGCAATTTGTTTTATTAAATTTAAAAACTACTTACGACAAGGACTGATGGTACACCACACCCACCTCCTTTGATTCAGGTCAGAATAGCACCACGGACTTTTACTAGGAAGATCAGGGTTTCGGCAGTAACCACCTGCCTTCCGCAGGTCCGCATCAGGAAATCTATCTGCATTATAGCCTGTCATAGCAGGATCCCAAATTAAACAACGGCCGCCATCGTCACCGAACCCTCGCTTCCCTTGATAATGGCTACCATCGACGTCATTGTAGGTACACGATGAGTCTATATGGAACGATTAAACAGGTACTGAAAAAAACTGTTCTTTTTGCTTAAAACGAAAACAGGTCCATGAATACATGGAGTTTTATTTATTGTTCAGTTTATTTAAAATATAGATAAGACTCTTCCCATTTCCATATCTGACAGCATAAAGAAAAATATTTCTGAAGTCTTATTGAAATTGTTGTGTGTATCCAGGAACAAATATTTATACGTCTTAAAAATATAATTATTTGCTTTTCTCTGGTCCATGTTTTACTCAGTACAAAATATTTTATGTTGTATATCAAATTGCGATTTACTTAACAAACATCCTTGACCCCATGACAATCCTGTACAGTCGTCACATTCACCGGTTACCGTGTCACAAGGTCCGTCACACAGACAGTCATACCGGCACCGCCAGCCGAACTTTCCTAGCGGACAATCTGTGCCTGCAGTATTATTCATGAAAAAAATGAATTCTGTATAATTCCTTGCCTCTCTTACCACCGTAGCGAAATGTATAAAACATTAAAACAATAATAATAAGATATAAAACAATAAATAAAACATATCATTCGAAAATTGGAATCCCTTTAATGACATGGCCTTTCATGTTGCCTTATTATGATTTTTTTCTGTCCTGCTTAAACTTAAAGACTGAAAAGAGAGTGATCCACATGTACCCAACGTTCACATTTGCGTACATGTGAAGAAATTCCAAATTTAAACGGCTTTCTCGGGATGGTTTACAAAAATAACACATCCTTAATACATTTAATGCACATTTAGATTATTATTTTAAACAGTTTATTATAAGACATTTAAACAAATATCACAAGAGGAACCACATCATGCTTCAGAATGTTCCTTCTAATCTCTAATGCTACTTTTCAAAGAATTCTTGTTTTAACATGCTCAAGCCATCTTGTCAACATTATAAGCACTGTAGCGTGTACCTTGGTGGAAAATCGGTGCCTTTGACAGCGTGGGATGCTTGTGTTAAGCAGATATACAGCAGTTATGTTAGATCCCTAGTAAATTTAAATAATAACACATAGGGTATTAAGCACTGAAAGGTAAAATGAACAATTTATTAATCAGAGACCACAGATAAAGTTACCCTGGAGTAATGGTATTACTTACACATCGGAACAATGATACGATAAACGGATGTAATAAAAATCCATAGATCAGGACACATTGTATTCAATTTTGAAATATTTACTCAAGTGGCGCCGTGTGTGAATGTCAAGGAAAGATAAATATTAATTTATGCGGAGACACGGGCAAAAAAACAGTTTTTTACCTTTCTAGAAAAGCCCTTTGCTGTCCGGATCCATGTTTTGTTTGTTATTGTTGAAGAGGTAAGAGTCAGTGTCATTAAATTAACATGAGTATAATGGTTTTATCCGAGACCCAAAATGAGAGGGTACAGATGAGCAAATTTATAGGTAACATAGGGTGTAAAATTGTTATGGCATTTGCAACTAAAAAGTAATCTTAGATTATTTTGAAGATTACAATGGGCTATATATATATATATATATATATATATATATATATATATATATATATATATATATATAACTTCATGGATTTATTGAACAATTATTGCAAAGGCTGACTTACAATTTTGAGCCAATCACACACACACACACACACATATATATAGAACCATTCGTAACAATTACGGTAGAAATTAAAATCCGTCAATGTTTCAAAGATTGAAAATATTAATCTCATTTTAACTGTGTCCGCATTATACGTACAGTAAAAAATATTGTTGGTCCTCCATGCTTTGAATGTATAAATGAATGTGTTGCGTGTATATATCCCAAGTTTGAACAAGTTTGAACATTCTTAAATAATACTTGTTTTTTCATAGACAGAAGCACTATTTCACGCAAAACAATTTATTGTTGTTGAAACAAAAATCATGCCAAAACTTCTTTTTTTTACTATTTCATATAATACATGCATTTCTTTGAACTATATACTTTGTCTTAAGATGCTTTATCATACGCTACTCCCCGCCTTGTCCACATTTCATACCCAAGTATCACAAATTTACTTACCACTACAAAGGTAAAACGGTACCCATGCAATCAGTACCAAGGCCTGCAGCACATGAACAGATCTGAAAACAAATATAGTCATTTTCTAAATTTTTTTTTCTTGGCATAATATTTTCCTAACACACAAGAACATACAAAACTAGTGGCTCATGGGCAAATAGCTCAGCTGAATTCAAGGAATGTTGAACAATGAGCAAAATGACTGCCAGAGTGCAAAAAATATCATGAATTTTGTGAAGAGAGCTTAGAAATGGGTTTTAGTGGGATTTTCGACAGATGACCACTTCATTTGAAGGTCTCATAAATGGAAAAATGTGTAAAAATTTGAAAAAAATACAGGTAGTACCACCAGTCTGCAGGAACTGATGATCACTCCATGATCAATATATATCCAAAGAAACATGGTGATCAATGCAGTAGTTATTCAAATACCTGAGCTTTTGTATCAAATTTTTTATTCTTGGGGGGGGGGGGGATTATGAGCCGAACAGCTCGGAGAATAAGAGTAACAGAGACCTTATTTCAGGTTTCTACAGAGACTTTCATTGAACTCCCTTTGATGTAAAGTTAGAAGATCCCAGGTCCAGCGGTTACGATTTGTGCCCTGTTAACAGATGACAGCTTCTTTGAAGGTCTCATAAACAAAAAAAAAATCGTAAAATTGGAAAAATACAGGTGACGCCAGCAGGTTACAGGAACTGATGGAACACTCCATGATCAATATTCATGTAAAAATCATGGTGATCAATGCAGTAGTTATTCAAATACCTGAGCTTTTGTATCAATTTTTTTTTATTTACGGGGGGGGGGGGGTGGGAATTATGCGCCGAACAACCCGGAGAATAAGAGTAATAGAGACCTTATTTCAGGTTTCCAAGAAGACTTTTCATTGACCTCCCTTGATGTGAAGTTAAAAGATTCCAGGTCCTGTGGTTACAATTTGTGCCCTGTTAACAGATGACCGCTTCTTTGAAGGTCTCATAAACAAAACAAAAATCGTAAAAATTGGAAAAATACAGGTGACGCCAGCAGGTTACAGGAACTGATGGAACACTCTATGATCAATATTCATGCAAAGAATCATGGTGATCAATGCAGTAGTTATTCAGATACTTGAGCTTTTGTATCAAATTTTTGATTATTGGGGGGGGGGGGGGTATGAGACCCATAGTATGGGTAACAGAGACTTAATTTCAAGTTTCCAAGGAGATTTTTCATGGATCTCCCTGGATGTCAAGTTTGAAGATTCCAGGTCCAGCGGTTACGATTTGAGCCTTGTTAACGGACGGATGGCCAGACGACCGGACGACCGGACGGACGACGGACGAAGAGTGATCGCTATATCTCAGATGACTTTCAGTTAGCTGAGCTAAAAAAAGTTATGTTACTGTACCTGCCCCCCCACCCCCACCCCAAATCGTGATGTACCAATCTTCACAACTGCCAGGTTAGAAATGTCGATAAAGTCAGCATTTAACAGATAGGACACAGAGAGCAATTAAGTGGCCTACTACTGTTCAGAAATGAATTATCATACAAATTAGAGTTCGGCCATATTACAAGATGTTAGTAATACTGGAAAGAGCATCGTTCGAAGAGGTTGATGGATAAATTTGCTAGTTGACCAAGAATGACAAAGCCTTAGCCTTTAAGCAAAAAATCAGAGACGTCAACACATGGGGGATGGAGATACATATCAATAAATTTTGGCGGGGGGGGGATAAATGTAATCATCCGCCAGTTATTAGATTAATATAATAAGATTAATAAGAGGGCCATATTTTTCTAAGCATTACAGTAGGAAACAGGGTCTGTCCTGTCCTTTTTCCTATACTTTTCTCCAGCAGAGTAAGTAATAAGTCAAGCTGGACCATCTACACCATATAAATTTTAAAGCGATATACGTTGAACTGCTATTTGGGTACAAGGTAAAATCTTTCTCCACGTTGAGAAGTAAATCATGCTTAATCTTTATGTACCTGTATTATTTGTATTTCATTGGACAATGGTACAGGTGTTATATATCTTAATTTAAGTAATTCACTCATATACATATTTCTAGTAGCTCAAAAATTAAAAAAAAAATACCTCATTTCAGCTGAATTCAAGACCGCTTCGTGTATATGCCGCCTATGACTCAACAAGGAAGAGAAAATACACAACACATATGATCGGTCTAGCCTAGGTTATAACAAAGGCCTGAGGTTTTACCTGAGGTTGTTAAATATGACTTCACGTGACACATTATTATAAGCACTCTAACGGAACACGAAGGATATTTTTATACACACAAAAAAAAATCCAACTCATTATTACCAGCCATAACAAGTAAATATGCTTACAGTGACCTAATTTGGGTTCTAACAGCAAAGAAAACTGTCTAACGTCAAACGTCACGCTTTGTGCCGAATTATGTATAGCGCTGATAGATGTATCCTGTCATTCTCAGTAGGATATTTAAGAAAACTTAGCATGGTTGGCTTGTTGATGGGGCGCCATCTACAGCTTCAACCTACATACCATTTTGAAATACTATTTTGGCACTTAGGTCTCATCACCTTTTATTTACCTACTCGTACAGATAACGTCCAGACACATTGATCATAGACAGCTACAGCTACTGAGTTTTAATTGGTTCTCAATTAATCCTACTTATTCTATGGAGCTGAAAGCCTTTACATGAAAGGTGAAGTGTTTATATTTTTTAGGGTTATAATCTTTGATTCCTTAACCTTACCGTTATTTTTTTCAGACAATGTCGTTTAAAGGCGTTTTAACCTATTAACCCCTGCAAAATGACGGATAAATAAATTAGTATCTCTGCCACCAGATAAGATAGAAAGACCAATTAGGCGCCATTTTTTATATTTCCAGGGCTAACAACGGGGGCCTGCATTCCTGACAATGTATATTTCTAGTTTCATTTCCTTTCATCATTAATATTGTTGGGGAATGAACATTGGATAATTCAGAACAAAATAGAATCTTCAAGCTAATTTAGACCTTGAAATTATCAATACATTAAATGACCCATTATGAATATGTTTTTTCTCAAATGATGCCTGAGATATAATATGTATGTTATGAAGACAAGAATCCTATCCTTTTATACATAGTCCAAGTTGTCAGTGAATATACTTGCAAGCACAATTATAAAATAACAAAACATTGTCAGGTATGTGTTAATACAGCAATACAGAGACACATGTAATCTCAGTAAATGTTTCTAAACATTAATATTTGTAATTAAATCTGTGGGCTCCTGTCACTGTATTCACATTGTAGTTTCTCACAAAGACACGCGGTGGCGCTACAAATCTCAAGGTCGTAACAGTTTGTGTAAAGTTGTCTATCTGTCGAGTGTCTGTCCGAAAAAAAAAAAACTTCCCCACCTCCCGTCATGTAGCAATTCCGACACATTGAACAGGGATATCTCACGGCTAGTTAGCAGATCAAGAGTTTTTTTTCTTTTGCTTACATTGGCGTGAAACTGTATACCGTGTTTACTAACAACTTGTAGATAAACAACCTCATACTCACGTCATGGATAGAATATCAGACAGTAATAATTAAAGTTCATTAATATATATACACCCTAAAAAAATCTACAGAAAAGGTAGGTGGATAGCTCTGACATGACGAAGCCTACAATCGTGGATAAAAAAAACAGCAATCGGCAGAAAAACATTGTGGGCATTACGTATGCTCATGGAAAGGACATGTTGACTGGTTCACTATCAGTTAAGTCTTCGCATCAGGTATGAGTGCTGCAGTAGGAACGTTATAAGTTCAGCATCGTCAGCTAGTGACGGTCAAACTATAATTTTAGCTTTGATGATACATATAATTTGATTAAGGTAGCATACCCGGCTAGAATCTCATCAATTATGCACACAATATTAATTTTCTTTAGATGCGTAAATTTCTTTTGGATGTAGACCCAATGTACCCGCGGTGTGACATATTTCCCGCAGACCAATAAAGCTGGTTCATATTTACAAACATGTTTCATCGGACAGACTGATCGAGAAAGTGTTAACGTGGATTGTCTCCTCTCTCTCTCTCTCTCTCTCTCTCTCTCTCACACACACACAAACACATACACAAACATCACTGAGGTTCTTTAATAAACCACATCTCTTATTATTTGGAAATCCATATCTATGTAACAGGTATGAGGATTGAAATTTGAAATATAAAATATATTTATGGAGCCTATCCACCACATTTGAACAAAGAGAGTCACTGAGACCAGGCACAAATCCCGTTTCAAAGTTCTGAATAAAATATAAAATGCATAAGCAATAATGATTTGACAATAATGACAAGCTTTGGTAGAATTACCACATTAATTTCCAACAAACAACATGTGCCCAGATCAGATTACACCGGGACACAAGCCTTCAATTTTCTGATTCTTTGCCCTATGCCAGAACGGGTGTTTTCAGACCAACGAGAGCGGGTGTCGCGTGGTTACAATTTTTGCTTGATGCACAGTACAATATCAGTGGTTTGATTACAATCCTGTGCTCTGTGAGCACCCTTGTGTTTCTGTTCAAACTTTGCCATACCAAGCAGTGGTTACACGAACGGATGTCTGGGACGACTGCAGTGTATAACCGCTGCGTGAGGAGCGTAAATCTTGGGCTGTTTCTGTATTGCTTTTAAAAAAAGATCGTAGTTCTATATAAAAACAAAATACTTATGAAATACAAATAAGGTGTAAACAAGTCCATCGTGAACATGTACATCATAAATCCTATATTCTGCAATTTGTATAAACTATATATATATATATATATATATATATATATATATATATATATATTTACTTGCAATAATATCTATTACATCGTGTTAAAAGCCCATAACTGAACTAGACTCATATGCATATCCTTAATATGGGAAGGGAATTGACCAACAGCAAACAGAATAAGAGACATTTTAAATGTAATTTGATTCAATCCAAGCAAGAAAATATATACATGACCTTCATGTTGAACACATGTCTCAATTAAATCTTATGAATCATAATGAAATAATGCGATAGAGAGAGTAGTTATTCTCTTTAATTTGCATGACTATGATTCTGAAGTCTATTCAAAACTCTTGTAATATTTCAATATTAACTGCTTTCAGTCAGTTTCGCGTTCAGATAAGCCCTTAAATAACATCTTTGTCCACGTATTTCAATGGAACTGAATACTTTCCTAGACTCTAGGCCTCTGTCCGCTTGTGTCTGAAACATACAAAACGCATTTTTACACCACCCCTTATTCTATACCAGGTTTCCTTTTTATACTTCTTTTTGTGACCAATTACATCAATGCTTTACTTTGCTGTATATTCTGCCGTTATATCTCATAATATATTTTTCATAATTCATATTATATTATTACTATGATTTAATAAAAAAATACATCAATCATCATATTTTAATAAGAAAAAATATATTGAATCTGAACTTGGAACCAATGTCTTTAGCACAGTCGATGTCTCCTGGGATCTACTAGCACTAGGTAACTGAATATCTGTCCACACAACGATGTCCAGTAACTCTGACGTTTCGCGTGAAAATGAAGTCCTTGGCCTGTTCCTGGCATTCCTCACAAAAAGAAACAAATCGCCAGATTACCAGTCCGTCGGCTATAGCGATATCCGCTCAGGAACTGTGTCAGTTGCATGGTCTGATACTAGTATATGATAGACCCCTGCCGGCATTTTTCAGACAAGGGGGCTAGTTTGTCTCACGATATTTCCAACCCCTTGGTCAATTTGGCAAGTGTTATTGTCGAGCCCTTCCCTGGTCAATATACTTTAAATGGTTATTATAGGTAAATTTACATTTTAGTCAGGATCGGTAATAAAGATAACTTTTTAATGAGTAGTCACTCATAGGGTTAAAGACCAAGTTTAATATGACAATGTGCAGATTAGCAAAGTAAAACTTAATCGTTCATTAGCCAATAAAAATTATCAAATTTATCGGCTTTCCCCCATGAAACCTTTTGGGACCTTTGATTTGTAATACCCAGATTTTTCCGAGTAAGATACGGCTGGTTTCATTTATGTTGAATGTGTTCCAGGTTCAATCTAATTTTTTCTAGACCGTGTTCAGCCTAAGTTTACAAGTTTGTATTTGTCTTGTATTTGTTCACTTATAGCCTCGGTGATTTGGCCATGCAGGAGTCTTCCGGGTCTGTAACAAGCGTCAGGGCGAGTCCATTATATGTGGGCTAAGCCATACGTGAACACCCGAACTCTCTTTCTTACTTACCAATTCCGTCTCTTATTTGCACATAATGAAATTATTGTGAGAAATATCCGTACATGCTGTGTGCATATTAAGAATACGCGTAAACAGCAACATTTCATTCTCAGAAGTTTAC
Organism: Sipunculus nudus; assembly: GCA_026874595.1. NCBI lineage: Eukaryota > Metazoa > Annelida > Sipuncula > Golfingiida > Sipunculidae > Sipunculus > Sipunculus nudus. Next base: position 88,372,204 of record CM049307.1, read on the forward strand.
ATTTTATCCGAATTACCCTTTATGAAATAGTATGATCCAGTCACTTATTGTTAGTCGTCCATGTAGTTTTTTTTAGTTATATCAACTTCGCGGCATGGTTTAGTCATGACTTACTTGTACTGTTTTAATGTTGGCCAAAGGTTCTGTGTATATTGGGCCGGCGTTAGACACGCATGACTAACTACATAAAGTCTACAAAATATTTTGGAACGGTCGATACATCATGCTTCCATGTTCTTTACCTGATCAAGTATTCGACGTATACTCTCTAGATAATAACATATAGGTCGTTCCACATGCCCCCCCCCCACCCTCAAAACAGGGGGGAGGAATTGTTAATCCGTTAACGCCCGGGAGCCCGGGAGACAACACGGTGAAATATATTTATTTATTCGTGGGCACGAATTAATGGCTAGGTGTGAAAAATATATTTGGTTTAAACATATTTATTTCAACAGAATAACAAAGTAGTCGATAAGGCTATTGCAAATGCTCTCCTGCATAAAAATAAAAAAGATAGTGAAAAATGATCATGAATGTATACCTGTATATACAAATGATCTGACCGGAAAAAGTGCACATATTCACACACGGTGAAATATATACAGATGCATAATATACGTTAAAACATATTGACGTTCCACATACACAGATACATATTTATCATAACTGGTAGGCAAATACAATAAAACAATATACGTCATAGTCCATATCAAGCTTATCAATGAGATTAAAACTATCCGTCTTTCCAATGGAAAATAGGTATTGATTTAAGCAAGTGGCATCTGGTCGAGTAAGGATAAATTCATGTTGACGATGATAGTCACAATAATTACTTTGTATTTCTCGGGAAGCAGGGTTTAAATATTCATGAACATTTTCTTAAAAAGAATCTATTGAAGTAGACTGAATTTTTGGAATTGGGTGACTATTCCAAAGTTTGAAGGCTATTGGAGGAAAGAAAAGCGACGGTCTTTCCGTGTGAACCTCGGTATCCTTAGCAAATACGATTTGCACAGACTGTAGGGCTGAGCATGGGACAGACTTTGAGGAAATATATATTAAGCAGAAAATCTGGAACAAATTCATTAACCATTTCATAAAATGTGGATAGTATAGCCAGCTCTCTTCAATCCAATCAATTTTTAATTTACTTCTATGAAAGGAACCAATATTCACAAATAAAAAAAAAAACAACATACTTATCCCATGCAAATGAGGCGTTAATAATTGCATCATACATACTATATAGGGCAGTTTATTTGCATTAACTATGTATATATATATATATATATATATATACATATATATATATATTTGTTTATACTGTGTTTATTTTACTTGTAAGAAAAGAAACCAATATTCACAAATAAAAAAAAAATCATACTTATTGCATGCACATGAGGCGTTTATAAGTCTATTGCAGTATACATACTATATTCCGCAGTTTATTTGCATAAACTATATATATACATTTATATATTTGTTTATTCTGCGTTTGGCTTCATATTTGCGTCGTGTACATTTCGCGATTTTTTTCAATGTATCGCTTTAATTTTTGCGATCTAGAGATACAAAAGACCTACACATAATACACCCATCAGTATATGAAGTAATTTTATCAAATACAATATGCCTAAACTCTTAAGAATTCCACAGGGACCCAAAAGAACAGCGATCATGTGGGATTTGCTTTCATCAATTATCATTTATAATAGCAATATTTGACCATAAGAGATCGATATATATTTATAATATCAATATTTTACCTTTCAACTTGCCTTTAACGCTGTGACCTTTTATTCACGAAGTTTTTATTTTCGTGACGAATCAACTTTCACGGATATCGCGAATTTGAAACCCCTGTGAACAAAAAGGCAACCAATATATATATATATATATATATATATATATATATATATATATATATATATATATGTGTGTGTGTGTGTGTGTGTGTGTGTGTACATATATATACTTGCAATCAAATGCAATATATACCCAATATAAACATTTCTTATTACAATCGCGGGCTGTTTAAGCATTTTGCTTGAAAGGAAATAAACCAATATTCACAAAGATGTCCATTGCATCATACATACCATAATAAGCATAAAGTAGATATTATTATTATTATTATTATTATTATTATTATTATCTCATTTGCACTCGATATGTATGTTATTTATTTATGTTAATTATATATTATAGCAAGAATATATATATATATATTATATATATTTATTCTTGCTATAATATGCATTATATACTTTCAATATTATGTATTACATTGATTTAAAAGCCCATAACTGAGATAGACTCATAAGCACATCATATATAAAGATGTGCATAGACTAAAAGCAACAGGATCAGATACATATAAATGTAAATGAATTTAATTCAGTTTAATTTAGTTAAGTAGGCGAAAGAGTAGGAACAGGCACGCAAAGTGTAATCTCTTGAACTAATAGTTAAAGCCCATAACTAAAATATATACCCATATGCCTATCCTATACCAGGAAGGGCATGGGCTAATAACAAGAGACTAAGATTCATTTTCAATTTAAGTAAATCAATCCAAGCAAATAAATGTATACACGATCACCATGTTCGTGCACGTGGAGAACATTTGTCTTAATTGAATTTAATGAAATAAACTGAATTTATGCGATAGAGAGAGTAATTTCATTTTTATTTTGGATTACTGTGGTTTTGAAGGCTATTTACAATTCTTGTTATATTTCAGTTTGAACTGCTTTTCATCCAGTTAGGGTTCAGTTATCCCTTTGGATGACGTATTGTTCCTCGCCACATGCTTTTTCTTCACCCATATATCTTTAAACAAACTAAATCGCTTCACAGTCTCCAGGCCCCTGTTCACTAGCGTCTGAAACTTAACAAAACACATTTTTAAACCTAATTCCATACCAGTGTTTGTTGGTAAATACTTTTTTATCAATTTTATCAAGGCCATGTTATGAACGTAGATTTCCCCTTACATTTCGTAATTCATATTACATTCGTATTTTAAATGATTCGAAAACACTTTCAGTAATTCATATTGATAAGATTAAAATTCATATACATCATAAAATACATAAAATAGATTGTATCGGGAAAAATCATGGAATAAACCGGACTCACCATTCGCGTATGTAGCCGTCATGTTGGTCTGTTAAAGGAAACCGAAATAAATAAATAAATAATTACAAGTGCCGTGAACTTTCTTAAATTCTGCTGTGTATCATTCAATCTAAAACATTTAACTATATTTGGAAGGAATATGTAAACATATCATTAGTTATAATCAGCAGATGAGATCCATGATGCATTGTATTTTTATTTATATGTGCATTAATATAAACTATTTACACTGAAGTAGGAACAGATTCTCCGCCATGATATTGGTGGCCACTGCGCCAGCGGAAGTGATCCTTCCTTTGTTGTGGTCTCCTGACGAACAATTTTTTGCACAGTAAATTATGGTTGAATATTACATATGTATATCACATATTTGCGTTATGTAAATTTATTTCTCGTCAAATAAACAGTTCTGAGTTATATATATATATATATATATATATATAGAGAGAGAGAGAGAGAGAGAGAGAGAGGGAGGGAGGGAGGAAGGGAGGGAGAGAGATTGAATCGAGATGTTTACCTCATTTTCATGCGTGGTACAACTACCACCCTCTGTGGGTTTCAAGGCTGACAGGGTCGCGTAAGAATTCTCTGAAGAATACAATAAAAAATCTTTTTTTTTTTCAAATCCTATGCCTATGATAATCTTAGTAATATGGGTATTGTCTATTTGATAGCATTATTCATATATTATTTTAATCAAAATTTTAATTGATGCTTATTATGACGTAAATTTTGAATAATGGTACGATTTTGGTTGAAAAAAGATCAAGCCTTACCCTCGCCATTCGTGCTTTCTGGCATCTCAGAAGGCATCTGAAGACAATTTGAAAAACGAGATTAAATTGAGTGTATATTATTTTCTATATTGTAAACTTAAAAGGTATCGTAAAAGACGAATTTTTTTCAGCAGTTTTATTCTTTTGCTTTCTTACAGCATAGTTTTTGATGGAAAAAAATTTGAAATGTCGATTAAAACTTTTAATCCATGACGTTTTTCTTAATATTTATCTTATTTAACTAACGATTGTTGTTCAACAAATCTTGAAAAGTTAAGAGGTTACAACATTATTTTAAATTCAAAATTACCTCAGATGTGTTCTCCATATCATTCATCTGTAAGTCTTCCTAGACATCAATCCGCTTGAGATTTCCTAGAAAGATATTCCTGGTAATTGTACCAATTTGAAATGATTCAAAGGTGTATATTGAAAAAGCACTTATGTAATTCCTATCACGTTCCGTCAAACATAAGCCAATCTCCTCATCTAAAAATAAATTAGAAGGTTTAAGTCAAGGGCTTATGAAGATTTTTATCATCATTAAATTTTACGCAAAATCTCATACATTGTCATCTATATTCTATATAACAAAAAGTTATATATTGTATTGAAAGAATTATGGTTTCAGTTACCTTCCTTAATTTTCTCTTTTGTCGATTCAGACTTGCGAGGAACACTTTGCCTGTAACATAAAGTTCACTCGATACAGCTTGATTATCAATTGTAAAATATTCTATAAAGTTTGCAATGTAATGAGCATGATTATAAAAAAAACCTTAAAATCTAAGAAAGGGTATTATCTCGAGAGAATATATCCTTCAGATTTGATAAAATTTAGTCATTCGCTATAAGAGTGTGTTTAATAATAATATTAGTATAAATCCAGGATCGTATACCTGTATTTGAACTAGGACAGTTTACCAAAATGCTATTTATGTCTTTAACATGCAATATATCTGATGAATGAACAGTATATCGAATGTATTTACCAGAAAATTTGTATAACTAATAACATGTTAAAATATTATCCACGAATTCTGTTTTATCCTTAAAAACAAAATGTTAAAACTATATACCATACATATATAGATCGTATGTGGTTTACATTACATCCTGTATGTAATTGGTTTAATATGTGAAAAAAAAATCACAACTCGCCTTAACTTCATAACCAGCACAATGAGCAGTATAAGGAGAACCACTGATAATGTTACATACGTCCAGGCAATCCTCCATGCCGACGTATCTGGTCCAGTGCTATATTCTAAGTAGACACGAGTGTTTATTATATTAATGATTATAATTGCATGTTAAACACTTCAACAAGATTTCTTACGCGATGTTACTTTCAAAGGTGTTAGTCAACTAACATTCAGCAGTTTTTAATGGAGACGTATGATAACATGAATCTTCATGATAATATATTTCAGGACACACTTGATTAATATCTTTACTTTGTTACCAGATTGCCTCGTCATGAAGAGCAGCCGAGTATCAGAATATAGTGAGCCAGTGAAGTGTTCATGTTTGAAATAAAAACAGATTTCTCTTTGCAGACGCAGAAGCCCCCCCCCCCCCTTCAAGTGCGGTAATATGCGCTGACATATGTGATCCTCCTACATAATTTTATAAAATGTAGACCTAGATCATACATCAGTTATACATTTGCAGGGAAGATAATTGCAAGATAATCTGTTTAGATATTCATACAAAAACAAAACCTGATTATATTTAATTGGGTGTTTGACTATCATGTTCAAAGTCAAGATTTCCAGTTTTCCTGCTCATGTAGACTTGACTCTGCCGATCATAAAATATGTCTATCAAGTTGCGACAAAATGCAATCAAATATACCTTAAAAGCAGTAAGTATTTAGTATAATCGGCCAAAACTTGGGTATCAGATTTCAGTAGATTTCTTCGAATGTTGTCACTTTCACACTAAATGCAGACGACGTGCCAAAACCGAGACTGCAAATAATGTCTTCCACAGAGTCGAAGGATATAATAAGTAGTCAGAGGAATATGGTAGTCCAATGGAAAATAACAATGAAATGTAGTGGTACACTGGATGATTTTTTAGAATATTTATTCCTTTTTACTAAATTACTTTTGGTAATATGTAAGAGTCAAGACGTGAGCTCGCAAACCTTTTAATTACAATATGCATTGCATTGATAATTATATATGTGTGAGAAATAAAGTACATGGAATGAGTACCATACACACATGTTTAATATATAAGATGTACTACCTATCTGGCATGCTGGACCGTACCATCCCTTTGGGCACCCATTCTCTGTACATAATCCTCTTGTTTTTTTCACAAACCTCTGACCGGTTTAGGCAGTTACATGTGTGTGTACAATTATCACCAAACGTTCCATCTTCACATGCTAAAAGAAAAAATGAAAAATAAAATATTAACTATTGGGTTTTATAATATATTGTTACTTCCGATAATTAGGTATTTGAGCCGTTTTCCTAATCTTTTACTTTTCAAAACGTGCCCTTTTAGACGACATTTATGCCTTAAACATATGAACGAACATTCAATTTGCTAAATAGTAATATTCCTGCATTTATTCAGCAATGGTAAGGTTCAACGGCGCATAGATGAATACACTTTATAATTTTCTACTCATGTAATCACGGTAAATATAAATCAGAACATATGTCAGACTTTCTTGAATAGTAGAAATTCTAAGTCTGGTTAAAGCATAATAACTTGATGGTTTGAGGAGAAATGTTTAATTTCTGAGGTAACGGTAACAGGAGCTTATACAGTAGCACGTCTGTTGCTCTTCAGTCTAAAATGATCCTTGAACCATGTTAACAATAAAAAACAAACTGGAATCTCATGAGTGAGACCTGTTATATATAATTCTTATGACTATATAATTTTGTACAATTCTGATCAATATTAACAAAGACAGTCATTTTAATGATTAAGAAGGGCTGACCTAGTTTCACAGTTAAATTGGATCTTTGAATATTGTTAATAATCCTTACTACTGTTTAACCTATTGTGGGTATGGTAAATGAATCTAACAGTAATTCAAAAGGATATGTTTACTATAGGATGAAGATAAATCACACTTCTACCATATGCTAATTATATTTTCTTACTTTAGCACTGAACCACTGAGAATTGGTCTCTAATAATTCAGATTAACTCCACTTATGCGCATTGTGATTAATGTTCATTTCATTTTCATTTATTTTCATTTTTACTTGGAATGAGCCAGCATCACGGATTTTCACAATGAAACAGACACAGGAGGCTAAGATTTTAACCCTTAACTATACCCTTATATTTAAGATATGATTACATTTCACAAATTAACAAAATGCGCGAGTGAAGGACACTCGGTGTCACTCGTCTAGATAGGTGTAGCTAAAGAGGGGTATTATAGTTAGTAATACCACACTTTTAACCAGGTTTCGCATAAAATGTGAGAAGTAATCATATATCTAGCTGTGTGACACTCACTGCGGTGGCATGTAGGTGGTTGATAACCCGCTTGACAAGTACAGGCACCCGTTACCTTGTTGCAGAGTCCGGGATCTTCACAGTGATCAGAACATGGGTCCACACAGTTCAGCCCATACCGCCCCATTTCGCATGCTTAATGTGTACATAGTATGACGTGTTATTGAAGAATTATAATTAATAATTAATCTCTCATAATAATAATATTCTTTAAAGACAAAATATATTCAGATATTTGTGCCCTGTTAACAGATGACAGTTTCATTGCAGGTCTGAAAAAAGAGAAAAAAATCGTAAAAATTGGAAAAAAAATACAGGTGGCGCCACCAGTCTGCACGAAGTGATGGAACATCCCATGATCAATATTCATGCAAAGAATCTTGGTGATCAATGCAGTAGTTATTCAGATACTTGAGCTTTTGTATCAAATTTTGCATTATTCTGGTGGGTAATTCGGAGCCCCATAGCTCAAAGGATATGGGTAACAGAGACCCAATTTCAGATTTCCAAGGAGATTTTTCATGGACCTCCCTGGATATAAGTATTGAAGATTCCAGGTCCAGTGGTTACGATTTGCGCCCTGTTAACAGATGACGGTTTCATTGCAGGTCTGAAAAAAAGAGAAAAAAAATTCGAGAAATTGGAAAAAAATACAGATGGCGCTACCTGTCTGCAGGAATTGATGGAGCACTCCATGATCAATATTCATGCACAGAATCATGTTGATCAATGCAGTAGTTATTCAGATACTTGAGCTTTTGTATCAAATTTTGCATTATTCTGGGGGGTACTTCGGAGCCCCTTAGCTCGAAGGATATGGGTAACAGAGACCTAATTTTAGATTTCCAAAGGAGATTTTTTATGGATCTCCCAGGATGTCAAGTTTGAAGATTCCAGGTTACGTTTTGTGCCCTAATAACGGACAGCCGGACGACCGGACGGACGACGGACAAAGGGTGATCGCTAAAGCATAGATGACTTTCAGTCAGCTGAGCTAAAAGACTATTTCACGTTACATCTTTCAGGTGGTAAATGATCAGATATACATCCACTGGATTAAATTATCTGATTAGTATCCTATCTGGATCATGAACAGAATAAGCGCATGTAAATCTACAAATAAATAAATAATAGGAATAGAGAAATACAATATAAAAAAACCTGTCATAAGGGAATGAACGCTTTTATGTGTCCCTATCGCCAGTCCTTGTCACCTTCTAGTTAATGTCAAATAGTATGTATCCGTAATAACAAAATATAGGTAATTTACAAAGGCATTATAATAACACATTTAATCTATTTCTTTAACCCCAAATATAAAGATAGATATATCCTCATTTAACGTAATGTAAGACTTTTTAAAAACAGACCCAAGGCCAGTTGTAGTCCTTTGCCTGGATACGCCAACCATGCCTCCCCCTTCCCCGTCTGGATGAATGTTTTAAATCCATATATGGCCATGATTTATTTATTCTATTTCAACCCAAACAAAATAATGAGTCAGCAATTTCTATAACCTGGCCAAGACGATAATTTCATCACCTTTTGATCAATACTGAGCTTTTATTTAATTTGCATATTGTAAACGATAATTTAGGGAAAATTGTTGTCCTAGATAAATGAGATAATGTTCTTTTAATTTCTCATTTAAAATGGGCGACAAACTTATTCGCTTGTGGTAATGTATAAAAAAACCCCGGAACCACTATTGGGTCCCATTTTATTCAATGTTAACAACTTTGAAATAAAAGTATAGGTATGTAACAGTAAGAAAATATAGGTGTGGCCGATTGGTGGGGAGTGTTGGCCCATCCTATTTTATGTGGAACTATCTATTGAGTAAGCATGAAGTTAACCGCACTGTACGAACTATATAAATGTATTATTATGAAGCCCTATCCTCATAATTTTATTTAAAGCGCCCTCAAGTGTTAACTTTAAGTTAAGATATTAGAAATGTAAACGATAATTTAGCAGGCGGGACACTCACCGCGGTGGCATGTAGGTGGTTGATTACCTGCTTTACATGTACAGGTACCCGTCACTTTGTTGCAGACGCCGGGTTCCTCGCAGTGATCAGAACATGTCCCCGCACAGTCCAGTCCGTACCGCCCCTTCTCACATGCTTATCAATGTAAAGTATGTGGAAATACGATTTATCAATTCAACGGATCACACTGGTTACAATGACTCAGTTTACAAATTCATAATTAACAGTTAAAAAATATTATCCACAAATAGTTCCTTGTTTATGAATCTGTATTAAATAGTTACTAATTATTATTTATGGACCCATGTGGAATAACACTAATTGATAATTTCATGCACATAAACATCTTTAACCAATGTTACCAAACAATGGAAAGTTTTTCTCTCCTAGACTTACACGATGAAAGGAGAGAAAAGCACAAAAGCTCTATTAGATCTCGAACTATGAGACAGCTAGCAACAAGAAATAATTCTGCCTGTTAGTCAAGCAGCTATGGTGATTTAGGTAACACTGGTTGTTTTAACTCACGTTTGTGGCATGTAGGTGGTTGATAACCAACTTGACAAGTACAGGTTCCTGACACTTTGTTACAGACGCCCGGGGGTTCACAGTAACTGGAACAAGCCTGTGCACAATTCTTGCCGTACTGGCCGCCTCCACATTCTAGTCAATATAAAGTATCTGCGTATGCATTAACCACACAGGGATGCGGCACAAATGAACGGTCAATATGCATTTTCTTGAAGACAATTTGTGCCACTATTTATTGAAAAGGCATGACTTGAACAATACGGTATAAATTATGCATGTATTATTAATCTTCTGATTTTCATATATAGGGATACTCCTTATGAGTTAATTAGACCGAACGAAAAGTAACAGTTCATCACCTTTGTGACATGTAGGTTGTTGATAACCCGCTTGACTGGTACAGGTGCCCGTTACTATGTTGCAGACGCCGGGATCCTCACAGTGATCAGAACATGTATTACTATCAGTTGCTAGATATAAGTTAAATAATAATTTAATATTATGCTTTTATGCACATAAACATCTTAAAAATAATTTTAGCAAACAAAGGTATATTAGTTTATCTAAATTATGAATTACATCAACAACCAAATTTTAATATTTTATATAATATTTGTGTCGCCGACAGTACTGACAACCTGTCTGAGTAGCTTTCCTTTTAATTTTTTTTCCAGACGAGTGTTTAATTTTCATTTTGCACGCCAGAACACTAACATCAGTCTGATTTCTAAGTCAATCCATCGTCAATAAGCATACCGAAATCCAGAAAGATCTATGCAATCATCACTCTGACATGTTACTATAGTATGAATTTCATACGTCAACAGAAGAAAATGTTTATATTTTAAAATTGTACACAACAGTGCTGATGAACTGGTGGACGGGCGATCAACAAGATGGTGATCGGTTAAGCCCAGATTATCTATGGTCCGCTGAGCTAAAAATACATATTCCAGCGTAATGCTTTGGGGACCATTTCTATAGCAATCCAAATATCATTATTCCTTAACAGATACATAGATACTTACCATTACAAAGATAAAACACTACCGTGGTAAAATATACCAAAATCTTGAATACCAAAATATATCTGAAAAAATGTAGATATGTGAAATCTTTATGCTTTTCAACTCTAAGCAGAAAAAAATTCAGTATCACCAAATGTAAATACAACACAGATAATTCGTCACATTGATGCATCTGCAGATATAAAAAAAAGTTTGCATCTCTGCTAAAGGTGCAAATTCCGAAAGCCAGATCTATTTTTAGCACCTCATGTTCACTACAGCAAGTAAAATTACCGGAGAATAATGAACCTCTCTTTAAAAAATATGGTCACAATCATCCTTCAGTGACCAAAGTGGTCTAGTCGGATAAATTTTCTCTTTCCCTTGGCAGGGGAATCTATTATTGGGGTTACTGTTTAAGCTATTCATAACCCAATAAGGTAAGAGCTGTATGCCAAACACATAGAGAAATTAGTTATTATTTATGAATCTGTATTAACTCTATATTCTTAGTATGCTTAGCAATACTATTGAAGAACAATTATACTAATTTTACAACATGATGCATTTTAAGGGTTTCTGTTTGGTGGATAATTTTAAATGTACCTCATTTCTGATGACCAAACTTCCAGACATACACACAGGTCTCTTTCCTTCTATTACTGCGTACGCTGTCTTAGTAGTAGCCTTGAAAAGGAAGTAAATTTAGAGCGCGAACATGCTTGTTGTTTGATCTAGTCTGAGCATTAAAAAAAAAGAGATGTTTACTTTGGGTTAACATAGCATGTAGACTTGAGCGTTATCACTGAAGCATGACGAAAAGGGTATATGGCAAGAGTTATAGAAAACAGGCCATTTCTTGTCGAGTTGCCGTTAAGACATAATTTTTTTTTAATTTTTTATGGTGGTAACCGCCCGTTTTGTTGAAGCTGATTCACGCTTCCGAACTTATGAGCACGGATGGGAAATCGACTAGATTTTGATGTTTGAACGTTATCTCCGGGAAACACCAAAGGTCGGACACATTTATTCAATAGTTTGGTGTCTTCCTATGGATGATAGTATAGCAGAACCTACTTTCGTAAAATGAAATATGTATATATGTATACATGACTTGGGTGGTTATTTATTTTGAAAAAAAGGTCTTATAGTAATTGCATTTTTCCTGAGGGATGTTAATGAAAAATGATTAATGGAACTTATCCATTCGTTTTTCCTTTCGGCAGGTTTAATTGGAGGTAAGAAAAGTGCTGTATCAGCCATGACGTTCGAATTCTTGAAGTAATGGACCACAGCGTCCTTCATAAGAGCTTGCAGTTATTGTGCTGGTTACACTTTCTAAGAAAGAGAGCATTCCATTAGCTATTATATAAAATTGTAACATTATTATGATTGATAAACCATTAGTGTGGAAATTAAATCCAGTTTTTCCGAGACAGGAGTTTTTGGTCGACGGAATGTTGACGACTTTTCATTGCAAGGTCTCTAAGCTAAGAAAGAGTCAATTGTTTTAATTAGTCATATATAACAATGAGTTATATTCAGCCTGTCCTATCACCCTAGTTTTCACCAAAAGAGTTATTTAAACATGCCTAAAGATAGTTTCGCAAGAAATAATATGAAAATTAGGAACTAAAAACCAAGGGTTGTCCTATCGGAGGGGATCTGGTATATTATATATCAGGTCACAGTGCAAAAAAGCTTTACAGATCATAGATCATGCGAATAGCCAATGGATTACTTGCAGCTTGGCATACAACAAATCAAAAGTCAAAGTATCAGGCATGTCATTTGGACAAATTGAGAACGTAGAAAAGCAAATCATTCTCTTAGAACTTTACTGCATGCCATTTAAAAACATGGATGCAATGAAAATGAATATATGTTAGAACTGTGGGCCTATGTCTGAGAGTAAAGCCTCGATCACAAACGGGATACGGTCGCCGTACGGCGAGTAATTTGGGCTATTCCGTGCGGTAGACGCACAGCAACCGTGCGTTTTTCAAAGGCCGTACGGCGTACCTGCGGCTGTCGTAAGGGGTCTTTGCGGCTTTCGCAAGGTTAGCTTGTGGCGTCCACAGGGTAAGCTTACTTTACCGTGCGAAGGCCATGAGAATGAGGTAGACACCTTGCCGTTCCCGCACGTCGGCCGCATAAGTATTCCTGCGGTTTCAAAAACCGAACGGTGATCTACGGTGTGCGGTGGCCGCAACAGGTTGTGACCGATGCTTTAGTATTGCTGCGGTCCCCAAAACCGTGCGGTACTCTACGGTGTGCGATAACCGCAGCCGCTTGTGACCGAGGCTTAAACAATGTGTAAATTTTTTCTTGACGCATCTTTTGACGCAATTTGACGCATCATAAATCTTGCAAGCCTAACCAGAGCTGATTAGGTTAGTTCCATATGCTCCATATAGACAAAGGTGGGTCCATGTATAAATTGAAAAAAAATCTGTTTAAAATTATATTATATCTAAATGTTGTAAACTGAGTTGCGGATCCTAGATTTGTGGCAGTGGAAGGAGTATTGTAAGGAGTTGTGAAACAGGGCGTTTAGGCATAACAACCATCCCCCCCCCCCTCTATTCCATAGTAAGCATTGCAAACTGGAGAATATAGATTGTTTGTACTTCACTCTTTTCCTATGGATAGTGTTCATGTAAGGAGGCTCCATAGAATTAAACAAACACCACCTTTTCATATATATTTTTTCCCTGAACTATAATCAGCTGTTATATCTCCTAAGTTAGGATATCAAAATTGTTCTCCCGCCATTCGCATTGAACATTTAAGCGTTTCTAAGCGCTGACACTGGCGTGTGGACTTGCATAATTAAATACTGAATTTGAAAACGGAACTTTTTGACCTCAAATGTCTTGTGGATATTCAATATTCTTAGCTTATTCGCTGAATAATTATATGCAAGGGGCTTTTGCCACGTATACAACCCTCCCCCCCCCCAAGTAACATTATAATATCCATTGTTTTTTTTTTCATTGCAGAAGTAAGAACTAACAATTTAGAGAAAACTCACTAACAATTATAAATGTATTGACGCCAATATAAATATAATATCTTATATAGTGATCCCAAATGGTATCAGATATTAGCTTCCGGCCTTCAACCATGTAGGGTATCAGAGCTCAAGGACCGTCCATCTCTATTTCATACCTATAGCTCGTGACTGTCTCAATCAGGTTTGCAACTTAAACTTCTTAGTCTTTTCCTGGTTAATCAGATTCGTTCCTGTCTGATCGTCTGACTGTTTGGGAGCACAAAATAATGTTTTCCATACGAACCTTAAAAAGCATGGGTTACCATAGATTTGCCTCGGACCTTCTTGGCTGTACAATTAGAGGACCTTTTTGGCTGTACAATTAGAGGTCTCTACCTCTAGCGGTTACGGTTTGTACCCTGCTTCATCTAAAGGTCTCAAATTAGAAAAAAAATAAAGGTGGCGCCAGCAGCCTTCAGGTTCTTTAACTGCCCATGTTCCGTATGCATAGGAATCATGCATTAATCCTTCAGATACTGGAATTTTTTATCAATTATTTTATAATTCTGGTTGCATAAACAGGCCCCTTAACTATGAGAATATAGATCCTAGTGATCTAATTTCAGGTGTCGGGAGATATTTTTTAAGGACCTCTATCGAAGTCAAGTTAGAAGATTCTATGTTTAACGGTTACGATTTGTTCTCCGTTAGCACACTTCCAGATCGTGTATTACATTTTCCTTGCAAGAATATCCTAACCAGACATGGCATGAGCCAAGTTAAAGACAACGATATCATTTCAAAGCCATTTGAAATACAATTGAAACAAAAATATAAAGAACACAAACAAAAGAAATTTATTTGAGTAATTCAACATTATATGTTATGCGTGAGCCTTTAAAAGGTATGGTTGAATTATAAATTAACATACTGATGCATAAAATTACAGGTTTCGCGTAAAAATGTTTGATGCCATAAAATGATAAAGCAACATGCATCTCATCTTATCTGGATAAAACATATGAAATAGATATCTTTTTCCGACAAAATTTCACATAATTGGTAATATAATTATGCAATCATAAAATGGTGAAAGAGATCGTATTAACTAGTAGTAAAGCCAATAAGCACATACAGGTTCGAAGAATGATATAACAGTATCAAACAAATATCCCACTCCTCTCAACTACATCAGGGGAGGAACTCATAACTCATCACATATATATATATTATAAAAAGGGTACCATCAAACACAATTATCAGTGGATTATTGTTCATACACGTAAATGGTTAAATATACAGGATTCTATCCAACAATATTCTATGAATGTTCTAGTTACTGAACAAAATAAACTAAAAGTAAAAAAGTCATATTAGCTTGGAAAATACATATAATAAGAAAAGCTCTAAGAAAAGAACTGATTTTCAAAACTGTTTAAGGAAGTTTTATTAACATTATAATTAATTACTGAATCGCCAATATGTATATTACATATAGTAGTTCTGTGAACATTGTGTTTGTCTGCAACATGCAAATACGATAAAGTTTATTTGAAGTGAATATGTCAAATGTAAAGTAAGATATAAGCATTTACATACCCCTACCCCTGTATCAATACTACCTACTAAGATGTTGTCTTAAAATAGCCTAGAAATGGCAATGTATCCAAAAATAATCAATGGTAGCATCTTATTTCATTACTTGGACATACTTATATATCTCAAACTACCAATATCACCAAATCTCAGAGCGGGTTTACGGTGTTCCCTCCTTGCTACGGCCGATTATTGCATGGAATATATTTTAGAAGTGTATATTTTAGACATAGGTATAAAGGTGGACGTAGCCTGTAAACCCATGTGTGTATATGCGTATGCATTCTAGCCAAGCCTCAGTTATTCTCTGTTGATGAGAAAAGCTTGACAAATACCGCCCTCTCCAGAAAAATTAATCTTTACAGTACATAAAATCAGCGTGTTATTAACATTATATGCAAACCTAGCTTGATCTCGTTTGAAGCAAAACATAACATTGTTTGATTCACTATTGTGTTGTGAAATCTCAAATACGACCTCATACAGAAAACTAGACCTCTCTGATATAGAACAAGGGTACCCCAAAGCAGAGCATCCCCTCGCGTGGGAGCATAATTAGACCGGGTGTATTTCACAGTGTAAAAGTCGGGGGGGGGGGGGGGGTTGCAGTTCACAAGCTTTTCAAGAGTGTGACCTGTGGTCTTGACCTTTGAATCGATAGGGTTCTTTATTTATAGATGGATGAGCTATATGTGAAAAATAAAAGGTTTTGGTCAAAAGGTGTTGCTTTAAATATGTCCACAAACTTATTAAAGAATTGGCTCCCGTGGCTTTGACCTTTGACCCCGTGACATCAAAATCAATAGGTTTCTTCATCTGGGGTAGGGTAAGCCATATATGAAAGAGGAAAGGTTTTGGTCAAACGATTTAGCTAAAAATGCGTCCACACGTTTTTCAAGGATTCGGTCCTTTGGCCTTGACCTTTGACCCAAAGTCGACAGGTTTCTTCTTCTGTGGGTTGGTGAGCCATATGCAAAAGATGGTTTGGTAAAACGGGTCCACAAACCGATTTTGGAAGGAATGATGAACAGACGAACAGACGGACGGAAGGACGTACGAGCGGAGGCGTAACTATATACCCTCCTGTAACTTCATTCATCAGAAAAATGTAAACGGATCGTTAGAGGAGATACCGCCTTAAAAGTTGTAATAATGTTAACAGTAATCGAGATATCATACAGCAATTATTTTTATACTTTGGGTACTGCAACGCTTCTGGTGGCGACATTAGCATAGAAAAAAATTTCTATTGCGTTCATATGCACTACACATATGTTTTATGTTTAACACACCGAGAACTGTCGGTGTCGGGAGACAGACTATAGTTAAGCTTTATGGCACTTTCCGGATTCACACAAGAAAATAAGTACTACCTTACAAGTTAAGGTTTTTATTAAAATCAAAGTAAGCAAATTTATAAAGAGATATCGATTTTATCTTTTTTTTTGCATTCCTTCTTACATTACATTTCATCAACCGTTACATCTTCGGCTTATTATAATTAGTTAAAGCCGAAAGGTAGGGTATGGTTCCTTTCGTCTTCTTATTACATATACGGATTCCAAGGATTTCATTGTCTGTGCGCCTGGAACCAAACAAAATAAGGTTTCACGCCAGGTTTTTTATATGGTAAGATCGCGTAAATGGAAGCCCTGAAAAACACTGAAAAAGTAAAAAAAAAATGCAGAATCTATTTGACCGTTACATATCATAATATATTTCACATAACCCTAGCGAAACACGGAATAAGTAGAAATAGCAGTATATATTTGACCATTATATCTCAAAACAAATTTTACATCATGAATTACAAATGAATTATGATTTACTCGAAAATGTATTTATTACCAAATATTAATACGATGAAATACATGAAATTGGAAAATAAGATAAAAAAAGTTGCGTTTGATGTCGACATTTGGATCTATAAAATAAAATAATAAAATATTCAAAGCAAAAGCAACATTTTCTTAAATTACATTATGCATTGTTCAGTCTATTCCACTAAAGTCATTTTACAATCAATATGTTCGAAAATAATTACCAATTCGTAATAAATATATATATATATATATATATATATATATATATATACGTGACATGTACAGTCAAATGAAAGGATACAAACGGTTTGAAAAAAATTATCATAGCCAGTTTCACTATCATGTCTGTATATCCTCTACCGTCATGCATGGCATGTGGTATTAATTTCGGAATTTAGAAATTACTCAAAACATTCAGGTCTATCACCTGTCCTATCACCCTAGTTTTCACTAAAAGACTTATTTAAACATGCCTAAAGATAGTTTCGCAAGAAATAATATGAAAATTAGGAACTAAAAACCAAGGGTTGACCCATCGGAGGGGATCTGGTAAATTATATATCAGGTCAGTGCAAAAAAGCTTTACAGATCATAGATCATGCGAATAGCCAATGGATTACTTGCAGCTTGGCATACAACAAATCAAAAGTCAAAGTATCAGGCATGTCATTTGGACAAATTGAGAACGTAGAAAAGCAAATCATTCTCTTAGAACTTTACTGCATGCCATTTAAAAACATGGATGCAATGAAAATGAATATATGTTAGAAATGTGGGCCTATGTCTGAGAGTAAAGCCTCGGTCACAACCAGGATACGGTCGCCGTACGGCGAGTAATTTGGGCTATTCCGTGAGGTAGACGCACAGCAACCGTGCGTTTTTCAAAGGCCGCAGGGACTCCGCAACGACCGTAACTAACATTAGCGCAAGCGCATAAGTTGATGCGGCGGCCGTGCGTCAGGCAGCAACCTATGGGCTCCGTACGGGCACCGTACAGAAGACGTACATATGTCGTAGGATACCCGTGCGATTTTTAACGCCTGCTCGGCTACCCGAGAGACGTACGGCGTACCTGCGGCTGTCGTAAGGGGTCTTTGCGGCTTTCACAAGGTTAGCTTGCGGCGTCCACAGGGTAAGCTTACTTTACCGTGCGAAGGCCATGAGAATGAGGTAGACACCTTGCCGTTCCCGCACGTCGGCCGCATAAGTATTCCTGCGGTTTCAAAATCCGAACGGTGATCTACGGTGTGCGGTGGCCGCAACAGGTTGTGGCCGATGCTTTAGTATTGCTGCGGTCCCCAAAACCGTGCGGTACTCTACGGTGTGCGATGACCGCAGCCGCTTGTGACCGAGGCTTAAACGATTTGTAAATTTTTTCTTGACGCATCTTTTGACGCAATTTGACGCATCATAAATCTTGCAAGCCTAACCACAGCGGATTAGGTAAGATAGGAGTGTTACACGGCATTGTTGAACAAGATTTAGTGTTATGCAAGTTAAAAAAGAACATTTATATTCATATTTTCCTTTTTCGCCTAAGGGTAATGTTGCATTCAAATTTACTAGAATTAAATGGAGTTAATAGTAAGTGTTTTATATAGTGTGATCGGAGTCTACATTTTTTTAAATATTCATGTATATGAATCATGGTAGCATGTCTGGATATTTCACTTGCGGCCCTGTTCTGAAGATTTTTGAAGTTGTTTCATTGTTAGTCTTAATTTACAGGTTAGTACGCCATGAAACAGGTGCGGTATGACACCCTTGAACAAACTTCCAATATGGTTTGGTGCGTTGCGCAATACCTAATATTGAAGTGCAGGACATTTTTCCATACTTGCCCTTCATACTAATTCTTATTATTGTTTGAGACTTTTAACTCCAGTATAACGTGAATTCTTTCAATAATGACATATATAATTATAAACTTAGCCACAGGATGGGATGCACAACTTCCGCCCCTCCAACTGTCCATAAAACCCTGTAGAAGTCGTATAAACCATACTTTATTCAAATCAAACATTCTGACTGTGTCACACAAGAATACAAAAATTCTGAATTGACACCATAGAACATAATGTATGGTCAGACATATACCCCAAGTGACCAATCATTTCATTTTCAAATCCCTACCCTTCTTTCCATTATATTTACCCTAGTGTAAACGCTCCATATAGACACAGGTGGGTCCATGTAAAAAATTGAAAAAAAATCTGTTTAAAATTATATTATATCTAAATGTTGTAAACTGAGTTGCGAATCCTAGATTTGTGGCAGTGGAAGGAGTGTTGTAAGGAGTTGTGAAACAGGGCGTTTAGGCATAACAACCATCCCCCCCCCCCTCCATTCCATAGTAAGCATTGCAAACTGGAGAATATAGATTGTTTGTACTTCACTCCTTTCCTATGGATAGTGTTCATGGAAGGAGGCTCCATAGAATTAAACAAACACCACCTTTTCATATATATTTTCCCCTGAACTATAATCAGCTGTTATATCTCCTAAGTTAGGATATCAAAAGTGTTCTCCCGCCATTCGCATTGAACATTTAAGCGTTTCTAAGCGCTAACACTGGCGTGTGGACTTGCATGATTAAATACTTAATTTGAAAACGGAACTTTTTAGACCTCAAATGTCTTGTGGATATTCAATATTCTTAGCTTATTAGCTGAATAATTATATGCATGGGGCTTTTGTCACGTATACAACCCCCCCCCCCCCCCAAGGCAAACGAGTAACATTATAATATCCATTGTTTTTTTTTCATTGCAGAAGTAAGAACTAACAATTTAGAGAAAACTCACTAACAATTATAAATGTATTGACGCCAATATAAATATAATATCTTATATAGTGATCCCAAATGGTATCAGATATTAGCTTCCGGCCTTCAACCATGTAAGGTATCAGTGCCCAAGGACCGTCCATCTCTATTTCATACCTATAGCTTGTCACTGTCTCAATCAGGTTTGCAACTTAAGCTTCTTAGTCCTTTCCTGGTTAATCAGATTCGTTCCTGTCTGATCGTCTGACTGTTTGGGAGCACACAATAATGTTTTCCATACGAACGTTAAAAAGCATGGGTTACCATAGATTTGCCTCGGACCTTCTTGGCTGTACAATTAGAGGACCTTTTTGGCTGTACAATTAGAGGTCTCTACGTCTAGCGTGTACCCTGCTTCATCTAAAGGTCTCAAATTAGAAAAAAAATAAAGGTGGCGCCAGCAGCCTTCAGGTTCTTTAACTGCCCATGTTCCGTATGCATAGGAATCATGCATTAATCCTTCAGATACTGGAATTTTTTATCAATTATTTTATAATTCTGGTTGCATAAACAGGCCCCTTAACTATGAGAATATAGATCCTAGTGATCTAATTTCAGGTGTCCGGAGATATTTTTTAAGGACCTCTATCGCAGTCAAGTTAGAAGATTCTATGTTTAACGGTTACGATTTGTTCTCCGTTAGCACACTTCCAGATCGTGTATTACATTTTCCTTGCAAGAATATCCTAACCAGACATGGCATGAGCCAAGTTAAAGACAACGATATCATTTCAAAGCCATTTGAAATACAATTGAAAAAAAAAATAAAAAACACAAACAACAGAAATTTATTTGAGTAATTCAACATTATATGTTATGCGTGAGCCTTTAAAAGGTGTGGTTGAATTATAAATTAACATACTGATGCATAAAATTACAGGTTTCGCGTAAAAATGTTTGATGCCATAAAATGATAAAGCAACATGCATCTCATCTTATCTGGATAAAAAATATGAAATAGATATCTTTTTCCGACAAAATTTCACATAATTGGTAATATAATTATGCAATCATAAAATGGTGAAAGAGATCGTATTAACTAGTAGTAAAGCCAATAAGCACATACAGGTTCGAAGAATGATATAACAGTATCAAACAAATATCCCACTCCTCTCAACTACATCAGGGGAGGAACTCATAACACATCATATATATATATATATATATAATATAAAAAGGGTACCATCAAACACAATTATCAGTGGATTATTGTTCATACACGTAAATGGTTAAATATACAGGATTCTATCCAACAATATTCTAAGAATGTTCTAGTTACTGAACAAAATAAACTAAACGTAAAAAAAGTCATATTAGCTTGAAAAATACATATAATAAGAAAAACTCTAAGAAAAGAAGTGATTTTCAAAACTGTTTAAGGAAGTTTTTTAATATATAATTAATTACTGAATCGCCAATATGTATATTACATATAGTATTTTTGTGTACATTGTGTTTGTCTGCAACATGCAAATACGATAAAGTTTATTTGAAGTGAATATGGCAAATGTAAAGTAAGATATAAGCATTTACATACCCCTACCCCTGTATCAATACTAAGATGTCTTAAAATAGCCTAGAAATGGCAATGTATGCAAAAATAATCAATGGTAGCATCTTATTTCATTACTTGGACATACTTTTATATCTAAAACTACCTATATCACCAAATCTTAGAGCGGGTTTACGTTGTTCCCTCCTAGCTACGGCCGATTATTGCATGGAATATATTTTAGAAGTGTATATTTTAGACATAGGTATAAAGGTGGACGTAGCCTTTAAACCCATGTGTGTATATGCGTATGCATTCTAGCCAAGCCTCAGTTATTCTCTGTTGATGAGAAAAGCTTGACAAATTCCGCCCTCTCCAGAAAAATTAACCTTTATAGTACATAAAATCAGCGTGTTATTAACATTATATGCAAACCTAGCTTGTTCTCGTTTGAAGCAAAACATAACATTGTTTGATTCACTATTGTGTTGTGAAATCTCAAATACGACCTCATACAGAAAACTAGACCTCTCTGATATAGAACAAGGGTACCCAAAAGCAGAGCATCCCCTCGCGTGGGAGCATAATTAGACCGGGTGTATTTCACAGTATAAAAGTCGGGGGGGGGGGGGGGTGCAGTTCACAAGCTTTTCAAGAGTGTGACCTGTGGTCTTGACCTTTGACAGTATGACCTTTGAATCGATAGGGTTCTTCATCTATAGATGGATGAGCTATATGTGAAAAATGAAAGGTTTTGGTCAAAAGGTGTTGCTTTAAATATGTCCACAAACTTATTAAAGAATTGGCTCCCGTGGCTTTGACCTTTGACCCCGTGACATCAAAATCAATAGGTTTCTTCATCTGGGGTAGGGTAAGCCATATATGAAAGAGGAAAGGTTTTGGTCAAACGATTTAGCTAAAAATGCGTCCACAAGTTTTTCAAGGATTCGGTCCTTTGGCCTTGACCTTTGACCCAAAGTCGACAGGTTTCTTCTTCTGTGGGTTGGTGAGCCATATGCAAAAGATGGTTTGGTAAAACGGGTCCACAAACCGATTCCGGAAGGAATGATGAACAGACGAACAGACGGACGGAAGGACGTACGAGCGGAGGGGTAACTATATACCCTCCTGTAACTTCGTTCATCAGAAAAATGTAAACGGATCGTAAGAGGAGATACCGCCTTAAAAGTTGTAATAATGTTAACAGTAATCGAGATATCATACAGCAATTATTTTTATACTGTTGGTACTGCAACGCTTCTGGTGGCGACATTAGCATAGAAAAAAATTTCTATTGCATTCATATGCACTCCACATATGTTTTGTATTTAACACACCGAGAACTGTCGGTGTCGGGAGACAGACTATAGTTAAGCTTTTTGGCACTTTCCGGATTATTAAAATCAAAGTAAGCAAATTTATAAAGAGATATCGATTTTATCTTTTTTTTTACATTCCTTCTTACATTACATTTCATCAACCATTACATCTTCGGCTTATTATAATTAGTTTAAGCCGAAAGGTAGGGTATAGTTCCTTTTGTCTTCTTATTACATATAAGGATTCCAAGGATTTCATTGTCTGTGCGCCTGGAACCAAACAAAATAAGGTTTCACGCCATCCCAAATTACATATTATTGGAATGGTGCTCACATAGTATTTGATATAACTGATTCATTTATGTTGGTTTATTTTGTGTCGATTTTTATATGGTAAGATCGCGTAAATGGAAGCCCTCAAAAACACTGAAAAAGTAAAAAAAATGCAGAATATATTTGACCGTTACATATCATAATATATTTCACATAACCCTAGCGAAACACGGAATAAGTGGAAATAGCATTATATATTTGACCATCATATCTCAAAACAAATTTTACATCATGAATTACAAATGAATTATGATTTACTCGAAAATGTATTTATTACCAAATATTAATACGATGAAATACATGAAAATGGAAAATAAGATAAAAAAGAAGACATTGGGATCTATAAAAGAAAATAATAAAATATTCAAAGCAAAAGCAACATTTTTTTAAATTACATTATGCATTGTTCAGTCTATTCCACTAAAGTCATTTTACAATCAATCTGTTCGAAAATAATTACCAATTCGTAATATATATATATATATATATATATATATATATATATATATATATATATGGTGACATGTACAGTCAAATGAAAGGATACAAACGGTTTGAAAAATATTATCATAGCCAGTTTCACTATCATGTATGTATATCCTCTACCGTCATGCATGGCATGTAGTATTAATTTCAGAATTTAGAATTACTCAAAACATTCAGGTCTTTTTCTGTTGTATTTAGGTCGAATCAGAAAAGCATCGCGACTCTCGCTTACCGAGAAACAGGAACAGGGAGCTCAGATATGGACTTAAACATTACTTTTATATTGAGGACTAAATTAAATAACTAAACAAAATAGTTATATTAAAACGAGGGAGTCTCAAACACTCAGTGTACCGATAGGTATCTTTATTTAAAAAAAAAGGGTTTATTACACAATTTCATTAATACATATGTATGATTTAACTGCAGTTCATGCGAAGTAATATTAAATCTAGCAGTCTGGCGCTCACCGTTATTGCATGTTAAAGGTTGAAATCGAGCTTCACAGGTACAGTTACCGGTTTCCTTGTTGCAGATGCCCGGATCCTCGCAGTGGTCGGAACAGTTATACACACAATTCTTCCCGTATAATATTCCCATTGCACACCCTTAATATGTCACAATGTAGTTTGCTTATAAATTCAGGGGGACTGGGCAGCATGCACTTGTACAATTTAGAAAAAAAGATAAACAACACGGTTTTACTTAAATAGGATTGAGAGTCTAAACCTTCAAGTTATCAGAACTACGATATCATTTAAATTAGAAATGAAATTAAAAGATGCGTACCAGGCTAGGAAGGATGACTGCTGTTTAAGTGGGAAAAACCACGGGATGTGATTGATACGATCAAAAATGAAATTCCTATGAGGTTAACAGATACTGGTTCGGCCTTTGGGGCCGACCCCAGGTGTGTGGTCCCACTGCTCAGATCTAAGAGGGCGCCTCCTGCTTCATCAAAGGGTTTTACTCCATTGGGGCAGTGGTTGGAGACACTAGCATTCAGTGTTTGGCTGATAGCCAGTTACCTGACAACCTGCCTCTTTGACCGAACGAAGTTAAGGTGTGAAGGTAACATTATCAGGGCAGAATGTTACATCATAGCATGAAATATTATTGTGAATTACCAACAACAATAAATCTCGCATTTTAGATCATATCCATTCAACTCATGAATATATTCAGATAATTATACCATATCATGCAACATTGGTATATCTATCTTTCCTACATATTCAGGTCAAAATGAGATTGACGAAGTTCGTTCTCATTTCAGTAAAACATCTTCTGCTTATTTTTTAAAGACCCTTCTATCTCCCAGTACAGCAGATATGTGTCTTATTTACAATTTATTAAAATACCAAATACAACGACAGTCCAAATTTTTTTTTTCAGATTTTACCACCGCGGAAACGCGATCGTTGAAAGGTGTGCATAGTGTAAACCAGAGCGACTTTTTTGCTCGCGGAAACGCGATCATGAGAAACGGGCCTTCCATTGAAAGCGGGCCTGTCCCGGCATCGCTAGGTAAATATATTCATTTCAATTTAAATCACCATAAATTGCCACATTACTTCCTATGATAAAGGCTAATTCGTAGTTGCAAACAAAATATATTTGAAAAAAAAAATTAGGTAGACGGCGGTGTTGGAACAGAGCATAGTAGATAATGACACTTCGTATGTTATTGGGTGCAAGATTTATTATATTTCCTGTTGGTTATTTTTTCCATTATGTCATCGGCTACAATTTTTTTGTCAGATAAATCCTGACATCTCCAATAACATAATACGCGGATTTGATGTGCCAGGATTACTGGTCAATAACACAATGGTTTTTTAGGTCATCAGATGCCAGGGGTATTGTCATTTCAATTTTTGTGATGGCGGTTGCGACCATTTTACATAAATGGTGTCGTGAATAATCTCAAAATTACCAAAAAAAATGGTGCATTTTAAATTAGTAGACAGTGATACCTCTATCATCCTTCTGATCATCTAGTGATAAAGATACCACACATAATGGGTTATTGAGATAAAGTTGGAGACCAACTTGGATTTACAGCTAAAAATGGCTCGAAATGTATACAGTCAGCCTTCGGTCAGAGGTCGTTTCTGCTCGAAACAAATGGTTTGGCCTAGTGTGTACGGCCGAGAATTACTTATCTCAACAAATCTTATGTAAGTACTTGAACGGACTACATTACCCTATTTATACTACGCCACTGGTATATTTAGTTGCCCGCTGCATTGTTGGTCATAGGTTTGAAAGCAAAATCCTATGAAAGTTGTGCGAGTCCGATTTTGCGCAGTGTGCTCTATAGTAGCCACTTGAGTGGACTTCATATGACAGAATTAATGGGAAATGTATCTTTCAAACTCATATGGCACCATAGATATTTTTTTTTTTGCAAGATGGTGTCGGCAGCCATTTTAAACACTGTGTTCCAGCGGACTTTGCCGTCACTTTCCATATGTTCATAGAAATCAGTTTCCTTTAAATGATTCTAATTGTCAACTCTGTTGAAGAAAAAAGCTACGGGAAAATGGTCACAGATATTCGGATATCAAGATTATGACCTTACTATTTCTGACTAGATCAGGACGATGTAATATAGGAATATTTCGACTCACAGAAACTGATACAATATAAGGTCACCCGCAGCGTATACTGACATAGCGGTAACAGGATCAATATCTTAGTAAATGACCTATATAAATATGTGACGATAAAATTATACATTTTATAGTCTGTTCCACAGTTGGGCGCCCATTGAAATTCGTTGATCTTTTCTTAAACTCACAGATCAGAAGCACAGTAAATGGCAATGGAGAAATGAGGCAGAGGCCTAATTAACTAGAATGAAACCAAACCCATACCTTATATACTATTTTAGTTATTCTTTAAAATCAATATATGAGAAAATACCTCAACCAATCTGATGAAGGCCAAGGTCACTGGTCACATGCTCAAACAAATTCATTAAAAGTTGCTAATTGGTTGTTGAGTGTTTTACATATTTTTTTTAAAATGTAATTGTCAATTTAAGGCTATTAACCCATGATAGATGCCATGTCATTTGGCGTTTGGCTAAAACATTTAGAAGAAACGAATGGTTTCAAAATATATATATTGTTTTTTTTGTAGTGTTACATCTGATATTGGGCCTTTGCTCCCTCATCAGCTTTAGTGTCAAATTTGGTATTAATGATCGCATATTTTCAATCGGCACTCCACCATGGAACAGACCGTAGTCCGACAAATGTGGAATCCCTCACTTGTCTGAAAAAAAGATGAATTTGAAAGGGGCCTTTTCGGATATCATATATCACATCCCTCATTCGTCTGCAAATAGTGGAATTTGAAAGAGGCCTATTCAGATATCGTATATCATATCCCTCATTCGTCTGAAAAAAGTGGAATTTTAAGGGGCCTATTCGGTTATCATATATCATATCCCTCATTCGTCTGCAAATACTGGAATTTTAAAGAGGCCTATTCAGATATCATATATAATATCCCTCATTCGTCTGAAAATAATGGAATTTGAAAGAGACCTTTTCAGATATCATATATCATATCCCTCATTCGCCAGAAAATAGTTGAATTTGAAAGAGGCCTATTCAGATATCATATATCATATTCCTCATTCGCCTGAAAATAGTGGAATATCATATATCATATCCCTCATTCGTCTGAAAATAGTGGAATTTGAAAAAGGCCTATTCGGATATCATTTATCACATCCCTCATTCGTCTGCAAATAGTGGAATTTGAAAGAGGCCTATTCGGATATCATAAATCATGTCCCTCATTCGCCTGAATATAGTGGAATTTGTAAAAGGCATATTCGGATATCATATATCATATACCCCTCCTTCGTCTGCAAATAGTGGAATTTGAAAGAGGCCTATTCGGATATCATATATCATATCCCTCATTCGTCTGAAAATAATTGAAATTTAAAGGGGCCTATTCGGATATCATAAATCATGTCCCTCCTTCGTCTGAAAATAGTGGAAATTGAAAGAGACCTATTCGGATATCATATATCATATCCCCAATTCGTCTGAAAATAGTGGAATTTTAAAGGGGCCTATTCGGATATCATATATAATATCGCTCATTCGTCTGAAAAATGTGGAATTTGAAAGGGGCCTATTCGGATATCATTTATCACATCCCTCATTCGTCTGCAAATAGTGGAATTTGAAGGAGGCCTATTCGGACATCATATATCATATCCCTCCTTTGTCTGAAAATAGTGGAAATTGAAAGAGGCCTATTCAGATATCATATATCATTTCCCTCATTCGTCTGAAAATAGTGGAATTTGAAAGAAGCCTATTCGGATATCATAAATAATGTCCCTCATTCGCCTGAAAATAGTGAAATTTTAAAGGGGCCTATTCAGATATCATATATCACATCCCTCATTCCCCTGAAAATAGTGTAATGTGAAGGAGGCTTTTTCGGATATCATATATCATATCCCTCATTCGTCTGCAAATAGTGGAATTTTAAAGAGGCCTTTTCGGATATCATAAATTATGTCCCTAATTCTTCTGAAAATAGTGAAATTTTAAAGGGGCCTATTCGGATATCATATATCACATCCCTCATTCGCCTGAAAAAAAGTGGAATTTGAAGGAGGCTTTTTCGGATATCATATATCACATCCCTCATTCATCTGAAAATGGTGGAATTTGAAGGAGGCCTATTCAGATATTATATATATTATCCCTCATTCTTCTGAAAATAGTGGAATTTTAAAGGGGCCTATTCGCATATCATAAATCATATCCCTCATTCGTTTGAAAGTAGTGGAATTTGAAAGAGGCCTATTATGATATCATTTATCACATCCCTAATTCGTCTGAAAATAGTTGAATGTGAAAGAGGCCTATTCGGATATCATAAATCATATCCCTCATTCGTCTGCAAATAGTGGAATAAAAAATGTCCTATTTGTATATCATATATCATATCCCTCATTCGTCTGCAAATAGTGGAATTTGAAAAAGGCCTATTCGCATATCATATATCATATCCCTCATTCGTCTGAAAATAGTGGAATTTGAAAGAAGCCTATTCGGATATCATATATCATATCCCTCATTCGTCTGAAAATTATTGAAATTTAAAGGGGCCTCTTCGGATATAATATATCATATCCCTCATTCGTCTGCTAATGGTGGAATTTTTAAACGGGCCTTTTCGGATATTATATATCATATCCCTCATTCGTCTGCAAATAGTAGAATTTGAAAGAGGCCTATTCGAATATTATATTTCATATCCCTCATTCGTCTGAAAATAGTGGAATTTGAAAGAGGCCTATTCGGATATCATATATGATATCCCTCAGTCGCCTGAATATAGTGGAATTTGAAAGAGGCCTATTCGGATATAATAAATCATATCCCTCATTCGTCTGAAAATAGTGGAATTTTAAGGAGGCCTCTTCGGATATCATCTATCATATGCCTCATTCGTCTGCAAATAGTGGAATTTTAAAGGGGCCTATTCGGATATCATAAATCATATCCTCATTCGTCTGAAAATAGTCGAATTTGAAAGAGGCCTGATTGGATATCATAAATTATGTCCCTCATTCGCCTGAAAATAGTGAAATTTTAAAGGGGCCTATTCAGATATCATATATCACATCCCTCATTTGCCTGAAAATAGTGTAATGGGAAGGAGGCTTTTTCGGTATCATCCCTCATTCGTCTGCAACTAGTGGAATTTTAAAGAGGCCTATTCGAATATCATATATCATATCCTCATTCGTCTGAAAATAGTGGAATTTGAAAGACGCCTATTCGGATATCATATATCATATCCCTCATTCGTCTGAAAATAGTGGAATTTAAAAGAGACCTTTTCGGATATCATATATATCATATCCCTGATTCGTCTGCAAATAGTTGAATTTGAAAGAGGCCTTTTCGGATATCATAAATCATATCCCTCATTCATCTGAAAATAGTGGAATTTAAAAGAGGCTTATTGCGATATCATTTATCACATCTCTCATTCGTCTGAAAATAGTGGAATTTTAAAATGGCCTATTCGGATATCCTATATCAAATACCTCATTCGTCTGCAAATAGCGGAATTTTAAAGGGGCCTATTCGGATATCATAAATCATATCCCTCATTCGTCTGAAAATAGTGGAATTTGAAGGAGGCCTATTCGGATATCATAAATTATGTCCCTCATTCTTCTCAAAATAGTGAAATTTTATTGGGGGGTATTCAGATATCATATATCACATCCTTCATTCGCCTGAAAATAGTGGAATTTGAAGGAGGCTTTTTCGGATATCATATATCATATCCCTCATTCGTCTGCAAATAGTGGAATTTGAAAGAGGCCTTTTCGGATATCATATATCATATCCTTCATTCGTCTGACAATAGTGGAATTTGAAAGAGGCCTATTCGGATATCAAAAATCATATCTGTCATTCATCTGAAAATGGTGGAATTTGAAGGAGGCCTATTCAGATATCATATATCATATCCCTCATTCTTCTGAAAATAGTGGAATTTTAAAGGGCCTATTCGGATATCATATATATTATCCCTCATCTTTCTGAAAATAGTGGAATTTGAAAGAGGCCTATTCAGATATCATTTATCACATCCCTCATTCGTCTGCAAATAGTGGAATTTGTAAGAGGCCTATTCGGATATCATAAATCATATCCCTCATTCGTCTGAAAATAGTGGAATAAAAAATGTCCTATTTGTATATCATATATCATATCCCTCATTCGTCTGCAAATACTGGAATTTGAAAGAAGCCTATTCGGATATCATCAATCATATCCCTCATTCGTTTGAAAGTAGTGGAATTTGAAAGAGGCCTATTATGATATCATTTATCACATCCCTAATTCGTCTTAAAATAGTTGAATGTGAAAGAGGCCTATTCGGATATCATATATCATATCCATCATTCGTCTGCAAATAGTGGAATTTTTAAGGGGCCTATTCGGATATCATATATCATATCCCTCATTCGTCTGAAAATAGTGGAATTTGAAAAAGGCCTATTCGGATATCATATATCATATCCCTCATTCGTCTGAAAATAGTGGAATTTGAAAGAAACCTATTCGGATATCATATATCATATCCCTCATTCGTCTGAAAATAGTGGAATTTGAAAGAAGCCTATTCGGATATCATATATCATATCCCTCATTCGTCTAAAAATTATTGAAATTCAAAGAGGCCTCTTCGGATATCATATATCATATCCCTCATTCGTCTGCAAATGGTGGAATTTGAAAGAGGCCTTTTCGGATATTATATATCATATCCCTCATTCGTCTGCAAATAGTGGAATTTGAAAGAGGCCTATTCGAATATTATATTTCATATCCCTCATTCGTCTGAAAATAGTGGAATTTGAAAGAGGCCTATTCAGATATCATATATGATATCCCTCAGTCGCCTGAATATAGTGGAATTTGAAAGAGGCCTATTCGGATATCATAAATCATATCCCTCATTCGTCTGAAAATAGTGGAATTTTAAGGAGGCCTCTTCGGATATCATCTATCATGTGCCCCATTCGTCTGCAAATAGTGGAATTTTAAAGGGGCCTATTTGGATATCATAAATCATACCCTCATTCGTCTGAAAATAGTCGAATTTGAAAGAGGCCTGTTTGGATATCATAAATTATGTCCCTCATTCGCCTGAAAATAGTGAAATTTTAAAGGGGACTATTCAGATATCATATATCACATCCCTCATTGGCCTGAAAATAGTGTAATGTGAAGGAGGCTTTTTCGGTATCATCCCTCATTCGTCTGCAAATAGTTGAATTTGAAGGAAGCCTATTCAGATATCATATATCATATCCCTCATTCTTCTGAAAATAGTGGAATTTCAAAGGGGCCTATTCGGATATCATATATAATATCCCTCATTCGTCTGAAAAATGTGGAATTTGAAAGAGGCCTATTCGGATATCATTTATCACATCCCTCATTCGTCTGCAAATAGTGGAATTTGAAAGAGGCCTATTCGGATATCATAAATCATGTCCCTCATTCGCCAGAATATAGTGGAATTTGAAAGAGGCCTATTCCGATATCATAAATCATATCCCTTATTCGTCTGAAAATAGTACAATTTTAAGGGGGCCTTTTCGGATATTATAAACCATATCCCTTATTCGTCTGAAAATAGTGGAATTTTAAGGGGGCGTATTCGGATATCATAAATCATGTCCCTCATTCGCCTGAAAATAGTGAAATTTTAAAGGGGTCTATTCGGGTATCATATATCACATCCCTCATTCATCTAAAAATGGTGGAATTTGAAGGAGGCCTGTTCAGATATCATATTTCATATCCCTCATTCTTCTGAAACTACTGGAATTTTAAAGGGGCCTATTCGGATATCATATATAAGATCCCTCATTCGTCTGAAAATAGTGGAATTTGAAAGAGGCCTATTCGGATATCATTTATCACATCCCTCATTCGTCTGCAAAAAGTGGAATTTGAAAGACGCCTATTCGGATATCATATATCATATTCCTCATTCGTCTGAAAATAGTGGAATTTGAAAGAGACCTTTTCGGGTATAATATATATCATATCCCTGATTCGTCTGCAAATAGTTGAATTTGAAAGAGGCCTTTTCGGATATCATAAATCATTCCCCCCATTCATCTGAAAATAGTGGAATTTAAAAGAGGCTTATTCGGATATCATTTATCACATCTCTCATTCGTCTGAAAATAGTGGAATTTAAAAATGGCCTATTCGGATATCCTATATCAAATACCTCATTCGTCTGCAAATAGCGGAATTTTAAAGGGGCCTATTCGGATATCATAAATCATATCCCTCATTCGTCTAAAAATAGTGGAATTTGAAGGAGGCCTATTCGGTTATCATAAATTATGTCCCTCATTCTTCTCAAAATAGTGAAATTTTAAAGGGGCCTATTCAGATATCATATATCACATCCCTCATTTGCCTGAAAATAGTGGAATTTGAAGGAGGCTTTTTCGGATATCATATATCATATCCCTCATTCGTCTGCAAATAGTGGAATTTGAAAGAGGCCTTTTCGGATATCATATATCATATCCTTCATTCGTCTGACAATAGTGGAATTTGAAAGAGGCCTATTCGGATATCAAAAATCATATCTGTCATTCATCTGAAAATGGTGGAATTTGAAGGAGGCCTATTCAGATATCATATATCATATCCCTCATTCTTCTGAAAATAGTGGAATTTTAAAGGGGCCTATTCGGATATCATATATATTATCCCTCATCTTTCTGAAAATAGTGGAATTTGAAAGAGGCCTATTCGGATATCATTTATCACATCCCTCATTCGTCTGCAAATAGTGGAATTTGTAAGAGGCCTATTCGGATATCATAAATCATATCCCTCATTCGTCTGAAAATAGTGGAATAAAAAATGTCCTATTTGTATATCATATATCATATCCCTCATTCGTCTGCAAATACTGGAATTAGAAAGAGGCCTATTCGGATATCATCAATCATATCCCTCATTCGTTTGAAAGTAGTGGAATTTGAAAGAGGCCTATTATGATATCATTTATGACATCCCTAATTCGTCTATAAATAGTTGAATGTGAAAGAGGCCTATTCGGATATCATATATCATATCCCTCATTCGTCTGCAAATAGTGGAATTTTTAAGGGGCCTATTCGGATATCATATATCATATCCCTCATTCGTCTGAAAATAGTGGAATTTGATAAAGGCCTATTCGGATATCATATATCATATCCCTCATTCGTCTGAAAATAGTGGAATTTGAAAGAAGCCTATTCGGATATCATATATCATATCCCTCATTCGTCTGAAAATAGTGGAATTTGAAAGAGGCCTATTCGGATATCATATATCATATCCCTCATTCGTCTAAAAATTATTGAAATTCAAAGAGGCCTCTTCGTGCATATATCATATCCCTCATTCGTCTGCAAATGGTGGAATTTGAAAGAGGCCTTTTCGGATATTATATATCGTATCCCGCATTCGTCTGAAAATAGTGGAATTTGAAAGAGGCTTATTCGGATATCATATATGATATCCCTCAGTCGCCTGAATATAGTGGAATTTGAAAGAGGCCTATTCGGATATCATAAATCATATCCCTCATTCGTCTAAAAATAGTGGAATTTTAAGGAGGCCTCTTCGGATATCATCTATCATTTGCCTCATTCGTCTGCAAATAGTGGAATTTTAAAGGGGCCTATTTGGATATCATAAATCATAATTTCATTCGTCTGAAAATAGTCGAATTTGAAAGAGGCCTGTTTGGATATCATAAATTATGTACCTCATTCGCCTGAAAATAGTGAAATTTTAAAGGGGACTATTCAGATATCATATATCACATCCCTCATTTGCCTGAAAATAGTGTAATGTGAAGAAGGCTTTTTCGGTATCATCCCTCATTCGTCTGCAAATAGTTGAATTTGAAGGAAGCCTATTCAGATATCATATATCATATCCCTCATTCTTCTGAAAATAGTGGAATTTCAAAGGGGCCTATTCGGATATCATATATAATATCCCTCATTCGTCTGAAAAATGTGGAATTTGAAAGAGGCCTATTCGGATATCATTTATCACATCCCTCATTCGTCTAAAAATGGTGGAATTTGAAGGAGGCCTGTTCAGATATCATATTTCATTTCCCTCATTCTTCTGAAACTAGTGGAATTTTAAAGGGGCCTATTCGGATATCATATATAATATCCCTCATTCGTCTGAAAATAGTGGAATTTGAAAGAGGCCTATTCGGATATCATTTATCACATCCCTCATTCGTCTGCAAAAAGTGGAATTTGTAAGAGG
This sequence comes from Sipunculus nudus, assembly GCA_026874595.1. Taxonomy (NCBI): domain Eukaryota; kingdom Metazoa; phylum Annelida; class Sipuncula; order Golfingiida; family Sipunculidae; genus Sipunculus; species Sipunculus nudus. The sequence continues at coordinate 88,406,895 of CM049307.1, forward strand.
CCTATTCGGATATCATAAATCATATCCCTCATTCGTCTGAAAATAGTGAAATAAAAAATGTCCTCTTCGTATATCATATATCATATCCCTCATTCGTCTGCAAATACTGGAATTTGAAAGAGGCCTATGCGGATATCATAAATCATATCCCTCATTCGTTTGAAAGTAGTGGAATTTGAAAGAGGCCTATTATGATATCATTTATCACATCCCTAATTCGACTGAAAATAGTTGAATTTGAAAGAGGCCTATTCGGATATCATATATCATATCCCTCATTCTTCTGCAAATAGTGGAATTTTTAAAGGGGCCTATTCGGATATCATATATCATATCCTTTATTCGTCTGAAATTAGTTGAATTTTAAAGGGTCCCTATTCAGATATCATATCCCTCATTCGTCTGCAAATAATAGAATTTGAAAGAGGCCTATTCGGATATCATAAATCCCTTCTCTCATTCGACTGAAAATAGTGGAATTTGAAAGAGACCTTTTCGGATATCATATATATCATATCCCTGATTCGTCTGCAAATAGTTGAATTTGAAAGAGGCCTTTTCGGATATCATAAATCATATCCCTCATTCATCTGAAAACAGTGGAATTTAAAAGAGGCTTATTCGGATATCATTTATCACATCTCTCATTCGTCTGAAAATAGTGGAATTTAAAAAATGGCCTATTCGGATATCCTATATCAAATACCTCATTCGTCTGCAAATAGCGGAATTTTAAAGGGGCCTATTCGGATATCATAAATCATATCCCTCATTCGTCTGCAAATACTGGAATTTGAAAGAGGCCTATGCGGATATCATAAATCATATCCCTCATTCGTTTGAAAGTAGTGGAATTTGAAAGAGGCCTATCATGATATCATTTATCACATCCCTAATTCGACTGAAAACAGTTGAATTTGAAAGAGGCCTATTCGGATATCATATATCATATCCCTAATTCTTCTGCAAATAGTGAAATTTTAAAGGGGCCTATTCGGATATCATATATCATATCCTTTATTCGTCTGAAATTAGTGGAATTTTAAAGGGTCCCCATTCAGATATCATATCCCTCATTCGTCTGCAAATAATAGAATTTGAAAGAGGCCTATTCGGATATCATAAATCCCTTCTCTCATTCGACTGAAAATAGTGGAATTTGAAAGAGACCTTTTCGGATATCATATATATCATATCCCTGATTCGTCTGCAAATAGTTGAATTTGAAAGAGGCCTTTTCGGATATCATAAATCATATCCCTCATTCATCTGAAAATAGTGGAATTTAAAAGAGGCTTATTCGGATATCATTTATCAGATCTCTCATTCGTCTGAAAATAGTGGAATTAAAAAATGGCCTATTCGGATATCCTATAGTAAATACCTCATTCGTCTGCAAATAGCGGAATTTTAAAGGGGCCTATTCGGATATCATAAATCATATCCCTCATTTGTCTGAAAATAGTGGAATTTGAAGGAGGCCTATTCGGATATCATAAATTATGTCCCTCATTCTTCTCAAAATAGTGAAATTTTAAAGGGGCCTATTCAGAAATCATATATCACATCCCTGAAAATAGTGGAATTTGAAGGAGGCTTTTTCGGATATCATATATCATATCCCTCATTCGTCTGCAAATAGTGGAATTTGAAAGAGGCCTTTTCGGATATCATATATCATATCCTTCATTCGTCTGACAATAGTGGAATTTGAAAGAGGCCTATTCGGATATCAAAAATCATATCTGTCATTCATCTGAAAATGGTGGAATTTGAAGGCCTATTCAGATATCATATATCATATCCCTCATTCTTCTGAAAATAGTGGAATTTTAAAGGGGCCTATTCGGATATCATATATATTATCCCTTATCTTTCTAAAAATAGTGGAATTTGAAAGAGGCCTATTCGGATATCATTTATCACATCCCTCATTCGTCTGCAAATAGTGGAATTTGTAAGAGGCCTATTCGGATATCATAAATCATATCCCTCATTCGTCTGAAAATAGTGGAATAAAAAATGTCCTATTTGTATATCATATATCATATCCCTCATTCGTCTGCAAATACTGGAATTTGAAAGAGGCCTATTCGGATATCATCAATCATATCCCTCATTCGTTTGAAAGTAGTGGAATTTGAAAGAGGCCTATTATGATATCATTTATCACATCCCTAATTCGTCTGAAAATAGTTGAATGTGAAAGAGGCCTATTCGGATATCATATATCATATCCCTCATTCGTCTGCAAATAGTGGAATTTTTAAGGGGCCTATTCGGATATCATATATCATATCCCTCATTCGTCTGAAAATAATGGAATTTGATAAAGGCCTATTCGGATATCATATATCATATCCCTCATTCGTCTTAAAATAGTGGAATTTGAAAGAAGCCTATTCGGATATCATATATCATATCCCTCATTCGTCTGAAAATAGTGGAATTTGAAAGAAGCCTATTCGGATATCATATATCATATCCCTCATTCGTCTAAAAATTATTGAAATTCAAAGAGGCCTCTTCGTGCATATATCATATCCCTCATTCGTCTGCAAATGGTGGAATTTGAAAGAGGCCTTTTCGGATATTATATATCATATCCCTCATTCGTCTGAAAATAGTGGAATTTGAAAGAGGCCTATTCGGATATCATATATGATATCCCTTAGTCGCCTGAATATAGTGGAATTTGAAAGAGGCCTATTCGGATATCATAAATCATATCCCTCATTCGTCTGAAAATAGTGGAATTTTAAGGAGGCCTCTTCGGATATCATCTATCATTTGCCTCATTCGTCTGCATATAGTGGAATTTTAAAGGGGCCTATTTGGATATCATAAATCATAATCTCATTCGTCTGAAAACAGTCGAATTTGAAAGAGGCCTGTTTGGATATCATAAATTATGTCCCTCATTCGCCTGAAAATAGTGAAATTTTAAAGGGGACTATTCAGATATCATATATCACATCCCTCATTTGCCTGAAAATAGTGTAATGTGAAGAAGGCTTTTTCGGTATCATCCCTCATTCGTCTGCAAATAGTTGAATTTGAAGGAAGCCTATTCAGATATCATATATCATATCCCTCATTCTTCTGAAAATAGTGGAATTTGAAAGAGGCCTTTTCGGAAATCATAAATCATATCCCTCATTCGTCTAAAAATAGTGGAATTTGAAAGAGGCCTATTCGGATATCATTTATCACATCCCTCATTCGTCTGAAAAGAGTGGAATTTTAAAATGCCCATTTCGGATATCCTATATCATATCCCTCATTCGTCTGCAAATAGTGGAATTTGTAAGAGGCCTATTCGGATATCATAAATCATATCCCTCATTCGTCTGAAAATAGTGAAATAAAAAATGTCCTCTTCGTATATCATATATCATATCCCTCATTCGTCTGCAAATACTGGAATTTGAAAGAGGCCTATGCGGATATCATAAATCATATCCCTCATTCGTTTGAAAGTAGTGGAATTTGAAAGAGGCCTATTATGATATCATTTATCACATCCCTAATTCGACTGAAAATAGTTGAATTTGAAAGAGGCCTATTCGGATATCATATATCATATCCCTCATTCTTCTGCAAATAGTGGAATTTTTAAAGGGGCCTATTCGGATATCATATATCATATCCTTTATTCGTCTGAAATTAGTGGAATTTTAAAGGGTCCCCATTCAGATATCATATCCCTCATTTGTCTGCAAATAATAGAATTTGAAAGAGGCCTATTCGGATATCATAAATCCCTTCTCTCATTCGACTGAAAATAGTGGAATTTGAAAGAAGACTCTTCGGATATCATCTATCATATGCCTCATTCGTCTGCAAATAGTGGAATTTTAAAGGGGCCTATTTGGATATCATAAATTATATCCCTCATTCGTCTGATAATAGTCGAATTTGAAAGAGGCCTGTCGGATATCATAAATTATGTCCCTCATTCGCCTGAAAATAGTGAAATTTTAAAGGGGCCTATTCGGATATCATTTATCACATCCCTCATTCGTCTGCAAATAGTGGAATTTGTAAGAGGCCTATTCGGATATCATAAATCATATCCCTCATTCGTCTGAAAATAGTGAAATAAAAAATGTCCTCTTCGTATATCATATATCATATCCCTCATTCGTCTGCAAATACTGGAATTTGAAAGAGGCCTATGCGGATATCATAAATCATATCCCTCATTCGTTTGAAAGTAGTGGAATTTGAAAGAGGCCTATTATGATATCATTTATCACATCCCTAATTCGACTGAAAATAGTTGAATTTGAAAGAGGCCTATTCGGATATCATATATCATATCCCTCATTCTTCTGCAAATAGTGGAATTTTTAAAGGGGCCTATTCGGATATCATATATCATATCCTTTATTCGTCTGAAATTAGTGGAATTTTAAAGGGTCCCCATTCAGATATCATATCCCTCATTTGTCTGCAAATAATAGAATTTGAAAGAGGCCTATTCGGATATCATAAATCCCTTCTCTCATTCGACTGAAAATAGTGGAATTTGAAAGAAGACTCTTCGGATATCATCTATCATATGCCTCATTCGTCTGCAAATAGTGGAATTTTAAAGGGGCCTATTTGGATATCATAAATTATATCCCTCATTCGTCTGATAATAGTCGAATTTGAAAGAGGCCTGTCGGATATCATAAATTATGTCCCTCATTCGCCTGAAAATAGTGAAATTTTAAAGGGGCCTATTCGGATATCATATATCACATCCCTCATTCGCCTGAAAATAGTGGAATGTGAAGGAGGTTTTTACGGATATCATATATCATATCCCTCATTCGTCTGCAAAAAGTGGAATTTTAAAGATGCCTTTTCGAATATCATATATCATATCCTCATTCGTCTGAAAATAGTGGAATTTGAAAGACGCCTATTCGGATATTATATTTCATATCCCTCATTCGTCTGAAAATAGTGGAATTTGAAAGAGACTTTTTCGGATATCATATATATATCATATCCCTGATTCGTTTGCAAATAGTGGAATTTGAAAGAGGCCTTTTCGGAAATCATAAATCATATCCCTCATTCGTCTAAAAATAGTGGAATTTGAAAGAGGCCTATTCGGATATCATTTATCACATCCCTCATTCGTCTGAAAAGAGTGGAATTTTAAAATGCCCATTTCGGATATCCTATATCATATCCCTCATTCGTCTGCAAATAGTGGAATTTTAAAGGGGCCTATTCGGATATCATAAATCATATCCCTCATTCGTCTGAAAATAGTGGAATTTGAAAGAGGCCTATTCGGATATCATAAATTATGTCCCTCATTCTTCTGAAAATAGTGAAATTTTAAAGGGGCCTATTCGGATATCATATATCACATCCCTCATTCGCCTGAAAATAGTGGAATTTGAAGAAGGCTTTTTCGGATATCATATATCATATCACTCATTCGTCTGCAAATAGTGGAATTTGAAAGAGGCCTATTCTGATATCATATATCATATCCCTCATTCGTCTGCAAATAGTGGAATTTGAAGGAGGCCTATTCAGATATCATAAATCATATCCCTCATACGTCTGAAAATAGTGGACTGTTTAAGAGGCCTTTACGGATGCCAAGTGAATCAAGTACAAGTAATCCCTTAAACCTTTAAAAAATAGGCCTGAACACGCTGATTCCATCGCACACGTTGTTTGTTTTGATTATAGCCACGTGTTCATACTGTGTCAGGGACCAGCCAAAATAATAAAAAAAATTGGAATTCTGGTGGAAGTCAGACGAATCATTGTTTTGCAAAGGTTTTTTTTTCAATTAGTGACCTTTCAGCTTCCACACACGCGAAATAAACCATCTTAGGTCACTTGGTTTTTCTGTTTGTCAGTATTGGTGCATGTGAAATGCTCTTTCATCCTAGATTAGCATGAGAAAATATATGATGTATGAATTCCATACTGTATACCAATCGAACTAGAATTATTTTTTTTTCCCTGTCACAAATATAGATGGGTCCCTCGTTCAAAATTTTGAGAGAGAAAATACCAGCACCATAAATAGTAAAACAAAAAAAAAAAAACAAAAAAAAAGGGATTTAGTGTTATTAAAATGATTTAAACGAGATCAGCACACGGCTCCTAAGACATCACATTTAAGAAAAAAATCTTCGGCTCAGATCTCTCCTTGGAGTTGACGGCCTATCGGTCGATATAGGTCTGGTCTATATGTCATGGAGACTTTTCAGTTTTTATGTTTGTTATAATTATTGCAAAATTATATGTTGCAGTTTTAAGCTCGTCCTACATATCAATTTTTATTATGAAAATATAATATACAATCGTTGTTCATGATGCAAGATTTATATCCTTTGAAGAGTCAGTAAATCACTCGCGGCTGTTATTTACCAAACGCAATAATTTACAGGTAGCTCACCAGATGGCGTACAGAGATATCAGCTTAAACTGACCTGAAGTCTCAACTGGGACAAAACAGTCGCAAATTATATATATGTATATAAAAAACATATCTAATTTCTTAATTGATAATCCAGGGTTAAATATTCAAATTTTACAAACAGACACGATATTCGAAACAATAGCAAAATGCATTATTTAGTAGATTTCTCTTTCTGTCACACCCCGGTGTCCGTTTGTAGGTATTTATTCAGAATTAACCAATATTCATCATGCAAAGTACATTGGATCGAATATGACAACCAAGAACTAATTTATTTTCACTTTTTATTTAATATTTGATTTATTTATTAATTACTATTTTACACGAGATACCACTTCGTGGGCGTGACAAAAAAAAATGTTGTGTCCTGTCCGAAGATTTTACAAGATGTCAAGCTTTAACAAATATTACTACCTTAGAACTCCTGTCATTATCTGAATATAACGTCTGTTCAGGGCATCGGCCTGTTATAAACTTTGCAAAGACACAAGCATTTTGCATGGTGCTTCCCCTGTATTGAACCTAAGCACTCTCGCCTATTTCTAGTGGTGGGGTCAATGGAATGTCATGCATTTTCGGGGTTGTGACATTAGAGAGTATGAGACCTGCCATTACTTCTAGTATCGAGTCCCCCGCATTGTAACGCATAATGCCCCACAAGTATGCTGTCACTTAACATAGCCAGACCGATCGTTAGCTTTTTAGTATACTTTTTTAGGACACCTACCACGCGCGAGAAAATATAACTCAGCATACTGGTAAATGCATGAATACAAGCATAAAGATCTCGTACGGGTAACTAGATGACAAACAATTTGTACGCGATACAGGAAATTACTCGTTACCATGGATGTTATGTAAATTTGCAAGTATTGGCTGTTGCTGTAGCGTACCTGTCGGGTCAAGTGGAAAAGAACCTCTACTGACACACAAGAGACACCTGTCGGCAACGCCTTGCACTGCGTGTTCGGGTCCGTCATAGCGACAAAGATAATTAGATGACTGAACATCATAATAAAAATTTTTGTATTAATAACGGGATGGTTCCTGCTGAAGTTTCTAACTAGTATTTAATACACGCGACAAAACTACGAAACTGATTCATTGAACCTTCGCACTGATATCGTCAGTAACGGTCATGGTCATATTATAGCTGTAATACTAAGATACACCTTAACTCAATATAAGTTTAATATTAACTTCAGTTGAGTATATATCAATTGAACTGTCAAATGTTTTATGTGTCAACGTATTGTCCCTAAATTTTAATATTATATTACACTTAAACTAGTGAAACGTTTTAATTATTAATTCACAATTTTAAAAGTTTATTTTGATTAATAGATCAATTTTGGTAGTTTATATATATATATATATATATATATATATACGTAATATATATATATGACGTAAATAATTGTACAACTTATCCCTGTACGACAATGTCAGCATGATATAGGAACGCTGTAAATGAGTCTTTATGTACACCCGATGTACACGCGGTGTTCCTAATGTGTCGTTAAGTTTTCCGACGACCAAAGAAAGAGGGTTCATATTTACAAACATATTTCATTGGACAGACTGATCGATAAAGGGTTAACCGGCTTCTATGGCTCAGGGGTAGAGCACAGGGCTCAAAGCCGGGAGATCGCGAGTTCGAATCTCAGCCGAGCCAGTGAGATTTTTCACGGTCGACCCCTACCCAGGGTGGGTGCTCTGCAGGCCCAATAGGGAGACTGTACCCAACAGTCGGGTTTCACTCACAAACGAGTGCGCCTTTCGGGGGTTCCTCGGTGTTATGACCCAGCAATGGGGATGAGACACACCCAGGACCCGCAGGAGTGAATCACCATTGCAAGCCTGGTTGACGCCAGAGCATTGTGTGCAAGCCCCTGTCACGGAGTCCGAAACCGGAAAGGAAATTCTGCGGTTGTATATACACTTAGGGAAGCGAGCATTAAAAAATGGAGGCGGTTACCTCCACAAAAAAAAAATAAATAAATAAATAAAAAAAAGGGTTAACGTGGTTTGTCGTCTCCCCTCTCTCTCTCTCTCACGCACACATACCAACACACACAAGCACATACACACAGACTTGATCTTTAGAACACAGACAGACTAGACATTCTTTAAGTAACGATATTACTATTTTAGGGAATCCCCTTCAATGTATGAGCAATAAGGACTGGGAATTAAAAAAAAAAGAAATAAATGTTTTAAGAAGCATCACTATGAACCCAGATAGTCCCTAACCCTGGTATCAACCCTCTTGGGAAATTCTCAATAAAATCTATTATGCAATATTCAGCAATAATGATTTTAAAGTCTTTGGTAGAATTAACAAATTTTATTTCCAACAAACAACACGTGCCCAGATCAGTCTCCCTTCAGGGATCATTGGCATCGTGCCGTCACACGACACCTCGACTCCCGTCACACGGAAGACATCATTCCACGATGGACTGCTCAAGCCCAAAGTCGGCAACAAATATGATGTTTGGAGGCCACAACCGCATATTAATAACAAATACACCAATAACAGTCAAAGAACACAAAAGAGACATCATTCATGTATTAATAGAGAGATGTATAAAATTAGAATTATCTACGCCCCTGATTGTTTTTGTGAATGATATAAGAGGTCCTGAGCATAATCTCGTCGCTGTTCATTTAATTTGCATATAATCTCGTGCATTAAGACATTAATGTCTTTTTGTTTCAGAATAGCGCAAATTTTTGTCCAGCTTGGTAGAACTGCTCCAGAAAAGCTGACGCACAACCAGTTGAAGGTTTGAAAATCAAACTGGTGTGTATATTGAACGCGCTGGTACATCTTTATTTCAGTATCTTTCAATATCGGCGGGAAGCACATCGTCATGGTCAGTTGAAGGTCAGATGTCGGATGGTATCAAGGATCAAAGTTCGGATGGAATCGGTAAAACAGTTTAGAAGAAGAGGGATGCAAGTGGTGCCACGATCATGACGACTGCGGTTGCGATGATGGTCTCAGCTCCGCTCTGAAGTGAAAAGAAAGAAAAAAGATATACATAACATATTGGAATCTCTCTCTCTCTCTCTCTCTCTCTCTCTCACACACACACACACACACAGATATACAGGAGACAGGAATGGAAATATCCATAGGTTTTATCAAAGTAACATCTACTGCATTAATGTAACTGTAGTGATTATAACTATATTTGCCCCTTAAATATACTTAAATAACTCGCAATCTGTTGAATATGGAAGGCAATGCATGTATAAAACTAGAATAAATACAAAAGAAGAAATTATCCAAAGTTAATAATGCTCGGTGTCTTTTGTAAAGTATTATTTGTATTATAAGATAAATACATGGGACCTCTTACTCCCCTAGTGCATAAGAGCTGATTAGTAAGAACGGGTGATATTGGGAATCTACGTTATGGCATTACGACATTGCATGACACTCTCTAGATCCTATAGACTTGTTCCCAATCCCTCATGGCCATGTAGTAAAGACTGATACCCTTCCCTTAATTATGAACGATTTTCTACTTACTCCTTGTGTTGTTGCGGCCATGGTGGTGGTACCTGCGGCCTGGGTAGCGTTACCACTAGAACCACTGGTAGAGTTACTGGGGGAGCTAGTGCTGTTCTGGGCACCTGCAACAAAGTCAGCTTTACTTAGAAACATGCACTATAAGTTTAATGTACAGAGGATATTTCAGATTTATTTAACTCATATTAGGCCAAAAAAAGATTAGGATCTCAGGCACCCCCGCGTCAATTTAAACCCCCGCATTAAAAAAATTTTGATTTTCATCTTACCAGAAGAAAAAATATAACAAATTTGATAAGATTGCCTTTTTCATGTAGTGGCTTTTACCTGCTTAGCAAACAAGTTCTGTTATTATCATGCTTTTCAATGATCATATGACACTTTTATCGAAACATACATAAAAGGTTAAAAACAATCAGCCCCCCCCCCCCCGGACTGATTTAAGAAAAAGGAATGACTGAGAAGCATACCTTTCTTTATTTTTTTTTTTTGCCTTATAAGTATACATGTAAGGCAAAGTATACTTGTAAGGTAAAAATTAAGGTTTGCTTCTCAAGTACTTTATTTTTCAAAGCAAAAAAAAAAAAAAAAACACCATGTCTTGCTCTTGGAATGTGACCATATTTTATATCGTGTGACCTTTGTACAACGATGACAGAATACATGCATATGTTATTAATCACTATTTTATCTACATCACATGCATCATATATTATACACGGCTATGCTAATGAGGTACTAAATAAATCCAAATATCTGTCGCATATTTAGAATTTTAATCTCATTTGTTCATTTACAATAACAGATATTATCCATTTCTAAGGTAATAACAGAATAAAATAAATAATACTCACATGTAAGGGCCAGGACGGCCATGGCAACGGCGATGGCGAGGAAGTATTTCATGTTTGCTGTTGGGCACGGTTTTCTGAAATAAAATAAAAAAAATACATTTATATATATATATATATATATATATATATATATATATATATATATATATATATAATTTATAAATATAAACCTTTCAAAATCAAAATAAGAATCTCTATCATGAATAAAAATCATGCAACGGAAAAGAAAAAACCCTGGTCATGATATGGCGTTATCAGATCCATTGCTTGAATGACACCGGTAAACGTAGTACCCATCACCCCAACCTTCTATGTCCGATTCTGACCCATCGGTATTTACGTATAAAAGCCCCTACTGTATATATGTGTAGATATTTAATCTTCGTTTGAAAATCCATTGTAGCATGATCCTAGCCGGAAATGGAAGTCCTGATGTCATCTGAACATTAATTAAAAAGACTCTACCCAGTATGCAGTTTGCTTGTCTCTATTCATCTTATTGAAGAGTATAATATATAAATTTTACACATTTAATCTAAATTAAGTCTGTATACAATATAATGTTCAATGAGCTGCTCACTCAAATATCATATAGTTTCCATACAACTGCGAACAAGGCCAGAGTGAGATCAAATATAAGTAAAATAAAGTTCTTATTAGGGTTTAAATGGACAATACTAAGGCTATTTAAATTGAAAAGACTAATTATTCCAAATCCTGCGTGTGCCTTTCTGTGTGTTCCTATTCCACCTGTGCCCGCACCGCCCAACTCCATTTGTCCACTAAATCAATATACTGGCCATAAAGACCGTTGAGTTAATCCTACCAATTTGTGTAAATAATTTCTCCTACAATATCCTCCCGCGTACAGCAGCCTTTCCGGGTTGAATAAAAACACTTCAAACAGGGTTCTCTAACTTTTAAGGATTCTCTAAGAAGTGCAAGCGCATAAATAATTTTACTTACTCGTCAGGAACGAGCTGTCCTGTGTATATTAGTCCTGTACCTGGCTGGGATGGTAAGGCTGCGGCCCTCACGGGCCTTATGTACCTGTCCGGCACAGGTTACCATGGCCATAGTGCAAAACATTGTGGCAGACGATCGGGCGAGTCCATTAAATCTAACAAGGGGGTCACCGAAGCAAAGGTGAAAAAGTCGGGATGTTGCAACCTTTGCCAGAATTGTAATTACTTAAATTTCAGGGGAATACAAATTTGCCTGATTATGATAAATACATTTGCATAAAATCTTATTAGAGCATGGCTTAATCAAGAAGGTTCACTTAGGGTCTCCACCGCCGCAAAATTATTGGATTAGCTAGGAATTGTCCATTGACCGGTGGACAACCGTGTTTGTTGGTTTCATGTTTGTTTGTTATTTACTACTTAGGAGGTGGTTGTTAAGTAAACTACTTCGTAATATAATATGCGCTTTATAGTTGTTTGAATTAATAAAATTACAAGTTCAACTATTGGTGGATCACGCATCAGGCATGTTGTTTAACTAATAGACAAGCGGATCCAGGTACTTGGTAGTGAGGACACTGGCTAATGTCGATATCAAGGTCATTTTCTGCATGCATTTGCCGCATGCTCATATATTCCGTTAAATTCTCTTCCAGAGTGACCATTGGAGCGTGAAAAGACGTTAATTCGATTTGAGATTCCATTATTTCTACTGCTGAATTTTAAAATTTAAAATTTGAGGTGTATTATCAGAAAAATTTGTTTCGTACTTGATTTTCTTTTTTAAAACTTGAGAAACCGTTATTTGTACTGATATATTTAAAGATTTCAAATCAATGTAAAAAGAGTGTATAAACTGAAAAATTCGGCATTGGTTTCATACGAGATTTTGTATTAATAACTTCACAGCGTATAAGAATCAAACTTGAAAATGATGGGATTTTCGTAATGTATAGTACACATCAATTCTGTATTCGGTCAGCACTACGTCAAATTTTAGATAGGTACAGATTAAGTTAACCTTATTTATTGTTATTAAATCACAATGCATTTTTCCAATGTTATAAAATGTGTAATTAAGTTGTGCACAGTTGATGAGTCAGACTGGCTCAAAAATTAAATTTCAATTATTTGAACCTTTTATAAGTAAAACACTGAAGGGATATAATTCATCTCGTTTTCTTTTCTTTTTTTTTTTTCATTTTTCAAGTACACTCTATATACATATCCAAATTGTTATGCCTAAATCTACACTGTATATACATATCCAAATTGTTATGGCTAAATCTACTTATAACCATAATTATTTAAAGACAGAATAAAATAACAAAGGTTAATTCATATACACATCAGAAGTCTGCACTGGGGGTACAATGTCGGCCTAGTCATTATCTTTTAATAATGTAGTTATTTGGGAGGGAAACCATCATTTTTTATATTAAGTACATATGTAAACAATGCTTAATGCAGGAATGCTTAACTCTCAAAAAGACTAATTCTCAAAGAGATCCCTCGTAGACTAATCAGTGCTGCCTATTAAAGAAATAACTAAGAATTTATACATTTAAACAATGAATGGTGGAAGGAAGACCATCAATATGTCGCCATTTTTAAAAGCTTTGTCAAATCTAGAGGATATAAAAGTGTGCACAGTATTGACTTGGTTTCAAACATCTTCACACATAGTTGGTTTTAAGTCATTTACATTGCTTGTTTGAACAGCCCAGTCAGTGTCAAAATATACTTCTGCGACAGTTTATGTCATGATAATAACACCTTGTAAATATCCAAATATCCATACTCTCAGAACCTCCTTTTCCCTGCGTGTGTATAAATCGTAGTCAGCATTATTATAAAATAAATATTATACATCATATTAATAATTACTCGTATAATAATAATTTTCATTTACCAAACTATTTTTTCCACCAATACATATAGGTATATGTATGTATACAAACACACACACACTATATATATTGTATATATGTGTTTGTATATATATATATATATATATATATATATATATATACAAACCGAAATATATATACATAAATATGCATGGTTTATATAATGTATATATAAGCGTGTGTTTACATATATAGATATGTATATATGTATATATATACATGTATATATATATACACATATATATATATATATATATATTTATATATATATATATATATATACCATAACTCTTATGACCAAGAGAGAGAGAGAGTGAGAGACAGAAGAATATGAATTAAAGCGACCAAGAAAAACTGACCGCCGATTCCTTGCACTAAGTGAATGATTTGACCTGTTATAGGATTCATATAATGTCCATGTTACGGCTTAGCGATGTTTTAAGTATTTATTAACCTGAGGTCAGTCCTTTCAGTGTTCTTGTATACCTTGCCAGGCCTAATCAATGGTCTGGCCGGGCTTGTTGTTGTTATGACGTCAAATTTGGACCAATTAGATCAATAACATAGAAAATTCATGCCCAACGGAATTAGATCTAAGTTAACAAATGTTTCCTTTTTAATACTGTATTATTCAATTTTTCACACATAAACACACACATTTATTCATTATATATGTGTGTGTATACATGTGTTTATATATATATATATAATATATATGTAAGAGTGTTTGTGTGTGTGTGTAATCAAGTTAGAGCTTAAATTCGCTCGGGAACGATTTAAATCTACAAACAATGACCGTGCGACTGTAATTATGAACCCTTGCCGATAATTAATATATATATTTATATACAATAAATTTAACATCATTACTATAAAAACAGACATATCTATTTGCATGCATGTCTCTCTCTCTTTATATATATATATATATATATATATATATATATATATATATATATATATAGAGAGAGAGAGAGAGAGAGAGAGAGAGAGAGAGAGAGAGAGAGAGTGAGATTACTTAGTTTTATTTTTATCTTTTTATTTATTCACGTCTTGGCACTGCATGCATTTTCTGAGACAGTCTTCGTTGAGTATTACTGCGTCGTGAGGAAATCGTGATAAATGCTGAGTACAAAGCGGAAATTCCATCAATAAAGTATGTCGTGACTGTTTATTCCTATTTTATTTTCTTTGACAGAACCCACGGTGAAAGTCTTTATACAACTCTCACGTGTCACTGGGGAAACAGGATAACATACCCTCAAACTGGGGCAGGACACTGGTCAAAGACCCCAGCCTGATTGTATGGGAAAGAATTCATAAAGATCTAGTAGAAATCTGTATTCCATGGAATGCATGCCTCCGCCATGTGGGTGTGCCTATTATTGGATGTTCCCCGGACGGTGTTTGCATTCACTTGTCCTCTTCTGATTCCCTGTTTCATTCGTACAAAGGTGACTTTACATTTGTGAATAGGCCTTGATGACGTTCCTAAATCCGGATCATGTAAACGATCCACACTAAATGATAATCGATTCTAACTCATTCCTGAATGCCCTGAAAATTTAATGCGATTTCGTTCATGATTGCGTGAGTCATGCCGACAAACATACATACAAACACACACGAATGGGGATGAACGCAGAGGCAAATATGCTTCTTTATGTATGAATCCGATAGGATGTCCATTGAAATGTTGTGATTATTCTCTAAGATTTTGGTTACTAAAGTGGATAAGGGACTTAAGGTCTTATATGAAATGAAAACATCATGACAAACCAATAATTACGATTTATAGCCTTCTTGGTCTTGTAGCCAGATGACATGACGTCATTAAATTACTGAAACAGGAAGATGAATACATAATAAAACAGTCTGAATAGGCGTAAATAACAAAATTAGCATTTTATTTAAAAAAAATATGACTACACAGCCGTATATTGATCAGTAACCTATTTATTAATTCCTTAATTGTCACGAAAAATTTACGACCCCCTCACTCCCACCCTACGGCAGATTGGACTGAACCATGTCTGGGGTCAAGGCGGGGCTGGTACACGCAGTTAGCAAAGCCAATCATCAGAGCACTATCAGACAAACTAAACAATAACAACCTTGTCACTGGCGCTTCGTTATCTATAAATATACATACATGTAGATATAATCTCCAAATCATGACACCAGTATGGGATTCTCCACTATTATATATGTAAATCATATGTTAAAAATCTCTCAATTCATTCTCCAACTGCCGCACTAATCCGTGACTCCAAAATGATGGATAATCAAATTACTATAATAATAATAATAAAATTAATAATAATATTATTATAAATAATAATAAATATAATGATAAATAAAATAATAATAATAATAATAATAATAAATATAATAATAATGATAATAATAATTATAATAATAATAATAATATTCAAGTTACTTATGAGCATGAATTCTACAAATTATTTAAATTATGTCCACCTACATATACATATATTATACATACATATATATATATATTAATTATATATATGCATATTTATATTTAATTAAAAATGATCTAGGTATATTTACAAACCTGGGCAGTCGAAAAGAGCAAACGGTCAAATGGTCAGTTTGTTTAATAAAAGGGGCAAACCTATTGGTGTTGCTCACTTGGTGTACTGTGTGAACAATATGATCTTAGAGGGATTAGCCGTGTATCAAACTAAAGGTGGTTAATGTAGGGGTCACAATCCAGAAAAAAACTAAATCAGAATAACAAAACGAGGAAGCTAAGCTGTTTTATGGAGGCGACCATCGGGTCAATCCTTTTGATTAGTTCTAATTATCCCCCGCCTCAGCGTAGCGGGGGATATAATGTGCGGCTCCGTCCGTATGTCTGCCCGTCCGTCCGTACGTACGTCGTACTCAGATCTACCTCAAATTGTAGTAGCAGGTGCATGTTATGGGTCTCCGAAGCTGATTAGGTTTTGGTCACATTTTTGGTTGTTTTTATTTTAGTAGCAGGTGCATCCTATGGGTCTCCGGAGCTGATTATCACCCGCCTCTTACTTGTTTAAAACTTCAACACGCCTAAGTAGGCAATTTCTGGATTTTTTTCCGGGCAACCTGCAATCTGCAAATCTTATTTTATTCTTTACACCACATAAAATTATGTCATAACGCTCATTAAAAAATATTACCGCATATCTCATATGAATATTTGAATAATTTCTTTAAGTTACTAAGTAAGGCACTATATCGAGCCCCCCTGACCCGTTAAAAATTTCATAGCAATTATACCCGGGATGTTGGGCGTTTACGACCCAAATTTGTCAAAACAAATTAGGAAGAATTTCATAGCATTTCCTTGAGTAAACATCTGT
This sequence comes from Sipunculus nudus, assembly GCA_026874595.1. Taxonomy (NCBI): domain Eukaryota; kingdom Metazoa; phylum Annelida; class Sipuncula; order Golfingiida; family Sipunculidae; genus Sipunculus; species Sipunculus nudus. The sequence continues at coordinate 88,423,978 of CM049307.1, forward strand.
ATAGTTTCTTTGAAAACGCTGAAATGACGCAATGTAGAATTATAGGGTCTTGTTGCATTACTTCCGGATTTCAATTATCATTTATCTAGCTTTTCATCACATTAAACAGAGTGTAAGATTCGATGTCATAATTACAATGTAAACGGATGTGTGCACGCATTCCACACCACTGGGGTGTTTGCCAATTAGCTTAGTTGCGTTTTCATTGAACCTTTATTCACAGGTAGTTGGTCCATTGCATTATGCTCAGGAATGCATTCTTTTGGTATTTGAAAGGGTTAGCCTGGACCTCACCCAGTTCATCTCGTCTTAGGTTCAGTCTCCAGACCACAACCACAGGAATTCCTAAAACCTTTGTTAATTCCGTTTGACCAGTGGGAGACGCTGTTGAATGACATACATTTCAGCATTCTAAAAGCGTGCATGCCTTACCTGGGACACCGGGAGAGGGATATGTTTGCATTGTTAAGAGGGTCAGGTAGGCTGGTCAGTTGATAATCGCTATTCGACAATTGACTGGACATGGAACGCCTGGGATATGCACTGTTTTCCTTTCCTTTATGAATAAACAGCAGGACACTTGTTGCTAGTAGCAACCCCGGGGTGCGTGCCTTCTTTAAAGTTGAAAGCAACCACCGCCAAAACCTTTCTCAATACAGATTTACATTACAACCACAAATCATGTGTCACACTCAGAAATGTAAATCTCCGGTGACCTATTTCCACTCTCTCCATGGCAACTGAGTAAGCAGACGACAGTTCGCTGGAAATTGTCAATTTCACATTCTATTGAATTTGGTCAACTAGGTCATCAACAGGCAAGTCAACAAGCGTGTCTATACGTTTACAAATCCCCATTCATATTTTTGAATTAGTAAGATTAACCGATTCTTTTACCTGGAATTACGTCTGGGCGTGTTTAACATCGTGCGCGCCAATGAAAATTATCTGCTTGTATATATTAATGCTTAATAATGTCAGGAAAAATGTATTTATAATATCCATATTTTCAACAGAATTTTATACAATCTATTTATCAGGAATTTCTTTTTTTAAAGAACATGTTAATTTGTAAAAAAAGTAATAAGTTACCCGTGCATGTAATCGCTAATAGAATCGTTAGACACCACAGCCTATTAAAATAAAGAAAATAATTTATTTACTTTTGTCCCAAGGAAAAATGACAGGGTAAAAGCATGCTAAAATCAATATCTTGATAGAAACATTCATCTCTCTAGGTTTGAACATTACCTCGCAGGATTACAGTTATAATCACACATCACAGTAAATATTCCAAGAATACCAGCACATTAAGTGATCAAGATACAGTATTCATTTACATGTATTAAGTATTTATACAAAGGTGACATAAAATGCATTACTCTTACTTTGTTATACTAAACAGCTTCATTGAACTGGTCTTTATATGATATAGTTCTAAAAGTTGAATACAGTATAATCTGCATATTCATGCCTCATATATCCGAAAATTCATTTATCCGTACGTCAGATCTGGAACCAATACTAGTATATCCCTCCCTATTGTAAACAGAACTTTTTAAAGGATATTTACCGGGCCTGTATTTGGCACTCTCTATTAAATCAGAATTAAGGTAACCATATGAGCATATATTCTATATGATGAAGGAACGGAGGTTAAATAAGATTATGGATAATCTAGATATCACTGCCTGATATTTAGATATAAGTGCGAAATTCTTAAGGCTCTATCGAGAGTTTATTAGACGGGTTCGAATCGGAGATCTTTCGCTCCGATTTCCAACGTCTTTAAGAATACATATACAGGCTACCGAAGACCTGATTTTTACCGCACATTGGAACTATATAAATTCAGTGTTGACTCACGGTGTCCTTGTCATAATAAGATAGTGAACGTTTACTGTATCCGCCCATGTGCTATAACAATATGTACACATATGACAGACCAGTTTTCATAACCATGAGCCTGGTTTTATATGTCACAGTAATTTTACATGTCACGCAAATCTATAAAGGCTCACATGTATCAAAATCACACTCACACATACACCCTCATACACATACACTCACAAAAATGTATTTACCTAACGTGTACGTGTGTTTTAAATCTGGTATAGGTGTAAATCTGAGAGTTATAGATGTAGACTCTTTAAGGCTTTTCATTCATGTTTAATGTTATGTTTAATTCATGTTTATTTATGTTAAACACATATATCAGTCCAAAAACTAGTTAATCCGATATCATACATGTGTAACCGAACACATGCATGGAACCGGAGATTTTCGAATAAACGAGGTTTACCGTATATAATCGGGTAAGGGCGAGGTTGCCCAGTACATTCAACGCAATGTATTCGGTTTCCATGTCGATATTACTAACACCTGAGCAAGCACTCCGTGTGGTGACACGTTCTGTTCAGGTACAGCCTTGACATAAACGACTATCATTTTCTTTGCTGTCAGTGGAAGGACAAACACATTTTATTGATTATAATTATATCACACACACAGCACGACTGGCAATTATATTGATTATAATCATACGGCACATGCACACTGCACGACTGCCACTATACCTATGAATAGGACATAACAAATGTTCATTATCATAAGTGGGCTTCCCATAGAAATCACTATAATGGTACGGCATCATGGAAGCGAGGTCATATTTAATTTAAAGTGAGACATGCAATCCTGTTTTGTTTTCGTATATGATCTTTGAACATAAATATTCTTAACATCCACTTAATCATACCTTTTACATGTCTACATTTTGTGTTATTCTAATCACGCCCTGGTTAAACTTTAATATCATAGTCGAGTTCTTCAAAGTTAATGTAACATATCATAATTAATCATACCGTGGTTTTTTATTCAAATGCATAATCAATAATCCGTAAGTCATAGACGCTTTTACTAGAGTAAGACCAAAGCACGAGGAAAACTTGTCATTTTAAATATTTCTAGGTAATATGGCAAGAAACAAGCCTTGGCTAGTTTCAGCGAGGTGGTCTGGCTAGAAAATCAGCTATATGTTAATACGCTTTCATGTATATGGAAATATTTACTGGTTTCTCTTGAAACTATATGAGTCAACCATCGTCATGAACCAGATTTTCTGTCAAAATTAACCCAATAGATTGTAATGCAAAGCTATTCTGATTTATTTTAAGAATTGCAACCCCAACCCCGGGTAAAAAGTGAGACTTGTATATATCCTTCGCTCTTATTTATCGCTCACAAAACTACGGGTATACATACGAATGCCATGGAGCTGGCGTTTTATACTTTCGATGATTCTGTGTGAGGGTTTCAAATTCGCAAAGGGGAAAATATCGTATGATTCAACTGAAAATCCCACAAAGTTAACCTCGCGAATATATGAACACAACTACGGTATATCGTTAATTAGTTGCAGGAGTCTGAGCCGCCATCGGCCGCGCCCTGTCAGCCTCTAAACCTTCACCGGACGCATGGACTGACCGGGTCACACGTCAGTCCGCTATCGACTCGGTCAGTGTTTTGTACACAAACCACGCGATCAATGTTGCTATGCAGTGGTTCTCCTACTAGACTAATAATGATATCAACACGGCATATTTTGCTGGATAAAGGCGGCATTTCGAGCTCCCCTGGGGCGGAAATATTAAGCCGTGTGAATTCAATAGTGAGAGCGCCAACCCCCACGGGTTGTCAATGGTCGCCTTGGTATCTCACTAACACTGTAGCTTACAGGTAGACCAGCGTTAGAAGAATCGATAGCTGTCATCTTATGACTAATTGTCAGCATACAGGGCGTTAACTCTAATGACCGAATGCGTCGTTATAAGTTGAAAATCAGAAATGAAACATTATGGAATGTTATGTGAAAATAATGATAGTAAAACGTTAGGGATCGTCAGAAAATAAAAAATTTTGAACACTAGTGACAACCGTATGAATTTATATTACAAACAGGAATTAGGTAAGATACCTTATTAGTTCGGAAGCAACAAAAGAAACAGAAAAAAATATATAAATCAGTTCCAACGATGACTTTGATCATGAATTTGATCTTTTAAAGGAGAATATGGTTTTTTATAAATTATTTTAAAAGTATTAGAATTTATTATCGAGGGGTATATCAGTGTGGTGTAGTGAAAAGAACGAACTTTCAAAGGTGCATGTAATATATATATATATCATCCGAGAATAATTTTTTCATCGACTAGCTATTTTAAGGGTGTCACAATGCCCATATTTCAATGTTTGGATGCTTTCGGGCATGTTTGAGATCTTAAAATATGTTAATTTGCAGAGTTAGGGACTGCATGACAGTGCTGTGGTACACGCTTACTCACATTTATATCCCGGTGTAAATCAGTCCGGTAACTACCGCACCTGCGAGTTCTGGGTGTGTAATAATCCCTCCCTAAAGTCGCTCTCTTTTTGTGAGTGATATGTACAGTTGAAGGACAGAGTCTGCAATGCGCTCACTCTGGATGGAGGCTCAGCGGCTGAGATTCGAACTCACGGTATCCTTTTTTTAGTCCTATAGCCTTTCCCGTGACCAAAAAAGCTTTTTTACTTTGCGTTTTTATTTTACATTTTAAAAAAATATAAGCAAGCTATGCATCCATTATTTACAGAATGCGACTTTTGCAGGACTTTTGACATTCCAAAAAGAACAAACGTAAGTGATATATGTTTGAGTAACTAATTCACTGTCTTCATATTTTCCCATGCAGGGTGAAAGAGTTAACTATTTGAATGCTTCACATTGTACGGCTGTTATGGTCCACTTCAAAGCGCCGTAAGCACAAGAACAAGAGAAATAGAAAGACAATGCAAAAGAACTTTACTTGGCACAAAGATAGGTTAGGATAAGATTTCTGCGAAAACCACAAATTAAGTCACGGTTACCTATATTCTGCGCTTTACGGTAAGATTAAAGGAATGGGTACATTAAACTTAGACATTATATTGATATTGCATTGACATATATATATATATATATATATATATATATATATATATATATATATATATATATATATATATACAAATGCCGTCTTCTTATTTATTTATATAAATATTTTAAAACAAATTACGGAAATTATGTGACATATGGTTCCATCTGTCGCTTTATCAATATATCTATCTACCTACCTACCTACTTATCTTTCGATATATATATATATATATATATATATATATATATATATATATATAATATATATAGAAGGTAGTGTTACCCTCCGATGTACAGTGCTCTATGGCCTACAGACTAGGCCAGAGCGGTATAACTCTAAAGCCGTAAGCTTCATTCTAACCACATTCACCTGATGATCGGGTCGCATCCCGTGAAACAGACTGTTGTGAATTAACAGTGTTGTTTTTCTTCAGAGTTATATATATATATATATATGGACAAATATTTTGTCACTGAGCTCGATGCAATATTTACAACATGGGGACCATCATTTACAGACAAACTGTCGACCAAAGACTGATTGTCACAGGCCAGTAGACAAATTAGTAATGGGGCTATCGATTGTGTATGTAGTCAGCAGAGCGGGGCTGCTACAGTACATGTGCTGTTAACAGTACCCATCTATCATAGGTTTCGCTTCAGTGACGCTGAGTGCTCCTACATGTGGATCTATCTCGAGCAAGATGATGTAGGCAGCACTCAGGGAGAGCAAACCTCCGCCGCATCTGAATTATTTTTAACAATATGACATCTCAACTAGATGGAACCCCCCCCCCCCTCCCACCCCCCCCCCCCCCCCCCCACCCCCAATCCCCGGCCCGCAACTGAGTAATAATTGGCAATCCGCTACTGAGTGTACGGCCTTGGGAATAAGGTCAAGGTCAAAAATATATATCAGATCCAAACCTGGGACCTAGGACTAATATTGTGCTAAAATTTCAGCAATTGAAAATCAGCCATTTTGGAGATTTAGCACAAACAGGAATTCATGGCAGAAGAGAGAAAAATATCGATGACGATGATTTGTGTGATAATTTGTGAGAGAATACTATTTTGTCTAATCAGCCACAGTGATAAGGGTATAAATGTATAATTAGACGGTGTTCAAGTAAGTCAAAAGAAACTCGCAGAGTTCAAGCAAACGCTTCGACATGCAGGAGAAAATCTACTGTTTTTGTGACCTTTAAGCTTCTTCTAGACTGGTTCCATGTCATATTACAATGTATTAAACTAAAACTCTGCATTCTAAAGAATGCAAGCCTCTGCCAAATGGGGGCCCCTATGGTGGGATGCTTATCCAACCCGTGTTTGCATTCATTTAGCCCATATTTCCAGGTTCAGCCGTGCATACGTGACTTTATATTTGTGAATATTCCTGGATGATGTCCCTGAATCCGGACCATGTGCCGGATCCATACCAAAATTTAATCGATTCTTCATTGGCCGATTCCCGAAATGCTCTGAAAATTACCCTGAAGAGATTCCATTCATGATTACGCGAGTTATGTCCTAAACAAAGACATACACACGCGCGCGAACGTGGTTGAATATATACCCACCTGGCGGAGGCAATGATAAGAAACAAATCTTTGGATGGACGGAGTTTAACAGATTCTTAGTTGTTGCTTAAGGTTGTATAAAGACTGGGAACGGATAACTTTGGAGGTTGGACGATATTATGCATAGATTACATATTTTTTTCAGAAACACGTGTTTGCCTTACCTCTCTGAATTTGATTCAGCAAGAAGACGCGAAGGATGCAAAAGCAGTCCAGACTCCTGGTTTGAGCGTTGGAACTGTCCGTTTGTTTGTAATACATTAAGTTATGACGCATACAACACATATGTTGTCCCTGTCTCTGAACACCAACTGAACAAAAAATAAGCCAGCATATGTTGCCATGAACAATACAAACAACAAACCCACTAGGTTTGATGTGGTGAAATTCAATAGCGTGTACATCTATATATAGATGTTGCCTGTGTTCAGTGAATTTGGTTGTATATAATTGTTTTGCTTTATGAAATATCCTGGTATGATGTTCGTCATACTATGTAGTAGTGCATCTGTTGCCACTTGTGTCAGTTGATGCCTGTATCTGTTTTATTGAATATCAGACTCTCACAATATAGGGATATAAATTTATTTTGATTTTCTTGTAAACATTTCCAACAGGTGTTGCAGTTACGGTCAGAAACCGCCTTACAAATCATATAGGTTTCATATTATATGTTTCAGATATGGAATGTGTTTCAGTGCTACATTGGTTGGATCAGCTGGTTGCTTCCGCCAGGAGGGTATATACGAACATCCCCGTTCGTGTGTGTGTGTGTGTGTGTTTGTGTGTCTGTTCACAACATAACTCATGCAATCATGCCCGGAATCTCATGAAACGTTCAGGCCTTTCAGGGAGTGGGCCAAAGAAGAATCGATTTGATTATAGACTGGATCCAGCATATGATCCGGATTCAGGATCGTCATAGAGAAATATGGAGTCCCTTATGAACGAATGAACCTGGGAATTTGGGCCGCATAAATGAATGCAAACACGGTGAAGGGAGCATCCCACAATAGGTACCCCCGCATTGCGGAGGCTTGCATTCCTTTGAATGCAGATTTCTAGGTTTATTTATTTATTACAACATCTTTCAGGGTAGCCTTTATCAGAATAAAATTCTGTTTATACAGAAGGGCCCTGTAATACATAGATACATCACAATAAAATACAATATTCAATAAGTCCATAAACTAAAATCATATCATACAATCACAGAATTTTAAGCGAAAACGCGGTGACGTATACACAGCTAAAGTTAAAGTACAAATATATGTGGTCAAGTTTCGTTATGAAAAGTATGCAACAGCATTGCAAAAATACATAAAACGAAGTTAAAATAAAAATAAAGCACAATTGTGTACAATATAAATTAAATGTATATATAAAAGACTACATAAGGTGCGCATAAGTACGGAAATGATAATTTAGATGACGCTCAAATATTAGTATTGGAAAATGATAAGTGATTCTTGCACAGTGTTCGTTGGTTGATTCCTTATCTCTGTGTCAATGTCATGAACATTCAGGTCCCAGTCCATCAGATGAGCTTCATGACCCATGGGTCTCTTTGTCTGTCACATGGGATTGTATGTCCGCTCTTTTGAGTTGTACCTGTACTTAAATTAATGAATTATGAAGCATATAATACATGCATTAGCATGTGTACATGTGTACACGAAAGAGCTGTGTGAATCGCTACCACACACTGCCAAAAATAATGTTCTTGAACAGATCAATTTTCTTGCCCCACTCTCTATAATTCCTTACTATGAGAAAATATGTGTTATGGTGGAGAACATTTTCTAGGGAGTGGGGTCAGAAAATATTTTTTGTTATGGAGAGAAAATGTTTCTTATGATTAGATATTTTTCTTCTGATAAGATTATTTTTCTATATGTTTGTTAAATATGTTTGTTATATTCATATACAGTCTCTCAAACAGTACACTGATAAATTATTTAATACAATATTTATATTAAAGAAATCGACAGAAAATAAAAATGGGTTAGCTTTTTGCCACGAACAGGCGTCGATCGGCTGCTCTTCAAGTGCTTGTCATTCGAGGAAAACCCAAACTCAAAGTTTCCGTCGACGCCGATAGGTGTCGTTAGTTTGTGAAACATGGTCTAATTTAAATACATATATACAAATAAAAATAACAGATATTTTATTAAGTATGCAATTATGTATGTATTAATCATTTTATTACAATAGAAAACTGATAAAAGTTTTGTTACCCTGCTTTTGTTTTAATAAATGATTTCCTAGTGACATGGTTAAATGAATAATGATGAGGAATAGAATTAGAATGATATGTGAATATAAGGCAAATTGATTAGAAACACGCGTAATTATTTTAGAATTTGAGGTTTATAAGCAAGTCTGCCCCGTCTAGAGGTGCCCATTTAAGTTTTTTTTTATATGGTAAGTAGCCTCTACATTTATGTTGTCATTCCTAATCCTCTATCTATGTATGTAAAACTGCAGAGTTTAATTCAGTTAGGATCACGTGACAGGATGGTACCGCTCACTTCCTATCATATTATTTATTTTTTTTTATATATCCTCGTGTCACAAAGACACGGGGTCTACCGCACCTCCGGGTTCTGGGTCGGTAATCAACCTCATTGCTGGGTTAAAACACCGCTGCAACAGGTCAGATATGCAAGGTATTGATTTTATTTAAATTAGCAATCATTGAATAACGGGTGACATAAAATGTATATGCTTATATTGGCGCTATAGGCACAATATACGCGAGATGCCATTGAAGTTATAAAGCACTGTTCACCTATGCAGGTCTCGCATCTTTTTCACGAAGGTTTTATTTTCGCGATAATGTCCTTCACAAATATCGCGAATTTGAAACCCTCGCGAACAAATGGCCGATACAAAACGTCAGGGCCGACATAACTCGTAATAACAAAGCTGTGGTACCTGCTAGACATATCGCTCGTGACATGTATTCCGTTGGTCCAAGGGTACCTTGCTAATAACATGTCTTGTCGGGTAATAAAAACAATTTTCTACAATAGCGCGAGGGTACTAGTTACAGTGCTGCCACAAATAACCGTATTTGTGTGAAACCGTAAACCTGAAGACAATTTTGACCAGAAAAGGATATGTTAAAGTGCATTCACCAATAAAATGTAAGAAAAACGAAAAGTAGAACATACGAGCATTCATAACCTCAATACAAACTATGCCGGCAAAGGAAAAAAGCATTGTGTGCAGTTATTTAGAGAACTCTTTCGTATAGACGCGATATTGAAAAATATTATTTTAGGCAGGCAAGCAAACGTGGGTATGGGTAAAAAATAACCTCTCTTTTCACTTTTAGTTTAGCTAAAATACATAAATATATACATTTGTATATAAGAACTGACATGATCACGGTACATAGGTTGAACATTCATGTTACTAGAGAGCTACATTCTTAGGCAAAAAGGAGAAAAAAAGACCATGCCGCCGGGGGCAATAATAACCCCCCCCCCCCCCCCCCCCCGATCTTTATTTGATAATTAAACTTTCCAGTGTCCAAAAAACTAGAAAAAAAATTGAAAATGATTTAAAAAACATGCCAAGTTTCATTTTCGTGCACTATATCTGCAACAATTTATACATAGAGAATTTAGAGATACATCCCGGGGACATTCTAAATCTGTCATGAGATAATTGAGACACTGAAGATAAGGAATCATGCCCTCAACTATTGATTAACAAGTTGATTGCAATAACTGATTCTATTCCATAAATTCCCTATTTTAATTGATGCTTCTATAAATGCTTCGCATGTTTTGAGTATTAAAAATATAAAAGAATATTAACATTCTTGATATCATGATGAACAGTCTCTTACAAATAAACATTTTTTATGCACAACAACACACTCATACACATAGAAATATACATAACTGTATATACACACATTTGCCGAGCAGAAAATAAAATAGCGATACTGTGACCAATTTTGAAGTAAACATTGTGGATATCTGAGAGCAACTTTTTACGTCGGGGTCAACATGAGATATTAAGATAAGCATACATTTATCTGAATTAAAATAATACAAGAATTGGTGCAATAATGATAAATAAAATAATACAAGGATTGGTGTCAAAATGGTAAGTATACTTTGAAGGAAACATGGATAACGTCGGAGATACTGGTATGGTCTACCCCCGCTTCCGCCATTGACGGTCTTCGGGTCACGCATATGGCTATTTTTGATTATAATACCGTGAGTGGGCACGGGCTTGTCGAGTCCATTTATTTCGACCTTGGCCGAGTATTTAATCAATAATGTATACAAACTTGAACCGAACACGGAGCTGGGCAGTCGTAAACGGCAGACTCTATTGATTTAGACAAACCGATGAGAGTGAAAGCTGAAGGTGAAAGGCTGAAAAATTATTCCGATTACACATCGATATATAGTGTGTTTATAATCCGAAATGGTAAATAAACTTGTATAACAAACAGTGCCTTTGACGTTAAATTCTAGCTAAAATACACTGGTACACGATGTGACAACACAAGTATATTTATACAGATAAATGGGAACTTTGTATGAGAAGATATGCTTACATGCCTTTGACCTCGTCCGTGTGTACACTGGGGACATTAAGGTTCCCACACGGACACTGGCTGCCAAATCACGTTGTACGTACATGTCCGATTCTTCCTAATATGGTACCGATTCCGTCTCCTACGTATATTCTGAATGCACTCAAAATACCCCACCTCTAGGCGATGAAAAGAATTGGTTTGATCAAAGTCAGTAAATGCAGTTTTCTCCGTATTAGACGTATTAAACGTTTCTCATTAACGTGCCGTTTGTGGAAATTTTACCAAATCAATTAATTAATTGCACAATTTAAAGCAGACTGCAGAATTCTATTTTGAATAATTTACAGATAAGATGTCCTTCATTTTAGTCATATTCTATATCAACAAAAGAATAACAAAAATGTACCTCGGAGGGATCGATTATTAACTTTACTTGGTAAAACATACATATTATTACCCAAAAGCCAAAAACTGAAAAAAAAATTAACAGGCTTAGTTCAAAATAACACTCTTTTACTTACTCATCCGCCACTATACAAACTTTAACCTTTCTTAGTCTGTGTTTTGCATAAGGACTTGCACGTATGTAAAGGAGACTGCATATCCTAAACCTAAATTGTCAGTATGGGATGCAAATGAAGAAAAAGTGAAGAAACTATAAATTAACTGGAAACTGATAGGGACAACAGATACAATAGGATTAATCTGGACTTCCCACACACACGTATGCGCGCGCGCACGATGCAAGGTCAAACAGACGGGGATAGGGCTGAATTGGTCACTGGCGAAACGTCGATTAGACTCAGTATAGCCAATTGGGGTTAAGGATATCATTTCATTAACCTGACGAGTTTATTGGGACTATATAAGAAGGATTAACTGTGCTAATACTGTGAATGGTTTCTTGTTTTACAAGTCAACATTTCGTGTTTCGTGTTTTTCTGTAAAATGCAAAGTTTAATATAAGACTTCAACATCCCAATTATATTTTTGACTACATTAGACATTTAAGCTTGAGAAAAGTAGCTGAGGAAGAGAAAATATTCATATTTCTTTTGGGAAAGGTGCCTCAAAATATCCTGTTTACATTAAATATTTAAAAGTGTTCTCAATATGTTATTCCCCCATGTACTTGTCATAAACTTTAATAAAACCAAATATTTATCATTTCAGGGCCTGAAAATTATTACTTAATGACATATATATATATATATATATATATATATATATATATTAACAAACAAATTTAAATTAACAATTTAAGTACTTACGTTTCATAATACCCAGTATTAGCTGCCCCCTACCCCCCCCCCCCCCCCACCCCACCCCAGTTCACAAATTTCTGGATCCGCCACTGAATAGAATGCCTAATTCACTCATACTAACCTGTCATAGTGACACGGTGACTAGAAATAAATTCCGCATATTTCCTAATTATACCAAGTATGTGCATTCCGTAATTATCGGTGGAATGGACTTAAAATTAATTAAATAAAATGAGAGGATTTTTTTTTAAATAAAGTTATCTGAGTGCAAATGCTTACATAACGCTCTCTCAGGAATCTATACACGCTCTTTCTCTATATATCCAGTGTCACCTTCCGGAGTCCGACTTTTTTTCACCCTGTTCACGCTGTATATGGATCTACACGGGGTAACTTGGGTTTAATTAGGGCCATGCATGTTTGTTCAGATGCCTGACTTACACATATGGTGCGTTCTAAATCAATACTTGCATCAATGATCCCTAACTAACGAATGCTCTGAACATTTAAATCGTATCATTCCGTGTCAGTCTGTCCAACACATGGGCGGATCCAGGAGGGGGGGGGGGGCGTGGAACGATTGGGCCGGGAGTGTTCGTAGAATTCATACATAATTCTTCCATGTAGAAGTATTGTGAGGCGATGTGAGACGCAAAATCCGGCGCTAATTTGATTACTCTAATTCCAATATTTTTTTAGGTCGAAAAAGAGGGCGCGCACCTCTCTAAATCCGCCACTGCAACAAATGATTCAAAACTCACACTGAAAAAGAAAATATCTACCAATATACTACTTCATGGAACCTAATCAGTGGTCTGGCTAAACCTATACCTTTTTATGATACCATTATGTGGCTAGTTGCTATAATGAAATACAAATTCAGACAACTGTTTTAGTTGCAGGAGTGTGCAAATAAAAGTAAATGAACGTTCATTATAGTAACTATAAATAAAATGGCCGACAAGTTGAAAAGCCGCCTCTGAGCATCCATCCAATCACTGGGGCGTTGACTACACCAGACAAGGAATGTCTTCTGTCGCATGAAACTTAGAAACATCTGGCACTGATTTGCGGAAGTTTCTCGAGTTTACTTTCGAGGATCTAGGCACCTGAGGCCTTGTCATTCGTCTTCCTGTGTTGGGCCCTTCCTTTTCTTAAATACTGGATCCGCCCTTGATAGGTTCTGACCTCGGACATATACTAGTATCTTGACAGACTAATAATTTGAAAGAAACCTGTCAAGCAGGCTTGTGGTCAAAGAGGTAACATTTTTGGTAATATACCAGTAATGGGGAGTTAAACCTGCTTTAAGACTGAGAATTACTGTAAGTGGCGAAGTCAAGAAATAAAGTTAATCGGGATCTTTTGATATGCCGATCGATTCACTATATATATTATGCGTATGCACGTGTCCTGATTGGGCCTACAAATATACCTTATATACAATATATACCTTATGTGTTTTATAATACATCTTATCCTGCGTATCCCCTGATAAGGCGTACTACTACCCAGGATAAGAGGTGGTAAAAGTGAATTTTTGCGCGTTCTCTTTCCAACGAAGGTCACTGATGTGACCTACTTATATTTATGTAGGAAGTGCAGGCCATATACACCCATTGGTCTAATTTAAAAAAATCAATTGGTATTTCACGAAAGAAATAGGTGGCAGTAATGTGTGCGAGTGTGTGTTAATTCATTTATCTGGCATAAATGTATAACATGAACACCCCAATGAAAAATCGGCCACCTATCTTAACAAGGGCCTGGAGGCACAAATAGCCCCCCCCCCCCCCCATATGTTTAACTAGGAAAGTGTGGAAACAGTGATGAGGCGGGACGGACGAATGGACGGAAAGACGCGGGCCATTTTTGTAGTCTTTCTTCCTTACGGCGGGGGACAAAATTTGGTATTATTTACCGGGGTAAGACACGGGTAAACGGACAGCGGGGATAGGCACATGAGGGGGAAGGTGAATTCTATTCATTTATTATATACTGGGCGAACTAGCCACTTGATTGAGTATAGAGCAAAGTATATTTGGCCAGCAGATATCCTTTGTCCAGTCATATTGACCGACTCCATAGCGGGCAGGATGCATGTTTGTCTTGTATACTTACAGTTCATAGGAACAATGGCGGTCGCTATGGGAGGGCAGTCGTGTTGGTGACAACCATCAAAACGGATTTGAGAGCAAGTCTATAGAAACTCTGTCCAGCGATATGCAGCGATCATGGGTCGTTAAATGGACAAAACTGTGAGAGTATGTCATGACCCTTTTTGTGTCTGGCGGCATAGCCCCGACAACTAACGCCACCTGTAATCTCACCTATGATCGTTGGATTTGTCAGTTTATACAGAGGAAAGGGAATAAGAAATTGAGTTTTTTGGATATATATATATATATATATATATATATATATATATATATATATATATATATATATTTCAGGACTTAAACACACTTACTTGTGTTCGATAGCTCTGTTTAACAGAGCTGTCGAACACAAGTAAGTGTGTTTAAGTCCTGTAATATACGTATTACAGCTCCTTGTATTAGTTGAGCACTTTAAAACCACATGGTTTTGCAACAATCTGGATATATATATATATATATATATATATATATATATATATATGTATATATATATATATATATATATATATATATATATATATATATATATAGAAGGTAGTGTTACCCTCCGATGTAAAGTGCTCTATGGCCTGCAGACTAGGCCAGAGCGGTATAACTCTGAAGAAAAACAACACTGTTAATTCACAACAGCTGTTTTCAAACCACGCCGTTAGCTTCATTCTAACCACATTCACCTGATGATCGGGTCGCATCCCGTGAAACAGACTGTTGTGAATTAACAGTGTTGTTTTTTTTCAGAGTCATATATATATATATATATATATATATATATATATATATATATATATATATATATATATATATATGTATAATATATATATATATATTTAATAATATTCTTACTCATTCTTTTTTATGGTTACTTCCATATTTCATTTGAATATTTTCCTGGGTGCTCATCTCATTTAAATTGGAATTTCACTGACCATCCCCTTTTAAATAAAACAAAATAAAACGGGGATAGTAAATACTAGTATACCTGATCTGTCCCATTCATATTGTCAACATGAGTGGACTTCTGAATAGAAAGTCACAACAATGAGCAAACCGCACAATTAAACCTAAAGTCCCTAAGTTATCGACCAGAATGTTAAAGACCACCCGCGGTCATTTAAAAATAATGAGACATAATCAGTATGTATATAGAATACATGGTTTCCAATACACTGATATCGCTTATTAGCCATGCGGGAACTAGGGACAGATCCATTAACAACCAGGATTATATGATTTGCTTGTTATAATACCTGTTGGACTGATTCATTCAAACTCCCCACACGATTCCGGCGTCTTATTGACCAAACGTTACATTGACTGTTCACTAACGATTTTAATATATTGGCCAACAGGCCTGGACACATGTTATACACACATGACCGTATAGCTAGCTTTTGAACAGGTGTGCTCTAGTTCAAAGTACTGTACTCCTCTCACCGACTACAGGTATTATTCATACCGTGGTGTCCAACGTTGCTGATATATATTTGCTCGATGATTGGCCACATCCATTTAAGAAATCAATAAAAATGATTTTGCTTGGAGCTTATGACCTTGGAAAGGTCCGTTTTATAACAACGAAAATTTATTATTAAATATTAAAAAAATAGACATAAATACAAAAATATACGACTGAACTACCTGACATCTGTCGCTTTATCTATGTATTTATCTTTTCACCTATGTATCATTCTCTCTCTCTCTCTCTCTCTCTCTCTATATATATATATATATATATATATATATATATATATATATATATATATATATATTTATATTTATATTTATATTATTATTGCTGGTTGTGTAATTAAAGAACTTTGGAATTTGATATCAAAGTACCACCAAAATAGCACAAAAACATGTGCATAGAAACAGATTTGAAAAGCAACCCTAACACCCTATATAGAGGATAACATTAATACACCACCTGCTGAAACAGATTTGGTATATTGCATCATATTGTGTTTTGTTCACCGTCGGCGCCCTCTGTTGTACATAAGGGAAAGCATATTTACCTATGAAGAATACACGAAGAGACTGGCAAGATGAATCACTTCCTTTATATTATCATTCTCAGCCAATGAATCAAACATGGCCAAATTTAACAAAAAAATTAATTGTCACAATCGGTTAGAAAAATAAAGTAGCCGAAAAAAATGTTATTTTATTCATCATTTTTGTGAAAAAAAAAGAAGAAAATTACCGTAAACCTGGTATGCTCTGTTCCATCAACCTGTGTCCACCTCTTATTTTAGAGATAATTTTCTTAAAATGTTAAATTTTTTTCAATAATTTTCCAGAATACTGCCCTTATAGGTGACAACTTGATATGGCAATCAAGAATTTTTAAAATAATTCTCCTGTTTATGTTTCAGAATGTTTTTTATTCTCTCCACTCATCTGACGGATTAGATGAGCCCCGGCATGAGAAGCCATCTTTTTGTTGGCTGGTCATATTTTATTAATGCCATTATCCAATTAGCAGCTGTCAGCTTAGACTGTTTTTGCACGAGACCCATAACCTTGCCGCGATAAGAGGGGTTGATATGTTGGAAAATATAAACTGTTTTCTCATATTTTAAAATAATTTTGTTACGTAAATACTGTGTAAGGTAGATGTATATTTTTCTAGTTGAAAATTAGGTCTATAAATATTCTATCATATATTACCTTTTTCTCTCAAAGGTTAATTAATAAAAATTTTCATAACAAAACATACGTGGACATGAGAAGATGCATCAGACTATAATAAATTACCTTGCGACACTTGGCGCGTTATTTATACGAGCAGCTATAGTCCGTTTCATCCCCTGATGTCCACCTGTTTTTTGCTATGAAAATTTTTATTAGGTACATTTCAAGGGAAACAGTTATAGTGTAGAGGAAAGACTACAGAACCTAAATTTCAACTAGTTAACTAAATTCCTACCTTATGCCATTTTTGAGTAACAGAATTTTCTGAAAATATGAGAAATCAGTCTACATTTTACAACATATCAGACCCACTTATGGCGGTCAAGGTCATTGGTCACATGCAAAAATAGCCTCAACTGACAGCAGCTGATTGGATGACCTCATGTAAACACTCTAAAAAATATAACCAGCTAAAACAAAGATGGCTACTTATGGAGGGATACACCATATCTGCCAGATCATAAGATAAAGAGACAAAAATGTTGTGAAACATAAACGGGGGATTTATTGTAATATTCTTAACTGCCATATTAGGTTGTCACTTCCATATGTTGTTTACTTGGAAAATATTGAAAAATATAAACTTTTAAGTAAATCATTTACAAAAAAAAGGTGGACAGCAGGTGGTGAAATGGACTATAATATTATGAGGCACCACTGACAGAGAAAAATAATCAGTGTAAACGACAGCGTGGTAATGCTGCCATCTAGCGGCAAGTTATATAATTAATCTATGGGACTTGCTCACAAAATCCTGCAGTGCCGTCTTGCTAGGTATTACGTTTTATTTTACACAGCATAGTTGTGAACATTTTTTTTTAAACTTTTAGCCTGTAAACTTATAGCGGGGGCTTCTTGCCTGCCTATCTCAAATATTAAGTAAATTATAAAGAGATGGACCATATAGTGCGAAAAAGTTAGGAAAATGTCAGATAAGTATTAGTTATATGGAAATGACCCAGAAAAGTGACAAATTTAATCGAAATCTGCACTAATAGTAATTCAAACGCCTGTGGGAAAACCTGGTTATCTCTCTGTCTCTCTCTCCCTCTCTCTCTCTCTGTCTCTCTCTCTCTCTCATGAGAAAATGCTTCTTTAAAGTGTTGGTTTTAATTTTTTTTTTATTTTTTAGAATCTAGGGCTTCGCAAATTTGTTTGCAGTCATATGCGTCATCACACTGTGACGTCACATTTATTACGTCAGTGGATACTGGCAGGTACAAAGTCAGTTTTGGGCGTTGGTACTAAAGAGAGGCTGTTCTTTGATTTCCTGACAACGATAATATTCATAAAGAAAATGTTAACGCAGGGTGGTTAGAAAGTACTTCATCTATACGTTTGTTAAGGATATCATAATAAGCTCGCAGTCACAAATCGAAGAAAATGTCTCCACATAGGAGACAGTCACAACAAAATGTCA
The DNA here is from genome assembly GCA_026874595.1 of Sipunculus nudus. Lineage (NCBI taxonomy): Eukaryota > Metazoa > Annelida > Sipuncula > Golfingiida > Sipunculidae > Sipunculus > Sipunculus nudus. The sequence goes on from CM049307.1 coordinate 88,442,614, forward strand.
AAAACTGCCGCCATTTTTGGCCCAATTATAGTCCGTTCCAGCACCCCTGTCCACCTGTTTTTTCGTGATTATTTTTTTTGATAATCAAAGAACGTCCAAACTTTTTGATTTTAGGGCAGAAAGAGAAATTGTGGAAATAATATAGTACCTTATGTTATTTTCCTTTAAACAATTTAAAAGCATTTTATGAGTAACAAGTCTATAATGTAGCGACATCTAGGCTGGTTCTCTCCCTCTTTCTCTCTCTATCGTCGCGTCCTCGAAAGAGGGGCAGGTAACGGGTACTCACTTCGAGGCTAAAATGACGAAAAAACTGCCGTTAGCGCGCTTTTATCCACTAATTTTTGGAATTTTAAATTAAAAAGAATTGCTCTACCTTCAATTAGGGTTGTCGTTGGTAAAATACCATGTTTGTAATCCAATGAAATAGTAAAACAGAAAGGTCATAACACATCCATACCAAGATATGATCACCTGGGTAAACAGACTGGTGATAGCCTCTCCCCCTGCCGACATACATGGTCAACACCTAGTGGCCGGGAAAGATGTCCTGTCAGACGACAAATAAAAGATATAATAGGGCGAATAATAACAATATTAATAATAATAATAATAATAATAATAATAATAATAGTAATAATAAAATAATAATAACAGTATTTTTTCAGGATTAATATTATTATTATTATTATTATTATTATTATAATTATTATTATTATTATTATTATTATTATTATTATTATTATTATTATTATTATTTTTATTGTTATTTATGTGGGGTTTTTTTTTAAATAAATGTGATGTCAGAATCAAACAAATAAATTTATAAATTCCTATTACTACTACTGCTTCTACCATTTATAATAATAATAATTGTGTTGTTATTATGCAATAACAATATATATATATATAATATATGTATATATGTGTTAAGTTTGTATATTAGTATATATTCGTTAAAAACAATTAAAACAATAATATTTATGGAAACATTTTTTATTTTTAATAATAAAAATAACTATTATAATAATAATAATAAAAATAATAATAAAGATGATCATTATTTCATAAAAATGCTGCCTTTGAATGAAAAAGTAATTAATTATACTTCTACTAATAAAAAAAATAAAATAATATACTTATAAAAATGTAATGTGCTATTATAGTAATAATAAGTATAAAAAATAATAATTATAGAAATAAAAATTATCATTATTATTAAGATTATGTCTTATTAAGTATTAAATTTAAGCAAATATAGCATTAATTAAATAAATAAATAATAATTAATTAATACCAACAATTACAATTATTATTCTGATATATAGTAATAATAATAATAATAATAATAATAATAATAATAATAATAATAATAATAATAATCTTAATAATAATTGTATTAATAATAACTATGAAAAGCGTCAGATAGGAGATAAGTGTTCAAATTTGGTGCCATGGATCGTTAATCTAACCTGTGTTATTCCTGGGAACTTTTTTTATAATTGTTGATGAACGCTCGAGGACATAGTTATAATGCTGTTCTTGACTATAAACAGAAAGAACAACTATGGCCTCATGATATCAGTAGATTCAGTACGTTTATTTACTGACACCTATCTGATCAGGGAAATGGCACATGCGGTGACGTCATTGCCCTCTGTGACGACACGACCCCATTGTTCATACGCATGGAAATCACAAAAAAAACACGCCCTCCCTATTTACCGTAAGATTCCTAATGTGGGTACCCGTTACCTGTCCTAAATATACGTCACGTTATTGGACACGGAAACCAGTCTATAGCGACATCGTGCCACTAATCTGTGAAATGGGCATATCAGGGATTAGTGATGACGTCATAATAGACGTGACGTACGAAAGAGGCGCCCAAATTCATGGGACCAATAATCAAGAGCTCCCGACCCTGTTTACAGCGAGACTTGTATTCTCCGCGTGCACGCGCTTCACTGTTACGTCACATTACTTTATATCCATATCCAAGGAGGATAAACAATGGGCACTTATTAGGGACGCCATGACCACGGATATATATGAGATGTGTCAACCAGGCCGTAAAGTGAATAATATTTATATTTTGATAAGCTAAGGTACCAAAATTTACGCTTTTGCCTCTTTATGCCATTGGTGCAAATATTATTTTGCAAGTTTGTCTTATGTAGAAATAATCGCGAAAAAACAGGTGGACAGGGGGGCTGGAACGGACTATAGCCTAATGAGCCGACGCTCTTGTTTGCTCCTGTTGAGCATTCCCTGTAAATAAGCGTTTTAGATTTTCTAAAATGTTATATTAAACAAATTTCCTTCAATATCTGTTAAATAAAAATTAATTATAAAAAAGATAGGATTATCGTCAATGGCGGCCCTAATTTGCATATTACAAAAGTTGATCAAGGTCGTCGTGACGACAACCCAACTCATAAGTATTAGTGGACCCCTACCATCATAAATCCATAAAAAATACTTGTACTTTAGACAATTCATAGGTACCCCTTTCTGGCAACTCGACTAAAATGCTCGTATACCATGAGGCACAGGTGGCACCACCAGTCCGCAGGAAGTGATGGAACATCCCATGATCAATATTCATGCACAGAATCATGGTGGTCAATGCAGTGGTAGAATAGAACTTTATTCAGGAAAAACGGCCACAGGGCCTACAGTTCCCAACATGATTGACATAATTCAAGTTATTATTTAACAACTAAATGAAAATGATCTGAATACAGTCAGTTAAATGAACAAACTTAATATAAACACAGAGATCTAAATAAAGCAGAATTCTAAAGCAGAATAGACAGTGAATGCTAACAAAATGACAATTATCAAAATAAATGCTGACAATAACATATGCATATATTTTCTTTAAATAAACAGTGCGCACATGTAAGTTCTACACATTTTATCTGCTTGAAAATATTTAACATTTACCAGTATATATAAAAAAAAATTGAACATAATAGAAAATATATAAACAAATAAACAAACAAACAGATGAACAGAAAAATATATAAACACTTAAATAATAGCTAGAGATATCTTACCTCTGCATGTCTCCTTTATGGAAATATAAAACAAGTTTTATTACAGTTCAGTGAACCGTTACAGTATAAAAATTATATTATACACAATTCATATACAGCAGAATTTTTAATTTAAAGTGCAGACTTTTAAACATTAAACAGAGATAATTTGGCTCTAGAATATATGTAATCGGAATATTATTATATGAGTATTTATTTAATTACTGACTTTATAACTAAATAGTTGCTTCCCTCTTCCTGAAGGCATGGTAAGTGTATGCTGCCAATTTACAAATCTCTATTTTATTGTCAGACTGAAGTATATGTAAAAAATTTTCAATTGATGCATAAATACGTGTTTTCTTCAAATATGTTTCTCTTAAATCATTATACATTAAACATCTGAACAAAAAGTGATATTCATCTTCTATCTCATTTATACCATAGTTAATACAATACTGACATACTCTCTCTTCTTTATCCATATTAATGTGTCTACCCTTCTCTATTAGCAAGTTATGATTTGAGCATCTTAATTGAGCTAATGCTTGTCTATATTTTTTATTTGGTACACAAATAAGATATTTCTCTAAAGTAATCATTGATTTAAAACTACTAAATGCAGTGGTTATTCAGATACTTGAGCTTTTGAATCAAATTTTGCATTATTCTTGGGGGGGGGGGGAGGGTACTTCGGAGCCCCACAGCTCCAAGGATATCGGTAACATAGACCTAATTTCAGGTTTTCAAGGAGATTTTTAATGGACCTCCCTGGATATTAAGTTTGAAAATTCCAATTCCAGTGGTTACGATTTGTGCCCTGTTAACAGATGACAGTTTCATTGAGGTCTGAAAAACAGAGAAAAAAATTGGTAAAATTCGAAAAAATACAGGTGGCACCACCAGTCTGCAGGAAGTGATGGAGGGCATGATCAATATTCATGCAAAGAATCAAGGTGATCAATGCAGTAGTTATTCAGATACTTGAGCTTTTGTATCAAATTTTGCATTATTCCGGGGGGGGGGGGGGGGGTACTTTGGAGCCCCATAGCTCCAAGGATATGGGTAACTGAGACCTAATTTCAGGTTTTCAAGAAGATTTACCATGGACCTCCCTGGATGTTAAGTTTGAAGATTCCAGGTCCAGTGGTTTCGATTTGTGCCCTGTTAACAGATGACAGTTTCATTGAGGTCTGAAAAAAAGAGAAAAAAATTTGTAAAATTCGAAAAAATACAGGTGGCAGATCGAAACTTCTTTGAAACTACTAAACTTTCCATTAGAGACATTCTAATTCGAGTATTTGCTTGAATCATTGGCAAACAACACTATGGCATTGATGTCTGATCATGTTTCTTCTTTTTTTTCAAATGTAACTTAATTATTTTTTTTTCAATTTTAAAAAAAAAAACGTTTGCTCATTTTATGTATTGAAAGAACCGGTCCAACTCAATGTAAACAATATAGTCTAGCTTGATGAGACGAAAGTTGTTTGGAATAATATGGAAGAAGCAGGCCTGTTAGAAAATATGATGTATGACTGTTCGTTGTGATAGACACTCTAACTAAAAAAGTCCACATAAAAATGTTTTCAAACCAAACACGAGCAACATTGATCCGTGATCGCGTTTCCGCCAGCGGAAAAATTGCGAGTTATAAAGCGCGCAGACAATCAATGGCGCGATGCGCAAATTTTTCCCGCGGAAAAAAAAATGCGCGCAAAAAACGCGACCATGGGAAAAGTCCGTCATAATAAGCACACCTAACAGCTTTATTATGTAATAAAAAGCTTAATTACATTTAATTCCTTACTTATCCAACATGAATTCCACCATTCACTATTGCCAGTTACAATAACATTTCAATTAAATCTGAATACTAAAAGAAGTCAGTCACCGGAAAAGAATTAGTGATGTACGAAACCACCAGGTGTCTTACACTGACGGAAGGATTGCTCATATGACTACACTTTTTCATAAACTCAAAACTCCGGCATAATGAGCAAACCTAACAGCTTTTTAATATGTATTAAAATAAAAAGCTTAAAAAGAATTAGTGATGTACGATACCACCAGGTGTCGTAAACTGACGGTAGGATTGCTCATATGACTACATCTACGGCTACGAATATAAAATGGTGAAGCATTCAGAGGAGTTCGTTTCAAATGCTTCAACACCTACACAGTCAATGTGAAATGAACTGAAACACAATCTGAAAAAATGAGAGGCACGACCAATGATATGCTATCAGGACATATTGATGAAGTCTTATACAGAAGAAATGAAGGAAGTGGTTCCTAAACCAAATAGGACGTGGAACGTGTTAAGTAATAAAATTAAGTTAAAATATATTTAACAATATTTGAATTAAAAATTTGTTAATGTTATTTTTTTTAAATCTTAATTATCATCTGATATTATTATTATTATATTCATTATTTTTATTATATCTGTCGTGCCTTCTTCTTCGTTTCCTTCACTGCTGCTTTCTGGTAGCAAGAACCAAATGCTGTCTGATGTTGCTGCGGAGTTCTGTGCATGGTAAAAGGTTACATGTGTACATCTCATCAGCGGTAATAATCCAGTTAAATAAGTGTTTCACTTGAAAAAAAGCAGCAGAAATCATTTTGCCACCATGCAATTATGTAGGGTTCCCAGACTGATATACTAAAAGTTCCAAGGAATTCTAGCATGGGAAATATGGTAAATTGAGCCATAATGCTACAAAATGTGGGCTTTAAATTATCATTGACAAGTGATTTCTAAGACAAGGTGCTCCATAATGTTTGAGCAATGCACATTTTAATCAAGTATCGTCCGATAGGTAAGGGACATCAGCAAATATACTTTTATAGTATTTCGAAATATTAAATGTTTGAGGTTTATGCATAAATCCAGTGTTTTATAGTAATATTGATTTTACAATGACTATTGATAACAGAACTAAAGGGAACTCCTTTCAGACTCTATGACTGTGTAATTCTCTTGAAACTGTTGTGTATTAAAGGACAATAGTATAAGTTAGTAACATTGTTAAACTAATGTTACACTTTTTAGATTTCTTAGAAGAGTTTGACAATGAAGGAGTATAAATTGTCATAAAGCCAAGTTAATGATTACCCTAATTGATCACAAATACAATTAATATTATAATTATGAACATGCTTAATTCACTGGTGAAGGTAACATAAATATAGCTTTACAATCCAAATTTTCGAAACATTAAAATGTTTTAGCTTTAAAACTAATATAACCTAGTGTTTTATAGAAATCTTGATTTTAAATGAGGACATTCCGCTATGGAAAACTGGATGAAATGCACTTTCATTACTGATATTTCATTACTGATATTTTGGAAAATAGTAGCACTATTAAACTATTTTAGTATATATTACCTTTGGAACTCTTAAGAGAGTTGGACTGTAACTGAAATGAGTTGCCATTTAGATTAATTAGTTAATTATAATATCGTAAATAATTAAATATTTGAATTGAAGAATACATCAAATTTGGGTCTTCAATAATAAAGTCTGAGTGCTTTCTGAACCAATTAAATGGAATTCATATATCGGAGCGTATCCCTGTTAAATAATCGCCAAATGTGTCTTATTTGCCCCTAAGGTAAATCCAGGTACGCTTTAATACACTGTAAAACATTATCACGAAATATCAGGTGGACAAAGGTGGTGGAATGGAGAGTACATGCCAAACCGTAAACCACTAATTGCTACTAGTTGGTGAACTTCCTCAACATCTGTGGTACACGTTCCATTCATACATCTTCTTCACGCTTCTGAACCCCCCCCCCCCCCTTTTGAAGATAAATCGAACCCACTAGTAAAAAAAAAAAAAAAAAAAAAAGAGAGAGAAAATTATTAAAAGAACAATTAATACTTCATTAACACGATTTTTAACCGGCAAAATTAAAACAAACAAGATCGCATTCAAATTAATATCGCTGAAATAAATCCATAACGGCATCTCCCAATAGTAATAAATCGTAATGTTCCGCGGGAAGATTTTAACGAAACCCCTTTAGAAACTGTCCAACCTGTCACAAAAGGAACACCATCCATCTACTGATTTAGTAAAATTGAGAAAAAATAAGCTAGTAAATTATCTGGACGTCGTGCAACTGTAAAACATTTGAAAAAAAGATGTACAAATTCTTCAAAGAAAATCAAATTAGTCTATATTAAGTCGTATTAAATCGGGTTTATCAATTAACAGACCTATATGGCTCGGTAATGGTAATGGTGAGGCTGTGCGAGCCATCTTTTTAGATATGACTAAGGCATTTGACAAGGTCTGGTGTGAAGGTTTTCCTACTAAGCTGTCGTTACCAAGTGTCATAAAGCGGGTTTTAAGGAAAGTTACTCAAATGGCAGGCACGATAGCTAAAAAATAAAAACCGCAAGTAACTTTAATCAAGATGATCCAAAACGCACATGTAGATTTAGAACAGATAACGCGGAGCAGTGACCATTACCTGCTTCAATGTCACTCCATAACAGTTCTACAACAAATTAATATGATAAAATTTAGCAGTAGAAATCCTGCTCTGTGCAGAAACCCTGATTTCAATAATACCCATAAGAAGAAAAAAAAACTTTCGAAGCTGTACCTTTATACATACAAACAATTTATTCATCTATTAAATACTTACTTTTCGCATCCAGAACTTATCTTTGCTCACCAAGACACCTTTACCCATTCCTCCTTTGCCCCAATGAATGTCCAAAGAGTTTGATACTGCCATTTTATATAATTTGTTGAAACAAGTGGGAGAGAGTCAATATATAAATATTTAAGCTTTCAGTAGCTTGCTCTCGTTCCCTTTGATGCTTGTTTAGGTGCATAGTTTTCCTCTAATTTTTTTTTTTTTGGTATTGTAAAAACAAAGTCATTCTATTACTTTTGTCATTATTGTTATTATTATTATTATTTTAGTATTACTGTCAGTAATAGTTTTATGCCGGATGTTTTGCGTCAGAAACTAATAAATTCCCAAAAGATGGTAATTCAGATTGCAAATGATATTTTATTTATTTAGCTCGCCTTTTAGTGGGCAATGTGCGAACTCCCATATCAATCGGCAATGTCCGAATATCCACACCAATCAGCCAACTACGAATTACAATCATCCTGTAATGAACATTTCAGACCGTTGATGGGTTGGTTTATAGATGGCGAGAAAGCATTTGATGTTATCAAGGGTTCCAGCTTGAACGTGCCTAGTGTAATGTACACCATTATGACGTCACATCAGAGTATCATCAATAGATCCGTTCCACAAAAGAGTGCTCAATCCCGGGCGACACTTCTCAACCAGTGTACGAGGAAAATAATCCTCCGGTAATACCAAACTTGGCAAGGTACTGATACATTACTTTCAAATTTCCCTTAGATTTTCATGATAATATAAATAAGTATGCAAACGGAACCTGTTAACCTGTCTAGAAAGAGCTGCAAAAATAAGGCGTCATTTCAAGTGACCATATCGTTTATACATGTGATGTAGAAGTAACATGTGTGGCGGTACAAAAGTGTGTATCAAAACCATTGTGACGTCATCTATATGAGTCGTCAAATGTATAGATAACTCTGTTACCAACAACCCCGTCCACCTAATTTTCGAGATGTTTCTGATCTATTTATTTTATTTTCAAAAATTAAAAAGAGTTTAACAAAGAAATTGTGGCGAGTAATGATAATTTAAAGAAGAATGATATTAATATATTTACTTTGCGAGTCCGGGATGATGTTGACCTGTTTAGAAAGAGTTGAAAAACCGATGGCATAGGTTTAAATGGCCTTATCTGTTTATCCATGCAATGTATAAGGAACGTATGTGTAAAATAACAAAAGTGGGCGTTCAGATACCATTGTCAGTATCACTTTTCCCGTTAGATAATTGCCATATTTATCTGATTTGCCTCGGAGGTATGTAAAGTTATACGCTCAGTATATTTTAAGAATATTATCGTGAAAAAAAAATTATCCGTAGAATAATGCTCTCTGTGTATGGATTCCATATGATTAATTCAGAAAGAAATAGTGAAAACCAAATAGAGCTGACGATATATATAGCTCTGTTTGTACTTATCGAAACACGGGCACGGACACTGTTGGACCCCTTTATTTGATATGGAACGTTTCAGGAAATTTAGGCTGCATTGATGTGATCTGGATTATTCATATTTTTTAATACAAGGCTATGCCTTGTAGGTTTTACTCAGCACCATGTCTTGTGATATCACCCGCGAGGAAAATCCTTGTATTGGTTTGGAATAAATCTTATATTTTGAGTTTTAAATTATCATGATGTAAACATCATGCACTGATTACGGTTTGAAGTGATAAAAGTTTTATTTTAAAAATTGTTTGGTCGAAATTCCTCTATAACCGCCCCTGGAGCTGATTCATGGGTCATCTCCTCTGACATCGAAACTGACCAATATTCGTATTATGCGACTTGTTGTTCATTGATTTTAACGGATATTATTTGTAAATAAAGATATATACAGTTTTAATTACTTTATTTTTAAAATAAAAGGATTTTGAATTAAAAAAAAACCTTTCGACAGTATTTGCACAAATAAATTTTCATATTTAATATACTACAGTGTATATACATCATATCAGAATATTTCATTGTGCCTGTCATTGTATGCTCCTCTTGTATGTGATCGCATTTATACCATCTATACGGCGTCGTTCTTGAAGCTGTGAAGTAAATAAATTTAATATAAATATTCCAGTTTACTCTTAAATGTATAGCATGGGCGGCTTATAAAGTGTGATGTGTTTTATTTTTTATATCGATGTAGTGATAAAGAAAAAATAATACATGGATTAATCAGAAATAATACAAGATAGAGAAAAGAATAAAAAATAAAAGAAAAATAATAAATTTAATATATTGAGGGAAAATCATTAAATACTAAAATTATATTGTAAGTAAATATAGTAAATATAGATACATGAATAATATCAATATGATAAGGATTTCAGACGGTTAACATATACGACAACAGGAAAGTGGATAAGTATAGAAGAATTCCTAATAATGCTTAAGTCAATATAATATGATCAGTAGATTGAACTAATGTATAAATCAAATAATATTAGAATAAAGAAAATGCCTGTGCAATCAGTATTTTACACTTTGGATAAATGCTAAAACTGATAAAATAAAAAATTAATATCTACGTAAATAAATAAGAATATCATATATTTCTAAATTATAAAAACTAAAATCAGTTAACCATTTATAATTGATGAAGTTTAAGCATCTGTGGCAATCTAATAGGCATTACATAGGCATTAGTGAAACATACTAGCTAAATTAATAACGATGATAATCATCAATATAGAAAATAAAAAAAAGGTTTTATTGCAGAACACTCACTATGGAATCATCTGCCCTGAATTTTCGGACCGCATGTACAGAAACAACCTTGCGTCTGCGACGCACTTCATTCTATTAGATTTTTTCGCCAAAAGTTGATCCCTCATGTTTTTTAGTCATTTTGCCCTATTTTCGGCGGCAAGATGTAGGGTGCAACTGCTGTACAGAAATCCTCACTTTACATAGAGGTAAAATAATAGTTGCATTAACAAATTTTACAATCATCAATATAGTTATGTAAAAAATGTGTTACTGAAGACCAACAACAAAGGCATCGTCTGCCATGCACATACGAACATCGGCTGGCGGTGCTTTGATTTAACTGGCGCCACCTTGCCTCGCCGTAATTTATATGGGCTTGTTCTTCCTCTGTTCATTCTTTGCTTTTTCCATAGCATCTTAAATGCTGCTCCTGTATGTGATAGCATTTAAACCACTATACGGCGTCGTTCTTGAAGCTGTGAAGTAATTTAATTTAATATAGTAAATTTACTCCATTTTATTCTTAAATGTATTGCAAGGGTGGCTTATAGAGGGTGATGTATTTATTTTTATATCGATATATTAATAAACTAAAGATACTACATGGATTAATAAAAAAAATAGAGAAAAGTAGAAAAAAATAAAATAAAATAAAAATAATAAATTTAATATATTGAATGTATAATCATTGAATACTATGATTATATTGTAATTTAATATAATTAATATATAGATACATGAATAATAACAATATGATCGTATATATATATGACCCAATATACAGAAACAACCTTGCGTCGGCGACGCACTTCTATTAGATTTTTCGCCAAAAGTTGATCCCTCATGTTTTTTAGTCTTTTTGCCCTATTTTCGGCGGCTGTTTCTTCTTTCTTTCTCTGTTTTTTGCTAAGCTTCCTCTGTTCATGTCTAACTTTGTCCATGGCATCTTTAATATTACTCCTGTGTACTCTAAAATGGATAGCAAGGGAGGCATATAGAGGGTAATGGGTTTATTATTTATATCGATATTTTCATCTCGAGATAATCAATGCCAAAATATATTTAAAATTTTTAAATTAAAACTAGGTAACCATGTATATATAATTAAATTGAACTGTAATATTATTATTTGGCTCAAAATTTGTCTACAAAATCAAAGCATGGTAAGGCATAATTTTTACGCAGGCAGTCGGTGGAATAGCTCCTGCAACCTTTGGATCATTAAGGTTTACACTGCTTCACTTGTATGAAAAATTATCCCGGAAAAACATGCGCTACTGGGACGGACTATATAAGTTTAAGGAAAGATTAACAAATTGCAGTTTGGAACAGATTGTAGTCAAGACTTTTTACAACAGACATATGATATTTTCTGGACTGACTTTAAAATATGAAAAAAAATATTTCTTCAGAAAAAAATAACATTTTTATACTCATTTTTTTATTCCATCACCCCGTCCACATTATTCGCAATATTTCTGTCAAAATCAAAGGACATAATTGAATTATTGCTTTGCTTCACGGTGTTGACCTGTTCAGAAAGAGCTGCAAAAAATATAGCATCATTTCAAGTGGCCATATATGTTTATCCATGTAATGCATAGGAGGCGCGTGTGTGACGTAACAAAAGAAACCATTGTTACGTCATCGCCACATTTGTGTGATGCGTGCGCTATATTAAAGCCTGTATCTCACTGGGCTGCGACAAATAAAATATGCAAACAGCGATCAATAACAGATCGTCTGTAGTAAGACAGATAAATTATAATACCTTATTTATGCATTTATATGCATTATACACAAAGTCTGTTAACAATATTACATTTATCGCGCAGGCCATCTAACATGCCTGCCGGATTTCGTCGTTCTGGTTTAGAATTTAAAGCATAAACCAAAGGCTTATGATCAGTGAAGATAGTAAACTGTCTGCTTTCCATGAAATGTCGAAAATGTTTGACACTGAGATACATTGCAAGTAACTCTCTGCCAAATGTGCTATAGCGAGTCTCTGCCGGCGTTAGTGTCTGTGAGTAAAATGCAAGTGGTTTCCATTCACCGTTACAGTATTGTTGTAGAACACTGCCTATCGCAGAGTCTGAAGCGTCTACCATTAGACAAGTAGGCAGATCGGACGACGGATGCATTAACATGGTAGCATTAGCTAATGCATTCTTGATTGCAAGAAAAGCACTGTCACACTCAGAACTCCATGATGATAAATTCACTGACCTGTTCGGCTGATCACGCAAAAGATGGGTTAATGGTGTCAGTAATTCTGCAGCTTTGTGGATGAACCGACGATAGAAATTTACAAACCCTAAAAATCGCCGAAGCTGTCGAATAGATATAGGACGCGGAAACTCTCGAATGGCGTTCACCTTCTCATCTAGCGGCCTGATACCACATGACACCAGCACTCTTTAGCTGCGTGGTGTCGCGACAAACTAGAACTGCGATCGCGAGGTTGTTTGTATCCCGATTGACGCCGAGGAGTACCACGACCGCGGTTCTACCTCGCTGTAACACACACTCAGTGGTCACGTGAGATAGCACGCAGCTGCTAGTCACAGGCTAGAGTGCGCTTGCTTGTCCACTGGGACAGACATACTTGGCTTATCTCTTTTGTATGGTTACTGCGTTGTTAGCGGACTACTTATTTTTGGATTGTTTCAATAAGATTGGATAAGTCAAATATATCTGTATAGCAATTTGAACACTGGAAATTGCTGGACCAGCTGTGGCTGGATACAGAAATTTAGTTGGTGTAATCACTGTATAGCAATTTACAACTGGTAATTGCTCGACCAGCTTTGGCTGGATACAGTCACACACCAGACATCTGGATAATCTTATCTTTTTGATATCAGTGTGTCTGGATTTACATAGAAAATGGCTTCTAACCAAAGTGAGAATGAGATGCAAGATCAAGGTGATTCCTTGAACATCTCTGCAGCAGATCAGCCTGTAATCAAAAGGATGCCACATGATGTCACTAATGTAAAATCAAGTGACGGATCTGCTGACTGCTTATCTCTACTTGTGCATCAAATGCAGAGTATGCATGAACAAAACATGCAACAATTAAGGGTCGGGCAGGCTCAAAGTTCTATTATGTTAAGCCAGATGACTGGCTTTGTTAATAACATATCTGGGGTCCTGGCGACAAAGGGCACGCCCCTGATGCCTGACTCACAGCAAAGGGTCAGCAAGGAATCTGACCCCTACAGGCCATGGGGTCATTAAGGCTGGCACAGCTAAGAGATCCATATCTGACCCAGCTGGGGGCTGCCCTCCAAGTAATCGGGGCAGAATACCAGTGAATCTGAAAGAAACTTATCCCAGTGGAACATGGCGACTGTATACAAAGTCAAGGAGCTGATCATGCAGTGTCAGAGAGTGACAGTGATGTTGATGCAAAACTGAATGACATGCTAGCTTCAGAGGGGGAAGTTCGGAGTGATGATGATAATGACCTGAACGAAATTCTTCAGGAATATGAAACTCCGACTGTCTTTGGAGATAGACTTGGTGCCAGACTGGCAACAATAATTAAAGACCTCTTAGATAATAAGAAGTCCCTGGAACAGGCTAAAGTGGATAACAAGAGTGAAAAGTATATGTCACCTGAGAACTGCCCACGTTTAGCTCCAACACGTGTCAACAATGAAATCTGGAGGAAGATGCGGAAGTTCACGCAGACCAAGGATATATCCTTCCAGAATATGCAGAACAGCATTACAAAAGGCCTTATCCCACTTGTTAATCTGGCAGATCAGCTTTGCAAGATCAAATAAAAGAAGATGAAGCTAGTAGAGTTGGATGTTAAACAAGCGGTCAGGCAAGTTATGGATGGCATTACTATGATCTGCAATGCTAAAATCCAGCTCAAATACAAGCGGCGTGACTTGATCAAGACAGATTTAGATACGGACTACAGGGAAATTTGTAGCACAAATACCCCTATTACTAACCAGCTGTTTGGAGATGACATCACTAAGACCCTGAAAGATATTGAAGAGTCCAACAAACTCACATAAACTAACATCAAGAAGGCATACAAGAAGGGTTCCAGATCCCAATCTCGCCAGAACTATGGCCAGCACCGCCACTTTTTTAGGAACAGGAATGACTTCTAAGGCAAGAGTCATTTTTTTAGGCCAGAAGCAGGGCAGGTATCAGAACCAGAAAAAACAGTTCAAGAACAAGAACCGCTTCAACAAGAAGTAGAGAGACTGGTAAGCAATATTCACACTCTTAATGATAGCAGTTTCAGTTATATCAGTCAGAACATTGAGAATATGATATTATGGCTTAAACAGTATGTTGAGATGTATACAGCAGGTAATACTGCTAATAACAAGTCAGCATGGGAAGAGATTACATCAGATGAATGGATTTCAAATGCTATTCAAGGGTGTGATATTGAGTTTACTAATACACCTGGTCAACCACGGGTACCACAGCCGTATAATTTTGATAAAACTGAGCTTAATGCTATCGATTCTAAACTCAAACTTATGTTAAAAAAGGTTGTAAGCAAGATGGCAGTTTAGGGCAATTTATTTCAAACGTTTTTGCAAGACCTAAAAAGGATGGGAAATGTAGAATTATTTTGAATTTGACAAATCTCAACAAGATGATAACTTGCAGACATTTCAAAATGGAAAATTTACGTGATGTCTTGAACATGATAAGAAGAAACTGTTTCATGTGCTCGATTGACCTGAAGGATGCCTATTACACCACCCCAATGGCACCAGAATTCAAGAAATGTTTCAGATTTTTCTGGAATGGCCAGTTAATGCAATTTTGTGCTTTAGTCAATGGACTGGCATCACCAGTTAATGCAATTTTGTGCTTTAGTCAATGGACTGGCATCAGCCCCATGCTTATTCACCAAAGTGTTAAAGGCTGTGTCAGCTACCCTGAGGAGAAAACGTTTTCTTAACATTGTGTATTTAGATGATCTCTATATTCAAGGATCAACCATGGAGGAGTGCTGGCGAAATTTTACTGAAACAATTAAGCTGTTAGTGAGATTTGGGTTCACTGTACACCCAACAAAATCCACTTTTCTTCCTTCTTACAAAGTGACTTAGGATTCTGTCTTAATTCACAAGATATGAATGTGTCATTGCCGCCTGAGAGAAAAAAAGATAATTTAAGGAAATTATGTAATAATACGTTGTTAAAGGAGGTGCCCACAATTAGAGAAGTTGCTGAATTAGTCGGCATTTTTGTGCATATGCACCTGGAGTACTGTATGGCCAACTTTATTTAAAAACAGTTGAACTGAAAAAAACTAATGCTTTAAAAGAAGCCAAGGGAAATTTTTATGTATCAATGAAGTTATCTAATCTAGCACAATCTCACATTAAGTGGTGGTCTTGTGAACAAAATCTAGAACCAAACCCAGTGAGTCACGGTTTCAGTTTGTTTGTGTGCAGTCTGATGCTTCCAAAATTGCTTTGGGCGGAGTCAGAGGATAAAAATCTACAGGTGGACATTGAACTCTAACTGAGAGTGAGTTACATATCAATATTTTAGAATTATTCTCTGCTCAGACTATTTTGATGTACATATTAGACTGCAAATGGACAATTCTGTAGCTGAGGCTCCATGGGGGTAGACAACAGCAGCTGTGTGAGCTGACCCGGGACATATGGCTCTGGGCCAAAGATGAACATGTTTGGCTTAATGCTGTGCACAAACGTGGGACCACAAACTGTGAGGCCGACCGCCAGTCCAGGAAACAGCACGCTTATAGAGAGTGGTCACTTGATCAGCTAGTATTTGATAATTTGTGTTCTCTTTATGGGAAACCGGATATAGACCTTATTGCCAGCAGAGTAAATTGTAAATTGAACAGATATATTTCCTGGAAACTG
This sequence comes from Sipunculus nudus, assembly GCA_026874595.1. Lineage (NCBI taxonomy): Eukaryota > Metazoa > Annelida > Sipuncula > Golfingiida > Sipunculidae > Sipunculus > Sipunculus nudus. Next base: position 88,458,934 of record CM049307.1, read on the forward strand.
AACTCTGGTGCAGAAGGGATAGATGCCTTAAATTTACCATGGGCTTATGATTATGTATACGTATTTCCTCCCTTCAGTCTGCTTGGTCGTGCGCTGAATAAAATAGAAGAGGAGGTGAAGAGAGCACTAGTCATTGCCCGATGTGGCAAACACAGGCATGGTTTGGCAGGCTACTACAGCTTCTTGTAGCCTGTCCAGTTTTACTGCCCAAGAAACCAAATCTGCTACTGATGCCTGTGGCTTGTGGCTTGGCTTTTATAAGGAATTCCCTCCGACAGGAAAATGTTCCTGCAGAAGCGCAGGATGTCATCATGTGTAGCTGGAGGGAGGGCACCAAGAAGCAATACAACAGCTATCTTGGCAGATGGATTCAATTTGCAAATAAGGGACACTTTAAGCCATTTGCACCAACTTAAAATGATGTATTCGAATTTTTATATTCATTATTCAAGGCTGGCGAAAGTTACAGTGCTATCAATACAGCCCGGTCAGCCCTTTCAACTGTTATTTTCATTAATAATATGCCAGTTGGGTCCCATCGGTTTATGGTGAGATGTCTGAGAGGGGTTTTTAACCTGAGACCCAGCTTACCTAGAAACAGTGTCACATGGGATACAAAACCTGTCCTTCAGTTCCTTGGTGACGTGTGTCACAAGTTTGAAAAGCTTAACACTGAAATGTGTGACGTTGTTAGCTTTACTCACAGCACAGCGTGTGCAGTCTTTGCATGTGATGGATATTAGGAATTTAGTATGTAATGAAGACAGTGTTGTTATTAGGGTAGGAGATCCTCTTAAAACATTAAAGCCGGGGAGACATTCACAGCAAATAGAATTACCTGCTTTCAGTAATACTAATCTGTGTGTACTTAGAATTTTAGAGCTTTATATAAGTAGAACTGAAGTCATTAGAGGAGAAGATAAGAGGTTGTTTATTACATTCAGGAAACCCCACAGAGGGGCCTCTAAAGATACTTTGTCCAGATGGATCAGAGAAACTCTCATAGGGGGTGTAAACATGGATATGTTTACACCACACAGCACAAGATCAGCATCAGCCTTTGCTTCCAAGCGAGGCAAAGTGCCACTTGACACTATTTTTAAGACTGCTGGCTGGAGTAAAGATAATGTGTTTGGCAAATTCTATGACAAGCCAGTTTATAATATTGGAGAGTTTGCGGCTAATTTTGATCAGTCATGATGTGCTCTGATTCTTTATAGAATGTTTCTATTATACACTTGAATTACATTATATTAAAGTGGCAGTAGCCATATTTCAAGTAACTTTGTCTTGTTCATGATTAGGGTTGCATTGTGAATACTTCTTTGAATATCTCACTTGACCACTGGGTGTGAGTTACAGCGAGGTAGAATTGTAAAATTAAACGACACTTAACTTGGTGAGAGGAAATTTGATTGAGATTTTACCGAGCTGTAACAAATACGAAGTGGTTACGTGCCCACCTAGCCCTACCCGGTGCATGTAAATCACTACATGTGTGTATCCACAATGCACATTCTTTGAAGTCTGACATGTGACTAGCAGCTGCGTGCTGTCTCACGTAACCACTTCGTATTTGTTACAGCTCGGTAGAATTTCAATCATACTTCCACTCACCAAGGTAAGTGTCGTTTAATTTTACAATTATTCTGGAACTGGCGAGATAACGCTTGTACCTGCTGCGACAGCTGCGTTGCAGTAGATTCCAGCGCTAAAACATCAGGACATGGCTTTGTGGTCTGTGTTGGTGGAAACGTATCAGCAGACTGCTCCGACCGTGACAACCGGACTTGCTACCTCAGCGATTTTATCTGCGTATTCGGCTAAATGTTCGATAGTTACTGCGTCAGAAGTAGAAGCTAGAATCAGTTCGATGTGAGAAGGTAACCGTTTCAGAAAAAGTTGTTTGAGTATACTGACCTCTAGCGTGTGCTCACCCAACAGTTGACGCATACGTCGAAGTAACTGCGATAGCTTTCTGTTGCCAAGCTCTTTGGAGTTCAAAAGCTGAAACAGTCTTTTCTGTTCAGAAAATGACGTACGGCGAATTAACTCTGCCTTAAGACAATCATACCGATCATTTGCTGGTGGAGTTATTAACATGTCAAGAACCTCTGCGGCGATCCCTTGCTGTAAGGTTACAACAACATAGGCATACTTTGTATTCTGTAAGATAATGTTTCTTGTTAAAAACTGCCCCTACACTTGCGCAAACCATAATGTTGGGTCATTTGGCCAAAATGGCGGCAGTCTTTACCCCATGGCAGTTATTGCTTGCGCAGTCCCGTCTATCGAATCGATAACACTAACGTTACGGCCGTTAGTTTCTGTCATGATAATAAATCAGATGATGTCCAATTTGGTCACCAATTTGAAGACGTGTTTAAACTAACGGCTTTTATTCCACCAACATATCCTTTCCGACTCCATATCTTATACCATATTAAACATTATTATTAGTCCGTTCACTTGACCATAAAAATAAAATGACGTCGTTAAACTATATTAAAAACTGTTTGGTGTAGAATATTAACTGTCTGTACGAAATAACGTCACGTGACCAAGGTTACGTGCCTTGAAGCAACAGCTGTACTGGGTGACCGATGACGTCGTTGCACCCAGTGATCATTGACGTTGCACCTAAAGAACTACCTATCAGGCTAAAAAAATATCAATACTGACAATAGTATTATTGTAATGTACTCTACGCTAAAAAACTTTTATTTTCACAATATCTGTTTTCGGTAATATGATATAGATATAAACGATATTGTAGATGGCTGAGTCCCATTCTTATTTTCGCATGATTTATTGCAGCTTGTCCCTTGCCTGTGCTGTAACGTAATTTTTTCTTTGGGAATAATGATTGCTTTAATGCATTTTTTAAGTGTCCCGATGTGGGGAGTTTTTTATATTTGATCCTCTAGTTGGTTCCAGAATCTTATTGTTGCTGGTGTAAATGATTTGTTGTATGACTCCTTGTTTGTTCGTATTGGTTTGAAGTCGTCTTCTCTAATGCTGGGATGACGGCCTTGCTACCCTTGTCTTGGTGGAAGGAGATTTTGTATTAAAGTATTGTGGTGTTTTTCCATGAATAATTATATGCAGATGTACAAGGCTTAAGCATTTTCTTAACATGAGTCGGCCAACCTAACTCTAGAAGGAGTACATCCGTGTTCTGTTGGTAGCTCCGGTGCAGGCAATAACCACTCTTCTTTTGAATCTTTCTAGCCACTCACTTTGTTCTTTGGCATAGTTATTGTACAGAAAGCATGCATATTCCAGTTGTGGCCTCATGAAAGCCGTGTATATATTTTCAACTATGTGGCGTTGAACCTCTCTGTTTAACTTCCAGATCAGACCAAATTTTTTGTTCGCCTTGTGAATTGTATAATCAATGTGTTCTGCCAAGTTCATCTTATCATTCAGATGTTATCCCAGTTGTGGAAATGTGTTTAATTTCGAGTGGTACCTGATTGAGATAAAGTGCTGGATACTGCCAAGGTCTACTTGATGATGCTACTACCATGTATTTCGTTTTGGAAGAGTTGAAAGCCATAAAGGAGTTTGTTTCCCAGTTTGAGAGCCTTTTTAGGCCGCTATTAAGTTGTTTGAAAGCACGCTTTCTTCTTCAGCTGTAAAACTTGTCATAAGGACCGCATCATCCGCATATAAGAATATTTCCAACTCTAGGTTGTCATCCTATATCTTTGATGTAGAAAAGGAACATCAGGGAACCAAGTATTGAACCTTGTGGTACACCTGCGGTATTTTATGCCAAATGGACTTTTTCCATCAAGAACAACCCTCATTCCACGGTTGTCCAAATCGTTGCATAGTAATTTTATGCAATATCCCATTTAATCCTATCTCTTCAAGTTTGTTTTTAAGGCATCATGCAAAATTCTGTCGATAGCTTTAGATTGGCCGAGGAACACTAAGCAATTTTCTTTTTTATTATCTATTTTTTTTTATTTAATATTGTTTCGCCACCGGTTCGTCAGAATGGCCTTTGTGCCTGGGGGTTCGACTCGCACCCAAGGTACGAGGACCGGTGGGCAACTAGATTTAAATTAAATCTTCCAAACAATTTTGAAAAACTACACGTCCTATAAGATTCTTACTATTAAAAAGGGAAGAAGGAAAGGACTGGTTAGGGAATTTTAATCAGGCACACATCACAAACATCCACTGACCGAGTCGCCTCCAAAATCATGCATAACACGTCTCAAAGTTTAAACATTTAATTATCTAGTAAATATCAAATACAATGAGGTTGGTGATAATGACCGCATCAAAGATGAAAAAGCTGCATTAATCTCTTAATTGCTTAAATACAATGAAATTTAAGGTAATGATCGCATCAAAGATGAGAAAATTGAATTTAAATCCTATATTCTACCACAAGTTAACAGTGAATACCCCGTAACTTTTCATTGTTGAAAATCCAAAAGTAAAAATACATCTAAGCATTAACATACATCCACCTGTATCACCTAACTACTGAGTTTAAGTCTAAAGCTACTGAAAATAAAACCCGCATTTCTGAGGGTTGAATCTGAATAATACACTACACAGAAATCCTGATTTCCGGACTTATAATATGTACTAAGTTCCCCCTTATTCGAAACACAGAGATCCCCCTCACAGTAATGTTAAAAATCTAAGCTCCATTAAAGTCTAAGTTCCATTAAAGTCTAAGCTCCATTAAAGTCTAAGTTCCATTAAAGTATAAGTTCTATTACCAAAATGTTAATTCCCACAAAAATATCATTCATAATAAACAATTTAAATGAATATATATTAGACATGAATATATCCTTCTTGGAACTCAGCACCCCGCCCTAATTTATTGTTTACCAAATCACTTAAAGTTGCGAAAAGACCAATCTATGTTAACTGTATATAACTTTATATAATTAATAAAAAGCTGAAAGGTATAACGAAGAGAGAAAGAGGGGGGGGGGATATTGCCCCTATCACTGGATAGAGAGAAAATGAGAAAGAAAAAGTTTATCATTTGGTTGGAACGGGAGAGCGAGTAAAGATTATAGAGTCGTTCCTAGCATTTGGTAGGAACGAGACATCGTTCCTGTCATTTGGTGGAAACGGGTGTGAGGTGGACACCGTTCCTACCATTTTGTAGGAACGGGGAATTTACGGGCCAAAAAGCCGTTCCCGTGACATGTTTGGAATAAAATAAGTTAAACTAACCCTTTTCTTACAGTTTTATAAATATAAAAAAGTTTCAGTCCCTATTGTTGGGCGAGAAAGTAAATTTATTTGACAAACTGACATCGTTCCCAGCAAACGGTGGGAACGATGTCAAAAGGCCACGTGACATTATTTAAATAGAATCCCCTAAGGGGCGGAGCGCTTAAGCCGGGCGGAGCGCCTTAACCCGAAGGATATATGTCTCATTCCAGCATTAGTCAGGAAGCGTTCCCACCAAAGGCCAGGAACGGCCGTTCCTCCCAAATGGTAGGAACGTTCCCGACTTCTGCTTGGAATGAAATCAGAAAGGAACCGTCCAACATGCAGTGATGCCAGTTGACAAGTCCGGGGCATCCCCAGTGCGCAGGTTATTTAGGCTATAGTAACCTAGCGAGCATGCGCAAAGACAACCCACATAATGGCGCTCGCTTCAAGTTGTAAACATACAACCACGCTGGATATTTACCAAGGAATTTCTCGCTTTCGTGCTGGAGAAACATCTTCCCCGTTACAGTGGGGTAAGATATACAAAATGACATTAGGATATACCGGTTCACCGGCAGGTTTTAACAGAATAACAACTAAATTTACACTTTGCCAAGCGATGTGACGATAAATTACACAGGAACGCCGCGTCCCTGTTGACATGCACACTGAAACACGTATGCCGTGTTTACTACCTAACATTATAATAGTAACATATATATTCAAATAAAACCACTATGTTTAGTAGTTTTTACACAGACTTAGTCTGAATACATATATAATTCCAATATTGTAAGTCACACGTCGGAAAATACTGTGACTAACTTACAATATAAGCTAAATCACATGATAAATTGACAGTAACTAATGACACGTCTATAAGTATAACTTTATCACCACACAAACTAGCAATTGTACAGTAATGACACTTTTGTAACTTGATCACTACACAACTAGTAGTTTTTACCCTATTGTAAAGTTAAACTATTGAATAATCTGACAAGTATTAGTATAAAATGATTTAATAAAGCGGGGTCCCATATCCTGGTATCCCAACCCAAGGACCCACCCCGTGATTTAAAAATCTCAGTTATACTTGACGATAAATTACACAGGAACGCCGCGTCCCTGTTGACATGCACACTGAAACACGTATGCCGTGTTTACTACCTAACATTATAAGAATAACATATATATTCAAATAAAACCACTATGTTTAGTAGTTTTTACACAGACTTAGTCTGAATACATATATAATTCCAATATTGTAAGTCACACGTCGGAAAATACTGTGACTAACTTACAATATAAGCTAAATCACATGATAAATTGACAGTAACTAATGACACGTCTATAAGTATAACTTTATCACCACACAAACTAGCAATTGTACAGTAATGACACTTTTGTAACTTGATCACTACACAACTAGTAGTTTTTACCCTATTGTAAAGTTAAACTATTGAATAATCTGACAAGTATTAGTATAAAATGATTTAATAAAGCGGGGTCCCTTATCCTGGTATCCCAACCCAAGGACCCACCCCGTGATTTAAAAATCTCAGTTATACTTGCCACTGTAGGCTGATAACAGCCTATCATTTGAAATAATACCACATTCATATCAGTGAATGTCACACAGAAATTGATCCCCATACCAGCAATTTATTTTCCCCATTAAAACTAAGTACTTTTAATCTCCTGAAAATTTACGATAGACATCTACTTACATTCTGTAACAATACACCCTCCTTAAGAATCTAATGTCCCCATAGATTCTATATTACTTTGTTCACATAATATGACCAACTGTTCTTGCTCCAAAATCTTCCATTAATGCCTTTAGATAATGTTTCCCTTTCTAAATAATTTTGCTGGGACCATTGGATATTTTTTTAGCCGATTTGGTAAGATGTTATTGCTTTAATTAATTTTATTGAGATCTTTAAAGTTTTTAATCTGTTAAATTAATTAGCTGATTTGGTAAGAGGTTTTATTGATATTATTGCTAAGTCTCTTTACATGGGTGGAGTCTAGAGGTACCGGAAACCACCACCACCAAACCAAGGACCTGTTATGGCTGTCTCCATTGGCCAAATAGAGAACATCAGCCATAGCATTTTATAGTGGCAGCCCATCGTTGCCACTTCTCTGCATAAAAACCAAGGGCGTCCCATTGGTAGGCTATAATCACCCTATTATAACTCAATGACAGGCCCGGAACACTGCCACATATCACGCAGAACTTCACACTTCTGTCTACCGCAGACACGGATTACAAGGCTTAGTGACTCTTCCACTAGCCTGTACTAGTCGTCAATACAACTATCAAAAATAAATGACAAGAAGTGGACCAGTTTTCTGGACATACCCCGACTAAGCAATATTACCAGGGTTTACAACTTCAAATCGTACATTTAACCAACATGTCTTTGCCTTACTAACACCCTAGATTAGATTAAACCATACTGAATCTTCTTACTATATAACTGTAATTCACTCTATGTTATAATAAGCTAATCTACCCTGTGAGACTGAAAAGAAAACATTAGCATAAACAGAAAGAGGATGATATCAAATGTACAAAGTTCAACAAAAATGACATTTCAAAATCGAGTCTGAGGCTGCAGAAGTTTTGGGTCCGTGACATTAACTGCTTGCAATAACAATTTCTCTGCTTGTTGACATTTATCACATTTGGGTTAAACGATGGTTGGTGCCTATGTAGAGGTGCGACTGCTTTTATGAATTTGATATATAGCATGGAAAAACGTCCAAGCGGGATTGAAGAGAGCTGACAAATGTGTTCTGTTGGTTTATACTATGCGATATGGTGGCAAGATGAGAGATGCAAATGTCTAATTTATTGTTCTGGCTGTGTAGGGTTTTGTCCATGGTGGAAGATAATTTGTTAAAATGATGGATCAAGTCTTTCCTTGTTGAAGACATTTCTTTGTTGAGTAGATTTTGATTCTGGGGAGGAGGGGGAATGCTGCTGGGTTGGATTAATATTATCCGCTGCTGCAGCTTCTCCCGAGTCTGTTGCAGTAAGGAACGTTTCGGTTTCGCCCACGATTTTTTTGGATTTGTAACGGGTGAGCCCTTGAAATTTCCGGTAGGCTTTTGGAGAATGGACATTCGTCCGATGGAAGAGAGGGGCCACCGGTGGCTCAAAGGCACCCTCTGCCACACTGTCATAGATAGACGCGAATGTTTGTGCACATGGCTTCTGGTTTGCTGACCCCACTGTACTATTAGTCAGTGCAGCTGCAGTTACTGGGGGTGCAGCGGTTGCCATGCCAAACTGCAAAGTGGTAACTTGGGGTGCCACCGACCCAGTAGATGTTGTGGTGTTATGGGGTGGCACCACATTGGAGATAGATGTGGAAGTGGAGGTAGACATAGTAGCAGTGCTGGGCCTAGACATTGTTGTAGAAGTGACTGGGGCCATAATCGTTGGGCGTGCCAGCTCCGCGGTTTTGGCCACACAGTTGATTTTCCGCGGTACCTCCACACTATTGTTCCGGTTCTCATCGAGCTTTCTCTTCTCTAGTCGGGACAACTTTAATTTTTTTCTGAGGTTGATTTAGTGACATCATCTGAGCTGAATTTGATTATCCATTCCGACTCATCGATTGGAGTGAGCTGCATTGGGATTGCACTCTCAGGCACTGGCTTATCACTTGCCAGTGCCTTTTATAAATGGTCTTTTGTGTTCAGTTGGCTTTGGTAGCCGGATTTGAAACGACAAAACCAGTCGCAGCCAGCCCCACAGGTGAACGGCCACTTCTCATAAGGAATGTGCTTGAATAGGTGCTTGTACAGGGCGCTGCGGCCACCCTGGTGCCGCATTTCACGCAACGAAATTTTTCCATTTTGCTGTAAAAAATATAAAAACAAATTATTACAGACTTGTAATTATTATAGGGATATTTCCTAATATTAGCCTGTCACCTGACAACCCATTGTCTAGGTAAGTTCTGTTTTCTTTCTTTGTACCTAGGGTGGAATATTAGTCCCTGTAAATATTTTTAAGTTTATCATAATATATCGTTTTGGTTGCCCCTGATCTTGAGACTTGTATCTTGTATACAAGATCACTCAGTTTTTCAGTTATAATGTATGGCCCTAGCCAGTTATTTTGTAACTTTGGGCATGTACCCACATACCTAGCCTCATTTCTAAACCAAACTAAAGTCCCAGGAAGGTATGGCCTAAACCCAACCCTTGTATCATAGTTCTCTTCCTGTCTTTGCAGTCTACCTTTTAAGTTCTGGCGAGCCTTATGATGGATATCGATAATGTTTTATTGCAGTGTCTGAGTGTAAGTCCCGTAAGAATTTGACTCAGATTTGTCTGGATTGCCAAATAATAATTCAGCTGGCATGCGAACTTCTCTTCCTAGCATGAGCATATTTGGCGTATAACCAGTGCTTTCATGTATAGCAGATCTGTAGGCACTAGCTAACCAGCTAAGTCCCAATTGCTTTGTTTTTTGGCCAGATATGACTTTATCATTCTTAGGAGGGTACGATTGAAGCGTTCAACCATTCCGTTACACTCCGGATGTCTGGGCGAAGTTCGTGTCTTTTTTATTTGAAGAAGATGGCACATTTCCTTAAACAAGTCAGACTCATAATTTCGACCCTGGTCGGAATAAATTTTTAAGGGAAGTCCGAACCGAGTTAAGAACTCATTCACTATTTTGTCTGCACAGGTCTCTGCGGTTTGGTCAGGTACCGGGACCACTTCAACCCCTTGGATGAAGTAATCCTGTACAACTAGGATAAAATGATTACCCCGGGGGTAAATGGAAAAAGGTCCCATGACATCAGTACTGATTCGGTCTAAAAGTCCAACTACTGACATTTTTCCTAAGGGTGCTTTCACAGGCTTCGGAGCCCTGTTAATTAATGCGCACGTATCACAACCACGTACATAGTTGTATACTGTTTGTCTCATTTGGTACCAGTAGAAACATCTGGCCAATCTAGCAAGTGCTTTCTTAAAACCCATATGTCCAGCATGAACAGAATCATGTGCCAATTTCAGGATGTCTTTTCTGCAGGATGATGGTGCAATTAGGCGATAATGATTATGCTTTCTTAAATCCGTTCCTTTCATCCATAAAACACCTTGTCTTATTTCAAGAAGAGATCCTAGTTGAGCCAGAGGTTCCGAGTACCCGAGCTAGTTAAAACAGTAGTGTCCCCTTGTGTTCTTTCATCTGATTCTACTTTCCACATCAGAACTGGAGCCATTTCTGGATCATTCTCTTGCATTATCTTTAATTCTTCACTTGTATATACAGATAACTATGGCGGATCCGCAGCTGTGTTTGGCGATTCTTATGAAGCAGTAGCTCGCGTAGTTACACGGGCGATACCTTCACATTCATCATTTCATCATTCCGGCTGTACTTCTTACACGGCCCACAAGTTAGATATGCATCATCATTTGGGAAGCAGTTACAACTTCGAGGATCGCATGATCTGGACAGCCCATCAGCATTTCCGTGTTTCTTCCCAGGTCGGTAGTCTATGGCGAAATCATACAATGACAATATTTCGAGCCAGCGGGCCACTTGACCACTGGGCTCCCGAAGATTGAGTTACCATTTCAGCGGCTGATGATCTGATCTAACGATAAACCGAAGACCTGACAGATAATTTCTAAAATGTTGAACAAAATTCACGATGGCTAAAAGCTCCTTTCTGATAACACAGTAGTTACGCTCTGCTTTGTTTAATTATCGACTCGCATACGCAATAACTTTTTCTAGGTCTTCCTAGACAATACAGCAGCATGCCGATATCAGATGCATCGGTGTCGAGGATGAACCAGCTTCTGACGAAGATAGTTGAAGGCTTCTTGACATTTTTGGCTCCACACGAACGGCACATTTTTCCCGATTAACTTGTTAAGTGGAGCAGCTATTGCTGAGAACTTGTAAATAAAACGACGATAATAGGAACAGAATCCTAAAAAGGAACGCACTTTGGTTACGGTATCAGGTACGGCCCATTTCTTTACCGCCTCAATTTTCCCAGGATCGGTGGTGATTCCGTTCTCTGACACAACGTGCCCTAAAAATTTGTAGAAAACAGCATTTCGAGGGTTTAAGCTTTAACTCGGCGTCCCTAATTCTCTGTAACACCTCTCTAAGCCGAACTAGGTGCTCATCGAAGGTTTTGCTAAAAACGATGATGTCGTCTAAATAAATCAGACAAGTTTGCCACTGCAATTTACGTGGAACGGTCTCCATGCACCTCTCGAATGTGCTGGGAGCATTCACCATACCAAATGGCATAACTATAAAATCGTAAAGCCCCGATTTTGTTACAAAGGCCGTTTTAGGTTGATCTTTCACATTAACTTTAATCTCCTAATAACCGCTCGCTAAATCCATGATGGAGAAATACTTTGATCCCGCTAAGGAGTCGAAGTAATCTTCCATACGCGGTAGTGGATACGAATCTCTCTTGGTAACTTCATTCAGCTTCCGGTAGTCTACGCAGAATCTTGTCGAACCATCCTTCTTGCGTACGAGGACAACAGGCGAACTCCATGGCGATGTTGATTCTCGAATTACCCCTTGGTCAAGCACTTTCTGGACTTCGATTTGTTCTTCTCCCTTAAAGGCTAGCCGCGTGCGACGTGGTCTTTGTTTTATTGGATGATGGCCAGTGGTATCTATTGTATGCTCCACCACTGAGGTCCTTCCTAAGCCCATACTGGCACTGGAAAATGAAGTATGAAACTCCAACAGTAGAGATATCAGTCTACTTTGTTCATTTGGTGTTATTAAGTCATTTGTTCTGGCAATGGTGTCTTTAAAATGTTCAGGCAGTGACCCCATAATTTCTTTCAAATTACCCGGCCCTGGTAATGATTGTGCTTTATCTCCCCTACTTATGTTCCGTACAGGAATAACCTGATCAGAATTCAATGTCTCTGAGTCTATGTTCTTTTTAACTGGTAAAACTGGTTCAACAAAATCAATTCTTGTACACTTATGAGCAATGTTGACCAGTGTACTAGCAACTTTTATCTGATACCGCATCTCGGTGAATCTGTTTGGTGCATTTGGTTGCACCAAACAATTGTTTATATGCTTCAATCCAACCGATGCAGGTATCCCAACCTCGGACCTGGCCGGAATTAAACAGTCCTCGGCCAGTCTAACTTCCCTAAGTCCAGGACCAAACTGTTGATAATAGCATGGCACTTTAATGCCCTTAACATACATATGTAGTGAGTCCAGGTCAATCTGACAGTGATTATTTTTCAGGAAGTCTAGTCCTAATATACCAAATTCTAACACATCTGCTACAATAATCGGATGCTGACCAACATATGAACCGATTTTGATGGGAAGATCAAAGCAACCGCAGATCTTTAGTGGGATCCAACCGGCTAGCTGTAGCTGAGCCAGGAAATCAGACCTTCGCAACAAACATTGTTGTACCTTCTTTGGTATTTTGTCATAAGTCTTTGTTGAAATTATTGTTCTGCTGGCCCCAGTGTCCAGCAAAAATGGTCCAGATACATTATAAATAGATCCATTGACATACAGACTGCCATTAATCAAATGTTCATTCTCGCACCGTCCACATACTTGCTCATTGTCAATTGTTTGAGTTGGCCCTTGGCCGCTGGGGTCAACCCGAATTAGTTTCCCGAACCTTTCGTTTCAGGTTTTTGGGCGCCACATTGTTGCCTCGCGGGACACTCGCTGGAATAATGTCCTGCCTGTCCACAAAAATAATAGATCACCCTTCTTTTTAAATTTTCAACACCAGATGAAATTGGCTTCCCATCTGTTTGTCCTTGTAACAATTTTGACAGTGTTGCTGTCAGTTTTTCCATGGTGATACAGAGTTTGCTTTAAGTCAGGTGTAACAGTCTGAGGAGAATTCTTTTGCTTTTCAGGGCCTGACTGAAGGCCACTGCCCACAACCCTGACTGCACCCTTACTACGACTGTCTTGTCGTAATTGTCTATAATTGTAGTACTCTTGAAGCTTGTCAACATCCTCGTCTATACAGCAGGGACGCTGTAAGTATCTGACCTGATAATAGGCCTCGTGATCATCCAGGCCGTCAAAAAATTACTTGAGAAGCATGTCTTCACGAACTTCAGCTGATAGACTGCAAGGATATGCTCTTTGTACAAGACTTTTGAGGGCTGCTGCATATTCTCTTGCTGTTTCATTGCGTCTCAGCCGCCTGTTTGTGTGTGTGTGTGTGTTGGGAGGTTAACCAAACTAAACATTTGTGACAGCACGGTTGCTAAGCTAGTGATGCATTAGGCCTACTATAAATCATATAATCACGCAACCTGTAGTAGAAAGTGATTTGTTATCTATGATGAATAATCGGAATATGAATAAAAACAAGTGGTTTTGATTCAAGGCAAACCTGAAGTGAAAAATTAAAAATGGGTTTTTAAAATGGAAACTTTTTGTTTTTCCTTAATTTCTGGAAGGAAGGAAGTCGCAGTGACCCTATTCTTGGTGTGGTCGGAGATTTACTGGTTATTAAAACTCAATCATTGACTTTGTGTTGAATTTTGGATTCGTGACTGTCGGTCCAACGGTCTAAAAATAGCCATCCTAACTGACGGACCGACTGACATTGACACTATAGGTGCAGACAAGGGTTCACAACTGCAGCTCAGGTGACTTATAAGTTAGTCAGCTGAGCTTTAATATCGATAACTGACAGTAGCATTAATCGTGTTCAGACAACTATTTCCACAACGCCTTATCGATATACATCCTATATTTAATAAATATTGCAGTCGCAGCTTGTCTATAGTATTTATAGAACATTTTTTTAATTTGAAAACGTTATAAAAAAAAATAAAATCGTCACAGAATACAGATTCCCTCCGTCTCGGGAGCGCGAGCTGAAACCGTTTTTCATGATTTCGAGCGGGGCCTTGTTTTCCCAAATAATTGATGGTCAAGTTCCACTGAATGACCAAAATCTTTCGCTCTCTTTATTTACAATCCCTTTACTACGTTAGTAGCTTTTTTGTTGTGGCAACACCTTGTTTTATGTTTTGATGGCATGCGGCGGATCATTCACGTGACGTCACGGCTATGGCGGATACACGTTCTTTTCCCCGCACAGATTTGTCACTCTTTCAGATTATCCAAGAAAGGCTTTATTTAACGTAAGTTGCTGCTTTTCTGTTTGATTTAGAGCAGGGGACCAATCCGGCTATTGTTTCAAATCACATGACTTATCAACCGTGGTGACCTTGGTGACCCCTTCGTCATGGTGAACTTTGTCGCCACGTGCATTCTGTTTGTAGACACTGCTTGGAATAGCACACGTGTTTTCAAAAGCGAAACATTCTTGACGGCAAAAATGAGCTGCAAGAACAGCAAAAACAAGGTTTCACCGGTTCAACCAGTTTAACATGCAACCTGCCTAAGGTGACTGCTGTACAAAGATTATTCAAGTCAAGTCGGCTGACGGGGTCAATGAATTTGATCCAGCTGTCACAAGAATTGACCCTAATGTAGTGAAGAAAATGGAGGGAGACCGGGACATCCGATGTAAATTTTTTGAGACTGCTTAAAAAATAAACTTCGAAAAATATTAACACAGACATGTTAACTTATTTAAAACGCATCATATGGCCATTTTAATCTTCACCGTTAAAGTTGCGTTTCGCTAGTTTCCTGGACATAAATAGGTGCAAATAAAATAGATAAAAAGATAAAATACCTCTAAAAATATTGATATATTATTTATCAGACATTGTCGTACGCCTAATAATTAAATTATATATGCTGTGCTTTAAAACATATTAGGGACACGCATATTAATTTAGAAGTTCAATCTGCAATGATATAATCCGACTTTTTAATACGATACATATAAAATGCTTAGGGAAAACTGTGTAATCTTTGTCAAATACAACATTAAAGGAACATAGACAGTTACAATAGTTCTTTTTGGTTACAAGAGTTTCCGAGCAAATCCATCCTAGCACACGAGCTTACTATCTTCAATTCTCCTACGATTTTGTGGCTCTTTTTGAGTAAATATAGTCCAAGTGTGTCTGTTTACCACAGCAAAACTCCACAACATGGAGGTCCGCTCTAGGTCCGATCTAGCCCTAGCTCCCGTGCTCTGTTACTACGCTACGCTGTGCGAGAGCCCTAGAAGATGATTTGAGGAAACTTGAGACATTCCACGTTACAATTAAATTCTTATATTTCGTCTAAAATGTTGTATTTTTTATGAAATAAGGATATTCTTATCAAATGCACATATAACATACCACTTCGACAGTGTTTGTCAACTTTTAAATGTTGATTAGAAGAATATAAATTGTCCTATTAAACGGGTGATACGCGTGGAACGATATGTCTGCTCTGGGTTTACCCCAGCCACGGCTGGCCGGCAGCCGCCTGTGTAACCAGAGGTAACGGGCCGTATTAGCTCAGCGAGCAAAGGTCACGCAGTTCATTGTTTCAGATTCTGAGACAGTTTCAAGCGCTAGGGTTTCAAAGTTTAAAAGTGAGTCTTGTTTACATACAAAAACAATATTTAGCTCAATTCGTTTGTCATTCGAATAAAGTACTATTTCTTCCTTAGATTACTAAAAGAATCCTTGTCATAAACGCAGTATTTTTGTTTTAACACGATTTTTTCCCGACAAGAGTTTTAAGTTGTCCAGTTTACTCTGAAGCTTTTTATGCGGCGGTATCCAGGATCCAGGATATCGCCGCATTTAATGCAGTTAGGTCCGATTTTCCAAGTGCGCGACAACTCCTGAACAAGAAAAAACAACATGAAAGTAGAAATACAGAAAAAGCACTTGTAAAAGCAAGAAAGAAATTAGTGAAGTTGTGACGTACGGCCCCAAAGTGCTGTACCCAGTATATTTGCCCCATTGATTCCATCCGGTGCAAGCTTTTCTCTTTACCCGCACAAGAGTAAACAAACGGTTTTAGAACGAAATATTGGCATATTGAAAGGAGGAAACACTATAGGTCCCTCTAAATATTCTCATTAAAGATAGATACGTTTTAAAGTTGAATTTGCTAATTAATTCTCTTTTACCCTTGCAGCCCTCTATGTTGTGGGACAGAATAAGGAAGAAGGTGCCGGTCTCAAGGAGGAAGATCTAGTCGGAAGACCAATCTCCCGTGCAGCTGAGGGCCTGGCCTTCTTCATTGAAGATGAGGGGACCGCAAAACCGAGCGCCGCTACACGGAGCCCGTACACTCGAGCATGCCTGACTGTGAGGAGTCTCACGGCTGACGAGATTTCAGTCTGGCTTGCCATGGCGAACAGCGAAGAAAGGTACTTAAAAGTCCTCTGTATGCTCATATTTAATCAGAAAATTGTGTTACCATTGTAAAACAATAAATATTTGGAATATTCCGTTTGCACCATGCAGGATGGTATTGGTTTAAGTTTTAAGGTATATTTCCTGTTTGTACACTGCAGTTTATGGAAATATCCTTAAGAATCAATGTGTTTTTGTATTTGAACGAAAATTTGGGGGGGGGGGGGTTCGGGGATTTTGGTTCATCCGCTGCAAGCGTTTTCTAAGGATTTAAGGTCATTTTTTGCTGCCGTGTCGGGACCTTTTTTTTAAGGATAAATTATTAGTCTTGGATTGGACCCCTCCTCTTCCTAATCCAGGATCTGCCCCTGGAAATGTATAATTTACAGTTGTATATTACCTCTTTTCATGTTAATAATCATGTAAATAGCAAGTCCTTTTATTATTGACAATTGATTTGAAGCAAACACTACAGATAAGAGGAAAATATTGTTTAAAGATCTTGTCATAAGCTCTGCTTGGCCACTGCATCCTCCATATCATTTAAAGGAACTTATTCTGATATCTGACGAATGTTAACTAAAGATAGTCCCTTGAAACTTTTTATGAAATAGGAGAGAAAACGCTGATTCGACCGCATACAGGCTACCCGTTTTGTTTATATATTCACGTGCTTACAACATTAGGGGGCCCGCAAAAATTATCCAAACACATTCAACTAGGACACCTGGCAACGAACTGCTCACAGGCACTTGACACAATGTGTGTTTGGGCGGGGGGGGGGGGGGGGGCTCCCAAGTTGTCGTTTTAGCAGGTTTTATCGTCAATCAAACTGGTTTTCCTTCCTTATTTGAGGGCCCGTTTACCCAAAATATGTCGTTATATACTCCAAATGTCTAAAATATAACTTTTCAAACATTTCGTAGCGTGCCGCTTCCGTTGAAACCGGTATCTTTTTATGGGTACAAGTGGAAGCGGGATGCTACGAAATGCTTGAAAGGCTATTATTATTAGCCTTTTGAGCGGGTAACGGCATACTTTGGGTAAATAGCTACTTAAATTAAAGAAAAACAATTTCATTTTCGATAATCACCACACACCCCCCCCCCCCCCCTCCCACACACACACATACATACATATTGTCTAGTGCCTTTGTCTGGAAACCTTTGACATGCAATGTTCTGAATGATAAGACAAAAAAAAACAGTTTTTGAAAATCTCTCAGATTTCATATATACACTATAAAACCTATTTAAGCATGAATAATATGTCTGCATCAAATGTTTTGTGAACTATTGTCAACTTAATGTTAAGGAAAACCGAAACAACATAAAATCAACAAGTTTCAAGAGTCTTCTTGATATAATGACACTAGTGGAACAGTTGTGAAACCTTAAGTTATTTAAATTCCCCCATTAAAAGGTGATAACGAAATACATTATCAAACGTTAAATTCATATTTCTTCCCATGTGTTCATTTTAATTTAAATGTTTATGTGCTTAATTTATTCTTTTAATACTGATAAAGTAAACAGATTATAGTATCAAAATTATATCCTTTATAAAAAATATATGAAAGAAAAACGCTGAGACAAAACCAAAAAAAAAATTGAAATTGGTAAAACAAAATATATTAAATGAAAGTTAGATACCTAAGTTAAACTAGTCAGCATCAGTCGGCTATAGCTAATCTGTCATATATATATGACTCTGAGCAAAGGTTAAATTTGGAAAATCACCGGGTTAGAGATCTTTTTAGCGTGAACACAAACAGAAGACAAAAATGCTCGCCCAATATAAAAAAACCCATCACCCCCTAAAAGTCTCCCTTGCTATCAGGGCTGTATCAATATACCGATACATCGATACATATGGATACGCTATATCTATACGCTATGCCTGATGTATCGTCGTAACGATGAAACACAGAAACTGCTCACAAACGTAGATATATAAGACAAACAACCCCAGCCCAAACTATAATCTGAGTTATTTATAAATCTTAACCTGCTTTCTATGTGTTATATTGACCTTGTATAGAGAGTTAAAAAAAACACGTATTGTAGTATGATCGACTGTAAGAGGTGTATATATAAATATATATATATATATATATATATATATATATATATTTCCATGACAAGACGGTATACGTGTGAATGATGATGCACTAATATTTTTTATATGTTTACAAAAAGCTCTAATTGCTATACATTTTAGAATAAATTTGAGTAACTTAATTAAATTTATTTACTTAACAGCTTCAAGAACGTCGTCGTTTAGACGACATAAATGCGCGAACTTACAGAAGCAGCATCAAGGATGCTTTGGAAAAAGCTAAGAAGGAACAAAGGAAGAACAACATAAAACAGAAGAAGAAAGAAGAAACAGCCGCTGAAAATAGGGCACAAAGACTGAAAAACATAAGAGATCAACTTAATGTGAAAAAAATCTAAAAGAAATGAAGTGCGTCGCCGACGCAAGAATGTTTCAGTCCATGCCGTCCGAAAATTTAGGGCAGATGATGCCATCATAAATGGTATGCACTAAATTTTTTTTTTAAATTGATATACCTAATTTTATTTTTATAACGTTGGAATATTTTATATGCTTATCTAATTGCTATATTATCAGTTTTATTATTTACCCATAGTGTAAAATATTGATTTCACGATTAATATTCTTTTAATTCAACAGTTATTTTCTTCGTACTAGTATTATTTGCTATTTGAAGATATTTTTTATGGGTCTATATTTTCAAGTCTTTTACTTTTATACATCTGATTAATACAACAGCTTGATCTATTGATCATATTATCATGACTTATGCATTATTACGAATTCGTTAATTTTCTTAAGTGAACTGTCTGAAATCCTGATCATATTGTTTTTATTCATGTATCTATATCAATTATATTATACTTACAATATAGTCAAAGTATTCATTGGTTATACCTTCAATATGTTATACATGTATCTGTTATTTTTTTTATTTTTTTCTACTTTTCTTTCTATTATTTTCTTTTATTATTCCGTGTGTTATTTTTACGTATGTTATGCACTGCAAGATCGATTGTTCCACTGCAGTACTGATATCCTTATATCTATAATTCAGTGGCAGTTACTGCAACTAATACAATTATATATTCAGCATACTAACCTCATCATAATGTTAATATGCTTTGCAAGTATTTGATAGGCATCTACAGTAGTAATTCGGTGAGAGGGCAATGATTGTCAGGGTCGAGGTGTTTTTGGTAACAGTTATTTTTATTGTACAACTAGTCACATGCAAACTTTGTAAGGCAACTTTTACATGGAGTAATGGTGAGTAAAGGTTTATTAATGCTCGGCCATAGTGTAGGGTTACTTATGGAGGGTTACAACACTTTATGGTTTCAAACAGATATATTTAGCCTAGACTTGCATCTGCATGCTTCAAAAGAAGTACTGTAGGTAGGAATATTCATTTTTCTAAAAGTATACCACATCTGCATCAGCATATTCTTTCATTTAATTTAAACATCCAACAAATAAAACATTATAGTGCAGTCAATGTGCGGTTTATTCCCAAATTTTCTGTGTTATGATATTTTACTTATGTACCCCTAATTTTGTTTTATTAAACACCACATAATGCATACAGATGTATTTTTTATCACTTAAAATATATTTTGATACATAAATTTGAAAACAAATATTTGAAAATATAACTTGATTCAGAATTCACAATGATAAACTTCACCATTATTTATCCCTAATTTGGCTCATATATTATCAAATTAAGCTACTGATGGGTTATATAATTTTGAATTTGTTGTAATAACCTAAAAGGAAACTGATTATAAAAATATGCCACAATACTGTCCAGCCATCCACGGTATTTCAGCATTAATAACGCAAAAGAGTCGCAAAGTAAATACATTTTACATGGAATATTAAACTACTATAGTCCGTCCCAAAACCCTTGTCCGCATATTCGGCCTGAAGTAGATAAACAGATATTCCGCCGATTTTGTGTAGTTTTATCATGTAAAACGTATTTACTTTGCGACTCTTTTGCGTTATTTATGCTGTAATACCGTGGATGGAGTCTTCCCGGCACTGCTGGACAGTAAATTCCTTCATGGTACACTTTCCATGTCTATGGCTGCGTTTTGTGTTTGTTAGACAACAGTGACGTCACCTTCAATTGACTGACGTCATAATTTTGACTGGCTTGTTTATTATCAGTTCTCAGGCAAGGAATAAGTCGTAAACGCTGTAGCTTGTTTTGTCATATTTTGGATTTTCTGTCTCATATAAAATCAAGGCAAGGTAAGGCATTACTTTTTATGCAGGTAGTCGGCGGAATAGCTCCTGCAGCCTTAGGAAAAGTAAGGTTTACACTGCTTTACGGTAAAAGTGCAGAATAGAAGACCTCACCTCGCGGCACTGTGAAGGTTTTTTTTTCGCGTAAGTCGCGGGGCGGCGTAACAGTACTATATAGTCCGTCCCAAAACCCGTGTCCGCATGTTTTTTCGCGATAATTATTTTAAAAATATTCTTTAAAAATGCCCTTTTGCCTGAAGTAGATAAACGGATATTCCGCCGATTTTGTGTAAAGAAGTTATATATCATGTAAAATGTATTTACTTTGCGACTCTTTTGCGTTATTTATGCTGAAATACCGTGAATGGCGTCTTCCCGGCACTGCTGGACAGTACATTCCTCCATGTTACACTTTCCATGTCTATGGCTGCGTTTGATGTTTGTTAGACAATAGTGACGTCACAAAGACGTCACATTGATCGGTTGCGCGTCACCTTAGATTGACTGACGTCATAAGTTTGACTGGCTTGTTTATTATCAGTTCTCAGGCAAGGAATAAGTCGTAAACGCTGTAGCTTGTTTTGTCATATTTTTGATTATTTGTCTCATATAAAATCAAGGCAAGGTAAGGTATTACTTTTTACGCAGGTAGTCGGCGGAATAGCTCCTGCAACCTTTGGACAAGAAAGGTTTACACTGCTTTACTTGTATAAAAAATTATTCCGGAAAAACATGCGGAAACGGGTACTGGGACGGACTATAGTCCGTTCCACCAACCGTGAAACACTGTTTTTTCACGTTTTCTTTTCTTCCTTGGTATATAATCTGTGTTTTTAGCGATACGATGAATGCCTAGAAAACGACCTAATTTTATATGAAGTCAGTGATAATGTAATAAAAACAACTTGCATCACGACGCTGAGGTGTTGTTTATATTATGTGAGAAGTGCATAGCCAACTTGGCCAAATTGAACGGCGTTGTATGTGAAATCTTTGCCGTCATAATGGAATGACGTAACCTTGACGTCACGGTCGTCGCGTGAAATTTCCTGAATACACGTTATGAAGAGGTCAGCAGGTGTCACCGTGTTCAGTAGACCGAGCTGGGCTCCGATATCAAATACTGAATACTGCCCGTCTGGTAACATAGTACACAGAGCCCTGGTCATGACCAGGCAGGCAGTTTCATTCATGTAGCCTGAGGTCCAACTTGTCATTCTATATATATATATATATATATATATATATATATATATATATATATATATATATATATATACATCCGACATAAAAGGCATAATTATTCTAAACTGACGCAATTTATATTGCTTATTTTTTTTCCACTTATTGTTTGAAGAACATTATTCATCATTGTTACCACAGCCTGAGGTAAATCCACTTAAAACCAGTGTTTTGCACTGCCGGGAACCCTGTTCTAAGATGAGCTATTATACTTTGTCAACTTGTATAAATACACGCGGGCAGTACCCTGTCATTTGAGGCGATGTAGGCATCATGGCTCCATGGCAGCACAAACTTTGGGTAACAAAGCAAGGATTGCAAATTAAGAAAATGAATAGCTACCGTCCGATTTATTGTCATGGTACTGAAGTCACGAAATGAATTGTGATTTTATCATAAATATTCCATTTGTTTATTAATTAAGTTCAAAAGAACTGGTCCATTTATAATATATCAATGTGTCAAACCATTCTTCAAATATTGGACTGTTCTAGCCAAGCTGAAACATTGTCCTATGAGGTTCGATCATTTGTTTATACATCGCCAATACTTTTCATGTAAAAATTTCATGTAATATTTGAGATCAAATATTTAGTAAATAATAAAGAGATGGACCATATAGTGCGAACAACGCAGGGACAATGCCAGATAAGTAATAGTTATAAGGAAATGTACCAGAAAAGGAACAAATTTTACCGAAATCTGTACTAATAGCAATTCAAGCGCCTGTGTTGTGACCATGTATAAAATTGGGTTGACGCATCTTCACCCATTGTTTTATGGAATTGTTACTAATTTTCCTCCCAGTAAAGCTTGTTGAACAGGATATGGTGAAACACGTTTCGTGCGTTTATACAGAAATGAGGATGCCGGGTTTTATTTTAACCACTTCATAGTTTCATTAGTGCTGTTAACTGCATGTATACATATATACTAATAGGCCTATTGATATATCATATTCGGCGGATGTATCAAGTTTATGTCCACAGCCGGTGTGAATCTGTCCAGATTTGAAAAAAAATGCAACTTTACTTGTCACCTTTACACAAAAGGTTGCGAAAATTTCTATGCAAATCCACGTATTCATGAGTCCGTGAAACCTGTATATATATGGGTCAGGCCACTGAAAATGGCCCCAGCCAGTGATCAGAAAGGAAGTAGATACAACACATGACATATATTTGTATCCTCATAATATTTAAGACTTTTAAATTTAACTCCTTTGTCTACCCAGGTTTGCCGACGTCAAGGTGTGTTAATTTGACTAAATTACTAATTCCGTAAAATACTATAATGGGTTACTTTAATTATTATATCTAGAAATAAATGATCAGTAAAATTGAATATGTACCTATAGCTCACATGGAAACATTATAAACTCAAATGGGGACACCCAGTAAATAGATAAATCACTGTTTTCCTTATTATTCTTTGCCTTAGCAGATGAACAAATAATTTTTCCACATATAAAAATTACATATCATCGTGCAGGATTTTTCCAGCTAGGTTGAACGCCGTTGGAATTAAAGGCTGAGGACAAACTAAAAGGGCCTGGGGACATTTTCAGTGGCCTTACCCATATACTGGCTTCTTGCCACGCCCACTTATAATGAACTGGTCGGAATATCCTCCTAACTATGACCGTTCCGGGCGTACTTGCAGCGCGATGTAGACGATCCCATTTAAAGGTTTGAATGACGCAAGACATCTATTATAATGTTTATTCTGGTCCGTAGGTTATGCCTAAATTAAGGCAGAAATAAAATGTTTTCAAAAATATAATTTAATTGGTATGTGGACATAATCACTGTATACATACGTCATATTTGAAAAAAAAGGAAGTGGTAATGAATATATGTTTCTGATAATACCAATAAATTCATAGTAGGCCTTTGGAAACACCAGAATTTCCTTTTCCATGGAAAATCGTACAAAAAAATCAACGCAAGGCTAATCAAATATTGTGCTAGTGACAGAGGCATTTATGTAAACTTGGCCAGGAAAGGTAATGTGTTCAGATGACTGTCACTGAGGAATAGTTTATGAACGAAAACGAAAGTTCATTCAAATTAAATATTTTAACCCCTGCGGAGCTTGAAATTGACATTGAATTGAATGGACTGTGTGACCTCTGCACAGAGAGCCGTCGAAGTGCGTGGGGACCTGCCTGGAGAAAATCTGTAGGCCACACACGTGTACAAAGTTTTGCCGTTTTAACCATTAATATTGTTATTAACACGGCTTGTAATAACTGATGTGGTCATACGGATAGAAATCTTCCATCGATATTTAAAATATGGGTGGTGGCGGTGGAAATAACACTTTTGAACGGTGTACGTCACTGTTATCAACACATTCGGGTTTTTTTCGTGATGAATATAAGTATTATAACTTTATTGTTGTTGTAAATGTATCAGGTTTTTTGTTATCCTGTCTTTGAAAAAGCGCATCGAAGGGAGAGAGCAGGGATGCCATTCATCATTCATGTACAATCATATGATATAACAGGGGCTACATGCATGTATTAATGATAGTACTTAACGTTCTAGCTGCTATTATTGTTTGACCACCTCACATCGCCAAACAGCGGGATTCTATCTCCTGCAAAATGGAACACCGCTTATGACGTAACGCACGTGCGAGGCAGAATCTTGTCAGTTGACCAGGTACAAAATGTCGTAAACAGCCCGCGAGTTTCTCCTGGATTTTTATTTTTTTTCATGACAAGCTATTCATCTCGGGTATGTGGCATTTTTTCCTGTCAGAAAATTAGGTCGCGTTCTCATTTTACTCTGTACCAAAAATCTTTGTTCTGTCTCAATTCTTTTAAAAATGATCGCGAAAAAACCGTGTTTCACGGTTGGTGGAACGGACTATACTATAGTGTGACGTCTGTGGGCGTCTAATACCGGTAAATACCCTCTGCGTGTTTTTTTTTTTTTTTTTTAGCGAGAGAAAACCCACGGCTCTTGGACTTTCCTGTCACTGCCGCCACTGCGTTGCCAGGGGAACTGCCCTTAGCACCCGTGTAAAGTCTGCTCTGATTGGTCGGCGAGGCCGGCTTTGTGTACAACTGGGGACAAGACAGTTATTTTTTTTTTTCGCTTGTTTATCTGAGCCTGACGTCGGCCGGTCCCAAGGCCGCGAAAATTATTCCACGCCCCCATCCCCCAGGAATGCGGCCCTTGACCAATCAGAGTCGCCCTCACATGTCGTTCACAGCTGACGTCAACAATTAAGAACGGGTTTACGGGAAACAGTTTACTTTGGAGGGGTCGGCTTTTTTTTTTTTTTTTTTTCAAAACGCCCGCCCCGGCGCACGCCTTTCGTGTCAAGGCCAAAACACAATGGCGCGGACGGCACGCGGGCGGCAAGCGGTCACGCGGCAGGTACGCGGCAGATTTAAAACACACGCAGGCGGCAGGCGGGCGGCAAGCGGCAATTCCAGTTCGAGTGGAAGACCTCGGTGAAGGTCATATATTCCAAAAAGTATTTGGCCTACATACATAAGATAGGAAGGATGAACAACAGTCCGGAGCCTGAATCAAGTGATGAGGATGACATACTTCTACCATATCTAATCCGATTAAAATCTATGCAAAAAAGGAAAAGAATATGGTTGGTCTATGACATTCTTGAGAAAAGAAAGAAATACGGCGAATACCATCGTTTGGTGAAAGAGCTGGAGCTTGATGGGGAGAGGTTTCAACAATATTTTAGATTGTCGAGCATGCAGTTTTCACATATTCTGCATGTTGTTGGTCAACGCGCGTCAGAGACGGAGCTTCATGATAGTTACTTTGTTGCAAACATGGAATAAGTAAATAACTACTTGTGTACTAGGCCTACACATAGGCGTATTGAGTTTTGTTATATTGAGACTTCAGTGCACTTGTCGTTGGTCTATTTTATATTTCAGCTCCTCCAGCCAATTTGTAAATTGCATTAAAAGTAAATGACAAGTACAAATAAACAATTATCATTATATATATAAACATTAACATTTAATATATTGCTGTTCACATGCTGCTTTTGGGACCGGTTTGCTGCACGGCAGACAGAGTACACAGGTTATATACTTACCAGACATACCTAATTCTGTACCAATGGCGTTTCATATATTCACTGCCTTCCCTACGTCGCGGTAGGAAGGGTCCTCGCAGTAATATAAGGAAGGTCTCTTTTAGAACTCAATAATTAATCTGTCAATCGGAACATTTGACATCTTCCCCACGTGTCGATGTGACGACCTTGTTGGTAACACGTGACTAGAAAAATCCTATTCTTCTTATAATGTGACGTCAGTATCGGAAATCTCCCACGCGCAAGCGCGCGGCAAGCGGCAAAAACGCTCCGGGAGCGATCGCAGAAACTCGCCGCGTGGCTGCCTGCGTGCCGCTCGCGCAAGTGTGTTTTGTCATAAGTCATATATAGGGAAGCGATTTTTGCCGCTTTGCCGCCCGCGGGACGCCCGCGCCAGTGTGTTAGGTCCCTCTAAATCATTTCATTAAAGATAGAAATGTTTAAATGTTGAATTTGCTAATTTATTCTCTTTTCTCCTTGCAGTCCTCTTTTTTGTGGGACAGAATAAGGAAGAAGGTGCCGGTCTCAAGGAGGAGGATCTATTCGGAAGACCAATCTCCCGTGCAGTTGAGGGCCTGGCCTTCTTCATTGAAGATAAGGGGACCACAAAACCGAGCGCCGCTACCCGGAGGCCGTACACTCCAGCATGCCTGACTGTAAGGAGTCTCACGGCGGACCAGATTTTAGCCAGACTAGCCATGGCGGAACAGCGAAGAAAGGTACTTAAACTGTTCTTTGTATGCTCATATATAGTCAGAAAATTCTGTTATCAAAGTAAATCAATAAATACTTTCAAAATTCCGTTTGCACCATGCAGTATGCTATTGGTTTAAGTTTTACGGTATATTTTCTGTTTGTACATTGCAGTTTATTGAAATATCTGTAGGAATCAATGTGTCCTTGTACTTGAACGAAAATTGGGGCGGGGGCGGGGGGGGGGGGGGGGGGGGGGGGGGGACGGGGTTTTGTTCATCCGCTGCAAGCGTTTTTTAAGGGTTTCAGGTTATTTTTTGCGACCTTTTTCGTTCCGGGACTTTTTTATGGTTAGTAATTAGCCTTGGATTGGACCCCTCCTTTTCCTAAATATCGGATCCGCCCATGGAAATGTACAATTTACAGTTGTATATTGCATGTTTTCTTGTTATTTACCATATAAATAGCATGTCCTTTTATTATTGACAACTGTTTTGAAGCAGAACACTATAGATAAGAGATTGTTGAAAGATAATGAATTTTATTTTTAATCTTTAAGTTTTTAACTGTCAGCTGTTGACAGGTCAGATCCAGGAATGACCATTAAAAGATAATTTACCTTCTAATCTAACAAAACTAAAATTTCCTATGACACAGGTAAATAATAGATAAAGTACCAATCAAAATCAAATCTCATTATTATACATTATCAGTATGGCCTAATCAGAAATGTGTCTCATTACTGCGGGTGTGATTCGACCGCATACAGGCTACCCGTTTTGTTTATTTATACACGTGCTTACAACATTAGGGGGCCCGCCAAATTATCCAAACACATTTAACTAGGACACCTGGCAACGAACTCGTCACAAGCATTTGACACAAAGTGTGTGTGTGTGGGGTGGGGGGGGGGGGGGTGGAGCTCCCAAGCTGTCGTTTTTAGCAGGTCCTATCGTCAATCAAACCGGTTTTCCTTCCTTTTTTGATTGCCCGTTTATCCAAAATATGTCGTTATACACTCAAAACGACTAAAATATAACTTTTCAAACATTTCATAGCGTGCCGCTTCCTCTGGTACCGGTATCTTTTTATGGGTACAAGTGGAAGCGGGATGCAACGAAAAGCTATTATTATAAGCCTTTTGAGCGGGTAACGGCGTATTTTGGGTAAATAGCCACTTAAATTAAAGAAAAACAATTTCATTTTCGATAATCAACACCCCAGCCCACACACATACACATTTTGTCCAGTGCTTTTGTCTGGGAACCTTTGAAATGCAATGTTTTGAATGCTAAGACAAAAAAACAGTTTTGGGAAATCTCTCAGATTTTATATATACACTATAAAACCTATTTAAGCCTGAATAATATGTCTATATCAAATGCTTTGAGAACTAGTCTTAACTTAATGTTAAGGTAAACTGAAACAACATAAAATCAACAAGTTTTAAGAGCTTCCTTGATATATTGACACTAGTGAAACAGTTGTGAAACCTTAAGTTATTTAAATTCCCAAACTGAAAGGTCATAACGAAATACATTATCAAACGTTCCCCTGTGTTCATTTTAATTTAAATGTTTATGTGCTCAATTTATATTTAACTATTTAAATTCTTTTTTTTTATGCCTCCGCCACAAAGTGGACTTTTTTTCGCAATGCCTGCAGATATTGGCCTGATTTTTGGTGTGAGAAAACAGATAATGACCAGTTACAGATCGAGTTCGCGTTTCGTCCCGGTTGACCTACTTTTGACCGTTTTACGGCTCCTGAACATAGAAAATTTCATGAAAAATAGAAATTGTCATGACAAATACACATGTACGGACTTTATTTTCGCAATACCTGCAGATATTGGCCTGATATTTTGTGTGGTCAGATAATGACTAGTTACAGATCGAGTTCGCTTTTTGTCCCATTTGACCTACCTTTGGGCGTTTGACGGTGCCCTGACATAGAAAATTTCATGAAAAAATATAAATTTTCATGACAAGTGCACGTGTACGGACTTTTTTTTCGCAATGCCAGCAGATATTGGCCTGATTTTTGGTGTGTTGGCAGATAATGACCAGTTACAGATCGAGTTCGCGTTTTGTCCAAGTTGACCTACTTTGACCGTTTGATGGTGCCCTAACATAGACAATTTCATGAAAAATAAAAATTGTCATGACAAGTGCACGTGTACAGACTTATTTTTGCAATGCTTGCAGATATTGGCCTGATTTTTGGTGTGGGGGCAGATAATAACTAGTTACAGATCGAGTTCGCGTTTCGTCCAAGTTGACCTACTTTTGACCGTTTTACGGCTCCTGAACATAGAAAGTTTCATGAAAAATAGAAATTTTCATAACAAATGCATATGTACGGACTTTTTTTCCGCAATGCCTGCAGATACTGCCCTGATTTTTTATGTGTGGGCAGATAATGACCAGTTACAGATCGAGTTCGCGTTTCGTCCCGGTTGACCTACTTATGATTTTTTTACGGCTCCTAAACATTAAAAAACTTCATGAAAAATAGAAATTTTCATGACAAATATACATGTACAGCCTTTTTTAGCCCTCAGCTCATAGGCTGATGGGCTATTGTCATCACCCAAGCTGTCCGTCTGTCCGTCCGTCCGTGCCGCGTCCGTTAACTTTTACCTTGTGAGCCGGATATCTCTAAAAGGATTCACCGTTGGAATTTTATTTCATCATTGAAGATGTATATCGATAACATCTCCGTCAAGTTCAAAGATGGGTGACCTTGACCCAATTTTCAACATTTTATAGCTGATTATAGAAAAACACTCAGAAGCTTATATCTCAGGAACCAATGTGTGGATTTTCACAAAACTTACTATGGTCATTTGGAATGATGGCCTGTACGTGCTGCACAATTTTGGTGGCACCACCTACAATTTCTGATTCTTTAATGAATTTTTATCGGATTTTTTCAATTTTGGCCTTTTGTGCAGGATATCTCCAAAGGTATTCAACACAGGAACTTCATTTCTTCGGTGCTATTGCATGATATTTACAAAATCTTGGTCAAGTTCAAAGATGGGTGATCTTGACCTACTTTTCAAGGTCACAGAGCTTAGTATAGAAAAAAACCTAGGAGCTTATTTCTCAGGAAGCATTTGGTGGATTTTTATGAAACATGGTACATGCCTCTCCAATTTAAATTTATAACTGATTATCAGCTTTTGCTAATATTCTAGTTTCGCAATGCAATGCTTACAGATACTGACCTAATGTTTGGTCTGTGGGCGCATAATGACCACTTACAGATCGAGTTCGCGTTTCTTCCCAGTTGACCTAATTTTGATCATATGAAAGATCCTGAACTGAAAATTTCATGAAATTGAAAGACAGAACTGTTTATGAAAAATGCACATGTATGGACTTTTTTTCCACTGCCTGCAGATACTGACCTGATTTTTGGTGTGTTGCTTGATAATGACCCGTTACAGATCAAGTTTGCATTTTGCCCTTGTTGACCTACTTTGACCATACGACACCTCCTGAACTTAAAAAATTTTTACAAAATTTAACAAATATTTCTAATTTGCTCCAGGCTGGGGCGTTCGTTTCGTTCCGACACATCTAGTTTTTACTGATAAAGCAAAGGTAACAGAGTATAGTATCAACATTATATCCTTTATAAAATATATGAAAGAAAGACGCTGGGACAAGAACTATTTAAAACCAAAATTGAAATTGGTAAAACAAAATATATTAAAGGAAAGTTAGATACCTGGTAGCAATAGGCCTGGTAGCAAAACCGATTCCTCGTTTTTATATATTGGTCTACTAGTTCTGTTGTGAGACTGAAAATAGAGTTGAAATCAGGCACTTAATTCCAAAATCAGTGCGGAAAGGCAAATGTCTTACCGTTTTACAATACATGCATTTTCAATATGACTTTTATATCGTCAGGGGACAACAAGATAATAACAGAGCTGCCTAGCTAAACGGGTAATGGGCATCATAAATAAATTAAAATTTTATCGAAATTTATTTTTTTTTTTATATTTTTTATAGAGATGTTCGAGCCATAACACCTCAAAATTGGTCAAAATTTTATGATAAAAATAAACATTTTTGATGTGGGTGCTCAAAACTGTCATGACAAACGCGGTGCCTCAGAAAAGCAACCTTGTAATTGATAATGTGCTGTCCAAAGCCCATAAACTAATGTGGGATACATTTTTATTGCCCCCCCCCCCCGACTGAAGAGAATACATCACATAAATGGTATTTTTCTATTATAGATTGTACATTGCACCAACTTTAGTTGTGTTGCTTTAATGTTCTGCCACACGTTTGGACACAGTGCACTCTTTGAGTTAAACACCGTTCCTCATGTCATTTGCCTTTACATATGTCACAAAAATTGAAATTGGTAAAACAAAATATATTAAAGGAAAGTTAGATACCTATGTTAAACTAGTCAGCAATCGCCTATAGCTAATCTGTCGTATATATATATGACTCCGAGCAAAGGTTAAATTTGGAAAATCACCGGGTTAGAGACCTTTCTAGCGTGAACACGAACAGAAGAAAAAAAATGCTCATCCAACATAAAAAAATAACCCATCACCCTCTATAAGCCTCCCTTGCTATCAGGGCTGTATCAATATACCGATATATCGATACATATCGATACGCTATGCCTGATGTATCGTCGTATCGATGAAACACAGAAACTGCTCACAAACGTAGATATAAGACACAACCCCAGCCCAAACTATAATCTGAGTTATTTATAAATCTTAACCTGCTTTTTATGTTGTATTGACTTTATAAGAGTTAAAAAAAGAACACGTATCGTAGTATAATATATATATGACAAGCCGGTACATGTGAATAATGATGCACTAATATTTCTTTATACGTTTACGAAAAAAAATATCCACAAAGCTTTTACTCAGAAATGGTACAGATAGAAAAAAAAGCGTCAATACGTATGGGGGATCGCTTTATGTATTTCGCAATCTACATTGTATCGGAATAGGCAGACCGATACCAAGCCCCAATTGCTATACATTTTAGAATAAATTTGAGTAACTAAATTAAATTTATTTACTTAACAGCTTCAAGAACGTCGTTGTATAGACGGCATAAATGCGCGAACTTACAGAAGCAGCATCAAGGATGCTTTGGAAAAAACCAAGAACAAACAAAGGAAGAACAACATAGAACAGAAGAAGAAAGAAGAAACAGCCGCTGAAAATAGAGCTCAAAGACTGAAAAACATAAGAGATCAACTTAATGTGAGAAAATCTAAAAGAAATGAAGTGCCTCGCCGACGCAAGAATGTTTCAGTCCATGCCGTCCGAAAATTTAGGGCAGATGATGCCATCATAAATGGTATGCACTAATTTTTTTTTTTAAATTGATATACCTAATTTTATTTTTATAACGTTGGAATACTTTATATACTTATCTAATTGCTATATTATCAGTTTTATTATTTACCCATAGTGTAAAATATTGATTTCACGATTAATATTCTTTTAATTCAACAGTTATTTTCTTCGTACTAGTATTATTTGCTATTTTAAGTGTTTTTTATGGGTTTTTTTTCAAGTCTTTAACTTTTATACATCTGATTAATACAACAGCTTGCTCTACTGATCATATTATCATGACTTATGCATTATTACGAATTCTTTGAGTTTTTATCAACTTGGATTTTCTGTTAATTTTCTTAAGTGAACTGACTGAAATCCTGATCATATTGTTTTTATTCATGTATCTATATCAATTATATTATACTTACAATATAGTCAAAGTATTCCAGAAGCGGATCCGGGGGGGGGGGGGGGTCCAGGGCGTCCGGACCCCCCCCCCCCCCCCCCCCCTTTTCATCAGAAACAACGTTTTTTTAAGGGCTTCAGACACAATTTTGCCGCCTGGACCCCCCTTTTTCAGACCTGAGGACCTTTTTTTTTGGGTTTTCATTTGTCCTCCTGGGTTGGACCCCCCCCCCCCCCTTTTCCTAAATCCTGGATCCGCCCCTGTTTTCATTGATTATACCTTCAATATATTATACATGTATCTGTTATTTTTATTTATTTTTTCTACTTTTCTTTCTGTTATTTTCTTTAATTATTTCGTGTGTTATTATTACGTATGTTATGCACTGCAAGATCGATTGTTCCACTGCAGTACTGATATCGTTATATCTGTAATTCAGTGGCAGTTACTGACAACTAATACAATTATATATTCAGCATACTAACCTCATCATAATGTTAATATGCTTTGCAAGTATTTGATAGGCATCTACAGTAGTAATTCGGTGAGAGAGCAATGTTTGTCAGGGTCGAGGTGTTTTTAGTAACAGTTATTTTTATTGTATAACTAGTCACATGCAAACTTTGTAAGGCAACTTTTACATGGAGTAATGGTGAGTGAAGGTTTATTAATGCTCGGCCATTGTGTGTGGTTACTTATGGAGAGGGTTACAACACTTTATGGTTTCAAACAGATATATTTAGCCTAGACTCACATCTGCATGCTTCAAAAGGAGTACTGTAGGTAGGAATATTTTATATTCTAAAAGTATACCACATCTGCATCAGCATATTCTTTCATTTAATTTAAACATCCAAAACAATTTAAACATAATAGTGCAGTCAATGTTCGGTTTATTCCCAAATTTCTGTATTATGATATTTTGCTTTGTGTAATGTTTGAAGTAAATAAGAGAATTGCTGAATTCAAGTATGATGTACTCTAGGAAATAATGAGTATATGGTTAGTTATTACTTGCATTTCTCCTGATGCTGCTGCAGGCTTGATTTAGACTAAATATAAAATATCTGACTTGGAACCATCAACGTGTGTTAACCCTATCCGGAAAATCAATGGTTAGGTGTTAATAATTTGACTTATCATTATCCCATATACATTTTGCTTCACAGAAAAATGCATGTGACTACTTTTACATTGAGAACAACCGGACTAAGGATGTCTCGATCTTACAAGCCATTGCCCTATTACTTAATTATAACTTTGGATGTCTGTCAATCACTTGTAATGTACATTAACCTTAGGATAATGATGAATAAATGATTGTAATAGCTGCCAGCACCTACCATTTAGTTATGAATGTGAGAATATCTGTACAGTAGTTGCACATTAAATCTTGCAGGGCATATCATATACAGTAATGTTGAGTTAAAATTGATTAATATTTAATTTAATTTCAAGATCATATTTACTACTGATGTGCTTTTCATTTAAATTTATATTGTATATCATCATAGTTTAACTTGCATCTTTCTTACTTGTGTTGCCATTATTTACCATATATACTTTTTATTTCTTTATTTAAATGGTTTCAATTTTATTTTGTTTTTTATAATACTTTTTAAAGGCATTTTAGTTATCTCCTTATTGTGTTCAGCCAATGTAGCCAAAATATTATTCTGATAATTATTTGTATGAATTCTGATATAAAATGTATATGCTATTTGTGTAAATACTGTAGAGCTCTGTATGCATCAATTGGTCAGTTTTCACTACCAATATATAATAAACTGGTTTTTCATATAATCCAAGATCTGTTTTATTTGTTTTCAATCGTGCATCATATTACTGAAATAGCTAAGTTTTGCTAAAAGCATCAATGAACAACAAGCAACGTAATAACTAATATTAATCTCTGAATCAGAAAAGCTGGGGCGTGTATAGTGGGCGTAAAAAATCTTGAAAATAGAATCAAGTAAACTCTCACAACCTTTAAGCAGCGCCTATTAGCTTGCATCATACTGATTTTACACTATTGAAGATCCATAGGCGTGGGAACCGGGTGTGTGTGTGTGGGGGGGGGGGGGGGGGGGGGGGGGGGGGGGGGGGGGGGAGAAGGAGGGGGATGGGGGGGGAGGAGGCGGGGGGGGTGGGGGGGGGGGGGGGGGGGGGGGGGGTTGGCCCATTCAAACTGTTATTTTGGGGTATAGTTTGCCCCCCCCCCCTGGTATTTTTCAAGTCCTTGATTTTAATAGTGTAAAATAAACAAGAATATTTTAATTTTCCCTTAAACATTTTGATGAGCAATTGGCCTAAAAGTGATTTTTTTGTCAGCGTTTGCCCCTGTATATATAAAATAATAATAAAAATAATAATAATAATAATGATAATAATATAAATCATATCCTCCCCCCCCCCCCCCCCCCCCCCCCCCCCCCCCCCCTCGAAAATTTTGTCGCATGGCGTTCATCCATAGGCTTGCTTTGGAAGAAAATTTCTCATATCTCAAGAGTGTCTTGGTCTGAAACTTGGCATGTCCATCCAATTTGAAGAATTTTCTAATAGACCAGACAGGTTACGCCACCTTCCTTCCAGTTTTCATAGAATAAATTAATACCTTTTTCTCAGGAGTGATATGTCGTTTTGGCCTGAAATTGTGCATGTCCATAGATCTTGGATACCACCATTTTAGACTGGTGGCGTCTGCAATTGTTTTCACGTGGCGTCCGTCCGTCTGTTTGCTATGTGTAAGAATCGCTCATATTTCAAGAGTGGATGGATCAGCCTGAAATTTTGGTATGTTTATCCGTCTTGGATTGCTATGTTGTTGACCAGACAGGTTGCGCCACCTACTGTTCTTTTTATAGAATGCATTGATGCACATTTTAACCCTCCGCACAGGGTTAAAGGTATATTGAGCCAATGATAGGACCCTGCCTTTTGATACGGACCAATGCATATATGACCTGACATTTGACCAAGTCAATGCCTCACTCCCGATCCCTTGGGACTCATGTGCAGTAATGGTAAAACCCCCAATTCATGCAGTTTATCCTTTTGCATAATGTGGAAAAGAATACAACAAATGTCCCTGCACTATCATCGTGCATTTATGTTTGCAACAATTCTGGCAGCAATTGTATCACGTCAACTATCACGTGGTAGGTAGCACATGCACAAGTTTTTGTTTAGGCCTATATTTACAATAACGCGTTACAGATATTTCACCGCAAATAGGTCCGCAGGTTTATCAATAAAAAAATATGTTTCATGGACAAATGCCGTTTTTTGGGTTATATCTGGAATGAATGCTGTCGAAGCATCTTTTATATTTACTATTTGTTTTATTTATTGTAATTTTAAATTGCGGGTGGTATAGCTTGCGTTCGACTGGATAAAGATCAGATCTCTCGTGAGGAGAATGGTACTTTTCTCAGTAGTGGATTGATGTCTCGGCCTTATATCTTGCATAGTGTATCCATCTGTGGATCTGTTGTTGGTGAAATTTGCATATATATGAGGAGTAATTTGGCATCACTGATGCCACAAATTTGGAGTCATGTCATGTCAGGAACATTCAATGCCTCTTTGATATGGCGGATACACGTAGTCGCTTGTTGAATGCCCGTATTCTAGTTCTTTTTAGGCAGTTGCTGCAATAGGCCTGGTAGCAAAACCGATTCCTCGTTTTTATATATTGGTCTACTAGTTCTGTAGTGAGACTGAAAATAAAGTTGAAATCAGGCACTTAATTCCAAAATCAGTGCGGAAAGGCAAATGTCTTACCGTTTTACAATTCATGCATTTTCAATATGACTTTTATATCGTCAGGGGACAACAAGATAATAACAGAGCTGCCTAGCTAAACGGGTAATGTGCATCATAAATAAATTAAAATTTTATCGAAATTTATTTTTTTTTAATATTTTTTTTTATAGAGATGTTCGAGCCATAACACCTCAAAATTGGTCAAAATTATATGATAAAAATAAACATTTTTGATGTGGGTGCTCAAAACTGTCATGACAAACGCGGTGCCTCAGAAAAGCAACCTTGTTATTGATAATGTGCTGTCCAAAGCCCATAAACTAATGTGGGATACTTTTTTATTGCCCCCCCCCCCCCCCCCCGACTGAAGAGAATACATCACTTAAATGGTATTTTTCTATTATAGATTGTACATTGCACCAACTTTAGTTGTGTTGCTTTAATGTTCAGCCACACGTTTGGACACAGTGCACTCTTTGAGTTAAACACCGTTCCTCATGTCGTCTGCCTTCACATGTCACAAAAATCGTAGATACAATTTTTTATGACTCTCGTACATGCATGGGAGAATAATTTTAACCCCTTCTCCTCGGGCACAGCACTCAACAACAGTAGGTACACAGAAAACGGCGAAAAATATGTCACACAACTCACCAGACAAGGGGTCGTAATACTTTGAAATTTTCACCTTTCCAATGGAAAGGCATTTATACAGATTTGCCTTTCTGCAAAAAAAAAATTCCCTTCCGCATCCTACCACCATATAAAATTTTCAGTCACACTTCGCTCAGTGAAAACGGATTCTGCCACTTGCATTCTGAATCACTTACAAAAAACTGAATGTTTCAATGGGAACACTATTTTATCAGACACATGTTTTTGCAGTGAAAAAAAACACGGGACAATATATATATGAATGCATAAATGCCAGTAAGTATAAGAAATTATAGACCATTTAATTTTATCAGAACGTTTAGGAAATATAGGGAGTCGGTGGGACACCACCTCTGAAATATTTTTTTTTGGGGTGTCAAGTTTGTTACTACTTATCCAGCTCCCAATGTGGAAAATATCTAGTTGTTCACCTTTCCAGCGGATTGGTACAAAATGAAAAGTGCCTTTCCATGCACGTGTTTGCCTGTCTGAGACAGGCGGAAAGGCGTCATTTCGATCCCTGCAAGACATTATTGTATATCGTTATATGTCGACCTATTCCGATATCTGGCGTCTTTTAACAAAAGACAAGTCTCTTGATAAATTTATAAAAATAGGTCAGATAATGCCGACCCCAACGCTGTGCATTATTTTTTCATATCCTCAAGTGTTTATAACATTCGAGGTGCCTGCAACAAGGGAGTTACAATTCAGACGAACAGGCCCGGATCCGGGATTTTTTGCAAGGGGGGGTGCCTAGTGTAGTTAAACTTTGGGTGATTATTCCAAGCAATTTACCTGTCATGGTTTAAAATTGGTCTAAAAAATATTGGAAGTTGATATCGGGCGGGGGGGGGGGGGGGTCCGGCCTGACTAACCAGAGTTTCCAAAGGCCATTTTGCAACTCGTGTCCATTCAACTTCTGTATATATGCAACCAACCACTCCGGTTACATGTTTGTTTTCCATTTGTCAACATTACAAAGTTTACTTACAGCTGGTAACAAGCTCATAATCCTTCACAGAGTTGTTAAAAGAACTTTTCCTAACAGGAATAACCTACAGGTCATCAATATGGACGCAGAAAAAGCTGCAAATGACATAAATACATGAAAATACTTAAGAAAAGGTGGGCGAACACACACACACACACAATCACCTGGAAATCATTGTAGATTGAACAGCTTTATTTAATCCTAAGAAGTCACCCGGCAGTGTAAGATATAGTACAACTGACGTGTGGAGCATTATTGCCATACCTCATGAATATTCAACAGTTATTACATGTGCAGGCTCATCTGTATATACAAACATAACAGATATTAACAAAATCATCAAGTCATATAACTAATATAATTACGTTTCAATCTTCTCAATATAACAAAATAGTCTGGTTCCATCTTAAAAAACCAACAGACTGGCTCTATCCCTCAAATGTCAGTCTATTTTCATATTCAAAGTTAAAAAAAAAAGAGACATGTGGTGAGTGACATACTTAAATCACTGTCTAAAGGGGTATTTCAATGTGTGCGTATGTATGTATATGCGTGAAAATTCACTCTTATGATTTTTTAACTGGGGTGTTTCCATGTGTCTGTCAGCGTATATGTGTAATTATTTCCACAGGCGCGATTTTCATGCATTGGGTCTGCGTGAATTTAGGGATTCGGGGTAAAATGACATCACTTCACCATCTTTTTGTGGAAGGCCTGCTTGATCCACTGTACAAATATATATGTCTGCCACTTCATGCATATACACATATAAACAGACATGGAAACACACCTATTTTTTCCTCCATATACCCATATACACACATATGGATAGACCTTTAGTGTTCAATGTAACTGACACTAAAACTATATGAGCCATAGAGGCACATTGATTTATCTATAGTGGATATGAACATAAAGTTACATTGTTATTTTTATTGAGACACAATGAAATACATTTACTATTTTATGCTGAACAGTATATGAGCTGTCAACATTATAAAACTGTCAACACATATCACGAGAATGGAAACCTCAAAAGACAAAAGTAGAGTACCCCTGAAGAATAAGAGCAAAGCGACTTTCAAAAAATATTCCTTTTTTTACATAATAAACCATTTCCATGAGCATGAGCACTAAACGTTATGGTCCTCAGGTCTAGTTATCGAGCATGGTGGCCTTGGTTACAATGCAAATAATTCGTTGAGGAATCTGACCTCTTAGACTGAGATAGCTTTTTATTACTTTGATCATACTGAATGTGACAAGTCCGCATAACAGACCTAGACACTTAGTAACAGTTGTCGCAAACAGATGTCACCAGTCAAGTGGGAAAAGTCTATTAAAATTTAATTCACAGCAAGAACTGGCATTTTGGAATGAAAATATCTATAGTGTAAAATACAATAGCAGAAAGAAGTAAAAAAATGAAAACAGTGGATATAGTTAAGTATGCATGATCTGGACTAGTGGTTGTAGAACAGCTGAATTTGAACAAACTGCAAATATTCATAAATTAATAATTAAAATTAATGCTTCAAGAGATGCTACAATAGTAATAAATCTCTCAATCATGAACAATTTTGTGCGATATTTGGTGAAATATTATATTTATATTTACATTAAAATGATGAGAAATACCCAAAAGACTAAAAAAGTCACTAAAATTTTAAGTCTTTGATTCATCTGCCATGTTTTTGATTCCATTTTTGTAATTTTTTTATTGGTTTCTGTGAAATGAACATTTTGAAGAGTAAGATGGCACTTTAAACAATAAACTCCTCAATGTCCTCATGGAGGAATGGTACAGAGCGGAGCATTGTAATCAGACCAATATGAGTGTGGGATTGCACTGTGCATCCAGCTCCAAATTTTAAACATGCAGCACCGACTCTCATTGGTCTGATTACACCAGTTCTTGCACAGAGCAAAGAATTAGACCAACAAGCGCATGCATGTCCGAGTGTAATCAGACCGCTGAGAGTAGGTGTCCCATTTGTGTCCCATGTTAGACAGTATGCTGGATAAATAATGTTATACCACACTCTCACTGGTCTGATTACAATTCTTGGCTCTGTGCCAACCCTGGTGGCCAGACTGAGAAATTCTTGCTGTACAAAGCAGTGATTATACCCAGGGAAATCTGCTATGACTGCAGTGAATAACTGCCACTTGAGGAGCGTATTAAAATAAAAGACTTATCATGATAATCACAGAGCTAAAATAAAGTAAATAAATATCACTATAAGAATACAGTTATGATGTATGATAGGAGGCCCCTGAGAACAGAAGTAAAAAACATAGACTGGTTTCCTGCTCATAACTGTCTCCTTTCTGAGTAGACTGGTAACCTAGTAAATTAAACTCTTGATGAAGATAACCACTTTCAGATTTTTTCAAACTTTTGCCACTGTAACTGTAAGGCTGCCTTTTCACACATCCAGATTTTTATTCAACCTTCATGCACAATAACTGGTTTAAATATGTGCAGGTCCCTGTATGCCGATATCGGATTTATAATTTTTTAAAATTTAAGTGTTATGTTTTAATCTCAAATTGAGTGAGTTTGTAAAATGATGCAAAATTTTCAATTTAAACATATTCTCTTTGTCTATTTTTGGTCTCCAAACTGTTTTGAGTAAGATTGAAAAGTTACCAGTCTATCGTCTGTAGTGTATCCTGATACAGTATTGTAATACAACTCTGGCTAAAATACAGCACACTTTTTCATGACTAGAATTCCACAGGAACAGATGTGAGCAGAAAACCAATCTATATATGAGAGATACCCCTAACTCCTTTCTTATACCAACAATTTCTGCATATGTTTTATCAAACTTTTTAGACCAGTCAAGTAATTGTCATCTCTGGCCCCATGTGCAGGGAACACATGTGCAAAATCTATCATTCTAATATCCACACAACTTGACTGGCTGACCTTACCATCCAGAGACTGTGCAACTTCATTTACTGCATGATCCCCTTTGCTTATTGTTGAATCATTTACCAAAGGATCCCCATCACATGACACATCATTATTGTTTTTGATTGGCTCACTATTGTTTAAGTGATCATTTGTTTCATAGGGAGAGGACTGGACACATTTTGTAACAGCAGAGTTGCTTTGACCTTCATATACCAGCAACAATGAACTTGCAAAAAACAGCAGCTGCCTCTGATCTTCAAACCATTCTTCCACTTGTAGTAACTTTTCCAGAAGCTGCTGTATCACATCAGATCTCAAATTCTGACCATTGTGAAAAAACATCCCAAGTCCTGGAAAAAAAAATACACCATGAAAAAGATGATAAAGAAATACCAGCAGTATGTACACTTAATCACACTGAATTGTACTAATGACACGATTGCGTACATCACAAAAGTATTTGGTCTAAATTCGGCTGGAATTTGTATACCCATCACGTGAATGTTTTGCAATGTTCGCAGGACTTCATATAATGAGTCTGTGTTCCCAAATAACCTGCATGTATAACTGAGTATGACACCGTAAATGAGAGAACGGAGGACTTGTTAAACCTCTGTGAACTGGCAGGGAGCTGCAGAATTAGCGGTGAGTTTTCTAACGATGGTGTTAAAATGCTCCATAGTGCTCCAGGTCTATGCCAATTTGCAAGATTCTCTTAGAAATAATCTCCTCAACTGATGTCAGGTGCTGCTGCCTCATGAGTAATTATATTTTTAGCTTTCAATTACTTATTTTTAAATTTTTTTACTAAAAATTAAATGGGCCTGTTATTTTTCTGGCAGGCCTGTGAAACCAGTATGCATGTCAGCAGTCATCATAATTATTATAAAATGAAAGTTCTGGTGGTGAAGTTAAAATGATACGTGGGAGTATTAATGAGGGCCAGCAAGTAGATGTCCTGGACTGTGGTTTAATTCTTGATTACTATAATTAATTAAAATGAAACTTTGAATAGCATATCTTAGTAATAAAAGAAAAATATAAAAAAGGCAAAAACTTCTTTTCATCAGGTAGAATTACTAATACATGCCGGCTGGGTTAAGAGAGTACAGTTTCACAGATAATTGCACATTTCTATATTTGTCTGAACCAATTAATAATCAATCATCGATCAGTTTGCCCAAACCGATGATCGATTATGAAAAAGGAACCGACTCCCACCACTAGGATGGGGGGTATATATCCCCCACCCCACTTTTTTGCAAGGGGGGATGGTCAATGTAATCATCCCCCCCCCCAACTATACAGAGAATAATATTCATATATTTCAAATAAATATATAAATAAATAGAATTATAGACTTTGGTTCCATTTATGATTTTCTATGAAATATTTATATCTAAATGATTTAGAATTAACATATACCTTATTTTTTAAAACATTATACTTAATTGATATATATTTGATAGACAATAAAAGGTATATATATATATATATATATGTCTGTGTGTATGTAAGCATGTCTATTTTATCCCAATTTTGACTACCCTCCATGGCTGTCATACCCCCCACCCCTAATAATAATTGGACAGGATTTTGTTCAGACAGATGATTGTTCAGATGTAGGATTTCACAAGATTCACCTTGGGTGCATGGTATGTAGCAATATCAGATACTGAGACACATTTTAATGAAGCTTGTCCATCATAAACCTTAGCAACAACATTTTAATGTTTGGCTTTCTGTCAAACATCTTAAACATGCTAATTGGACCTGAAAAATTGATCTGCATTACTTATCCTTACAAATCTGCTTTTTCTGATTTAGAATAACAACAGTTTTTTTGGTTCTCAGTTTTCAAGTTCAGATGAACAAGTTTCTGTTAATCAACCTTTGGATAAACAACACTACTGAGCCTGTTTTCAAATCACACATGGTTAAATCTGACAATATAAGTTTTTACCAAGTTCTGTATCACTAAAACAGCAAATAACACATAATTAAGCTTCTATTATGTATCCACCAAATCACAGAGGCATGGGTAAAGTAAGGCAATTTTCTTGACATGACAAGACTCAAAATTTGTGGCATTAGAGATGCCAATTAAACTCCTTGCATATGTGCAACTTTCACCAAAACCAGATCTACAGATGGATACAACCTGCAACATTTCAGGCTGAGACACCAATCCACTATTGAGCAAACGTGCATCAGTGTATTCTATAAAGACTGAAGGTGGCTCCACCTGTCTGGTCTACAATGAAGCTATCCAAGATGGATACACATGCAAAAGTTCAGGCTGATATATCCATACACTCTAGGATATGAGCGATTTGAGCCCAAACCAAACAGACTGAATGATGTCATGCAAAAACAATTGCAGATGGCACCACAAGTCTTAAGTACCAGATACAGGTATCTAAGATCTATGGACATGCATAATTTCAGGCCAATACTGCAAATCACTCCTAAGGGAAGGTAGGTGGTGCCACCTGTCTGGTCTATGAAATTATTGTCTACTATGGATGGACATATCAATTTCAGACCAATTCAGCAAACCACTCCAGAGAAAAGGGCATCAATGTATTCTATGAAAATAGGAAGCTAGGTGACACCACCTATCTGGTCTTTGGGAAAACTCTCAAAGATGGATGAACATACCAAATTTCAGACCAATACATTAAACCACTCCTGAGATAGGAGCAACTTTCACAAAAAGCAAATGCACCGCTGGACACCCAAAAAGAACTGCAGATGGCGCCACAAGTCTTGAGTGCAAGATGGAGGTATCCATGATCTATGGATATGCACAATTTCAGCCCAATACACTAAACCAATCACCAAGATGAACACATGGCAAACCCATGAATGGACACCACATTAAAATTATTTTAGGTGGAGCTACCAGTCTCAAGTACTTGATGGAGCGATCCAAGATCTACCGACATGCACAATGTAAGCTTAATATGTTGAACCATTCCAAAGGTATGGGCTGTTATCACTAAGACACCTAGATTCATACTGCACAAAAAGGACTGCAGGTGGCATCACTAGTCTTTGTTTCATACAAGTTCAATGGTTAGTGAATAAGTATGCCAGGTTTTAGAAAGATCAGTCCAAGGGTCTCAGAGGATTTCTCCGAAAATGAACGCATTGGTGTCAGGCTGAAAACATAGTATTTGCATAACTTTGTTTTTGGGGGAACAATAAAATATATTCAAGAATTTTCATTGGTAGTTTTATGAATTTAAATATTTCTATACTCTTTTTAATTTACACCATTTGGGCCAGTCTATGTGA
The DNA here is from genome assembly GCA_026874595.1 of Sipunculus nudus. NCBI lineage: Eukaryota > Metazoa > Annelida > Sipuncula > Golfingiida > Sipunculidae > Sipunculus > Sipunculus nudus. Next base: position 88,503,155 of record CM049307.1, read on the forward strand.
ATTTCATTTGCTTTCAAAAATGTTGACCACCAGAGCTGTTCTGGTGAGATGATAATCTAAAGACATGATCCACACAAACCAAATCGGTTACGAACTCACCCTCTTTGAGTATCTTTGTTTCATCAAGTGTTCTACAGTAGTCCTTATTGTAGTACTGATAGCTGTCTGTGAAAGGATTGTAAACCTGAAAGTATAAAGTATTATGTTATATATAATAGTAAATACAGTGGAACCCTGCCATGAGACCATCCCACAATTGTGACCACCCAAAAATAACAACCACTTTTCTTGGTCCTGAATCTATGATAATTGTAACTTAGAACTTTACAAATATGACCACCCCCAAATTACGACCACTTTGGTCAGTACCCAAGATGGTCATTATTGTGGGGTTCTACTGTACAACAATTACTCAACAAATCTGTCAGAGATATAAGGGATCGGCCAGCAGCAGGGACCATCCGGGAAGGCACAGGAACCGGAGCCGCAGGCAGCACAGCAGATGGTAACTGAAATAAAAAGCCGGCCTGCCGGGCAGTAACGGCGGCTGACGGAGTAACCGGAGGTGAGGCCGGCTGCACCGAAACGGAGGCAGGAGGGACTGACGCACTTACCTGCACACCAGGAAGGCCCGGGGGAACCAGCGTGACGGCCTCGGCCAGCCCCGGGGATAAGGAAGGAAGCCGGCAAGGAGCCGGGGCGAAGAGAACGGCCGGGGAGAAAGCACCAAGGGAACCAGTGAGGGCGCCAGGCGGATGGATTCGGGTCGAGACAAATCGTCTAGATCCGACAAAAGTGACGAGCAAAATCAAGACAATTTATGTAATATGGAATAAGCAGACGGGCCGTCAGAACGGGAGGCCGCGGGAACGGGGGTAGATTTCCGTTTGCAGGTATGAGAAAGTAACGACTTTACTGTCGAAACTACTGGTGAGGAAACAGGACCGGCGGGAACGGACAGGGAACGCAACACGGCCGTGTTGCGGTCACCCAGGGTAGGCTCCCCCCCCTCCCCCCCGTAGACAACCACAGGGCCAGACAAAGGAATCGTGGAGGGGGAACCCCCAACCACAGGGGAATGAGTCCAATCCACGAACAAAGCCCACTTGTCTGAAGTCCAGGTTTGGCAATAAAAACAAGGATCCGCCTGACCACAGCAGGAGTCATTGTTGATGCGGCAATGGAAACAAGTGGGGTGGGAATCCCAAACCGGGATTACTGAACCACAAGAGACACAGTAAGTGGGGTTCTCCATGGCGGGCAAGGGAAAAGAAACACAACTTACAGTCAGTTGGCAAACTCGACCGTACAAACCCAACAGTGGACGAATCTCGCAGCGCGGGATCACACGTCCATCATAGCTGACGCCAGAAGAAAAATGTGTTTACAGGTAGCGGAAGTGTGACCTAGATACACGGGAACGAGGCGGGATGGGCGATAATAGGCCCAATAAGGGAAAATTTTCGGTTGGCTTACTCTGGCGTATAAACTTTAACAGAGAAAATTCTCATTAATACAGAAACAGCTCACAATTATGTTTAAGTAATAAAACAACATTTTAACTAGTGGTGTTTGCCCCTCTAACACAAGAAAGTCTGTCGACCTGTCAGGGCGGCATGCTTTGTTATGTCAAGAACTGCACTGTAACACTCGATAAGGATGTAAATATTTTATCAAGTTTGATTTCACCTAACAGCCTTCAGGAATGTTCCCACTAAAACCAGACCCATAAATAGATATGTTTGGGTACTTTCTAAAGACATCTACAATGTGTGATAAGCTAATGTGATAAACTCAGCATAAATTCCCTTGTACATTTGTTGAAAAATTTGATCTGCATACAAGCATGTCTCACATGGGTTACGTGGATAATAGCCAACTCTTATGTGACACAAGAAATGCCAAGTTACAATAGAGATGGGATTTACAACATGAGCTCTGTTGTGTTAATTCAGCACCAGTAGCCTAATGGTAAGATTATTGGATGCTTACAAAATATTGATGCAACAGGATGGATGGCCCTTGCAGTGCAGTTCCCCATAAGACTTGTGTTTTGACTTGAGTAGGCCTACCAATCCAGTAAAAAATCTACTGAGTTTGTGTAAAACTGAACCTTCAGAAGTGGACAGTTTTAAACATTCTGACCATTACCTTGACTCTTTAGGGTGATATTAAACATGCATTTTGTAATGATTGCTTATATCCATCTGTCTTCTGGTGTTACCATACAAAGTGGAGTGACACATCACAGTGTGTATAATTATCATTATTACATAAATGCTCAAGTCTTTACATAAACACTGATAAGTGAAAATATTTTAGGTGTAAATTTTCAGACTGATTCAACAAATACCATGGAATTATAGAAGGTATATAAAACAACACTGATAATCAATCATCGATCATTTTTTTTTCTTCTTCAAAATCAAACGTGATTATCAAACAAAAAGCTATGACTAATTCCTGACTCTAATGTGTGATAGAGTTTTTTGCTTTCTTATATAATTAAATTATTCCGTTAATAAGTAAACAACATACAAACACATATGAAAACATAACCTTCTTGGTAAGGGTTTAAATTGACTAAGACATGTTACCCTGATGCCAAGCAGCTGGAAGCCTATCTTCTTGACTGGGGGATACTTTGCTTTTTCTCCGGCAATCTTTTCTGGCGTAGCTTCTGGATCCCATGTGACTGGCCCAATCTTAATGTCCGCTATACATGGCTTCTTGTACTTGTGTGCAACGTCTGCCATACGGAAATACAAAACTGAAAGACAAAGTAGGTCAAAGTTACATGCATCTGTAAAATTTTCATAAAATAATACATGGAAGTCTACAGAATATCTTAAATATATCTGTGTTTTCTAAATGTCTGGTATTACGACATCAACAAAATGTCTGTGTATTCTCAAAATGTCTTGTATAACGATATCATGAAAAACTTACTTTGGGGTTTTTTGGTGTATTTTTGTTTTAAACAAATCTTGATCCCTGGGTTTTCTGGTTTTACTCTGTTACTAATTAGTCTTACCTTAGGCTTTCTAGTGTATATTTTGTTTTATAGATAACTCATCCTCTGGGTTTTTCTGTGTATTCTTTGTTTTAAACAAATCTTACCCCATTGGTTTTTTAAATATTGTATTTTTTTAAACAAAACTTACCCCCCCCCCCCCCCACCGATTTTCTAGCTGATTTACATACTGTCTGCTTTAAACAAATCTTACCCTCTAGGTTTTCTGGTTTTTTTATGTACTTGTTGTTTTAAAAATTCCTACCCCAGGGGGTTTTCTAGTGTTACCCCCTAGTTTCTTGGCTTGTGTACTTTTTGTTATATACAAAACTTACCCCAATAGTTTTCCATTTAACTCTTGGTTTTAAACCAAACTTACCCCCTGGAGTTACTGGTGTGCTCCACGTCTGTAGGTACGTTGGCATGAGTGGACGTAGTCGCAGAAGGACAGGATCTGTACATGTGTTATCAAACACTCGCTGGTAAAAATTCAGCTCTCTCTCTCCTCTTGGTGGACTTTGTACTGGTTTTAATATTGTGCCATCACCACATTGCAGAAAACCTTAAAATAATCACATCTTGACAAAATACATTATAGCCACAATAACAGTCTGTAAATATCAGTATATGACAAAACCCAAATTAAAAAAAAAACAATTTTTTACTTTGTGCATGATTAGTCTATATCTCTTGATTTGGATTTTAGAGTTTTACATGGTTTATTTTAATATTATTTCATGAAAAAAAGGGACCCATGGGTCACGGCGCTCAGCTGATAGTGATTGGACAATAAATGTTTCTCCACTGTGATACTATGTCGAGTCGATAAAGCTTATTGGGCTATTATAAAGGAATGTAATGTAATATGTGAGTAAATGATAAATGAAATTACCTGACTGATGGATTAATAGAGTAAAATATAGTGGTTTATTTTTTATTTATTTAGGAGGGGTTGAAAATTGTGATATATTTGAGCAAATATGAATGCAATGACAGCAGTAATAAGCAGTAGTAGAATGATGATAAGGCTATTTGTTGAAGGATCTAAAGTGTATGGTAGTCTGCAAGCTTTCAATTTGACAGATATGATGTTATGATTGACTATTCTGATGAAGTGATTTATGAATTTGTGACTGTATGACACAATATCTCTTTAGTCTTGACAAGGTACATTATTGTGATGCCCACCATGTCTACATATTACACAATATTGACATAATTTCTGGCATGTACATAGGTTACCTATGGACGAATAGTTATACAAAATATTAAAGTATGAATATATCTGATTCATCTTGTTCTTGCTTACTGAGGCTGACTTTGGGATGGGGTCCGGAGAAGGGAAAAGTGAGGGCAGCACGAAGGTGGATGTAGAAATATTCTATTGTAATGTTTTTCATTTATATAAGAATATGAAAAGCTAAGAGGAAAGGGGCCCTCCTACTTGGTTATAGTAAAGTTCTAAATATATGATTGCAAACTAATACTCTGACAAGACTGTCATGAAGAAAAACAGTAAAATTTTGAGATACTGTGATGCATATGAAAATTTACAGATGGACAGGCAAGTGGACAGAATGGATTAATACCTTTATTTCACTTTCAAGGGAATAATGCATTTAAGTTTATATATAAGCCAATTGTTTTTAAGCATATCCAGTTTTTCCATTAAGAATTTTTTATCTGAATCTTTTTTTATTTACAGGTTTTATAAATTTTTAATAAAAAAAACTGAAAATATAAGTTAAAATATTAGCATTGTTTCAAAAGTTGCAATCATTATATATACAGAGTAAAAAACTGAAACTATAAGTTAAAATATTAGAATTGTTGCAAAAGTTGCAATCATCATATATCAAGAGTGTAGCTCATATTGGGTCATATTATGCATACACATATATTTTATTATTTTTAAATCATAAATGTTTAAACTGAATTTAAAAGAAAACTAGACATTTCTTGGCACCGCAGGTGCCAGAGTATCCCCAGACATAGTAGGCCCCCCCCCCTTTAAGAATAGACCCCCATTTTTAGCAGCATATACTGACACTTGGCATATTTATTGTTTCTTCCATCTAACAATCCACAATCTTGTTGAAGATGTTGGTCCTGTGACCTTGATCTTTTTAAAGATGTGTCCTGTGACCTTGACCTTTGACCTCATGACCCCAAAATCAATTTTGGTCTTGCTTTTCCAGTGGGACATATACAAGTCAAGTTTGAAATCCATACATCAATAAAAGCAGGAATTATCATCCAGAACTAATTTTTGGACAGATGGCTCCTGTGACCTTCACGTTTGACCTTGAGACCTCAAAATTGACAGGGGTCTTCCACTCTTGGCAGGTGAACTATATGTGCAAGATGAAAGATGTGAGATGAATTGTTTGGCTGAAAATGCATCCATAATATTTTTTAAAGAGGTTTCCTGTGACCTTGACCTTTGACCTCATGACCCCAAAATAAATTCGGGTCTTGCGCTTCCAATGGGTCAAATACAAGTCAAGTTTGAAATCCATTAATCAATAAAAGAAGGAATTATCATCCAGAAACTAATTTTTGGACAGATGGCTCCTGTGACCTTCACCTTTGACCTTGTGACCTCAAAATTGATAGGGTTCTTCCTCTCTAGGCAGGTGAACTATATATGCAAGATGAAAGATCTGAGATGAAATGTTTGGCTGAAAATGCATCCACATCTTTTTAAAGATGTGTCCTGTGACCTTGACCTTTGACCTAATGACCCCAAAATCAATTTGGGTCTTGCTTTTCCAATGGGACATAAACAAGTCAAGTTTGAAATCCAGACATCAATAAAAGCAGGAATTATCATCAAGAAACTAATTTTTGGACAGATGGCTCCTGTGACCTTCACCTTTGACCTCAAAATTGATTGGGGTCTTCCACTCTTGGCAGGTAAACTATATGTGCAAGATGAAAGATCTGAGATGAATTGTTCGGCTAAAAATGCATCAACAATCTTTTTAAAGAGGTTTCCTGTGACCTTGACCTTTGACCTCATGACCCCAAAATCAATTTGGGTCTTGCTTTTCCAATGGGTCAAATACAAGTCAAGTTTATAATCCAAACATCTATAAAAGAAGGAATTATCGTCCAAAAACTAATTTTTTGGACAGATGGCTCCTGTGACCTTCACCTTTGACCTTGTGACCTCAAAATTGATAGGGTTCTTCCTCTCTTAGCAGGTGAACTATATGTGCAAGATGAAAGATCTGAGATGAAATGTTTGGCTGAAAATGCATCCACAATCTTTTTAAAGATGTGTCCTGTGACCTTGACCTTTGACCTCATGACCCCAAAATCAATTTGGGTCTTGCTTTTCCAATGGGACATATACAAGTCAAGTTTGAAATCCATACATCAATAAAAGCAGGAATTATCATCCAGAAACTAATTTTTGGACAGATAGCTCCTGTGGCCTTGACCTTTGACCTTGTGACCCTAAAATTTATATGGATCATCCACTATTGGCAAGTGAGCTATATATTCAAGATGGAAGACCTAGGATGAAAGTTTGGCTTAAAATGCATCCACAGTATCTTTTAAAATGCCAGTCCATTGACCTTGACCTTTGACCTCATGACCATAAAACCTATAGGGTTCTTACTTTAGTGGTGGGCCATACATAAGTCATGTTTGAAATCCATATGGCTATCAACACTGGAGATATCATAAGAGGTGTGTGATTTTCACCATATATGGTAATATTCAAGGTCAAGGCCACTATCATAGGAAAGGTCATGACCCCAATTTAAATAAACATCATCCCATAAGCCATACCTATGTATATGCATAATATAAAAAAAAATCTGTCCATTAGTTTTTGACTTATAATGCTCACAGTACTGTAAGGTGGCAATTTTGGGGGTATTAAACGGCACGAAAACAAGTGAAGAATAATAGGTGGCGCCACCAGTTTCTGGAACATGACAACCCTATCCATGATCTTCCATCAACTTGATTTTGGGATAAATCCATGCAAGATTTCTTGAGATATTAAAGAATTTGTGTGATTTTCCCCAAAATTGGACCTATTCAAGGTCAAGGACACTCTCCTAGTAAAGGTCATGACCTCATTTTAAATAGGCGTTGTCCTCTTACCCATATCTATACATATACCAAGTTTGGTAAAGTTTACCAAGTTTGAAATATTTTTTGGGTTATCGCGCCAACAAGATTTATACGTGGCGGCGGCAGCGGCGGGACCAGTATGAAAACATAGTATCCCCCAACTTTGTCTGGGGATACAATAATGCCACAACATGGCATCTACAAGAATATTCCTTGAATCACAAACTATTAAAAAGTTTTGCACATTGGAGTTTTCAGTACATGCTTAATTTTATTCACCAAAATAAAATATAAGATTCAGTAAATTTGATAAAATAAAACATCTTTTCAAATAAAGTATACACACTGTTGGTTGAATGAGGGACAAACAATATCATTGTGCTAATTATTATCCCAGTTTTAATTTATTACTGGGATTAATAGTCAATTTCACACCTGGTGAAGTTTTTACTCTTCTGAAGTAAGGAATTACTTATCTCATGAACATCCACACTTTCATAACAATACATCACTTTGTGGACGCAATTAAATGTACACTTTAATCATTGTAACCCTGGTGGTAAAATACAAAATCTAAAATGTAGCATAGCCTAGAATAAGAATGAATCAAATACAGAAAATAATAACATTCATCTTGTTTATGCACCGTTTGGGGGGGGGGGGGGAGTGCAGGGCAGAGGGGAAGCCTGCTGGTAGTGGCCAAGCTGAGCCAAGGCAAGCTGCCTGGGGTGGGTTACATAATGCGAGTGAAGGCTGTACTACTAGGTGGGCTAGATGTAAACAACACTTGACATGGTGTATGAAACGTGAATAAAAGCTATTCTTTCCAATCGATTTCTTTGAAATTTCAGATTTTAAAAGATTAAATCCTTATGTATATATGCTGAGAAAATTAAATCAACAGTGCCACAGTTGGAAAAAATTTAAGGTATTGAATTTTTATTTATGCTAATAACTTGAAAAATTTGCAAAGTTCAGATCCAATTTTGGGTAAACAATTGAATCTTGATTAAATAAAGTTATATTTCTGAAAAAAAGTCTCTAAATCAGCAATTCTCATGTTAGGTGAGTAAATATATTTCCTGATTTTTTAAAAATTGCATTATATTTTGGCCCATAACTTCAAAATAATACCCAATACTGACCTAATTTTTGGTATGTTCATAGAAAATGTTTGAAAGAATGCGAATACTAAATACGATCAAAAACAGATCAGTGGTTTTGATATTAGGCAGCCTTGAAGTGTAACAATGGCTTTTTTATGGAAAACGGAGGTTTTTCCTTAATATCTCGAAGGAACGAAGTCCTAATGACCCAATTTTGGTATGGTAGGAGATTTTGGGGACATCTAAAATTATGCCAACAGCCTGGGGAGCATAGAGATGTGCACTGAATGACCTACAGTCATCAAAGTGGACTGCTTGACAATGTAAGGGAATACAACAGGAGCCTCCAAAAAATTCAATAACTAGCCTAATTTTGTAGCTTTTATTTTCAAATTTCAGATTTTAACAGATTGAATCCTTATGTGTACATGCTGTGAAAATTAAATCCACAGTACTTACAGGAACAAGGGACCTATGGGTCACGGCGCTCAGCTGTTATATATGAAAAAAAAATATGATTTAGAAATGAGGCACATGCTGGTTTTATGTGGTAATAAAAATAAGCTGTATTATGAGTTGTTGTTATTTAGCTTATGTATGATTTTGATAGTACCTTTGGAGACAGGGAAGAAGATTAATTTCATTTATTTTATTAACAAATGGAGTGCGATTGTCACACAGATTTTGACTTGGCCATATAACTTATAAGCAGAACATATAATATAAGAGTTTAACAACTTATTAAAAAAGTTACAAATATTGTCCCAAATATAATTTTTATTAAAAATAATAAGAGAATAGTATGATTTTTTCAAATAAAATATAACTGAAATGATTATCAAAATAATATTAAAGAATATATTCATGAATGCATTCATTAATACATTTTGAAAGTATTTGCACTGGTATTCATATACTTTCATTTTTACCTGAATTCCCATTCTTATGAAAGAAATTTTATAATGGAGTACATATTCATATTCGTGTTTAAATACAATTGCAAAGTATTCGCACCATGTCTGGTATTTATTCAGTTTTCACCAAACAATGATGTTGAGAATCCAGAATATACAAAATTCACACATTTAAATAATGATCATAAGTACCTGGTTTTATGGCTTTTATTTATATTTAAAAAAAATGTAATACATTCATTTTGGACTAATTTCACATCAACGTACTAACTATAGACACAGTAGGAATCTAGATAATAATATTATCAACTGCATCTTTGTCTATCATTAATTTCCTTCATATGATCCCTAATGATTAGTAATGAATAATATGATTTACTTTTTTATCATTAAAATTGAACTGGAAAATACCATAGGTGACTGCATGGTGTTACTTGGAATACGTGACATTCTATCCATCGATACAAGATTCTTATATCATTGGTAACTGCAAGTTAATTTCCTGTTATTATCAACTAACAAATTCCTTTTCTATTTTTCTTTAATTTGTTATTAAAAACCAATAAAAATTTATTAATTTATTGTTATGTTGTTGTTTAAAACTACTAGATGAGTTGGGTTGGACACCTGGATCAACTGTGGCTGGCCATTATATAATAATAAGCTGCCTGGAGCCCCAGTTTATGCCTCGCCTCAAGCATGCATAATTTGCTGAAAGTTCAACAAAGTCAACATACAGGTGACTCAAGAGGTGCTACAGAGAGCCAAGGTCTGACATGGTCTCATAAAAACATTAATAAAAGATACAATTTTTGGCCAATTTCTTTCAGCTTTTTAAACTAAAAAGCTGAAATCTTTATGTATGCATGATATGAAAATTATATCAACAGTGCTCACAGAAAACAAACATGCCATGGTCAAAGTTGGGCAAAATTTAAGGTACTAATTTTATATTTATACTAATAACTTATAAAATTTGAAAAATCAGAACTAATTTTGGGAATTTTAATTGAATCTTGATTAAATAATGTTACATCCCTGACAAAAAATCTCTAGCTTCAGCAATCCACTTGTTAAGGTAGTAAATATATTTCTTGATTTTTTACAAAGTGCATTATGTTTGGGCCCATAACTTAAAACAATTACGCAATACTGACATCATTTCTGGCATGTGCATAGAGAATGTATAGAAAAATATGTATATTATATATGATTAAAGTCAGATCAGTGGTTTTGATATTAGGAAGTCTTGAAGTGTAACAAAGGGTTTTTAATGGAAAAATGAAGTTTTTCATTAATATCTCGAAGGTATTAAGTCCTATTTACCAAATTCTTGGCATGGTAGGGGATTTTTTTAGACATCTAATTGCATGCCAAATTTTAGGAACTGAGAGCTGAAGCTGGGGAGCTGAGCACTTGCAAACTGCATGACACTAGCTTGATGTAAACAATATGGTACATGGTGCTTGAAAACTTGAATAAAATCTACAGTTTTTTATCAACTGGTTTCAAATTTTTGGTGTTTACAGACAAAATGCTAAAAAAAAAACATGCTGTGAAAATTAAATTCACAGTACTTCCTGGAAAAAAACGTGCCATGGTCAAAGTTGGGCAAAATTTAAGGTACCAATTTTTTATTTTTGTTAATATTTTAAAAAATTTAAAGATTTATATCTAATTTTGGGTATACAATTTAATTTTGATTAATTAAAGTTATATTACTGGAAAAAAAAGTTTATAGCTTTAACATATTTTGTGTTAAGTGATCAAATACCTTTCCTGATTTTTTACACAATGCATTATGTTTGGGCCCATAACTTTTTAAAATTTACATAATACAGACATAATTTCTGGCATTTACATAAGAACTATATAGAGGAATAATTAAGGTAAATATGAGGAAAAACAGATGAGTGGTTTTGATATAAGGCAGTCCTGAAGTGTAAAAATAGGTTTTTAATAAAAAATTGAGGTTTTTCCTTAATTTCTCAAAGGAACAAAGTCGCAAAGACCCAGTTTTCGGCTTGGTAGGAGATCTTGGGGACATCTAACATTATGCTTAATTTTGGATTAGTAGGTCTTACGGTTTCAAAACGTGACACATCTACGGACGGACGGACGGACAGACGGACGACAGACAATGGACCAAGACTATAGCTCAGCTAACTTACAGTCAGCTGAGCTAAAATAACGTGCCGTGGCCAAAGTTGGGCAAAATTAAAGGTACCAATTTTATATTTTTGCCAATATTTTAAAAAATTTAACAGATTTTGATCTTATTTTTGGTATACAATTAAATTTTGATTGATTAAAATTGTATTACTGAAAAAAAGTCCCTACCTTTAACACTTTTGGTCTTAAGTGACCAAATATCTTCCTGATTTTTTTACAAAGCCCATTATGTTTGGGCCCATAACTTTTTCAAATTAAATAATACTGACTTAATTTCTGGCAGGTACATAGGAACTATATAGAGGAATATTTATGGTAAATATAAAGAAAACCAGATGAGTGGTTTTGATATTAGGCAGTCCTGAAGTGTAAAAAAAGATTTCTAATAAAAAATTGAGGTTTTTCCTTAATATCTCGAAGGAACGAAGTCCTATTGATCCAATTTTCGGCATGGTAGGAGATTTTGAAGACATCTAACTGTATGCCGCATTTCAGATTCGTAGGTCCAACAGTGTCAAAAAGTGCCAGTCTTACGGACGGACAGACGGACGGACGGACAGACAGACGGACGACAGACAATGGACCACGACTATAGCTCAGATGACTTATAGTCAGCTGAGCTAAAAATCTTTCACTACAAAATATTCTTTTTTTCAGAATTTATTGCAGCAGTACTTAAACCTGAAACAATGTAAGGAATATATGAGCATAACACTCTTTACAAAAACATACAAAACTAATGTTTGAAGTACATTTATATTGTAAATATATACTGCACCTTACCAATGTAATTCATCCACCCTAAAGTATAATTTAGGATATACAAGCCAGAGTTATTCGGTTTGAACACATTCCTCATATTTTGTGAGTGTCAGTGAAAGAAACTAGATGGTGCTGTAAGCGAATGTGGTACGACTTTAGTTTGAAGTACCACATTGGGAGGTCTGATAAAACAAACAAAGATACAGGTATATGCTAATGTTTGACTGATGTACCTAATTTTGTGCGTCCCTTGCCATACTTGTGCCCTGCCACCTGGTGTTCAAGTGGCTTCATCCCTTTGGGTAGCGGGGGTGTTTTTGGTCTCTCTATTGGTTTTGATGCCATGCCTTCTTTGGAGGTTACCTATCACAGCACCTGGTGGAAAAAATAGGAAGTACATCCATAGACTTGGCCCCTACTCAATAACTCTTCTGTAGTCAAAAGTTCAGTTGAGTTTTGGTATGCAGTGTTGTATGTTCATGTTACATATGTCTCATTACCCTGCACAAAGCAGAAGATTTTGTTTTCTGTTGATTTTGTTTGTCTGTATGTGTATCTGCAAAATATCTCAAGAAAAGTACCATGGATTTTATTGAAATTTGTCACATAGTTTGGGAGCATGAAAATCTCAGTGGTTAAATTCTGGTGAAAATCCTTGCATTTATAACCCTGGAATGAAAGTTTTATGAAGTTTGGCAGCACTGATGACCATTGGGACTCAGTGTTGCACAAGCACAGGGAAACTTTAACACCTGTTAACACTGGTTACAAGGGCACTGAGTGGTGCGTGGTCCGAGGTTGGAAGAAACGCTCACTGTATGGATATCCGACTCCATATATAGCAGAACCTAATGTAATGTTGGGTCTGATTTTAAATCAATTAAGTAAATCCAACAGATCCACTACATATATATATAAATTCAGGCTTATAGTATTCTACTGGTATGCTCCTATAAATACCCATCTCATAAAATTGTAGTAAAAATACCAACCTATGTAGCCCATGCAAAGGTGTGACAGTAATACTGTAGTCCATCCCAAAACCCTTGTCTGCACGTTTTTTTTGTGATTACTATTTTAAGAATATTCTTTAAAACTGCCCTTTGGCTTAAAGTTTATTTGCAGACATTTCACAAATTTTGTATAAAGTAGGAAAATATCATGTAAAAAGTATAGATTTACTTTGTGACTTTTTGTGCTATTTAATTGATGGACTGTGGCTGGTGTTTTCCCTGCACAGCTGAACAGCACCAGCATTCCTCGGCCATAGTACACTTTCCATGTCTATGGTTGCATGTTTGTAAGACAGCGTAACAAAGATGTCACAACGGTTGTTCGCATATTACCTTCTACTGACTGATGTCATCAGCCTGCCTAGTTTGTTTATGATCAGTTCTCCGGCAATGAATTTATGTTGTAAACTCTGTAACTTGTTTTGTCATATTATGGATTGTTTCTCTCAAACAAAATTTATGCATGGTAAGGCATTTTTTATGAAAGCATTCAACGGAATAGCTCCTGTGACCTTTAGACAAAATACTGTGTCATTTGTATGAAAAATTATTCCGGAAAAACATACAGACACGGGTTTCAGTATCTTGAGTAAGACTCATTTTTGCATCATCCCTATAAGGCATAATGACTCACTGAATTAGTATTTTAAGACAACTTATTCCATTGTCATTTCGATCACTTAATATTCAAATAATTACCAGTTAGAAAATAACTTAAATCATTATATAATAAACATTGGCACTGATATTCGTTATTTCAACTGACACGCCCACATCTCGAGTATAGAGTGAGCGATATTTGGTGAACTGTGACTGATTGATCAGTTTCCTTGCCAAATTTATCAGCTCAGATCGAGGTTATATTACGTTCTGAATACACATTGAGACCCTTTAAGTCTTTTATTACATACAATCAGGACACGGGTTAATTATATATATTTACAAATATGACTAAATTACCTCACTCCCTGCTCCAGTCAGATCACTTGTTTGAGCGCCTGAGTTTAATTTCCCAAATGACCGCCAGATGTCTCTACCTACTCGACAGGCGCCCTGATGAGACGTACACGTGCTCGTGTATTTCCGTTTCGCTATCAGGTAACGTTATATTAGGTTTTATTGAGGCTTTATGCCTAACTGTTGATACAAGAAACTGAGTCCGACTGAAATAAAGACTTTTGTAAAAAAAAAAAAGTTATATCTAAATTTATAATAAGTGCACGATTTTTGTATTAAAAAAATGTTGTATCTGAATTTATCTTCATACTATTTTTCATCTGTTGGGTAAGCCAGGGGCGTATTCATAGGGGGGGGGGGCGCAAAGGGGCGCGCGCCCCCCTAAAATTCTGCTTACACTTATGCCAGTCAACTACTGGCAAGTGTTATGTTTATTAACTCAAATTTATTTTATGCTATTTTAATTGAGTATGCAAACACATAGATATAAAATATGGCGTTTTAAGTAAAAAAAAAAATTCATGTTTCTCTATGCGCCATTATGGTAATGTTATTCCCATATGGAAAAGAAAGAAGAAAAACAAGAAAGATCTTGTCTGTAATGCAAATATATATATATATATATATATATATTATATCTTATATAATAATGTATATTTATTATCAGTTCTAAAGGTTCCTATTGACCTAAAGAGAAACTAATTTTGTTGTATTTGTTGAAATTTTGTGAAGAAAGAACAAAAGCTTAGCAAGTTATTGTTTGTAATGTAAATGTAAAGAGTGTAAGACTTTGAAAATTTCTAAAATAAATCTAAACAGTGAAGGGATTATATACTTACACATTTCTCTCATGTATTTTACTATCTCTCTTTTCTATTTTGTTTGTGTGCAGAAGTGAAGTCTCCAAACCCTGTGATTGTTCTGTAACATGATGGTGGATGGCCAAAAACTGTCAAACAATCCATGCACCAGGGGCGGATCCAGGATTTAGGAAAAGGGGGGGTCCAACCCAGGAGGACTAATGAAAATCCTAAAAAAAGGTCATCACGTCTGGAAAAGGGGGGGTCAAGGCCTTAAATAACGTCTAAAACCCCTTAAAAAAGGTTGCTTCGGGTGAAAAAGGGGGGGGGGGGTCCGGACCCCCTGGACCCCCCCCCCCCCCTGGATCCGCTTCTGTGTACTTTCACTAGACGCTAGCTAAGCCTCATTTTTTAAATTCACCCTACACCAAGAGACTATAATATGAAAGCTTCCGGTTTCTTAAGTCTGGGGTTATTAAAATCACCTCTAAATATCCAGCTACTGGCACTGGAGCTAGATGGCCAGGCTTTATGTCAGAAGGCTGCATTTTCAATAATAATATAAACATGAAAATGGTATGCAAATAACAGTCGGTGAGTATTTTTCACTTCTAATATTTCTTGTGTTTATGTACTTTTATAACTTCAGGTCAGACTATCTTTATTTCTTTTTAACTCCAACTGGCTATATAGTTCGAACTTAATTTCTGCAAAAATAATTTATCTACGAAAACCTATATTATGGAATTCATTATCAGAAGCTCTACATGAAAAATAGATGAAGTATCCTATGACAGATTCAGTGACATGTAATAGTTAATCCATTTAAGTTCATATACGTGTGCTGACCATCTTCTACAATTAAGTTACAACACTATACTTATTGATGCATGTATTTTTTTGTTGTTCAAATAATGCATTATATATATAGATGAGGGTCCCATGGTTAACTTAATAAACAACTTGAACTAGATATCTTACAAAATTACACATAATAATCATAATAATTATGCACGAATTAACAATATTTAATATGTTTATTAGGAGAAAATTTAACAGCCATGCAGTGTGTTCAAACAAGTTTAAATATGCTTGCTTCCTACTAATAAGGCTTTGTGGAATAGCAATAAAATTAAAAAAAAGATTTATATATATAAATATATATATATATATATATATATATATATATGTCACCAGAAAATCGATGACATTATGTACGGTGTTTTGTATCATAGTTTAACGAAGTCTGTTCTCTATTGATATTGACGTGAAGCGTCATCCTAAAGCGTTGACAGGTCTTGATTGTATATATATTGTGTATTCTTGTATGAAATCCCATCGGCTATCAGCTGATTTATCTGTGTCACGCATTGCGCGTATTACATCTGGTATGTGGGTCGCCATGGTGACGCTAGAAGTCATACTAGATCACATATATCCTTATATGGGACACTTGAGCCATAAGCCAACCAGAGAACCGGATCGCCGTACACAGTGCACAGGCGATTGTGACGTCAGAGTTCAGGGAGAGACGCGGGACGCTGCTTCAGTTGGGTCTTGAAGCTTGAAGAGGCAGCACGCACGCACGGCAGAAAGAACATTGAAACGCTTAAACCCGCCAGGAACGGCATGGAAGCAAGCTTCTACATGAGGCAAGGGCCCAGCTCACGAGATCACAGCCGTGCTGCCGACAGAGCATCGTATTGGCGGTAAAGTAAGTGCGCACGCGTCACCTGCCGGCCTAGTTCAGCTTGACCTAGATACATAATCGCTGTAAGCCGTGAAACAATTGCTACTCGAGTAAGGTCAAGGACTCTAAGCTCATATGTAAACAAAGAGAGCTATTACCATTCATGTGAACGTAAACCTACCCGGGTCGCTGTCAAGCAAGATCAGTTGAAGATAGCTAAACTCAGAAAGACTTTATGGTACTAACCATACGCTAGATTCTACACAAAACAGTAACCAGAGATCTCTGAAGGAACTGGACTTTATTGTTTTTATACAAACCATGGACTCAGTAAATATCCTGTATTTTTAATATGAAGGACTGTCGTATTGACACATCAACGCACACACACTCACATCTATGTCTCTGTATGTATTGTCTTGAATTATATTTGTGAATTTAACCTGATGTCTCATAGTTTCTATTGATCTGGGTGTATGATTGTCTGGTATTTTTATACACGTCCTTAAAAGAACCTGGAAATGTCACCTGTAATGAACGGGATCTAATTTCCTGATTAGTGAAATCAAGTGGCGAGCGTAAACCCATCCTATTGTTTTATAGGATATATCCGTTGTAAAGTTATCACGTTAAGTCAGGGGTGACATTGAATGGCGAGCGTGCCAGGATATAAAAAAACTGGCTAATTACAGTAAGTTTCAGAAATTTTGAACTGAGAAAACAGTACTGAAACCAGACATTCATATACTCAAACTAGAGTTGATCTGAATTAATAATCGGATATGACACCAAACTGATGTTATAGTGTATACTTGCACAATGAAATTACCCCACTGTTAGGAGTTAATATTTATTCAGTGAGAATATTACCTGAAGCACAACATTGTTTAAGGATTAGCATATACCTTGTAGATTTGGCTAGAACACATGCATGTTTTTTGAGTAATCTAGTTCAGTGATACCTGAACATCATTACTGGTTTGATATAAACCCAGATTAGAGTGAAAATCTTTGATGGTGTTAGATACGCCCTGGTATAATTTTTTCTACACTGGTTTGTGATTGGTCACGTGGTATGGTCTCTTGGCAGGTAAGTTTACCCCTCCCGATTGGCATGGTAATCATAGGTGCATGATGTTTATTGATATCTTCTTATCCATCCGTCCATCCGTCTGACCCTTCGTCCGACCTTCCGTCCGTCCGTCCGTATAAGTAGATTTTGATGCGTAGAGCTACCGTAGTGTAATTGTACGGATACCGCCGGTTCGTTAGGTTGGCTTTAACTGTACGTATTTACGGATTTTTAAGAGCGGATATTACTAGATACTTGAATCTTACTAGGTTAGAGCGTTACCATGGAGTCGTTAGAGTCACTTGTTAGATGCGGACAGGCCTTGGGACTTAAGGACCAGGCTTTACAAGATTATGTTGAGGCTAGACGGCGTGCGGATGAGGAACGTGAGAAAAGAGCTAGGCAACGTGAAATAGAGAGTGAACAGCGTGAAATAGAGCGCGAGCGAGAGGCTAGAGCCCACGAATTAGAGGTTCTAAGGTTAAAGTCTGACTCTGGGGTTAAAGAAGAGAGAAGTAGGGATGTATTCCCGAAAATCCAGCTTCCACCTTTTGATGAGGCTCACGATCAGCTAGATGCATTTCTTGAGCGATTTGAACGGTTAGCTGTATGTCAAGACTATGATAGGGAGAATTGGGCGTTACACCCGAGTACGTTACTGCGGGGTAAGGTGCTAGGGACTTACACACAGTTATCGGTTAGTGAGGCCATTGATTACGATAAGTTAAAGATAGCCTTGTTAAAGCGATACCAAATGACCGAAGAGGGTTATCGACACAAGTTTCGGACTTGTAGGCCTGAGCGAGGCGAAACGCCGAGTCAGTTTGCAGTGAGACTAAGTGGATACCTAGACCATTTGATAGGGATGGCAGGGGTCGGAGGTGACTACGACAGGGTAGTTAACCTGTTGATGTGCGAGCAGTACGTAAACTGCTGTAGTAGGGATCTCTCTATGTTTTTGAAAGAGAGATGGTGTCGTGACTTTGATAGTATGGTAGACATAGCCGAGAGTTATACGGAGGCTTACGGTGTACACAGCCTTACAACAGGTCCTCGTTATGGCAATAATGTGCCGCGTCAAGCGCAACCGGTATCTCAGCCTAGAGAGAAGCGAGAGGTTGAGCGCAGTCCGGGCGGTCAGACATTTAAGCCATCAGGAGGCATCAGATGTTACTTATGTAATGAACTGGGACATAAGGCGCGGGAATGTAAGACTAGTGCCCGGTCGAGGCCTAGGTCTTCCCCTCAAGTAGGGCGTGCTGCTGGCGATCAGCAGAGGTATAGGACTAATTTTAGCCCCCCGTATAACCCAAAACAGAAGCCTGAGACTATGTCAATGGCAGTAGTCGAGGCGGAAACGGAGACAGTCGGTGCGGTGAAACCGGAAGTAGAGAGTCTGAGTCAGTCGTTAGGATTTGCTGCCCAGACAGAAGGCGGAAACTCGTTACCTGTGTGTGAAGGGCTGGTGAATGGTAAGTCAGCGAGGGTGCTGCGGGATTCGGGATGTTCCTCGGCAGGAATACATGAGTCGTACGTCGAGCCGAATCAGTTCACCGGAACCAGGTCGAGTGTAGGTTGTTTGACGGGTCTGTAAGACAATTTCCTACGGCTAGGATCAATGTGGACTGTGCGTACTTTGTCGGTACTATCGAGGCAATGGTGGTCGGGGATGCTGTATGTGATTTAGCGCTAGGTAACGTAGCGGGAGCGCGTGATCCGTATGATCCGGACCCTACGTGGAAGTCTGAGCGATCCTCAGGCATAGTGTGTGACGGTGTAGAGTCACAAAAGGAGGTGTCGTCCGCGGTGGAGACACGGAGCGCTGCACGTGAGAAACAGACAACCGATGCGTAGCTTGAATGTTGCAAGCCCAGTTGCCGATGTGAGTCCGGCCGAATTTTTGAAGGCGCAGGCGGAGGATCAGTCTTTAGCACCGTATTGGAGGCTAGCAAGAGATGCTAGAAATGATAGTCCATTTAGAATTGAGGACGGATATTTAGTTCGGGTTGTGAGTGATAAACGGGGAGATCAAGATGGATCTCGAGTGGTGGTACCTCAGACGTTACGGTACGACGTCATGAGGATGGGCCACGAAGCGGTTATGGCGGGCCATCAGGGCATAGACAAAACGCACGACCGCGTGAGAACTCAGTTTTTCTGGAAAGGGATGTATAATGACTTTGCTGAGTTTTGCAAGTCCTGTCCCATTTGCCAGAAAACCATACCGAAAGGCAAGGTGCCTGGAGCTACGTTAGGCCAGATGCCATAAATTGATGAGCCCTGGCGTAGAATTTCGATGGATCTGGTTGGGCCGATCCATCCAGTGTCGGAGAGAGGTCACAGGTATATTCTGACCGTTATGGATTATGCCACTAGATATCCGGAGGCTGTTGCTTTTAAGAACATAGATACTGTCTCTGTGGCTGATGCGCTAGTTGATATTTATGCGCGGATAGGAGTGCCGTCAGAGGTGCTTACCGACCTGGGAACACAATTTACGTCAGACCTCATGCGAGAAGTTAGCCGTGTTTTGTCTGTAAAACAGCTCACCACCACTCCTTACCATCCTATGTGCAACGGAATGGTGGAGAGATTCAATGGCACGTTAAAGTTAATGTTGAAACGGATGTGCGAGGAAAGATCGCAAGATTGGGATCGGTACCTCAGCGCCGTGCTTTTTGCGTACCGAGAAGCGCCACATGAGAGCACAGGGTTCTCACCCTTTGAGTTGCTCTATGGTAGGATCGTTAGAGGACCGATGCGGATTCTTAGGGATCTGTGGACCAGATCTGTGGACTAGCGTCGAGACTAAAACCACGTACCAATACGTCCTGGCCCTACAAGACAAACTAAGCGACACATGCGCATTAGCTAGAGAGGCGTTGAACAAATCAGCGAACAGACACAAACTGGTTTATGATAGAGGTAAATGCACGCGCAGGTTTGAGGCCGGTGACGAAGTTTTGTTGTTACTCCCGACGGAGCGGAACAAATTAATGGTACAGTGGAAAGGCCCCTATACTATTGTAAACAGGGTTGGGGACTTAGACTATCGGATTAAGATTGGCGATAAGGTTAAAACCTTCCACGTGAATATGCTTAAACGGTACCATGCTAGGTACGAGCCCCAGCATATTCTGGCAGCGGTAGCCAAGGGCGCACCTGATTCCATACATGATCCTGACGGTGTAGACGGTGAAACAGAGTCCCCGTGTTTGTAGAGTTAAACCCAGAAGGGATTGATGAGGATGCCCACTTGTCGTTACCGTCGTATGCGCGCCGCCAGACTGAGCGAGATGTTCAGGTAAATGCCGACCTAAGCAAGCGTCAGCGCCGTGAAATACTCAGTCTGCTTAGGCAATATGGGGATGTATTCACAGATGTACCCAAGCTCACCAATGTTGTAGAATGTAGCATTAAATTCTCATCTGATGTACCTGTAAAAACTAGGCCCTATAGGGTGCCTTTTGAACTGCGAGAGACAATGCGAACAGAAATCCAGGAAATGTTTAACTTAGGCATTATTGAACAGTCAGATTCTACCTATGCGTCCCCCTGTATCCTGCTTAGGAAACCTGACGGTAAGACAAGATTCGTGATAGACTACCGAAAGCTGAACCAATCAGTCGTGTTCGATCCTGAACCCATGCCGGATCCGGAAACACTTTTTGTCGAAGTCGCGAAAAGCCAGTATTTTACAAAGCTTGACCTGACGAAAGGTTACTGGCAGATCCCTGTTTCTGAGGAATCCAGGGATAAGACGGCCTTTGTTACACCCGATGGCCTTTACCAATTTAGGGTTATGCCATTCGGCCTGGTAACTGCCGGAGTGGTTTTCACCCGCATGATGCGGAAAATGTTCAGCGACATGCCGAATGTAGTGTGTTATGTAGATGACGTGTTAATACACGCAGAGACTTGGGACGAGCACTTAAGAACTCTTAGAGAAGTGCTAGTTAGACTAGAATGTGCAAACTTAGCAGCTAAAACCTTCATAGGCTACCAGAGCTTAGAGTTTTTGGGACACATTGTAGGCACGGGCAACTTGGCCACTAATCCGGTTTTGCTCAAGAGAATACAGAGCACTGATAGACCTAAGACAAAGAAGGCTTTGCGAGCATTCCTAGGTCTTACAGGGTACTATCGAAAATTCGTGCCAAACTATGCGGAAATAGCGGTGCCCTTGACTGATCTAACGAGGAAAGGTCAACCTAACAAACTAGACTGGAAACCCGTACACGAGAACGCGTACTGTTCTCTAAAGGCTAAAATGTCAGACCCTCCCATACTGAAGCTTCCCGATTTCAGGAAACGATTTTATTTGAAATGTAATGCATCTGATGTGGGTATTGGCTGTATCCTGATGCAAAGACACGAGGGGATCATGCACCCAGTAGCTTATGCCAGTCGTAAACTATTGCCCAGGGAGAGAAATTACTCCACCATCGAGAAAGAGTCATTAGCAATTATATGGTCTGTACAGAAATTTGAGATGTACCTGGCTTGTAGACCGTTCACCATTCAGACCGACCACAAACCATTAAAGTGTATTAGCAAATCAAAATGTGCTAATAAGAGAGTAATGAGATGGGCACTGGTTCTACAAGAGTTTAGATTTGATATTGAAGCAGTGTCAGGTAAACTAAACCATGGACCTGATTTTCTTAGCAGACTGCCTGAGTGTTAGGATGTATTGAGCTATAATGTTTAGCCAGTTAAGTCTAAACATGTACAAGATTTTGCCCTGTGTCATAGACTGTGGGCATGTACTAATGACAACTTGTTACATGACCCTTATGTATTGCTATGTATTGCTATATGTAAATATGTTTAGCTGGACCCTGTGAGATAGAACGATACGATGTATCGAGAAAAAACTGTGTATCCTTTTCTTTAAAAGGAGGGGGTGATGTCACCAGAAAATCGGTGACAATATGTACGGTGTTTTGTATCATAGTTTAACGAAGTCTGTTCTCTATTGATATTGACGTGAAGCGTCATCCTAAAGCGTTGACAGGTCTTGATTGTATATATATATTCTGTATTCTTGTATGAAATCCCATCGGCTATCAGCTGATTTATCTGTGTCACGCATTGCGTGTATTACATCTGGTATGTGGGTCGCCATGGTGACGCTAGCAGTCATACTAGATCACATATATCCTTATATGGGACACTTGAGCCATAAGCCAACCAGAGAACCGGATCGCCGTACACAGTGCACAGGCGATTGTGACGTCAGAGTTCAGGGAGAGACGCGGGACGCTGCTTCAGTTGGGTCTTGAAGCTTGAAGAGGCAGCACGCACGCACGGCAGAAAGAACATTGAAACGCTTAAACCCGCCAGGAACGGCATAGAATCAAGCTTCTACATGAGGCAAGGGCCCAGCTCACGAGATCACAGCCGTGCTGCCGACAGAGCATCGTATTGGCGGTAAAGTAAGTACGCACGCGTCACCTGTCGGCCTAGTTCAGCTTGACCTAGATACATAATCGCTGTAAGCCGTGAAACAATTGCTACACGAGTAAGGTCAAGGACTCTAAGCTCATATGTAAACAAAGAGAGCTATTACCATTCATGTGAACGTAAACCTACCCGGGTCGCTGTCAAGCAAGATCAGTTGAAGATAGCTAAACTCAGAAAGACTATATGGTACTAACCATACGCTAGATTCTACACAAAACAGTAATCAGAGATCTCTGAAGGAACTGGACTTTATTGTTTTTATACAAACCATGGACTCAGTAAATATCCTGTATTTTTAATATGAAGGACTGTCGTATTGACACATCAACGCACACACACTCACATCTATGTCTCTGTATGTATTGTCTTGAATTATATTTGTGAATTTAACCTGATGTCTCATAGTTTCTATTGATCTGGGTGTATGATTGTCTGGTATTTTTATACACGTCCTTAAAAGAACCTGGAAATGTCACCTGTAATGACCGGGATCTAATTTCCTGATTAGTGAAATCAAGTGGCGAGCGTAAACCCATCCTATTGTTTTATAGGATATATCCGTTGTAAAGTTATCATTTTAAGTCAGGGGTGACAATATATATATATATATATATATATATATATATATATATATATATATATGAGAGAAATGTCTAAAAGACGCAAAACAGCCCCTTTCCCGACTTTAGGGCTGCGCCCCCTCTATTTTCAGATCCTGGATACGCCACTGTATATATAATCACACTGCGCCAGCACACTGAATCGGATTCGTCAGAGCTCAGAGTATGAGTCTTGTTGGTCAGGGTTTATCGGCACTGAAAGTCAAAGGCCACAATGTACTGTGGGTTCAATAACCAGTGGCTCAGGTATATATTATTAGCTCAGCTGACTTTCAGTCATGCTGGGCTATAGTGATGGGTCTTTGTCCGTCGTCCTTCCGTCTGTCCGTCCGTCCGGCCCGCCGTCCGTCCGTTAGCAGGGCACAAATCGTAACCTTAAGGGCTAGGATCATGAACCCTATGGAGTCTTAGAGGTTCTAAAAAGATCTCCTTGCAAACCTGAAATTTGGTTACTGCGACCTATATTCTCCGAGTTACGGGATGTGTTTGCACCCTCCAGATTTTATTCTTATGACCAGAAATTTCATCCCAAACTTTCCATCTTTCACATACAGCTCGCAAACCAAAAGGGGAAGAACCATAATTTTTTTGAGGTCACAAGGTCAAAGGTCAAGGTCACAGGACCCACTTCTATGAAAAGCTTGTGGATGCATTTTAAGCCAAACTTTTCATCCCAATCCTTTGATCTTTCACATATGGCTCACCTAACATGTGGGAGAACAATCCTACAGATTTTGAGGTCACAAGGTCAAAGGTCAAGGTCACAGGATCCACTTCTTTAAAAAGGTTGTGGACACATTTCAAGCTAGAATTTTCATTCCAAACCTTCCAGCACATATATCGCTTCTCTGCCAACTGGGAAAAAGACCTGTTGATTTTGAGGTCAAAGATCAAGTTCACAGCATCTACTTCTTGCGTGGACTCATTTTAATGCAAACTTTTCAACCTGTAACTTCCATCTGTTATATATGGCTAACCTACCAATAGGGGAAGAACCCTATTGCTGTTGAGTTCAAAAGGTCAGAGGTCAAGGTCACAATACAAAATTTTTCGAAATGCTTGTGAACATATTTCATGCTAAACTGTTTATCCCAAACCTAAGTCTTTTACATATGCATCATCTATGCATCACTCAATTTGATTCAAACCTTTTTATGGGTCTTTTTTCCTTGAAGAAATAACTTATTGATTTTTGGGGTCAGCTGGTCAGGAGGTTAAAGGTTGCAGGTCAATGTTATTCACACATTGGTTGCCAAGTGGTTAGTAGTTACCCATCACTTTAAAAGAATACAATTGATATGTGGGCAAAAGGACAAGGTCATAGGTCAGGGATGTTCACAATAAAAATTACTTTGTAGACCATCTTTATTTTTCCTGTATATGTATATATAACCATTGCACTCCAACTGGTACATCTCACTGTGTGCCCATTGTCAGTGTCACTTAATGTGACATATCACTCCTTTTTGTATCAGCTCAGGGAGTGATAAGGAGATATCATTAGTGCATAACAAAAATACTATTGCCACTATAGTGATATCAAATGTCAGACTTGTCAGAAATCCATTATGTCTGCCGGGTAGCCAGCTTAGAAATTCTTTTGCCAGTGCAGTTTCTTTGATTTTTTTAAATGTTTGGTCCCTTTTAGAGGATGTTTTTTGTTCATTTTCTGACCTGTCAGAAATCCAATATGGCCACACGGGAAGCCATCATTAAATTCCTTTGGAACGTATTATCTCAAGAACTGTTAAAGTGAATGCCGTAGGACGTATATTAATGTAATCTTGCATTGGATAAAATATTTCTTGATATTTATGACCATCATTTATGAAAGCTCAGTACAGTTGGCTTGTATTGAATAATAATTAATAAAGAAGCTCCCATTTTACAATCATTCTTGGATCGATTTCCTTGATTATTTAATATGTTTTGATTTTATATTTGGCCTGTGTGGTATTCCTTTTGAGACTGACAGGTATCAAGCAAGCTGTGGGATTGGTTCCTGCTAGCTCAACAACCATACATTTTGCCTCAGACCATTAATACACTGTGTTTTAATCAGACATATGTGATATATATTTATGTCAACGTAGAAAGTTTCAACAAATATATATATATATATTTGGCATATAGGTTCTTCAACAATTTGACTGGAAGTGGAAGTTGTAAATCGCAGTCCATGATGTCGCAGGTCATGCTTGGCAGCTGAGCGTCATGACCCACGAGTCACTTGTGTTGTTAAGAAAGAAATGTGATCCGTTCAAATACATTGTATATAAATTGTTTCAAGGCAAAATTACATAAATATATAGGTGTTTCCCTGAAATGTATAAACATTTTTATTTTTATATTTTGATAGTTGAGACAAGTAGTCTCGGCCGTCCCACAATGACTGGAATCCAT
The DNA here is from genome assembly GCA_026874595.1 of Sipunculus nudus. Classification (NCBI taxonomy): domain Eukaryota; kingdom Metazoa; phylum Annelida; class Sipuncula; order Golfingiida; family Sipunculidae; genus Sipunculus; species Sipunculus nudus. The sequence goes on from CM049307.1 coordinate 88,529,235, forward strand.
GGGTTTGCGTCATTTAAGCTATGTCTTAGGGCTTATTCTTTTTACGCGGTTGCGGATAGAGTTGAATATATGATATAATGAAGGACAGATTCCTTATATCGGATCGGATGAGGAATGCTGCTGATTTGTACACGTCACGTAGGGGTTTCCCCAGGATTAACGTTTTAATTAGTATGTGGGACAAATTAAAAGCGTTGAGTCCACACCAGAGGAGACCAGGCCACACGAGTCCAAGTCCTTGAGGTTGGAGTCCACTTTCGTTGTGTCCGAGACCAAGTGCCAGTCTGAATCCGTTATAATTCTTAATATTGAAAAATAAATAAAATGGAAATTAAAGATTATACCATGTGTATTTTAATTTACTTTTAACATGCATAATACCTGCACATACCTGTCATGTCTGTATATGATACCTGTCAGTATGCAATATTTAAATAAAAGTCTGGCGTAATCCATTTCGGCAGATGCCGCGATAAACAGTCCATTTTGAGCAAACAATATACCAAAGTTGCATTTTCTCAATAATTACTGTCTCGATTGTTCAGATATTGTCGAATTTAACAGTATTATTGTCGTTTGAATTATATATCAATCGCAAAACAAATATTGCTTTCTATATCATCATTTGATTTACAAATTTTCTTGTTTAATACCTACAGCACCATCATAGTGTTGGTTTAGAAAACAACTGCTTTGTATAATTCATAAGAGAAAAAATAATGTTAATATTACTATAAATCTAGCAACAATTCCAATAACCTGCACAACCACTGAAACTCTAAATGTCTTGGAATAAATTTTGAATGAGTTAATTTGTTATTTTATTTTCAATTTATATAAGTGAAATAAGGTAACATATTTATTCTGAATCATCACTTGGGTTTTCCTTGTTTGGCCACAGAACTGTTTAGACTCAGAACACTTTAATATTAAAGATTGACGGATGTTGCCTTTCTTTTCTCATAGACAAGCACACTTACGTGCCCTTCAATAAACAATGTTTTTTTTTGGCTATGTAAGCTTATGTTTAACCTTGGCAAACATATAAAAATAAATAAATAAATAAAATAACTGTTCTGCGATTCTATATTTTTCGTGTACCAACACTTTTTTTGTTTGCAAATGAAGTCCATGGCCTTAGTAATATAATGCTAATTTATGCTATGGAACAATTCTCTATATTTAAAAGAATTCATATATATTATAAATTAAGGTAAGGAAAATGTTTTAAATTCTGCGTTGAGTAAATATACCATTCCTAAAACGGAAGCACATTGCTGTACTTAACAGGCAAGCAGGCAAAATTCCATGAGTTGGGTTTCGACCTGGAAGAGAGGGAGAAAAAAACTTTGTCTCTAGAGTCCGTAGAACAATTTTCTTGTGTGTAGGAACAAAGTGCTTTGCAGCGCCATCTTTTGATCATGTTGAGAACTAATTTACAATAACAGGAAGGGGGATTTAACCTGTAGAAAATATAACATTGCTACATGAAAATCTGATATATTTTGCAGTTGAATACACTCAGTTCAGATAATACCAAGAAATGGTCTGATTAAAAAAACCTAAACTTATGACAAATAACAGAATAATCTGAAGGGAACAAATCTAAATTATCATTAAGCCCTTTGATTGGATTATAAAATATGAATATTCATTGGTATCAAAGGTCATCATCGGTCAGTTGAAGAGGTGCATAGCTGAAGTGGCAACATGGCCTTGGCAGCACTGTTGATCACTGCTGGCGCAGTCTTACTGACTTTGATGTTATGGATTCTATATCCGTCTAAACGACAGAAAATTATCGACCAAATTCCTGGACCAGGCGCCCTCCCTCTTATTGGCAATGCACACATGTTCAAACCCGGCGGGGCAGGTAAGGCAGTGTTGGTGATCTTGTTACAAGGTACGGTAATAACATTGTAACAAGGCAGCGAGGGTTGATCTCTGTTATCTGATCTCATACAAGTGGCAGTAACAGTCGGCCTCTGAGGGATGATTTATATGTACCCTGCTAGCACTTCTGCAGACGCCAGTAATCAATATAGAAGCGAAGCCCGCGTTCTATAGTGGCTCCATAATAATAATAATTATAATCATAAACATATTATTATATAAGAGGTAGGGCTCCTGTCCAGGGATTTTATTTTTATTTATTCTTCTTCTTCTTATTATTATTATTCTTATTATTATCATTATTATTTTTATTACTATTATTATTATTATTATCACTATTATTATCATTATAATTATTATCATTATTATTATAAATTTAGAAGATAAAAAAGAAAATATATAAAGTGATAATATTATTAATTATTACTCGTATATTAGATTAAAACTTTTGATAATTAAAATCAATTTAAAAACAAGATAATACACATAAATGTGAAGTTTTTTTGTAATTATTTGTATGTTTCATTCAAATTAGCTTATTATTTATTCCGCTTACTTTACTTACTCTTAACTCTTATTTCTGTTGCCTCCCCTTTCCTGTTTACATTTATTTTAGATTTGGACAAATTCAAACACTCTTTACATTTACATTACAAGAAATATCTTGCTCATCGTTTGTTGTAAGTTTACCAAATGTTCATCAGTTCCTACAGAGAGGATTTGTTTAAGGTTAAATTGAATCTTTAGATCTGAAAATGAATATACAATGTTTATTGAGGGGGTTCAAGGTGCCACTTTAGAGAGCACTTTAGTGTGCCCGCAAACAGTAAAGGGTTAAGTTAAAGTCATCTCTTTTTTTGTGTTGAATAAATAAATTATATTAAGAATTAAGCTTATCTATGAATTTTATGAATCATTAAAGCATTAGTCATAATTAATTTAAGGCAGGGTCTGTATAGCAATTACTTGGAGGTGGATACTTAACTTGTGATTGTGAATACTCTCTTTTTTTAATTGTTTTTCTGTAATGTGAACTAAATATAAAAATTGGTGGAATAAATACTTATCTTTAGAAACATTATTATAAACTGATCCTAGCATGTTCTTTCTTATCAAACAGGGGGTCCTAAATATTTTATGAAATAATGTATGATTTTATAAATATGGTAAAGCATTTTATAAGAATTCAAATTTATAAAGTTTTGCATTTACAATTTTCAGGGTTTTTATCAAATCATTTAACTAGTTTATTATAACATCTTAAATTATAATTTTTATTTTACCAGTTTAAATTTTAAATTAAAATTTTTAGCTAAAGTTTATACAAGAGCATTGTGGGTACCAAGAAGGTGTGTTGCATTACCATAAACTATCTGTTGGCATGATATTTTGGGGTCAAGGCAACACTGTGACCTTGTACAAGATTCTTAGTTAGATATTAGGTCAGCTTTGGTTATACTTGTACCAGGTTGATAAGACAGTTTTATCTGATAAAGATATCACATCTGAGGGTTCCTCTATGTAACCTATACACAGTGTTATTAGCTTTAATATTAATACATCAGCAAGTAATTTACAATCATGAGCGTTTGAACCAGTAATTGTGCATATGGACTACTTTGTTTAAATTTCAACTCTGTGAATGAATTGAGTCCATTACATCAAGAATTGAACATTGGCATTTTTAGGCATTATTTTCTGTATTAATTTTAAAAGTTCATGTTGAAAAAGTTGCTATTGGTTAAAAAGAATCACATACCCGAGATTTGAGCAATAATTTGGAAGAATATCATAACAATACTTGGCAAAAAATGAGTAAAATAATTCTATAATTTTGTATGTGTATCTGAAAAAAAATTCTGCCATGATATGTAAACACACCATGTCCTAGATATTTATTGGATGCAGTTTATTAATAATAAGTAATAAAAAAAATGATCAGCTAAAGTACACAATCCAGCGCCAATATTTAATGAAAAAAGTTCCAGAAAGTTGTAATCATAAATATAAATTTGTAAGTTGTAATTGTAATTATATTTAATATTCTTTTCTCTGTTGCCAGACTGTTTATACTGTTCTGTCATGTATTGAATAAAAAACAATATTTTAATTTTTATTACAAAATTTTTTTTATTTACATTTGTTTTCCTACAAAAGTCATCCTGTTCATTTGTTGCACTTGACCTTCAAGTAAAAAGTGTATATTTTGTGTTAACATTGATACAACAATATTATTTTTAAATGATCAAGGATTCAAATTGTAAATTATTTTAATTAAGCATTTCCTACAAGAATGAGCGTATCATTTAGTCCTTGGTTGTTTGTTAAGTATTATTTTTTTTTAGATTTTCTGGACCAAGTGATGGGTTATGCCAAGACTTATTATAACGACAAAATATGTCGTGTGTGGCTGGGTACTCAGCCAATTGTCCTGTTATACCGCGCAGATACAGCCGAGGTACATAGTCATCTTTTGTAAAACCTTCATCTTGTATCTGGAAACCAATCAGGGACACTAGTGCCACCTAGTGATGGTGTATGAAACTACACTCGCAGGGAAATCACCTCCCGTGAGCTTAAGTATAAATAAGTCCTAAGCATATTTTCAGTCACGTGTTGGAGAATTGAATGTAGTTTTATTATAGTGTATTCTTTAATATGGAGATATTCACAGTGCATTTATCTGTTCTATATCCTAATACTATCTTGAATTGTCAAGAATGATGCAAAGTATGATCTAAGGGGGATCATTTCCCATATTTTTCCATAAACCCTGAGAAATTTGACATTACATATGTTAAGGGGAAGCGCCATCTGTCAGAAAATATGCCACTTATCTTGGCATATAAATTTTTTTCTAAGGGGTGTCATTTTCAATATTTAAAAATAAATCCTGAGAAATTTGACATTATTTTGCAAAGGGACTGTCACAGTGCTGTCTATTAGAGACTTTGCCAGTTGTCTCAGCCAATGTCAACCCCACTCCAATGAACTCGCCCTGTATCAACTTCCCCATGAAAAACCTGTCCTTCACATACCTCGCTGAAGTCCTTTGTACCTGTTCTGATGCAGTGGAAGGGAATATGAATAACTTTATGGTGTAATTTCAAATATGCTGCTAGGTGGCGCTAGGCTATGTGATTTTCTTTTGGAATACGGGGCACAAATTAGATAATATACATGCACCTGAGCAAAACAGTGATTCTGTCTTTTCTTTCGCATAGGAGCAAAGGAAACCTCGAGAGCTGCTTTTCTCTTCATTTTAGGAAAACTGCTTCATTAATTGAATATTTTTATTCACATTTGCTTTTACTAAAACTGTATGTATATGTGATTAGAAACAATCAGTATCAGTATAATGCATGATTTTTTTGCATAAATTAAATCATGAATGATATGGTGCCATTGGGAATCTTATACTACTTATTGATACTCTTCTTGACCTTCACAGCAGTCCAGTTGCGTAAATGTATGTCTGGGAAGGATTATCCGTTTCCCAGCCTGGATTTAATAAACGCTGGAAAATATGCACAAAGTCTCTATCTGATGGCAAATAGCGAAAAGTTGTCTTTTATCACCCTTGGCTGTACCTACACCTAAAATCTTATATTTTTTATACAAGTTTTTTGCTTTACCATAATGATTTAAGATTCATTTTATATTATTATTACCAGTATTGGTAAATTGCTGGAACTGAAACATAACAAGCATTTTTTTTTGTGTATGGTCCCATTTTCTGCCACTGTGGTATTTGCAGTGGTGGTAAATACCAAAATTTAGCTTTTACCCTGCCATGCAGCCCAGTGTACTCCATGTGGGACAAAACTATGTTCAGATTATTGAGAATTTATGATTTCTAAGCCATTGTCAAATCAGAATTAAAAATAAATATCACATATATCATATTTCAAATTCTAATGATGGCTGATTTTAATATAACTAATGATTTAATAAATCACTTAACAGTTTTGAGTAAATTGGTTAAAGTATAAAAATTGATGGAGATGAATGAACTCACCCTGTATCAACTTCCCCATGAAAAACCTGTCCTTCACATACCTCGCTGAAGTCCTGTGTACCTGTTCTGATGCAGTGGGAGGGAATATGAATAACTTTATGGTGTAATTTCAAATATGCTGCTAGGTGGCGCTAGGCTATGTGATTGTCTTTTGGAATACGGGGCACAAATTAGATAATATACATGCACCTGAGCAATACAGTGTTTCTGTCTTTTCTTTCGCATAGGAGCAAAGGAAACCTTGAGAGCTGCTTTTCTCTTCATTTAAGGAAAACTGCTTCATTAATTGAATATTCTTATTCACATTTGCTTTTACTAAAACTGTATGTATATGTGATTAGAAACAATCAGTATCAGTATAATGCATGATTTTTTTGCATAAATTAAATCATGAATGATATGGTGCCATTGGGAATCTTATAGTACTTATTGATACTCTCCTTGACCTTCACAGCAGTCCAGTAGCGTAAATGTATGTCTGGGAAGGATTATCAGTTTCCCAGCCTGGATTTAATAAACACTAGAAATATGCACAAAGTCTCTATCTGATGGCAAATAGTGAAAAGTTGACTTTTATCACCCTTGGCTGTACCTACACCTAAAATCTTATATTTTTTATACAAGTTTTTTGCTTTACCATAATGATTTAAGATTCTTTTTATATTATTATTACCAGTATTGGTAAATTGCTGGAACTGAAACATAACAAGCATTTTTTAGCTCAGCTGACTATAAGTCATCTGAGCTATAGTTGTGGTCCATTGTCCGTCGTCCGTCCGTCTGTCCGTCCGTCCGTCCGTAGATGTGGCACGTTTTGAAACCATAAGACCTAGGAATCCAAAATTCAGCATAATGTTAGATGTCCCCAAGATCTCCTACCAAGCCGAAAACTGGGTCTTTGCGACTTTGTTCCTTTTAGAAATTAAGGAAAAACCTCAATTTTTTATTAAAATCCTATTTTCACACTTCAGGACTGCCTAATATCAAAACCACTTATCTGTTTTTCCTCATATTTACCATAAATATTCTTCTATATAGTTCCTATGTACATGCCAGAAATTAAGTCTGTTGAGTATAAATTCTTTAAGTTATGGGCCCAAACATAATGGACTTTGTAAAAAATCAGGAAAAATATTTACTCACTTAACATGAAAAATTTTGAAACTAGAGTCTGTTTTCCCAAGTATATAACTATGTTTAATTAAGATTTAATTGTTTACCCAAAATTAGATCTGAATTTTGTAAATTTTTTAAGTAATTAGCATAAAAATAAAATCAGTACCTTAAATTTTGTCCAACTTTGACCATGGCACGTTTTTTTCCTGTAAGTACCATTGATTTAATTTTCACAGCATGTAAACATAAATATTTAATTTGTTTAAATCTGAAATTTGGAAGTAAAAGCTTGAAAATTAAGCTAGTTATTGATTTTTTTCTTGAGGCTCTATTATAGTCATTTGCTTTGTTGACAGATTACAGATGCAGGGTCCCACTCCAGGTCACTGGAAGTCAGCTATGCCAGGGTTTCTGATTTGTTACAGTCACTGGGGGAGATCCCCTGCTGTGACAGGTGTACAGTTATTCCCCCCCCCCTGCAAACCCAACCCACCAAGTGTTATGCAGTATTGTTATTGTTTTCACTGTATCTTCTTAATTGTAATGCTGTTTCCACTCTGATATGCAAAAACTTTCCTTGAAAAAGTAATTCAAGGTGTAATCCAGAAGATGCAATGTTGTGTAATGTAGCATTTTTAAAGAAATCATTTTTCTTTTAAATGATTTTACCAATCATAATGGAACCCATCAGTATGCTTAAATTATGATAAAATATGAAGCACATTATGGATAAAAAAAGACACAATTAAAAATTGTGAAATCTAAATCAAGTATTTTTTTTAGATATTTATTGTTTTGCAGATTTGAAAGATATATTTTTGTGGTAAAAAATAAATAAACATTTGTATGCATGATGTGGTGTTATCTGACAAGATTGAGATTTATGATGATGCAATTGAGAATTATTAATCAACTTTTATATTCAAATATATATGTTATATTGAAAATGTATAGAAATGTAAACTTAAATTTAAAAAAAAAATTGATGTGATAAAAAAATGAGGATTTATTACAAACATTTGTTCATTATTTTCCTGCATCAGCAGAATTTGAGATCAGGCTTTGTTTGCCATGTTTTATGTTGTTAATTAGTTATATTTCAACTGTATACATTTCATAAAAAAAAACATATTTAATAATATATATTATACAAAAAAAAGATTCGATTGAACAAATGTGTAAACTACTGAAATGTCAACAGTTAATCGAAAAGCCAACTAATGATCATGGCAATTGTACAGATCATTTGTTCACAAACTGCTCACATGCTTCAGTTTCAATTTTAGGAAACACATGGTCAGGTCACAAAATATTATTTGCAACAATTTCTTGCTCATCAATACAAACCAATCATATAAACCAACCATGGCCTTTATTACCTCTTCCTCTTACACTTTATCTCCATTAGATATTATTTTAGATTTTTACCTTCAAGGTTAACGTCAGCTGAGCACAGTGACCCATAGGTCCCTTGTTTGTGTATGGTCCCATTTTCTGCCACTATGGTATTTGCAGTGGTGGTAAATACCAAAATTTAGCTTTTACCCTGCCATGCAGCCCAGTGTACTCCATGTGGGACAAAACTATGTTCAGATTATTGAGAATTTATGATTTCTAAGCCATTGTCAAATCAGAATTAAAAATAAATATCACATATATCATATTTCAAATTCTAATGATGACTGATTTTAATATAACTAATGATTTAATAAATCACTTAACAGTTTTGAGTAAATTGGTTAAAGTATAAAAATTGATGGAGATGAATTGACTGTGTACCACTATTAATTAGAGAACAATTCTTTTACTAGCAGCAACATTTTTATAACTCCGATACAATTGAAAAATTTATTGAAAATAATGATAAAATGTGATAGGTTGAAGTACTTTGCAGCACAGATTAAACACTTAAATTTGAAGAATAAAAATGGTCCTGAGTCTCATATTAGGTTGACATCAAAAACAGAATAACAATTTTAGAGTGTAATGTTATAAAACCATGCAAAACCAGTTTGACTGTAAAAATATTATATTTCAGGTTCTTTTGAAAAAGACAGCGTTAAGTCTAGCCACTAGTGGATGACAAAAAGAGGCTTTATGTTGAATTCACAATAATCTGAGGGACATTTTGACACTTCTTTCAGATTTCTATGGACAAATCTTAGAATTTTGCTATGAATTTCAAAAGCATGGCATTATGAGGGTATGGATCGGACCACAGCCTAGCGTAGCTGTTTATCACGCCCACACGGTAGAGGTACGTTGTAAAACTAGCTCTCGCCTGTGGTTTCATTATGGTGCCCTATGCCTAGCCTAGATAGACCCCGCATAAACTCCTGCTATGATCATATTATATGTTCCAAGTATTAATATTTGGTTACGACTATATAAATGCTTCATTGTTGTTGATTGAAATTTTAAAAATATTTAAAAATTTGAATACTTTATTGAGGTCCTGTTGGTGGTCTAAATTTCAAGGTCAAACTATATATAGCAATCACATGCATGGTTTTGTATAAAAGAATGTAAAAAATGAACACTTCAAAGAAGTTTAACACTGTGATTGAATAAGTAAAAATTTTAAAAGTTTCATTGTCAGCCATATGAAAATTGATCAGACATTAAAAAAGGAACAATTTAGAAATGACAAGTCTTTTAGGATTATACTGAGCAATGGTTTATTTATTATTAAATATTCAAATTTTGCAGTCCTTTGAAAGAATTGTTTTAAATGTGAGCATTGTCCACAAAGGATTCAGCTTTTCATATCAGGGTTGGGCGGGTAATACCCGGGCAGATAATACCCCTTGTTACCCGGGCGGGCAATTAAGCCTTAAAACCCACATGCGGATTTCAATGGGCAATATGATTTTGACATTTCTAGAAGCATTCTTTTAAATCTCAGAATCACTGCATAAAATGCATATAATCAAATAAAGAGGAAAAACTGCAGTGATTGTCCATGAAATAAGTTTATTACCAATAGATGAGCAACATCACAGATATTAATGAAGAAGCACACAAGCAAGAAATTGTGTCATGCACCAATGCTATTATGATACATCATGCATTATGTACAAACTGTTTTAAGTGCTACCAGTCTAGTTCAGAATGTCCACAAAAGGTACAATAGCAGATCATAAGCATTGCAGCACATTGTACTCTAAGTCGATTGCGAATCTTGTTTTGTATGTAGCCAAAGTTAGAGAATACAGGTTCTACAGCAGCAGAACTGGCTGGCATACAGAGAAGATTGGATGCATATGACACTAGCTCTGGTGATGTCTTGTAGCACATTGTGGCTTCACCTGTGTGGTGTCCTATACATGTACTGCCAATCAGTTGACATTTGGCAGCCAGTAACCATCTTGTGTCAACCAGTTAGCCAGTTTGTGTACACACCCAATAAGTAATCCATCCACTTTCAATCTTTCATTGATACAAAGGAAATTATTTCAAAATCATACTATAATAAATTCGTCCCCGCGGTCAACCCACAACAACATTCATTTGTGTTGACCTAGCGGACTGCTTAGAAAAGGCCAACGCGTAGTGAATGTTTGGCAGACTATGTCATGTTTGATTTGATTGGTTAGCGAGAGGAGAATCAGGACGACGTGGGCGCACTATGTGAGAATGGCCATGGCACAGCGCAGGTATTAAACGCATACTATTTTTATCGATTTTGAGGCCATTTCTTTACCAAACGCCTAAAAAATATAAACTCGTTCTTCCCCGGACCAAGTTGCAGCCTCCCACGAAGTTTGACGACCGTGCGATCCCTAGCGTGCGAATGAATCCGGACAGACAGACAGACAGACAAACAAACAAACACATTCCCGTGAATTATAGTATGATAACTGCTATATAACACCAATATCAGTTATATATTATATATATTTATATAGTTATATATATTTTAAAGCAAAGAAGCATACTGATCACAGTATTTCCAAAGCTGGTACAAGAAATTTTGTGTTCAGTCAGTTGCCATTTGAGAATATATTGCCCATAAAACCTGTAAAACCTTGGTTTACCTGGGTTTACCCAGTAAAACCCACTGGACTGGGTTTTATGCTTAAAACCTGGATTTTGCCCAACCCTGTTTCATGTCAAATTTCTTATCAGTTTCATTAATGTGTTATTGTTTGATAAAATTTATATATATATATCACTAAAGTTGGTTATTGTACATTTTTCGTTTGTCCTTAATTAAGTACATTCTCTATACAAACATAGATGTAAGCTGAGCTGTGTATAAAAGTACAGGTCCTTATCATAAAAGTGTATGTAAACATAAACCTTAGACTCTGGTACATATCGTAACCAGTCTGTTTCTGCTTACTGAACCCTGCAATACACTTATATAGAGTTGTTTATTAAGTTGGTGTTTATTACAGTCATTTTGTTTTTTATGTCTTATTGTATTTTCGATGGTGTGAAACTAATGATATTGAAAACAAGAACACTTTGACCAAGCAGCCTCCCTGGGATTTAATTGAATGTATAACATTTGTAAATATTATATATATATATATATATATATATATATATATATATATATATGTATATATTGCTGTATTGTATTGCTTCACAGGGCTCAACATCAACTTTTTAAAATACTTGCCAGGTAGGGTGAGTGACAACAAGCTTTAATTTGCCCCACATGGATTTTTCCCTGTCACACAAAAATCAGTGATTGCACCCACAACCAAAAAAAGTTGCAATCCACATGATTATTTTGCAACATTACTGATATTCTAATGTTTGTTTGTTAATAATATTACTCTTTAGCATTTGCACAGATTAAGACATGCAGGTAATTTAAGCCAGAGGTATTACAATATGACTTCACTTCTCATGAAAAGGAAAGTGGCTAACTTAAGACCAGTCAAGATTCTGGCCTTTGTGTAAAGGTTCATATTGCATCCATGGCACTTGCCCAGTCAGGCAAGTGGGGATCCTCTTTTTGTTGCCCTACCACCATTTTCTAGAACTTTTACTTGCCCCAGGCAAGCAGTTCACCATTAATGTTGAGCCCTGCTTCAGCACAATTTTTAGATGATACTTAACTATTATATTAACCAATGGCATTCTTAAAAATACAATTCTTTATTGAAAAACATAAATATGTCAATCAATTTATACAAATCATGTCTCAGTGCCTGTCCTGTCCAGGCTATAGTGATCACATTTTTTTGGGAACAATATTTTCTTTTTATCCAAATTTCCTTCATCCATATTAAGTATTCAGAAATGTTTTATTTATTTAATGATATTTTTCCCTTTCTTTTTATTATTTTAATGAGTAATGATTCATCTGAATATATTCTTTGTCCCACATGGTGCTCCAACAATCTATATTTATTGTATTTATTAATGTATGTATATATATATATATCTTTGTTTATATGTAATGTATGCTTGTAAATGTTATGATGATTATATCTCACATGTCTGTTTCTCTCTATTTCGTTTAATGTGTACCTTTAATTGCTACATTTAGTTGTTTGTGAAATGATTTGATACTATATACTATATATATATCATTTGCCCCATGACTTGCTTACTCATAAAGTGAAAATGGTGAAGTACTGATAGTGATAGCATTCAATTAGAATTTCTACTTTTTGCTTAACACATGAAATGTATACGGTTTGGCAGGTTGATTTTCCACTCTCTTCAAAATTGTTGGCTCAATTTATTCAAATATATTATTAATTTTAAGTTCTATTTATAAATTCTAAACTCAATTTTATCAGTTGTAATGTTTTTGGTAAATATCAATATAGATAAGATGTTTATTATAGAGCATTAGCATTCATACTACTTTTAGTAGAACTAGAAGATCAGTTCATTGTAAATATTAAGATTAAATGATTCTATTGATAGAAAGTTATTAATATTTTGAGTTGTTTATAAATTATTAAAGATTCAACAAGTAACTTTTGACTTCATTCTTATGGCAATATTTTGCATCTTAATGGATATGGTATGGCTGGAATTATATTGTATGACATAATATAAAAACCTGTGGGTGTGATATTACTTTCAGGCGCTACTTAACAGTTCACGTCACATGACCAAGTCACCACAGTATGACTTTCTTCATCCGTGGCTGGGTACAGGTCTCCTTACAAGGTAGGAATCCTATTTAGGCCAAAATAAAAAAAGTTGGGTTCTCAGACACTTTTTTTTCAGAAATCAGTGAGGGTGGACAATTTTTATTACCTTTTACCATAGATTTTCTATAAAAATTTCATATGAAGCAGAACAGCATGATAATTACAAAATTTCATGCATGCAGGGCCGGTAATGTTTTAGCGTAAACAGCAGAAACATGCGTGTAAGTGTTCATGCATGCATTTTAGTAAAAACAGTGCTCACATTTTTGCCCTCAAATAACAAGCGTCTGAGAGGCTGGAGCACAAATTAGTAAATTTCTTTAGAAAATTAAAATAAATTTTTAATGTTCTGGGGGATGAAATTGACGTGGGCAGTGCCTGAGAACCTAACCTTTTTTTTTTTGCCTTACATGGAATTTTTAAGTTTTAGTTACATGAACAACTATGTTAGTTGGACCATACCAATTTGGCTCCTTAACAATAACAACATTAATTTTGTTGTCAAGAACCAAATATTGGAAGAGCAGAAAGTAGGAAAGGAGCCAAAGACCTCATAAATATCTCTACCAGGGTCATTTTTAATAGAATTTGTGTATGTGCCTCACTGAAAATGTTTATCACAGTTCCCAGAGTCCGTAGTTGGATCACAGTCAAGCTCTTGCTCACTAGAACAAAAGTGGCCCCTAATACCAGTGAATGGCACAGACTCAGCAGGGATAAAGAAATATCCCTCTCTCCTAATGTTAAAGTATCTTTTGAAAAAAACAAATCATAGTGATTCGGATGACCTTATTCTGTTCCTTAGGTGTTACCCTAACACTCCAGCAAAGTTCATAATAATCTGTTCATAATTTTATTGAGCAAAGTTGGGAAAGTACAAACCAACCAAACAACCAATGACAGTTATCTTTTAAAACATACTATCTGCTTGCAGAGGTATGACAATAGGTTCTCTGTATTAAACTAAACTTAGTGGATTTTACTCAAATCTCTGATAAAATTGTAGCACTGGAGACAAGTGGAGAGTGAGAAGAAAGCTGCTGACGCCATCCTTCCATTTCAAGATTCTGAAGGATTTCCTGCAGGTGTTTAATGAACAATCACAGATCATGGTCCAAAGGCTGAACGAGAAAGCTGGGAAAGGAGAGTTTGACCTCTTCCCCATCGTGACTCTGTGTGCTCTGGATATCATCTGTGGTAAGTGTGACGTTGTAGTGCTGATGAGATACACTGAGGTGGGGGTTTTGTTTGTGAGGGTTTTCAAATTGCAATTCGTGAAGAGTCAGTTATGGTGAAAACAAAACAGAGAATAATATGCAGAACCTGCATGGGTGAATAATAAGTGACCTATTATTTCAAAGATTGATAATTTGAATAATATCAATACAACTGTCAATACAATACTCCTTGTACAACTGTCTTAGATTTTGCAGAACATATTGGGTAGCTAATATAATAATGGTTATGTACACTGTTAGTGACTGTAGGGTAAATTGTGAAAATGAAACCCTTGCAAACCCGGAAGAAGTGAATATTGTGAATATTCAACCTGGCTAATAATAGGAAGCCAACCTCAGCATATAATGAACCATATCAGTAGGGCTGACAAGTACACTGATACATTGTGATGCAAAGTCGAACATAATATTTGTATTGTTAGATTTCTCTTTATTAATACATTAATGGTATTTGAACATCTGATTGAATGTGACATCCAACATCTAAGTGTAGTCTTTTGGGGTCATGAAAAGTACCTAAAGTGAAACTTTATTCCTGAAAAGATTGGTAAAAATGAGTTTAATGAGATTGATCTATACATCTGTGAAAACGTATCTGCACAGACCTGGTAATATGAAGATGAATTGAGCTTTTTTGTTACTTTAATGATGTTCAGTACATGGTTGTAACGATAATTTTCCTTTCTTTTGTATACACAGACACTGCTATGGGGGCACATGTATCAGCACAGAAAAACACAGACTCTGACTATGTCAAGGCGGTGTACAAGTAAGTCATATGATGATATAACTTGTAGTTCCTTCTCAGAGAGAAAGGAATAATAAACTGACATGTTTTGTTAAATACAATCTTTGCAATCACAATCTCACCTGGGTTGGAAAATATTTACTGCAATCCAGTCCCAGGATTTAAAATTTGTCTTAGTGAGTTTTAAATCTGTCTGGTGTCATTAAATGGGGCTGATAGAAAATTGTTATAAAAGATGGGGGCTCAACACTAGGCCAAGGTAAACTCCTAAAGAAATATATATATAAAAAAATAGAATACGTAAAAAAAATGCGATATAAGGAACCAGTTCACATCTGCTTGTGACATTAACACATTAACATCAACAAAATTGAAGAGCTTTTCCTCTGTTTAACTACACAGATTTACTTTCCTTCAGGATGTTAAGATATTTATAAACAAGACTCTGTATTTTGTAATACATGATCACCTTACCTGCACTTTGTTGTGCTTAATACTAATTGGAATTTTTTACCTGTTTTCTAATCTACAGAATCAGTGAGCTGGTACATATTCGTCAGAAATCACCGTGGTTGTGGCCAGACCTGGTGTATGACATGATCAGCAGTGGCAAGGAACACAAAGAGTGTCTGAAGATCCTGCACGGGTTCACAAGAAAGGTCAGAGGACATGTTTGATACATTTACAACACAGGTGCACTGCAAACTGTTGCATTCTTGTCAAAGGACACCAAGTAGCATAGCTCCAATATGACTGAAACAATACTTCATTTCAGTTTGACAGTGATATGGTTTTGATTTAAAGCCAATGTTTTTCCATGTACTCCTCATCAAAGTAATGAGAGTAAATAAAATTCACAATTTTATATAAAATTTATTATTCATGTTTATTATTTTTGCAAGAAACAGTTAATGAAACTGCCTTAACTTTTCTGAAATCTTCTTTTCATTACATATGAACTAGTGTTACAAAAAATGAATTTGAATAAACTTGTAGGAAAATGGTTTTGCCCAGGAGAGTGCAGTTCAGTGACCAGCTATGCATGTATAAAATGTAAACTGAAAATGTATGTCAATATCTTCTGTAAATGGTATAATGAAAGTTACATTTGAATAATTAAAGGGTACTGAAAAACAGCCTCTAATCTTACTAAAAAACAAAACTGATTGAGGTAAAAGATTTTGTTGAGAAAACATGACGTTACCGCTCCTAATTATATCGATAAATTGATTAATTAAGCCACACAGTTTCTTGTGATAAAAAAAATTAATTTTAGGTGATTAAAGAGCGAAGTGAAGAGCATGATAAGAAGCTAGCTGATCACCATGGGGACTTCTCAATAGAAAACATGGATGATGACATCAGAATGATCACTGGGAAGAGAAAGCGCCTAGCGTTTCTTGACATGTTACTGTACGCTGCCCGCGGGGACACACAGCTCTCCTTTGGAGATATACAGGAAGAGGTTGACACCTTCATGTTTGAGGTCAGTGTCATGTGGAATGTCAAGGTCACTGACACATGAAAGGTCAAGGTCAAAGTCACTTGTTTATTTAGGTCTGGAATAACTTTCGTTAAAGTTCATATAAAAAATTATATCATTTCTTTTGTTTTGCTTGTATTTCTAGAAAATTGTCTATCAAAATGTTTTCTAATACTGGTGTGCATGTTTGAGTTTAGTGTCATGTGAAGTGTCAGGGTCACTAAGATATTGGTCATTGTTACATGACTGTAAAGGTTATAATTAGGATCAATTAACATATTTTCATAAAATAAAATTGTTGCCACTACCTTTTTTAGCTCAGCTGACTTTCAGTCATGCTGGGCTATAGCGATAGGTCTTTGTCCGTCGTCCTTCCGTCTGTCTGTCCGGCTGGGGCCGGCCGACCAGCCGGCCGTTTGTCCGTTAGCAGGGCACAAATCGTAACCGTAGGGGCTAGGGCCATGAACCCTATGCAGTCTTAGAGGTTATAAAAAGATCTCCTTGCAAACCTGAAATTAGGTCACTGCGACCTAAATTCTCGAAGATATGGGGTGTGTTTGCACCCCCCAGAAATAACTCTTTGAGACAAAATTTTCATCCCAAACCTTCCTTCTTTCACATACAGCTCACCTACCAACAGGGGAAGAACCATAATTTTTTTTAGGTCACAAGGTCAAAGGTCAAGGTCACAGGAGCCTCTTCTTTAAAAAGCCTGTGGATGCATTTTAAGCCAACCCTTTCATCCCAATTCTTTGATCTTTCACATATAGCTCACCTACTAAGTTGGAGAAGAATCCTATAGATTTTGAGGTCACAAGGTCAAAGGTCAGGGTCACAGGATCCACTTTTTGAAAAGGTTGTGGACACATTTCAAGCTAGACTTTTCATTCCAATCCTTCCAGCACTGATATCGCTTCCCTGCCAACAGGGGAAAAGACCTGATGATTTTGAGGTCAAAGGTCAAGTTCACAGCACCCACTTCTTGCGTGGAGTCATTTTCAGGCAAACTTTTCAATCTGTACCTTCCATCTGTCATATATGGCTTACCTACCAATAAGGAAGAAGCCTATTGATGTTGAGGTCAAAAAGTCAAAGGTCAAGGTCACAATATTTAATTGTTCTAAATGCTTGTGAGCATATTTCAAGTGTAACTGTTCAACCCAAACCTTCAGTCTTTCACATATGCCACATCTATGCATCACTCAGTTTGACTCAAACTTCATATTTATGGGTCTTTTTGCTTGAATAAATAACTTATTGATTTTGGGGTCAGCTGGTCAGCAGGTTAAAGGTTGCAGGTCAAAGTTATTCACCCATTGGTTGCCAAGTAATTACACCAGATTTAAGTGGTTAGTAGTTACCCATCATTTAGAAAGAATCCAGTTGATATGTGGGCAAAAGGCCTAGGTCATAGGTCAGGGATGTTCACAATTACTTATTTTATAGACCATCTCTATTTTTCTTGTATATATAACCATCCCACTCCAGCTGGTACATCTCCCTGTGTTGCTGTAATTGTGAGTGACACTGGTGACATATGACTCCCTTTTGTATCAGCCTATTAAGTGATAAGGCTGAGTGATAAGTACCTGGTTACTTCATAACAAAAACACTGTTGTCGGAATGCTTCAGCCAGGCATTAAGACTATGAGAGTATAGTATTAAGGTTTAGCTACTGATTTATAAGATGATGGGAACATTTTGCAGTTTATTTTATGGAATCCTAGCAATAAACTTAGTTTCCTAGATATCTGAATATTTTATTATATATCACCACATAAAAAAGCAAGTGTTTGTTCTCATAATATGTGGATGTGTACCTTGATTTAGGATGGCTTTTGTTTTATTTCAAGACTCTTAGTCATGCTTTCTGCATTTCTTTTCTTTCAGGTTTGGCAGTTTACCTACCCTGCTGACCCCATTGAAAAGCAGAGTGACAATAAAAAATATTTGAATTACACTTTTTACAATAGTATATCTATAAATCTGATATGAGGGCCTGGACATGCCTTTTGAATTATTTTGGGCATTCATTACTGGATAATTTGCCCCAAGTTTGTTCTCTTATTGGAGAATGTGGGATATCAAATCCATTATGTCTGCCAGTTAGCCACCTTAGAAATTCTTTCTTCAGTGCAGTTTCAGTAATTTTCAGTAATGTTTGGTCCGATTTAGAGAATGTTTGTTGTCTGATTTCAGACTTGACAGAAGTCCAATATGGCCACCAGGCATCCATCTTTTAATTCCTTTTGATCATAATATCTCAAGAACAGTGAAATGCAGTTGGATGCATATTTATGTAATCTTGTAAAGGATTGGGTCAAATATTTCTGAATAAATATTACCATCATTTATAAATGTGCAGTACAGTTGGCTTGTATTGAATAAAAATTCATACAGAAGCACCTGTTTCTCAATAATTGTTGCATGTATTTCCTTGATTTTTGCTATATATTTTGATCTTATATTTGCCCTTTGTGGTGTTCCTTTTGAGACTGACAGGTTTCAAGCATGCTGTTGGAATAGTTCCTGATAGCTTAACAATCATGCATTTTCCTCAGACCATCAATTCACTGTGTTTTAACCAGACATAGGTGATATATATTTCTGTTGTCATAGAAAATGTTCAACAAATTGGCAAATTGGTTCTTCAAAATTTGACTGGAAGTTGTGAATCTCAGTCCATGATGTCACAGGTCATGCTTGGCAGCTGAGCGTCATGACCCATGGGTCACTTGTTAATTTGCATTCTGAATCATATAATTTCAGGTTTTTAAAACTGCTTACATGTGTGTCTTTAGTTTAATTATACTTTATATAGATGGTCATATTTTCATTGACAGAATGTAATCAAAATCAAAGTTTTATTACGTAAACATAATTGTGAGCTGTTTCTGTATTAATGAGAATTTTCTCTGTTAAAGTTTATGCGCCAGATTAAGCCAAACGAAAATTTTCCCTTATTGGGCCTGTCATCGCCCAAACCTGCCTCGTTCCCGTGTATCTAGGTCACACTTCCGTTTCCTGTAATCACTTTTTTCTTCTGGCGTCCGCCATGATGAACGTGTAATCACGCTCTGCGTGATTCGTCCACTGTTTTGGTTTGTACAGTCAGGTTTGCCAACTGAATTGTAAGTAGTGATTCTTTTTCCCTTCCCGCCCTGGAGACCCCTCTTATGGTGCTACTTGTGGTTGATAAATCCCCACTTGGGATTCTCACCCCACTTGTTTCGCCTGCCGTTCCCACACTGCCATTTGCCGGGGCCCTGCAGATCCCTGCTACTATTGTCAGACATGCTCATCTGACAAATGGGCAATGTTCCATGCATGGTCCCATTCCCCGGTTGTAGGGGTTCCCCGTACACGGGGACTTTATCTGGTCCCGTTGTTCCCACACGGGGGGGGGGGGGGGGGGGGGGGATCCTACCATGGGTGGACGCAACACGTCCGTGTTACGTTCCCCATCCATTCCACCCTGTGAAGTTACTTCCCCAGTAGTTCTACCGCTAAATATCTTTACAATCATTTCCCGTAAGTGGAAGTCCTCCCCTGTTCACTCGGCTTCACATTAGGACCCAAGTCCGCTTATTCCAATTTGAGTGAACTCTCAAGTTTTTGCTCTTCACTGATGTCGGCTCTAGACAATTCGTCTAGACCCGCATCCGTTCGTCTGGTTGCCTCACCACCCCGGTTCTCTCACCTGGACCGCTGCCCTCCTTGCCGGCCCCGCCGGCTTCCTTCCTTGTCTACGGAGCGGGCTGTTGCTGTCACGTTGGATTCCTAGGGGCTTCATAGAGCTGAGCTAGGTACTTCCGGCCCTCCTGCTTCCACTTTATTTCAGCTGCCCTCGCTTCCTGTGATTCCAGCTGCTCCGGCGGGCTGTTCTGCACTCCCTGGCCAGCCGTCCCCATCTTTGTTTCAGACTCCTGCTGCTGTGCCGCCTGCGGGCTGGTTCCTGTGGCTCCTAGGCACGATCCTGCTCCTGACCGACCATGGCTCCTTTTTTTTTCCAGCCTCTAGTCGTTCCGGCGCCTTGGGATTCATAGGATCCCGCTTCAAGGGGTTCTCAGGCATTGCCTTCAGCTTCTGCTGCCGATCCCACCCTGGCTCCAGACCAGTGGTCAGTGAATGCGCTCCAGCGCCAGGATTGGCGTGCGTGCAAACCTGCGCTGCTGGACCTCGTTGCCACCTCCACACAGGAAACGCAACCAGACGGTGCTGAGTTCCGTCGGCTACTGCCTCAGACTTCCCCCGCGTGGGCGTCCGGTTTCTAATTAATTCCGGCCGCCTTCTTTCGCCTACCTCCACACCGCCGGTGTGTCTGGAATTCACCATTAATACGGTTGAACTTTACGGGGACCACCACGCCGTCGTCTCGGAGTTGATATCGACCGCTCCTGGGGCCCCGGTACCGCCGGGTCTAAGAAGGCGTGGTCCCCCGGCACCCTCTGGACCTTTGATCCCTTTTTCCGGATCATCCGGCCATTCCTTAAGCACTCGTGCGTCTAGAGTCTGGGCTGGAATAACCGTTCGCGGATGGGAATCCCTTCAGTTCTTCCTCCACCCTGATAACCGCCCGTCCACTGTCGGATTAAGAGTGGCTCGACCGTCCGGCGGCGGGGATGGTGATTGTTTACACTAGCCTCCTCACCATCTCAGTGGATCCGACCACACTAAATGTTTTCTGGTAAGAGTCAGCCCATGACTGTGCTAAACACCAGCAGGTTGTTTGGCGTATTGTAAAATTTGTATTTTACTGCGCCTCTCAGCCTATATCCATTCATTCCGTACCTTGCAACACGAACTCCATCTGCATTGTCTGAACTTTACGCTCAACCTTTTACGGGGTATCTTCTGGTTGGCGACCCATGTCGGCTCCTATTCATCCGTGCATTGGATCGTTCCCACCGGCCAGCCCTCTCCCGATCGGCCACTCCTGCTCCACGCCCGTCTTCCCACATTCTGCGGTCGCGGCCTTCCAGTACGGCCCTCTCATTGGCTCGTTGGGCCCCCGCTCCATCTTCCCGTCTTTCAGGCCGTAACAGTTGTGCACAGCCTTTTCATGGTCGTTCCTCACGCTGAGGTTCGACTCAGAAATTACTCATTAAGTCCGGTTGGCGTTCCTCTAAGCGTCCAATTTTCCTGCTTGGGCGAGCATAACGTCTCATCGTTTAGTTCTCAACCCAATCTTGTCTTTTGCTGGTTCCGGAACTGCACGGCCGGGAGGGCCCGATTATTGATTTCAAGTCATCTAGTCGGTCATTATCCTGCTGCCCTTTCGCATGTTCTATATTCATGCGGTTCTCCGCATTATCAGTCAGAGTGATTGGGCGTTCACATTAGACCTTTCAGATGCATCTTGTCAAGTTCTGATCCGTCCTTCGTCCCTACCGTTTCTTCGGTTCACCTACCAGAACCGCATGTTTAAATTACGTGCCCTTCCGTTCGGGATCCATGTGGGCCCAAGATTTTATGCTGCAGGGAAAAGAGAAGTCATTCACACAGTCACTCGTTACCTCCGCTCCCAGGGCATATCTGTGCTTCCTCACCTAGCCAATTGGCTTGTCCATGCGGCCACTCGCTCTTTCTTACTGGTGCACCGCTCCCGGATTCTCGATAACTCAGGAACCTTGGCTTTCTTGTCAATCCAGAGAAGTCCCTGCTCACTCCCACCCGGTCCTTCCCGTTTTTGGGTGTGCCTCCAGCTTTTACATCCAGGACTGCGTCTCTACCACGCGCATTGCTCTAATGCTCATGACGCAGAATCGTTCCTTTCTTGCGTCTCGCTGTATCGATTTTCGTGCCGCTGGTTCTCTTCCCGGCACTCTCAACTGGGCCGACAATTTCGTTCCGTTCGACCGGTTATACCTCTGTCCGGTTCAGTCTCTCCTGGGCGCTCATGGCCTTCTACGTCTGTGTTCGGTTCGTCCCACAGTCCTCCCATTTCCTCTCCCGTGGCAGACCCTTCGTCCCTTGCTGGACCTTCCCTTTCCTCTTCAGGGAGTTCCTTTTTCTCAGGAGATCGATTGTACAGTATTCCCAGACACGTCTCTCCTCGGTTGGGGTGACCATATGGCCGATCTCTGCGCCTCGGGGGTCTGGTCCCCGTCGGACCGCCTCCTTCATATCAATGTCCTCGAATTTCGAACCATCAGTCGCGCGATCTCCCGTTGGTCCCGCTGCTTAATAGGCCGTCACATACTCGTCATGCCCGACTACGCCACGGTGGTGGCATGTAGAAACAGGCAGGGCGGTCCTCACGTCTGTGACGCGTCTACGTTGCCCTCGCGACCGTCTCCCCGTCCACCCGCTCTCCGTTTGGTCTCATCGGTTTCTCTACGCGTTTCCGGTGCCCCGGCTCATCCGCCGTATCCTGTGACTCCCTGCTTTTCCCTGTGGCGCTCGATTTCTCACATCCACTGCTTCTTCTACCGCTCCGGATTGATCTCCCGTCGTTCCCACGAGCACACCGTACATTTCAGTCGTGCCCTCAGTGCATATGCATATTCTCATCGGTCATCTCACGGATCAGGTCCTTTCAAGTCCTGCTGCTCTCCTTGCCTTGGCTCCATGTCGCCGTTCTGAGGACCGCATCCTTTAGTTCCATGGCTTGCTGTGCTTTTGGTATTCTTCGGTTATTTCCTACAGGATCAACATTTATCATACCCGTCTCTTAGTGTCTTACATCACCTCCGCAGAACCCCTTTGGTACCGCTTCGGTCGGCGCATCTTCTACATTTGTCTAGGGAAACGGTTTCCTCCTTGCTATTGCATCTGCTGGTCGCCGCTCTGAGCTTCATGCCCTAGTGGCCGACTTGCAATTTACACAACATTGCGGCCGACGATTCATCGGCCACCTTATATTTCCCTACGGAATTTATAAGCGGAACCATCATTCGATTATCCTCCGTTCACCTCAATCACCTGGAACGTGTGGACCAGACGGATCTCCTCCTCATCCTCCCAATCATCCTGTGACTCCCTGCTTTTCCATGTGGCGCTCGATTTCTCACGTCCACTGCTTCTTCTACCGCTCCGGATTGATCTCCCGCCGTTCCCACGAGCACGCCGTACATTTCAGTCGTGCCCTCAGTGCATATGCATACTCTCATCAGTCATCTCACGGATCAGGTCCTTTCAAGTCCTGCTGCTCTCCTTGCCTCGGCTCCATGTCGCCGTTCTGAGGACCGCATCCTTTAGTTCCATGGCTTGCGGTGCTTTTGGTATTCTTCGGTTATTTCCTACAGGATCAACATTTATCATACCCGTCTCTTAGTGTCTTACATCACCTCCGCAGAACCCCTTTGGTACCGCTTTGGTCGGCGCATCTTCTACATTTGTCTAGGGAAACGGTTTCCTCCTTGCTATTGCATCTGCTGGTCGCCGCTCTGAGCTTCATGCCCTAGTGGCCGACTTGCAATTTACACAACATTGCGGCTGACGATTCATCGGCCACCTTATATTTCCCTACGGAATTTATAAGCGGAACCATCAATCGATTATCCTCCGTTCACCTCAATCACCTGGAACGTGTGGACCAGACGGATCTCCTCCTCATCCTCCCATTCATCCTGTGACTCCCTGCTTTTCCCTGTGGCGCTCGATTTCTCACGTCCACTGCTTCTTCTAACGCTCCGGATTGATCTCCCGTTGTTCCCACGAGCACGCCGTACATTTCAGTCGTGCCCTCAGTGCATATGCATACTCTCATCGGTCATCTCACGGATCAGGTCCTTTCAAGTCCTGCTGATCTCCTTGCCTCGGCTTACAGGGCTATCAATTGCCCTGTTCGTGCTTTACGTTACTATCGTAAAGCTACTCATTCTTTACAGGGGGGGGGGGGGGCGCAAGAAGTTGTTTATTTCAAGAAAGTCACCACTTCAAACAAAGAAATTAGCCCTATCACCATTAGTGCGTGGCTTAAAGCTACTATTGTCGCCGCCTATGAATCGGCTTCTCCATCAACCTTAGAGCAGCTTCACATCAAGGCTCATGACATTCGAGCCCTTTCTACATAGTTGGGCCATTTATTGGGGATTTCCCCAAATCTACTGGTCAAGAGGGCTATTGGAAGTTGCCTTCTACATTCACCCGCTTATATCTCATGGATGTCAAATTACAAGCTTCGGGCCTTTATTCCTTGGGCCCTGTGATTACGGCGGGCGAGGTCCTACAATTCTCCAGTCGGTCCTCGCCTCCTGCATCTGTTCTGGCAATGCTGTCTTCGGCTGCTCCATCACTGCTGTGATGTTCTCCTCATTCCGTCGTTCCAGGTAGGTATCCCCTCCCCAAGGTTTATCTGTTATATTCTCATTAATACAGAAACAGCTCACAATTATGTTTAGGTTCTCCCTGTGAATGGTGGTTTTGTTAGTAAACTGTTGTGAGCTTTTCTGTATTACAAACAATGCTCCGTCCCAGTCCACTTCATTCCGCCATAAAAAAAAGTGATTACAGGAAACGGAAGTGTGACCTAGATACACGGGAACGAGGTGGGTTTGGGGGATAATAGGCCCAATAAGGGAAAATTTTCAGTTGGCTTACTCTGGCATATAAACTTTAACAGAGAAAATTCTCATTAATACAGAAAAGCTCAAACAGTTTACTAACAAAACCACCATTCACAGGGAGGGAATGGGGGGGGTTCTATAAAACACTACGTTTATTAGTTGTTTTTAATTTCAGGGCCATGACACGACAGCTGCAGGTATAAACTGGGCAGCACACCTGATCGGGGCCAATCCAGATGTACAAGAGAAGCTCCATGAAGAGATGGACTCCATCTTTGGTAAGTCAGTTAAACCAGTTAAATTTCATAATTTCTCTTTCATGTTTAGTACAATCTCGTGAAAAAGGTCTGTGAATGCTTGTTTTATAATGGTCAAAATAGTGCACAGTGAGAGCATTGAAGTGATACTAAATGACCAAAGATAATCAATTCACTGACGATTCGAAACTTCTTTATTACCATGATGCTGTTACACATGTAGCCATTAGAATAACTGGTACTGTACTACTTTATATTACTATATAACTACACATGCTATACATCAACTGTATAAATGCAGTACATGACAAAGTGCTATATGTGTATGATATCACTACAAGCATTTGTTGAACTCTGAAGAAGAGGGTGTTGAGTCAACTTCTTTGAAAGTAGCCTGTGCTAGAACTATGCATGTTATTCCTATCCTTGGAGATTCCATAAAGGTTAGTAAAATTCTCAGCTCATGCAGTCATCACACAGTCATCTTCAGCAGATTGGTGTGCTTTTTGTCATCATCAAGCACACCAGTATGCTGATAATGACCATGAGATACTTTTGAAAGTGACAGCTATGAACAATGAAAGTCCCTGATTTTAGAATTTTACTAACCTTGAAGCCTGAGCTAAATTAGATGATTTGTTGTGTTCATGTACATGAAACTCTCATTAGTTATGATGATGAAACTGCTGATGATGATGATATGCCGCCAGGATACTGATGTGAAGTATGTTAATTTATCCTACAGGAGATGACAAAGACAGAGAGGTTACGATGGAGGACATCAAAGAGATGAAATACCTGGAGTGTTGCATCAAGGTCAGTTTTACAATAGTTCCTACTATAATTTTAGGATTTGGGTGTGGTTCAAGGTCAGCGTCAAGCCACTCTAAACTTTTAAGCCCTCAGCCTTTAGGCTGATGGGCTATTGTCGTCACCCTAGCTGTCTGTCCGTCCGTCCGTCCGTCCGGCGTCCGTTAACTTTTACCTTGTGAGCGGGATATCTTGAAAAGGATTCGCCGTCAGAATTTCATTTCCTCATTAAAGATGTATATCGACAAAATCTCGGTCAAGTTCGAAGATGGGTGACCTTGACCTATTTTTCTACATTTTAGAGCTGATTATAGAAAAACACTTAGATGCTTATTACTCAGGAACCATTTGGTGGATTTTCACAAAACTTACTATGATTATTGGGACTGATAGTCTGTACCTGCTACACAAGTTTGGTGGCGCCACCTACAATTTCTGATTTTTAAAGAATTTTTATCGGATTTTTTTTTTTTTTTGGGCTTGTGCGCGGGATATCTCTAAAAGAATTCATCGTAGGAATTTTATTTTTTCGCTGAAAATGTATATTGACAAAATCTCGGTCAAGTTCAAAGATGGGTGACCTTGACCTGCTTTTCAAGGTCACAGAGCTTATAATAGAATAAAACTTAGAAGCTTATTTATCAGGAAGCATTTGATGGATTGTTATGAATCATGGTACATACCTCTCCATTTTAAATTTATAACTGAGCCATGTACAGATATACATCCATGTGAGAACAGATATTTAGTACTTTTTACTGTTACCACCTCTAAACACTGTTCTTTTGGCTGAGGGCTTTTGTCAGCTTCTGCTGATATTCTAGTTTGTTCAATGTGTACAAAAAATGGTGGCACATGGATGGTTGTAAAATGTTTGTCAGGAATGAATCAGTGGGGTGTTTGTAAAGGCCAAGAAATATGAGGAGAAGACACTCTGAGGACAATGCCAAGGCCTGTGAATAGACCTGTATGGGCTGAGAAGATGCCAGAATAATGCTCTTGCATAGATTGCTGAACTATAGTAGGAGTACAGTCATGTCTCACAACTTATATGTTTGCATGTTTCCTTTGGATTAGTTTGTTATATTTAATTTCTGTAGTCATGAATAGAAGGTAAGTGCATGGACACATAAACTTGTATGTGTATAATGGGTATATTCTAAACATATAGTTTTTCTTGTAATATCAGTGTAATATCTAGAAAAAATTACTAACACTCTTACACACTTTCTCAAAATGAAACACAAAATAATCCCATTATAAAGAGACCTGACCGACCCATTATGAAGACACCTGACCGACCCATTATGAAGAGACCTGACCGACCCATTATGAAGAGACCTGACCGACCCATTATGAAGAGACCTGACCGACCCATTATGAAGAGACCTGACCGACCCATTATGAAGAGACCTGACCGACCCATTATGAAGAGACCTGACCGACCCATTATGAAGAGACCTGACCGACCCATTATGAAGAGACCTGACCGACCCATTATGAAGAGACCTGACCGACCCATTATGAAGAGACCTGACTGACCCATTATGAAGAGACCTGACCGACCCATTATGAAGAGACCTGACCGACCCATTATAAAAAGACTTGATTGTCCCATTATAAAGACACCTGACCGTCCCATTAAAAAGAGACCTGACTGTCCAATTATAAAGAGACCTGACTGTCCCATTATAATGAGACCTGACTGTCCCATTATTAAGATACCCAACTATCCTATTAAAAACAGACCTTGCTGTCCCATTATAAAGAGACCTGACCGTCTCATTATAAAGAGACTTGACTGTCCCATTATTAAGATACCCGACTATCCTATTAAAAAGAGACCTGACTGTCCCATTATATAGAGACTCGACTGTCCCATTATAAAAAGACCTGACTATCCAATTATAAAGAGACTTGACTATTCCAATATAAAGAGACCTGACTTTCCCATTATAAAGAGACCTGACTATCCCATTATATAGAGACCTGACTGTCCCATTATTAAGAGACCTGACTATCCCATTATAAAGAGACTTGACTGTCCCATTATAAAGAGACTCGACTATCCTTTTTAAAAGAGACCTGACTATCCCATTATAAAGAGACCTGACTATCCCATTAAAAAGAGACCTGACTATATTGCTTTGTGTGTAGCTGTGTGAATGTACAGTGGACTTTCTGTATCCAAATGGTGTCTCATTTTTCAATTTCAATTTTTTCTAAGGATGGGTACTGTCAAATTCCAGACATATTTAATTTTGTTTCTTCATCAATTTGGCAATTTATTCAAGGTTCTAATTTGATGAAGAGAGATAGTTTCATTTAATGAGGATGTGATTTAATATTATATTCATATACTGAAATATCTTACTGTCATTTCATTGTATTTGAGAAGATAAAACCCAAGAAATATCTTTATATTTATATATCCTTTTATTTCAGGAGTCCCTGCGAATCTTCCCATCTGTACCAATGTTTGCCAGAAGAATCAGCGAGGACTGTGTCATTGGTGGGTTAACATTTATAAATGCTTTTATTCACCCATTTATGACGGGAAATATTATGGTTTACCCACAGTCCATCTGTCTGTCCCTCCTTTAACTTTTAGTGTCACTGAGATAACTCACTGGGGCTGCGATTGATTTTAACGAAACTCACCTTAACTATTGACCATTAGATTATCTTGCCTGAGTTCAATTAAAGGTAAAATACACACATATTTAATGAGGTCAGAGGTTACAGGGTTACTTTGTGATGTCACCATGATAACCTATCGGAAATATGATGGATTTTAATGAAATTCAACAGAAATGTTTACCAATTCATTATCTCCCTTTAGTTCAATTCCGATCAGAACCATGCATATTTAATAAGGTCAGAGGTCACCAGACTTTCGTGCCACTGTGTTGACTAACCAATAACCTGATGGATATTCATGAAACTAATTATTAATATTAACCAATATTGTTTCTCGCCTTAATTAATTCTCGGCAGAATTCACACATATTGAATGAGGTCATAATACGGGCATATTTGCACATTTGCGGTACTCTTCTTCTAATAATGTTAGACAAAAAATATTGAAGCCAGCTATTCACCTATCACTTCTATAGGATTTATGTGATTTCCGGCTTACTTTGCATACATATTAATGATTTGTCACTAATTCCTGTTAAGAAAAGTTCTTATAACGCCTCTGGGATGGATGTATGAGCTTATTTATCTGCAAAATGTTAGTGAACAAAGCAATGTTGACAAATGGAAAACCCATGTAACCTAAGTTGGTTGGTTGTATATATGCAGAAGTTGAACAGTCACTCTGTGCAAAACACCTTTTAGAAAAATCATCTGACTTGCATCCAGATGTCCTTGCTGAATGTGTTTGGATTATTTTGACCCCCTCATGTTATAAACACGTGAATATAAACAAAATGAACATCCTGTGTGTGGTGGGGTTTGCATTTTCTGGCCTATTTTATAAATGGTTCAAGGGATTATCTTTATTCAGCAGACATCAGACATTGAAATAGGCCACTTTATGTGTAATATGTGTGTCACCAGAAATCGGTGACAATATGTACGGTGTTTTGTATCATAGTTTAACGAAGTCTGTTCTCTATTGATATTGACGTGAAGCGTCATCCTAAAGCGTTGACAGGTCTTGATTGTATATATATATATTGTGTATTCTTGTATGAAATCCCATCGGCTATCAGCTGATTTATCCGTGTCACGCATCGTATGTGGGTCGCCAAGGTGACGCTAGCAGTCAAACCAGGTCACATATAACCTTATATGGGACACTTGAGAAATAAGCCAATCAGAGAACCGGATCGCCGTATTGTGACGACGATTGTGACGTCAGAGTTCAGGGAGAGACGCTGGAAGCTGCCTTCAGTTGGGTCTTGAAGCTTGAGGTGGCAGCACGCACGAACGGGAGTAGGAACATTGAAACGCCAGGAACGGCATAGAAGCAAGCTTCTACATGAAGCAAGGACCCAGCTCATAAGAACTCAGCCGTGCTGCCAAAAGAGCTTCGTATTGGCGATATAGAGAGAGCGCGCTCGTCACCTGCCGGCCTAGTTCAGCTTGACCTAGATACATAACCGCCGTAAGCTGTGAAACCATTGCTACACGAGCAAGGTCAAGGACTCTAAGCTCTACGTAAACAAAGAGCGCTATTGCATTCATGTGAACGTAATCCTACCCGGGTCGCTGACAAGCAAGATCAGTTGAAGATCGCTAAACTCAGAAAGACTATATGCTGCTAACCATACGCTAGATTCTACACAAAAGAGTAACCAGAGATCTCTGAAGGAACTGGACTTTATTGGTTTTTATACAAACCACGGACTCAGTAAATATCCTGTATTTTTAATGTGAAGAACTGTCGTATTGACACATCAACGCACACACTCACACTTGTGTCTCTGTAAGTATTGTCTTGAATATATTTGTGAATTTAACCTGATGTCTCATAGTTTCTATTGATCTGGGTGTATGATTGTCTGGTATTTTTATACACGTCCTTAAAAGAACCTGGAAATGTCACCTGTAATGACCGGGATCTAATTTCTTGATTAATGAAATCAAGTGGCGAGCGTTAACCCATCCTATTGTTTTATAGGATATATCCGTTGTAAAGTTTTCACGTTAAGTTAGGGGTGACATTGTATGGCGAGCGTGCCAGGATATAATTAGCCTTAAAAAAAACTGGCTAATTACAGTAAGTTTCAGAAGTTTTGAACTGAGAAAACAGTACTGAAACCAGACATTCATATACTCAAACTAGAGTTGATCTGAATTAATAATTGGAAATGACACCAAACTGATGTTGTAGTTTATACTTGCACAATGAAATTTCCCCACTGTTAGGAGTTAATATTTATTCAGTGAGAATATTACCTGAGGCACAACATTGTTTCAAGATCAGCATATACCTTGTAGATTTGGCTAGAACACATGCATGTTTTGTGAGTAATGCTAGTTCAGTGATACCTGGACATCATTACTGGTTTGATATAAACCCAGATTAGAGTGAAAATTTTTGATGTTGTTAGATACGCCCTGGTATAATTTTTCCTACACTGGTTTGTGATTGGTCACGTGGTAGGGTCTCTTTACAGGTAAGTTTACCCCTCCCGATTGGCATGGTAATCATAGGTGCATGGTGTTTATTGATATCTTGATATCCATCCGTCCATCCGTCTGACCCTTCGTCCGACCTTCCGTCCGTCCGTCCGTATAAGTAGATTTTGATGCGTAGAGCTACCGTAGTGTTATTGTACGGATACCGCCGGTTCGTTAGGTTGGCTTTAACAGTACGTATTTACGGATTTTTAAGAGCGGATATTACTAGATACTGGAATCTTACTAGGTTAGAGCGTTACCATGGAAACGTTAGAGTCACTTGTTAGATGCGGACAGGCCTTGGGGCTTAAGGACCAGGCTTTACAAGATTATGTTGAGGCTAGACGGCGTGCGGATGAAGAACGTGAGGAAAGAGCCAGGCAACGTGAAATAGAGAAGGAACAGCGGGAATTAGAGCGTGAGCAGCGGGAATTAGAGCGCGAGCGAGAGGCTAGAGCCCACGAATTAGAGGTTCTAAGGTTAAAGTCTGACTCTGGGGTTAAAGAAGAGAGAAGTAGGGATGTATTCCCGAAAATCCAGCTTCCACCTTTTGATGAGGCTCACGATCAGCTAGATGCGTTTCTTGAGCGATTTGAACGACTAGCTGTATGTCAAGGCTATGATAGGGAGAATTGGGCGTTACACCTGAGTCCGTTACTGCGGGGTAAGGCGCTAGGGACTTACACACAGTTATCGGTTAGTGAGGCCATGGATTACGATAAGTTAAAGATAGCCTTGTTAAAGCGATACCAAATGACCGAAGAGGGTTATCGACACAAGTTTCGGACTTGTAGGCCTGAGCGAGGCGAAACGCCGAGTCAGTTTGCGGTGAGACTGAGTGGATACCTAGACCATTGGATAGGGATGGCAGGGGTCGGAGGTGACTACGACGGGGTAGTTAACCTGTTGATGTGTGAGCAGTTCGTAAACTGCTGTAGTAGGGATCTCTCTATGTTTTTGAAAGAGAGACGGTGTCGTGACTTTGATAGTATGGTAGACTTAGCCGAGAGTTATACCGAGGCTCATGGTGTACACAGCCTTACAGCAGGTCCTCGTTATGGTAATAATGTGCCGCGTCCAGCGCAACCGGTATCTCAGCCTAGAGAGAAGCGAGAGGTTGAGCGCAGTCTGGGCGGTCAAACATTTAAGCCATCAGGAGGCATCAGATGTTATTTATGTAATGAACTGGGACATAAGGCGCGGGAATGTAAGACTAGTGCCCGGTCTAGGCCTAGGTCTTCCCCTCAAGTAGGGCGTGCTGCTGGCGATCAGCAGAGGTATAGGACTAATTTTAGCCCCCCGTATAACCCAAAACAGAAACCGGAGACTATGTCAATGGCAGTAGTCGAGGCGGAAACGGAGACAGTCGGTGCGGTGAAACCGGAAGTAGAGAGTCCGAGTCAGTCGTTAGGATTTGCTGCCCAGACAGAAGGCGGAATCTCGTTACCTGTGTGTGAAGGGCTGGTGAATGGTAAGTCAGCGAGGGTGCTGCGGGATTCAGGATATTCCTCGGCAGGAATACGTGAGTCGTACGTCGAGCCGAATCAGTTCACCGGACACCAGGTCGAGTGTAGGTTGTTCGACGGGTCTGTAAGACAATTTCCTACGGCTAGGATTAATGTGGACTGTGCGTACTTTGTCGGTACTATCGAGGCAATGGTGGTCGGGGATGCTGTATGTGATTTAGCGCTAGGTAACGTAGCGGGAGCGGTGATCCGTATGATCCGGACCCGTCGTGGAAGTCTGAGCGGTCCTCAGGCATAGTGTGTGACGGTGTAGAGTCACAAAAGGAGGTGTCGTCCGCGGTGGAGACACGGAGCGCTGCACGAGAGAAACAGAAACAGATGTATTGCTATGTATTGCTACATGTAAATATGTTTAGCTGGACCCTGTAAGATAGAACGATACGATGTATCGAGAAAATACTGTGTATTTTCCTTAAAAGGAGGGGGTGATGTCACCAGAAATCGGTGACAATATGTACGGTGTTTTGTATCATAGTTTAACGAAGTCTGTTCTCTATTGATATTGACGTGAAGCGTCATCCTAAAGCGTTGACAGGTCTTGATTGTATATATATATATTGTGTATTCTTGTATGAAATCCCATCGGCTATCAGCTGATTTATCCGTGTCACGCATCGTATGTGGGTCGCCAAGGTGACGCTAGCAGTCAAACCAGGTCACATATAACCTTATATGGGACACTTGAGAAATAAGCCAATCAGAGAACCGGATCGCCGTATTGTGACGACGATTGTGACGTCAGAGTTCAGGGAGAGACGCTGGAAGCTGCCTTCAGTTGGGTCTTGAAGCTTGAGGTGGCAGCACGCACGAACGGGAGTAGGAACATTGAAACGCCAGGAACGGCATAGAAGCAAGCTTCTACATGAGGCAAGGACCCAGCTCATAAGAACTCAGCCGTGCTGCCGAAAGAGCTTCGTATTGGCGATATAGAGAGAGCGCGCTCGTCACCTGCCGGCCTAGTTCAGCTTGACCTAGATACATAACCGCCGTAAGCTGTGAAACCATTGCTACACGAGCAAGGTCAAGGACTCTAAGCTCTACGTAAACAAAGAGCGCTATTGCATTCATGTGAACGTAATCCTACCCGGGTCGCTGACAAGCAAGATCAGTTGAAGATCGCTAAACTCAGAAAGACTATATGCTGCTAACCATACGCTAGATTCTACACAAAAGAGTAACCAGAGATCTCTGAAGGAACTGGACTTTATTGGTTTTTATACAAACCACGGACTCAGTAAATATCCTGTATTTTTAATGTGAAGAACTGTCGTATTGACACATCAACGCACACACTCACACTTGTGTCTCTGTAAGTATTGTCTTGAATATATTTGTGAATTTAACCTGATGTCTCATAGTTTCTATTGATCTGGGTGTATGATTGTCTGGTATTTTTATACACGTCCTTAAAAGAACCTGGAAATGTCACCTGTAATGACCGGGATCTAATTTCTTGATTAATGAAATCAAGTGGCGAGCGTTAACCCATCCTATTGTTTTATAGGATATATCCGTTGTAAAGTTTTCACGTTAAGTTAGGGGTGACAATGTGAGAAATCTGATGTCTATATTAGGGCTGTAGCAATGTATTATCTCATACGTGAGAAAATGCTGTTGTATCATAAGTACTTTAAGTATCAAATATCTATTTCACTTTACTTAAAATATAATGTATAACCCACAACAAGTTCTTAACTTTACAATTATTTGTAGTTTTGGAAATAAAATTTTCATCTGAAAGGTAGATGACATATTGAGTATTTACTATTGACTAGCAGAATTGTGCCAGGTTGTTTTAGTGCAAATCTGTTCTCAGGGACTGGACCAATAGTCTAAGAGAAGAGGCCAGAATAATAAGATAAAGTGACTGTGCCCATCATCTTGAATTAATAAGATGATTTTGTTAACATCTTAATCCTAATTGAAAAGAACAGTTGATGTTAAAAACAAATAAAATAAAAGGGATATAACATTTACAGTTTGTTAGCAATTGGACCCATAGCCCCAGAGAAGAGACTGCATTGAGTGACCATGCCCATCAAGTTGATTTATAATAAGACAATCATGTTAAAATCTTAATCCTTATTGAAAAGAACAGTTAATGTTATAAACAAAACTGAAATGAAAGGTTTATATAAGTCATTAATAACTTTCTATAACCACATGACAGGTGGTTACACAGTGCCTAAGGGGACCACAGGAATCATTGTAACAAGTGCACTTCATCGTGATCCTGTCTACTTCCCTGATCCTGAGAGATTTGATCCTGATCGCTGGCTTATTGAGAACACCATGAAGAGACATCCCTTCAGCTATGTACCCTTCTCGGCTGGGCTTCGCAACTGTATTGGTGAGAATCTTGTTTCTGATTATTACCTCTGTGTAGGAGGTTGTGTTTTTGGCAGTGTTAGTTTGTCTGTTTGTTTGTCTCTTAGCAACATTACTCAAAAGATTATTCGCAGATTTTGATGAAATTTCTGAGATAGCTCAGCAATGATACAAGGAACAACTGATAAAATTTTGGGGATGATCTGGGTCACCTTCTGGATCCAGGATTTTTTTTTCAGAAAATGCTGCATTTCTGACAATGTCACATGGGGGTGATGAGCTGCCTTTTTAAGTTTGTTGATAAAATAAGATAAGATAAGATAATATTTATTAGCCTTCAGTTCCAGGATTTTGTTGACTTGCAATTCATTACAAAAAAATAATACATAGAAATACAAAAAAATAACACCTAACATATTGACTATGCATGCAAAAATAAGCATGTAAAAATGATAAAACAGATAATTCTGCAGGTAAATTACATAATTCAAAACAATAAATATCTAGAGGGTTATGAGTTAAAAAGTTTAATACTGTATGACACAAGAGATTTTTTAAAACGAGTAGTTCTGCAGAATGTTGCATATAAGTGTGTACCTGAAGGTAAATAACTAAACTCTGAATGTAGGGGATGTGTTGTGTCGTTCATGACCTTTGATATGAAGGCCATTGATTTGGTTTCACAGATTACCTGGTGTGTGGCAAGAAAAGTACTTGTTCTCCTACAACTTCTCTTCCTGGTTTTATTTAACTGTTTCTTTAACTAATAAGATATATTTGTAAACCAGCACTCCAGTGAATAAGTAAGGACACTGGAAATTACTGTATTATAAAACATGGTAATTATGGTTTTGTCAATATTTAGCTTTCATAGATAATATAGGTAATATAATCTTTTGTTTGCTTTCTTGGATTGATTCAACACATGCCACTTGATGGTGCAGTTTCAGTTTGCTATAACTTTCAGTGATTATCCTGCCGTGTTTATTAAACATTTCTGACAATGCCATACATGGCTGCCTTGTTAAATATGTTGCCACGAGATTGTGCTTAGTGTTAGTATGCTATTATGTTCAGTGACTGTCCTACTATGTTTACCAAATTTCTGACAGTGCCAAATTTAGGTGATGAGCTGACTTGGTGGAGGTCTGCACTCTCTGAGTGCCTTTCTAGTTTCACATTAAAACATCCACATGTGTGGCTCGACTTGTTTTATTGTCAAATGTGTACCTATTAGAAATTGATAAACAGTGGAACCTCTAATAATAGGCACCTCCATAAAGTGAGTACCACTGTATAGTGGGTATTTTTATCACAACTGGTTTTTCTGTGCTGTATTATTTGCGTTGCGGTCATGAACTCCATATGGTGGCCTGTGTGACCCCATCCTAAGGGTGCCCACTTTATAGAGGTTTCACTCTACATGTTTTTGGCTTCTGACATAGTACCTGGATTAACTCTTAAACAACCTGTAACCTTCTCTACATGTACCGGTACATCACAGTGTTCAAATTAAACTTTTGAGGTTGTTACTTTGTTTATTAGGAAAATATTCACATCAGCTGAAATAACTTGTTAGAATGCCCCTGGTAAAATTCATGTTTATAATGTGTTTGTGTGCATATGTGAAAAAATAAAGGCTGACTAGATGTAACTGAATCAGAATTAGGTTCTTGGCTTATGACTTGTCTAGCGAGACTGAATTTGTGATATTTGCATATTGGTATATTAGTTATTTGCATGTTAATAGGTCAAGTTGGACCCAAAGGTTATGGCAGTGTAGATGTTGTTTTGAGGAATGTTATATAATAGTCCCTCATTGCTATGTTGAGGGCAACGTATGATGGCTGAAGCCATCTTTTGATCTGATATCTTCATATAAACAACCATAAAAGCCAGCTCAGGACAGACAGCTGTTTGTCTCATTTCACTGCCCTGTACCAGGTGTAGTTACACAGGCCTGACTGAAGGCATTGTTGCTGCCACTTGGTGGTTAATCTCAAAATAACTTAATCAGACAAAAAGCATTTGATCCAAACAACAAATGATCCTGTAAAAAAATACATACCAATTTTGATAGGTTGCTACATCAGTATTATCAGTAATGTAGTAACTAGTGTTTTCTCACTTTTAGCCAAGCAGTTATCTCTACTATGAGTGGCTTACATGCATCAATTGTTACAATGTTGAAACAGCAGACCACATTTACAAGTTTATACTTTCAGGTCAGAAATTTGCCATGAATGAAGAGAAAGTTGTCCTCTCTTCAATTTTGCGCAACTTTAATATCGAGTCCCTACAGAAAAGAGAGGACCTGCGGCCAATGGGAGAGCTGATTCTCCGACCGGAGAATGGGATCCGAATCAAGCTTACAAAGAGGGTGCAGTAATGAATATGCATGGTAATTAATATGCATAGGATACCAGCACAACAAAGTGTAACCATGACATACCATTTTTCCTGATAAAGCTAGTCATAAAATGTGCTTTTGTATCAGTTTATGCTTTCTTGTGGTGTCGTGAAAATCAGGGCTTTTGTCTCATACTGTACAGAGTGGTCCATAATGAGGTTGTTACATGAATACTTAATTAAATAAGAGATAATGCTATTCTTGTTTCAGCACAAATTGTATATTTTTATATCAGTACCTTGATTTATATTTTATAATGTTGTTATTCTATGTAACTTTTTTGGAGATCTTATGGGCATAAACAGTAACAGTATTTGACATGTATAATAGTACACAGAAAATGTTGTCAGCAATTTTAACCTTATCCTATGTTTTTCACCAAGTTAACATTTGATTGAGATATCTGTTTCTTCTGTTGGTACAATTTAAAATTGTTAAATTTTTATACCAAAGAAGCAAATACTTTGTTTGTCAGTGCTTCAAGTTTTCTGGTAAGAAAACCTTAAAACCCAACCTTCATTCATTTATGAAGCATATGAAGAGGTAAGTAACAAGTAGTCCATATTGACTGTTTTATGTTAAGTGGTTTAACATATGGTCAATATATTTTTGATGGTTATGACTGTAAGAGTGTAAGCACCAAAATTTTGTTCATACTTTTGTGTTACTTTCTAAGCTTTTCAGTATTTGAAACTGAATGTATTATATGTTCAGTAGAAAAATCTTATTTTTCATATGCAGGATCAGATATAAACTCCTAGTTGGTACCAGTATTAGGTCAGCCAAAGTTTTTTAATGTGATAAAGGAATCACAGATATCCCACCTGTTGTTAGAGTTGTTGCTGTTTGATCCTGATGTATTTATGGTTGTAAGCATTGATCAGTCCACTCTTTTATATATGTAAATACACTTGTGCATTACACATTATTTCTCCTTATGTTTGTTTTTGAAACTTGGTAGACCCAGAGTCAAGTCTGTTACTAGTGCCAGAGTCAACTTTATTACAAAAAGCAGAGTCAAGTCTATTACTAGAGGCAAATCAAGTCTATTACTAGAGCCAGAGTCAAGTCTGTTACTAGTGCCAGGGTCAAGTCTATTACAAGAACCAGAGTCAAATGAGTCTATTACTAGAGGCAGAGTCAAGTCTATTACTAGAGCCAGAGTCAAGTCTGTTACTAGAGCCAGAGTCAAGTCTATTACAAGAACCAGAGTCAAATGAGTCTATTACTGATGTTACCTTGACAGGCATTATCCATGACAAAAAATGTACATGAACTAGAGTTGAATATATATATATATATATATATATATATATATAATATACTTACTTTGGTGGCTGAACCAAGGAAGACTGAAGTAAAACATAAAATGACAGGTGTCTTGTCTCTTACAAATAATTAACATATTGAGGGCATTTATGTGCATTAATACTTAAACAATACTTCCAAAGATAGATGTTTTTTTTAATTTGTTTATTTTTAAATTTATCATCATTTCCTAAACAACAGAAATGAAAGTGTATACATGTATTTCTGTTTACCTTAAATTCATTAACCATGTTGGATTGCAATAGCATCAATGTTATCACTGAATTCCCATTGGGACCAAATGTTTGTTATAATTATTTTATCTTGTTTTACTGTCTCAGGAACCAATCAGCTGTTAAAGACTTTCAATAAAATGCTTTTGTTATACAACTATTGTCTTACTGTATTTTTATGTTTTTCACCTTTGTCATTTAATTTAAAACACATAATAAATTAAATTTCCCATTTTGTTACATTTTTACTCCATGAATGAATTTTGCCAATGGTACCTGCAACCAGGAAGTCCGCTCCTGTTTGTATTTCCTTTACTTTTCAGATTAATTTCAAAAGTCAGACTACACTGGCTCTCTTTTACATATAACATCTTTTTCAGTTTTAATTGTATTATGACAAAAATTTAAAACTTACTATAGAGGGTTTGGTCTTAAACAATGAAAATCTTTAGATAATATATACAGTATTTTAACCTCTGAAAATCTTGCAACACTTAAAAAAAGAGTTCTATGTGGCAATGTTAATTAGTCCCGAAAGGCTATGTGAAAAATAAAGGTTTATAACATTAACTATACAAAGTATATATATATATATATAAATATATATATATATATATATATATATAAGTATATATATATATATATATATATATAAGTACATATAGTTATCATTACCAAGTTGACTGCAAGTCTTTTCTAGTTCTATACCCTTTTACCATGCATATCATTTCCAGCTCTCTCTTGCATCAAATGCTTTACACTTTAAAAATAAAAATAAGTAACCACAAGATAGATGTAAAAGTTTATTTTCCACAAATCCACAGATATTTAGCTAAATCATTCATAATTCACCTTACATATAACTTATACTAATATTAGATATGTACATGAAGATTCCCAGTATGATTTACAGCTATCAACTGCTCCTGAAGAGCAGATTTTCAACTTAAACAAGTAGCACAAAGGCACATTAAAGTGCAGAATTTCTTGTACACTTCAGTAAGTACACAACAGACATATTTCTGTGATGTTTGTGCATTTTAACATGTAGGGACAATTCTGCATATAATTACAAGAACCTCACAGTCTTCCCTTAAAGGCATATCAAATATAAAAAAACATAAATAATGAACTACTCCAATGCAATGTGACCTGATTTGAGCATTGCTGATTAAGTACATTCTTACCTGAACTGTGAAAAGAAAATGTGTATAAAAACTACAAAACTGATAACTGGATGGTTTATTTTTGTAAAATAAATCTTTTTCAAAATAGCTTGTTTTTTTTATATTTTAAATATCTAATTTTTTTCTGCTAAAAGTACTAGAGTATCCATTCATTTAATAGGATTTACCTGTTTGAAACCTCTCAACATCATTACCTGCCCAGCCTCTTCCACAACCATGTATGCTGCGTGTCATGATGGGATTTTTGCCTTGAAAGATCAGGTAAAATGTTAACTTTAATCATTTGAGATATCAAAGAATAAGATTTTTTTTTTAATATATAACGGACCCAAAACACTGTTTCAGTCATCCCCAGCAGGTGGAGCTAGTGAGGTGGAATAGTTCTGTTCCCATAAAAAATACAAAACTGCACATATTATATAGTTCCAATGGAAATAGATAAATAATTTTTTATTAAATTAAACATCTGATGAACTTACATGTCCACCATTGATGATGTCTGGGTGTAATGATGTACACAAACCATCATAACACTGACTAGAGTTACAAGCCTTGAGTTCAAGACACTCTGACCTTGCTGGTGTATTGGTAGGATCAGTGATCTCCTCATACACACCTTTATTTTGACCAGATCTACTGTGTTTAACAGTTAATATAGATCTCTGTCTCTCAGAATCTGATTCACCTGAATTCTTATCACTGGAATCCTCAACATCTGGTGCCACTTTCCCTCTTTGGCTTTTCTTGACCTTGACCCTTGCATTATCTGACCTTGACCTGAGGTCAGGTGACTCATCAGAGTTATATTCTTGTTTTTGAGATCCTAGTGAGGAAGGATGTACCTGGTTACTGAATCTGCGTCCATTTTGTACAGCTGATTTCTTGTGAGGGGCATTGGCCTCTTTACAGTGACCATTATTCCTGCTGGTGTGAGCCTGTCGCGGCTCTGAGCTGTACACAGATTTGATCACAGGCACACCTTCCTGGTACGTGAACCTATAAAAAAATTATTTTTATTTATCACCAATAAAGGTCATTTTGCTGTAGAAAATTTACAATATGCATATTTTTACTTTCAGCCTAATACCCTGTGTAAACAAGGGCAGAGGCATCTGGAGGTTGATAGATTCCATGATTGGCATCATTATGCCAGTTGGTCCAACTTTGGACCTATATCACTCGATTTCCGGGGCCTATTTTCACCCAGAGTCATTCCCTGTGTACAAATCCATGTTATCAATAGGATCAAACAGAATAAATTAAACAGTCAAGTTGATAATTTGCCTAAAAATTTCATGGAAATTATTATGTAACAAATTACATTAATAACAATATACCTATCTCTGCAAACAAAAACATTTCTACCAAAGTGAGTTTGGATAAAATGTAAATGAAATTCCTTTGTCACATTTTTTAATTTGATTTAAGTTTTACAGGAAATGAAACAAAAACACAGTTTAACTTAGAGATGAGGGATTTAAAGAAATAATAAAAAGAAACAAAGATCTGACTGGATGAGGAGTTTTCAGGACTGGAGAGTCAAAGTTTGAGCCTTTTTTAAACCAAACCATATGTTATATGCTCTTTATAAAACAATTAAATGCCTGTTTCCTGAGCTGTCATTCAAGACTCCCCCACACACATATTCACTTTGATGTTCTTAGGAATGGTTTTAGAGTCATTTCATATTTTCATAGGAATATTTCTGGAGCCTCTTATTAAATTTAAAATGATTTATTACAACTGCACCCAGCTGCCAGAGGTCATATCTAATCAAAGACACTCCCTGTTCAGCACTGTGGTACGGCCATGACTACGAACTGTCACATTTTAAAATCAAAATTTGTTACATTTCAAGGAGACACCTTTTGTTAACATGCACATGCTTACAAAATATTACATACATGTATTCTGTGAAATGGCTATGCCACCCCAGTGCATCATGGGTTTTAATGCACATAAACCCAAACCAGCAGAGTCATACTCTTGTGAGTACCATTCTGCTCAAGGTGGTTGAACTGAGGATTAACAAAATTCAAGGGCTGGAAAAGGGGGTGTTGGTGAGTTAGTTGACTCTCCAGCCCTAGGAACTCCTGAACTGGAGTCAGAGAAAGAGGGGTTTCAGAAAGGAAGAGCTTACCCCTGGCAGCATGCTGGGTACTATAGCTCTGTCTCTCCTATATCATACTGATTCAGTCCTACAAGGAAGGCATACAGTCAGGAGGAAGGATGGCAGCACAGCATACGCAGCACAGCATGAGCATTACAACATGTTCATTACATTGCAGCATGCACATAACAGTATACAAAGGAATTCTAACACACATGCCAATGGGGCCATGCTGGTCAATACATGTCTCAAATACAAACATTAATTACTGCAGGAGAGGTATGTGTACAGACAGTGAAATGTGCATATTTACATGTGACAAAAAAAAATATTACAGAGAATATAGAGTGCTTTCATGACTGTGATGGAGGTGTTAATCATTTTAAATATTACCTATAAAATATCTATCATCTATTCTGGTCTAAAGAATGGAAGGACCAACTTGAACTGTTTACACAATTCCAAAAGCCTCCTTATTAATTAAAAAAAAGTTAATATTACTTCAAGATGCATGCTAGAAATATTAAAGACATTTTTTTGATATATCACAATGTGTAAAGTACAAAATGTGTATAACAGGCTTTTGAAAATACTTGAATTAATCAGTTAACTTTTTTGGTCCTATGCATGCAATTTTTTTTTCAATTTAGGAAACAGTTTGATAAATCCAAAACCAAACATTAGTAATGACCTAAAAAGTTTTTTTTTTTTGCAAATATTATGGGAGTGATGGAAGAATATATGGAATACATTTTCACTCCATGCTTTTTTTTCTAAGAGTTTATCCATCTGAAGAAAATAATGCAGATAGAAGTGAAATTCTTCCTTTTTGACAGAATTTGCATATTTTGCTTATTTTTTTCTGTCTATACAAATCTTCTGTGATAAACATAGAAAATAATTAAGTGTGTCATAGTTCACAAACTCCATGGTTCAACCACAGGTAAGCTCTAC
The DNA here is from genome assembly GCA_026874595.1 of Sipunculus nudus. Lineage (NCBI taxonomy): Eukaryota > Metazoa > Annelida > Sipuncula > Golfingiida > Sipunculidae > Sipunculus > Sipunculus nudus. Next base: position 88,572,622 of record CM049307.1, read on the forward strand.
TGAGGAAAGGTAGCCCCTAAAACCCTGAGAATATAGCTCTGAAGTCTTATCATTGGAAAAGAATCATTTAAATTAAAAATCTGATGGTGATTTAGATTACCTCCAAATCAGAACAATGAAAAAAAATAATTAAAAAAGTTGCTAAGAAGATTGTCTATTTCCAAGCAAATATACAGAGATTAGCAAGGATATGTAATGCAGATAATGCACCAGGGCTAATAAACAATAATTTCAATGTATTTCATATGATTCATTGATGAACTTGATAAAAAACAATGTTGTTGCCGAGGGTCACTCAGGCTGTCAGTATCTGATATTGTCTGGTACTTGGCAATCATGGAGAATGAGAAACTGTTTATCCGAATGGTCGTTTATCTGAATGATCGTTTATCTGAACAAAAACTCTGCCCCCCCCCACACGTTTTTTTTTTATAAATGATGCTCTACTGTAGTTGTAAATGAATGTCATAATGTATGAGAGTAAATGCTTGTACACAATATCAAACACTGACACTATTGGAAACACTGTGCAGTGGGATGCAGGCATTGAGGGAGAGCACATGCCACATAATGCTGATACAAATGGTGAAGTTTACCCCAGCGGTGAGACTTTACGAGGCCTGCGTGGAAGGCCTGTGAGATACGTGTGCTCGGGTTTATCTGTGGGAAATATCATAATCATCCAGTGTAAATACAGCCACAACCTGCTTCATGTTAATTGACACAGTGCATTATGCAATATTGTCTTGTATGTCTGATATGTGATAAACCTGAATATATAACATGCATGAGATATTTTTAATTATTTTCCATAACTTTAATATATTTCACATAATATATAAAAAAATAAAGAAAGGGGAATATATCTAATGGTAGGCAATTTCAAAATTAAGATATATTAGTTATCTGAACAATAATGCTATATATGTCATTTCATATTTATAAGACTATTGCATACAGTCTGCTGACTTTCATTTCATAGTATCTTTCATATTATCAAGAAACAAACATAAAATATAAATTATTTGACATATTACCTTCACATTGGAAGAGATCCTCATAGGATGGCCTGGTCAAAAAGAGGCACAAATTTAAATTAAAACTTCAAGGCATTCCTGTGTTCATGATTCCCTGGCAGTCCTTCAGCTGCTAATCAGTGCTTCCATCTAATTAGTATGCAAATTTATGCAGGTATGTATATTGATGGCTGCTCATAGTGTTTTGGAGCGTAAAACTAAATGGAATCTTCATAAACAGTTTGTATATGAGAACATTACTCATATTACTGCTATTTGCAGATGAGGGCATGGCATCTCCATAGCGTTCCTCCAGCTTCTACTGGGAAGATCCTGATCTAACGGCAAACAAACTCTCTCCACAGATACATTCCAACCTTGAGGTTGACTTTACAGCCCTTTCATATTTCAATTCAAGACCTCGCAAAAATTTGAAAACTGCTCAAGAGAGATGCCTTTTTTCATACTGACTAAAATCCATATGTCACATGTCAGAATTAGGGGTATACCGCAAGTAAATGTAAAACAAACTTTAGGTTTGGAAGCAGACAATAATCTATTTTTTATTGCACTGTGTATCGGCCACAGGACCACCAGGAGAGTGTGGAATACCCAATACCATAAACACCGACTTACTAAGCATGTCCCTTCCTAGAGGAGTACAGGGGTCCTCGTAAGCTGTATAGGGTGCTGGAGCGGATACGAGTATGGAAGCATCACCGCTGGAAGCCATGACAACACCATCCTTTGACTCTGTGCATGCCGTACCAGGGTCATCCGGTGCATCCCCATCACCACCACCAACATAATGTGCACACAATCTACCACTACAATGAGACCCGCCACAGATCTGCCTGACAGTCCATAGGTAAGAGAGGAGAGGGCACACCAAGCCATACAACACACTGTGCACCACACAATGGTATACAACACACAGCCATAGAAATATCATATACCAAAACATCCTGAGAATAGAATAAGCCAGGAAAAAGCACATCCAAAGCTGGAAACTCAAAACCCAAATACAGAAAAATCATGTTGTTTTAATCTTGCTTTAGTGCCATTTTTATCCTCTGACATTAGAGAGTCTACGACCAGCATACCAGTGTCCGAGTGTCTTTGCCTGTGTCATACATCCAATAACTACTTTATTTTCTGTCAGTCCATTGACTTCAAAACAACATGGTTTTACTGTATACTAGTAACATATTTGTAAACAAATAAAGGTGATTGAAATATAGAAAAATAAACAAATGCCTTCAGATGCAGTTACAGACTTTTTGAGGCTATGGTTGTGCTTAATTTAATTAATTTCTACAGTGTCAAATTCATGAATTGATATCTATAAAATTATAATCATTTGGCCAACAGAACAGAATTCATTTTTATATAAAAATGAAGTACTGTTGGACATTCCTAAGTGTACATGCTGACTCATAAAAAATCTCTATATAATGTGTTAATTCATAATGTATTATCACAAATGATAAGAAAGGTCTGAGAACACAATGTGGAGTTAAAGAATTCAATAAAACTTATGTTAATTAACTTTTCTTTGCTACTGTCCCACAAAGCATTTGATGAAAAACATTACTGTTTTGCTGATAATCAGGGTACTAAGCATTAACTGGTATTAAAGTGATAATACTCAGTGAGACATTTAACATGTAACAAGAAACATTTGTGAACATGAGAGAAATATCTAGAATCCTTATATATTTCATTAACTTTTTTTGTAATTTCCTTATTATTTACTCATAATATTTAAAAAAAAAATGTTTGGGACTCCTCCTTAAACTTGTTTGCTGAACCAAACCAAAAGTTTGGTTTCTTATTTTCAAAATGCATAAAGGACTGTGATGTCTCATTCCTTTTACCTTTATTTTTACTTTAGCTAATATGGATCTTTTAGGACCAATTATACCTGCCAGTAAAAATAGTTACAATGTGTCAAGTGACTGCTTGTTCTGATTTCTGAACATAACATTCAGAATAGCTTACTTTCAGACACTCTCTCTCAAATGATCTGCATTGACCTGTTTTTAGTTTTTTTTAAATATGTTCTGTATAGTTATTACTAACCTTGCTATGCTGCCCTCGTAGGCTGAGATCCAGTTGGTGTGCTCATCTGGGCTGTCTAATGGGGAAGCTGACCTGTGGACAACTATCACAGCACTGTCTGTGTCAGGGCTGTCTCTGTGTGCAGAAACCAAAAATACAGCACAAATTACCACTTTTATCTATTATCCTATAGTTTATCTACTGTAAAACCTCATGTAATGACCACCTCTGTTCAGCGACCACCTCAAATTATGGACCACTTGTTCACAGTCCCAATTCTTTTTTGCTCTTTAAATGAGACCTTGCTTGGATGACCACCTCAAAAATGTGACCACTTTATCAAGGTCCCATTGGTGATCATAATTTTGATGTTTTACTGTCTTCTCAACTGTAACATAGCTTAAGCATCGTAAAGTGCACTTGTTGCTTTCAGAAAATATAAGCCTAACATTTTTAGGTGCATATTACTATTTCATCAGGAGTTCTATAGGCTGTCCCTTGAAAAAAACAAAGAAGTGCAGGTTAAAATGCTGAATGAATAAATATCATCTAAAATGGAATGATCTCTTTAGTTATTGTGCTATATATCCCTCCAAAGTCCTCCACTCAGTGTCAGTACCAATTGCTGTTTGTTATAGATGAATTCAAGACAGATGTACAAACAGACAAATCAAAATCCTTAATCTAGAATTTAAGCATTAAACCCCATTAAATGTTTCTTTGCTTGAGACAAACCATTTCACAAAATTTCATGGCAATCTTAAATATAGATAGAATACAGACAGACGGACACATGGACAGGCATAATAAATGTGTTCTCAGCTTACCCATTGCCACTGTCTGGGGGTGAGTCATAAAGCACTGGGTTGTCACATGACAGATGTCCATTCCCTTGTAAACATTTGACACTGTTGACTGCCATGTATTTTTGGCACCGTAGTTCTGCTCGTGGTTCACAGTTTATGTTGTCTACATTTTCTTTCGGTTCTTTCTTCTTGTATCTATATAATAGGCATAACAACAAATGAAAACCACAGATCACTTATGATGGAGGAACTCTGCATTTGGAGGGCGACATAATATTATTATGATAAAAAAAAATATGTACTTTTCTATATACCAAATTTGACAGTCCTGTAAGTTTTAGGCCTTACATATACAAGAATGACAGTTAATTAGTAAATGGAGGTTAATAATGTAAAGTTTCCAGAAATCCCTCAAGTAGAAGTTTCTCAATTTCTCTAATGTTCACAAATACAAAACAGAAAAAGAAAGCTGTATACTTTGGGACCAGACAATACTAACTTTTTCCTGGTGATAACAAGCAGTATAGCGGTGACAAGGATAGCCACAAACAGAATACAGCTGATGATGATGAGAGCTATCAATGCTGTACTCCTCCTGTGTACCGGGGCAGATACCGCCACAGCATCCATCTCTACCACACGGAAGCTCCGGAACAGCTCATCAACCTCCTCTGAATGTGACTTTATTCTCCTATAAATTATAAATATGACACATATATTACTTTGCATTGCATACAGATTTGTTTTACATCCAAATGGTACCAGTAAATCAGAAGAGATAATGAATGGAAGTCTTATTAAGTATAAAAGACTATAGTCAGAAAAAAAAAGACCTCACTAATATATGAATCACAGTTCCTCTTAGAAAAGATAAATCAAGTGAATTAAAACAACAATACAAAATATCTATTAATCAACAATAATTTATATCTACATTACTGCCTTCTTTAAACAGTAGAGAATGTTTAGTCCATAAAGGCAGCTATGCAAGCATATTATGATGTGAACATCCTATCCACAGATTTAATCTGACAAGGAGATAGCAAATTGATTTCACCAATATCTGGCAATAAATGTTTGTTCTAGCATGAGCAAGGTTTTAAGATTCTTAACATTTCTCAACTCCAGATATGTTGGAGTCTATGGTTTCTTGACAATAAAAAGAATAATGATTCATGTTTGAAAATCTTTAACTGCATATTTTATATAATATTATGATGGTTTTTATAAATGTAATGATCCACTCTATGAAACACTTAGATAGTAGCTTATGTCTTATAACATTTACCCAGCCTGGATGTCTGAATTAATTTTTTTTACAAAGGTTTAAAAGATGAAGACAAAGTGACAAATTACCATTATGTGCATAAAACCATACACATGATACATAGACATACTTGTTTAATTCATTAATGGTGAGGAACCGGCCCAGCTTCTTATCAACAGCATGAATATAAACATCAGACCTGAAAACAGGAAAAATAGAAACTTAAATCTGCTGGAAAACACACTGTCCTGTAATATATTAGGATCACAATTTTATATACACTATTGTGCAAAATCACTTTTCTTGTGATTAACTGTCTCAACAGATGGCTATTTGTAGTCAGCATTCTTTAAAACTAAATTGCAACTAGAATACGGGTAGTCAACAAGTGACTACCATGTATCCGCCTAAATCAGAGGGGGATTTGTGAAGTGAGGCATGGATTGAGTGGCAAGGGGAAACAGAGTGAGATGTGTTGCATACTAGCATGGATGTCTGCCACCTAAACATGATTGTAGAGGGCACCACCTGTTATTTGAAAGTGAAAGACATCCAAGATGTATACATATGCAAAATTTCAGGTGGATAAGTAAAACCATGATTTTTACCCTAGGCAGATGAACACTATGCAAAAATGGTTGTTAGTTTGGCTATCATATTTGTATAAGCTGTAAGATCTATACTCATGCAAAATTTCAGGCACATATGTCTTACCAGCCCTGAGATATTAGCATGGATGTCTGCAGTGTTAACATAAATGTACGTGGCACCACCTGCTAAAGAATCGAGAAAGCTATCCAAGATGTGTACATATGCAAAAGTTAAGGCAGATAAGTCAAACCACTGCTGAAATATGAGTAATCTTTTTCAAACAGCAGACAAACAGATTGATGCTGTGCAAAAATGGTTGCATGGGCCACTACCTGCTAAAGAATCGAGAAAGCTATCCAAGATGAATACAATTGCAAAATTTATGGCAGATAAGTCAAACCACTGCTGAAATATGAGTAATTTTTTTTCAAACAGCAGACAAACAGATTGATGCCGTGCAAAATGGTTGCAAGTGGTGCCACCAGTTTTGTGTATGATAAAGAGCTTTGTAAGATCTATTCACATACAACATTTCAGGTATATATGTCAAACCAGTCCTGAGATATTAGCACAGATTCCTGCAACTGAAGTGAAGGTAGGTGGCGCCACCTGTCATAAAATCAAGAAAGTTATCCAGGATCTATATGCATACAACATTTCAGGTGGATAAATCTAACAACTACAGAGATATAAGTGATTTTAACCCAAAGCAGATGAACAGATGGATGCTGTGAAAAAATGGTTGCAGGTGGTGCCACAATTTTCTGTATGATATAAAGCTATCGAAAAGCTACACTGGTGCAAAATTTCAGCACGATCAGTCAAACGAGTCCAAAGATATGTGGGTTAATGTGTGAAAGCAGATGCACAGATGGCCGCATTGCAGCGAGGAAAGGTCAAAGATCAATGCAAAATGATTTGGCACCAGTTTGCATGTGACCTGATAATAGTGTCACGTTTCAGAAAAAATGGTGTAGGGGTCTCAGCGTACTATTCCAACTAGAATATCAGCAAAAGCTGACAAAAGCCCTCAGCAAAAAGAACAGTGTTTAGAGGTGGTAACAGTAACAAGTACTAAATATCTGTTCTCACATGGATGTATATCTGTACATGTCTCAGTTATAAATTTAAAATGGAGAGGTATGTACCATGATTCATAACAATCCACCAAATGCTTCCTGAAAATAAGCTTCTAAGTTTTATTCTATTATAAGCTCTGTGACCTTGAAAAGTAGGTCAAGGTCACCCATCTTCGAACATGAACGAGCTTTTTGTCGATATACATCTTCACCAAAGAAATAAAATTCCTATTGTGAATCCTTTTAGAGATATCCCGCTCACAAGGCCAAGAAAAATTCAATAAAAAATCAGAAATTGCAGGTGGCCCCCCCAAACTTGTGCAGCAGTTACAGACCATCAGTCCCTATGATCATAGTAAGTATTGTGAAAATCCATCCAATGGTTCCTGAGAAAAAAGCTTCTAAATGTTTTTTCTATAATCAGCTCTAAAATGTAGAAAAATAGGTCAAGGTCACCCATCTTCGAACTTGACCGAAATTTTGTCAATATACATCTTCACCGAAAAAATAAAATTCTCACAGTGAATCCTTTTCGAGATATCCCGCTCACAAGCCCAAAGTTGAAAAATCCGATAAAAATTCATTAAAAATCAGAAATTGTAGGTGGCGCCACCAAACTTGTAAAGCAGGTACAGACTATCAGTCCCAATAATTAAAGTAAGTTTTGTGAAAATTCACCAAATGGTTCCTGAGTAATAAGCATCTTAGTGTTTTTCTATAATCAGCTCTTAAATGTAGAAAAATAGGTCAAGGTCACTCATCTTCGAACTTGATCAAGATTTTGTCGATATACATCTTTACCGAGGAAATAAAATTCTGACTGTGAATCCTTTTCAAGATATCCCGCTCACAAGGTAAAAGTTAACGGACGCCGGACGGACGGACGGACAGCTTGGGTGACGACAATAGCCCATCAGCCTAAGGGCTGAGGGCTAAAAATGAATGCAGTGGCAGCACCGGCAGAACCCTGTCGAAAACATAGTATCTGCAAAACTTTGCTTTGGTGGATACAATAAATACTGGGGTTGATATTTTGATCACAAATATTTTAAATTCGCTTTTGTTTGCAAAGGGGGAATTATTGCGAAAATAAAACCTTCAGGAATAAGATGCCACATGTGTACAGGCCAAGAGCAATTTATACTAAAGCCTCAATGAAATCACCAGCAATCCTTGTTGAGCATGTTTAGATTATTTTGGTAGGCCTCCCACATGTTATACACACATGTATATAAACAAAATTAACAGCCTGTGTGTGGTGTTACTGGCATTTTCTGCCCTATTTTTTAATGGTTCAAGAGGGTACCTTTAGTCAATACACACCAGATAATGGTATAGGCCCCTTTAAGAGTTTGATACAAAACGATACCTGCTCCAGTCAGAGTCTGCTGGCTTCATGTTAGTGGGTGTGTGTGGCAGCACCTTCTCAACAGTGATCTCCAGATCTAAAATCCTGGACAAATTCCTGAAGAAAAAATATATGATGCATCCATAATTACATGGCTGATCTAGTGCCATTACATATTAACTAAATTAACAACCCCATGAGATTGTTTGTCTAAAAGAGTAAACATGGTATCCAGATGATTATTTACAAACATTTATTATCTAATTCATAAGCATAATGTCATAACTATCTTAGCCATTATACTGAAAAAAAGTAATAGTGATAATAACAGTATGTTAGACAAATTACCTCTACTTTGAGATTAGCTTTAACTTTTGATATAAAAAAAATGCAAGATAATATTTAACCTTAAGACACTGTGTGCCATTATCAAAAATTAATCATTCAAGTTTATCTAAATTTTTGCTGGCAGTAAAAAAGAGGAATACCTGGAAAAGATCTCCATGGCAGACTTGAACACTTGGGGAGATGTGTCTGTGACCAAAACTACTCTTTCATTTGACTTCAGCACCCGAAGCTACAGACACAAGTAACCATTAACAGATGAGTGGATTTCAACTGAGAAAAATATCATGATTGTTACACTCCTTAACAAATAAAGTATTCATTTTGATTCATTAGTGCTCCTTTATACATACATGTCAATTCTGAGTTTTGTGAAAGAAAAAAAGTCTGTATTTTTTTGGAGACGCATATACTCATCTCACTTCTTTCATGACTACCTTGTCTCTCAGTATACTGCAGTGAGTTTGTGGGTATGTCTGCTTTCTTGTCAGAGTTAGATACACTCCCTGTCAGTGCAAACAGTGTGTGATATAAATGACAAAATTGTGATATATGACTGATAGATTATTATGGTGAAACAGACTTCATTTTTATGCAGAAAAAAATTAAAGAAACATTCACCAGAATAAAATAATGATTTCAAGGTATGAAAGTAATTTCAACTCCTAAGGCCAGACTTTTTTAATTCTTTGGTTTACGAACATGATTAAAAAAAAAAAAAAAATGGAACAAACTTGGATTCTTGTGTTCGTGAATCCTGTATTGTAAAGTTGGGTTATAAAATTCATATTTAAATGGCACTATATAAACCTGTATAAAATATATAAATAATATATAAAAAATTAAAATATTATCATCATCCTCTTTAGTTTTCGGCATGAATCATGCGTGTGCCATGTTATTTCAAACCATTCAAATGTCATTGAAGGTAAAATAATGACAAATAAAAGTTTAAACAGTAAAACTTAAATATGATTTCATACACACCTGAAATAAAACTTCAGTCACTGTCACTGCAAAGTGAACTGCCTATTTTATAAAGTTTTACAAATTAAAGACCAGTCAAATACTTATACAAATACAAAATAATTTATTTTTGTCAGATATGCAAGGAAAATACTAAATATTCACTGCTAGCATGATAGAATGCAGTTTTTAATTTTCAGTCGTGAATGACAATAACAACGACAATATGCGACTTTCAGCTATTCGCCTATTGTTTATCAAATGTCAACAACATGGAACTCGAGTTGTTTTATTCATGACCATTTCCTTTTTGGTGTTGCGCATGTTTGATAGTCCTTTGAATATACAACAACTGCTAATAAAATGAGGTTTCCATTGGAGATAACATTGAATTATTCAACTATTTTAAAATTTAAAAAAGTATTAATAATCTTTATTTATTAATAGAGAACTGCATTTCTTACCACGGCCGTGACAGTACGTATCGTACTCAGTTTAATATGCTGTCACTTGGTCACTGTCAGTCCGGTATAACTTTTCGGCATCCATACACAACAAAGCTTCCATCACATCCGTTTGGAACAATTAAATGAATTCTTTCAAAGTTTCTGCATTTTTAATGACTTTCATTTTAGCTTGTTTTGACTATAAAAATACCCGCAAAGCCAACGCTTTACATAAACCTGCGCAACTAAGACTACAGATAGTCGAAAATACTGCAGAAACCCGGTGAATTCCTGGAGTTTTCTAAGAGTACATGACGACCTCATGCAGTATATAATTTCATCTGTTCAGTAATTTTCTTTTAAGCGTTACAAGACTATGTTTTTAAGTTTTGACAAATTATAATATTTTTAAAGAGTAAACTTGTGAAACTTAGCCAATTTGCAGTAATAAAATTAATAGCGTCTGACTTTGAGTGCAATAATTAGTCTTAAGAAGTAAATTTGTTTGTATATCCAGAAAGTTATTAACAGTGGCAAGCTGGTAAAGCCGCTAAGCAACTAAACTAATTTTCTTTTCTAATTCACATCTATCTATAACAAATATGTTTCACGAGGTAAATATGCCCTAAACGCTGGTTTGAAAATGTACTGTAGTGCAGAAAACGAACTTTGAATACTCTCCGAGAATTCTCCATTTCCCTGCTGAATCTTTTGACTACTTGATGGCCAATCAATTGCATTTATGGCCCACGGATACCCTATTGTGATTGTCTTAAACCCTCCATCTGTCATTATGAAAGTGACCTTATTAGCCAATCATAATAGTTCTAACGTTTGAAGTGATCTAATAAACACGGTCACTAAGCATTTCATTTGTCAACAACCGTGTTGCATTTGGCGACGCAATATAAAAGGTAAAAAAAGTCAAAACGCCAATTTTATTTTTTTTCTGAAATGAGGAAATCGGAGGTCGGCGGGTTTGTAAACCGAAAAATTAAAAAAGTCTGGCCTAATTATAATTATATATAAATCTTAGCATATGTGTATTGGTATTAGTCAGCTTTGGAGCTTGCCTTGATTGTAAGCTGGCTGCTGAGTCCTGCCCCATTATTGTCTGTTGCAGTGACCTGGTACTGATAGTCCTCTCCAACATAATGTCTGAAGTCTACTGCTGCTCTCAGTCCTCCTGACACGGGATCCAGGAAGACCATTTGTTTGTCCCTCGGTGGCATCTCAAACCTCAGAACACTGTTGTTACCTGTATCCTCATCAGTGGCCTTAAATTAGAGAGATGCATCTGGTATCAACCAAATTTATTAAGAGAATAATTCAAACCAACTCATATACATTAACATATAATCTTGTCATTTCACTGTTTTTCCTTTGATCAGTCAGGAGCAGCTTGCCATTATACATTGCCCCTACATTAACCAAGCACAGAAAGTGTAGTTAAGTATCATTGACCTTAACCTTAGCCTGTCTCTTCTGTATAGATTCTGTGAGGTTTCCCTTATAAATAAACTGTTGGACAGCAGGTATTTGAAAAGGGGAAAGTGTTCTTGATTAGGATAACTTATGTACTTAACACACAATAATTAATCTCACATCATATCTATTTTATTTACTATACACCTCATTTATTTTATTTAAGTTTCAGTTTAATAAACTTGTTATACCTCAATACATTATTCAATTCAACTATATTAATTTATATATCCATGTGTTTCAAAGGTCTGATCATATGTTATAAGACAGTAAAAAAAATATTTCTCCTATGAGAGAGAGAATTTTATTAAACTAACATGAAATCACAGCTCATGACTCCTTTGGAAAAAAAAAACCCAGAAGATTAACTCCTCACCTGGATTATAGTGATGAGCTGGCCATACCCCGTCTCTGGTGGAATGCCTATGTACTGTGGGTTTCCCTTTGGGAAGGTGGGTAGATTGTCATTGATATCACTGACACTAATGACTACATCAGTTCTAGTAGACACTGAAGATCAAAAGGATATGTAACATCTATCAACCTTCTTTCCATACTATTCTTCCTATGATTATTACAATGATAAATATACACTAATATATATCTTACGATAGTGACAAATATACAGTGAAAGTGCACCCGAAATACATTATAATTTCATAAATATAAAACAACTTGAAGGACTGGCCAAAAAGATGTCCGCGTTAAAAAGTGGTCTTTCTGATAATTTTTGGAAGAAGTCACTCCTCAATTTATGAATGAATTGAAATGAAGACACACCTGAGAAAATGTTGTTCTTCCCAAGAATGGGAATATTAAAAACAGTATATAAGCAACTAAGTAAAAATATACAGACTCATATATGATAAAAAAAATCATTTATTCTTATTGATTCTGAGCTGAATGTAATGAAATTCATTGTTTGAGAAATATTATAATTACATGTTAACAATTAAATATACTGCAGATCAAATTCATAAAGAGAAAACAGAACAGAAATTTGACACATATGACAGATTTAGAAATCTTAATGTGAATTGTAAGACAAGATTAACAGCAATTTAAATATACAAATTTCCATTAAAAGAATTAACATCCTTCATCATAAAATCATACATTAAATGTTAAAGATAAGTATAAAGATGTAGTTATTCCATCATTTTATTATATTAACTGATGAAGACCTTACCTTGACTCCTCTTGTTTCTCGTAGAGTGTCCCTGAAGTAGATCACAACCAATAACAAGATGATAACTCTGCTTTGTCTCTCTGTCCAGTCTTTTTGTGCAGATCAACTCACCAGTGGCAGGCTCTATCTCAAATGTACCTTATAGTGTGCAAGAAAAAGTGAATATTCAGATAACAGTGACAAAACAGTGCATTCAGTTTCTAAATTTATCTAGTATAAAAAAAAGTTTAAGATGAAAAAATTAAATTTATTGTAAATTTGTTGTAAAATGGGCTAAATGTGTTACTGCTCATCCTGGTAGTAAGGTTCATCAAAATGAGAACATTACAATGAGTTTGTTTCTTCATTTTTCTTCAGTCTTTTCTCATACTTCTAACAATTTCTTTGATTTTCTGCCTTCCTGGTTACACTACATGTATTAGATTGCACAATATTCCAACAAAACACTGATTTGACTTGACTTCAATTTACTATTTCATTTCATTTCTTTTGTATATTTTCAATAATTATTGTCAAAACAATATTTAAAGAAGATCTCTCTATCATCCTTGCAATCATTACATTCAGAGATATGATGTTCTTTATTCAGATTGTGCTGATACACAAACATACCATTGTCATTTCCAGTTAAAATATGGTATTGTACACCTCTGCCTGCACTCTCCATATTAGTGGTCAGGTCCATTATCACAAATGGGGGTGACTGCTCTTCTTTGATCTCCACCCTGTACTCCCTCTCAGTGAAATGGAATGTGTCCCTTGTTACTAGTACCAGTACAGAGGCCTAAAATATTAGAAAAATAAAATACCGCTTAGGTTACTGCATACAGCAAAAATAAAACTAAATAGAACAAACACTTCTACCAAAGCAAAATCACCAATATTTGACACCACAATACAAATTTAAGGTTCCACTGAAGTTTGATTCCCTACAGTACAATCCCAGGGCAGATCAGTGTGCAAGGTCCAATACTGCTGAAAACTTGTTTGATTTGTAGAGTATAAGTAAGGCAAAAAGACAAATATTAACTCACAGGATATGTGCTTATTGTACTATATGTTCAAGGTGGAAATATAGCTTGCTTAAAGGATGTATTCTTAATATATATTCCCATCCCTCCACAAAATTTCATGGGTATAGGTTCTGAGGTATAACCCTAGTAATGAACAATAAACACACAAACATGGATAAAAAGATATCCTTCTTGACAGAGGTAACAATATGGGGATAAACTTATTGAGTATGAACACAACTAGGAGAATTTGGATAGAGATAGGAATGACTGACTAACGCTTTGATGGTTACAGGCCAAATATGCCGTAAGAAAATTTGCTCTTATTTTTGAATTTTTTCAGTATGTTTTTATTGAGGAGGTAGCTAGCTCCAATTTTAATGTTTATTAACTAATCCTAACCTGTATGTACATAAGCTAAATTTTGGTTTTGAACTTCTGGACTGGGCTGTAGCAAATGCTTCCTATCGTTTAAGTTCTGGTGTCAACCAGGCCAAGTAACTAATGCACCGAAAAGTGCTGGGTGTGTAATTATCCTCAAAGCTGAGCCATAAGACTGAGCCCCCCCCCCCCCCCCCGAACTTATTTATAAGTAATACACTGCGGTATGGTAAAGCCTTCTAATGAAGCCTGCAGAGGAACCATGCATGATAGATTGGGAAGATTGTGAACATTGTATCTGATGCTTGACTGAGATTTGAACCCATAACCTGCTGGCTTTGAGTCCTGCTTCTACCATTAGACCACAGAAGCCAGTCTATCAGGTGAATACTTGGTGTATACTGTTTGTATTATTAAAAATAAGCTTAGTTTTATTTCAGGAATTTTGTACATGGGTTGTAAAGTAAATATGGCCTGCTTCAGTTGCATTATATTAATTAAAATTGTGCTGTATTATTTTGAAACTAAAAGGTATGGATCTTTGGTACTTTATGAGAGATGTGGAATCTCTCATGTGCAGGTTTATGTATATATTGGCACATAAAATTTCAACAAATTCCAGCCCCTACCTTACCTGGCTGAGTATCATAAATAATCGTAAGATGTACCTGTGAGCTGTGCAGTCCATCAATGGCAGTCACTGTAGCATTGTAGAAAGCCTGGACACTGGCATCAAGTGTCCTGCTGAGCCGTAACTGACCACTCACTGGGTGAATCTCAAAAGGCACTGTGAACAACAGACCATCATCCATAATAATCAATACTACCTGGTATGATTTGAACTTGTATGCTAAGAAGCAGTTATAAAATTTTGAAGCAGTGTCATTTAAAAATAAAAGTATAGAATTATATGAAAAAAATATTCCTGGCATTGATATTTACAGACTATACTCCCTTAGATACTTCTGCTTTTTTTTACCTGCATTGAAAAACAGTGCAAATGTGTCCACACCAACATTCAAGAATATTCTAAGTGTAAACCCAGGATTTGCCTGACCTTGCTCAGCATACAATACTGTCCACAACCGGTAGAAATTTTACTTTACAGATAAACATGATATAATCACCTTGGTCTGTTCCTGTTTGAAACTGAAAGATGAAACTGGTTTCATCATTTCCAGTTTCATCATTTAATATATGATTGTACTTTAAATTTCATTAAAAAATAAATGAAACAAATATTCCATCTCTGTCAGTCCCTAACCTCTGATTACACACAAACAAATGAGTTAATCTGTAGGTTGTACTGAATGACAATGGAAATCAACAAAGAAATGTATGTATATGCTGACATGAGGAATAGAAACAGGCAGGTAAAATGAAATGGTAACTACCTGTGGGTTGAATACTGTAGACAATGTGAGAATGATTTGGCAGATCAGGATCTGATGCAGTCACAGTCCCTATAATCTCTCCAACTTCTTCTCTCTCTGATACAACTAAGTCATAGACCCTCTGTCCAAAGTGAGGAGGACTGTCATTGATATCTTTCACATAAAATGACACCTGAAGATATAACGGAATATTAATTAGTATCCTAAAGTTTAATATGTAAGCACCATGTGTATTTTAATATGATTAATGTTCCTACAGGAGAATGGTTCCAGACCAACTGAGATTACATCTGAGCAATCTAATAAATCTATTCCTTTAATGATTAACTCTGAAATAAAGGAAGTTTCCTGGCATGCTTTGGGTAATTTTTCATTTAATTTCTTGCCTTTTTAATAAACTTGATCTTATTCTTCAATAAAGTCTTTTGTTTCTTCTATAAATACACTGATAATTCTTCTATAAATAAATTAACTGAAGTGAATGTGTTCTGTAGTGCCATGGATATACCATAGGATATGATGACTCAGTCACTTCAGATGATGCTTAAAGACTAACTGACCAGCCACATTCTAAACAGAAACAATATATGTGTTGTGAACATACTGAGAATTTTATGGGTTTTTCTTTTTTCAATTTTTTTTTGGTGGAGGTAACTGCCTCCTTTTTTTAATGCTTTCTTAACTACATATATGTACATCTGCAGAATTCCATTCTGGTTTCGGACTACATGACAGGCAGTATCACACGCTTCCTCTCATTTTATATCCTGGCGTTAACCAGGCCTGGTGACTACTGCACCTGCGGGCCCTGGGAGTGTAACCATCCCCATTGCTGGGTCATACCACCAAAGAGCCCCCGAAAGGCGCACTCGTTTTGTGAGTTAAACACGGCCATTGGGCACGGCCTTCTCATAAAGCCTGCAGAGCGCTCACCCTGTGTGGGGGCCGACCGTGAAAATCTCACCCTTTGGCTGAGATTCAAACTTACGAACTCCCAGCTTTGAGTCCTGCGCTCTACCCCTGAGCCACAGAAGCCGGTTATTTTATGTTTATTCTCAGCAAGTGTGGACCAATTTTAAGTATACAGTCTATACATGGTAGCTGTTTGTAATATGAGAGCTTACTGTAACTGAAGATGACATAGCTGGTGTGCCCCCATCTGTTGCCATCACAACCACATCATACACAGCCTCCCCATCTGTGATTTTCACTCCTTCTTTCTCTCTATCCAAAGGCTTAACTACATCTAGTGATACCTGCAGAAAGAGCAGTTTAGCATGGAAGATATATATATATACTTATGACACACATTTGCTTCACAGAATAGTCTGATATGAACTATACCAAATATACACATAAAGAATGGCTTTCTACATACTGTTCTGCAGATGTATGGGAATTATCATTTACAACTTTTATATTTTACAGTAGGCAACTGTGATTTTTACTATCAAACTATATATATTTGAATTCTATACAAATATGACAGTTATCAATAATGAGCATCAATATCCAAATGAACTTTGTGGTAACACAAAATGTGTCCCAAATTTCTTGATCTGTAACTCAAGACTTTAATGACACCTGGATTTCTAACTAACCATGGAGTAACCAGGACTGTTGGCAAGTGTGGTCAGTTTAAAATGACCATCCAGGTCATATTCAGGTGAGATGGAAAATGTGACCAGAGCATTTTCAGCTTCATCAGCATCTGTGGTAGTCAGGTAAATGATTGCCTTCAGACTATCTGGTCCTACAATGACAATATCACATATAGATAAACTGAAAAGATAACACAGGATTAACAAACATAAATACATGTATGTCTGATTCTGTTTTATGAGCAGCCAACAAAAGGAGGCAGTAAGTACAAGTAAAACTTCACAATACAGACACTTCACCATGAGAGGCACCTCTCTATTCCAGATGTCTCTTTATTACATGTACCTGTCTATTACATACACCTCTCTATTACAGACATCTCTATTACATACACCTCTCTATTACAGACATTTCTATTACATGAACCTCTCTATTACAGACATCTCTATTACATGAACCTCTCTATTACAGACATCTCTATTACATGAACCTCTCTATTACAGACATCTCTATTACATGAACCTCTCTATTACAGACATCTCTATAACATGAACCTCTCTATTACAGACATCTCTATTACATGAACCTCTCTATTACAGACATCTCTATAACATGAACCTCTCTATTACAGACATCTCTATTACATGAACCTCTCTATTACAGACATCTCTATTACATGAACCTCTCTATTACAGACATCTCTATAACATGAACCTCTCTATTACAGACATCTCTATTACATGAACCTCTCTATTACAGACATCTCTATTACATGAACCTCTCTATAGACATCTCTATAACATGAACCTCTCTATTACAGACATCTCTATTACATGAACCTCTCTATTACAGACATTTCTATTACATGAACCTCTCTATTACAGACATCTCTATTACATGAACCTCTCTATTACAGACTTCTCTATTACATGAACCTCTCTATAACAGACATCTCTATTACATGAACCTCTCTATTACAGACATCTCTATTACATGAACCTCTCTATTACAGACATCTCTATAACATGAACCTCTCTATTACAGACATCTCTATTACATGAACCTCTCTATTACAGACATCTCTGTTTCAAGCACCTCTCTATTGCAGGCATCTCTCTACCATGGGGACCTCTATATTTAAACACATCTATATTACAGAAATTTCTATATCATTGACACTTTTCTATTACAGGCAACTCTCTTAAAAGGTGAATTCCAGGTCCCGTCGGTCTCTGTAATCGATCCACTGTTGTTTTCATTCTGTTCCAAAACATGTAACTGCATGGTTTTAATACAATAACATTATTATACTTTTTAAACTTACATACTTCTATGATAAACTTATTATTCTGTATTATCAATCTCTTACCACTATTGCCATAATCGCTGAATATATGAAAACAAAATATTCAATAAACATAAGACCTTTTCCCATACCATAAGTATTTCAAAATTCATGGTACCCTTACACACAGATGGTTTCTTTAATATTTTATATCTATATAACACAGGTATTAATATATTTTTGTATGTATTTACACTGTACTTTTTCTTGGTACCTTACTTACCCTCAGGAGTGGTTGTCATATATTCATTTTGTGTAAATGTTGGAGCATTATCATTAACATCTGTGACCTTGATGATGAGATCTGTGGTGTCCTAAATATGAATAAATTATAACCAATTAACAACATTAAGTACAACATTAAGCATATTAAAATAATATAACAGAGATAATTATTTATTTTGTCTTTTTCATGTGACTACTATTGGTTATCTCATTGACTAACTTGTGTAATCCAGTTTAAAAAATCTACTAATAATCCCTGACAAATATTTTTCTGTATTTTCTAATATATTACATAGATAAACAGAGACTAAAGAACAACTTATGAAGCATCACATACTAACTGATAGGTTAGTACATATCTAGTGTTAATTTCATTATCAAGAACGTTTTATATTTGATATTAAGAGTGAATTAAGCCTTACATGTCTGTGGTCGGAGTCATACACAGTAACTTTTAGTTTGTACAAGCTGACATTCTCTCTGTCTAACTGATGTGATGAGTTACAGGATCTCCTCACTACTCCTGTGGCATGTGAGATTTCAAATAAACCTTCCTCGTTACCTGGTCAAAGAAATACATAAACTTTAAATGAGGTTATTCCTAAACAGCAATGGAGTTATTGATTTCATCTGTATATCTATCATCATTTTTATTTGCAATGAAATACTGATATCCTGTTAAAATGACATGTAAATTCACTGAAGAATTATGAAGTTAAATAATTAATTTTGTTTGATAACTAAGCACTGAGATAACTTACCAGTCTGTATGGAGTAGTGAAGCTGACCATGGTCTACTGTATCCTGGTCTCCAGCAGCAGTGGTTATTACATGGCCGCAGGGATCCAGATCCTATATCAACAAAGATGTAATCATAAAATAAAGAAACAAAAAACTCAAAAAGAAAATCCACTAAATCAATGATCCACACCATCAAGGTGATACAATACATACCACGGACTTTGCAATTTGAACTTAAAAAGCAGATGTACTGACATCTGGAAATAAATGAATAAAGCGTGTGTGTTTTTTAAATAAAGGTCTGAGGCCTGTATATGAGACTGTCTATTAAATCATGCGGATATTTGTATGATACAAATAATGATATGTTATCATAAGCTTTGCAGATTTAGGATGCATGAGAGCTAAGAATGATACATTGGGCATAACCCATAGTTATGAGAAAAGAAAACAAATCCATGAGGTCCCATCAAATTTCATAATTTTGATTAAATAAGCTGGTGTGGCTTGTTCTGGGGACAAAAAATTACTAATATCAATGTCTAACTATAAAACTCCATACAACCCAAAATTAAGGGTTCAAAGATAATTTAAATTTTATGCAGAATAAACTTGATTTCAGCATTTCTCAAAACTGAGACATTCAGTAACCT
Source organism: Sipunculus nudus (assembly GCA_026874595.1). Taxonomy (NCBI): domain Eukaryota; kingdom Metazoa; phylum Annelida; class Sipuncula; order Golfingiida; family Sipunculidae; genus Sipunculus; species Sipunculus nudus. The sequence continues at coordinate 88,592,575 of CM049307.1, forward strand.
GTGCCAGAAAAAATCAGTTCTACCTCAGTGATTTCATCTGTGTTCACTAAGGCATTACCCGAGTGACTGTAGCTACTCACAGTGACAGAGTGAGTAGGTCAGGTGCTCTAATGAGGTAAACAAACTAATGAGTACCTCATTAAGCATCCAAACAGACTCACACATTATGTAAGGGGGATGAGTATAACAAACTCATGATAACCGATGTCAGGGTTTATGATATAGGTGAGGTGTTGACATAAACTCAGGTGTCAAACTTGTCAGTTTGGGTGATGAAGTATAAATACTGAGCTCATCTGGAAAGCACATCACACAACAACTGATCATTGATCAAGTTACATCACTCTCACTAGTTTGTTGTTAGTAATCATCAGTTTGTCATGGACCTGCTGCAGTCAAAACCACAGGTTGCTGGACATTCACTACAGACAGAAACAAGGAGATCCCCCGTGGACTACAGTCAACTGCATCAGACCAGTCAGGGGGCAGCACCAGTCACTGGTTTCCAGCAGTATCCTTACCACTATGGATACACCAGATACCATACACCACAGTATGGAGGTGTCACCACACCACTGCACCACATGGACATGTATAGATACAGCACCACATCTGTACAGCCAGGGGTTCATTCAGCATCAGGCTACTCACCAGCAGTCAGCAGCTACATGTACCCCCAGTGGAGCCACCCCAGCCAGCAGTACCTACACCCAGGAACCAGTGCACCCAGCAACCCCTACATGATGTACACCACACCTGTACACTCTACACCCAAATGGCACCCACAGGTCACCAGGGTTCAGGGGTCAAAGTTCAGTCAAGACATGTCAAGCATCTTGAACACACCTTCAACCAGCAGAGACTCAGGTATACACTCATTCTCATCACTAATACCAGAGGGCAGCAGCAGTGCTTCACCTGACAAGCAGTCTGAGGATCTGAGGAAGGAGCTGGCCAGTTCAGGCAGTCCAGACTGTACCAGCAGAGACAAGGACAACACCCTCGCTACAGCTCTGTCACTGTCTGGCATCAGTAAGGATGATCTGCTGCCTCTGTCTCCGTTCTCCTTCATTGAGGAAGATGTCTTACCTCCGCTGTCACCGACTGCCATCATCAACCTCACTCCCAAAAAACCTCCAGCTACCACAGAACAAAACCAGATCACAAAGTGTGTAATCAATAGCAAACCACAGAAACAGACCAGAACCAAGTCACGCTGTAAGCCAAAGTTTCTGAGCAAGGAGGCTGTGAGCATCATGGACAGCTGGTTCAGCCAGCATCTTGCACATCCCTACCCAAGTCAAGAGGAGAAGGAAGACATGGCACAGCAAGGAGGCATCACCATGGCCCAGGTAAACTCATGGTTCAACAACCGACGAAACCGCAGCTTCAACACCGGCCCCAAGAGACAGAAGAGGAAGCTGGAGGAGCAACTGGTCAGTCTGTGTCAGAACCTGACAGCGAGTAACAGCGGGGCAGCTCCTGGCGCCATTGTACAAGAGATCTCCTCCCTCATCCAACAGAATCTGCAGCCCAGCAAGAGAGCCAGGCTACATTGAGAAGGAAAATATTACAGTGTTCTTCAAAATAGACGGACTTCTTGTATGCTCAAGAAATTTTGAACTGATGTTAAAGCTGACAATATAGGTAAATTGTTACTTTACTGTTAAGAAGAATTAATTTGTTTTGGAAAACTATAAATATATGCACCTGTTTAAAAATGCACTTGAATGACATCTGCCTTCATCTCATATTGTATCACTCAAGTAAAGACTCACTTCATGCATTTACTTGTTCATATCTATGTATATATGTACAGTCATCATCTGAATGTAATCATTTACTCACCAACCTTCAAAGTCAGTGCCATTAGCCTGTTCATAAATCATGCTCATACAATCATGTTGAATATATTATGTACCAGTATACCTGTCACTGTATCCTTGTGAATAAACATTTCATCATGATAGTAAATGCCTTTATATTGTTTGTGTAAATGAGTGTGTATGTATGTATGTGTGTTGGAAGTATATCATGCAGTAATTATAAACTCTGGACATAATTTCATGAGGGCATGTCCTGTATGGCATTAAAACAAACCATCAGACTCTATGGGCAGCAGAAGTTAAGTTCTGTCAAAATGCCATTCTGAAAAACTGGACTCCCTGAATTAGGGAAATACAAAAATGCTCACATATCATTAATATACTTAACATAGAGAGAAGTTTTAAAAAAATAATCACTTTGGCTCCCGGAGTGTATAACATGAACATGTACAGCAAATTAATAAAAGTGGCAGCATTAATTTTCTTTTATTTATACAGATGACGGTGGAAAATATATCCCTTCAGTGTCCACATGATTATTCATCATGCTTACAACACTGACACACTTTCATATTTTACAATACTATATATCCTTTCACCGATACACAACAACAGATGACAGTATTCATCATCATCATTATTCAATTGAAGACTTAACTAAAATACTGACAGGTCCAGAGGGGTGTCAAAAAAGGCCAATAGACATATACAGGGACTGAGTGATGTTTGAAAACAAGGGACCCATGGGTCACGGCGCTCAGCTGATCGTGATTGGACTATAAATGTTTCTCCACTGTGATACTATATCGAGTCGATAAAGCTTATGAATATCATGGACATGTTGGGCTGTTATAAAGGAATGTAATGTAATATTAATGTAATGATATTACCTGACTGATGGATTAATAGAGTCAAATATAGTGGTTTATTTTTTATTTATTTAGGAGGGGTTGAAAATTGTGATATATTTGAGCAAATATGAATGCAATGACAGCAGTAATAAGCAGTAGTAGAATGATGATAAGGCTATTTGTTGAAGGATCTAAAGTGTATGGTAGTCTGCAAGCTTTCAATTTGACAGATATGATGTTATGATTAACTATGCTGATGAAGTGATTTATGAATTTGTGACTGTATGACACAATATCTCTTTAGTCTTGACAAGGTACATTATTGTGATGCCCCCTATGTCTACATATTACACAATATTGACATAATTTCTGGCATGTACATAGGTACCTATGGACGAATAGTTATACAAAATATTAAAGTATGAATATATCTGATTCTATTGTTATGTTTTTCATTTATATAAGAATATGAAAAGCTAAGAGGAAAGGGGCCCTCCTACTTGGTTATAGTAAAGTTCTAAATATATGATTGCAAACTAATACTCTGACAAGACTGTCATGAAGAAAAACAGTAAAAGTTTTGAGATACTGTGATGCATATGAAAATTTACAGATGGACAGGCAAGTGGACAGAATGGACTAATACCTTTATTTCACTTTCAAGGGAATAATGCATTTAAGTTTATATATAAGCCAATTGTTTTTAAGCATATCCAGTTTTTCCATTAAGAAGTTTTTATCTGAATCATTTTTTTATTTACAGGTTTTATAATTTTTTAATAAAAAAAACTGAAAATATAAGTTAAAATATTAGAATTGTTGCAAAAGTTGCAATCTTTATATATACAGAGTAAAAAACTGAAACTATAAGTTAAAATATTAGAATTGTTGCAAAAGTTGCAATCATCATATATCCAGAGTGTAGCTCATATTGGGTCATATTATGCATACACATATATTTTATTATTTTTAAATCATAAATGTTTAAACTGAATTTAAAAGAAAATAATGCCACAACATGGCATCTACAAGAATATTCCTTGAATCACTATTAAAAAGTTTTGCACATTGGAGTTTTCAGTACATGCTTAATTTTATTCACCAAAATAAAATAAAAGATTCAGTAAATTTGATCAAATAAAACATTTTTTCAAATAAAGTATACACACTGTTGGTTGAATGACGGACAAACAATATCATTGTGCTAATTACTTTCCCAGTTTTAATTTATTACTGGAATTAATGGTCAATTTCACACCTGGTGAAGTTTTTACTCTTCTGAAGTAAGGAATTACTTATCTGATGAACATCCACACTTTCATAGCAATACACCACTTTGTGGACACAATTAAATGTACACTTAAATCATTGTAACCCTGGTGGTACATTACAAAATCTAAAATGTAGCATAGCCTAGAATAAGAATGGATCAAATACAGAAAAGGATAAAATTCATCTAGTTTATGCACCATGGGGGGGGGGGGGGAGGGGGGGGGTGTGCAGAGCAGAGGGGAAGCCTGCTGGTAGTGGCCAAGCTGACCCAAGGCAAGATGCCTGGGGTGGGTTACATAATGCAAGTGAAGGCTGTACTACTAGGTGGGCTAGATGTAAACAACACTTGACATGGTGTATGAAAACATGAATAAAAGCTATTCTTTCCAATCAATTTCTTTGAAATTTCAGATTTAAAAAGATTAAATCCTTATGTATATATGCTGTGAAAATTAAATCAACAGTGCCAAAGTTGGACAAAATTTAAGGTATTGATTTTTTATTTATGCTAATAACTTGAAAAATTTGCAAAATTCAGATCTAATTTTGGGTAAACAATTGAATATTGATTAAATAAAGTTATATTCCTGAAAAAAAGTCTCTAGGTTCAGCTATTCTCATGTTAGGTGAGTAAATATATTTCCTGATTTTTTAAAAAATTGCATTATGTTTTGGCCCATAACTTAATACCCAATACTGACCTAATTTTTGGTATGTTCATAGAAAATGTATGAAAGAATGTGAATACTAAATAAGATCAAAAACAGAACAGTGGTTTTGATATTAGGCAGCCTTGAAGTGTAACAATGGCTTTTTTTATGGAAAATGGAGTTTTTTTCCTTAATATCTCGAAGGAACGAAGTCCTAATGACCCAATTTTCGGTATGGTAGGAGATTTCGGGGACATCTAAAATTATGCCAACAGCCTGGGGAGCACAGAGATGTGCACTGAATGACCTACAGTCATCAAAGTGGACTGCTTGAGACTGCTTCAGATTTTAACAGATTAAATCCTTATGTATACATGCTGTGAAAATTAAATCCACAGTACTTACAGGGAAAAAACGTGCTGTGGCCAAAGTTGGGCAAAATTTAAGGTACCAATTTTATATTTTTGCCAATATTTTAAAAAATTTAACAGATTTTGATCTAATTTTTGGTATACAATTAAATTTTGATTAATTAAAGTTGTATTACTAGAAAAAAGTCCCTACCTTTAACACTTTTGGTCTTAAGTGACCAAATATCTTCCTGATTTTTTTACAAAGTCCATTATGTTTGGGCCCATAACTTTTTTAAATTATATAATACTGACATAATATCTGGCATGTATATAGGAACTATATAGAGGAATATTTATGGTAAATATGAAGAAAACCAGACGAGTGGTTTCGATATTAGGCAGTCCTGAAGTGTGAAAATAGATTTCTAATAAAAAATTGAGGTTTTTCCTTAACATCTCGAAGGAACAAAGTCCTATTGACCCAATTTTTGGCATGGTAGGAGATTTTGGGGACATCTAACTGTATGCCAATTTTCAGATTCTTAGGTCCAACGGTGTCGAAACGTGCCAGTCTTACGGACGGACATCTGGACGGACAGACGGACGGACGGACGGCACGACGGACAGACAGACGGACGGACGACGGACAATGGACCATGACTATAGGTCAGATGACTTATAGTCAGCTGAGCTAAAAATATAATAAACTGGCTGATTACATGAAGAGACCGAGGGAACTGACTCAAATCAGTATTTAAAGAACTGAACAAAGATATAAAGGTTCGAATCAGTGATAGTCATGTATGAAGTTGGAGGAATTCACACAACAGAGGCATAATTAAATATGATGTATTAAACTGTAAGCCTGGTCATCATATAATTCAGTAGGGTGGTCATGTAACCTTGACCTTTGATCATGTCATGTCAAAATAAAAAAAAAAATCTCCTCCTATTTTCCTTTGTGGAAGATTGAAGGTATGAAATGAAAAGATTGACTTAAAGTGCATCCATAATCATTTTGCACGTGTGGGTCATATGACCTTACCCTTTGACTTCATGACCCCAAAATCAACTTGAATAAGGTTCTTACTTTTGGGGTAGGTCATGCATAAATAAAGTGTGAGACCAATGTCAATCCAAACTGGAGTTATCAACCCAAAACAAATTTGTGGACAGGTGGCCCCTGTGACTTTTACCTTTGCCCTTATGACCACAAAATCAAAAAGTATCTTCCGCTATTTTCAGGTGAGCTATATGTGCAAAATGGATGGTTTGGGATGAAAGGTTTCAGCTGAAAATGCATTAATTCACAATCATTTTAAAGAAGTGGAATCTTATGACCTTGACCTCATGCCCAAAAATCAACAGGGTTCTTGCTTTAGTGGTGGGCCATATATGAATCAAGTTTGAAATCCATATGTCAATCCACTGAGTCCAAACTGGAATTATCTTCCATAAACAAATTTTTGGACAGACAGACAGTGTGATTACTATAAGGCAATAGCTTTTTCAAACAGGGCCCTCATACGATAATTTTGTGTTTTGAGAACTGTGTTCATATTCAGCAAGAGTTACTGCTAAACTGGGTCCCGCTTCCTTAAATTTCTGACATACTTAAGAGGAAATATTCCAATTATACATGACTTTGCATGTGTATAATCATTTAAGGTAGCTTACATGATCAGATTATGCAACACATTTCATCAATTATAAAGAAAATTAATGAACACTGAAATATTATACATATATATATATATATATATTGATACATTAATCAGCACAATAGCAGTTTTTTACTATTTTCAGTTATTTAATTTTATTGGGGAAATTAAATTTAGTGAATTTTTTCATATCATTTTAAGAAAACTCACAGATGGCAATGGTGTGTTAAATTTACTAATTTAATAATTTAATGAATTTATTTATAATTATTATATATGAAGGATAAAGATAATCAGATAAATTATTGCATGGTCTATAAACTGGAAAAGTCATCAATTATCAGGAGCTATAACTAAACGGACAGTTAGTATTCATACAAACATCTTTGAAGTAAACAAAAAAGGGCACAGAATGAATGAGAACATGAAATAACACATACTGTTAACTTTAAATCAATCCTAATATTCTCTATAGAGCATCAAGAGAGTGCACATCTCTGGATGCCATGTTTTCACATATCACTTAAGGATCTATTTAACAAAATTTCAAACCTACAAATATATATATAAATTAAAAATACATATGTATCTATTAAAAAAATTCAAACCTACAAATCCCAAAAATTAATTAAAATACTTATGTTTCTATTTAACAAAATTTCAAATCTATAATTCCATAAATTAATTAAAATACATATGTATTTTTTAAACAAAATTTCAAAATTTACACATCAATATATTAATTTAAATACATGTATCTATTTAACAAACTTTCAAACCTACAAATCCTGTATTAATTAAAATACATATGTATCTTTTAAACAAAATTTCAAAATTTACACATCCATATATTAATTAAAATACATGTATCTATTTAACAAACTTTCGAACCAACAAGCCAATATATCTTTTTAACAAAATTTCAAAATTTACACATCCATATATTAATTAAAATACTTATGTATCTTTTTCACAAAATTTCAAAATTTACACATCCATATATTAATTAAAATACATGTATCTATTTAACAATTTTTCGAACCTACAAACCCATATTTTTAAAACAAAATTTCAAAATTTACACATCAATATATTAATTAAAATACATATGTATCTATTTAACAAACTTTCAAACCTACAAATCCATTATTGATTAAAATACATATGTATCTTTTTAACAAAATTTCAAAATTTACACATCCATACATTAATTAAAATACATGTATCTATTTAACAAACTTTCAAACCTACAAATCCATATATTAATTAAAATACATATGTTTCTTTTTAACAAAATTTCAAAATTAACATATCCATAAATTAATTAAAATACATATGTTTCTATTTAAAAAAATTTCCAAATTTACACATCCATAAATTAATTAAAATACATATGTATCTATTCAACAAAATTTCAAACCTACAAATCCATAAATTATTTAAAATATATGTATCTATTAAACAAAATTTCAAACCTGCAAATCAATAAATTAATTAAAATACATATGTATCTTTTGAAATATTGTGTTCACAAAATCCTAAACAGATCTAGGTGACAAATGAAACTTCTGTGTGTACCTTGACTGGCAGAGGTAATGACTGGGAACCAAATTTATGTTGTACATATCTTATTTGAAATTTCAGGAATATAGTAATACATTCTACTGGTATTTCCTGGTCTGGAGGTCAAATGACCAGGCATGATCATGGACAGATCTACTCACTGGATTTCAACTTGAGTGAGTTCATCTACTCAGGGTGACAGTTTACAGAAGGTAATACCGTGCTGAGACAAACTGCACCAAGATATTACACCTAAGAAACCTGTGCCAGGACAATTCAGTTCCACCTCAGTGATTTAAAATGTTCACACATGGCCAAGGGTAAACTACTCACTGAGCTAGGATACAGCTGACTGACTGTAGCTACTCACAGTGACAGAGTGAGTAAGTCAGGTGCCCTAATGAGGTAAACAAACTCATCACTGCCTCATAAAGAATCCAAACAAACTCACAGTATCCAAGGGTGGCTGAAGATGACAAACACCTGATAACTGATGTCAGGGTTTATGAGATTTGTGAGGTGTTGACATAAACTCAGGTTTCAAACTTGTCAGTTTGGGTGATGAAGTATAAATACTGAGCTCATCTGGAAAGCACATCACACAACAACTGATCATTGATCAAGTAACTTCACTCTCACTGGTTAGTTGTTAGTAATCATCAGTTTGTCATGGACCTACTGCAGACAAAACCACATGTTGCTGTACAGTCACTACAGACAGAAACAAGGAGATCCCCTGTGGACTACAGTCAACTGCATCAGACCAGCAAGGGGGCAGCACCAGTCACTGGTTCCCAGCAATATCCTTACCACTATGGATACTCCAGATACCACACACCACATTATGGAGGTGTCACCACACCACTGCACCACATGGACATGTACAGATACAGCACCACACCAGCACAGCCAGGGGTTCATCCAGCATCAGGTTACTCACCAGCAGTCAACAGCTACATGTACCCCCAGTGGAGCTACCCCAGCCAGCAGTGCCTGTACCCAGGAACCAGTGTACCCAGCAGTCCCCACATGATGTACCACACACTCATACACTCTACACCCAAGTGGCACCCACAGGTCACCAGGGTTCAGGGGTCAAAGTTCAGTCAAGACATGTCAAGCATCTTGAACACACCTTCACCCAGCAGAGACTCGGGAATACACTCATTCTCATCACTACTACCAGAGGGCAGCAGTAGTGCTTCACCTGACAAGGAGTCTGAGGACCTGAGGAAGGAGCTGGCCAGTTCAGGCAGTCCAGACTGTACCAGTAGAGACAAGGACAACACCCTCGCTACAGCTCTGTCACTGTCTGGAATCAGTAAGGATGATCTGCTGCCTCTGTCTCCGTTCTCCTTCATTGAGGAAGATGTCTTACCTCCGCTGTCACCGACTGCCATCATCAACCTCACTCCCCAAAAACCTCCAGCTACCACAGAACAAAAACAGGTCACAAAGTGTGTAATCAACAGCAAACCACAGGAACAGACCGGAACCAAGTCACGCTGTAAGCCCAAGTTCCTGAGCAAGGAGGCAGTGAGCATCATGGACAGCTGGTTCAGCCAGCATTTTGCACATCCCTACCCGAGTCAGGATGAAAAGGAAGACATGGCACAGCGTGGAGGCATCACCATGGCCCAGGTCAACTCATGGTTCAACAACAGACGTAACCGCAGCTTCAACACCGGCCCCAAGAGACAAAAGAGGAAGCTGGAGGAGCAACTGGTCAGTCTTTGTCAGAACCTGACAGCGAGTAACAGCGGGGCAGCTCCTGGCGCCATTGTACAAGAGATCTCCTCACTCATCCAACAGAACCTGCAGCCCAGCAAGAGAGCAAGGCTACACTGAAAAGGACAATATTACAGAGTTCCTATAAATAGACTGACTTCTTGCTTGCTAAAGAAATTATGAACTGATGTTAAGTTCGAGAATATTGTTACAGAGTTAAATTTGTTACTTCACTGTTAAGAAAAAAATTTGTTTTGGAAAAACTGTAAATAGATATGCACCTGTTTAAAAGTCCACTGGAATGTATTTCATCCTCTTTTTCATTATCCATCACTCAGGCAGAGACTCACTACATGCATTTACTTGTTCATATATGTACAGTCATCATCTGAATGTAATCATTTACTAACCAACTTTCAAAGTCAGTGCCATTAGCCTGTTCATAAATCATGCTCATACAATCATGTTGAATATATTATGTACCAGTATACCTGTCACTGTATCCTTGTGAATAAACATTTCATCATGATAGTAAATGCCTTTATATTGTTTGTGTAAATGAGTGTGCATATGTGTATGTGTGTTGGAAGTATATCATGCGGTAATTATAAACTCTGGACATAATTTCATGAGGGCATGTCCTGTATGGCATGAAAATAAACCATCAGACTCTATGGGCAGCAGAAGTTAAGTTCTGTCAAAATGGCATTCTGAAAAACTTGACACAGTTTAATTCAAATACTTCCCTGAATTTGGGAAATACAAAAATAGTCACATAACATTTATATACTTAACATTGACAAAGGTTTAAAAAAAATAATCTCTTTGGCTCCCAGAGTGTATTACATGAACATGTACAGCAAATTAATAAAAGTAGCAGCATTAATTTTCTTTTATTTATAAAGATGACGGTGGAAAATATATTCCTTCAGTGTCCATATGACTATTCATCATGCTTACAACACTGACACACTTTCATATTTCACTATACTATATAACCTTTCACCAATACACAACAACAGATGACAGTATTCATCATCATCATAATTCATTTGAAGACTTTTACTGACAGGTCCAGAAGGGCCTATAAAAAAGCCTGTAGACATCTAGAGGACTGAGTGATGTTTGGGTAATATATAATAAATTGTCTGATTACATACAGAGATAGAGGGAACAAAGATGTTATGGTTTGAATCAGTGACAGTCGAGTGGAGCAATTCACACAACAGAGGTATAATTAAATCTGATGTACAAAACTGTAAGCCTGGTGAGCATATAATGCAGTAAGGTCATCATGTGACCTTGACCTTTGACCCTGTCTTGTCAAAATAAAAAAAAAAGATCTTCTCTCATTCTCCTTTTTTGAAAATTAAAGGTTTGTAATGAAAAGTATGACTTGAATTGCATCCACAAACTTTTTATAGGTGTGGATCATATGCCCTTCACTTTTGACCTCATGACCCCCCCCCCCCCCCTAAAACAAAGGTAATTACTTTTAGGGTGAGTCATACATAAATGATGTGTGAAACAAATGTCAATCCAAACTGCAGTTATCATCTCGAAATAAATTTGGGGACAGATGGCCCTTGTGACCTTGACCTCTGCCCTTACGTATATCCCCAAAATAAGTTTATCTTTCGTTATTGGCAAATGAGCTATATGTGCAAAATGGATGATTTGGGATGGAAGGTTTGCCTGAAAATGCATTCACAATCATTTTAATTAAAGAAGTGGTTCCTGTGACCTTGATCTCATACCCTAAAATCAACAGGGTTCTTCCTAAAGTGGTCAGCCATATATAAGTCAAGTTTGAAATCCATATGTCAATCCATTGAGTCCAAACTAGAATTATCTTAATAAACAAATTTTTGGACAGACAGACAGTGTGATTACTATCGGGCAATGTCTTTTTCAATAGGGCCCTGATATAACTAGAATAAGGGTAGTCGACAAGCAACTACGTGTAATCAGAGTATGACGGTTGAAGTGAGGCATTGATTGAGTGGCAAGGGGAAATAGAGTTAGATGTGTTACATATTAGCATGGATGTTTACCTTGCAAACATTATTGTAAGTGGTGCCACCTGTTATTTGAATGAGATACTATGCAAGACGTATACACATGCAAAATTTCAGGTGGATAAGTTAAACCACTGCTGAGATATGAGTGATTTTATCCCACAGCAGACAAACAGATGGACGCTGCGCAATAATTATTGCAGGTGGCACCACCAGTTTTGTGCATGATAAAAAGCTATGTGAGATCTAAACACATGCAAAACTTCAGATAGATACGTCATACCAGTCCAGAGTTATTAGCACAGATAACTGCAGCATGAACGTGGATGTAGGTGAAGCCACCTGTCATAAAATCAAGAAAGCGATCCAGGATGTATATGCATGCCAAATTTCAGGTGAATAAGTCAATCCACTGCTGAGATATGAGTGATTTTAACCAAAGTCAAACAAATAGATGGATGCTGTGCTAAAATGATTGCAGGTGGTGCCACCATTTTTGTGTGTGTTATAAAGCTATCCAAGGGCTACATTTGTGCAAATTTCTTTTCCTGATTGGTCAAACGAGTCCGAAGATATGTGGGTTAATGTGTCAAAACAGACACAAATGGACGCACTGGAGAGAGGAAAGCTCAGAGGTCAACGACAAATGGTTAGGCACCAGTTCACATGTGACCTGATAATTGGTGTAAGTTTTGGAATAATCAGTCCAGTAGTCTCAGAGGAGTTCTCCGAAAAAACAAATAAGGCGGCGGCCGACACTGTCAAAAACATAGTATACTTTGTTTTGGCGGATACAATAATAATGTGTCTTGAGAACTGTGCTCTTATTCAGCAAGAGTTGTTTCTATACTGGGTCCTGCTTCCTTATGTGTCCTTATATTCCCAATACACATGACTTCTTGGAATGTGTCTAATCATTTATGGTAACTTACATGATCAGATAATGCAACACATTTCATCAATTATATAGAAAATTGATGAACACTGATACATTATATATTGATATATATATATAAAGATACATTAATCAGCACAATAGTAGTTATATACTATTTTCAGTTATTTAATTTTAGTGGTGAAATTAAATTAAGTGAATCTTTCCATATCATTTTAAGATACTCACAGATGGCAATATAATATTGTGTTAATTTTCATTATATGATAATTTTATAATTAAATAAATTTGTTTGATATTATTTATATTCAGGATTAAGATAACCAGATAAATAGTTCATATTCTAAAGTCATCAATTATCAGGAGCTTTAACTAAACACAAAGTAAGTATTCACACAAACATCTTTGAAGTAAACAATAGAGGCCACAGAATGAATGAGAACATGAAATTAAACATACTATTAACTTTAAACCAATGTTAATATTCTCTATAGAGCATCAAGAGAGTGCACACCTATGGATGCCATGTTTTCACACATCACTTCAGGAACTATTTAACAAATTTCAAATGTACAAATCCATAAATTAATTAAAATACATATGTATCTATTTAACAAAATTTCAAACCAACAAATCCATATATTAATTGAAATACATGTGTATCTATTTAACAAATTTCAAATGTACAAATCCATAAATTAATTAAAATACATATGTATCTATTTAACAAAATTTCAAACCTACAAATCCATAAATTTATTGAAATAAATGTGTATCTATTTAACAAATTTCAAATGTACAAATCCATAAATTAATTAAAATACATATGTATCTATTTATCAAAATTTCAAACCTACAAATCAATAAATAAATTTAAATACATAGTAATACATTCTACTGGTATTTCCTGGTCTGGAGGTCAAATGACCAGGCATGATCACGGACAGAACTACTCACTGGATTTCAACTTGAGTGAGTTCATCTACTCAGCTACTCATGGTGACAGTTTATAGAAGGTAATACGGAGCTGAGACAAACTGCACCAAGATTACACCTAAGTAACCTGTGCCAGGACAATTCAGTTCCACCTCAGTGATTAAAAATGTTCACACATGGCCAAGGGTAAACTACTCACTGAGCTAGGATACAGCTGACTGACTGTTGCTACTCACAGTGACAGAGTGAGTAGGTCAGGTGCTCTAATGAGGTAAACAAACTCATCACTGCCTCATAAAGAATCCAAACAAACTCACAGTATCCAAGGGTGGCTGAAGATGACAAACACCTGATAACTGATGTCAGGGTTTATGAGATTTGTGAGGTGTTGACATAAACTCATGTGTCAAACTTGTCAGTTTGGGTGATGAAGTATAAATACTGAGCTCATCTGGAAAGCACATCACACAACAACTGATCATTGATCAAGTAACTTCACTCTCACTGGTTTGTTGTAAGTAATCTTCAGTTTGTCATGGACCTACTGCAGACAAAACCACAGGTTGCTGGACATTCACTACAGACAGAAACAAGGAGATCCCCCGTGGACTACAGTCAACTGCATCAGACCAGTCAGGGGGCAGCACTAGTCATTGGTTCCCAGCAGTATCCTTACCACTATGGATACTCCAGATACCACACACCACATTATGGAGATGTCACCACACCACTGCACCACATGGACATGTACAGATACAGCACCACACCAGCACAGCCAGGGGTTCATTCAGCAGCAGTCAGCAGCTACATGTACCCCCAGTGGAGCCACCCCAGCCAGCAGTACCTACACCCAGGAACCAGTGCACCCGGCAACCCCTACATGATGTACAACACACCTGTACACTCTACACCCAAATGGCACCCACAGGTCACCAGGGTTCAGGGGTCAAAGTTCAGTCAAGACATGTCAAGCATCTTGAACACACCTTCAACCAGCAGAGACTCAGGTATACACTCATTCTCATCACTAATACCAGAGGGCAGCAGCAGTGCTTCACCTGACAAGCAGTCTGAGGATCTGAGGAAGGAGCTGGCCAGTTCAGGCAGTCCAGACTGTACCAGTAGAGACAAGGACAACACCCTCGCTACAGCTCTGTCACTGTCTGGAATCAGTAAGGATGATCTGCTGCCTCTGTCTCCGTTCTCCTTCATTGAGGAAGATATCTTACCTCCGCTGTCACCGACTGCCATCCTCAACCTCACGCCTCAAAAACCTCCAGCTACCACAGAACAAAAACAGATCACAAAGTGTGTAATCAATAGCAAACCACAGAAACAGACCAGAACCAAGTCACGCTGTAAGCCCAAGTTCCTGAGCAAGGAGGCAGTGAACATAATGGACTGCTGGTTCAGCCAGCATTTTGCCCATCCCTACCCGAGTCAGGATGAAAAGGAAGACATGGCACTGCGTGGAGGCATCACCATGGCCCAGGTAAACTCATGGTTCAACAACAGACGTAACCGCAGCTTCAACACCGGCCCCAAGAGACAGAAGAGGAAGCTGGAGGAAGAACTGGTCAGTCTGTGTCAGAACCTGACAGCAAGTAACAGAGGGGCAGCTCCTGGTGCCATTGTACAAGAGATCTCCTCCCTCATCCAACAGAATCTGCAGCCCAGCAAGAGAGCCAGGATACACTGATATGAAAAATACTACACATACTTTATTTATAAAACAGATGGAATATTGTTTCAATGAGAAATATGGTGTTAAGGTTTGGCAAAAAACTGCAGGGTTTATTTCCAGATTCACTGTTAGTACAACACAGGCTAAGTTTGTTGTAGAGAAAAATGTAAATAGACAGATGCACTTGTTTAAAGTTCACCAGTTTTTCACTTGGTTTCATATATATAGGTATACTCATTTATCATGTTCTTTCATTCATTTCTTAAATGTGGCTGCTTGCAATACATGTTCATGCACCTCCTTACATACATACATGTACATTTTATCATCTAAATGTTAACATGAACCATATCATCCAATGTTGTTGATTGTATCAGTTATTATATAAATACTGTATATCTGCTTTTCATGTTTTTGTGATTTTTTTTTTATTTTATGTATCCCCTCCCATGTGTGGGTGTGCAGGAATGTGTGTGTGTGAAGTGTGCATGTGTGAAATATGGCCATGAATTAAAGTATTCTTTATATCAGTTGATCGGGCACAAAAGATCTCAATAGACACACTGAAAAAGTAACTGTCTAAGACATATATACTGAGAAAGTAACTTTCTCAGAAAGACACAGTGACAATTATATCATCATTCAATTTGATTTGTGAAATGAAAAAAAAAAATTCTTGACTTCCCCATACATTTTAAAAAAGATTCAACAGAAATTGTGGATCACATACTACATTTGTAAATATACATTATAACTGTCACAGCAGTCTCAGGGACAAATTACAGTAAAATGACCATTTTCTCTCAAGGGCAAATAAAAAATTCCCTGATTTTTCCCTGACTTGGGATTTTTTTTCTTTCTGAATTGCCTTAATGGAAAAAGGGACACTAATTTTCTAAGTTGTCTCTGATTACCATCAGGCAAGCAAGCCTTTTATGTAATGCCCTCTTATACCACTTACCTCAGGCACTGACACAGTATATTGGGACATGGTAAACTTGGGGTCATTATCATTGACGTCTTCTACCTTGATCAGAACCACTACAGGCTGTCCGTCATGCTTCCCATCAGTTACACCAACCTGAAATATAAATGAAACATCTGAAAATATAACTCCCTCTTATTGAGTCATTTTATCACATAAATATTCAGTGGAACCTGCTTTGTGACCACCCCACAATTACAACCATCCCAAAATTATGACCATCCCGCAATTATGACTAATTTTCTCGGTCCCAAATATATGATCCAAGAAACTTAGAATTTCACATATATGACCACCCCCAAGTTATGACCACTTTGGTTGGTCCCCATGGTGGTCGTAATTGTGGGGTTCCACTGTATGTCTCTGGTAAGAAGGATCCATAAACTGCAGTTAAACAGAAATAAATGACAAATAAAATATTATTCTGCTGATTCACAGATAATGTAACACAGTATTTTGTGAACAGTACATAGCTTGTACAATTCAGATGGGAATTAAAGAGCTGAACAGGGCCTCCTAAATAAAAGAATACCATTTAAAATATAGGTTTTGCAAGAATAAATTGATGTAATAGAGGCTATCTTTCATAAAAGGTGCAATTTTGTTAAAACATCAGTTTTGTGAATTCAGTTTTTATTACATGGACATGACTATTGAGACTCAGGTATTAAATTTCAGGGTATTTTAATATATATGAATATTTCAAATCCTCTTCCTCAGTATAGTTAAATGATATAAATGAACAAAACACCACATATTGGATGTTTCTTTCACACATACTTTGATCCTGTAGGTCTCCCGCATCGCCGCTGGCATTGTCTCACGGTCCAGTCTCTGGGCTAGTATTATCTGTACTCCACTGTTTGTTTCTTCAAGCCGGAACTTTCCTCCTGAGTTGTCATTCATAATAATGTACTGCAGCTACAAGGAATAAATGTAGTTGTAGTAGTAATGAATAACCCTGTAGCACTGAATATATACATACTATAGTCTATACATAATATGAATATACTGTGTGATTAAACCAAAAGTACCTATGTGCTATTAATCCAAAAATGGTGCATTGGTAGAGTGCAGGATATGTTTCTTGAGAGTGAACACATTGTGTAATATTATTCTGCTTTCCTACAGTATTCACTGCAGGTAAAGGTTTGCCAACACACTGCTAGTGTCACCCTGATGTGCTGTCCTATTGTTGTTCCAAAGTCACCCCAATGCTGTCCAAAATCGTCACCCTGATGTGTCAGGGATTTACCCTGATGAGTCGCGGCATCACCCCATCTCTAAAAATGTTTTAACCTGTCCTGAAATTTAAGATAGAGATAAAATGAAAAGTTAAAAAATGTCAGTTTTTTAACCTGTTTTTAAAAAATGTCCTGATGTCACCCTATCTTTTCTAACTTCCTGAGGTCCTGCTGTTAGGTCAATGTTATCCCAATGTTAAGCAGTGTCACATCAGAGATGTTGTGAATGACACCAGCAATGCGTGAGCCTTGTCTGAGTTGATATTTTCAGGGAATCTCCCACATGTCTTAGCAATAAAGCAACAAATGATAATAACTGATATATTGCAGTGGCAAAGCAAAAATTAAAATATATCTAAACTGCACTACTAACCTGTGATCCTGAGTCAGGGTCTTGTGCCTGCAGCCACAGGATACTAGTGGACATTGTTGCATTTTCAATTACAGAGGCATGGTAAATATGGAATGGGAAGGAAGGTGCCTCATCATCTTCATCAACCACATTAATTACAACCTGAAAGTAAACAGGTAAGAGGAATATTATCTAAACAAAGTAACACACCACAACACCTGAATGTATTAGTAGACAGAATCATAAAACAAATATGAGAAGCATTGTAAAATCTCAGACAATATGTAATATTCAGAAAACAACCTGTTTATTTACAATCAAATCAATACTTCATTTTTCCAAAACTTTTAATTCATAGGTGTTGTTTTCTGATTTTAAATTTCTTGATTTCGGTGACAGTGACACCAGGACAGGTGAATGATGTAATATTAATAAAGCAGCTATCCATGCCTATCTGCATATGTACACATTAGTCTACAATAACCTTGACAAATGATAATTTATTTTACTACTCTTTTTTGAAAGCTAATGAGGGCAGGGCAAATAAGAACAAGCATAGAGTCACAGGTGTGAAAAATGTTCAAGAAAATGCACAAAAAGACATCAAATGATTTCACTAAATTTGACAGGATTTCCTTAAGATATGTAAATTTTTAATAATTGTTAATCTAACAGTTTTGAAACCTACCCCAACACTTGATACTTTGCTTGGATCCTTTATGTTCTGAGCCTCTAGCACCACAGATAGCACAGGAGTCTCTTCATAATCTAATGACTGGATCAAGTATAGCTTCCCCTGAAAATAAAATACAGGTAACACACAGTAAAGGTAAAGGTACTGTGCTGTATACATCTTTTCAGACACTGTAAATGTCTTAAGTAATGTACTATAAACTTTGCATTATCCATCTGAAAAAGATCTGTAAAACAATTTTATACTAATCTCCCCCCTGATAAATAACAAATTTATTTCATTTATTATTATTTATATATCATATTTATATATAGCGCTCTTTCCATACATCCAGCATGTTTAAAAGCAATTTACATAAAATAAAATAAATTAAGGTAAAACAGATGCTAACAGTTGAAAAACCCTAGAATCAGGACTCACTGTGATAAATCATATGTGAAACTAAATCAATTATTAGACATGCTTTTAAAACTTTCACATAGGATCTTATTTAAGTATTACCAAAAATGCCTTTTAACTATCTGATATTATGTTTTAACTTGCATAACATAAACTTAACCAACCTTGTCTTTGTCTAAGAAGAACATGCTAGCTGGTGCTTGAGACAGCTTGTAGGTAATTCCTTCATCCTTAGCATTGTTGTGTATTGTAGCATTCAAATCAATAACCAAATATGGCACTGGCTTTCCCTCATGAATATTCATGACATACCAGTTCTTATCAAACTGGGGATACTGATTCAACTGATTTTCATGATGGATAATGATAACAATCTGTGTACTTGTTGCCATAGGAGGTGTCCCTTCATCTGATACTTGTATCACTAAACTGTAATTATTCACAGGTAATGACCGACTAGTCCTTAAAATCCCAGTTCTGGTATCTATGTTAAAATTGCCTGCATTATTAAGCAGAGTGAAGGTCAGCTTATTATTTCCATTAAGTTGACTATCATCATCTGTAGACATGAACTGATACAGCACCTGGCCCTGAGTCACGTCACTTGATTGTCTGAGGACTGGTGGGTGTGGCAGGATCCTGGGAGCATTGTCGTTTACATCTGTTACTGTTAAATGTACTGCAGTTTTGGCAGTCTCTGTGCACCATTTTTCACAACTAGCTTGAATGTAAAATTCATAATGTTGTTTGTTTTCATAATCAAGTGTTCTCCTCAGCATCAGCCAGCCAGATTTAGACACTGTGAAATTTGCAGTGTTTCCATCATCTTCTGAAATTATTTCATATCTGACGCTGTCATTACCAAGTGAAGGATGCTTGTATAATTCAACATGGTATAGATCAGAATTTACACCACTGTCTTCTGGTAAACTGATGACTTGTACTTCATCCAGAAATTTAAGTTTAGGACCCTTGACTGGGTTTGCTTTAACAGTGATTGATATGTTACCTTGCAGGGAAGGCCTGCCATAATCCCTGGCAAATACTCTTAACCAATAGTGTGACAGGTTTATGGGAGAAACAACAGTAATGATACCTTCTGTGGGGTCAATTGCAAAACTGCCTTCCCCTCCTTGGAGAGAATAAGATATCAGAGCATTTTCATTTGTATCCTGATCAGCTGCACTGACTACTGTTAACCTTTGACCTATAACATAGTTATTAGGAACCACTAACACTGAAACTGTATTTTTAAACACTGGAGCATTGTCATTTTCATCAGTGATAATAACATGTACTTCTGAATATGAAGTATACAGTCCATCTGTGGCCGATATATTCAGTGTGTAGTGACCCACATGTTCTCTATCAAGTTCTGTCCTAGAGACAATAACGCCTGTGATAGGATCTATGGAGAATTCTTGAATGGCTGTGACAAAGGCATAAGTTATATTACTTGTGGTGTCTTTGTCTGTAGCCTTCACCTGCAAAGAAAGAAAACAAGTATTAAATTCAAGATGAGTATGCAACCAGTCCAATGGTTTTCATATCACAGCACCTAATGTAATATAATTTCCATAAAAAAACTTCTAAAAAATCTACTAATACTTATGTATCTAATTTTAAGTACCTTGAACATATATGCTTATCAGTTCTGCCATATTCCAAGAAACCCTCATTAGTTTAGTTGAGGAACATTAACAATTTAGGTAGAAAAAATAACTCTTAACAGGCATATCATGAGATTGAATAGTGCTATCATTTAGCATACAAATATCTTACTTGAATAACCTTGGCCCCTGCAGGCTGATTTTCGCGTAATGAAGATGTGTAATTTTGCTGATCAAACTGTGGAGCATGATTGTTCATGTCAATGACAGACACAGTCACATATGAGAAACTACTCAGAGACGGACTCCCATCTGGAAATATTAACAAATTATTAATTAAAAAACTGCAAGCCAATGTAACAGTCTTGTATACTTATGGACTTCATTTTCATGTTGAAGACATTATAACTCTATGACAACAGTGAGAAGTGAATGTAAAAGTTAAATGTCACTGTAAACTGTACAGTTCATGTTATGTCCAGGGAACAAAATCTAGAATTGGTAAGTTTGAGAAATATTCAGGCCCTTTATTACAGAGTGTACTAATGATCATGGTAGCTGTAGTTCAGCTTGTCAGACTGCTCTGGTGTTTATAAAATTGCATTTTACCTTGGCAACGTAATTAAGTCTTGAATATAAACTACAAAGTATTCAGTACAGCATTTATTTTTTGTCAAATGTGAAGGGTTAAGAAGTGATAAACTTGTTTTGTCTTCTACATACTGTCCATAGCCTGGAGAATTAACAGAAACTTCTCCTGTTCATGGTAGTCAATCTTATCTCCAGCAGTTACACATAATTTTCCCATGGAGCCGGTCTGGTTGACGGTGAAGATGTGAGCCATGCTTTTGGTCAGTAGACTGTACTTTATCTCTCCACCTAGACCCTCATCAGGGTCAGTAGCACTGAACTGTTATAATAACACAAAGGAACATACAACAGCATGACACAGCCTTTTTATAACTTAAAACTTATTAATGTACTTAATGCACAAAAGAAATCTCCAAACTTGGAAGATACTACAAATATTGATCAGTTTATTAAATTCTTTCCATTTAAGAATAACTTTATTTGCCCTTACACAATGGTAGTACAAAATCTACCTGAAACCTGAACTTTGATGTATTATAAGAACACGTTTAGATTAGACTTTAACCACTCAAGGCATATCCATATACTCCTCACAAGTTTACTAAAGCATACTCAAACTGATACAAATCTTACCTCCAAGAGCACATTGTCTGGTTCCCCTTCCTGTACGGTGGTATAATAATGACCCTCAGAGAACTGCGGTGGGTTATCATTCATGTCCTGCACTTCAACAAGTATCTCCACAGCAGTTGTGTGAGGGTTTACCACTGTGTCACCCTCTGTATCCCTGACGTCTGATATCAAGGTGACAATGGTGTATCTATCCAAGACCTCCCTGTCCAGTATCTTCTTTGTGGTGATCTGCCCAGTATCATTGTTGATGCTGAAAGGACCTGATAAAGACACAAACAGTATTATATTATTAAAAGCATGACAGTGTTCCTTAAAACTACTGTTAATATCTGATATAGAAGACAGTTTTATAAATGACAAGAATGGAAAGCTCTGCTTCTTTTTTTCCTCAAATGTATACCCTGCAATGATCAAATTTGTGCGTGTATCAAAGTTATCCAACCCTATTTCCACCAATCAAAATTTATCTTATACAAATTAACTTGTGAGCAATAAAACTACCTTTAAAAAGGATTCATTGAGGTGTTAAGTATTCCTAAGGTTTCTCATTGATAACATGTCAGTGTTGCCTCACCTGAGCTGACAGGATCTAACATGAAGCTGAGAACATCTCCATCCAGATCATAAGCCACCACTTGTCCGACCTCAGTGTCTACAGGGGAGTTCTCTAGCACTTTGAATGACAGACTCCCTTGCACCTCTGGGGCATTATCATTGGTGTTGGTTACTGTCACTTCTATTGTACAGTTACTGTTGACAAAGCAAGAATTTTACAACTCACTGGGTGAAAAGCGATTCTTGTAACCACCTTTGGTGAGCTTAATTACAAAGGCATGAAAGTGGACCCTAGTGGGATTTTCTGAAATGGTCAGATCCACCCAGCTGGTTTCAAATTTTATATATGCAATAATTAGAGTCAGTAAAGTAAAATGAACTGAAATTTCTGAAATGTAAATTAAGAAATCTGTTTGAATCTGTAAATTTTCCTAATTTTTTTCTTAGGATATCCATACATTTAGATCATTTAATTATAAGGAGTGTCTTAGCAATTGTTAACTACATAATAATGTAGTCCCACTAATGTATATAATACTGAGCTGAATGTAATAAACAAACACCTGACCATGCATATACATATTGTAGATGTAACATCAGATGTGAAAGCAATGATATGATAAAAAAAATGAGATATTTTAAAAGCTTAATTGGTATGCGATAACTTTAGGTGTATTCCAATAGCAAAGACTAATAAATATTCTGTTACAAAGGAATATCAGTACATACCCAAAGAGATTTGGTAAGCCATGGTCCTTCAGCACAACTACAAGCTGGTAGAACTGTAACCCATCATCATAATCAAGTGGTCCAGTTAGAAATACTTCCCCTGTGGCTTGGTCAATATGGAATGGAACCTATGATGATGAAACAAATGAAAATATTTCTGAAGATGAAAAATTTCAGTCTATGACAATTTGATTATTCAGTATACACTTGAAGTAAAGTAGTTTTCTTAATGTCTAAAAGGCCAGGTCAGCAAGACCACTACAGGCACAGCCTTCTAATATAATTTAATCTGTAGATTATTTAGGTTTCATCTGAGTTAAACCTATTACAATATATCAGGAAAGCTTCCTTCATTTCTGTCTAGATACTGTGGTTGAAATTTTTATTTGGGAGGATTAAAATTTTGTGATTTTTGTGATATTGAAACTATATCAAAACAAGAAAACCTTCCTAGATAATTGAGATGCCTACCTTCACAGACAAAGTATTTATATTGAAGCATTACTAGCATATTGTATGTTATTCTTGCCTTTAAAAAGTAAAAAAAAAAACAGTGGATCAATTTATTAAATAATGATTGACCTTTTAAGTTTTAGCCATAAATCAGAGACTGATAACATAAATGTTAGATCTTTTAAATTATCTAATAATGAACAAGAAATTCCTTTCACTCAATGTTCCCTTGGGTTGTCCATCATCAAAATGGTAAGTTTCATACCAATCATATGATATTGGATAAAATCTGTGTAGGTAACTGTATGGTCAGATCAAAAAAATAGAACCCTCAAGAAATCATGAAAATTTAAACCTGCAAATATGAAGTGAATACAAAGCTCATTTGTATGAGCAGAATGAATGGTTAATGAGTGTTCAGTTATAAATAACAGAATTACCTGTGAATGTTTGAAGAAATACTTGATCTGGCCATTGGGTCCACTGTCTGCATCTGTTGCTGATACCCCAGTAAATATTTTACTCATGTTGGCTGTGCCCTCAGGAATGCTAATCTGGTACAAATCTGTAAACAAATATAAAGCTAAAAAAACTTCCAACCAGATTATTGCAAATAGTAGAACAGTAGAGCCACAATGATCTTGAACAGTTTAGGGCAGTGCAAATGCGTTTAGATAACTGAAATATTAGTTAAATGAGCATTAGATGATATTTTAACAAAAGCATAAAGTATCATAATTTTTAATTTAATGAAAAGAAAATTTATTCAAACCTTGGACAATCAAGACTCTGGTGATTATTATTTATAATGCATATTTGACTGCATTTGTTGATCATTTTTATATATCTGAAAAGCAGAAGCAATTAAGAAAACATTACTTTAAAATTACAAACACTTTAGAATCTGTGTATGACAGAAAATACTATTCTGATGAAATGTGAATTGGAGGACAAAGTAACATAAATTTGATATCTGCCTTTGCTTTCAGTAAAAGAACTACCTGGGTGAATTTAATGTATTATTTTTTACCTTTGGTACATCTTGGAGCATTGTCATTGATATCCAAGATTGTGATGTTGATGGTGGCTGTACTGTTCATCACCTGTCCTGTGATCATATCTGGGACAGCATTACTGGCATATACCTGCAGGATAATCACTGAGTTTCAATTATTTTTAAACATGTAAGCTGGTTATCAATCATCTATCCACAGATCTATGTTCACCAAGACACATGTTTATACCTAAAATTCATTCAGGCATCATTCAGTCTTGAAAAGCTTGGGGCCTTTTTTGGTTAAAAAAGGAATTATTGTTGTACATTTTAGTAGGTTAAAGGGAAAATTCATGAATAAACAACAAAATTCACAGGTGGAACGGGCAAAAATAAGGCCGCTAGTATGACCTAGAGTAATCCTTTTTATTTTAATTAGTGTTTCCTAGACAGAGGTGTATTAGATGTACATATGTGTATATGTGTGAACTACAGTCTTACTATTTCAATGGAAGTTTATCATGTACTTACGAATGTTGTGTACAAAATATATTATTGATTGTATTAATAACTGCAATTAGATAATCCAGTGCACCAAATCATCATTTATGTTTTATATAATATTTTGTGTGCTCATATATTTACTTCTCTGTACAAACGCTTCTCTGTCAATAATAATAAACTGCATTTCCAAAAATGACAATGTATCCCTGATATGGTCATTTTAGTAGAGTTGTATAAATTCATCCATCATGCTAACATTTAACATTGTCTGTTTCTCATTTAACAACATGAAATATGATTGAAATAGTTCATGTTATACATCATTATCCAGCATTTTACACAACATACTATTAATTGGTATAAAAGGTAATGTAAAATTTTTAACTTGGCTATATAAATTCATTTAATGTTGAATAAATACTTCACCCACGGGTAAAATGAATCTTGACTGGCTGCCTGGTAGGTCTCTGTCAAGTTGTTTGTGGAGATACACATTTCCTGTTTTATTATCAATCCAGAACATGCCATCAGCCTCTGGTCCCAGGGAGTAGTAGACAGCTTTGTTTGTCTCTGTCCAGTCTATGTCAAAGGCCAGCACCCTGTACAATAAGTGTGAGAACAAGGTGCATGGTGAGTGTTTAATCATACTAATATCATATGATCTAACATGTCTTACAAAAAATACCTTTTTTATTGTCCCCCACTTCCATATGTCTGTCCCTCTGTCTGGTTTTCATTTCTGTGCGATAACTTTCCTAAATATTATCCAATTTCATTCAAATTTGGGTCAGTGATTGCTCTCATGCATACCTTGGTTGGGATTGGTTTTGGAGTGTCTGTCTGAAAAAATTTTCCCTTTTGTTCCCAATTCACCACAAAATTATGACATGTGGAGACATCTTCAGGGGGAAATAAAAACTAATACATATTGAGAAGGCACAACAATAGGGTGGAAGTGGAGGACATAAAATCCACAAATTTAGGCCAAACAAAAAAAGGTATGGTTCTCAGGCACTTTTTTTCATAAATCAGTGTGGGTGGGCGATGTTTTATTTTTGACATTTTTTTTTTATGTTTCCGTAAAAATGTCATACGATCAGGGAAAGCATGAAAATAACAAATTTTCTTGCCAAACAGGTAAAAGCACTACATTTATTGTATTATTAATCATCTTTAAAGATAAAAAAAAATGTTGATGCAGGGAGTTAAAATTGACGCGGGCGGTGCCTGAGTACCATTCCTTTAATTTTTCTGGCCTACCTTGTATTAAAAAATGTTATTAAAATTTAATCAAAATTTAATATCATATTAAAATTTCATATTACACCTCTAGAAAAGGTAGGTGTATAGCTGGCTTTAATTTATAAGTACACAGCTGAAATAAGTTAAGTTCAACATGTATTCATGGTCTCACCTGACAACAGAGGCCTCCGGTGGGTGATTCTCTGGTACCAGGACATTATACACAGGTGATATGAACACAGGACGGTGGTCATTCTTATCCTGGTAACAAAAAGAAAAATACATAAAATTATGTCTGGATCTGCATATTATAAGTTTTTTTTAAACAAATATCTTATTGGTCTCTGATGTAACATCTGAATCATGATCAGCATACTTTTAAGTCTAACTTTGTATAATTGTCACACTGTGTTCTGACAGATATCTAATTATCACACAGACCATTTGTTCTTGTCATTAATGTGAACTAATGGTGAAGACAGTTATACTTTAGGAACAGATCAGTTGTTCATCTGTCACTACTTTAAATTTCTTTAGAAAATGTAATGAATCTTTAAAATTTCCATTGTTTATTTTAAATTTAACTTCTTTTTGATAATATTAAACACAATATTTAAGCTTTAACACTCTGGGTTTTCTGATTGAACATTTATGCCAATTTCAATGTGTCATTAATTTGTGAGCTCTACTTTATCTAAAGCTTTAGACTACAGCTCCTCTTGTTTTGCTGGTTTCATCACCTATGTAACTATGTATTATGGTCCCTTGACAGTGCCCTCCTACAAGGCAACCACTCTTTTGAAACAAAAGTGCTGCAATGAAGACCGCTCTTTCAAGTCCCCACCAAGCATATTACAACTTGTTATATATTTCTATCAGACCACCTCCTTTTTGTTAATTTGTTTGAGCTGTAAAAAAATAAAATACCTAAAGTACCTACCTTAATTCTAACAGTAATATTCACAGCAGGACTACATATATACCGTAAATCTTGTTTTAATCGCCGCGGCCTTAAAACAAGCTCAAAATCGAAAATCTTGACTTTTTTTCTGAACTCCGGATGCGGCCTTATATAGATGGTTTAACCGAAATGAACTGTGCGAAAAACACTCTCCTGGACATGGCGCGCCTTTGGGCAATAATAGGAGATCAAACACACTATAGAGGGAATACTTTTTGTTGTCAAAGAATTATTGTTTTAATTGTATAGTCTATCATATAAAATATAATATGGTTCATATAAAATAATAATTATTTGAATACAAATGGTTATTTTTAAAATGTAAACATCGAACAATAACAACATTGATATCAAGATTAAAATGAATGAGATTATTCATGGTGAGGACTGGTGGTGACGTCTGTTGGACAAATTCAGTATTACCGTTCAACCGTTCATAACTGTGATGGAGCCTGATTGCCTCAGATTAAATGTTGTTTACTTCTGGATCATCATTGTTTTTTATACGATATATTTTCACAGATATATGGTATGCATTTAATACTTAGAGGGGAAACCCGCTTGTGGGTATAAATGGTAGGGCATGTCACCAAGGCAGATGGAATTTGGTGAATATACAGATTTTATAGGCCTCATATGCCGTGCGGTATTCTTTGTTTGCAACTGATTTTCCATAATATTTTGGATAAAAAAAATATTCTGCTTGTACTTTTCAAGTCAATGTATGTTTTTTATTCTTAAAGTAATATTTTGAAATCTAAATCTATGATGAAAAGTCCATTTTCTTGAATTACTTGGAGTATTCAAATCATTTTTATGTTGGTTACCTCGTTATTGTCATTGTCACATCGTACTTTGATACATTGCTCCATGTCCCAACTTGCTGGTGCGTTTGAAAATATTGCCGGTCTGGTGAACTAAATATCAAAATAACTGGTACCTTATCGAGATATGAACGTACAGGAAACATGACGCATGAAAACGTAATTTTAAAGTTTAATTAAAGTGGCCCTTCTTGGTAAAAATGTTTTTTTTTTTCATGAAGAAAGTTCCCTGTGGCTTTCCTCTTTTCAAGTCAGTGTTCGCACATGGCACGCTGGGACGGAATTGTTGGCTGTTCTGTTTACCACCAAACGTGTACAGCCGTTCAAAATATATTCTAAGCAGAACACCGGGGGGTTTAAGCACATGGCAGCACTCAAACTTGATATGAAAACGGTCTTCAACTATTATTCGACTCTTTAAGATGTCAGCTGTTTATTCATTTAATATATTTTACAAATAAACGTTGCTAAATAATGCCGCAAATTAGTTTAATGTAAGCTTTTATTTCAATTTTGCTTGACTATGCCCAACAAAGTGGGCAGCTGTGTGTAACAGCAGGGGGTTTTAACATATTATTTGGTGACAATTACAAGATTTTTATAACAATTATATACCGCACAAAAGATATACATTTCAAGGTTTTACATTTTAATTTTTATATACATACCAAGGGCCTTGATTAAGTTAGTGTAGGTTAATAATATGACAGTTTCAGCAGTCTTAACCATCATGTCACCCTATGAGCGCTACTACGTGACGGTGCCTAATCGTGGATAGTATTCAGGCTTTTTGCATTAATAAATAAATTTGGACCTTAGGGGGAGCTCCTGTGAGAGACCTTGCAAACTCAGAGTTCAGCTATAAATAGACGTGCCGCGATAAAAAACAGGATTTACAGTACTGCTTAGTGTATTCCTCTGTGTTGTATACTGTATAACCTACCTTTATACTAACAGTAAAATTCACAGCAGGACTATGTATTCTGCTTTCAGAGTATTCCTCTGTGTTGTATACTGTATAACCTACCGTTATACTAACAGTAATATTCACAGTAGGACTACATATACTGCTTAGTGTATTCCTCTGTGTTGTATATTGTATAACCTACCTTTATACTAACAGTAATATTCACAGTAGGACTATGTATACTGCTTCAGAGTGTTCCTCTGTGTTGTATACTGTATAACCTACTGTATACTAACTGTTATATTCACAGCAGGACTATGTATTCTGCTTTCAGAGTATTCCTCTGTGTTGTATACTGTATAACCTACCTTTATACTAACAGTAATATTCACAGTAAGACTATGTATTCTGCTTTCAGAGTATTCCTCTGTGTTGTATACTGTATAACCTACCGTTATACTAACAGTAATATTCACAGTAGGACTACATATACTGCTTAGTGTATTCCTCTGTGTTGTATATTGTATAACCTACCTTTATACTAACAGTAATATTCACAGTAAGACTATGTATTCTGCTTTCAGAGTATTCCTCTGTGTTGTATACTGTATAACCTACCTTTATACTAACAGTAATATTCACAGTAGGACTATGTATACTGCTTCAGAGTGTTCCTCTGTGTTGTATACTGTATAACCTACTGTATACTAACTGTTATATTCACAGCAGGACTATGTATTCTGCTTTCAGAGTATTCCTCTGTGTTGTATACTGTATAACCTACCTTTATACTAACAGTAATATTCACAGTAAGACTATGTATTCTGCTTTCAGAGTATTCCTCTGTGTTGTATACTGTATAACCTACCGTTATACTAACAGTAATATTCACAGTAGGACTACATATACTGCTTAGTGTATTCCTCTGTGTTGTATATTGTATAACCTACCTTTATACTAACAGTAATATTCACAGTAGGACTATGTATACTGCTTCAGAGTGTTCCTCTGTGTTGTATACTGTATAACCTACTGTATACTAACTGTTATATTCACAGCAGGACTATGTATTCTGCTTTCAGAGTATTCCTCTGTGTTGTATACTGTATAACCTACTGTATACTAACTGTTATATTCACAGCAGGACTATGTATTCTGCTTTCAGAGTATTCCTCTGTGTTGTATACTGTATAACCTACCTTTATACTAACAGTAATATTCACAGTAAGACTATGTATTCTGCTTTCAGAGTATTCCTCTGTGTTGTATACTGTATAACCTACCGTTATACTAACAGTAATATTCACAGTAGGACTACATATACTGCTTAGTGTATTCCTCTGTGTTGTATATTGTATAACCTACCTTTATACTAACAGTAATATTCACAGTAGGACTACATATACTGCTTAGTGTATTCCTCTGTGTTGTATATTGTATAACCTACCTTTATACTAACAGTAATATTCACAGTAGGACTATGTATACTGCTTCAGAGTGTTCCTCTGTGTTGTATACTGTATAACCTACTGTATACTAACTGTTATATTCACAGCAGGACTATGTATTCTGCTTTCAGAGTATTCCTCTGTGTTGTATATTGTATAACCTACCTTTATACTAACAGTAATATTCACAGTAAGACTATGTATTCTGCTTTCAGAGTATTCCTCTGTGTTGTATACTGTATAACCTACCGTTATACTAACAGTAATATTCACAGTAGGACTACATATACTGCTTAGTGTATTCCTCTGTGTTGTATATTGTATAACCTACCTTTATACTAACAGTAATATTCACAGTAGGACTATGTATACTGCTTCAGAGTGTTCCTCTGTGTTGTATACTGTATAACCTACTGTATACTAACTGTTATATTCACAGCAGGACTATGTATTCTGCTTTCAGAGTATTCCTCTGTGTTGTATATTGTATAACCTACCTTTATACTAACAGTAATATTCACAGCAGGACTATGTATTCTGCTTTCAGAGTATTCCTCTGTGTTGTATACTGTATAACCTACCGTTATACTAACTGTAATATTCACAGCAGGACTATGTATTCTGCTTTCAGAGTATTCCTCTGTGTTGTATACTGTATAACCTACCGTTATACTAACTGTAATATTCACAGCAGGACTATGTATTCTGCTTTCAGAGTGTTCCTCTGTGTTGTATACTGTATAACCTACCTTTATACTAACAGTAATATTCACAGTAGGACTACATATACTGCTTAGTGTATTCCTCTGTGTTGTATACTGTATAACCTACCGTTATACTAACAGTAATATTCACAGTAGGACTACATATACTGCTTAGTGTATTCCTCTGTGTTGTATACTGTATAACCTACCTTTATACTAACAGTAATATTCACAGTAGGACTATGTATACTGCTTCAGAGTGTTCCTCTGTGTTGTATACTGTATAACCTACTGTATACTAACTGTTATATTCACAGCAGGACTATGTATTCTGCTTTCAGAGTATTCCTCTGTGTTGTATATTGTATAACCTACCTTTATACTAACAGTAATATTCACAGTAAGACTATGTATTCTGCTTTCAGAGTATTCCTCTGTGTTGTATACTGTATAACCTACCGTTATACTAACAGTAATATTCACAGTAGGACTACATATACTGCTTAGTGTATTCCTCTGTGTTGTATATTGTATAACCTACCTTTATACTAACAGTAATATTCACAGTAGGACTATGTATACTGCTTCAGAGTGTTCCTCTGTGTTGTATACTGTATAACCTACTGTATACTAACTGTTATATTCACAGCAGGACTATGTATTCTGCTTTCAGAGTATTCCTCTGTGTTGTATATTGTATAACCTACCTTTATACTAACAGTAATATTCACAGCAGGACTATGTATTCTGCTTTCAGAGTATTCCTCTGTGTTGTATACTGTATAACCTACCGTTATACTAACTGTAATATTCACAGCAGGACTATGTATTCTGCTTTCAGAGTATTCCTCTGTGTTGTATACTGTATAACCTACCGTTATACTAACTGTAATATTCACAGCAGGACTATGTATTCTGCTTTCAGAGTGTTCCTCTGTGTTGTATACTGTATAACCTACCTTTATACTAACAGTAATATTCACAGTAGGACTACATATACTGCTTAGTGTATTCCTCTGTGTTGTATATTGTATAACCTACCTTTATACTAACTGTAATATTCACAGCAGGACTATGTATTCTGCTTTCAGAGTATTCCTCTGTGTTGTATACTGTATAACCTACCGTTATACTAACTGTAATATTCACAGCAGGACTATGTATTCTGCTTTCAGAGTATTCCTCTGTGTTGTATACTGTATAACCTACCGTTATACTAACAGTAATATTCACAGCAGGACTATGTATTCTGCTTTCAGAGTATTCCTCTGTGTTGTATACTGTATAACCTACTGTATACTAACTGTAATATTCACAGCAGGACTATGTATTCTGCTTTCAGAGTATTCCTCTGTGTTGTATACTGTATAACCTACCTTTATACTAACAGTAATATTCACAGCAGGACTATGTATTCTGCTTTCAGAGTATTCCTCTGTGTTGTATACTGTATAACCTACCGTTATACTAACTGTAATATTCACAGCAGGACTATGTATTCTGCTTTCAGAGTATTCCTCTGTGTTGTATACTGTATAACCTACCTTTATACTAACAGTAAAATTCACAGCAGGACTATGTATTCTGCTTTCAGAGTATTCCTCTGTGTTGTATATTGTATAACCTACCTTTATACTAACAGTAATATTCACAGTAGGACTACATATACTGCTTAGTGTATTCCTCTGTGTTGTATACTGTATAACCTACCGTTATACTAACAGTAATATTCACAGTAGGACTACATATACTGCTTAGTGTATTCCTCTGTGTTGTATATTGTATAACCTACCTTTATACTAACAGTAATATTCACAGTAGGACTACATATACTGCTTAGTGTATTCCTCTGTGTTGTATACTGTATAACCTACCGTTATACTAACAGTAATATTCACAGTAGGACTACATATACTGCTTAGTGTATTCCTCTGTGTTGTATACTGTATAACCTACCTTTATACTAACAGTAAAATTCACAGCAGGACTATGTATTCTGCTTTCAGAGTATTCCTCTGTGTTGTATACTGTATAACCTACCGTTATACTAACAGTAATATTCACAGTAGGACTACATATACTGCTTAGTGTATTCCTCTGTGTTGTATATTGTATAACCTACCTTTATACTAACAGTAATATTCACAGTAGGACTATGTATACTGCTTCAGAGTGTTCCTCTGTGTTGTATACTGTATAACCTACTGTATACTAACTGTTATATTCACAGCAGGACTATGTATTCTGCTTTCAGAGTATTCCTCTGTGTTGTATATTGTATAACCTACCTTTATACTAACTGTAATATTCACAGTAGGACTAAGTATACTGCTTTCAGAGTATTCCTCTGTGTTGTATATTGTATAACCTACCTTTATACTAAACAGTAATATTCACAGTAGGACTATGTATACTGCTTTCAGAGTATTCCTCTGTGTTGTATACTGTATAACCTACCGTTATACTAACTGTAATATTCACAGCAGGACTATGTATTCTGCTTTCAGAGTATTCCTCTGTGTTGTATACTGTATAACCTACCGTTATACTAACTGTAATATTCACAGCAGGACTATGTATTCTGCTTTCAGAGTATTCCTCTGTGTTGTATATTGTATAACCTACCTTTATACTAACAGTAATATTCACAGTAGGACTACATATACTGCTTAGTGTATTCCTCTGTGTTGTATACTGTATAACCTACCGTTATACTAACAGTAATATTCACAGTAGGACTACATATACTGCTTAGTGTATTCCTCTGTGTTGTATACTGTATAACCTACCGTTATACTAACAGTAATATTCACAGTAGGACTACATATACTGCTTAGTGTATTCCTCTGTGTTGTATACTGTATAACCTACCTTTATACTAACAGTAATATTCACAGCAGGACTATGTATTCTGCTTTCAGAGTATTCCTCTGTGTTGTATACTGTATAACCTACCGTTATACTAACAGTAATATTCACAGTAGGACTACATATACTGCTTAGTGTATTCCTCTGTGTTGTATATTGTATAACCTACCTTTATACTAACAGTAATATTCACAGTAGGACTATGTATACTGCTTCAGAGTGTTCCTCTGTGTTGTATACTGTATAACCTACTGTATACTAACTGTTATATTCACAGCAGGACTATGTATTCTGCTTTCAGAGTATTCCTCTGTGTTGTATATTGTATAACCTACCTTTATACTAACTGTAATATTCACAGTAGGACTAAGTATACTGCTTTCAGAGTATTCCTCTGTGTTGTATATTGTATAACCTACCTTTATACTAAACAGTAATATTCACAGTAGGACTATGTATACTGCTTTCAGAGTATTCCTCTGTGTTGTATACTGTATAACCTACCGTTATACTAACTGTAATATTCACAGCAGGACTATGTATTCTGCTTTCAGAGTATTCCTCTGTGTTGTATACTGTATAACCTACCGTTATACTAACTGTAATATTCACAGCAGGACTATGTATTCTGCTTTCAGAGTATTCCTCTGTGTTGTATACTGTATAACCTACCTTTATACTAACAGTAATATTCACAGTAGGACTATGTATTCTGCTATCAGTGTATTCCTCAGTGTTGTATGCTGTTACAGTCAGTGTCTCCCTGCTGGAGAGGAGGACTTCAGCATCGATTATATCTGTCAGGTACAGTTCTCCTGAGGTCTGGTTGATGTTGATGATGTCAGTGCTGGCTGTCATGGTGAATTTTACCACAGCATTCTTCCCAAGGTCTGCATCTGATGCCTGTTAAAATTAAACATACAACTTGAAGGGGCCTACTCTGATATTTAATATATATTATTTGCATATCATCATCATCATCATCATCATCAAATATTTACTAAATAAATATATGTACCACAACTACAATAGTGTTCTAATGATAAACATGATCACATCTAATTTCCCTTTTATCTCTCCTGAGATGTGGCCACAAATGTGCATTTGTATACAGTAGTTTACTATTTAACTAACACTGCCACATTAAAAGCAGCTGACTAAAGTTCAAGAAAATTCTGGATTTATTATCTATCCATCCTTTTGACAAAAGACAATTATCTGATATTCAAGAAATTTATTAAAATAATAACGGCACAAATGTAATGAAGGTGAAAGAGTGATACACAATTATATGATATTACTGCACTACTTACTAGTAAATATAAACATATTTAAAATACATGGATTATAATAACTAATGCATGGCAAACTGCAGGACCTGGAGAAAACCAGTAACCATATGGACCTTGGACAGGCCACTACAACTAAGTCTGATTACGTGTCAAATGGACAGGCGCCAGTTGGACGGGTCCCATTTAGACGGTCCAAGTTAGACGGGTCCCAGTTAGATGAGTCCCATTTAGACGCTATGTTATATTTATGTGTAGCTGGGGATTGAAGCTTTATGAGAAAGCCTTACTAAAATAATAAAACTTTATAAATGTTGATCAAAGGTACAGCTATTAAATTTTATGCAAGCCCTGATACCTGTGTACATGAATTACTGTTCAAAGAGCTATAGATTTTAACTGTTACATTGTTTTCTTCCCTGATGTAGTTTTCGTGAAAACTGAAATCATTATATCCTAATATTATCTGTTTTGTAAGAGTTACAATAACGAATCAACATGCAATCAAATGTCAAATAAATCAGTGATATCTACTATAATAACCGACGTGCAGTCAACATGCTCTGCCAATTGATGTAAATAAGCAAAATATATAAGCTAGGTTTTCAGAGAATTCTCATATTTTTTCTGATATATCACATAATCCATGTGCTGCCATATTGTCAGTCCAAAATTATGCACATTTCCAAGAAACCAGAGTAGAAAGTCAGTTATGAAACCCCTTACCACATCAGGGATATATGACAGAGAAACCTGCACCTCTATAACACAGTCAGCGCACTTCAAAGGGAAGCGAGGTCACTTTATAATTAACTTATTGTTTGAAAAACGGGACTAATAAAGTTGCATTTCACAATGAATATTATGTTAGGGCATTTTATAAGTGTAGTAAAAACAGCCTATACCCTTTGATAGGTGTTTAATTAATCAATAAGACACGACCCCACAAACAAGCCATGCTTGGGATCAACCCCAGGTCACCAGAGGAGAAAGCCAAGAGTTTTACTACCAGCCACACTGTCCAGGCTGATGAACCATTTATCAAACTTATCAAAAGGAAATATATGCTTCTTAGTTTTAAAAAAAATTGGAAGGATTACAAAGAGAAGGGAGAAAAGTTACCTTGAGTTGAAGCAGGACTGTAGGAGACACCTCTTCCTCAACCATCAATACATCCGGGGCGTTCAGTATAACAGGAGGATTGTCATTGACATCCAGTAATGTGACGGTCACGGGGGCCAAGGCCACCCTCGCTTGGCTGGTCTCAGCTCCGGCCATGGCCATGACAGAAAAAGACAGGTCTGGTGTTTGTTCTCTGTCAACTGGACCACTGACACTCAGCTCACCTGTGTTGTTGTTGATTTTAATCATGGGTTTTATCCTGAGTAAATAAATGACAAGACATAAAATATGACATGATGATTATAATTTTGTAGTCTTCATGTTGCATTTTTTTAACAACTTTCAACATGCATTTGGTATTTTAAAACAAAAGTCGTAACATTTGTTTTGTGTCGCTCATTTGGACTTTTAAAAAAAAAATATAACATTTCTAGTTCAATATGCTTGTGTGAAGATCATGGTAATTTAACATTTATTGCCATAAATGGAATATGCCAGTAAACTAGGTAAATATTATTTTAGTACAAACTTGCTAAACTTCTGAGAACAAGCAAATTCATCTCAGATGATATTTCCTTGATAGGACAAACATATCATGCTTTAATTTCAACTATATCAGAACATTCCATCTTTAGCAAAGAAATCGAAACCCTTTTCTAATAACTGATATGCACTCTTAAGTGTTAATACGAGTTAACATATTTTAATATTTTGAGACTACAATGAAGTAGTGTGATATCATGGTGTTTTTATGAAAATGAAAATGTACTGACACATACCTCACTGCTCACAATGCAGCATGTTGTAATTTATATACTGAAATCTACCTCTCTTTCAACTGGGGGAATATTTTTTTAAAATAATTATTATAAGTCTTACCATTCATCATAGATGGAATATTGCAGATGAGCATTTATCCCAGAGTCTGTGTCTTCTGCCTGAAATTTATAACATTATTATGAACAATTAAAGTATATAATACATTGCTACTAATACCAGGAACAGGCTATATGAAGACAAGACCTAAACATATATTTATTAATACCCTTTTTATTGCATATATACCAATCAGAAATCACACAGTACAACTATAAGTTTGAAACAGAGAAGATATATGTAACATTGGAGCCTGGCAGTCTAAAATCTCTCAAATGGTCAAAAAAATAACTTAAATATCAAGGAAATCACCATTTTATTGGGAATAAGTGATTTCTGATAACAAAGCCGACAAACACTGACCTTGACACTACCAATAACTGCTCCAACAGGTGACCCTTCACTGACTCTGAACTTGTATTCTTCTTGGAGAAAGGTTGGAGGGGTATAGTCCTGAGATATCACATTTACCTGGAGGGTTGTGGATATCATCTGAAATCAAGAGAATCATAAGGCAAAAGTCATAAATAAAAAAAAAATGAATTTAAAGAACTTGTAACAGAATTGAGGAAAAGAACTTGTTCATATATAAAGCAGATAAAAACAGTTTTAATTGAGACATATATAATTAATACCTTTATGTTATCAGAAGTAAGAATTATAATTATGTAAGTGTATATACCAAAACATTAAAAACAATCAATCATAATATATTGAGTGGGATAGGTTCTAGTCTGGCAGCTTAGACCTTTGCTTTGAAGATACATGTCTGAAATAAGCATAAACTATCAGAGGAAGTGGATAAAATATATAACAGCCACATCAATTCAATCTAATTTCTTAATGAATACTGGATATTCAATTCCATGTAAATTTACCTAAAATCAGTGAGAAATAAAACATAAATAGATGCATAGCAATATGGTCACACTCATGATCATTAAACAGATATTTTGAACTAGAATAAACAAACCCATAAATAAACATTTTATCATATATACTTACATGTAATCCATCAGATACAGTGATTGTGAGTAAGTACACTGACTGGTCCTTCCTGCTGAGAGTGTCTGCTGTCAGTATTTGGAATCTGAAAGTCAACAAGATTTCTCAATGAAGAAACAACACTGCTAGACATTTTGGAAAAAATAAATGGATAAACTGAAAGTGTTATATGCAAACTTGAGACTGATAACTATAGATTCACTAATATTACACTGGCATATTAATTAAGAACAGGCAGCATGCTGGAACACTAAAATAAGAATAGCCTAACATTGATAAGTAATTCATCTTGTCTGTTTACAAAACTGATTACAAGAATTCTCAGTTTAATAATGAATAAAATGTTAACTGCATGGTTCAGGTTTATTAGTCAAAACATATTTTTCTAAACCCTAAGCATATATGTATATATAAATATTGCTAATTTCAGAGAAAATTTTGTATATTATAAGCAGCACACTGGCCTGTACTTACCATGATAACAATTCCTCAACCTTACCCATACTGATACACTGATGTGACTATTTGCAATGAAAATGAAATATTTGATTATTTCTATAATATGTACAAATTACAGAAAACAATCCTTTAACAATTAACATTCCCATTGTTGACTGACTCAAATATTACCTTGTTTGTGCAACTTCAAATTTGTGCCTGCCTTCTCCACCAGTAATGGACAATGTCAGACTTGCAGTGGGATCAAGATCTGTCACCTAAAATCAATATATACAAGGGCATCAAGCAAAGGCATGTACAAGATGTGTATGGGAAATAGGTGAAACATAAAGGCATTTGCCAGGAAATTTAATAAATTATTTAATAGTCATTTTTTTGTGTATTTTTTACATAACAAAATATGTACAGCATGTATACTGCAGACAAAATAAGACAAGGAAACGGTTGTATCACCTTAAAAGGTTTATGTGATTATGTGTGCAATAAGTAAAATTATACACAGTTTCCTCAAAGTGAAGTTGACCAAACTGATATCAAGGGAAAATACACTGAAGAACAATGAAAAGATTACAACAGTATGAATAAACAATCTTATTTGTTTTGAAGGCTTATGCCTAAGCTTGCATTATTGCAAGTCACCACAAAAGCATCTTTAAATCTTGATACTGATATTTAAGCAACAAGCATATGTCATGTATTCATAATATTCTGTTCCACATTATACATGCCTCAATGTTTTTCACAAATGAACGTGGTGGCAGTCCCTCTGATATGCTGACATTGTATGGAGCTCCCACAAACAACGGCTCGTGTTTGTTCTCTGATGATGCATATTTTATCTTCACCTTAGTCACAGATGACCTATTAAAATTACATATTCATTTTAAACAGTTGACTCAATACAATACCAAATGAGGTATACAACTTGAGGTAAATACAAATTTGTATCAATTACTTTAATAATAATGTGATGACTCTGTCAAATGTTTAACAACATGAAATGCAATACAGAAAATGTCTGCACTATATATATATATATATATATATATATATATATATATAAACACTATATATACACCAGTAGGAGCATTGTACAGCATGGCATGCTAGGATTCAGAAATATAACTTTTATTCATTATTGCTGTTTCACAGCCATCAGCGTGAGTGCATTATATAGATATCCTGATTGGTTTTGCATTGGAATATTTCCAGCTGTGTATTTTATTTTACGTCTCTTGTGTTAAATATCTTTTATTTGACACCTTTTGCAGGGGTGTGGAAATATGAAATTTCTTTATTGGTTATCCGCAGCTAGGTCCAACTTGTCATAATATTTAATTCTAATTAAATTCAAGGCTATTAATGAAAATAACAAAAGTCAAAAGGACTTTTTAATTTGACCCTCTATTATGTTTAATCTGCAGATTATATCATCAGCAAAAAGAGGATATGTGGATGCACCTGTGATGGCATCTTGCGAGTTGCTGATATAAACACTATGAGGGAGGCTGAAGTAGTTAATGCTCTTCCCCTTTGTAACAGTTGATGGGCATCCATCATCTTCAAATATGCTACCCTTTTCTTAAAATATGATACCAGTATCCATGGTGTTACCCCATAACTTCAGAAGTTGCAAACTAAATGATCTAGCTAAATTTGCCATATTTACTATCAGTGACATGGGGGGTAAATTGTTTCTGATGATAGCTGGAGTTGAGGGCTTGTAAACACCAGCATAGACTTGTTCCTTTGCACCTGTTTATGTCATCTCTTTCAGGCAGAAATTGTCTTGTCCATTTTCTTAAGTTCACCTGTCAGACCAGCCAGTCAAAGGAATTCCATATCCCTGTCTTGTGTAAAATATCATATATATTAAATATTCCTTCATCAGAAGCATTTTATAATTGAATGGACAGGGAACTGACCATACCTGCTTTGTCCTCCCCTGGGTTGGTCCCTGGCTTCCACTGCCATTATATATGTGTCAGTGCCCGGTCTTGTACTCTGCTTAATTTCACCACTGCTGGAGTCTATCATAAATATTTCTTCCGCTCTGTTTGTGCCAAATAATATCTGGTATTGCACTGCCCCATTGTAACCTTCATCAGGATCCACTGCATGTACCTAAGAAAAAAGTGAGTCATGTTTATTTCTATAAAACTTAGATTATATGTAAAGCACAAAAGGACAGATATATAACATTTTAAAAAAAATTCCTTAAATTTTCTTAGAATAAGTGCACCAACTTATAATGGCCATCTCCCCATTTTTTTTTACCTTAAGAATTCTCATAACATTGTGAATTTGACAGCCTGGGTACCTGAATGAAATATTTTGTTAATCTGGTTGAGGTTTCTTTACAGAATTCACCTACTATGAGAATGAAAGTAAAGAAAAGGCTGGATTTGCAGCCTACTTGTCATTGATGATGCCAGTTTCATCTGACCTCACATTTTGCCCAATTGGTCTTCTTGTCTGTTCATTCTTTTAGCTTTTCTGTAATCTGTGGGGAGCACATATCCAGAAACACGATATAAAACGCAACACATGGATTATTCTTTCCACATATTCCCTGCTGCTTGTGACCATACAGTACTCATACATTCTTGGATGGAGAGGGTGCACACTTGTGGTGAAGCCTTAGCACTGAAGATGGCCTGAAAGGGACATGTAATCACAACCTTATGATCACAGGTCTGGTACCCTTACCATAACATCACCCATATAATGATGGGGAGGCCTGACTATTTCTCATGTCACAACCAATATATTTCATTCTTCAGTATTCATATTTATGTGAAAGGTTAAGAAATAGATACTTAGGGTCTATATATTAATAGACAGAATAAATATTTAATAGTAAACACATACATGGCCTATGACTGTTCCAGCCTGAGAGGAATTGACCAGGAATTCATAACTTCTTGAAGTAAATGCTGGAGTGTTGTCATTGACATCTGTAAGTGTGATCTCTAGTGATGCATTGTTGCTTTGATAAAGCTCTTCAGTTTCAGTCTCCACTGCATATACCTAGTACACAGAATAAGCAAAATTTAAAGTAAAGAAAATGAGAATTTGATATAATGGCCAAGTGGACAATCTTGCCAAACACAGTGGTCCTAATCCTTTGTTTTTCAGTTCAGTTTACAGAAATGTGAGGTTTAAGTACAGTTTATTGCCGGTATAATAATGATATCTTTGCAATGTGTTAAGGTGTGTTAACAAAGGTAGAAATGTAATTAAACATAATTATAGATACATATATAAATTTTGTAATGACAATTTGTCAGTATTTCAAAATTATGTACATCCTGTATTAAAAAAACAAGAACAGACAGGAACCAAGACAATTTTTGTGCATTTTCTGTAAACACCAATGTATTCATCAATTTTAAATCATTAGGCCAAAAAAAATGAAAGGTATGGATCTCAGGCACCGCCTGGGTCAATTTTAACCCCTGCATAAAATATTTTATTTTGATTTTTATCTTCAAGAAGATAAATTATACAATTTTTGTAGTGCTTTTAGCTGTTTAGCAACAAAAAAAATTATTTTCATGCTTTTCCGTGATCATGTTGCATTTTTATCAAACAAACAAAATCTCGGGTAGTCCACAAGCGACTATGTGTATCCGCCGAAATCAGAGTGGGACGGGTGATGTGGGGCCTGGATTGAGTGGCAAGGGGAAATAGGGTGAGGTGTGTTGCATATTAGCATGGATGTCTGCAACCGAAATGTGTATGTAGGTTGCGCCACCTACCACAAAATCCAGAAAGCTGCCCAAGTTGAATACATATGCAAAATTTTAGGCAGATATGTCAAGATAGGCCAATCTTGTTTATGATAAAGAGCAATGTGAGATCTATTCACATGCGAAATTTCAGGAGAATACAGCAAACCAAGCCTGAGATATAAGCCTGGATGTCTGCAGCTTAAACATAAATGTAGGTGGCGCCACCTGCTTCAAAATCGAGAAAGCTATCCAGGATGTATAAACATGCAAAATTTTAGGCAGATATGTCAAACCAATGCCTAGACATGAGTGCTTTTATCCCACGGCAGCGAACAGGTGGACGCTGTGCAAAAATGGTTGCAGGAGGCACCACCAGCGGAGTCCGATTGAAATCATAGTATCCGCAAAACTCTGTTTTGGCAGATACAAATACCGCCCACCTGCACTGATAACTGAAAAAAAGTGCCTGAGAACCAAACCTTTTTTTTTTTTTTTTAGCTTAGGGAGTTGTTTCAAGGAACAAGTCTATGTGAGTCAATGGTGGTAACATTTTGTAAATTTAATGAACTTTGGCACATCAAGAAAAACATAATAGTCAGTATTTTCTTATGACCCTATGCCACTTTTTTGTTTTGTACAGTGTATGAGCCATAAAAACTTATCTGTTAAAGTGACGTTGTGCATTATGTAATACTTATTTACATTTCAACATCATTATTTCTGGTCAGAGAATATGAAGAATTGTTCATAACACTAA
Organism: Sipunculus nudus; assembly: GCA_026874595.1. NCBI lineage: Eukaryota > Metazoa > Annelida > Sipuncula > Golfingiida > Sipunculidae > Sipunculus > Sipunculus nudus. The sequence continues at coordinate 88,635,951 of CM049307.1, forward strand.
CCTGAAGATTATAGATGTCTTCTGTCTCTCTATCTAACACAGAGTTGTTTTTCACAATTACATGGCCAGTGTGAGGGTCCACACTGAAACTGCCACTGTTGTCAATCAGCACATATTTAAATGCGGAATTTTTACCCTGAAAGAATTAAGATACATTTTATCCACAAACATATATAAATATAAAATTCAGCTCTCAAGTCAGCAACAAAATGTAAAGTCTCATATACCCATACAACAACATTGTTTACTTCCTTGCATCTTTGGTAAGACATGTCCATCTGCCCTAAATTTTACTTTCTTATTGGTAACCAGTTATTTAATCTGAAAGATCAAAATTTCAAAAGTGTGTATTGAAGTATCAATTTTGACAGAATGACCATAATTCTATATGTATAATCAACTGACAGACTTTAAATTTCTTTTGTTAATTAAATGACCTGAAAATGGTCTTCGAAAAACCCTGTGTGTGACCTGTGGTATACTGATGACTGATAAAAGACACATTTTGAACACTGTCTATAAACCTACCTGGTCCAGATCTGTGGCGGCCACCTGGATGACCTTGTAGTCCTGAGCAGCATCCTCTGGGATCCTGGCTGTGTACCTGGACTCACTCATCACTGGTCTGTGGTTGTTAACATCTCCAACATCCACCACAACGGTGCTGTATGCAAATCTGCTCTCAGGGCTGTCGGCTTGATATGCCTTAAAAATCATTAACAGTTATTTCAAATGGATCTTGATTTATTGATTACCACACTTTCATATGCTGAATAACGGAAAATTCAAAAGGAATATAATTATACTTTGCCTTTATCTTTGAAGCTTGAAACATTTTATTTATCCAGTTCAAATTTACTGGACCAAATATATCAGTCATATATTCTAGTATTTTAAGTACTACACGTTATGTTTAGTGTTTATTTTGTCAGTTATAATTTTTTTGCTGTTCAAAGAGTACAATACTTTGTCTAGGACAACATCTTCAAAAGAGAAAACAAAGTAAAAAACAAATTCAGCTGTAAAATTTGAATTTAAAATATCAGGAATGCAACAATAAATTCTGGTGGAAGACTTTATAGATTTTTTCTGGTCATACTGAAATTTACATGCTGTGTTTAACAAATATTTTAAAATTACTTGGGTTCTTTATGAGATGCAATAACTCCTTTTTCTCACCTTGACCTTAAGTGTAAACTGTGCTATTGCTAACCTATCCAGGACCTTTAATGGGATTAAAATCCCTGTCTGTCTGACAATGTCAAAGTACTTCACAGAATTGTGGAAATGGCCTGAAGACAGAAATAATATATGAAAGTTTATTTGTGTACATTTATAATGAGAACAAGAGTTGATATTTTGGCACTAGGCATTTTCTTGAATGTGGCTGTGTCCTGGAAACTATTAGCTCAGTATATCAATCATGTTCACCAATACATTCTGAAACAATATATATCAGTAAACTGAATGAATAGAGTACAAGCAGTTTAAAGAAATACAGTCACATATCAGCATTTCAATCAGACATCAACTTTGTGTCAACAGAATACTGGAACAGTATCAATTTGACATATTTATTATATCCAGAAATGAAATGCATCATTATATATTACACTGTGCTTTCAATGTTTTTCACTGTTTTTCATCATCATATCCATGTAAGAAATAAAGTTATGTAAACATTCCCAAAAGAATCCCTGATTATTAACTTTGACTCCTTACCTGAAGTAAGTTCATAATGGATTGTTGTGTTGATTCCAATGTCTGCATCAAAGGCATGTATAGGTGGTACAGTCGCAATCTGTTGACCCACCAGACTCTCCACCTGAAAGTGTTCAGAAAAATATGGTACACCATTAAATCAAAAGATTATATATTTTATTAAGATTTCACAAGGTAAAAAGCTACAGTTCCACAGATATAAGTCCCTGAGTGGAGAATTTTCTTGATTTGAATAGAATCTCCTGACACAGGATTCAATACACATAAATTGATTTATCAGAGGTGAAAAATTACCTGTATGTATTTATCTTAACTTCGAAAAGTTCTAAATGTAGATTATAAAATTGATTATGAGCATATCTGTACATAATTTAATATATTACCTGAGAATGTGAGATAATTCAATAAATTACATAACTGTACCTCTGCAGTTAACAAACATAATTAGTAGACACTGGCCATGAGTACCATAGAGCAAGAGTTTAGGTATACAAATTTACACTCAAGAATACTCCTTACTTCAGAGATAATTAATCTGAAAAAATAATTAGCCTTTATTTGAATGTCACTCTAACATGATAAAAATAGTTTTAGATTTGGCAAACTTGGTTCTGACCTGTTCAGGGATTTCGACATGGTAAGAATCACTGTCAAACACTGGAGGCTGATCGTCTCCATCTGTTATAGTCAGGTACAACAAGGCCCAGCTGGTCAGAGGGGGTGTTCCCATATCCTACAATGATAACATATACTAAAGGCATGCCTATGAAATGATCCATTAAACAGTTAAATATTGATATAGTATTACAAAGTGGTGAATATTACTTTTAATAACTGATATATAGTGTGCAATGAAAAGGTAATGGTTATGTGACCTTAAGGCAACTGCATACAAACAGAATTAATCTGCAATTGCACATACATTTTTGCATGAACAGAATGTTACTGTCCATGAACTAACCAACCTGAAGTAAATTTAATGATACTTTATATTAAACATCTTGTATGATCTAACCTGAATGTCACCATTTAATATTGCAAAATTGATTTCCATTGAAATTATTTCTAAATTAATATTTAGTGGATTCAAAATAAATAATCATCAGAGCTGATATTCTGCCTCATTAATTTACAAACTGGCTCTTAGCTTCCGTGTTGGGGTTTAGACATTTCAGTTGGCATCAGTGACAAACAATTTAGAGCTATTTTTACAACAGTATTGATGTTTACACAGAAAACATGAACACTTTTCAGTTTTTAGTTAGTTTCTAAATTTTGCAAGATATCAATATCACAATATACAGCCAAAAAACCCAATCTTTTCCAGTTTTAGTGAGATTAAATATCATCCAAGATATCAATAATAAGCTGAAAGAACCCATGAACCATTTATCTATAGCAACTGCATTACTTTTGTTTACCTCATCTTATTTATTTTTTCCATGCCAGTCTGGTATGTGTAAGTCACCAGCAGGACCTTGAGGACCTCTGATTGAGGGGTGACATTTGACACAGGTTGAAAGACAGAACAGATCATAAGTATATATTAAAAAGAGTGTATGTTTCACACAGACTGTGGTCATTAACCAATCTTACCATGACTGTGATATTGAGGATATACTCCTGACTGCCACCATCATAATCAAGCTCTCCTGTCACAGTAATGTGACCCTCTGTGGAAGCTCCAGTCAAAGCAAACCTCCCTTCACTACCACTCTGAAAATCAAAACATGAAGAGTTCAGTACAGAGCTCATCATAGTTTGTTAAAGTAATATTGACTATCCTCACAAGATCAATTTGACAAACACAGCTTAAATTCCATAGTTACCAGGTGGTTGGGACACCTCTGGAGTCTGAGTGTGACTAATATAATGGGCTGAAAACAAATCTTTAATGGCTATTCCTAAGACAGAACCTATAAGTCAGGGTGTGACTTGTGATAAGGATGCGTCTTATGCAAGGAATTTTTCAGTATTTCATATATTCGCCACTGTAAGTGGTGAAGGTTGTATCATAATTACACAATATAAATGCATGACAAATTGTTAGCAAACAAAATTTAACAATTGAAATGAATGAGTGCTTCTTAGAAATACTAAGGATTACATTTTATTAAGCCCACTGGATAAAGGCAGATTCCTAAACACTGTAGTCAAGACTGGTTGTACCTCCTGGTTGTTTGCATGTCTTCCAAGGCCAGCATGATGGGTGATTAAACCTTTGTTTATGTATGACGTCCCTTAACAGATCATAATCATTACTTTTTTTCTGTATTGAAAAAGGAATATTTACAGATAAGAGGTATGTACAACATTTAGCTGGTACTCCAAAACTTTAATACTCTGAAAGATGTGCACGTTTAATATGAGAGAACTTTATGAGAAGAAAATTAAATGAGACATTACCAGTAAGTCATATCCAGATATTCCTCCTGAGATGTCTGCATCACCAGCAAGACCTTTCATGGTGAAGACAGTGCTGCCCACTGGTGTCAACTAAAATCAACAACAGAAATATCAGATATGACCAACCTTGTAATCATCTATCTTTTGTGGTACAATTATATCTATGACTGAATCAATGGTGACTGATGGCAAAACAATACGGAAGCAGTTCTTGGTGTAAACTTGTTTATACCAGATCATCAGCTATCTCAATGTTTCACCAGATGGCGCTGTCACCATGCACAGGGATTGACTACAAACTGTCCCCTGAGGCAAATGTTACAGTTCATATCTGGTCTCACAATGATGACCCATATTATCTCATCTCTATATATTATGCCTGTACTCAAAAGGGATTCTTAAACTGCTTTATAGAAGAGTAAACATTATAAATGAAAAAGATATCACTTGTGAACAGTACAGTAGGTTTTATAGCAAGTTCATCATTGTAGCCTTATTAGACATTAGAAATAGTATGCTTTCAGGACAAGGACTTGAATGAAACCCATGAATATGGCAATGACATAATGATTAGTTGCTATTCAGAAGTGACCATTAACAGAAGTTATGATGTATTCTCTAAGGAATCTTCATCTCATTAATAATATTGAAAAACAGTAGGAAGGTTGTGCAAAAGCTGAATGGGCAGGTTATTTAGCAGTCAAACATTTTGTGACATGAAAAAGGCTGTTTATACACAGTGTAACTATAACATATCTGGACTGACCTCATTGACCTCCTTGTGATATGGGGCACAGAGGAACTGTGGTGGGAAATCATTGACATCACTGATGGCTACAAACACTGGAGAACTGGGCTGAAAATGAAAAGTTACAGAAAAAAGTAATTCAAATATTGTATACATAAAAGTAACAATACTAAAGTACAGATAAATGCTATGGTGAAGTATTATAAAATAGCAGATAAGGCTGTAAGGACAGATGTCCTAGATTACTAGAATAAAAAAATTATTTTAATCTTCATTTGCTTATATCATCTTTTTTATTACTTAAAACTTGCTTTATTTGACGAATGTACACATATGCCATGTAAAAAGGGAAAAGGAAGGACCATCTGTAAGAAATAAAACCAAAACTAGATGTGTCGGAACGACACGAATGCCCCCGCCTGGGGCAAATTAGAAACATTTGTTAAATTTTGAAAAATTTTTTAAGTTCAGGAGATGTCGTATGGTCAAAAGTAGGTCAACAAGGGCAAAATGCAAACTCGATCTGTAACTGGTCATTATCAAGCAACACACCAAAAATCAGGCCAGTATCTGCAGGCATTGTGAAAAAAGTCCATACATGTGCATTTTCCATAAAAATTTTTTTTCATGAAATTTTCTTTGTTTAGGAGACGTAAAACAATCAAAAGTAGGTCAACCGGGACGAAACGCGAACTCGATCTGTAACTGTCATTATCTGCCCACACATAAAAAATCAGAGTGGTATCTGCAGGCATTGAGGAGAAAAAGTCGGTACATATGCATTTGTTATGAAAAATTCTATTTTTCATGAAATTTTCTATGTTCAGGAGCAGTCAAATGGTCAAGAGTAGGTCAACTAGGACAAAACAAGAACTCAATCTGTAACTGGTCATTATCTGCCTACACACCAAAAATCAGGCCCGTATCTGCAGGCACTGCAAAAAAAAGTCCGTTCATGTGCACTTTTTTATGAAATTTCTATGTTAGAGCACCGTCAAATGGTCAAAAATAGGTCAACTGGGACAAAATGTGAACTCGATCTGTAACTGGTCCATATCTGCCCACACACCAAAAATCAGGCTAATATCTGCAGGTATCGCGAAAAAAATTCCGTACAACTGTTTGATTTCGGAATGACGGAAGGACGGACATGGGTAAAACTATATGCCCCGGCCACTTTGTGGCGGGGGCATAAAAATTTTAGATTATTAAACTATACAATTTTAACAAAGTGTGCTCATAAGATTTACCAGTGGTCTAAATATTATCATTTATTATCAAGTTATTTTAACAGAGTGATAGTGTCAGTTCTCTGATTGTTTGGACATTATTATTATTTTTGCGTGTGTATGTGAGATAGATTGATTTAGTCTACTTACTGGTGGTAATATTGGTTGACCGCTGATGGTAACAGAACAGTCTAATTGATAATCCAGGGATGTTACAGGTGGCTGGAAGAGCAATTCACATTCAGAAACCAACTCATGTAAAATATACAGTTGAAATTTTTGTTTTAGCCTCCACTCATATCAATCATAGAAACATCCAATTAACAACAGAGATGAAGATGACAATAAAACATATTTAAACAATCATTACTTATATGTTTAGAATGTATACACACCAAGCACCTGCTGTACAGGAGTTCAATCAAGTAAGCTGTAGACTCAAATAAAACACATATAACTTTGAATAATAAATATAGTTTAATGCATTTCCCCTGATAGAACAAAGATGTCCTGCTGATAGACATAGTGTACCCCTTTGCAGTTTCAACATATTTTATTCTTCCTTGCAGACTCAAAGTGCACATAATAAAAGTAATAAGATTACCTTTCTGGATCTTCTCTTGGTTTTGGTATGATTACATAGTATGTTTTCCTCTGTCTCAGGCACCTGCAGCACAAATTAAAAGGATACATCACCACATGACCATGAAAATAAGTATCTCCAGATAGAAATACAGTGAAGCCTGTGTAATAAGACCACCCATGGGACTAGCCAAAAGTGGTCCTCATTAATAAGTGGTCTTATCAGTTATAAATAAAGTGAATGTTTCTGGCTCACTCAAGGCTGGTCTTAACAGAAAGGAAGTCTTTCAGACAGTTTCTAGTGTATATACACGTAAAAAGGCAAACTTATAAAACTGACATATTTTTCCTTCTATTTATGACTACTCATCACATTAGAAATTCAATAATATTAACCATCTTACCTCACTTGTTCTTAATCAATTTAAATAACAATAATAATTTATATACTTTGCTGTCACTAATACACAAAGCCTTCCAGGGAAACTTCATAATTCATCTGATCTAGAATAGGTGACAGAAAAGTGACTGTAAATCTATGAGAACAAATGACTGATTCCATTAATTATACATGGCTTGCAAAATAGAGTGGTGGCAAGAAAGAGCTCAAATGTGGCTATAACTCCTTAAATTTCATTACCTGAGGAAAGAATAAATTTAAGTCAATGGGATTAACATCATATATGTAATGTCAATGTACCTTTCTGGTTTTAATCAGAGTTGCCAGCAGACTTCAATAAAAGAATTCCCTGACTTTTTACTGACTTCAGTTGGTCTTCAAGGATTGATACACAAACAATCCATTGATGCTGGCCTAATTAACCTCTTTTTTTTTTTGGCTGACCAGAATCCACAACTAATACAAACTCAATTGAAACTATAAATTATTTAATCTCATATACACTAAAACATAAACCAAAAGGACAATGAATAATTCACATGGATTGATTGAATGCTGGCTCTTAAAGCAAGGCATGCAAAACTCTTTCAACCTGATAATCAGCTATGGTTGCCATGACGCCGTTACCAAATTCTTTTCCATGACTTTCTCTAATAATCTTGGGATCCCATAACTTTTGATAAAATTCCTGGACTTTTCACTTATCTTGAAAAAATAAATTTTTCCCTGACTGATGGCAGTCCTGGTAATTTATCTCATCACTGCATGCTGCCAAAAAAAAAAATTCTTGAAAAGATTATATTTCTTATCCAAAGAATTTTTTCTGTTGACAAGAAATCCTCAAGATAGTTTTTCCTGATTTATACTTATAGGCATCATGCTTAAAATCAAGAAAATATATCTAGATTTTCTTAAGACAAGATTTGCTATCTTATCATGAGAAAAATTTCCTTTATCATAATATCCCTAGATAATTTTCCTGTCAGAGGATATCTTTTTCTGATAGCAAGAAAATTATCTAATCAGCCGAAAAAAATCCTTATCATAAGAATTTTCTTAACAATGACAACAAAAATTTTCTTGCCCCACTCCCTTAAAAATTTTCTCACCATAAGATATATTTTCTGATAGAAAGAAATTAAAGGGAGTGGGACAAGAAAATTTATCTTTTCAAGAAAATTATTTTTGGAAGTGCTGCATACTTCTGTTCCATTTATCATTAATATTTATCTCTGTTTTCCCAAGCCCATGCTTACCAGTGGTTCACGTGGGTTTAGCTCCATCAGGTCTATATCTCTGTTGACAGTTATGTTCCATCTGTTAGGCTCACCAGATAATTCTTGTAGTGTCAAGTAATCTGTTTGTGATGGGTCTTTTGGCCTGAGAGCCAAGCCATCAATTTCAGCAGTTTCAAATGAAAACAACACAGTGCCTGAAAGCAAAAGATAAGTTGTTTATTTTAAAATAAAAGCTTCAATTTTTGTCCATACTCCCTACCAGACTTCTTTTATTAAGATCCTAATTTGTTATGGCAGACTATTTAACAGGTGCACATGGTTTATCATGTTAGACAGTTTGTACTGAAGGATGACTGGACCATCTGGACTTTGTCTTAGTCAAAACAACAGACTTATTAATATAACCATAAATATGTGTAAATATCATTAATCATTAACTCATTTTCACTGTTTATAAAAAAATATTTCTTTTTAATTTAATGGTTTATAAATTGGGAAAATAAGACTAATCTCATGAATGATAAATTTTTAGTTCAAGAAGCATGATTCAATAACCAATTTTACTTGGAATGTTAACATTCAATAAGCCAATGCACAGTGGTGGATCCAACAGGATAGCTGTGTGAGCTATACCCCCCCCCCCCCCCAAAGGTTCTGGCCTCTGGGGAAAAAACATTAGGCAGTAGCTGTGCTGGTTGCATGTGTAGGTCAGTAGGATAAGTCACAAAGTCTGACTGGTGGACACTCACCTACTAACACAGCCAAATGATCAAATCTCTGCCCTGCTCGAGTTTACAACATTGTACACATATTCTTTTACTGCCAATTTCATGTGGGCTAAGTGCGCTCTGGCATGACAATATAGTTGAAAGCTTAAAAATATACATATTTATACATCCATGAGTAAAATGCTAGATTGTACTACAACTCAAGGATTTCATTATCAGCTACAAAGTCTACCATTAACCCAACTCTGCCTTCCCCCATCCCAGGTTTCCACACATTTTACCGGTAGATGCCAGTAACACTCTGCCACACATTAGCTCCCCAAAAAAACAATTCTTGGATCCGCCACTGCTAATGCACCACACAATCTTATATCGAACTTTTAACATACCAATGGCAGTGTGTTCAGGAATGTGTATACTTTGTGCTGGTGGACATCTTGGTTCACCTGTAATGAAGGGCACAAAGGTCATGATAACAGGTACAGTCAATACAAAAACTAATACATCTGTGTGAGAACCAGGGTGAGATTGTGTAAAGTACAAAACCACAGCTCCAGGCACTGTAAGCAGTCATGTCTCACAGCTGGAGGCTTGTCAGATTATCACTTCCTTATCTGTACAGACAAAGTGACAGCAGATTCACCCACTCATCTCCCTTACTGTCAGTCACTGAGTGCTCTGTGAGTGGGTAGGGGGGGGGGGGGGGGCCTGGGGCAGTGGGTGGGTAGGGAGGCCTGGGATACAGGTGAGCACAGAGGCCTGGGGTACTGGGTGGGCACAGTGACCTGGGGTACTGGGTGGGCACAGTGACCTAGGGTACTGGGTGGGCAGGCCTGTTAGCAGGTCAACAGGCCTGAGTACCTCAGGGTAAAACCAAAATCAAAAAGACATGAAAGAGAGACAAGCAAAGGCAGACAGAGACATACAGAGAGAGAGTGACTGGGAGAAATAGAGACAGAGAGAGACAGATAGACAGACAGAAAAAGAGACAGTCTGACAACAAGAGAGACAGAGAGAGTAACAGACAGAGAGATGAGAGGGTATATGTAGCAGACAGAGAGACAGAGAGAGACAGAGAGAAAGAGAATCTGACTATAGGAAAGACAGCGAGAGAAACAAAGAGACATGTAGAGAGAGAAAGAGTCTGACAATAAGAGAGACAGAGAGAGAAAAAAAGAGAGTCTGACAATGAGAGAGGCAGAGAGAATAATAGACAGAGAGACAGAGATAGAGACATAGAGAGATACTGATGATAAGAGAGACAGAGAGAAACAGAGAGAGAGAGGATCTGACAATAAGAGAGACAGAGAATGTAATAGACAGAGAGACAGACAGAGAGTCTTATGATGAGGGAGACAGAAAAAGAGAGTCTGACAAAAAGAAAGACAGAGAGAGACAGAGACAGAGAGACAGAGTCTGACTATAAGAGAGACAGAGAGAGAGAGAGTCTGACAATAAGAGAGACAGAGAGAGACACAGAGAGAGATGGTCTGGCAATAAGAGAGACAGAGAATGTAATAGACAGAGAGACAAACAGAAAGTCTTATGATAAGAGAGACAGAAAAAGAGAGTCTGAAAATAAAAAAGACAGAGAGAGACAGAGACAGAGAGACAGAGTCTGACTATAAGAGAAACAGAGAGAGTCTGACAATAGGAAAGACAGAGGAAAAATTGAGAGACAGAGAGTCTGAAGATAAGAGAGAGAGAGACAGAGCAACAGAGAGAGAGACAGAGTCTGACGATAAGAGAGACAGAGAGAGAAACAGAGAGAGAGAGAGAGAGAGAGAGAGGACTTACAGGCAGAGAAAGAGTGACAGACAGACACAGATACAGACAGAGACAGAGAGAAAAAGAGAAACAAGGGACCCATGGGTCACGGCGCTCAGCTGATCATGATTGGACTATAAATGTTTCTCCACTGTGATACTATATCGAGTCGATAAAGCTTATAGATATCATGGACATGTTGGGCTATTATAAAGGAATGTAATGTAATATGTGAGTAAATGATAAATGAAATAACCTGACTGATGGATTAATGGAGTCAAATATAGTGGTTTATTTTTTATTTATTTAGGAGGGGTTGAAAATTGTGATGTATTTGAGCAAATATGAATGCAATGACAGCAGTAATAAGCAGCAGTAGAATGATGATAAGGCTATTTGTTGAAGGATCTAAAGTGTATGGTAGTCTGCAAGCTTTCAATTTGACAGATATGATGTTATGATTAACTATGCTGATGAAGTGATTTATGAATTTGTGACTGTATGACACAATATCTCTTTAGTCTTGACAAGGTACATTGTTGTGATGCCCACTATGTCTACATATTACACGATATTGACATATTTTCTGGCATGTACATAGGTACCTATGGATGAATAGTTATCAAAATATTAAAGTATGAATATATCTGATTCATCTTGTTCTTGCTTACTGAGGCTGACTTTGGGATGGGGTTCGGAGAAGGGAAAAGTGAGGGCAGCACGAAGGTGGATGTAGAAATATTCTATTGTAATGTTTTTCATTTATATAAGAATATAAGAGCTAAGAGGAAAGGGGCCCTCCTAGTAAAGTTCTAAATGTAGCATTGCAAACTAATACTCTGACAAGACTGTCATGAAGAATAACAGTAAAAGTTTTGAGATACTGTGATGCATATGAAAATTTACAGATGGACAGGTAAGTGGACAGAATGGACTAGTACCTTTATTTCACTTTCAAGGGAATAATGCATTTAAGTTTATATATAATCCTATTTTTTTAAGCATATCCACTTTTTCCATTTAGAAGTTTTTATCTGAATCATTTTTTTATTTACAGGTTTTATAAATTTTTAATAAAAAACCTGAAATTATAAGTTCAAATATTAGAATTGTTGCAAAAGTTGCAATCATTATATATACAGAGTAAAAAACTTAAACTATAAGTTAAAATATTAGAATTGTTGCAAAAGTTGCAATCATCATATATCCAGAGTGTAGCTCATATTGGGTCATATTATGCATACACATATATTTTATTATTTTAAATCATAAATGTTTAAACTGAATTTAAAAGAAAATAATGCCACAACATGGCATCTACAAGAATATTCCTTGAATCACTATTAAAAAGTTTTGCACATTGGAGTTTTCAGTACATGCTTAATTTTATTCACCAAAATAAAATAAAAGATTCAGTAAATCTGATAAAATAAAACATCTTTTCAAATAAAGTATGCACACTGTTGTATGAATGAGGGACAAACAATATCATTGTGCTAATTACTATCCCAGTTTTATTTTATTATTGGAATTAATAGTCAATTTCACACCTGGTGAAGTTTTTACTCCTCTGAAGTAAGGAATTACTTATCTAATGAACATCCACACTTTCATAACAATACACCACTTTGTGGAGACCATTAAATGTACACTTTAATCATTGTAACCCTGGTGGTACAATACAAACTATAAAATGTAGTATAGCCTAGAATAAGAATGAATCAAATACAGAAAATAATAACATTCATCTAGTTTAAGCACCATCTGGGGGGGGGGGGAGTGCAGGGCAGAGGGGAAGCCTGCTGGTAGTGGCCAGGCTGACCCAAGGCAAGCTGCCTGGGGTGGGTTACATAATGCAAGTGAAGGCTGTACTACTAGGTGGGCTAGATGTAAACAACACTTGACATGGTGTATGAAAACATGAATAAAAGCTATTATTTCCAATCAATTTCTTTGAAATTTCAGATTTTAAAAGATTAAATCCTTATATATATATGCTGTGAAAATTAAATCAACAGTGCCAAAGTTGGACAAAATTTAAGGTATTGATTTTTTATTTATGCTAATAACTTGAAAAATTTGCAAAATTCAGATCTAATTTTGGGTAAACAATTGAATCTTGATTAAATAAAGTTATATTCCTGAAAAAAAGTCTCTAGGTTCAGCAATTCTCATGTTAGGTGAGTAAATATATTTCCTGATTTTTAAAAAAATTGCATTATGTTTTGGCCCATAACTTCAAAATAATACCCAATACTGACCTAATTTTTGGTATGTTCATAGAAAATGTATGAAAGAATGTGAATACTAAATACAATCAAAAACAGATCAGTGGTTTTGATATTAGGCAGCCTTGAATGTTTTTTTTTATGGAAAGCAGAGTTTTTTTTCCTTAATATCTCGAAGGAACGAAGTCCTTGAAAATGACCCAATTTTCGGTATGGTAGGAAATTTTGGGGACATCTAAAATTATGCCAACAGCCTGGGGAGCATAGAGATGTGCACTGAATGACCTACAGTCATCAAAGTGGACTGCTTGACAATGTAAGGGAATACAACAAGAGCCTCCAAAAAAATTCAATAACTAGCCTAATTTTGCAGCTTTTATTTTCAAATTTCAGATTTTAACAGATTAAATCCTTATGTATACATGCTGTGAAAATTAAATCCACAGTACTTACAGGAAAAAAATGTGCCGTGGCCAAAGTTGGGCAAAATTTAAGGTACAAATTATATATTTTTGCCAATATTTAAAAACAATTTAACAGATTTTGATCTCATTTTTGGTATACAATTAAATTTTGTTTAATTAAAGTTGTATTACTGGGAAAAAGTCCCTACCTTTAACACTTTTGGTCTTAAGTGACCAAATATCTTCCTTATTTTTTTACAAAGTCCATTATGTTTGGGCCCATAACTTTTTTAAATTATATAATACTGACTTAATATCTGGCATATACATAGGAACTATATTGAGGAATATTTATGGTAAATAAGAAGAAAACCAGATGAGTAGTTTTGATATTAGGCAGTCCTGAAGTGTGAAAATAGATTTCTAATAAAAAATTGAGGTTTTTCCTTAATATCTTGAAGGAATGAAGTCCTATTGACCCAATTTTCGGCATGGTAGGAGATTTTGGGGACATCTAACTGTATGCCGAATTTCAGATTCGTAGGTCCAACGGTGTCAAAACATGCCAGTCTTACGGATGGACATCCGGACAGACGGACGGAGGGACGACGGACAATGGACCACGACTATAGCTCAGATGACTTATAGTCAGCTGAGCTAAAAATGACAGACATACAAACAGAGAAACAGAGAAACAGACACAATAAATAGAGACTGCCAGAGACAGAAAGACAGAGACAGACTGTCAGAAAGAGAAACAGAGACAAATACAAGAAGAGAGAGAGAGAAAGGGAGGGAGAGATTCACTTTGTGAACATATTACTGAAGCAACCCTGAGGTATTATGTTACTGACAAGACAATGGCTAAGATAAACAGCCACTCCCTTCAGAATATAAACAAATGTCATAACAAAATGTCAGTCCTAATAAAACTGGATACTGCTGAAACTATTTTAACATGGAAAAGCATGTAAATACAGCACGTATGAATCTGTGATTAATGTCACAGGGTAAGACACCTACATTTCAGAACTGTTCTTGCACAAATGAAAACAGCTAAAGTATCAAACTCAGCTAACTCTCCACTCAGTTGAACTTTGTCCAGTTGTATACCTGCATGGTAGCTGTATGCACCCAAAATTTATAGACAAATATCAAAGTAAACCCTATTTCAATCCTAATCAATTAAAGTGAATATTTTACTAAACTGACCATTCACCTACACATTATAGCCATATCAAAGCAATGTTTTCTGCTTACCATAAAACTGCACAGAATGAACTAAAACACTAAATATGAATAAAAAAGTTCAATATGATTTTTAAGAAAATATCAACTAAATTGAACAAAGTTTAATTCATATTTCAATTTGCACTATGATCACTGACATAATGACATTTATATTCAATGATAAACTTATACAAATAAATTAGATTTTTCTATGATCTCTTGATGTAAATTTTATTTCTGCACAGAAAGATACTTGTAATTGTATACAGAATATAAACTGAGCCTGGTCTCATTAATAACTAAATTTGTGATACAAATTTCATAAAAAGCTCATGGATAAGATCCTAAACATAAAAATAATAATTTTTTTTCTCTTTCTGTAAACTATATGACATGAGGAGTAACTTTATTTGCCTAGTAGCTGTTCCAAGACATGATATGATATTATGGTCAAGAGGACAGATAACATAAGTGACAGCACCACTCAAACATTTACCTCTGGGTTTCCATCTCAATGCACTGACTGTTGGCGCATATTTGGTTAAAAATAAGGCTGTCCATAAACTAATGAAATGTAACAGTCCCATGTCACTTTCACAGTTTCTGTGCTATCTTAGTACTGTAACATTTTATAAAATCATTCCTCCAGTTCAATCTTTCACCTCCATTTGATGTCTGCTGATGACACTTTACAGGTCTACCTATAGAGGGTGGTCTCACACCTCAATTTTCAACTACATAAATGCTGCATGTGTCATAAGTTCCCATGTTTGCTTTAAGGTCAGCCACAAGATTGGACCATTATTAGTTCACAATGTAATTTCATGAAACAGCCCACTGCTTGGTCTGAATCACCTATAGCTAGTGTAATAATTCAGAGCTTTCTGCAGTAAAACTCTCCTGCATTGCATTATAAGTGCTCCTGTGCAAACAATACATTCATTCACATTGGTTACTCATACACAAAGTCCCAGCAAAGGACACAATAACATCAGCAACAGGGGGTTTCTTAATAGCTGTGTGTGGAATGCGTGATAAATATAATTATTTTCCAGAAGGAACACAATGTCCATGTATCTGTGTTCAACAAATATGTTGCTCCCAGACAATTGATTCTTCTGATTATTACTGTTATCTGCATTTCTTCTGTATGTAAACATATGCTTTGATGATTTTGGGTATTGTCACATGTCAATGCTGTTATTCTTGCATTTGTCAATTACATTTACACACACCAGGGAATAATATTGTTTGTTTCTATTACGTACTGCAATATATAAACCATACTTAAATTCACTCTCCCTATCTATAATGAAATGTAAAAATGTACTACAAACCTATATTGCACTCATGTTATTCATATATAAATCCAAATAATTAGACTATAGTAGTCTTTAACATGGACTACATTGTAAAATACTATGATTGCCTCCTACATAAAGTCTTAAGTTTAAAAACTCTCATGGCTTAAGATAAATTTACCCTGCATTGTAAAAAACAAGACCTCATCTCAAACTGTTGTTGGGCCTTCTGATGTTGAAAAACAACAAGAATACAGGTAGTCAACAAGGGACTATGTGTATCCACTGAAACCAGAGTGGGACCGGTGAAGTGAGGCATAGATTGAGTGGCAAGGGGAAATAGAGAGAGGTGTGTTGCATATAAACATGGCTGTCTGCAGCCCAAATGTGTATGTAGGTGGCGCCACCTGCCACAAAATCCAGAAAGGTATCCAAAGTGTATACAATTGCAAAATTTAGGCAGATAAGTCAAACCACTGCCAGCACCACCAGTTTTGGATATGATAAAGAGCTATGTGAGATTTCAGGAGGATACGTCAAACCATTCCTGTGATATAAGCCTGTATGTCTGCAGCCTGAACGTAAAAGTAGGTGGCACCACCTGCCACAAAATCGAGAAAGCTATCCAAGATGTAAATACATGCAAAATTTTACGCAGATAAATCAAACCACTGCCGAGATATGAGTGATTTTATCCAGTGGCGGACAAACAGACGGATGCTGTGCTAAAATGGTTGCAGGTGGCACCCCAAGTTTTGCGTATGATAAATAGCTATGTGAGATCTATACAAATGCAAAATTTCAGGAGGATACATCAAACCAGTCCTGAGATGAAAGCCTGGATGTCTGCAGCCTGAAAGTGAAAGTAGGTGGCGCCACCTGCCACAAAATCGTGAAAGCTATCCAAGATGTATATACATGCAAAATTTTAGGCAGATAAGTCAAACCACTGCCAAGATGCGAGTGATTTTATCCAATGGCAGACAAACAGATTGACTCTGTTCAGAAATGGTTGCAGGTGGCACCACCAGTTTTGCATATTATAAAGAGCTATGTGAGATCTATATGTACACATGCAAAATTTCAGGAGGATACATCAAACCAGTCCTGAGATATTGTCTGAATGTGAATGTAGGTGGTGCCACCTGTAATAAAATAAAAAGAGCTATCCAGGATGAATACACATGCACAATTTCAGGCACATAAGTCCATTCACTGCAGAGATATGAATGATTTTATCCCAAGGCAGATGAACAGACGGCTGCTATGCAAAAATGAATGCAGGTGGAGCCACCATTTTTTATGTATGTAATAAAGCTATCCAAGGGCTACATTTGTGCAAAAATTTTTTCCTGATTGGTCAAACGAATCCAAAGATATGTGGGTTTATGTGTGGAAATAGATGCACAAATGGACACTGGGCAGAGAGGAAAGATCAGAGGTCAACCAAAAAATTAGGGCGCAGCAGTTCACATGTGACTGGATCATAATTCCAAAATTTTTTAAAATTTTGCCCAGTGGTTATGGAGGAGTTCTCCGAAAAACCTAGGCTTCAGCGGTAGCATGCAACTTAAAACATAGTATCTGCAAAACTCTGTTTTGGTGGATACAATTAGTTAACTTTACAGGTTTCATTGAAACTCATAAAATCCACTTATAAAGGGATGTAGACCAGTAGTTAAGGCACTGGACATTGGAGCTGAAGATCCCTTGTTCGAACCCAGCCAGTGTCTCAATGGCATAATGGTAAAATCTCATCAGAACTTCAGAGATTTGCTCTATTGCCTTAACAACAAGGTATTACTTCTGGATATATTCCCCGAACCCCTTGCATATAAAACCTGAAATCCAGTAGGCTTAATAATAACATATCATCCTATTTGTACGGATACCTTCATCCTCACTCAATAGACAGGTTGACCATGCCCCTATTCTTTAAAAAAATAATCACTTGTAAAATTACTGGACAAAACCAGGAATTAATTTAGTCATTTAGTAATGCTTATAACAATATTACTATTAGGGATATACATGAACTTCATTTCTGCAACCAGTTTTTTTTTTCAATAGCACTTCCTGTTACAGTTCATCAAATTTTTTTCTGTTATGTAGAGTTGACCTGACTTGCATAATTGTAACAGAGGTGACAGCAGCACAATATGATTTGACAGGTTGACAGCTGTCATGTATGGAGATGACAAACATAAGTCCATGGTGAAAAATTCCCACCAATGGCTACAGGTGCTTAATTGACATTAATTTTACACAAATTGTAGCATCCAGAAGACATTCCTGCATAGGTTTTTAAAGGCGAAGCTGTATCATGATAATTAGATTGATGACTAATTCTATAAATCAACTAATTCAGGTAGTTCTTTGTCTGCTTGGCAGTGCGTGAATTCATGCAAGTCAACCAATTTGTGGTAGCCAGGCCTGCTTTGATAATGAGTCATAGCGCACCTGATCAATAATGTATTTTTACACTAAGGTAATCAACTGTTGTCAGGTGAATAGCAAGATGTGTGATCTAGGTAGCCATGTGCATTTTTCTAAAAATCTTACATATACTGTTGCCAAATGCTAATGCATACTAGTAACCCTGGCATGTTGTCTCTTGTGACCACAGTGCACTACAGACAGTGGGGGTATTGGCTTTTCATTTGTTGACAACCATTCCATCAATGTCTATTGAGTTTTGTATCAACTCTATCATTAAAGTGACATTTCATGTTGAATTTTTATGGAAATGTTGTGTTGTGATCTCTTTTTTAATAAATGTCTCTTCTGATATACATTGTATAAAAGAAATCTAACAAATAAAGATTTAAATATTTAAAATGGAAATACAAACTTTACCAGGACTGATATCAAAGCACATTGTAACCCTTTATTTGTCTGTGGTTTCTTATTTCTTTCATGTAGTAACGATTCCTTTTTTAGGTGTAGACCCTATATGTGTAATATTCAATTGGAATTTCACTTCAATTAAACTAAATGAACATTGACAGATTAATAATTATAAACACTCCTAAATTTTATCAGGACTCCACTCAGTAACTTAATGTACTAATGATAATTAAAAATAATTTGTATATTTATGTGTGTGCTTTGTTTACAGAGTAAGCTGGCTAGTTTTGCATTAAAGCTTTAACAATACCTGGTTAGATAAAAAATTTCAATTTGTTCTCTCTCCCCTGAAATATTTTTAAGTGAGTAGATTAGAGGAATTAATGATATCAATCAGGTTAAAGTTGCCTGATGATCCATTAAAACTCAACTGTACTTGTATACTGGCCATTCATATTATTAAGCTTTGTGCCAACTGTTATTTGAAATCACTAATGTCAGGAGGACCACATTAGAATGTGAGAAATGTGTACTTTGGATGATAAAACAGCATGAAAAATATGACAAAATGAACAATTGTTAAATTTGGTAAAAATCACAAAATTAACCGAGAATGCATCCTGTCAGGTAGGAAATTCTGTCTCATATTATGTTTCATTTAAATTTAATGATTCATAACAAATCCCAAAAATGAGTGTGACCAAAACTAATTCAGGGCAGAAGACCCATAAGGTACCCTTGCCATATTAATTAGAAATGAATGTATGAATATTAGTTTTTATATATCTCTTTTCATGACAAAAAACACTAATAAAAATGTATTCAAGTATGACTAAAATAATATGAGTTACAGCCACCATTAAAATTAGCATATCTGAGGAAAGCTTTTTGGGTATCACAGCACATAGAAATTATTTACAGATGGTGGACAGAGAAACAGACAGAAGAACACACAGACAAAGACCCAATGAGGCAGGAAAAAATCACAGAAAAAAAGTGGAATCAAATCCTTGTAATAAGTTATATAAACACCTACTGTATATATTGTATTTAAAATCACTGGTAATTATTATTTTTCTAACTTGCTCCACAGTACTTTGTAATCATCATATGCACTATATTTTACTTTAGAACATATGGACATAATTATTCTGCTCTGAAAATTTGATGCATGTGTTATATACCAATAAGTGTGTGTATGTATAAATGTCACTTCTTTTACAGCTGATTTATATATGTGAGCAAAATTGATGTAAGTAAATAAATTCCTTAATACTAAAACTGAAATGAAAATTATAAAAAAAAATATTAAAAATAAATTTTTAAATTAAGTGATAACAGAAATGTGGAAAAATCACTGAACTTTCATGGAAAAGGGAAAACATTTTTTTTATCAAATGGCATCATCCACCTTGCAATAATTTTGTTTTGAAACTATATTTATCAAAGGCCACTGTATGTATATATTATATATGACTGTGGGCAACAGGAAACCTATAATGTCATTACCACACAGACCTCATGCACCAGGTAACTCATACAATAAACCAATCATGTCTGGAGTGGCCTCCCACAATCCCTGAGTCAATTTCACACTCAATGAATAATTCATCCATTGCCTGACCACCTATCCAAGGCTGTAATTGGGTAATCTGTGTTTGTGTGATAATGTTAAATTAATAGCCACCCATACATATGTAAACCAATTACACAAAGGTCATGTCCTTACATTTCCTGTGCTATCTCTCGCTTTCTTTTTTTTTTCTCTCTCTCTCCTCTGGATTCAAATGAGAATTTTGACAGGCAAATAGAACCTGCATATAAAAGATTCCATTAAGGAACTTTTCAAGAGCACATGTTGCATAATACCTAAACGTTGTTTGTATATGTTTACACACTTAGTATACATTGTATTTTATGAAGCATAAATCATGCTGAAAGAAAAGGATCAATTCATTTAATTGGGTAATCTGTGTTTGTGTGATGTTAAATCAAGATACACCCAAACACATGTAAACCAATTACACATAGGTCATGTGCTTACATTTCCTCCCCCCCCCCCTTCTCTCTCTATTGCATTAACTCCCCTTCCTTCTCTGTGTATATATATATATGGCATTTATTCTCTCTTTTGTTCTTTCTCTATATGGCATTAATTCTCTCCCTTCTTTTCTCTAGAGCTCTCTATCTTTCTCTCTCTCTGCATAACTAATTCTTTCTCTCCCTCTCAGTGTATGGCATTAATCCTCCTTCTGTCTCTATTTCTCTCTGTCTGTCTGTCTGTCTGTGCCTCTCTGTATGGCATCAATTACATCTCCCTCTCCCTCTCTGTATGACATTTATACTCTCTTCTGCTCTCTCTCTGTGTATGGCATTAATTCTTTCCCTCATTTTCTCTCTCTCTCTCTGTCTGTATGACATTAATTCTTTAACTTCCTCTCTGTATGACATTTATACTCTCTTCTGCTCTCTCTCTCTGTGAATGGCATTAATTCTTTCCCTCAATTTTTTTTTCTCTCTCTCTCTGTCTGTATGACATTAATTTTTTAACTTCCTCTCTGTATGACATTTATACTCTCTTCTGCTCTCTCTCTGTGAATGGCATTAATTCTTTCCCTCATTTCTCTCTCTCTCTCTGTGTCTTTATGACATTAAAGAATTAACTTCCTCTCTGTGTATGACATTAATCCTCTCTCTGTCTCTCTCTCTATTTCTCTCTGTATGTCTGTGTCTCTCTTTATGGCATCAATTACATCTCCCTCTTATATCTCCCTCTCTGTATGACATTTATACTCTCTTTTTCTCTCTCTGTGTATGGCACTAATTCTCTCCCTTCTTTTTTCTCTCTTTCTCTCTGTCTTTCTCTCTCTGTGTATGACATTAATACATTCTCTCCCTCTCTGTGTATGACATTATTCCCCTCCCCCTCTCTCTCTCTCTCTATCTCTCTCTCTAAAGCATTAATTCTCCCTCAGGCTCTCTCTCTGTATGGCATCAATTACATCCCCCTCTCCATCTCTGTATGACATTTATACTCTCTTTTGCTCTCTCAGTGTATGGCACTAATTCTCTCCCTCCTTTTTTCTCTCTTTCTCTCTCTTTCTCTCGCTGTGTATGACATTAATTCATACTCTCCTTCTCTGTGTATGACATTAATCCCCTCCCCTCCTCTCTCTCTCTCTAATGCATTAATTCTCTCTCAGGCTCTCTCTGTATGGCATCAATTACATCTCCCTCTCCATCTCTGTATGACATTTATATATACTCTCTTTTGCGCTCTCTCTCTGTATGGCATTATTTCTTTCCTCCCTTTACTTTCTCTTTCTTTCTCTCTCACTCTCTCTGACATTAATTCATTCTCTCTCTCTCTCTGTATAACATAAATCCCCCCCTTTCTCTCTCCCTCCCACTTTGTATAGCATCAATTACTCCTCCCCCTTTCTCTCTCTCTCTGTCTCTCTCTCTCTCTCTGATCATATTAAGATTTTGTACATTCACAATTCCATGCAAGACCTTGCATTTTTAAGAGAATGTGAATAAATCATATTTACACATTATTTTTACATATTGTATTTTACAAAGCATAAACCAGATGGACAAGGACTAATGCATACACTAAAAAGGCAATGCCCTAGTATAAGGTATAACGTTAATATGAACACTGAATATTAAAGTTTTGCGTGACCAGGTCCACACTGAAGTATCCAGGCAACCATATGCACAGATCTAGATTCATCAAGAATTTGATAGTATTTTCTATTTACCATTAATACTTATATATATTAGAAGAGATGCTTATGTTTTCCTGAAATTTTTTTATTATATTCTTGAAATTTGTATTTTTCATCTCTGAAAGACCGATGCTAATGGATGGAAGAAATGGCTGTAACTGAAAAAAGATGGTGATGTGGTATGCCACCTGTGGATGTAGATATATAGCTCTCACTTTGGCAAAACATCAAAGTATATTATCTAGATTCTCATGACTGGTTTAAAAGGATATATTAATGCATTAATTGAGTAAGACCATTCTAAGAAATGTCAAATAAAAAAAAAAATTTTCACGGTAGTTCAACTTGTGTATTAATCTGGAAAAGTCATAATATAACAATCATATCCCCAGCAGACACTGTAAATAAATGTGTATTTCAATCTTCCTTTCTTTAGCTATAATTACTATAATGTTGTTTTAAATCATGTTTGACTGAATAAGCACAAATAAACAAGTGATGCAAAAAGAATTCCTGTATTAAACCATTAGTAACATGTCCCTCTAAAGAATCCAGGGCAAGTTGTTTTAATTTGGTTAGTGTTCTCTACATTTTAGTTGACAGTAGATTTAGCCCTAAACTATTTTATTGGTATACAAATTATTTATACATGTTACAAAAATTTATTCCTTTTTTGTTAAGAATATATAAGCTTTCACTTTGTAACAGGCAATTACCTCAATTCTTATAAAATACAACTTCAAATAATTAAATCCTGGCAGGCATGAACAGATACATATGCCACTAATTTACAGGGCTGGAACTGGGCTGCAACAGGCAGCAATGCTGGATTTTAATGGTGTCAGGTGCTTATGTGAATGCTCTATCTGAACCCTGGTCTATAAAATTCACTGATAAGCCATAAACAGATGCTCCAGACGCCCATTTTTATGCCCCCTCTTAAATAGTTGTGTTCACTTTTTGTTAAGCCATGTTTACGTTTTGTTTAGCTTGGATATAATATGTATATATCCAACTTTCAGACTGATTGCATGTGGCAAGTATTACTCCCAGACTAGTATAATCAAAGTCTTTAAAAAATGAGGACTAGATTTCCCATGAAAGAAATATTTAAAGACTATAATTTACATAAGAGTCATACATAAGATAAGCAGAAATCAGGGTTCCATTTATGGGTGGGTCCTTGGGCATAAGCCCACATTTTTTTCTGAAAGGCCCACTGAACTTTAGCAAGATGGGCCAAAAAGGCCCACCAAACCTGACACAGGAATATAAATTCACATGGTTCCCCAAAGTTCAATGGCAAATTACTCTGATAACTCTCACAAAGCATCTTATGAATTTTAATTAAAATATAATCATCAGTCTAATTACTTATTCTCAGTGTCAACATGAAGTGATACACATAAGTTCACTCGGTGCTTCTAGTATTTACTTCAATAAATTTCATTTTATTTGGTTTATTTGAACAAGATGCTCGAAAAATATTGTGATTATATTGCAGTAATATTTGGTTTGGCTTTGTTCTTTTTTAGTATCAAGCAGAACCCACTCACGCAGGAAAAAGGCCCAACATTTTAAATTTTGAGAGCCTTTTAAGGCCCATAAATTTAAAATCATAAACAAAACCCTGGAAATGCATCAGCACTCATATGAAATTTCTCAGTTATTCCCTTTACCATCATCAGTATCATCTATATGAGTATGAGAGTTATCTTTAAATAATTTTAGTATAAGGAATGAGTCATTCTAACGATTTATAAATTTTTTAGTTATTAATATTATGTAAAAAATTGTATTATACAAGAATATATTCAATATAGAGCAGTGAGTTTTAAACATGAAATAATGGATGGCAGGCATACATATGAAAATAAATAATAAAATAAGGGCATGCACAAAAAACCTTCTTTAAGAATATATGCTAAGCCTTATCTCATCTGAATTTCACCACTCAGTTGACTGTAATGTGCATTACGAAAACCGGGCACATCATTTAATTCACTGTGTTGGATTATGTTTGAACATTAGATTATCTGGTCACCTCACTCACATCTGTAACAAAAACTTTTCTACTTTAATTTAAAATATTTTTTCTTCTATTTGTGAATGGTGGATTTAATGATTGTTCATATGACTAACAAGTTTCATAATCAAGTGTCCAGACATTTTTTCCTTGGTTGTCACCCTGCATTTACTAAATAACTTTCAAAACAAACAAAACATTTCCTACATGAGTAAATTGCATTTTAATGTATTAGTTGACATGTAATCTAATAATCAATAGTTAAAACATGATTGTGTAGTAGGAGACTAAAAACATCTGTTGGAATCAGACTTTCATGTGTGTACACAGTGCCATGTATCATTATCACAGGTTTGCCCAGTGAACGGCAGAGCACTTGCCCTAATTCCTATCAATGGGATGCTTGATCTGGGGACAAAGGAATCATCTTTTGTCACAATGAAAATGAAGCCTTTGCATGCAAAAACATATGATGATGATCCAGATTACCTCCAAAGTTTAATATACTGTCCCTTAGGTGTTCCCCTGACCCTCATGTAATTTTCATCAAAATCTGTTCATTACTTTATGAGTAAAATTGTTAATAGACAAAATAACCCATGAACCAAAGAACGAAGGGAGAACATAAAACCTATGCCTCCAAGTGGCTGTGTAAAAACTGAAGGGCGCCACCAGATTGTTTAACTGTAAGTAAATGGAGTAAATACCAAAGAAAATAATTAAACTTTCTTTATTCAAATATGTGTTGTGTCCCTAGACAGAAATCTAATATAGCACTAATTTTTATCATTAATGAGTTATTTATCTAAGAAGTCTTATACTGTAATCTTTTAAATATGTATCCTGGGAATTAAGGTTAAATAGTCATAAAATCATTGATGCTGACTGTAGAATTTTACAACATGTGCCTGAAACAATTTATACACAAAGAATTAGTTGTGTTTTAAAACAATGTCTGCAGTGTTTCAGACATTATATAACAGAATGGCTGAAAGTCAACCAGGTATGCAGCCCTGGTGAAATCTATTGACTTGTAATAAAGTGCAGCAATAACATTTAATGAGACAGCATTAATAAAGATTAAACCAATGATATATTTTCATATACAACTGACATGGGCACCAATAATTCCTTGAGCATAAGGAACAGTAGAATGTATAGAATGCTTCTGTTAAAATAATCAATGTCACTCTGTCAATTTCTGTTTTCAGAGTTACACAAAAAGCTTAATTGCTAAACAAGATTGACAGGAAACTAACAAAACAGTTCACCAACAATTAAATTTATTAACATAACAAGCCAGGATATAGTCTTGGTGATACATCATTCATGTCCATAAAATATACATAGACCACTGCTGAATGATTGGCAGGCTGCCAAGAAGAAAGGTCTATGTGGTAAAAAATAAGCTCTTTTTACATAATGAAAACATTAATATCCCCAAGTTAAAACAGGTAAAAGTTTAATTAAATCAGGTAAAAATAAAATGTCTGCTATGAAATACCAAAGTCCAGGTAATCATGCATACTGATTCAGCTAAACTGCTGGGTATATATTTACAGTAAAGAGTCAAGTATTTTTTTAGTCGATATTCCACTGTCATATAAGCTACCATAGTGATATGAAAGCTGCAATGACAATACAAGCAGTACATGTTTTGTATGTCTCACACACAACACAACTCTGTTTACCACTGATTATAATAATCAATATATATGGTGTTTAGAGATGAGTACATCTAATAATGATGTTCCTGACAGCATTCTTGGCAACCTTGTTCTGTTCTTCATATAAGCAGGATTTTAGAAGAATAAGCCAATTTATTACATATAACTTGATTGGATACCTGTCATCATACAATAGTTATATATGCATGCATGTGTAACAACAAATATGTCTGTAATTTATATTGCTTTCAATTCAATATTTCAATTCAATAAGTCGTAAAATGTGTAATGTCCAAATACAGTTGAGTGATATATCATTACCATACTGGATAACAGTTTTTTCATGAAAAATTTATATCACAATGGATATAATTATTGGAATACTGGTATTGTGATGTCTTCATATCGCTGTAACTTCTGAAATCCCTGCAAGGAAAATGTCATGCTATAAAGGCATTCGCTGGTACCAAATAAGCCAGCCAGCCTTCTTCAAATCAACTGGTCCATCTATCAGATGTATTCAGATGAATTCAATAAGGTTTGCAGTTAGAGGTTTTCAGATTTTCAGGTCATGAGTCAGGGCTTCATTTTTTAAATATTGTTTGAAACATAGTAATTTAACCTTGATATGTATCAGATAAATGTATATGGCAGATGATGTAAAATTTCTAGAGGCAAGATTTAAATATGATGATATATATCATCTGAATCACAGGGTATCATTATCTAATATTTATTGCAAAGAATATATCCCAACTGACTGTGTCAATAGTTTGTAACAGTAAATGGAGAGCTGAATGTACTTAAAAAGTTTTTTTATTATTATTTTGTTTTTCTTGGTGGAGGTTTCTCCATTTTGTTTTTCTTGGTGGAGGTTACACCATTTTGTTTTTCTTGGTGGAGGTTTCTCCATTTTGTTTTTCTTGGTGGAGGTTTCTCCATTTTGTTTTTCTTGATGGAGGTTTCTCCATTTTGTTTTTCTTGGTGGAGGTTATTCCATTTTGTTTTTCTTGGTGGAGGTTTCTCCATTTTGTTTTTCTTGGTGGAGGTTACACCATTTTGTTTTTCTTGATGGAGGTTTCTCCATTTTGTTTTTCTTGGTGGAGGTTACTCCATTTTGTTTTTCTTGGTGGAGGTTTCTCCATTTTGTTTTTCTTGGTGGAGGTTTCTCCATTTTGTTTTTCTTGGTGGAGGTTACTCCATTTTTTTTTAAAGCTGTCATAACTATGTGTTATATGTGCATCTGTAGAATCCCATTCCAGTTATAGACTACATGACAGGGCTAAACAAATGATTGTCCTGGCATCAACCAGGCTCTGTGCACCCCATCTGCAGGTCCTAGGTGTATGAGCTCCCAAATTGCTGGGTCATAACACAAAGGAACCCCCAAAAGGCACACTTGTTTGTGAGTCAAACACAGCTGTGGGGCATACCGGTAGTCTTCCAAGTAAGCCTGCAGTTCGAGCATTCACCTAGGGTGGGGGATGACTGTTTAAAATCTCATCGCTTCTCAGCAGAGATTTAAACTCAGGATCTCTTAGCTAGGAGCCCTGTGCTCTACCCCTGGAGGTTCCACAGTACTTTGATATAATACTGGACAGGAAGTTGGAAATACAAGCAGATCAAGTGTACAAAAGTATACACAAGCAATTTCATGTGAGGAGTGGCAGGAGCTCTCAGGGGAGCCACAGTCACCCTGTGTGGATATTTGTTACTGGACAGAGTGCAGGTCCAGGGTGACTGGAAGACCCATGGTAGTAATAGCTTACTTCGCAGCCTCCTTATACTGTGAAAAATAGGACTTCAATTAGTGACTAAGTGGGGCAGAATACACCCACCACAAACATGAAAGGAGTTGTGACAGACCAGACACCCTACCAGGACACACCCCTAATTCAGTAATCAGTGTACCGCCTGCCCCCTTTCTTTGTAACCTCATACATTATACATATTGTCTTTCTGCTTCTCTTTCTCATACGGTTCAAGTGGAATTATTGATGACACTTTGAGGAATGGAATAATCAATTTACAAATTACTCTAATAAAGCCATATGTACACAGACTGCATTTACATAATAAACATGGGTTTTTACACGTAGTAGTGAGGGATAATGGGAAAGCAGACAGGCAGACAGTAGTGGGGAAAACTATAAAAGAGATGTTTGCAGGGGGTTTCACTGTTATGGTGAGTCTGACAGCATGTGGGTAAAGCAGGCAATAAGGAAACTCGCATAACTAGCTATATATTGTATAAATATATGGTCCCACACTCATACATATACAATATACATTTAAGATGGTTTCAGTATATAACTCAAATCTTTTTTTTCTCTCTAAATATTTCTATGCATAAAAAAAAATCAAACCTTAAAATCCAAGCTATCACCAGATGTTTTTTAAGATGTATTTTTTTTTAAATTTCCTTATTTGTAAAATTTAAAATGAAGATTTTGATAAACAGAAAACACATACAATAACATACACACAAAAGCTATTATGCATATAGTAGGTTTTATTTTTACTTACAAAAATTCCTTATAGACCAAGAACCTGTAAAAGGAGCCTCAATGCCACAAAATCTATATCACAATAAATTATTTATAAATAACTTAAATATCTTGACTTTGCTTTTTCTTTAGCTCAGCCTCCTTGTGTGTGCAAACACACCTTAGTGTTTTATCAGTAGAAATTATTTAATATTTATTATATCAAAAGTATATCACATAACTGACTTACCTGTGGCTTGGCCTGTCCACCACAGCATGCCAAGTAGCAGTAAACCTTGATCAACCATTGTTACTCTGCTCCGTATGCTGTAACAATAAACCATTAATGAAATATGACTGTCTACATGCAAGCACACACAGACTCAGAGCTCAGCAAACTATCACCACAGACCATCAATTATTCAAACATCAAAATACCTGACAAATTTACTCCAGATATTTTACAAGCATTTTTCACAAATCTAAGTTAATGAACCACACAACAAATGATTGATTAATATCCTAATGTCTTAACAATTCTTTGACCAACGACTTTAACCAATGAAAGCAAATAAACCACACCAACATAATATTTATTCAGTGATAGCAAGAAAACTATATATATATATATATATATATATATATATATATATATATATATATATATATATATATATATACATATTTACACTAGCCCAGATGGAAACATCAGTATCTTTTAAAACTAGTAATTAAACCAATACATGCTTATGGATTAGTAAGCAAATCTATAAAGTATGTCGTTTGTTAATATTCCTTTGGCGATAGAAGGTACAGAGTGAAAATACTCACCATGTTATCAATGGAACTCAACTCTGCGTGACTGTCAAAACTTGTACAGTGTGGTTGGTATAATGATCATCTGAGCTCACCCTGAACCTATTTTCAATAGCTTTGAACTCCTGCATTCATCCTTTCCTCTGAGTGGCTGATTAAGGTCCATAGGTCTGTAAGTATAAACATTCCTCTAAAAATCTTGTGAGCGCTTCACTTAATATGAGAAGAGTCCAATTGCCTTAGCAAAAAAATCCAACTGCTCTCTATAGGTGTGTTACTGGTACTCTACTGTTGTATATAGTAGTGTAGTACTAATGCAAGAAAGCAATGCTGTACCCCTGCAGTCCAGGTGCATGTGATAAGAGCTCACCCTCACTCCCTCTGCCCATGTACAGCTCTGCCATTTGGCACAACCATTGCCAGTCAACCGTGAAATAACCACAACAGCCACTTGTGTTGAATAGTATCCAGCGTGGTCTCCATGGTAATATGGGATGCTTTCATGTGCCAGACCATGGCTACCACTGTTGCATGACTTGTTCGTGCTCAAATAACATGCATTTACGCAAGCCCAAATAAATGTATTTAACTTTACAGATCCTAAAATTTAATGCTAAGGAATGCAAGTAAATATATACTATTTCAATAAATTAAATGTGTAATGGAGAATTATCTTATTCAATGCATACCATATATCAGCAGGTGGTGCAACACATGATATGTTTTGTTATTAAATATTCATGAAGCAGTGGGCTGTGAGCTGAAGGCAACTGGCATCTGAAAGGAATGCATGCATGCCATGTACCTGCTGTTATTAATATTAATGACTTGTCATGACT
Organism: Sipunculus nudus; assembly: GCA_026874595.1. NCBI lineage: Eukaryota > Metazoa > Annelida > Sipuncula > Golfingiida > Sipunculidae > Sipunculus > Sipunculus nudus. The sequence goes on from CM049307.1 coordinate 88,666,346, forward strand.
AAGTTGCAACATTTCTGTTCAGCAATATCTGCTTAAGAGGAAGAAGATGAAGAAAAGAGAAGGCCTCAGTTAAAAGTTTGCAGTAATAATGCCAACCATATATCATTATTCATTGGAAAAAGTATTGTACAAAGTCCTACTGTTCCTTTTCTGAAGCAAATGAACAATTGTATTTAAAACAAAACACTTTCTAATCAATGCTGAATTCAGTGAGAGTAAACATTTACTGAGAATACCATGTATAAGTCAGGTGATTTTTCCTGATTTTTATATTTACAGAGAAATGATATTGTTTGATATAGTACTGATAAATTATCATGGTTCATACACAAAGGGAATATTTAAAATATTTTCAAGGACCTTCTATAAATATTTATTACTGGGTTATAAGATATCACAGATTCATTATATCTAGAAAAGGTCATTTTATAGGGAGAAATATTTTTATATTTTAGTTATAAAAGATTATTGTGTGCACTTATAAATATAAGAAAAGTAATTGTTACCCTTATGATATCTCTGTAAAACATATATAATTTTGACACATAGTTGTATGATAAGTACAGATACACTACAGTAACAGTTTACTGTTCACCATCCTGGATCCCTTCCTGATTCTCAGTTGAAAAGAGGGTATCATTAAGCAGCTCATTGTATGAGCCATATTTTACCTTGACAGTTATAGCAATTAAGTTCCTTTCCAGACACCCCACACTTAATTACATTTCACAATTACAAATTCATTATGATGTGAAATATGATTATTAATTACAGAACACTTATAATAAATTCACTAAAATTTGTGATGAAGTCATTAACATCCATGTTAAACATTTTCAAACATATTTCAACTCCCAGCATATTGAGGTCATGTTATCACATCCTATACTTAAATGGACTAGCTCATGTCAAAACTGTTTTTACAGAGAAACCTTATTCAGTTGCACAAAAAGATTCAAATTATTGTTAAATGTTCATATTAGACAGGGTGTTCATAAATCATTCTGTAATATAAAACTTGTCAAATCAAATAAAGTGTCAAGGCATCGTCAATTTAGACAGGACATTTAAAACTGCATCTATTAAGACAAAATTAGGGTAGCAAAATCATATTATCAAAAGACCTGGCTAAAATGGTTTCAACCAGCACAGCTGCTAAGATAGCAGGCAATATTTTTTGTCAAGGCAAAGAAAAGACAGTGTCCTTGGCAAGTGGTATGAACAATAGCTGATTCTCAGAGTAATTCCATTTGTTTAACAGTTTAAGGGAAAGAATCTACTCAAGTTTTTGCTGCACATATTTACAACAAAGATTATAAGCCTGTATGCTGTTAGTGTTTTATTTTTATCAGTCATGATATCCCCCTGTCAGCTTTTTGCTGATGCCGTGAGGGGTTGTAAGTTGAGAGTCCATTAGAACTGTCACATCATGCATGGCCTGGCTTTCATGAGTTAACTGAATGGCATGTTGTAACATGACATGTAACCCACCCTATATGCAGACAAGCAGTACATTGGTGTTGGGTCATCTTGCAGCCTTACACCTCTCGTCATACTGCACCAGTCTAAAATTACAGCACTGCTTGTCTTCATACGTCATGTACCATGATAACAAACCTGTCACTAATATCAAATCTTTGATATTAAAACATTACCTGGGACAACAAGCTGTAGCTGCAGGGCCACATAACAGCACATATCAGATGGACCAAATAAAACAGGTCATCCTTATCTTATAAATTAGACAGATATTAAGTGACTTAATTCTTAAGTATATACATATATATATCCAATTAAGTTTTTAACAACTCATTTTAGCCATTAGCTAAGTTTTGCTGGGAGTCATTTTGAACCTAGCCGTAGTAATTTCAAATTTCACACAGAACATTTTTTTTTTAAATATATTATTCAAAACATTGTCAGTGTGGCTACTATTATCTATAGCTGTTGGATGCTTGGTAAGGACTGAAACATTAAAAGATATGACAATGCATATGTGGTTAAATTAAATTTTTAATAACATTAGAATCATATCATTCTGAGTTGCACATTTCCCGGCCTCAAGTCTATGTTATTTGTATCTCAGCTGTGCAGAATAAAATACTGTGTAGTTGTGAAGTAACTAGCAAAATTTTGCTAGTGCCAGCATTGTTTTACCAGCAAAACATGAAAATAACTAGATAACTGCTTCTTTTAAAACAGGAAGTTCAAACCCTGTATCCTAATTATAAATGCTCTCTTACTAAGACTAGTTAGTCATACATATTTCCAAAAAAACTGAGTTTGTCCTTTGCCTCTGTAGCTGTATTATAGATATATAAACTTACCCAACTTTAGGCCCAACTGTGTATACTGTCCTTGCTCTAATACCACATGGAGGAAAACTTGTCCTTCTATTGTGACATCCTGTACTGTCACTGGGTTCTCAGTTGACTAAATACTAGTATCTTTGATTCTGTAAACTATTAACACAAGACAAAGGGATACCAGCCTGCAGTGCATGTAACATTGTGTGGATGTTGTCAGCCTTGTATTTGGGCTGCGTCTCGACAGCTAAAACTAACATCAGGCTAAAACTTACAGAGCAAACTTGTATCTTTTTATTCAGTCTGTCTCAAATTGTTTTTTTTAACAAACACACTTCAGCTGAAGTTTGTACAGTTCTGAGTGATGAGCCAGATCTCTTTTTGTTTCATATATAGATGAAAATAAAGGAAATGAATGATACTTTTAGGTAATTTGTTCAAAATGTTCATATTCACATTTAACAACCTACATTTACAGACACTTGATATTACACTTGATATCTTTTGAAGTACTGATGATTTTTCTCTAAAATTTGACACACAAGTTCTTTTAACAATGCTCTTTGAAAAGGTTGAAAACTAGTGACCTTGACCTGCAAGGTAAATTCAGCCAAAATATTTTTGAACCTGGTAACTTTTGAAATATTGCATATTTTGTCCTAATCTCAATAGAAAAAATGTTTCAACCAAGTTCTCATCTAGGATATGTGACCATGGGATCTCAAAGGTCAAATAATTTGAATTATACTAAATATCTTTTGCATTTCTTCTGGTGCAGTAACTTTGGAAATGTTGTGCATTTGTCCCTAGAAGTTTAAACACGTGCCATTCTTGACAAGTTCTCAAGGGAGTTTAAGTTGAAAACAGGTCTGCAGAAAACCAGACCCATTTTTTATCATCTAATTTGTGGATGGGGACCCATGGAGGGGGGGGGGGGGACATATATATATATATATAAATATTTGCAACTGCAAAAGCAAAGCCAATATGGTTTAATTTTAAAATAGGACTATTGGAAAATATATTTTCATATATATTCTGTGGCTTATATATATATAAAATCAACATTAATAATTAAGCATTTCAGAAATCTGACAGTGCAGTGAAATAAAGCTGAAATGGGTAAACAATTTTGAACTCAAGCAATCTATAGGCACTAATGAATCATTAAAGTGTGGTCAAGGCAAAATTGAAAAGATAAAAATAGGCATCTGTTTACAGATGCATAACATGTGTAAATTTGACATGGTTATACCTTAATTGTTTACCCACAGTTCATAAATATGTACAGAAGCCAAAATAACATATTATTCAACAGAATGCAGAAGCAGAACAGGGGGGGGGGGGGTGTCTATAACCCCACATTTCACAGCAACTTTTTTTAAGGGTTACAGACCACTTTTTGCAGCCTCCCCCCCCCCCCCCCCCCCCACTTTCCATATCTGGGGACATTTTTTTCCAGGTTTTGTCACTGGTCCACCTAGGTTTGACCCCTCCTTTTCTGAAATCCTGGATCTGTCCTTGGACTGTACAGGTGAATAGCTGGCTTTAATGACACTAGCCCTAGCTCCCGTCCCATCTCCCTACGCTACGCTGTGCAGGAGCCCTAGAAGTATAGATCCTTTGGGAAAACTGGAGACATTCAATATGACATAACATTTCTGATAGTTCTGATAAAAGTGTCATTTTCATCATAAAACAAAGATATTTTTATCAAATACATGTGTAACATACTACTTAGACAGTGTTTTAGACTTTAAATGTTGTGTCTTTATAAGCAGTGATAAGCTACGAATGATGTCTGCTCTGGGTTATCCCCAGCCATTGCTGACCTGCAGCCACCTTTGTAATCTAAGACAGTTTCTAACGCCAGGTTTGCAAAGTTTTAAAAGTAATCTTGTTTTCATACTTATATTCAAACACAACATTTTGCTCAATTTCTTGGTCATTCAAATAAATTACCTTTTTCTGCCTTAGAATCGGATTATAATTTATATTATAATTTATAATATAATTTTCCCTGTCATAAAAATTTGATTTTACATGATTTTTTTCCCAGCAGTGGTTTTAAGTTGCAGCGTTTTCTTGAAGCTTTCTTCACGGCGGTATCCAGGATCCTGGATACGTACGCTGCATATAATGCAGTTATAATGACAATGACTTTGCCAGCATGATTACCACAAAAATTCCCATGGACCCGACACATTTCCATGCATGAGCGTCTTGAAACCAGATGAGTGCCGCCCTCTAACGGACTTTTGTACGTTGGGAAATGCATTTAAAGCTTACGGATCTTGATAATATGTGATACAATTATGAAGTAATTGGATCGTTAGACTAATTCTTCTGTAAACTGTAATATATGAGGCTAATTTATCTGAGATAAACCTTACTTTGTACCTTTGGTACAGGTTTCGTCTGCTTCGTGCCCATTCGTCTGCTTCTGCCAGTTCTGGTACTTCCGGAACATGGATTCCTCAACTTGTCACTGGGTGGCGCTTGAGCAAATCAACATGACTGAACTTTAGGTGCAGTATATAAAATGAAATTTTGGTTAATGAATCGTTGTTCGGGGACTTTCGTTAAAACAGTGACTTACAACGGTGGTTGAACCATACCACAATAATGGACCATGCAACTGCTGGCGGGTCACCATGTATGTGCCGCCATCTGCCGTCAGCACAAAATATCAAAATACTTCTGAGATTCCCTGTGACGTACAAGGGAAACCCCCGTTTCAGAAAGAGCAGACAACAGCAGCTTGTGATGAACTGATGCGGAGAGCTGCAAACAAAAACAAAATTGAAAGAAAATATTTGTAATTTATCCATCTCTACTCAGTGGATCATGGGAGACAGGCTTAAGGAAATTAAACTTAAGTCTCAGAAAAGAAGAGAATTAGTTGCCAAACAGGTAAATGTGGAAACGAAACCAGTAAAATTGCCTTTTATCGCCCATAGGGCCTATTGGCAGTACTGAGTGTCATTTACCTCCGTCCCCCTTGTGAATAATCATGATTGGAGGAGTAACTAAGTCTAAATGTATGTTCCATGATAATAACCAGTGCAAATAAATGTTCAGACTGGGTAGCATTCAGACTTCATAAAATTTATATTTCTTCTTTGCCTTTTACTGGCTTTCAAACTTTAATATTGATAAATAAATGGTCAGATTTTGCTCAGTCTGTGTTCCCGCTTCCTCAACCTTGTATGACACTAAAGCCGGCCATACACCAGGCGCGACATGTGGCCTCGTGTATGGCTGGCTTTAGACTTTAGTGTCATAAGACATGTCGCTTAACATGAACAGTCCATACACACAGCGACATGTTCTGCAACATGTCCTGCAAATCTATGATAAAAACTACATGCATCAAACATAACTTCCAGGATTCAACCATTATTTTGTATGGTAACATTATATTTTTCAATATATGTGCGTGTGATGAAAAATGTAGTCTGCCTAGTAGGGCTGAAAGGAGTACTCGAGTCTGGGTAATACTTACCGAGTACTCGAGTCCAAGATTTGGACTCGAGTACTCTTGTATGTACTTGCATATATGTATATTACTGCAAATTTTAGGACAGTCTGTAGGGTTATTTATCCATTGTCGTTGCCAGGCGTAGGGCTATTAACATATGTTAGTCAAATTAACCAAGGTCTTGTTATGACATATATCTATTCCTTCATTGCGATAAAGTTAAGCCATCGCTAAGTCAAATTTATGCATATTTTGCAACAGTAAACAGTTCGTTTTATCTTCACAGCGTTGCCATGGTAACGAGTAATCGAGTCTGAGTTGGGTAATGCCTATCGTGTACTCAAGTCCAAAATTTTGTACCCGTTTCAGCCCTACTGCCTAGGACGTATTCTGTCTTGTTTCTCTTTATTAATATAGATATATAAGTTAAACAGGCATAGGTATTTTGGGACAGGTACACAACTTCTTCTGAGTTTCTTTGTGCAATACACATGGCACCTTCATCAGATACGGTGAAACCATGGACAGTCACATTATCACAGGATTACATGATCTATCGTTATATATTTGTTGGCTTTTTCCCTGACACTTGGCCTGATGTCGCGCAACAAGTCGCAGGAAAAAGAAACATGTTCTCTCTTCTGCAACATGTCGTTCAACTCATGAATACATGTGACCGACTCCCATACACGATGCGACTTGTCACGGAACAAGCGTGTTCTGCAACCTGTTGCGCAACATGTCACCTCGTGTTTGGCCAGCTAAAGACTTATTTTATCGTAGCCATGTATCCATTGCCAGTAAAATCGATATCAGCAAAGCGAGTACTCTTATTAAATGACAGGTTGAATTTTGCACCCTCTGGAGTGTCAGGCCTGTCTTTCTTAGCCTGAGTCCATGCATGTGAGGTTCAGGCCAGTTAGCTGTCAGTCTCATGAAATGTAAGTTTTTTATTTATAAACATTGACTCTTGGCACTATTGGCTGAGCTGGTATCCATTTTTCTGGCAACAGATACATGACTACAATAAATTGCCTTAATGTCAAAAGAGGTCGATGTAGCAAGGACACAGATTTTTAAATAAATCATATAATTAGCTTTAAATAAACAAACTTGGGTCTTTACCTTGATGTGTGAACCATTTCTAATAAGTAAAAACAAGAGAATGTGTTGGTAGACACAGGCTTTGCATGTAGCTTTTTTTTCTGTGTTAGTCATTAGATGGCACAATTTTTTTTGGACCAGGCAGTAAAACTTATGCCTGGATTTCCATGAGGAATGAGCCTGAAACCTAATGACCAGTCAGAAGAAGGACTTTGAAAACTGGCTCCTATCTGTGTCCTTGACCCTATAGCAACATGTCATGTTTTGTTATAAACCTGCGAGCATAGCTTCTTAATTTTGCACCTGGATAATATGTTTCATTTTCTTATTTGAGCAAGAAAACAAGTAAGGTGTCATAGTTGAGTGTTTGTTAGCCAGATTATGTTTGTTTATGTGGACAAAGGAGGGACATTTTGTATTATGAGACTGGGCACCACTAGAATGCATGCAGCACTCTTGGTCTCTGTATAGAGAGACAGGTATTGCGTCTATTGGCTGGCCCAGCAACAGGCATGCATAGGCAACAAGCTCAGTCAGAGTGGCCCAACATCCCGCAGCACAGAGCCTTTCCAATAATATCATGCAACCGTAGTAACTAGCTGTTTATAATTACAGCTTGGCTTGTCCAGCATTGAAGGACTTCGTGGAGCACTGAGTGGTAAAGATGAGCAGAAAGAAGGAACACCTGGTGCCTCTTCATCTCAGCAAGACAGGTATTGTAGTTACAAGATGTGTCCTAGCAACCCCAGCTGCTAAATTAATAAAACAAGTTTTGTTATTGTTGTCCCCCGCTTCCGCGGAATAGGGGACATTGATTTGGGTTTGTTTGTCTGTCCCTCTGTTTTTCTGTCCGTCAGGTTTTTGTTTCCATGCAATAACTTTCCTAAATATTTCATTCAAATTAGGGTCAGTGATTGCTCTCTTGCATACCTTGGTTGGGATTGGTTTTGGAGTGTCTATCTGAAGATTATTATCACCAGCTCCAAAACAAAACAAAAATTTCCATTTGCCCCAACTCACAACCAAAACAATGACATTTGGAGACATCTTCAGGGGACAATAATAACTAAAACAGGCACTATGACATGTGGAGACATCTTCAGGGGAAAATTAAAACTAAAACCTATTGAGAAGGCAAGCATGAAGATCACAGGAAGCCAAAATAACAAGAGGCAGAAGCGATGGACATAAATTCCACAAATTTGCTTGTTTAAATTTGTGTTTTGGCTGTAAGAAACATCTGAATTCTTGAAAGTATATGATCTATGCAAGAAATCTGAGCAAAATATTGGCCTACCAGTACTGCAATATCACTGGTTCACAAATCTGTTGAGAAAACTTATACAAGCTGACAAACACAAAAAGAAAATATTCAAAAAACCTGTCAAGGGGCTGATATTTGGCAACCTGAATAATCCAGTAAGTTGCTGTGCCCTCTTTGGTTCTGGGTAAAAGCCAGGTGTCCTAGTCAGGAGCCAGGATTTCCTAGACAAGGGTAAATTAAGTTGGTTAAACACACTTTGGGGTTATTTCTTGCCTTTTTATATGCCCATCATATGATGGGAGTATTATAGTGTACCCACTGTCCATCTGTCAGTTAACTTTTAGTGTCCCTGCCATAACTAACTAGGGCTTTGATGGATTTTCACGAAACTCTCCATAACTATTAACCAACAGATTATCTCGCTCAAGTTCGATTATGGGTAACATCCAAATATTTCATAAGGTCACAGAGCACAGGGCTACTTTGTGATAACTTATGAAGAATATGAAGGATTTTGATGAAACTCATCAGAAATGTTAATCAGTAAAATATCTTGCCTAAGTTCGATTTCCAGCAAAATCCATGCATATTTAATTAGGTCAGAGATCACCACACTTTGGAGGCACCTTGGTGACTTAACAAAAGTCCTATGGATTTTCATGAAACTCATTATACATATTTGAAAATAGAGTTTCTCACCTGAATTACCTTCTCATCAAAATTCATGCATATTAAATGAGGTCAGAGGTCACCAGACACACAACGAGCATATTATGCATGTTTGCAGTGCTCATGTTCATATATTGTAAGAACATTTGCAAACCAATTTGCTTTTTGCCATGCTGTATTATGATTCCCTTCATCTGGTGTTTTCATGGTGATACACTGACATGCATGGATGTGTCATGTATCTGATAGTTTTGGCATTTAAACCAAAAATGGTATATTTTGACAAGCATACAAACTTACAAAGTATTAAATTCTAAATAAATACCCTCCAGAATATGCTTTGAAAAAATTATACCCTGTATGAATTGCCAAGATATTCAACTGAATTTTTGTGAAAATCCATCAACAGTTAATTAATCCAGACTAATGATTTATATACTACTGAAATTGTCGTGTCTGTTTGTCCCACTATCACAGTGGCCCAGTTTTGCTATCAGAGTCAGTCATGTGCCCTAACTTACAGAATGCACACCAATTTGGCCCTTCCACTTGCAGCATGGCAGCATCAACCGGCAGCATGATCTCATCGTAGGTCTGTCACACAAAATCATACCACTCAACATTGCTATCCTTCACCTTGGCCCATTACAACAAAGACTTATATATATATTGATTCTGTATCAATCACCAGACATTGCTACCTTACGGGTCTGGGGAATTCACTACCTTATGGGGTCTGGCAACACAATACCTGGCAATACACCCTTTCTCTGCTATGGGCCCCCATTTTCTAGTGTATCATAAAATGGAACCTGTTCTAATTATCAGTGATCATGGTCCTTGTGTTTTTTTCAGTTTTCCCAAAAAGAGAAGAATGTCTCAGGAGGAACAGGCAAATCTAGCTGCCAGACAGGTAAGGAAATAATGAATGAAGGTTAAATGTAAAGGTGGGGGTTTATAATCTGATGCCACTGACAATGTCAGTCTCATCTGACTTCACACTTTGCCTTGCCGGTCTTTTAGGACTGTTCATTCTGGTAGCTTTTCTCAGCTCCCTTGGGAGCATACAGCCCAGCCAGCCTTAACAGGTGCTAGAAGATTATTTGTTCTTCATTGTGCTGCCACCCATGACCAGTGTGCACTCACTCTTAAGCGGAGAATGCAGACCTTGCGGTGAAGATAAACAGGGTGTGAGAAAATAATCTTTAAAATATTAGCATGTTCCTGTATAATGAAACAAACTATTATAAAAAGCTGCAATTTATGAATGTTAAGGGTGGATGATATCATGAGAAAAGTTCCAGCATTTTATTGCTGTCTGCTTTACATACATGGTATATTAATATGAGGATGTTTTCTGACAAGTGAAAACCAGTATTATATGAATTTTTTTTTCTTAATTACTGGTATATATTTAGCTCGGCTAACAGTTAGTCATATGAGCTAAAGCAATCATGTTTTGCTGTCCTCCATCTGGTTGTCTGGTCCTCTGTTAACAGGGCACAAATTGTAACAGTTGAACCTAGTTTTATTTACTCTTGCCTGTAGTATCTCCCTAATAGTTCATCTTCTGTTTTATTTTCTTATTCCAGGAAGATCCATATGAAGAAAAGGAAGAAGTGTACACAGACTCTAGTGCCTTTCTCAAGGTAGTGCATACATTCTTTTTTTTTTTTCTTCTCTCTCTCTCTTAAATGATGTCTCAGTCAATACCTCACATATTTTCCTTCTTCTACATATTGTCATCATCGACACCATTTATATATTTTTATGCATACATTCACTGCTTAGGTGTCATGTCACATGTCACCTGCTCCTTTTTTTGGCAAAATTGATTGACAGGATTTTAACATCCAAATATATCAGTTTTCACAAAAAAAGCCATGGAACAGAATCATAAAAACAAAATTGGCTATTGTATCAGAGATAATGTTTGGTCTTTTGTTTTATAGAGCTAAACATGCAAATATTTTCTTAATATCAGTGCAAAAAAATGTGAAGAAGTAAAATAAGTCACAATCTTTTACTGGCTGCCATTTATATAAATACTCTTAGCTTATGGTTTCTTTCAGAAAGTGAATGTTTCTGTATTTATGTCAGAAAAATTTCACAAGACTTAAGTTAATCCAACTTTATTTAACAGTAAATGGTCCCAAAAATACAATTTGTGAAAATACAGTAAATGTCATTGATACAGTATTTATTGTATACTCACTAATGTTCTATTTTCTCAAGCCCGTTGCTGTCACAGTTGTTAATCTATTTAAGTATTTTTGCCTGTACTACACTGTGATACTAAAGTCTAATACATGAAAAGAAGTCTATAATTCTGTGTTATCTGTTTTTATCAGGGCACACAGAGTGAAAACCCTCACAATGACTACTGTCAGAACTTTGTGGATACAGGAGAGAGACCACAGAACTACATCAGGGATGTTGGTCAGTGTATCTTTGTCTTCTGAGTTTTGATACCATCTGCAGTATGAAGGGTAGGACATAGCTTAGTCATTGAGTTGTTTGACTTCAGGGCAGCCCAGGGCCTACTTTTATTAAATAATAGGTCCAATGTTACTCCCACTCTTTTCTCCATCTACCTCATATGACATAAAGACTATTTTATCTAGGCCATGTATGCATTTCCCCCCAAAAAATGCATTCCAGAAAGTAGTGCACAGCACCAATGTTGTTACATTTCATTTCGAGTGACAGCTCGCTGGCCAAGAAATCTGCTTATATGGCTCTGGACACTCTTGCTGGGCTGGTATGCATTTTTTTCTGGAAACACATACATAGCTACAATTAAATAGTCTTAATATCATAAGAGGTCAATGAAGAGGGAACAAAGTGGGACCAAAAATCAACCTATAATTTAATAAGAGTACCAAAGGCCTTGCCATAAAATTGAGCCTGATGTCCACACAGTGAGAGTTCCATTAGTGTATGGAAGGGACAATCAGTTTTCACAGTTGAATTTATCAGATTTAATAACTAATATTTGCATTAAATGGTAATGGGAGTTAATTAATCAAAACTGTCAAACATGTATTCCAATACTGTCTGCATGTAACAGCTCACTTCATGCCAGCTAGGAAACTGAAAACCTCAGAGGTTCATCATTTCACACCTTTATAATCATTTATAGATAACATGTGACTATGGTATTGTAAACATGTGTTACTGTTGATTTCAGGGGCCTGAGGTGGAATACAAATGGAATCCTGAGAACCTCGAATATTTGATTTGGTACAATAAGTTTGAACCATAATCAATAAATAAGAATCATTATGTTTTATGCAATAAATTTAAAATGTTACAGGGCTTGCAAACAGATTTGAAGAATATCCCAAACTCAGGGAACTGATTCGCCTGAAAGATGAGCTCATCCAAACAACAAATACACCACCCATGTAAGGTTACAAAAAATAGCCCATTAACTCATAGCCCATGGCATGGCATACTTTGTCAGACATGTTCATATATTTTGTTTTATACATCCTTCCTCTATTAAATTAAGAGTAAAACTTATAATTTGACACCCAGAAAGGTCTGGTTGGGATCTTTGAATCTTAAAATAGGTCAGGATGACCTACTTTGTAATCTTGTCGACAAATCTATAATTTTTAGCTCTTTTAATAAAAAATATGCTCTTGTTAGTGTTAAAAGCAGCATGCCAGACTTCTATGGAATTATAAAACTGGAAATAAATATTTCTAAAAGTATATGCTCAGGTCTCTTTAACATTTGCAAAACATAACTGTCATAAGCACTTTTGTTACCGAAAACCATAAAAAAGATCAGATTTTGTATATCTAAGGTTATACATCATTTATTAAATGCCCTTATATTTGGTTCCCTAATTATTACTGTTTATACTTGAGATAGTGGTGTCACCTGCATTTCCTTCACAATGATTACAAAGATTTATTTTTGTTTGCAGGTACTTAAAATGTGACCTTGAGACATTTGACCTGCGTGACCTTGACTGTAAGTTTGACGTGATTTTACTGGAGCCCCCACTGGAGGAGTATCAGAGAGCTCAGGGAATGGTGTTTGACAAATACTGGGACTGGGATGAGGTGAGGTCATCTTGGCGTTCTGCAAATTTTCAATTACTGTCAAAGTCAGCTTTTCACTGACCTGTTCTGTAGATTTTATGTGATATCTGGCTTCATCTTCATACATATCAATGAAATATTGGTAATTCCAGATGCAGAAAATAATGATAAAAACTTTGATGAATGTATGAGCTTAGTAAATCCCTTACACATATTTGTTGAATTTCTGACCGCATGATTACAAGCTTGGCCTGAACTGTTACTGGAAGATAGCCAACTTGTTTGCAATACAGGAAATGACTCGTAACCATAGGGAGAGATTAACAGTTTCCTTTGTGAATTCACATGTTTTCTTATGTGTAAATTCTTCACTCATATACTAATATGAAGATGTTGCCTGTTTACCACGTATCAAGATGTATCAAGATGGATGACTGTTGCAGTATCATATGGCTTGTATCATGACTCAAATTCAAATGGAAGTAAATGTAAGGTCCAGTGTTAATGAGTCTTAAATAATGATGTAGCGAAATCAGTCACTTAGATTTGAATGAGATATTATGTGTATCCGAAAGTGTAATTATTAATGATGTCTAATCTATTTATATAAATTTTCAGATTGAACAGTTAGAAATTGATCATGTCGCTGCTCCACGTTCTTTCATCTGGATCTGGGTAGGAGCAGGAGAAGGCCTTGATAGAGGGCGTCGGGTATGAGACTTTTCTTCCCCACAATAATTATTACAATTAAAATATTTGAAAGGAATTTGTAAGTTGAAATGTATAAAGGGAAGTTATATTGTTAGTGAAAGATGTGCAAGACTAAATTTACAAGATATTACCTGATACATAAAAGTTTATCCATCCTATCATTTGGATACTAGTATGTACAATAACTGATGAAATGTGATGTCATTACACAGACTTGACATCAGCCACTAAGATTTTTGCATGATGTCAAATAAACTTTATTAACCATGATTGATATATTTTTTTGCTTTTGAGACTAGCACCCAAACCCACTTTATTGTAGAGTCTGTGAGGACAAAAAAATTAGACTTCAGTTCCAATGATTTCCAGTAACCTTTAACACATCAACTTAGTAGGAATATTAAAAACACTGTTAAAATGCAATGAAAACTGAGCAAGATAGTGCCTGTAATGTTATCATAAAGAGTGTTACAGTTGATCGTATTAATAAAAGTTAACTGAACATAGAAGAGTTAAATAGTTTAAATACAAATTTCAGGTTGTTATTGAGAGCTTGTATCATTTATGCATACAAAACAACTAAATATTTTTGTTCTGGTATCTTGGAACTATTATTATCAATGAGAGAGATCAGTTTAACTTTCAGTTATGCATATGTTCTGTGTTTCAATGTTGGATTTGTGTTTTTCCAGTGTTTGAAGAAGTGGGGCTATCGACGCTGTGAAGATATCTGTTGGATCAAAACAAACCTGAAAAATCCTGGTCACAACAAAAATTTGGCTCCAAAAGCAGTTTTAGAAAGAACAAAGGTAATGGACATTTTTTAAACATAGATTATTCATCTGGCTTCCGTGGTCTTAGGCCTGGACAGTTGAGTTGTAACTGCTGGCGACTTGAGTCAAGGTCAGGACCACCCACCAAGGGTGACTAAAATGTTAAATACACCTTTTAGTCACAGTCCCATGTATGCACTTGGGTGGGATTCTGAGCTCAGAATGATCTGTGTCTATAAAAGGGAGAAAACCCATCTGTATCTCAGGTATCTCATTTTGACCGTGTGCGGGCCCAGTTCCTGTGACCTCTCGGCTCGGTACTGCTGCTGGCCTACCGCGCCTTCTTTTTTTTTTCCAGCCTCCGGTCATTCCGGCTACACAGGTTTCTCAGGATCCCCCTTCCCGGGGTTCTCCAGCGTCCCCGTCCTCTCTCACGGCCGATGCCGCCCTGGCATAAGATCAGTGGTCGGTGATCGCGCTGCTACGCCAGGCTTGGCGTACGCGCATCTCTCCCGGCCAATCCCGCCCTGGCATAAGATCAGTGGTCGGTGATCGCGCTGCTACGCCAGGCTTGGCGTACGCGCCTCTCTCACGGCCGATCCCGCCCTGGCATAAGACCAGTGGTCGGCGATCGCGCCGCAACGCCAGGCTTGGCATTCGCGCACCTCTGCGCTGCTGGACCTCGTTGCTCCCTCCATGAAGGAGACGCAACCTGATGGTCCGAAGTTCCGTCGCTTACAGCCTCGGACTTCTGTGGCCGGTTCTTAATTTAATCCGGCCGCCCGTCATTCGCCTTCCTCCACACCCGCCGGTGTGTAAGGCCTTCCCCGTTAATACGGTTGAACTTTCCGGGGTACTAAAGCCGCTGTCTCGGGGTCGATCTCCACCACTCCCGGGGTCCCAGTACCGCCCTGGTCTCCTACAGCTTGGTCCCCCGGCAACCTCTGGACCTCCCGGGGGCCTGGGAGTCCTGTTTGCTCGTTTGATCCCTTTTTCGGATCATCCGGCCGTTCCTTAGGCGCCCATACGTCTGGAGACCGGGCTTGTACCACCGCCTCCCCGATAACCAACCGATTTACACTAACCTCCTCGCTGTCTCCCCGGATCTGCCACACTCAATGCTATCTGTCACGCGTCAGCCCGTGGCTGTGCTGAACACCTGCAGGTTACTTGGCGTATTGTAGAAATTGTGTTTTCCTGCGCCTCTCGGCCTGTATCGGTTCATTCGGACTGGCCCACCAGCTCCCGTTCCCCAACTCCTCCTCCGCGCCCATCTTCACGCATTCCGCTGTCCAGACCTTCCTGTAAGGCCCTCTCCTCGGC
Organism: Sipunculus nudus; assembly: GCA_026874595.1. Classification (NCBI taxonomy): domain Eukaryota; kingdom Metazoa; phylum Annelida; class Sipuncula; order Golfingiida; family Sipunculidae; genus Sipunculus; species Sipunculus nudus. The sequence goes on from CM049307.1 coordinate 88,682,032, forward strand.
TCGTCGGGCCCCCGTCCCGTCCTTCCGGCCGTCCCGGTCGTGCCCAGCCTTCCACGGTCGTTCCTCGCGCCAAGGTTCAGCCCAGGAATGCCTCATTCGGTTCAGTTGGTGCTCGTCTAAGCACCCTATTTTCCCGCTTGGGCAAGCATAACGTCACATCGTTTAATTCTCAGCTCAATCCCGTTCGGGTTCCTTTTACGTTTTGCACGATCCTCCCGTCACCCTGCAACCATTCTACCCTCAGCCTTACACCGATCAGATCTAACGTCTCGTGTTGGCAGAGGCCATTCCATCTCTGCTTGACCTGAGGGCGATTCTCGAGGTTCCCCCTTCCACCCAGGGATTATCCTCTCATCTTTTGCTGGCTACGACACCTCACAGACGGGGGCGCCGAATATTGATCTCATGCATATCCCTTTTCGGTCATTAACTCGCCGCCCTTTCACCTGTTCCATCTTCATGAGGTTCTCCGCCTTATCTGTCGGTGGGATTGGGCGTTCTCCCTTCCACCTTACGAATGCTTTTTGTCACGGGTCTTTATTACGTGCCCTTCCGTTCGGGATCAATGTGGGCCCTGGCCTTTTCCGCTGCTGATTATAGCGAAGTCGTCCACACTGTCCACACTGTCACTCGTTGGTCCTCCCGCTTGATCGGCCATCACATTCTCGTCCAGACCGACCACACCACACTCGTGGCATATATCAACAGGCCGGGCGGTACTTGGTCTCCCTCTCTCATGCAGGAGACCTACCTTTTGTTCGATCTCTGCATCTCTCCGGGCTTCGGTTTGTGCGTCACATCTTCCGGGCGTGTCGAACATCCTCGCTGACGCCCTATCCCGTCGCCCTGTGTCTCCTCCTCCACAGGTGCTCCTTCCGCTCCCGGTTGTTCGGAGTGTTTTCGCTCGCCTGAGGCGGCCGGATTTCGATCGGTTCCATTTTCCGTCCCCCCCCCCCATTCTCTAACCTACCGAGACGCGTCTACGTCACCCTCCCGACCGTCTCCCCGACACACTGCCGTCCGTGTGGTCCCACCAGTTTCTCTTTGTGTTTCCTGCGCCTCATCTCATCCGCTGTGTCCTTCTCTGCTTGTCCCGCGCGGACCAGATGGCTCTCCTTCTCATACTACCGTTTCGCTTCTCTCTCGGCCACTGCTTCTTCTACCACTCCGGCTCGCTCTCCCGTCGTTCCCATGAGCGCCTCGCCCAATTCGGTCATGCCCTCTATGCGCATGCGTGCTCTCATCGGACACCTCAAGGATCAGGGCATTTTAAGTCCGGCTGCTCTCCTTGCCTCAGCTCCCCGTCGCCGTTCTTCGGACCGCATCTATGACTCCCAAGGGTGTCTTCCCGCGGAATCTCCCCCTTAGCTCCGTCGCTTGCGGCGGTTTTGGACTTTTTTTTTGTGTGTTCTTACGGCAGGAAACACATTTATCCTATCCGTCTCTGCATGGCTATCGTGCTGCCCTGCTGTCCATGCTCCGTCCGCTGGGTCACGATCGTGTCCTTCCTCATCCGTTGGTGTCAGATTTTCTCGAAGGGGTTCATGCCTGCGCGTCTCGTCCTCAGTATGTTGTGGCGCCTGGCCGTCGTCTTACGTCACCTACGGGAACCCCTATATGAGCTGCTACGTTCGGCCCATCTTCTCCCTTTTTCTCAGAAAACGGTTTTCCTCCTCGCTCTTGCCTCTGCCGGTCGCCGCTCTGAGCTTCATGCCCTCGTGGCTGATTCGAAATTCACACAACTTGCGGACGACGGTTCGTCTGCCACCCTACATTTTCCTCCGGATTTTATAGAAAAAAAAAAATTTCGCTGATCCTCCGTCAGCTTGGCACGTTCCGGCCCTCCCTAACGGTTGGTACCATTATGGGGCTACCAATTGCCTGGTTCGTGCGTTACGTTATTCTCTTACAGCTACTCATTCTTTACGGGGGCGTGCAAGAAGTTGTTTATTTCTACAAAAGTCTCCACTTCCAATAAGGAGATTAGCCCTATCACCTTTAGTGCGTGGCTCAAAGCTACTATTGTCGCCGCCTATGATCCAGCTTCTCCATCCACCTTAGTACAACTTCACATCAAGGCTCATGACATTCGAGCTCTTTCTACTTCGTTGGGCCTTTTCTCAGGGATCTCACCAAATCAACTGGTCAAGAAGGGCTACTGGAAGTCCCCGTATACATTCACACGCTTTATCTCAAAGATGTTCAGCTCCAGGCTTCGGGCCTTTACTCCCTGGGCCCTGTGATAGTGGCGGGTGAGATCCTCCAATTGTCCAGGCCTTCATCGTCCTCTCCATCTGTTCCACCGATGACGTCGTCTTCTGCGCCATCCCAGCACTGAGGTTCTCCTCCTTCCATCCTTACAGGTAGGTGTTCCCTCCCCAAGGTATATCTGTTCTATTCTCATTAATACAGAAACAGCTCACAATTATGTTTACGTAATAAAACCCCCCCATTCCCTCCCTGTGAATGGTGGTTTTGTTAGTTAACTGTTGTGGGCTTTTCTGTATTACAAACATCGCTCCCTCCCAGTCCACCTCCTTCCGCCTTCGAAAAATATGATTACAGGAAACGGAAGTGTGAGCTAGATACACGGGAACGAGGCGGGATGGGCGATAATAGGCCCAATAAGGGAAATTTTTCGGTTGGCTTACTCTGGCGTATAAACTTTAACAGAGAAAATTCTCATCAATACAGAAAAGCTCACAACAGTTTACTAACAAAACCACCATTCACAGGGAGGGAATGGGGGGGATCTATCCATCATCCTTTCCCATCCTCCCGTCTACCTTTCATGCTTTTGTGTGGGTATGCTTGTATGTATGTACATTTAATATTATTTTCTTTCTCCACAGGAACATTGCCTAATGGGAATAAAAGGAACTGTAAGGCGCAGTATGGATGGTGACTTCATCCATGCCAATGTGGACATTGATCTCATCATTGATGAAGAACCGGAATACGGAAGCAAAGAAAAACCCATAGAAATATACCACATTATCGAACACTTCTGCCTCGGTCGACGTCGCTTGCACATATTCGGTAGAGACACCACAATAAGGCCTGGTTGGGTGACAATCGGTCCTGAATTGACGAGTAGTAATTTTGATCCTGAACAGTACAGGAACTTCTTCAATAAAGAACCAACAGGGCATTTGACAGGCTGCTCTGAGGAAGTTGAGCGACTCCGACCCAAATCGCCGCCACCGAAAAATAATTCATCGGAACGTGGGTCAAGAGGTGGGCAAGGTGGTAGGGGGCGTGGAGGGCAGAGAGGGGGCGCTAATAGTGGTGGCCAACAAGGTAGGGGTGGGGGGATGAACAGGGGCGGGAGGGGTGGACCAGGAGGGCGGGGTGGTATGAGAGGGGGCCCAGGGGGGTGGCGAGGTGACAGAGGACGAGGTCATATGAGAGGGGGGTATATGGGTAGGGGAGGACATAGGGACAGTCCAATGATGCATTAAAATAGCAACAAATTTAATAGACTGGTACCCTGAACATTTAACCAACCATATCAACTGGCAAATAAGAGCCGTATTAAAAATTATAATATTGTGGCAGTTTGTCTTGAAGTCTTGCCAGTTATATTTTACACTGGCCAGCATATGGTCTTAGCTAATACTTTCAATTATATTTATATTATTAGGTATTTGCCATTCATTATGATTAGATGAGAGTTACATGCCTTAACTACCTTGCAGAAAACAGTTGCAGTTTGAATTTAATATAATAATGAAAATGGCTGTCTTTGCCAGTCAATGTGACTGATTTGTACCTGGGTACCAGTCTGTTCTTACCTACCACCTGCCGTTATCATACTGAGAGTCCATGGATTACATGTGCTGTATTTAGTTAAGTGAACCTTACTTTTAATAGACATGTGACCTGTGTATCAGTGATCTTTCTTGTGTCTTTTATAGAATTTTCTCAATTATAAAATGCAGAAAGCAGTCTGCATTTATGTACACATTCATCCAAGGTATTGTGTGTATTGCACCATCTACTTTTACCAGTTTTATGTTTTATACATTGCATCAGTTCACAATATATGTTAAATTGAAAATTTATACACCTAAAATGGTTCTGTTGATTTGTGTATAAAAAGACACATCAGGCATACAGTTTGAATGTTGAAAGATGTTCTGATAATTGTGTTATATGGAAAGGTATGAAACACAGGTATTTTTACAGAAGTGCATCTTTAACATTTAATAATGGCTCCCCTCAACTACTATTTTTTCTATGTAAAAATTGTCTCCTATAATTCCCTATATTATCCATTATTTAAAATGAAATATCCCATGTTTTCCAATATTTTCTTTCACCGTACAATCATAAATTTTCCAAAAAAATTGTAATACTGAATAATTATTGTTATATAAACCTTTTATTATTGGAAAACAAGATTCTTTTGTAGATCTGTCTATGTAGGTGATGGAGTCATTCAAGTGCAGCCATAGAAACCAATTAAATGATACTTTTAGAAGCTGCTTTAAATGGTCATGTTAATTTACTGTGCAAAACATGATTGTACAATGAAAACTTCAATTTTTTTACTTATATTTTAGCTAAAAATTCCTATAAAATCCTATATTTTTGTCTTAAGACCTATAAAATTCCTTTATTTCTTCAGGAGCCTGATTGGAGCCCTGTAATATGCAGAACTGTAAATCTGTGTCATTAGATGCTGTCTCTTGAATATAATCTTACCATCTCCTGAATAGGATTTTAAATATTTTAATTTTTGAGTTACGTGCATGTTTAGTTGAATACACCAGCACCACATTGAAACCATCAAAAGTGAAACTGTTGGTAGTGCTAGTTTGAACATTAGCGGCATTTTGCCACTGTACCAGAGTTATAGAGTTTCTCAAGATGTCAGAGAGGCATGCCTTCCATTGCCAAAAACTACACTGTAATCTCAACGAGAGTGCAAATATTTTCCTTCTATTTGACAAAGTCACAAGGCCAACAGGTACATGGTCACATAAACAAACTTGGACAGTTTAAAATGTTCATGTACTCTCTAACAACACCTACCTCGTGTGAGAAAGATCCCATAAAAACTTATAAATATTGGTCAGTCTCTGTTCATGTGTGCTGAATTATTGACTCCCACTGGTTGTGTGATTGACAGCAAAGTCAGGCAAGTCACAGGTTACCATAGATTACCATAGTGAAGGGATTTACAACTTGTATTGTACATGAAACTGTATTCTTTTGTTTTGATTCTTCACTTGTAGCCTAATGTTAAAATTGCCAGTCAGTTTGTTGCAGTAGGATGGATGGTCCTTGCAGTGCAGTTGTCTATATGACTAGTATCATGACTAAGATCAGGTCCTCAAAGTACAATATAAATGCCTACTGAGTCATGCATCCATAGTTTATTGAACATCTGATGATTTGAGTCTGCCAACCATATCTGATCTGCTGACCATGTCTGAGTGGCATAGTAAGTCTTAACAAAAACTTTGGTGAGTATGGTAAGGATCTTCATGAAGAAACAATGTTTTTTTTCAGGTGTATACCACTTCTCACCACTAACAGGTGTCTACAGGCATAAAATATTTGTTTCTAATGGCACCTACCCATCTGCTAATAAGCAAGGCTCTCGCAGCTATGGCTCAAGAGGCCTTGCTTAATCAAGTCACTCTGCTTTGTATTTCATGAAGTAAGAACAAGGAAACTGTTCCAATGAGATTTATGCTTCCTTAATGCACCTGTTTAAACAAAGATGATGCAAGAAAGTTATCTTTAATCTGACTTATCAAATAAAGGTATGTAAACATATACAATGCCTGGTGCTTATGTTCTTGTTCATACGGCATCTGAAACGTTAAGACTCCTGTGTGCTGTCTACTTATGTGATATTGGATATGGTTGGCCTTAGTAGGCTTGTACATAAATCTTGACATAGCAAGTAGGGTGGCTCAATAAAGCAAGGTCTCTATAACTGTAGCTGCTTCAGCAATGCTTTATGTAGGATAATGGCACCTATAATGTGTGTAAAAAGATTCCATTCAACAAGCTGGTAAACTCTGCATATTTCTCCAAGATTCTCAAGATTATCTACATATAGACGACAATTACCTGAGAGATGGGAGAATCTATATGATTGTTCATTTTAATCTCTGATCAGTTAAATTATTATCGGTCCTATTCAAATAAAGTTGAGTTTGTATTTCTAGCTATTGTATTTGTGGTATTGTCTTGTTAGAAATACAATTAAAACAGTCATCATGTAATCCAGAACCAAGAACACTGGTCTCTTTAGTGGGCTGTGGGTTCACTAAGTTGGTAATCCAGTGGGAATAAGCTTTAAATGAATAAAACTGACATTGGTGTTTTATCTTTATATAGTGTGGTAATGCCACTTTCAAATCATGGATACACAACTGTCATTGGTCAAACATTTTTAACCCTATGCCAGCTCTCTTGTGGTTAATACTTAGCAAACCCTGCTACTGAAAGCAGGGGTAAAGTGGAAGGAGTTACAGAATGAATGTAGCATGACCAATGCTAATTGAATGTAAATTTTTTAAAACCTTTTCCATGTATATATAACATTACATAATGAGGTGTTATTTCAAGTTCATAGTGCAAATGTAGATTCTTGATATATGCTTGATAAAATTTTATTTGTATGCATTTCCTCATGAATATCTGTTCCTCGCTCCATGGATTCATTGTGATACCACGTGTGTTCATTATGTGGAAAAAAAATGCCTTCTACATGTTTTCAGTTGTCTGTATATGTAACTTTGCATGATAGTAGTGCAGCCTATATAGTTTATTTTCTGAGCTGTTTAAAACAAATCTGTTAAAAAAATCCAGCTGAGTATTCACTGTTGGTATGATAAATTGTCAATGTCATTTGATGAGATAATGAAATTTTAAATAAAGTGATATAGAGACATCTTAACCCTGTGTTCCTTGAGTATAACCTTAATTGACCTTATATGTGTGTGTGTATAGTCATGACTGGGGGGGGGGGGGGGGGGGAAATACATGTAATTACAGTTCTGTCACTGTTGACAATTTGAGTGAAAGATGCTTCAAGTTTGCTCATTGATTCATATAATGATAGAATATAAAACAATATTTAATGCAGTTTCAAAATTTCATACTTCCAACGCCTATCCCACATTTTGTTTTGGCAGCCACTCAATGCGACCATGGCAACTGTTGGCACCTGTAACCTTGGCACTTAATTCCAGAGCTGCTCGATTCTGAGGTTGACAATGGCAAAACTTTTACAAGCCACGAAAATTGTATACCGGTATTCCTTTTAATGATTGAGGACTCACGGTATATCCAGATTTCATTACCGTTAGGTGAGAGATCACAAGACATATGATTGGAGTACTATTATGCAAGTGTGAATTTGTACAGCCTGTTTGGCCACTTTAATAAATTAAACGAAATTACCCTTAACAGTATGTTATTCTATTTGTATGAGAAATCCTTCAAGTGTTTATCCATGCCACAGCTTCAGCATATAAAGTGATACACCTTTCTCTTTTGTCTGATAGTTGTATGTAATTAATGGAAAATTATATGACGGCCCAAATAAACCCTGCACAGTTGCACTGTTTTCATGCTGTACTCAAGTCAAAATTTCATCCACACACATGCAATGTCACATATACACAACCAGGGTCCTGGTATGTTGTCAGTTTTATTCTGGATAGTGCTTCACATTACTTGAGATGATTGTTGATTTCATTCTCTGGCAGTGCGTCACAGATGACAGGTCACATGCCTGGCTGATAAAAGTATTATGAACCTGCAGCAATGTAGACCTCAAATGATGTGACAATAGGGAACAGAATTCATGCATCGCAGTGAAGCCCTGTTAATTAAAATCCTTTTATCATCTTTACTTAAAGGGACATAATCAGGATCAATATTATGCCTATTCTTTCACACTATCAGTTCAGTTTTGCTTATACAGAAGTTTCCCAGCAGAACCATCCCAGCACAGTCTCTTTTCTTCGCAAACGGCTATTTAACACCTTGTTATGGCTGTGCATGTTGGTAAACACAGTCCACGTGTCTGTTTACCATAACAGGGCCACTTGATCGAAAGTCCCATTAAGAGGGGGCAATACATGGTGTTTCAGCCAAGTCAGTCAGGGCATCTCCTGATTGACACTTGTCGTGTCTCCGCCTGAACACGGCCCCACTCAGTGTTTATGTTGACACCTGCGATTGCACCTGGTCCACTGTTTTTAACACTCATTAACAGGAGTATGCAAATGGTTTCAAGGCAATATTTTTGGCAGGTACAGATTTATTTTAAAGGGAAGAAGCTATTTTTCGTGTTAACTAAACATGCTTTATAGGTGATTGGGCCCCTTTAAAATACATTTCATTCTAGTAGCTAAGTGCACCCTCCATTTAGCATTGATATAATATGAACATACAAGCAACAAAACAGTGCATTTTATCCTTTTATTAGAAAAAGCTTATAAAATGCAAGCACTGCAACTTGCAACATTTTTTACAGTCTTCAAAGCCAACTCCTATCAGAAGCACTGAAGTGTAACATTTTTTTCCTGTATAACTTTTTCTATTAAAGTACAAAAGTGTGAAATCCAGCTGTAACTTTTTCAATAACCATCCCAATAACCATTGGTCTTTTCACAGTAATTACATAACTGAAGATCATTGTAACAACAAAATTGTCAGAGCAATGTTGTGATAATGTATCATCTCTTAACATGGATTCCGGTAATCTCATAATCAATGATATATCTCAAAAACATGATAAAAGTAAACATCTAACTCTTGATTTATTGTCAATGAAGTTTCATCAATAGGTATGGGTGCCACTACTTTGTATGAAACCAGAGAAACAAACATATGCAATATTAAAGTAAGGTAACACTGACAGGAAGAGAACTCAAACTGTTTACGCATCCATTACAGAATCTCAGCTTCACACAGACTGGCTCCTTATCATTTTTGCTCATCAATATTGGAATAGTTTCATAGATTGGCTCCTTACCAATTCTGCTCATGCTCATCAATATATCAATAAGGTTTCATAGATTGGCTCCTTCCTAATTCTGCACTTACTGATCAATGTGGCAATTAACTAGCATCCTTTTTTGCATAAAGGCAAAAAAGCCTAAAGTATCAGTCTGGGGCACAAAACTTTGATATTCAAAAGGGGACCAGCACAGAGTTAAAGTGGCAACTGTGTACTGGAAATACATCCTTGTATGTGCAGTTTGAAAATGGGAGATTTTTGGCATATTATTTGACCGACTGATTTAATTAATGTCAGACTTACTGGTTACTTTTCTGTGAATCTAAGTTGTACAAACACTTAAAAACACTGCTATAACCAATCTCTGAGCCATTTAACTTATTCATTTCTTTTTTTTTTATCACAAAATTTGAAGATACCTATGTTGTTGATTATCAATACAACAGTGACTAGAAAAACCTGGCTCCAGCATTGAGCTGCCTATCAAATCATTAATCCCGCCTCGCATTTACATATTTGTGCACTTAATACCCACCAGGGGTCTCTCTACTGGTTTATTTTTCTGTGTCAAATTCTTCAAATTTATGTAAGATTTATGGAAATTTTTTAACATTTATGCAAGATAATCATATGAATATATCTCCCATAAAATCTTCAGCATGGGTGGTGCTATCACACAAACTTGAGTTAATAAAGGTCTGCAGAGTCTAAAGGTGGCATTCCATATATGCATGTGCAGTATGTATATGGGCCTAGGCATCTTCTCTTGGGTGATTCCATATGTGCATATACAGTACACATGTATAAATACATGTATATACACATTCAATCGCTCATTGTAGCGAATGAAAATGGATTTGCATGGAAACAAACAGGGTATTCCACACTTTCATTTAGTGATAGGGTGTTCCTCTCATACATGACTTCTCTCAACACCTGCAGTGCTTTACTATATGATACCCAGTTTTGCTACATATGTAATGCATTCATATAAGTATTAATGAAATACAGGTGTCTGTTTGCCATCATCACAAACATACATACCACATATGCACATTTTTGAATGCTAGCTTCAGAGTGAAATGGAGTTGCAACTATTACCATTTACACATTACTGTTACTATATATCTATCATTTACTGTCTTACATTACACCTGTAACTAACTGTGCATCGTATAAAATCTCTTTACAAATTAAAAAAAAAATTCTGAACTGAGAGTTACAAACACCCTGTAAAACCTCATTAACCATCACTCATTTTTATCCAAAATGCAAGACAACTGGTGCATGCCCTTCTACAAACCCTATTACTCCTATAAATTCAGGCAATTATTTTAATTCCAAAACAGTCTCAAAGGTACACCATAAAACATGAAAACAAGGTTAATGCTGGCACATGTTCATTCCTGTGAACAGAACATTTAAACTGCAAGGAGCAAGTAATAAAAAATTAGAAACATTTTCATTAAAAATAAGGTTAACTTCTCCCTAATTCATAAGTCATTAAATGACAACAACAGACAATGGTTCATTCAATCTATATATAAGAATACTGTGTGCATGTAAGCAATACCTTGTTACTAAGCCAATTATCCCTTTATACATTAGTGTGATCAAGTAGATTTAACATAGGTGAGATATACTTCAGTTTCTAACACATACACATGGTGGCGCTACACTACCCCTAGTGGTGAGCCTGTGGACATGATTGCCAGTGGACAGGTGCCATCATCCGCAAGCTGGGTTTCACACCTGGGTGCAACGTTTCTTATAAGATTTTGCAAAGGTACATTGGATCTGCTGTGAACTGGGGAATGCTCTCTCCATCTATGTTAAATATATATAAATATAAAAAGAAGTGCACTGAAAAAAGTGAGATATGGCCATTTATTTCACATCTTTGTTTCCCTCATTTGCCATTTAAAATCTCAGCAGTTTTAGTGTCAGTTAAGGGGACACAAAACAACACACAAATTAAGGATATGGAAACTTTAAACCAGTATACTACCTTGACCTACAAAGCCTGAACTTTGCTTGTGATGTCAGTGGTAACACAACGTGAAGGTATCATGACTTTGATTTGCCATAATGTTCCTTTTTTCACAAAACTGTAAATATTTAACAAGTCTGTCTGAGCACCATAATCTTTATGCACCATTACATAAAAATGTCCTAAAACATTTTATTTCTCAAACCTCAATAAAACGTTTATATGCCCAAACCTGAATTTTGAATAACAATGTTATTCTACTCCAAACTTAACAATTCATTGGCAAAACCATGGGAAGTTACAGCAAGCTGTCAACTACTGAAAAAGCCAAGACAAACCTTTCAAAAACATTTTTTTTGCTCCAAGCAAATCAATTACAGTCCAGTACAAAGTCTGTTTTAATTCAAGCACCTGAGGTTAAAATCTATAACGTCCATAAATTTTATGACTTTCAGGTTTCAAATAACAATGGTAAGTTTGGTTTTAGAACTTTTTTTTTAAACACTGGAATTTCCCCAATACCTCTGAAAATGCTGACACAGCATTTCTTGCACATTAGAAATTCTAACATGGTGACAACTTAATACATTTACCAACCTTTTCACTTTCAATGAGTACATGTTGATCACAAACAAGACCAGCGAATACAAAGTACATGAAGTAAAACCTAGCATTTTTGAACAAGGTATTTACTGCACTGCCTATGCACATATAGCCAAACAATATATATACACCCATGATACACAGACTACCTATACTTCACCACATTCAGGTACTCAAAAAAGCCAGATTAAAAAATTAACAGCTATAAACAAGACTTTAGACATAATATACATAGAGTAAACTTATTAAGATATGCTCCTGAATACAATCTTCCTGAAGAACAATGGTCTTGGGCAGCTCTAACCGTCATGATACAGAGTAATAATTCCCAGTCTTTATACAGATTTTACCTGTAACAAAAGTTACATGTGTGGATGTTATGGGCCTGATGACTTCCTTCCTAGGCATTGCCTCCTGTGTCCACTAGAGCTGTCTATAGCAGAGAAATGCCCAGAAGGATAGAAGAAACCCTGATGTAAATATGTGTTTTTTTGGAATATAAAGAGTGAAAAATAGTCAAATTAACAACAATTTTCCATTTATTTTTAAATCACAGACTGAATAATGATGTGTGTCACATACTTCATGAATTAGTATATACAGCAGTACCTGGCGTGAGAGGACCCTGGCATGAGTGGACACCTGCAATGTACCCACACAAGTCCATTGTCCCGACCCATTCCCCACTGAGCTTTATATTGATTAAAAAGTCAGAAACATGCATCACTGGTGCACATAATCCTGCATGAAGATAAGGCCATTTTCCACAATCCTGACACATGATGGCCATTTGCAAACAAAATCATTGCAGTGTTCCTTTCTTGATATTACTGGACTTTTAAAGCAAGAGATTATAAAGTATAACTCTGCTGAAATAATTTTGCATAAAACAGAGGTGAAAAAGTTTAAAAAAGAGTAATTAGCCTTATTTTCAGCAAATTCTGAATCAAAAGAGAGATGATTTGGTAGGTCTTCATGTGTGAGTGTTAAAATATTTAGGCAGTTTTGGCTGGAAAATTCTTCTTTGACCAGGAATGTTCAGGTATCATAACTAATTTCCACAATATGCCGAAGAATATACAACCACTGGATCAATGCAAACAACCAAGAATGAAAATATAATGTACAAGTATTTACATTCACCTGATTATAAAGTATTGAAGCTCACAACATTGCTATGACCAATAATTTTAATTACAAGTGACCTTAATATATGAATTCTCTCCGGTGTGCATCAAACGTTATTACCATATATTAATGTCCCCTTTGATAATCATTTCCAATAAAAAAAAAATAAACCATAAAAATAATTACCATCCATATATACAAAATAAAGTCTTTTACTAATCACTGTTACCAGTTTAGTTTGCCTAAAGGCCATGATCTTCTTAGGTACTTGGTTAACATGAAGCTGAAAAATTATTAAAGCAATGAATCACCGGTTTCCTGTACGGGTTTTGTACATGTTTAAAGTGCTGTTTGACTGCAGTAGTTGCCAAAAATACTGAATATAGTGAAATACAAATCACTGGTTTCTATTACTGTCTAATAAGATCACTTGTCTAATAAGACCACCCTTGAGTGAACCAAAAGCATTTTACACTGGCTATAACCAACCTGTCTGATAATACTACCTGTAAATTAAGACCATTTTGGTCAGTCTCACAGGTGGTTTTCAAACACAGGTTTCACTGTATTTTATACCTGCGTTCACATTTCATAGAATTAATTCTCCAGTTTATAGCACATTTTTTTACCCTGAAAATATAAACCTTGCATTGCACATGTTAGAAATAGTTATAAAGCAAAGATCTGAATAATGCTAAATGCTTCCAGACAATGGTCATGAGATAACCATTAAAACAACAAATCTTTAATTAATTGCACCTTAACCAATTTAGTCTAATGCTTAGATTCCTTAAGCAGATTGTTACGAAGACAGATTGCTCAGGGGAAAATACTGGAATGATCCGGGATTCAAACCCATGTAGGTGCTGCACAAGTCCGGCGTACTAACTGCTTCCCCAGCAAAGCAAGCTTTACCGGCAAGACAGTTTGGTCCACTTTATGTCACCCCATAACACACCCCCTCTTAAAGAGCGTTCTGCTATCAGAACAAGACTAATTATCCCAGGAGTCACACTTTGGTGAGCTTATTCCATGGGCCACAAAGTTTACTTTCACGTTGGACGAGCCCCCATTTTGTTACGAAGACAAATTGCTCGGGGAAAATACTGGGCTGATCCGGGATTCGAACCCATGTGGGTGGCGCACAAGTCCGGCGTACCAACCGCTTCACTAGCAAAGCAAGCTTCCCTAGCAAGACAGTTCAGTCCGCTTTTATGTCACCCTGTAACAAGATCTGGCATGCGGAATGCAGACAAAAATCTGTATTGGCTAAATAAATAAGGTTAGATTCCTTATACATGGATCCGACATGGAGAATGTATATCTGCCAAAATTATTTGGTAGATGTAGCAAATTTTACCGGTTATGCATGGTATCCTGGCATGACAAATAGAAAATATGCATGCTGCCAAGCTGGTACATGTTAAATATCTCTACATAGATTCTGCATTCTGCACATAAGGAATCTTAGCTTATGCAAGTAATTATAAATTACCTCAAAAAGATAAACCAGACAATACTAAATTATGTTACTTTAAACATACCAGTATCATAACAATTACTTTCAGTACACAGTAAAAAAAGACAAGATGTACAAAAATGGACTTAATACACTTTAAAATATATACAGAGACATAAACCTTCACTTAAAAGACAAAAAAAAAATGATATCGAAAGCATTTACATATATATATATATATACATACAAGACCAAAATATTGCAGTTTAAAAAATTCAAAAACAAAATGATGCGAGGTGATTTTGATCTTTAGCACATAAGCAGATATACATACATGTCTAAAATTACAAAGCGTGGCAGTGAGAAATTACTGGTTGTGATTTGTTAAACCTTCCCAATCAACATCACAATATAACATATCACAAAAGCTTACTTCCACAAATTTTCCACAACACCAGTCAACAGGAAAGAATTCCCCTTGGAACCAATAACTATGCTGCCATATATGTGAGCAAGAAACCATGAAAATCTGTACATAATTAATCAGTGGTTCCTCATTCACAGCTTTACCGTACCTTACATAGTAATCAGTGCTCTTTGCATGAAAAAGCAAGTGTCATTTTTCCATAAAGCATTTGTAGTAGCAGTGTTGATGATTTAAGAGAATTGTATCATTATAGAACATAAATCTGAAACAGTGAATCATCGATGAGCATGATGTGGTTACCAGCTGTGTGTTTCCGCAGACCTGTGTTGCATGCCCTAGAACCATCTTGTGATGTCAAACCAGGGTATAAATAGGAGCAACATGCACTTCTACCAACACAACACCCTCTGAAACAATCTGAACCTCTGTTAACATTGAATGCATTTTTCTATGCTGAGATGTTATAATACCTATCTTGATAATACCCATCTTAAATATTCCCCTTCTTAATAACTGTTCACCCTCTACAGCAACAAACCCAATGGTCCATCACCTTCTGTAGGTTAATATAAATTAATTTTACTGGTCTACCATTATACAATAATCTGTAAAATGACCAATGTTCATGGCCTAAAAAACTAGTGCTATATAATTAAAGTTGATTGTTGTGTTTGTTTTCAGCAACAACAGACACCTATTCCACTACCTGAGCCATTGTATATCGAAAAAGACAAATCTATGTTATCATTAAGATTCAGCTGAAAAATATAAGATATAGCAGGGTATTCAGATATCCTATATTACAAATCAGAAGATAATATTACAGACAGATAGACACAAATTATACACCAGGTGTAACACATATCTCACTGACTGAAAACACATGATTATCTAATAGACACTAATCCATTAATAAAGAACGATGGGTTCAGATGGGTACATTTTAAAGATGTATTCAGCAATACTGCACTTAACCACAAATATCAAACTTTTTTATCCAAACTGCATAAGGTTAAACTGGACAATGGTGAAAAGTGAATCATATGACCTCCTCCAAAAAAGTTATTTGACTACTTTTATCACAGAACCCACAAAATATATTACCTCAGAACCCAAAAATATATAAAAGTATTTTCTTAATTATATATTATAAGAAACCACACCAAAGGGCTATAGTAAGTTATAGAAATAGTTTTTCTTCTCATAAACATATTACACTATCGAAATGATAATAAAGAATATTACTGGTAAAAAGTTGAGCAATGATATAAGTATTTTATCCTTGTCTCCAAATGATATGCCTCAACCCTGTGTGATAATTCCTTTGGTGATCATAATAAGTTATTAAGTATATTTAATTCAAGATAAAGTGTATATGCCTTTGATACTCAAAATCTCTCATGGTGGGGTAGGGTATTAAATACCATGTCTGATGCTTCATAGGGAGATATTACAAAGGTAGCATAATATTTTGTACATGTATGCACAGATATCTATAAAGTTGAAAATGACAACTTTATTACTTGTATGACATACAATAAATAAGGCTATGCAAAAAAATTTTGTCACTCCCAATTTTTGTGGATTTTTTTATTTGCAAGTAAAGGTTAGGCCCTTAGTAATGTTGCTTATTTGTCCTGAACTCCAATAAAGAATTCTTAACGGTATGGAAAATTTACCAAAATTTGTGTTGCCCCATTTTAAAAACTGGAGCAATTTCTTTGTATTTTCTAGGCATGTATTGTCTTGACTGGTAAAAACATTTGTTCCAATTGTTAATGGTGCTAATTGTTATTACAAGAGTCCATTGAACAATAAAACTTTGTGGCCCAATGAGGCCCGAAGGTGAGACATGTCCATGGTTTTTCTCACATCACCAGTGCCACCTGCTGGCAAAGACTGAAACTGATTTTCTGGGTCAATTAAATTGACTTTCTGGACAATGGACATATTTGTGTCAATTCAAAAATGTTTATTTCCAATATGACAAATTTTTATTTGGTTACTATACATTATTCCCATTGTTTTATCACTAAATATCACTTAAAGCTATTCAGGGCTTCTGTTTAAATGTATGTTATTTAAAGGTAATCTCATGCTTAAAAATTCAGGATGTAATCAGATTTTCTCAATTATACAAGCTTTCAGCTGAACTAAGATCTAACTTATAAGCAGCAGATGTTTTTAATTCAG
The DNA here is from genome assembly GCA_026874595.1 of Sipunculus nudus. Classification (NCBI taxonomy): domain Eukaryota; kingdom Metazoa; phylum Annelida; class Sipuncula; order Golfingiida; family Sipunculidae; genus Sipunculus; species Sipunculus nudus. The sequence continues at coordinate 88,698,824 of CM049307.1, forward strand.
GGCACCATCAATGAAGTTGCTGTCATATTATACCACTTTACCATTTAACTTTCATACAAAAGTTAAATAAAAATGTAACCTGAAGCAGCTTTAGATAAGTTGGCCTTTCCTTGTTTTCCTTCCAAGTTAATAACAACGATCAAATAGTCATATTTAATCAAATACTGTAAATTCTGAATCATCACAGAAAGTTTAAAAGGTGACTTAGTATAAATGCTCGTGATTCTATAGGAATAGCGGCAAAGTAAATTATTTTCAAATAATACCACTAATCTACTGTTCATTAATTGCACTAATTGGCTTTTAACTTGAAATGTTGTCTTGTCCAAGCCTATAAAAATAGCAAAATAATACTAATGGTGATTGCACTGCAATCAATAATTACAAAACACTGTGTATGTATGTTTCTTATCAAAAATGGCAAAAAATTCATATACACACCTCCAAATTATATTTTTTTTCATATCCATGTCATTAAAATATAATTACATCAGCTAAAGAATAAGGCTTTCATGCAATAAGCTCATAATAATAACACAGTTAAACCTCACCATATGACCACCTTGGTTTAGCAACCACTTAGAAATAACAAGTAGTTCACAGTCGTAATTTGTTTTTGCTCTTTCTATCAGACCTCACTGAGACAACCAGTTCGAAAATGCAACCACTTATTTGAAGTCGCTTTGCTGGTTATAATTTTGATTAATTTCTGTATTACTGTTGTCATGGTATATATCTTTACATAACAAAATAACCTACAAAGCATGATTTTGTGATGATAATAATCTATTTTTCCTTGGGCATTTTCACACCCATGCTTCCCATTATATTGCTAGTAGGGCCAGCCCTGCCTTCTTGCGCTTTATATGACTGCATTAGATTCTTCACCAAATTCATGTCAACATTAACTGGACGGAAATCATCATCAAGGTCATCGATGTCATCCTCGTCCACACTGGCTCTGGGTGCTGGTCTTGACGGGGGTTTTGTCTTGGGCCTTGGTGGTGCCTGGGGTTTGGACGTTGGTGCGAGTCCCTGGGGTCTTGAGGCAGGGACCTGTGGCCGGTTGTATGGAGGTGTGGGTTTGTTCGGTGGGGGTGGTCTTGAAGGACGAGATGGTTTCGATGCTGCTGCAGATGTCTCGGTCTAAATATCAAATATAATATTTATCAAAAATACACATATTAATGTCAAAGTAAAAAGCGCAGCATTAATAATTTCTCCAAGATTTTTAGAATCATTAAATTTTCAATTGATTCTGAATACGAAGAAAACATTATAATAGTTCATAACATGTAAAACATGAATAACTACTGAACTATATGAAGATAAGTGGCCAACACACAATAAAAATCATAGATACATATACTTACCTGAAGATAATATTATCAGAAGATAAAAAGACAAAATTTGTCTAATACGATACAATTACAAAACTTTCCAAAGCAGCAGCCAAAAGCAGCATTCTGAATCTGTGCCTGGCTGGATTTTGGGTAATATCAAGCAGTAGCTATACTATTATTTTATTGTATGTATATTTTTATATATATATATATATATATATATATATATATATATATATATATATATATATATATATATATATATATATATATATATATATATATAACCAGACAAAACCAACTGTATTAACTTTATTAACTTATTCCAAAACAGTGAAGTTTGTTGTTATAGGATAATTGTGCTTGATACCAGTGTGTTTCTTACAATCCTTACATAGGCTACATTTTGGTATACTTGTACAGCCTGGACAGTCAATTGGTAAAACTCTTGACACTCTCTGGTGATGCAGGTTTGATTCCCAGCATGGCTATGAGAGAGGGTTATAGTGAGCTGTCCAAGTTTGGCGGTTTTCTCATTGTCCTCTGGTTTCCTCCACACTGACAAACTACCAAAGGCCACCATCTAAGCCATGGAGACTGAGACTGCCCTGCATTAGTTATTACAACTAGTTGTACAATCCATGTAAAACTAGACATTTCTTGGCACCCCAGGTGCCAGAGTATCCCCAGACATAGTAGGCCCCCCTCCTACAAGAACAGACCCCCATTTTTAGCAGCATATACTGACACTTGGCATATTTATTGTTTCTTCCATCTAACGATCCACAATCTTGTTGAAGATGTTGGTCCTGTGACCTTGATCTTTTTAAAGATGTGTCCTGTGACCTTGACCTTTGATCTCATAACCCCAAAATCAATTTGGGTCTTGCTTTTCCAATGGGACATATGCAAGTCAAGTTTGAAATCTATACATCAATAAAGCAGGAATTATCATCCAGAAACTTATTTTTGGACAGATGGCTCCTGTGACCTTCACCTTTGACCTTGTGACCTCAAAATTGATAGTGTTCTTCCTCTCTTGGCAGGAGAACTATATGTGCAAGATGAAAGATATGAGATGAAATGTTTGGCTGAAAATGCATCCACATCTTTTTAAAGATGTGTCCTGTGACCTTGACCTTTGACCTCATGACCCCAAAATCAATATTGGTCTTACTTTTCCAATGGGACATATACAAGTCAAGTTTGAAATCCATACATCAATAAAAGCAGGAATTATCATCCAGAAATTAATTTTTGGACATATGGCTCCTGTGACCTTCATCTTTGACCTTGTGACCTCAAAATTGATAGGGGTCTTCCACTCTTGGCAGGTGAACTATATGTGCAAGAGGAAAGATATGAGATGAAATGTTTGGCTGAAAATGCATCCACATCTTTTTAAAGATGTGTCCTGTGACCTTGACCTTTGACCTCATGACCCCAAAATCAATATTGGTCTTACTTTTCCAATGGGACATATACAAGTCAAGTTTGAAATCCATACATCAATAAAAGCAGGAATTATCATCCAGAAATTAATTTTTGGACAGATGGCTCCTGTGACCTTCACCTTTGACCTTGTGACCTCAAAATTTATAGGGTTCTTCCTCTCTTGGCAGGTGAACTATATGTGCAAGATGAAAGACCTGAGATGAAATGTTTGGCTGGAAATGCATCCACATCTTTTTAAAGATGTGACCTTGACCTTTGACCTCATGACCCCAAAATCAATTTGGGTCTTGCTTTTCCAAAGGGACAAATATAAGTCAAGTTTGAAATCCATACATCAATAAAAGCAGGAATTATCATCCAGAAACTAATTTTTGGACATATGGCTCCTGTGACCTTCACCTTTGACCTTGTGACCTCAAAATTAATAGGGGTCTTCCACTCTTGGCAGGTGAACTATATGTGCAAGATGAAAGATCTGAGATGAATTGTTTGGCTGAAAATGCATCCACAATCTTTTTATAGAAGTTTCCTGTATCCTTGACCTTTGACCTCATGACCCCAAATTCAATTCCGGTCTTGCTTTTCCAATGGGACATATATAAGTCAAGTTTGAAATCCATACATCAATAAAAGAAGGAATTATCATCCAGAAACTAATTTTTGGACAGATGGCTCCTGTGACCTTCACCTTTGACCTTGTGACCTCAAAATTGATAGGGTTCTTCCTCTCTTGGCAGGTGAACTATATGTGCAAGATGAAAGATCTGAGATGAAATGTTTGGCTGAAAATGCATCCACATCTTTTTACAGATGTGTCCTGTGACCTTGACCTTTGACTTCATGACCCCAAAATCAATTTCGGTCTTGCTTTTCCAATGGGACATATATAAATCAAGTTTGAAATCCATACATCAATAAAAGCAGGAATTATCATCCAGAAACTAATTTTTGGACATATGGCTCCTGTGACCTTCACCTTTGACCTTGTGACCTCAAAATTGATAGGGGTCTTCCTCTATTGGCAGATGACTTATATGTGCAAGATGAAAGGTCTGAGATGAAATGTTTGGCTGAAAATGCATCCACATCTTTTTAAAGAGATTTCCTGTGACCTTGACCTTTGACCTCATGACCCCAAAATCAATTTGGGTCCTGCTTTTTCAATGGGACATATATAAGTCAATTTTGAAATCATTACATCAATAAAAGCAGGAATTATCATCCAGAAACTAATTTTTGGACAGATAGCTCCTGTGGCCTTGACCTTTGACCTTGTGACCCCAAAATTTATATGGATCATCCATTATTGGCAAGTGAGCTATATATTCAAGATGGAAGACCTGGGATGAAAGTTTGGCTTAAAATGCATCCACAGTATCTTTTAAAATGCCAGTCCAGTGACCTTGACCTTTGACCTCATGACCCTAGAACCTATAGGGTTCTTACTTTAGTGGTGGGCCATACATAAGTCATGTTTGAAATCCATATGGCTATCAACACTGGAGATATCATAAGAGGTGTGTGATTTTCACCATATATGGCAATATTCAAGGTCAAGGCCACTATCATAGGAAAGGTCATGACCCCAATTTAAATAAGCATCATCCCATAACCCATACCTATGTATATGCATAATATAAAAGAAATCTGTCCATTAGTTTTTGACTTATAATGCGCACAGTGCTGCAAGGTGGCAATTTAGGGGGTAGTAAACGGCACGAAAACAAGTAAAGAATAATAGGTGGCGCCACCAGTTTCTGGAACATGACAACCCTATCCATGATCTTCCATCAACTTGATTTTGGGATAAATCCATGCAAGATTTCTTGAGATATTAAAGAATTTGTGTGATTTTCCCCAAAATTGGACCTATTCAAGGTCAAGGACACTCTCCTAGTAAAGGTCATGACCTCATTTTAAATAGGCGTCGTCCTCTTACCCATATCTATACATATACCAAGTTTGGTAAAGTTCCGTGAAATATTTTTTGGGTTATCGCGCCAACAAGATTCATATGCGGCGGCGGCGGCGGCGGCGGCGGCGGCGGCGGCGGCGGCGGCGGCGGGACCGGTATGAAAACATAGTATCCCCCGACTTTGTCTGGGGATACAATAAATAAAGTTTATATATACCTGTGCTTTTGGTGTTGAGGTTTTCTCCTTCTCAAACCCTTTAGTGACATTGGTCCCAGCCAACTCTCTGTCCATTTTCTTGAAGTATTCCTTCATTCCGAGGAAATCCCCCACACCCTCAGGACTGGCAGCCCCACCAAGCCCCGCAGGAGGAGACGATGGTTCATCCAGGATGTTCTCGTCTGATCCGTACTCGTCAAGATCAGAGTCTGACTCATCTGCAGGTTCCTCAAACTCTATAAACAATAAAAGTATCATTTCTACTAAGGCTGGCAGAAATATGGATTTACTGATCGATGCAAGAGGAACAATAAGAATATCAAAGGGACTGATACAATTTTACACAAAATATATAAAAAATTATGTACAATTTTCAAATTGAACAAATTTAAGATTAAGTGACTGGGTTGCACTTAAGACTTTGTCTGAATTTATTTAACCCATCTGTGGAAGCCCTGGTGGTGAGACCCAGAGAATCTAGCAATACAAAGCAGCAGTTCAAGTGAAGGAGATTTGAAACCACTGCAGTGTATAGTCAATGCGTGAGGAGTGTACTTTAGGTTATGAACAGATTCTGTAGAGGTTTTGGTTACATCCAGGGACAATCCAGTGGCAGATCCAGAAGGGAGGTCCAGGGGGTCCAGACCCCCTCCTTTTGAGCCACAACAACCTTTTTCCCAGGGTTTTAAACCAATATTTTAGGCCTTGACCCCTCCCTTTTCTTGATCCAAGGACCTTTTTTAGTGTCTTATTAGTCTTCCTAGGCTAGACCCTCCTATTTCCAAAATCCTGGATCAGCCCCTGCAATCCATGATATTTTGGAGGTAATCTGGATCACCATAATCTCCACTTGGATTGGTATTTTTGCTAAAAGATAAACCAACCAACAAAAAGTTTCAAACCATACTACTACCTGACAGAGGTACACTAATATATTATGTGTTACAGCTGACTCACCAAACATCTTCTGCATGGTCTGCATGAATGAACTAGAGTCCAACTGTACCTCATCATCATCATCACCATCACCATGTCTGCAATCACAAAAAAATACACCTACAATACACATTCTGTGGTTTATTCAATTATATCTACAACATATTCAAATCACTGAAGTTTCAAGCTGAACAAAACAACATTCAGGGAATTATACTTGTAAAATTCAAAGCAACTGTTGTTCTTTCTTCAAAGAAAGATAACAAAACTTATAAACTAACATAAGATATATTACTGAACAAGAAATAAAACTGTTCAGATTAACTCTTCATGATGAATAATGGGTAACATGAAACAAACTTTTCTACTGGTTAAGTGGTGTGGTGATTAGCCGATCAGATATTCATTATGATATTTCAATAATTATGTTTTATGTGGTGCTGAGAGATAAAAATACTTGATATCATTTCAAATAAAATTTTCTAAAATCATCAAAATGTTCAGGTAGAATAAATGGCAAATACCCTATATCAAATTCAATCCAAACGTTGTTTTCAATTCTAATAGACCCCATAAAGTATACATTATTTTATTCCTGGTACAGGTTCTTTCTGATGGTATGCATATTTCTGTGCTTCACAATCATTTTCACATTATATTTTAACATTTCAATTTTTCTTTTAATTTTTAAAAGAAACCTATTTTAAGATTGGAGTAACAGTAAGCCACTTTCTAGTGGACTTATATTAAAGTACATGGCAATATCTATATTAAAACTTAACTTTTAAATTTTAAGTCAAGAAAAATTTAAATTTCATTTTTCAACAAGAGAGTAACATGATAGAAGAAAAAAAAATGAATTTTGAGATACTGTCATGTAGATTAGTATTAAAACCTTAATGTTTTGAAACAGAGTCATCTAATATGTCTGGCCTGTAATGGTGTATGAATTTATAAATTTATTACATTAAAGCACTAGCATAATGATGGCTACCTGATACCTGTAATGACAGAACAACATTAATCCTCCTTACCCTGGTATTTCCACGCCCTCGTATCCTGACTGTTTGGTAATGAAGGCCTTCATACTCTGAGCCATCTGTGACATGTCAAAGCTCCCACCTTGTGATGGCTGTTGTCCCGCAGCCTTCTGTAACATGGCCTCAAACTGCTCCGGATTCAGCTCCAACCAGCTGTCATCTGGAAGATGATTATATAAGGTGATAAGATACTAATATTATAAGCCCCCCCCCCCCCCCAAAAAAATTATTTGTTTAACAGGCACTTGTTCTTAGGATAATGATGTGGGCAGGCGTTTAATTTTTTTTCTACTGTGAAATGCCTTTGAAAATTATAATTTCCTTTGCACTGACAACGAAACAACAATGATTAAAATCTGATGAAATAATGTATATGTTAAATTAGTCAAAAGTCTGTAAGGATCCTTGAAATATGTGACATTTTTATTTCTTTTATGTGTCAGCAGAGACATAAAAAGCAAATATCATGAGAAACATACAATTAATCTGTTTGCCTAATATTATAGAGTTAAATCTTAAGAATAAGAATACGTCAAGATAGCAAAATATATATCTAACAATACAACATCAAACTACTAATTAATGTCCTATAGAAAAAGGACTGTTTGTTGTATATTATTTTGTCGTATGATGATAAAATGGCAATTAGAATATATCAGGTTTTTTTTAGTTGATGGAGTTGCTGGTTTACTGACTAACCATCAGGTGGTGCCAGTGTTTTCTCTTGTCTTCTCATTTCTTCTATATCATACCTGGCTGTGGAGAGAATATTTAGGATTCTCATTCCGGGCTGCTTTGACTCATCACTGAAACAAAAAATAAATATTAAAAATAATAATAAAAATATAATAAAAACAAGGGACCTATGGGTCACTGTGCTCAGCTGACGTTAACCTTGAAGGTAAAAATCTAATGGAGATAAAGTGTAAGAGGAAGAGGTAATAAAGGCCATGGTTGGTTTATATGATTGGTTTGTATTGATGAGCAAGAAATTGTTGCAAAAAATATTTTTTGTGACCTGACCATGTGTTTCCTAATGTTGAAACTAAAGCATGTGAGCAGTTTGTGAACAAATGATCTGTACTATTACCATGATCATTAGTTGGTTTTTCGATTAACTGTTGACATTTCAGTAGTTTACACATTTGTTCAATTGAATCTATTTTTTTGTATAATATATATTATTAAATATATATGTATTTTTTTAATGAAATGTATACAGTTGAAATATAGCTAATTAACAACATAAAACAGGGCAAACAAAGCCTGACCTCAAATTCTGCTGAGGCAGGAAAATAATGAACAAATGTTTGTATTAAATCCTGATTTTTTTATCACATCAATTATTTTCTAATTTAAGTTTATATTTCTATACATTTCCAATTTAACATATATATTTGAATATAAAAGTTGATTCATAATTCTCAATTGCATCATCATAAATCTCAATCTTGTCATATAACACCACATCATGCATACAAATGTTTATTTTTTACCACAAAAATATATCTTTTAAATCTGCAAAACAATAAATATCTACAAATAATACTTGATTTAGATTTCACAATTTTTAATTGTGTCTTTATTTATCCATAATGTGCTTCATATTTTATAATAATTTAAGCATACTGATGGGTTCATTTATATTTGTTAAAATCATTTAAAAGAAAATTTATTTCTTTAAAAATGCTACATTACAAAACACTGCATCTTCTGGATTACACCTTGAATTATTTTTTCAAGGAAAGTTTTTGCATATCGGAGTGGAAACAGCATTACAATTAAGGAGATACGGTGAAAACAATAACAACTAGAATACGGGTAGTCGACAAGCGACTACTTGTATCCGCCTAAATCAGAGTGGAACGGGTGAAGTGTTGCATATTAGCATGGATGTCTGCAGCCAAATTGTGTATGTAGGTTGCGCTACCTACCAAAAAATCCAGAAAGCTCTATACTCATGCAAAACTTTGGCCCAATTGGTCAAACGGTTCCCAAGATATGAGCTTGGATATCTGCTGCATAAATTAGAATGCAGGTGGCGCCACCTGTCATAAAATCAAGAGAGCTGTCGAGGATGTATAAACTTGCAAAATTTTAGGCAGATATGTCAAACCACTGCCGAGATATGAGTGATTTTATCCCATGGCAGACAAACAGATGGGAGCTGTGCAAACATGGCTGCAGGTGGCGCCACCAGTTTTGCGTATGATAAAGAGCTATGTGAGATTTATACACATGCAAAATTTTGGCCCAATCGCTCAAACGGTTCCCTAGATATGAGCTTGGATGTCTGCAGCGTAAACTTGATTGTAGGTGGCGCCACCTGTCATAAAATCAGAAAAGCTATCCAGGATGTATAAGCGTGCCGAATTTCAGGTGAATTAGTCAAACCACTGCAGAAATAGGAGTGATTTTAACCCAAGGCAGACGAACAGATGGACACTGTGCAAACATGGTTGCAGGTGGTGCCACCATTTTCGGTGTATGTTATAAAGCTCTCCAAGGGCTACATTTGTGCAAAAAAATTTTCCTGATCGGTCAAACGGTTCCTGAGATATGAGCTTGGATGTCTGCAGCGTAAACGTGAATGTAGGTGGCGCCACCTGTCATAAAATCAGAAAAGCTATCCAGGATGTATACGCATGCCCAATTTCAGGTGAATTAGTCAAGTCACTGCAGAGATATGAGTGATTTTAACCCAAGGCAGACAAACAGATGGACACTGTGCAAACATGGTTGCAGGTAGCGCCACCATTTTTGGTGTATGTTATAAAGCTCTCCAAGGGCTACATTTGTGCAAAAGAATTTTCCTGATCGGTCAAACGGTTCCCGAGATATGAGCTTGGATGTCTGCAGCATAAACGTGAATGTAGGTGGCGCCACCTGTCATAAAATCAGAAAAGCTATCCAGGATGTATACGCATGCCCAATTTCAAGTGAATTAGTTAAGTCACTGCAGAGATATGAGTGATTTTAACCCAAGGCAGACGAACAGATGGACACTGTGCAAACATGGTTGCAGGTGGCGCCACCATTTTTGGTGTATGTTATAAAGCTCTCCAAGGGCTACATTTGTGCAAAAGAATTTTCTTGATCGGTCAAACGGTTCCCGAGATATGAGCTTGGATGTCTGCAGCGTAAACGTGAATGTAGGTGGCGCCACCTGTCATAAAATCAGAAAAGCTATCCAGGATGTTTACGCATGCCCAATTTCAGGTGAATTAGTCAAGTCACTGCAGAGATATGAGTGATTTTAACCCAAGGCAGACAACAGATGGACACTGTGCAAACATGGTTGCAGGTGGCGCCACCATTTTTGGTGTATGTTATAAAGCTCTCCGAGGGCTACATTTGTGCAAAAAAATTTTCCTGATCGGTCAAACGGTTCCTGAGATATGTGGGTTTATGTGTGGAAACAGACGCACAAACGGACGCAGAGCGCAAAGGAAAGGTCAGAGGTCAAAACAAAATCGGGGCGCAGCAGTTCACATGTGACCCGAACATAATCCCGGGTTTCCGAAAATTCCGCCCAGCGGTTACGGAGGAGTTCTCCGGACACCTACGCGGCGGCGGCGGCCAGCTGAAAACATAGTATCCGCAAAACTCTGTTTTGGCGGATACAATTACTGCATAACACTTGGTGGGTTTGGTTTGCGGGGGGGGGGGGGGGTGATTGGGGTGGTGATATGAGAATAACTGTACACCTGTCACAGCAGGGGATCTCCCCCAGTGACTGTAACAAATCAGAAATCGTGGCATAGCAGACTTCCAGTGACCTGGAGTGGGACCCTGCATCTGTAATCAAAGCAAGTGACTACAGAAAAAAAAATCAATAACTAGCTTAATTTTCAAGCTTTCTTTTTCAAATTTCAGATTTAGACAAACTAAATATTTATGTTTACATGCTGTGAAAATTAAATCAATGGTGCTTACAGGAAAAAAACGTGCCATGGTCAAAGTTGGGCAAAATTTAAGGTACTGATTTTTTTTTTATGCTAATAACTTGAAAAATTTACAAAATTCAGATCTAATTTTGGATAAACAATTGAATCTTAATTAAACATAGTTATATACTTGACAAAATAGACTCTAGTTTCAAAATTTTTTATGTTAAGTGAGATATTATTTTTTCTGATTTTTTACAAAGTCCATTATGTTTGGGCCCATAACTTACAGAATTTATACTTTACAGACTTAATTATTGGCATGTACATAGGAACTATATGGAGGAATATTTATGATAAATATGAGGAAAAACAGATGAATGGTTTTGACATTAGGCAGTCCTGAAGTGTGAAAATAGGATTTTAATAAAAAATTGAGGTTTTTCCTTAATTTCTCAAAGGAACGAAGTCGCAAAGACCCAGTTTTCGGCTTGGTAGGAGATCTTGGGGACATCTAACATTATGCTGAATTTTGGATCCCTAGGTCTTACGGTTTCAAAACGTGCCACATCTACGGACGGACGGACGGACGGACGGACGGACAGACGGACGACGGACAATGGACCACGACTATAGCTCAGATGACTTATAGTCAGCTGAGCTAAAAAGTAAAAGAGCATTTTATTCACTTCTTTCATAAAATCTTATTCCATGCCTTGATAAAGTGTATTTTAAATACTTGTTGATAAAAGAAAATATACCCTCCTGAATTTATTACTATTACCATTATAGGCCAAGCTGCATTACTACCTATGCTTGTTCCTGTCAGTGCTGGTCTTGTTTGTTTAAAGCTATTGTGAATTGAATCTGGTGAAATTTTCAGGGCATTTTGGGAATAAGCCAGGGAAGATTCAATTAGATTTTGGTGTGGATCCGGCACATGACCCAGATTAAGGAACGTCATCAAGGAATATTCACAAATGTACAGTCACTTATGCACAAATTAACATGAAAATATCTACCAAACAAGTGAATGTAAACACATGGCGGAGGCTTGCATTCCTTAGAAAGCAGATTTCTTGTTTTTTATCTGAAATATTTGGTCACACACATGCCACAATCTACAGACACAACGACCTTAATGCCCTCATTACATTGATACATACATTCTATTTTCATCACAACTTTTTACTGTTAAAAAAAAATTTCCAAGATTCACCTACATTACCAATAAGGTCACTATGTACAATGTGAGTTATAATATGCCCTGTAAAAGATAACTGCTCATGTCTTATAAACAGATGCCATACACTAGCAGTGAAAAGTAAAATATACTTATTAACACCATTCTTACAAATGCTACTATATTGTGTAATTACATTAAACCTTGACTAAACATAGGTTAGCAAAGTCACACCGGTAAACATTTGTTTAAACAGAACCATGATCACTTAAATTCTGCACTTCCCTTGTATTATCTGGTTTAATGTCTAACATGGTTGATGGCCGAGTTTCATTTTTAAGAGATTTTAAAGTGGAACTTTTAGATGCACTGCTTTCTCCTGGTCACAGAAAAGAGGTTGCCATGGTCATTTTATTAAAATACCTAAGTACAACAACCAACAGAGCACTAATCTCAATCAGTCCCTACCTGCTCAGAACCTCTCATATGGACCATATTTATTCCCTGGGATGATGTCAAGAAGAAGTTCAAGGGCACTCCTCCACAAATTTCCAAATGATGCCATAAGCCAACTTCTTTACTCACTTTCTCGCTGTGTCTACGACATGCTTCCAAAATTTGAATCTATTGTTATATGAGTTTTTTAAATTCATTGATTTTATTATTTCTTGTACAGTATTTCCAGCAGAACCTCACCTTGTTGAGCTGGGAATTGCACTTTGGAAGAAAACTTTGGCATCAGACAGGAGTTTTTGGTACAGCTTTGATCCTTCTATCTCTCCCTGCAAGCAAAATGATAATGTACACACACAATACATTAAACTGGATATTTCAAAACACTAAGAAATTAATTTTCCCACTGTTTCTTGTCAAGGTTCAAGTCTTAGTCATGATTTTAATATTTGACTTGCACTATAAGCATGAGTGCTGGAGAATATAGTTCATTATGCTTAAAGAAAAAAAAAAGAATCTTCATGTTTCTTATGTGCCCATTCAATTTACAGAATATATCTAAATTAAGTAAAATACCATGATAATTTATCACCCAGAAAAATTATTAAATTTCCATTGGTTCTTTGTCACAAGAAAATATCAGCACACACTGATAATTACACTTTACAAAGACTTTTCATATGTAGGAAAGAATACCAAATATGAATATAACAAATATTTGGGAAATCAAATTCCAGATGAGGAAAATTAGTTGTATAAGCTGTATCATAATTTGCTTATAATCGGTCAAAATCTGACAGTGAATTATTCAGGCATCTTATTTATAAGGCAAATCAGAAGAGTAAAAGCATGTTGATCCAATTTCTCCATTTGAGTATATGATTTTTTTTTCTTCTTTTTTAAAAATACTGGACTCACTCTGAAGTAACCTTTTTCTGACAATGCTGCCACAAAGCGCTGCCACCTGGTGTTGGCTGGGTTAATCAATTCACCACCAGAAGGTTGAGATTTACATTGGGAACACAGGATCTCTGCACCATGGGCCTTCAAAGATATGACATAAAACAGTTGTCATAATGACAGTTATTCATCAATTTCTGTGACATTAATGCTTTGAGCTATATTTTAAATTTCAACAATTTCTTAACAGAAATAAATCTCCTTTGGATTTGATTTTTGACCACTGTTGGTGCTGGAAATAAAGATATTAATAGGATACAAAAATTAGTAAAATCTTTAAAATAGCTGACTGGGAAGATTAAGAAATAAGGAACTAAACATATATTTTTTTTTACGGAAATGCAAATATTCTTGTTTTAAATCAGTCAAATGTGATAATTTGTAATTTCTCTAATACAGATTTTACTAATTAATGTGCTTCCTGAAATGTTTAAAATGATGATGCACAATTTTTAAATGTGCACAAAATGGACAACACGTTTTTGTAAAGTCATTTAAACAAAATTTGGAAATGATTTATTATAAAACTGAATTCATAAACATGAGGATGGTAAATCTTAAACAAGAGACCCATGACCCCTGCGGCTCAGCTGTAATCTCCAGACAACAAAAGTCAAAAGTATATCAGGGACAAGCATAATTTATTTTGTGTTTTTGGACTTGTATCCTGCTTAATTTTATTATATACAGGTAAATGAACATTTATCCTCATGGAACTATGCAGGGAACAAGTCTATATATGATGAACTATCAGTTACTTTATCAAGAAGTTTAACTGACAGATGAACTATCAGTTAGTTTAACTGACAGATGAACTATCAGTTAGTTTAACTGACAGATGTACTATCAGTAAGTTTAACTGACAGATGAACTATCCCTTTTTTAACTGAGAGATGATAAATGGTACTTGACTCAGTTACTAAGTCTTTTTTCATAAAAAAAACAGTTTCTCACCCATATAGATTAAAATGAAAAGAGCAAGGGTTAAAACAAATATAGTATAATTACCAGTTTGTTTCCCAGGTCATTGGCTTTATGGTTTGGGTTTGAAGAAGGAAGTACATTAAAGCCACTCCTTTTGTCAGGCTGAAAGTTCTGGTGAGACAGCTGAGCATACAGACATTTACTGAACTTCACTCGCCGTGTCACTCTGGTCCCGGGTCTGAAGTACTTCATGGTTATGCATGACTGAAAGAAGATACATATATATATTGTTACGGGGTGACATAAAAGCGGACCGAACTGTCTCGCCAGTGAAGCTTGCTTTTCTAGCAAAGCGGTTGGAATGCCAGACATGTGCTGGCATGGGTTTGAATCCCGTATCGGCCCAGAATTTTCCCCTGAGCCATTTTTTCTTCGTAACAAAATGGGGGCTCGTCCAACGTGACAGTAAACTTTGTGACCCAGGAAATAAGCTCACCAAAGTGTGACTCCTGGGATAATTAGTCTTTTTCTGATAGCAGAATGCTTATAAGTGGGGTGTGTTACGGGGTGACATAAAAGCCTACAATCATGTTTATGTGGCAGAGATCCATTCTAATATTTAACACATGTAACTCTATATCCCTTTGCCACTCAATCAATGCCTTACTTCACCCGTCCTTCTATGATTTTGGCGGATACACGTAGTCGCTTGTCGACTACCCGTATTCTAGTTTCAGTTGGATCTGCTCTTCATGTGTAAATTCAGGTGTCCACCTGTATTAAATTGCTGTCATGATATAATCTCCATATTTGCTTTGTATATACATGCTCTTGAAAATCTTTCCATTCACATATTATCTCTGTTTAGATATTCATTAATACAATTATATGCGAGTCTCTCTTATTGGCCGTATTTAAACCACAGGATGATGTCATATGAAAGTTCCAGAGCACTTCACACAATTCAAAACAATATATATATATTGTTACGAAGATAAATTTTCCAGGGGAAAATTCTATGCCGATCCGGGATTCAAACCCATGTCAGTGGTGCACATGTCCGGCATTCCAACTGCTTGGCTAGAAAAGCAAGCTTCACTGTCTCGCCAGTGAAGCTTGCTTTTCTAGCCAAGCAGTTGGAATGCCGGACATGTGCACCACTGACATGGGTTTGAATCCCGGATCGGCATAGAATTTTCCCCTGGAAAATTTATCTTCGTAACAATATATATATATTGTTTTGAATTGTGTGAAGTGCTCTGGAACTTTCATATGACATCATCCTGTGGTTTAAATACGGCCAATAAGAGAGACTCGCATATAATTGTATTAATGAATATCTAAACAGAGATAATATGTGAATGGAAAGATTTTCAAGAGCATGTATATACAAAGCAAATATGGAGATTATATCATGACAGCAATTTAATACAGGTGGACACCTGAATTTACACATGAAGAGCAGATCCAACTGAAACTAGAATACGGGTAGTCGACAAGCGACTACGTGTATCCGCCAAAATCATAGAAGGACGGGTGAAGTAAGGCATTGATTGAGTGGCAAAGGGATATAGAGTTACATGTGTTAAATATTAGAATGGATCTCTGCCACATAAACATGATTGTAGGTGGCGCCACCTGTTATTTGAACGAGAAACTATCCAAGATATATACACATGCAAAATTTCATGTGGAAAAGTCAAACCACTGCAGAGATATGAGTAATTTTATCCTACAGCAGACAAACAGATGGACACTGTGCAAAAATGGCTGCAGGTGGCGCCACCATTTTTGTTCATGTAATAAAGCTATCCAAGGGCTACATTTGTGTAAAATTTTTTTCCTGATTGGTCAAATGGTTCCCGAGATATGAGCTTGGATGTCTGCAGCATAAACGTGAATGTAGGTGGCGCCATCTGTCATAAAATCAAGAAAGCTATCTAGGATGTATACACATGCCGAATTTTAGGTGAATTAGTAAAACCACTGCAGAGATATGAGTGATTTAAACCCCAGGCAGATTAACAAATGGACACTGTGCAAACATGGTTGCAGGTGGCGCCACCTTTTGTTGTGTATGTTATAAAGCTATCCCAGGGGTACATTTGTGTAAAAAATTTTTCCGGATCGGTCAAACGGTTCCTGAGATATATGGATTTATGTGTGGAGTGTTAACGTGAATGTAGGTGGCGCCACCTGTCATTAAATCAAGAAAGCTATCTAGGATGTATATGCATGCTGATTTTTAGGTGAATTAGTAAAACCACTGCAGAGATATGAGTGATTTTAACCCCAGGCAGATGAACAAATGGACACTGTGCAAACATGGTTGCAGGTGGCGCCACCTTTTGTTGTGTATGTAATAAACCTATCCCAGGGCTACATTTGTGTAAAATTTTTCTTCCGGATCGGTCAAACGGTTCCAGAGATATATGGGATTATGTGTGGAGCGTTAACGTGAATGTAGGTGGCGCCACCTGTCACAAAATCGAGAAAGCTATCTAGGATGTATATGCATGCCGAATTTTAGGTGAATTAGTCAAACCACTGCAGAGATATGAGTGATTTTAATCCCAGGCAGATGAACAGATGGACACTGTGCAAACATGGTTGCAGGTGGCGCCACCTTTTGTTGTGTATGTTATAAAGCTATCCCAGGGCTACATTTGTGTAAAAATTTTTTCCGGATCGGTCAAATGGTTCCCGAGATATATGGATTTATGTGTGGAGCGTTAACGTGAATGTAGGTGGCGCCACCTGTCACAAAATGGAGAAAGCTATCTAGGATGTATATGCATGCCGAATTTTAGGTGAATTAGTCAAATCAAATCACTGCAGAGATATGAGTGATTTTAACCCCAGGCAGATGAACAGATGGACACTGTGCAAACATGGTTGCAGGTGGTGCCACCTTTTGTTGTGTATGTTATAAAGCTTTCCCAGGGCTACATTTGTGTAAATTTTTTTCCGGATCGGTCAAACGGTTCCCGAGATATATGGGTTTATGTGTGGAAACAGACGCACAAACGGAAGCTGGGCAGAGACGAAAGGTCAGAGGTCAAGGTCACTTGGTTAGGCACCAGTTCACATGTGACCCGATAATTTGTGTAAGTTTCGGAAAAATCTGTCCAGTAGTCTCAGAGGAGTTCTCCGGAAACGAACGCGGCGGCGGCGGCGGCGGAACCCGGTCAAAAACATAGTATCCGCAAAACTTCGTTTTGGTGGATACAATAAGACAAAACAAAACACAAATTATCAATCTTGGACAAAACAATTTTTTTCTTAAAATACTAAAAGTTTTGTACAGAAGAGAATTCACCTTGAGATCGATAGGGTCTCTGTAATAGAAAGCCTGTACTATGTGGGCAACCAGCGTGGGATCCTGGTCCAGCACTGCTGCCAGGGCTGCGGGAATGTAGCAGTGGGCATGGTGGTACATCCTGTTCAGCTTCTCTGGGAACCTGTAACCACACAATATACAGTGCTGTAATACAACCAACATCAACATTCAGTGTACTGTCACATCTCACCCCAGGGATATTAATACTGGGCTAGAAAGACCATGTCTACAATACAATAAGAGAGAGTTGTATACATCCATCAACACCCAAAGGTTCAAGAATCTGTGACCATAAAATATACAGCGCTGTAATACAACCAACATCAACATTCAGTATACTGTCAGTCTGTGAGATCTCGCCCCTGTACTAACAATCCTGGCCTAGAAATAACATATCTACCTGATGTTAGTTTATATCCACCAACACTAAAAGTTCATGAATTTGAGACCACATGTACATACAGCTGTCAGGACAACAGGGTTTACCATCTGTGAATCTCTTTCTAAAGCTCAGTTCTGGGGGGTTTAAACTTCTGGTTGTATGTTCACATTTCTTGCTGCTGGAGTATGAGGATCATAGCTGGCTCTTGTAGCAGTCACTAACAACTGCAGACTGACCACTGACCAGTCAACTGTGTAACCACTGTGCGGACGACTGACCCTTACATTTCATTATAATCAAATAATTATTTAAAGACATGATATCTAATCATTATCATAAAATAAACTCAATTGTACATAACATTTCATAATTTGACTCAGATGTCCTTTCCTAGGGAATCTCAAAAATGCCATGTGACCCTAAATATTTTTGGCCTAAGTCTCCCTGACTGCCCATTGAAAGCCCTGAGTAATTTTACTTTTTCCATAAAAAAAGTGCATCACAGATGAATGGCTCACTCTCTGATCCTGGTTTGTATCATCCTCTGTATCTTGTCGCTGGCTTTGGTTCTTGCTGCCTGTTCTCGTACACACTGGACGCCCGCTGTGATAGTTGGAATTCCAGATGGTAGGGATGTTAACTCTGCCGGGGTCTTTGGCTGTGGTATCAGATGCAGGCTACCTTCACTGATGTAAACCTAGAACAACAAGCAAATTCGTGAAATTTATGTCCCCCACTTTGGGATCTTGTTGTCTTTCATGCTTGATAAGCAACCAAAATTATGACATGTGGAGAAAAGCTTGCAGGCACATGAAAACTTAAACAGATCCACTATGACATGTAGTGACATCTGCAGGTAAACATAAAAACTGAAACTCATTGAGAAATAGGACCAATCTCTACTATGACATGTGGAGACATCTGCAGGCGAACATAAAACAAAAACACATTGAGAAACTGGACCAACATTTGGTAATTTTGTTTTTGAGCTGGTGAGATTTATTTTTCCGATATACACACCAAAACCAATTCCAAACAAGGTGTACATGAGAGCAATCAGTGACCTAAATTTGAATGAAATCTAATAATATTAAGAAAAGTTATCGCACAGAAATGAAACCTGACGAATGGATAGACAGACAGCTAGACAGAGGGACAGACAGACAAAACCAAATCAGTGTTTCCCGCTTTGCGGAAGTGGGGGACAAAAATATCATGTGACATTTAAGTCTGAATTCTTAATACTTGATGTCTGCATTCTAATCTGTGGAATGCAAGCCTCTGCCTTTGGAAGGGGGGGGGGGGGGGCTTTTGTGTGTGTATTAACTTATCTGGCCCATAATCCAAGGTTCATTTGAACATAAGTGACTTTACGCTTGTGATTATTCCTGGTTGATGTTCCTAAATCAAGATCATGCGCTGGATCCACAAAATTGACCAAACCCTTATAGGTTTTTCGTTGGCCCGTTCCCAAAATGCCCTGAAAATTTCACGAGATTCCGTTCAAGACTGCATGGGTTATGTTGTAAAAACAAACACATACGAACACGGATGAATGCATGTCCTCCTGGTGGAGGCTATAAACATTAAACCCCCGTAAAAAATAAAGATATGGTAGGTACCATCATTCTCATGACAGGGCTACTGCCATTAAAGCATAACAAACACAGAGAATTACTAGGCCATGAATGGAATCATTATTGATAAATAAGTGCTTTAATATGTTTTTTACTACAAATGAACTAACTGGTGTAAAAGTTCAATATACAGTAATGAAGCACAATATTTTGTTTTATGATACAACAAATCTAATTTAGAAAGTCAGATTTTGATACAATGATCTCAAAATTGTGCCCTTGGACCATAGCTTATCATGACCATACATGTATTTTCAATTACCTATCTTTATTTCAAGGTAGTAATCCTGGGTCTTATGATTAGAATTCACATTCTGCTAATGACTGATGGAAGGACAATACAAATACAGTACACCCACCGCTACAGCTGAGCACAACTGAAAGTCACCCAGGCAAAAAAATTATTTCACTGAGAAAATTTCCCTGATTTTTTATTGAAGTTTCACTGTTCATTATTCTAAGGTGATACACAAGACAAAGCCAATACAGTCAACCAAATGCTAAATATGCTGATGGACATAAAGCAAAACCAGGGACCCATGGGTCACTGTGCTCAGCTGAAGTTGACCTTGAAGGCAAAAATCTAAAATAATATCAAATGGAGATAAAACGTAAGAGGAAGAGGTAATACAGGCCATGGTTGGTTTTGATGAGCAAGAAATTGTTGCAAATGATATTTTGTGACCTGACCATGTGTTTCCTAATGTTGAAACTGAAGAATGTGAGCATTTTGTGAACAAATGATCTGAACTATTACCATGATCATTAGTTGGCTTTTCAGTAGTTATCACATTTGTTCAATTGAATCTATTTTTTTATATATTATATATTATTAAATATATATGTATTTTTTATGTTTTGAATTGTATACAGTTGAAATATAACTTATTAACTACACACATACAGGGCAAACAAAGCCTGATCTCCAATTCTGCTGAGGCAGGAAAATTTCTTTAAAAATGCTACATTAACATAATATGGCATCTTCTGGATTACACCTTGAATTACTTTTTCAAGGAAAGTTTTTGTATATTGGAGTGGAAACAGCATTACAATTAAGGAGATACAAAGAAAACAATAACAATTACTGCATAACACTTGGTAGGTTGGGTTTGCAGGGAGGGGGGGGGGGGGGGGGATTGGGGTGTTGATATGAGAATAACTGTACACCTGTCACAGCAGGGGATCTCCTTGTAAGAAATCAGAAACCCTGGCATAGCTGACTTCCAGTGACCTGGAGTGGGACCCTATATCTGTAATCTGTATTCAAAGCAAATGACTACAATAGAGCCTCAAGAAAAAAATCAATAACTAGCCTAATTTTCAAGCTTTTATTTTCAAATTTCAGATTTAAAAAAATTATATAGGTATGTTTACATGCTGTGAAAATTAAATCAATGGTACTTACAGGAAAAAAATGTGCCATGGTCAAGGTTTGGCAAAATTTAAGGTACTGATTTTATTTTTATGCTAATAACTTAAAAAATTTACTAAATTAAGATCTGATTTTGGGTAAACAATTGAATCTTAATTAAACAAAGTTATATACTTGTGAAAATAGACTCTTGTTTCAAAATTTTTCATGATAAGTGACTAAATATTTTTCCTGATTTTTTTACAGAGTCCATTATGTTTGGGCCCATAACATAAAGAAATTATACTTAACAGACTTAATTTCTGGCATGTACATAGGAACTATAAAGAGGAATATTTATGGTAAATATGAGGAAAAACGGATGAGTGGTTTTGATATAATCAGTCCTTAAGTGTGAAAATAGGCTTTTAATAAAAAACTGAGGTTTTTCCTTAATTTCTCAAAGGAACAAAGTCACAAAGACCCAGTTATCGGCTTGATAAGAGATCTTGGGGACATCTAACATTATGCCTAATTTTGGATTCCTAGGTCTTACGGTTTCAAAACTTGCCACATCCAAGGACGGACTGACAGACGGATGGACGACGGACAATGGACCACGACTATAGCTCAGATGACTTTTAGTCAGCTGAGCTAAAAATTTTTCTGAACCCTTTTTCTTTTTGCTGAACCAATTCTTTTACATAAACCTAAATTGGGGCATTTTTTCCAATGAATGGAAAAAGGGAAACTAATTTTCCAGGAACCCTGACAATCAACATCTTAGTATACACATGAATAAAGTTTATTTCATACAATTCATCTAAATTTCAAAACAAAAATTACATGTAGTGGTTCCTCTTTCCATTTTTTTCTATAAGTCAGCATCTGTGCTGTAAATATTATTAATTTAAACAAACTGAAAAAAAATACATTACCAAATCAAAACTATGATAAAAGAGGTGATGTCTGTGTGGTTACATTTCTGTTTCCCTACAAACACATCCTGCTAAGCTGATAATATTAAAAACACAGATTGATCTGAGGTTATGGCCATAAAACCTTGTGAATAGATACTTTTTGTCTCTGCTTTGATATGTCATTCATTCATACATAAATAAAAACACACACACATGCACACACACATAACTTCCATTACTGATAAGGCTAATGTTCTCCACCTACTGATCATCATTAACTATTAATTGTTCATCAGTGTACAAGTTAACACCTCTGAACTAAAAAGTCTGTCATGAAAATAAGGCCTGCTGGGACCAAAAGTGGGGCAATTGCTATCACTGATATTTTTAAATTTTAATTTATCTATAGATTCCAAAAATACATGATAGCAGTTTTGTAGTGGAAACTTTATGTAGGATATGAGCCTGTTTGCATAGCAACAAAGGTTATTTTGTCAGTAATTATGAAATTAATAAAAATTGCCATAACTTGGTGATTTTTATAGATAAAAGAATGAAATCAACATAAAAATGCATCAAAGGAAGGAGATTTATTTTTTATAATATTTTCTATACACAAAATAATTTGCCAAAGAAAAAGGCTACTTTCAGAAAGCTACCACTCGTAAACAGATGTCATGCATTTTTGTAATCTATAGATATATGCCATTAACAAAATCAATTATATCAATGACCCATTTTTTGGTCTTGGGGGAAGGATGGTCTCAGGCTGAAAGACAAGGAGGCCATATGTAAACAAAACATACACCAGTAGTATATGTATGTATTATAACCAAAGTTCAAGTGACAGATATTCCTTATTGCACCATCCCACACAGCTGAGAGGAACAGTTATACATATATGTACAGATCACTTGATGGCTGTGTATTCTGGTTAGTTTCTGTTTGTTTAGTACATACATCAATCCTGGCCCACTCACTTCACTATGTCAGTGGCAGTACAATGATGACATATGACAAGACCTCAAACTGTCAAGGATATATAAACTGCTGCCCTGTACCCATCAAGGGCATGAATAATCTACTCAGCCTCAGTACAATGGCAGGGTTGTTCACATGGGAGAATGCCATGGAATATCATAAAATAATACAACATTCAGGGTCAGGCAAAAACAAGTGCAAATCACTAAAAGCTTTCAAATACAGACCATTCTGTAGACATCTGAATTGCACAATTGACCCATGGGTCATGATGCTCAGAACCCCTAGTATTTAAACTGGTCTATGTTGCACTAGTTAGAACCAATTTTAAATTAAACAAACCATCAAAATTGTTATTCTTGAAGGTTCTAGTTCCCATGAAAATTTCACACAGCTGTCTAAGTTGTCTATATGAGGCATTTAGAGGTATAAATAGAGTTTATAAAACAGAATCATTGGAGTTTAATTTAGCACTGCACACTGCCTTGCATTCCTAACAAAAACTGCAAATACATATGGCTTTCAGTCCCTTAAACTGTAATTGCCCTTTGGATTCTATAATGTAACTTTAAATATAGACTTTCAATACAATTTTTTTGGTGATATTTTCAATATAGACTAGTTGTATGAGGCCCAATGGCAAACATCTAGAGCTAAATAATTTGCTCCCCAGAAACTGGCAGAATGTATCACCACTGAACATACAAGTCCATAGCATGCACAATTTAGTGTACTACTTTCGGAACTTTTTTGTGGTTACCCTGAAAAAGGAAGGTACACATCACAATTTGTTTTCAGAGATTCTGTAGTATTCCCAGACATGTAGGGCATACCCCCTACTTAAATAGGCCCCCTTCTTCTGAACCATATATTCAGAATATATATATATATATATTCATATCTGACACTTGATAAGGCCAGGCTACCAGTTCCAAAGTCACAAATGTGTGAACTTGTCTGACATCTTGGTGGAGATTGTCGTGTCAAATATGAAGTAAACAGATGCAGTACTTCAAAAGTTATGGGGTTTACCAAAATCCTATGTTTCCACAGATTTTAAGACAGACAGCTCCTGTGACTTTGACATCTGACCTTGTGACCCCAAAATTGATAGGAAAAAATCTTCACCTATTGGCAGGTGAGCTATATTTGCAAGTTGGAAGGTCTGGGAAGAAAAGTTCTGCATTACAGTTAAAATGCATCATAATACTTTTAAAGATGTGGTTCCTATGAACCTGACCTTTGACCTCATGACCCTAAAGCCTAAAGTGTTCTTACTGTATTAGTGGCCCATCCTTAAGTCAAGTTTGAAATCCATAGGTCAATCAAAACTAGACATAGCATTAGAGGTTTGTGATTTTCATCAAATATGGAAATATTCAAGGTCAAAGCCTCTTTCATGGTAAAGGTCATGACCCTAATTTAAATAGACCTCTTCCCATAACCCATATCTATGCATATATGTGCATAATATGAAGGAAAACTGTCCATCAGTGTTTGACTTAATAATGCTCAAAGTACTGTCTAGTGGCAATGATGGGGGTATTAAAAGGCACGAAAACAAGAAGGATAATGGGCAGCGCAACCAGTTTCCAGAAAATGAAAAGGCTATCAAAGATCTTCATTCATCATAATTTTTGGACCAATCCATGCAAGCTTTCTTGAGATATTTAAGAATTTTTGTGATTTTAACATAAACAGACTTATTCAAGGTCAAGGTCACTCTCCTAGTTAAGGTCATGACCCCATAGGCTTCATCCTCTCACCAATATCTATATAACATGTAAAGTCTGATAAAGATCCGCAGATTTTTTTTTTTAAGTTGTGTAGCTCACAAGATTTTTCTGCAGCAGTGAGAATGTGCTAAAACCATAGTATCTCTAAACTTTGTCGGGGGATACAACTATACATACCAGCATGTATATCTGAAGATATAAACAAACACAACTTAGTAATGCAAACATCACTGATGATGTAGGCCTGACGCATATCTGGTGACCTCTGACCTCATTAAATATGCATGAATTTTGCTGAGAATGTAATACAGGTGAGAAACTTAACTGGTTATTCTTCATAACGAGTTTCATGAAAATCCATCAAATTTTTTATGTCATCATGGCCTCACCAAGTCGGGCGACCTCTGAACTCATTAAATATGCATGGATTTTTGCTGGAAATCTGACTTACGTGAGATATTATCAAATTCCATCATATTTTTTGTAAGTTATGGCAGCGACACATAAAGGTAGCTTGGTGTCCTCTGACCTTGTGAAAGATGCATGGACTTTGCCCATAATAAATGGTGAGTTTTGTGAGAATCAATCAAAGACCTGGTAAGTTATCATGGCGACACTTAACAGTTAATGGATGAATCATGGGTACATACCATAATATGTGATGGGCGTAGAAAAATAAGCCAAAAAGGGCTGATACTGTGCACTGGTTGTTGGTTTGCATACATTAGTCTACATTTTAACAACATATAGGGTATAACTGGAATTGCTACATAGTAAAGACTGTATTATAAAACATGTCCAACAATGACAGCTGGCACAAAATCAGAAGAATCATGAGTTTTGCAAATGGCAAAAATATGGCATTGCTTCAAATGCTCTAACTAGAAAAAACTGGTGACCTCTAAAATTATGCATAATTAATCACCTCCAGTCACATGGTCTTTCTGTATGTCAACAAGGGCATGTGTACCATGCTTACTAACTAACTGGATGTAGATAAAAAAAGTTCATACACTTGCCATGTGGTGTTATAAAAATTATCCTAAGCATGAATCAGTTCACCTTCAGTTCTTTAATAATACCAAGAGCAAGCCAAAAATCATGCAACTTTTAAAAATAAGGCAGTTGAACAGCTGACTTCAAAGAAGGTTTACAATATAATGAAGGAAGAGAACTACACTACCCTAATGCAGTACCAAAGGATATACATATCTGGGTATTCCCAATGACCTTTTACTTTATAGTTCCAAGGATAAATCAACATCTGTAAGTGCAACTCACCCTGTTCTGTGCTGTATCAGGGTTCACCCACTTGGGCAGATAATCCGCTGCCTCGATCAACAACACTTCACCATCTGAGTCCCATAACCTGAAAATAAACACAGATATAAAAGTAAAGAAACCTTAACACATTATACCAGGTCCTTATATGCCCAATTGACTTGCTATCTTTTGATACATATTAAGATTATGGTGATGTTAATTTGAACTTGATATCCTTGTGGTAATGACTTTGACAAGGAGTCTTAGTCTTTCTTAGTCTCAGTCTTAGTTTTTCTTAGTCATAGTTTAGAATGTCTGACATCGCTTCTCACTGGATGATCAAATATCATCAATGTATTGATACAAGAACATCTAATGATACTGATACGATATGTGACTTTGTATTGTGATGTATCATGCACTAGTTAAACATTACAGCCCTATTTATGAGCTCATTCACATTTTGTTAAAAATGTGATAGACCACTAAGACCAGCATTATCTACATAGAAATGATCAGTGCTGCTGTGGCAGATTCTTCAGAAATGTGATTTATACCCATACCCATACATGTATTTTACTTTTCAGGCTTTAAGACAGTACATGTAATATACCAGAACGTCAAAGAATGCAAATTCTTTAATATCTCTACATAAAAAATGAGCAAAATAAAAGCACATTTACCTTAATTTGGAATAGACAATAGTCAATTCTAATCAGTCTTGCAAAGCTTATCATAACTGTATGGAAGGCTTTGGAAAACTGTTTTTTGAGGTTTGTGAAGGACAAAGTCAAGCACTTTTTGGGATGTGGCCAAGTAGATCAGTCCAGTATTTATATGACAAGATGTGATTCCACTTACTTTGCCACTAGTCCAGGAAATGTAGAGGTCAGCTTGTATATCAAGTAGATAATGAACCATTCATCCTCCACATTGTCACCATAATTAGTGCTGCCATACATGTGAGGAGGCACATCTGTAAGATATGACAAAAGTTACTGAATGTTACTTCTGATGCTAAATCTAATGGACCTATATGTAAGTCATATATACTGTGGTTGTCTTCTTATTTGCGGTAGTTTCAAATTCGCGATATCCGCGGTCGCTCCCTGACCGCGAAATGAAACCGCGCAGTTTTGAATGCACATATACCAGACCATAATCATTAATTTCAGAAGCTGCCGATAGTTTGCGACAGTTGATATTTATCTTCAGCTACGTAGTGGTTGTCCATCGAGCCTGGTGCATATACGATAAATGATTCAGGGAGAATGCTGGGCCCATTTTAAATAATATCGGTTGGCTTTGATGCAAAAAACCGGGACCCTTTGCAGGTGCGTGCTAACTCCGGCGGACGTGCCGGGCAGTTATTCCTTTCCCCCGGCACATGACTGGAAAGTGTCAATGCCCGCTGGGCAGTAATATTTAAAAATTACGTGTATGTGCGCCAAGTTAGATGACATCCAGTGCCGCTTAAAAATGAATATTGAGTAGAAGGTACTCGTTCACATTGTGCCGTATTTAGTCATGTTAATGAATAAAATTTGCCACTAAAGTAGTGAACATAGCCGCTAGGGATGCGCTACCTTATAATTGTATAAAAGACTAATTCTGTGAAATCATGACGCGCAAAACGATGTATGATTGGCTAGTGATGACATGAGTTTTGAATATATTTGAAAGGTCGCAGTTCATTTTGGGGCCAAAGTGCCTTAAAACAGTGGAATATTATGTTTTGCATATTTAACTGTGAGAAACTGAATACGGTTCCTTCTTCCACCTATATGGAAGTAATTAGTCACATATATAAATGGCATTCAAATTATTCTGGGCACATCCCTGCCTTTGATACTGAAACAAGGGGGCTACCTACAGGCGTCCCTTGTTGGTTGAGCAGGTGATTACGACTCGACTTTTAATTAACAGGAGTAAGATACCCTTATCAAGACAGTTTCCCTAAACAAACTTAATATACCGTTTTGTAGTTACAGGTTGGTTTCTCGACACACCTTAGTAACATTTGAGTTGTTTTTAATGAGCCTCGGCCCTGAACTAATTACAGCCAGCGGGGTCAATGCCTCCCGCAGGCGTCGGCTCAGCCGTCTGTGAATGTTCGAACATGCGATATCCGGACAGAGAAATAGGAGACCTAGATAATAGTGAAATCACCGGTAAATGAAACTAATTTTGATAATGAAATATACTACTAGACCAATGATAGAGCGCGAAAAAGGAACCCCGTGAAACTTTTAAAAATATAAAAACCGCGAAAATTCAGCCCCGCCAATATAAAGGCAACCACAGTATGAGGAGGCACATCTGACATCTGTAAGATATGACAAAGGTTAATGAATGTGACATCTGGCGCAAAATCTAATGGACATATGTATACATAAGTCATAAATATTAGGAGGCACATATGTAAGATCTGACAATGGTTAATGAATGTTACATCTGGTGCAAAATCTAATGGACTTATGTATACACAAGTCATAAATATGAGGAGGAACATCTGTAAGATATGACAAAGGTTAATGAATATGACATCTGGCGAAAAATCTAATGGACTTACACATAAGTCATATATATGAGGAGGCACATCTGTAAGATGTGACAAAGGTTAATGAATGTGACATCTGGTGCAAAATCTAATGGACTTATGTATACATAAGTCATAAATATGAGGAGGCACATCTGTAAGATATGACAAAGGTTAATGAATAAGACATCTGGCGAAAAATCTGATGAACATATGTATACATTAGTCATAAATATGAGGAGGCACAACTGTAAGATACAACAAAGGTTAATGAATATGACATCTGGCGAAAAATCTAATGGACTTACACATAAGTCATATATATGAGGAGGCACATATGTAAGATCTGACAATGGTTAATGAATGTTACATCTGGTGCAAAATCTAATGGACTTATGTATACACAAGTCATAAATATGAGGAGGAACATCTGTAAGATATGACAAAGGTTAATGAATATGACATCTGGCGAAAAATCTAATGGACTTACACATAAGTCATATATATGAGGAGGCACATCTGTAAGATGTGACAAAGGTTAATGAATGTGACATCTGGTGCAAAATCTAATGGACTTATGTAAACATAAGTCATAAATATGAGGAGGCACATCTGTAGGATATGACAAAGGTTAAGGAATGTGACATCTGGTGCAAAATCTAATGAACATATGCATACATTAGTCATAAATATGAGGAGGCACAACTGTAAGATACGACAATGGTTAATGAATGTTACATCTGGTGCAAAATCTAATGGACTTATGTATACATAAGTCATAAATATGAGGAGGCACATCTGTAAGATATGACAAAGGTTAATGAATAAGACATCTGGCGAAAAATCTAATGGACTTACACAAAAGTCATATATATGAGGAAGCACATCTGTAAGATATGACAAAGGTTAATGAATGTGACATCTTGTGCAAAATCTAATGGACTTGTGTAAACATAAGTCATAAATATGAGGAGGCACATCTGTACGATATGACAAAGGTTAATGAATGTGACATCTGGTGCAAAATCTAATGGACTTGTGTAAACATAAGTCATAAATTAGGAGGCACATCTGTAAGATATGACAAAGGTTAATGAATATGTACGCTCCATAGGCAGTGGAAATCTTATGCTTCTAAAGAAGCAACTGATTTTCATGCTGCCAGCTTTGACCGTTTATGATATATTTAGACACCAGATGGCGGTTCGTTGTCCGCTGAACAAAACATGCGTATGATGTGACAAGCAACCAACCAGATGCCAATAATCAAACACGCGACAGGCATCCTGGCTCCGCCCATAGCTGCGCTTCAAGCGCCATTTAAAGACAAGTTTACGTTCGAGTTTTGATTGCTCCCTCTGCATTCTCGCATCATGGACCCATTCGATTCTGAAAGTATGACTGTGTTAGCGTAGCCATATGTCTGGTGTCTGTAGAACTGAAACCAGCAACGAGGTGTGCACGCAGCCTTTGTTGTTACGTTTCGTTTGAATTACAGCTCACCGACCGGGCATCCTATGTGCCCAAGGCCCTAAGTAAACAGTGTCTTCGGCAATTCTCTCTGTGCCTGTGGCCTGTTCATTCGGTAACCGGGGCGATGAGCTGTCACTCAAAACAAAATGAACATGACTGGCTCCTTGTATTCCTCGCTTGGCCGTGGCTTCCAGCACAAGGTTTTATCTGATTGGATAAAAATACAGTGCTCCCCTCTGGTGTAGCAATTCAGGATACGAGGTCATAATAAACAGCACTTACCATATAGGAAGTAGGCCTATAGTTAAAGCGCTGTGTAAAGAGCGTAATGAATATGACATCTGGCGCAAAATCTAATGGACTTATACATAAGTCATATATATATGAGGAGGCACATCTGTAAGATATGACAATGTTAATGAATGTGACATCTATTGCAAAATCTATTGGACTTCTGTATACATAAGTCATAAATATGAGGAGGCACATCTGTAAGATATGACAAAGGTTAATGAATGTGACATCTGGCGCAAAATCTAATGGACTTATTTGTAAGTCATATATATATGAGGAGGCACATCTGCAAGACATGAAAAAAATAAAATGAATGTGACATCTGACACAAAATCTAATGGACTTGTATGCAAGCGCCCACTGAATGTACTACAATGTATTGATATCAATATTACTTAAAGACATGGTCAATGTTTTTTTATACATGACATTAATAATAAAATATTAATTAAACCTCATTATATTTAAACAAATTGGCAACAAATGAAACTTGCAGACTACATACTCAGCCAAAGACCGTGACAAAAATATTAATATCTGTAAAAAAAACAACAGATAAGTAACTTTCATGTCTGCTTTAAATATTTTGTCAAAATTAATTAATTAATAATGATTAATACTCATATTATAAAATATTCTTAAATACAGTGATCTGATGCCCTGATTTATGGCTAAAATTTAAGTTTAAAAGCAAAAAAAAAATTAATTAATTGTGAAAGGACATTAAAATAAACAGTATATTTTTAATTTAGGCTAAATTTCAACACTGCAAGTATAATATTCATTTTTTTTATATATATTTTAATAAATCAATTTAGTTAATAGTTAACATTCTAATTTGATTGAACTTAAAACCTTGTGAAACCCTTAAGTTAGACCACAATGAGGTATACCATACTTTTTCTACACACGGTATTTCCAAAAGTCAACACAATGCATAGATGACAACAAGTGCTGTGAATAACGCAACAAACACGCACCTTTCCAGCCAGCTGACACCTGCAGACGGAAGGACTCATTTTGCCAGATGTAGCCGACCAGCAGACGACTGAGCTGTGCTAGATACTGCTCCTGAAGCTGCTGTAAGTGGCTGATTATATCAGCAGACGACAGACTGGCAGGTACAACGGGAAACAACCGGTATTCCACCGAATCTTCCTGGCGAGGTATCGTGCGGCTTGCCATATCGCTTTTGTTGACCTCATGTGACCTTTCAATAATATCCAATCGGATGAGCCCATTTTCGTCACCGCGCCCCTTTTAAAAGGCTGAAGGTTAAGGACGCATACATCACTTATCATGTGACCATTGAAGATTGAACATACAGTCAGACAGGCAGTGGAGACAAGTTTGTTTAGTACTTTTGGTGTCAAAGAACTTTCCTAGCTGCCCCAATGATGCTGAAACCGAAGGCCCTGACGCATGTACTTAGCCAGGCAAATACAAATGGAGTACTTAGTTCTTTGTGAGTTTTAATTTAAATGTTCATATGTAACTCATCTCAGTGCAGGCAGAGCTGTGTACAGCCTACAGTACAGCCTACAGGCTGCCTACAGATAGAACAGCTGTCAAATTTCAGTTAAAATTCCAGTGACAGGGTGTAGAATTTTTTCTTACAGATAAAATAGAACACATCTGTTTAATTATAAATCCCTAAATGGCCGGAAAGTCTGCTGAAATTGGAATGGTTGTTATTACTAAGCCAAAACATATACTGCCAGTCTGTTATACTCCGTTCCACGAACCATGGTCCACATGGTTTTTCCAATTATTTTGTTTCAAACTAAATTTCAGGCTTCAGTGTTGCAAGAACCATTAGATGTGAGAGACCGCCTAATTTATTTCCGGAAAATTATTGATGAAATAAAAGAATGTTACCTAACGACGCTGTTAAGTCATTTTTAAAGCAGCACTGAACCTTGTCATGCGGCAACCATAGCGGGTGGGGAGGTATGACGTCACAGAGGCTCGACTGTGCCAAACGACAACTTGGGTGGGGGTGTCAGGTCCTTGCTCATGGTGCCTGGAGGATGCGCTGCGGCCTCTCAAGTCAGGAATATTAAGGTTTTTTTTTTGCCTTGAGGATGTCAGATGTTGCCGGCAAACCTTAATGGCTACAGCTCTGAATAGGATTAATGAGGGGTGTGCTTTATTTACAGTCATATTTATATACAGTCAAGCCCAGTTTGTGTAATATCGGTGAATAGAAAATGCTGTCTATTGTCACAGAAATCTGAAATCCCAAACTATTTCATATAAATAAAAAAGGGTACGTAAATCTGACCGTTTAATATTATGGAATATTGTCATAATCCCGTGTATTGTTATGATTGGAACCTTTGCCAGTGATATCAGTGCGCAGTTAATATCAAATGCCGACAAATCCGGCCAAGAGGCTGTTATCGATCAGGTGTATAAAAAAATCTAAGACTATTATATAACTATCTCCTTCCCGTGCACGGCAGACCTCGTGCAGTGATTATAATACACGCATGTCACTCAACGTCAGTTAGCTAGTTAGGCTCTATTTTTTAAAGAAAAAATGTTAATCCATTGTTCATTGATGATTGTTTTTTTTATAACAAGGGCAATGTTTGTATATCCAGAAAACCCTGCATTGATGCCTTAGGATGGTGTCAATAACGGAGTTTCGATCTTAATTCTTCCGTCCGCCCGGGTCATTGTTAAATTTCTGCATGGCATCTTCCCGCATAGGCCTATATGCGATGGAAATAGAGTATATGTATTTTATTTACTTATTTTTTTTCTATAAATGCATATCTCCAAGAAGCATTAATTGGTGAAATTACATATTCTCGATCGTCACTATCCTGAAAGACAGTGAGAAAGACATGGACGTTTTATTATTTTTGTTAGTCTTATAAGGGGTATACTTTTTTATTATTTTTGTAAGTCTTATAAGGGGTATACTTTTATCGTTTTCATTTTATGAGAAATTGACTGACTACCCTTTCTCGTAGTATATATATACTATACACGAAGTCCCGCGCACTTAAAGTTTCATTCATGAGATATATTGCGGGAAATTGTCCGTGTGCACCAGTTTCAGTGCTAACACATGCCAATTCATTATCAGACAATTGGTGACTATTGAGATTATGTGAATTATTCAAGAACCCGGACGCTTATACATAATGCAGTGATAATATATAATTTCGAAATGCCAAAATGTATGCCCGTGGCTGTTTGACTTACTGTTCATACGCCCTTGTATGACTCTGTATTTTTATTCATTCAGAAGAACAAACCATATATTATTATATATATATATATATATATATATATATATATTTATGACACATTTAAAATATATAATGAATAATATAATAAAATGATAATATATTATATATTTATTATGAATATATATAATGAATAATATAACAAAATCAAAATATATATTACATACATTTGATATAGGATGAATACAAAAAGAATTGAATGGTTAAACATACATAAAATGGGTCCAGGTGATGTCCAAGATGTTCAATCAATTATTTAACTAATTATACTTTTTTTTTATTAATTTATAGATGCATCTGATTTGAAAAAAAAAATGTGATACAATTCATAGAAATGCAGATATATATATATATATATATATATATATATATATATATATATATATATATATATATATATATATATATATTAAATGTTAATAAACATATGATTACAAATATGATTTAAAATATTTTATGGGCCTAAACAGGAGCAACTTCTCACAAAGGTCCCTCAGCCCGGAGGAAGGTTGGGTCAATATATATGCTTGTTCCAGTGAACATATAGCCCATACAATGTCAAACATTCATTAGGCCTATATTTATCATCTGCTCTCTGTACTCTCATCAATCATACATTTATACCACTTCTAATTAAATTGACATTATCAATTGGATTTATACTTGTGTAAATATTCTAATTTACGATCAACACGGTAAACAAACAACACAGCACAGGAACCACATAAACGATTTCAACCCTTCTAGTAAAATGGACAGTTCCAGCCAATCCACGGCAACGTCCTTGACCCCTTGTTTACAAGCGCCTCTTCGAGAAACTGTCGCAAAGTTTGTAGACTGATTCTCACATTTCAGAAAAAAAATCGATTGTGAAAACAACATGCAAGGTACAGTTTTATATGTATGATGGAAAATTAGGCGGATGTTTCTTCTAACTCATTTTGTTAGATTTCTTTTGATATCTAACTTCACTTTTTTTTCTTTCGCAAAAAACGGGTGGACCATAGGTCGTGGAACGGAGTATAGTATTTTTAGGATTAATTAAACTTGATGGTCAAAGAGCTATAACAATCGCAGCTTGTACTACCACAAGATATTTCTAAGACATAACATATATTGTCAGTCTGTTAGCAGTCCAAGAACTGTAAAAATCACGGCAGGTACTATCAAAAGATTTCCCCTTATGTTGATAAATGTTTAGCCCCATAGCACATCAAAGTGACGACCTAGCAGCCCACATTTGGGTGCCAGAGAATAAGTAAGGTTATTGCACCTTACCCCAGGACAGCCTACTTTAATATAGGGGTAGCTTACTAATGGGTCAGTCCATTTATAGTTAAGAGGGGCAGTAGGTAGCTGTGGTGTCTTACAAGGGCATTAAACCCAGAATTTGTACGACCCCCCTCAGTGAAAATTATCCATTGCAATGACTGGTTCTTGACTTAGGCAACATCAATTCATGCATATCTGGTGTTTTTTTTATTATTAGTATTATTATTATTCTAGACATGCCTGAATAGCTGTTTATTATGTAATTCATGATATTTTATAAGAATTAAATTTTTTTATGTATGAATAAACTTTATCTAATATATTGTCCTTTTTTTAATTGGCTTTTGAGCAGTGATTATTAAATGTCTGTTCTTCAATATCCAGTAAAAAAGGGAGGGACAACAATTTTATCAGGTGTTGTGTAAACAGTCTTTAAACAGGCAACTCAGTCTATAATCCATTTTGATATACTTGTACTGAAAAATGTTCATTAACCCACAGAGATACTTGTGCTTTTGTCATGGTGGTCAACTTGCATAATATGATCATTTTAATTTGATATATACCTGTTTCAATCTTATTGTAATGTAGGAACTAATGCTAGAGTTCAGCCCAGTATGTAGCAGTGAATTCCTGACTCAGTAGGCATTTAAATTGGGCTGGTTAGCCTAACTTGAGTCATGATACAAGCCATAAGGGGGATGTTCTGCAATAGTTTGCCATCCTATTGCACTGATTTTGTGGTAGACATTAGAAAATCTTAACATTACTGATTAGGCCATGAATTATGAATTAACACAGAAGAATGTACTTGTGAACTCACAACCCAAACTGAAAATCAGTTTCTATTAACAAGTCATTTCCTGTATTGGCAGTATCATGTACAAGTTAGCTGCCAATCCAGTAACATGTGTGAGCCATTCTTGAATTCATGTGGTCAGATATTCAACAAAAAGCTAGAGGGATTTATCATTAGGCTGAGTTAACAGAATTTTTCTTGCACGTAGTAGGTGTTGTTAGTAAGCAAAGTATACTAAAAAGCTAATGATTATTCTGGTTTATGTCAAGTTACATACTTGCAGGCCATCAGACATTTTCAAAAATGACAAAAATATTTGCATCCTCATAAAGTGTTTTACTCAATGCAAGGTGTAAAGGCACCCTGATGCTAAGTATTTTGTTGTAGACTGTCTAATGTCAGAGGGCAGAAATCGAGCTAGGACTAATGCTAGAGTTCACCCAAGTATGTTGAGTTTTACCAATATTTGTGGATTAGTAGCATTGATAATATGCACATATGATCTTTCAATTTGTTTTTTTCACAGGCTGTTGAACAATGAGGGGGCTCTTCTTGCTTTCTCTGGATATGGTGATAAAGATGCTCGGGTGACTGCAGCCATTGCCAGCAACATCTGGGCTGCATATGAGAAGAGTGGAGGAAATGCATTTAATGATGACAAATTAGATTTAATCCTGATGGAATGTGAGGTAAGAAGCTGAATAAGTTCTCCTCAATAAGTACTTTTCATTGGGTTGAAGATGTATTGGGTAAATACTGTTGGTGTTTTGTTTACATAGGTTTCAAATTTGCTATATTCGCAATATTTGGGGAAATTATCACAAAAATAAAACCTTTGTGAATAAAACCTCTGCTCATTTGAACAGTAATTAACTGTGTTGACTCAATGGCATTTCACATATATATTGTGCCACTGCCAGTGGCCACAATTTTACCATACTTTCTATGTTACATGTAAATCAAAGTTTGATGACAAATAACATCAGTTCTTGTATAAATCTGCCGCTACTGCATGAAGAATTTCCACCTGTTTAGTGTTCCTTTAGCTCCTCCTGCAATTGTTAAGATTTGCTTGAATATTGTGTACATTGTGCAAGTTGCTGTATGGTAAATTGTGAAAATGAAACCCATGAAACACTAAAGGTTTGAAAATCACAAATATTTAACCTTGAGAATATGAAGCCCACCACAGTATCATGGGAAAAACAGCTGAAGGAGCAAGAAATAAATTGTTTGAATTCCCATCTTCTAAAGTGAAGAAAATGGAACTTTTAAGTTATATACTTTACAGGACTACCCTTACTTTCTATATATGTGCTTGAACATAATACTCCTGATAATTTACCTGTTAAAAATGTAGGCATTGATTCATCCTGGATAATGTTTATATATGTATGTTTAACCTTTTTGTTGTATATTACGTAAGTTAAAAAGAATAACAGAGTCACATCACACACGCAGCAGACATATATTTCCTTTGGTTCTTTCACGCAAAAGTCCAAATGATCACACTGTCTAGAGGTATACAAAACACAAGTTTATTCTGGAAATATCCACCAACTGGCCAATGCTGTCGTAGACTGGCTATTATCTCACAAGAAACAATGTCTTCACCAACTCCAGGACCAATATTGTTCTAACACAGTATTTCAAACACATCCCGCTTGGTGTAGACCTAAACTGTTGACACAGTATGTCTCGTCACCAGTTAACTCTGATCTTCTAACTTATTGACTGACCCCTGTGGCCTTGAGCAAGTCTATATACTATAGTCTGTTTCATCCACTAATGTCCACCTGTTTTATGCTATGAAAATCTTTATTAGTTACATTTCAAGGGAGACAAGTATAGTGTAGGGTTCAGGATTAAAGGACCTAATTTTCAACAAGATAAATAAATACCTACCTTACACATTATAAAGAAACATAATTATTTGAAAATGTGAGAAATCAGTCTACATTTTACAACATATCAGTCCAACTTATGGCGGTCAAGGTCGTTGGTCACATTCAAACACAGCCTCAGTTGATAGCTGCTGATTGGATGATGTCATGTAAACACTCTAAAAAATATAACCAGATAAAACAGAGATGGCTACCCATGCAGGGACCCATCATGTCTGCGAGATCATTGTGAAGAGACTCAAAGTTGTGAAACATAAATTGGGGATTTATTGTAAAATTCTTAATTGTCATATTAGGTTTTCACTTCCATGTGTAATTTTCTAGTAAATTATTGAAAATATAAACTTTTAAGAAAATTATCCACAAAAAACAGGTGGACAGCAGGTGGTGAAAAGGACTATAGTATATGTATAATACATTTGTGTCACTGAGACTTGCTGCAATATACAGTGAATTCTCATTAACATGACCACCTCTGGGACCAACAAGAGTTGTTGTGTTATCTAGAGGTTCTGATTTACATTAGCAGGGTGGTCAGGATTGGGGGGTGGTCATCAAGTGAGACTTCACTGTACGTGAACGCATTCTGTGCCTAAAATATTTCTTCAAGTTGCCATATTTTAAAGAGGCTCCATCGAGGGCTTTGCCCTCACCACACAAATATAACCTAGTGTTCTGTACTCATGAAACATGAAATATCCATTGGGACATCATATCTACCTGTCCTATATATAACTGTATGAACGTTGTAAATTGGCCAAATAATACATGGTCTAAAATGCCTGTTTTGTCCTACATGGCTTGTTATTGTTTTCCCAAGCACATACCTACCCAGTTTGAAAATTATGAAATAGCAGTTCCAAATGGCGAAGTTTATAGTAAATGCTGTTAATCCTGTCTTACACCTGGTTCCATTTTAAGCATACAAGTTGCAAAGTCACAACAAACGTTTCAGATACATGGTTTTCTAGCGGAGTTAAATAAAATAAAACATCTTTGATAAGTTTGTTTAATTCTCACTACAAGTCGAGAATGATCTTTTAATCCATTTCAGGAAGGCAGAGTAGCAATTACAAGAGTGGCCAATCTGTTGCTGTGTATATACGCTAAAGAATCTGTTGGATATGGCATATTAAAAGCAAAGGTGAGTTTTCACTGATGAGATACATTCTTTATTACCATTAGTTAAGACATAAAAGAACATAACAATGTAAATTTGTAAGTTTTATTATCAGTTTTATTAAGTAAACATAATTGTGAGCTGTTTCTGTATTAATGAGAATTTTCTCTGTTAAAGTTTATACACCAGAGTAAGCCAACTGAAAATTTTCCCTTATTGGGCCTATTATCGCCCATCCCGCCTCGTTCCCGCGTATCTAGGTCACACTTCCGCTACCCATAATCACATTTTCTTCTGGCGTTCGCCATGATGGACGTGTGATCCCGCACTGCGAGATTCGTCCACTGTTTGGGTTTGTACTCATGAGTTTGCCAACTGAACTGTAAGTTGTGTTTTTTTCCCTTGCCCGCCATGGAGAACCCCACTTATTGTGGCTCTTGTGGTTCTATAATCCCGGTTTGGGACTCCCACCCCACTTGTTTTCGTTGCCCCACCAACAATGACTCTTGCCATGGTCCGACTGATCCTTGTTTTCACTGCCAGACTTGGACGTCTGACAAGTGGGCCCTTTTCCAGGATTGGGCTCATTCCCCGGTACTTGGGGGTTCACCCTCCAATCTTCCATTGTCTGGCCCCGTGGTTGTCTCCAGGGGGGTGGGGGGGGAACCTACCCTGGGTGACCGCACCACGCACGTGTTGCGTTCCCCGTCCGTTACCGCCGGTCCTGTCTCCTCTCCCGTAGTTTCGACAGTTAAATCGTTGCTTTCTCATACCCGCAAACGGAAATCTTCCCCCGTTCCTGCGGCCTCCCGTTCTGACGGCCCGTCTGCCTATTCCATATTACATAAATTGTCCCGTTTTTGCTCTTCTCTCATGTCGGATCTCGACGATTCCTCTAGACCCGATTCTGTCCGGCCGGCACCCTTGCCAGCGCCCCCGGTCCTTTCTCCCCGGCCATTCT
Organism: Sipunculus nudus; assembly: GCA_026874595.1. Lineage (NCBI taxonomy): Eukaryota > Metazoa > Annelida > Sipuncula > Golfingiida > Sipunculidae > Sipunculus > Sipunculus nudus. The sequence goes on from CM049307.1 coordinate 88,738,372, forward strand.
CGTCGCCCCCAGCTCCTCGCCCGATTCCTTCATTATCTCCGGGGCCGGCTGGAGCCGTCCCACTGGATCCAGCCTCCAGTCGTTCCGGTTCAGCGGGTCTCTTTGGATCCCGCTTCCTGGGGTTCTCCAAGGTCCCCGACTTCTCAGTCAGCAGATCCCGCCCTGGCACAAGACCAGTGGTCGGAGATCGCAATGCAACGCCAGGCTTGGCGTACGCGCAAATCTGCGCTTCTGGACCTAGTGGCTACCTCCACACAGGAGGCTAACCCTAGTGGTCCGAAGTTCCGTAGGTCACAACCTCGGTCTTCCTCGGCGTCGGCGGCCGGTTCTTTTTTGAATCCTGCCGCCCTTTTATGGCCCTCGGCAGCGCCCGCCGTGTGTATGGAATTTACAGACCACACGGTGGATATCTTACGTGAGCACCACGCTGTGGTCTCGGGGACTCGCTCTACTTCTACTGGGGCCCCGCTTCCGCCAGGTACGGATAAACCGTGGTCCCCCGGTACCCTCTGGAATTCACGTGGGTACCGGGCTACCTGTTTTGATCGCCTGCTCCCTTCTCCTGATCACCCGGATGTTCCGTCTGCTCCGATGCGACTCGAGTCCGGCCTTGAACAGCCGTTTGCGGACGGTAAGTCGTTATTTCCATCGTCTGTCCAGTTTTTCCGATCGTCACCTGTCGGATCTGGCGGGGCTCGGCCGGCAAGCAGCCGGTATGGTTAACGACTTGCAGGCTGTTACTAGCTTGCTCGCCGTTTCTCCGGACACGCTCACTCTAAATGACATCTGGCAGGCTTCTGCCCATACTTGCGCTGAATTAAATCAGGTAGTTTGGCGCCTGGTTGAAAATTGCATATTGTTACGCCGCACGGCTTGTCTTCAGTCCTTAAAGCCGGAGCTTACTCAGGCTGAGCTCACTGAGCTTTACTCTCAGCCTTTTACCGGTTCCCTGCTGTTTGGCGGCCATTTACGGCCTCTCTTTGACCGCGCCTTGGAGCGCTCGGATCGTCAGGCCCGCCTCCGCTCGACCTCTATTGCGCCTCGGCCATCCTTCAGCGTTCCCCGCCCTCGGCCTCCGGTTGCCGCTTCCGCTCAGCCGCGTTGCGCGTCTGCTATGTCTTCACGTCCTTCAGGACGTTCCAGCCGTTCTCAGCCTTTTCGTGGTCGTTCCTCCAAACGAGGTTCGACCAAGAAATGACTCTCTCGCTCCGGTCGGCGCTCGTCTCAGCGCCCATTTTCCCGCGTGGGCGGGTATCACCTCACAGCGGTTAATTCTCAGCACCATAAAGTTCGGGTTCCGTCTTACGTTTTTGCATGCACCTCCCGTCACCATGCACCCGTTCTTCACTCCGCCTCCGTCCGATCCAGCAAAACGCCTCGCTTAAGAGGAGGCCATTCAATCTATGTTAGACAAACGGGCAATTTTCGAGGTTTCCCCGTCCACCGTCGGGTTTTACTCTCGCCTTTTTCTTTTTCCCAAGCCGCACGGCCGTTGGCGCCCCATCATAGATCTGAAGCGCCTCAATTCGTTCATCCGTCCGCCTGCGTTTCGGATGTTCAATATCCATGCTGTGCTCTGCATTGTTCAGCGAATGGATTGGGCGTTCAAAATTGATCTTACGGATGCCTATTTTCACGTTCCAATCCATCCCCTTGTCTCAACTATTTCTTCGCTTCGCGTATCAGAACCGTTTTTCAATTCCGGGCCCTTCCGTTCGGGATCAACGTGGCCCCCTGGATTTTTACCATGCTTGTTCACACGGTCACGAGTTATCTCCATTCACAGGGCATTTCTGTGCTCCCTTATCTGGATGATTGGCTGGTCCATGTGGCCGATCGCACTCTATTACTGTCGCATCGCTCCTGGGTTCTCACATTACTTCGGAACCTTGGCTTTCTAGTCAATGCGGAGAAATCTCTTCTCACTCCCACCCAGTCCCTCCAATTCCTGGGTGTCACGCTGAATTTTGCGTCCGGCACGGCGTCGCTCCCGCGCGATTTTGCTCTCAAGCTCCGCCGGCAAATTCGTTCATTTCTCACGCGGCGCTGTGTCGACTCGCGCACAGCGGCTTCTTTCCACGGTGCTCTCAACTAGGCCGCGTCTTTTATCCCGTTGGGCCGACTGTACCTACGTCCGATTCAGTCTCTCTTGCGCCGTCACGGCCTTCTCCGTTTACCCTCGGTTCATCCTACGATCCTCCCGTTTCGGCTCACCTAGCGGTCCCTTTGTCCCTGGATGGACCTTTCTTTTCTCCTGCGAGGCGTTCCTTTTTCCATGGAAGTCGATTGCACCATCTATACCGATGCGTCTCTCCTCGGTTGGGGGGTCCATCTTGCCGATCTTCGCGCTTCGGGGATATGGTCCCCGTCGGAACGTCTGCTCCATATCAATATCCTAGAACTGCGTGCTGTCCGTCGCGCGATCTCCCACTGGTCTCCCCGCTTGATCGGCCGTCACATTCTCGTCCGGACCGACAATACCACGGTGGTGGCCTATATCAACAGGCAGGGCAGTACTCGGTCTCCCTCTCTCATGCAGGAGACTTACCTTTTGTTAGATCTCTGCATCTCTCTCCGGGCTTCGGTTCGTGCATCCCATCTGCCAGGCGTGTCGAACTTCCTAGCGGACGCCCTTTCCCGTCATCCGGCGTCTCCTCTTTCCCCTCCGCTCCTTCCGCTCCCGGTTGTTCGGAGGGTTTTCGCTCGCCTGGGGCGGCCGGAATTCGATCTGTTCGATTTTCCGTCCCCCCTGTTCTCGTGCCTACCGAGACGCGTCTACGTCACCCTCACGACCGTCTCCCCGACACGCCGCTGTCCGGGTGGTCTCACCGGTATCTCTTTGCGTTTCCGGCGCCTCATCTCATCCGCCGTGTCCTTCTCTGCTTGTCACGCGAGGACAAGACTACCCTTCTTCTCTTACTCCCGTTTCTTCCTGCCGCTCCCTGGTTTCCTCTGTGGCGCTCGCTTCTCTCTCGCCCCCCGCTTCTACTACCGCTCCGCATCGCGCTCCCGTCGTTCCCTCGAGTGCGTTGCCCATTTTGGTCGTGCCCTCTATGCGCATGCGTGCTCTCCTCGGACACCTCAAGGATCAGGGCATTTCAAGTCCGGCTGCTCTCCTTGCCTCGGCTCCCCGTCACCGTTCTTCGGACCGCATCTATGACTCCCGGTGGCGTCTCTTCACCGAGTGGACGTCTTCCTGGGGAATCTCACCTTTAGATCCGTCGCTTGCGGCAGTATTGGACTTTTTTGTGTTCTCACTGCATGATAAACATTTATCCTATACCTCTCTGCGTGGCTATCGGGCTGCCCTGCTGTCTGTGCTACATCCGCTGGGTCACAATCGTGTCCTTCATCATCCATTGGTGTGGGATTTTCTCAAGGGGGTTCATCCCGTGCGTCTCGTCCTCGGTATGTAGCGCCTTCCTGGCGCCTGGAAGTCGTCTTACGTCATCTCCGGGAACCCCCTTATGAGCCGTTGCGTTCGGCCCATCTTCTCCATTTATCTCGAAAAACGGTTTTCCTCCTCGCTCTTGCCTCGGCCGGTCGCCGTTCTGAGCTTCATGCCCTCGTGGCTGATTCAAAATTCACGCAAATTACATTTTCCTCCGGATTTTTATAGAAAGAACCAAAATTTCGATGACCCTCCGTCTGCTTGGCACGTTCCGGCCCTCCCTAACGGTCAGTACCGTTATGGGGCTACCAATTGCCCGGTTCATGCGTTACATTATTATCTTAAAGCTACTCATTCTTTACGGGGGCGCGCAAGAAGTTGTTTATTTCTACAAAAGTCTCCACTTCCAATAAGGAGATTAGCCCTATCACCTTTAGTGCGTGGCTCAAAGATATTATTATCGCCGCCTATGATCTAGCTTCTCCATCCACCTTAGTACAACTTCACATCAAGGCTCATGACATTCGAGCTCTTTCTTCTTCATTGGGCCTTTTCTCAGGGATCTCACCAAATCAACTGGTCAAGAAGGGCTACTGGAAGTCCCCGTCTACATTCACACGTTTTATCTCAAAGATGTTCAGCTCCAGGCTTCGGGCCTTTACTCCCTGGGCCCTGTGATAGTGGCAGGTGAGGTCCTGCAATTTTCCAGGCCATCTTCTTCCTCTCCATCTGTTCCACCGTCGATGTCGTCTGCTGCGCCATCCCAGCACTGAGATTCTCCTCGTTCCATCGTTACAGGTAGGTGCTCCCTCCCCAAGGTTTGTCTGTTCTTTTCTCGTTAATACAGAAACAGCTCACAATTATGTTTACGTAATAAAACCCCCCCATTCCCTCCCTGTGAATGGTGGTTTTGTTAGTAAACTGTTGTGAGCTTTTCTGTATTACAAACATCGCTCCCTCCCAGTCCTCTTCCTTACGCCTTCCAAAATGTGATTATGGGTAGCGGAAGTGTGACCTAGATACGCAGGAACGAGGCGGGATGGGCGATAATAGGCCCAATAAGGGAACATTTTCGGTTGGCTTACTCTGGCGTATAAACTTTAACAGAGAAAATTCTCATTAATACAGAAAAGCTCACAACAGTTTACTAACAAAACCACCATTCACAGGGAGGGAATGGGGGTTCATCACCAATAAGGACAAAATCTAAACTAATATCAAGATAGTGTCAAGAGACAGCTAATCTAATTTTCACAATGATTTCAAAACACCTTTACTAATGAAATATGCTCCTAAAATTTACAAGTAACTGTAAGATCACTTGTTTATTTAAAATAAGAATTTATTTCAGTGATTTCAAACCGCATTTATTTAATGAGATTAATATGCATGCAAGATTTACAAGTAACTGTTAAATAACAAGTTTCCTCTTAAGATATTTATTTAATATTTCAGATAGAAGCTCTGTCGCAGTATCTAGAGGGTCCGTTATCACAGGTGGCAGCATCCTGATGAAGATGCTGAATGTCAGGAGATGGCCTGCAGTCATACCATTTACCCAATACATTAAAACAACCCGGGTGCTGTAATAGTTGCCGGACAGAACAAACCCTTCAGTGGAAGACTGTTATTTCTAGTACCAATTTACTGCCTGATGCTTTTCCATGTATATGACAGGGCTTCTGCGGACTCCTATAGTTTCCTATATTTTCCAGCATTTAGACTATAATCTCCTGTAATTTCCAGTATTTTTCCCTGGCACTATGATGTTTCCAATATAACTGTTATTAATGAATAATCATTGTAATTGAGACCTGCCGTGTTTAAAAAAATCAGCTATTTTGTAGAATTGGGCATGCGAATGTTGCAGTCATGTAAGTATACTATAGCCATCTAATCTAATTAAGCAGAGATTAAGACACTACTTGGATAACTCATGGTCAGTATAACAAACCAAGTAAATCATGACTGAAGCAAAAATTGCTATAACTTCCTGTATCTCTGCCAGAAAATTCCTGTAAACTCCTGTATATCTGTCACAAGTACTCTTAAAGTATTCTTACATTTTTTATGGAACCTGGTGGGAGCCCTGTTATAACCAATGTAAATGTTTTCATCTTATAAGACAGGTGGTCTTTGAGACAGATTCCACTATATATAAGAGTGCGAGGCTTGGAAGCCCTTATGCCTAATATCATCTCCAAGGACTTAATTGATCATTAAGAAGGACTGAATTCATCAGTGTATCCATATTTAATATTCATGCTGGGATGATGAAGATGGATATATGGAATGCTACTTTGTTATTTATTTAAAATATACTGGTACTGTTAATAAGATTGTGAATTGATGGGGTTGAATCCTGTTGATAAATGGAAAGGCAGCTCATGGGGCCTGTGAAGCTATCAGGGCTCATTGAGATAACATTTATGGAAATGCTGTCCATTACTGTGCATCTTTACAATTATGTATGGCATACTTATGTATCTAACTGTAGTTCACAAAGATTATCAAGTGAAAATACAACAACATGCATGGAGAGCTATATAAGTTTGCGGCTCCTGGGTCATAAGATAGTTATAACTGAGGATGAGTTACAAGTTTTAAGTCACACATAATACGAAAGTAAAGAATAGGAATTAAGTTCAGACAATGCAATTAAAGTTACAGGCAATTGCAATATTTGGGACAATGTTTGGGATGCCTCTGGAGTCTGGGTGCGCGTTATATTATGGACTTTTCTGGAAACAAAACTTAATAGGTAATCCCCTGGCAGAACTTAAAAGTAAGAGTGGGATTTAATATAAGGATGAGACTAATGATTGGAAATTTATGAAAATTATGTATGATGTTTGATATTACAATATTCAATTATTGGTAATGGTTTAAGAGAACATCATTGCCTAGGCTGCTCACATGATGGGGTTGGTTTGGGTGCTCATTGAGGGATTTCCCCTTATTTCCAAGAAAGAGATATCTGATAAAGTTTCAGCAGTGCATTTATAAAAAAACTATTAGGAACAGTGAAAGAGTAGATAAAATTCATGAGCCTATGAGTTTATTATTCGCTCAAAGTATATGTGTACTGAAAATGTTTGTTGTGACTAAACTTCCAGTACTATGTTTGACTCCGCAACATTAGATGTTACATATAAGAGGTGTACTTATTGTTGTACTCATGTTAACAACACTGTAACACGTAACACTGACTACATGGAGGGTCGATCATATGTTAGTATGTATGATCGTCTAGGCCTGGTTATGGATACAGGGTCTAAATTATTCATGGTCAACTCATTTGTGTCAAATGAAGATCTGTTTTATGTTCCTATCACTGTATTATCTGTGCATGCATGTTTGCCAGAAATTCCATTAAACAACCATATATTTAACTCTCCTGTGTTTATTTTAATTAAACCAACTAATAACCCAAACAGAGCAGCAAGGATGTACCAGCATTCAGAAAAAGTCCTCGGTATTTGAGACTGTATTGTCCATTATAGAACCCAATCAAACCTATTTCCATCAGTATACCAAAATGATATGCTATTGCCCGTACAAAGCTAAGGTTATATGATCATAATTATATGAAGAGCTGCACAGTGTACACGCTTTTCTGTCAGAAATTTTCATGAAAAAGCCTTGCATTTCCTGGAAAATATTTTTTTCCCAATTTCAAAAATCCATCTTGCCTTACATGCAATGTAAACTTCCACAGGATGTAGATATTAATCCTATGTTGAATTGTATGCATGATTTTAAGGCATGTAAATCAGATCCAGAACCTTATTAAAGCCAATTACTGAAGATCCCCTTTTTATCACCGCGGCCATGAAAAGAAACTTAAATTTGAAAATCTTGATTTTTTGTAAACTTGTGGTGTGTCCATAAATAGATGGTACATGGCGCTCCACACAGGGAATACTCTTCATGGTTACAGATTATTATAGAAATTATATATTCTAAATATTCATAAAAAATGTAATAATTATTTGCATACAAATTGTCACAAAATTTGAACAATGAACGATATCAGCACTTCTTACGAGATTAAAATGGGGAGATTATACAGCATTTATGAAATGAATATACGTGTGTTTTGATCAGACCTGTTCTATACAGTCTATATTGGCAGGGTTAAGCTTTAACAATTTCGAATTGTTCATTGTTTCGCGAGGGATAGATTTTCAAGATCTCACCATACAGTAAACAGCACAGAGTATATCCTTTACTGTATGAATTATTTAATATGCTCTTAAATCTTTACAGTTTCAGAAACACTGGAATTGAACGAGTAGAAGCTCCAGTTAATTAAAGGTGTATGAGGTAAAAATATTATCAGTCTGTGATTTACAGATAACCACAAAAGTTTGTCCTTGCACAAGCAACTAATTAAGAAAATGTAGGTGGTATCATCATTCATGTATATTAGCTAACGTTCTCAAGACCCATAAGCACACCAAATTTAATAACATTTCTAGCCATTCCGGAAGTATCTGGCAGTTTGTGTGTATTTTGCATTATTTGTGGGATGCTCAAACATGCCCTGTAACTCAAAGAATATAGGTAACAGTAACCTCATTTCAGGTTTCTGAAGAGAACTTTCGAGGACCTCTCTGGATGAAGAGCCCTTTAGCTCGGAGAATATGGGTAACAGAGACCTACCTAATAGTCAAGTTAGAAGATTGTAGGTTCAATGGTTAGGATTTGTGCCTCGTTTACAATCAACCGCATCTTTATAGTCTCAAAATACAGAAGTTTAAAAATTCGAAAAAATCCAGGTGATGCCACCAGTCTGCACGAAATGAGGAAATATTCCATGATGAATATGCATGCAAAGAATCCTGGAGGTCGATGATTTAGTTGTTTAAATACTGGAGCTTTTGTATTAAATATTTATTAATGCTGGGGGGTACTTCTGAGCCCCATAGCTCGGAGTATATGGGTAACAGAGACCTTTTTCAAGTTTCCAAGGAGATTTTTATGGGACCTCCGGTTGAGATCAAGTTAAAAGATTCCCAGTTTAGAGGTTACAATTTGTGCCTGGTTAACAGACAGGTGGACAGACAGCAGACAAAGGTTGATCTCTATAGCTCAGATGACTCAGTCAGCCAAGTTAAAAAACGAATGTTCACGTGTAGTTGTATCATCCTATTCATGAAGGTTTTATTTTCCCAATGATTTCACAAATATGAAACCCTTCAAACAAAAAGCGGACTACAGTATATGAACTGTAGACTTTGAGACTGTTTAACACGAGCATTTCATGGTCTCCTTTAAAGAAAATATGAAAGTTTAATGCATGAAATATGAACAAGGTTGACAACAATAAACAAAACGTCCAAGGACTATTATGTAATGTTTTTGCAGGGATACAAAAATTAACGAGTCAGAACATGCAAATTACATTTTTAACAACAGCTTTATGGACCACTCAGAATAAAGTAAAGAGTCCTATGCTCATGATCTCGATTATGTGCATCAGTTTGCTTAACCTTATTTTGCTCCCTCAGCCACGAGGGAATGCCTTCATTCTTGTTTGTGTGTGTCTGTGTGTTCACAACATAACTTACGCAATCATGAACAGAATCTTATGAAATTTCCGAGGCATTTACAAACGTGGCCAGTGAAGAACTGATAAGATTTTGGTGTGGATCTGGCACATGATTATGATTCAGGAATGTAATAAAGGAACATTTATAAATGTATGAGTTCACGAATGAACCTGGGAATGATAAACCTGTACAAGTAAATGGGGGAGGCTTCTAGTTCATTTTTTTTTTACATTCTCATATTGCATACATATTAAAGGTGATAACTTGCTCAGTTTATAATATATCCCAACACAATTTTTAACAAGTCATATGAGAAAACTGTCTGTAATGTATAAATCTTACAATACTTATAAAACAAATAGAACCATGCAAGTTAAAAAAACACTGAGGTAATTACAGTACCAATTATTTTTAGCATGTATATTCCTGTGAAATCTACACCACATCTCTGTGAGAACAAAGTGAAAATTATGACATTTTAATTATATAAATTTAAATATTAACAAATTGTGAAATCAACATAATTGGTCATACTTATATGCTTGTCAGTTTCACAGCAAATTAGGCAGTATCTGCTCAGTATTCCCTATCATCAATTTAAATGTAGAATTTTAGCTTACTTTTAGTAGGTTATTACAGAAAATGTGCTGATTTGTAATAGGGTTTTGACCCTTTGATTAAGATGACTTTCCAGATATCTAAATACATGTATACTTTTCATGCTATATATTTTGGATCCTGTCCCAGAAGATTCCATAACATCAGTAAAACTTGCAGCTCAGGGACTTGCATTTTTCCTTGCTGTAGCTTTTGGCCTTACCACATGGTTATAGTCAGCAGACTGGCATGCTTGACAAGACTGCTGTCTTTGAACTTGTGGTACTATCAAAAGCTGCAGCTACAAACAAAAGATTGCTTGACATGCGCACCATACTGCTGATGACAACCATGTGGTCATCGAACAGTTGAAGTCCCCAAACTGAGAGTTTTACAGATGTTATACTGTTTTTGTATGAGCTTTTTACCTGACTGGATTTCTGGTTGAGAATTACAAAGAAACTTACGGCTGTGCAGCAGTGTACTGTGACAGTAAGCGGCCTTTACTATTGTGGCAAATGAGTTGTTCAGTACAAAGTACATAACTCTGACACTTAAACACAATCCTTCTTTAAATGCCGTTCTGCAGTTTTCAATGACAGCAAAACATTGTCCAGATGAGTATCACAATAGCTTATACAGATCATAAGCATAAACTTGGCAAAAAAAAACCTTGAAGAAAATAAACACCTTGCTTACCGTGTTCCATTAGACACAAATACTGCATTTTAACAAGGCATAATGAATTGGTAATCAGAAATGGTATGTTTGTGCCTGAATGAATCAAATTTGGTAAAAACAAGTCTGATTACAGTCTTCATGGTTTATACAATGAGTACAACATTTTTATCTCCCTAGCATAGTCCCCTTCTGGAGTTTCCAACACAAAGGGAATGTTGTCAAAACGAGAATCGTTCATAATCCGGTTAAACCCTTCCATGCCGATCTGGCCCTTGCCGATGTTTTCATGCCGATCAAGATGGCAGCCACAGTCTCCTGTCATTAAAATAGAGATATTATAGTGAAATATTTTATTATAGTGAAAGCCATAAAAAAATGACAAAAAATATTTATAACCTTATAATAAACACATGTAGCTTGGTTTTAAGATAAAGTTATATTATTATTACTAGCAGTATAACCATGATACCCAAAATGGCAGCCTCCATGAGCAGTTTCAAGAAACTGGGAGAAATAAACCCCAACATCCAGGCAGGAATCTATCTTTGGAGAGTTCAGTGGCAAGATGATGTTTATAGGCAACGTTTAGGCCGATATAACACTTTTAGGGACCAAGCCCATATCCTCAAAACTTTTCTTTGTGGTGGTGAAATATAAATGTGAGAACTGTCTTGCCTAATGTGTAATGTTACTCTTTCATAATTCTTTTATAATTTTATAAATGAATGAAGCAGACTAAGTCGTTATATTACCCACCAAAAGGCTGATTTTGTGTTCCAAACTCAAATTGAGCGCCCACATGTATATGCATTGTGTTCAGTATGACAGTTTATGACACCCACTGTTTTGATTACCTCACTCTATGGTAAGTCATTGTCAAAGAGACTAAAAAGATTGTTATATAAATCAATATCCTTGATATAAAGAAGGTCCTCTGAGTGATGTATTGATTCTTTACAACTATTGACAGCCTATTGATGAGTTACACTAAATTTCTGGTTTCCTAAAGCCATTTGTTAAAATAATGACAAATACAGACCTTTCAAGAGGGCCTACAGAATCCATACCCAAGAATTTCTAGGCAGCCTAGTTCTTTTTCACAATTCCAGAAATTAAAGGATATCATTGAATTTCCAACAATTTGCTGAGACTTCCAAAATACAGAAATGCAGTAAGACCAGAGAACTTATGTCAATTCAGGTAGTTTCTAGAATATCATACAGCAACTAGATTTTTGGACTTTCCCAGAAACTTGTGAAGGCTTGTGAAGTATTGTCAATTTCAGTATTTGTGGAAAATTGCAAAGGGAGCTAATGCTAATTCTTGGACTTTTCAGAACTGTTTAGAAACATGGAACTACCAGTAAGTTCCTGGAGCCTTTTTCCATTTGTATCAACTGACCTTTAGAGTCATTAACATGTACAGCCTTGAGGTATTTCAGACCAATGATATTTTCAAAGTCATCCATCATCTTCTCATAGCCTTCCTTTGTCTTGAGGTTAAAACCTGAAAATAACAAAAACATAGGACAGTTCATACTATGTCTGGAGGTAAAAACCTAAAAATAACAAATACCAGTACATAGACTGTTTATTCTTTGCATTGAGTTTTAACCTGAAAATAACCAAGAATTCACTTTTTCATTTGCATCATAGCTAAACCCTGAAATCAATAAATAGACTGATTGGTTTTTACTCTCTCTTAAGACAGAGCCTGACTATTATTAACAAGATAGTTGTTTTACCTTTTTCATGTAGGCTAGTGTTTATAAATCCAATGAGTACAGGTAAAAATGTTCAGAGAACATATTTCAAGAATAGGAAAATGAGACTTGTCTTTATAAATGACCAAGACTGTTTCATGTGGCTTTAACAGTTAACTTAAGATAATTAATGCTTTGTATAGATACAATATGGAAGTAAAATCCCCAGTAAATTAATGTTTTCAAGCTTATCCAATATATAAAACAAGGCTGTTATTTTTATATGAGTCAACTATAGTTTTAACCAGTACTAGGTTATAAAGATCACTTTTGATGAATATGAACATATATATACCAAACAAGGGACCCATGGGTCACGGCGCTCAGCTGATGTTTGAAATTTTTGCACATGCAAAATATTCTATTGTAATGTTTTTCATTTATATAAGAATATGAGAAGCTATGAGGAAAGGGGCCCTCCTACTTGGTTATAGTAAAGTTCTAAATATATGATTGCAACCTAATTCTCTGACAAGACTGTCATGAATAAAATCAGTAAAAGTTTTGAGATACTGTGATGCATATGAAAATTTACAGATGGACAGGCATGTGGACAAAATGGACTAATACCTTTATTTCACTTTCATGGGAATAACGCATTTAAGTTTATATATAAGCCTATTTTTAGCATATCCACTTTTTCCATTAAAAGTTTTTATCTGAATCATTTTTTTTATTTACAAGTCTTATAAATTTTTAATAAAAAAACTGAAAATACAAGTTAAAATATTAGAATGTTGCAAAAGTTGCAATCATTATATATCAAGAGTAAAAAAACTGAAATATAAGTTAAAATATTAGAACTGTTGCAATCATAATATATCCAGGGTGTAGCTCATATAGGGTCATATTATGCATACACATATATTTTATTATTTTTAAATCACAAATGTTTAAACAGAATTAAAAAAAAATAATGTAACAACATGGCATCCAAAGATTATTCCTTGAAACACTATTAAAAAGTTTTGCACATTGGAGTTTTCAGTACATGCTTAATTTTATTCACTGAAATAATATAAAAGATTCAGTAAATTTGATCAAATAAAACATCTTTTCAAATAAAGTATACACACTGTTGGTTGAATGAGGGACAAACAATATCATTGTGCTAATAACTATTTCAGCTTTAATTTATTACTGGAATTAATAGTCAAATTCACACGTTGAGAAGTTTTTACTCTTCTGAAGTAAGGAATTACTTATCTGATGAACATCCACACTTTCAAAGCAATACACCACTTTGTGGACACAATTAAATGTGCACTTTAATCATTGTAACCCAGGTGGTACAATACGAAGTTTAAAATGTAGCATAGCCTAGAATAAGAATGAATCAAATACAGAAAATAATAACATATTAACAATAATCATCTTGTTTATGCACCACCTGGTGGGGGGGGGGAGGGGGGAGTGCAGGGCAGAGGGGATGCCTGCTGGTAGTGGCCAAGCTGAGCCAAGGCAAGCTGCCTGGGGTGGGTTACATAATGCAAGTGAAGGCTGTACTACTGGGTGGGCTAGGTGTAAACAACACTTGACATGGTGTCTGAAAATGTGAATAAAAGCTATTCTCTCCAATCAATTTCTTTGAAATTTTAGATTTTAAAAGATTAAATTCTTATGTATTCATGCTGTGAAAATTAAACCAACAGTGCTTACAGGGAAAAAACATGCCATTGCCAAAGTTGGACAAAATTTAAGGTATTGATTTTTATTCATGCTAATTACTAGAAAAATTTGCAAAATTCAGATCTAATTTTGGGTAAACAATTGAATCTTGATTAAATAAAGTTATATTCCTAAAAAAAAAGTCTCCAGCTTCAGCAATTCTCATGTTAGTAGAGTAAATATATTTCCTGATTTTTTAAAAACTGCATTATATTTTGGCTCATAACTTCAAAATAAGACCCAACACTGACCTGATTTTTTGTATGTTCATAGAAAATGTATGGAAGAATATGAATACTACATATGATCAAAAACAGATCAGTGGTTTTGATATTAGGCAGCCTTGAAATGTAACAATGGCTTTTTCATGGAAAACGAAGGTTTTTCCTTAATATCTCGAAGGAACAAAGTCCTAATGACCCAATTTTCGGTATGGTAGGAGATTTTGGGGACATCTAATGGTATGCAAAATTTTGGAATCGTAGGTCCAACGGTTTTAAAAAGTGCCTTGTTAACGGACAGACGGACGATGGACAAAGGACCTCGACTATAAGCTCAGATGACTTATAGTCAGCTGAGCTAAAAATCTAGAATGCTGTACTACATTCTAAAGGATCCTTCTAAAACAAAGCATGTCCCAGTGATACTTTTATCGCAAGTACAATCTTGGCTTATGACTTCATTCTACAGAATTTTTTGCATTTCCTTCATAGAGATAATATCATAAACACAATATATTAATAATAATTATAATATATTCATAACATTTTGATGATATGAAGGCCTCTTTACCTGCAGCAAAGGCATGACAGGTGTCCAGACAGACCCCGACCCTGCTCTTGTCCTCTACTTTGTCGATGATCTGAGCCAGCTCATTAAAGTCACCTCCAATTGTGTTACCCTGACAACACATATTCTCTAACACTGAAAGTAAGATTCACCAAATTCTATATTTTCACACTAAGTATGCAATACTGTTTTCAGGTGAAGGATATGACACTACATACAGAGAGTGAACAGTTTATGACAATTGCTTCTGCCAGGAGGGTATATATTCATCCCTGTTTATATGTTTGTTTGTTCACATCATAACTCATGCAATCATGAACAGATCTATCACATTATACAGATTCAGGGACATCATCAAGGAATATTCAGTAATGTATACCAAGGCACTTATGCATGAATGAACCTGGGAATATGGGCCGAATATGTGAATGTCCACTTGGTACAGACTTGTATTCCTTAGAAGCAAATTTCTATTCAAAAAGTGAGTTTTACTGAAGAATATAAAGAAAAGCTAAAAATATTTGAATATATGTAAAATATCTTATACAGAATAAAAATAAATGACCAATGGGTCATGATGCTCAGCTGATGAATAAGAATAAGCTATGCCACTATGACAAAGAATAAGTGGTAGAAATTGATAGTAAATCATGTTTGATGACTGAAAGAAACAAGGGACCTATGGGTCACGACGCTCAGCTGTTATATATGATAAAAAATATTATTTAGAAATGAGGCACATGCTGGTTTTGTGTGGAAATAAATATAAGCTGTATTATGAGTTGTTGTTGTTTAGCTTATGTATGATTTTGATAGTACTTTTGGAGACAGGGAAGAGGATTGATTTCATTTATTTTATTAACAAATGGAGTACTACTGTCACACAGATTTTGACTTGGCCATATAACTTATAAGCAGAACATGTAATATAAGAGTTTAACTATTTATTAAAAAAATTACAAATATTGTCCCAAATATAATTTTTATTAAAAATAACAAGAGAATCATATGATTTTTTAAAATGCAATATAACTGATATGATTATTAAAATAATATTAAAGCATATATTCATGAATGCATTCATGAATACATTTTGAAAGTATTTGCACGAGTATTCATATACTTAAATTTTTACCTGAATTCCCATTCTTTATGCAAGAAATTTTATAATGGAGTACACAATCATATTCGTATTTAAATACAATTACAAAGTATTTGCACCATGTCTGGTATTTATTCAGTTTTCACCAAACAATGATGTTGAGAATCCAGAATATACAAAATTCACACATTTAAATAATGATCATAAGTACCTGGTTTTATGGCTTTTATTTATATTAAAAAATAACTGTAAAAAATTCATTTTGGACTAATTTCACATCAATGTACACACTAGACACAGTAGGAATCTAGATTAATATTATCAACTGCATCTTTGTCTATCATTAATTTCCTTCATATAATCCCTAATGATTAGTAATGAATAATATGATTTACTTCTTTATCATTAAAATTGAACTGAAAAATGCCATAGGTGACTGCATGGTGTTATTTGGAATATGTGACATTCTACCCATCGATACAAGATTCTTATATCATCAGTAACTGCAACTTAATTTCCTGTTATTATAAACTAACAAATTCCTTTTCTATTTTTCTTTAATTTGTTATTAAAAACCAATAAAAATTTATTAATTTATTGTTTATAGTTATGTTGTTGGTTAAAACTACTAGATGAGTTGGGTTGGACACCTGGATCAACTGTGGCTGGCCATAAGCTGCTTGGATTCTTGCCTCAAGCGTGCATAATTTGATGAAAGGTCAACAAGGTCAACATACAGGTGACTCAAGAGGGGCTGGAGAGAGCCAAAGTCTGACAGGGTGTCATAAAAAACATTAATAAAAGCTACAATATTTGGCCAATTTCTTTCAGCTTTCTAAACTAAAAAGCTGAAATCCTTATGTGTGCATGATATGAAAATTATATCAACAGTGCTCACGGGAAACAAACGTGCCATGGTCACAGTTGGGCAAAATTTAAGGTACTAATTTTATATTTATACTAATAACTTATAAAATTTGAAAAATTCAGAACTAATTTTGGGTATTCGATTGAATCTTGATTTAATAATGTTACATCCCTGACAAAAAAATCTCTAGCTTCAGCAATGCCCTTGTTAAGGGAGTAAATATATTTCTTGATTTTTTACAAAGTGCATTATGTTTGGGCCCATAACTTAAAACAATTACACAATACTGACATCATTCTGGCATGTGCATAGAGAATGAAAAATATGTATATTATTTATGATTAAAGTCAGACCAGTGGTTTTGATATTAGGCAGTCTTGAAGTGTAACAATGGGTTTTTAATGGAAAAATGAAGTTTTTCATTAATATCTCGAAGGTATTAAGTCCTAGTGACCAAATTCTTGGCATGGTAGGGGATTTTGGAGACATATAACTGTATGCCGAATTTAAGGAACTTAGAGCTGAAGCTCGGGAGCTGAGCTTTTGCAAACTGCATAACACTAGCTTGATGTAAACAATATGTTACATGGTGCTTGAAAACTTGATTAAAATCTACAGTTTTTGATCAACTGGTTTCAAATTTTTGGTGTTAACAGTTGAAATGCTAACAAAAACATGCTGTGAAAATTAAATCCACAGTACTTACAGTAGAAAAAACGTGCCATGGTCAAAGTTGGGCAAAATTTAAGGTACCAATTTTTTATTTTTATTAATATTTTAAAAAATTTAAAAGATTTTCATCTAATTTTGGGTATACAATTTAATTTTGATTAATTAAAGTTATATTACTGGAAAAAAGGTCCATAGCTTTAACGTTTTTTGTGTTAAGTGATCAAATATTATGCTAATTACAATCTAAGCTTTAATTTATTCCTGGAATTAATAGTCAATTTCACACCTTGTGAAGTTTTTACTCTTCTCAAGGAAGGAATTACTTATCTGATGAACATCCACACTTTCATAGCAATACACCACTTTGTGGACACAATTAAATGTGCACTTTAATCATTGTAACCCTGGTGGTAAATACAAAATCAAAAATGTAGCATAGCCAAGAATAAAATGAAATACAGAAAGTTATAACATTCATCTAGTTAATGCATCATCTAGGGGAGGGGGTGTGCAGGGCAGAGAAGAAGCCTGCTAGTAGTGGCCCAGCTGAGCCAAGACAAGCTGCCTGGGGTGGGTTACATAATGCAAGTGAAGGCTTTACTACTAGGTGGGCTAAATGTAAACAACACTTGACATGGTGTATGAAAACTTGAATAAAAGCTACTCTTTTCAATCAATTCCTTTGAAATTTCAGATTTTAAAAGATTAAATCCTTATGTATATATGCTGTGAGAATTAAATCAACAGTGCTTACAGAAAAAAAACAGGCCATTGCCAAAGTTGGACAAAATTTAGGGTATTGATTTTTTTATTTAAGCTAATAACTTGAAAAATTTGCAAAATTCAGATCTAATTTTGGGTAAACAATCGAATCTTGATTAAATAAAGTTATATTCCTGACAAAAAGTCTCCAGCTTCAGCAATTCTCATCTTAGGTGAGTAAATATATTTCTTGATTTTAAAAAAAGTGCATTATGTTTGGGCCCATAACTTTAAAAAAATACACAATACCGACATCATTTCTGGCATGTGCATAGCGAATGTATAGAAAAATATGTATATTATATATGATCAAAGTCAGATCAGTGGTTTTGATATGAGGCAGTCTTAAAGTGTAACAATGGGTTTTTAATGGAAAAAAGTTTTTCATTGATATCACGAAGGAATTAAGTCCTAGTGACCACATTCTTGGCATGGGAGGGGATTTTGGAGAAATCTAACTGTATGCCAAATTTAAGGAACTAGGAGCTGAGCTCTAGCAAACTGCATAACACTAGCAATATGTGACATGGTGCTTGAAAACTTGAATAAAATCTACAGTTTTTGATCAACTGGTTTCAAATTTTTGGTGTTAACAGTTGAAATGCTAACAAAAACATGCTGTGAAAATTAAATCCACAGCAGTTACAGCAAAAAAACGTGCCATGGTCAAAGTTGGGCAAAATTTAAGGGAAACAATTTTTTTTTTTGCTAATATTTTAAAAAATTTTAAAGATTTTGATCTAATTTTGGGTATACAATTTAATTTTGATTAATAAAAGTAATATTACTGGAAAAAAAGTGCTTAGCTTTAACAAGTTTTGTGTTAAGTGATAAAATTTCTTTCCTGATTATTTACAAAATGCATTATGTTTGGGCCCATAACTTTTTTAAATTATATAATACAGACCTAATTTCTGGCATGTATATATGTATATGGCATAATTATATAGAGAATTATTTATAGGAAATATGAGTAAAAACAGATGAGTGGTTTTGATATTAGGCAGTCCTGAAGTGTGAAAATAGGTTTTTAATAAAAAATTGAGGTTTTTCCTTAATTTCTCAAAGGAATGAAGTCGCAAAGACCTAGTTTTCGGCTTGGTAGGAGATCTTGGGGACATCTAACATTATGCTGAATTTTGGATTCCTAGGTCTTACAGTTTCAAAATGTGCCACATCTACGGACGGACGGACGGACGGACAGACGGACGGACGACGGACAATGGACCACGACTATAGCTCAGATGACTTATAGTCAGCTGAGCTAAAAATACAACCTCTGAATGATTATAAATTGCTGATTTTATGTACCATCTATATTGCAATGAAATCTGTTGTACAGATTTATACACAGAATATTTACAGAGTAAATTAAGTCTGACTTGTGCATCATGTTGAAAGGTCAAGGCAACAGCAAGGTTGTTGAAAATCTCAATTGGATATATATACTATTAGGACTGTGTTAACTAGGTGGATCTGTGAATGCACAAATACAAAATAACCGTTAGCATTAACCTCTCTGACCTGCGATGACGTACTTGGTCTTCTGGTGAGCCCTGTTGATACTCTCAGCTATTCTGCTGATACCTTCCTCTCTACTGATTTTTCCACATGTGGATCCTGTAATACACACAAAAGCAACACTGTAACCTAGCAGTAGTTCTACAGATCTAATATTTCAGCAGTCATGTAGATAATCCACAACAGCTGATCACAAGGTCCTATTTTTGCCAAAATATATCATCACTGTCTGAGCAAGAGGATATGTTCTGATTGGCTGTTGGTCATACTCCAAATGTGGCAAGAAAATGTATTTCCACCTTTTGATTTTTATACTTTTGGCATAATGTCAAGGGCACATCATTGACAGTTAAACATTTGCCTGGGGCAAGTAAAAATCCAGAAAATGGTGGTAGGGCAACCAAAAGTGGGCTCCTACTTACCTGACTGGGCAAGTGGGTCATACATTAACCAATCTTAAGTAGGCCTTTTACTTCTTGGAGAAATAAAATCATATTGTAATACCACTGTCTTAAATTACCTGCAAATTTATTTGTTTAAATGTTAAAGAGAAATATTTTCAACAAAAAACATTTGAAAATGTTTATTGTTGTAAATAATTATGTGGAACACACTCTTTGTGTCTGTGGCTGCAATCACTGATTTTTGTGGGACAGAAAAAAATTCATGTGGGGCAAGTAATAGCTACATTATTCTTGCCCAACTGGGCAGTCCATGTTGAGTCTTGTTCTCAGAAAAAAAAGTTACCAAAAAGGGTCACGTGTTTCCTTTTTTAGGTCCGGCATCTGGGTTTCACTTAACCTTAGCTGTGAATAGTCAGAACTGTGTGGGAAAAAGCAATTACAAACCATCATTTACAAATATTAGATTAGGCTAAAATAGCAGTCACCTGACCTTCAAAGTCCCAAGCATATTACTAAATCTGGCAGGAAGTGAACTGACAGCTTGTGAGTCTGCACAAAGCAATTCTGGACAGGACTGAATCAGAAACATCATACAGAATCACTATTCAGTCAAAAATATTATATATTTAAACTGCTTTTGCTGTTACTTCTGATCTTTATTCTAATATTCTGAAAACCAAAGTTCTTCGTACCAGGATGAAAATTGAAGAGGGTGAGGCCAAGTTTCTCACAACGCTGGAGTTCATCCACTAAGGCAGCCCTGCTTTTCTCCAGTGCCTCGGGATTGGGGGATCCACAGTTCATCAGGTATGAACCATGGGGCACAATCTGATGAGGAGCAAATCCATGATCCTAAAAACATATACACAGAAACAGTGAGATCATGGACATCATGGTATGGTTTGAATTAAGCCTGTAAATTGTGAGGGCCCTCAGAATGGATTTAATCACTGATTCTTTACCTCAGACTCAATAATCCATTCAATTTTTTCATAAGTAGTAAATTAAACACTTTTTAAAAAATATAAGCAATTTTTACAAAATGGATGTTAGTGAATTTCAGCAAATTTCTGTTTTTCACCACTTTATAAGTTTCTATGTGAGTGGAGTGGTCCACCGGTCCTGGGTATGTTTAAAGTAGATTTATGGCACATCACAAACTTTTCCGTCAAATTTGAGAGCTCACAGAGGACTTCGGGACGGTACATGCCAAAAAATTATAGTCAAAATGAATTAAGGATGTGAAAAGAATATAGGTCAATATTACTATGCATAATTAAAAAAATACATACCTTACAATAACAAGTGACCCAGGGGTCATGACGCTCAGCTGACCAGGAAGACATTGACAAAAGTAATTTTATCATCTGAATGTCAAATTTGAATGAAATACTTTTTCCAAACTTGACCTTTTGTATAAAATCATCCAATATTCATTGGGGTACTATGGAGCTCTGTAGCATAAAGGATATGGGTAACAGACACCTATTTTCAAGGTTTACAAGATGACTTTTCAGGGGTCTCCCAGCATGTCAAAAAATAAAATTCTAGGTCCAGTTATTATGATTTGTGCCCTGTTAACAGATGACCAAATGTTTATTCTGGGGGGTATTTCAAAGCCGCATAGGATGAAGGATATGGGTAACAGAGATGTAATTTCAGGTGCACAAGGAGACTTTTCAGGGGCCTCCCAGCATATCAAGAAAGGAGATTCTAGGTCAAGTCATTATAATTTGTGCTCTGTTAACAGATGACCAAATCTTTATTCAGGGGAGTACTTCGGAGCCCCAGAGCATGAAGGATATGGGTAACAGAGACCTTATTTTAGGTTTCCAAGATGTTTCATGGACTTCCATGCATGTTAAGAAAGAAGATTCTAGGTCAATTCATTATGATTTGTGCAAAGAACCATGGGGGAAAATGCATCAGTTGTTTGGATACTTGAGCTTTTGTATCAAATTTTCCTTTATTCAGGGGGGTACTTCGGAGCCCCATAGCAAGAAGGATATGGGTAACAGAGACCTAATTTCAGATTTCCAAAGAGACTTTCCAAAGGCCTCCCTGCATGTCAAGAAAGAAGATTCTAGGTCCAGTCATTATGATTTGTGCCCTGTTAATATATGACCAAATCTTTATTCTGGGGGGTACTTCAGAGCCCCATAGCTCACAGAATATGGGTAACAGGGACCTTATTTCGGGTTTCCATGTAGACCTTTTATGGGCTTCCCTGGAGGTGAGGACAGAAGATTCTAGGTCCAGTCATTATGATTTGTGCCCTGTTTACAGATGACCAAATGTTTAAAGATCACAAAAGTAGAGAAAAAAAATCGTAAAAAAAAAAAAATATATATAGGCGCCACCAATCTCCAGAAATTGATGAAACACTCCATGATCAATATCCATGCAAAGAATCATGGTGATTAATGCATTAGTTGTTCAGATACTTGAGCTTTTGTATTAAATTTTGCATTATTCTGGGGGGTACTTCAGAACCCCATAGCTCGAAGAATATAGGTCACAGTGACCTAATTTCAAGTTTACAAGGAGAATTTCCATAGACCTCACAGGATGTCAAGTAAGAAGATTCCAGGTCTAGCGGTTACGATTTGTGCCCTGTTAACAGACAGACGCCTGGATGGCCGGACGGACGACGGACAAAAGATGATCCCTATAGCTCAGATGACTTTCAGTCAGCTGAGCTAAAAATTGAAAAAATACAGGTGGCGCCACCAGAATGCAGAAACTGATGAAACATTTCATGATCAATATCCATGCAAAGAATCATGGTGATCAATATAATAATTGTTCAGATACTTGAGCTTTTGTATCAAATTTTCCATTATTCTGGGGGGTACTTCGGAGCCCCATAGCTCAGAGGTTATGGGTAACAGAGACCTAATTTCAAGTTTTTAAGGAGACTTTTCATGGGCCTCTCAGCATGTCAAGAGAGAAGATTCTAGGTCCAGTTGTTACGATTTGTGCCATGTTAACAGATGACCGCATCTTATGAGGTCTCAAAAATAGAGAAAAAAATTCGTAAAAATAAAAAAAATACAGTTGGCGCCACCAGTCTGCAGAAACTGATGAAACACTCCATGATCAATATCCATGCAAAAAATCATGATGATCAATGCATTAGTTGTTCAGATACTTGAGCTTTTGTATCAAATTTTCCATTATTCTGGGGGGTACTTCGGAACCCCATAGCTCGAAGATTATAGGTCACAGAGACCTAATTTCAGGTTTACAAGGAGAATTTCCATAGACCTCCCAGGATGTCAAGTGAGAAGATTCCAGTTCCAGTGGTTACGATTTGTGCCCTGTTAACGGACAGAAGCCCGGATGGCTGGATGGCCGGCGGACGACGGACAACAGGTGATCCCTATAGCTCAGATGACTTACAGTCAGCTGAGCTAAAAACACACTATGATACTGACCTGCATGGCCTGCCTGAATTTGACAGCTGCTTTTTCTTCAAGAGGTTTACATGCCCACGTTCTCTGTGACTTTAGAAACATTCCAATAGCGTGAGCTCCCATGTCCACTGCTTCAAAGATTGCATTCTCCAGGCCTCCTGGAAAATAACAAAACATTGAACTGACCTCCCAATGCAGCAGTGAGTAACCTATTTCATAATGCTCTGGTTGAACTCTGAATTTAAAATAGCTGTTAGTGAATTTAAGCACCAAAGCAGCACAAGGAGAGGGGCTGGCACTCATTTTGCTATATTTTCATATAACAAATCAAATATTCATTTTCAATTCTAGATAAGCAACATTGGCTGAAAGCCCAACAGACATGGGTTTTGTGTTTTTAAAGGACATTTAGAAACCAAAATAAGGTAAAAAGTAACCTATGGATTTTGTCATGTCAGCTAGGGATAACTGAACAGTGTGCTGTGAAATTTTTCAAGCATTTGTAGAGGGAGGTAAATAATACAATGGTTTACTAGTTTCATAAACCTGTTATTCATTAATACTAATTTTTTGTTGAAACCCTCAGATAATATCACACATAATGGCTGTTAAAGTACCTATTCACATACCATGTATGTTAGTGTTTTTACTTCAAATATTAGGTTATACAGTAATATTTTGTTCTCAAATTATTTGCCTGCTTCTGCACACAAGTGGCAAAAATGCTTGTATCTGGCGAGACCAGTGCTATAAAAATAAAGAACTGAATCCATGTTCTTTTAGGCCTGGACACACGCTTTTCCAGACCTTGGGACCTTTAGTTAGTTTGTTAGGTTTTTGGTTTGTCCTCCTTGGTTGGACCCCCCCCCCTCTTTCCTAGATCCTGGATCTGCCCTTGTCCACCCACCTGATATAGAGCAGTGGGCCCCCACTAACTTCACATTCTTGTTCTTCTGTTTGCGGAGACCAGCTGCCTGTGTCTCGACTGCTTTCTTTTCATCTGTCTGTGGCTCCACCTTCACCTTGACTTCTACATCAGTCTTTTTGTCAGCTTCTACAGGACTTCCGGTTTTTCTTTTTAATGCTTTCTTTACTGTAGCTGCAGGCTTTCTGCTCTTCTTTGTCTTTGGAACTGATTTCTCAGTTGTATTTTCTATAAACAAATAAATCTTAATGATTAAATTTTCCTCACAAAACTGATTAGATTTAATAAAATCTGATATTTAAGCTTTTAAAGTGATGTAAATTTCAAAGTTCTAACAGAAAATAATGCAAGGGTAAGTTAATAGTTACACTGACTCCAGCCATCTTGAAATCTTATCCATTATCTCTTTATATTATTATTTATTTTCAAGTATGCCTTCCATTCTTTACTGTTAAATGTTTACATGTTTTTAACTAGAATACGGGTAGTCGACAAGGGACTACATGTATCCGCCTAAATCAGAGAGGTACGGGTGAAGTGGTGATAGGATATAGAGGTAATGGGAAAACCTTGTGTGGTAGATGACATATTACTTGAAAGATATAGATTAGTTGGTATGGTATTGTTAGATGTAAAGGTTGAATTACCTGGAGGGAGGGAGAAAGAGAGACAGAGAGAGACGGGGAGGTAGGTGGCACCACCTATCATAAAAATTGAAAAACTATCCAAGATGAATAAACATGTAAGATTTCAGCCCAATCGATCAAACGAGTCCTGAGATATCAGCATGGATGTCTGCACTGCAAATGCATAGGTAGGTGGCACCACCTGTAATATCAACGAAAAATCTATCCAAGATGTATAAACTGCAAAATTTCAGGAGAATAAGTCCAACCACTGCAGAGATATGCATGATTTTATCCCAAAAGCAGATAAACTGATGGCCGCTGTGCAAAAACGGTTGCAGGTGGCGCCACCAGTTTTGGGTATGTTAAAGGGCTATGATAGACCTATACATATGCAAAATTTCAGGCTGATCCGCAAACCAGTCCTGATATATTAGCATAAATGTCTGGAGCATAAATGGGGAGGAAGGTGGCGCCACCTGTCACAAAAATCAAAAACCTATCCAAGATGTATAAACGTGCAAAATTTCAGCCCGGTCGGTCAAACAAGTCCAGATATATGGGGGTTTATGTGTGAACACAGACGCACAGATGGACACAGAGCACAGAGGAAAGGTCAGAGGTCAAAAGAAAATCGGGGCGCAGCAGTTCACATGTCACCTGAACATAATCCCGGGTTTCATAAAATTCTGCCCAGCGGTTACGGAGGAGTTCTCCTGACACCTGAGCAGCGGCGGCGGTGGGCTGAAAACATAGTATCCGTAAAACTCTGTTTTGGCGGATACAACTATATCCTTTCTGAGGTGCAGTGAGCCAACCAACTGGCAAATCAGGGCCCTCTCCAAGAATCAGGTGACTTGATCCGCATGTCTGACCTGGGCACTGACCACAACTGCATATATATACAAAAAATAATGAAAAGTTTTTGAGCTGCCTAATTTAAAAATGAATGAGATAAAAATAAACTAATTTGACCTTTAATTAATTAATCAGTCTACATTTAAGTTTTAGCCTTTCTTAGGTTAAGGTATTATACCTGTTTCTTTTTTCTGCTTCTTCCTGATTTTGCTGGATGGCTGAACGTCCTCTGTGGAATCCTGGGACATCTTTCTTTTACGTCTGGGGGGTTTCTTTACTTTTATGGCTTCTGACTCCTCGTCCACAGCTTGGGTCGACGCTCTTTTAGTCCGACGTACCATATTGCTGGATCTAGCATATAATGGCATTATGTAAAGAATAGGCCAACCTTATTTAATAAAGATCTATAACATAATAAATGCAGGGATGGCTACAATATAACATGATGATGTGACTAGCCTAGTGCCCTCTGATGCCTTAACAGTAAACAAAGGTGATTTCCCTTTGATTGATTCGTGTCTATTAATTCATATACTGAGAGCCTTAGAAAAGTTTAATAATGGTCTTGTTTGGGTCAATAAACTGATCATTGAGTTGATGTTCATGCATTTAAATCTTAACATTTCAATTTTGATATATTTACTTATTTATTTTTATGTCTATTTACTTATTTATTTTTATGTAATGAATTGCAAGTCAACAACAAATTCCTGGAACTGAAGGCTAATAAATGTTATCTTATCTTATCTTATCTTATCTTATTTATTCTCAGAATTCAGAGGAATGATTTATAATTTTTATTTATATTTTGTTTAAGTGTTGAGTATACTTATAATTTTCTCTGTCTTATATTAATACATGTGCAAGAAATAGATGTAAACATGCATTTATTATATCTGTGTTACATTGCTAAGTTTGCTATGAATAAAAACATAATCACGCTTCACAGACTGCAGTAATCACTAATCACTTATAAAGGGAGCCACTATAGAACGCGGGCTTCGCTTCTATTGAGGAACATGTAAATAAAATTGTCTCCTCTCATTCCCTATTTTAACTCCTACTTTTCCCTGTAGATGTCCATACACTCAACTCTTCTAACATAAACAACTACTAAGCATCAGAAGTCGCTTGAATCGGGAATCGAACCTATGATCTCTAGACTAGGAGCCCTACACGCTACTAAGTGAGCCGTGAAGACGAGATACCATGCAGCAAGAGCAAGTTTTGTTCATTTATATCTGCGATTGAGGGGCATCTATCGCAAAAATGGGAAACCATTTACTATTTTAACAGGAAAATTAAGCTTTAGGTGGGGGCTCCGCCCCCACACCCCCATTCAGCAGGGAACCCAGGTTCCCCGGACCCCTCCTCCTCTAATATAATAAACTCCAGCTATGAGCAAAATTAAATACGGGAATTCTGAGGAAAATGATATGTATCGGCCTTTTCCAGGAAATAATTAATTATGCGACACCCGTTGTGCCGGCGGTGGGCTGAAGCCCGGTTTCTATAGTTCTGCCGAAATGAGTAACAGTCACCAGCCCAGGATCTGAAGAAACCATCTGTTGAAGTTTGCGATCTCTTCGTAATACAGGCTAACTATACAGGGGAAAATACGCAAAATGCAACACTTGCTGAGACACCCAATCGTATTTCGGTGCGTTGATTCATGAAGCGGCCCAAGTATCCTGTTTAATACACATATTCAAAGATCTTAATTTGCGAGGACGGACAGCAATCATTTTTCATAGGTAGAAAATGTCATAACAATGATATTTTAAAGAATTCTGGTAATGTACTTAGAATTTCTTTCAACCGTCATCAAGGCGCGCTTTTCCAATGAAGTTTCTCGTGCGATTTCGTCTGCTACACCGGATGTTGTTCAAGGCCTTTTCTGCCTTCTTCAATCGAGTGCCTTGCTGAATCACTCCAGATCTGCAAAGAAACGGGCAGGGAAAAGCGCATTTGTGTATAAAGTTGACGACAGCAGATGAAAATGGGTGAATTTCCTGTGAAAGTTTATATTTATGACTTGTCCAAAGGTCTTGCACGAGCCATGTCGCGAGGCTTACTTGGTGAGTGTGGCTTTATTTGGTATTGTTAACGATCGGTCACCAGCTGGTCACAGTGACAGTGTGTGAGTGACGGTTGAACTTGTCGGTACGACTATAGAAACCGGGCTTCACCCCAACTTGCATAACATATGCATGAAGTCATGCATTCTGTTGATAAACAGTACATATGTCATCAATAACGAGTATATGAATACTTTTTATGCCTACCACGTTCGCAATAAATCAGTATCCACCCACGCTAAAAGGTACTCAGCTCTGCTATTCTATCGTCAACGTGACAAACTGTTTACATGTTCCTCCATGTTTACTGACAATTCCCGTCTTGCTCTTGTGTAGTAACGTGTGCACAAAGTCTGCCTACGTCACACACACTTTTCAGGGGGTGCACTAAAGCGTGGGTGTGGGGGCGCTAGCCCCCATTAATTCAATACGTAATTTTATATTTCCGTTTACTCTTTACGTTCTATTTCTTTTTCCCTCTTCTATAGTCAATTTACTCTTACCTTCTCTTAGATCCACTTCTCTTTATACAAGTTTCATCCTTAATTATAAAGTGTGTACAATTAACGTCTTCGTCACGTGTGCCCTCATCCCATCAAGTAAGTGCAACTTCAACAATAACATCTGAAATACAATCATTTCCCCCATTGATATATGTATGCAAATAATGCGGCTTCCTCTATTCGCTTAGCACACCACTGTCACATATTCTGCTTCAAACTACTCGCATAATCAGCATAACCAACCAGCATTACGAAACAATTACACGTAGACGGACCCTTTGGAAATCCCCTGTGGAAATCCCCCTTTCTAAAAATAGTTCTCACCTGTGTCATTCCTCGCTTCGTGTTGTCAAACACACCGTCTCGCCACATGCATGAAAGAACGATCTGACTTCATCAGTTCAAAAATAATAAGAACAACTCACCAATATAGTTAATAAATATCAATGGCATTTTTTTTACACATGGGGACCATTTTTACCATTAAGCATCTAACAAAATTTTTTCTCAGGTGCATGACACGTTAGGGCTATAAATCTTTCTAGTTTATTTATAAGATTCTAAATTTCCCTTTCTACTTACCATAACTATGTCAACTTCTTATGTACAATTTTTTCTGTTTTCTTTGGTTAAATACAAAATTTACAACGGGCATGTCCGCATCTGCCGTTGTAAATTCTCGCTGCATCAGCCATGAACTGCCTGAACAAATCTTTTCCACTGTGTTTTTCCCGCCACATGAACACACTAAGGTACCCGGGTAAATGTTCTCCCTTCACTCCGAACCTTGGCATAGTAACCCCCCTCTTTACCTTCTGCCAAGTCCCTTCAATACTATTGGTATGACATCCACTGTCAGGGTCCTTGAAATTGGCGCTGTGATTTACAGTTTCGTGGCGATATCCGTGAGCAGGCAAGCAGTCATAAGCTTTCCAGCAATCTGATTGTATTATTGATCCACGGGCTATATGTTTTTTTATCAAGGGAATCAAAGTCGCCGCGGATCTGTCTTGAACAGTGAACATGAACACTTTTTTCTTGTCAAACTTTTCCCTTCCACCAAACACCCAACCCCCTTTTACTTCATGACCCCGATTGTACTTTCTTTTCGCAAATTTAGACTCGTCTATTTCTACGTAAACTCCGTGCCCTCCTATCTTCTCACCTCTATCAGAGTCTCTCAGTAGTGTTTCTTCGCACACTTCTCTACAAAAGCTGCTCCAATCCACAGCCGTATTACTGCTGCAACCTGTCTCATATTTTATTTGAGACTGTGTATTTCCCACACACCACAAGTATGTTATATCCATTATTTCTTCTAGTGTCAATTTTGATAACGAAAACCAGCTCCCATGTCTTATACTGAGTTTCATATTGTGACTTTTAGGTTTCCTTTTCTGGCATCTCCACTGATACATGTCATGGTTATCCTTATCATTAACAATTACCAGTTTCATAGAACATTTACAAACGGGGCAGCTACGGCTGCGTGCCAACATACCCTGTTCCTGCAACCAAGCTATAGTTGCCTCTTTCGACACTAATATTTCTCTCACTAGTTTTGTATGTGTGATATGCGTTGGTCGGCCAATGGTATCTTCTTTTCTTCTTTGGTAGCTACCCTTACTCCAACAGCATTGACTTCCAGCATCTACAGTTACAACATCATCAGTGCACGTGCCTGTCGACATCACCGACACCTTACTGGAACCCCCCGCTGTACTCACGCTTTTCTTTGGGTCATCTTTCTTACAGAGTTTTAATCGTCTTCTTTTGGCCTCCATATCTACAGGTTTTCCATCACTTTCATGTTGTCTTTTAAGCATTGTACCGTGTCCAGATATATTCACTATCATGTCATTTAACTTCTCTCTCAGACTATCAGGTCGTGCACTCTCCATGTTCGGGTGCGTTTACTATGACGGACCTTAGCAACTGTCAACTCTATCATTCATTATGTAACAGTAACCAAAACGTCACATGACCATCAAATCGCCCAGTTAATCCCCTTGCAACCCCTAATGAATGTGTCACCTCCAACCTAATCCACACCTAACACCTCACTCTCAACACCATTATGACATTCTTTCATTATTAGTAATAACAATTATATTTAATCATTATTGTTAAAGCGAGTTACCTACATTTCAATTTTATCAATACCTACCCTTTTTTATTCATTTCAAATCTAAATATCTGGTCATCGCGATGTCACCCGCGATTCTCACGAGTGAGTCCGCCCCTTCAATACCATTTAAAAATTGTACCTATAAAGCCCAATAGGGGTCGCTACCGTTTCTTATGACGTCACCATTTCCCGTGTGCTGTCTCATGGGATTTCACTGACAATAGACTTAAATGCCCCAACTTTTCACGAACCGGCAACTTACCTTCGTGGCACAGTTGGTTACGCAGACGGCTTCTGAGCGTGCGGTCGGTGGTTCGAGTCTCATCATGCCTTCATATCATTGCATGTTGTTCATAATGTCATAATATGTCTAATAATTCACATGTCTCTCATTCATTCCAGATTACCAGTCTCGTATATACCATACGCTCGCATAACAGATCACAAGGAATTCAGAAATAACTTGCCATAACGTTCTTTATTAATTGTTTGCCCCCCCAAAAAAACTGCACCCAAGTTTTTCTCTATCCCCATCAAATATATCGCCCTCTTTAGCTAGTTCTCTGAACCAAGGTGAAGCCCGCGTTCTATAGTCGCTCCAACTTGTCAGTAATTTGACATTTGCATTACCAGATTACAGTCTCAGGATTCATACTGCGTTTATAATGAACACCATGGATAATGATCGGTTACCTTGAAACTGGCAATAGACTTTTAATATGTTATTGAAAAAGCATTATTAATTATACTTGTATTTCTGTAAATGGATAATTCCAGAATTAGAATAATACTGATATTCATTAATAATAAAAGTATAACACACCTAATTAATGACTGGCTGTAACTTAGCTGCTAAGTCTTAGCATCTTCATGTGAGTGCTTTCTTTTTAAATCCAGTAATATGTCCAATCTGACTTTTAAGTCCTGATTAAATGAGTAATACAAATAGAAATATATATTTGGATCATTTTATCATTTACCATTGATCACAACATTAACACAAGGAAGTCTGAAGTTAGATCTTTTTCAGTAAGTTCAAGAAAGTTTAGGCATGTAACATGTTTTTTACCATACAAAGCCAGAGAAGTGCCACGCCCACTTTCTGTCAAATCAGTAGTTGCATACCTTGTGGAAAGTTGCCAAAGCCACTGTTGTGACCCTGTTTATGTGTACATGCAGTCTCCCCATTAGCCTGCAGAGCACTCGCCCTTGGTGGTGGCAAAATATGAAAATTCTCAATGCTTCTCAGCTGATGTTCGAACTCAGGACCTTCCACCTTTGAGCCCTGCACTTTCCCCTGAGAGCTAGACCACAGAAGCCAGTTTAGGACCAAATCTTTGTCTGGCTCTAGAATAAAAAAAAAATTAACTACGTTCACTCTTGCTCCACACAAACCAGAACTAGCTGTGACCACATGCTATAAACCACCATGCATACATGTTTAGGACCCAGTGGCTGTGATCTTTAACTGAAACATTATCTGACTATCAAATGCACATGGAGTATCCCCCTCCCCTTCCTCACCAGCTTCAACTCCCAAGTGATGATACAGCTTTATTCACTGGATTTAGTCACAGTTTTCATAATTTAATTTCCTTGGTTCCTCTGAAATTTCTTTACAGGAAAACAACTGGATGGGATATGGCACACAGGGATAGTTGTATACAATCAAGAATTCTACTATGGTGGTATGGGCATTGAGAGCTGTGAACCAGTAAGTTTAATGTTCAAATTAGAGGAGAATATTATTAATTTAAAAAATATATATCATATATATTTTGTAAATCACTTATTCTCAACATAAAGTAAAGATTTTGTCATGGAAAGTCCGAAGGGCATGAAATATTTTGCAGTTCTTAAATATTTAAAACAATTCTGAGGAGATAAGATCCACATTAGATAATTTGTACTTATAATTATTAAATGTTAATGGAAATGAAGCCAAGTTGTGTAACTTTAATTAATTGTGAACACTCATTAATTTTTTTTATTGGGGAGGGGTACTTTAGAAATGCCAAAAATAACTTTTTTTTGTAGTCATTCACACAGAACCAAGGAGTGAACAGACTGAGGGATTGCTGTATTAGGAAATTAGATATGAAATATAGCCAAAGTAATTTCCGTAAAAACGTTATCTAAACAGATAACTTGTGTTGTCATTTACATCATAGCAATTTTTGTTCGTTTATAGGAAAATAAATGCAGTCATCAGCCACATTATAGTTTATCAATATTTTGCTCAATATTTGTTTTCAAGGGAAAATTACCAATGCTAGGGGCACCAGATGAAATATGTGATGTTGGAGTGACACAGATTCCTTTTGAGCTGTTCATGGATTACCTGCAGGATCTCTCAAACACCACTTTCAGGTAGAGCGCCCCCAAGTGGTTGTCACTGTAACTGTGAGAACTGATGATTTATTACATTTTCTTCTGTATAATTGTTATATTGATAACAGAAAATAAATAATCAACATATTAATTCTGTACATAAACAGTATTGTGACAAACTGAATTTTTACATTTTTAGCTCAGCTGACTATAAGTCATCTGAGCTATAGTCGTGGTCCATTGTCCGTCGTCCGTCCGTCTGTCCGTCCGTCCGTCCTTCCGTAGATGTGGCACGTTTTGAAACCGTAAGACCTAGGAATCCAAAATTCGGCATAGTGTTAGATGTCCCCAAGATCTCCTACCAAGCCGAAAACTGGGTCTTTGTGACTTTGTTCTTTTGAGAAATTAAGGAAAAACCTCAATTTTTTATTAAAAACCTATTTTCACACTTCAGGGCTGCCTAATATCAAAACCACTCATCTGTTTTTCCTCATATTTACCATAAATATTCCTCTATATAGTTCCTATGTACATGCCTGAAATTATGTCTGTATTATATAATTTAAGAAAGTTATGGGCAAGAACATAATGCATTTTGTAAAAAATCAGGAAAGATATTTGATCACTTAACACAAAACTTGTTAAAGCTATGGACTTTTTTACAAGTAATATAACTTTAATTAATCAAAATTAAATTGTATACCCAAAATTAGATCAAAATCTTTTAAATTTTTTAAAATGTTAACAAAAATAAAAAATTGGTACCTTAAATTTTGCCTAACTTTGACCATGGCATGTTTTTTTCCTGTAATTACTGTGGATTTAATTTTCTCAGCATGTTTTTGTTAGCATTTTGTCTGTTAACACAAAAAATTTGAAACCAGTTGATCAAAAACTGTAGATTTTATTCAAGTTTTCAAGCACCATGTAACATATTGTTTACATCAGGCTAGTGTTATGCAGTTTGCAAGGGCTCAGCTCCCCAGCTTAAGCTCTCAGTTCCTAAGATTTGGCATACAATTAGATGTCTCCAAAATTCCCTACCATGCCAAGAATTTGGTCACTAAGACTTAATACCTTTGAGATATTAATGAAAAACTTCATTTTTCAATTAAAAACCCATTGTTACACTTCAATACTGCCTAATATCAAAACCACTGATCTGACTTTAATCATATATAATATACATGTTTTTCTATACATTCTCTGTGCACATGCCAGAAATGATGTCAGTATTGCGTAATTGTTTTAAGTTATGGGCCCAAACATAATGCACTTTGTAAAAAATCAAGAAATATATTTACTCCCTTAACAAGGGGCTTGCTGAAGCTAGAGATTTTTTGTCAGGGATGTAACATTATTTAATCAAGATTCAATTGAATACCCAAAATTAGTTCTGAATTTTTAAAATTTTATAAGTTATTAGTATAAATATAAAATTAGTACCTTAAATTTTGCCCAACTTTGACCATTTCACTTTTGTTTCATGTGAGCTCTGTTTATATAATTTTCATATCATGCACACATAAGGATTTCAGCTTTTTAGTTTAGAAAGCTGAAAGAAATTGGCCAAAAATTGTAGCTTTTATAAATGTTTTTATGAGACCATGTCAGACCTTGGCTCTCTCCAGCAACTCTTGAGTCACCTGTATGTTGACCTTGTTGAACTTTCAGCAAATTATGCACGCTTGAGGCGAGGCATATACTGGGGCAGCAAGGCAGCTTATGGCCAGCCACAGTTGATCCAGGTGTCCAACCCAACTCACCTAGTAGTTTTAACCAACAATATAACAATAAACAATAAATTAATCAATTTTTATTGGTTTTAAATAACAAATTAAAGAAAAATAGAAAAGGAATTTGTTAGTTTATAATAATAGGGAATTAACTTGCAGTTACTGATGATATAAGAATCTTGTATCGATGGATAGAATGTCACATATTCCAAATAACACCATGCAGTCACCTATGGCATTTTTCAGTTCAATTTTAATAATAAAAAAGTAAATCATATTATTCATTACTAATCATTAGGGATCATATGAAGGAAATTAATGATAGACAAAGCTGCAGTTGATAATATTAATCTAGATTCCTACTGTGTCTAGTGTGTACATTGATGTGAAATTAGTCCAAAATAAATATATCACATTTATTTTTTTTAATATAAATAAAAGCCATAAAACCAGGTACTTATGATCATTATTTAAATGTGTGAATTTTGTACATTCTGGATTCTCAACACCATTGTTTGGTGAAAACTGAATAAATACCAGACATGGTGGGAATACTTTGCAATTGTATTTAAATACGAATATGAATATGTACTCCATTATAAAATTTCTTGCATAAAGAATGGAAATTCAGGTAAAAACGAAAGTATATGAATACCAGTGCAAATGCTTTCCAAATGTACTCATGAATGCATTCATGAATATATTCTTTAATATTATTTTAATAATCATTTCAGTTATATTTCATTTTAAAAAACATACTATTCTCTTATTATTTTTAATAAAAATTATATCTGGGACAATATTTGTAATTTTTTTAATAAATAGTTAAACTCTTATATTATATGTTCTGCTTATAAGTTATATGGCCAAGTCAAAATCTATGTGACAGTAGTACTCCATTTGTTAATAAAATAAATGAAATCAATTCTCTTCTCTGTCTCCAAAGATACTATCAAAATCATACATAAGCTAAACACCAACAACTCATAATACAGCTTATATTTATTACCACACAAAACGAGCATGTGCTTCATTTCTAAATCATATTTTTTCATCATATATAACAGCTGAGCGCCGTGACCCATAGGTTCCTTGTGTTTCTATATATCTTCTCCATATGTTTATCTAATCATATGTTATCTAAAATGTGTCAGTGTGTCAGGATGTCTTTCCGTTTGTCAGTGTTTGTCAGCTTTGTATGCTTTAATGTTATTTTGTATGATATGTGTCATTCTACAGGCCATAATTCCTCGGCATTCACTCTGAAGGTCACGCAATTGATGGAAAAGCGACACTTTGTATCGTCTGTCCGTCTGTCTGTCATTTCAATTTCCGGCAAGCGCTCGACCTCTGGTCGTCTAGTTTTAATAGTCATTTCAGTTATATTTCATTTTAAAAAATTACGATTCTCTTATTATTTTTAATTAAAATTATATTTGGGACAATATTTGTAATTTTTTTTTTTTAATAAATAGTTAAACTCTTATATTATATGTTCTGCTTATAAGTTATATGGCCAAGTCAAAATCTGTGTGACAGTAGTACTCCATTTGTTAATAAAATAAATGAAATCAAAACTCTTCCCTGTCTCCAAAGGTACCATCAAAATCATACATAAGCTAAACAACAACAACTCATAATACAGCTTATATTTATTACCCCACAAAACCAGCATGTGCCTCATTTCTAAATCATATTTTTTAATCATATATAACAGCTGAGCGCCGTGACCCATAGGTCCCTTGTTATGAAAAGTAATTCCTGAATCACCATACCAAGCAAGATCATGAAAAGAAAATCACATTTTACCTCTTAATTTCAAATAAGTTCTCATCTTTGTTGTTATATGATATTTGCAATTATAAATTTGAGCATTCTCTATTGTTCTTATGCTCCAAGGGTGTGTAGTATGACCTTTTGATGTAGAATTCCTTTTGTTTTGTAGAGGTGAATGTTACCATCTTCTAGATCACAACTGTAACACATTCAGCAATGAATTGTCACTTTTTCTAACTGGTCAACCAATTCCTGACAAAATAACAAGTCTGCCTCAGGAAGTACTCAGCACGTAAGTTTGGCTTTTATCACTTATTTTCTGTAAAGGTGAGCTACTTAGCCTGGTATAGATAGGACTGTCCCTGGTAGACACTGACTATATTTCACACCTGCAAAGTCAGGCAGCTGCTTGATAAAATTCCCCTGCCTGCCCTATCAGGAAGGCAACCATCGTGTTTCACCTGCCTGAAAGCTTCACTCAGCTGCCCCTGGCAATCAGGCATTGGTTAATGTCAATCCCTGCTGTCTTTTGAATGAATATGAAGCTATAAATATCACAAAAATTATATTTTGTTTTTCTTAGCTTCTCTGCATTTTAAATAATATATACAAATATATACATGGGTACAGGCATAACCAAGAAGTCCTAATTTACATTTATGTGATTACAAAGATGCTCTCTTTTATGTTGAATATGTGCTTCAGTTTGCCTTATTTGAATGCTTCAGTCAGTAACCAATATGACAAATACCTGAGACATAATTCTTTACAGTTTTTCTAAACTTCATTTACTTGAAGCTAGAATAAGATATTTCTAGATTATATCATAGTATTTGATAAACCATTCTTGCACATGATCACACACTCAGTGGTCTGGAATAATATGACAAATACATGAGAAGTGCTTCTTTACAGTTTTTCCAAACTCTGTTTACTTCGAATTTAGATATTTCTAGAATATGTTATAATATCTAGGAAACCATTCATATGGGATCATCTGCAGACTGCAGTTTTTCCTTTCAGATAAATTGTAATACAATTATTTTTGTCTAAATTATATTAAAATTAAACCTACTCTTACCAAAAGAATAATTTTTGGTTAATGTTCACTGTTAAGTAATTTTATCATTATGCATTGAAATAACATTACCTTTTCAGGCCTATGGGAGCCCTTATTAAGCCATTTATAGACTCCATGCAAGTCAGCCCAGGAGGACAGCCAGTGTTTAGAGGTTCTACTGGAGCTGCAGCCAGTGCTGCCAGCATGCCTCCAGTACCCAGCACTCCCACCAGCTCAGCCAGCACTGCAGATCCTTCAACCCCACCAGCCCAGCCGACAGACTGCCTGGTCCCTCTTGTAGTGTTCAAACCTTCAGTCGTAAGTCTTCAACTATACTCTGTTCCATTATCTGTGACAACACGACTCAGTAGACATTTATATTGGGCTGTTAAGCCTAACTTCAGTCATGATACAAGCCATATTAAGGAATGCATGGCAGTGTTCTTCCATCATGTTGTATACATATAGTGGTAAACAACATATATAATCTTAACATTAGGCTATGAATGATGAATTAACGCAGAAGAATACATGTCAGCTCACAACCCAAACTGAAACTTTGTCTCTATGGTAATGAGTCATTTCCTGTTTTGCATACAGGTTGGTTGCGTCCAGTAACATGTTCGAGTCATGCTTGTATTCATGCATTCAGAAATTCAACAAACGTGGAGAGATTTACCAATATGCTGAGTTAAAATGGTTTTAAGTTTTGTTAGAATGTGTACCAAAAAAACTAACAATTGGTCTGGTTTGTGTCAAGTGACAGTGTACCTGCAGGCCATGAGGAATTGTCAGAGATGACAAAAATATTTGCAACTTCATGGGGCCATCAAGTGCATTCCTCACTGAAGGATGTAATGGCACCATTGACAGTCAAGATGCTGGTCTTGAACTCTCCAGTGACAGAGGGCTACATTGGCTTTACAGTGCCACTAACCTGTACTCACCCGTTTTTTTACAGATAATTATCTTAAAATGTTATATTTTTCAATAATTATATATTCAATATTAATAATAAGTTAAAAAATCAAAATAAAAATTTTTGATGTGGGGGGTTGAAATTGACACGGGTGTGCCTGAGAACCATACCTTTTATTTTTTTGGCCTAATCCATATAAATTGCTCCTTGCAGGATCTAGGTAAGATGTCTATACCAGCAGTATTACAGCTGAGTGAGGAGGACCATGGGCTGCTCAAAGAATCATTAGATTTTGTCACAGCAAAGAACTCTGAATGGTCAATAGGGAGGCCACATGTAGCTCTTTTATGTGAGTGTACCTTTAATGTGACAACATAATCTAGATGTTCTTATTATGTGACATTTAAAAAATGTGATGGATTGTGATCCAGGGAATAGGCTATCTAGATTTTAAAAATTCTTCGAGACTCTTCCAGACTCCAGACTGTTCAGTTTAACATTATATATAAATAAATGTCTGCATAAATAAATGTTAAAACAAGTTAAAGTAGAATTTCTTGAATAACATTTACCTTCAAAGGAAATTGTGAAATCTTTCATTGTTTGACAGACAGAGTTTGTGCAAATATATTGTATATTACCTTTGCACAAAGTATATACAGCAAATAAGCTTGCTGTATTATGTGATGAACTGGCCATCTACCTTGTATGGCTTTTATTTTAATTTGATTATTTATAAATTATTATTATAGAGCCACCTTTTGGGAAAAATCAATTTTGCACTGTAATACATATTTCTCAGCAGTCGGATTGTCTGCCTCATGTTATGTGGTGTATTTTTTTGTCCATAACTAACATCTGCTGAAATTTTCTATTTAACAGGCAAATTATTAAAAGATGAAGTGAACCACCAGATTGCCTGTGATATTTTACTGCAAGCTGTACGAGAACAAGACATAGTGATGTCACTACAAACAGATCAAAAACATCAAGTTATGTCCATGGTTCTCAACTTTGATGATCTCGGAAGTCACCAACAGGTGTCACTACTGAAAGTAGTGAGTACTTGAGTTTATATCTCAGTTTCCATCAGAGGACACTGCTGTAAGTGTACGCCTTGTCCACCAGAGGTCACTGCTGTGGCAGGTTACACCAGGTTTACTTTAATCCCCTTTTGCTTTCTTTTTTTAATTCTTCTACAAAATAATTAAAGCCTCAACACCTTTGCAGTTCAATTCCAATATTAAATTTCGATTTTATTTTATTGTTTTTTTTCTGTTTTACAAGTTTTAACTTTATAAGTTTAAAGTATGATTTTGCTCGACTTTCAAATAGTTATTTTACTGTCGCTTATATTTAATATTTCTGTAATTAAATAATTTTCTCTTTGATCACCAATCCAAAGGGTTCATTACTGATGTGTAATGTATGTTGTTTTACTGAAAACAGTGCAAATATTGTCACAATCTCTGTAGATACTGTAGATCCCTTTTTTGTGGCTGCACATCTATTTTTAGTCACATCCTGAATTTACAAGGCCCCTTTAAGTAGTTCCTATTAAAGTCAGAATACTTAAAACTCCCTGAAAAAGGGATCTTTGGTACTGGTGTTTGATTACATATGTAATCTCTTTAGTGTACAAGAAATTAACCCACATTTCTCATATGTACACATCATTGAGAATACACTAATGCTTATCTTAATTATGCTTTGTATTAAATATCAAATCTTATTTAAAGGGACCTATTTACATACCAGATATATTACATATACATGAAATTTTGTGTATTATCCTCAAAATATTATGGTATCTGTCAATATTTCTAATAAAACTCTTTGCCTGCACACCAGTGGAGAAGACCTTGCACCGGGTGTAATCAGTGGGTCAAAACATAAACATAGCACCCATGGCCTTACTGCCCAATATCACAATCAAGATTTTTCAAGCTTCCAACCAGTGTTTTTTCCATGTTTCTTCTTTAACGTTTTTCCTACTTGTTTGGGAATTGTCACACATGCGCAAGATCAGACCTGTAGTCATGTAGTAATATTATGGTTAACAGACACACATTTCTGTATATACTCACACATATGATCATTATAATGATATATAAAACCATGTGCTGGGATGGTTTTGCTGGGAAACTTTTGTATTCAGCAAAAATGCACTAATAATGTGGGATAATACATTTACTGTAGAAGTGGTTAATTTTGCATGTCTGATTTTTCAATTTACAGCATTAGCAAAGTTGGAATTTTTGTGCAAATCATTATGTAAAGGTAATTTATTTTGTATCAAATTATTAAAATATTTAAACAATTATACAAAAGAAAGTTTTTTTTGCGCAACCTAAGGTTGAGGTTAGGGTTTATTGTCTGATATCACTGAACGTCTGGTCTTTCGGGCCTGTTCATTCTTTTGTCTTTTCTCGGCTCCCCAGGGAGCATACAACCCAAGCAGCCATAACAGGTGCTAGAAGGTTATTCGTTCTACATTTGCCTTCCTCCCATGGCCAGTACCCATTCACTCCTGGGTTGAGAGAGCGCACCCTTGTGGTAAAGACTTTGGCTAGAAGTCTTAGCGCAGACAGCGGTCAGATCGGGATGCCAACCCACAACCTTGTGGTCACAAGTCCAGTGCACTAACCATAAAGCCACCACGCTCCTACCTCCCCCCTTACAAGCTCAGGTTGAACACACACATACTACAGGTGACAGAATACTGTGACCTCAAGGTGTAAACAATACATAATTAATCAGGACTATGTGATGATGCAATATTACTGCACCCAGCCAAGTTGTATAACACCTCAACAACAACGACAAATGTGATTACTGACATGAAGCAGCCTGCTATGTGTGAACAACAAACAGAGCTTACAACAATCGTGGCTGGCTCTCACCATCGTACTTCAAAGCCACAGGTGGTCTCCAAAGGTCTTCAAGGGCTACTTGTTTTACAGTTGTTTCTACAAATCAGAATAAATCAGAGGTGATTTCAGCTGCGGTATCACTTGCTATGAACTCTTATATTACAACATGACAACTCTAACATCCTGGATGAAGAAGCCTCAACTCAAGCAGCCTGCACTGAGGGATAACAAAACCTGCATGACTGTGGGTCAGCTTTCCAAGCAGCAAATGATCGCATCAAAATAACACGTGTTCTTACTTGAGCGCAAATCTAGCGCAAACCTAAATCATGAAAATTAAAAATCCCGCTAACAAAACCACTTCCACAGTATCACTGTACCCCGCTTCCTTGGAATGGGGGACATTGATTTTGGTTTGTCTGTCTGTCCGTCTCTCCGGTTTGCGTTTCCGTGCAATAACTTTCCTAAATATTATCTGATTTCATTCAAATTTGGGTCATTTATTGCTCTCATGCTTAACTTGGTTTGGATAGGTTTTGGAGTGTCTGTTTCACAAGTTAATAATATAATATGATATTTCATTTTTGATATGATGAATCAGCATATTTAGTTTCACTAATCACCAACAGGTGTTGCTAGCGATGGACATAAATTACTTGAATTATTGCAGTAACTGCCACATGATGCCATCTGTTATTTGCACTTAGTCACCACTTGAAGGTGGAAGTGGGAACATTAATTCCATGAATTTGCTTGTTGCAAATAGATGTCAGTCAGCATTTAGTCAAATTATTTTGCTTTATTCACAGATGTGCAATATTTGTCTCTCTGCTGCTGGAAGAACGTGGGTCACAGATAAACAGGAGTGGTCATGTGACAGCAAGACTTTCACGAACACACAGGTGTCAACAACCGCTTGTGTTACAGCATTATTAAGTGAAGACAAAAGTTTATCAGCTGTAGGGAGCTGCTTTGCACATTGTGTAACTCAAGAACAGGTAAGGGTGAAGAGTGAGCAGTGTCATTTAGTGCTGGGAATCCTGGGTATTTGACCACTTTGGACTTTGACCCAAAATTGTGTTTCACAGTAGCAAAGACTACTTTAAATACTTTCTTTAAACTTATCTTTTGGTTGTAATACATTTAACACTTCTTTTGTTGAAATCACATCTTCAAGAAGGTAATTTTAGGCTGTAAACTCATTTTGTTGTGTAACTTATATACAGGCTCTTACTAAACAATAAAAAGTTCCAAAAGGTACTAAAGAATTACCAAAAAGTATCCATAAGCACCAGAAGTTGATGTAAGATACCAAAATGTTAGTGTTTGATGAAAAAATTACCAAAAATTGTTTAAGATTGTCAAAAAGTTAGTCAATTGTGTGCATATCATTTTTTATGGAAGATTTTGAAACAGTTACAGAAAGGTTACTGAAAATCACCAATAAATAACTGAAAAGTCAATGAAATGTACCAAGGTATTAATGAAAATACAAAAAAATACTGAAAAGCTATTTTGGATTTAAATAAAGTTAGTGAACTGCATTTATTTTAATATTCATCATTCAAGTTTATTTTCAGTACAGTTTGGTGTTAACAAGAACCGTTAGATAGATAGACTCTGTCATTGTTTCCTAATGGTGTCAGGAGGACCTAAGAAAGCCACCCACAAAATCATTTGATCCAAATATTGATATAGAAATAAACTTATCTTCCCCTATAACCCTCCCCTTCCAATGGGGGATGCTTAGACATTGTCCACTTAAGGGGACAAAGGAAGACCGGCTTTGGTGGCTCAGGGGTAGAGCACAGTTTGAATCTCAGCTGAGGCAGTGAGATTTTACACGGTCGGCCCCTACCAAGGATGAGCGCTCTGCAGGCTTAATGGGAAGGCCGTGCCAAACGGCTGTTTCACTCACAAACAAATGCACCTTTCATGGGTTCCTCGGTGGTATGACCCAGCAATGGGGACCATTACACACCCAGGACCCACATTTGCAGTAGTCAACGGGCCTGGTTGACGCCATGATATAAAATGGGAATGCATGTGATACTGTCCTGTCACGAAGTCCGAAACCAGGATGGAATTATGCAGATGTACATAATCTTAGTTGAGTTAGCATTAAAATAAATGGAGGCGGTTACCTCCACCAAAAAGATATTTAAAAAAAAAAGAAAGAAAAAGGTTATTTGGACATATGCTGATACATATACAGTATTTA
This sequence comes from Sipunculus nudus, assembly GCA_026874595.1. Lineage (NCBI taxonomy): Eukaryota > Metazoa > Annelida > Sipuncula > Golfingiida > Sipunculidae > Sipunculus > Sipunculus nudus. Next base: position 88,781,594 of record CM049307.1, read on the forward strand.
ACTTTGTTTCACATTCTGTATCCATGTACATACACCTTTGAAATTCTGCCACTTCAAAAGACATTGTCTTTACAAACTTTGAACTCCATATAAGGAGCAAAAAATGAAACAGCATAAATGTTGGTTAAAATTTCTTCTGTATTTCAGTTGGAAACCGACACTGCAGTTGAACTTGGAGGGGCATTAATACAGACCATGTCATCTGAAAATATTAAAACTATGGATGATCATTCAGGTAAGTAATATATGTAATGTATTTAGTACTAGTATTTTAATAATAAAGCAGTATCACTGTATATTCAGAAGAGTATTCTGTATAGTAAAAACGTACTCCCATTCCAAAGCCACAGCTTAGGGACCTATAAATGGTCTTGTTTTCACATTGACTAAAGTTTGTGTAACTTAGACAGCTGAGAGACCAGGTGATTATTTAATGGTCGTAAAATAATATGGTTATTTACAAATTTGATTGAAAGTTGTAAAAACTGTAAAGAAAGTTAGACAATTAATATGCACATGAATTATGCTAACTCTGTGTAAGCTGTTCCCAAAGATTTCATTCCTTATTTATGAGTGCGTTTATTATATATATATATATATATATATATATATATATATATATATATATATATATAAATAAATAAATAAAATTAATACACAAGAAAGTACTCCTGTAATGAACCTTGTATAATTCTCAATTTCTCATGTCGCTGCTATTTTCATAGCCTTTTTTAGCTCAGCTGACTGTAATTCATCTGAGCCATAGCGATCACCCTTTGTCCGGCGTCCATCCGGCCGTCTGTTAACAGGGCACAAATCGTAACCGTTAGACCTAGAAACTTCTCACTTTTTATCCAGGGAGGTCCTGGGCAAATCTCCTTTAGAACCTGAAATTAGGTCATGTTGACATTTTGTGACCTACGAGCCGAAAACATGATTTTGAGCACCCAGACAGTTAGACGGGGCACAAATTGTAACCATTAGGCCTTGAAACCTCTAACCTTACATTTTGAAAGATCCTAGGCAAATGTCCTTGGAAACCTGAAACTAGGTCACTGTGACCTATATTCTGCGACCTATAGGGATAAGATGTCATATGAGCACCCTGAATGTCAGATGGGGACAAATCATATCTGTGAGGCCACGAATCTTCTTATGTAATATCCTGGGAGTTTCTAGGCAAATCTCCTTGCAAACCTGAAATTATGTCACCATGACCTATATTTCATGACCTACAAGACAAAAACATGATTTTGAGCACCCAAACAGTCAGATGAGGCATTTAGGGAGGTCCTAGGCAAATGTATTTGGAAACCTGAAATTAGGTCACTGTGACCTATATTCTGTATAGGAAAAGTATGTATGAACACCCTAAACGTCATATGGCAACAAATCTTATCTGTTAGGCCTAGAATTTTCTTGCACAGAGGCTCTAGGCAAATCTCCTTGGAAACCTGAAATTAGGTCATGGTGACCTAAATTTTGTGACCTACAAGACAAAAACCTGATTTTGAGCACCCTGAGTGTCAGATGGGCACAAATCCCATCTGTTAGGCCTAGGGTCTTCTGACGCAAAATCCTAGGAGGCCCTAGGCAAATCTCCTTGGAAACCTGAAATAAGGTCATGGTGACCTACATTTCGTGACCTACAGGCTGAAAACAGGATTTTGAGCACCAGAAAGTCAGGCAGGGCACACATTGTATTTGTTAGGCCTAGAATCTTTTAATTTAACATTCTAAGACATCCTTGGCAAATGTCTGTAGAAAATTGAAATTAGGTCACAATGACCTATATATTGCAACCTTTAGGAAAAGAAGTCATATAAGCACCCAGACTGTCAGTCAGGACACATTGTATCTGTTAGGCCTAGGATCTTCTAATGTGTCATTGTGAGACCTCCTTGGCCAATGTCCTTGGAAAACTGAAATTAGGTCACTTTGACCTATATTTTGCAACCTATCAGAAAAGATGTCATATCAGCACCCAGAGAGTCAGACAGAGCACAAATTGTATCCATTAGGCCTAGTATCTTTTAACATAAAATTCAGGGAGGTTTTAGTCAAGTGTCCTTGGAAACCTGAAATTAGGTCATGCTGACCTATATTGTGTGACTTATGGGCTGAAAAATGGTTTTGAGAACCCAGACATACAAGGCATAAATTGTATCCCTCAGCCCTAGTTTTTTCTAAAATGACATTCAGGGAAATCCTTGGCAGTTCTCCTTGGAAACCTGACATTTGATCATGGTGACCTATATTCTGCTAGCTATGGACCAGAAACATGATTTGGAGCACCCAGACAGACAGGGTATAAATTGTATCCATTTTCCTTGGAACCCTCTATTATGAAATCCAGGAGGGTCCTGGGCAGGTCTCCTATGAATCCTGAAATTTTTATTTTCTGTCCATATATTCAGTACAGTAACTTTAGCCATATGCTATTCTTACAAACAATATATAACATTAATAAAAAATGGGCACCCAGTCAAAATTAGCTGAGTGTCATGGCCCATGGGCCTCTTGTTTTTATTCTTTGTTATTTTTTACTTAACTAGTTATGTTTAGGTTACCTCCTTGACATTTTAGCCTAGCTTGTACAAATTGATATATGCTAGAGTTGAAATGATTTCTACTCTCTTTATTTCCAGCTTGCTGTTTGGTGGCATCTCTTCTAAAATGCACAGCAGTCAGTGGAGAGGTAACATTTACAAATATAATCAGAAATTTAACAGGATGAAATTTAAATAAGTATATGTCATTTATCAGATATTAGATTAGATTATCTGTGTTAATAATTATAAATATATTTTGATAACACCTGTCATGTACTGATATATCTTTTGAGGGTGTCATAAGCAAGAGATTACCTTTTGTAGCTTTCATGAGTGTTATCAAGGTTTAACAGTTAAACGCTTGTGAGACAAGGTTGACATTGTCAAGGTTTATGAAGCGGATTCTTTCTGCCGGATTTTAAAGAATCTGGCCTTCAGCACCCTCAAATCCACTGATCTACTGATTTTTCTGGCCGGCAAAAATTCACCTTGATAAATTGGTAGATGGAAGGCCAGCTTAAGAGGTGATAGAATATTATTTGTTCTAATTTCCTATCTCTAACCAGAACCCCTCCTCTCCTGGAATGGAGGGTGCACCTCATCCTTCCACCAGGGGTCGTTACTACCGTAGATTCTTTATCTAAAGCCGCATGTCTATTATAAGCCGCACCCAGACTTTCCTGTACTCTGTCTGTGATGCGCTTAGAAAAGCAAATTCTGGAAAAACCCCCATTAAAGCCGCACCTGGACTTCCTTGGCCCATGGCCTGATCCAAACTTGAACCGTTAAAGTAAATCCTGCATTAAAGTAAATTATGAACCCAAACGATGATAAATTAAATAAAGCAGTTAATATATTTAATCGAAATTAAATGAAAAAAAAAACAGCATCTGCTACCCTTTTATATAAATTTTTGGGCTACGCGACCATAAAATATAACATTGACCAGTTTACTGTTACTGATTTGATTGAAGACGTCAGAGCGGTCTTACAGGTTTGCTGGTCCATGACATTATGAGCTCAAACGATGATAAATCAAATGAAGTAGTTAATGTTTTTAGTCAAAATTAAATCTAATACCCTTGGATTCCGACTCCGACATGACATTTCCCGACACAAATAAGGATGCCGACGTATTTTCTGACTTGATAATCTGACCGGTATATTGTCCTTTGATGTCAGTCGTCGGACTCGTGCACACTCCACCCTGGTCAATTAGGCGTGAAATCCAACAATGCATATTGTTTTAACAGTATACTAGAACCAATTATTGAGTCAATTTGGCTCACTAATTAAGTCAGTTTGGATCCGTATGTGGCAGACATCAACTTCTCCGTGTGTTGAACACCTGGAGGTGGAGAACGAGGTCAGGGACCTTATCCAAGCACTCAACAGCACTGATCAAGTGACGGTGGAGGAATACCTCACATTGGACAACAAGGAGCCCACAGGCCACTGTGTCAAGTGTCAAAGTAGATGGAGGCAACAATGACAGCAAGTCTGATGGAGACGATGATCCTCCTAAGCCAGTAACTCCCAGAGACACGACTGGGGGGGGGGGGGGGGGATGAAAACAGGCCAACGGTAAATGGAGGAAGAGCTCGGCTTCGCTGCAGGGGCATTGATGCCAATCGCGGACTGCTTAGGAATTAGTCTGTGAAAATCAAATTAAAAGAACAAGATATCAGACATATGCTTGTATTCTTTAGACGTACTTGAACTCAGTAGATCAAATGCTGCTTCATTTATTATATACATTTTGTTAATGCTTGTTCAGAAATATAATCTCATAATGGAAGAATCTACATTGGTTGTAGATCTTGTCGAGCGATGTATATATAGATATTTATATAAGAAATAAAACAGTACTCCATATATATATATATATATATAATAAGAATCTGCATATGTCATAGATCTTGACGAGCGATGTATATGTAGACATTTATATAAGAAATAAAACAGTACTCCATACATATATATATATATATATATATATATATATATATATATCTGATTACATGTATCTTTTATATATATATGCATTTAATTATCTGTATATTTAGTTTTGTATATATTCTATTGATATGGGGTATCAAATTATATAATACTAATGTAGTTTTATAAATATATATTACATATTAATGCGCATTGCTTATACTGTATGGCAGTATAACTGTATACTATATATATAGGCATATATATAAATATATATATATATATATATATATATATATATATCATCTGATTATATATCATCTATATCTATTTTTTATATCTTTTATTTAAATGTCATTCTTGTAAATTTAGTAGACTATTGTACATAAACGTTAAATGACATTAAAAGTATAACCGGTACCAGGTCTAGGATTACAGGATAAGGATCACATTATATGTTTATAGTTTATAAATTGTAATGTATATTTTTTAAGATTCTTTCACTTTTTTAGCTCAGCTGACTATAAGTCATCTGAGCTATAGTCGTGGTCCATTGTCCGTCGTCCGTCCGTCTGTCCGTCCGTCCGTCCGTCCGTCCGTAGATGTGGCACGTTTTGAAACCGTTAGACCTAGGAATCCAAAATTCGGCATAATGTTAGATGTCCCCAAGATCTCCTACCAAGCCGAAAACTGGGTCTTTGCAACTTCGTTCCTTTGAGAAATTAAGGAAAAACCTCAATTTTTTATCAAAAACCTATTTTCACACTTCAGGACTGCCTAATATCAAAACCACTCATCTGTTTTTCCTCATTTTTACCATACATATTCCTCTATATAATTCCTATGTACATGCCAGAAATTATGTCTGTATTATTTAATTTAAAAAAGTTATGGGCCCAAACATAATGCATTTTGTAAAAAATCAGGAAAGATATTTGATCACTTAACACAAAAAATGTTAAAGCTATCGACCTTTTTTCCAGTAATATAACTTTAATTAATCAAAATTAAATTGTATACCCAAAATTAGATAAAAAATCTTTTAAATTTTCTAAAATATTAATAAAAATATTAAATTGGTACCTTAAATTTTGCCCAACTTTGACCATGGCACGTTTTTTTCCTGTAAGTACTGTGGATTTAATTTTCACAGCATGTTTTTGTTAGCATTTCAACTGTTAACACCAAAAATTTGAAACCAGTTGATCAAAAACTGAAGATTTTAATAAGTTTTCAAGCACCATGTAACATATTGTTTACATCAAGCTAGTGTTATGCAGTTTGCAAGAGCTCAGCTCCCCAGCTTCAGCTCTTAGTTCCTTAAATTCGGCATACAGTTAGATGTCTCCAAAATCCCCTACCATGCCAAGAATTTGGTCACTAGGACTTAATGCCTTCGAGATATTAATGAAAAACTTCATTTTTCCATTAAAAACCAATTGTTACACTTCAAGAGTGCCTAATATCAAAACCACTGATCTGCCTTTAATCATATTTAAAATACATATTTTTCTATACATTCTCAATGCACATGCCAGAAATGATGTCAGTATTGCGTATTTTTTTTAAAGTTATGGGCCGAAACCTAATGCACTTTTTAAAAAATCAAGAAATATATTTACTCCCTTAACAAGAGGATTGCTGAAGCTAGAGATTTTTTGTCACGGATGTAACATTATTTAATCAAGATTCAATTGAATACCCAAAATTAGTTCTGAATTTTTCAAATTTTATAAGTTATTAGTATAAATATAAAATTAGTACCTTAAATTTTGCCCAACTGTGACCATGGCACGTTTGTGTCCTGTGAGCACTGTTGATATAATTTTCATATCATGCACAGATTAGGATTTCAGCTTTTTAGTTTAGAAAGCTGAAAGAAATTGGCCAAAAATTGTAGCTTTTATTAATGTTTTTTATGAGACCCTGTCAGACTTTGGCTCTCTCCAGCCCCTCTTGAGTCACCTGTATGTTGACCTTGTTGACCTTTCATCAAATTATGCACGCTTGAGGCGAGGCATACAGGAATCCAGGCAGCTTATGGCCAGCCACAGTTGATCCAGGTGTCCAACCCAACTCATCTAGTAGTTTTAACCAACAACATAACAATAAACAATAAATTAATAAATTTTTATTGGTTTTTAATAACAAATTAAAGAAAAATAGAAAAGGAATTTGTTAGTTTATAATAACAGGAAATTAACTTGCAGTTACTGATGATATAAGAATCTTGTATCGATGGGTAGAATGTCACATATTCCAAATAACACCATGCAGTCACCTATGGCATTTTTCAGTTCAATTTTAATGATAAAGAAGTAAATCATATTATTCATTACTAATCATTAGGGATCATATGAAGGAAATTAATGATAGACAAAGATGCAGTTGATAATATTAATCTAGATTCCTACTGTGTCTAGTGTGTACATTGATGTGAAATTAGTCCAAAATGAATTTTTTACAGTTATTTTTTAATATAAATAAAAGCCATAAAACCAGGTACTTATGATCATTATTTAAATGTGTGAATTTTGTATATTCTGGATTCTCAACATCATTGGTTGGTGAAACTGAATAAATACCAGACATGGTGCGAATACTTTGTAATTGTATTTAAATACGAATATGATTATGTACTCCATTATAAAATTTCTTGCATAAAGAATAGGAATTCAGGTAAAAATGAAAGTATATGAATACTCGTGCAAATACTTTCAAAATGTATTAATGAATGCATTCATGAATATATTCTTTAATATTATTTTAATAATCATATCAGTTATATTTCATTTTAAAAAATCATATGATTCTCTTATTATTTTTTATAAAAATTATATTTGGGACAATATTTGTAATTTTTTTTAATAAATAGTTAAACTCTTATATTATATGTTCTGCTTATAAGTTATATGGCCAAGTCAAAATCTGTGTGACAATAGTACTCCATTTGTTAATAAAATAAATGAAATCAATCCTCTTCCCTGTCTCCAAAGGTACTATCAAAATCAAACATAAGCTAAACAACAACAACTCATAATACAGCTTATATTTATTACCACACAAAACCAGCATGTGCCTCATTTCTAAATAATATTTTTTTATCATATATAACAGCTGAGCGTCGTGACCCATAGGTCCCTTGTTTAATAAATATATTTTCTTTAGTCTCTTCTCTCTCCACTGGCTCTTCATACTGGCTGTCGATTTATCTGCACCCGTTTATGACCAATTAAATATTTTATACACAATAGTTATTCTTACTATGACCTGAAATAGATAAAACATTGAACAACGAGACATTAACACGAATAGACATACACGAACAAAAGTATTCACGTGATCATTAATAAATGTGACCGTCATTATCATCCCGTTAATATCATGACGAGCTTGGACTGACGATCCTTAATCATATCCGATCAATGCATGTCGCTGGAACATCTGGAATTAGTTAAACCACAACATATTGTTGCTCATGAGTTTACAGCATCCTTTCTGGGTTCGTTTGGACGGAGATTTAAAAAGAAGGTATACCCAAATCAACCTCTTCCAGTTAGGCACTGTGGGGCAGTGGAATTACTTGTCTCAACTGTCAAACACTAAAAATTTTTTACATTTCAAGGAAACACCTGGTTACATTTCCCATACGCATGCTTACAAAATATTGCTTAATCTGTGATCTCTTTTCGACAAAAACAGTCATGTTTATGTAATTATGTGATCAGCTCTGTCTGTCCATTTCTGTTTATCATTGGTTATATAATAATTATTAAATCAAATTTTGTCCAATAAGCACTGCTGAATACTCCCACTCTTTCTGTCGCCCTCTCTTTCCTCCTCCCTCCCTCCATGGAGACTTATTACTAACATGAACACATTTTTTTGTTGGTCAAATGTATCCTTTCATATAACTATTTTTTTTCTTATTGCATTACATGAATGGTTTCAGGTCACAAGTTTCATGTATAAATTAATCACTATTACACAGTAAAATATATACTTATCAGATTTGATTTATGCGCATTTGAAAATGGATTTAAAAAAAAAATTTTTACAGCATTTTATTTCAGTTAATAAATTGTGTATAATTATATGTCAGCTAATCTTGACTTTCTGCCTTATTCTATAATTGACAAGTATTCATACATTCCCATTGTTATTTTATGCACATATTATGTCACATAGTTAAATAATACTTCTAGAAATATTTAATCATGAGAAACTCCTCCACCTTTGAGTATTAGTTTGCCAAATATATATTTAATATTTGATTATTTAGTTGGCAGGACTACAAGTATTTCCTCATAGTTTTTAAATGCTTATGTATTTATAAAAAAAAGGATATTTTGCATTTGCTAAACTTTTCCAAAATTTAGCTGAGCAACATGACCCGTGGGTCCCTTGTTATAAAACTGGATATCACTAATGTAGTTTCTCTGGTAAATGGGGAGAAAAAGCACTGGCTGGCACAGCCGGAAGTCCATTTATGCAGGCATCTTGATTCAGCCAGATGGTCATTAGCACAGTCTTATCAGGCCATCCCCACAATATCAGCTTAAATGGGCCTATGCTGTGAACTATGATGCTATGTTTACTTTATGCAACAATTATACTTTAAACTCTACAACAGTAAAGACAAGACCATATTAGATTTCAGGATAATTTTATGAAAAGCGCTATGCACAATGCACAATGGTATTGAATGAATGGGCAGGAAAGGCTGTCCACCAGGGGCGCTAGTTGTTTGCCTGCAATTTTTCAGGCAGGCAAGTATATTCTCACTCCATATGAAAGAGTATCTACATTAGCAATTTCTTGGATATAACTGAGGCAAGTTCGAATTTTATTTTTGTTTATTTTCTGTAGGTGGCAGCACTGGCTGGTGTGATGGGTCTGGACCTTACCGATCTCAAGGGCAAAAAATGTGATAAACTAACAGCCTTGTGTGGACGCCTGCAGCATCAAATTGAGAGCAACACTATTGGATGATTTTCATCCAATGAAAAACTTAAAACTATAAACTGGAATTGCAACAACAGTTTTCTTATCAAATAATAGTGTAGATTCAGAAATGTTTTGTGACGCTTTATATGACTTCTGGACAAGAGAAATTTGTGCCATTTGTACCTCACAGTTATAATTTCACAGACTTTACTAGGATGCATTGAACTTGCAACATATAGAAATTTCAAATCTTTAACCTTGTGTGATCTGTATCCTCAGTATTAGATAATCAAAACCTAAAAAATGTTAGAGCTTCTCATGATAGGCATTATTTTGTACTATTTATATGAAGGATTTTAGTACCATTTTATAACATCTGATACCACAGAGAAGTTAGTATTTTAGGCCTTTTGTCCAGCTTAGTCATACTGCCAAAACAGAAGACTTTGTATTTAATATTAGACATATACGCTGTATCTGTGATATTGTATTTTTGTTGTTTTTAGGATTGTCAAAGTTTGCCACTGTAGACTGTCAGATTTTGTAATTATCTGTATAATGGTGCCTAACAAATAAATATGCAAAAAAATGTACAGCAACTTTTTGTGTAAGTTTTTTAAAAAATTCAGATAAAGTAGCTGTTGACATTCTAGTTTACAGAAGAAAAAGATATTGCCAAGGAAGCTTTACTTAGAAAGTAATATATCCTAGTTTTAAGCAGGGATGTACTATATTGCATGGTTAGGACTTTGGCCTGTAGGTGGCACTGTCTATTGAACAAGTATGAAGAAACACCAGATGTCTCAAATTATATTCAACTATGAGCAATCTGGATTGCTGCTGGTTTTGTCTGGTTATAGGGGCATAAATCATTTAGAAGTCATAAAAAGTAGTTAAGCTATGGAGTAAATCTGACACCATTTGTCTTTTTTGCTCCCTAAAATGCTTAAAAAAGACTGTGTTTTGGGAATTTCTGACAAAACGTCCACTTAACTTCAAGATTTGATACCAAAATGACACCACTTGAACAATCCTCCTTTTAATATATTGATGCAATATTATATCATAATTATACAAAATAAAGTTAAACAAGACTGTTTCAGGTCACAGTCAGTTCATTGGCGGATATGGCAGCTATTTATGTCAGCTATCACACTGCCCTCTGGTGGCACAAGTCATCAAACTAAACACTTGAAAGATTGTGCAGGTTGTACAAAACACTCTTTTTTTACTTTTATTTTGCAGTTTTGGCACAATATTGCATTAATATATTCAACTGATAATAATTTATCAATCAGTTCCAGTTTTTGGCTTAAGTGAGTGTTGCATAGTGTCTTGTCACAGGTACCCAAAACACAGGTGTTTTGGCCTTTCAGAGGACAACTAGTGAGGACGACAACTACAAGGTGACAGCAGAATTGTATCAGAAGAGATTTCAACTTGTGTGCATGTATATGCAATTTTTAAATTGAGAATTGCAATATTATTTTTCATTTCCATGCAAATGCCTTATTCTTTGTACTGTACTTAGGCAATAATATGAAGTATATGCAACTGGTTATACTAACATAACCAACACAAAAGACAAAACATAACTCCCCATGGTTTTCATAAAATGACTCAATTTTACTAGTTCATAACTTTCATTTTACATACGGAACACAGCATTGATGACATTATATGCAGTATACAGAAAAGTTGACATTATGCAACAAAAGACCACTTTAATGTCCACACTTCACATAAATTTTAAGTCAGGTTTATTTGTGCTACCATGACAGTATGCATCCCTTACCCCCCCCCCCCCCCAAAAAAAAAAAAAAAAAACTTGTATTGTCTCTTTTAAAACTTGTGTGTGTGATGTATATTTTTCATTATGATAAATAAGATCTAAAACCAATAATATTGCCTAAGAAGAGTGTTATTATCAACCATGATCACTGGTGGCATTAATCCTCCCTGTATCAGTCTGTTCATCATTAAGTGCTGAGGTAGGAGAATCACGTACTGGACTGTCAGAATCGGCAGCCTTGTTGATGCTGGTACTGACCACTTCAGTGCTGGTATTTGCTACCTGAGCTGTCTGTTTGCTGAGCCACTTCTGTTTGGCTGTTTTATACCAGATCTTGTGCCCTGAAAATATTTTATTCCAATAATAAATCTTTCACTGAAATTAAAATATTATTTGAATAATAAAAATCTTAATTTATGAAGATATCTATTTTCCTAAACCTAAGCAGAAAATATTCATATCTTGGATCAGGGTTGGGTTGAAGTGTGACCAATATATTTTCAAAGTAAATGTCATAAAATTATATTAATTAAATAATGATGCTATTACAAATGCATTTGCAATTAAACACTTTTTGGTAATGTCACAGAAATTTCCATGAAAATAATTAGGAATACCAATAATTCTGTGACACCTGTCATGTGACCATAATATTGTGCCACCTTCTTGGATATTTCACATTTTTTCAACAGTCTTTGAAAACCATATTGCTGTTGAAATGAGGCTAAGCGTTCATGCCTGTTTGTGTGTGTGTGATTGTTCACAATAGAACTCGGACAATCAAGAACGGAACCCTATGAAATTTTCAGGGCACTTCAGGAATGGGCCAATGAAAAATTTGTTAAATTTTGGTGTGGAGCCAACTCATGATCTGTATCCAGGAAGGACTTCAGGAATATTCACAAATATGCAGTCAAATATGCCCTATTAAACAGAGCGATATTGGCTGAATAAGTGAATGCAAACATTGTTTGGGGAACATATTAAAACACTAGTTTTGAAATATTCTACATTAACAAGAACTGCCCAAATCATGAGAATGCATATTTCAGTTTTGTGTTATGCATTTTCAGTTAAATCAGGTTGTTCCATTATACTTGGGGTTGCTTACCTGGACAGTCGAGGATCTCTTTGCGAGTCAGTGCTCTACAGCATCCTTTGCAGAAATGAAACAAACACTTCAATCCCTGCAATTATGAAACACACACTTCAATCCCTGCAATAAAAGGATTATCTTCATTTTGTTTATGGCAACTATAAAGTGCATGTGGTTGAGACTGTGAAGCATTTAACTATGCCTATACATCTATACACAAGTATGTGCTTAATGTGAATATATACACTATAATTAATGGTATATCTGTGTTAATCTGTTGTTGAAGTGAAGGTAAAGAGTAATAGTGATGCCTTTTAATAAATTATGATAAATATATTATAATTATATATAATATATATATTATAATAAATTAGATGGTCTTACTTAAAGCTGTCTCTCTTGCTCTTTATCTACACTACAAATATATACAAACATGCACACAAACAATGATTCTACTATAATTAGCAAATTTATGCATGTGGTCATAAAAAAGCATTATATAAAACTAAAGTCAGCTGATACACATTCAAATTGCATTAAATTCTCTCCACAAAAAACATTTCTATCTGGACATTGTCTTGGAGTACTTTAGTGGTCACATCTCTGACCCCCTATCTTCTCTGCTATCAGGAGACTTATTCTTCATAGACTGAAGAACCTGGATGATGTAAACTGGGTGACAGAGATCAAAGTGAATGGGTACCAGAGACCAACAGTAAAATATACATTTCCTATGTATGTGTTTCTTATAACTCCTATATTAATAAACAAAGTAAGTGGCCCTTGCGATGTTTTAAAAGAACAGTGCATGTTCACGGTATATAAAGTGAAAATTAAGATTGTATTAACACACTGCCCTCTTCTGACCTGTCCTCAACTCGGTGTTTGTATGTCTTATCTGTATCAGGCCAAAAGAAACAGGTATGGTTCTCAGGCATTTTTTTCAGAAATCAGTGCGGGTGGGCTATTTTTTATTTTTTTACTTCTTTTGCAGGTTTCCTTAAAAATATCATATGATCAGGTAAAAAGCATGAAAATATCAGAACTTTTTGCTAAACAGGTAAAAAAGCACTACATAACAAAGGAATTTCATCAAAATTGTATTATTTTAACTTCTTGAAAAATGAAAATAAAAAAATGTTGATGCCGGGGATGGAAGGGGGGGGGGGGGGGGCGGTTAAAATTGATGCAGGCAGTGCCTAGGAACCATTCCTTTTATTTTTTTGGGCCTTATTACTGACACTTTACCTTGGGGTTCCCACACTGCTTGCACTTCTCAAACTTTTCCTCTTTTGGGAGGAATTTCTTGTTTGGATTGCGGACTAATTTCTTCATTTTGTTTATAGAGAGAGACTGGTCTCCAGAATTCACCTCCAGGGGGCGCTTCCTCTCCTTCTTCTCCTTTTGTTGTGTATCATCAGGCCTGCAACAGGAACACAAAGCAAAAGTTGCACAAAGCGAAATAAAAGAAAACAAGCATTGTACATCGTGATGTGGCTAACTATAAAGGGGCACCCACTTAAATTGTTAATCTTTTCTTAAACTCACTGATCAGATTAAAAAAAATTAGCTGCAAGGGAGGAATGGGAAAGAGGCCTTATTGACTAGAATGAAACCCAAAACCATACCTTGTAAAATATTTTAGTAATTCATTAAAATATGAATATATGAGAAAATCTATTTTTTACATCATCTAAACCAAACTGATAAAGGCAAAGGTCATTGGTCACATGTTCCAACAACATTAAAAAGCTGCTAATTGATTGCTGAATGTCATAAATACTAAAAAAAAATGTAATTGTCAGGTGAGGCCGCTAACCAATGACAGAGGCCATGTCACCTGGCCAAAAGAATCAGAAGAAACAGAGGGTTGCAAAATATAAATGCTGGTTTTTGTTATGTAGTTTTACGTCTCATATTAGGCCTTTGCTCCCTCATCAGCTTTACAGTCAAATTGTATGATAATATATAGATTAAAAAAATTAATCTGTGGAACAGACTATAGAGCTATAACAAAATTAACAATACTCCAGGAGGCACAAATGGGCAGCGATACGGTCAATTATTGTATTGGTATCTTCAGATGTCCCTGACATATTGATATGCTGATGATGTACATCCACCCCACAGAAAGTCTGACATTTAATTAATGACCCTAAGCATTAAAGAGGTCTATTCTGATATCTAACGTCTATTTACTAGAGATAATCCTGTGAACCTTTATAATAAAACCAGGCCACAAAACGATGATTCCAAGGCACACAGGCTATTCATTTTGTTATGCCCCGGCCACTTTGTGGCCGGGGCATATAGTTTCACCCATGTCTGTCATTCCGTCATTCTGAAATCAAACAGTTGTACAGACTTTTTTTCGCAGTGCCTGCAGATATTGGCCTGATTTTTGGTGTGTGGGCAGATAATGACCAGTTACAGATCAAGTTCACGTTTCGTCCTGGTTGACCTAATTTGACTGTTTTACGGCTCCTAAACTTAGAAAATTTCATGAAAAATAGAAATTTTCATGACAAATTCACATGTACGGACTTTTTTTCACAATGCCTGCAGATATTGGCCTGATTTTTGTCGTGTGGGCAGATAATGACCAGTTACAGATCAAGTTCGCGTTTTGTCCCAGTTGACCTCCTTTTGACAATTTTACGGCTCCTTAACTTAGAAAATTTCATGAAAAATAGAAATTTTCATGACAAATACACATGTACGGACTTTTTTTCGCAATGCCTGCAGATATTGGCCTGATTTTTGGTGTGTGGGCAGATAGTGACCAGTTACAGTTCGAGTTCAAGTTTCGTCTCAGTTGACCTACTTTTGACCGTTTTATGGCTCCTGAACATAGAAAATTTCATGAAAAATAGAAATTTTCATGACAAATACACATGTACAGCCTTTTTTTCCAAATGCCTGCAGATATTGGCCTGATTTTTGGTGCGTGGGCAGATAATGACCAGTTACAGATTGAGTTCACGTTTTGTCCCAGTTGACCTACTTTTGACCGTTTAACGGTGCCCTAACATAGGAAATTTCATAGAAAATATAAATTTTCATTACAAGTGCACATGTACAGACTTTTTTTCGCAATGACTGCAGATACGGGCCTGATTTTTGGTGTGTGGGCAGATAATGACCATCTACAGATCAAGTTTTTGTTTTGTCTCAGTTGACCTACTTTTGACCATTCGACTGCTCCTGAACATAGAAAGGTTTCATGAAAAATAGAAATTTTCATAACAAATGCATATGTATACGGACTTTTTTTCCGCAATGCCTGCAGATACCACCCTGATTTTTTATGTGTGGGGAGATAATGACCAGTTACAGATCGAGTTCGCATTTCGTCCCCGTTGACCTACTTTTGACCATACGACACCTCCTGAACTTAAAACATTTTACAAAATTTAACAAATGTTTCTAATTTGCCCCAGACGGGGGCATTTGTGTCGTTCCGACACATCTAGTTTATATCCATGTGGTTATAACATGTGGGGGCTCAACTAATACTACTCAAATTTTTCATACCGTATCCCCATTTTGTGACACATATCACAATGGTGGAATGATGAATCATTATAATACAGCCTTATTGCTAACTTAAATTATATATGTACAAAAAAGGCCAACCCAATAATCTATATCAAAGGAAATCAATCATATCACTAGGCAGCAGTTCACATAAGAAGTAAATATTCCATGATGTCATCCATCACATTTGGCTTTACAGTTTTCAGGTCCTTTACAGTAATATCCTGATAACATTAACATGCACCAGGAAACACTATGTACACTCACCCTGGAGTGTACAATTCACAAACTGCTTCCAATATATAATAACTTGGAATTATTATTGGCACACAATATACCATGGTTTAAGGTTTAATTAAAATCCAAGAAACTGTTCCACAAATAATAATTATACATCTACTCACAGACTCAAGTGAAATATGGATATGGTGATATTGCTATGACTCTTGCAATATATATCAGTGTGATAATGAGCAGCATGCTTTTAAATAGCCATTACATTCCTAACAAGAGCACTGCAAATGTGCATGATATGCTGTTGTGTATCTGGTGACCTCTGACCTCATTAAATATGCGTGAATTTTGATGAAAATGTAATTTAGGTGAGAAACTGTTGGTAAATATGTATAATGAGTTTCATGATAATCCATAAGACTTTTGTAAGTCACCAAGGTACCTGCAAAGTGCTGACCTTGGCCTTTTGCCCACATATCAACTGGATTCTTTCTAAATGATGGGTAACTACTAACCAATTACATCTGACCGGGTGTAATTACTTGGCAACAAATGAGTGAATAACTTAGACCTGCAACCTTTAACCTCCTGACCAGCTGACCTCAAAATCAATTAGTTATTTCTTCATGCAAAAAGACCCATAAATATGAAGTTTGAATCACATTGAGTGATGCATAGATGTGGCATATGTGAAAGACTGAAGGTTTGGGTTGAACAGTTTCACTTGAAATATGTTCACAAGCATTTAGAACAATATTGTGACCTATACCTTTGACCTTTTGAACTCAACTTCAATAGGCTTCTTCCCCTATTGGTAGGTAAGCCATATATGATAGATGGAAAGTATAGATTGAAAAGTTTGCCTGAAAATGACTCCACGCAAGAAGAGGGTGCTGTGAACTTGACCTTTGACCTCAAAATCAACAGGTCTTTTCCCCTGTTGGCAGAGAAGCGATATCAGTGCTGAAAGGTTTGGAATGAAAGGTCTAGCTTGAAATGTGTCCACAACCTTTTCAAAGAAGTGGATCCTGTGACCCTGACCTTTGACCTTGTGACCTCAACATCTATAGGATTCTTCTCCCACTTAGTAGGTGAGCTATATGTGAAAGATCAAAGAATTGGGATGAAAGGTTTGGCTTAAAATGCATCCACAGGCTTTTCAAAGAAGTTGGTTCTGTGACCTTGACCTTTGACCCTGTGACCTCAAAATAATTATGGTTCTTCCCCTGTTGGTAGGTGAGCTGTATGTGAAAGATGGAAGGTTTGGGATGAAAATTTTGGCTAAAAGAATTATTTCTGGGGGGTGCAAACACACCCCATAACTTCGAGAATATAGGTCACAGTGACCTAATTTCAGGTTTGAAAGGAGATCATTTTAAGACTGCATAGGGTTCATGGCCCTAGCCCCTACGGTTACGATTTGTGCCCTGCTAACGGCCGGACGGACAGACAGAAGGACGACGGACAAAGACCCATCTCTATAGCCCAGGATGACTGAAAGTCAGCTGAGCTAATAAAAATTAATATGGAAGCACCCGTTTCAAAACAATTCTTGCATGGATTTCCTTGATCTTTTGCTAAATTTTGATCTTATATGTGGCCTGTGTATTATTCCTTTTGAGACTGACAGGTATCGAGCAAGCTGTGGGATTAGTTCCTGATAGCTCAACAACCATACATTTTGCCTCAGACCATCATTCACTATGTTTTAACCAGACATATAGGATAAGAATTTATGGCAACGTAGAAAGTTTAAACAAAATTGGCATATAGGTTCTGCAACAATTTTACTAGAAGTTGTGAATCACAGCCCAAGATGTCGCAGGTCATGCTTGGCAGCTGAGCGTCATGACTCATGGGTCACTTGTTGTAAGTTACCAAGGTACTTCCAAAGTGTGGTGACCTCTGACGTCATTAAATATGCGTGAATTTTTATGAGAATGTAAATCAGATGAGACAGTGTATTAGTAATTATGTAAAATGAGTTTCATGAAAATCCATAGGATTTTTTATAAGTCACCAAGGTGCCTCCAAAGTGCGGTAACCTCTGACCTCATTAAATATGCAGCGATTTTGCTGGAATTCAAACTTAGGTAAGCTATTTTACTGATTAAAATTTTCTGAAGAGTTTTATCAAAATCCTTCATATTTTTTGTAAGTTATCGCAGTGACACCACAAGTAGCCAAGTGACCTGTGACCTTATAAATTATGCGTGGACATTGCCTATAATCGAACTTGGGTGAGATAATCTGTTGGTAAATACTTATGATGAGTTATGGAAAAATCCATAAAAGCTGTGGTAAGTTATTGCGGCAACACTAAAAGATAACAAACGGACAGACGGACGGTGGGTATACCATAATACTCCTGTCATAAGACGGGCGTATAAAAGTCAATAAAACCACTTTTAACCAGTAAAATTAAATATTTTTATTCTAAGCAAATGGCATATTTAAGGTCTGGGGGTCTGAATAAATGCATTTTTAACTTTAATTTAGTTTGGATTTATTGGTTAAGAGCAATCTTGAAATCTCTAGTTTTTCAATTATAAATAACATGTATCTTACTTTGGTCTCTCGTACGGCTGACAGACCCAGTAAGGGAAAGGAAGATTGAAGGAGAACGATGCTGGGTCTTCTTTGTATCTTTTAACATCTGCCTGAAAATAAAAGTAAACAAACACTGATGATCACAAACAGCAAAACCCCTATTAATGACCTCCCCATATTTGAAGATGTTATTTCATTTTCATATTAAACAATCCAGAAATGTGAACACCAGAGTTGCATTTTTTTTCTTGATATTATTATAAAATTAAGATAATTGAAAAAGGTTCTAACCAATTTTGGAAAACCCATTTTTATGTGAACATGATTTTACAGAATTAAGAAAGTTTTTTATTGGATTTGTTCACTTGACATACCCCCTTAACTGGGCTTAGTTCAGCAGACCATTTTCCCATCACTAGCACCACCTGCCGGATATGACTGACACTATACAGGTCCATTCCATATTGATAGGATTTTTTTTTTCCTTTTTTAGTGTAAATGATAAAAGAGAACATTTTACCAAGTCTTTCCAGGAAAGGTTTTTTTCGAGACTCTTGCTTGTATTTAATCCTTATGCAAGACTTTTGGGACAGGGACTTTTGGGGACTTGGACATTCTGGACTAGGACATTCTGGACTTTGGACCAGCTTTTTGGTATGGGAGGACATTTCAGCCAGTCCAAAAAATCTCAGTCCAATACATCCATTCAAAATTTAATCTCTCATGACGAAACATGTAAAACTTGTTCATTGGCCCCAAATACTGTTAATTCTCATTACATGAAAAGCAAAAGGAAAAGTCTTTTGCACATGACTTATAATGCTGCACACATTCAGTTTGTAAGAGTTACTCACCTGGCACGCTTCCTTTAATTCAGCTACAGTCTGTCTGAATTCTTCAAGCTTCTTTGCCTGGCTTAGTGGCTTCCTCAGTTCCATATAGACCTGAAGTCTGTAACCAATAAAATAACAGAAATAATGGGTCTGCATTATATTTTAATGATAGAAATGATAACAACGATAGGTTTACTGGCAGCACAGTATATAATATTTAGTAGAGCACTAGAAATTGGCCATTCACACTCTTTGCAATTTTAAAAATATGTTTTGCAATAACTGTGGACAGATATTGTGAAACCTAATACAACTTATAATATTCCATATATCAAAGTTAAGATAGAAGCACATGTTAGGGATTTAAACATATAATTAAGGAAGGAACTCATGAAATTCATTAACTCACATTAACTCACATTCATGAAAGTGAGTATGAAACCACCAAAATAATCTAATACAATCACACCTCTTTAAAGAGGCCAAATCACCTATCTGACCATTATAAACTTAAAGATAATCCCTTGGAGCTTTTATAAAAGTAGGCCAGAAAACGTGCATATCACTGCACATTTGCTGCTTATTTTGTTTGTATCAATATGTTTATAATATGTGAGGGCCTGCCAAAATAATCTAAACAAAATCATCAAGGGCATCTGGCAGCAAGTCAGTTAAGCCAGAGCTTTGCGAATGGCATTTTGCAACAAGTGCTCTTTCTACCTCTGCATATACGCAACCTACTACCTTAGGTTACATGTTTTTCCGTTTGTCAACATCGTTGTGTTTACAAATGTTGATAAACAAGTTCATACATCCTTCATGGAGGTGTTATAAGAACTTTCACAACCAAAATTACCTTTAGATCATTAATATATACACGGAGGAGGCCAGAAATCACAAAAATTCTTTTTCAATAGGTAGGAGAATGGGCACCTTTAAGAAATAGCTCCCTCCCCTCTCTCTCATTTTCAGCACGAGATAAAACATGAATACAGTCTAACCTCTTTCATTCGCAAACCTTGGGACCGAGGAATTTTCTGGCGGCAAGCGAGTGTGGCTGTTGATCGAGGGGGGGGGGGGGGCCAAACAGGATGGGCAGGGTAGTTTAAATAGGTCATTTATTAGGCTTGCCTTTAGCTACTCATATAAAAAGCAACATTTTAAAACTGTGTACAAATGTTATTACTTTATTCACATAGAAAGAACAATTTACAAATAACTACAGAAAAGTACAGTGTGTACAAATTATTTCATAGATGTATAACATATGTATATATAACACATGTATAACATTCGCTAAATATATATATTTCTCCATGGTTCTCCTTATGCCGTTTTTTCTTTCATCCGAGTCTGCCCCCAAAGAATTCCTTTATGGAGCATTGTTTACCAGCTTGTGACAGAAGAGCTGATATTCTTTGGTCCATCCTGTAAAATGTGTCAATATTGGACTGTTCACTGCAGTTTGAGCTCTTCAAATATTGCAAGACGGTCTTCATGGCCTGGCAGACTTTGGCGGATGATTGGGAACTATTTCCTCAGGATCACAGGTTGGACTGTCGTCATTGCCTGTCACTGTTTCCACAATATACTGATCGCTCAAAGGCTGTGCCGTTCTGATGTTCTGATCAGCATTGACAAATTCCTGAGGAGACATACGTGCACTTTTGCCAATACCTAGGCTTCTTTGTAGAAGTGGAAGGATACTGTTTGCTTCTGGACCGTCCAGTCGGTCTGTTTCCTTTGGCTGATCACCCCTTGGTATTACCCCTGTGTGTTTCCAACAATTGCCAATGGTGGCACTGCTTACGGAATCCCAGGCACGCTTCGTCCAGCGAACTGCATCACTGAGGACAATCCCTGTAGGTTCGCTGTTGTTTATACACTATATGATGTGACAAAGTTGCAGCGGGCCGTACTGTGCCTTGAAGGACTGGATGATCCCTGCATCGATAGGTTGTAGGTGACTGGTTGTTGTAGGGGGCAGGAAGTGAACTTTAACGTTTGTCAGATAGCCTGGTATGATATGGCTGGGGGCGTTGTCCATCTTGAGCAAAACAACTCAAGGGTTTTAAGTCATTAATTAATTAGTGGCACTGGGTATACTTGATCCATTAGCAGTGAGGCGTGAAATGTTGTAAACAGAGGTTTTAAAAAACACCTGTTGGATGGCTGATAGCGAGGCTGGCAAATGTACGAGGTAAATAAGTAGAAAGGAAATCATACTTTGTCAATTGTAGGCAGTAGGCAAGGTTGGCGGATAAAATGGGGCGAATGAAAGAGGTTAGACTGTACAATGTACACACAGTGAATCCAAAGGAAGTGATCTGAAGGTTAAGAATTAATTACAGTTTAATTGAGGATTTTGCACTTAATTGAACTGATTATTTCATGCACTGATGCACCCTTGATTTCACAATCGACAATAAATACACTTACACATGGTGGAACAGCTTGAACAGGTGCCCTCGTATATATGACATTGGACATGGATACTTCTCCACAATATCCAAGTATTCTTCTGCCACCTCCCACACTTGTGGTTGCGTTGTATCAAATAAGGCAGGGTTGTGAAGGTTCCCCTCTGTAACGAACATAAACTACTGTATATCACCTTTAAATGTATTCCTCAATACTATTCCTCAACACCACTTAATGTTTTTTTTTCCTTGGTACTCTATGTCAAAATCTCCATTAGCTGCTAGTGAGTTTTATATAAGCACTTTGAAATATATACTGAACGAAACAAGAGCACTGCAAATGTGCATAATATGCCTGTCATTGGTGTTATGACCTCTGACCTCTTATTGCAGTGATACTACACCTCATGACCTCTGACCTAATTAAATATGTATAGATGATGAGTATAATCCAACTAGAAGAGATGTTATAATGGTAAGTAGCGTGGTGAGGTTCATGTAAGTCCATCAGTATTAATTTATTGCAGTGACACTGACAGTCAACAGACAAATGCAAGGTGACACCAAAAATTTGCCTGGAGACCTCTGACCTATTGAATATGCGTGAATTTTGCTGAAAAATGTTATTCAGGTAAAATCTCTGCTGGTAGATATTTATAAAGAGTTTCATGAAAATATATCAGAATTTGCTTAGTCATTACAATGCAAGGTGACATAAAAAAGAAACCTGGTGAACTCTGACCCCATTAAATATGCATGAATTTTGCTGAGAATATAATTCAGGGAGAAACTCTGTTGGTTAATATTTGCAATTATAATAATAATCCATCAGAATTTTGGTCATTGAAATGAAAGTAAGTGATGCCACAAAAGTATGGTGACCTCTGACCTCATTAAATATGCATGGATTTTGCTTGTAATCTAATTTAATCAAGATATTATACTTGTTAATATTTACTTTGGCTTTCATGAAAATCCATCAAATCCCTGGTAAGTTATCATGGCTAAAAATTAATGGATGGACAGACCGAAAGACCGTGGGTATATCATGATATAAACCCCTGAATATCACCTTTAAATGTATTCTTCAATGCTATCTTATTTTTTATCCTTGCCAATCTCCACAGGCTGCAAGTGATTTTTATATAAGCACTTTGAAATTAACACTGAACAAAAAAACAAGTGAACAATGATTCCGTCTTAGCTTATGCTATGGCTCATATTTGTGATACCTGTTTGAAGTACACTGATAAAGATTACTTTAATTAATCATACCTGCTGGGAATCTGAATTAAGACAGGCCCAAATTGAGATAAGCCTATAGGAGAGATTTCCCTGCATGGTTGATTGAGATTTACTAGTAAATACCTGCACTCATGACTCCTTCAACCCCTGTTGCATCAATACATCTCTGTATATCTTCATAGTACTGGATGTTCCCATTTGCAAAAACAGGGATGGTCAAGTTGTCCCTGAAATAACATACAGAAAATTACCTATGAGTACCAATTACATCAAAAAGGGTGAGCTGACATCATCATTACCTCAGAGAGTCCAATCCAGTCAACTTTTGACATGAACAATCACAAAAAGTGCCTTTTTTTTTATTAAATGTTTATTATTTTTATTTTATCAGACATTTTTATTTTTATGACTGAGCTGCTCCTAAGAAATAGATACTCAACCTTTTTTTATTATGCTGTGCCATTATTCAAAAACTACCAAATATGGTATGGAGGATCTTGAAGACTGCCATGATATTAAGTCCTGGGTTCCATTCTTCATTTTATGTTGTGCATCTTGGTCATGTTACATTCATGAAACAACTTCTTCCACTCAACAACTGCAATTTTTTTTTTATTTTTTTTTTTTAAATTTTATTTTAATATATTTATACAGGATAACTTGTTCAGAAGTCATTCTGTCCTTCCACTAGGCCCTCTGACATGTATACATATAAAATACATCAAAATTAAAATAGATATGATCACATACATACAGATATACACATTAAATGTCAGACCTATAATGGTAACAGAATCATGCATATTATGAATTTTAAAATTATACATTAGGATCAGGTTCTAGTGTTGGGAATCAGTTGTAATTTCATGATGGATCATCAGTAAAAATCGGATGATCTCCACCACTGCCCAATAATCAGAAATAATAGGAGTATGAAATTTTTTACAATACACAAACCTGTACAATGTCTAAGCTGATATACAGGCCTAAATATTTGCTAATATATGTAATAATTCTAATATTTATATATATATACATACATATATATATATATATATATATATATATATATGTGTGTGTGTGTGTGTGTGTGTAATAACCTTGGGTATATTCAGGTTTAAATATTTGCTAATATATGTAATATTTCTTATATATATATATATATGTGTGTGTAGTAACCTTTGGTATGAAGTAATAGTAAACATAGACTTTTCAAGAGTTCCTCACATGAATAAAATGAAAGTATATGTTTCCCGGCTCATCACAAAGACCATGTCATTTGAAAAACTTTTATAATCAATAATTGCTACAGCAAGATTGATGATCTGATCATTTTGCATTAACCCACCTATCATTGATTATGATCGATCATTGCCCATCACTATCAGGTTTTAACTTCACAGCTATGATCAGATTCAGTCCTTTAGATAAGAAATTGTTCTTACTTGACTGCTTTGATCTGACTCCAGTCTGCCAGTCCTGTGTGAATCCCCTTCTGTTCTTTGGTTCTCCCATGAATTGTAAGTAACTGTCAAATATGATAGAACATGACAGAACATCTTTATTTGGCAGGTCTTGTATCCAAATTTTTATATATTTTATTTTTGTTGGCAGCAACCATTAACCAATTTTTACATGCTTAATTAACTAAGTATATTTACATCTGCAGAATTCCCTTTTAGTCTGGACTACACAACAAGAATTTAGTAGCACACACTTCCTCTCATTTAATATCCTGGGGATAACCAGGCCTGTTGACTACTGCACCTGTGGGCCCTGGGTGTGTAATCATCCCTGTTACTGGGTCATACCACTGAGGACCCCCAAAAGGCACACTCATTTTTCAGTGAAACAAGGCTACTGGGCATGGCCTTCATATTCAGCCTGCAGAGTGATCACCCTGGGTGGGGGCTAACCATTAAACAAGGGACCCATGGGTCACGACGCTCAGCTGATCGTGATTGGACTATAAATGTTTCTCCACTGTGATACTATATAGAGTCGATAAAGCTTATGAATATCATGGACATGTTGGGCTATTATAAAGGAATGTAATGTAATATGTGAGTAAATGATAAATGAAATAACCTGACTGATGGATTAATAGAGTCAAATATAGTGGTTTATTTTTTATTTATTTAGGAGGGGTTGAAAATTGTGATATATTTGAGCAAATATGAATGCAATGACAGCAGTAATAAGCAGTAGTAGAATGATGATAAGGCTATTTGTTGAAGGATCTAAAGTGTATGGTAGTCTGCAAGCTTTCAATTTGACAGATATGATGTTATGATTAACTATGCTGATGAAGTGATTTATGAATTTGTGACTGTATGACACAATATCTCTTTAGTCTTGACAAGGTACATTATTGTGATGCCCACTATGTCTACATATTACACAATATTGACATAATTTCTGGCATGTACATAGGTACCTATGGACGAATAGTTATACAAAATATTAAAGTATGAATATATCTGATTCATCTTGTTCTTGCTTACTGAGGCTGACTTTGGGATGGGGTTCGGAGAAGGGAAAAGTGAGGGCAGCACAAAGGTGGATGTAGAAATATTCTATTGTAATGTTTTTCATTTATATAAGAATATGAAACACTAAGAGGAAAGGGGCCCTCCTACTTAGTTATAGTAAAGTTCTAAATATATGATTGCAAACTAATACTCTGACAAGACTGTCTTGAAGAAAAACAGTAAATGCAAGCTTTCAATTTGACAGATATGATGTTATGATTAACTATGCTGATGAAGTGATTTATGAATTTGTGACTGTATGACACAATACCTCTTTAGTCTTGACAAGGTACATTATTGTGATGCCCACTATGTCTATATATTACACAATATTGACATAATTTCTGGCATGTACATAGGTACCTATGGACGAATAGTTATACAAAATATTAAAGTATAAATATATATCTGATTCATCTTGTTCTTGCTTACTGAGGCTGACTTTGGGATGGGGTTCGGAGAAGGGAAAAGTGAGGGCAGCACAAAGGTGGATGTAGAAATATTCTATTGTAATGTTTTTCATTAATATAAGAATATGAAAAGCTAAGAGGAAAGGAGCCCTCCTACTTGGTTATAGTAAAGTTCTAAATATACGATTGCAAACTAATACTCTGACAAGACTGTCATGAAGAAAAACAGTAAAAGTTTTGAGATACTGTAATGCATATGAAAATTTACAGATGGACAGGCAAGTGGACAGAATGGACTAATACCTTTATTTCACTTTCAAGGGAATAATGCATTTAAGTTTATATATAAGCCTATTTTTTTAAGCATATCCACTTTTTCCATTAAAGGGGTTTTTATCTGAATCATTTTTTTTATTTACAGGTTTTATAAATTTTTAATAAAAAAACCTGAAAATATAAGTTAAAATATTAGAATTGTTGCAAAAGTTGCAATCATTATATATACAGAGTATAAAACTGAAACTATAAGTTAAAATATTAGAATTGTCGCAAAAGTTGCAATCATCATATATCCAGAGTGTAGCTCATATTGGGTCATATTATGCATACACATATATTTTATTATTTTAAATCATAAATGTTTAAACTGAATTTAAAAGAAAATAATGCCACAACATGGCATCTACAAGAATATTCCTTGAATCACTATTAAAAAGTTTTGCACATTGGAGTTTTCAGTACATGCTTAACTTTATTCACCAAAATAAAATAAAAGATTCAGTAAATTTGATAAAATAAAACATCTTTTCAAATAAAGTATACACTGTTGGTTGAATGAGGGACAAACAATATCATTGTGCTAATTACTATCCCAGTTTTAATTTATTACTGGAATTAATAGTCAATTTCACACCTGGTGAAGTTTTTACTCCTCTGAAGTAAGGAATTACTTATCTTATGAACATCCACACTTTCATAGCAATACACCACTTTGTGGACACAATTAAATGTACACTTTAATCATTGTAACCCTGGTGGTACAATACAAAATCTAAAATGTAGCATAACCTGGAATAAGAATGAATCAAATACAGAAAATAATAACATTCATCTAGTTTATGCACCATCTGGGGGGGGGGGGAGGGAGTGCAGGGCAAAGGGGAAGCCTGCTAGTAGTGGCCAAGCTGGGCCAAGGTAAGCTGCCTGGGGTGGGTGACATAATGCAAGTGAAGGCTGTACTACTAGGTGGGCTAGATGTAAACAACACTTGACATAGTGTATGAAAACATGAATAAAAGCTATTCATTCCAATCAATTTCTTTGAAATTTCAGATTTTAAAAAATTAAATCCTCATGTATATATGCTGTGAAAATTAAATCAACAGTGCCAAAGTTGGACAAAATTTAAGGTATTGATTTTTTATTTATGCTAATAACTTGAAAAATTTGCAAAATTCAGATCTAATTTTGGGTAAACAATTGAATCTTGATTAAATAAAGTTATATTCCTGAAAAAAAAGTCTCTAGGTTCAGCAATTCTCATGTTAGGTGAGTAAATATATTTCCTGATTTTTTTAAAAATTGCAATATGTTTTGGCCCATAACTTCAAAATAATACCCAATACTGACCTAATTTTTGGTGAGTTCATAGAAAATGTATGAAAGAATGTGAATACTATATACAATCAAAAACAGATCAGTGGTTTTGATATTAGGCAGCCTTCAAGTGTAACAATGGCTTTTTTTATGGAAAATGAGTTTTTTTCCTTAATATCTCGAAGGAACGAAGTCCTAATGACCCAATTTTCGGTATGGTAGGAGATTTTGGGGACATCTAAAATTACGCCAACAGCCTGGGGAGCATAGAGATGTGCACTGAATGACCTACAGTCATCGAAGTGGACTGCTTGACAATGTAAGGGAATACAACAAGAGCCTCCAAAAAAATTCAATAACTAGCCTAATTTTGCAGCTTTTATTTTCAAATTTCACATTTGAACAGATTAAATCCTTATGTATACATGCTGTGAAAATTAAATCCACAGTACTTACAGGAAAAAAATGTGCCGTGGCCAAAGTTGGGCAAAATTTAAGGTACCAATTTTATATTTTTGCCAATATTTAAAAAAATTTAACAGATTTTGATCTAATTTTTGGTATACAATTAAATTTTGATTAATTAAAGTTGTATTATTGGAAAAAAGTCCCTACCTTTAACACTTTTGGTCTTAAGTGACCAAATATCTTCCTGATTTTTTTACAAAGTCCATTATGTTTGGGCCCATAACTTTTTTTAATTATATAATACTGACTTAATATCTGGCATGTACATAGGAACTATATAGAGGAACATTTATGGTAAATATGAAGAAAACCAGATGAGTGGTTTTGATATTAGGCAGTCCTGAAGTGTGAAAATAGATTTCTAATAAAAAAGAGGTTTTTCCTTAATATCTCAAAGGAACGAAGTCCTATTGACCCAATTTTCAGCATGGTAGGAGATTTTGGGGACATCTAACTGTATGCCGAATTTCAGATTCGTAGGTCCAACGGTGTCGAAACATGCCAGTCTTACGGACGGACATCCAGACGGACAGACGGACGGACGGACAGACAGACGGACCACGGACAATGGACCACGACCATAGCTCAGATAACTTATAGTCAGCTGAGCTAAAAATTTCAACGCCTCAGCTGAACTTCAAACTCACAATATCTGGTCTTCGAATCATGTGCTATACCCCTGAGCCACAGAAGTCAGCTTGTCTAAACAATTTTGTTTTCTTAAGTCTAAATGAGAAACATGTTACTTTTTACACAAAGTCCAAATTTTCCTTAAACTTTTGCTCCAGATTTTACTATTGCATAGATATAAACATATCAGGTTAATTTTAATTTAATATCTGAATATTTTAATTCTATTTGCATTTTCAGTTTAGGGAAGGAAAATCCTCCAAAAAACACACATACATACAGAAGATTAAATTTAACTGAAAATGTATTGCTCAAGGCTAGAAATTTCCATTATTAAAACATCCTTGTTATCTGAAGCACATTATTAACATCTATTAATAGTACTGATAAGAAACATTACAAAATATGTTTCATTATATATATAATTAAATCACTCAAACAGATTGCTTAAATTTAGAAATTGCATTCAGCCTAATTTCAAAGTAATTGCATGTTAAATTACATACAATTGTAAATGTTTAAAAACGGTGAGAAAATATACACACATATATCAAATAATACCCCGGTAATTTGAAGATAAAATAAGGATGCCTAATACATTTTATGCTAAACCAATGATACCTTCCTCAACAGCAGTTATTAACTGCAGTCATCTGAGATCTCTCTTTGTGTAACCTCTGCTTTGTAGAGCAAGATTCTCTGGGTTTTACCACCAGGGTGGGCACAGATCAAAGAAGTGTAATCAGACCAATGAGAGCATGGTACAGCATTGTGCATCCAGCTCCTAATTTTGAGTATGCAACACCCGCTCTTGCTGGTCTGAATACACCAGGTGTCTCAGTTTTAAAATTTGGAGCAGGATGCACAGTGCAATACCAGCGGATAAATGAAATGAGATCTGGGACGACTGCAAAGTATAACCTCTGCATGAGGAGTGTAATAATACACAAATTCATTCTGCATGATTAAGTGTGCCTGTGTATATATATTAAGTTTACTCACCTGACATCCGGCATTTTCAAGCATCTTGGCAAATCGTACCGTTTTGTCCACCTCATCAAAGCAGCGGATCTTGCATGTGATAGGCACTTTTAAATATTTGTGGCAGACGCTCACTGCAAAGGAATAACAGGAAAGTGGACAAACAGTTGAATGTAACATACAAACTGTTTCTGTTGTCATTTGTGTACATGAGACAGCAGGTATATGTAGCTGACCAATGGACCACTGATGCAAGCACTTATTAGTCGTGAACATGAAGTATATATTACAAAGTGCTCTTCACTATTGATAAACATTATTTATCGAATGTACCCTGACATGTTACCATCAGCTGTGTGAACAGAGGAATCTGTAAAAATTATAACTGACAGATGTGACTCTCAATGGTTGTCACACAACACCTCAGAGGCCAGCGTGTCCTAAGGGGGTAAATTTCCCTTTTTTCAAATAACATTCTTCAGTGAAAGGTCTTTTGCAGCACCACCTATCAGTAACTATGCCAGTGAACTCCGCACATGTCAACTTGGTCAATGTCAACCAATCTCGCAGAAAACTGATCAACACAAACCCTGCAACCAAATTCCGTCAATCTGTCCAAATGCTGGAAAGGGTAATATGCTAGTACTCATAATCAAAACTACAGATTCTATACTGTTACATTCATTTAGTGAAAAGTGTGAACCACCAAGTAAAGGCACAGTTCTGCTGTCCATTTTTGCAAAATAAAACATCTATTTTTTTATCGATTGTTTTAACAAGGTTAACAGCCCCCTTTTTTTTTTAATGCTTGCTTATCTAAGTAGAATGTACATCTGCAGATTTCCATTCTGGTTTTGGATTACATGAAAGCGGCTTACAAACAATTATCCTGGCATCAACCAGGCTTGGTGTAAGACTCCTGGGGATCCTGGGAGTGGGTCATCCTCACTGCTCGGTCATAACAATTAAGAGCCCCTGAAAGGTGCACTAGTTTGTGAGTGTAACACAAATGTTGGGCACAGTCTCCCCATTATTAAGCCATCAGAGTGATCACCCTAGGTGGGGGCAGACCATGAAAAATCTCACTGCCTTGGCTGGGATTCAAACTCATGATCTCCTGGCTTTGAGCAGTGTGCTCTAACTTGAAACCATGAGAGCCAGTAATATAACATTTATTTCTTTAGGGCCTAGACATTTGAGTGGTAAAACACTCGGCGTTCTCCGCTGACTACCCAGGTATGATCTCCGCAGCTCCTATAAGAGTGGGATATACTAGCCCATCCAAGATTGATGGTTTTCTCTGGGTCCTTCACCTTTATAGACTACTAAATGCTAAAATCCAAGCAGCTCATATTAATTATTATAATTACTTGTACAATCCATGTAAAATATATAAAGTTTTCAGTTTTATTAACTAACCCATTTTATGAAGGAGATCCCATTCATCCTGTAAGAAAGCTCCATAGTGCCCTCTTCTGGCGATGGACTGTGGACAGCCAAGATTCAGGTCAACAGCGTCACAGTGATCTTCAGCCATCTTGGCTGCCTGCAGGAACGTCTCTGGTTTATTGGCACAAAACTGTAGTAAAGTAAATCAACTAATGAATTACTTAAAACTCACTAAAAATGGACAAATAACATCTCCAAATGTGAAAAATGTAGTTTTTCTCTCATTTTTTATTGCTCATCTTTCAATATTTTTTCAACCTGGTTTACAATAGAGGGGGTATGGGGAAGGGGTTAGGTTTGACGAAATTGGTGTCTCAAGTGCCAAGAAGGAAAAAGGAAAAGTTATAGGAAAGTTTACAAATACATAAGAATTATTTACCTACACTGTCTAAATGCTGTATACATTCAACAATAGGAAACAAAATTTGGACAACAATCATAACAATGACAAAAGAAATGCACCGCAAATGGGCATAATGCACCCGTTGTGTATCTGGTGACCTCTGACCTCGTTAAATATGCATGAATTTTGATAAGAAGGTAATTCAGGTGAGAAACTCTCTTGGTAAATATGTATACTAGTGATTTTAAAGAAAATCCATAGGATTTTGGTAAGGCACCAAGGTGTCATCAAAGTGTGGTACCTCTGACCTCATTCAATATGCACTGATTTTGCTGGAATTCAAACTCTGGCGAGATATTTTATTGATTAACATTTCTGATGAGTTTGATCAAAATCCTTCATATTCTTCATAAGTTATCACTGCGACACCACAAAGTAGCCCAGTGACCTGTGACCCAATTTAATATGCTTAGATGTTGCTCATAATTGAACACGGGGGAGATAATCTGTTGGTGAGTAGTTATTGCGGTGACATTAAAAGAGAACTGGTGGATGGACGGTGGGTATACCATAATACTCCCATCATACAATGGGCATATAAAAACTAATTTCTTTTCCCTTTCCTTTCTGTTCCCTTCATATGCATTTTAAGTTTAAATGCAAATGTTTCTTTATAAATAAACATATTTAAGTCACATACATGTAAAAGAAAACACCTAGTTTTGCATTTCTATATGTAAACAATTTCTTTCAGAACAGTCTGCAACATAATGGTATGATTTAGCGCACTCAACCTGGACTATGAGAGGTCGATCTTCATCACATGACTGCAGCGACTCTCGTCTGTAGTTCCCATCTCTGATGAAGACAGAGGCATGGTACATGGGTGTGTAGCAGAGCTCCGCCTTGTGTCGACGACTTAGTAATCTCCACGCCAGTTCACTCTGGTCCACCATTGGAGCTACAACTAATCTGGCTCCACGCAGGGTAGTCCTCCAAAAGTCAAAACCATTTAGTTTGTCAGTCACTGGTGTCAACTGGGAAATGGCATACTCTGCTTGTTCATTTTTATCTGATTTTCTCTCTTTTATTCGGAACTGCTGTTTAGTTGCAGTTTCAGTACTCATGTTTCAGATCATGTACTCTGTAAACATACAAAAAAAATATAACATACAAGTATTATATATATCGGGTTACATAAGCTAAAAAAAGCTTTATATTCTGTATCACAGGCTTAAGTTAACATAAGATCACACTTAAAAGGTGACTTTAAATGTATCACCTGTACTGTTCCTGGGATATTTTACTATTGTGTGAAAAAAAAAATATTATTTTAAGCAGTTATTGGTCAAATAAATTTATATAATATTGCAATAACTTGTGATCACCCTGTTAATCATTCGACTACAATCTTTTTAAATTTGTTTTTTAATTTTTTGGTGGTGGAAGTAACCAGCTCCATTTTTATGCCGTCTTGTCTAGTCTTAATCCAAGTATGTACTTCTGCACAGTTCCATTACAGTTAGGGACTATGTGACGGGGTTAGCATTTGCCTCCTGTCATATTATCTTTTATCCTGTTGTCATCCAGCTCTGGTGTCTATTGTACCTGTTGGTCCTGGCTGACCCACTACACTTTGTCAACATTGGTGTCTTTCTACTGACTTTCTTGTCCTATATCATGACTGAGACTAGCCTCTGCCGTCTCAGTCATGGGCGCTACACAAGGCAAACTATCTGCAGTGCGACCCTCACCAGGGTCGCATATGACAGGATGAATTTTTAATGCTTTGCCTATCTGCAGGGCGACCCTCACCAGGGTCGCATATAATGACAGGAAGAATTTTTAATATATCTGCTATTTAGACTACCGGTATATAACTTACTGCAATGGCAACCTATGATGTTATTTGACATTATGACTGCTCAAAAATTTTTTTATATGATGCAGCATTCGTAATTTACAGCTGTAACAACAGCCAAGTCAAACATATTTACTTTTCCTTTCATGCCAGATTACAGCCGGCCCCTGATTGGTTCATTGTAGTAAACACTACCGTAAGGAACTTGCAACATTGAGATTGGTCCCTGTGTCAAACAATGTAGCCAGCGTTTTAGGGAATAAAAGACAAGGGAAAAGTGAGGGTAGAGAACTAGTTCATTACATCCGTTGTCAACATCCATCTTTAAAAGCACATGCTAAACCTTCAATAATGGCAGCAACATGGAGGCAAGGCTCTCTGTTCACGTGTATAATGTCAGAGTTTACACGTAAGTTTGAAGAAAACACTCAAGTAAAATCCAATTGGAACATTTGTGTATTATGTGCATTAAATTAAGTTTATTTACATTCATTCAGTTTTTCATTGTGTGCGGGTGTCTGCAAATAAATCTTTGGTTCCCTCACCCACGGCTTTGTATAACTGAAAGAAATATCAACTCATGACCACAACAACTAAGTCCTTCCCTATTCTGAATTAGGGCATTTCTGCGTTTTTTTGTATTTAGTCAGACCCTACCAGACCCCTTGTCCAGGGGCATTGCCACTTAAACCTGCAGGGTCTAAGACAGCCCCTCAGTCTCAGCCACCTCTTTTTAAATTTCAAATGTTGGCATGTATGCAATTAATCTTTCTGGCCCTGCCCTAACTGCATTAATACTGCTGCATAAGAAGCTTCAGAGTAAACTGGAGAACCTAAAACCCTTGTCAGAAAAGAAAATCGTGTAAAATCAAATATTGCGTTTTAAGACAAGGACACTTAAGTAATCTAAGGAAGATATAGTACTACCATAATGTCTACTTGAATTTGTACAGGAAAAAATAATTATTTTTCTCAGTGTGTGAATTATTATATGTAAAATATGAAAAATTAGAATATTGCAGGAGAGAAGATCGTTTAACACCTGAGAACCTGCGATGGGCGATAATAGAAGATGTACGGCAACTCATGTCAATTATTATTTAACACTTGTTCGGGAATATATTATAGCGCTGCTGGTGATGAAAAAGATATCCATTATATCCCGTAACTGGCATTTTATAAACCAGTGTATATACAGGGTTTTTGCCACGCCAGTCGGGGGTTACCGGGATGGCATGTACTGCCGGCCGGAACAAACTGAACATTTGTAACCCACCGACCGGCACAAAAGATCGTCAAAATATCCAGCTACCGGCAATAGAACTTCAGTAATTTATTACCCCAAACTGTTAAATTTGTACCTCATTAGTATGTTAACAAATTTATTTGATCACGGCTATGGAGCAAACAAAATTGACAGGAGTCACAGATCACCTTAATATTATAAATCAAATAAATTATTGGTAATCAAACAAGCAACAAAGTGTTTCACAGTTTGGACATGAAAGGAAAACATCATTAATTAGCCAGGGGTCTCTCAAGGCATACAGCGGTGCGTAGCATCATTAGCGGTAAGAAAATGGGCTATTGTTTTGTAAAACTTCATGGCAACATTTAATTCATTTACAACATTATTTGTATGGATTGCAGAATACGCCCTAAAAAATGGTAATGGTGATTTTTTGAGAGCATTAATGAAATTTATTCGGGGTGCCATCTGGCGGCAAGTGAACTTATTATAGCCATGAATATGTAATCTCACCAGATTTATTTATATATTTCATTAAATTAAATGTTTATTTTACCCGTTTGGCAATTTCAGTGGAAAGAAATAAATGAAAAAAATATATGTTTTTCATATTTCTAAACTGGGACGGGGGAATAACATAAAAGAGGAGGGGGGGGGGGGGGAACTGACAGGTTTGAACCAGGGGCACATAGTTCACACTAACCGTTCATGCGCCTCTAACCTAATGGCCACAGTTACCAAAGCATGACGCGGAAGTTTTTATTTGGGAGATTCTAATAAGATTTATACAGCGGGGAAAAAAATAAATTATTTCACTGACATTACCGGGTTTTATCAAATAAAAACTCTTGAAGACAGTGGTATATCCTATGTAGCTGCGGTTCAAAGCACTCTGACGATCTCCATTCAACCTTTGATGTCTCGTTGCACCAGGTCATGCCTGTGATCAGTAGTCCGTGCAAGGTTTGTCCCAAGTGGATTACTAGTATATGATCATCAGCTAATGTGATTTTTGGCCCACTTACAAATCCTTCTTATTCTATTATTAAGTAAACAAAATATTATCGATTGATACACATTTTTTACCTCGAGTTCTATTGTTCAAATCACATTCATGTTGTAACAAGTCTGAAGCAAAGATGGCCCATCGGTGTCAGTTAAGTGACAGTTTTTCCTATTTACATACATGAAGTAGCAAATCTGATAAAATTGTTCCGATAAATTATCATGTTACTGCCACTCACTAGGACATAAAGATGTGTTGTTATCAGGTGAACAGCATCGACATTTGATTCATCTCTGCATGCAGAGCCGTTTTAATCATACCTACAATTATTGTTCATACGGACCGCTGATGGTCACCGGCAATAGCTAATATCGGCACAGTATGTTGGTGTAAGAATTCATATATGTATTATAG
The DNA here is from genome assembly GCA_026874595.1 of Sipunculus nudus. Classification (NCBI taxonomy): domain Eukaryota; kingdom Metazoa; phylum Annelida; class Sipuncula; order Golfingiida; family Sipunculidae; genus Sipunculus; species Sipunculus nudus. The sequence continues at coordinate 88,817,676 of CM049307.1, forward strand.
AAAATATGTTTCAGGAAATTTATAGTGTGCGAACTAATGAAGGATACGAACTGATGTAGACATTACGGTATATTCGAATGACCAAGAAGTTCAGCTATATATTATGTTTTTGAATGTAAAAAAGGCTCACTTTTATAACTTTGCAACCCTGGCGCTTGAAACTCTCTAAGAATCTGAAACAATGAACTGCGTTACCTTAGCTCGCTGAGGTAACACCGCCTGTTACCACTGGTAACACAGGCGGCTGCAGGCCAGGCGTGGCTTGGGGGAAACATACATCTAATCAACATTTAAAGTGGACAAACACTGTCTAAGTGGTATGTTATATGCACATTTGATAAGAATCTCTTTATTGCATAACGAATGCGAGTTTTAAGACAAAATATAAGAATTTTATTGTCATGTTGAATGTCTCCAGTTGGCAGTTTCCTCAAATCATCTTCTAGGGCTCTCGCACAATGTAGCATAGTAAGAGAGCATGGGAGCTAGGGCTAGCCCTGCCCATTGTTCCTAAATATAATCTGATAATCAAACACCTACTTAACTTGGCTACTGCCTTGAACTAGTCCAATAATGGCAATATGCTCCAGTTTGGCTACACTATTTTGGGAGATTCCTGTTTAATCCTGTCACACAGAGACTAATCTCATGTGAAGTGTCCCTATTAATCTGACAAACATCCTAATTAAGGATTCATAAAAAATCAAACTATATTGATCTATTTACCAACAGCCTGCTCATCCACGTTATGATGTGAGCGATAATGAAAGAAGTTAAAGACTTTTGCTAGTGAAGGGAAATCAGGGTGATACCAGGCAATTTATAGCAATGTTTTGTTAAATTGTCATAAAAGGCAATTGTTGTCATGTCTTACGGCACCATGACATCTTATATGAAGTAAAATTCAAGGGGGTTTCCTCTCATACCGTACCTGTATCTGTTTCGGGAATTTCCGTCTTAATCCGTGGATTTCTGGTTCACCCTAAACGCGGATCCGCTTGTGGACTGGCAATAAATAAAACTCGGAAGTCGGAAATCGGAAGCCTTCGGAAATCGGAAGCCGTTTTAATTTTTGATATAATGTTAAAAATTACGTTCATACCAACACTTTTTCGTGTTTAAATGGAAGATATAGACCCCCTTTGCAAAACCAGAAAGTCGCACAAACGTATATTCCCATATATGAAAATCAAAGCATTTATAATGCGTCGGAAGCCTCTCGGAAGTCAACCTGAGGTGACAGATGATGTTCAAAATGCATAAAACTCGGAAGTCAAGACCATATAGCACCAACCAAAAATGACACAGAAAAAGTCTTGCATAATTCCAAATTTTAATTTAAGTTATATTCATGTATTTGAATAAAACCATAATGTATATTACTAATTAAACATAATGATATATAAAATATAAAAAAAATAAATGTTGAAATATACATTCAAATGTAATACATTATATATCATATCGCGACGTAATATTTTAATATGGAATGTTATTTCTAATAAATATAATATAAAAGCATTTAAAATTTCATTTCGTAATTTTATCAAAATGGTGTGATAATTTTTTTCCTTATATAACAAAATAGATAAGAATATTTTATCATATAAAAAAAGTTAAGTATTCTACATTAATTTGTATTATAATATTTTTACATAATACAATTCAAATATTTGATAAAATACATAAATTTGTATATTAATGTAAAAAAAAGTATCAAACTGTCGCATCCTTGCAGGAACTGGTAAAACCGTTAGAAAAGTCCATTAAGTTTTGTATTAATAAAACTATTTTTTTTTTATCCATTAGGGTGCTATATACAGTATAAATGAAACTAATTTTTATCCATGCATTAGGTTGCTTTATATGGAACGCATATAACTCTCCAATGCTTGTTGAATACTGATCACCCAACGTATCAGGAAACATTTTTAGAACATTTCACAGACAATTTGCATAAACCATTATAAAAACACTTCCAAAATATTTCAAAAATTTAAAAATATGTAAAACTGCATAACTGTGAAAGATTTACAAAAAGGCATGTGATGTTGCAAAAATATTGATATAAATTATAACAGTATCTTAATATTTTAATTTTAGCTTAATCAAAATAATTTATGTAGGAAGGATATTACATTATTATATGAGTCCAGAGATTATATACATTATGATTTTATTCAAATACATAAATATTACCTAAATTAATATTTGGGTTAATGCATATATTATTTTGTTAGTTATATACATTATGATTTTATTCAAATACATAAATATTACCTGAATTAATATTTGGGTTGATGCAAGACATTTTTGTGTCATTGTTGGTTGATACTGTGGCTTGACTTCCGAGTTTTATGCATTTTGAGCATCATCTGTCACTTCAGGATGACTTCCGAGAGGCTTCCGACGCATTAATTATGCTTTAATTTTCATATATATTAATATATATCTTTGAAACTTTCTCGTATGAAAAAGGGTGTCTATATCTTCCGTTATAACACAAAAACTTGTCGATTTGTTCGTTATTTTTAAAATTATACTAAAATATAAAACGGCTTCCGACTTCCGAGGGCTTCCGACTTCCGAGGGCTTCCGACTTCCGCGTTTTATTTATTGCCTTGTGGACTAGAACGCGGACCCGTAATCTCTGCCTGCGAAACACACTTTCATCATTCGATTTTGATTAAAAATGACGAGTTTGTATTTCATATATTACTTTGTAACGTAATAAATATTTCCTGGAACAGGTTTTAAATTCAAACAGAGAAGAACATATAAAATATGCTTATAACTTTAAAGTGTATGACACATTTATACTTTCCGAGAAATAAATGATTTTATCGTAAAATACTGTTTTAGAAACATTTAATTTTAAAAATCCTTGCCTAAAAGGTTTAAGTGATTTAGGAGAAAAAATACCAACATTCACTTTAAAAGTTTTTAATTATTTTTAGTGTAAACTTCATATATATATATTAGGCTGCAGAAAAAAAGAAGCTTGTGATCGAACTTATCCCAAACACGTACTTATGGGTTTGGCGGACTTTGGGATATATCTTGTTTATATTCCTTGTCACGTTCCTTTTTTTCTGTTCCTTATTCGTTGGCTTTAATGTCTTTTTTTTTGCAAAAAAAGCATATTTAAAAAAGCTAATTTCCCATGGTTGTTCCTCGTGTTCTTCAAAGGCATATATGGGGCCTATAAACATTTCAAATTATATGTTTATTATCTCAGGTAATAGTTAATTTTGACTTAATAAGAAAGTTTCCCATCAAAGCTATCCCGATGTAAAGAATTCAGGTTACCCCCGGTAATGTAAAATCACTTTCAAGTTATTCCTGGTGTTAGACTGAACCTAACGTTAGGTTGACCCCACACTGTTTAGATTATCGTCTTGCTGATTTAATTCAGTGATTAATTTGAATGCTTTAAACCAATGATATATTATTTTAATAAACCCTTCGAAAGACACAAGATCTAAAAGGTTGATTTAGTCTCACAAAAGTTGTCGCATACTGTGAAAATTAATGTAAAGTGTATTTTTATTAACTCTTACACTTCGCCACAGCGCATGACAAATTACTTAAAAACAATAAAGGAAATGCAAAGATTCCAACTAATTTGGGAAATCAAGAAAACGTTTATGAATTTAATGTAAATAAATATACAGAAGCAGCTGTTATGAAATGTCACGGTTTCTGTCCGTTTAGTGGTAACCAAAAGCCACATACCCAAACTTTTCTTTATAATGATGTTTAACTAGTCCCCCCCCCCCCTTTTTACCACACCTTCATTGAAATGGCCCGGTTTATATCTGTTTAGTGCTAAGCCAAAGCCACATACACATGTTTGTGTCTTTATTATAATGTTTAGCTGATTTTTTTTCTATTTTTTTTACAACAACAAGCTTCATTGATATACCACAATCTGGGGGGGGGGGGGGGGGGGGTCCCTGTCGTGGGATGCTCCCAAAACCGTGTTTGCATTCACTCATTTGACCCGTATTCCAAGGTTCATTCTTGCATAAGTGACTGCACTTTTGTGATTATTTCTCAATGACGTTCCTAAAACCCGTTCAAAATCTAATCGATTCTTTATATTCGTCCATTTACGAAATGCCGTGAAAATTTCATGAGATTCCATTCAAGACTGTGTGAAGTTTTGTTGTGGACAAACACAAACACACACAAACACACACGAGGGTGAGAATGAACGTATACCCTCTTGGCGGAGGGAATAATCCATTAATTTTGTACATTGATAATCTAGATCACAATGACATGTTTTTGTTCAAAGAATTCTTCTCCATTGTAAGATTAAGCATTTCATTTTCCCGCCCGAGGGCGAAAATCATTCACTGGTAGTATAGTCGACCGGCCAAGACCATAAAAAAACTTTTGATGGCATTTTTGTTCAAGACTGGCAACCACGCTAGAAAGTATAACCATGGTCCAAGGGTTCAGAAACACCCGGTTGCCAAAATGGCATTTGGATTTCGAGGTCAAATTTCAATGTCAAAAGGTCAATCAGGGTAAGATTTTATGGATTTTTAAAATTTACAAATAGTTTCATATAATGTGCAGAAACTTTCATAAAAATGAGGAATTACTTAAAAACAATGCTTTTTATTCACGAAATAAATGACAAATATATAGGATTTTGTAAAAGCAAAAGCCCATTACTCCGTTAATATTGGGTGTATTGTTAAACACAAAGTCGCATTTAATCTTTTTTGTTAGTTTTGGATACAAGTCTCTGGTAATGTCGTACATATCGATATATACGTCTCCAGGTTTGGTTCTATAGTATGATTCTTTTGTAACGTTTTATGTCACAATTCAAGGTCTTAAGGTCAAGGTTCAAAGAACCATAAAAACATTACCACCGCCCAATACATTTATCCACCAGTGATTCTCATTTCATTTCCGTTTAGTTAATAACGAAATGCAGGAGATCGGACAAGAAATCTGTTATCGTATTACCCCAATAAATGAGTATTATAGAGGTATATCAAAGATAAGGGATGAATGTAAAAGATATTGTGACTTTCAAGGTCATTTTTCAAGGTCAAAATATCAAACATTGTGAAACTTCAGTATTTATATTAGAATATTATATTTTTATAACAAAATATAATATAATATAATCATATATATATATATATATATATATATATATATATATATATATATATAGATTCCATCTGCCAGCATGGCGCTTCCCTACAAAATTCCAAGCCAGCAATTCTTCATGGACTTCTGGAGCTGTTTGTGATAGTTCATTCATATCGGCAATATACACCGGACCCCACTTTGCGTTATTGATGTAATCGTAGATCGTCAGCCACGGAAACATTAAAAAAATGAATCAAGGTGAAGAATCCAGTTTCCGTCTCGACTGGCTCGGATGAAGGAGAAAAGAGTTTCCAACATCGTATGTACTTCAGCCAGAAGGCATGGGTGAGATCCTGCTTCAACATGTTGTGGAACTTCTTGTATATTTGTACTTGATCTTGGCGAACCAGTACGTTTTCGAAGACGGACACAGCATCCGAAAGTCCTTTACTATGGGTCTTCACACCATGTTTCTTGAACGACTCCGATACGGATTACCTGTGAATAATGATTTCCTGATGCAGCTTCTTATCTTCCTGTTCTAGCCAGTCCATATATGTCTCCAATCTTATTCTGTTTAGTGCTTCATATGTCCATATATGTTTCTGGACAGCTCTGTGGTAGTTCTTTCCTTCCATCATTGACTTAACCGTCCTCTCTCCGAACAGTTAAGTGCCACCCATACATCGTCTATACCTGAACTTCCCATATGATGGCCAATCACACGAAGGAAGCTGAAACTAATGGGAAGCCTACCTTCCATGATAATAAGTTTTTTTGTATTTATCTTATCTCCACACAATTTCCTTGGCCTTTGCATACAATGGCTGATCAAAGATGAAAACGTAATGATCCGGAACAAGGTGGCGGGTGAGCAGGATAAATCGGTTTATGACAGTTGTTAAAGCACTGTAATCTTCAGCAGGAACATTTAGAATTGGTGCGATTCCCATCGACGTCAGAGGATAATCCACTGTGCTGATAAAGATTAACTCTCGTCAAACGTTGCCAACAAGACATGATCTGTCATTGTTGCCCTCTTCCTTGACGCATCTGTTTTGAACCAGTCCTCTTGGTTAATGGTGTTGAAATCCTGAAACTTCGGTTTTGCTCTTATCCTTATAAGAAGTATTGATTTATCAGTTTTATGCAGCATATCTGCTGTGTCCTTCCGTATGACCCTATCTCCTCCATCAACGCGTTGGGTGGGTGGTCTTCGTGGAGGTGGTCCTCGTTGCCATGCACTCCACTATGTACATTGGAATGTTCCATGACCACTTATGGTTGCCTCGTTGACATCTATGTTGTCAGCCGATCCTAGGATAAGTCTGCTAGGAAACGGCACATCAGGGATGAATGTGTTATTTCTATCCTCGTATTTCTCTAGAATTGTATTTGCGATGCTGGTATCAATCCTTATTATTGTATCTATGTTGATACTATTACCTGCAGCATTGAACAAATCGACCATTTTTTTCTGACCGAGTGGCCTGTTTAGAAGGCATCCCTAGGCCCTTATGTTTTTCTTCATTCCATGTTTTCCTTCCCTTAAAAATTGAAAAAAAGTTATATCTTGAGCAATATTTAGTATGCTCAGCTTATTTGGATTTTCTGTTTCCTCTGTTTCATCATCAGTTTCCAGGGCAGAATGTCCTCCAATCAACACAGAAAGGAAAAGGTATAAGCTTTATGGAATAATGGTTTCTGCAGCTTCTGCTGTTAGATTTCTCCAAACAGCCTCATAGACAGGCATTCCTTCTAGTTCACCGCGCAGTTTCAGGGCAGAGTGTATTATTTCCTGAAGGTTATCCGCTACTGGTAAGCCCATTTCCAATGGGCAATCTTCGTTATGACCGTAATATTTTCCTGAAATATCTGTAAAGGCATTTGCAACCAAAAACTGGGATTTATTACTTGGATACATAAGGAGTTGAGTCTTGGGCTTGAGTGGTCTTACGAAAGACTCTTCGTTACCAATTACCTTCTTTAATGCAGTATAGAAGCTGTGTTTTCTTTAATTCTTAACTCTGAGGTATAAGGGCCCCTTTAGTTTACAAAGTTTTGCATATTTCTCCTAAACGTGTTCCATATCATACACAATCAATGGACAAGCCATATAGCCTCACTCTTCCAAGGTTATTGAGACAAGGAGCAGAAGACTGAAAACAACGGGCATTCTTCCCTTGTACTTTCCGCTCAGACTCAGTAAACCACTTTTTATTGTACTTTCCCCGTGCAGCAATTAAGTCTACAACAGTAGCGATGCGAAAAAAACAAGACATGGTCCTCTTTCGACAGGTCTGAAATATTTTTTGATACTTTCATTGTCTTTACTTTGTGAAGGTCCGCTTTCTTGTACTGTTGGCAAAACATACAATTTTCCCAACTGAGAGTACCATAAGTGTGTTTTCGGGTTTCATAAGATGCCGCAGAAGCTTGATCACCGAAAGCTATTTCTGTGTTATTATTTTTACATTTCAGTCGATGTATCAAATAAACTGACAGATTTTTCTGTCAACTTGCAAAGTGCCTGAAATTTCCAGTCATTTTATATGTTTGATAATACTAATATACTACATAAAAAATGAATGTAAATTTATAATACATACACTATTAGAAAGACCTTTATGAGGTTTTAAATATATATATATATATATATATATATATATATATATATATGTATATGCATGTAATATTATGTAAAGCTTTAGCTGCTAATATTGTGTACACAGGATGGGACTACAGCAAAGCCTGGTTCTAACAGTTCTTGTCACAACAATCTCCTGAATAGTAATTAGATCACAGGACCTCATTTTGGGACCAAACAAGTGTATCATTATAAGGAATCTTTTTGACATAAAGGACACATTATAATTCAAACCACTTATATCCGGTTGTTGTCCAGTTTCTTTCAGGAAGCTACAGTGTTTGATTTAAGATAAAGTTAATGTTCTTACTTTGATTTCAATGCGACTTGATATCTTCCATCTTGGGATGTAAGCCTGTTCCATTAGTAGGGTTCCGTATCACCTTCCGATCTCTTATCGCGATAATCAAAACCTCTGTATTTAATAATAACCTCAGAGTATATACTTTTAAAAAGGCATGTTGTGATATGAGGCGTCTATTAACTAATGATAATCCCTTGAATCTTTTATAATAATCGGCCATAAAACTTCAATCCCCACCCCAAACAAGCTGTTCGTTTTATATATATATATATATATATATATATATATATATTTATATATATCAATGTGTTCATAACAATCCAAACACATTTAACAAGGACGTTTGATGGCAAGTGAGACAAAATAGAGTTATGCATAGGACGTTTTGCAACGCGTCACCTTGCAACTTCCGCAAAGATGCAACCAACCACGTCAGGTGGCATGGTTTTTCTGTCTGTTAAACATAGACGCATGTATTTCGTGTTTACTGACAGGTTGCAGATATAAAACCATCATATTTCCATCACAGAAGCATTATAAGGACTTTTTACCAGAATTTCCTATGGTCCATTAAGATTAAATTATTTATATTTGATAAACTTTTATATATTGTTGGGGAATTCCCTTGATAATGTTAAATTTGTCAGGAACCCGCCCCCCCCCCCCCCGGACATTTTTTTACCAGATCCGAGTACTTGCTTGGAGTTGCCACGGAGGAGTTTTGCGTGAAAAGGATTTTGTGCCACAGTCATTTATAAAAGAGACGTTTCATTACCAGATCTGAGTACTTGCGTGACAACGATATGGTGCCACAGTCATTTATAATAGAGACGATACTTTCTTCGAGCACCCCCCCCCCCCCCCTACCCGACACTTTATGACCAGGGTCGATAACTTGCGTAACACAATGTAGTGCCACAGTTATTTATAATAGAGAAGATACTCTCTCTGTGACCCCCCACCACACACACACACGACGGATCCACGTTTTTTATCTGATCCGGTTTTCATGAAGTCCCGTGTTTCATAATTTTACAGCTTTTAAGAACAATATTTGTACCAATTTAACTCAAACAGCAGGCGTACTTTGGACCCACACACCCTATAACAGGCTGAAGCCACCTACACACACACATACCATCATACACACACACACACATACACACCCCAGTGGCCTCAATTTACCTTCAGTTGGGGGGGGGGACCCTCACACACACACACACATATGTATACACCTGCACGATTTCCAGGAAGAAATTTCATATCATAACCCTCCGCGCCTATTCTCACACCCTCACTAGTTAATTTCCCAGTTATTCCAGATGACCGATATGGGGGTGGGGGGCATTTTCTATACACACTAACTTAGAAAACGCGGTGTACCAAGCCCGGTGATGGAGGTCAATATGGAGAGACTAAAAACGCGCAGGTCCGCTTGTGGTATAATAAGGCTGTTACAAATCGTTGTGCTTTCAATGTCCGTAAAGGGGTTTGTATCTCTGTATCTTCCTACTATATTAATTATGATTTCGCCATAGACCAGAGGTGGCTAATGTGTCAGCTGGTATAATTCCTTAGGACACAGTCCCCTCACAAAATACAAATTATTCTATACAATTTAAATTGTTTAATCAATTACTTTTCTATAAAATAAAAGATTTTTTTCTCCTTCTTCTCTCTCTCTCTCTCTCTCTCTCTCTCATCGGAACGTTTGTAGATAAAGACCGATCCCATATTGGAGGACGTTCGAAGAGTCCGCTTAGCTGAAAATTCGATATGGGGTAATTCGATATGAACCATACAGGCAGTGGCGCCCAGCGTTTGATAACCCTAAGCTAAATTTAAATCATAAAAACATTCAGAGAAAGAAGAAGAGCAAATAATTTTTTACCATATATTTTTTATAATTCGCTTATTTTACATGCATATATTTTAAAGTACGTGCATACAAACTGTATCAAAATATATTTTTAATATGAAATTACTGTGGTACAATTTGTTGCTTTTTGTGCAGAGATGTTACTTTATACAAATATTTGGTGACTAGATCTGTACAGGAAGATCACGTGATCACATTTGTAAGGTCAGCTGTCTGCCATGATTACGTCATCTGAAGTTGGCGTACGTGGAAAACGACTTAACAAATTCAAGTGCAGCTCCATGTAGCCAATAGTAATCAACCTGGAATGACACGTGGTATTTGCATGTTACATATATGACATCAACATCAATACTCGATCACATTCATCTCCGCCACACACCGAACAACTTTTTTCTTTACCCGGCCATGACCTCTTTGACTCGGAAATGACGTGCATGTCACTTCGTATAGTATCAGATCGAAAATCGACAACTTCCTTACTTTAAAGTAAACATAATTTCATGATTTTTGCAATCTCACTGATAATATCTATAGAAGCATGGCACACAGGCATATTAAATACTACACTGGGCAAACTCGGACTCACAGTAGTACGACTCTGCTGTTTAGGGACTGTTGGAGTCAAAATCTGACAACCACAATGCCCCGGGACTTCTAAATACACCAGCGGCGTAGGTATATATGAAATGAAGAGGACAATGTAATCCTTTCATGTTGTTTTGGGTAAGACTTGTTTCAGAGCAAATTACATAAACAAAGGTGTTTTTGTGGTAAGGACTTTACGGAATGAGTAATATTTTGTAAGCAAGTGCCTGTGCCTGGGAACGGGATTTGTTTGACTCATGTTTAGATTGGCCAAAAATGTATCAATGCCTATACACCTGTATACCAAAGAAGTTAAACTTCAAGATTTTCAATATAAGGTCACCCATAGAACAATAGCACACAGGGAATGGCTATACCAAATGAAACTAGCATGTTCTCCAATATGTATATGTTGCAATGATTGTGAAGGAACTATTTTTCATAAATTTATTGTGTGAGGATGTTAAGATAATGGATTTATCACCTGGGTACATAAGATATTCTGGAATGATTTTATCAAATGGTGGTCCGACCTGTGCCAAGATAACTTTGACTTATTAGATATAGAAAAGATATTTGGATGTTATACAAATAGTGAAAAAAAAAACAATTAAATTATTGTCTGTTGGTGGGACGATATTACATTCATAGTTCAAGATATGCAAATATACCTGTCATGATTTCTGCTTTTATAAATCAGTTGCGTAACCGCGTGACATCAGTAATCACGCATATTAAGGATATAGATTCAGAGGAACGGAAAATGTGGTAAAAAAATCCTCTACAATTAGTTAAATGTACAATGGTGGTTGTGATAGAGATCAATCAAGAAAATTACTGTAAATTATGATATTTACGTAGGGCTTATGGCAAAACATATTTCTGTCTCTTAGTAATAAAAAAGTGTAAGGTTGATTTTTCATGATTACCTATATTAATATAAAGGTTTCTGCACTCTGGACTATAAAACTAAAATGAAAAAAAAAACCAAGGGTGTGTGGAAATGTCAGTTTTTGCATTTGTATTTTTGTATATAAATTTATTTAGATCTTGGAACTGCATCGATGATGAGACATTTAATTGAAAAGGATAGAAAATAAAAACTCAACTGTCTGAGATGCTTTCCAAGAAAAAAAAAAGCATGCGCCTGTGAAAAGTAAACAGAAGGTGTTTCCTTGAAACGTAAAAAATTTTAATTTTGAAGTTTGACAGTTGAGACAAGTAGTCCCGGCCGTCCAACAGTGCCCAAACAGAAGAGACTGATTTCTAGTAGAAACGTCCTCCGGCGGGATGGGGGGTTCAATCCGAGTACGTTGCTAGGGTAACCATTCTCATTGGCGCCCATTAATTTATCATATTGCATAGGAAAAAAAGAGGGGAGGACAAGCACCAATTAAACTCATGTTTCATTTTAATCATCCCTGTAGTTGAATTATAAGGGAATCCATTTTTTATACATGCACTGAATAAACTATGTCATCTAGAAAGCTGAATCACAATAAATAAATCCGTTGTTTTGTGTAGTAAGATTAATTACGAGATAACTGTCCAGTGAAGGAATGAATATTGGGCGACTGTTCCGGATTTGTGTAACGGCAGAGAACACGTCTTTTTCTTGTTCACTTGTAATCTTGTATATGATCTGACTCGGAGCACAGAACAGACCACTGTGCTCAAAACCATACCTAGGACAAAGAGATAACCATGTGTCAACCCAGCTATCTCACAAAACCATCACCAAACCGGGGGGGGGGGGGGGGGGCTGCGGAGGGGGTATATATTCCACCACTTTTTTTAGCGAGGGGTGAGGAAGGTCAATGTAATCAGCCCCATGCTATCCAGAAAATAAAATTTATATCTTGGAAATGAAACATATAAGTCAATGGAAGTCAATGTAATCATCCCCTCTGGCATTCAGAGAATAATTTTTTTATCATTGGAATTGAAACATATTAATAATGAAAATCATAGACTTTGGTTCCATTTCTAAGTTAATTATGAAATGTTATATTTCTAATCCTGGTTTACAATGAACCTATATTGGAAAAATTATACCTTTTTCTTTTAAAAGTTACACTCTATTGTAATATATTTGAAATGTGTCACATAGACAATATACATATATATATATATATATATATATATATATATATATATATATACATATATATATATAAATATATATAGAAGGTAGTGTTACCCTCCGATGTAAAGTGCTCTATGGCCTACAGACTTGGCCAGAGCGGTATAACTCTGAAGAAGAACAACACATTCACCTGATGATCGGGTCGCATCCCGTGAAACAGACTGTTGTGAATTAACAGTGTTGTTTTTCTTCAGAGTTATAAATATATATATATATATATATATATATATATATATATATATATATATTAATGTGCGTGTGTGTGTGTATTGCCTTGTTTATATAAGTGTTGTCTCAACCACGCCCTCGAATCCCCCCCCCACTGAAGATAAATTGCCGCCACTGAAATCAGATATACCAACAAAATACGCCCTCTGCTATAATCAGTAATCAGAACAAAGGATATACATGTGATATAGCTAAAAGCTATCGATGATTGTGCAAGTAGATTGTGCAGAAGATATTGATGATATCAGAATAACCCACTCTGCTTAAACCATATCTAGAACAGTTGGTGTACAATTAACAAATCTCTGTAATAGTATACTGTGAATATCTTTTTCGTAAGGGATTCCAATTCGCGATATTCGCGAAAGGAAAATAAGTCCTATATATCATGTACATTATTGTAAATCAAAGATATTATAAATGTTTACATATTTTCCCGTCCAATTAACATATTAATTCATATAACAATGGATATATTTTTGTGTATATTATGATAAATTGTGAAATTTGAACCCCTCAAATATAAAGCCAACCACAGTATCCATTTGTGGGAAATTCCATATTTATTCTTACACACACACCTTTTCACTATAAGTGGACTTATCCATTAACACCCTTGTGACAAAGTGGGCTGCCCTATGGGTCAGAGAGAGAGAGAGAGAGTAGAGGATACCTATCCAGAATGCGATCTTAGGGTGTAGATCTTACCCTATGGCTCTTAGGCAAGTCACTTATAGTAGCCATCCATTCCTTATCTTAGCGTATAAGGAATGGATGGAGTTAAGCACCGGCGAAGCGGAGTAGTTACATATCTTTAGTAAAATGCTTACCCACAAGGAATATGATCGTGTTTCGGCATATAAATATTACTCATTCTATATGTTGACAGATCTTTCTGTTATTTTAGTGACGTAAAACTAAATTTGAGTGTTGCTGTATTTATTCCTTGGAAAAATTCTATACATATTGACGTAATGACTACACATTCTTTAAAATAATGTAACAGGTCGTGTCAATCGTTCAGAGGACAAAGGGTTTGTGTGTGTGTGCTTTTTATTGCCTCAGGCAGGAGGGTATGCATTCATTCTCGTTTGTGCGTGTGTTTGTACGAGTGTTTATTCACATAATAAATCACGCAATCATGAATGGAATCTCATGAAAATTCCATGGCCCATAAAGAGTGACAAAATATATCTGTGTATATAGATTCGGCCATTTTCTGAGTGTTCAATAACCCAAGTGGTGATGGGAGGACTGTAATGAGTTACAAGCATAGAGCTGTGTATGAAGGTGCGACTTTTTCTTTTTTGTATCATAGGTAAAGAGTTTAAGGAAAGACCGCAAATAACGACCCAATCGCACTTTAGGTGAATATCACTTATTTAAGGCCTATACACTGATAAGTACCATTGTGCGATCTCTAATAGGAAGATTAAAACGAACAGTACTTCTTTTTGGACTTGATTGTGTCATGGTCTAAGGGCCGATTAGAGAACTACGGTTGCAACATATTACTGTTTGTCAACATTGGCACAAATTTATTCCGTGTTTAGTAACCGTTTCCTACCAGAATGTCCTGTAGTCCATTAATATATTAACAGAATAAGCCAGAAATATGATATCTTCTGCATTAAAGCTAGGTGCATAATTGGCTTTAAGAATATGAAAGTGCGAGGGTACTGCGGGGTTACTGTGGACAAACGGGAATATATTTCTGATAATATTACCTAATTTAGGAACTTTATCCGTTAAATCTTTCACACATCCACAAGCACACAAACACCCACAAATACAAACACACACCATAGAATTTTGACAATTCTGGCGTTTTACCCGTTCTTGTTTCGGGACAGGTCTACACGACTTCGACCGGGCTAGGCCGCGACAGGTTTTCCTATGAGACGTGCTCATCCGATGGATAGACTGTTTTTTTATATATTAACATATATCGGATAATTTTTTATATATTATCAGGAAAATTCCCTTAATGGACTCCCTTGGATGTTATGTTCTAGGGTTTACAATTACAATTTGTATCCTGTCTGTCTGGTTGTTCAAAATCATGTTTCTGGTCAGTCGCTTGGAGAATATAGGTCATCATGACCTAATTTCAGAAAATGGGTTATAGTGACCTAATTTTAGGTTTCCGAGGAGGGAGGGGGGGGGACGAGTCATTTTCTTGACACACTCAAACGCGGTGTACCAAGCCCGGTGATGGAAGTCAACATGGAAAGACTAAAAAGCACGGGTAAGGTCCGCTAGTAGTAATAAGGCAGTCAAAGAGAATTGTGCTATCGATGTCCGTCAAGGGGTTGCACACTGTACCTTTTATAATAATTATTATCTGACCTTATTTCGAGTTTCCAACAAGATCACATAAGCGCTTATGTATGTAAGAAGGTTTTATTTCTTTCTCTTTATGCTGAAATCCCATGATGTTACAAAACAAAACAATCAATTAACCATAAATTAAATCACTTTTCATACGATAATTTATCAAAGAATCCTTTTTCTTGCATCTCCGAATATCTTAACAGGTTTATACCTAAATTCCAGAGCATATATAGATAAACAAAATATTCATTATTTCTTTTTACTGGCTCCTCTGTTACGGCCAATTATCTTCTCAATTTCTTCTCAGTTTTTTATTTCATTTATATCAAATGAAACCAATGCTTATGAACTATACAACTCTATTATGTTTTCGCCATATACCAGAGGTGGCTATTGTGTCAGCTGGTGTAATTCCTTAGGAAAAGTCCTCTCGCATTATAAAAATTATTCTGTACAATCTAAATTGTTTAATCCATTTCTTTCCTGTGGGTTACTGTGGATAAAGACCTATCCAATACTAGAGAACGTATGCTGAAAATTTGATATGCGGAAATTCAATTTGGACCATACATGCAACGTCCAATAACCCTAAGATACATTTAAATTATACTCTCATATAAAATATTTAGAGAAACAAGAAGAGCAATTTTTTTTACCATATTTTTTATGACTTGCTTATATACATGCATATGTTTTAAAGTACGTGCACACAAAATGTATCACATTGTATTTATAATATGAAAATACTGTGGTGCAATTTGTTCCTTTTTGTGCTGGGTGGTTACTTCCTACAAATGTTTGGTGATCGGGCACTTTCAAAGTTCATGTCTCTTGACTAGATTTGTACAGGAAGATTACGTGATCACACTTGTATGGTCAGCCGTCTGCCATGATTACGTCATCTGAAGTTGGCGTACGTAGAAAACGACTTGACAAATTCAAGTGCAGCTCCATGTAGCCAATGGTAATCAGCCTGGAATGACACGTGATATTTGCATGTTACATCAATACTCGATCACATTCATCCCCGCCACACACCGAACAACATTATACTTGACCCGGCCATGACCTCTTTGACTCGGAAATGACACTGGCATGTCACTTCGCATTGTATCAAATAGAAAATCGTCAACTTCCTTACTTTAATTTGAGCATTATTTCATGATTTTTGCAATCTCACTGATAATTTCTATAGAAGCATGGCACACAGGCATATTAAATCCCACACTGGGCAGACTCCGACTCACAGTAGCACGACTCTGCCGTTTAGGGACTGTTGGAGTCAAAACCTGACAACCACAATGCCATGGGGCTTTTAAATACGCTAGCGGCGTATGTATAAATGAAGTGAAAAGGGACCATGTATACCAGTTAGGTGTTTCGGGTAAGACTTGTTTCAAGGCAAATTACATAAACAAAGATGTTTTTGTGGTAAGGACCTAAGTTATATTTCGTAAGCATGCGCATGTGAAACGTGAACAGAAGGTTTTTCCTTGAAACGTGAGAAATTTTGATTTTGAAGTTTGACAGTTGAGAAAAGTAGTCCCGGCCGTCCCGCAATGCATAAAAAGAAGACATTTCGTTTCTAGCAAGAACGATCTCCGGCGGGATTGGAAGGGTCATGCAATCCAAAAATGTTGCTATGGTAACCATTCTCATTGACGCACATACATTTGTCATATAGTCCGTTTCAGGAGAAAAATAAGGGAAGGACAAGCACCGATTAAACTCTTGTTTCATTTTAATCATCCCTGTAGTTGAATCATAATGGATTCAATTTTTTATACATGCACTTAATAAACTAAGCCACCTGGTAAGCTGAATCACTAATATATAAATCCGGGTATTATGTGGTAAGATTAATGTATGAGATAACTTACCAATGAAGGAATGAATTCTGGTCGACTGTTTCGGATTTGTTTAACGGCAGAGAACACGTCTATTTCTTGTTCACTTGTAATCTTGTAGATGATCTCACTCAGAGCACAGAACAGACCACTGTGCTCAAAACCATACCTAGAACAAAGAGTTACTCATGTGCCAAGCCAGCTATGCTACAAAAACCTTAACCAGTAATCAGAACAAACGATATACACATTATGATGTAGCTAAAATTCTATATAAAGTTGATCATAAAGAAGATAACAGTTATGTCAGAGCAAACTGTACAGCCCCCTCCGCTTAAAAAAAACTATATCTAGAACAATTTGTGTATATTTAATAAATCTCTATGATTATATATTGACGATGGCTTTTTGTTAGCGAGGGATTAATCATTTAATAAAAGATATATATCTTTTATGTTATTGTAAATAAAAAATTATTTTAAACGTTAACAAATCTTCCAGCTTACCGAAGAACATTGAACAAATATCTATATTCGTCTAGTGTAACGATTTTATTGATTAACATATTTATTCATGTATAATAATGAATATACTCTGTGTACATTATTGTATGGTGAGATCGCGAAAATGAAACCCTCGCAAAACAATGAAAATATGAAAATTTTGAAATTTGAAACGGATATGAAGCAAACCAGACTATCCATTTGCGGATGTTCCATATTTACTCTTACATAGTATATAATACACACACCCCTCCTTCACTATAAGTAGACTAGCCCATTAACACCTTTATGACAAAGTTGGCTGCCCTATTTGTCAGAGAGGGGGCAGAGGTTATATATATATACAGAAGCGGGCTTTGGCTGTAGACCCTATCCCCATAGATGGCATTTAGGCAAGTCACATAGTAGCCAAGGTCTTAGCGTATAAGGAATGAATGAAGTTAAGCACCGGCGAAGCGTAGTAACCCGTAACTCTCCGTATCTTTAGTAAACGCTTACCCACAAGGACTCTCAGTATGGTTATGTTTCGGCATATAAATATTATTCATTCTGAATTCGGACAGATCTTTCTGCTGTTTAATGATTTAAAACTAAATGAATGTGTTGTTGTATTTATCCATGGGTAAATCCTACACATTGACGTATTTACTACTAGTCCTTTAAACGATTGTAACAGGTTGTGTTGTAGAGGACACAGTGTTTGTGTGTGTCTGTCTCTACTTATTTATATAGAACAGTAGGTGTCGTGTACAATGTTAATTTTAGATAACCTCCGTCACCCTCCTTAGCCATATCTGAAACTGAGATTCATGCGAAATAAAAGCGTATTGCATGGATTATTATGTAATTGAAATAATACAATACTAAAGATGCCATACAGACTGATACATTGATTAATTTATAATCAGCAATTTTACTTACAAATAATACTTGACACATTTTTGTCTGTCGAATTTAAAGATACTCGGGATACGTTTGCGAAATTTATTGAAAAATAACAATAGTGTACTATGACTACTACTGCAATTTTCGTGCTTATAGCAAGGCCCATAAAGAGCGAGGAAACATATCTTTATATATAGATTTTGCAATTTTTTGTAAGTGTGTTCCAGGACCAAACAGCTGATGGGAGGACTATTATGAGTGACAAGCATAGAGTAGTGTATGAAGGTGCGAGTTTTTTCTTTTATATAAAAATATAAAATTATCTTATTTACATGAACTATACAAATAGTGATTAACTAATCAAGGCACACTGTATGGCTCGGATGATGGCGTTCGATATTTCAGATCGTGGCAATCGGAAGTCTGCAGGGTTGGAAGAAACTTAACCAGAGAATCCGGAGAAAACAACCGGCCATGGACGGGCAACTGCAGCCTTCTCTCATAGCCACGCCGGGGATGGAACCCGGAACGCCAGCGGAGAGAGCCGAGCGTTTCACCCCTCGTCTGTCCATATCACAGATTTAGAGTTGAAGTGTATAGTTGCAATCTATTCGCAAGTTATGTATGTGGACATGACTTATCTAGGCTTACACTGATATGAACCGTTGTCTTCTCTCTGATAAGGAATTCAAACAGCGAACAGAATTTTCTTTTTGCATTTGCATGTGTCATTGAATAGGTGCTGATTAGAGAACTACGGACAGGAACCTATTTGCGGTGTGTGAGAATATGACTTGCTAACACCTGTATGTTTTATATTCTAGGAGCAGATAAGAGGACTAAATAAGGGGACATACTCGCAGTGTATGAGAATTCGACCCTCCTGGTCCGCTGCGTGAACTACATTGACGGTGTCAATCAGCGACAAAAATACGGCCGGGTCAGGAAGCCTTTTGCCGTGCTCACGTGGGTGGATGGCAAAATGATGGAGAACCTTCTCCTCTCCTCCCTGTAAAAACAAATATATACGTAAATAATAATACTGTAAAAACAAAAATGATAATAATGAAGTCCATGTAATTAACACAGAATCAAAGGAAGTTAAACATATATTTGTATGGGGGGGGGGCTCCTCTGAGAAACCTGAAATCGAAATTTCACCTGTTTTAAATTTTTTATATATTTTGTATGAGTAAATGTATGTATATGAGTAGTAAGGGTACTACACTGCGTCATTGAAAGTGTGTGTCGAAGCAAGTTGTGTGTTTTTTGGATACACATCAACGCGAGGCAGAAACGGGGTGTATTTTGGGTACGCCATAATGGAGGGCCGAAATAAGAACGTATTTCGGGTACGCGTCGAAGCAAAGAAAAATAGAGGATTATTTAAGGGGGGCTCTCCAGCTGGACTGGTTACACAAACAAACTCCCTCAGCAGCACAAGTTGATAAATAGTTTGAACCCCGAGAGGTATCGTAACGCAAACCCAATAACCCTGAAAAGCAAGCACGAGGTTTACGAAGAAACTAGGGTCAAGAGGAAAGGTTGGAAGAGGGCCCTCGTCGAGGACCAGAAAGACAAACTGCTGCGGGACAAGCAGAAGCTGACAGATGTCTACTGTCCGTGTCACCATCTAGTGGGGGAATCAACCGGCTGACCTTGGCATGGAAAGTGGACCGTCACCCTGAGCTAGAACTGTCCATTCACGTTCGTATCTTATCGTGATCAAGAAAATGTCAGGGGCGTGCGAATTCAGGGTCCTCATCGACGTGTCCTGAAAACCCAAGTACGCGTCCTCCTGCAACCTGCGTCTGGAAGAACTCCACGAACGCATCGACAACCCTGACCCTTTCATACACGACGAAACAGCGGCCAAATTATCAAAAAGGTTTGATATCACACCGATCCCCTGCATATATCTCTGTGGTGAAACTCCTCCACACCGGCTTGAGGCAAGACTCCCCTTTAAAAATGTAACGCTCCTTGGCTCCTTTACAATGTTTGTATCGACGCCAATCTAAAATACACATCTTTATATCTTCCTTTCATCGAAACGGATATAAAATAACCCCTTTTATATGTTTTGTGTCGACGCTTACCCGAAATACTCTCTTAATTCCCCCTTGCGTCCAAGCAAACTTTTAATGATGCATGACTGTTAATGAGCCCTTACATCTTTCATGGAAAAAATAGAATGATGCATTCTAAAAAATAGGCTTTTGAAATATTTGTCAAGTGTATCAGATACTATTTCTAATCTGCACACTATGAATAAGTATATATATATATATATATTATATATGACTATAAATCAATTTTCATTTATTGCATGAATGACAGAGACATACCGAGACATCATACAGGAACTCAAAAGGACATGTTAAGTAAATTGCATAAAGTCTTTCAAAATTTACTCCTTTTTGCAAAACAACATAAGTTAACAATTGCGGATTTTACCTTGTGTTGATAACGTATCCACTTTCTAATGAAATTGTCCTCTGTGGACACGGAAGTCATCGTCACCCGGAACGGCCCGTACTTACAAGCTGTGGTTGGCAAATACTCGGGCAGATCCTGAAGAAGACACGATTTTGTTACAGGTTCATTGTTGACTTGCTATATTCATCATATGAAGAAAGAGTGTACCTTCGGGTTATTGATTATACTAAGTATCCCTTTCTTCTATATACTGAGCAGACTAAAATAAAGGCCCTCCGTTCTGGAGTGCAGTGGGGGAGAAGGGTCGGGAAACTCCTCCAGTACAATTTTGTATGAAAGATAAAATAAATGACACATTTTTAAACTCCTAACTGAAACAGAACAAAAAAAATAATCCGACCAATTAAAGCATGACATCGCTGGTCTAATTCTTGGCCTGTGCCAGAACCAATGCAACAGTGACTGAGGATAAGTGGCCTCACCAGTGTCAAATTATAGCAATCGTATACTCAACCCCTCCTTTGTCCTCAGCGAAGCCTCATGACACTTACTAGTTTGTTATACACTGTATCAGGAACTATTTCTAATATGAACACTTTGAATAAGTATATTTATTTTAGATACAGATATATATATATATCTGTATACCACAATACACTACCATAAACATACTTTCAGTTTTTCCACATAAACCATATATATATATATATATATATATATATATATATATATATATATTTGCTTCAGTGTAAATGAAAGTAATTAATTATATTTTTGAGGTTATCAACCAGTGACTAATCAGAAAAAGGCATCCTTTTAGCCAAGAATTGCTACATACCATTTAGCTAATGATTGAGACATCCTAAGTTTACGCGCTACTTCTACTGAGAAATAGTATGTATTCATATCCACATGTGGTAGGCCTTTGTGGCGAAAGACCGGTAACAGATAATTATTATAGATTTTTTATCTGAAATCATAGGTAAACTAGTTTTTTTCGGACCGCAACGGTAGATTTCTGTATTATCGCTCAGACGCAACGAGGGACTGACAGCAGCCTTCGTATTCTTTGAGAACGACAAGCCTACAGGTCTGGTATCTGGACAGAATATTATCTGAATATATAAACCAAATTTTTCACTATTACAGGAATTTAAAGCCTGTGCTTTATTGAATGATTCAAGTGAGACGAATAAAGGTAATTTATCAAAGACACAGACAGACTTTTCCATGTTCAGATAACACATAAAAGTACTCACAGGTGTTCCTGTTGCGTTCAGAGCCACCACAATGGTACAGTTGTAGTCATACACCAGACGCCAGAAGTCTACAATCGTGGTTGTCAGGGGCGACTGCGTCACCAGGACACCGTCCTTCTTCAGAGCGTTCTGGAGTTTGTGGTGTAGAAATGTGGTATCACATATTTGTTTTTTTTTATTTCACAAACATGTGTACATAAACATACAAAAGTAAATACACCTAGCTTCTTCATGACAATAAATAAACAAAAGCATACAAAAAAATATATGTCCGGTTTATGTCCATCCAAAGTATTTGTTATTATTCTGTATTTGCTTATTTTCGTCAATACACACACACACACACACACACACACACACACACACATATTTATATAAAGAGTCAAACGCATTTTACCGCAAAAATGTGAGTATCTTGAAAAATTAAAAAGTGACTCAAGGGCCATGATGATCGACTAACAAACATGACATTTTAGCCTCACAATCACAACTGGACTTTTATCATCTGAAAGCCAAATCGAGACTAACTTCATATGTGACCTTAACCTTTGATCTTCTGATAAAAATGTCGACAGGGCTCGCCCTTCAGTGATGGGTCCCACATATGTGAAGACTGATCTTTACAAGCTGTACAAGCGAAGTATAAGATCAAGGTCACAAGTTTTAAAACCCCTCTGAGAACCTGGAGAGGTTTCGGAACATTTTTCTACCAAATTTGAGGTCAAAACAATTTAACACATTCACAGTTAATCGTAAAGATGATGAACTATAATTCGGCTAATTTTACCTTGTGATTCGGGGTCAAGGTCAAGAGTTTTTAACTTTTCAAAGAACATTGTGCAAACAACTTGTGTGCCAAATTTGTTGGGAAAATCTTCAGTACTTCAAGGCTACAGGGGTCACAACTATACTAGATTTCCTCAAATTTGATCTTGAAGATCATGGTTTGGTTCTTCATTTCAATACTACTCCGAGAACATTGCGGGAAAAAAACTGGTGTGTTAAATTTAAAGAAAATATCATGCAGTGCTTCATAATATGTAAGGGTCATTATTGGTCGAAATGTTTTCAAATCATTCGAGAACATGGCGGAAACAACTAATGTGTCGACTATCAGGAAAAATGTTCAGTGCTTCAAAAGTTAAAAGGATCATAATAATCCTAGAATTCCTAGAGATAAACTTGAAGATCAGTTGGAAACATCTGGTATGTCAAATTTTAAGAGAAACATGGAACATTTCCAATATTTATCATGTTAGTGTACAAGACTATCGTCCATGCCAGCCTTTTATGTGGACATGAGAACTGGATGTCATCGCCGGACATGACGGGCTACTATTATGCCAATGCTGTAAAATCAAGTCCGGACAACACAAATCATGATTATTAGCAAGGAACGTGAACTTCGTTTTACATGTATACATGCAGTCTCAATGAACCATACTTTAAGAAATACAGCATTGATGTAGTCGTTTCCGTTGGGGACTGGAGTCATCAGCCATGGACGTGCCTGGTTCGTGGGAACTCTGACGCGACTTCGGTTCTTCGAGACGTTGGCTGGTTCCTGGCTGGCAGAGTATGCCCCGGGGTTCGGTTTGGGGCTAAGTCTATCCAGTACCTTAAAATGTATAGACTGGTTGTGTCACGAATTTACTCAAATACAAGAAGCATTGCGAGGAAAACGGGATATTTATATTACTCAAATAGTATATGGGGTATTTTTAACCGGTCACGCATGTTATCACACGAATATCGAGGGCCCGCCACACGGGATTCGTTACGTCATTCAAGGTCCATCTGAATGCTTGTGGTCTATATGGCTTATACATTTTAACACGCATATCAACCAGCCCCTCAGTGTAGTCAGTGACACAACGCCTCAGAATGAAATCGACAGACTTGATTGATGTGATGCATCGCCCGGGAATTAAACTGATAATAACCTGCGACCCTGGATGCATGAAGGTGCCGGCGTGTATGTGTTTTAGTTAAGTACTTCGTTGAAATAAAGTGACACTGCTGAGTATCTTTATAACATGCGTCCCCTTTTAATAAAAATTTTGTGAACCGGCTTGTCCGGTACTGAGTTTGTATTGGCCTGAGGACAACCATATCGGCCCGAGGCCCGCAGGGATAATTTAGAATACACTTTTTTTTGTTAATACCTTTGAGTGAATCTCTGAGGTTATACCGAGATTTCACCATTTGAATAAACTGTGAGGCACCGAGGGTTCAAACCGAGGACATTTTGCTTAAGCGTCCAACACCTTAACCACCAGGCTAAATATGTGTCCCCCCCTTCCAACAGTTTACCTAACAGCTATAAACAATTCACTGTTGAAACCCAAACTTCGTCTCAATAAAGCAGAAACAAAGATTAACAGTCCATAGACTTACCTGGAATTGATTCTTGAGGGAATCTCGATGGTCCTCAATGTTCCAGTTCTCAAAACCTGCCGCTTCATGCAGCGTAGCTCCGCAGTGAAGGGCCACCAGCAGGGACTCATGGATGAACTTGTACTGGTCCTATAGACGAAATATATTCAGGTTGAATGATACTAAAATTTACTGGAAAGGACAAAAAAGTTCTATAATTTTAATTATTCATAAAATTCCTATTAACCACATATTGCATAGTGATTTCTAATCATTCATGTTTCCCATATTTAAATCTTATTGAAATATTACCCGACTCCTGTATCGACGGCGATGACCATAAGGAGTTTATTCATGGGGAAAGATATTTGAAAGAATTATGTTAGTCTAATGTCTGTGCAGGTGCCTTGACTCGGATCCATTGTTTCAAGAGAAATATAGGCCTACAAGTACACCATGCATTATGGTCAATACTAACTGGTGCTTCCAGCTAATATTGCACGCACGACAGCATGCAACCGGCGGAGGCGTCAGTGTAAGAGAGAACGGAGGGTATAAATCCCCCGACTTTTGGCAAGGGGGATGGTCAATGTAATCATCCCCCCAAATTATTCAGAGATCAATAATTACATATTGCAAATGAAATGTAGTTATAAATAAAATTATAGACTTTGGTTCCATTTATGATTTTACTATATCAAATATTATAATTAAACCTGGCTTAGAATTAACATATACCAGAACATAAACCCTTATTTTCTAAAAGCTTATATACTAAATTGGAATATGTATAATATGTGATTATAATATGTGGAATATGTGATTACGTCTATATTTTTTAATGTGTCATACAGACGCTAAATAGGTATATATATATATATATATATATATATATATATATATATATATATATATATATATATATATATATACACAAAGTTGAACATTATCACCATTTTTTTGCATATACATTTATATATGTGTTTTTATGTATGTGTGTGTGTGTGTCTACGGGTCATTCTCCCACTCTGGAAGATATACTGACGCCACTGGCAACCGGTGAATCATTTCATTGTTTCAGAGCTGTCGCGCTTTTGCAAGACAGTACGTTTGCTCATGCAGTCTTGTCATGCAGTAAACAGACACATGTTGACTGTTTACTCACACACAGAAATTAACAAAGTGTAACACAGGTGAATCAGAACAAATCAGGTCAATCTGTGTGCAAGGATGGTTTTGCTTGGAAATGTTTGTATTCAACTAAAATGAACTAACATTACGAGCTAATAATCAAATTATTACATATGATTATGTACCATCAAATTGTTCCAGGTATAAGAAATTCACGTATACAGTGGATGGAAACAGCAGTTTAACTAGACTATATATTTTCTGATATACGCCCTACTTACCAAACTTTGTACCATGTTGATGCGGTACTTGCGGAGTTCTTTGACACAGTTGTAGATACTGACCGTGCCCTCGGCGGCAGCTTGTCTCAGCAAGTAATCCATAGCCAGGAACGTTCCCGTCCGACCAACACCCGCGCTGTAATAGTTACAAAACATTTGGATGGTTACTGCTATACACACTACTACAAATAATCATACTAAGTAATAATTCATATTACGCTTCTATTATGACATTAAAACCAATTTGACATCGTCTTAATGTTACCCCGCCGGCACACGAGGTCATGAAAGCGGGATGATTAGTCGGTTGCTGTCATTTTGAACAAAATGTAACGACACTGCGTTCTTTACACAGCGCTTTACCTATAGGCCTACTACATATATCGTAAGCGCTGTTTGTTTTGACCCACGTATCCTGAATCGCTACACCAGAGGGGAGCACTGTAATTTGGTCCAATCAGATGAGAACCCGTGCTGGAAGAAAAGGACCTCCATGGTTGGCTGAAATTGTCACATGATTAATAAACAGCAAAATAAATGCTGTTGGCAAATTTTTTAGGGGCTGAAGAGGCCAATGTGTATGAGCTAGATCACAAACTTATTCCATAAATAGTTGTGGTCCTCTTGACTGCGTGTAAATAATGTCCGATATGATGCGGCAATGAATCTACATTATTATCAGGCCCTGTGGCCAGCAATATGGTTTACCAGCCAAGCGAGGAATACACGGTTGTTACATTTGTTTTGAGTTACAGCTCATCGTCTCGGCATTTTCCTGGCAAACGGATACATGGCTACGCTAACATATTCGTAATGTCATAATTGAATCGGTCGATGATGCAAGAACGCAGAGGAAGTAATTTAAATTCGACTATTTTTTTTTACTAAGATTAAACACTTGAGTGCACTTGAAGCGTACTTGAAGCGCAGCTATGGGCGGAGCCATAATGCCTGTCGAGTGTTCGTTAACTGGCATTGGTTGGCACCTGGCACCTGGTGTCTAAGTGTATCATAAACGGTCAAAGGAGGCAGCGGGAAAATCAGTAGCTTCTTTAGAAGCGCAAGATTTCCGCTGCCTCGGGAGCGTAAACGACACTGGCACTGGGCCGTCCTCACAGAGTAATGAATACTCTTTCATATAATACATTTCCAAAGGCATTTGCTTTAATATACTTGCTTTAGTATCAGCTCCTCATCCAGAGAACCAATGTGTAACGACACAACGAAAGTTTTGCAAATAAAATCATATACTGACCTACAGTGCACTACGGTGGGTCCCCTTGTGACGTCATAAAACTCGCAGGCTCGTCTGTGAAACGCTAGGAAAGCTGAAGCACTTTGTGGAACACCGTGGTCCGGCCATTTTGTGAACTGTAGCTGCGTCACTTCCTTCTTCAAATCTCCCTGCAAAATATTCTTGTTATTAAAATATTTGTTTTTCATCGTGTACAGTAAATAAAAACTAGTAGATAAAAACTTTATACATTGAAAATTGAATTATTAAATTAAATGTTGAAGTAATAAATTCAAAGGATTGCATAATACATGATTATAAATGTGTATATATATATATATATATATTTATATATATATATATATATATATATATATATATATATATAATTACCTTCTTCAGAACAAGTTTACGTAGTACATAGTAGGGGTAGACAGTTGAGTTCCGCAGGGTGATGAAGAATTCGCCGTAGGTGCTGGTCTGTCGTGGATTTGGCCAATACTTCTCACATTTGGTCTGAAATACAATAAATAACTACATGTAATTGCGTAAGCATGAAAGAAAAATACATCAATCAAATAATAGGGGCCTGGACGGCTGAGAGGTAAAATGCTTGGCGACCCGAGTCCAATACCCGGCGTTGCTATTGTAGTGGCCCGTCCAAGGTCGGTGGTTTTCTCCGGGTCCCCCGGTATCCTCAACCCTTACCGACTACCAAGCGCCAACAACCGGCCATGGAGAGTGTGCCTCGTAATCAGGGGCGTCAATATAGGGGGGGGGGGGGGGGGGGGGATGCGGGTAAATATAGCCCAGACTTTGGATGGTCAATTTAATAATCTCCCCCCCCCCCACACACACACTTTTCAGAGAATAATATTATAATATTCCAAATGAAATATATTAATAAATAGAATTAAAGACTTTGGATCCATTTACTAAATAATGTTACATCTAAACCTTGCTTAGAATTCACAAAATAACATATTTTCTAAAACATTATAATGATTTAAAATATGATTACGTGTATATACATAATATATATATATATATATATATATATATATATATATATATATAGTTTAATATGTCACTCAGACACACTGAAAAGGGTATATATATATGTGTGTGTGTGTGTGTGTGTGTGTGTGTGTGTGTGTGTACACGTATATACAAGGCCATCCCCCAACCCTGGAAGAAAAATTGACGCCACTACTCGTAATAGTTATTATTACTAGTTGTACAATCCACGTAAAATAAATAAAGTTTATATTTTTAATAATAGGCAAAAATTTAAATTTTTAATGAATATAAATTTTTTATTGAATATCAAATATTAAATATTATTAATCAATATAAATTTCAATTTAAATTTTGACAACAAGATAATAAATCTGCATTCCGTGTTACATAATCAATTTACTTGTCATATATTTTTCACTGATTTCTAAAAACTTTCTTGCAGTAAATACAATTACAATTTTCATTATATACGCATATATCAGATTTGGATCATCAGGATGATCAACTGAATTTTAACTGGCGAGTCATTCAATTTCGCGTGAGCTTTGGAAAAAAACGAATGGATCACTCTAATAGAAATTCACAATTGAAGGAATAATATACTGCAATTAAAAACTACCCAAGAATGTTAGTATAAAAATCTCATGAACTAAGAAGGAAGAAGGATATGGTTTTGGTGGTGCAGTGACAGAGATTATATCTGCCTTTTGCTTTGACACAGAGTAGTCTGTGTTAGGTCGTTTTAGCTTGACTGTCCGTGGATACGGTTACATTATTGCCTCCGCAAGGAAGTTATGCGTTCATTCCCGTTAGTGTATGTGTGTGTTTGTGTGCTTGTTCACAACATAACTGACGCAATCATGGAAGGAATCCCATTGAAAATTTCAGGGCACCTCGGCAGAGGGCAAATGAAAAATCGATTAGATTTACTGTCGGATTACTGTGGATCCGACTCATGATCCGGATCCAGGAAAGACTTCGAGGAATATTCACAAATGTGCAGTCACATATGCACGATTGAACACGGGAATATGGGACGAATAAATGAATGCAAAAACTTGTTGGGGGAACTTATGCACAATTGAACCTGAGACCACAGGGCCCTTTGTCGGCGGGGTGCCTGACCTCTCTTTCTGGGCCTGTGCACGCGGGGTGCCGGGCCAGTGAGCTATCAGTCAAAGCTAAATGTAACAACGTTGGATCTGGGCACTGCTCGCTGGGCTGGTATCCGTTTTTCTAGCAACGGATACATGCCCACGATAAAATAGTCTTAATATCATAATAGATCATCTAATTTAATTCATCTTATTAAATAAGAGTATTAGAAGACCTGTTTTTGTGCGACTCTGGTACCAATTAATCGTATGACATAAGACGTCGTAAGAGCCACTCTGTTGCAGGATGGAACGAATCAATTTTAAGGTTTCACCATAATGCTGGAGAAACAGGAAGTTGCATCCGAAGTCGTAATATTACCCTTCCTGCTGAGGTCTTTTTTATTAAAACAAACCCTTTTCGGTTAGTGCATTTTGGGAAATTATTTTTACCCACAATTCCTAAACAGCAGAGTCTCAAAATCATATTTCTATTGCGCTACCTTCTTATCTTCCTTGAGACTTGTTACCATGACAACGAGCGGCACGTTGTATTCCCACAGCATTTTCAGGAAGTCGTTTGTAGATGAAGGGTTCGGTCCTGTAGTGAAGAGAAGAAGCTGATGTTAACATGAAACAAAAAATAATGTAGGCTAAGTTATCATACATTTATAACATTACATGTAACTATCAAAATGGATATTATTTATGTTGAATAACTCTTTATTAATTTCAATAGACACTTACGAAAGGGTTATGGGGGAACTGATAAAAAGGGTCAAAACTTCATAAAGCTTGCAGGCTACTTTTAATTACTACGATTAAGAATTTGAAACATAGGCCTTCATTTGATTGGGACAACATGTGTAACAGCATTGATATTTCATATCTGCTTTATCTCCCTTAGGTGTGATTAAAGAAAATTGGCGATGATAAATCAATCAATCAATAAATCAACTAATCTAAAGCCTTTCCAGAGATGTCAAAACACCATAGCGAAATGTCGATCTCAAACACAGAAAATATAACATTTGAAAAACACTGTAGAATTTTAATCATATGATTAAATAATACATCAATTATTTAATCATATATTTTCAAGATGTATATAATGATTATATATTTTGTTTATAAGTCTTATGGTTTATTTTTGACTGATAAGAATGTTACCTTGCGCTGCTATGAACTCCTTTAGCCGATCAAAACTCTGAAAAGGATAATGTAAACGATGAGACTATCTATATAATAAAAAGATATAGATTTGATAAGAAAGAACATGAATGATTTTATAAACATATTATGTCATAAAGGAATCATAATTCATAATTGTACCTATAATATTTTTTGGCATATTACGTGCACAAGTATATATATATATATATATATATATATATATATATATATATATATAAAACAAGCCCCACCCCGTATCACACCTAACCTGCCATAAATACACTTAACTTCCTCGTAGCTGAAAATTTCGCGAGCACACATACGCATACATATATATATATATATATATATATATATATATATATATATAATGATTCGGTCATAGTGTAAAAACTTCCTTGAAACCACAGTCATCACCATGTGTTAGTTAAACTCAAATACAATCAGAACCAGGGCTCGAAATTGACAAATTGACCCCCAAGTTCATTTCATAGTTCCCCACACTTTTTTTTATGAAATACCCCTTAAAGCCTGACTAATTCTTTTATCCGTTTAAAACTGAGGGCATATAACGTTCGTACATGGTGTAATTTCATGTCCTGCTGGCTATAATACGATAATTACATACATGCACGTGCCCCCATATGCATATGTGTGTTGACAGAGGCAACAAAGGAGTTTATAACGAGATTACATCTAGTAAATGATACTTCCTCCGACAATCTGCTGTATATAGCACGGGCAGATCTGTTTAGGGGACAGACCCAGATTTTGATCAAATGCTTTTAAACAGCCCCAGAATTTACTATCACAGCGTAAATTTTTAAAATGGATCTATACTGTGAAGTGTTCGCCCACTGTAATACCGTCCCCGTCTACGCCCCCCCCCCCCCCATAGAGCTGTTCACACACACACACACACATTCATATATATATGTATATATATATATGTTGCTTTAATGGACATATTGCAAAAAAGACATTAAAAATCTTGAAAAGTAAGTTAAATGAAACGTAAATTCTTAATAATAATAATAATGATAAAAATAATAGTTATATTTAACAGAAAAAAACCTCACATAGAGTCATAAAACATGTTGTCCTGTTGGTAATAATAATAATAATAATAATAATAATAATAATTTTATTTAACTAGACCCTTTTAAAGACTCAAATAAAACTATTAAACAGTTTTCAGGTGAAAAAAAAACTCCCTAAAACAGTTGTACATGCACATGCCGATGGAACAGTGTTTAAGTTCTGCATAGTTTGAGAACTTAGTATATAGACAAGGGCAGTGCCACTTGCCATAGCCTTCAGGCACGGTCGTTCACCTGAAGATCACTAATAGCAGTGTCTTCTATAAATAGCCATGATTTAAGCCTTCAGATTGTGTTGATTTATCATGGAGTGTTTCCTTGCATGATTAAAATCAAAGATCCGAAGGGAAATGTTCGTTCCCATGAAAATCACTGATAGGGGTGTCTTCTATAAATAGCAATGTATTTAAGCCTCAAGATTTTCTGGCTTCATAATGGACTGTTTCCTTGCGAGATTAAAATCAAAGCTCTGAAGAAATGTTTATATATGATAACATTTATATGTTACATTTCTGACGGCAAAATTAGGCAGAGAGCACTGAGGTGTAGTGAGGAAACAACAGTGAGAGAGAGAGAGAGAGAGAGAGAGAGAGAGAGACAGACAGACAGACAGACAGACAGATAGACTTAAATATCAAATTTAAAGATTTTCCACGGAACTTAAATATTTGTCATTTGTAACTGGTATTCTGGTATTATGTACAATTTGTACTGCTGTATAGTTTTAATACCTTATATGTTCCTCTTTCAGGGGTTCTTTTTGTTGAAAAAACTATTATTATTATTATTATTATAATTTTTATTATTATATTTATTGTTATTATAATTAGTAGTAGTAGTAGTAGTAGTATTATCAAACAAGACTTCATGTTTCAGTTTAATTTAGCTTTAATTTTACTATTTTTAATGGGTTTTTTTAATATTTCCCACATAACGAAACAGATTGAAATAAAACAAACCAAACTTGTCCTGTGTTGAGTCAGGTAATGGTCAACATTCTTATGTTATGTAACTCCTACTGTACAGTTATAGATAGAGAATAGGGGCGCGGGGGGGGGGGGGGGGGGGCGTGGAGCCTTGGAGTGGGCGACCACCTTACAGTGAAGATAAATTTTGAAAACTAAGCGGTGATGGCGATTTCTGGGGAAGTTTTAAAAGCAACATGATGCAAAATTTGGGTCTGTTTTAAGGTATAAAGGGCTTATATTTCTGTTTCCTAGATTTGTAGGCCAAAAAGGTACCCATCCCCCCCCCCCTAAAAAAAACTTTTGTTGACGTTACTGTTACGGCAGTAATCTTTATGGTTATGAGAACTTAGTAGCCGAGAGCACTTTCACTTATATGAAATCACTTCTGGTGTATTTAGCAATTATAAAGCTTAAACAAACTCTGGATTCATTATAGAGTACTTCCTAGCAAGATTCAAATCAAAACTCCGAATGTAAATAATTATATGTATATGAAAGCAGTTTACATGTTACATTTCTGACGGCAAAGATAGGTACAGATAAATGAATATATGTATATACACATGTATATAGATGAATATATGTAATCCTTTAGCACCTTTTGGAAGTTTACAAAATGGCCAGACTATGTAAAATCAAAGATGGCTGCCAGTTTTACAAATCCGAATTTTTCTAAAAGAGAACCATATATAACAAGTATTGATAATGATAAATCATGTTTTATATTTCCTCATGTTTTAAATTTCAAGTCAAACTAATTACCTGAAATTTGAAATGGCTGCCAGCCTGCCAACATCCCCACCAGAACGGTAAAACATGCGGATTTTTTTAAAATCAAATTTTAGTCATCAAACGAAATGATTTTATATAGTTTATTTTAATTTTCACTGTGGCTTTTAGTGTGAATAAAATCATTCTTGTTTGTGTCCTGTCAAACTTAGCTGTTCGGGTGTTTAAGTTATAATATCGCTGAAATTGAGAAATTTATGGTGTTTAGGCTGTTTTATCGGAATTTCTACATATTGTGTTTCTTAAGACATCGTTAAAATTATAAATGTTGTCCCTCTCTCTGGTTTCACTAGCAACAAGCCTATTAAGCATGACAATATTCATACAATACGTATTATTTTAAAACAGGGGCTCAATCGCGATGGAACAGAGTTACTTTATGGATGCCAGAAAACACTATATAATAATGGTGTAATCTATAAATAACATTATTTCAAAGCTTTTAAAGTTTCTGGATTAAGCAAAGACTGCTTCCATGCAAGATAAAAAAAATCTACAAAGAGAGAGTGCTGGAAAACAGGCAGTTGAACATGAACTACAATTAGTGAGACAGAGTACACATATTGTCGGGCGCTTGATGGAAAGTGTAACCCGCGAATTAACAAGTTAACAAGACATAGTTATTTTAGGCGGAAAGCTGTCTGATGGAAATGGTCTTGTGGTTAACAAAAGGTTGAGAAAAATTGAGAGACGAAAATAAAATGACAGAGTGTATATTGCTATGATCAATTTGACAAAAATTTAGGTGAACACAATTTGAGGTGATTTGGTGACCTTGTCCATTGGCCTAGTTTGACCGGAATCAAGACACGTTGAGGCCCCCCCCCCCTCTCTCTCTCTCTCTCTCTCTCTCTCTCTCTCTCTCTCAAAGTAACACCTCCGTGCTCGCTTCCTATCTTTGAATTGTTACATTTAAAATGTTACTGTATATAAATCATTTATTTCGATGCTTTCTTTGTAATCTTGCAAGAAACATTCAATTACGTATTAAGTTAATTTTGAGGCTTAAAAAATTGCTATTAATAGGAGACACCATAATTTAAATTTTCATGTGATTGAAGGTACTTGGCAGTTGATAGTGCCCTGGGTCGAGTGCACCTGTTTAGGGGGCATATTATTTTTTTTTTTACCGAAAAAGGTATTTTGAAAAGGCTGGTTGCTATTATAACATGAGAGCTGAACCAAATTGGAACAAAATACTGACTATAGATAATATTAAAAATATATAATTATTAAATGGCCACGCATGTTGTCACCCGGGGACCCTAGCAAACATGACGCGACACGTTATTCAAGGTCACAATTCTGCTCATATCAGCCCGGCGCTCAGTGCACTCATTGTTGCAACCCCCCGAATGAAATCGACATGCATCATTGGTGTGTGACGTCACTATGCTCGGTGACGCACAGGCTTGGAATGAAACTGATAACAAAGTAGGACCCTGAATAAATGATGGTGTCGGTGCGTGTGCGTTTTTAGGTTAGAGTGACCTATTTCCAGGCCCTATATATTATCATATAAGATGCACATGTTGGGGGCTCTGGGAAAGTTTTTTTCTATCGAGTGTTTGGCATCATGTGATACACCAAAATCATGCTCACCTCCTGCACTTTTATTTTGTTCCAGGAAAACAGAGGGTTCAGTATCTCATTTTCGCGGTTTATGACAGAAAGCTACAGCTTCTTAAACTGGCCATTAGATGTTGCCACATCTCAAGACATTTTCAGGAATCACATATACAACTTTCAATTCCCTCCAGCATAAACAAAAAAAGGCCAACCCTGCTATTTTTTATTTATTTAATTTCTCCTATCACCCACCTGCCATACATATTGTGTGCATCCTGAAATATTTTTTCCCTGAAATTTTCTGCTGCCCTGCAATATTTAATGCCCGCTCACTCTTGACGCCACAAATTGGGCCGACCCTGACCGGACCCGGAAATAGGTCGCTCTAACCTTTAAAGTATTTTAATTGAGAATCTTGTGATACACGATTTTCTGTGTTGATAATATTATGAACACAACATGTTGGATATTTCCGTCCGGCAGTTACATCCCCTGCTTATAAGCCATATACACTGTATATTGTAACCTTCAGGACAATAACATATTGACTATAAACAACTTAGACTACAGGTCACGTGAACATTTATATTTAACAGCTGCAGATTGGGAGAGGTAAAGTGAAGACGCTAAAAAATATCCAGCCTGTACAAGATATCTACTCATGTGAGGAATAAGATCTGACGGATCATTGAAAACAGTTAAAAGTTAGTATGATCAACATGAGATTAATTTACAATACTTGAATGCAATATTAGCAGTCAAGAAAGTGTGGTTTTGTATTACACTATACAGAAATGAATGTTTTTGACCCTTGATCTGATAAGAAACTCAGCGATTCATCGGTGTCATATACTGTGGCGCCATCTTGTGTTGAAGCCTGCATGGTTCCCCATATACATTCCACATATATTAAGATGTTCGCTCGAACTTAAATCTTTGTCATTTTTAATTTATATTCTGGTATCATGTTCAATTTGTACTGCTTTATTGTTTTAATACTTTATATGACCCTCTTTAAGTGTTCTTTTTATTAAATACAACTTTTATTATTATTGTTTTTATTATTACTATAATTATTATAAGTAGTAGTAGCAGAATAAGTGTTTGTTTTGTTATTATCAAACAAGACTACATGTTTCAGTTTAATTTAACTTTATAATTTTTCAATGTCTTTTTTAAATATTTCCATCAAAACAAAACATATTGAAATGATACAACCCAAATTATTCCTCGGTTGAGTCAGGCAATGCTTAATATTCTTGTGCTATGTAACTCCTATAGGTACAAATACATAACAGAATAGGGGGTGGGGGGATGGGGTGAGCCTTGGAGTGAACGACTCCCTTACAGTGAAGAAACATTTTGAATATGAAGCTGTGATGGCGAATTCTGGGGTAGCTTTTAAAGCATCATGATGCAAAATTTTGGTCTGATTTAAGGGCTTTTTTTCTGTTTCCTAGATTTGTAGTCCAAAAAGGTACCCCCCCCCCCCCCCCCCCAAAAAAAAAAAGTTGGCCCTATAATTGGCAATCACAGCTGAATTTTCAAAATGTTTCTATACTGTTAAGGGGTCGCCCTCTCCAATATCCTCCAACCAATAAACATCTACAGAAACATTTACATATGTTGACGTTACTGTTACTGCGGTTAACTTTATGGTTATGAGAACTTAGCAGCCGAGAGCACTTGCAAAGTACTTTCACTCACATGAAAATCACTTATGATGATGTATTCTATAAATAGCATTTGTTAAGCCTCAACAGCCCATGGATTCAACATGAAGTCCTTCCTAGCAAGATTAAAATCAAAGCTCCGAACGGATATGTTTATATATGATAACAGTTTACATGTTACATTTCTGACGTCAAAGATAGGTACAGAGCACTTAAGTGTAGTGAGTTAACAACAGAGAGAGAGAGAGAGAGAGAGAGAGAGAGAGAGGGGGGGGCAGGAAGACAGTGACTTGAGGTAGTGAGACCTTAGTAACTATAAAATTAGTGATTGAAATATATGTTGAGTGACAGATTTACAGAGATAGATAATGTGAGAGAGAGAGAGAGAGAGTGAGAGAGACGGACGGGCAGACGATACTGATAGCGATCAAGTTCGCTTATAAACAGTCCAATAGGTCGACATATACGGCTATCTTCTGGGATAATTCAGTAATTATACAGCTGGGTCTAGGGCTAGTAAGTTCATAAAATCCACAGCCAGAGTTACTCACAGTACAAGCCTTCACTGCTTGTTTTGTAAATGTATTAATTCCTTAGATTGGCTCAGACGTTAGGGTGAACAGTAACCACACTTCAAGCTTCAGTAGATATGTTCAACAAGATGTGTTATCTTGTAATGTCTTGTACATTCACATGACAGAATAAACACATTAATATTAATTCAATAAAGTAAACCATGTCAACATGTGTATAAAGGATTGTTAGTGTGCATGTTTTAAGTGGATCCAAATCAGTCACTATTAAAATGGCAACTCATTTTTTTCCTAATGGATAAAGGAGAAAAGGTAAACCGTTAACGTTAATGTATACTGCATGTATTCATCAAACTATTCATGAATGTAAATACTTCTGCAATGTATTTGAATACGAATACAAATACTTTTGAACTTTTTACAAATGTATTCGAATAAGAATACGAATACTGAAAATATCTGTATTCGAATACAATGAATATGAATGCCCCATGTCTGATATATACATATATATATATATATATATATATATATATATATATATATATATATATATATAAATATATATATAGTCAACTACATTCTGCTCGTAAAATTCAAGCTAGCTCCGCAAGAAAAGAAAATAGAAAATAGCACTTTTGGGTATACACTTAAATGTGTGTATTTAGTTTCAAAATGGGAAAAACAATTACTGAAACATTTTCATTTGCACAATTAATTTCCATTTAAACATCATTGATCAAAATGAACTGCATTATTTTTTCCTGAAGTTTCCATGATCAAAACAAACGAAACCAAATGCACAATTCAGGTAATAATCCAACAATGATAAGAAGGATCACAGAATAATGATACAACAGAACAGTAAATTAAACAGTAATCTGACAACGATTCGAGAGCAATTAGAAAGCAGTTCTACTGAGTTATATTTCACATTCATCATATATTGGTGCATTAGGTTTTTATTAAATGACATAAATCCGCAAACCCGCTCATAAGATTGACTAAAACCGACACGTCTGACATCAGCTTCTTAAGATCTGTGAAAACAAACGTAGCAACAGTGAGGACCAATACGCTTGTTATTTTCACACCTTGAACCCCAACTGCACCCCTACACCCCCGCGGCGTGACAGGGAAGCTACTACGGACGTTTGATGGCCACGCACACTACACAATCTTCAAACAATCGATCGGCTAGCGGCTGCAGATCATAGAGGCCTGTCGCCCCGCCCGCATTACAGAGGTGCCCGCAATTGAACATAATAAATATACAGGGCTCGAAATAACGCCTTTCCGCCTGTCCCAGACAGGCAAACATGTGCACGGAAAGTTATTTTTCATTTTGTACCAATCCGTTGGAAAGGTGAATGTTTTCCACATTAGTACCTGATAAGCAGTAACATATATGACACAAAAACGAAATAGTTTACAGGTGGCCCTGTATTTTGTATATTTTCCTATAAAATGATCTATCGTTTATTATACGATCCGGCATTTAGGCCCTCGTATCCTATATTTTCCTGTGTTTTTTTTTACTGCACAATCGTGTTTCAGATTCAACAGTGTTAATATTGAAAAAAAAATAAATTTTTTTTGCATGCAAGTGTGCATGTAGGATGGCATGTAAGATGACAGAATCAGGTTTACATCGAGCGGAATGAAACTGACACATAGATATGATGGTAGGATGCATCTTTAGCGGAAAAGGCAAATTTTCCTGCGGAAAGGCAAACCTGTATTAATGCCTTTCCGTTTGATAGATAGTACTTCGAGCCCTGATATATGATGACAAAAAGGAATTTTCAAGGGACCATCCGTACGTGCCATAATTTCCACATATATATATATATATATGTGTGTGTGTTTATATATATATATATATATATATATATATATATATATATATATATATGTGTGTGTGTGTATATAAACGCACATACAGTTATTGTTAGATATTGTGATTATCGCTCCTGGGGACACTGATAACTGGGGGAGACGAAATGAATGGACAGCACATGATGAGAGAGACAGACAGACATGCAGACATGTTACCATAAACAGCGTAACAAAATATAGAAACACCTTCAGAGAGAGAGAGAGAGAGAGAGAGAGAGAGAGAGAGAGAGAGAGAGAGCATATGCCAGAGGACAAGGTAGTTGATATATTTGTTTTAAATTCGATGTGCCGGGGGGGGGGGGGGCTCTTATAATCTGCAAGTGCAAGACAGAAAGACATAAACAAAAGTGAAGATGAAGTGGCGTAGATTTATCATGCAGGATGAGAGGGTAATCAAAAGTTAAGGACAACTTTGTATGACCCTATGAATATTGAAATATCACATTTCCCATATATATATATATATATATATCATATATATATATCATATATATATATATATATATATATATATATATATAGATGTACATCTATATATATATAATATATGCCGTACACCAAATAAAGCCATCAGTTCCCCCTGCTGCATGCAAAAGTCGCCGTGCCGACACGTGTAGTGGGTGAGACTATGACGTCATTAACATGACGTCACTTCGCTGGTTCCTATAAAAGTGTACAAATACACAGTGAGGTTGGGAATCTGTCATGGCCAAGTGGACTAAGGCAGCCGCACCGGAAATCGGAAGATCGTGGGTTCGAATCCCACTGGCAGTGAACCACTTTTCTGTGTATACTCTTTCCATCTATATATATACACTAAATATTGTCTGTTTGACCCAATTCATTATTACAACTATAAGGTTAAAATAAATGTATAATTCAAAATCAGGCTTAGACATATAATTATATAAATGTACTAAGAAATGGTGAAAAATGGTACAACAGTCTACCATTCTAACTTTTAACATATTATATTTCAACATTCTGAATAGCAATGTCGGTGATTATATTAACCATCCTTCATTGCTAAAAAGTGGGAAGGTATTAACCCCCACCCCGTATATTCACGCCCCCTGTTAGATGAATCAAGTTAGACGAATCAAGTGCAGATTTATAAAATCCCTCGTTATCGTGTCGGCAATGAGTCGGGCACCACGCCCCGGCTTGGCTGTTATCGTCAAAGGATGCAATCGGACCAGAAAGCTTAACACATGATCACAGTGATTACTTACTGAAATGTAACTGGCGTTGATGTAATCAGACAGCGGATCGTTGTTGACGGTACTGATAACTACCCTGTTGTCGTCGTCTGAAATATCCGGGATAGTATGCGTTTTGGATGGTATAATTTGATACCGATTAACACATATGTGAAATCATGGGGTCTGCTGCAATAACATTGTCCCGGAATTAAGCAAAGTAGCAGGCTTATTTACCATTTTTATCAACTGTGACGTCATAATGGTTACCATCGTGTCAAACACCATGGGATTGAGTCACCAACATGACTTAAGACAACTTATTGCAACAGAACTTTTTATAAATACTGCAAAACGTTGCATTTAAATCCCATTCCCTTCTTTCTTTAGTTAGCATAAACAAACATCAATGTTCCATTATACATATATATATATATATATATATATATATATATATATATATATATATATATATATATATAAAGAATAAACGACATGAAAACACATGATGTGATAAATATTTTTGTTAATGGTCACATTGGTTTGTTTATACACACGGTATATGGATATAACATTGCTCTCTGGCCTTGATATAGTTATGCCCTGTATACATTATATTCTAAGTATATAAACTGCGTATCCTCAATTAGAATATTAAAGTTTACTCAGAACAGTTCTTCTCCAAGATAATATTAAAGTTAATATAATGAAATAAATTATTTGATACTTTGATGTAAAAGATCATTTTTAGGGAGACGAAATACACTCACATGGGATTATGTTTTTGAACCTGTTCTTGGTCTGTAGTTCCTTCATCTTCCCCACGGTACATTCTCTGCTTGGTTCAGTTGGGATGCTCTGCAAGACATAACCAGCATCAGTATCATCCCATGTCATGAACATTCATGAGTTCAGTATTCATGCATCACAATCTGTACTAATTTACTTAGTTTCCGTTCATCATTGTGCGAGTTATGTTGTGAACAAGCTCACGCAGTCATGAAGATACATTTATGGCACTTCGGGAATGGGCCAATCAAGAAATGATTATATTTTGGTGTGGGTCCGGATCATGATCCAGATTCAGGAAGGTCATCAAGGGTTATTAACAATGTACTGTCACTTTTGCACGAATAAACCGGGGAATTTGGGCCGAATTTGGGTTTGCTGGTATCTCATAATAAAGACCACGTACATATCGGAGGATTGCATTCCTTAAAAATCAGATTTCTATGCTATGTGTGTTATAAACCTCATTGTGTAAAAAATGGAATTGCTGATAGAAGCAACTTTTAATATCGGTGTATAAATATGTAAAAATTTCACGTGTTCTGAGATCCGCATCGTCTACGTGGTATACAGATCAATGTATCAATGTAAAGATCAATTTATAAAAATTTGGAATTTTGAATTTTATTACGTCTACGGCACACATTAAAATTCAAAAATTCAAATTTTGATTTTGTAGTTTAGTGTTTCTATCCCAAAAATGTAAAAAATGTCCATACTTTTTCATTTTTTGGAATGTACCCTTAACAAGTGGCCCATAGGCCATGACGCCCAGTTGAATTTGACATACAGCTAACGCATGGATTAATTATTTATGTTATTTACTGTTGAAACATATTTGTTAAGAAACCTTGACCAATATATTGAATGACCTCCAGGGTGCTCAAAATCATGCTCTTTTACACACCGACCTACGAAAGTAAGTTATAGGCATCCTAATTCGGGTTTCCAAGAAGATTTGACCTGAAACACCCTGGAAGATAAATTAGAAGTTTCTACGTAACCTGCTACGATTTGTGTCTATCTTTCACACAGTTAACAAAATATAGGTTACAGTCAAATAATTCCGGTAAACGAGAAGATTTTACAGGGACCTCCAGGAATCTCAAATCAGAATTTTCTAAGTAAAACTGCTAAGATCTTACTAATAGGGTGCTAAAATTGTTCTTACACGTATCTTGCAGAATATAGGTCACAGTGACCTAATTTAGGTGTGAAAGGAGACTTTACAATTACCTCCGTTTACATTGATAAAGCTGTTTCTAGATCCAACAGTTAAGAATTGTGTTCTGTCTGACTTTCTTGGTTCTCAAAATTAGGTTTTTTTCTGCTCGTAGAATATAGGTCATTTACGAGACCTACCTGTTTTAACAGTAAGTGCATGAAGGTACACTTTTCTACCCTACCAATGCCCCTTCCTGTCTGTAAGATC
This sequence comes from Sipunculus nudus, assembly GCA_026874595.1. NCBI lineage: Eukaryota > Metazoa > Annelida > Sipuncula > Golfingiida > Sipunculidae > Sipunculus > Sipunculus nudus. The sequence continues at coordinate 88,860,113 of CM049307.1, forward strand.
AGTTGAACTATTTTTCATTTGTGCATGCTTGCTTTTGCAAATAATCAATATTAACGGCTTTAATTTACTTCTATACTGGTTTAATTTAAACATTGATTAGATAACTGTCTGATTAATGAATACAACAAATCTGTTCAAATGTGTCGTTATGCCGCACCAACTTTCACTAAATTTAACGGAACCGTATGGGCAATCAACAGTTTGCTCTGTAATTTAGTGTGAAAAACTTTCTCAGGGCAAAAGTTCATCTTTCATCCTTCATTATAGTGAATTGTAAACCAGACTACAGTGACTTGTTTGCTGCATATAAATGCAATGAATTCTAAATTTATCAAGCCACGTTATCATACCTTGTTAAGGCCAAATCTTGTGACAAATAATTGCTGGTGTTCTATACAGTTTATTAGAAGTTTGTGAATGTGTTTACATGCAACAGTTAGGACAGGAATGTCTGTCTTTGTGCCCTGACTGTGAGAGCATGAAACACTCCGAATATTTTATTATTGCATGTGAGGTGACCAGTCAGGCACTATAGCTCAGAGGAAATAGGTCGCTGTTAACTAATTTCAGGCATCTCAATATGTCAAAATAAAAGATTCAAGAGCCAAAGGTTACGATTTGTGCCCTTTGAACGGGCGACGTACAAAGAGTGATCCCTTTGCCCCAGATGACTGAAAGTCATCTGAGCTAAAATGTAAGAATACCAAGAAATTGAAACCAGTATTGAAATGAGGAAATCGCGATAAGTTTTAATGTTCATATTCCTAGGGTAAACTCCCTACATGTCCTGCTTACTTCAATCTCTGCCTGTGCTATTAAGTATCTTGACTACCATGACCACCAGTATTAGGGCAAAAAAATTAACTTCCTGTAACACAGCTCCGCTTTAGAGAAACGGATTCTATACTATATACTCTGGTTGGCTTTACATTTGCGAGGTTAAAGTTTTGCAAATTAATTTTGCAATGTCACAGTTTTACAAATCAGTAATCTATGGAGAATATATTAAAACACAAATCATTTCGTTGAGAGCTGGACATGGACGGAACATTCATTATCAGATTTATAATATCAATCTTTCATTAACAGATAACATAAATGATATATTATTATTTATTAATATTATTAATATTATAAATTATTAATTTTGTCTTTCAACTTTTGACGCTTCATAATTGGATAACGAATAAATGGGATGCTTAGCCGGCTATAGTATAAATGACTGTTCAACTGTGTTCATGGGGCGTGTTTTTTGTTCACGAAATTTGATTTTCGCAGTAATTTTCCTTCCGCGAAAATCAAGAATTTGAAATTCTTGCAAACACCTTGCCAACTCAGTAAGTATAACTATCATGCACACAATTCCAGGTTTGATTTAAATCACAGTAAGCTTTCAAGTCATCATATATATGATATATCAACCAGGACCACTATATAATACTTAATATTTAAAAATATCTTCAAAATGTCTTTAAACAGATAGGTCTAAAGAGGATGAACATTTTATAATATCTTGGATTATTTAAATACCTTTTTGAACTGCTTGAATTAAGGGTAAATATATTAACTTAAATTGTCACACAGGGAACATTAAAAGCATTTACCAACATAATATAATCTTGTGGGATAAAATTTGCTGAACTTCATATTCTATTCTATTCTTTTATTGCATAGTTAATTCAATTTATACTTTCTTTATTTTGCAGAAATCACAACTCTAATGTACTTGGATGGATAACAAATATCCATCGGAGGAGGCATATGTTTAAAAAAAAACGATATTCTCTACCTTGTATTCATCCTCAAATCCCCCGTCTTTCTGCAGCATATACCTGACGTAACCAGGCAGCATGGCCACAGGGATGGCCGTCCTGTCGTACATCACGCCGGTGTCATCGTATACGTCATCGTTATCATCACCATGTCCCGCTGCTCCAAGGTATTCCGGGAATTGGTAGTCTGTAAAGCCAGCCACAGATGCGTCATTGTTTCGTATATGAAAAGATTATATTTTATCTAAACTCTCCCAATGACGTTTATGATACAGATGTTGAATATACAATAAAATGCATCAATATCATAGGCACTTTAGAAAAAAGTAAAACATAGACTTCAGGTTTTGGAATCGGACGGTTCTTTTTCTGTTATATTACATTATCAAGGATGGGTTTCAGATTTGTACATACCAAGAGAATAGAGGTGTGTAACATAATAAATATTTGTGTTGTTTTAATAATCCCACTGAATTTCAGGTTGTATGGCCTTTGCTGTGAATAATCAAGAAGTTATATCATTAAGTGAATAAGGGTTGTTAGTTTACCGTTTCACCATAGAAGCCCTTCAAATACAAATCATCCTTCGTTGTTTGTGGGAAGTGGTAGATCTCAATTTCAACAATAAAAAAATGGTATATGTAAAGCTTAACATTAATTTGGTGAAAGTACCCAAATTAAACTAACTCTTTCGTTAATAAATGTATGCGGCAAAGACACTTACCGTTATTTTGGTTTACTGATCTCATGTTCACCATTTGATTGGTCTTCTGACCGCTTGTCTTCCTCCTGTTAATAACATGAATAATATTGTACAATTTGTCTATCTAACTCAGACAAAAAATTGACTATTTCAATTAACAGACATAGACCCTATTGGGCCTTATATAAATTATCTCAGTGAAACATGATCATACATTTCCAGATGTAAACATTGCTGATCTTGTCTGCTTGATAAACATTGGCAAGCATTATACTTATAAAACGGGGTTATATTGACCAAGAAGTAAATTCTGAAGTAATTACAGTGTATTTGAGTTACACAGTTGGCTACACTACTGCATTACTTTGTCTTGTAGAAATTTTAAAAGAAAGTGACAGGTTGATTTACATGATTTGAATGTCAAGTCAAATCTAAGTTGGTGGTAGAGAGAATAGAATCCTTGACGGAAAAAATGGCTAGATTCACAGTTTCTGAGGACCTCTTGTATTCCAGGGAGATATTTCATCCATTTCAAATATTATGGTCATGTTTGTTGCTACTTATAATAAAGATAATAAGACATGTCATTACAAGGAAGTCGTCTTGTTTCAACAACATGCCCCCTCTATTCTTGTGATCACTATATTACCTCTTAAACAGCACATACCCAACTGCCCATCCACATCTCATTGCAGAAAATTTACAATTGAATCCCGATTTTAAGTGCTGTGTATATTTTGTTAAATAAGACATAAACAAAATGAATATGTTCAATTATTTCTGAGAAAACAACCAAAAGAAACATTTTGTTATACGATAAACTTCACAACACTGACCTCCTGTAGAGTAAGAATAGCACCAGCAGGATGAGCAGGATGACCAAGAGCACTCCGAAAACCGCTCCCACGGCCGAGCCAGGGCTTCCTTCGGAAACTGAAATGTTACAATAAAGTAGCAGAAAACAAAATGGTCTTTTTAACCAAGCTTGATAAATCAAAAACTTCATGTTGTTTACTTCCTTATTTCGCTTATGTAAGTGGCGGAGGATGGATTGTTAGGAACGTGTTAAGTAAATTAATTATTAAATTAGAGATTTTGAAAAGTGTTCATATTAGCATTGTTTATATGCTCGTCACTCCTGTCATGCTTTTTCCTCATGTAGTAGCCGATCCAGAGGACGGGTCCAGACCGCTTTATTTTGAGCCACAACAACATTTTTAGGGTATAAAACTATTTTTTTCTGCTGGCCTGGACCCCTTCCTTGGTTGGACCCTCCCTTTCAATAATAAGCCTCCCCCCCCCCCCCCATGAATTTACTGGTTCCTTACAAACTGCTAATTGGGAGCCGTTCCTTTTAGTAATAAGTGATCATATCATTAATATATTCTCGGACAAATGGAGGCCACGAATTCCATATTCGTTTTCGCCATAGTTTGCTGACAGATGTTGCATGACATAATGGGGATGGTCAGTCATTCAAGTCAGCGAACTGACAATATCGGAAATTATGCACGGTAAGAGGAGATGGTCGATCTTCAGGGATCGAAAACGTGACCTATTCAAAAGTTCACACGCCCGAGGAGCTCATTTCGCTAAATAGGGTATATGGTTTACCTTTACTGTTTCGTTCACACCTGAATCCTTGGTAGCCTTCTTTACAGGTACACTCGCCCGTGGTCTTGTTGCACGGCAACTGGTCGGCACAGTTTTCTGGACAGGTTTCATTGCAACCATATCCGTACGTTCCATCTCCACATGCTTCAAAACACATCACATAAAACGTCTATAAATTGAACTTTTATCGTATTCTTTAAGTTATATGATTACACCTTTAATTCAATTTTTCACTTGGCAAGCCCTAGCTCTGGTTGTTTCTTATTCTAGTGGGACGCCAAGTTATGTGTATCAGCTAACGCAATTTATACAGACTTTCAGTAATGTAGTTACAGGGTACAAAACATGAATTATTTGCTTCTTTGAGATAGTAAACATTTCTTATTATTTTTTCCCGGAGTGACTTGTTAAAAAATTAAAAAAAAATGAGTAAAGTTTATTGCTTTAATCCAATGAAAATGAAGTAAATAAAATTAGTAAACTACTTTTCGCATTTTTTAAATTGTCTTTTTGTGTTCTGTTGAATCACTTTTAAAATCTTTATCCTTCCTCTTCACCGCCCATTAGGAGTCCTTGTTTATAACGTTCTTATACCCTAAAACACCATGTGTGCGAGACGTTTAAGGCTATCTTTCCATGAACGCGATTTTTCTGCGGTGCGGCATAATCGCTCTAGTGTTTTACCCATGTTGCCTTTTAATGGGCCCGGGTTCCCGCGCGAAAATAGCGCATTACATGATTTCTGCAACACGCGTTCAACGTCCTGCCAGGCGGATACTTCATCAGGCGTTATCTTTTCAGGGAAACATTGCTGCAGCAACAGAGCTCCAACGCGGCGTACTGCAGAAAAATCGCATTCATAGAAACGTTCTGGCGGCGCCTTTATGCTCATTGAAAGGCAGCTTAAAATGAAAACAGCTGTACAGTTAGAGTACAGTTTTGGTTGAAGCTCATCAGTAATCTTATAATGAAAGATAGATTTAGTGTCGTTGACAAGGATTCTGATCAAGGAAAGTGATTCATGTTAAAAATTATGGTATGGATCGGATAATGTATTCATGATTGTTTAAGTTTAGTTAAAGTTTCTAAACCAGTTCAAGCAGTTCAAACCAGTAAGAATCGCAATATGTTATATATGTAAATGTAGGAAACTTAGTAACTTGGATTTCACTTTTTTTTTATTAAATTCTACTATTTATGAACACACGTATTCATGAAATAAACATTGACATTCCTGACGATGGTAGAGTGTAATTGTCGTTTATGGATTGCAACAATAACCATGAACCAAAGCCCAATGTATTTAGATAAATGCATATCTAAATATATAGGAATTTAAATGGTGTTGTGTCCCTTTACCTTTATCGCAACGAGCTCCTCGGAGGCCCACTTTACAACTTGGACAGGAACCAGTGGTAAATTGACATCCTCCTTTACAACCTGCGGGACATTTCTCAATACAGGTTGGCCCATAATAACCAGGAACACAAGCCCGGCATTGCCCGCTTTCTTTCAAGCAGCTCCCATCTTCACATCTGTGTGGGCATTTCCGTCGGCAGTTATTACCGTATGTTCCATGATGACAGTCTATGCAAGCACCTGTTTCCTGGACACAGCCTTTTCCTGTACAATTACCAGTACACTGCTTCTTGCATCCCAGGCCATGAAAGCCTGCTTCACATTTATCACAGGCACCATTAGACTGAGAACATGTTTCCCCTATGCAATGTACAGAACATTCCTCCTCACACTGTCTTCCATGATATCCCATCTTACATTCCTTACAGTCTCCACTTGATTTTTCACATACATTTACTTTACAGTTAGCAGGGCATGGGTTTTTACACCGACTCCCATAACGTCCGGGCTGACAATTCGTACATTCTCCATCTTCCTTGTTGCATACGTTTCCTATACAGTGGGCAGGACACAAGAAACCACAATTCCTGCCATATCGTCCCGGTACACACTCAGTACATTCCCCGTTGTTTTGGGAACAGCCGTCTTTACAAAAATTAGAACAAGTACGTTCACATTTGCTGCCATACCACCCTGGCCTACAGCCGTAACATTCTCCGTAGTTCTTTTCACAGCTGCCCTGACAATTCGCTGGACACTTTCTGTCACAACTGTAACCATAGAAACCGGTTTTGCAATTTTGACAGTATCTGTTCCTTTGCGTACAGGTATCTGTAGCACAGTGACAACGTTTCTCACAGGTGTTTCCGAAGTAGCCAGGTTTACACCCGATACAGGCTCCCGTCGTTCCGTTACATGTCGTCCCTAAGCAATTTGTGGAACAGCTCTCCGTGCATTTTTCTCCATAACTGCCCACAGGACAACGTTTACAATTTCCAGACGTTTGGTCGCATCCAGCCGATTGCACGCAGGTTGACGGGCATTGCTGGTCACACACGTCCCCATGGTAACCGTTTTTACAGAGGGTGCAACGGCCAGACACTTTATCACATGAACCATCACAATTCTGATGACATGGCGTATTACATTTCCCTCCGTACCATCCATGTATACAGGAGTCACAGTTTCCTGTTGTCCTATCGCATTCTCCGACACAACCTGGGCAATTGTATTCACAGTAAGGCCCGTATTTCCCTATAGCACACACTGTAGAAGAAAATATAAATTTGAGCTTAGGTAAATCATTGGAGAGTTAGATATAAGTACAATAAATAGACATTTATAGTGGTATAGATGAGGATCAGTCTAAAAATCTGGAGGTGTGGGAGGGTAATTACACTAATAAATGGAGAACTATCAATTGTTAACTTATATGAAATAAGAAAGATGTGTATATAGCATTGGGTATTGTTGTTTGTAGATAAATATTTATTCATTTGATAAATATCGATATGTAATTTCTACTTTATGTCAATTATGCAGATTTATCGATTACACGTTAATTTATGATTCACACACATATTAATAAATGTATCAATATATATATATATATATATATATATATATATATATATATATATATATATATATAGAGAGAGAGAGAGAGAGAGAGACTTTTAATGTTTTTATAAATCTTACATTGGCAGTCATTCCCAGTGAAGTTTGAATGACAGTCATAGTCACAATGACCGCTGGTTGCGTCACAAGTGTTGTGAAAGTCGCTGCAATGGCATTCAGATCTGCAGTTGATTCCAAAGCGACCCCTAGGACATGCTAAATAAAGACAAAGGTTACCTTCTTCAGAGTCATGTTTCGATAAATCAAGTGGACGTCACTTAAAAATAAGCCCCCTCCCCATATTTAGGAATGGCTGTGGCCCTCGACCGGAACAACGAATGAGCCGTCACAAAGTCACAATGGTGTAAAATCTTCATGATGTAAAAATATATATGTCCGCATTTTCATCACAATTTAAATAGGTTGTTTCTTTGGTGATGTGCCAACCTGCTTTGCGTAAAGTTACTAACAGACCAAAGAGAATATCTTTTGTGTTTATATGATAAAAGTTTACCAAAAAAGAACAATGAATCTATATGCAGAAGAAAACTGTGTAATTAGACCACACATGGAACTGGTAAGCGGTTTTATTTCACAGGTGGTGTTATTTGTTAGTACCAGTGGTATTAACTCACAGGTGGTCATATTTGTTAGGTCAGTACCAGTGGTATTAACTCACAGGTGGTGTTATTTGTTAGGTCAGTACCAGTGGTATTAACTCACAGGTGGTGTTATTTGATATGTCAGTACCAGTGGTATTAACTCGCAGGTGGTGTTATTTGATAGGTCAGTACCAGTGGTATTAACTCGCAGGTGGTCATATTTGTTAGGTCAGTACCAGTGGTATTAACTCGCAGGTGGTCATATTTGATAGGTCAGTACCAGTGGTATTAACTCGCAGGTGGTGTTATTTGTTAGGTCAGTGCCAGTGGTATTAACTCACAGGTGGTGTTATTTGTTAGGTCAGTACCAGTGGTATTAACTCACAGGTGGTCATATTTGATAGGCCAGTATCAGTGGTAATAACTCACAGGTGGTGTTATTTGTTAGGTCAGTACCAGTGGTATTAACTCACAGGTGGTGTTATTTGTAAGGTCAGTACCAGTGGTATTAACTCGCAGGTGGTCATATTTGATAGGCCAGTACCAGTGGTATTAACTCACAGGTGGTGTTATTTGTTAGGTCAGTACCAGTGGTATTAACTCGCAGGTGGTCATATTTGATAGGTCAGTACCAGTGGCATTAACTCACAGGTGGTCATATTTGATAGGTCAGTACCAGTGGTATTAACTCACAGGTGGTCATATTTGATAGGCCAGTACCAGTGGTATTAACTCACAGGTGGTGTTATTTGTTAGGTCAGTACCAGTGGTATTAACTCACAGGTGGTGTTATTTGTTAGGTCAGTACCAGTGGTATTAACTCACAGGTGGTCATATTTGATAGGCCAGTACCAGTGGTATTAACTCGCAGGTGGTGTTATTTGTTAGGTCAGTACCAGTGGTATTAACTCACAGGTGGTCATATTTGTTAGGTCAGTACCAGTGGAATTAACTCGCAGGTGGTCATATTTGATATGTCAGTACCAGTGGTATTAACTCGCAGGTGGTCATATTTGATAGGTCAGTACCAGTGGTATTAACTCGCAGGTGGTCATATTTGTTAGGTTAGTACCAGTGGTATTAACTCGCAGGTGGTCATATTTGATAGGTCAGTACCAGTGGTATTAACTCGCAGGTGGTGTTGTTTGTTAGGTCAGTACCAGTGGTATTAACTCGCAGGTGGTGTTATTTGTTAGGTCAGTACCAGTGGTATTAACTCACAGGTGGTCATATTTGATAGGCCAGTACCAGTGGTATTAACTCACAGGTGGTGTTATTTGTTAGGTCAGTACCAGTGGTATTAACTCACAGATGGTGTTATTTGTTAGGTCAGTACCAGTGGTATTAACTCACAGGTGGTCATATTTGATAGGCCAGTACCAGTGGTATTAACTCGCAGGTGGTCATATTTGATAGGCCAGTACCAGTGGTATTAACTCACAGGTGGTCATATTTGATAGGCCAGTACCAGTGGTATTAACTCCCAGGTGGTGTAATTTGATAGGTCAGTACCAGTGGTATTAACTCACTGGTGGTGTTATTTGTTAGGTCAGTACCAGTGGTATTAACTCACAGGTGGTCATATTTGATAGGCCAGTACCAGTGGTATTAACTCGCAGGTGGTCATATTTGATAGGTCAGTACCAGTGGTATTAACTCGCAGGTGGTCATATTTGATAGGTCAGTACCAGTGGTATTAACTCGCAGGTGGTCATATTTGATAGGTCAGTACCAGTGGTATTAACTCGCAGGTGGTGTTATTTGTTAGGTCAGTACCAGTGGTATTAACTCACAGGTGGTGTTATTTGTTAGGTCATTACCAGTGGTATTAACTCACAGGTGGTCATATTTGATAGGTCAGTACCAGTGGTATTAACTCACAGGTGGTGTTATTTGTTAGGTCAGTACCAGTGGTATTAACTCGCAGGTGGTCATATTTGATAGGTCAGTACCAGTGGTATTAACTCACAGGTGGTGTTATTTGTTAGGTCAGTACCAGTGGTATTAACTCGCAGGTGGTCATATTTGATAGGTCAGTACCAGTGGTATTAACTCACAGGTGGTGTTATTTGTTAGGTCAGTACCAGTGGTATTAACTCGCAGGTGGTCATATTTGATAGGTCAGTACCAGTGGTATTAACTCACGGGTGGTGTTATTTGTTAGGTCAGTACCAGTGGTATTAACTCGCAGGTGGTCATATTTGTTAGGTCAGTACCAGTGGTATTAACTCGCAGGTGGTCATATTTGATAGGTCAGTACCAGTGGTATTAACTCGCAGGTGGTCATATTTGATAGGTCAGTACCAGTGGTATTAACTCACAGGTGGTGTTATTTGTTAGGTCAGTACCAGTGGTATTAACTCGCAGGTGGTCATATTTGTTAGGTCAGTACCAGTGGTATTAACTCGCATGTGGTCATATTTGATAGGTCAGTACCAGTGGTATTAACTCGCAGGTGGTCATATTTGTTAGGTCAGTACCAGTGGTATTAACTCGCAGGTGGTCATATTTAATAGGTCAGTACCAGTGGTATTAACTCGCAGGTGGTCATATTTGATAGGTCAGTACCAGTGGTATTAACTCGCAGGTGGTCATATTTGATAGGTCAGTACCAGTGGTATTAACTCGCAGGTGGTCATATTTGATAGGTCAGTACCAGTGGTATTAACTCGCAGGTGGTCATATTTGTTAGGTCAGTACCAGTGGTATTAACTCGCAGTTGGTCATATTTGATAGGTCAGTACCAGTGGTATTAACTCGCAGGTGGTCATATTTGTTAGGTCAGTACCAGTGGTATTAACTCGCAGGTGGTCATATTTGGTAGGTCAGTACCAGTGGTATTAACTCACAGGTGGTGTTATTTGTTAGGTCAGTACCAGTGGTATTAACTCGCAGGTGGTCATATTTGTTAGGTCAGTACCAGTGGTATTAACTCGCAGGTGATCATATTTGATAGGTCAGTACCAGTGGTATTAACTCACAGGTGGTGTTATTTGTTAGGTCAGTACTAGTGGTATTAACTCGCAGGTGGTCATATTTGATAGGTCAGTACCAGTGGTATTAACTCACAGGTGGTGTTATTTGTTAGGTCAGTACCAGTGGTATTAACTCGCAGGTGGTCATATTTGATAGGTCAGTACCAGTGGTATTAACTCACAGGTGGTGTTATTTGTTAGGTCAGTACCAGTGGTATTAACTCGCAGGTGGTCATATTTGATAGGTCAGTACCAGTGGTATTAACTCACAGGTAGTGTTATTTGTTAGGTCAGTACCAGTGGTATTAACTCACAGGTGGTGTTATTTGTTAGGTCAGTACCAGTGGTATTAACTGACAGGTGGTCATATTTGATAGGCCAGTACCAGTGGTATTAACTCGCAGGTGGTCATATTTGATAGGCCAGTACCAGTGGTATTAACTCACAGGTGGTCATATTTGATAGGCCAGTACCAGTGGTATTAACTCACAGGTGGTGTTATTTGATAGGTCAGTACCAGTGGTATTAGCTCACTGGTGGTGTTATTTGTTAGGTCAGTACCAGTGGTATTAACTCACAGGTGGTCATATTTGATAGGCCAGTACCAGTGGTATTAACTCGCAGGTGGTCATATTTGATAGGTAAGTACCAGTGGTATTAACTCGCAGGTGGTCATATTTGATAGGTCAGTACCAGTGGTATTAACTCGCAGGTGGTCATATTTGATAGGTCAGTACCAGTGGTATTAACTCGCAGGTGGTCATATTTGATAGGTCAGTACCAGTGGTATTAACTCACAGGTGGTCATATTTGATAGGTCAGTACCAGTGGTATTAACTCGTAGGTGGTCATATTTGATAGGTCAGTACCAGTGGTATTAACTCGCAGGTGGTCATATTTGACAGGTCAGTACCAGTGGTATTTACTCGCAGGTGGTCATATTTGAAAGGTCAGTACCAGTGGTATTAACTCGTAGGGGGTCATATTTGATAGGTCAGTACCAGTGGTATTAACTCGCAGGTGGTCATATTTGATAGGTCAGTTATAACCAGTGTGAATGCTTTCGGCTCACTCTAGAAGGGTCAGATGGTCTTAATAGGGAGGTGGTCGTTCAGACAGGTTCAGGTTCTACTATAAAAATATATATATACATATATATATATATATATATATATATATATATATATATATATATATATATTCTAAATGTTGCAGTGTATTATATATTATCAACGTATTAATAAAAAAAGTTAAAAACAATGTTTATATTAATGCTAAAAGGTCAACAATGTGCTACTTTCGTTGAACAGTCGATGATGAGAACTATTTTCTTGTGTATTATGACCATATGAATCGAACTGAATCTCCGTTGCAAACAGACGCCGCATAATGTGCATACTAACGGCATCGCCGAAATAATCTCTGTGTCGTGCAGTAGCCATAGCGGTCGTTTGCATCAGTCGTACCAGCCTTTTTCTGAATATAACACCATAGCATGGACCTCGTCGGGTTTAGTGTTCTTTTCTGTGGAGGAACTGGGTTGCGGCAGTAATTGACGCTCTTTGTGTATGTGCCACCCGGGAAGTCTGCTTTTTTATAGTTGTTTTGTATTGACTTGGAGTCCCATCGTAAACACTCGTTGCCTCCGACGGTCCGTGTGATCCTCCCTTCATAATGGTGAGCATACGGGTCATTGTAAGTACAGTAGGAATCTAACAAAAAAAAGAGTAAAAATCAACAAAGTAAATGTATTGGATTTCTTTTTCATTTTTGTATATACAATGTGCTTGCCTTGTGAATGAGGACCAAATGTCAGTGTATTTCTAACTATTCTTCTACTTGTATATATACGTGCCCGCTCATCCAATCCCCCCCCCCCTACCACAAGGATTCGCTGGGCAGACTTACCTGTGTTGAGGGACATGGCGTTGCCACTACGCCATTGTGAGTTTATCGAGTCGAGTCCACTTGGTATGAGTATAGTATATATGCCTTTTATATTGTATATTTGCCTTATATATTGTGTATTTTCATAGTATATGTGTAATTTAAACATATGTATACTACTAAAATGTTCACTGTCTCCAGAAACCCTATCAAAAATCAGTTTACTATGCTAATTAGGCATCCTGGTAAAATATCTTTGTATTAAATATAAACATGAAAACAACAACAAACCTCTTTGCCCTGTTATGTTCCAGTATCGCACGATCTCGTAAAGTCTCGGGTTTTCAAACCACGCCGTCAGCTTCATTCTAACCACATTCACCTCATGATCGGGTCGCATTCCGTGAAACAGACTGTTGTGAATTTACAGTGTTGTTTTTCTTTCTGGTATGTATGTATATATATATATATATATATATATATATATATATATTTGTATATATGTATATATGTATATATATAGAAAGAGAAATATATAGAGAGACAGAGAGAGACAGAGTTAAACATGTACTTACAGTCCCACTCGGACAGCACTGTACTTACCGAGGAGACATACGGTTCCCCATGACGTACCAGGACAGCCTCCGTCACACAAACCTGTGGTCCTGTCACAGGCTCTAGTACAGTTACACACGTACTTACAGTCACATCCAGACAGCCCTGCACTTACCGAGCCCTGCGCGGGTCCAAACCAGCCCCGCTTGCCCCCGCGGGCTGACTTTTTAATGATTTTGTAGGGGCGGGGCGGGCCAAAAAACTTACCTGCGGGGCGGGTGCGGGCTAAAAGCTGGGATGTGCGCAGGGAAGGCCACATAATATTTAAGCGTGGGTTTCTGCGGGCCGAAAACATGGATACAGCTAGGAGATGATTACAACTGTTACATTACTTAAATGTAAAGATCTGCAGGTCTGTTTATTTTCCTTCGGTTATTCCATTTTCTGAATTACAACCCTGCTCTTGTGAAATATGAAATACCTGAATTTTGAGACAGATTCATCTGGTCATAAAATTGTACAAAGGTACTTGACAATTGTGATGTATATTTAGATTGTTCGAGCACTCTAGGCCTATACTTGTGGCCAGTAGAAGTCTCAGATATTACATAACATGGCTGAGGATAGAGCACCAGGATTATTACCTGTGACCTAATAATACCGGTTGTCACTGCATGGGCTGCATCTTTCTCTGTCACCAGCTTGATATGGCTTTACATAATTCATAAAGACTGAGGTGTGCTAATTATGGTTGAGTCAAAGAGCGCTCGCTAATTAGGAGACTGCACTGGCAAAGCAGAATGAGATAAGCGCATGGTGTTCATTTGAGACCATGTAAAGAGCTGACTCTTTCTGCAGTTCAGGCCTTTCCCTTTCAGCTAATTAGCTGATCTCACTGAAATGATTAATCTCTTTGTAAAAGAAAAGGTGTGAACTTTGTTGAGCAAATACTGTCCTCCAGCTAGTGCAGCTATTGACCAGTTGTCTAACTCTAGGCATACATACTTAATAGAAATTGATTGCATTATGTTTGAGTTTTATTTTATATTTCCATATAGGAATATATGCATGGAAAAATATTAAAACATTAATTATGTAAATTATATCAGCTAAACTTCTTTAATAGGTCGAATTTATAATTATTTTAAATATTTAAAATAGACACATAGGAAATATTAGATTAGTATGTCTGACATTTCCACTTATATTGGAGTAACTAAGTCTATTTTGATAAGTGGTAATTCTTAAATTTAAATAAAAAAGATAATTCTGTGACACTCCGTCCTAAAAAACTAGAAAAACCTGGAAATGTTATACCATCAGCAAACGATATATGAAAATAAATAATTTTTTTTAGTCGGCTGCCTTTTTGGTTGTGCGTTATGTTTATCTGCGAGTTGAATGCGGGCTGAATTTTTGCTAAAAATGCGGGGATGATGCCCCCTGAAAGCTAAATGTGTGGGGCTGGTTCGGGTTGAACTATTTTTTATAGGTGCGGGGCGGTACGAGGAGGGTTTTCACAACTGCGGGGCTGGGTGGTTGCGGACTAAAGGTTTGTTTTACAGGGGGGGGGGGGAGCGGGTTCTATATTTCGACCCGTGCAGGGCTCTAGTACTTATAGAGGAGACATCCGGGTCCCCATGGCGTACCAGCACAGCCTCCGTAACACCTACCAGTCACCCTGTCGCAGGCTTCAGTACAGTTACATACGTACTAACAGTCCCACCCACACAGCCCTGTACTTGTCCCTTTAACTTCCAAGGACATCCGTCAGACTCACCAATCTTCCTGTCACAGTCTCCAGTATAGTAACACACGTACTCACAGTCCCACCCAGACAGTCCTGTACTTACCGAGGACACATCCGGGTCCCCATGACGTACCAGGACAGCCTCCGTCACACTCACCAGTCGTTCTGTCACAAGCTCCAGTACAGTTACAGATGTACCTACACTCCCATCCAAACCGTCCTGCGGGACAATCTGCTCAAGAAATATAAATGTAAGATGTGTACATGAAACGCTCCCAGGCAAAATGGCCTTGAGGGCAAACTGCAAAAAATAATAATGTCACGAGGTGTTTGCGTTAAACTATTTCTTTTTTCTCAGCAACAAAGTTAAAAAGGTAAATATCCATCTGAAAGCTTTAAATATTTTTTACTGCCATAGTACACGCTTAGAGAAAAATAAAGTGACCTAATGCTTACTATGTATCTTAATTGCAACATTATCTGTCATGAAGCTGACTGCATAGTAAGTAAAGCATCACAATATGTCAGAACTATCTTTGGATTAGATTATTCTATTATATTTAGTAAGTATATGTACCGCATACCTTTAAACCATCCAAGAGACACGAAAGGAAGAAGGAAACCAAGCGCAGCTCCCATAATAGAGAAGAACCTGGATAAAAGAAAGACAGTTTACAACAACAATGATATCTTTATACAAGTATAGGATAAGCTGTTAGGTTTCTGACATATCAAAGAAATGTCCCATCATTGTATATTCATGAATATATACATGTATATATGAACATGCTTGTTTTATATGTGCTGTGACATGCACTCAATAGGTAATTTATCACATACACAGAAACACACATATTTATGTATTTATATATAACCTTACCTCATTATGGCATCACTTTAGCCCCTGCTGGAATTATAACTTTGGATTCTCGTTCCCTTAAACTCTGTTACTACAGTTCGAATTCACAACTGGTATTCATCTGCGTTGTGTGTTTCCTGAACTGGTAAAAAATATATAAATATCTTATCTCGCTCGTCCGATCCATATAACTTCCTGATAGCTTTAAGCTTGTGCTACAAGGGCATTGGATGACTCACTCATGCACCATCACACGTTCAAATACTGAAACACATCGACGTGCACTCTACATATATGTATTTCTGCCTGTTTGTGTTTGACACGGGATAAGTAAAGAGTCACATGAGATAAAATTATGAATATAATCAGGTTAAATCGGAGGAAACATATTAATCAAATTTAGGAAAGACGATAATAAACATTGAGAAGCAGTCCGGTTAATTTTAATAACATCACAAGATATGTAAATGCAAAAATTTAACAATGAGAAAATGATTTCATGTACTTTTGTATTGCTTGTGTCAGGGCATATATTGTCATATAACAGTGGGAAACATTTGTGGGACATTAAGGAATCTGATGAAAAAATCAGAAAGAACTGACAGATGGAAGTTTTATGAATGAAGTTTGAAATCGACGAAAAGATTACACGCTTACAACAAAATACCAACTTTGGCATTTAAGGTTACAAAAGAAGGTTGTTTACATAAAATAATCACAAATCTGGAAAAAACTGACACTATTGATATTGAAACTAAATCATTGTAGCAGTGTGGATACGGATCATAATAACGGAAACAGCACTTCATGATTACTCTGGTGTATTCAAAGGTACAGAAGGATCATACCAAAATGTTACTCGTAAAATGTTTATTATGTTATATTTTGCCGGCCAATAGTTTTGTTGGCTAGTACCGCCGTGAATTTACAAACATCAGCATGCAATGATGATAAAAATAATGTTACACACAATTTGTGGTGGTATACCCTGGCCGCGAAAACTGAAGTTTGAAGCGGTTTCCGCTACTGCATATTATCCTTTCAAGCCGTTATGACGGGCGGGGAGACAAACTTTCCGAAAAAAACTAGCCTCATTGTTAAAAGCTGCTTCACGTAAATCAACCATGAATGTAATACAGACCACCGCGCGTCAGGTCCAAGAAGCGGAGTCGGTCGAGCAAGAAAAGCAACAGCAACCACGCCCTCTCCGCGCAGAATGGCTGTACATCCTTTTAACTGCATGCAGACAGCGTAGCCTTGTCCAGAATCTTTGTGAATGTTTATAGAACGATCATTGTCATGTGTCAGTGTTCAATTTGTGTGGGGACGTTTTTAACGGGTGACACCTATGTCCAAAATCAGAACGAGCATAAAAACAAATAAGTAACGTTAAAGGTAAAGTTTCTTATATATCAAAATTTAAGAGTAACACAAGTCTGTAGTAACGAACATACATGATAAGAAACCACTACCATACTGCTCCTTGAAGTTAGGAAAGGATAAAACGTAACAAGGGAATACAACTTACAATCATATCGGCCAAAAGGACCAACAACAAATTATCAAAGATATTAACAAACATATAAACCCTTTAATTTTAATGAGCAGAGTAAAGTAATAAACATAATGTTTTAAGATTGACACATCGCAGAGCCTAAATTATTTTACACATTCAGTTGTCGACACTATTTTGTTTCTTATATATTTTAACTTAATACAATAAGTTTGGTTTAAAAAGTAAATAAATCAATTTTTATTTAATAAATGAGTGGCTCGATTCGTTAGGCAATTCTTGTATTATAGTTATGTAAAATACTAAAAATGAAACCACCTTATGGCAACGTGCATACATCACAAATCAGCTGTACTTGTACATTGGTCAAAGCTTCAAGTACAGATCCCAACTGGGGGAACCAAAGGATTCTGTATCACGATGCATTTTGTAAGAAACATGTGATCATATGATAAGGCACTAAAAAACTGAATATTATCACAACAAGAATGTCATTATTGAAGATAAGTTTATCTTATCTGAATGCCTGAAACAAAGCATTGTTAAAATTAATCCAATAGTCTAATCCTAAATTGTTTATTGAAGAATAGTCCAGTTCAAATTTTATATTCAAGATTATTGAATAAAATCACAACAATAGCATAAATATTGGAAGTAGATTGGTTTAAATATATTGAATGGATTTAAGGTGGCACGACTGGTCAAAATCCTAAAAATTGGTGTTTTTTTCAATAAAAGGTATACGTTATATTGAATACTGGGCGGATCTAATGCAGCTGAACACATTTTTAGTCGCCTGGTGGATTTTGTGGAAAAGGGTGATTCCAATTCAGTAAACACCAAGATGTTATGACAGGGTGTTTGTAAACTAACTACAGCCCTGCCACAGGCCTGTCAATCACTCTGCGCCCAGCCATCACCTGGGTCATTCAGCCAATCGCGAGGTGCAAGTGTTTAATTAATGCATGGGCCAAGTACCTCCGTGGCAAGAACTGACGGTCGACGTTTGATAGCCCAATCTAATTAGCTGAGCATACAACTGATAAGCGTTTGAGAGCAACCCTAACTGCAGCTAATTAGTGTGCAAACAAACCCGTCCTTGTGAATGATCTGTTCGTGTCATTGGCCTTTCTGTCTTTTTTCGGGTATGTTACGTCGAAACACAAATTTTCACTTGACATCATGTTATTTCTGCTATATCGTAAGCCTATCGACAGATAAAAAATTACTTTATTAAATTACTTTATAAAAAGCTGCCTCATATCCCAACCATAACGTCTATGATATTCATACTGTCAACACCGCAACAAATAAATATTACGGCACTACCAAACGAAACTACGATGGGCCGACGACGAAAATCCCGAATTCCACTTGAAAAACTGCAGCAGTTGAATGATATCAAGAAGTCTCAGCGGGCCGAACCTACTTCCGTGATCAAACTGATGGCCAGCGACGATGAATCGTCAGATGACGGCATCTCTACGTTTATGCATGAAGGAAAACCGGAGGCCGACACCTATCGACTTTGGCAGGGTTATGAACTAAACGCGCTATTGTGCGATCTGTCGTGAAGGAACTGTTGTCTCGTGGAAGACCCAAAACGGCGAATGGGATGGTGCAGTACCATGGGCCTTCAATGTACTAATGTATTAACTATAAAATTAGTAATTGTATATTCACGTTTATTGTGCATATATTAAAATATAAACCTTACTTCTGGCGGTTGTAAATATATATATATATATATATATATATATATATATATATATATATACTTTCATATATATAATTTATTAAATGTTTGATAAAAAAGGTACGACATATCTGGTTTATTATGCGTTTTATTTTTCAGGGGGCCTACGCCGTGAACCTCCAGACCTTCTTGGACGCTGTTATTTGTTGATTGTTTAATTTGTTGCCATTTATACATTCCATGTAAATAAACCTTCTTATAAGATAATCGGGCTCCTTCTGTGACTTGAATGTGTGTGCATAATGTATGAAAGTGACAAACCACCGTCTTCCTATTTTCCCTCCAATAAACAATAAGTCCAGATTTCACATATGACTTGTATGTGAGATTTGTATGATCGTTATAAACTCGTCTCTATTGTCAACCCTATAATACCTATAATGTATGTAAACCGTGATAAGTAAATCAATCTTCGTTCTCCTTGAATGCCCATAAATCCCGCTCCCCCAGTTCCTGTATAAACACGCGGTTACCTATCAGGCCCGGCGATGCACCTGTTCTGCCGCGGGTCCCAGGGTTCAGCGCACTTAAGCACTCGGCCAAAACTGTAAGCTCCGCCTACTGAAGTCCATGCACGTGGTGTTTGACAAGTCGCTGGTGTGACAGGTCAAACTTTTATCGTTTTAACACGTTTTTAAAGCAAATTAGTCAATTAATCCATGTTATTATAGCATGGTTTGATAGGAACCACCGTCTTGACCAAATTCATGTGACTTTCAACATGTAGTTGTGGTTAGTAACGTGTGTAGGACGAATGATCTCTACGAATATAGTTTTTGGCCATTTTCTCGAAACATCATTTCACCTGAACACCTTATCTTTAGAGCGTTATTTCTCAGTAATCACTTGTCCGAAACATACCATCTTTGAGATATATAATTGTTAATATGTCTTCTAAAATCGTTTTTATATTTTACGCCTATACTCAATTTGAGAGATTTTATTAAGGTAAAAGTAAAAAATGAAATGATTTGTGAAGATTTCAAAATTAAATACTCTGTAAAATCGTAATTTGTAAACTTAACTCACTAAACAAAAAAACGCCTTGGGATTATTATCTAAATTCTCGATTTATTTAAGAAGAATTTCTGTATCTGCTTTAGTTGTGCTGGAATAAACGATTTTTTGTTAAAAATTAAAATTAAATTAAAATTCTTACAAATTCAAACCTGTTCCTCGGAAACAAAGTTTATTATCACCAAACTATAGAGAATTTTCTTAGCTTTCAGAAAATGTATACTTTAGGGGGTATTAAAGCATTAGATTATTCCATGCAAAGGAAAAACTGAAACAAAGTCAGGTCATGTGGGGGGGACCAGTCGTGCCACCTTAATAAAGCCGTTGGTAATTGTACCAGTACAGTTGACAATTTTGAATTATAACAGTACAAAACACAATTTCCATCTGCTACCGGACCAATGCCAATCGTACCAGATGGCCATTTGTACAGTGAAAAATACATTTAAATCATCATCATTTTCCTTTGCAGAATGCTTTCTTTTTAATATAATACTGGAGAATTGTCTTTATTATTTGCTTTTAAGGTGCATCTTCAAAGACATGGATTAAAATAACATTTTTTCTAACACAAGAATGAACTTTTTCTTAACGATGAATGCACAGATTAGTTATACTGAGACCTTGGTGGATCGTGCTACATTTGCTGGAAAGTACCAATACTTTTATTCGATATTATTAGGATACCACATTTCAAAATTATGGTTTATTGAGAATAACCTAAGGACAGTCATTTTCTTGAGGTATGAACATATGCCATTACCAGAGCATTTTGATTATTTAAAAAAAAAGGAATTAGCAGAAAGCAGATTTCTACCAAAATTATACACATAGAGGCTTTACACTGGAGATATTAACTGCAAAAAGATATTCTTCTCTAACATAGTGTTTAATAAGTCAGAAAATATAACAGACTAAGTATATGTTCAATTTCAATAAACTGTCTGGGATAAAACTGTTAGATTTAAACAGTTAATTGATAAAATAGAAAGAAGCTCTAATCCCTGTAGCTTATATACTAATTGATGAACCTTGCCTAGGAGATCGGGTCTTCAATGAAAACTTCCTTAGGGATCAGTTTTTCAGTGAAAACCCTTTCTTAATGGCTCGGGCTTTCAATGGGAAACTAGATTATCAGCAAAAGCTGAAAAAAGCCCTCAGCCAAGAGAACAATATTTATTGGTGGTAACAACAACAACAAGTATGACATATTTGTTCTCACATGGATTTATATCTGTACATATGACTTTTTTAGGATAAATATTTATACTAGAGAGGTATGTAGTACCTATGCAAGTCTGGCATCCTCTGACTACGTAGTAATCATCAAGGCAAATGACCATACCATGTTTCAAAACAATCCACCCAGTAGTTCCTGAGAAATAAGCTGCTGTTTTTTTCTATTATAGGAACTGTGTTCTTGAAAAGTATGTCAAGGTCACTCATCTTTAAACTTGATCAAGAATTGGTTAATTTTCATCAGCACTGGAGAAATGAAGTTCCTGTGCAGAATATTTTGGAGATATCCCGCTCGCAAAGCCAAAATTGAAAAAGGCGACAATAAACTAATAAAAAATCAGAAATTTTAGATGGCAACCCCAAACTCCGGCAGCACTTAGAGGTTATCAAAGGCAATGCCATGCTTCATAAGAATCTGGCCAGTGGTTCATGAGAAATAAACTCTTTAAATTAACTCGTTCAGCAGTTGCAGACTATCAGTGCCAATGATCATAGAATGTTTTATAACAACAGACCCAGTGGTTCCTGAGAAATAAGCTTCTGAGTTTTTTTTTCTATATTAAGCTCTGAAACGTTGAAAAAAATGCAAGGTCACCAATCTTGACCGACATTTTTTCATCAGAAATCCAACTCACAAGGTGAAAGTAGGCGGACACCGGACGGACGGATCGACGGCTTGGTTGACGAAAGCCATAAACTTATAAGGCTGAGGGCTATAAACTTACTTAGGGGCTAAGGTATTCATATAAAGCAAATCCCTTTTAAGACGTCTATTAAAATAACTTGTGTTTTCTTATACATGGTAAACTAAACATACTAATTCTACCATCTGTAAAAATTCTACTACGGATCAAAATAAAGGGTTGTATTGTGAATGAGAGATCCCAACGTGCCCTCCTTTTAATATATAACAAAGATGACTAAAATAGCTTGTGAGCCTGGGCTCCTTTGGAGTAAGGACAATTTCTGGACTGCTGATGGGCAGGAAATTCATTCATAATAAAAAGGTCTTTGAGCACACTGTTTCAGACTTTCTATTGAGCACTACCTTTATACAAAATTTAGATGGAATTGGCTTGATGGCCCTTTGCTATATTCTTTAAGCAAAACTCGTAGCATTGCGCCCTGCTCAAGGTCCCCTGATTTAAAAGCATGACTTCTCCTCAAAACGATATTAGCATCGCCCTTTTTAGCTCAGCTGACTGTAAGTCATCTGAGCTATAGCGATCACTCTTTGTCCGTCGTCCGTCCGGCCATCCGGTCGTCTGTCCGTTAACAAGGCACGAATCGTAACTACTGGACCTGGAATCTTTTTACTTTACATCGAGAGAGGTCCATGAAAAATCTCCTTGGAAACCTGGAATTAGGTCTTTGTTACCCATATCCTTCTAGCTATGGGGCCCCAAAGTACCCCTCCCCCCAGAATAGTAAAAAAATTCATACAAAAACTTCATATCTCGTTAACTACATCACTGATGGTCATGATTTTTGGCATACATATTGATCATGAATGTTCCATCAGTTCCTGCAGACTGGTGGCGCCACCTGTATTTTTCGATTTTTTACGAATTTTTTTCTCTATTTTTGAGACCTTTAAAAATGTGGACATCTGTTAACAGGGCACAAATCGTAAAGACTGGATCTAGAATCTTCATTGTTGACATTCTGAGAGACCTATGAAAAGTCTCCATAGAAACCAGAAATTAGGTCTCTGTTACCCATATCCTTTGAGCTATGGGGCCCCAAAGTACCCCCCCCCCCCCAGAATAGTGAAAAATTTCATACAAAAACTTTAATATCTCATTAACTACATCACTGATGGTCATGATTTATAGCATACATATTGATCATGAGATGTTTCATCAGTTTCTTCAGACTGGTGGCGCTACCTGTATTTTTCGATTTTTTACGAATTGTTTTCTCTATTTTTGAGACCTTTAAAAATGTGAACATCTATTAAGAGGGCATAAATCGTAACCGCTGGACCTGGAATCTTTTTACTTTATATCGAGAGAGGTCCATGAAAAATCTTCTTGGAAACCATGGATTTGGTCTCTGTTACCCATATCCTCTCAGCTATGGGGCCCCAAAGTACCCCCAGAATAGTAAAAAATTTCATACAAAAACTTCAATATCTCATTAACTACATCACCGATGGTCATGATTTTTGGCATACATATTTATCATGAGATGTTCCATCGGTTTCTGCAGACTGGTGGCGCCACCTGTATTTTTCAAATTTTTACAATTATTTTTCTCTATTTTTGAGATCTTTAAGGATGTAGTTATCTGTCAACAGGGTTCAAATTGTAACTACTGGACCTAGAATCTTCATTATTGACACATCGGGTGACCCATGAAATGTCTCCATGGAAACCAGAAATTAGGTCTCTGTTACCGATATCCTTCCAGCTATGGGGCTCCAAAATACCCCCCCCCCCCCAGAATAGTGAAAAATTTCATACAAAAACTTCAATATCTGATTAACTACATCACTGATGGTTATAATTTTTGGCATACTTATTGATCATGAGATGTTTCATCAGTTTCTGCAGACTGGTGGCGTTACCTATATTTTTCAAATTTTTACATTTTTTCTCTATTTTTGAGACCTTAAAGGATGTAGTTATCTGTCAACAGTGTTCAAATTGTAACGACTGGACCTAGAATCTTCATTCTTCACACACAGGGACACCCATAAAAAGTGTCTCCGGAAACCTGAAATTAGGTCTTTGTTATCCATATCCTTTGAGCTATGGCACTCCAAAGTACAGCTCAGAATAATGGAAAATTTTATACAAAAGCTGAAGTATCTGAACAACTAATGCAGAGATCACCATAATTGTTTTTATGGATATTGATCATGGAGTGTTTCATCAGTTTCTGCAGCCTGGTGGCACCACATGTATTTGTTCGGCCTTTTTTCGAAATTTTTTCTCTATTTTTGAGACCTTTAAAAATATGAACATCTGTTAACATGGCACATATCATAACAACTGGACCTAGAATCTTCATTCTTTACACACAGGGAGACCCATGAAAAATCTCCAAGGAAACCTGAAATTAGGTCTCTGTTACCCATATCCATTAAGCTGTTTGGATCCAAAATACCCCCTAAAAATGAAAAATTTGATACAAAAACTCCTGTATCTCAACTACAACGCTGATGCTCATGGTTTTTGGCATACGTATTGATCATGATGTGTTCCATCAGTTTCAGCAGACTGGTGCGCCACCTCTATTTTTTTTTCAAATTTTTACAAATTATTTTATCTACTTTTGAGACCTTTAAAGATGTGGTTATCTGTCAACAGGGTACAAATCGTAACAACTGGACCCAGAATCTCTATTCTTGTCATGCAAGGAGGCTCATGAAAAGTGTCTGTGGAAACCTGAAATTAGGTCTCTATTACCCATATCCTTCAAGCTGTAGGACTCCGAAGTATCCCTCAGAATGATGGAAAATTTGATACAAAAGCTGAAGTTTCTGAACAACTAATCCAGAGACCACCATGCTTCTTTGCATGGATATTGACCATTAAGTGTTTTTATTAGTTTCTGCAGACTGGTGGAGCCACCTGTATTTTTTTTTAAGTTTACGCATTTTTTCTTTATTTTTGAGATATATTAATACAGACACAATCTCAGCCTGTTGGTTAATCTATTTGATGCTTCAGTTGAATGGTTATATACTACCATTCAGATGTTAAAATTCCCTTTTGCAAATCTCTTCCCGGTCAGCTGAGCGTCATGACCCATGGGTCACTTGTTTCGATTTGGCTCCACTGTGGAAATGATATTTTCTTTAATTTTGTAATTGTTCTTCAAAATAAGGGTTCTTATTTATATAATTACATTTTATACTGGGAACTATGCCAAAGTTGTAGAATACAGCAGGAAAAAATTGACTAGAGTAAAAGTAGTGCTTGATATCGTTGCAACAACGAACAAGAATAATATATGGATATTACAGCAACCTTTTCGGCCTATGACATCAGCATATGGGATTTTACATGGTCCCTATAAAACCTTTAATTAGAAAGTGAACCTCCTGGTCTCTTCAAGCTCACTAGAACTTCAGTCTCCATGATATCGTCTCAATGGCAGCCTTTACCGGGGATGTATTGACAACCAGGATAGGGGGCGCTAAGGAAACAGCATTTGCATTTGACTTCCCTGTTGTGCTAAAAGTCGGAATATGCACTCCTCTTATGTCAGTCGTGTTCTTCAACATTCGTTAATAACAAAAAGTCGCGGAAACAGGTGGGCCAACAAAAACAGTTTAGGTATCATACTCTTCACAGGGGCGCACACAGTCCTTGGATTATAGAAACATTTCAAAATTATTGGATCCTATACACGATAAAAGCGGACACAAAAGTAAAAGTAAAACAAAGAGTGATTTATCGTATCTAGAAGATTTATTAAGTTTGAGTATTGCTGATAGATGGCAGCACCAGGTCGGGGCAGTCTCAATAGTGACGTGTGTTTTTTCGATGAGCAACAATGATATTTGTCAAAGGCTGTATACATTTTCAATGTGTATCACTATTCAAAAAAAAAAATATATAATGGAGTCAATTCAATGGGAACAATCTTAAGAAAAACAGGCTAAAAATATCCTTATATTTAATATATCCTTTTCACGACCAATGTGTCATGAGAATGGTTGATCAGGTTGCATGTTTTTTTTAATATTTTCTGTTGGATACAACCGCCTCCACCTTTTAATTCTAGGTTAACTAATCGTATGTACATCTGCAAGATTCCGTTCCGGTTTCAGACTACGTGACAGGGCAGTATCGCATGCTTCGTAACATTCCAAATCCTGGTATTTACCAGTCCCGGTGACTACTCCGCCTGCGGCCCCAAGGTGTTTATGGAACCCCCTAATAACGCCCTCGTTTTGTGAATGAAATGCGACGGTTAGGCCGGGCCTTCCCATTTAAATTGGAAACTCTTAGATTAGAACACACGGTCTCCCAGCTTTGAGTCCTGTGTTCTAACCTTGAGCCACATAGGCCTGTAGTATCGGTTAGCACGGGTCTTATCAGCGGCAGCTGTATGTGCTATTGATTATCCGACTCAGACCCCGCCAGGAACATTCAGCATAATCTACTGTCGAGTTGATACTCAGTCCATGACATCTCCTTGGCTTTGCAATAATGTATATGTTAGTTTATTTATTAGTGCTTCAAGTGTTTTTTTTATTATAAATTGTACAACATGCTTTTTTGCTCCGGTGGATTTACGAGTTTGGGAGAGTTGTTTATTGACAATTTTAGATACATTTATGTTAAATATACAATACCATAAATTTTGGAGTATATGGCATGTAATGAGGACCATTATCCTGTCAATATTATACAATTGTCCTCACCAAAACATGCACAAAATAGTGTATTTTAAACTCTGTCGCCTCAGATACGAATACAAGCTTCCCTGATCTATCAGGATATTGTCAACCCCGCAATATGAGAATCATAGTTATGTACAAGCTAAACAGACAACTGACTATATCAGGGGCAATTTCACACTTGTCAAGGGAAAGCTTTAAATTTAGACATCGACCATTTTTATTGAAGCTTCCTTATATCCTTCCTGGATCCGTCTTTTATATTCAGGCTTTCCCGTCCAAGTTTACGTTGTTCTGTCATTTTATGTTTTGTTCATTTTCAATATTATAAGTTTATTCTTCATGATGAACCATAAAAACAAATCTTGAAGTGGGTTATGCTCGTGACCTTACACTAAGATAGTCCCAGTGGCGTTCAATAAACTTTGATCTTTCGGTAAATAATTTAAGTTCTTAAAATAACCTTGTTGTTGGTAAATAATCATAAATCGTTTCCTGAGGACCAGTTTTCTAGGATGTTGTGATCATTTTTCCCATGATAAGAAAACCGCTCCTTCTTCCTGCTTGCTGATATAATCAGGACTGGTAAATTCACAGTACAGCCTTCTTCCCACCATACTGTCTGAACATATTAAGCTTTATAATATGTCCATTCATACATTTGATGTATGTGATCAATATCAGTGTCATAGGAAATACTTATCGTTGATCATAAAAATTTATGTGGTGAGTGATAGTTCTTGTCTGTCACTCTTAAATCCAGGTTTATGCTGGATTAAGTGATCTCTATAACGATGGGAAAATAGAAGAACAAGGTTTACTGTTCGACATGTTCGATATGTTAACAAATGGTATAATGTCTGTATAAGGTAGCTACAGCCTTCTTCACCGAATTTCACGGGATACATGATCAATTTTGCTTTCATATTACAGAAAACAATTACCTATGGAAACGGAAATGAAATCTAGCAATTGAATGTAACTTTGCTGAGCTACAATTTTTGCCAATCACAAAATTTGAACATTTCGTGTGTTTGCATGAGTGGCTATTACCGTACTCCAAAAGTACAGCAGCATATATAAGCATAATATTATACAATCTGAATAGAAGATCCACGTTCTGCGTTGAACCATGTTCTGCTTAAGTGATATTTTCAAATCTTTATCAGAATTTTTCCCATAAAGATTATTACTGTTATTATTAATTCATATATGGCTTTCAAAAGCAGCCAAGTCAATTCCTTAGTACAAGTGAAATTAAATGTTAGAAAAGGTTTATATGTATTCCTTTTGATTTGTATTCATTTGGGGATACTCTGATTTTTAACTCGCTATCTGCATCAGTCTATATGTATCAGGCTTTTACATGGTGTATATCGTATTTGCCTTTTCATGGCAGGTTTAAAACCATACTTGCCATGGGCCAACACTCTGAATATAGATTATTACACATACCCGCTATGGGCCGACACTCTGAGCTTAGGTTTATCCCCTTACCCGCCATTGTCTGACTCTGTAAATTAAGATTTAAATACGTACCCGCCATGGGCCGACACACTGCATTTAGGTTTATACACATATCCCCCATTAACCGACACTCTGATCTTAGGTTTAAAACCTTACTCGCATTGGACAAACACTATAATTTTAGATTTTTATACCTATCCGCCATGGGCCGACCCTCTGATTTTACGTTTATACCAATATCGGCAAATGACCGATAGTCTGATTTTAGGTTTATACCCGTTTTTCCACCAATGATCCACACTCTGAATTAAGTTATATACCCGTACCCACGATTGACCGACACTCTGATCTTAGGTTTATACACATACCCTCGATGGACCGACACTCCGATCCTAGATTGATACACATACCGACCATTGACCGACACTGAATTAAGTTATATACCCGTACTCACCATTGACCGACACTCTAATTTCAGATTTATACCCATACCCGCCAAGGACCGTCACTCTGATCTTAGCTTTATAAACATACCCGCGATGTACTGACACTCTTAATTTAGGTTTATACCCATATCGGCAGACAGTCTTAGCCTTTTGACCGACACTGATCTAAGGTTTACATTCTCGCAAAGGTTTTGACACTATGATGTTATATTCATACACACACCCGTCATTGACCGTAACTCGGGTCTTAGGTTTATACCCTTACCCTTAATGGACCGACACTCTGATTTTAGGATTTTACCCGTATCTGGCACGGATCGACACTCGACATTTCATTGTGACCTCGAGCAAGAAACTGCATAAACTGTCTGACACCCACCAAAATGACAATGACTAATACTTAATCCTGACGCCTACTTTTACGATTGTAATAAGAGTGTACTTTGGTGGTAAGATTGACTGCAGCATTTTATGAATGACTGAAATCCTAAGAAAAGGTTTTACGAGGGCGGAGGCATTCGCTCTCCGAGTTCCTGTTTTGGTTGTTTCTGTTTTTGGATTCATATTGTGAGGCAACATGATGTATTTCACATCCGTGACCGTTTACCAAGATATAACAGTCTGAGATGATATCGGGCAATGGGCTTATTATTTGCTGGACTGATTATTAACATAAAACGACTCTTGATAAGGCCCTTCTTGATACATCATCATACCAAATAAAAGATGCGATGATATAAGCTATATTTTACAATAATACCCTGAGTTTATTTCCGAAGCCTCACACACAACAACAGCAATGCATTATATTAACTTGATTTTACACGGATTATACAACTAGTTTTAATGACTCCGTTCATCAATAATGGGAAATGAATGATTCAGTTTACAAAAGCATAATAGAATAAAGGCACAATTTAAAATTGTAAATTCTGAATCAAGTATTATTTCCAGATATTTATTGTTTTGCACATTGAAAGATATATTTTTGTAGTAAAACATAAATACATTTATATCCATAATGAGTTGTTATCTATATGATGATACAATTATAATTAAAATCTTATTTTGGTAATGTACAAAAATTACAAACTTAAAAAAAAATGTAATAAAAATATGAGGATCTAATGCAAACATTTGTTCATTATTTTTTTCTGCCTCAGCAGAATGGGACATAAAGTGACCAGCTTTGCTTGTCTACCAGTCTTCCATCCATTTTTAAATATTCAGTAATTTAGAATGAACTTTTTCCATCCATCAAGTACTGTTGAATTTAATGATTATCCTCTATGTATAAACATTCCATCCCCCCCCCCCCCGAACACAGACCCCCCCTTGCAAATATCCATGCAGGTCACTCAATCACTCAAAATATTGTGTACAATAAAAAATTATTTAATCTAATATCGGCGGGGAGACAGCGGGAACAATAACCTTAAAGATGAAGCATCGCACAGTATCGTACGCAACTCGGTTTAAGAGAACATTGCAAACAAAGGTGAACCGAATTCCTTCTATAAGTATTAGATGAAACTACCAGCTACACCATTTGCTCATTAAAAATCTTAATCATTTATTGGTATTTCCATTCACGTCTTCTGAATTGGTGCAGCCCTTATATACTAAAAGTACAAAACAGATTTTGAAATATGGAAATATCTAAGGTCCGAATGAGCGATAGAAAAGTATTCTGCTCAATCGCCAAAGAAACAACCATATATATATATATATATATATATATATATATATATATATATATATATATATATATATATATAAGCTATCCTATTTTACTTACGGAGGAGACATCCCGGTCCCCATGACGTACCAAGTCAGCCTCCGTCACATTCACCAGTCGTCCTGTCACAGGCTCCAGTACAGTAACACGTGTACTTACAATCCAACCAAGACATACCCGTGCTCATCGAGAAGACACTCGGGTCCCCATGACGTTACAAAAAGAAGTTTTAATGGAAAGGAGTGAGCACTCGGATATCGAAGATCGTTGGCAAAGCTGTCCTCCGATTTTCAGTGCCCTATTTTGATGTCCTGGCGGTTATTATCTATTGTACTTCGCTCCCCCGTCCTCGTCAGAGCAAAGCCCTCGATCGATCTGACATACTGGCTTTGATTTTAAGAATGACTAGAAAATAGATAAAAAGTAAATTTTCATATTCTGCGCATTTAATAATGAAAAAAAAAACATTTATGAGCATAACGGCGTGTTCCAATGCTCACATACCGATAGCCACACTGTGTGAAACGCAGGCACGAGAAATCCCTGGGAACAGAGATACAGGCATTTACAAGGTCAGCATGATAAAGTAATGTTCTGATAAGTTCAATTAAAGTGGTCAGTATTACAGTTATCCGAAAATATATATTCAAAGTACTATTTTTCTCTTAAAGACATTGTCATTTGAGTGCCATTGCTGTTTGAAATTAGCAGGAATCTTGTCGCGCAAACAAGAAATGGCGCTTTTACTAACAGGTCTCCGGGCCAATGACAACAAGGGGGGGGGGGGGGCGTGTCTTTGGCGCCCTTTAATACCGTTGACCGACCAGACCTCAGGTTCATATTGTTAGTGAAAAATTAACGCTGGCATATTGTCAACTTTTATACACATTATGTCAACACAGTTTATACTGTGCTTACTGTTCATATTATCAGTCCTTGTGTAACAGCTAGGACATTTATGGAAACACTATTTATTTGCTTCGGTATTTATTATTTTATCTGATCATTCAATGACCGATTTATTTAATTTTTTTTATGGTGGTGTTAATATAATAATTTAAGTAAAAGTAAATAATACCCTGGATAATTAAAAAAAAAAATTAATAGTGTCATGGAACAGAAAGAAGCATTTCTTCATCATCTGTTATCAGATTCACAAGGTATTCACTGTATTCTTACCGAGGACACATCCGGGTCCCCAAGTCGTACCATAGCATCCTCCGACACACTCACAAGTCGTCCTGTCACAGCCTCAAGGACAGTTACAAGTGTACCTACATTACCACCCCAACCATCTTGTGGGACAATCTGCTCAGGAAATATAAATGTAAGATGTGGACATAAACCGCTCCCAAGCAAATGCCCCAGAACAAGCTACAAGAAAAAATTTGTGTGACGAAACTTTATGAATATTTTTATTGAATATTTTTTTCTGTCAAGGTATATACTTCTTCACAACGCTCTCTATGTATCTTTTTTGTAACATAAGGTGCTTGCAGATGACTGTATAGGAAGTAAATAATCAGAGTGTGTAAGAACTTTATTGTGGATTAAGTCAGTATGATACTGGACATATATTTGGTATGTATATATTCGGCAAACCTTTAGGCCATCCCAGAGAATTAAACCAAGCGCAGGTCCTATAAAAGAGGAGGAACCTGGATAAATTAAAGATAATTTAAAGCACCAATGATATATTTATACAAGTACCAAATAAGAGATTAGATTTGTTTCTTATATATCAAAGAAATGTACTTGTCACGACAATTCGTGATTGAGTTCTTCTCTACCATATTAAAGGCCGGATGACATATGGCAAATAACAAGATTGCAGTTTTGTATACAATTATTTTTTTAGATCAGCTGAAAATAAGTCATCTGAGCTATAGTCGTGGTCCATTGTTCGTAGTCCGTCCGTGTGTCCGCCCGACCGTCCGTAGATGTGGCACGTTTTGAAACCGTAAGACCTAGGAATCCAAAATTCGGCATATTGTTAGATGGCCGAAAACTGGGTCTTTGCGACTTTGTTCCTTTGAGATATTAAAGAAAAAACCTCAAAGTTTTATTAAAAACCAATTTTACACTTCAGGACTGCATAATATCAAAACCACTCATTTTTTTCCTCATATTTATCATAAATATTGTTCTATATAGTTCCTATGTACATGCCAGAAATCATGTCTGTATTATATAATTTAAAAAAGTTATTGGCCAAAACATAATGCATTTTGTTAAAAATCAGGAAAGATATTTGGTCACTTAACACAAAACATGTTAAAACTATGGACTTTTTTCCATTAATATAATTTTAATTAATCAAAATTAAATTGTATACCCAAAAGTAGATCAAAATCTTTAAAATTTTTAAAATATTAGCAAAAATATAAAAATTGGTACCTTAAATTTTGCCCAACTTTGACCAAGGCACGTTTGTTTCCTGTAAGCACTGTTGAAATAATTTTCATATCATGCACACATAAGGATTTCAGTTTTTTAGTTTAGAAAGCTGAAAGAAATTGGCCAAAAAGTGTAGCTCTTATTAATGTTTTTATGAGACCATGTCAGACCCAGGCTCTCCCAAGCCCCCTTCAGTCACTTGTATGTTGACCTTTCAGCAAATTATGCACTCTTGAGGCGAGGCATAGACTGTTGCAGCCAGGCAGCTTATGGCCAGCCACAGTTGATCCAGGTGTCCAACCCAAATCATCTAGTAGTTGTTTTAACCAACAACATAACAATAAATTAATACATTTTTATTGTTTTTTTTTATAACAAGTTAAAGAAAAATAGAAAAGGAATTTGTTAGTTGATGAGTAACAGGAAATTAACATGCAGTTACTGATGATATAAGAATCTTGAATTGATGGATAGAATGTCACGTATTCCAAATAACACCATGCAGTCACCTATGATATTTTTCAGTTCAATTTTAATGAAAAAAAATCATATTATTCATTACTTATCATTAGGGATCATATGAAGGAAATTAATGATAGACAAAGATGCAGTTGATAAAAGTAATCTAGATTCCTACTGTGCCTAGTGTATAGATTGATGTAAAAATAGTCCAAAATGAATGTATTACATTTATTTTTTTAATTTAAATAAAAGCCGTAAAACCAGGTACTTATGATCATTATTTAAATGTGTGAATTTTGTATATTCTGGATTCTCAACTTTATTGTTGGTTAAAACTGAATAAATACCATACATGGTGCGAATACTTTACAAATGTATTTAAATACGAATATGAATATATACTCCTTTATAAAATTTCTTGCATAAGAATGGGAATTCAGGTAAAAATGAAAGTATATGAATACCAGTGCAAATACATTCAAAATGTATTCATGAATGCATTCATTAATGCATTCATGAATTTAACTTATACTTTTATTTTTATAATAATTTCAGTAATATTTTAGTTTAAAAAATCATATCAATTATATTTGGCACAATATTTGTTATTAAATTTTAATAAATAGTTAAACTCTTATATTATATGTTCTCCTGATAAGTTTTATGGCTAAGTAAAAATCTGTGTGACAATAGCACTCAATTTGTTGATAAAAAAAATGAAATCAATCCTCTTCCCTGTCTCCAAAGATACTATCAAAATCATACATAAGTTAAACACCAACAACTCATAATACAGCTTTATTACCACACAAAACCAGCATGAGCCTCATTTCCAAATCATATTTTCTTATCAATTATAACAGCTGAGCGCCGTGACCCATGGATCCCTTGTTTAATAAACTGATATGGCCCCAGTCGCTGTTCCTCGCGTTGCCTCGTGTATGAGACGACCTCCCACAGAGCGTTACCGGTAGCCATGTTTACGGTTCCGCGCTCGTGTTTACTGCAGAAAAAAGAGGCAACTACATGAAATTACAAGAAAAAACCGATTGACAATGATGCCGACACGCGGTAGCCTTTAACATATGAAAACCTTTACAAAACACGTGCTATGGATACTAAAGTATTAATTACGGGGTTACGCTCCCGACATCAAATGACATTCATTAAGAGGCTGCAATATATCACCAGTTCTGTTATCAAAGAAGCCAACAATGAGGTTAAGGCTTACCAGACCTCAATATTGAACAGTGCCCGATCTCAAACTCTCAGCATGGTTTTACGGTGTCAAGCTGGCCCAAGCCTAATTTGCCATATGGTCCGAGCTTCCCCTTCTGGTAGCCAGTCACGGTTGAGTGATGTGTCCTGTTGATAGCTGCAATACTGCACATTTCAACGTTTAACTTCAGACTCAGGGTTTTTTTTTATTTTCTAAGAGCATTTTAAACATTCCAAGGGTCAAAGAGGATCCTCTCCCCCGTCACAGTGACAATTATGTAAACAAAGCACTTTTGTGACAGTACTATTAAGCCAATGAATTTTTATTTATATTAAACATGCGCCAATGACGGTAAAAGGGTAGTTATCAGTACCGTCAAAAACGACCGGCTGTCACACCAGTAAAGATGTGAACGTCAAGGTTTTTTTAAAGAGACGAGCATATTGGCTGCACTCATACACACGTACACTCAAAAAAAAAATAAGGCCTATGTTAACAAACAATAATATATATTAAATAAGTTACTTGCATTCTCTGGACAGGCGCTCCCTTTCCACCAATATTGCTTATATTCACATAAATACAAAGAGTCCAATCATGACGGCAAACAGCAAAGTTTCAGGTCACTCGATTTCAAACCAATTGCCTTTCGCGAAAGCACGTAACACCGGGATGTAACACTGTCCTGTATTCACGGAGTTTCTAGAAGCCTCAATCTCTCGCTTTCACAGTCCTCGTACCGCGCACAGATTATTCTCTCTGAGCGATGAATCACTGTTTCCCACAGCTGATGTCTCCTGAAATCACCCAGGCCTTGTACCAAGCTTCCACACAGCAATATCCTGTATCTCTACGGTAAAGCGTTAACAAAGAATCCTCGGTCTGTTCCTAGAAGCACTCACAACAAGTATCAACTCATCAGATTACCAGTCCATCGGCAAAATGCGTTATTTGCTCTGGAGTCCTTTACAGAGAAATTATTCGTGACTTCCTCAGATATCGACTTATTACGTTAGTAGAAACCACATCTCAACTGTCTTCACTGTAACATATGCAGACCTGCCTTGAACAGGCACTTCTCGCCCAGAACGCTGAAACGGGCCCTCCTTATAAATGCTTGCTGACGTCACAACTCCAGATCGTCCTCCCGGCTAAGCATTACTTAAAATTACGCCGACCGTCAATCACTGCGCAAATGTTAATGAGGAAAGATCTCTAGGAACAGAGTGTGAGAAAACCTAACTTACACAGGTGCACTTCCTTTGAAATCTACCACAAACACTAGTAATCGCCAAAACAGAGGGTGATCTGTCTAAATTAATCCGTTCTGAAATAAACATAAAACGAGACACGTGTGCTCTCTAACAACTAAACTGCCCTGAAATTAACATCTAACGAGACACGTGTGACCAGTAACCAACTATCTCACGCTATTATCTAAACATGATTCTCCATATTAATACATAATAACTTATCAATACAGTCATCTGGCTTTTATCCCAACTAGAATATGCAACAAAATACCTAAGTCACAGTTCTCTGGTGACACCCGCTGTAATCACTGTAATCATGCGCTAAGGCATCTGCATCTGCATAGTTTTTAATGCATCACATCCAACCAGTGACGTCAATACGGAGGGTAGTGGTGGTGGCGGTGGGGGGAGGGGGGTTATATAATCCCACCTTATAGCACCAAAGGATGATTTTCAGAGAATTGAAATAAAATACATGTATGTTAATTATCAGAGTGCTAGATTTTGTTCGATATCTCTATTTTGAATTCATTATAAAATATTATATATCTGAGTCTGTTTTAGAATTTTACTTACCTTATCTGAGTTGTAATATTAAAATGGGTGACAAAGACAATACTTGGGGAATATATATACATATATACATATATACATATATACATATATATACATATATATATACATATATACATACATATATGTGTATATCTGGATAATATGATATTTCAATATCTATAGGGGTTATTAAAAAGTTGTCCTAACCTTTGATTATCCTGTCATGCCCGCGAATTATCCTGCCCATCTCCTTTCCACTACATGATAAAACTGCGGCACTGCTTCTAACCATGGGTGTATGATTGTAACTCCAGAATTCCTCTAGTCTCTCTCTCAACCACTGCCTATCTTTGTTTATGCTGTCTTTCTGTTTTGCAACTAAAATTTGATCAAAATCCTCCTTGTTCTCCATTGTGGCTGGCATGTTAGCAATATAAATGTAAAATATGATTTATTACTATCTAATACATGTTCTATATGGCCCTCCTTTGGAAAAAGTCGGATTCGTCATACTGGAAGCCATCTTTGATTTTGTTAAAAAAAAAATATGTTAGAAAATTATATATTTTCACACATATAATCACCTTAATATATATATATATATATATATTCTTAATGACTGTAGGAATTATATCTTACGATCATCCTTAACAATTCTTATAAAATATATCATTCCAGGCCAGGGGAACATTTATTACATGCACACTGACTTTTTCATATACTAACGGTATGATGATTAAATTATCAAAATATCATCTATATGTATATATATTTATGATTATGTAAAAGCCGGGTCCTCTACTTGATAATCATGGTTATGTACAAGCCGAGTCCTCCAAGTCAGAACCATGGTTATGTACAGGTTGGGCCTCTACATGATAACTATGGATATGTACAAGCCGGGTCCTCTGCATGAGAACTATGGCTATGTACAATCCGGGTCCTCTGCATGAGAACAATGATTTTGTACAGGTTGGGTCATCTACATGATAACTATGGATATGTACAAGCCGGGTCCTCTGCATGAGAACTATGGCTATGTACAATCCGGGTCCTCTGCATGAGAACCATGGTTATGTATTAGTCGAGACCTACGCATGAGAATCATGGTTACGTACAAGCGGTGTCTTTAGCATGAGAACCATGGTTATGTACAAGCAGGGTCCTCTACTCGAAAACCATGGTTATGTACAATAGTTCTCATGCAGAGGACCCGGCTTGTACATATCCATAGTTATCATGTAGATGACCCATGAGAACTATGGTTATATACAAGGCGGGTACTCTACATGATAATAATGGTTATGTACAAGCCAGGTCCTCTGCATGGGAACCATGGTTATGTAAAAGCCGATTCCTCTACATGTCAGTTTTATGTTTTATGTCTTGCACATTTAAACTTATATAAAATTATCCCTAATGATGATCCCTGTGAAGCTCGTGAAGTCGGAGGGACCCTGTGACTGCTAGTTTCTTTTTCACAATCAAAACCATTGCTGTTCTGGGTAGATAATCCAATGTGTTTATATTGTTTCGTGTAAACCAGTTTATCAGGAAGTTGCAAAGGTTTTTCCATTGGCAGCAACAACAACGACATCTTGCTTTGGGAGTAAATTCTTCATTCAGCTATCGTATTTGAACACAATAAGCTTTATAATAATATGTTCAGCTATGCATTAGATACAGTAATTCGAAATGTTAGTTTACCATGAAATACATATTTCGCTCATACAATTTCCCAGGATATACATTTTGGCGGTCCGTTAATGATCCTGTAAGTGAAAGACCAACAGTGAAATAATCTTTACAGAAGCAATTGTCCAACATGTTTTAAGTGTTATGATAGAAAATCCGATATATACAAGGAAACCCTATTAATGAATAAAAGAAAAAAAATCATGTCTTAGTGTTGTTCGAATGAACAAAAGCATTTTAGCTTCTTCTGATAATCAATTACAATTTGAGATAATATATGTAACATTTTTTCTAGTTTATATAATGTCTATATCAATACTCCTTTTAAAAAGGAAATTAAAATTAATAATAGCAAACATTTAAATCAGCTTATCAGAAAACACCTCTGCAGAGGACGTCAACTAGAACAGTTATTATATGCTGTTCCAAATTTATGGCACCACCCACAATCAGATAGCAGTTACGTGACCAATATTCCTGTGTTTTTGGTGGAAAGCTGGGCTGTGGGATGTTATGGCATTTTTACTTTTTACTGCAACGTATGGAACAGTGTTTTGCGAAGGTGAAAGCGTGGGTTCTGAAAGAGCTTTCAGTTAGGTTGTTGTTGTTCTAGTCGCATTTGAGACAAATTTTGAGATGTACTAAGATACCTTTAACATATCTGATCATTTTCTGAGATATATATGTTGGAGCTGGAATCAGAAAATGGGTAATTGGTGGGAGTACTGATAAAAAAAAACATAAAACCACCGTTAAAGGCCGTTGGTACATTATAGCCTGAACAAGTTTCACTGATACCCCTTACCGGAATTACAATATCAAAAATTTACACAAGTTGTGTATAAATGCGTTTCCTCGGACAAATATCACAGCAATCAGACCCTGCAAGTTCTCACATTAAGATCAAAATCTATTTGAAGCGTTTCCGAACCTCTGTTCATCAAACTAAAGTTTCCTGGACTAATCAGATATAAAACCAAGACAATAATAAAATCTCTAAGACTAGTTTATTTTCAAAGGATTGAATACGTTTGAGTAGCAGCCCACTTTTGTGTGTTCTTCGTGTTTTACATCTAAGACATTACCCATGAAAAAGAAAGTCCTTTGGAAACTCGACATAAATAACTATTTGAGAGTTATGACGGAAAACATATGTTTTTTAATTAGTAATAATCTATAAGACTGGTTTCTGAAATAAAGGGACCTTGCCATCGTTATCTGAGATTAGATTTTTGCAAAGAAATCATATAAAGAATTTAAGTTAGCATATGACACAATATGGAGTATATAAATGCACAATACAATAAACAGATTACAAAAAAAAACTTGTACAATGAATATTAATATTTACATTTTTCTCTACAATTACATACCTCGAAACCCCCCTTTTACAGAGAAAGTAATTGTTCCGCAGTGTATTGTTTTAAATAATGGTTGTGACAAAAGGGGTTACACATACAGCGTTTTTTAAATGTATGGTTCAAGGGTAGATGTCCCGCTTCACAATTATCAACATAGAACAGAGTATTAAAACATCAGATGCAAACTTTCACCATAACGTTTACCATCTCTGAAATCGTATGGTGAGACAGTCACGTGAACTTCCCGTTCATAAATATTCTGTTTAAGTTCTTATTTGTAGCGGTTTGTGTCAATTCCTTGTCTTCAAATCCTCAAATGTTCATATGCGTTCTTGGCCCCATTTGATTCCATACACGAGCCTGGATAAAGAAAAAAAAATATTGTCAGATATGGTGAATATGGTTAAAGTGGGAAACAATGAGTCAGATGACTGATTTAAAAAAAAATTTTTTATTTATTTTTTTCATTCACACTTCCTTGTCTCATTCTTTTCCTAGTGTGTTACATTGGACTGTAGAATCTTTGTTGATAATTCCTTATCTCAAATATCACATTGACCTAAATCAGTGTTAACACTTCTTTATCTCAAATATATATGGTGAGTTGATTGTTGTAAATGCATATTTGTTTGCATGTACGTGTCAAAACTGATCTCTGGGCTCACCAAATTGTATATTTTAACATATTTAATATAAACATATAAACAAAAATTAAATAAGAAATAACAGTGTACCTTGATCATGTGACCTTGCATGTGCCATCCCCAAGGGTTCGTAGTTTTCTCGATTGTCCCCAGCAGCAGCTGACCATGTAAAAATAAAATGCCAAATATCTACAAATAGGGTTCATGTGGTGTTTTGGTAATGGTCGAGTGCATAAAAACAATTAAAATTTGTATGTGATGTGGTTAATATACGTGTATATAAGTTTTCATTTTCTTGTTATTTCTGATGCAGATATTACAGATGCCGAGTTATATCTATGCTCACATTACAGTTATATCTGTGCTCACATTACATTTATCATTAAAAGCTTATTGGAAACGTTAACAAGTGTAAAGGCCACCTCGATCAGATGTTCTTGCAGTTGGCTGCCTTAAGGGTTCATACTGTTGCTGGGTGTCCTTTGCAGTTGCTGTATATGGTAAAAACGGAAAATAATAGAAATATGCGAAAATTGCGTGGTGTTAAAGTCTTACAGTGAGTTCTTTCACAGTGTACATGCACATAGAAACACATACTTGAACAGTAGATGGTAGAATTTATAATTATCAATATTAGCTAATAAATGAAATAAATAAGAAGAAATAGGTACATTTCTCAAAGATTCGGTATTGTCATCTTTTGTTGTAGCTGTTAAAACGGACGCTCTGTGCTTCTAATTGCAAGAACTATTAAAATGTATTAAATTTTGTCATTCTACCCACATCCTTGTTACTACTTCCTAATCTCAAATATCAGAGTGACCCAAATCATTACTAATACTTCCTTATCTCAAATAATAGACTGACACAAATCTTTGTTAATAATTTCTTATCTAATATATCACAGTGAACCAAATTTTTATTGACACATTTTATCTCAATTATTAAAATGAGCCAAATCTGTGTTTATACTTCCCTTTTTCAAATATGACAGTGACGCAACTCTTTGTTAATACCTCCTTATCTCATATATCAGAGCAGCAGAATCTTTGTTGAGAATTCCTTAACTCAAATATCACGGTAACCCAAAAATTTGA
Source organism: Sipunculus nudus (assembly GCA_026874595.1). Classification (NCBI taxonomy): domain Eukaryota; kingdom Metazoa; phylum Annelida; class Sipuncula; order Golfingiida; family Sipunculidae; genus Sipunculus; species Sipunculus nudus. The sequence goes on from CM049307.1 coordinate 88,901,021, forward strand.
AAACACCTCCTCATGACAAATATCAGAGTTACCCAAATCTTTGTAAATAATTTATTTTCTCAAGTGTCACAGTCACCCAAATCTCTGTTTACAATATTTTATCTCAAATATCTCAGTAATCCAAAATTCGTGTTAATACTTCCCTATTTCAAATGTCACGGTGTCTCAAAGTTTCGTTAACAACTATTTTCTCAAATATCAGTGCAACAGAATCTTTGTTGTGATTTCCTTAACTCAAATATCACGGTTACCAAATCTTTGAAAACACCTCCTTATCTAAAATATCAGAGTGACCCAAATCTTTGTAAAAATATTATTTTCCCAAGTGTCACAGTCACCCAAATCTTTGTTTACAATGCTTTATCTCAAATATCTCAGTAATCCAAAATTCGTGTTAATACTTCCCTATTTCAAATGTCACGGTGACCCAAAAGTTTGTAAATACCTCCTCATGTCAAATAGCAGAGTGACCAAAATCTTTAATAATTTGTTTTTTTATCTCAAATATCTCAGTGACCTGAATCTTTGTTAATACTTCCCTTATTTAAATATCAAAGTGACTAAAATTTTTTTTCACACGTCTTAATCTCAAATATCTAGGATGCATTGATTGTTATAAGGGCATATTGGCTATTTATTTATTAAGAAATAACAGGCTACCTTGATCGTATGAACTTGCATGTGCCATCCTCAAAGGTTCGTAGTTTTCCCGGTTGTCCAGTGTTGGCATCTGTGTAACGAAAAGTGTTCCTCGCTATAATTGTTAATTTACACAACAAAAAATGGACGAAATGAAATGATAATATTGACTTGCATGGTTTATCTTACCTCGATGTATTCATAGTATGTATTATTTTCCAGGTTGTATTCATCAGTTACGCTATATTCTTGGGCTTCTGCATTTGCAGTGACATTTTCTGTAGGGACATAAACACATTATTCCTTTCAGATTTTCTGCAGATGGAAGGTTTGAAATGGTGCAAACACTGATAATGTCTATGATTACCACGCCAGTTTCACAGCAATGATGTAGGAGTCGAGTCCGCACTTGGATTCTAGTCAGGACTCGAGTCCACTTTTTAAGAGACTCGGAATGGGACTTTGACTTGAGCGTCTTTGACTCGTACTTTCACTCGGACTTGGAGGTAAGGAATCGAGAAACCAGGCCTAGTCCAACAGGAATTTGACTCTTTCACATATGATAAAGACTTATGTACATGTGTCAACTACCAACAGTATATTTCATGATAATAACACTATATATCAAGCTTTCCTCATCATCGCGAGCTGAAAGTGTAATTAACAACTATAGCTAAAGCATGTGTGAATGATTGTTAAAAATTGCTATCTGACATTTCCATTTTAAAATGTTTTTAAAGGATATTTACTGGAATCAGGCATTGAACAGGTTTCCAAGTGACTGAGACTTGAGGAGGCTGGACGTATACTCGAACTACAAGGACTCGGACTTGGTCTGGAATGGCTTGGACTCGACTACATCACTGTTTCACAGGGATGGAGGTTGATGTGATGGATATACATGGAGGGTGTAATTTGAAGTGCACATGCACCCACCCAAAGGTAATCAATATCCGTTTATTAAAGGGTATCTCGAATACAAAATACTAGTATAACATTTCTCGCTAAAAGTCAAGCTGTGTAATGTAAACTCACCATCCGTTTCAGCCTGGCGTTGACTTGAACCCTTTCGTAAACGATCCCGTTGTCTTATGACGTAGACCCTACATTTGTTTACACGTATACGGCACATTAGTAATTAATGTGATTGGATGTTCCGCGTTTAACCTCAGGTCACACATTTAATTATATTTTACCTATGATGTTTAAGTTTGAGTAACATAAAATTTCGGGGTACTTGGTAACTATTAGTCCTTTTCTGCATTTTTTACAGCAACAAGACTATATTCTCAATTATTCTGACAATAAGAATTATTGACATTATCTCACTAACGACTTACCTGAAACATAGTATAAGGCAGACAACAACAATTAGAAATATAATGCCTATGGAGATCACCAATGGAAGAGGCCATTCGGGAGCGTAGGAGCCTGAAACTGAATAAACTATTATCATAATAACCTTTAAGTATACTATCTCATCATATTATGGAAAGTAAAATAGCTCAAGTTTACAATTTTTACCTTGAATATTTTAAAATTTAGGTTGACAATGGACCATGAAAACAATTTATGATAGTGTCAGTATCACGTATCAGTGTTATATACGTGTGTTTTTAAAATCACTCACTAAACAACATTAAACTATGGCGAGAGTCAAAAGTACATGAGCATTTAAATATTATTTTATTAAGGCATAAGTATATTAAAGCCATTGGTCAAGTAAGCTAATAGCCTTCTAATTTGGTACCAAAATGTTATATCGGTTAAGTTATGAACAGAAAAATATATATACTATATATTTTATTGGTAATCGTGCAATATAACGGACCCATCTTACATGGTCTCACAAAAAAGTGTGACCACATTTCAATGAAAAATATGTTTCATGTAAAAGTTGAAGATCCGGCGCATCTAATGATACAATATTTTTGTATGTTTGATATAAATATATTTTGCTACAAACTGTCGAAAAATACCCAAAATGACGTCGTGTCAAAGACGTTCTCAGCCGACGTCATGAATCCACAGTACCATGCATACCATGTTAAACAAAAGGATGATGTCCAACAAAAATTACAGTCAATATATCTTTTTATGCATAGATAGATAGACAATTTTACCTCTAAATATCCATATTTCCCAAGATTTAATAAAAGTTGACGACGTCGTGCCGCCAAAAACATAAACATGAAACTGTCGTCTGTGAATGTATTCGACTGATCACGTTAACTCTTGCTCTCTTCAGCTTTGTCTCTATGTACGTTTTATATGTCAAATAAATATAAATTGTGTAATAAACAGTCATTTTTGTGGGCAGAGTATAAAGACTACATTTTATACATGTCATTTATCTTATTTATTTTTTTTTTTGTCCTGTTAGACTACTTTATGTAAGGACAATCAGATGGGAACATCCCCTCCCCATGAGTAACAGACCGGTAGCCCTTGAAATCGAGACGAACGCGGGAGAAACACGGGACCAGTATATTAATATATATATATATATAAATATATATATATATATATATATATATATATATATATATACATATATAATACAAACTTATATGGCTGGTCAAAGTGTGGTCACACCTTATTTTTGTTAATATTTATTGGTAATAAATGTGGTCACGCCGTATGTGACCATATTTTATAATATTATATATATAATACAAACTTATATGGCTTGTCAAATAAAATGTGGTCACACCATATTTTTGTTAATATTTATTGGTAAAAAATGTGGTCACACCTTATGTGACCACATTTTATAATATTCTATATATAATACAAACTTAAATGGCTGGTCAAATAAAATGTGGTCACACCCTATATTTTTCAATATGTATTGTGAGAAATGTGGTCACACCATATGTGACCAGATTCTGATATTATTATATATTTATTACAAACTTATATGGCTTGTCAAATAAAATGTGGTCACACCTTATTTTTGTTAATATTTATTGTAAAAAATGTGGTCACACGATGTGACCATATTTTATAATATTATATATATAATACAAACCTATATGGCTGGTCAAATAAAATGTGGTCACACCTTATTTTTGTCAATATTTATTGTGAAAAATGTGGTCACCCCATATGTGACAACATTTTATAATGTTCTATATATAATACAAACTTATATGGCTGGTCAAATAAAATGTGGTCACAACTTATTTTTTTATTGGTAAAAAATATGTTTTCTTGGTTTGAAAAAAAATTCAGGATTAAATTTAGAAAAAATAAGGGATATGATGATGTAAGAATAAATTTAAATGTGGTCACAACACCTTTTTTTTACTATTTCTAACTACTATATGTGGTCGCACAATTTATAAAAAAGAGATCACACCTAAATAATGTCATTAATTATAACTAACAAATGTTGTCACACAATCATTATTTTATTAAAAATAAGGATATTATTATGTTAGTATAACAATAAATGTTGTAACATAATGCGGACGAACGTGTTTCTCCCGTGTCTCTCTTGATTTTAAGTGCATGAATTGTCACGTGACACTCGACATTTGTTTACGTTCTGGCGGCAGGGCGTCGTCACCTTGAACGTACATCAAGTGAAATGTTCATAAAAAGAGGTAAAAAAGTATAAACATATATGGGTCATATTATATATTGACTGTAAATTTTATAAGACATCATCTAAATGTTCAAGATGGTATATATGTATATTACTGTGGATTCATGACGTCGGCTCAGAACGTCTTTGACAAGACGTCATTTTGGGCATTTTCGGCAAACTACCCTTTTTCGACAGTTTGTAGCAAAATAAATATATAAATAACATACAAAAATATGATATCATTAGATGCGCCGGATTGTCAACTTTATCATGCAAAAGAAATTTTAGTGAAATGTGGTCACACTTATTTGTGAGAGAGAGAAATATGGGTCCGTTATTTTGCACGATTACCATTTTATCTGACAGAAAAGCATGATTTTAATCTTAAAGAAACATTTCCATACCTCTTAAATGGTGGGTAAAGAATGCCAAAAATTAACCATGTCACTTTACAAATTAAAATAATGAAATTCACCTGTTTCATCTATCGCATTACAGGTCAACATTTACAAATTTTATTTCCGTTATAAAAGAACTTCTTGCCAACTTTGTTCCAACTTTTTTTCAAATATATTTCTGGTAAAGCAAATGTGTATATTACTAAAGGAAAAATATATTATTGCCTAATAAATATAATCTCACACGATGTGTTGTGTCTTATAATTTTCTTTCATTTTATCAAAATAATAACCTTGCAACTAATAGTGTAGGTGACATCATCGCTGTGTTGTGTCTGTTCATTTTCTTTCATTTTATCAAAATAATAACCTTGCAAAAAACTGTAGGTGACATCATCGCTACCAGTTTAAATCACCTAAGATAAAAAAGTCAAGGCAAATTTGAATTTCAAAGTAGGCATATTATAAGGGGTCCTATGCATGATTTTAATTTAAACTGGTTGCCATTCTTTAATGACCATTTAAATTGACACCTAGAACTGACGCGCCCAGAGCTCCCTGAGACTGTTGCAGGCCCTGGCAATTGGGGAATATTTAAATATAATATATGTTAAATATAAATACATTAAAAAAGAAACAGTGAACGAAGATAAATTTTTGCTTCTTGCAGATCGTTAAGCATTGCTCCTTTATTTTGTGCCCTAAGTGATTTGCCGGGGACTTGTCAATTTAGTCAGGTCTGCTTTAAAAAAATGGAGTAAATAAACAAAAGGAAAATGAGGATTGTATTTTTAACTTGATTGTCAAATCTTAAGCTAATCCAAGCAGTTCAAACCAGTAGGAGTGGCAATACGTTATTTATAAACAGAAGAAACGTAATAACTTTTATTTAAAATTCATTCAATTCTACTTTTAATAAACACTTAGATGTTTTTATGAAATGAACTTTGATATTCGTCATGATAATGAAGTGCTAGTGTTGCTATTTTTGCATAAATGATCATTAACCAATAGTCAATGTGTTTAGATAACTACAAACACATATGGGACTATGCATATTGTTGTATAATTAATCAATGGTTCCCTGACCTTTGTCGCAATGAGCTCCATGGAGGGCAACCTTACAACTTGCACAGTAACCCGTGTTAAATTGACACCAACACAACCTGCGGGACAATTCTTAGTACAGGACGGTCCATAATATCAACGAACACAAGTCTGACATTGTCAGCTTTCTTTCACGCAGGTTCCACCTGCACATCTAGTTGGGCATTCCAGTCGGCAGTAATTACCAAATGTGCCATGAAGACAGTCGATGCAAGCTCCCGTTGCCTTGATGCAGCCGTCATCTGTGCAATTACTAGTACACTGATGCTCACATCCAAGGCCATAGAATCCTGCTTTACATTTAGAACAAGAACCATCCGACTGGGTACATGTCCCTTCGATGCAGTTTTCAGAACATTTCACATGACAATGAGTTCCATGATACCCCGGTTTGCATCCGTCACAGTCCCCACACACTTCCTTTACAGTTGTCAGGGCATGTATTTTCACACCAACTCCCATAAAGTCCGGGCTGACAATACGTACATTCTCCATTATCCTTGTTGCATACCTTTCCTGTACAGTCAGCAGGACACGGTTTATCACAGTACGTGCCATATCGTCCTGGGTTACACTCATTACATACCCCGTAATCTTGTGAACAGCTGTTTTTACATAAATGATAACATTTTAGTTCACATTTGGGTTGATACCATCCTTTCTTACAGTTGTTACATGCTCCGTTGTCCTTTTTACAGCTGCCTTGACAATTTGTTGGACATTTTGTGTCACAACTGTAACAGTAAAACCCAGAGATACAGTTTTTACAGTGACCAGTTCCTTTATTACAGCTGCCTTCCACACATTGACAGCGTTTTCACAAGACTGACCGAAGTAACCAGGTTTACATCCAAAACATGTTCCCGTGTTTTTGTCACAGATCGTCCCGCTGCATCCAGCGGAGCAACTTCTCCTGCAGTGCGGCCCAAAGCTTCCAGGGCGACATGTCATACAGTTTCCGTTCCCTTGAACACAACCATGCTGTGACGTGCAGTGTGCCGGGCATCTTCTATTACATTTGTCACAATAGTATCCTTCCGTGCAAGAAGTGCAGTCGCCTGTCCGTTTAGCACAAGTATTATCACTACAGTGAGCTGGACAAGGATTGCCGTAGGTGTTTCCATGGAAATCCTTTTGACAAGAGCGGCATCGGCCTGACCCTTTATCACAACTACCCTCACAGTTCTGATGACATCTCTCATGACATTTATCTCCGTACCATCCGTCTTTACATTGGACACAGTTTCCCGTGATGTTATTACATCTCCCAATACAACCATCTGAACAGCTGTATTTGCAGTCAAGTCCGTACTTTCTATAAGCGCACACTGGCGATACACAAAAAGCAAAATAATGAAACATGAAAAATGTTTTTATTCAAAGGAAGAGGTTTTCAAGTCTTTGGATTTATATAAGTTTAAAAATCATAATATATATATATATATATTTATATATAATATTTATTATTTTTTGCCATGTCGGCGAGGTCACTTCGAGCAAATAACCTTCAAAATGACGTATAACACAGTGTTATACGCACGGCGGTTTTAGAGAACATTCAGGACAAACGTGGACCAACTTCCTTTTATAGATTTTTTTAGTCGTAAACAAATGTAAATTTTTAGTCGATATGTCAATATGGAAATTACAATGTATTTAACAAAGATCATATTCAAATTTATATTTTATCCTTTTTTAAATTATGATATATATTTATTTTTGTTGCCTTGTCCTAAAATATAAAGGATGTATAACCGTTATATTTTAAATTATCTTACTTTGGCAATCATTCCCATCGAAGTTTGGATGACAGCCACTGGAGCATAGACCTGTAGTCGCATTACAGACGTTATCGGAGTTCCGGCAGTGGCATTCTGATTTGCAGTTGGTCCCGAACCGGCCCGCGGGACAACCTGGATTATGGTTAAATACAGATTACATTTTGAAACAAAGAAACAATGATCATAGGTGGACAGTTATCAAGACGCATCAATCAGTATATACTTTTAGTGGGGTTCGGTGATGTAATTAATGACACGGGGAATGTCGCTCATTTTTTTTAATTTTAAAAGTAATAATTAAATATGGATTTTCAGTGGGTTTTTTACTCAATAAGTTACGTGCAAATATTTAAGTTAGGTTTGGCGCTGTGTTTGTCGCAAGAAATTTATACCTTGGTATGTTTATCTTTAAGACCTAGTCAGTGATGAGGTTTACATTTGCAAACCTGAACCTAGGGCGGGGCCATTCAGATTTTTTAAGAAACTGGTTACATATATTATTATTGTTACATGTAAAAAGGTTAGATCGATGAAGAAGCAGAGGCGGATCTTAGAAAAGTTGCGGCGGCTGAAAAAAAGAAAGAGGACCTCTCAATCCCGCCCCCTCCGCCGCCCCCCCCCCCCCTTCCGAATTTACTGCTTCCATTTTTTACATGCTTACATAGGAAATGAGTGCCAAAGGATCTAGATTCACATGTTGTTCACATTTAACCTGCAAGTTGGTCAGTGACAGGGTAAAACTTAATTTCAAAAATGCTAAGATCCATCACTGATATCAGGGTTTATTCAATTGCTCAATAGGCCTTTATCCTGCGCTTGAGGTTGCGTGACTGTTTTGAATAAACAGCGACGACGCTGGCATTCCGGTCTTTACCAAAGGTACTTCGTGTATTCCGCGGCCTCTACGCAATTGGAGAAAGCAACCAAAAATAAATCAAAATGATGTATACATTAAAAAAATCATATCGCGAGGTCACTACTTGAACAATAACCTTTAAAATGAGGAAAAGTACAGTGTCATACGCAACACGGTTTCAAACAACATGGAGGACAATGATGGACCAGCTTCCTTTTAAAAGTATAATATATATATATATATATATATATATATATATATATATATATATATTTATATATATATATGTATATATTTCCTAGATTCAAATAAATCAGTGGTAAAATTTTATGGACCATCCCCTGAATCATATTTCCTGATTCAAAATTTGCAAAATAGGCGCAAAACCAAGCAGTCTTCGATAATTCAAAAGGTATTCACGCAGCATTGCAGAGAAAATTTAAATAATATGGTTAAAAAAGATAAAAGGCTACATTAGGAACTGTTTACCAGAATGTTTGGTGTTACAAAACACATGGAAAATATAATTACCTAATTCTCTATTTTTCACGGAGGGATGTGCAATTAGTTAATAGAATAATGCATTACATGTGAAACAAACATAGCACATACATGTTTACACAAAATATATAAATATATATATATATATATATATATATATATATATATATATATATATATACATATATGTTTGTATGTGTGTCACACCCCTGAAAGACTGGACGACCAGGTTCTTTAAATGGAATACCAAACCGAATGAAACTCATACATACACTCCTAAAGATGAAAATGACATGAATTAACAAAAATATTAATATATATATATATATATATATATATATATATATATATATATATATTAATATATATATATATTCACATTTCCTTGAAGAGGCGTTTTTCACATAAATATCGATGAGCACAAGCATCCACATGAAAAAAAAATCATGCATTCACTCCTAAAGACAAAAATGACATGATTTAACAAAAATATCAATATATATATATATTTATATATATATATATATATATATATATATATATATATATATATATACTCATTTCTTTGAAGAGGCGTTTCGCACATAAATATCCACACACAAACATCCACATAAGAAAACAAATTCTCAAAACAAATTCCTTTATACAGCACCAAAAAGAAAACTCCTCTTTGTACACAGCAAGATTAGCTCACTTATATATTTACGGCTCCTTATCACATGACTATCGGGAACACATGACATCGGAATGTCAAGCAGCTCGCTCAGCCATCTTTTGTATATACACAAGGATCCAACAATCAACAGTTCTTCGCTGGAGTACACGTTCGCCCCTCGAAGCAAAGTCCTCAAAGCAATAACTGATAGGCTCAGAGTCTAATCTATATGAACTTATAACCAATTTCTTTCACAGCTGTTGTCTTCTTGATTCATCCAGCCCTAGGTAACTAAAAATATGTCAACACAACGATATTCAGTACCTCTGTCGTTTTGCGACTAAATAATGCCCTTGGCTTCCTCAGACACTGACAATTCACGCTTACAGATATCGTCTCTTAGCTGTCCACAGCAAGGCTACACCTTACTGGCCTGTTGAACAGGCAATTTTCGCAATTTTCTTCTTAACCACGGCTTATATGTGCTTGCCGATGTAACATGGCTAATCATACCGCACTTTTATGACGACTGAGATTAAACCCTGAGAAAAAAAAAAATACGCAGGTGTTTGGCCTTTGAAGTCTACAGTAAACATTATTACTATAGTTACCGTCTAGTCAGGAGAAGGTTCCACGGAATTTAACTGTCCTGAAAAATAACATCAAATGAGGCACTTGTGTGCTCCTAAGTTCTCACACTAACGTATAAACATGATATTCCATATTAATGTACAATACATTATAGAAAAATCCTCTGGTTATACTCCACACTTGAAGATGCAACAATATAACTAAGTCACAGTTCTTTGGTGACATATATTGCTGAGAAAATCTTATTTCAAGTGTTTTAATATTGTAAAATGATGTTATGTAAATAATACTAAAATAATGTGTGAAACATTTCCGTTATGAAATTTAACTCACACTCCCTGTGTATGCATTCAGTCGCTTCCTGTGCCACAATGTGTGTTTTCGGAATTTTGTTTTTTTTAATCACCTGGGCGATCATTCAATGCATTTTACATAGTTACTTAAAGAAATATTCTTCTTCATGTGATGTTCGGTGATACGAATTTAGCACTCGTGAGGTTAAGTACAACAATTTCCCGTGAAGGAGAAACATATGCAGGCAAGCGTGGCAGTGTTTGTTGAAAGAGCGCACCATATTATGCCTAAATTATAGACATTCACAAGCAATTACGAGCTTTATATTTTTTATACCCAGATATATAAGACATTTACTTACGGCACGCTCGTGGTACACCGGGTCTTGTGCAATATCCATAATAGGGGTCGTCCCTTCTCTGTTGGTAAATATAACACCATACTTGGTGTCGTCGCTTATTTTGTGGAAGATCTCTTACATATAGGGCAATGGGCTTAAGGCAGTAATTCTTGTTATTTGTATATCTTTTGCCCGGGAAGGCTTTTTCTGTGTATCTGTTGTCTATAAGTGGAGAGTCCCAGCGCTCACATTTGGTCCCGGTAAGAGTGTGGGTGATCCTCCCTTTATAATGCCATACATAGGGATCATTGTAGGAGCATTGGGAGTCTGAACAGAACGATAATATTATCAGGTCAATGTATCCAACTTTATTTTAACAATTATGCACTGATTATTTGAATGTGAATGTGTGGGTGGTTAAGGTGGTCATTTTTGTGTTAGGTTTTATCAATGTTAAGTTTATCAATGATATCCTTAAAGCATAATTTAAAATTCGAATGAACGATGGGAATCTGTTCCAGGATCTGCTCCAACCGCTAGCAATGCCAATACGAACGCTTGTATGAACAACGTAAATTACACTGATTAAAAGCATTAATATCTCGTGGTAATATATAATGTCAATATCAATCTTATTTGAGAGACTTATAGATATAATACAAGAGGGCACAAATGTTATTAATTTTGACACAGAGCGGTAGGGTAGGCCTCCTCAGGTCTACCGTTTCCAGTTTACGGAGGCACTAATGCCATTCTGGTAAATTCTAAAATTTCAAGTGTAATAAATGGCGTACTACAAACATCTAGGTAGTTTACTTACCGAGGAGACATCCGGACCCCCATGACGTACCTGGACAGCCTCCGACACACTCACCAGTCAACCTGTCACAGGCTCCAGTACAGTTGCAAGTGTACCTACACTCCCACCCAAACCGTCCTGCGGGACAATCTGCTAAATAAATATAAATGTATGATGTGTACATAAAACGCTCCCAGCCCGAACGGCTTGAGGGCAATGTGCGAGAAAGAATTTTGTCATGAATTATCCGTGTAATACGATTACCATTTGTCAGTGACAACATTAGCTTCCATGAAGATGACTGTTTAGGAAATAAGTCATCAGAGTGTGTAAGCTCTATATTTGGATTAGAATATCATACTAGTATTTAATATGATTTTATTGGGTATACCTTGAGACCATCCAACAGACAGGAAAGGAAGAAGGAAAGCAAGGTGTCCCATTTAGCCGATCATCAGATTATAGATATATTTGATTATACCTGCGTTGATGTTTTATCGCCATTGGCTGGGTTGTTTTATCTTTTTTTGAACAATAGCCCTCTTAAATTTATGAACTGATCTGTATGATGTTTTGGAGATAACTTCCCCCGGGCATTCTTACCATCCCGCGGAGGTGGCCATGGCTACAATGGACAATAATATCTCTGCCAATATATGGCTTGGAGGTCAATTGAAATTTATGTTTAGTTCCAAACCCAACTCATCACCTGTTTATATATATATATATATATATATATATATATATATATATATATATAAAGAACGCATTTATAAATTTTTTATTAAGTAAGGACCTGAGTATTATATATTAAATTGGTATATGAAAAAAAAAAGGATTCATTGTTATACGGATACAAAAACATTTATAAGTTCATAAGTCACTTACCATATTTATATGTTTGAATTCACATTGGTGTATAGATTATCTAAGTGTTCAGTTGAAATTATTTTCAAATTTAATTGCAAGCATGAACTGATTGTAATATATCGTACATACATGAATATTTTCGTGTTTATATAATGATGTGATTATATTTATTTTGATGTGATATGCACTTTATAGTTGATCAAATATACATGTACATTTATATATAATTTACCTCATTATGGCATCCTCTTATGGCACCCTGGAGGTATTACTTCGGATTCTCGTTCACTTAATCACTGCTACTACAGTCCGGCTTAATAACCGATATTCATCTGCGTTGTGTGTTTACTGATGTTTTAAAAATATATTCTCTCGTCTGACGCATATAACTTCCTGGTAGCACTGAGCTTGAGCTATACGGGTATTGGATAACTCATTCACCGTCACACGTTTAAATCCTGAAAAATACTTACGCGCGCTTTGCACGTATGTATACTGCCTGTGTTTGACATGAGATAAATAAATAGTAATATCAGTTATAATTATATTCAGGCTTTATCAAAACAAAACATATGAATCAGATTTAGGCCTTCCGATTTTTAACGTGTAAAATCAATCAGTGTTATCTGAATACCATCACAGGGATCAGTATTTACATCATGCAGACAATTTTAATACATATATATATATATATATTATATATAATGAAATATTGATGTCTTTGTTTAAGCAAACTAAGTATGTAATTGATTAGATTCAAATGTAAAGTCCGTTTTGCAGTAGAAAAGGGGAATTTACAATGGAAAAGATTAATCATTATGACGTCACATTTATAAAAAAATGCTATTTATTTAGGGCTGCTACTCGTAAAAAAACGTTATTGCTGCAAAACCAGGAAATCTATTGAATGTGTTAATCTATACTAAATAGTTAATTATACCACCCAAAACGCAAGCTATCACGGATATTTCAGACAACGACAAAAGGGTAGTTATCAGGGGAATCATCAACGACCCGTTATCTGAATACATACATTTTAGTAAGTAATCCCTAGGGCTATGTGTTAAGGTTTCTGTTGCTATAACAACCTCTGACGATAACAGCTAGGCCAACGTGTTATGCTATAAACCGATTCGCTAAAAGATGCCGACAAGATAAATGGGGAGTTTATTCGTGACCACAGCTTTACATGCATCACATCTGACCAGTGGCGTCAATATGGGGGAAGGGGGTTGATATATTATCCAAGTTTTTAGCAATAAAGGATGGTTAATGTTATAACGACAACTACTTGTCAGAGCAAAAAAGTTATATTCATACTAATAATTCATAGGGATTTAAAAGAATACTGCTCTATTAACTAATGTTAATATATCAGAGAGATCCGACTTCACGGAAATACAGCCAGGCGCTGGTTTTAAGTACATTAAGTGACCCGATTTATTGATAAAATTGTCATAGTAATTGACAAAAAGATATTGATTTTTGTTTATTTAATTAAACCGTTTGTCAACTACGCTTGATTATGGCAACAGGTGTACCAGCGTAGAGAACGTGTGTGCATTAATTGCATTTTAGACATTGTTGTACCACCTGATACACGGAACTAAAATTCCGAGCTTTCAGATTTTCCATGTTTCTTTTGATCACTGTATTGTTAGTTAAAACCTGACTCAGCGACTACTAAGGTCATTAACCAGTATATCGCCGTAACTTGTATTGGTTCATTGTAAACAGTATGACCTCCAACTCTGACTTGTCACAATCCAAATCAGGCCCCGATGGATTAGTTTATCTTTAAATAACAAGCCTGCGCCATATGGGGGTTCCTATTGTGGGATGCTCGAAAACCCGTGTTGGTATTCATTTGGTAGGTCCATATTATAATTTTTATTTCTGCATAAGTGGCTGTATATACACACCAACATTAATTGATTCTTCATCGGTTCCTTCACACGATGCACTGAAAATTTGCGTAAGTTAATGTCGCAAACACACAAGTACATACACATGAACGGGAATGAACGCATACTCTCCATGCGGAGATAATTATACCAACAAGCAAAATAAGTAGTAAGAGGCGACTACAAACCTTCGCCAGGATTCTGATGAAACTTTGCTGTGTACACAAATGTCACGGTTTACCAAACTCATCCCATATCGCCTCCAGAACAGCCCCCCTCCAAATATCAAAGAATAACCCTAATAAAAAGAAGTATATCCGAGTACCACGATGGTCTGGATCCTTTTAATTGCATATATATTATGGTGATTCAGATTTCCTTAAATTATTAATGGATTATCCTGTAGGTGTCATCCTAACCATCGAAATTTTATTGATCCGAATTTTTTTCAAATCTTTTGGAATGAGTTGCTGACAAAACTACAGGTAAGAGTAAAACACAATATCACTGGCCACCTGAATATGATATAATAAAACCAATAAATAAGATGGAATCAGGTTTTAATCTAGATATTTCTTTGTAAGCTTGACATCTTGATTCTCTATTGCTTGTAATAAAATTCTGATTGAAAATAATATTCTCTTGAAAAGGTTTTTAAGCATCTAACAAGTAACCCTTGAAAAAGAATGTTCTCGACTGTTATTCATTCACAAAACAAAGATAACTATAAATTACTGCGAGGGTAGCGAGGACGCGAGGGTTTTATATGAGTTATATTCGCGAAAGGGAAATTATCGCAAAATTAAACCTTCATGATTAAGACGTTGAAAAGTGAATGCTTGACATTACGATAAAAATAAAGATAAAAAAGTGTGTGTTTAAAGACTGATATTTCAAATTATATCAGATATTTCCAATTGTCTGCCATTAACAAACAATATTTTTGTTAATAAGAGCATGTGCACATACTATTGTATTTAATTATTCACATAAAAATGGTTATACTCTGTGTATTCGTATTTTGTATTTTGAGAATGGAACCCCCGTGAATCACTGAAAAAGTAAAAATCGCGAAATTTTAACCCCGCGGATATTAAGCCAACCACAGCAATCGTCGATAAGCTTATTTAATGTTATGCTCCTTCACTATGGAAAGGGAATTTGCCTGACGTCAATTTGGCAGGCAGCCTTCATCAGTTTCTGATGTTCCTTCATAAAGATCACGGACCAATAGCCTCATTCTGATTTAGTAAACAACACGTGATCAGCATCGCATCACCGGAACTCTTTAGGGAGCATGCGCCCCTATTCAACCGACGACGTAGGTTTGCACCTTTTCCTTTTGGAACGGTGATGGATTTGATAAACTTACGTATTTATAAACATAACACAGTTTATCATATGAAATACACCAGAGGATTGTACTTTGAGCAATATAGATTAAAATGCATTCCATAAAAAGTACACGTAACCCGAGGGGATCGGTTGCTTATGAGCGGAAGCAAACAGTCACCAGTTGCAAAACACCTTTTTAAGCCTCTGGGTCGTCTGATATAATACTAGATAAACTTGTTGAACGTTTTCAGTTATTGTGGGATCCACACATTGTATAAATATGTGTTCTTGGATATAAACAAAACGGGCAGTCTGTGTGGGGTAGGGTCCGTATTTTCTTGGCTATTTGGTATAATTAGGTGCAAGGGATTATCTTTATTTAATGGAAGTCATATATCAGAATAGGTTTTTTTATATGGTAGAAAAATTCATGCAAAATGATAGATTTTGATCACTTGTGCCCAGCGTCACGCATTACCTTGACTCTCACGCAACTCCATCAACGATTTTAAATATGGCAAATGGTCTGATTGAATATTTACGTTTAATGTGACCTATATTTACCATTCAAACAAAGCTAAGCATACAACGAAAGTATTTACATGATGGACTTTAAGAGATGTCAGCAATACATAATACATGCTCAACAAGCAATATACACATGTGCTGGTATAAACAATGAACTACCTTGACCTTTAAACAGCAAAACAAAAGTGCATGCTAAAGCAAGCGAGCGTTTTCATGTAAATGCTAAAATGATCCAAAAGCAATGTACCACGACACAAAAAAATACTCTTAAGGCGTTACTGATGCCTATTACTGAAGTCGTATTACATTTATTCGTGCAAATATAGAATTTAGACCTACAGACATTTAGGTGAAATATGCATTCTACATAAACGGAATGAAACGTAATGAACTTAATATAAAAAAATCTGTAAATGGATTTCACGCTGTTCAACGCGTTGTCCATACGACTGCTGTTTCTGTTGTGGTGTGCAGCGACGATATGAGATGTTTTATATACTAATGACGTTTTACAACACACAGAATATCACTTTTGTGTAGTCACTGATAATCTTGTTGGGTTTCGTCTGGTGGTGTGCACTCCACTGTATAAACTATTGTATTTCTGAAGGCTACACAATGAAAAGCATGTGCATCTGTCGCCAAGCAATAAAGTACAGCAAGCAGTATGCAAAGCAGAGGAAAACATGATTCCCATGATAATGTATTACATTTGTCAAAGAGGCTTTTTAAGAACATTTTAGCAGGAATTACATAAACGGTTTTTAATATGTATGAAGAGTGATCCCAAAATCACCTAGATTCTACAAATAAGGATACTGAATAGCCGACTCTTAAATGATCACCATTCTGCTTTTGTATCTAACCTTTGCTTTGCCTTTACGCTCCTGATATACTTTTTTTTCTCAGATCTCTTAAACTGTGTACGAGGTTGAGTTATATTTTCCATATTTTGTACCATCTTTAATTGCGTCTGGATATTTCTGTCATAGTCTATTGCGTGTACGTAAATCTCCAGCATGATTTAAAATCTCAGGACTCACATCGAAAGATTTTTATTAACTTTTTTGGATATAGTTGGCACAGTTACCTTCAGGTGCCTCTTCTGTTCTGAGTATCAGTCCATCGGCTTCTAATGTACACATAAAACTTGAGACGGAAGACGATGTACACAGCAGTTTCTTACGGTTACTCTTTTTTATTCTGTGCTTCCGAATTAAACAGTTTACACAGCCTGAATTAACCATAGCAGTGTACTTATTTAACCTTTCTTTCACTTTATACCTAGTAGCTGTCGTAACCACTCAAGAATACCCATTGTCACATTAGTGGGTATATTGTAATCCTTTATTTATCTTCAGATCAAGTTTACACTCTTTAAGCTACAATAACCTGTATGTATTAGATCCATTATTACACGGTTATATATACATTTGTATCCATATGCCTTTATAATATATATTTATGTTGACAAAGATAATCTAGGTCAATTTCTTTGTTGGCATAACCATACCAGAAAGTAAAAACATGGTTAGTGGTTGTTTCTATAATCTCCCTTTGCATAAATATAAAGGACTAACAATGGCATTTCTTTCCCATATCATATTCAGTCGCATAACGTATAATACGATCTACATTAAAACCTCCATTTATAAAAATATACAAAAAGTGCATAAAGAACCGTGATAATTGCAATTCCATATATATATATATATATATATATATATATATATATATATATATATATATATATTAGTGGTGGGAGTCGGTTCCTTTTTCATTATCGATCATCGTTTGAGCGAACTGACTGATGATCGATTATTAATCGGTTCAGACAAATATATGCAATTGTCAAAGAAATATGCAATTATCTGTGAAACTGTACCTACGTTTCCCCGGCACTTATTCTCCTCTCGCGCAAGAGTGTAACGATCCTTCCGCGTATAAAGACTAATTTTAAGGATCAAATTTACCGATCGGCAACGAAAGAGCATCTAAGAATGTTAGGCCTTTAAAGGGGCTGTTTTTCTAGCACATTAAGGCAGAAGGCCCAGGTGCGCTTACCAAAATAAAAATTGTAGACTAGTTAAAAAAAAATTCCAGCTGAAATCCAAATACTCGACCGGTCGGGTTAGTCCCAACAAAGAAATTTTTATGGAAGACCTAAATAGATACACCGGGCATCGGTTGAATAGATTATTTCTGAGAGAATCTCGCAAAATTGGCATAGACCTGGAGAATATGGAGTATTTTAACGCCTTCCCGCCCATATTTTGCAATGTACATTTCGTTAGAAATTCTCCGCTAATTCTGCAGCTCCCTGCGAGTTCACAGATAATAAGTTTAATAAGTCCACCGTTCTAGCATCTAATGTGTCATACTCAGTTGCATACGGAAGTTATTTGGGAACACAGACTCATTAAATGAAGCGTGGAATGTGGTAAAAAATGGAAGAATAATTTTTGCCTATGACATAAAGTCATTATGGAAAGAAAACAATCATTATTATGATGTAATCGATAGTTGCCTTTGGTAATCGAGGGCTTGAAAGTGGCAGGAAACAGACTGACCTTCGATAAAACTCGATAATCGGCCCATCACTAATATATATATATATATATATATATATATATATATATATATACATATATATATATATATAGTCAATGAACATAAACAGAGGAGAGACATGAACGCCAAAATTTCAAACAATCACACTATTTAGATAACATATAAGCTGTTGCTTGATTTTCTGCTACCCTAAATCCTTCGTCTGAGCGAATGAAATTTGTTACAATGTGCGGTCACAGGTACGCCGGGGGTGTTGTCGCGGATTGAGTTTTTGTGGTTGTTCTTTCTGAGTCTGAATTTGGTACTAGATTCTCTTATATAATTTTCCTCCTCATTAGAGCATGTTTAGAAGTAATAAAGTAAATGACGTTTCATGAATTGCAAGAAAAAGGGCCTGGCCTGAAGGTTATGTTAGATCCTAGGGCCTGAAATAATGTGGGTTTGGTGTTTAAAATATAATATCGCATTTTGTGTTAGAATCGTCACTTGGTTGAAGGGGAAATCGTAGTGATTAAATGTGAAGCCTATTTAGAATTTCATCTCTAAGTTATTTTGTTAAAATTATTGTTTATTTATGATATGGCTGTATGTCTTACACAAATATTTTTTACATTCTATTGTCTATCAAATATGTTGGATCATTAAAATATCAGTTGCTTCATCTTTCTCAGTTCACATTATATGCTTGATTTGGGACACAAATAAATATACTACTTTTAATTTACAATAGATAATACGACATGCAAATCAAGATAACTATGTATTTATTTCATACAAAAAACATCAGCAAACCAATGAGCTGGGGCATAATAATGTGTAAAGTATCATGTGTATGCACATATCTTATTTACAATTATGACCTTGTTTTTAATACACAATATATGTTCAAGTTTCAATTCTGCATACAGTAATTAAGAAATACGCATATATTTTCAAAAGTTTCATCCATGAATACAGATGGGGAAAAACATATGATTTAAAGTTTGGCTGCAGAATCTTAAAAAGAATTTCCCATATTGTTCTTTGTATTATAAAGTATGTGTTCATACGCCGTTGTTCCTTGTTACATCCACAAATCAGGGTACAAATAGTCAATGCGTGTCAAAACATATTTTATCCATGAATAAATCTTGAGAAAAGCAAATGATTAGATGACTCCTTTGGAAACGTTAACCCTCATATTGGATCCTCATTCATCGTCCATTTCTGACCAAAGACACAAACAGAAGTTAAGTCTGTGTACATAAACAAATTCGGTCGATCCGTTAACTTAAACAACCAATATTTTATAATACTTTATTATAACATAATTCCAACCAATAAATCAAACGTTATATTCATTTCTGTAACTCATATTTTTCCTGCAATTTTCCTAAAACCTCTTTCATAGTCATCAAACGTTAATATTGCATCATGATTCATCTTACTCAGGTTTCTATCTTAATGATAAAAAATCATGACAGAAGGAAACAAGCATATTAAACAGGATTTTATCAAATCAAAGTTGAATATTTCAACAACTGGGAATAGAGCTGTCGATTAAGCGACCTAAAGTATTTTCTTTACAGAAACTAATGACAAGGAACACAATTTGAATCCATGGACATGCATAAGGAAGTAATTTATCGAAACGCCTACTTACCGTCTTCATTCCATGGTACTCGTGTGCTCCTGCATACTTCGTAAACTTGGTCCGAGTCCTTTTCAGAGACTAGAAGTAGTAAAACAAATGTCGCATGAAGATAAGTTCCTCTTTTAGTTTCATCAGATTTATAAGTTTGTAAGTATATTTATGTATCAGTAATATTACATAAAGGATTAAATATTTCTCAATCAAAGATTCTAATATATAAATACATAAATATATATATATATATATATATATATATATATATATATATATATTAACATACTCAATGGGTAGTATGTGATTTATTGGTTGATGACATCTAACTAAGGCAGGACTTCATAGTTTATATGTGAAAACCATCTTACTTGACGAGCAGTTGGTCTTCTCCTCGTCAATACTAAATGCATTTTCGGATGCACACCTGTCTACCTGTGTAATCATTGCAAAGACGTCACATAAGAAATAGTTGAATATTTTTCAGTTGTTTAATATTGTTTCTTCTTATCATTTTTTTTACGTTTCAGGCGTTTTTTAGCTTTAAAAGGAAAGCATGAATATAAACTCCAACATATTCATTTACCTCAACATTTTCATAGTTGACATAATCTCCTTGGTTGAAATCATTATCCAATTCAATTTCATTATATAGGCCTTCTGTCTTTGCAAGCTCCCTTTCTATAATGTAAAAAAACCTACTAAAGTTCAAACTTTTTTTGTTTGCAGTGAAAAAAAAGCCTAACTTTAACTTACAGGTAAAGTTAAAACTAACATATGGAAAAGCGGTACACTTGATATGAATTACATAAATTCCGATAAGCTAATATACCCAAATGTCGCATGAAGATAAGTTCCTCTTTTAGTTTCATCAGATTTATAAGTTTGTAAGTATATTTATGTATCAGTAATATTACATAAAGGATTAAATATTTCTCAATCAAAGATTCTAATATATAAATACATAAATATATATATATATATATATATATATATATATATATATATATATATTAACATACTCAATGGGTAGTATGTGATTTATTGGTTGATGACATCTAACTAAGGCAGGACTTCATAGTTTATATGTGAAAACCATCTTACTTGACGAGCAGTTGGTCTTCTCCTCGTCAATACTAAATGCATTTTCGGATGCACACCTGTCTACCTGTGTAATCATTGCAAAGACGTCACATAAGAAATAGTTGAATATTTTTCAGTTGTTTAATATTGTTTCTTCTTATCATTTTTTTTACGTTTCAGGCGTTTTTTAGCTTTAAAAGGAAAGCATGAATATAAACTCCAACATATTCATTTACCTCAACATTTTCATAGTTGACATAATCTCCTTGGTTGAAATCATTATCCAATTCAATTTCATTATATAGGCCTTCTGTCTTTGCAAGCTCCCTTTCTATAATGTAAAAAAACCTACTAAAGTTCAAACTTTTTTTGTTTGCAGTGAAAAAAAAGCCTAACTTTAACTTACAGGTAAAGTTAAAACTAACATATGGAAAAGCGGTACACTTGATATGAATTACATAAATTCCGATAAGCTAATATACCCAACATCTACTAATATTTTATGAAATGCGACAGCAATATTATTGTTCATACCAAGTATAAAAAACCATAAAGATTAAGAAGGCTGAAATCTGGCAGGTTTATTTAAGAATTACCGTCCATTTCTGTCTCCTGCGTTATTGTCCCATTTGCAAAACGTGCGAACAGCTTGGAGGTGTAAACCCTAAAATTATTAAATATATATTAGGTGAAATGAATAAAAAGAGAATAATGCACATCTAATGGCATTGCAAACAAGTCAAGGAATACCTTTTTTCTTGTTTTTTTTATTTGTGTTATTTAATTAACAAATGTTTAATTTTCCTTTATCTAATGATTATAGTTTTCACTTTTTGTTGCCTGATTTTCTAGGCTATTATTTTAATGTAATATTTTAATTCATTACCTATATATATATATATATATACATTATATATATGTTTATATATATACACTAATAAATATATGTATATATATGGTATCCTGTTATATCTATTTACTGTAACCTTGCAAATTTTTGCACAGTGTATCGGAATTTGTCTATACATTTGAAATCCGTTTATATAAATGTATTGATTGTGATAAGCTCAGCTGACTTTCACATACGAAATTATATAAGGATCGGCAGCACGATAAGGGAAAAGTTATTATCGTGGATTATCGTGCTTACGAACCTTTGTCACAATAAATATTGATACTTCAACAAATTTATATATACATGTAAGATAGTATTACTTTTGAAAATGTTTAAAAATAAACAATATATGTGGAGTTATTGTCCTATATGAAATATATTTATGTCCTTCTTATCAAGCAAAGTTTGAAATACCTCTGTGTTCATTCAGAAATATCCCCATAATAGCTGAAAGTGTCTTTTTCTGAGTAAAGTATATATATATATATATATATATATATATATATATATATACACCTTTTTTCAGTTTTCCCATTAGTGGGTTTTGTTTGTGTACTTCTTAACGAGTTTTAGAAGACGGTACAGGATTATCAGGGCAGATGTTCATATGGTATTTTGGAGGGTTTTGGTTGTTCATGAACCACTTAGAGCAAGTGTTTTGTGTACATGTCACTATAATATAAAAAATAAGACTGAGAAAGAACAATATATATTTATATATATATGATTTTAATCATTTCGACAGAAAATAGCACTCAAACCTAAAATTGGCAGGGAGTGCAACTCAATGTAAATTCTAAATGTAAATTAAATAAGTGTCACAGGTTTAAGGATAGGTTAATGATTTTGCAGTTCTGGATATACAGAGTAAAACTGTCAAACCTTGATCGAATACCTCCTACTTTACACCTTCCTATCAGGATTTCGCCAATATTTTCAATCTTCACATTCTGATGGATACTTAGTATTCGTTTTGGCAGACACGCCTCTGCCGCGGTTTTTTTAAAGTCCCTATCACAAATGCATGTAAACTTACAATCGACACCTCGCCATCGCACCACTTTTAAAAATAGACATTTCCTTTGCATGCAGTTTTAGTATATCCTTATTCCATTTTAGCTATTTTACATCTTATTCTTATACAAGGCAAAAACTTGTGAAAGGCCTTACCTTTCACATCCTCTTTGCAGGTGATGTTGCAGTTCAGTCCATAATATTCGGCTTTACACCCTTTACATTCCCCGCCGTCTCGTTTACAGCTTTTCTTACAGAAAGCTGGGCATTTTGCTGTGCAGTGGGATCCAAAGTATCCAGCGGCACATTTTCTGCAACCACTCCCGTCTTTTTTGCACTTGTTCCTGAGACAATTTTGGGGACACGTTTCGTTACAACTGTATCCATGAAATCCAAGAGAACATACAGAGCAATTTCCGTCTCGTACACAACTCCCCGAGGTACAGTGACAAACCTTGTCGCACTTCAGATCAAAGTAGCCAGGTGAACATCCTTTGGTGCAGTGACCTGTTATACTATGACAGTGCTTTTGTCTACAGCCCGAAGAACAGAGCTTCGTGCATTTCAGTCCATAGATTCCTCTGTTGCATTTTATACAGTTTCCAGAACTTATATAACAACCATCTTGTTCTGAGCAGTTGACCGGACACTTTAACTTACACATTTCACCGTAGTATCCCCTCTGGCATGACTTGCAGTTTCCTGTTATTTTATCACATGTCATGTTGCAAGTCTTCGGGCAGTTTTTGTCACAATTTCCACCATACCAAGCGTCTTTGCATTTTGAGCAACTACCGGTCGTTCTGTGACATGTCCCTTCACATGTTGCGGGACAGCTATAGTCACAGGAAAACCCATACTTACCATCTGCACATTCTAAAACAAACAAACAAACAAAAAAAAAAAAAACAACAACAAAGACTGTCTCTGAATCTCACTTCATTTTTTATTTAGTTTTACCTTTGCCTGCGATTAGTTTTTTTATACAAAATGGAAAGAAAATGAAACAAATTTCACATTATAATATTAAATCATGAGAAATAAATCAATGGTGGAATGAAAGTGTGTTTCCATGTGTGAGTATATGCGTATATGCGTGAACTGGCAGACATATATCTGTACAGTGGGTCAAGCAGGCCTTCCAAAAGTGGTAAGTTGACATTACTTAACCCTGAATCCTTGAATTCTCCTCTGGCGATTTTCATGCATAAACGCTGATTCGCATATATACGCTAACGGACACATGGAAACACCCCAGTTACAAAATCATATGAGCGATTTACACGCATATACCCGCACATGGAAACACCCCTTAATGGATAATAAAGTACAAGTTACTGCGTGCTATATTGTACAGTGTACGAATGGCAGCAAATGCAAAGCCGTTTTGGAATTCGGAGCAATTAGATCATTAGATTTCTAATTAAAACAAACAAGCATTTTCTTTGAAGCTCATTCTACAGCCTTTATTCACTTACCAACTAAGGAAAGAGTATTATATACCGAGACAACACACGCGCGTGATATCCCAGTGTAGGTCATCAAGAAGAAGAAATGTTTAAACCACCTTGCAGTGTTGGATAAAAAGCGGATTCATGATAATATAACCATTTAGGAAACAGAAGGGGACCATACAACGGTTAAATGTAGAATGAACAGTATATTGATGAAAAGTAAGAAACGATCTGGGACCAACTTCGCCTACCTTGGCATGAAGGCCCTTTGAAGTTTGGGTGACAATCGTGCCTACACTCGCCTGTAGTTCGATTACAAGTGTTATTCTGGTCACTGCAGTGACATTCTGATTGACAGTTGATCCCGAAACGCCCCTCCGGACAAGCTGAAATATATATATATATATATATATATATATATATATATATATATATATATATATATAGAGAGAGAGAGAGAGAGAGAGAGAGAGAGAGAGAGTTTCTAAACTGCGTGTTATTTACTTTAAAAAGTTTCAACTGGTTCCCTGCTCCAGACAATTTCATGTTCATTGATATGACACAAAAACCATCAAACGTTTCAATGCATATATATTTTCCATAGAAGTGGAACAGAATAACTATTAGATATAGCATATTATGCACCAGACAAGATCAAACATGATTTCATTTACATATTATATAACTATCAAATGGGCAGCTAATAAAATGTTGCAAGAAATACCTTGTACCAACTTTTTTATTAAATAAATTATTGGCGAGTGTTACATTCTTGTCTTTCTCACTATTTCTTTAAAAAACACTCAGAAAGGTTCGTTTCCTTATGCCTCGCCATTGAATAACGCCTTTGATTCTCTTTATTACATAAATTATAATTATTATATATAAAGTGTAAAGGCATAGGCATAACTGAATCTAATGTATGTATAAGTGTTTGTACAAGAGCTTTCTAGGCTTGACAAACAAACACATGAGTATGGTACACTAACTGCATTTTTCAAGGGTGAGGCACAATCCCCATTTCTTTCCGTCGTATCTTCTTTTAGTGTAACACCAGAGCTGCAACGGTTGTGTCTTCGAATCTTTGTCCCAGTGGTCAATTATTGGTCTGCGACAGTAATTGACATGCCTAGATTTATTGCCTCCGAGGAATGCCTTCTTTGTATACGTACGACGAGTACGGCTCCAGAGTTTACAAGAATTGCCTTTCAGGGTGTGGTTTATCCTTCCTTCGTAAAAGAACCCTGTGGCATCGTTGTACGAACAGGTGGTGTCTACAGGAAATTGATTGTCTTATATTTACTTACATTTATATAATATGTTACTCATCTGTCTGCTGCATGCCTATTGTTCCTGATATAAACACTTTGTCGAGAGGGAAATTTAAGTGAAAAGCACAGAAAAAAGGGTAAGTAGGAAACGTGTCTTCATATTTTTAGAAATCACATTTATGTTTTTTTTTTAGCAAAGGCAGCACAATACTTTCAAACCTTAGGAGCACAGATAATTTTATTTTGGAAACACTTGCAGAATTGTGTAGGTGTTAAACAGGAGTAAAGTCGTCTAAGATAAATTCTATTTAAAAAATCAAGATTTAGATTAAAAATTAAAATATTAGAGATTTTGATTTAAAAAAAACTATTCATAAAATAAAGCACACTCAATCCACCTTTAAATCTCTGGGTTTTTGTCCACGATGCCTGTTATATTCCAGTAATAGTTTTAACCAGCATTCGAGTATATATGCGAGGTTCTGTCAAAATCTCATCATTTTGTCTTTGCAAGTTTAAAGTCCGAACGTTGGAACAAGTAATCCAAATTCCAACCATTTGAATATTAAACTACATCATTTCTTCTGGCAGTGAATACTTCTGCATTTGTTTTATTTTTGTTGTTTTTCTTTTTCTTAGTCGTTTTACATACCTTGATCCAGGTAATGAGAGAGTTCAATAAGGCGATATCACGAATCTAAGCACCACATAAAGTGCGCGAATCGAACATTGTGATAGTTGTGTAAGAAAAATGAGAAGCACTAAAAATAACAAAATGACTATTTTACTCACTTAGTTGACATCCCGGCCCCCATAACGTATCAGGGCAGTCTCCGTCACACGTACCAGTCATCCTGTTACATGATCCAGTACACTTGCATTCATACTTACAGTTCCATCCAAAACGCTCAACTGGACACTCTTCAAGCAAGAATTATAAGAAACGGTAGATGTAGAGATATAATCCATTCAAAGATAAAGCAACTTCTGCAATCTATTAACAATGATGTGTTACAATAATTATGTACCACATCCCATATCATTTTCAATTAAACTCCAGGTGGCCCCGAGACAATATTGTATCTTGTATATTTGATATATTTTAAGCGACTATTCAATTCATTTTGATATTTCATTAAATTTGTCACCCCAGACCTACATTACTATTCAGTTTTTGTACGATTGTCCTGAAAATATAACTAAAAAGGACATGGGTTCATTTTGATTTGTTGCGGTCTACTAAATAAGAATCTTCAAATTTAATTACATTTTCAATTTTTTTGTTAAAAATAATGTTTAAAAAGAGAATAACCAGGACAGGGTTCTCGTGTGTTAAACTTTCCTAATTCCTGGCATATTTTCTGGTAAAATCTGACAGGGTCGTCGCAATTTTGTATATTTATAATTAATTTACATAAATAATACTTATACTTCGCCATAAATCAAGGTCACATATTATTCGGAGCTCGATATTTTCTTTTAATTAACTTAGAATATAAAATATAACACACGGACACATTTAAACAATCTGTCATGGTCTCAGCATACATGTATTTGTTTTTCTTATTATTCACAGATGTAATAACTCCTTTTAAAATGTAATTTTCATAACTGTTGAAGCCAAAAAAAAACCCCAGAAATAAATACATATTCAGAAAAAGTATTAATTGCCCATAATGCTTGGCTACAGACACACTGGGTCACGCTTGAAGTCAGCCTGGTTGAGAATGCTTTAACGATTCATGTTTACGCATGTCAGACGTAGTTCATCCTCATATATTTAATTTTCATTTTTAAAATAAGAACAATACAGTAGGACCTCTAGGTTATCATAGTGAAGGGGTTTGGGAGTTAAGTCATACATCCGGGTCGGAAGATCCCAGTCCAGGTATGGTTCATTTCATCGTTTGTTTACATAAGCGTGCCTGGATTATGATATAAACTATATCTTCAAGTGTACAGACCCTAATAAGCGCGTCAGTGAATCCTAGAATTTCGTCAATTATAATTACTTCATATACTATTTGCACCATTTGCATTTAATATTGACCTTATTTGTCCGGGGAATTGTTATGACATAGAGAACAATGTAAGTACGGACTCGTTATTGATATAATTGTGTTTTTATAAATTTCAATGATTCTGTGTTAATGATGACAGTTTCCCAGTGCGTCTCAGAACGGTCAAAAAAAACCTGGAGGCTCAAACAGAAAAGAGATGCGACATGAATACCGCGTATGAATATCTGAAAACCACACAGGGTACATTTAAGAAAAAAAAATGTGTATCTCCTGGACTACTTTAGGAATTTATTCTGTACAATATTCAGTTACACATATGTGAGTCATTCAACAACCATAGAATGACTGACATGCTAATATATAATTATATACGTAAAAAAATCATTTTAAATGTAGTACTTTTGTACGATTATTTTTTGTTTTGTTTGTATGATATATATTTTGTAATGAGATATCATTTTGAAAAAAATACGTGTTTCAATAAAATAATTTGCCTACCTTTTGTTGTCCCACCAGATAGTAAACTGGAGAAGCCGAAAACCAAAGTCATTTGCAAACAAAATTGGTATCTGAATGAGAAGAAAACAGTAGCAGTGCACATTTTTCAATCCATTAAGACGTTACTTCCTTGAACGACATTACAATATTTCAGGACTTGATAGGAAGGGACGTTTGAAGCTAGGAAAGATTAATTCGATTAAAAATAACTCCGGAGCCAAATGTACATCATCGGTTTTTTCATTTTGCTTTTTATAAATGTACACCAGTGAAATGTATATAAATCAGGAGTCAGTTTATGATCTTCTGTACAATTAACCAATATTTTACGAAAATTCTTTACATAATTTCGTTTTTGTTTCGCACACACCAGCAATCAGGGTTTTTTTTACCTTATATGAGGCCTTTAGTCCCTCTTTATGTGTGATTATATATAATTTTGAGAGAATAACTGCCAATCTCCAATGGACACAAACTGGCGGAACAGACCATATAATTATAATTTTATATTTTGACATTCCCCTATGTCTGTTCTTACTGTACTGCACATAACTAAAATTTCATTCTTCCATTCAGTTTTCTTCTTTCTGTGCACTCTTTCACCCTGGAAAATTGTCTATCGTATTTCCTCTTTACACAGTACCAGTATATTTAAGCAAGCATAATAAATTATTGCTCAATCAACATCTCGAAAGAGGTCATGTGTACTGTTTTATATGGTAAATCATCGTGAATGTGGCAAGGTAAAATTTCCTCTGACGTAAGTTTGAATATTGACTCGTAAAACCTTCCGAATAGTAAAAGGGTCAATGTCATCTTATGTTAGGATATAGGAGAGTAAGTTGGTCTAAATGGTCTAAACATTTAAAATGCGAAACGACGGAAGTTTATATTTGCATTGGCTCCCGCACTAGAAGTATTAAACTCAGGAATAATCAGGATTCACTGGAGAATTAATTGAAATTAATGGAAACGTATCTGAAAGTACCAAGAGGAAAATTTACAATAACAAAGGTGAAATGAGGATGGGTTAGAAATGACAAATATATCATTGTCTCATCAACTGACAACGTGCCGGACGTGTAATTTCAACCCAATTATCACATATGCAAAAACATAACAATGTTATCAACTCTTCTGTGTAAATTCCAAATTGCGAAACTAGTTTATCATTTTGGGTTATACTGGCTGTTTATGTGTCAGCACATAAAGCTGTTCTTATTTATAGCGTAAAATCTTTCAGAAATAACAAAACGATATGTTTCGTTCAAAGCACTATGCGTATATGAAATATTGATCTTTTATGACTTTAACGTTTGCATGTTATCATATGATTGGTAGCATCGATACTCTGTATTATTGATAATACATCAAGTTTATAGCTTATAAGTGCTTGATAAATAAGAAAACGATCACTAAGGCAAAATATGTTGGGTTCTCGGGCATTTGTTAGAGAAATTGGTGCGCGAGGATATTTTTTCTCTTTCTTATTTTTGGATAAAAATATCATATGATCAGGGAAAATCATGATCATAACAGAATATTATTATTTTTGTTTTGTTTTCTAAACAGCTTAAGAGCACTACATTACCATGGGAATATTATCATAATTGTATTATTTTATCTTCTTGAAAGAATGAGCGACTGGAGCTCAAAATTGGGAAGTTTCTTTTGAAAATCTAAATATTTTTTTATGCGGGGGTAAATTGCCTCGCGGTGCCTGAGAACCATACCTAACCAGGCCTCGCCTTCAACATATAATTAATGGAATCATAAGACAAGAAAAATTAACAGTGGTGAAGACTACAGAATATACGAAATAAATATGAATAATTACCTCATTTTGGATGACCACCAAAGGTTACTACGTCAATAAGAATGTTTATAATTAACTTGTTATTACACACCACCTCTTGTATTTCTTGATCTTCCGTCTACACAGTTATACATCCCATGAGCCGATATCCAGAAAATGAATAGGTTCAACATCTAGTCAGAAACACCCGAAAATAAAGAAGACCTCAAACAGATCGTTCAAACACACAGTGGTTTAACAATTTTATCTAAGAGTGTGCCCACTTACAATATTATCTTGCTTATCTAGATAATTGAGTTTGAAAGATGCAACTTAACAACCAAGAGACATAATTTAACCATAATCTCAAATATTAACAGCGATTAACATTGTTACAAGTCAATCATTAACTGCGAAGAATGAAAATAAATAAGTAAATGCGACACAATGGTTGTTCTTGAGAGAATTGCTGTCGCTAGGACTTAGATATATAGTCATAATCGTTGGACATTACAACCAAATGACAACACAAACATTGAAACAATATCCAGCTCATGAGTAGGCACACAAAAAGTATAAAACAAAGAAGATAATATATAATAATAATAATTATTATTATATATAACCATAATATATATAGAGAGAATTTTCAGTAAATCTCCGGGGACTTCTTCTGTTAATAAGGAGGACACTTAACGAGGTTACATGAATAATTTATGCCTTAACTACTCTGATGACTATCAACCGGCTAGTATGGAATCTAAAAATAATCCAACCTCCTTTATCATTGATGATAAATTCACATTGTGTTTCACGAATGCCTCAACCTTGCCATCTGTTGAAATAATCCTGAACAAGGGACCCATGGGTCACGGCGCTCAGCTGATTCTGATTGGACTATAAATGTGTCACCATTGTGATATTATATCCAGTTGAAAAAGCTTATGAATATCATGGACATGTTGGGCTATTTTAAAGGAATATAATGTAATATGTGAGTACATGGTATATGAAATAACCTGCTTGATGGATTAATATGGAGTAAAATATAGTGTTTTTTTATATAGCGATATATTTGAGTAAATATGAATGCAATGACAGTATACTAACAGGGGTACATTGATGATGAGATTTCAATTTGACAGATATAATGGTATGATTAACTTTGCTGATGAGGGGATTTATGAATTTGTGACTGTGTGACATGATATCTCATCAGTCTTGACAAGGTACATTATTTTGATTCCCGCCACGTCTACATATTACACGATATTGACATAATTCCTTGCATGTACATAGGTAACTATGGACAACTAGTTATACAAAATATAAAAATTAGAATACATCTGATTCATCTTGTTCTTGTTTGCTGAGGCTGACATTGGGATGGGATTTGGATAAGGGAACAGTGAGGGGAAAAACACAATATTTGCAATAATTCATTTTTTATATTACGTCAATTTTTTCCAGGTATAAAAATGTTAAATATACATTTATATATACTATATTTACAGTTTAACATATATATATATATATATATATATATATATATATATATATATATATATATATATATATATGCGAATATTACATTGATTCACCTTTCTAAATTGCTTTAACATTTATAGCTAATTAATTTGGATAATAATACCTGGCAAGAGAGAGAGAGATTCTCAGGTAATTACTGTCTGAGCCAGCCTGACCCAGACACTCACAAAGTCAGTAGGCCAGGAGAGAAGGAGTTAAGTAACTGCATACCACTGACTTGATGTAAACAATCAAGACAGGGTGCTTGAAACCTGGAATGATAATTACAGTATTTGATCAACTGGTTTCAAATTTCAGATTTAACCGATGAAATGCTTATGTGTACATGATGTGAAAATTTAAATCCACAGTACTAACAGGAAAAAAATGTCAACTATAAGTCATGTTAATTATCATGCATGCTTTTTAAAAAGGAGTTATCTGTTATTTAATAAATACAGGTTACCCATACCCAAGAGTAGCACTAGCACAAATGACATGGGAGTTTATTGATTTATTAAAACTTTATTGCAATTATTGGGCCAAATATAATTTTAATTAAAAACTAATATGAGCAGTATCATCTGAAAAGATTTTTTTAAATAATATAGATGAAATAAATTATCATTAAAATAATATTATAAAATGTTTTCATGAATGCATTCATGAATATATTTTGAAAGTATTTGCACTCGCATTCAACTACTTTCTTTTTACCTGTAATCCTATTATTATACATTTTCCTGAACAAAATATTGAAATTTTTTTTATTCATATTCAAAAACAATTATAAAGTATTCTTTAAGTGTCTCGTATTAATTCAGTTTCAGTCAAATAAAAACTGTTGAGAATCAAGAATATACAAATTTTACAAATTTAAATCATGATCATCAGTACTTGGATTTATAGCTTAAATAAAAAAAACTATTATATTCACATTTGAATACTGTCACATCACTGTCTACACACTAAACATAACAAGACACTTTTGACAATTATTAACACTATAGACATAATAATGAGAACTTGTCTTTAAGAACTGATGTTTTTTATCACATTTAAATATATTTATTTTTTTAACATGTATCAGAAAAAAAAGAAATCCCTGTTATGAAACAAATACATGTGTTAAAAATAACCAAAGGATCAAAACAAACCAATTTTTTATACAATGAGCAAACTTGAGTTAGGAATGTTTATTTTTATAAACTTAAACAAAGGAATCAGTAATATAAATTTTGATTATTTACCTAGTATCATGTAACAGTTGATACAGAGATATCATTAGTCAATCATATTGACATCCTTAATGAGCGCTTGTCTGAGAAAAAATTCAATTTTTGACATATTTCCTTTTTTTTAATTTTTTAATAAATATAAACCAACCAAATTAACACCTGGAAAAGACCTGAAAATTTAAATTTATTTAATATAATCAACTGCATCCTTAACTATCATTAACTTGCTTCATATAATCTCGTATAGTAAACAACAATTTTATTTAATTATTTACTTTTCCTTTTTATGATTGAAATGAAAAACAAAGACCCAATAGAGACTGCATGGTGTCATTTGAAATACATTTTCGGCCATCCATGGAAGATGCATAAAACATAAGTAATTGCTAGGATAATTCCCTGTTACTCATTAACAATAAAATTCCTTTTCCATTACTTTTTCTAAAAGGTGATATTTTAAACCAGTTATTTTTTTAATTATTGTTTATTGATATGTTTTTAGCCAAAACAACTACTAGAGGAGGGGGTTTCACAGTTAGATCCAGCTGAAGCCATCCAAGAGCTGGCTGGTTGCATTGTATGCCTCGCTTCAAGCATGCATAATTGGCCTGAAAGGCCAATAAGGGGACAAATAGAGGGGCTTCAGTTTAGCCTGGGTATGACACGGTCTCATAAAAACTGTAATAAAAGGTACAGTTTTTGGTAAATTCCTTTCAAATATCAGAATTTAGCAGCTGAAGTCCTTACAGGAAAAAAACGTGCCATGGCCTAAGTTGGGCAAAATTTAAGGTACTGATTTATATTTATGCGAATCACTTTTAAATTTTGAAAAATTCAGATCTAATATCAGTTTACAATTGAAACTTGATTAAATAAGGCATATTCCTGAAAAAAGACTCTAGCTTCTGCAGTTCTCATGTAAAGTGGGTGAATATATTTCCTGATTTTTTACAAGATGTAATATGTTCGGGCCCATAACT
The DNA here is from genome assembly GCA_026874595.1 of Sipunculus nudus. Taxonomy (NCBI): domain Eukaryota; kingdom Metazoa; phylum Annelida; class Sipuncula; order Golfingiida; family Sipunculidae; genus Sipunculus; species Sipunculus nudus. The sequence goes on from CM049307.1 coordinate 88,935,182, forward strand.
TTAACATATTACACAATACTGACCTGATTGATGGTATGTACATGAGAAATATATGGAAGAATATGCATATATACTCATATTTTTCATATTCAGATCAGTGGTTTTGATATTAGGCAGTCTTGAAGTTTAACAATAAGTTTTTAATGGAAAACGGAAGTTTTCCTTAATATCTCAAAGAAACGAAGTCTTAGTGACTCTATTTTGGTATAGTAGGAGATTTTGGGGACATCTAACAGTATGCCGAATTTCAGATTCCTGGGTCTAACGGTTTAGAATCTTGCCAGTTTAACGGACGGACAGCCGACGGACAAAGGACCACGACTATAGCTTAGATGACTTAAAGTTTGCTGAGCTAAACAAATCATAGACATGATAATGAATAAAATGAATAAAAAATTAGAAGTGTACGAAAAAATGATTGAAGATCTGTCAAGACGTGGGGTTCAGTTAGAAAAAAATCACTGTGTGATATGATAGCCAAACTGGAGTGTGTGATCTGAAAGGGGGACTGGAACAACAGCAACATCATTCTAGAGGGAACTGGCCTATTCACCAGAGGCTTTAAGCTCGGCCCTTTTAACATAATTATGCTAATGATCACAAATACGCTCCCACATAGAAGGCCTTTCATGCTAATGCTTGTGAGATAAAAGTGACGTCAAAAAGGTCGAGGACGTATGTCGTCGCACTGACTGACGTCACCAGCTAGAATTAACATATCTCTGCTCGCGAGTGATGAATATCCCGCAGTAATTGTGAAAAGTTTGGTTATTTTTTATTATTTGTCTTATACGAATAACGTGCCAGGTAACTTGAAGACATTTTTATTCACAAGGTAACCGGCGGAATGACTCCTGCAACGTTTGGCATAGAACTTCTTATTCTGTCTCCTTTGTATAAAAAATATCCAGAAAAATATGCCGACATAGGTACTGGTGCAGACTAACAGAGTACACGTGTTCTGTTTGGGACAGTGGCCCAAATTATGCAAATTACGCGCTTGTGGGATGATTGGTCGTCCACTTTGCCAACGGTAACTTGATTGGTTGCCCAAAACAGCTCTGTTTACGGTCATTCATCGAATGTATATGCGATTAAGATTTCATAGAGTTCATGGATAGGCCAATTCCGTCAGAATAAACAATTTGCGCAGGAAAAGGGAGAACATGCAGGAAATGGTGATTAGCATGACGAAAGAACTGAAAAGGACATAGTAATTAAAGCCAAATCCAAACTGAAATTTGCAGGTGAAAAAAACAGCGGGTTCTATGAGAACGAGGATCTGACTCTGCATGTTTCAGTCAGCCCTACGACTGAAACGCGAAAACCTGATCAACGACTGTTGGTCTAGGGACGGTGTGGTGTTCATCAGAGGCATGGCCACAAAGAAAATGCATTTTGTGAGCCCCAATATTTCCAGCGAGGGTCAGAAAAGCTGAGGCAAAATCCTTCCCACCACTACCCAAAGCGTGCTCTAACACTGTTTAAAACACCCAACAGATGGCGTTCACTCCAATGTTTGTTCACACATGGGAATACTAATCCCTTATAAAAAGTCATCCGAAAATTTCTTTTCCGACTTTTTTGGCAGTCAATCCCTTAATATTTATCGTATATATATTTATATACCATATGGGAGATGTGTTATCATATACTTTTACCTGTCCGTGCAGATTGCAATCTCCCTGAGATTCAGTGTTGGGGACAGGCATTGCCACTGCACAGTGCAGGGTATGTATAGGTTTAAGGTTCGATCATCCTCATTATTAATTATTATATAAAATGCAGATCATTTGACATGAAGCATACATCGAGGGATACACTGTTGTATTGATTTTTATGTATATTTCAGAACAGGTGTGCAAATATGTGTTCATGTGCATGCATATATATGTACATATGTTTCTGTGCCTTTAACATGCTAACATAATTTTAGCATTATATAATTTTAAATATTAATAATCATTTCTTAAGTATAAACATATATCGAGCGTACGTTTTACAACTGGATATAGAATACTATATAACTATTTTCGCACAACACATCATATAAAACACAAAATAGCTAACGATAGTTTTTGATTCCCGTATAATATTATTACTTGTATAATATTAATTATTATACTGAAAACGAAAATACGAATAACGCGACACTGTGACGTTTCTACTACATTAACATTCATTAGCATAACGATTTTGTTTGGAGTACAATATAAAGCGAGGCTAAGTCATCCTTCAATTATAAAATTTTCTGGCTCATTCACCAGATCTGTCTAGTCAATATTTATTCCTTTAGTCCCAATATGTATGCAACGGCACCCTTTCAAAATTTTATTAAATAAACGCATAAATATATTTCAACATTTTGTTTCAAGAAGGACTAACACAAATTATGCAAATAAACAAACAGAGGTTGATTTTCCAGTTTTTACAATGGATGTAAGAGGATTTCGTGAGTACAAGAAAAAAAATATTTTGATGGAAGTAAAGATCCCAGTTTAAAGCAAGATGTGAGGATAGGTTGTAAAGACCGGGAGGTTTTATGCTTTTTTCTCATGGTAAACATAAATCAAAGGCGCATTCACATTAGTGGGCAATAATATAGCAATATCAAATATTAGAATTGAAACAGATAATGACAGTAGAATTATTACCACGCACGCATCATTTCAAGGTAACTGCTAAAATCAATGCGTTTTTTTTAAATCAGGGAGTCGGATAATTCGGGTTGGTGATTTCAAATTCTGTTTTTCACATATTGATACAGATGGTAGTAACTATCGAAAAAAATCTGTTTATATAGTTTCAGCCATAATGAAAACTCATGATCTAATGGATGTTTGGGGAACAAGGAAACCTTTTCGGAAAGACTTCACTTGATGGAATATGAATCAATTCGTGCAGCGTGGTTTATATTTTATTTGAGTAAAATTAATGTTATTATCCAGGGGATTGAAATAATAAGCTGAGTCAATATTATTAATGTTGTTGCAACTGATCACTCAGCTGTGACGTGTAAAATCTGTTTATTACGCTGAAGATGGTTATCCACATTGGAAACTAAACTCGTTTCCTTTAGAAGATACACATTATCTTTCAATTATGAGAAAGAAAATAAAATCAAGAAAAGAAGACCTCCAAAAAAAATTAAATGAAAAACTGTGGTTGGAGTATATGAAATCTAAAATCAAAGAATTCTCAATTTACTTTTCAAAACATAAAACAAACAAAAAACAGGGAGACAAAAGGTGAAATATCGAAAAGAAGGGTCGAAAAGGCCAAAATTAATATTTCGATCATAAATAAAGAAAGTCGAGTAGAATTTTATAAAGCCCGTAAGGAAATCGAAAATTATAATGAAAGAATTACAGAAGGTGCAATTAATAGATCAAGAGTAATTTATCATATTGAAAGAAAACGCAACGCAAATACTTTTTTAACTTTGGAAAAGAAAATAAAAAGAAATCAAACAATAAGAACATTGCTGGTTAATGGACGAGAAAGAAATAATCATTGGATAATAATGAAATATATAAAGTTATTCGTCGAAGGTAAATAAAAAAAAAGGTAGTAATATTACTAGCATACAGTGTTTAAATGTTTTATCAAAACTGAATATTCCCCAAATATCGCCAGATGAAGCTGCCATCTGTGAGTAGGATATAACTAAGTAAGAGGAAAAAAAAATGCAATGAAACAAATAAAAAATAACAAAACCCCCGGGAATGATAGTTTACCAAGAGGATTTTATATACATTTTCGACCTTATTGAGGATGATCTAGTTAGATGATTCAACAAATGTTTCAAGGAAGGAAAACTTACAACTAGTCAGAGGCAAGCTGTGGTTATACCCTAATAAAAAACCTGGTAAAAACCAATTAATTTGTTGAATGTTGATTGTTAATTTTCTTATAAATTATAAGCTTACCGTCTAGAGATGTATTCTCCGACCTATTGTTCATTGTAGTTTTGCAGCCGCTTTTGATTCAATATGTCATAATAAAATGTTTATGATGCTGAAAAAATTGGCTTTGGTGAGCTTTACAAATTGGCTAAACTTCTCCACAATGATATCGAAAGATTGATAATTGATAACGGATACACGACAAGATATATAAAGTCAACCAAGGTCACAAGGCAGAAAGACCAACCGGCCACTTGTCTAATTGTAATAGCGGTCGAAATAGTGGTCGACACCGTTTCAATTAATTGAATAAATATCAATGGATAAGAAATTAATGCCTTTTTTGCAAATGATACAACCCATTTCTTTAAAAATCTACACTCAATGATTAGATTGCTTTTGGGTATATTTTAGATATCAAAATTAATCAACAATTGTGAGGCTGAATGGATAAGTAACACAAGTAATAATAAAAATTAAGTGAACTTAAATCAGTAGACCTGAATGAAGGCCTATATATAAGGGCTCTATCACGCATTGACAACCGTCTGTCAAATGCACTGAACTTGCATAGACACTTTGAGAAGATGCAAGCATTATTTTATTTTTATGGAATTAAAGGTTAATGATTATATATGGACAGAACACAATAATAAAGTCATACTGTGCATATATTATGCTATGTGACCGCCAGATGGCGACAAGTACCGATGGGATTGACAGTGTTGAACAGGCGTGATATTTTGTTTTCTATTATGTCGGCACGGAGGCAAACGTGCAGTTTGTAATCTAGAAATAAACTGTTGATTACACTCAGTTGTCACGTTATCAACAATTGGGTGTCTCAAAATTCATATATGACAAACGTACTCAATGAACTAAACCAGCTGCAATTTTCCTCGTTTCACTGTCACCGCTAAAAATATTTATTATGCTAAAAAAGTGCATTACAATTTTTAAGTTTCTTTAAACAAATGTATTTGCTTTCATAAAATTAAAGCTAGAAAGAAACTTGATATAATAAAGTTAAAAAACAATAGTAACATGAATATATTATTTATATTATATATATATATATATATATATATGTGTGTTTCTTTTGGCCAGGGATGCTTACTTAGGTTTACACGTGACTACATATATATATATATATATATATTTATATATATATATATATATATATATATATCCCACCTTTGGCTTCAAGTGTTTTCACAGGGATTATCAACTTTAAATAACTGGTGTTCATACATCACACCTACATAAAGCTCCTTGCCTCTTCTAATAGGTTATACTAGCATATTTCACAATTTATCACCATTACATGATATCTATGATATTTATACAGTGAAACGTGGTTGTGTCGAACTCGGTTAAGTCGAATTCCCGCATGTGTCGAAGTCGAATGAGGGGTCCCTGCAATAAACAGTTAAAACCTTACTAATTTAACTCCGCTTGTGTAGCAGTCGGATGTGTCGATAACCCTGATGCGTCAAGTTGTTTTTTTTTTTGGTCCACAGCTAATATTTCTATCGCTTAACTCGAAGTCATGTTTAGATAACAGTTGTGCACGGCTCGTCAATGATGAATGGGCCGTGATGACCAGTCATAATTAATTAATATCGACAAGGCTCTAACTCATCTAGCCGATGGGTCTGTCGCTTGACTCAAGGTCATGTCGCTTTAATGATTTAACAATAGATGTGCACGGCCCAACATCCATACCTACGGCAGCGATGACCAGTTACATAATTAATACCGGCAAGGATCTTACTCAACAAGCGCGATGGCTTACATACCTAGTCCGTTGTTTACCTACTTGGCCAATTAGTCACTCATGACCATGCCTATGTTCTCTCGCCGACAAAACATAAATGAGTAGTTATTGATTAACCAAACATAACCCAATCCTTCCCTTTGATGTATCTAGGATAAACATACAGGACACTATATAAAGGGAGGAAGATGAGATCTATACCAGACTGACTCTTATTTACCAAAGAGAACGTTATACTGTATCACTGCTTCACTTTTATATTGTTCGTGTCCTGTTTGCTATGGCGTTGCGGCCTCCTGAGAGTAAGCTTGATGTAAAGACTATATAAACCTCGTTCAAACTCTCTCTTTCTCTCTCTCTCTCTATTTCTCTCTCCACACACACTATTTTTTTATTTCAGTTTGCAATTCTATGACGCTAAAAGATATCGTTTCAACAAAATAAAAGAATGAAAAAAAAATTATAATAAGAAATCTAAAGGATTCACGCAAACATTTTATGAGAATTATATAATATAGGCCCTATACATGTGCATTATTTATCGATAATAATCACGGCCGAAGAAGGTTAAATATAATGAACACCGGTTGTCTCGAACTCCGGTTGTGTCGAAGTAAATCCACCAGTCCCTTAGACTTCGACACAACGAGGTTTCACTGTACGTATATATATATATTGTTTTTCTTTATTTTTAAGTGTAGTGCTATTTATTAGCTTATATGTTGACTGTACATGCCCTCACTCTTCTGTTATATAAATAAAACAAATGAAGGTTTTACAGTACGATTCAGTAACGAGACATACAAACCTTAAGTTATATTTTATATAATCCTTTTTACTTTTAAAACTGAAGTGGTAGAATGTCCTTGACCCCCTTTGTTAGATCAGGAGACATCTGTACCGGTAGCTAGGATAAATGTTACATTCGCGTGTCTCTTCCCATCATGCACTAGGAGTATACCTATAGTTTCGTCATGCGACTTGTGACCTCCGGGTTTAGAGTGTACACAAAATGGCAGCCCTAATGAGCGGTTTCAAGAAACTGAGAGAAAAAATCCTGACAGGTTATAATAAGGCAGGGGGAATGCTTCATAAAAGTACTTCAGAGACTGATTGCAGGCAAGAATATCTGTGGAGAGGGTTTTGGGGCAGCGGTTGTGCATCGGCAAAGTTTGAGGTAAAATAATTTTTTATACCACGCCCAAATCCCCAAATTATACGATTATAATTGTGATTTGCGTGTTTGTATGAGCTTTTGCTTTGAGCGGACATAAACAATTTTAAGACAATCCCCAGATGATGAGGCCGTATTTTCATTGCTAAGAAATCTGTGCTCTTCAAAGGATTTTACAACGACTATGACGTTTATTGCACATCGATATATGTTTGGATGATATGCACTCATGCATTTAATTTTACTTTTTTCAATACAGCATACAGATGGCAAGTTTTTTTTTTTACAAAATAAGAGTTTCATGGAGGAGATACCCGATCCAAAACATCAATCTCGGCGAAACTTAAAAAGGTTGACAATGGCATAACGATGCCCGCTTCCGGAACAGTCCTATTATAAAGACGATCATAGACGTTTGAGTCATTCATAGGATATCCGGGGAAAAAGGCGCAACCGTCGGGGAAAGAATTATCTAGTAAAATAGTTTGCCTACGCATAACTTTATAACTGTGTCGCATAATTCCAGATTTTGTACCTCATGACCCAGACGCTACGTCTCTTTCTGTTGGCAAGTCGGATTTTTGTCAGTCATTGCGGCATGCGGCACAAAACTTACAGGAAATAAATTGTCAGGTGCGCAAAATTGTAATTTTATATACCGTTATGCAATTAAAATATTAATAAACGTTTCAGTTGTTTTTTTTTATTGACGACTTATTGAATATCATTTGAGACATAACGCTTCTTCTATGACTCAAAAGGACATCGATGTTGAAGCCCGCATAATGTCACATCCCGGTTATTTTCACAATTTATGCATGCACCACCGACTTGACAGTAAGTGGGCATGACTGTTTTTAGTAATTCACTTGAATATCATAAACAGAAACTGGAATACAAGTTGAAACTATATAACATATTTTGATATGTATTACAAATATTATATCATCATTTTATATTAATAATAGGTTTATTTAATGTTAATGTTATTATATATATATAAATATATATATATATATATATATATATATAAAGTGAGAATATATGTTTTAACAACGGTTGAATTGGGAACATAACGTGTTTAAAAAAATAATAAATATGCATTACAATTATAATATAACAGACATTTATAAATGTATGTGTATAGGGAGCAGAAATAATAAATCACTCATAAAGGACGTCTTGATTATGATATTTTAATAATGTGATATTCCTGTAAAACCTTTTGGGTGAGCAGAAAGTATGTAAGATTTCCTTTTCAAATGTATAATACATATCCCATTCTAAAAAACACAATACGTCTTCTATGCCCCCGAGGCAGGGGAAGAACTTAACATATTTTATTCTGTACCAACAATGCATCAGCAAAAGAAGTACTTCTGTTATTTGTTACTGATTATTAGTCACCACCCTAGAAAAGCACTGCTCCCTGGATATCACGTGGTCCGTCGGACCGTCCTTACATTTTTATGGGCGTCAGCGTTGGGCGCAGTATCTCAAACAGAATGTATTTGATCATTCTCCAAAGTGATGATTGGTGCCTATAAAGGCTCCAGCCAAGTCGAATAACAGACCTGTCTGAATCCAAATATGGCCACCAGGGCAAAATCAGTAAATTCTTTCCGAGCGCGGTATCTCAAAGAGAAAGCATTTCATCTTTATCAAATTCACAGGGATAATTACTGCCTAGAAAGGCCACAGTCCTATCGAATTACAGGCCCGCCTAATATCTAAAATGGTCACAAAAGCACAATCGGTTATTAACCTTCGCGCGAAATATCTTTAAAAAAATAAATATGATCTTTCTCGAATGCACAGAGTTGATCTCTTCTGTAAGGGCTGCAGCTCTGTTGAATGTCAGACCCATTTGAAATAACAAAATGGCCACCAGACAGCGATCTTGTAATTCATGTCGCGGGCAATGTTCAATAAATCGTTCAAGTGATATAAGCTTCACCCACCCGTTCATTATTTTTTAACTTAAAGACCAGTTTACAGTAAAACCTCTGAATTATAGACACCGACGGGATTGGACATTTTGCCTTTTGTAGGGAGGTCATTGATTTCGGGACATAATTCCAAGGGACTCTGTGTAATTGGTCGTAATTAGGAGGCGCGTTTAGTAGAGAGGTGTCCGTAAAGAGAGGTTCTACTGTTGTTTAATATCCTGTACGACAGATTGTTAAAATAATAACCAACTATAGATAAGACGGGATGTTATTTCAAACCCTGCTTTACATGCTTTAAAATGGATGCTGTATTTATGACAGCAAAATTTCTATTGGACCTGCTTATTTATACAACAATACAAAGTGACAACATCATATTGCTGTATGACTGAAGGCTACTTTGAAACAATAAATATATAGATAATGCTCAGCTGGTCAAGCATTCATTTTATTCTGAATCAGCAAAAATATTCATCTCTATTTTTTTGTGAATTATTTCGTTATTATAGCTTCTAAAACTTCAATTGGTTACCCAATCAATAAAGAAGAGAGCTAACGCATATTTCGAATACTTTTCGACATTAGGGACATTAGACATTAGAAATTACGATTTTATTTTAGACATATTTAACCCAGCTCATGACAAGGTCCTGAAGTGCAGTCAACTTTAAGAAACACCACTCGTTGACTGTCATGAGTATCTCTATGTAGATGATACCCAAAATAGGCAATCATCGATTTATCAATAACATTTAATCCATAGCAGAATATATCATTTCCATACATGGTATACCAATGAGTTACAGCGTTTGAGAATCGTACTGTTTCTGTGGACGAAATATCCCTACAGCCTCATATATAGTCCTTCTCACGTCTGCCTTGTGATAGGCATTACTCAACACTTCATATATAGTCCTCCATGTCTGCCCTGTGTCCGGCATCAACAACACATTATAAGGAGTCCTTCATGTTAATTGTCTTTCTTACAAAGTCTACAATATAGCTTTAGGGGGTATCTTGCCTGCAGTTATATTTTACATCTGCAAAGAAAACATGAGGCTGCTTTTCATGCCTCAGACCCCTTTGTAGGTGTGACCACAAAAACTGGTACACAACCAACCTAATTAAGTCTTTATCTCTATTTTATGACACGACCGTTATGACACAAGGTCATACCTGATATACACAGCCCATTTAATTAAATATGTGACACCATAAACAATTTGAAATGAATTAAAATACATTTGTATTGTTTCTTTAATGGTGTGATCATGTGTCCCTTGGTACGAAATAAATGGAGAAAGTACATGCAACATGCATACATGCTTATGTTGGAGAACTCTCACTGTATGGACATGGGAGGAAATACATATTCGGTCAAATATAATCGGGCTAGATTGCCGCGTGGATGAAAGTAACTGTATACTCTTAAAAAAAGAGTAGAGCTTGCAGAGGCAGCATTCCATCCATTCGTCGATATATCTATGCTACGAAGATAAAGGGGCAGAAAATTCAATAAATGTTTGTAGTAAATGTTCCGTTGTGCTGATCTACGTACCTTTTATTATAGTTTTCTGCTCTGTTCATTTGAATGTCAAAATTATATATTCCTAATTTGATAACAAAATTGATTGGATATCGATCAGTTTATTGGATATTCCAGAAATTGTAAACATGAGAACTTCGGACTTAATAATAGCGCATATATTACTTTAAAAATAATACAACTATAGTATATTGTAGTATAAAACATTGCTTACTTTATGAATTGTATTATCAACAGGTCCCTGATCTTATTTCCTATTTTAGATAATATTTTCAAGGAAAATATGTCATTTTGTTTTGTAATGAGTTTTGGTTTGTTAGCTCTACCGTCTGTTTAATTTTTTTTATGTAGGTTACACAGATGGAGTTTGGACTTCATGTTAGCCGACTGCTAACTGGAATTAAGATGCTAAAAGTTCATACACATATTTTATTATATAGACTGATGGGTATAAGAACATTCGTTGGGAACACACTGGAGGAATGTTAAGATGCATGTGATCATTCATCATCATATGACAGCTACAAAATCTGATGAGTAACCACTTGATCTCCTCAAATACAAGGATCATTTTCGTAAGTTCAAATACATAGATAGGTTTTTGTCTTTAGGAAAGGTTATGAAATAAACTGATATGAACATTACAGCTCGCTAGTGTTTATAAGGTTAAATATTAAACGAAAGGCTCCAACCTAACCGCCGCTGTGATTGTGGTTGGTTTACATATGCCTGTACAATCGATGTGTTCAGTAACCTGGTGAGTGCGTAGATGTCTTAACAAAGGTTGTTATGACTCAGACTCTATATGTGAACTTTAAACCCGATGTTCTATTTCAAGACACTTGATTATTAAAAGATATTTATTAATTATTGGTGGATGTGAGGTTCCCAAACAGCAACTTGATCATGAGATTTCACACCTTGGACCCCCAGGAACGGTCGTGAGGCTGCATCATTTAACTTAGCTCCTTGATAGTCGGATTAAGGAGTACGGGATAATTTGGTATTTGGTAGACAAAAATGGAAAAAAGATAAACCGAAAGTTACGTTAAGTATACCAAGACACAAGTTCAATATATTTAGGGAGATTGAAGAGATAGACAAAGAATGCATATTGTTTATTTTAAATCATGACAATTTTATAGTTGTAAGTGTCTTCAACCTGGCATAAATCAAGTTTTATAAGATAAGGAAGCTTCCTTATCTGTATCGGTGTTGACAATAACTAAACGATTCACTGTCAGGCTGAATCCGATTCTTATCTAACAGTGAGGAACATAATCCTGTCAACACTATTTAATTCATGTCCCTGCAATAAACAGTTAAAACCTTACTATTTTAACTCCGCTTGTGTAGCAGTCGGATGTGTCGATAACCCTGATGCGTCAAGTTGTTTTTTGGTCCACAGCTAATATTTCTATCGCTTAACTCGAAGTCATGTTTAGATAACAGTTGTGCACGGCTCGTCAATCATGATTGGGCCGTGATGACCAGTCATAATTAATTAATATCGACAAGGCTCTAAATCATCTAGTCCGATGGGTCTGTCGCTTGACTCAAGGTCATGTCGCTTTAATGATTTAACAATAGATGTGCACGGCCCAACATCCATACCTACGGCAGCGATGACCAGTTACATAATTAATACCAGCAAGGATCTTACTCAACAAGCGCGATGGCTTACATACCTAGTCCGTTGTTTACCTACTTGGCCAATTAGTCACTCATGACCATGCCTTTGTTCTCTCGCCGACAAAGCATAAATGAGAAGTTATTGATTAACCAAACATAACCCAATCCTTCCCTTTGATGTATCTAGATTAAACATACAGGACACTATATAAAGGGAGGAAGATGAGATCTATACCAGACTGACTCTTATTTACCAAATAGTACGTTATACTGTATCACTGCTTCACTTTTATATTGTTCGTGTCCTGTTTGCTATGGCGTCGCGGCCTCCTGAGAGTAAGCTTGATGTAAAGACTATATAAACCTCGTTCAAACTCTCTCTTTCTCTCTCTCTCTATTTATCTCTCCACACACACTATTTTTTTGTTTCAGTTTGCAATTCTATGACGCTAAAAGATATCGTTTCAACAAAATAAAAGAATGAAAAAAATTATAATAAGAAATCTAAAGGATTCACGCAAACATTTAATGAGAATTATATAATATAGGCCCTATACATGTGCAGTATTTATCGATAATAATCACGGCCGAAGAAGGTTAAATATAATGAACACCGGTTGTCTCGAACTCCGGTTGTGTCGAAGTAAATCCACCAGTCCCTTAGACTTCGACACAACGAGGTTTCACTGTACGTATATATATATATATATATATATATATATATATATATATATATATATATATATATATATATATATATATATATATATATATTGTTTTTCTTTATTTTTAAGTGTAGTGCTATTTATTAGCTTATATGTTGACTGTACATGCCCTCACTCTTCTGTTATTTAAATAAAACAAATGAAGGTTTTACAGTACGATTCAGTAACGAGACATACAAACCTTAAGTTATATTTTATATAATCCTTTTTACTTTTAAAACTGAAGTGGTAGAATGTCTTGGACCCCCTTTGTTAGATCAGGAGACATCTGTACCGGTAGCTAGGATAAATGTTACATTCGCGTGTCTCTTCCCATCATGCACTAGGAGTATACCTATAGTTTCGTCATGCGACTTGTGACCTCCGGGTTTAGAGTGTACACAAAATGGCAGCCCTAATGAGCAGTTTCAAGAAACCGAGAGAAAAAATCCTGACAGGTTATAATAAGGCAGGGGGAATGCTTCATAAAAGTACTTCAGAGACTGATTGCAGGCAAGAATATCTGTGGAGAGGGATTGTGGCAGCGGTTGTGAATCGGCAAAGTTTGAGGTAAAATAATTTTTTATACCACGCCCAAATCCCCAAATTATACGATTATAATTGTGATTTGCGTGTTTGTATGAGCTTTTGCTTTGAGCGGACATATACAATTTTATGACAATCCCCAGATGATGAGGCCGTATTTTCATTGCTAAGAAATCTGTGCTCTTCAAAGGATTTTACAACGATTATGACGTTTATTGCACATCGATATATGTTTGGAGGATACGCACTCATGCATTTAATTTTACTTTTTTCAATACAGCATACAGATGGCAATTTTTTTTTTTTTTTTTACAAAATAAATGTTTCATGGAGGAGATACCATATCCAAAACATCAATCTCGGCGAAACTTAAGAAGGTTGACAATGGCATAACGATGCCCGCTTCCGGAACAGTCCTATTATAAAGACGATCTTAGAAGTTTGAGTCATTCATAGGATATCCGGGAAAAAAGGCGCAACAGTCGGGGAAAAAATTATCTAGTAAAATAGTTTGCCTACGCATAACGTTATAACTGTGCCGCATAATTCCAGATTTTGTACCTCATGACTCAGACGCTACGTCTCTTTGTGTTGGCAAGTCGGATTTTTGTCAGTTATTGCGGCATGCGGCACAAAACTAACAGGAAATAAATTGTCAGGTGCGCATAAACGTAATTTTATATACCGTTATGCAATAAAAATATTAATAAACGTTTCAGTTGTTTTTTTTATTGACGAATTATTGAATATCATTTGAGACATAACGCTTCTTCTATGACTCAAAAGGACATCGATGTTGAAGCCCGCATAATGTCACATCCCGGTTATTTTCACAATTTATGCATGCACCACCGACTTGACAGTAAGCGGGCATGACTGTATTTAGTAATTCACTTGAATATCATAAACAGAAACTGGAATACAAGTTGAAACTATATAACATATTTTGATATATATTACAAATATTATATCATCATTTTATATTAATAATAGGTTAATTTAATGTTAATGTTATTATATATATAAATATATATATATATATATATAAAGTGAGAATATATGTTTTAACAACGGTTGAATTGGGAACATAACGTGTTTAAAAAAATAATAAATATGCATTACAATTATAATATAACAGACATTTATAAATGTATGTGTATAGGGAGCAGAAATAATAAATCACTCATAAAGGACGTCTTGATTATGATATTTTAATAATGTGATATTCCTGTAAAACCTTTTGGGTGAGCAGAAAGTATGTAAGATTTCCTTTTCAAATGTATAATACATATCCCATTCTAAAAAACACAATACGTCTTCTATGCCCCCGAGGCAGGGGAAGAACATAACATATTTTATTCTGTACCAACAATGCATCAGCAAAAGAAGTACTTCTGTTATTTGTTACTGATTATTAGTCACCACCCTAGAAAAGCACTGCTCCCTGGATATCACGTGGTCCGTCGGACCGTCCTTACATTTTTATGGGCGTTAGCGTTGGGCGCAGTATCTCAAACAGAATGTATTTGATCATTCTCCAAAGTGATGATTGGTGCCTATAAAGGCTCCAGCCAAGTCGAATAACAGACCTGTCTGAATCCAAATATGGCCACCAGGGCAAAATCAGTAAATTCTTTCCGAGCGCGGTATCTCAAAGAGAAAGCATTTCATCTTTATCAAATTCACAGGGATAATTACTGCCTAGAAAGGCCCCAGTCCTATCGAATTACAGGCCCGCCTAATATCTAAAATGGTCACAAAAGCACAATCGGTTATTAACCTTCGCGCGAAATATCTTTAAAAAAATAAATATGATCTTTCTCGAATGCACAGAGTTGATCTCTTCTGTAAGGGCTGCAGCTCTGCCGAATGTGCGACCCATTTGAAATAACAAAATGGCCACCAGACAGCGATCTTGTAATTCATGTCGCGCGCAATGTTCAATAAATCGTTCAAGTGATATAAGCTTCACCCACCCGTTCATTATTTTTTAACTTAAAGACCAGTTTACAGTAAAACCTCTGAATTATAGACACCGACGGGATTGGACATTTTGCCTTTTGTAGGGAGGTCATTGATTTCGGGACATAATTTCAAGGGACTCTCTGTAATTGGTCGTAATTAGGAGGCGCGTTTAGTAGAGAGGTGTCCGTAAAGAGAGGTTCTACTGTTGTTTAATATCCTGTACGACAGATTGTTAAAATAATAACCAACTATAGATAAGACGGGATGTTATTTCAAACCCTGCTTTACATACTTTAAAATGGATGCTGTATTTATGACAGCAAAATTTCTATTGGACCTGCAGGGTCCTGAAGTGCAGTCAACTTTAAGAAACACCACTCGTTGACTGTCATAAGTATCTCTATGTAGACGATACCCAAAATAGGCAATCATCGATTTATCAATAACATTTAATCCATAGCAGAATATATCATTTCCATACATGGTATACCAATGAGTTACAGCGTTTGAGAATCGTACTGTTTCTGTGGACGAAATATCCCTACAGCCTCATATATAGTCCTTCTCACGTCTGCCTTGTGATAGGCATTACTCAACACTTCATATATAGTCCTCCATGTCTGCCCTGTGTCCGGCATCAACAACACATTATAAAGAGTCCTTCATGTTAATTGTCTTTCATACAAAGTCTACAATATAGCTTTAGGGGGTATCTTGCCTGCAGTTATATTTTACATCTGCAAAGAAAACATGAGGCTGCTTTTCATGCCTCAGACCCCTTTGTAGGTGTTACTACAAAAACTGGTACACAACCAACCTAATTAAGTCTTTATCTCTATTTTATGACACGACCGTTATGACACAAGGTCATACCTGATATACACAGCCCATTTAATTAAATATGTGACACCATAAACAATTTGAAATGAATTAAAATACAATTTTATTGTTTCTTTAATGGTGTGATCATGTGTCCCTTGGTACGAAATAAATGGAGAAAGTACATGCAACATGCATACATGCTTATGTTGGAGAACTCTCACTGTATGGACATGGGAGGAAATATATATTCGGTCAAATATAATCGGGCTAGATTGCCGCGTGGATGAAAGTAACTGTATACACTTAAAAAAAGAGTAGAGCTTGCAAAGGCAGCATTCCACCCATTCGTCGATATATCTATGCTATGAAGATAAAGGGGCAGAAAATTCAATAAATGTTTGTAGTAAATGTTCCGTTGTGCTGATCTACGTACCTTTTATTATAGTTTTCTGCTCTGTTCATTTGAATGTCAAAATTATATATTCCTAATTTGATAACAAAATTGATTGGATATCGATCAGTTTATTATATATTCTAGAAATTGTAAACATGAGAAATTCGGACTTAATAATAGCGCATATATTGCTTTAAAAATAATACAACTATAGTATATTGTAGTATAATAACATTGCTTACTTTATGAATTGTATTATCAACAGGTCCCTGATCTTATTTCCTATTTTAGATAATATTTTCAAGGAAACGATGTCATTTTGTTTTGTAATGAGTTTTGGTTTGTTAGCTCTACCGTCTGTTTAATTTTTTTATGTAGGTTACACGGATGGAGTTTGGACTTCATGTTAGCCGACTGCTAACTGGCATTAAGATGCTAAAAGTTCATACACATATTTAATTATATAGACTGATGGGTATAAGAACATTCGTTGGGAACACACTGGAGGAATGTTAAGATGCATGTGATCATTCATCATCATATGACAGCTACAGAATCTGATGAGTAACCACTTGATCTCCTCAAATACAAGGATCATTTTCGTAAGTTCAAATACATAGATAGGTTTTTGTCTTTAGGAAAGGTTATGAAATAAACTGATATGAACATTACAGCTCGCTAGTGTTTATAAGGTTAAATATTAAACGAAAGGCTCCAACCTAACCGCCGCTGTGATTGTGGTTGGTTTACATATGCCTGTACAATCGATGTGTTCAGTATCCTGGTGAGTGCGTAGATGTCTTAACAAAGGTTGTTATGACTCAGACTCTATATGTGAACTTAAAACCCGATGTTCTATTTCAAGACACTTGATTATTAAAACATATTTATTAATTATTGGTGGATGTGAGGTTCCCAAACAGCAACTTGATCATGAGATTTCACACCTTGGACCTCCAGAGGCGAACGGTCGTGAGGCTGCATCATTTAACTTAGCTCCTCGATAGTCGGATTAAGGAGTACGGGATAATTTGGTATTTGATAGACAAAAATGGAAAAAAGATAAACCGAAAGTTACGTTAAGTATACCACGACACAAGTTCAATATATTTAGGGAGATAGAAGAGATAGACAAAGAATGCATATTGTTTATTTTAACACATTCGCTGCCCAGCCAAATATTCCCCCAGTGCCAGGGCCTGCAACAGTCTCGGGGAGGTCCGGGTGAGTAAGTTCTAGGTGTGAAAAGCTGATGAGGGTGTGAAGTCCACCTGGTGCAAGGGCCATAAAACTTGCTTGAGGTGTTATGCACAGAAGGATGTCATAACCCTGTTCGGCCTAATTAGCTAATTAGGCCTACAGCCAGAAGGACTTCAAAGGAAAGAAGCGCACACAAACACAGATACGCCCTCACATGCACAAATATATATATATATAATATATATATAATATATGTATAATTTATATATATATATATATATGTCGCGGGCGGGCGGTAAGGCGGGGTCTGGTTCGTGGCCCACTCGCACACACACAAATGGTAAACGACACGCAGCTGACACTTGACAACTGTTTATTCTGCAACAAAGTGGACAAGATCAGAATCGACGTGTTGTCGAAAGCATGACATGAGGCTGGACTCACGTGATCATATTGTTTACAAATATTGGACTGCTCCAATTTCATACATTTCGCTAACATTTCGTGGTAATTCAAGTTGTCAAAAATAAAAGAGAGAAGGGGGGGGGGGGGTGTTATGGGTTAGCTCGAATTAGTGCGAGCATCCACCGATAGACGGCAGCACGGTTATAGTCATAACGTGTGCGTTTGTTTGAGAGAAGGCCGTTGCTGTAGAAACATTTTCTCTTTACTCATATTTATGCCGTAGACCCATTTTCTCATTATATTTTATAAAAGAAAATACGATTTTATAGAATTATTCAATACGAGTGTTACAATTAGTTCTGTTATGTTTTAAATCCTGTTCACTCAATTCTATGCATTTTCAAGCTTATTTTTAAATATTGCTGATGCCTTAGGAGTGGGGGGAAAATGATGGATAGACGGAAATAACGGAGGTTAGATGTACCGGTACAGATATAATTCGTTTATTGGCCATTCTTTCAGTCCCACGTGGAATTCTATCGGAACACGTGGAGATTATCTAGACACGTGGAAATTATTTGGACACGTGGAAATGCTCTTTTAGAGGTCAGCATTAATTTGGCATATTGACTTGTGGTGTGGGTCCCTTTAAAGATTTACAGGAATATTTCACGGGGTTTCCCGTGCACCCAAATAACTCGAGGTCGAAGGTTCAGAGGTCCCGTAGTAATAACGATAATCTTACAAGGATATATAATTAAAACACCCAGATAGAAAATATATTAATATTAATTAGGGAATATTATATTGACATTCAATTTATACTTTGGCATCTATCTACAACATTTTGAAAATAATTTTACCTACCTGCAACAAAGTGGACAAGATCAGAATCGACGTGTTGTCGAAAGCATGACATGAGGCTGGACTGACGTGATGTCCCTAACGGGATCGTCAGTAGGGGCACGTCACGCCCAAGTACCCATGCCATGCGACCTGTCCTATTGTTGCTTTAGGTTTCTCAAAAACCGGTCAGGGAAGGTTTCATGCCACATAGCCGTTCAGTACGGACATCTTCGGCAAATCCCGAGATGGTTGGGATCTATACATATAATAATTGTATTGATATCGCCTTTATTCTGACCTCTATTAAATATAAATCTAAACTTTAATGATATAGAACTATATTAAATGATAAATCTGAAAAATTATATCTATTCAGGGGAGTCAACCAGAGAGAAAGATAAAAACGGTTTCCGGTGACAGTGTCGCCAAGACGACAATGCTAACAATGCCATAGTGAAGGAAAAGAGAAGAAATATTACGCAGGGGAGACAAGCCGGCTGTTCTCCCGACTTAACATTCGCTACATCCTCCCCCACTTCAGAAAGGTTGTCGACCCGACAACTTATAAGGCTCTTAATGATGACTCATTAAAAAGTAAGCCCAACTAATTGGTCGTGATCACTTAAGGACATTCTAAAAGAAGTGAAGTAATCCCCAGATCGGATCCAACTGGGGGGCCGTCTTTCACGTGTGGACCGTCGCAAAGCGGATTGAGGTTCTGTACCCTCAGATGTGGTTTCATCCCCATTAAAGGTTTGGGGATGGGTTTCTAGTTCTTCCCGCGTTTCCCTCTCTGTCGCTGTGTCTACTATACCCTCCTCAGGGGGTTGGCTAAGATCATGGGAAGCGGTAGGACTACCGGAAGGAGAACTTAAATCAGAATTGTCTTTATTCGGTTCAGAATGACTAACCGATATTCTATCAGGCTCCGCTTCAGAACGACTAACCGATATCCTATTGGGCTCCGCTACAGTGGAAATTGGAGCTGTGGACATTGGAGCGGTTATGATAGGGGTTAAGGTTAAATAGGGATCGTTATAATCATCCTCATCCGGACTTTCTTCCTCTATTTCCTCATCACTTCCCATGATCTCAGGTGAAGATCTAAGATGCCTAGGAGGCGTTTTCGTACTTGGATCAGTGTCTGGGGAAGTGTCAGAATCAAGTGGGAGATGGTTAATTAGCAAGAGCAAGTTCCTATGGAGAGTTCGGGGCGGATCGGACGAGCCATCTTTCTTAACCTTGTATACCGGAATATCAGCCTTTGGTTGGTCGATAATGATATATACAGGGGGCTCCCACAGGTCGGCCAATTTTTGTTTTCCAATTAAGTGCAAGTTTCTTACTAAAACTCTATCTCCAATATTTAATTGAGTGCTTTTCGCCTTGCGATCATATCGGGCCTTGAGTCGCTTCTGCTCAGCTAATGAATGTTGCTGGACTTTGCGAGAGGCATTCTTAAGTGTTTCCCCGATTGATTGAACATATTTATCATAGTCGGCCATATTTGGTCTTTGATCGTGGTCTAGCCCAAAAAGAACATCTACAGGTAGCCTGGGGTGTCTCCCATACATTAAGAAAGAGGGAGAATAGCCGGTGGTCTGATGTCTGGTGCAGTTATAGGCATGGGTAACAGAATTAACAAAGAGTTTCCAATCTTTCTTTTGATTAGGTTCTAAACAGCCTAACATATTCAGTAGCGTGCGATTGAAGCGTTCGCACTGCCCATTGCCCATGGAATGGTAGGGACTTGTGTGCGACTTTTCGATACCAGCTAGAGTGCACAAATCTTTGATAACTTTGCTTTCAAAATTTCGCCCCTGATCGGAATGGATTCTTTGGGGAAATCCGTAGTTACAGATAAAATTATCCCATAACAGTTGAGCGGTTGGTTTTGCTTTTTGGCTTTTACATGGGAATGCCCTGGCAAACTTAGTAAAATGATCGGTAACCACTAATATATTTTCAATGTTACCTTTACTGGGTTCCAGAGATAGGAAATCTATGCACAAAATTTCTAGAGGGGCTGAGGATTGGATGTTTACAAGAGGTGCTCTTTGGCAGGTAGGAGTTTTTCGTCTCACACATCGTGGACACTGAGCTACATACTCTGTGATATGTTTGTTCATACCAGGCCAAAAGAAACGATCTTGTACTAGGTTTATTGTTTTAGTCTGCCCCATATGGCCCATATCATCATGAAGCCCCTTGAGAGCCGTTTGACGCAAAGCGGTAGGCAAAACTACCTGCAAGGTCTATGTCATCTACAATCCGTTTTCTACATAAGACACCTTTATTGATGAGAAATTTAGATAGGTGGCGCTGATAACACAGCAGCTCAGTCGAGTCCCCTTTAGGGTATTTTAGTTTGTTCCCGCTTTTTATAGCTTCTATGACTGTTTTAAGGACAAGATCTTTTGATTGCTCCTGAATCATGTCTATTGGCATAGAAGGGAGGCTAAGGGATACAAATGGAATAAATGGGTCATGATTGGTGTTTTGTAGTCCTGTACAACCGGGCAGGTGAGACTGGCATATAGCTTGAACCATATCTGAAGACAGAATATCAGGAGAGAGAGAATCATCCGTACTGGGAAGATTACAAGTTCTGGATAGGAAGTCAGCATCGACGTTCCTTTTTCCGGACCGATATTCTATTTTAAAGTTAAAGTTTGCTAATGCAGCCACCCACCTATGCCCTGTGGCATCCAGTTTTGCGGTGGTTAACACCTAGCAAAGGGGATTATTGTCAGTCTTGACAGTAAAATTGCCCCCATACAAGTAATCTTTGAATTTGTCAACAACCGCCCATTTTAAGGCCAAGAATTCTAGTTTGTGAGCAGCATAATTCTGCTCAGACCTGTTTAGACTGCGGCTGGCATAAGCAATGGGTTTCAGTTTCGAATCGTGTTCCTGGTATAGATCCGCCCCTAAGCCAGATCTAGAAGCGTCTGAATGCAAAATAAAAGGCTTAGAAAAGTCTGCATACGCCAAAACTGGGGCTTTACACAGGAGCTCTATCAGTTTCTCAAAGGAGGACTTTTGGTCTGGACCCCATACAAAAGGTGGTGCTTTGGATTTACGCTTCTTAGATGCAGGACTTCTACTAGAGCCTTCGCCTTTAAGGAGGTCATGGAGGGGCCTTGCGATTTGAGCAAAATTACGCACGAACTTTCGGTAAAAGCTGGCAAAGCCAAGGAAACGTCGGACTTCAGTTACGGAGGATGGAATGGGCCAGTTCTTCAAGGCTTCAATTTTAGTGGGGTCAGTTTGAATTCCTTTAGCCGAAACAACATGGCCAAGGTAATTTACTTGTTTTTTGAACAAATGACATTTACTGGGATTCAATTTCAATCCAGCCTCTTTCAGACGTTTAAAGACTGCCGTAAGTCGATCTAAGTGTTCTTGAAAGGTGGAACTGAACACTATAATATCGTCAAGATAGAGGAGACACTGAGACAGATGGAGATCACCCATTGTCTTTTGCATTAGGCGTTGGAACGTGGCGGGGGCGTTAATTAAACCGAACGGCATCGTATTCCATTCGAAAAACCCAAGAGGACCTGCAGTGAATGCAGTTTTAGGCTTATCCTCCTCCTCTACTTCAACCTGCCAGTACCCGGCTTTCAAATCGAGAGAAGAGAAGTATTTACTCCCAACTAGCGAATCTAAGGTGTCATCTATCCGTGGTAATGAATAAGCATCACGGACTGTTTTAGCATTAAGCTTGCGATAGTCCATGCAGAAGCGTAGCTTATCATCTGGCTTTCGGACTAGAACAATAGCTGACGAATATGGGCTGCAACTATCTCTAATCACCCCCAATTCGAGCATTTCCCTTATGTGATCGCGCACCTCCTGATAAAGGTGTGGAGGGATACGTCGATATGCCTCGCGAAAAGGGGCAGAGTCTGACAGAAGAATTTTGTGTTTAACTTTATCTGTGCGCCCAAGATCAAAATCATGCTTAGCAAAAATGTCTCGCCACTCCCACAGCAGGTCCAGGACTTGCTGTCTTTCCGTAAGGGAAAGGGAGGGATCAATGGTAAATTGGTCAAATACGTTATCGTTGGCCTCGAGGCTGGATTTGCCTGAAGGAACAACAGAGGCCAATTGCAACGAACAGATGGTTGTTTTCGCTGGAATAGTAACAATGTCATTTGTAAGATTAGACATTCTTATATCGAATCGTTTCTCTGAACGATTTTGCAAGTTTACCTCCATCAATAGAGGGTCTACTGCTAATCCCGCCGGAAGAGGACCGTAAGGTTCTGTTACAATCAAGGTCTTTCCGTATGTACAAGCACGGGTTTTACCTGGTACAGTAAGAGACTGATTTGGTGGAATAGTTATTTGCCTAAAGGAGGTGACGAGGCCTATTGAGGAAGATTTAGCAGTCGCAAAAGTACAGCATTTTAAGGCTGACCGCCAGGCATCGGGAATTTTACTCTTCTGGAGGAACCTAGGGCCTCCATCACCGCGAAGTATCCGAGCACACTGCTTTAGGACATTCTGTCCAAATTACAAAAGGGTGCAACGCATTAAAGGTTGTATCTTTTACCAGTAATACGGGAGTTGGAAAAATTTTATCCAATACACCTGGAAAATTTAAATTTATTTCAACAATGCCAAGGTATTCGAGATTATTTCCCCCTGCGACCTCTATGTTAAGGACATCAGATATTTGTTGGATTGGTAAAGAAGACAGATACTGATTGTAGAAATGTTCAGCCACTGTGGTAACAGAAGAGCCAGTGTCTAGTAAACCGGTACATGGAACCCCCTGTGATATGAGCGGGACACAATCTACATCCCCGGTCAAAGCAACAGGTATAACCTTGGGTTTAGTGGGCCTGTGTGTCCGACCTACGTCCTCCCACTGCCTGGCGCAGGTGGAC
The DNA here is from genome assembly GCA_026874595.1 of Sipunculus nudus. Taxonomy (NCBI): domain Eukaryota; kingdom Metazoa; phylum Annelida; class Sipuncula; order Golfingiida; family Sipunculidae; genus Sipunculus; species Sipunculus nudus. The sequence goes on from CM049307.1 coordinate 88,958,945, forward strand.
CGGAGTTTAAAGGCTTACCAGTTACGTCACGACGTGCTCTACAGTCTTGAACAGAATGGTTATTACGTTTACACCTGGTGCAAAACGTGGCTAGTTCAGGTGGGTTCGAATTTTGTTCTGAAATTGTAGTGTTACTCTTTCGATAGGCAGGAGTGGTTGGTCTACTATGTCTATAGCTTTGGGTTGTTTCGACTCTCGTTAGGCGAGATTCAATACCTTCCAGTTTTTGTAACACTGTATTGACCATTTGGGAAAGATCACTAAGTGACTGTTGTTGGGAATTTGGAGAGGGTTTTAAATTGGGTCTCCTAATGTTACCACCCCCAGGGGAAGGTTTTGATGGAGTCATCATAGGCATATATTCAACCTCGAGCTCCCGGGCTGCACTAAAAAGGACTTCAAAGGACGTACCCGATTTTAAAGTGGGACGTAGGGCATCTTTCACGGGTTGATAGAGGTCATTTAATCCATACCAGAATCTGGAACATAGACTGCTACGAGCCTCGTGGTCTGAGATTGCACCCCGTCTAATTGCCTCCTCTGTATCTTGGTGGCGGTAACATCTGTTATCTAAGAGACAGTCAACTTGGTAACGCCACTGGCGAAAAGGGGTGTCTTTTGTTTGGGGGTCACCGGAATATGTGGGTAAACGTGGTTTCTGGGACATTGTATACACTAGGTTAGGACCCATGGCAGCGCCCTCTGGGGAAGAAGGGATCCTCTGATAAGCCATCCTATCCTCTATTTTATGCTTTAATCTGTTAAGATTGTCAGAGGACAGTCTATCTAGAAAAATATCTAGCGGATCTGTTAAGGATGATTTCCCCTCAGTGATCAATTCTCGTATACAGTCCTCATGATTGGTTGTGGCAGCTTTTACTTTTAGTGACACAGCTCCCGATGGAGTCTGCCATTCAGCAAAACTGGGAGAACTGAGAACCTTGGTAACTGCGCATGAGGAGGCAAAGACAATGAAAGCCTGGTCCGGACTAGAGTCTGAAGGAACCAGCAACACATGCTCCACGTCACCCGCAGCACCAAAGTGATCCCCGAGTTCTGCTTGCTGCACATCAACTGGTAAGTTATCTACCACAAGGGTGTTTTGGTACTTCATAGTTCTGTTTAGTTAGATAAACAACTACAGTGCAGTCAGTATCATATTTGTAGCCTACTAGGTGATCGCTAAATAAAATACCAGTACCGAACCTAGTATAAAATATACAAGGTCAGCTTACCTCTGTACAGGAGTACGTGAATCTAAAAAGCAACTGGATTAGTGAACATTAATGTTTACATAACAAAACTATCAGATATTAAAACAATTAGATATTAAATTTCATAAGTAAACATGATATGCAACAATGGGTAATCAAAGTTGCATAATAACAAATAACTATTGGTGACCCATGTGCTAATAATAAATGTATCTGTATCAAATGTCACAGGTTGGTCACCGAAGTAGAGGATCACGCAGGATTCACATTAACGTTCAGAGTCTCCACAGTTCTCTTTGGTGTTCTGGGTACACGGCCGGCACTGTTACCCAGATGAGAGTAGCGCAAGAGTGACTGACCGGAAAGTAAAGTCCATCAAATTTTCTTTGACTAAGAAATTCTGAGGCGCGATTCACTTCAACAGTGCACGTAGAAATAAATAACTCCGGAGAAGTTTTTATTATGCAGTGAATGTCCTTGTACTGGCTTCTGCTGCGACGGAACATCCACGCAAACAACTGTAACTTAAACAGGGGTGACATCGATAAACTATCATGTTCAGTGGGACACACTAACCGCAAACGAAACGGCAGTTCACGCAGGCCAAGACAAATTATGCAGGCCGTCTCCACATGGGTGCCCGGGGTCCAAGGACTGGAGGCCCATCCATGAGAGTGCGTCCAACCGGAAGTCTACCTGGAGTATCAGTGTCCAGCTGCGATATCAAATCCTGCTGGCTGCGCCAGTGTCGCGGGCGGGCGGTAAGGCGGGGTCTGGTTCGTGGCCCACTCGCACACACACAAATGGTAAACGACACGCAGCTGACACTTGACAACTGTTTATTCTGCAACAAAGTGGACAAGATCAGAATCGACGTGTTGTCGAAAGCATGACATGAGGCTGGACTCACGTGATCATATTGTTTACAAATATTGGACTGCTCATTATAATAAAGGTACTCAACATATTGTTTGCAAGTACTGGATTGCTTATTAAACTGTATATAAATATACTCAAATGCAATGTATGCCTCTGCAACAAGTACACAAGATATTCATTAAGGTAGGTTTACCTGAAATCTTCATGTAATTATAACCATGTTATTATTATAACCATGTTATTATACATATCTTTTAAACAACTCCTAGTCTTATACTATCTTAAATCTTGTTTATACATATCTATCAATCTGTATCTCAAACCCTCATCTAGTTTCATATTTGTTTACATCTTGCTATTCATACACAAATTATGTTTGTGTACAACTATTCACAAACAATAGCGCTAAGATTTCACTTCGTTTATATCTTCTATCTATAATTCACTTCTTTTATATCTTCTATCTTAAATAACATATATTTAGTATACAAATGTGAAACATCTAGGCTAAGTATCATTCTTGAAACATCTAGGCTAAGTATCATTCTTAAGAACATAATGTCCTATATTGCTATCATTCAAAGAAATTCTGCTATTACAAGATAAAATATAAACATGACCAATGATTGTAGTAAATTTCTAAGTGAAAACATTCGGGATGGTTATTTTCTGAGAGTCTATGATGGAAGAGCGAAGGGGGTATCCCACTATATTTGGAGGGACGGATAATGGTGCTTTATCTCCCCTAGGAAATTCAAGAAATCTACCTCGGTAAATATTTATTTACTTGTAGGTATGGGACATCTTTGGTTGATCACCCATAATAACATTACTTCGTAACATAATAAATAGAAGGACTTATGTGTGTTATAAAAGGGGAATGGTTTATAAAGGGAACAGCGAGCCAGAACAACGAGGCCGCCGCGCTCAAACAGGTGGTTCCCGGTGACGAATCATCAACATCGCCAGGCGCAGAACGCTTGGTGAAAGTTGTGTATGAATTTAACGTGAATTTTGCAGCAGGGCTATCAAAGGTGAGGTTCAAAATCAATAATTAAGTGGAAAGTTACTGGGAGTCAGTCATTGGTCAGTGGTTCTGGTATTTTAATGCATAGGATCGTACTTTTATTTAAAGGATCAGATTTTTAAGGTTGAAAGTAACTTGGCATATTCCCACAGTGAGTTCTGCCACAATGCTAAGTGGTTTAAGTTTAAAATACGTTTATGCGAGGTTTATGAACGTTTGTAGGAATTTCTTATACATTTCGCTAACATTTCGTGGTAATTCAAGTTGTCAAAAATAAAAGAGAGAAGGGGGGGGGGGGGTGTTATGGGTTAGCTCGAATTAGTGCGAGCATCCACCGATAGACGGCAGCACGGTTATAGTCATAACGTGTGCGTTTGTTTGAGAGAAGGCCGTTGCTGTAGAAACATTTTCTCTTTACTCATATTTATGCCGTAGACCCATTTTCTCATTATATTTTATAAAAGAAAATACGATTTTATAGAATTATTCAATACGAGTGTTACAATTAGTTCTGTTATGTTTTAAATCCTGTTCACTCAATTCTATGCATTTTCAAGCTTATTTTTAAATATTGCTGATGCCTTAGGAGTGGGGGGAAAATGATGGATAGACGGAAATAACGGAGGTTAGATGTACCGGTACAGATATAATTCGTTTATTGGCCATTCTTTCAGTCCCACGTGGAATTCTATCGGAACACGTGGAGATTATCTAGACACGTGGAAATTATTTGGACACGTGGAAATGCTCTTTTAGAGGTCAGCATTAATTTGGCATATTGACTTGTGGTGTGGGTCCCTTTAAAGATTTACAGGAATATTTCACGGGGTTTCCCGTGCACCCAAATAACTCGAGGTCGAAGGTTCAGAGGTCCCGTAGTAATAACGATAATCTTACAAGGATATATAATTAAAACACCCAGATAGAAAATATATTAATATTAATTAGGGAATATTATATTGACATTCAATTTATACTTTGGCATCTATCTACAACATTTTGAAAATAATTTTACCTACCTGCAACAAAGTGGACAAGATCAGAATCGACGTGTTGTCGAAAGCATGACATGAGGCTGGACTGACGTGATGTCCCTAACGGGATCGTCAGTAGGGGCACGTCACGCCCAAGTACCCATGCCATGCGACCTGTCCTATTGTTGCTTTAGGTTTCTCAAAAACCGGTCAGGGAAGGTTTCATGCCACATAGCCGTTCAGTACGGACATCTTCGGCAAATCCCGAGATGGTGGGGATCTATACATATAATAATTGTATTGATATCGCCTTTATTCTGACCTCTATTAAATATAAATCTAAACTTTAATGATATAGAACTATATTAAATGATAAATCTGAAAAATTATATCTATTCAGGGGAGTCAACCAGAGAGACAGATTAAAACGGTTTCCGGTGACAGTGTCGCCAAGACGACAATGCTAACAATGCCATAGTGAAGGAAAAGAGAAGAAATATTACGCAGGGGAGACAAGCCGGCTGTTCTCCCGACTTAACATTCGCTACATATATATATATATATATATATATATAGAGAGAGAGAGAGAGAGAGAGATAGAGAGAGAGAGAGAGAGAGAGAGAGAGAGAGAGAAAGAATTCATATGTTTACACCAGGACCGGGAAAGTCCAGCAGTTCACTCAATAGCGGCTCCTGTACACACTCGGATCGACCTTCGATATATTAGTTGAAATAATAGATGGAGATTTATAAAACGTCACAGTTCTAATGTCACTTCATCGATCTGGTAGTGGTAGAACACGCGAGGGTTTGTCTCTTATTCTAGTTAATGATTGCTATAAACTTCCAAGGATTCTGTACGTGGAAAGACGGCTCAGGGGTTATGTAGTAGGTCAAGTGACGCGAGACGGACAACCGCGCAAGTTCGATTCCCCCTTCCATTTTTTCTTTTTCTTTCATTTACAAACTTTTATTTTTACTGAAAAAATTACTATTTTGCTTTTCATTACAAACAAACTGATTCTACCAATCATTATAATTCTAAAAATTGTTTCATCTTTTATTACACACAGTCATTGAGTTGCTTGCATACCGTGGCGACAGCATGATACAGTGGACCTCGTCATTGTCACCGTCAAACGAAGCCGGGAATTATACGAAAATTGCGTGTGATCAAAGTGTAACCTAACATGATCAACTCTAGGGCTCATGATATAATACTTTATTATGAATTGTCTGAAAGTGATACGTCGGGGTGCATATGGTGAATTCCAAAGTGCGGTTGGGTTTGTCGGTGCACTAAAGGGCCAACATGTTCTGCAAGTGATCGTCCGAGTTTGCTTTCAGAATTTTACAATTTACATGCACTTGTTGGCGAAGGTACTTACACAAGCATATTGCTTTCTCTAAATGTATAGAATACGTGAGATATCCAAATATGCCAAACCAATAATATGCAGCCGCGTTATGATTACCCTGCCGATCTGTGTGTCAGGCATGTGGCACGCGCTCTATTGTTGTTGATTGCGCAATAGGCTGTCCTCGCGGGGCAATAAACCCGAACGACTTCACGCCTCGCTATCTCGAGTTCACACCTAAGGTGTGATCTGTCACACCTCCGTCTCACCAGCGGGTTTGCCGCAAGTAAGTGGCCAAAATACGCCCAAATATAAAACTAGAAAGATTTTTATGCGGTCCTCCCTTTCATTTGATTCTAAGGAATACTCCTACACGGTATCAATTTTACACTACAGCGGGTCATGAACTTATTTCACGGTAAAGGACGAGAGCCGTGGATATTTTCAAACTCCCAGAACCTTTCTTGCTTTCGAGTTATCAAGCACACTAATGAATTACAAATTTTACTATTTCATGACAAGAAACCAATTTATAAATGAACTACTACTCACATGCGCAGAGTTTATTGATAAATTTAATTGATTTCTCACTGAAAATTGCTGATAAATTCATGACGAGTATACCCGTCATAGGCACTGGGGGAATCAGAAAATATGACGAGTATACTCGTCATAGGCAGCGAAAGTGTTAAATAATGACAATTTTATGGTTGTAAGTGTCTTCAACCTCGAATAAATCAAGTTTTATAAGACATGGAAGCTTTCTTATCTGTATCGGTGTTGACAATAACTAAACGATTCACTGTCAGGCTGAATCCGATTCTTATCTAACAGTGAGGAACATAATCCTGTCAACACTATTTAATTCATGTGCACATAATATGGTACACAGATGATCTCTCTCAAACTGCATCAGCTCACACACAAGGTCCTGTATAAGGAGAAAGATAGATAAATGTCATAACGGGTAATCTTGTTCAGAATCTCCTTTCAGCTTAGCTATGCTGTATCCAAATAAAAACTTCTCTGATAAACAAGGAGATACTGCTGGGTTCTCCACATGGGAACCATGGGAACCATGGTTATGCACAAGCTACGCAAGCAGCTGACCATATGAGAGGCAGATTCAGAATTCGGGGAGAGAGGGATAGTGAGTTGAAATAAAAAAATCGGAAAAAAGTTGTGCAGACAAGAGAATTTCCAATTAAGCCATCCTATGTATCCGTCCTTGCTGGTTTAATTACAAGCTTGACTTTGAATGTTTATCACACTCAAGTGTATTTAACTAATCAGAGACAACAGAAAACCAAGACAATAGAAAATTCTCTAAGACAAGTTTATTTTCATACAGACTTCGACACTAAGCTTGAATGTTTTTTAGCAGCTCACTGTCTGTCCTGTGTGTTTCTGGTTCTACCCGTGAAAAAGAATCTATTTGCAAATTATGATAGAGAACCATTTTTTTTAAATTATGTATCATTGGTGTCTTAAATGAAAGCACCTTGCAATCAGAATTAGAAAGAAATCATATAAAGAATTTAAGATACTGTAAGATAATCCGAGATATAGTATTACGGCAAGTAAAGTTATTATATAAAACAATATGGAGCAGATAAATTCACAATACAGTAAACATGTTACAAAATAAAACAAGTACAATGAATATTCATATTAACATCTTGTCTCTACAATTATATACCTCAAAACAGATCTTTTACAGAGAAAGCAATTGTTTCGCAACATTTTTAACAATATCGATTGTTTCAAAAAAGGTTACAGTTACAACATTTACGAAATGAATGGTTCATGGGTAAAGGTCACAATTATCAATAAAAATAAGAATTTAAAAAATCAAGTGCCAACGTTCATCATAAGATTTCTCCTCTCTGAAATGGTATGGGGAGTCGTTCAGGTAATCTTATAATATTCACTTCCCGTTTGATTTTTTATTTGTAGCAGGTTTTGTTAATTCGCTTTCTTCAAATCCTCAAATTTTCATATTCGTCCTTTGACCCATTTGACTTTATATCCGAGACTAGATAAAGATAAAAATATCGTAAGATATGGTGAATATGGTTTATTTGATACAAATGAGAATAATCCAAATCTTTGTTAATAATTGCTTATCTTAAATATTACAGTTGCCAATATCTTTGTTAACACTTCCTTATCTCAAATATCAGAGTAATCCCATCTTTGTTGAACATTTCTTATCTCAAATATCACAGTTACTAAAATCTTTGTAAACATGATTTTATTTCAAATATCTCAGTGAACCAAATTCTCGTCAACACCTCCTCATGTCCAATACCAGAGTAACCGAATCTTTGTTGATAATTCCTTATCTCAAATATCAGCTTGACCCAAATATGTGTTAATACTTCTTTTTTTCAAATATCTAGGATGCACCGATTGTTATAAATACACATCGGCTTGCATGTACGTGTCGTAGCTGACATCTGGATTACCTAAGTGTTTATGATAAAAATATTTAATATAAACTATTGAACGAATATTTAAGAAATAACAGCCCACCTCGATCGTATGACATTGCATGCGCCATCCTCAAAGGTTCGTAGTTTTCTCGGTTGTCCTTATCAGCAGCTACCACTGGTAAAGAAAAGATGGCAATTATCTACAGATAGGGTTCATGCGGTGGAATGGTAATGGTGAAGTGCATAAAACAAATAAAGAACCAGTGATTTGTATGTGATTTGATTAATATACGTGTATATAAGTTTGACTAAATTTGTCATTTCTGATGCGAAAATGAACCAGAGTTTCAGAGGGTGAGTTATATCTGTGCTCACATTACAAGAGAATTGACTCTACCAATATTGCCTAATTAATGAATAACTCGAGAAGTAATAAAAGGCCATTCTGCTCAGATGTAATTGATTGCTCCTCCACCAGGAAATGTCGTTTCCCGTGCTGTATTTTGTAGGTGCTGGACTTGTTTTAAACAGTGCAGACGATTGTGTGATTTTTTGTGAAGTGATTTTATTTACATGCCAATTATAATGCGAATGTAATTAACGGCTTTTTCTCACAGAAGTGCGAACTTTGTATTTGATAAGCGTACCTAATGAGCGTTGGGATCTGTCTCCATCAAGTCCACATTTGGTTTCTTCTGAACATGTTGGCATCTGTGTAACGAAACGTGTGCCTCGCTATAATTGTTAATTTACACAACAATAAATGGGCGAAATGAAGAATAAATATTGACTTGCATGGTTCACCTTACCTCGATGTAATCATAGTTTATATTACTCTCCAGGTTGTATTCCTCAATTACGTTATATTCTGGGGCTTCTGTATTAGCAGTCACATTTTCTGTAGTGATATAAAAATCATTATTCTGTTCAGATATTTTGCAGATGGAAGGTTTAAAATGGTATCAAACATTTATGATATCCAAGACTACTACAACAATTTCACGGAAGTTATGAAGGACTCGGGTCCGGACTTCTTCACCATCTCGAGCTAAAAGTGTAATTAACCATTAAAATAAAAGCATGAGTGAACTATAATTTGAAAATGGTGATCTAAAATTTCCATTTAAAATGATTTTAAGGATATTCATTGGACTTGGACATGGACTAGGTTTCCAAATGACTCGGACTCGAGGATGTTAGACTTGGACTCCAACCAGAAGGACTCGGACTTGGGCTCGAATGGCTTAGGTTCGGACTTGCCTTTGGACTCGTATGGTGTGGACTCGACTAAATCTCTGTTTCATAGGGATGAAGGTTTTTGTGAAGGATTTACATGTGTGGTGTTATTTGAAGAAATGCAGATGAACATGCACTGACTCAAAGGCTTTTATATGTAATCAATATCCGTATATTAAAACGTATCTCGAACACAAAATACTAATATAACATCACTCGCTAAAATTCAAGCGGTGTAATATGAACTCACCATCCGTTTCAGCCTGGCGTTTGCTTGAACCCTTTTGTAATCGATCCCGTTGTCTTATGAGGTAGACCCTACATTTGTTTACAGGCATATTAGTGCAACAATGATGTAAGTGGTTGGATGTCCCGCATTCAACCTCAGGTCACGAATTAAATAATATTATCATTATAATGTTTTAGTTCTGGTTACTTAAAATGTCGGAGTACCTATTAATTATTATTGCTTATTGTATTTTTAAAGTCTCAAAATTACATATTCTCTTTATCCTGGATAAAGGCATTATTGACATTTTCTCACTTACGACTTACCTAAAACATATAATAAGACAGACAACAACAGTAAAAAGTATAACGCCTATGGAGATCGCCAGGGGAAGAGGCCATTCAGGAGCAAAGGAGCCTGAAACTGAATAAACTCTAATTATTATAACACATAAGTTTAATTTCTCACCATTTTATGGAGAGTAAAATATCTCAATATATTGCCACAATTTTACGATTTATACTCTGAATGTTTTAAGATTTAGGTTGACAATGGACCATGAACACATTTTATGAAAGTGTCAGTTTAATTGGAATCTTAAATCTGAAACACCTGTCGAATTGACTAAAGAACATGTAAAGCACCACGAGAGTTAGTCCAAATTATATGAGACTTGAAATAACATATTATTAAGTTAGGAAGAACATTAAGCCATTGGTCAAGTTAGCGAAAAGCCTACAAATTTGGTACCAATTTCTTCTATTAGTAAAATTATGGAACAAAACAATCCTTGTAGATATATATTATCTAGCAAAAACTTGGATTTTAATCTTTAAATAGTACATTAATACTACTGAAGTTATTAAACGAAAATCCAAATTTGTGTGCACACTAATGTATAGATGGCGGGTAAAGAATGCGATGAATTGAACGATGCCACTTAACAAATAAAAAATATCAAATCGAATTAGTAAAGAACTTGTTTAAACTTGGTGTTCACTTTTATATCTGGTTAAGCAAATTTTTAATATTATCCAATATTAATATTATTGCCTAGTTAATATAATCTCTCACGATTTGATGTGTATAATAATAATCTTAATAAAAATAATAATAAAACTTGAAATAAAATATTATGTAGCATCACGGCTGTCAGTAAAAATTATCTAAGATCAAAATGTCAAAGCAATTTTGAAATTCAAAGAAAGCATATTATAAGGCATTTTATGCATGATTTATATTAAAACTGGCGGCCATTCATAAATGAGCCTGTCATTATTTTCCTGTAAAAAATCAAGACCACGAACACGTTGGGAGGCGGATCTTGCATTACATCAGTTTTGATGGTTAGTCATTCAGTACATAGACAAGATCGGGACTATTTTACTATTTATACGGAAGAAACGTAGTCAATTTTATTTAACTGTTAATCAATTGTATTATAAATGAATAAGATTTTTTTACTAAAATCTAAACATATGGGAATTTACATATTGTTGTATAATTAAAGCTTGGGTCCCTTACATTTGTCGCAATGAGCTCCAAGGAGGCCAACTTTACAACTTTCACAGTAACCCGTGTTAAAATGACATCCTTCATCACAACCTGCTGGACATTTCTTGGTACAGAACGGTCCATAATAACCACGAACACAAGCCTGGCATTGTCCGCTTTCTTTCACGCAGCTACTATTTTCACATCTAGTTGGGCATTCCAGTCGGCAGTAATTACCAAATGTGCTATGAAGACAGTCGATGCAAGCTCCCGTTTCCTTGATGCAGCCGTCATCTGTGCATTTAATAGTACACTGATTCTCGCATCCAAGTCCATAAAATCCTGCTTTACATTTAGAACAAGAACCATGCGACTGGGTACATGTTCCTACGATGCAGTTTTCAGAACATTTCACATCACACCGAGTTCCACGATACCCCGTTGTGCATCCGTCACAGTCTCCACTTGTCCTTTTACATACATTTCCTTTACAGTTGGCAGGGCATAGGTATTGACACCGACTCCCATAAAGTCCTGGCTGGCAATTTGTACATTCTCCATCATCCTTTTTGCATACGTTTCCAGGACAGTCTACAGGACACGGATTATTACAATACGTGCCATATCGTCCTGGCTTACACTCATGACATTCCCCGTTGTTTTTTTTTCGGAACAGCCGTCTTTACATAAATTAGAACAAGTACGTTCACATTTGGTGCCATGCCGTCCCGGCTTACAGCCGATACATTCTCCGTTGAGCTTTTCACAGCTGCCCTGACAATGTGTTTGACACTCTCTGTCAAAACTGTATCCGTAAAACCCGGAGACACAGTTTTGGCAGTGGCCATTTCTTTGAACACATCTGCCTTCCACACAGTGGCAGCTTCTCTCACAGGACTGACCGAAGTAACCAGGTTTACATCCATTACATGTTCCCCTGTCCTTGTCACAGGTCGTCCCTTTGCACCCAGCGGAGCAACTTCTCCTGCAGTGCGGTCCAAAGCTTCCAGGGCGACATGTCACACAGGTTCCGTTCCCTCGAACACAACCATGCTGTGACGTGCAGTTTGCCGGGCATCTTCTATTACAATTTTCACCATAGTATCCTGTCGTGCAAGAAGTGCAGTCGCCTGTCTGTTTAGCACAAGTATTGTCACTACAGTGAGCTGGACAAGGATTACCGCAGATGTTTCCATGGAAACCTTTTTGACAAGAGCGGCATCGGCCTGACCCTTTATCACAACTACCCTCACAGTTCTGATGACATCTCTCAAGACATTTATCTCCATACCATCCGTCTTTACACCGGACACAGTATCCCGTGATGTTGTCACATCTCCCAATACAACCATCTGAACAGCTGGACTGGCAGTCAAGTCCGTACTTTCTATAAGCGCACACTGGTGACACAAAATAAAAAAAAACCCAACAAAATAACGAAAAAAAGAAAAATGTTTTTATCCCAAAGAAGAGATTTTTAAGTGGGTAAGGAGGAAAATTACCTTGGGATTTATATGTTTCAAAATCATATATATATATATCGGTAACCGGTCTTTTATCATGGTTTGGGGCATGTATCAAATGGATTGAGTAATATTGGCCCAATAGTTTTAATCTTAAAGTTAAAAAAAAAAATAGATTTTATGTGGATAATGTCTGAATATGATATGCACAAATATTTTGACATCGATTTTGGTGCGCTTTGCCAGTGGCAAGAAATTCATACGTATGTATTGGATGCTGGGCTTTAAGATTTTCGAATATCTGATCTGACTAGTTACATAAAAAATTATTGTTAGACGTAGAAAGGCTGGAAAGCAAGGAAGCTGTTCCTGAAGGTCCGAAAAATGGTGGCGGGGGGGGGGGGGGGGGCAGGTCGCAAACATTGGTCCGAAATCGATAAAAAAAGTCTGAGGCGGCTGAAAAAAATATGAGGGGGAGGGAGGGGCTCAACTTCTAGCATTATTGCATGTTGACATAAGAAATGAGTGCAAAAGGAACGAGAATCACCTGTTGTGTACATGTACTGACCCTGCTAGTAGTTCAGTGACTTGTCAAACATGATTAATCCACTGATAGCAGGCATTATTCATATTCACAAAAAATAACTCTTTATGATGTGTTCTTGAAAACTGTTTAATGCCATGTCGGCGAGGTCACGGGAAAATAAACTTAAAAATGACGTATAGCACCTTGTCATACGCACGGCGGTTTTAGAGAACATTCAGGACAAACGTTGACCAAATTCTTTTTCAAGTATTAGATTTTTTTAGTCGTATACAAATGTAAAAGTTATATTTTGACCTAATTTTAAATTAAGATATATATTTATATTTTTTATCTTTGTCTTCAAATATAAACTTTAAGGATGTATGACTATTATTCTTTAAATTATCTTACTTTGGCAGTCATTCCCGGCGAAGTTTGGATGACAGCCACTGGAGCATCGACCTGTAATCGTATCACAATCGTTACCAGAGTTCCGGCAGTGACATTCTGTCCTGCAGTTGATCCCGAACCGACCCGCGGGACAACCTGGATTATGGTAAAATATAGAGTACAGTTTGAAATAAAGGAGCAATGATCATTTGTGAACAGTTATCAAGACGCATTAACCAGTATATACTTTTTATCGGGGTTCGAGATGTTATAAATGAGATGGGGAATGTTGCTCATTTTTTCATGCTGAAAGTTATAATAAAATATGGATTTTCAGTGGGAAACTGACTTAATAAGATATGTGCAAATATTTAATTATTTTTGGCGCTGTGCTTGTCGCAAGATATTAATACATTGGTATTTTTACCTTAAAGACCTAGTCAGTAGTGAGGTTTACATTTGTGAACCTGAACCTAGGGCGGGGGCCATTCAGAGTTTTGAAGATCTTTAATTGGTTACATATATTATTATTATAACACGTATAAGGGTTAGATTGATGTAGAAGCAGGGGCGGATCTAAGAAAAGTTGCGGCGTCTGAAAAAAAGAGAGGCGACCTCTTGACCCCCCCCCCCGGAATCTGTTACTACCATTGCATGCTAACATAGGAAATGAGTGACAAAGGATCGAGTTTCACATGTTGTTCACATTTACTGAACCTACAAGTTGGTCATTGACAGGGTCAAATTTGAGGTCAAACATGCTTAGATCCATTACTGACAGCAGGGTTTATTCATATGCACAATAGGCCTTAATCCTGCGCTTGGGGTCGAGTGACTGTGTTTTGAATAACCAGCGCGGACGCAGGCATTCCGGTCTTTACCACAGGTAGTTAGTGTATTCAGTTGCGGCCTCTACGTTATTCAATATATATATATATATATATATGTGTGTGTGTGTGTGTGTGTGTGTATGTGTCACATGCCTGAAAGACTGGACGACCAGGTTTTTTAAATGGGAGACCAAACCGGATGAAACTCATACATACACTCAAAAAGATGAAAATGTCATGAGTTGACAAAAAATATCAATATACTAGTATAGAAATACACTAACATTTCCTTGAAGAGGCGTTTCACACTTATAAATATCGATGATCACAAGCATCCACATAAGAAATCAAGTTCACACACACACACACATATATATATATATATATATAAATATATATATACATATATATCTGTGTGTGTGTGTCACATGCCTGAAAGACTGGACGACCAGGTTCTTTAAATTGGAGACCAAACCGGATAAAATTCATACATACACTCAAAAAGATGAAAATGACATGAGTTAACAAAAAATATCAATATATAAAAATACACTAACATTTCCTTGAAGAGTCGTTTCACACTTATAAATATCGATGAATATAAATTTACACAAAAAATTCTTTTATACAGCATCCAAAAGTCCACTCCTCTTTGAACACAGCACTGTCAGTTCACTTATATAAACACGGCTCCTGATCACATGACTATCGCGCACAAGTGACATCGAAATGTCAAGCAACTCGCTCAGTCCTCTGTTCTTTTATATATACACAGGGATCCAACAATCAACACTTCCTCGCTGGGGTACACGTTCACCCCTCGAGACAAAGTCCACAAAGCACTGACTGATAGGCGCACAGTCTAATCTATATGATCTTATAATCAATTTCTTTCACAGCTGATGTCTCCGTGATTCATCCAGCCCTAGGTAACTGAAAATACGACCACATTACGATATTCAGTACCTCTGTCGTTTCGCGTATAAATAATATCCTTGGCCTCCTTTGACACTGACGATTTACGCTTACAGATATCGTCCCATAGCTGTCCACACTTTGATGAACGCAGATGACTGCAGACAAATGCCAGACGACACGCTGAACAGGCAATTGTCGCAATGTTCTTCTTTACCATGGCTTATATGTGCTTTCTGACTTCACAAATGTTGACCGTCTACTGGCTAATCATACCGCACTTTATGACCACTGTCATTCAATACATGAATATTAAAATTGGCAGGCCATCGGAGATCAAACTATGAGAAAAAGCAAATAAGCAGTTGGTTTGCCTTTGAAGTCTACCGAAAACATCGTTACTATAGTTACCGTCTAGTGTGGAGACGGTTCCAACGGAAGTAAACTGAAATTAACATCAATGCGGCACCTGTGTTCTCTAAACTAAGTCCTCAAGCTAATGTCTAAACATGATATTCCATATTAATGTACACTATATTATAAAAAAAAGAATCATCTGGTTATACTCCATAGTTGAACATGCAATAATATCACTAAGTTACAGTTCTCTGGTGACATCATTTCCCCTTTTAAAAAAAAATACATAGTATTTTCTCGATACGCAGTATCGATCCATGACAAGTTATGTGAAGACATTATATGATAACGATCCATTACAAGTTATGTGAAAACATTATACAACTTGCCGGAGACAGCCTGTATCTGAAATCTTAACTTTTGTAAAACTCAAGCCCAGCTCATTACTCTCTTGTTTGCGCACTTGGCTTTGCTAATACACTTGAGGGGTTTGTGATCTGTGTAATCGTGAACGGTCTACATGACAAGTACATCTCGAATTTCTGAACTGCCAAAACAATTCACAAACACTCTTCCTCAATGGTAGAATAATCTCTTTCTCTCTGGTCAGTAATTTCGTGCTAGCATAGGCTATCAGATTCATAATCGCATGGTGCTCCTGCATTAGTATACTTCCGGTTCCGACATCCGACGCGTCGCATTTTAGGTGGAACCTCTTACTGAAGTCTGGCATTCTCAGAATTAGGGGGGAGGGAGGGGGAGATATGCTTGCTTTTCTTTAAGTGAGCTATACGCATTCTCATGGACCTCTTTCCAGTCCAATTAGTTAGGCTGTCCTTTCCGCGTAAGGTCAATTAATTGACCTGCTATCTCGGCATAATCCGGCACGAACTTCTGGTAATAACCGGTAAGACTCAGAAAGGCTAGCAAGGCTTTTTGATCTTCGTCTTATCTGAGCCCTGGATTTTCCCAAGTGGCTGGGGGTTGGTAGCTAAGCATGTGGTACCCATAAGGTGGCCCAAAATTCTAGACGGCGATAACCTACGAATGTTTTCTCTGTTTTAGCCGTAAGGTTGGCTCGCTCTTGTCTAGCGAGCACTTCTCTGAGAGTCCTTACATGCTCGTCCCACGTTGTCCTTCAGGCGTTACAAATACCGTTTTGTCTCAAGATTCCTATGCCAGTAGCCTTACGTCAGGTCAATCTTATTAAAGTATCGGCTTTTGGCTACTTCCGTAAAATTGATTCCGGCTTTGCCATCGGATCTGGATCGAATACGACTGACTGGTTCGAGTTTCGGTATTCGATCAGGAATCTGATCTTTCCGTCTGGTTTACACAACATAATGCATGGTGACGCAAAACTCGACTCCGATATCTCGATTATGCCTGGCTCTAACATCTCGTTGATTTTCGATCGCATAGTCTATCTCAACTCAAATTAAACTCGATACGGTTCACTTGTGAATCGGACGTGGGTAGAATTTAACATTTGATGACATCGGTGAGTTTTGGGACATCTATGAATACTTCCCTATACTAGTTCACCAGTCGTGTATCTTGCGCAGGGTTCGCTTGCCTAGCTCGACATCAACCTATACGTAATGTCCAGTTGAGCTGAGCACCGTTTGCGGTAACGACATATGGGATGTTTAGTTCTCCGACTAAGGGAGATTCGGGTACAAAATCAGGAATTTCCGGTTCTCCTACTGGACAAGCAGTTTGTTTCGGTCCGTTGGAAGGAGCAACAGCATTTCAGTGTTCGATCTCAAATTTTCGAGTGATTTGCCTGCGTCACACAAGTGCTTGTATCAATCTGTGGATTTGCTCAAAGCTTTGCAAGTGTACCGCATCCTGGGCATCGATATCTTATTGATACATAGTCTTTGTTTCCGCATCCGCATCGCGTTTGGTCCACAGAACGCGTAAAATGCGTAAAATGGGACCTCTCACTATTCGCCCGTAGAGCATCTCAAACGGAGAGAACCTGTGCTCTGTACATTTCCGTCACCAGACGAATCCCGGTTACGTCTTATGTGTCACGTAAAAACCTGGTTTGATATAATACCAAACCACAAGCTGCAGGAACGCGTTTTTTTTATTTGAATCAATTCAAAATATTAAGAACGACTATTTCTTAATAGTAAATATTATACTATAGAATTTCTTTGATGCCCGACATATATAACAAAATTTGTAATCCTACCCCAAAGTGCATATACTTACACTGAAATTTATGAGAAAGGTGCTCGGCTTAGGCTAAAACAAGTAAAATATGTGTAAACATCAACATATATGCATAAACACAAACGCAGGTTGCTAAGTAAAATTGGTAGCGTCCTTGACAACCGTGAGAACCTGGACGAAACAGTGTTTATCATAAAAAGTTGTATTTAAATATGACAATCAATCTGTTACTTGCTGCCCTGCTCGGGGAACACTACTACAGAACACAGTGTAAAACAGTGTTAGCCATGGACATCCATATAACTCTCGGCAGTCTGTGCCATGCTGTCTATATCATATCTCTCCTTTAAAAGCACAGACTGTTCATCGCTGCAACAGTTCAAATACTGTTCACGCATTAGCAAGTCAACAAACAGGTTTAAGTCATCGCCCATACCTGCCATCTCGATACAATGGTCAAGGTATCAACAAAGGCCCTGCGGGGGCCCCGACCCGCCCCGCGGTCTCCGAGGCCTGCAACCCGCCCTGTCCCATGGCCCCCCCCCCCCCCGCGGGCTGACTTTTTCAGGATTTTTTCGGGTTAAGGCGGGCTAAAAATTAATATCCTGCGGGGGGGGGGGGGGGGTGGTCCGGGCTTAAAGCTTGAATATATGCTGTGCGGGTTAAATGATATTTTAATACGGGTATCTGTGGGCCGAAAACACGGTGACAGCGAGGAGATGATTACATTAACCTAAATGTAATGCACTACAGGTCTGTTTATGTTCCTTCACTTATTTCATTTATTAAATTTATATATTGCACTTGTGAAATATAAATTGTGACAGATTCATCTTTACTGAGACCACTTTTCAGTATATTGTACGAACCTGGGAATAGTGTTGCATATTTAGACTGTTCAGCTCTATAGGTCTATAGTTGTGGCCAGTTCGATATTACATAACATGGCTGCATGAGGGTAGAGTGCAAGGATTTTACCTGTGATGTTATATTAGTCACAGCATGGGGAGCATCTGGCTCTGTCACCAGCTGGATATAGCTTTACATAACTCACAAACACTGAGGTGAGCTAAACATGGATGAGTCAAAGAGTACTGGCTAATTTAGGGGACTGCATTGGCAAAGCAGAATTAGAAACCGCTCATTTGATATATATTCTTGTGAATACAACCGTGACCTAAAGCCGGCTCCCTCTGCGGTTTCACAGCCTTACCCTTTCAGCTAATAAACTGATCATCACTTAACAGGATTAACCTCTTTGTCAAATAAAAGGTGTGAACTGTGTTGAGCCAGTACTCTCCTCCAGTTGTTTATAGCTAGTGACGAGCAAGTAACTGTAGGTATACATACTTAATAGTTCATGCTTATTTCATTTTATATTCCGTTTAGCAGCATGTGTATTAAAAATATGTTTTAACGGTAATTATATTGTTAGCTAAATATCTAAATATGTTGAATTTATTATTAACTTATATATTTTAAGGAGACACAATGGCGATATTTGAATAGTGTGTCCCAGTTACTGACATTTCCACTTTATGGCAGTAAATAATTGAATTTTGATATGTGGTAATTCTTTAAAATAAAAAAAAGGCATGCTTATTCTATGACACACCGTCCTTACCTGTGAAAAAAAACTGGAAAAGTCATACCATCAACAAAACATGCTTCTGTTATCAACTCAGATGGTCATTCATTCTGAATATATGAAAATAAATCATATTTTTTTAGTTGTCCCTTTTGTTAAATTATGTTTATCTGCTGGTTGAATGCGGGCTGCCTTTACGTAGAAATGCGGGACGGAGCAGGTACGGGCTGAAAGCTTAAAGGGGCCCAGTCACCTATCTGACCTTTATAAACTAAAGGTAATCCTTTGGAGCTTTCATAAAAAATAAGCCAGAAAACATGGTTATCTTCTCACACAGGCTGCTTGTTTTTTATGCCAATGTGTTTATAATATTTGGGGCCCGCCAAAATAATCAAAACAAATTAACAAGGGCATGTTGCAGCAAGTCAGATAAGCCAGAGGTTTGCAAATGGCGTTTTGCAGCAAGTGACCCTTCTACATACAAATATATGCAACCTTCCACCTTAGGTAACATGTCATTGAAAAACAAGTTCACACATCCTTCATAGAGGCCTTATAAAAACTTTTCACAACTAAAATTTTCCTCAGATCATTAATATATACACAGAGGAAACAAGAAATCACCTAAATTCTTTGAAAAAAGGTAGATGATTGGGCACCTTTAATGTACGATGCGGGTGTGGGGCGATTTATTCTGTATAGGTGCGGGGCGGTGTTGGTCGGGTTTTCACAAGTACCGGGCGGTTGCGAGCTGAAGGTTTCTTTTGCGGGGCGGGTGCGGGGTCTAAATTCCGGCCCGCGCAGGGCTCTTGTATCCACTTAGCCGTACCGCGGAGTGACCAGGAGTTTCGATACTTTTTATGATTACCCTCCTCAGTAATCTGGTAACGCCTTAAAAGAGCTAAATTTAGCTAATCGTAGTCCCTGGCGTCGCTAACTGCCAACTATCTCTCTCCGTTTACCTCGGCGTTTTCCCGCTGCTTGGCTTGTAAAGTCTCGCCACGCTTCTTAACAAACTGTTGCAGAGCATCGTCATTTACCCTAACGCTTGCTCACATTCGATAATGAACTTCACACACTCCATTGCTATTGCCTAACTAAGCAAGTGAACCACGTAACATACACAAAAAACCTGAACCGGTGGTATCCTTGCAATCACACATGCGTTGCACAGAAAATCAAAAGACGCACGGATGGACGAATAAACATCAAGTATTAAAGTATGAATATACCAATCAAAAGGAAACACAGGTCGCGTGATCTCACTGAACAAATCAACACAAATCAAGATAATTAATTTAAACTAAACAGCTCTAATTGTCAAATCTTAACCGTTTGAGTAATTAAAAAACGTATAACGGTGTCTTACCATATCACTGAGTACTTATCAAGCATCTAACAGTGGTTTGCCTTATCAAAGTATTACCCGCATTAACTCTATGTGTAGTGTATATGTGTCCAGCCTCGGCACTAACTCTCAATTTCAAATATGACAAAACATTAAACATTCTGATGTAGTTTTATCAATAATAAACATGAAAATTTCACGAAATACTCGGGCAATAAAATTCCTGGCAGGATGTTAGCGCTCAAACGGCTAAATCATTCCTCAAAGCACGCTCTGCATTAGAATGTCACACCCCAAGGGACTGGATGACCAGATCCTTTAAATGGTAGACCAAACCGGCTGAAAATCATACAGACACTCCGAAAGAATAAATGACATGAGTTAACAAAAATCAATATATTAAAAAAATAAACTTACATTTCTCTGGGGAGGCGTACCACACATATAAATATCGATGATCACAAGCACACACATAAGAAAACATAACCGCTTAATCCTTTTTATAGCACTCACAAGTCCACTCCTCTTTGTACACAGCACTATTAGTTCAGTTGTATATACACGGCTCCTAATCACATGACCATCGGGCACACATGACCTGAGAATGTCAAACCGCTCGCTCAGTCCTCTCGCACTTGTGTATATACACAGGGAACCTACAATCTACATTTAGTACACGTTCGCCCATCGAGGCATGTCCATACAGCACTGACTGATAGGCGCACAGCCTATATAAACTTAGAATCAATGGATTTCACAGCTGATGTCTTCTGGGCTCATCCAGCACTAGGCGACTGAATATGTCCACACAACGATATTCAGTACCTCTTTCGTTTCGCGTATTAATATTGTCCTTGGTCTGTTTCTGGAAGCGCTACAACAGATACAGATCGCCGAATTAGCAGTCCTTCAGTCATTGCGATTACCTCACTGAACCTCGTTATAGAGGTATCAGCGTGGGCTCCTCAGACTCGATTTACGCACACAGACTTCATCTCTTAGCTGTCCAGATGAACGCAGACCTGCCACTAGACTGCAGATAATCGTCAGACTACACCTAACCGGCGTGCTGAACAGGTATAGGGTCGCGTTTTTCTTCTCAACCATAGCACCTATGTGCTAGCTGACGTCACAAGTCCTGACTGTCTTCTCGCCAATCATATCACACAATTATGCTGGCTGTCTTTAATAACATAAATATTAAAATGGACACACCTCCAGAGATCAAGCCCTGAGGAAAAGCAAATAAGCAGGTTTTTGGCCTTTAAAGTCTACAGTAAGCATCGTTACTATAGTTACTGTCTAGACAGAAGACGGATTACACGGAATTAAAATGTAATGAAATTAACATCAAATGAGGCACCTATGTTCTCTAATCTAAGTTCTAATGCTAACGTCTAAACATGATACTCCATATTAATGTACAATACATTGTAAAAACAGTCATCTCGTTATACACCCTACTTGAACATGCAACAATATAACTAAGTCACAGGTCGTTGGTGACATTTTATATTGCTGAGAAAATCTTATTTCAAGTGTTTTAATATAGTAAAATGATGTTTTGTAAGACTTACAATAACGTCGGAAACATTTCCGTTATGAAACTTAACTCACAACCCCTTATACACATTCAGTCGCTTCCTGTGCCACAACATGTGGCTTTAGGATTTTTTAAATCCCCTTGACGATCATTCAATGCAATTGGTATAGTAACGTAATGACATATTCTTATGTATGCTATGTTCGGTGATACAAATTTAGCACTCTTGAGGATTATGTGATGAACCTTTTCTAATGCATTAATACCTCGAGGAAGACTCATATATGCAGACAAGCGTATCAGTGTTTGATGAAAGAGCGCAATATATTATGCCTTAATTATTGGTTAGTCACAAACAATTACGACATTTACATGAGTTTTTATTATACCTAGAGGTACATGATATACTCACTGCACGCTTGTGGTTTACCCGGTCTTGTGCAATATCCATAATACTCGCTGTTTTTCTCCTTGTCAATATAACACCATACTTGCTTCCGTTTCTTATTTTTTGGCTGATCCCTTGCAATTAGGTCAATGGGGTTAAGGCAGTAATTTTTGTTATTTGCAAAGCTGTTGCCCGGGAAAGCTGTTTCTTGATATTTGTTTGCTGGAGAATCCCAGCGCTCACACTCGATCCCATCAAGAGTCTTGGTGATCCTTCCTTGATAGTGCCATACATAGGGGTCATTGTAAGAGCACTGGGAGTCTGAAGAAATGAAAAATATTATCGCCTTAATGTATTCAACTTCTTTTCAAACACTTATGCACTGATGATTTGGATGTGTATGTGATGGTGGTCATGTTTGAGCTAAGTTTGAGTTTTAGGCCATCATGATTGTTTTTACTACATATATTTATTTCATAAACCAATAGATACATTGTCAACTATGTCACATATTACACGTTTACAAAACATACATGGAAAAACATGAAAACACTCATTTACAAAACATTGAAAATACACAAACTGCACATACAACCACATGTTTAGAAAACTTGTACTTAAAACGTTTCATATTTCAAGTAAGAAAAACATAATATATGATAATTTGCCTATCCCTATTTTTTTGTATATTAGACCAGCAGCAAAACTATTTGCTTATGTTTTCTTGATTCATTGTTATTCCCATTCTTAAACTCTTTATCAATGATATCCTAAAAGTATAATTTAAGATTCGAATGGACGATGGAAATCTGTTTAATGATCTACTGCTTCGTCAAGCAAACGAACCGCTCACAATATTGATAGGAACGCTTTAATGAACGACGTTATATCTCGTAATTATATATAATGTCAATATCAATTTTATTTTAGGGACTCTGTAGAAATATAAAACAAAACACACAATTATTACTTATTTTGACACAGACCGGTAGGCTGGGGCTGGGACGACCCCTCATCAACTCCACCGTTCCAGTTTCCGGATCCACAAATACTATCCTGGCCAAATGTTAAAATTTCAAAATAAAAAAAAAGGCTTACTCCATTCATCTGGTAAATTTACTTACCAAGAAGACATCCGGGTCCCCATGACGTACCAGGACATTCCCCGAAACACGCCCCAGTCGTCCTGTTACAGCCTCCAGTACATTTACAAAGGTACCTGCATTCCCACCCAAACCGTCCATCGGAGCAACCTGCTCAGAAATCATAAATGTATGATGTGTACATAAAACGCTGCTAACCATAACGCCCTGAGGGAAACTGCAAGAAAAAATTATGTAACAAATTGCTTGTTAAATGTGATTTCCATTTGCCAGAGACAAGAGTTAAAGGGTGAAATATTCATTATAAACTTTGAATATTTTTTTCTGCAAAAATATACACTTCTTTAAAAAATGTTACTGAATGCTAACCATGTATCTGTATTTTTACATTAGCTGCCTTGAAGCCGACTGTAGGAGAAGGAAATCATCAGAGTGTGTAAGAACTATTTGTGGATTAAGTTATAATATTGTATTAAGTATGTATACAGCATACCTTGAGACCATCCAAGAGACATGAAAGATAGCAGGAAACCAAGCGCAGCTCCCCTAAAAGAGAAGAACCTGGATAAAATAAAGACAGCTTAAAGCACCATTGATATCCTTATAAAGTTTCAGATAAGAGATTAGATTTGTTTCTTATATATCAAAGAATGCCCATTCAGCCAATCATCCTACTATAAATATATTTGTTTTATCTTCATTGGCCGGGTTGTTGTTGTTTCCTTTTTTGAGCAATTTTCCTTTTAACTTTATGAACCGATCTGTACGGAGATAATCTGTGCCCTGGGCAAGAGCCATTAACTTGTATTCGTACTATCCCGCAGAGGTGACTTTTGATGTTACCATGGCTACAATGGACAATCATTTCTCTAAGTTAGCATAACACGAATCTGGATGAGATATAAATGTGGTCATGAACTACCTCTCTAGTTCGGATATGTTATGACACATCTTGAAAACCATATACGTGCACTTCTGATGTTTATCAATTTTTACAGTTTAAACATTCATTTGATTTACTAAAATTTATTAATAGATAATATATTTCGGATAAGCAACCACATGGCTTGAAGGTATAGTGTAATTTCATGACTAGTTCCCAACAGGACTCATCGCCTGGTTTTCTTTGATATAATACAGCTATCTATATTGACCATACGTGAAAAAGAACGCACTTATAAATTAATTAATAAGTTAGGGCCCGAATATTATATAATAGTTTTGTATATGAAACATTTGAAAAATACAATCACATTTGTAAGTTAATAAGTCACTAACAATATACTATTCGCTTGATTTCACACTGGCCATGATGGTGTTTTGATCATCAAAGTGTTCACACCAAGTTCTTTTGAAATTATTTTCAAATTAACTGCTAGCATGGACTGATTGTAAATGATAGTACATTCATGAACATTTTCGTGTATATTTGGACGTGCTTGTATGTATTATGATGTGATCTGCACTTTATATTTTAGCAAATTTACATACACATTTATATGACCTTACCTCATTATGGCATCTCCTGATGGCATCCTTGACACTCTGGTGATATCACTTAACTTTAGATTCTCGTTCCCTTAAACACTGGTACTACAACCGGATTAATAACTGGTATTCATCTGCGTTATGTGTTTACTGATGTGTTAAAAATATATATCGTTCGTCTGACGTATTAACTTCCTGGTAGCATATAGCTTGTGCTACACGTGTATTGGATTAGTCACTCAACATAACACGTTGAAACGCTTTGCATATATATGAATTCTGCCTGTCTGGGTCTGACACGGGAAAGATAAAGAATAATATCAGTTAAAATTATGATTGTCATCAGGCTAACTATGGAACTATAAATAGATCTAGACTAGACGATTTTCTGAAAAAGAAGCAGTCAGGATAATTTGAATAAATCGCAAGATTTATAATTACATTCAAAGAGACAATTTTTATTCGTCGTTTTTTAAATATATTTTATATTATATATAATCAGAAATAAAGGGAACGCACAAAAAATCTCCGACAAATCAGGATAATATACTGTAAATTGTCAAATATGATAAGCATGTACTTTTGCATTGTCCTGTGTCAAATGCTCAAGGCATATGTTGTCTTGCAGCAGTGAGGTACATATATGGAACAATAAGAAATATTGATATTAAACAAACAAAAATGTTACGTTGTTTACATCACGATTATATTGAACCTTTATCATGGTAGCAAAGTGAATAAATGGTAAAATGGTAAAAATTTCATAATCTTCACGCCAGAGAGGTCAATAGTTCTGTTTCTATTACCACTGGAATGTAAAAAAAAAAAATCACATGTGTGTAAAAATATTATGCATTTGTTAGAAAATGAACATAAACCACTATAAATTATATCCTGAAGATACGGAGAAGGCACAAACAAATACCATAAGTCAGTAATGTAAAAAAACAAATAAGGTCTACTGTGCTACTAAATGTAGAGTGTAAAGTGGGACGATTGGTTTGACAGACAAACGCATTACCACATACATTTGTCCATACATAAAACGAGCATAAAAAATAATGGGTAACGACACGGTGACGTTTTTAATGTTGCAATAAAGTCATACCCTCTTGAATCGATGATAGAAAAAGATCAAGACTATGTTTTGAAGTACCTTCTTTCGATGGGTGAAAAAAAGTTATAAAGTTAAGCCATATGTAACATATTTGTTTGTTTCAGATTCAGGTATTTAGGTACAATGTTCATTTGTTTAAGAAAATGTTTTGCCACAAGGTCATTTTTATACCCACTTTGTTGCAAAATGTGTTATTGACAATTAAGTTAATAAAACCTGCATTTTGACTGACTTGTCAATCCAAAGTGTGGTGAAAACAGGATCACATGTATACTCAAGAGAACTTATTTGCTGATTGGCTGGCACATGAAGTTATCATTTAACTGAAACCGGCTATTTTGACCTGCAGTAGCAATCTATTCAGCTCAAGCTAGGGTTTGCTTGATAAGTTGAGCCTTTGTTGACCCTTAAATAGAGCTTGCCAGAGTGGCCAGATGACCTAACTAGTTGTTGACCATACGCTCAGCTTTTTCTGACTTTGAGATTAGTTGTCTTGAGATTTTGCACTAAAATCACTTTCGATTAATAACAATTGTTGAAGTGTGATACAAGAGGAAAGTGATAAATGTCAGATCATGAAGTAGATTCGCGTTATGCCACTGTCATTTTCGAACACATTTAAGTCACCAAACTAGGACAGGATTACGTTTCCACATATTTTTTTTCTCAAAAAGTTCTCGAAGCAGTGTTTCAGTTAATAACACCACCTTCAGAGGGATGCCTTTCTTAAACATAAAGCAATCAAATGTTGCTGAAAAATGAGACTTCCGGTGTCATGGCGAACCGTTAAGTGCACGCTATACTGCGCTGTTAAGAAAAAAATTGTCAACAACTTGGGAATATAAGATAAAATGACTCGCAGCCGAGGCAAAAAAGACAAAACAAGTAACCAGACGGGAGATATGGACAAATACACAGAGAAAACCTCAGGAAAAAAGGCGAAAAGCGCCAACACAGACCAAGACGAAACAGACCTGGCCATGGCCATGGCCACGGAAACAACAGATGAGGTAACGGATGAATATGACATTCATACACATATCGCAAACGCCATGGCGGAAATGAAAGAAATAGTGAGAAATACACATTCATCATTAGAACAAAAAATTAACCAATTACAGACAAATATTCTGGACAAAATTAATCATGTTTCAGAAGAAAACAAACAACTCAATGCTCGAGTTACTGAACTAGAATCCAGTGCTCAAACTATCAGTGATAGTGTTGACAGACTGAAATCACACAAAGAGAATGATCATAAACGTATAAAGGATCTACAGAGAGAAATATCCATTCTAAAAACAGAAAACGCAAATAAAGAAGAACAAATAAAAACATTACAAGACCGTTTAGATTCAGAACTTAACAAAATTGAGAGAAGAAGCAGAGAGTGGAATTTAAGACTATTAGGAGTCAGGGAAGAACCGTGGTCAGAAAACTGCAAAGATGCGGTGGCAAAAATTATTTCAGACCAAAATTTGTTGGGCGAACTCAGTAGAGATGAAATAAAAACGAGAATTGAAACAGCTCACAGAACGGGACGTACAGGGGAAAACCCCAGACACATCATAATAAAGTTCCAAGAAAGGCCAGACAGAGACCAAGTACTCAGAAACGGCAAACAGGTGATTACAGGTGGCACCCGTTTTGTAGAGGACTTAACGGTCATGGACTATAAGCTAAAACAAAAGTTAAAACCCAAAATGCAGGAGGAGTACTCAAAAGGAAACAAAGTGCGCTTCTGGCGTGGCCAACTGTTCATTAATGGCAAAGCTGTTCAATAGTGCAACAAGACATCTGGCAACACAAACGGCTAAACATAGAAACAACCACAAGAAGCTTATTCAGATGAGGCGACATTCCCAACCCTCATGGCCGAGAGGTGGCGACACTGTCGTGGCTTCTTTAAAGGGCAAGGTCGTTTGCCAACACGAACGAGAACCAACCACAACATTACATCGGCAGAGTCAAGCAATAGGACCTATGAAAAGACGCTTTATGGAATATATTTCTTACCTTCCTTTTGTGTATGGTATGATTTTCCATGAGAAACATTTTCACGGAATGTTTACTTGCTTAACCTGTTTTACCATTAATTGTTTTCTGTTTGGCCCATTATCGCTCAGTCAGGCAAGGAACCCTCTTCTTATCCTATTTGTCCAATTTACATGTAAACCTCGGCCGACTTTAACTTTCACTGAATTACTTAGAACTTCTATATTAGTGATATATCTTTATTCATTTCATGAGACGGACTCATTGCGCTATCATAACTTTTATGATAAACAAGACTGTACTCATTTGACAAATATATGACACAGACAACATATAACCAACAGGATCAAACAAACATTGCTTTTCCAGAATTTACTATTTTAACTTTGAATGTTAGAGGTATTTATGACTATCTGAAACGAAGAGCAGTTATTACATGGCCGAGAAAGCACAACGCTGATGTTGCTCTCCTGCAAGAGACCTATAGCTCTAGGTCTTGTGAAACTCTATGGCAGAATGAATGGGGCGGGAAAATCATCTTTAATCATGGTTCCAATCATAGCAGAGGTGTGGCCATATTATTCCGATCTGGTTTTGATTACCAAATAAGAGCTATACATACAGATGATATAGGCAGAACATTAATATTGGTTTTAAATATTTGTGATTATAGTCTTATTTTGTGTAACTTGTATTTCCCAAATCAAATGGAACAGAAATTAGATTTTATTATTAATATACAAAACTTATTAGAAACCTGCCATATAAGTGAAAGTGTACCTGCCATAATAGGGGGTGATTTTAACATTGTGCTTGATGCCATTGACAAAGTTGGTGGGAGGATTAATAGTGTAGACAGAGCAAAGAGGAAACTTAATGATTTTGTAAACAAGTTTAACCTGGTAGACATATGGCGTATAAAACACGAAGGAAAATCAGGTTTTACATGGAGACAAAAAACTCCAAAAATACAGTGTAGATTGGATTACTTTTTCATTTCATATATGATACAAGATTTTGTTCAACAATGTGAAATAACACCTGCCAGTACTTCGGATCATCAGGTTTATATATTAAATTTAAGGGGATAGAGGAACACAGAGGCAAAGGTTACTGGAAATTTAATGGATCGTTGTTGAAAGATGAAGAGTATAAAAATATGATGATTAACAAAATTAAGATATGGACAAAAGATCTTGAAAATATTCAAAGCCATAGAACAAAGTGGGAACTTGTTAAATTTTATATTAGACAAGCCACTATACAATACAGTAAACAAAAAAAGCAAAATGAAGACACTGTGTATAAGGAGTTATGCAATAAACTAAATAATATGGAACATCATAACGAAACATCAGATGAATATTTTGAAATTAAAGAAAAAGTTAAATCCATTGAATTAAAAAGAACAGAAGGGGTTATACTCCGATCAAAAGTCCGCTGGAGAGAACAAGGAGAAGAAAGTACACAATATTTTTTTAATCTTGAAAAGAGGAACTCTGTCAGGAAAACTATTAGAATTCTAAAAACTGATGTTGGTAAAACCTTAAGTGACAACAAAGAAATATTATCTGAGATAAACAAATTTTACAAAAACTTATACAAATCAACCCGTGAAAATATAGAACAAATTAGAGATAACATGTTCATTTCAGAGATAAATACTCCAAAACTTACCAGCGAACAAAAAAGTCAATGTGAAGGTATCCTCACACTGGAAGAATTGGAAACAGCCTTACAAAAAATGAAAAGCTATAAATCACCTGGTAATGATGGCTTAACTCCTGAATTTTATAAAACATTTTTTACCTACATAGGCCCTTTGTTAGTTGAATCATTTAATGAATCATTTATGGTCCAAGAAATGTCCCCATCACAAAAACAGTCAGTTATCACCCTTATTGATAAAAAAGGAAAGGACAGTATGTACATTAAAAATTGGCGACCAATTTCTTTACTTAATATAGATTATAAATAAGCCACAAAAGCAATTTCTAACAGATTTATTAAAATTCTGCCCTCTATAATTCATTATAATCAACTTGGATTTCTGAAAGGTAGATATATTGGAGAAGGAGTAAGAATAATTCGAGATATAATGGAACTTCTGAAAAAAATAAATAAACCTGGCTTGATTGCTTGTATAGATTTTGAAAAAGCATTTGACACTTTAGAATGGGACTTTATTTTAAAATCTTTAGAAACTTTCAATTTTGGCAGGGATGCAATCAGATGGGTCAAGACATTCTACAATAACATTTTTTCATGTGTAATTAATCAGGGTGTCACTGGGGGGTATTTTGAAATCACAAGAGGGGTACGCCAAGGAGATCCTCTATCACCATATCTTTTTATAATTGCTGCGGAAATGTTGTCAATAGCTATAAGACATAATACAGAAATAAAAGGTATAAAATTAGACAATAACTATGAAATCAAACTTGTTCAGTATGCAGATGATTTAACACTCTTACTGAAGGACATAGTCTCTGGACAGAAAGTATTTCAGCTCCTTGAAGAATTTAGTGTCGCATCTGGCCTAAAAATCAACCAAAATAAAACAGAAATAATGTTGATTGGATCAAACCGAAACAGGAAAGATAAACCCCTAACAGGTATATGGACCTCTAATTTAAAAATTTTAGGTATTACCTTTAATCATAACAAGCATAAAATGATTGAAGAAAATTTAAGACCAAAAATTGATGTGACTAAAAACACCTTTGCCTTATGGAAAACAAGAAACCTCACTTTAAATGGTAGAATACTTCTGGCCAAAAATTTGGGTTACTCAAGATTTCAGTATGTACTATCGGTTATAGATGTTCCAGGATGTTATATCAAAGAAATCAATAATCTTTTATATTCCTTTATTTGGAAAGGTAACCCAAAGGGTAGGATAAAAAGAGATATTTTGAATTTAAGTTAACAGGAAGGGGGTCAAAAGATGCTTAATGTCCAATATATGGTTGATGCACAGAAAATTGTTTGGTTAAAGAGATATATATTAGGCAAAAACAAAGATTTTGTGAGGTTAATTGACAATTTATGTTTAGCTTATGGTGGTCTAGCACTACTTATGAAATGTTCCTACTCTGAAAAGACCTTACAGAAAATGCCACCATTTTATAAAAACATGATGTTAGTGTGGGAAAATATTCGAGAAAATAAACATTCGGACATTATATGGAACAATAAAAATATACTGGTTGGAGGAAATTCAATTTACAACAACATTTTGTATAATTTAGGTATAATATATGTCTCAGATCTTTATAATACTGAAGGTAACATTATTCCATTTAAAGTATGGGTTCAAAAAGGGGCACCCATGTACTTATTTAATGTTTGGAGGGGTATTATAGCTGGAGTTAGAGCAAATTTTCATAATTTAAAAAAAATTGATACCAGTTATGAAGATCAAATTTTGTGTAATTTAGGGAAAAACAATAAACTATTGAGTACAATAACCTCTAAGTTAATATATGATACAATTAAACAGAAAAAGGTCATGGTCAATCATTGGGGTAAAGAGTTTTATTCGAAAGAGTATGACATTGAAGAAAGCCAGTGGTCATTAATTTTCAGGTTGGCCAAACAAGCCACTAAAGACAAAAAACTCCAAGAATTGCAGTATAAAATA
This sequence comes from Sipunculus nudus, assembly GCA_026874595.1. Lineage (NCBI taxonomy): Eukaryota > Metazoa > Annelida > Sipuncula > Golfingiida > Sipunculidae > Sipunculus > Sipunculus nudus. Next base: position 88,990,669 of record CM049307.1, read on the forward strand.
CCGACTAGATCTCTAACAGTTAATGAATGGCTTTACAAGTGTGGCATAAAACAAGATGATTTATGTTCTTTTTGCACAGACAACAAGGAGACAATAGAACATCTGATGTATCAGTGTAAAGTAAGTAAATCATTTTGGGAACAATTAGAAGTTTGGATAAACACTCGGTCCGAAACCTTTATTCAGTTGAGTGAAAAAACCGTAATAATAGGAAGTATTGATACAAATTATCGGGATGTGATCAATGTAATAACATTATTAGGAAAGCACTATTTATATTCTAATAGAATAGGTGGGAAAATTCCAGATTTGAATATTTTCATTTCAAAGGAACGAGCATATATTAAAATTGAACAATACATATCACATAAAGAACAAAAGGAAGAAGATTTTTTGGAATTATGGGGACAATTCTTAACATTGTAAAACTAGGACATTTTGTATATGTTCTCTGTAAAATGTATATACGTATAGTCTCTCATGCACATTTTTATTGCAATCTTATGATTCATATACAAATTAGTTGGTTTTTTTTTGTTTTTTTTTTTGTTTTTTTTTCTACTTAGCCTTTCCATATTTTTCATCGTATTATGGCAAATTATATGGTGATATCCTGTTTGGATAATGCATGTACGAATAGATTTATACAATAAAATATTGGAAAAAAAAAAAAATCAAATGTTGCTTATATTTTAAACGCCTTTTTTTATATGCTATGTTATTTTAAAAAGCAATTACGAGTCATTTGAATAAAAAATTATTTGATAATTTGCCGAAGAATTTATGATAAAGATTTAAGGAGAAGGAGAAATTATAGATATGTGATAAAAGCTGCATGGAGATATCTGTGTATATTTAAAGACGATCCTATTATTAAATGCATATTTACTGCCAGATGTGAAATATATCGCATTTTTTTTTTCATTTAAAAAAAGTTTTGAATCTTTAGAATTTAAATATTTAAATATATCATATCTTTTAATATTCTGAGCATGGAATATAAATGTACGACATCCAGACTTAAAGTAATTTTAATATATATTTTAAAACTAAATTGTAATTTGAATGTAACAAAGGTAGCTTTACGATATTAAGACCGGAAATTATTTCACACATTTAATTACCGGCTCGTGTATTTTTTTTCAAAGATATTTATTCACTCCTCATACAATAAGAGTCCCAAAAAGTAATGGACTTATCTTTTATTCACTGAGCAAATCGTAGAATTCGTTATACGTTTCTAGTACATAAGTAATGTAAAATACTTCCAGATGGCACGACCTCATGGCACCGTATACATATATATATATATATATATATATATATATATATATATACACATATATATATAACCTTTATCTTTTGGTAAATTCAAATAATTTGGTGAATTTTAATTAACATAATATAACAGAATGACCTGTTTACAAATGATCAAGGTTTTATATCGTCATAGTCATTAACCAAATAACGTATTCAATTTGATATTTATAAAATTTTCTGAAACATAGTTGAATTTTTCAGTGACGAATATAGATATTACAGTTAATCTCAATAAGAATTTTCTGCAAATAGTACATCTCTAGGTGGATCATAGTTACATTTCCTTGCAATATTAGGGTTATTTCAGTGGATTTTATTAAGCCACCAGACTTCAAAGTTATAGTTTGTTGTGTTTTACGAACAAGTAGAAATGTTCTTTAGCTGTAAAAATATACTATTACAAGAGTGTTCCTACCGATTTATAAGTATAACTATCAGATAACATAAATCTTTACCAATATTACGCATGTAGAGTTGAAAAGGTAGGCGGTACACCGGATATATTAACTGTAAAGAATAGTTCTTTACTTACATTAACAACATGTTGTTTAAAATGTTGAACGAACTATTGGAAAGAAAATGACAGACCAACGTATATATTGAATGTTATAGATGATAATCATTATGTTTTGAAGCTTAATATATGTGTTGTGTCGGACCTGTAATGGGATGAAGGACCATTGCGATACGTATGTCTTCGTCCATCAGAAATTGGGGTCTCACTCAACTCCCTCAACCACATCCATCTTAGATTAGGCAACACTGAACTGCTCATGATATATAAACAATAATAATTTACAGTTTATATAAGATGTTTCATCTTAAGAGCTGCTAATTTTACACCAAAAATATACCTTCACACTTCATATAAGATGTTTAATTGTATAAACTGTTCATTAAAAGCATATCCTAACAGTTTAAAACTATAAAAGATGTTGTCTTATTTTACACAAACACTGAAACTTTACAGTGATGATAAATTTTATTTTATGTACAAAACACATCAGTTAGCCACAGGGACCTTTAATGCTACAGCCAGGTGAAGCCAGGCCACATCAGTCGGTCCAAGGTCACCAGAACGGGTGTCAGTTTACATATCAGTGGCTAGATAAGCGGGGCTTTTTCCTAATTCACAACATAATTCCACTTCTTTTCCTTTGTTATTTGTTCTTCAACATTCGTCTTTAACAAAATGTCTCGAAAAACAGGTGGGCAGGGATGCAGGGGCGGTTCTGGGATTTAGAAAAAAGGAGAGATCAAGCCTAGGAGAACTAATGATGAAACCTAAAAAAAAGAGATCGAATAGCAGGATCATAATAAAATCAACAAAAACAGTTCAGGTATCATACACTTCACAGGGGCACACACAGTCCTAGGTTTATATGAACATTTAAAACTTTTTTACCCTTTTCATGATAAAAGCTAACACAAATGTAAAAGTAAAACAACGAATGATTTATCGTATCTAGAAGATTTATTATGTTTCAGAATTGCAGATAGATGGCAGCACCAGGTCGGGGCAGTCTTAACACTGTTTTTTTTAAGATGGGTAACAATGATATTTGTCAAAGGCTGTATACATTTTTAATGTGTAGCAGTGTTCGCAATAAATATAAAGAAGTCTATTAAATGGGAACAGTCTTAATAAAAACAGGCTTAAATATCCTTATATTTAAGATACCCTTTTCAAATTTATGCTTCTTTTTTTAATGGTGGAACTGTGCTTGGTTATATAGGGATACCCGCATTATTGAGACTAAGAGACACAGGTTGTGTATTTAAATGAAATCATAAATATTCCTACAGATAATGCAATGGAATCTTCTCTAGGATTCACTAATATTTCGACTCTGTTGAGAGTTGATAATAATTTCTTTTTGAACAAGAAATGAGTCTTTATCTGGTAAAGTTAGTGACCATTAAGCAGATTGTCTCTAAATTGGACAGCTGTCCTAATATGCCACTTGAACATTACTTGATACGTATCGTGGGGCTGAAATATTCTTGTTGGGGTAACATGTTGTGCGCGCAGAGCAACGTGCAAGAATTCACAGACTAATATAAAGCCTATATATGGACACACAAGCACTAATTTCTCAATAGCATTTTGAACATGTTTGTTCCTGGAGTGCTTGCAGGTTCCTCAAACAAAACAAAAATATGATAGGAATAAATTAATTTAGTCGGGCAGAAAATATGATCAACAGTAAAGTTCAGCCTTTCCTCGTTTGGGATTATAATTATTCTGTGGACAACATAACCCCACACGTCATACATAGTCCTTCTAATCAATATATTTCTTCAAGACATGCATACTGTGCGGACGATATGAGCCGACTGATCATACCTAGCGCTCTTCACATGATTGCCCTGAGGACAACAGTCTCTTCCAAATGCTGAGATAGCTGACAGATCACTAATTAAGTAACCACCTCATTCCATCAAATACATGCATAATTTTAATAAGTTTACATCATTCTGCACCCTGCAAGAACATATATGTCATAGTAAAGTAAAATTAAACTAAAACCAACGTTTCATTTAGTCAATTTTCGGAAAACCATTGAGTTCAAAGTTTTAACCATAATGGTTGATTTTTCATATGTATATTTTTATGTATAACCTTCTGAGACAAGAAAGTTTCTTAAGCAGGGACGTGCTATGCTATATTCTGACTAATGAATAAATGTGGTACCACTTGCTTTCTTTAAAAAAATAACTTCTACTTAATTAGGAATAAAGAGGGATTTCACTAGCAATGTCGTCATGAGCGTTTACAACTTGGACTTTGAGATAAAGAATGGTTGATCAGGTTGCATGTTTTTTTTTTTATATTTTGTGAGGGAGGTAACCGCCTCCAACTTTTAATGCTAGGTTAACTAATCATATGTACATCTACAGGATTCCGTTCCGGTGTCAGACTACGTTACAAGGCAGTATCGCATGCTTCCTCACATTCCATATCCTGGTTTTAACCAGTTCCGTTGACCACTGCCCCACGGTGTGTATGTAACCCCCTTAAAGCCCCCTCGTTTTGTGAATTAAACGGGACGGTTGGACAGGGCTTTCCCATTAAGCCATGGAAAAATCTTAAATTTGAACTCACGGTCTTCCAGCTTTGAGTCGTGTGCCCTACTCATGAGCCTAATAGGCCGGTAGCATCGTTTAGCACGGCTCTTATCAACGGCAGCTGTATGTGCAATTGATTATCCGACTAAGCCCCTGACAGGAACATTCAGCATGGCCTACTGTCGAGTTAATACTGAACCATGAAATCTCCTTGGCTTTGCAATATTGTATATGTTAGTTCAATTAATAGAAAGTGTGTCAACAAAGGTGCTTCAAGTGTGTTTTTATTATCATATGTACAACATGCTGTTTTTTTCTGATTGATTTAAGAGTTAAGGAGATTTGTTTTTTGACTATTTTAGATACATGTATGTTAAAGGTACAATACAATAAAATTGGAGTATATGGCATGTAATGAGGAACATTATCTTGTCAATATGTACAATTATCTGTCCTCACCAAAATCATGCACAAAATAATGTATTTCAAACTCTGTCGCCTCAAACAGCAGATCACGTAGGGAAAGATACGAATACAAGCCTCCCTTAATAATCAGGAGATAGTGTCAGCCCCGTCACATGAGAATCATAAATATGTTCAAGCTGAACAGACAACTGACTTTATCAGGGGCAATTTCAAACTTGTCAAGGGAGGGCTTTAGCATTTAGACATTTACCTTTTCATTTAAGCTTCCTTAGATCCTTCCTGGATCCATTCTTTCATATTAAAATGTTTCCCTTTCCGGTTTACGTTGTTCTATTCATTTTATGTTTTGTTGATTTCAAAATTATAAGTTTATTTCTCATGAAGAACCATAAAATCTAATTTTGAAGTAGATTAGGCTCGTGATCTCACAGTAGGATAGACCCAGCGGCGTTCAATAAACTTCGATGTTCTCGGTAAATAATCTAAGATCTTAACATAACCTCGTTCTCGGTAAATAATCTGAAATCGTTTCCTGAAGACCAGTTTACCAGGATGCTGTGAACGATTTACCATTGATAAGGAAAGCAATCCTACTTCCTGCTTGCTGATATAATTTGGAATGGAAAATGCACAATACAGCCTTCTCCCCACCATACTGTCTGAATATATTAAACTTTATAGAAATATGTCCATTCATACATTTGATCCATGTGATCAATATCAGTGTCCTAGGAAATACATATCTGTTGATCATAAAAGTTTGTGGTCAGTGATAGTTCTTGTCTGTCACTTTTAAATCCAGGTTTTGCTGGATTAAGTGATCCCTGTGACGATAGAAAAATAGACGAACAAGGCTTTTCTATAGCGCGATATGTTGACACATATATGTCTGTACAAGGTAGCTGCAGCCTTCATCACAAAATTTCATGTGATACTTGATCGCGTCATTGCTTTGTAATTTTAAAAATGTCGGTAGCATCACCTATATTGAAATTGTACTATGAGCAGAAATTATGCATGTATTTCCTTTTTTTTTGTATATAATTAAAAAATAGTATTACTTTTCCTTTCAATTTACAGAAAGCAATTATCTGAAATGAAATCTAGCAATTGAATGGAACTTTGCTGGACTACAATTTTTGCAAATCACAAAATTTGAACATTTTATGTGTTTGCATAAGTGTCTGTTACCATTTTTCTGAAGTACAGCAGCATATATAAGCATGATCTTATGTTATCTGATTAGAGATCCACGTTCTGCAACAACGGTTTAACCATGTTCTGCTTAAGTAACGTTTTCTAATCTCTCCTATATTTATTTTTCATAAGGATTAATACTATTATTATCAATTCATATATTACTGTCATATATTATAATTCCATCAAGTCAATTACTGAGTACAAGTGAAATTAAATGTGAGGAAAGGTTTATAATTTAATTATAATTAATTTTATTTGTACTCATTGTATTTCCTTTTCTCTGAAAATTGTTAATAATGTATAAAAGTAAATATTTATTTTTTGTTCGTCTCATCACACACCAAGTAACACAAAATAGGTGGTGCTAATAAAATTATTGCATATTCTTTGCATGATGGATAGGTCTTCTAAGCTTCGTGATGAAATCTGACCGGTTACTAAGGCATTTGGTTCCAGGCAGCAGAGAGTCGACGGCGAGCAGCAAATGACGGATTATCAACCTTCTGTTATTGCACAAGCTTACAGAGTGAACTAACAATGATTTCTTGAAAAGCGATAAAAAATTGCCACTAAACCAAAACCAACCTCGACGCAGGTATGCACAGGTTGCTCTAAAGATCAGCACCATTCGAGATACTCTGTATTTTAACTGGCTACCTGCATCAGTCTTTATGTATCAGGCCTTTACATAGTGTATATTGTATTTGCTTTTTCATGACAGGGTTTAAACCATACCCGCCACGGGCAGACACTCTGAATTTAGGGTTATAGGCAGTAATTTTATATGATAATATAATGAGATTTGGAATACGTTTGCTTGACCTGGACCGACACTCTGATTTGAGATTTAAACACATACCCGCCATGGACCGAAAATTATCTTAAGTTTACGCCCTTACTGCCAAGATCCTGACACTCTGATTTTAGGTTATTACGCCTACCTCCCATGGACCGACACTCGACATAAGTGGATATTTCATTGTTGACCTCAGGCAAGAAACTGCATAAACTGTCTGACACCCGCCAAAATGACATAGACTCATACTTTATGTTGACGCATAATTAAAAAGATTGTAATAAAAGTGTAATTTGGTGCTAAGATGGGCTGCAGCATTTTATAAATGATGATTAAAATCTGGAGAAATGGTTCTACGATGGCGGCGGCATGCGTTTTTTCGAGTGCGTTTATGGTTGTTTATGTTTTAGGGCCCCTGTTGTGATGAAAAATGATGTATTTAACATCCGTGATCCTTTTCCCGAGATATAACTATTTGAGATGAAATCAAGAAATGGGCTCATTATTTGCCGGACTGATCATAACATAAAACGACCCTTGATAAGGCCCTAGATAAATCAGCATAGCCAGTTAAAGATGCGCTGATAGACAATCTATTTTACAATAATATCCTGTTTTTATTTCCAAAGCCTTACTACATACAACAACAACAATGCACTTATTTAAACTTTTTAACTTTTTTTATGGAATGTTTAACAAGTCATAATGACTAATACGAGGCGCTCTCCATGGCTCGTATTAGTCTAAAGAAGTGGAGAAAGCCGGGGTACCTGCAGAAAACAACCGACCTTGAACCTGACTTGACAATAACAGCAATGCAATTAAACGCATGTTGTGTATATATGAGTCCGTTCGTCAATACTTGGAAATGCATGTTTCATTTGACCAATAGCATAATAGATTAGTTCCTTCACCTTCTCAAATGAAGCTTAAAGTCTACCTGAATATATTCCCAAGTTCACTTCCTGAACTTTCTGTATCATGGACTTAACATATGTAAAGCCAAGAGAATACTAAATCTATAATCTTTTCAAATCGTCTACGACACCAGGGTTGAAGTAGTTTCAGGGCAAGTTTAATATCGTCTGTTTTTGTGTTTCACTGTCATATGGCAGACAATCATATAAAAAACCGACAAAATATTTATTTGTACATTATGTTGGAAACATTGTATTCTTTTCATATACTATATTAAAGATGGACTTAATGAAAAGGGATCTGGCCATGGTTGCAGATAAGGGGAGGCGTCAGGGGTAGAAGTTGCAATTAGAACATAACAAGAATTTTAAACGTAGGGTGACGTTATCTTTAATTTCGAGAGGTGTAGTCAGTTTGTCTACAATAAGTAGATACAAAAAAAACCTAATACAATGAACAATAAATAACTGCTTTATTTCAAAGGTTATTTACCTTAATACATACCTTTTACAAGAAAAGCAATTTTTACACAACTTCCTCCTCAAAGTGTATTGTACCTGAAATATTAACCAACGTATAAATATTTCTATGAGCTTACGTATGGGTATACCATAATGCATTTTAACTTTAAATACCATACGGTGTTTCAGCCTGTCCCACAGGACTTCTATACCTTTTGCGTTATGTACACTTGTCCAATATTATATTACAACATTATACACATACAAACTTTACGAGTTACGTATATGGTGCAAACGGTTGATATGCTCATATCTACAATTTCTTTTTAATCAACATAAAACCGTTAATATCTGATGCAATATTATCCATTAACAGTTTAACAGGTATCATAGGAACGTCATGTGTACAATTATTTTCGATAAGTCCACATTTAAATCTTAAAATACACTGGTTTCTGTTGATTTGTTGTCTTCAAAGCTTCACTGTTTCATATTGGTCTCTGGTCCTTCCTAATTCCATATCTGGTCAAAAAAAAGCAATATTGTCAAATACTGTGCTTATATTGATAGCGTGATACAAGTAAAACGTTAAAACACGAATTTCCTTTTAAAAGCATATAATGTGTGATTCTGCCAAAGACTTTGTTACCTCCTCTTTATATCAAGAATCTGCTTACATCTGAATAGGCATGTATAAAGGACAAGACTAAAGAGCCTACCTAGTTCAGGTGCCATTTCACGAGCCTTCCTCAATGGTTCATAGGTGTTCAATGGCTGGGTGTCCTTTTCAGTTGCTGCACATGGAAGCAAATAATAGAACGATTAAAATAGTGTTTCCTGCCGTAAAGAATTTACAGCAGTAACATTGATATTAAAGTTCTGTAGTTCTTCTCAGCCCAGGGATTCATATAAATATATATGTAATATGTGCCTTCCTCAGCTGCTTCAAAGGATCTTTAACGTATGCAATAACTGCGCAAGTTAAAAAAGCTGATGTCAATTGGATCAACCTTTTTGCTTCATATTGCAAGAACTTACGCTTATATCTTAGTGACTGTGTGCTTGCGTCCAAATCTTTGTTACTGTTTCCCTATCATCAAAATTATAATGATATTTTAATATATCTGCCTGCATATTTGACACAAGTCAGTTAAGTCTATTTGAGAATTGACGTAACACAATGAAGCCACTTTTGTCAGGCTAAAAGCAAATATATGCAAACAAACCGTAGATGGCATTTCCAGGTTTTAAGTGATTATTATAAATGCATATTAACTTGAATTTAAATGCTGCACCTGATGTCAGGCACGATTAAATAAAAGCAAACGGACGTCTAATTAAAATATTAGAAATAAGAGCTCACCTTTGTGAGACGACTTTACTCCTGCCTTCCTTAATGGTTCGTAGTGCTCCCGAGTATCCTTAGCTGCAGCTGTACATGGACAACATGATACGAGCTACATATAGAATCCGTGTGGCATTGTGATAAATTTAAATGTAAAGTGTCATCTTATTCAACGGAATTTCAGTGTTTATTATGTGAAATGAAATATATATGAGGAGATGTTTTATTGTATTTATGTGTCTATTCTCATGTAGTATTAGCTCGTGTAATGATTATGCAGTATTTGATCACAGAATTGAAATATCTTTTAAGGACACTTATTTTAGGGACACATTTTTTTTAACGTACTAATAGCTTACTCTGGTCATATGAAATGCAAGTGTCCTCCTTAAGGCTATTGTCTTGTAATCTCTATTGCAGTTACCTGTCCTGATGTAAGAGATTTTCGAAGTAGATAAGATCAGTGACGGTTTTCTTTGTGATTTTATTTCACGTTTACATCCTAACGCAGAAAATGTCTAACATAATTTTAAGTTAATAATGCAAATATCCTGTTTGTTGAGCCTACCTAATGATCCTTGTGTCCTGTCGTCATTGACTCCGAATCCGGTTTCCTCTGAACATATTTGGGTCTGTGTAAAAAATAATTATTGCAATGACTTCACTTTAAACAAAATATAAAGAAGAAAATCATAGGTAAAAGCTGTCTTGCATGTTACCTTGACGTATTCATAGTTTGTACTCTCTGCTAAGTTGTATTCTTCAGTCGCATTATATGGTCTGGCTTTTGTAGTTGCAGTTACATTTTCTGTAACAATATAAAACGTTATTCGGTTAGCAATGTCTGCAGAAAACGGACTTGTAATGGTTGTAAAATTTAAAGAAAGCAAAAACAACTCGAGATTAAAAAAGCGAATGTGTATATTGTAATTTGTTTATGTAATGTGATGGTTGAAATAAATGCTGGAGTAGATGTCCCGGTTGAATAGCATCCACATGCAAAAGGTATTATTGGTATTTATTGAATACAAAATGTCCTGATCACGTCACAAGATTAATTTCTAGGAGTACGGTATTAACTCACCATCAATGGAACCATGTGATAAGCGATCCCGTTGTCTTGAGACGTAGACCCTACAATAGTTAAGTTAATAAATAAACGGCATATTGGTGCAACAATTATGTGAACAAAGAGATCACGCCGCATGTTTCAGACCTATAAATTTATATAAATTCCCATATCGTTTTTATATTGGTTTAATATATTGGTATATCCACAAAGTGTTATAATCTTCTATATGGTACACAAAGCTTTAGTTAATTACCCATTATAGTCATCTCTAATGCTGACGACTTACCTGAAAAATATTATTAGGGATACAACAACAATGAAAAACAAAACAGCTATCGAGATCGCCAATGGAAGAGACCATGTAGGGGAACAGGAGCCTAAAAGTAAATAAGTTAAACATACAAGAATTTTAAGTATCATCATTTGAGGGTGAACGTATTAACCACCTCTATCATTGAACTCATTTAAACATTTAACGAGACCAATTACACATGATAAATTCAGTTTTGAGTACCAGGGATGTATGTTTCTAAAACCTAAATAACGCACAGAAAAACATTTAAGGCATGGCGCTTGTTATTTAAAATTAACTGAGGCTCCAGATTGCCACAGTGTTAAGGTACACCATCTTTAAACCATTTCCACAAATTCCTCTGTTGTACTCTATCAAATCAGTCTCCCGGATGATTTAAGTTTGGCAGAGATTTTTGCATGCACTCACTGGCGAAAATCAGGGTTTGACCCTGTCTGTAACATATCTATATATATCAAACCTTTTTAACGAAAGAACAATATCTTCTAATTTTTATTATTAACAATAATGTGAAGGGAATTATGTCAGTTTATAAATGAAAAATAATATTTATTGTATATTTGTCTTCAAATGGGAAAATTTATATGTATATTAAACAATGGCTCAGCTGACACCAAGACCAATTCCATTATTGGTGAAAATTCACATCTTTAGTCATGTTTTCGGAGAATATCATTGCAAGGTTTGTCCATACATTCTCAAAGAAAACATTGCAGGTCTGGTTTTTACAAATTTCTTAATCTTCCAAGGAATTAGCTCGACAGGAGCTAACAGTATCAATACGAACTGATATGGCTGACCCTTGACAGTATCTAAGTAATCATTGATCATTATCCTAATCCAACATACTTTGCAATTCAAATGTGAATCAAATAAAAATGGTCAATTTAAAAACAAGCCATACGAGCCTTATTGGAATATTTGTTCTTCTTGATGTGAGAGCGACATGTACCAGTATGTCAATGAACTGAGGTACACGCTGCAGAGTGGCCATTTAAGACATCATAAACGATGCGGCGTAAAAAGTTTTACCGGAAGTGCTGAATCAGAAAGCTGGAACTGCGGGCCCGGCACTCGTACTGCCCACTAACAACAACATTTTACTTATGCATTGAAAGGGCCCGCCTCCAGTCCTGTAGAAGGTGAATGGGCGCAGCTATAGAATCGACCTGAACATTAACCACATTGCCGTGTTACGGAAATACATCTAGAGGAAATCGCAACACGACAGCAATGTTGACATGTACAGAAATGATACAGTTTACACGTGATACAATAATATAGAGATGCGTGTTGTCAGTTACAAGCCAAGAAAACCTGCAGGGACGTAATCACCGACCCGAACCTGTCAACGAAACAACAATATCAAGCGAAGGACGTGAACCAGACGTACCAGGATGTTTTGACAGATACAGGACAGGATTGATCTGCTATACTGCATCGATTACAAACAATATCCGATGTCCTACGTATTCCAGAAGAACATGAATGAAGAGATCGAGAAGGAAGGATTGGCATCAGTGGTCATTTTCATACCAGTTCATGGAGTTCACACCAGTCGGTGCCGCATTATACTTTCATATATACACAGACGACAATAAATTTTTAAGTTATAAAATTGAAAAAAAAATCTTAGCGTTCCACAAAACTGCTTTGATGTATGTATTTAAATAAAAATATGTTTTCGTTGGCATGATCAAGTACAAGTGTTGTGTTTCAGCATTGTAGAGATTACATCATTAACGCACAATATTTTTATATAACTGTATATGTAAATACATATTAATTTTATCGGCTTTGTAGTAAAACGCATTCCTTACCTTCGTCGCAACGGGCTCCTTTTACACCGACCTTACAACTTTGACAAAAACCCGTGTTGATTTTACATCCTCCAGCACAACCTGCGGGACAATTCTGAAAACAAAACGGTCCATAATAACCAAGAACACAAGACTGGCATTGTCCGCTTTCTTTCAAGCAGCTCTTATTCTCACATCCATCTGGGCATTCCTGTCGGCAGTAAATACCAAATGTGCTATGAAGGCAGTCGATGCAAGCTCCCGTTTCCTGGACACAGCCTTCACCTGTACAGTTACCAGTACATTGGTTCTCGCATCCAAGGCCATAAAACCCTGCTTTACATTCAGTACAAGCACCATCCGACTGTAAACACATGTTTTCGATGCAGTTTTCAGAACATTTCATGTGACATCGAGTTCCGCGATACCCCGGTTTGCAGCCTTCACAGTTCCCACTCGTCCTTTTACATACATTTCCTTTACAATTGGCAGGGCATAGGTATTGACACCGACTCCCATAAAGTCCTGACTGGCAATTTGTACATTCTCCATCATCCTTGTTGCATACGTTTCCAGGACAGTCTGCAGGACACGATTTATCACAGTACGTACCATATCGTCCTGGCTTACACTCAATACATTCCCCGTTGATTTTGGAACAGCCGTCTTTACATAAATTAGAACAAGTACGTTCACATTTAGTGCCATGCCGTCCAGACTTGCAGCTGTGACATTCTCCGTTGTTCATTTTACAGCTGCCCTGACAATGGGTTGGACACGCTGTGTCACATCTGTAACCGTAAAACCCGGAGACACAGTTTTGGCAGTTGCCAGTTCCTTGAACACAGCTGCCTTCCACACAGTGACAGCGTCTGTCACAGGACTGACCGAAGTAACCAGGTTTACATCCCTTACACGTTCCCCTGTCCTTGTCACAGGTTGTCCCTCTGCACCCAGCGGAGCAGCTTCTCCTGCAGTGCGGTCCAAAGCTTCCAGGGCGACATGTCATACAGTGTCCATTCCCTTGAACACAACCATGCTGTGACGTGCAGTTTGCCGTCAGTAACCTTTTATGCAAGAAGTGCAGTCGCCTGTCCCTTTAGCACAAGTATTGTCACTACAGTGAGCTGGACAATGATCATCGCAGAAGTTTCCATGGAAACCATTTCGACAAGAGCGGCATAGGCCTGAGAATTTATCACAGACACCCTTACAATTCCGATGACACCTCTCATGACATTTATCTCCGAACCATCCGTCTTTACATCGGACACAGTTTCCCGTGATGTTATTACATCTCCCAACACAACCCACTGAGCAGCTGTGTGTACACTCAGGTCCGTACTTTTTATTAGCGCACACTGGTGATATAAGATAAATAAAGAAACATTAATAATGAAACAAAAAAGGGGGTTTTATCGAAAGGAAAAAAATTTTATGCAGGTAAGGATAAGAATTATCTTTGGCTTTATAATCTCCTAAGAAGTTTCAAAATCATATTATAAATATATATATACTAGTATATATATATACTTATATACTAGTATATATATATATATATATATATATATATATATATATATATATATATATACTAGTATATACCAACTTACTCGTAAACCCGGTAACCGGGCATTTTATCACGGTAGGGTACGGCATGTATAAATGAGGTGAGGAAATTTGGTTCAGTTTTTTTTATATTCTAAAATTTTAAATAAAATATGTTTTCAGTGGAATACTCTCTCAATAAGATATGTACAAATATTTTTACAGCGATTTTGTGTTGCTGATAGTGGCAAGAATTTCATTCATCGGTATGGAATGCGGGGCATTTAGATTTTCGAAGATCTTTGACTGGTTACATATATAATTGTTGTTAGACGTATAAAGGCTAGGAAGCAAGGAAGCTGTTCCTAAAGAATGAAATTGGAATATGTACACCTCATTTGTGACAAAAGCGGATCATAGCGGCCTGACAACACCATCCTCCCCCCCCCCCCCAATCCACTTAACCACCCTACCCTTTTACAGTCGCCGCAACTTTTTATAAGGGTTTCAAAACCTATATAAAGTCAATGGGTCCGGAAAAGGGGGGATCCAGGTCGCAAAAACTGGCCTTAAAAAAGGTTGAGGCGGCTGAACCGCTTCTAGCATTATTGCATGCTGACATAAGAAAAGAATGCCAAGGGAACGAGAGTCACCTATTGTGTACATTAACTATTGTGGTCAAACATGCTTAATCCACGGACAGTAGGCATTTTTCATATTCAAAATAATCACTTTAAATTATGAATACTTAAATATTAATTGTCAAGAAGGCGAGGTCACTGCGGGAACAATAACCTTAATAATGACGTATAGCACAGTGTCATTCGCACTGCGGTTGTAGAGAACATTCAGGACAAACGTGAGCCAACTTCCTTTTATAACTATTAGATTATTTGAGTCGGGACTACGTAATCAATATTATTAAGAATCAACTTATTTAATTGTTCATTTAAGTCGATATGTAAATATGGGTATTCCAATAATGTATTTTAAAAAAGATCATATTCAAATTTATATTTTAACCTTATATTAAATTAATTATTTTCACATTTATACATCCACACACATAGATATATATTTATATTAATTATCTTGTCTTCAAATATAAAGGATGTATACCTGTTATTGTGGGATAATCTAATCCACACGCACACATATATAATTACATTTATTATCTTGTCTTCAAATAAAAATGATGTATAACTGTTATATTTTATATAATCTTACCTTGGCAATCATTCCCATCGAAGTTTGGATGACAGCCACTGGAGCATAGGCCTGTAAACGCATCACAAACGTTATCGGGGTTCTGGCAGTGACATTCTGACCTGCAGTTGATCCCGAACCGACCCGCGGGACAACCTGGATTATGGTAAAATACAGAGTACTTTTTTTATCATAGGAGCAATAATCATTTGTGAATAGTAAACAAGAAGCATTAACCGGTATATATATATATAAATATATATATATATATATATATATATATATATATATATATATATATATATATATGTGTGTGTCACAGAGTAGATCGAGATACAGATCAATTGCCCTACCACAATTATATTGCTGTGTGTTTAATGTTTACTGTTAGAGTTGGCTTTGCGCGCAGCCGCCGTTTCACGAATGTTGTGAAAGGTGATACTTTTGCAGTGAATAGGTTACCTTGTTCTTGTTATTTTAATGAAAGGTCAGAGGTCACATAATATAAGTAGATGTGAAGCGCGGGAATCGGCGCAGTTTGCCAGGTCGAGACCCGAGTGCTACACAGCATTTATATTATTGCACATTTTGTCACTTCTACAGGTATGTGTTCCTTTATAATTTCATTTTCATTTGTGTCTTCATAAAAACCGTTGTAACTGAGAGCAAGCCCGTATCTCATGAACGTCAATTGTTGTAATATTAAATAAATGTTCGTTCTGTCAGACAAGTCACTTCCTGACCAAGTACAGTATCTTTGAACATGGCAACCATGTAATCGTAGGCCGTTAGTCTTTACTGTATATAGGTTTTTACCTGTTGCCAGTTGCCTTATACGTAATGCTGTAATACAGACCCACTTTGTTATACCTACCTGCAGATCTTTTCAATTTACTATTTGTACTTACCTGTTAGCTAGTTGCCTTATTATTAATGCTGTAATACAGACCCACTTTGTTATACCTACCTGCAGACTTGTCCCATTTGTAATTTGTATTTTCCTACAGTTTCGTGTTTCGCATATATACATATGATATAGAAACCTACATAGCCTTTGTAATTACCTGTTGAACTACCTCTTTACGGGTACGTATTCTTTATTATAAAGTGTGCAATTGCCACTGTATTGCAAACTGGGTATATTATAACTACCTGTAGACCCACCTCATTACGGGGAAGCTTTTGTATAAAATGTGTATGTATATGAGCATGGTACCGATAATGTGATATTTAATTGTGTTTCATTGTATTGATATTTATTGCACTTGGTTGAAGGATGTATTGAAGGGAATCAAATGTTTTGTGCTTAACACGTGAAATGAAAGTCCTTTCTATTATTGATATATATTTAGTTATGTATTTAATGCGCAGTTTGCTAGGTCGAGACCCGAGCGCTACACACCATTTATATTATTGCACTTTTTGTCACTTCTACAGGCATTAAACTGGGTAAAACAATTTGTGTTCTGGTTTTGGAGCCACCAATTCCCGACCCCACTCACAGGCCTGGGATAGCTTTAATCCAACCCACGCACGCCCGGTGATGTATATATATATATATATATATATATATATATATATATATATATATATATATATATAATAGTATTAATCGACTAGCTGATTAACCCAGTGCCCAGACTTTTTATCGGGGTTCGTGGGATAAAAAAATGAGATGAGGAATGTTGTTTATTTTTTCATTCTAAAAGTTAAAATAAAATATGGATTTTCAGTGGGATACTGTCTGAATAAGATACGTACAAATGTTTAAGTTAATTTTTGGCGCTGTACTTGTGGCAAGAAATTCATACATTGGTTTGTTCACCTTGGAGACCTAATCAGGGGGCCATTCAGAGTTTTGAAGACCTTTGACTGGTTTCATATATTATTATTGTTATATATTTAAATGTATATTTTCAAGCAAGCAAACTGTTCCTAAAGAAAGAAATGGGAATATGCATACCTTGTTAGAAGCGGCGGCTGGAAGAAAAAGAAAAAAAGGGGGGGGGGGGGGCTCTTAACCCCCCGATCCTGCTGCTGCCATTATTGAATGCTAACATAAGAAATGAATGCCAAGGGATCTCGAGTCACGTGTTGTTAACATTTAATGAACACGCTAGTTGGTAAGTGACATGGTCAATTGTAAGGTCAAACATGCTTCGATACATCACTGACAACAGGTTTTATTCATATTCACAATAGGCCTTAATACTGCGCTTGAGGTCGAGTGAATTAATCAGCGACGAAGCAGGTATTCCCGTCTTTGCCGAAGGTAATTTGGCTGTTTTCAGTGGCGGCCTCCACGCAATTAAAAAAGCACACAAAAAATCACCCAAAATGATGTGTACATTAAAAATAATGTAATCTCTTATCGGCGAGGTCATTGCTGGAACAATAGCCTTTAAAATAAGGAGTAGTATAGTGTCTTACGCTACATGATTTCAGACAGCATTGAGGATAAGGATGGACCAACTTATAACTTATATACATATATTCTATAGATTTCATGGAGTTTCTATTAAATCAGTGGTAATATGCTAGTGACCATAGACTGATTCAAACAATTTATTACAAAATTTACAATATTACGCAGAAACCAGCAATCTTCGACAATTTTAATGTATTCACGCAGTTTACAGAGAAAATTTAATAAAATACGGTCAAGATAAAAATAGGGGTACATATGGAACTATTCATTAGAATGTTTGGAGTTACTAAACAAATGGAACATATAATTACCTAATTCTTCTTTTATGCTCAGGTATGTGCTATTAATGAATAGAATGGTGCATTACATATGAAACAAACATGGCACATTCATGTGTACACACAATATATATATATATATATATATATATATATATATATATATATAAATATATAACTCTGAAGAAACACAACACTGTTAATTCACAACAGACTGTTTCACGGGATGCGACCCGATCATCAGGTGAATGTGGTTAGAATGAAGCTAACGTCGTGATTTGAAAAGCCGAGACTTTACGAGATTACGAGATTATGCTTTGTGCGATTCGGGTCGGGGGGGGGGGCATGTGAAAGACTGACACTGATCCTATTGTTCTCGGGTGCACAATAGGATTGGTCGGGGTACACGTGCGATACTGGAACATAACAGGGCAGGGCAAAGAGGTTATATAATGTAGTAAATAGTAAATATAATACAAAGATATAACCAGGATGCTCAATCAGCATATTGAAATGATTTCTAATAGGGCCTTGGAAGCAGTGAACATATCAGTAGTATACATATGATATGATAAAAATACACATATACTGTGAAAATACACAATATACAAGGCAAATATACAATATAAAAGGCAAATATACTATACCCATACCAAGTGGTGCAAGTCTCCTAGCTGAAGGTCGTAAAGCCCATTAGACCAGGATAAAGTAGAACTTTCCTGTCATCCAATGGACTCCACGAGCCAGCAGTGAGAGAACAACTACCTGAACAAATGAGTCTGCCCAGCGGATCCTCGTTGGGGGGGGGGGGGTTAAGGGGGCACGCTGAATATAAGTACGAATGCTAGGTTTTAAAATATTTCAGGGTGAATTTGTTTTGATGGCGGCACTTGGAGAGAATTTCAGCTCTTGAGTTCAACAATGATCCAGGGGGGGCCGTAGCTATAAGTAGCTTTTCAGACAAGCAGAGATCACACTTCCTAGTCCCACAGAAGTAAGGTGCTGCCTTGGCAGATATTTCCCAGGAGAGCTTGTAATTGATATTGTTGTCTTTTAGTGACCAAATGTGTTTAGACAGTTCAGTGTTTTTAGCGTGGGATCTGTTCCGAAAGGATTGCTTGTGGTTATTATATCTTGTCTTGAAATCACCTTCAGTACACCCTATGTAGTGTTTCTCGTCATTGTCTGTTCTAACTGTTGCTTTATAGACAATGCATTTCAGCTGACATTGACCATTCATAGGACATTCGTCTTTTTTACGGCAGTTATATTGTTTTTGGGGTGCATTCACAGCATTGTCAGAATTTAGAACCTTCATATTATGTTTGCTGATCAGGTTAGACATGTTGGGTAGACAGCTGTAGCTAATTTTCAAATTGTTCCTGTTGAATAACCTGTGGTACCTGTGATGTTGAGGGAAGTGTTTTTCAACTAGTTTCATGAATTTTCTGCCAATGTTGGTTTTTACATGACGGCTGTAGGGTGGATTAAACCATATTATTTTCCTTTTCCTGTTTCTCTTGCTTTTCACTGTTGGTTCAACATATTTTAAGCTTTCTGAGAACCCGCTTTTCGCTAAAGCTTCATCATACATGGGTTTGGCTTTCATAAATAGCTCTTTATTGCAGGAGCTCCAGCGACAGGTACGTTGTCGAGCACTTTTGTTAACCCACTTTTGTTAACCCACCCTGTCCAGAAATTCAACTTGTAACATCTACAGAATGAACAAAGCTAACTTCAACTACTCTTTGAAAAACATTCCCATCCCTAGTAATCTGTCCTATACCAAATCCCTGATAAGTAAAGTTGAAAGCCTACTTCGGAGAATGCGATGGAAGGCATTCCATTTCGAAAACCCTGGTCAAACTTCAGATAAACAAAACTATGGATTCAAAACCACATATTCACCCCCTCATAGCGAACACCTCAGGGCATTTGAAAGTGATATCTACGAAATGGTCCGGAACATTGAATTTCAGCACTCACACAATGCATTCCAGAAACAAATGGCCAATGACATCAAAACAATCAGACAATCTGACAATCTCCTAGTACAGGCAGATAAGACAACCAACCTGTACAGTATGCCGAAAGGACACTACAATAAACTTCTTACAGAAAACATCACTAAGACATATAAAAAAGCAGACAGAAATATCTGTAAAAATATTAATACAGAAGCCAAAGAAATAGCCGGTTCCCTTAACCTAGCAGACCGCATCGAAGTCATGGCCGAGCGCAATGCTTACATTACTTTGAAAGACCACAAGGATAATTTTGAACAAAACCCCAAGTGCAGATTGATTAATCCAGCAAAATCTGAAATAGGTATCATTAGCAAAAAGCACTTGGAAAAAATTAATAGCCAACTGAGACTGAAAACCAAACTCAACCAGTGGCAAAATACCGCACAGGTAATATCTTGGTTCAAGAAATTGAAGCTGAAACAAAAATCTAAGTTCATAAAGTTTGATATTGTTGACTTTTACCCCTCGATCACAGAAGATCTTCTCATGAAAGCCCTCAAATTTGCCAAAACCATGGTCTCCATTCCAGAGGATGTAATCAAAACCATCCTGCACAGCAGGAAAAGCTTACTGTATAGCAACGGTAACACCTGGGTGAAAAAAGATCACACTAGTTTTGACGTCACAATGGGCAGTTTTGATGGCGCTGAAGTATGCGAAATTGTTGGTTTATACATCCTAGATATGTTGAAAAAGGAATTTGGTGTAAATGCTCTAGGCCTGTATCGTGATGACGGTTTAGGTTGTTTCCCCAACATGTCTGGACCCAAAGCAGACAGCACCCGTAAGAAAATGATCAAACTCTTTTCCAATGTTGGGTTAAAGATAACCATTGAAACTAACCTGACCTGCACAGATTTCTTAGACGTAACATTTGACCTCCAAAATGACATCTTCTACCCTTACAGAAAACCGAACAATGACCCTCTCTATATCCACGCACAATCCAATCACCCCCCAGCTATCATTAGGCAGATACCTATGATGATCAGTAAACGTGTTTCTGACAACTCCTGCAATAAAGAGCTATTTATGAAAGCCAAACCCATGTATGATGAAGCTTTAGCGAAAAGCGGGTTCTCAGAAAGCTTAAAATATGTTGAACCAACAGTGAAAAGCAAGAGAAACAGGAAAAGGAAAATAATATGGTTTAATCCACCCTACAGCCGTCATGTAAAAACCAACATTGGCAGAAAATTCATGAAACTAGTTGAAAAACACTTCCCTCAACATCACAGGTACCACAGGTTATTCAACAGGAACAATTTGAAAATTAGCTACAGCTGTCTACCCAACATGTCTAACCTGATCAGCAAACATAATATGAAGGTTCTAATTCTGACAATGCTGTGAATGCACCCCAAAAACAATGTAACTGCCGTAAAAAAGACGAATGTCCTATGAATGGTCAATGTCAGCTGAAATGCATTGTCTATAAAGCAACAGTTAGAACAGACAATGACGTGAAACACTACATAGGGTGTACTGAAGGTGATTCCAAGACAAGATATAATAACCACAAGCAATCCTTTCGGAACAGATCCCACGCTAAAAACAATGAACTGTCTAAACCCATTTGGTCACTAAAAGACAACAATATCAATTACAAGCTCTCCTGGGAAATATCTGCCAAGGCGGCACCTTACTTCTGTGGGACTAGGAAGTGTGATCTCTGCTTGTCTGAAAAGCTACTTACAGCTACGGCCCCCCCTGGATCATTGTTGAACTCAAGAGCTGAAATTCTCTCCAAGTGCCGCCATCAAAACAAATTCACCCTGAAATATTTTAAAACCTAGCATTCGTACTAATATTCAGCGTGCCCCCTTAACCCCCCCCCCCCCAACGAGGATCCGCTGGGCAGACTCATTTGTTCAGGTAGTTGTTCTCTCACTGCTGGCTCGTGGAGTCCATTGGATGACAGGAAAGTTCTACTTTATCCTGGTCTAATGGGCTTTACGACCTTCAGCTAGGAGACTTGCACCACTTGGTTTGGGTATAGTATATTTGCCTTTTATATTGTATATTTGCCTTGTATATTGTGTATTTTCACAGTATATGTGTATTTTTATCATATCATATGTATACTACTGATATGTTCACTGCTTCCAAGGCCCTATTAGAAATCATTTCAATATGCTGATTGAGCATCCTGGTTATATCTTTGTATTATATTTACTATTTACTACATTATATAACCTCTTTGCCCTGCCCTGTTATGTTCCAGTATCGCACGTGTACCCCGACCAATCCTATTGTGCACCCGAGAACAATAGGATCAGTGTCAGTCTTTCACATGCCCCCCCCCCCCCCGACCCGAATCGCACAAAGCATAATCTCGTAAAGTCTCGGCTTTTCAAACCACGACGTTAGCTTCATTCTAACCACATTCACCTGATGATCGGGTCGCATCCCGTGAAACAGTCTGTTGTGAATTAACAGTGTTGTTTTTCTTCAGATTTATACCGCTCTGGCCTAGCTTGTAGGCCATAGAGCACTTTACATCGGAGGGTAACACTACCTTCTATATAAATATATATATATATATATAAATATATATATATATATAATATGAATGTTACACCCACGAAAGGTTGGACGACCAGGTTAAATGGTAGACAAAACCGGATGAAACTGATAAATACACTCCAAATGATGAAAACGACATGAAAAATCATCGCGCACACGTGACATCGGAATGTCAAGCAGCTCGCTCAGTACTTATGTATACACACAGTAATCATACATTCAACAATTCCTCGCTGGAGTACACGTTCGCACCTTGAGGCAAAGTCAACAAAGCACTGACAGATATGCGCACAGTCTATTCTATATGAACTTATAATCAATGTCTTTCACAACTGATGTCTCCTGGATTCATCTAGCACAAGGTCACTTAATATGTCTCCACACAACGATATTCAGTCGTTTCGCGTTTCTGTCGCGTTTCACCTATATGATATAAAGATTACTTCTGCTAGAACTCTCCAGGAACACCTTCCCGAAAATATCAACATAGAAAGAAAAATTATTCTATTCCAGAAATCTCACAAAAAAATAAATTTTTGAAAGAGTCGTAGGGCATATACACGGTGTACGAAGTAAGAAGTTTTTCCGATAAAACAACATAGGTCAGACAGCTTCATTGCTTGGGAATTATCGTAGATTTAACGATTGTATAAAGAAGCATTCTACCGTGAGATTATATGAAAGATGGCTTGTGTTATTTGAAGCTCGGGCGACATTGTGAAACACAATGTTTATTCAGTGTAGTCTGCTGAGGGTATAGTCTAAGGCATGTTAGCAGACACATGCGTTATTTGTATACACATGCATATGTCGTTGCAGTCTTGTACGCGAAACGTATAGCTGCCAATGTGAAAAAAAAGATAGGCCCAGAAAAATATATTCCAACAGTATTAAATGTTTGGTTTAAGTACTGTAATTTGTCATGGAATAAGCAGGTCTGCAAATTGACAACTCTCCCATATAAAAAGAAAGCTGGTTAATATATTTCGATGAAAGCATTAAGCAAAGAAACCACTTTAGCCTTGGTTCGTTGCATTGTCTTTCAGCAAATTAACGCAAAATGTAATATACAGATTTGCTGAAAATTTAAAGAGGGGTAGAGTGAAACTGCATCCGTAATCCATTACATTTTTGGAGGTAATCGGAATCATCATGATATATTTTTCCTTAAGTACCATAATCACAATTCCACAAAGGAATAATTAAAAGGGGCTAGTCCTTTGTCCCCGAGTATGCAATTCGTATGCAGTTATTCTGCCACTCGCCTCATGAACCCGTGTTTCTGAACCATGACAGTGTTTTACATGAAACGTGCACGTATGAGCGAACGAATGATTAGTAGATTCTGACGAAAGTTCCAAAGAGATTAAGGAAGAAGTGTGTGCATCCACCCCCACCCCTACGGCTTCCTTTTGAAAGAAAATTTTTTCAAACAACCCATATATCGGCCGAACCATAAAAAACCATCGTTATTATGGAAAGATACTTCTGAATGTATAAAAATCAACGTATACCTGTAAACCTATAAAACGGTGATCGTGTAAAGGGTCTCAGTTCTTCGTTTCCACTCATCGAAAAAGTACTCCCTAATTTAAGATTCATTTGGACATGTGTTCTGGGCTTGAATTTAAATTCGAAATTGGGTTCAGTAGGGATTACAGGTCGCCTCCTGAAAAAGCGTGACAGGCAAAAAATATTTTGCTGAACATTTGTAGAGGGTCAGGGTAAAGACGTACCAATGGTCCATTTCAATTTGGAGGTAATACGAATCACAACAATATATATATATATTCTCTTATAAACGATCAAGACAGAGGACCATTCCTTTGTCCCCGTGTGGAAGCCACCAATTCGTATTTATTTGTTCTGCCACTCGCAAGGTGAACAAATATATGTGTCCCCCCCGCCCCCCGACCCAACCCCCACCCAACCCGAATGATAATTAAGTTGTGGGGCTCGAAACCATGGTTATCACGGAAAGATATTTTTGAATGTATAAAAATTAGCATACCTGTAACCCATAAAAAAATTGGCGGTGGTCAGATCACTGGACACAGTGTGCCCAGTGATGACCAAACTGAAAAGACCTCACATTGAAAGCGGAGTCATGTGGTCTTTGGATTAAAAACCTTTACTTCCTTTGAGAGAGAAAATTCCTTTAGAGGCGTTACAATGGATATGGGGGATCAATGGGAATTATAGCCGACCCGCATGACCGCGTATCGCACGGAAATGCCTTTTGGGCAGGACATGAGCACTGGCCACGGTCTTAACCGGCCGGTGAAACTCCCCGAGGCGCCTCCTGAAAAAGCGTCATATGCATGTAGGACCTGGTAGCACAAAAGAAATAGGGGCACCAAATGGGGAAATGTTAAAATTGTTTATTATTCAGCTTAATAGGACATCATTCCGCAAAATAAAAAACGTGTCCTAGAAGAGCACACCACCAATTCCTCTGCCGAATTTGGAGAGTCAAATCAGAATGGAAACAGGTAAACCGTGGTCTAGAAAAACACCCAACTCCGTATTTATTTTATTGATATTATAAAACCAATCATCTGGTTATTCTGCGTACTTCAACATGCACTAATATAACTTAGTCACAGTTCTCTGGTGACATCGTATATTGCTGAGAAAATCTTATTTCAAGTGTTTTAATATTGTAAATTGATGTAATGTAAATAATACTAACAATAATGTGTGAAACATTTCCGTTATATTTCCGAAATTTAACTCACACTCCCTGTATATGCATTCAGTTGCTTCCTGTGCCACAACGTGTGGTTTCGGAATATTGTTTTCTTAAATCACCTGGACGCTCATTCAATTCATTTTACATAGTTACGTAAAGAAATATTCTTCTGCATGTGATGTTTAGTGATACAAATTTAGCACTATTGAGGACCTATGTGAGGAACCTTTGCCAATTCAACAATATCCCGAGGAGTACCATATGCAAACAAGCGTAGCAGTGTTTGTTGAAAGAGCGCACTATATTATGTCTAAATTATTGACTTTCGCAAGCAATTACA
Source organism: Sipunculus nudus (assembly GCA_026874595.1). Lineage (NCBI taxonomy): Eukaryota > Metazoa > Annelida > Sipuncula > Golfingiida > Sipunculidae > Sipunculus > Sipunculus nudus. The sequence goes on from CM049307.1 coordinate 89,016,433, forward strand.
AGCTTTATAATTATTAAACCAAAATATATATGATATTTACTTACGGCACGGTCGTGGTACACCGGGTCTCGTGCAATATCCATAATAAACGTCGTTCCTGTTCTTGTCAATATAACACCATACTCGCGTCCGTTTCTTATTTGATGTCCGATTTCTATTTGTTAGCTCAACTGGGTTAAGGCAGTAATTGTTGTTATTTGCATAGCTGTCGCCGGGAAAAGCTGATTTTGCGTATTTGTTGCCTATATGAGGAGAGTCCCAGCGCTCACACTTGGCCCCGGTTAGAGTGTGGGTGATCCTCCCTTGATAATGCCATATATACGGGTCATTGTAAGAGCAGTGGGAGTCTGAAGAAATACTAATTACCATCATCATTAATGTATTCATCTTTTTAAAACAATTATGTACTGATTATTTGATTGCGTATATGTGGGTGGTCCAGACAGTCATGTTCCAGCTAGGTATGAGATTTGGGTCACCGTCAAATCAGCATGATAGTTTGCCTATATTTTTCTGTATATTAGACCAGCAGCATTTCCTTATTTTTGCTTATACAAACGATACAAACGCTTGTATGAACGACGTAAAGTAAACTGTATAAAGTATTAATATCTCCTACGAATATATAATGTCAATATCAATATATGAGGGTCTCTGTAGAAATAATTAAAGAGGGCACAAATGTTATTAATTTTGACACAGAGCGGTAGGGCAGGCCTCGTTGAATCCTTCTTAGGTGTACCGTTCCAATTTACGGATGCAATAATCCCATTCCGGTAAAATTTTAAAATTAAATTTTTTTTAATTTCAAAAGCAATTAATGGCGTACTACAAATACCTAGGTAGTTAACTTACCGAGAAGACATCCGGGTCCCCATGAGGTACCATGACAGCCTCCGACACACTCACCAGTCGTCCTGTCACAGGCTCCAGTACAGTTGCACGTGTACCTACACTCCCATCCAAACCGTCCTGCGGGACAATCTGCTCATGAAATATAAATGTATGGTGTGTACATAAATGATCCAAGCCCGAACGATCTTGAGGAGAAATGTGCGAGAAAGATATTTGTCATAAAATGTTTGTGTAACACGATTTCCATTTGTCAAATATTAGTGTTTAAACGGTAAAATATTCATTATAACGTAACGTAAGCTGCCATGAAGATGACTGTTTAGGAAATAAGAAATCATCAGGGTGTCTTAGAACAATTTTGTGGATTACATTGTAAGACTAGAATTCAAAATGTATGTATTCGGTATACCTTGAGACCATCCAAGAGAAAAGAAAGGAAGAAGGAAACCAAGGACAGCTCCCATAAAAGACAAGAACCTGGATAAATAAAGAACAATTTAATACATACATACATACATACATACATACATACATATATATATATATATATGAGTGTCATAATAAGCCAATCATCCGACTATCGATATATTTGATTGTACCTGCGCTGTTTTATCGCCAAAGGCAGGTTTTTTAATTCTTTTTTTAGCAATTGCCCTCTTAAACTTATATACCGATCTTAAACTGATATACCGAAGTTTTGGAGATAATCTTTCCTAGGGCAAGAACCACTAAATATAGCTTTTGCGGCATTTGTACTATCTTGACTTGCATAACACAAATATGGATGAGGTATATATGTGGTCCTGAACTACCTTTTCAGTTCTGTGACGTTAGGAAACATCTTAAAACTATGCGTACACTGCTGATTATTAATATATTGTTATAGTTGAAAAATTCATTTGATTTTTAAAGCTATAAATGTTATTTACTTTTTACCGTCTAGGTAAATGTATTACATATTCTTTTTTCAGCTACTACCTCTGTTAACATCTTTCACAAGTAATAACTCATATATTTCGGATAAGCCAATGTATGCCTTGGATGTAAAGTGTAATTTGTTTTAAGATCCAAACCCAAATCATCGCTTGTTTTTTTAAATAAATATATATAATACAGTTAACTTAAATTATCTTAAGTGAAAAAGAAATCATTTAAAAATCAGTTATTAAGTAAGGGCCTGAGCATTATATATTAAATTGGTATATGAAAAGGATTCTTTGGTATATGGTTACAAACACATTTGTAAGTTCATAAGTCACTGACCATATACTATTTGCTTGACTTCACATTGGTTCACATCATCTAAGTGTTCAAACCAAGTTCAGTTGAAATTATTTTCAAATTAAACGCAAGCTTAAACTAATTGTAATGTATCGTACATTAATGATTATGTTCGTGTTTATATAAGGTGCTTGTATTTATTATGATGTCATATGCAATTTAAAGTTGATCAAACATACATGTATATTTATATATAATTTACCTCATTATGGCACCCCGGAGGTATTACTTCGGATTCTCGTTCACTTTAACACTGCTACTACAGTCCTGCTTAATAACTGGTATTCATCTGCGTTGTGTGTTTACTGATGTTTTAAACAATATGTCTGGCTCGTCTGACGCATATAACTTCCTGGTAGCACTAAGCTTGAGCTACCCGGGTATTGAATAACTCATTCACCATCAAACGTTCAAATCCTGAAACATACTTATGCGCGCTTTGCATGTATGTATACTGCCTGTGTTTGACATGAGATAGATAAAGAGTAATATTCATTACAGTTATGATCAGGCTTTATCAAAACAAAACATATAAATCAGATTTAGGTCTTTCAATCTTTAACATGTAGAAGCAATCAGTGAATCTGAATACCATACCGAAGATGTTATTACATCTATCGAATGAAATTTAATATATATATATATATATATATATATATATATATATATAATATATATAATAAAATATTGATTTTTTGTTTATGCAAACTAGGTATGTAATTAATTTGATTCAAACGCAATAATCTGTTTAACAGTATTAAAAGGGGGATAGACAATTAAAAAAATCATTATGACGTCACAATTATAAAAATAGTATTCAGGCCTGCTACTCCGGTAAAATGATATTGCTGCAGATTCCAGGAAGCCAGAGGTATGTTTTAATCGATACTAAATAGTAAATTATACCATCAAAAACGCTGCTATCACGTATATTTCAGAGGATGACGACAAGTTAGTTATCAGTACAATCAACAACGACCTGCTGGCTGATTACATTACATTTTAGTAAGTAATCACTGTGGTCATGTTTTAAGCTTTCCGTCCATATTACAACCTCTGACGATAACAGCCAGGCCAGTGTGATGCTTTAAACCGATTCGCTAAAAGATGCGGACACGATAATGGGGGAGTTAATAAATCTGTACTTGACCACAGCTTTACATGCATCACATCTGACTAGTGGTATCAATGTTTGGGGGAAGGGGGGGGGGGATGTATCATCCCACTCTTAAGCAATGAAGGATGATTTATGTAATCAACACCACTACTATTCAGAGAAAAAGAGTTATATATTGAAATAAAATATGTTAATAATCAGAGTACTAGACTTTGTTTGATTTCTCTATTTTGAATACATTATAAAATATTATATATCTGAGTCTGTTTTAGAATTGTATACCTACCTTATATTAGTTGTAAAATACCATATTATTACAATTTTATCTATGTTATTTACAGGAGGATAACAAAAGGGTCAGAAGGCCAATCGAATGTTGAACATGTGATCAATAAATCACAACAACGGTAAATGTCTTTGCCGTCTGCATCTGTTGAAGATTAGCATTTATTTCCACCAAGAGAATGACAATCGTTACATATAAAATGTTCAAAAGTGAGACTTACGACTCCCAACAGGTAATTAAGTATTTGTATTTGAAGGGATTCTATAGTTCAACCCTAAACAAACAACTCTGATTCACTTATTTGTAGAACTTCTGGATTATTCCCCGTCAAGGCCATATCACCTGAAATCCAGTGGGATTAACTAAAGAATACCACTTTTACACCACCTCTAATCCCTGGTCATCTACATGTCTCAAACCCATCATTGATAATGTAAAAATATCATCTTTTTTTTTTTTTTTTTTTTTTTTAAATATTTTTTTGTTGGAGGTAACCGCCTCCATTTTTTAATGCTAGCTTAACTAATTATATGAACATCTGCAGATTTCCATTTCGGTTTCGGACTACGTGACAGGGCAGTATCACACGCTTCCTCTCATTTGATATCCTGGCGTTAACCAGGCCCGGTGACTACTGCACCTGCGGGCCCTGGGTTGGTAATCATACCACCGAGGACCCCCGAAAGGCGCACTCGTTTGTGAGTGAAACACGGCCGTTTGGCACGACCTTCCCATTAAGCCTGCAGAGCGCTCACCCTGGGTGGGGGCCGACCGTGAAAAACCTCACCGCCTCGGCTGAGGTTCGAACTCACGATCTCCCGGCTTTGAGTCCTGCGCTCTACCCCTGAGCCACAGAAGCCGGTTAAAAAAAAAAAAAAAAAAAAAAAAAATATCATCTTTAACTGGTTCTGAAATTGGTACATTTTATTGTATTCATAATGTCCGTATCGTAATTTTAGGCAAAATATTTTATTTTTCATAAACAAAACAATGACACAATTGTGGCTGGCTTTACAGACTTCGAATTTCTAGAATATTTGGGAGCAGCGGCGAGGCATGGTGATGATGATGATGACGTATATGATGACACCGGCTTAAGACATGACAGCGATTCCTGTGGCCATGCTGATTGGTTACGTCGGGTATATGCTGCAGAAAGAGGGAGGGTATGAGGATGAATACAAGGTAAGATATATCGTTTTTTATTTTAATACTGAGTCTCCAACGAGGAAATTTGTTATCCATCCAGGTACATTAAAGCTCTGTGAATCTGCAGAATAAAGAAAGTATAAATTGAATCTTCAAACTATGTAATACAAAATTTGATATGAAGTTGAGCAAATTTTGTTCTGAAAGAATATAGAGTTGGTACATACCTTTTTTATACATATACTATATTACAACAATTTACATACAAAGAACATACTTACATAAGACACAACATATAGGCAGTGTACGAAAACAAACAAACAAGATCGCAGACACGAGATTACATTTACAATATAAACTGACTAAGCAATATGTGTCTTTTCCTTTTTCCCCTTCAGGTAAGGGAATGAGATCCCATATTGTTACCCATTTTTTAATATTAGTCGTGTTTTCTTTTGTGCCCGTACATTCAATCTTTTTCATATATTTAAAAAAATTTAAAAATCCATGGAACTTTGGTTTTCTGTCAGATAATTTACATTTATAAATAAAGTAACGTGCATGTATCGCAACCTTATTGAAAGCCATATCACCCCCTTGCATGCCTAATATTTTGTATTTCTCCTCTTCCAAATATGATTCAAAATTAAATTTTTTATAAACACATTTCCAGAACTGTGTCCTTACTTCACATTTATGGAATAAATGTATCAAAGTTTCTTCGTTTTGTTTACAAAACGTACATTTTGAATGTTCTATAGTGCCCCACTTGAACAACCTATTATATAGAATTAGGCATTTATGATATATCTAATATTGAAATTCAACACATTTCCTAACCTTTGTTATATTTTGTAACACCTGGAAATAGAAGCTCCAATCGTTCTCATTTTGATTATATTTTTGAGTTAATTTAGCTTTTTTGAATAAAGTTTAGGTCTTTTCTGGTCAATTAGATAGTCGTACATTTCTTTTGTACTTGTTTCTTCAACTTGTTTAATTCGAAATTGTGCGTGACACATTAACTTACATCCCTCTACCTCTATAATTAATTCTTTTCCTAAACTGACAATTTGTTCTAAAATAGCTCTATAAATCAGATAATATTTTCTTGGTATTCCAAAATCTATAAATATTCCATTTTCACCTAAAACAATTCTGTAATACAATAAACCAGCGTTAAACAGGCTTTTATTAAAAACTGATTTACCACCAACCTGAATATTCTTGTTATTCCATACAAACTGTTCCATAACTGGGTCTTTCCTAAACTTCTTCCATATTCTTAAAACATTACCAAAAAATTCTGGCAGATTGTTCAATCCCTGCAAGTGATCTACTTCATAGTTACTGTACAAGAGCACTGGAAAACCACCTAACTGATCACAAAAATATTTCTAGTCTCTTTCGTTATTCTTTATGTATCTTTCAATCCTATTCGTTGTCTGTGCTTCAATAAAACTTTCAAAGTCTAACATACATTGCCCCCATGCTATATATCACAAGTTAACACTGCTCTACTTATACCCAGACTTTTTTCCCTTTAGTCACAAAATTCCATACACATTTGTTTAGTTGTTTAATGTACTCTTTTTTCATGGTTAGAACTGTACTTATGTGTGTAATTTTTTATAAGGATTAGGATATCAGTATTCTTCCTTTGAGTGTTAAATCTCTTGTTTTCCATAAGGACAATACACTTTAACCTCAACTAATTTTGGTTCTATATTTGCTTTCAGTCGTACTGATTCATCTCTATTAATAAATATACCCAATGTTTTTAATTCTTTGGTCCATTTTATGACCAGAAAATTACAGTTCTCTTTGTATAAACTACCTTAAAGCATACCCTCTGTTTTTTCCTCATTTATTTTGAGACCAGAAATTTCTGAAAACTTATGTAGCATAATCGAGAACTTTAAGGTCAAGTTTTTATCTGACAGTAATGCTGTGGCATCATTGGCATATAAACAAGCTTAATTTCCTTTCTAATAAATTAATTCCTTTAATACTCCTAATTATTCCTAATTGATCGTGCTAACAATTCTAAAGATAAAATAAAAAGATAAAGGGACCTTGTGTTACACCTCTTCCTAAAGGAAAATACCCTTATGTATGACCATTGTTAATTACACAAGCTGAGATGTTAGAGTAAAACATTTTGACCCAAGAAGTTAACATTAGTCCAAAATTAAAAATTTCAAAAGTTTTGAAAATATAATCCCATTCTAAAGAATCAAAAGCTTTTTCATAATCAATACTAATTAGGATTCCAAGTATATTTCCAATGTTAGTATAATCAAGTGTGTCTATAATAGTTCTGACTGCCTCTCCAATATATCGATCTTTAACGTATCCATGTTGATTCATATGTATTAAATTTGGCAACCATCTAGTGATAAGCTTTGAAATTGTCTTAATAATATTCTATAATCTATATTTAAAAGAGAAATGGGTCTCCAATTTTTAATGTTCGCTCTATCTTTACCTTTCCTTTCAATGAGTGTTATAACCCCATGCTTTTGTGAATTAGACATTTCTCCTTTTAAAAAAGAATAGTTAAAACTCCCTTCTAAAAGGTTGTTTATTTTGTTCCAGAAAAATGTATAAAACTCTATTGTGAGTCCATCATTTCCGGTTGATGTACCATTTTTGAAAGTTTTATGTGTTTTCTCAATCTCTTCCACGGTAACCAATCCCTTGCAAATATTTTGCTCCATCTCTGTAAATTTCGGAATTAAAAAAAAATAACTACTAGCAACACTTTCAGTATTAATATTTGTAGATGTATAAAGATACTTACAGTATAAGGCTACCTTCTTTAGTATATTTTGTTTCCCCTGTATCACTGATTCTTTACCTATCAATTTTGTTATACATTTCCTTATGCCTTTTCTTCTTTCCAAATTAAAAAAAAATACTTTGTACTCGTTTCCACTTCCCCCATCAAGCTTACTTTAGCCCTAGTCATTATACCTTCAACCTTTTCTTGATAAATATCTTCCATTTCCTGCATTAATTCATCATATCCTGCAGTGTATTCATTATTAATCTCCATTCTTTGTAAACTTCCAATTAACATTAGTTCTCTTTCCTTGGTTTCCCTTTTCCTCTGCTTAGAAAACTTAATACATTCTTTTTAATTAATTTAATTCCAAATTTTAGTGCTAAGTCTTCCATATTTTCTATTTGGTTTTGCTACATCAATATTCTATTATTCATATGTCGTCATCTTTAATAATCTATTATTTAATTTCCAGTAACCATTTCCTCGCTTTTCTGATTCCTGTTCAATAAGATCCAAGATTATCCCAGAATGATCTGAAATAAATGCAATAAAATTGTAAAATTTTGTTAATCTGTCTTGTAAAGTATCCGAGGTTAAAAAGCGATTCAATCTGCTATAAAACACCACTGGTTCTTCTTCTCCATGTAAAGGCTTTTTAATTCTCGTTTTATGATAGAAGGTACATACCTATTATTATGTTGCCGGTGGGATAATTAAAATAAATGTCTTTAGCAATTATTCAATTAACAAGGAGTTTCAAATAATTCAAGAGATTTTAAAAATGTCACCCTTTTCTGTCATCTTACCTGTATCAAGACGGTATTTTAAGATTTTAAGTATTATAGAGTGGTTCCAGTTCATATATTGTATCAAGTATTTATTGGAATAGTGATTTCAAAACGTATCAGGGTTTGTAGTGTATGCATGATTGTTGCATTTACTGTGGTTGTCTTTCTTTTCGCGAGGGTATAGAATTGGCGATATTCGCGAAATTAAAATTATTAAAAAACAAAAACAAAAAACGGAACATTGTACAGACACTTATTCCGACCTGACAAAACGGACCCACCTCTGGACTGCAGACAACCGTCAGACTACACCTAACCCAGTCGTTTGTAATGAGTTCCTGTCATCTACGGCGTATATACGCTTGCTGACGTGACAAATCCTGACCGTCTTCTGGACAATCACCTCAAAGAATTATCCGGCTTGTCATTAACTGCATGAATACTAAAATGGACACGCCTCGAGAGAGCAAACCATTCGAAAAAGTAAATAAGCAGATGTGTTGCCTTTGATGTCTACACTCAACTATATTGCAATAGGAAACCTCTAGACATAAATCGGTCCAAAGGAATTAAACCGTACTGAAATTATCATCAAGTGAGACACCTGGGTTATCTAAACTTACTTCTCACGCTAACATCTGAACATGATACTCCATACTAAAACACAACACACTATAAAAAAAATCCTCTGCTTATACTCCTTACTTAATGCAATAAAACAACTAAGTCACTGTCCTTTGGTGACATTGATGAATTAAGAATTCATTGCATTATATGCAGAAAACAAATCATTCCAGATTGGCTTACATTTCACTATAATAAATTATGAACTGATGAAACATTTGCCCTGTTAAAATCTTTCACACTGAATTACATTTCACAATTTATTTCTGTTAACCCTAGAATCTTGTTACGTAACATCAAGGGCAGTCTTGGGCAAATCTCCATGGTAACCATAAATTAGGTCATGGCGGCCTACATTCTGCTAGCAACTGGCCAAAAACATGATTTTCATAACCCAGACTATCATTGAGGGCAAAAAACATTACTTTTGGAGGTAAAACCTTTTAATATGACATCCAGGCAGGTCCTTTGGAAGTCTCCTTTGAATCCTGAAATAGGGCCACTATGGTACATATTCTGTGAGCTACAGGGAAAAATAATAGCATTCTGAAAGTCCGATGGGCAGATATCAATACAGTTTGACCTAGAACCTTCAAACTTAAACTTCACGCAGGTCCCAGGTTAAGCTCCTTCAACAATTGAGATGAGGTCAATATGACCTATATTCTACGAGCGGAGAAAACTAATTTTTAAAACCCTGAAAGTCAGACAGGGAACAAATCTTAACTGTTGGATCTAGAAACAGCTTCCTCAATGTAAAGGGAGTGATTGTTAAGTCTCCTTGGACACCTGAAATAATGTCACTGTGACCAATATACTGCAAGACATGTGAAAGAGAATGACTTTAGCACCCTATAATTCAGATCTGAGCAGCGGGACCTAGAGACTTCTAATTTTAAGATTCCTGGAAGTATCTGTAAAACTTCTTGGAGACTGTAATAATTTGCCTATGACCTATATTCTTTGAGATGAGATTTATTCTGTGTGAAGGATAAACACAAATAGTAGCAGTTGACGTAGAAACTTCATACATAGCATCTAGGGCGTTTCTGGTCAAATCTTCTTGGAACCCTTAATTAGGGTGCCTATTTTCTAAACACTTTGGGTAAAAAGCATGCTTTTGAGCACCCTAAAATCATTCTAAATATATTGTTCAAGGTTCCGTAAAAAATATTTTTCATCAGTTCAAAACATGAATAATTAATACATGCGTCATCTGTATGTCAAATACAGCTGAGCGTCATGGCCTATGGGCCACTTATTGAATGGTTCCATTACAAGAACTGAAAAGTGTGATGCGGACATATTTCAGTTCTTGCAATATAGAAAAACTAAAAACACAAAATAATTGCCGCAGACATATTAAACTTGAAAATTCTAGTTTTATAGCTCGCTCTTTTGTTGACCATGTACCACGTATACAGTGCAAATATTGGAACATTTGATGTAATTACATATTTATACCCTGATATTAAAATGTTGCTTGTTCCCTTTTTTACACAATGACGTTTGCAAAATATATAGTCTAGAAATCTGAATTCTAATGAATGCAAGCCTCCGATATGTACGTAGTCTCATTTTGATATACTCGCAAAACCGTGTTTACATTCAGTAATTCTGCACGTAATCCGAGGTTAATTCATGCACAAGTGACTGTACATATCCCGGATATTTCACACGAGGGTAGTTATCAGTACCTTTAACAACGACCCGCTGTCTGATTACATCAACGCCAGTTACATTTAAGTAAGTAATCACTGTGATCATGTTGCTAAAGCATCCGATACTATTACATCCTCTGACGCTGACAGCCTGGCCAGGCCAATTCGCTGATAGATGCGGATAAGGCAACGGGGGTGTTATTAAATCTGCACTGGTTTCGTGACCACAGCTTTGTATATATTGCATCTAACCGAGGGAGTCGATAGGTGGGGGGGGGGGTGATATGATTGTTACTTCTGAATTAGACTAACCTAAAACACCCTCTCGCTCTCAACCACTGCTTCTCCTTGTTTGTTTCTGGGTGTCTTTCTGTCGTGCACTTGCAGCTTATAAGCCCCCCCCCCCCCCCCCCGAACATCAAAATATTGTTAAATTTGATATACAATATAATATATATAAAATTATCAAACGAAAATGGTTTTGTAGAATTCCCTTAACCTCTCTCTCTCTCTCTCTCTCTCTCTCTCGTGACTGTCTGTCTCTTTGTGTCAACCTGTTCTGTCCATTAACTTGATCTCTACCATTAGTCTCCCTCAGGGAGGAATAAATGTACAATATTTAACAATATCTGATGAAAATATATATATATGTAAAAATTCCAATAAATTAGTCTAGGCATCCGAAGAGCTACTTTGAGGGAACATGAACATAAATGATTTCATGCACACTTAAAGTGACATTGGCTTAAAACATGTTTTATTATTATCTAATACTTGTTATAGCCCCCTTTACTTTAATTTTGCCACTATGTTAACATCCAAAATATGTTAGCAGATTAAATATTCACACTTTTACAAACATATATACCCACACATATATATATATACGTAATACTAGCTATATAATCATAGAATAGCAGGAAATAAAATTATTGATTATCCTTAAAATTACTTTTAAAATATATTATTCCAGGCGAAGGAAACATTTACTACATGTAAAATGGCATTGCTTTTAATGTGACGACATACTAGCGGTTTGACGACTAAATAATCAAAATAATCATCTTTATATGTCAGTATATTTGAGTTTTTGTTTACCAACCATATTTAACGCTATCAATGTTGTTTCAATACCGCGATAAACCGCCATCCCCCCCCCCCCCTCTTTTCTCCCTGATAAATTGTTACTGCGTATTTTATCCACCATATTTATAATTACCGAGGTATCAGTACCTCATGTCACTGTCTTCTTGCCTCTCTGTCTCTCACTCTCTCTCTCTCTCTCTCTCTCTCTCTCTCTCTCTCTCTCTCTTCTCATCTGTCTCTGTAAATCTGTTACTGCGTATTTTATCCACCATCTTTATTATTACCGAAGTATCGTTACCTCATGTCTTCCTCCCTTTCTCTCTCTCTGTAAAATGTTATCATATATAAACATTCCAATTCGGAGCTGCGGTTTTTACCTTGCAAGAAAACACTCCATTATAAAACCAGATAATTTTAAGGCTGAAAATATGGCTATTTATAGAAGAAGTGATTTTCATGTGAACGGACATTTCCGGTGTGACTTTTGATTTTAACCTTGCAAGGAAACACGAATCCAGAGAATTTCAAGGCTTAAAAAATGTGCTGTTATAGAAGACACCGCCATTAGTGAACTTCATGTGGACGCACGACCCGCTCGTTCACATCTCACGATTGCGATGGCACGAAAACAGATGTTGATGTATAACTGACTTCTTTTCGTAATATATTCTTGGATCAGCTCTTAGCATCAGACTAATAGAGCACTGTTTAATCATATAAATGTGCAACAGAAAATTAATTTGTGTACCTTATTAAGACATATACCCATGTCGTTAAGGACATTTGAATATTTCTCCATCTAACGTACCAGCAGCAAAGGTGCTCTCCTGTCACACAAGGCGGTGTCTGTTTATGTTCGGCGGTGAGGCACGAACTCCCTCTCACTGTCCTTTACATTTATATATATATATATATATATATATATATATATATCTGTATTATATACATGGCCTCATATGCTGCCAGTGTGTGTGTGTGTGTGTGTGCGGGTCGTCAATACAAGGGGGTGGGGGTATTTATCCTCCACTTTTTAAAAAAGGGGATGGTCAATGTTATCATCCCTCCAACTGATATTCAGAGAATAATATTTATATGTTTGAAATGAAGTATATTAATATTTATAAAGAATTATAGACTGGTTTCATAAATGAGTTTACTATGAAATAGTTTATATATATATATATATATATATATATATATATATATATATATCTCAATCTGGTGTAGGATTGACAAATACTGGAAGCATTATACCTTTTATATAAATATATATTTAAAAAAAATATATATATATATACATATATATACTATATATCAGTGATTGGGTAATTGTAATTTGTAATTGTAATAGTAAAAGAAAATTACAGGTTTTCAAAGTAATAGTATTAGTAATAGACAAGAAATTTTAACATGTAATAGTAATAGTAATAGTACTAGAACCCTATACGTAATAGAATAATACCTATTACTTTAACTATAACAAACTGATGAGGAATGCAGTTTTGATTGATTATATTGAAAAACTGGAAAAGGCTAAAGCTGTAGTATGAATAGTTCATGCTAGATGCTGTCATGACCCAGTAGACATGGGGTATCAGGCATTGGCGTGTGGTGATTATCAATGATTCGTTAACTAGGCTTGGTCAGTAGGCCTATACATTGCAATGCAGTAGTGTTTGGTCAGTTTACACATTGTGTGGGGCAAGTTATTGTCAGCTGAAGCTAGACAGTGCTGCTGCTGTGCTGCTTACGTTTTAGTACTACAGAGGTAGATACTAGATAGTCATATAGTCAAAACTCTGATGAGGTAATTAGGGGGGACATACACAGTGAATAAGATCATGTTTGCACGTACTAGTATTGCAGTCTAAGTACAATGGCTTGTACAAGTATTACGGTATTTGATAATCTGATGTTTATCATGCAATAGACACCTGCTCAAGATAAATTAAAATGACCTAATCTAATGAGATGTAATTAATTGGTGGTAGATAGGAAATTCACAGACTTCTGTGTTTTGATGAACAGGTTAGGTTCTATTTGAATGCTAAAAGCAACATGGACTATGTGGACGTTGTATATTGTACAATTCAAAAATATTCTGATGTATTACTGGGTTTATGTTGTGTTGAATAGGTACTGATTGTATTTAATTACACAAAATTGCACTAAACATTACTTAATAGTTTTGTTTATGATTATGAAAACCTTTTCTCTTTTTCTTGTGCTTAACATGAAATTTTTTATTTAATTTTCTGTTGAACATCATGTGAAATTTCTAAATTAAATGTAAAAAATAGTGTCTTTAACCATGGGGAATATCAACCTAGCGGAACTGGGTTTATGTTGGACTGATCATGAACTGGCTGGAATAATGCTGAACTCAGCCAAATTTTTCGCATTAATTGCGAGAGAATGCTCATCTATACTAAAGGATTTAAAACTGTTTAATTTCATTTTTAATTCAGGGAAAAAAATAATTAAAAAAGTTATGATATATATAAACAAAAATGTTAAAGTTGCCCTTCTGGGAATGGGGTTATGTAGGGGACACGGTCAGCCTATGTTGATATTACTATTTGAAAAAAAAGTAATAGTAATAGTTACAGTAATTGTAATAGTGATAGATGAAAAAATGTTGTAATAGTAAAAATATTAGTGCGGATGGATTAGGAAAAATAGTAATAGTAATCGAACCCGTGTAATATGACCCAACCCTGATATATATATATATATATATATATATATATATATATATATATATATATATAAAAGTGTGTGTGTTTTTGTAAAAAATATTGACCTTACTTTGATTAACATCCCTTGCCTGCATGTCACCCCCCCCCAGACACACACACCCATTGAAGATAAATTGAGGCCACTGGTGTATGTGTGTGTGCGTGTGTGTTTGTGTGTGCAGCTTATGCATTGCTGTGGCTTCAGCATGTGTGGGTCCAAAGTACGCCTGCTGTTTGAATTAAATTAGTACGAAAAGTTGCGACGATGTAAAAATGAAAGCATGGGGCCACATGCAAAACCGGATCAAATAATTTTCGATTTCGATAAAAAACGACTTAGATCCGGTTGGGAAGGGGGGGGGGGTGGGGAGTGCTCAGACAAAGTATCGTCTGTATTATAAATGACTGTATCATTAGTTTTCTGATGTTGTGGAACTCATATTTACATGTGCAAAAGCAAAACTTATATTTAACAAAACATTATGTGCCAGTTTAAGAATACTTTCAATTACTGCTCAAATTAATATGCATAAATAAGCGGGAATAAGGATTACAGTACAAATGTGTGACCTGTGATGGTTTGTTGAAAGTGGGTGAAATCTTTATCTCAGTCATATGTAAGGACATTTATGGTTTCGTCTTTAGGCGTGTTAATGATGGATGTTTCCTATGCATACATTTAGCATGTCTAATAAAATGTGAATTTACATTAAAAGGAAGAGATCTTCTTTTTTTATTGGCACTAACGCAGTTTCATTTGTTTGACTGTGTGGTCTATATAATGGGCTCTCACTCTTTATACACAAACAAATATAATATTATATATATAAATATATATTAATCATATAATATACAATATATAATTAATATATATAAATATAATATCATATGTATACAATTAATGTTCACTTACTTTGACTTCGTCTTTTCGTAAGGAGTAGTGTTGAGAGTTTTTAACTTCACCTCTGTTTACAAACAGGGTGAGTTAGATAAAGACATGTTCACTAATGTGTAGAAAATCCCATGCTAAATTAAAATCATTCCAGGTAATCTTCTAGCGTCAATCAAACACTGCAGACCATAAACTAATAAAGACCCGTGTTTAACCTTAAAAGATCTTTACAGTATATATATATATATATATATATATATATATACATATATATATATATATTAATGTGTATGTGTATATGTATATGTATGTGAATATGTATTTGTATAAATAAATATATATATATACATATATATAGATTTATATGTATATTAAATTCTTATATTTTAGAAATATAGAAATTGTTAGTATACAGTGCGTAACAGATCTATATAAATGAATGTTTATTGTATATTACATGTTTATCATATATGTATATCAGTTTATAGATTTTTATCAGTTCGTGCCCAACTGAACATTTATACAATTTGCTTTCATATGAAAGTAGACTGATTACATATATATCAATTGATATAAGATAGGTTCAACTGAGATGATGTTTATTGCGATGAATCTCTCTCTCTCTCTCTCTCTCTCTGAAACAGACACACAAACGGAAAGCCGCTTGGATATTTATTGTATATTTGCTATTCTTTGTAAGTAGGTCATATTCCCCGATATATATATATATAATATATATATATATATATATATATATATATATATATATATATATATTCCAACTTCTACCATATAAAACGCCCATCCATTTTATGTAGTTTGTACACGCTTGTGACTTGTTATGAAATGTTATTGAAACAACATAAGTGGTTTAAGTGCTCATTAAATATGTATTACGATAATTTCATATATGATCATTTTATATGTTGGTGTAACTATTATATATATATATATATATATATATATATATATGTGTAAAGATTGTTTATATGAATATAATTTTTGTAAAGAGTTAAGTGTTTATCTAATTATTAAAAAAACGCTTTCTACTGGTTTATTAAAACTTCCTTTATTTTATTATATAGGGCTATAGTAACATACTTTGTTTATTGTTTTATTTTTCGATACAAAATTTATAAACTATAAATTTAATAAAATAAGTGATATCTCAGACAGGAATCGGTATATGATTATTAATCGCAGTGAAAAGAAACAACTGAAGAACAAATGCAAACATTTAACAGGGTCTCTTGGTTAAAAATTATCGATATCTGATTCCCTGGTCAGACCTATAATAAATCGGGAAGCTTACTTTGATAATAGACATTAACATTTACCCGACAGGTATCCCTTACATATACGATATATACCTACTAATTGTTGGTACGGAATACACGCACGGAATACAAGGACCCTTTCAACAATATGCGACAGTGCATGACATCAGTCAGGTGGAGTGATTATCCAGATAACCATGTCAAATGATAAAACAGCGAATATCCGTAATTGTAACTTATAAATTTGAGCTATAATTAAAATTACTCTTAAATTGGCACATTGTATATTGAAAACGAACAGCTTTGCTTTTTCACATGTAAATATGGGTTCCTCAACATCAGTTTCCGAAGGATTAAGAAGCTGTACGTCCACTTGGCACATTAGTAGGATAAGCATAACTTGACCCGTTGCTCATTACACTCTAAGAAAAAAGGGTTACATGTAGAACCCTTAAGGATTCTTTAGAGTGGATCCAGTGGGGAACCCTTAAAGGTTCCAGGTAGAACCCTCTGGTCAGGGTTCTTCATAGAACCCTCTCTAAGGGTTCTTCATGGAACCCAAAGGGTTCCATATATAACCCTAGCAATGGGTGCTTCTTAGAACCCTACTGAAAGGTTCGTCAGGGTTCTTCATAGAACCCTCTCTTATGGTTCTTCATGGAACCCAAAGGGATCTTTATATAACCCTAACAATGGGTGTTTCTTGTAACCGTACTGAAAGGTTCTTTCTGGAACCGATTCTTCAGATAAGGGTTCTTACAGGGTCCTGGTATGACAGATATATGGATGAATACTCGATTTTGTAATCATATTAATTTACGAAATATTCTTTAGGATATGGGTTCTCTTCACTTAAACCAATCGGATCTTATACATTTAGGGTATAGCTTTAAGTTGTGATGTGATGATGACATTTGTGTTAAAGCAGCTGTATTGTAGAGCAGCACAGTTGGGCAATTCATGCAAAATATTTGGCAAAATATTTCTTAGGATCAACTTCATTTCATTGCTTAAATGTTAAAAGCTGTTCTTGTGCTGTGTTTGTTGCGGTTAAAATATGCTTTGATTGTTAACTGAAAAAAAAACCAAACGTGCTCCATGTTAAAACATTTTAATTTGCATATCATAAACAACTGAAAAAAATATAGAAAACATGACCATGCGGCCTGGACTGATGATATTGCATATTTTAAAATCACAAACGACTCTTTCAAACAGTACGGGATAATGTCCATTCTTCATACTCGGCAACTCGGTCAGTCCTAAGGTAAAATATATTGAATCTGATGTCCATACAATTAGAGTTGAGTAATATAATCCACGACACATGCAACGGATCCATTTCATGTAATTTAATTGCCTATTTACTGCCTTACAACAAGACAGGATCATTTTAATTAAACACCTATAAATATGCTAATCACTTTCATGGCCTCAGTAAAAACAATAATTAAACTTGTATCCTAATTACCAGTTGCTGATCTTTCTAACAGTGTTGATTTTATGGTAATATTCAAGAGGTGTGATGAGCAATATTTCATTAAAATGATCCCTAAAACGTTCGATTTGAGGGGTTGATTTCAAACTTTCCCACACCGAGCTTATCACACAGCCGCACCGGTTCAATCTTTTCTTTTGTCGCCTTTGATCTTTAATCACAATCCTAGGGCCCCACCGACCCTTACGACTGTTGGCCTTTGTGTTTGGGTGGATCTGGCATGACCTGCGCATGGAGAAATTCCAACGTGTTTGTCAGTCCCTTAGGATAATCTGTACTAAACATAAAGTACAACCCAATGACACAACATAAGGTTGTTGTCGGTCCATAGTTGGATGCTCGTCCACGACGGTGACGCGATCAACCAGGATTGATGCCCTCTTGGCAGTCAATGGATTCCCTTCCTGACAATCCTTATACAGTACACATGGTGTCAGTTTGGCATCAGCCTGCAAAAGAAAGAAGGAAAAAATAAGTAATCAATCTGAACATGATAATCTGTGGACATGGTCCTGTAACTCACTGTGACAAATGCCTCATCTTGTTAAAATATGCGACAGAGGTGGGATACAATGTATAATATGTACAATCTATGTATTACCTGGTAACACTGTTAAAACAAAATATAACAAAGCAACAATAAATGAACAAATGCATGATCCAGATTAAATCTCTTTCATTGTAAAACATGCCTGTGCTTGAAGTTTCAATTTTAATAAAAGAAGTTTGAATTTTGAAGGAATAATGAGACATATTCAATAATGCAGACCATTCCTGCACACACCTACCTTATTCAGGACAAACAGCTCTTCATCTTTCTCTTTAAACAGCCTGGGTAGTTATACTGCCGCAGCATTGATGGTCATTTCTGAAAAGAACAAATTTTTATATGCTATATAAATTATGTAAACAACATAACACATTTCTGCCTTTCTGAAAAAATGCTGACAAATATATTGCTTCTTTGATCATGCTATCTAGAACAACGATAAGGTAATGTTATAAGAATATATATATATATATATATATATATATATATATATATATATATTAAAGATAAAGTCATAATCAGTTCATTAATTCAAAATGGCGATAATTTATCAATGCAGAGGCAATTAAATTAATAATATTAAATTAAAAGAGATAAATATTATTTATAGTCGAATCTACAAATACACAGAAAGTAAAGAAAATTAATATAAATTATACTCATATTATAATCCAATATGAATTATGGTCTATATCAATGCAGTGCTACCCATAGTAATAAGGCGAAACAAATCCACATTCATATATTAGTATACTCATTTGTGCGTTTAGTGTATGTTAGTGTACTTAACAAAACACACACGCACCCACCCTATATATATATATATATATATATATATATATATATATACATACATATATATACATATATATACATGAAACATAAATGGGAACTTGAGTATATGAAAACACATCGCTGGCACTGTAGATTATTATACATGAACATGACCACTCTGCCAGGGCACCCATATACACAATACAATAACACGTGGTATTAACTGGCCTTTTGCCTGGGCAGGGGTGAGGGATGAATATTGGCTTAATGCTGTATAAAAACACCTAGAATTTCTAAACATCAGAGTGATAGCGGGCCTTTGTAAGCGATCCACCACACAGCAACTTACCCGTACTCT
Organism: Sipunculus nudus; assembly: GCA_026874595.1. Taxonomy (NCBI): domain Eukaryota; kingdom Metazoa; phylum Annelida; class Sipuncula; order Golfingiida; family Sipunculidae; genus Sipunculus; species Sipunculus nudus. The sequence continues at coordinate 89,036,155 of CM049307.1, forward strand.
AAGTCTTCTTTTTTTAGCAAATTTTCATTTTTCAAGAGGGACTGGTAAAGCATATTCAAAATGGCCGTTGTGGATGTCTTCGTTCAAAGCTGTTAGACATTCGAAAAGGCCGCTGAGATGCTGCCACGTGAAAGTAGCCAACAAATTGCAGCACACCAGAGTGACCAGATGCTGCCTGGCGCCCCCCACTGTTTGCGCCCGACCAGGCAACTCGTCACCCGTTGCCCGCCTCCCGCTGCTTGGACTAACCTATCTGGCTGATGAGGGTTCTGGCGGGATCACTTCTCGTCTTTTCTGACGAGTTCAGGGGAAAATGTCGAGTTTCTGTTGTCAGTGTAATGTTAAACTTGCCTTGCATTATGAACAAAATCGATAACACCATCAGGCGTAGTTATATATATATATATATATATATATATATATATATATATATATAATTATATATATATATATATATATATATATATAATTTAAAACTGGCGGATACTGGATTTTGGAAAGGGGAGGGTCAAACCCAGGAAGACTAAATGTAACCCTAAAAAATGTCGCAAATGTCAGGTTCGCAAAATTTGGTTTGATCCCCCCATAAAAGGTTGTTTTGGCTCAAAAGTGGATCCGCCACTGCATATATATGTGTGTGTGTGTGTAAACATATACAAATATGTATGTATATATTTTTATATATTTGTGGTGTATATATCTGTATATATATGTTTTATAATATATAATATGCTATTATGATTTAATATAATATCATATTATATATTTCTATATATCTATTAGTTATATTATTTATAAATATAATATAACATAAGGTAAGATAAAAAAATGAAACTATAATACGATTTAATATAAGATAATATGAGAAATGATGAGATAAGATAAGATAATGACATCATTTATCACCCAAAGTCAGTGAATACTGATTCACAGTGCAGCTTGGGACAGTGACCCACACAAGTATTGGTACTGTAGGGTTCTATCAGGCACCCTCTCTTTGGGCAGAACACACGAGTAACCTTAAGTGGGCTATCTGGAACCCATGGATATAAAAAACGGTTCTAAGCTGAACCATGGTTCCAGCTGGAACCATACAGGTTCTGCATGGAACCCCCAAGAACCCTTTTTTCCATGTATTATAATATCTGACCTGCTGGGGTGACTGAAATACGTGCTTCACATCGGCTCCCAGAAAATATTCTGATATTTGGATAGAATACAGAGCTGGTCATATATAGTGACTTATTATATGTTTGTGAGTACTCAAGTACGAAATGGGAGTTGGCATTACGGTCTGGAGGGCCAGGATAGGCTGCTACGCTCAACCGGGAATCCGAGAAAAGTTTCGGCCAGGGACCATAACACTGACAGGTATGTCCTTGACCTTGCGTCTTGTTGTATCCATGACGATACTGCTAACAATGTCTGGAGACGTTGAGTTGAACCCCGGTCCCCCAAAACAAACAGGCAATAAGGCAAAAAGTTCCAGTGTACAAAGCACAATACTGGAACACACGCGTGTTCTAAGAAGCAGCACGACAGACGGCTCACAGGAACCTGATTGCATGGTGACAGAACAGGTGAGCGATAATGGGTCTATCGACCAACTGGCTGCCACCGGGGACAGTGTCACCGGTAGTACTTGTAGTTCAACACAAAACCTAGGCCCCAAAGATACTGATAGCATTTTGATCAGACTTGAGAAACAAGTACTTGAGCTACAAGGACAGGTAAAGTCACTGACTAAAGAAAACAAAAACCTCACAAATAAAATTAGTAGGATAGAGGATCAAATGAGAAGGGACAATTTAGTTGTACATGGAATACCAGAAGATTCTAAAGAATCATGGGATATGTCTGAAAACAAAGTGAGGAAGGTGATGAAAGACAAATTAAAAATTGAAAATTCAGAGGAAATTGAAATTGAAAGAGCGCATAGAATAGGGCCAAAACGGAGTTCTAAAACTAGACCTATAATCGTTAAATTCAGTAAATTTAAGTGTAAACAAACAGTTCTGGTTGCAGCAAGGAAAGAACTAAAGGGATCTGGCAGTGACATAAAGTTTACAGAAGATTTCAGTGATCGTGTGCGGCAGATTAGAAAGGTTCTTGGCAATGAATTAGAGAATGCGCGGAAAGCTGGAAATACTGCATACTTGTCCTATGACAAACTGATCATAAACGGTAAAACGTACAAGTGGGATGAAGACACAAACTCAGTCGTTGATATTCTCGAGATGAGGTCACATGTGAATGATGAATAGGGTTTGGGCCGTGGCCCAGGAGAATATGTGAACAATTTAATACAATATGAGAATAACAGATATACATTACCTACAAAAGAAACGGATAATACAGATAATCTTAGAAATAATGTAAATACAGACAGAAACTTTAAAATTGTATCCTGGAATTGTCAAGGACTTAAATACAAACAACAAAGTAATGAAATGAAAAACTTACTGATAAATTATGATATCATTAGTTTGTGTGAACTTGGGGTGCATATGATTCAGAATTTGATGATATGATGATGGGATTTACATGCTTTTCTAAAACACGCAAAAAGGCAGATAAAGGAAGAAATTCTGGTGGTGTATCTGTGTTTGTAAAAGATATATTTTGTACTTATGTTCATCGCATATATGATCATTTTCAAGACATGGTTGTACTCCTAATGAATGGTAGAATTATTGATATTGATAATAATATTATTATGATATTTACATATATATCACCAGATGGTTCACCAATATACTTAGAACAAACAGATGGTATCAGTATTCTAGAAGAAAAATTATATATATTGAAAGCTAAATATCCAGATGCAAATGTATTTATAGCTGGAGATCTTAATGCCAGAACTGGGAATATACAACATTATATAAATCCATGTAAGGCAGATTCAGATATGATAAATGATCTTATTACAATTGAAAAAGATTCCATAAAAGAGCGTTGTTCTAAAGACAAAATAGTCAATAAATATGGAAGAATGTTACTTGATTTTTGCATAAGTAATAATCTCTGTATATTAAATGGTAGAACCATAAATGATACTGAAGGTCAGTTCACATGTGTATCCTATAATGGTGCTAGCATTGTTGATTATATGGTATTATCAGTAGATATTATGCATTGTTTATCTGATTTTGAAATATTAGATTTTGACTTGTCTGACCATTTTCCAATATGTTGTAGGTTCACTTGCACCAAACTGCACACATCATTGTATTCCTCTATGCACCTGCACCCTTATCAGAGAATCCAGTGGAAACCTGAACTAGCACATTCCTTGCACCAGAATGTTTTGGATCAGACAGGTAATGTTACAGTTGCAGACTTTAAGCATAATATTTTATATTCAGAAGTTAATCATCAAGAAATTGATCAATCAGTAAGTATTTTAGAAAATATTTTGTTAATTGCATGTGCTCACATGTCCAAACCAGCACAAAATAAATCATTAAGACAACCAGCCTGGTGGGACACTCAGTGTGAAACCCTGAAAAAGATTAAATATTCAGTATTAAACAAATTTAGGAATTCAAAAAATTTATTACATTTGGAAGAATACAAAAATAAAAAACAGCAGTTCAAAAGAATTTGTAGGCAAAAATTGTTGAAATACAAACACAAGTTACAATGTTCTTTAATTAATAAAATAAATAAACCAGATAAATTTTGGAAAGAAGTAAAATTTTTAACAAGAGTACAAAGGAAAAATGTAAACATTAATCCAGAAGAATGGTATACTTATTTTAATGACCTTCTCAATGTTAAGGTAGAGATAAATTCTTCATTTGAGAAGAATGTTAATAATTATTTAGAAAACCATGATTTATGTTGTGAAATGTGTTCTCAAAATTCCCCATCTATTCTTAATTCTGCTATTTTGGAAAGTGAGATTACGTGGAGTATTGAAAACACAAATGTAAATAAGGCACCTGGAACTGATGGACTCATTATAGAAGTATTTAAATGTACCAAAAATATCATAATTCCTTATTTATCTATCCTATTTAATCAAATAATGGTAACTGGACATTTTCCTAAGAGGTGGACAGAAGCAATACTTCACCCTTTACATAAATCAGGAAATCATAATAATGTGAATAATTATAGAGGGATTGCCTTGTTAAATACTACAGGAAAGATATTTACTAAAATTCTCTGTTCAAGAATAACAAGATGGGCCATAGAAAACCAAAAATTATATGAATGTCAAGCTGGATATAGACAAGGTTATTCCACTACAGACCAAATTTTTACATTACAAGCAATAATACAGAAATATTTAAGCAAGAAGAAAGGGAGGGTTTATTGTGTTTTTGTCGATTTTAGCAAAGCTTTTGATAGAATTTCACATAAGTTACTTTTATACAGATTAATTAAAATAGGGATTCATGGAAACATAATTAAGGTATTAAAATCCATGTTTGAAAAGTTAACTTGTTGTGTCAAGGTAGACAGTGGTTTAACGGAAGAATTTAAATGTTTTAATGGTACAAGACAAGGTTGCTTATTAAGCCCAATATTATTTATTTTATATCTTAACACATTCTTTGAAATGGTTCATGAATCACAGCTTCCTGGTATTCAGATGTCATTACAACACAGAGATATAAATATTTTGGCCTTTGCAGATGACATTTGTCTCATTGGAGACTCAGTTGGAAGACTTCAAAGCTTATTGAACATTTTAGAAAAATTCTGTGACAGATGGGGTGTGCAAGTCAATATTGATAAAACTAAATCTATGGTATTTAGAAGGGGAGGAACGGTAAAGCAAAATGAGAAATGGTATTTCAAGGGTAAAAAGCTTTTAAATGTTAATAGTTATACATATTTAGGAGTTATGTTCTCTTCATCACTGAAATGGAACCAATATTTAAATATACTTATGTTGAAAACAAGTAAAGGTTTAAATATTATAAAGAGTTGTGAATCAAAATGTGGTAAAATGTCGTTATCAGTCATTTTGACTATTTTTGAGAAAGTTATAGTCCCTTCACTACTTTATGGTTCAGAAATATGGGGGTCCATTCCAAGACCAAAAATAGAATGTATGCAATCACGTGTTTGTAAGCAACTCCTTGGTGTGAGTAAAAAAACAGTAAATACTGCTGCCATATTAGAATGTGGAAGGTACCCTCTACACTGTATATATTTTAAAAGATGTATAAGTTATTGGTTAAAAATTATCTCAATGGAAAATTCTAGATACCGAAGATTATGTTATAACACTCTCAAACAATTAGATGATATAGGAAGAAGCACATGGGTGACAGATATAAAACTGCTGTTAAACAGATATGGTTTTAGTTTTGTATGGCTTGAGCAAAGTGTAGGTGACAGAAAAATGTTTGTGAATATGTTTGTACAAAGGGTTAAAGACAATAGCCAGCAAGAAATGTTAGCAGAAATCCAAAGTAAATCTAAGCTTAGTATATATAGTGAAATTAAATCAGCAATAGAACCAGAAAAATATTTATATAATATGGCATTTGTATACAGACAAGCTTTATCAAAATTTAGATTAAGTGACCATTGCTATGAAATTGAAATTGGAAGGAGATATAATGTACCCAGAGAAATGAGGATCTGTAAAATGTGTGACCAAGATGAGGTTGAAGATGAGATACATGTTTTATTTTATTGCTCTAGATATGAAAATATCAGAAAAGAATTTTTTACATCTTTCAAGGAAATTCCAAAAAATATATATGGTTTAATTAAGCTATTTAAAACTCAGTCTTTTAATGTCCTTTTGAATGTAGCTAAATATTTATTTCAGGTTAACAAATTAAAGAAAGAACTTGATGTGACAGAAACTTTATGATTATGAAACAACACAACAGCAGGTAACACAACCATGTTTATATGTATGTATTAACTGCATGTTATCATGTTACATGTTTATTGTTCATTTATTTATGTTTATATTTGTACCATGGGCCACAAGGCCTTTTTCTACAATAAATTTCTTCTTCTTCTTCTTCTTATAATATCTGAGGAGAAGACCAGTCACTACTCGGCAGACACTGAATTTAATGCTACTTATAGGCATCATTTTTTTATTTAACTTTTCCGTTCAGCATCACTTTCCTTATTGTATATATGCAAATTAACATATGCAAATTAGTTATTTTAATGATGCGCATCTCTAAGATTTTTTTATGAAAGGATGAACAAAATATATAATAAGACTAATCCAGTAACAGGATCAGTATTTACTTTGTAATTGACATAAATTTGATTTAGAACTGAACCTTTTTGTTAAACTGACCAGTGTCATTTTTGTGTCCCGGCGGGATGTAGGCAAAATGTAACAACACTGGTTCTAGCACGGTCCTCGCCGAGTTGGTATCCGTTTAGCTTGCGATGGGAACATGGCTACGATAATATAGTCAATGTTAAAATATGTCGATGAAGCAGGAAAAAAGTCGAACCATTTATTTAATAACAGTAGAAGGAACACCTAATTAGATATTGTTCAAGGTTCCGTAACAAATATATTTCACCAGTTCATAACATGAATAATTAATACATGCGTCATCTGTATGTCAAATACAGCTGAAGCGTCATGGCCTATGAGCCACTTATTAAATGGTTCCATTACAAGAACTGAAAAGTGTGATGTGGACATATTTCAGTTCTTGCAATATAGAAAAAACTAAAAACACAAAACAATTGCCGCAGACATACTAAACTTGAAAATTCTAGTTTTATAGCTCGCTCTTTTGTTGACAATGTACCACGTATACAGTGACAGTGCAAATTTTGGAACATTTGATGTAATTACAAATTTATACACTGATATTAAAATGTTTCTTGTTCCCTTTTTTACACAATGACGTTTGTAACATATATAGTCTAGAAATCTGAATTCTAATGAATGCACACTTAAAGTGACAATGGCTTAAAATATGTTTTATTATTATTTAATACTTGTTATAGCCCTCTTTACTTTAATTTTGCCACTATGTTAAAATCCAAAATATGTTAGCAGATTAAATATTCACACATTTACAAACATATATACACACACATATATATACGTAATACTAGCTATATAATCATAGAATAGCAGGAAATAAAATAATTGATTATCCTTAAAATTACTTTTAAAATATATTATTCCAGGCGAAGGGAACATTTACTACATGTAAAATGGCATTGCTTTTAATGTGACGATATACTAGCGGTTTGACGACTAAATAATCAAAATAATCATCTTTATATGTCAGTATATTTGAGTCTTTGTTTACCAACCATATTTAACGCTATGCATGTTGTTTCAATACCGCGATAACCGTCACCCCCCCCCTCCTCTCTGATAATCTGTTACTGCGTATTTTATCCACCATATTTATAGTTACCGAGGTATCAGTACCTCATGTCACTGTCTTTCTGCCTCTCTGTCTCTCACTCTCTCTCTCTCTCATCTATCTCAGTAAATCTGTTACTGCGTATTTTATCCACCATCTTTATTATTACCGAAGTATCAGTACCTCATGTCTTCCTCCCTTACTTTCTCTCTTTAAAATGTTATCATATATAAACATTCCAATTCGGAGCTGCGGTTTTTACCTTGCAAGAAAACACTCCATTATAAAACCAGATAATTTTGAGGCTTAAAATATTGCTATTTATAGAAGAAGTGATTTTCATGTGAACGGACATTTCCGGTGTGAATTTTGATTTTAATCTTGCAAGGAAACACGAATCCAGAGAATTTCAAGGCTTAAAAAATGTGCTGTTATAGAAGACACCGCCATTAGTGAACTTCATGTGGACGAACGACCCGCTCGTTCACATCTCACGATTGCGATGGCACGAAAACAGATGTTGATGTATAACTGACTTCTTTTCGTAATATATTCTTGGATCAGCTCTTAGCATCAGACTAATAGAGCACTGTTTAATCATATAAATGTGCAACAGAAAATTAATTTGTGTACCTAAGTAAGACATATACCCATGTCCTTAAGGACATTTGAATATTTCTCCATCTAACGTATCAGCAGCAATGGTGCTCTCCTGTCACACAAGGCGGTGTCTGTTTATGTTCGGCAGTGAGGCACGAACTCCCTCTCACTGTCCTTTACATTTATATATATATATATATATATATATATATATATATCTGTATTATATACTTGGCCTCATATGCTGCCAGCGTGTGTGTGTGTGTGTGTGTGTGTGTTCGGGTCGTCAATACAAGGGGGTGGGGGTATATATCCTCCACATTTTGGTCAATGTTATCATCCCTCCAACTGATATTCAGAGAATTATATTTATATGTTTGAAATGTATATGTATGAAGTATATTAATATTTATAAAGAATTATAGACTGGTTTCGTTTCTGAATTTACTATGAAATAGTATATATATATATATATATATATATATATATATCAATCTGGTGTAGGATTGACAAATACTGGAAGCATTATACCTTTTATATAAATATATATATAAGATATATATATAAAGATATATATATATAATAAACATACATATATATACTATATATCAGTGATTGGGTAATTGTAATTTGTAATTGTAATAGTAATAGAAAATTACAGGTGTTCAAAGTAATAGTATTAGTAATAGACAAGAAATTATAACCTGTAATAGTAAAAGTAATAGTACTAGAACCCTATACGTAATAGAATAATAGCTATTATTTTAACTATTACAAACTTATGAGGAATGCAGCCTTGATTAATTATATTGAAACACAGGAAAAGGCTAAAGCTGTAGTATGAAAATTCATGCTAGATGCTGTCATAGTCAAGTGGACATGGGGTATCAGACATTGGCGTGTGGTGATTATCAATGATTCGTTAACTAGGCTTGGTCAGTAGGCCTATACATTGCAATGCAGTAGTGCTTGGTCCGTTTACACATTGTGTGGGGCAAGTTATTGTCAGCTGAAGCTAGACAGTGCTGCTGCTGTGCTGCTAACGTTTTAGTACTACAGAGGTAGATACTAGATAGTCATATAGTCAAAAAACTCTGATGAGGTAATAAGGGAGGCCATACACAGTGAATAAGGTCATGTTTGCACGTACTAGTATTGCAGTCTAAGTACAATGGCTTGTACAAGTCGTACGGTATTTGATAATCTGATGTTTATCATGCAATAGACACCTGCTCAAGATAAATTAAAATGACCTAATCTAATGAGATGTAATTAATTGGTGGTAGATAGGAAATTCACAGACTTCTGTGTTTTGATGAACATGAATAGGTTAAATTTGAATGCTAAAAGCAACATGGACTATGTGGACGTTGTATATTCTACAATTCAAAAATATTCTGATATATTACTGGGTTTATGTTGTGTTGAATAGGTACTGATTGTATTTAATTACACTCAATTGCACCAAACATTACTTAATAGTTTTGTTTTATGATTATGAAAACCTTTTCTCTTTTACTTTTAATACTGTGCTTAACATGAATTTTTTTATTTAATTTTCTGTTGAATATCATGTGAAATTTATAAATTAATGTAAAAGATAGTGTCTTTTACCATGGTGAATATGAACCTACCGGAACTGGGTTTATGTTGAACTGATCATGAACTGGTTAGAATAATGCTGAACTCAGCCGAATTTTTCACATTAATTGTGAGAGAAAGCTTATCTATACTAAAGGATTTAAAACTGTTTAATTTCATTTTTAATTCAGGAAAAAAAATAATTATAATAGTTATGGTATAGATAAACAAAATGTTAAAGTTGCCCTTCTGGGGGTGGAGTAATGTAGGGGACACGGTCAGCCTATGTTGATATTACTATTTGAAAGTAAAGTAATAGTAATAGTTATAGTAATTGTAATAGTGATAGATGAAAAAATGTTGTATTAGTAATAATATTAGTGCGGGTGGATTAGGAAATAATAGTAATAGTAATAGTAATAGAACCCGTGTAATATGACCCAACCCTGATATAAATATATATATATATATATATATATATATATATATATATACATAAAAATGTGTGTGTTTTTGTAAAAAAATATTGACCTTACTTTGATTAACATCCCTTGCCTGCATGTCACCCCCCCCCCCCCGACACACACACACACCCACTGAAGATAAATTGAGGCCACTGGTGTATGTGTGTGTGCGTGTGTGTTTGTGTGTGCAGCTTATGCATTGCTGTGGCTTCGGCATGTGTGGGTCCAAAGTATGGCTGCTGTTTGAATTAAATTGGTACTAAAAGTTGCGACATTATGTAAAAATGAAAGCATGGGGCCACATGCAAAACCGGTTCAAATAATTTTCGATTTCGATAAAAAAAAACGACTTAGATCCGGTTGGGGGCGGGGGGGAGAGCTCAGACAAAGTATCGTCTGTATTATGAATGACTGTGGCACGAAATCGTCACGTAACAAGAATGAAAGCACGGGACCACATGCAAAACTGGATTTCGCAGAAAAAGAAATAGGTCCCGGGGGGGGGGGGGGGGGTGCTCGGAGAAAGTATCGTCTTTATTTTAAATGACTGTGGCGCTAAATCGTTATCACGCAACCCCTTTGTGGCAGCGCCCAGCAAGTACTCGGATCTGGTTATGAAGTGTGTGTGTGTGGGGGGGGATTCCTGACGATTTTCCCAATAAACATTTATCAAATGCAAATCTATACAAATAAAATAAACCCTAGTTTATACATCTGATGAGCACGGCTCAGGGGAAACCTGTCGCAGACGAACCCGGTCGAAGTTGTGTGGACCCGTAGCAAACACAAGAACGAGTAATATGCTAGTATTGTCATGATTTTAAGGTGTGTGCGAGTGATGGGCAGAATTCCCTATTATATTCCCGTTTAGGCCCGTTAACACCTCAATACCCTCGCACTTTCATATCCTTAAAGCCAGCTATGCACTTAGCTTTAATGTAGAATTTATCAGATTTCTAGCTTGTTCAGCGATTGCTTGTATCGATAAACTTTTTTCAGCTCCACACTTCGAGCTCGCTGTTCACGTGGTCTAATTAATATTCATGAGATTGTTGTGACAAGGGCTGTTGGGTCATTGTTGGTTGGAAAACGAAGCTTTGCTCTAGTGTCATACAATATTTAAATGTATATTATGTTTATGTAAAATTTGGTTCTTAAGAATGAATTTGCAAATAATTTATGCAAATTAGGCAAATTCTTTGCTAATTAAGTAAATTCTTAAGTTTATTGTTAAACTATGTATTATTCTTTATACCAACATCCTAACAAAGTAAATACTGATCTTTTTAACTGACTTAGTCATTTTATGTATTCTCTTCATCATTTCATAAGAAAATTGCGTATATAATAGGGAAGTGCCAAGTGGGCGTGCAACCCATGTATCCTTAGTTTTCTGATGTTGTGTAACTTATATTTACATGTGCAAAAGCAAACCTTATATTTAACAAAAAAATATGTGCCAATTTAAGAATACTTTCAATTACTCCTCAAATTAATATGCATAAATAAGCGGGAATAAGGATTACAGTACAAATGTGTGTCCTGTCATGGTTTGTTGAAAGTGGGTGAAATCTTTATCTCAGTCATATGTAAGGACATTTATGGTTTCGTCTTTAGGCATGTTTATGATGGATGTTTCCTATGCATACATTTAGCATGTCTAATAAAATGTGTATTTACATTAAAAGGAAGAGATCTTCTTTTTTCATTGCCACTAACGCAGTTTCATTTGTTTGACTGTGTGGTCTACATAATGGGCTCTCACTCTTTATACACACACACAAACATCATATTATATATATAAATATATATTAATCATGTAATATACAATATATAATTAATATATATATATATAATATCATATGTATATAATTAATGTTCACTTACTTTGACTTCGTCTTTTCGTAAGGAGTAGTGTTGAGAGTTTTTAACTTCACCTCTGTTTACAAACAGGGTGAGTTAGATAAAGACATGTTCACTAATGTGTAGAAAATCCCACGCTAAATTAAAATCATTCCAGATAATCTTCTAGCGTCAATCAAACACTGCAGACCATAAACTAATAAAGACTCGTGTTTGACCTTAAAAATCTATAGCAATTATGGTCATGAAAATGATATTTTTAGGTTTATCCTTTGGTTTATGTATACTTAATTTCAGTAAGATCTTTACAGTGTATATATATATATATATATATATATATATATATTTATTAATGTGTATGTGTATATGTATATGTATTTGTATAAATAAATGTATATATATATACATATATATAGATTTATATGTATATTAAATACTTATATTTTAGAAATATAGAAACATGTATATCAGTTTATAGATTTTTTTATCAGTTCGTGCCCAACTGAACATTTGTACATTTTGCTTTCATATGAAAGTAGACTGATTACATATATATCAATTAATATAAGATAGGTTCAACTGAGATGATGTTTATTGCGATAAATCTCTCTCTCTCTCTCTATCTATCTCTCTTTCTGAAACAGACACACAAACGGAAAAGCCGCTTAAATATTTATTGTATATTAGCTATTCCTTGTAAGTAGGTAATATTCCTCGATATAATATATATATATTTTTATATATATATATATATATATATATATATATATATATATTCCAACTTCTACAATATATAACGCCCATCCATTTTATGTTGTTTGTACACGCCCGTGACTTGTTATGAAATGTTATTAAAACAACATTAGTGGTTTAAGTGCTCATTAAATATGTAATATGATAATTTCATATATGATCATTTTATATGTTGGTGTAACTATTATATATATATATATATATTTGTGTAAAGATTGTTTATATGAATATAAATTTTGTAAAGAGTTAAGTGTTTATCTAATTATTAAAAAAACGCTTTCTACTGGTTTATTAAAACTTCCTTTATTTTATTATATAGGGCTACCGTAACATACTTTGTTTATTGTTTTATTTTCGATACAAAATTCGAAAACTACAACTTTAATAAAATAAGTGATATCTCCGACAGGAATCGGTATATGATCATTATTCGCAGTGAAAAGAAACAATTAAAGAACAAATGCAAACATTCAACAGGGTCTCTTGGTTAAAAATTATTGATATCTGATTCCCTGGTCAGACCTATAATAAATCGGGAAGCTCACTTTGATAATCGACATTAACATTTACCCGACAGGTATCCCTTACATATACATTATATACCCACTAAGTGTTGGTACGGAATACACGCACGGAATACAAGGACCCTATCAACAATATGCGACAGTGCATGACATCAGTCAGGTGGAGTGATTACCCAGATAACCATGCCAAATGATAAATCAGCGAATATCCGCACTTGTAACTTATAAATTTGAGCTATAATTAAAAGTACTCTTAAATTGGCGCATGGAATATAGAAAACGAACAGCTTTGCTTTTTCACATGTAAATATGGGTTCCTCAACATCAGATTCCGAAGGATTAAGAAGCTGTATGTCCAATGGCACATAAGTAGGATAAGCATAACCTGACCCGTCGCTCATTACATATCCGAATTAGCTAATTACATGTATTATAATACCTGAGGAGAAGACCAGTCACTACTCGGCACCTGAGCAAGCAGGCAGACACTGAATTTAATGCTACTTATAGACATAATTTTTTTTTATTTAAATTTTCAGTTCAACATCACTTTCCTTATTGTATATATGCAAATTTACATATGCAAATTAGTTATTTTAATGATGCGCATCTCTAAGTTTTTTTTATTAAATGATGAACAGAATATATAATAAGACAAAGCCAGTAACAGGATCAGTAATTACTTTGTGAGGCTGTTCCTATAAAAAAGGCATATTTTAACAATAAACTAAAGAGTTTTTTTTCAAATATACAAAATATCTAATTAAATAAACAAGATACAAAATTGTCGCAAGCAGAAATCGATTCTACAGGATAAATTAGCATAGTTTCAATTAAGGATAGTTTGGCAGTGACAATTATCTAATTGTTCCGGGGCTTTTCCTTTCTATTATTGCATAAATATATATTTCAATATGCAAATTAGTTCATAAAATGATCCGAATGTGTACATTATCATATAAAATAATGAACAGAATGCATAACAAGGTTAAGTTTATTAAAAGGATCAGTATTTTCTTTGTAAGGCTGTTCTTATAAAAAAATATGCATATTTTAAAAATAAACTTAAGAATTTATCTAATTAGCATAAATTATCTGCAATTCTCTGCCAAAAAAAAACAAATTTTATATAAGGTTACATTTATTACCTATCGAATATTTTATACCCATTTAACTTCCCTATACCTTATGACAGCAAAAATTTCATTATATTTACAAATAATATATTAAATTTTGCTTATTTATTAAATATGCGAATTATTTAATTAAATATGCACAAAACAAAATAATCCGCAGCAGAAATCGATTCTACAGGAAAAACTACCCCAGTATCATTTGAGAAAATCCAATTGTTCTTGGTTTAACCCTGTCTACACAGCCCCTGTGACTGGGCCTGGAGTCATGATACCAGTTACAATCGAACAGCTATTCCACGGGTCGGGTCAAAATTTTGGCTGGGTGGGAAAATTTCAAATTCTCTTCAGCACCAGTTTTCGCGATATGGGCGTTTTCTGTTTCGTTTATAAATATTCGCACGTGTCTCTATATATTCATGCAAAAAAAAAAAGACGGGTAGATTTGTGGTTATGACAATGTAGACTTGTACCTGACGTTATTATTGCGAATTTATTCTTCTTCGTCCTCTGCAGCTGAATGGATAAATGTGCGCCGGTTGTAAGTCCAGGGCAATCTCGCATACCGTTTCCGAGAGGATTTGTTTAATGAATGATATTTGGGCAATTTTGTAATAAAAAAGGGCTTTGTTATCAAATATCGCAACATTCAGATGAGTAAGTTTATTAAAAAGTGATACGCTTAAGTTCTTGATACGGGATGTGGTAAATTTATTGATCAAAACTGTGAACATAAACTTTTTGACAGGCATACTAGAATTTATCCGAACCCCATAGCTTGTACTGCCACCCCAACGTCTACTGAAAACGAGTTCCACTGCAAGTGGCAGGCTGCCGTTAGCTTTGGTTGGGTTGGCTTCATCCGGATATTTGACAAATCACACAACATTACTCTAAAATATACTAAAGTGTACCTTGTCTTTTTTTATCTATCTACATCTACTCTCTTTTGTATACTATTTAAGACTTAGTAATTGACATAAATTTGATTTAGAACTGAACCTTTCTGTCAAACTGACCAGTGTTGTTAGATTTTTGTGTCCCGGCGGGATGCAAGCAACATGTAACAACACAGGTCCTAGCACGGTCCTCGCTGATTTGGTATCCCTGTAGCTGGCGATGGGAACATGGCTGTGGTAAGATAGTCAATGTTATAATTGGTCGATGAAGCAAGAAAAAAGTGGAGCCTTTAATTTAATAAAAGTATATGATACATCGCACCTTGTCCCAGGGCACCATCTAGCCAAAACGTATTATAGACGCAAGGTAGCGCAGTCTCTTTCATAAACCAGCTGGTCCATAAACAAACCGCTGACACTGACAACTGAAAACAGCAACTCAAGAATTTGATCACCTGTGCGTGCGAGCAGCAAACTATACCGGGGGACTTTAATTATATCATTTAATTATAATCCAAATTGAAATCCACATGTTTACTATGCTTAACCTGTCTCTGTACTAAACTCCAATACTGGTGTCCATAATTCATGCCCAGACCCTGTTGATGGCCATATATCTAGCATCTTAATTGTTGCATGCGTTACCTAATTATATAAAATCTGAAATATAAGTCTATTTAGTTAATAAAACTAGAAATCTGCATTCTGAGGAATGCAAACCTCCGCCTTGTGGGGTCCTTATTGTGGGATGCAATCAAACCGTGTTTGCATTCACTTATTCGGCCTTAATTCCTAGTTTATTTGTGCATAACTGACTGTAGATTTGTGAATATTCCTTGATGACGTTCCTGAATCCGAATAATGTACAGTATCCACACGAAAATCTAATTCAAAATCAAATTCTTCATTTGCCCAATCTAGAAATGCCCTGTGATTATGTTTCAGACCAAACGCATACACACACAAACGGTATTTAACGCATACCCTTCTAGCGGAGGCAGCAAACGTAGCTTAAACGCATAAACTATATTCACTGACCTATATAATTTGTACTTCGACCAGTTTAAGTTACCATATATACATATTATTACTAAGACTTCATAAGCATTTAAAAGGACACAGTAAATTATAATGATTTCTTAAAATTTTTCTAATTTACACAAAATTGACAAAAACAGATCTTTTTTTTTTTATTTAATTTAAACGTATGTGAACTACGCTTGATTGTGCAATCATTTATCGGCGGTAGCCAAGTTACATGCGGCAACAGATGTACCAGCACGTTCAACGTAGAGAACGTGTGTGCATTAATTGCATTAAAGACATCGTTGTACCACTTGATAGTGATACACGAAACTAAAATTCCAACCTCTTTCAGATTTGCCATGCTTGTTTTAATCACTTTATTCACTGTTGCTACAGGGTTGGTGATTGCTTGGTTTTACTTGCATCAAGTAAGTGTAAACAAAATATCAGTCATTAACGTTTGGTATAGCCGTGAATACACGATACAGACATTCATAATGGACTGGTAACTTGAGTCGTGATACAAAACATCCGTCATCCATGGTTTAGCATTGATACCGTAGTGAACAGATGTAATCTTATCATTAGGTAACGAGTGATGAATTATCACAAACGAATACATGTGAACTCACAAGCCAAACTGATAATCGGTCTCTATGGTAACGAGTCATTTCCTGTATCACGTACAACTTGGTTACCATCAAGTAACCCGTGCGAGCCATGCTTTTATCCATGCGGTCAGAAATTCAGCAAACATGCAGAGGGATTTACCAATGTGCTACATTTTCTCGCACATGGTAGGTTTGCTAGCAACGATTGGTCCTGTTTATGTCAAGGGTACTTGCAGGCCATGAGGCGGTGTCAAAAATAACGAAAACATATTCATCCGCCATAGAGCTTTACAGTGCGGTGCTCGTTGCAAGATTTAAAGGCACGCTGGCGCTGATCATACACTCTCTAATGTTAGAAGGCAGACATGGCGCTACGTTTGATACTGGCGTACTGGTCGATGTGAGTTCAAAGTCAGATAACAGACCAGACCCGTGTTATAACTCATAAAATAGTAAGAAAACGGTAAAATAAGCCCCGGGTTGTAAGGGGAATGTTAGTACAACCTTAACTCAGCGACTAATGAGGACGATCATTGGGATAAACGCGGTTTGTTTCTCCAGTATGAAGTCAGGGTTGTTCCCTTGTATAGATTTTTATCATTGTCCAGGATATCACCTTAACTTGTATTGATTCCCTGTAACAGTATGACCTCCAAATCTGAGTTTATGCTGCACATTTTCAAAATCCAAAATGAGGCCCCGATACATTAGTTTACTTTAACTAACGAAGGACTGCTTGGAGGTCAGGTGCTTACCTCCCACCGGAACATGCCGATATAATTAATTTAAATTCACGAATGGTTTGAGAACGTGCATTATTGTTATGTTCATTTTCTGGACAATAATTAAATGTGCTAATCTCTCCAGGGGTTTACCAAGAAAAATCATGAGCCTAGCCAAAGGAGGACTATCCCGGGACTACAACCATCTCATCCCACGTACGCTGTTAACTTTTTCTTTAATAATTCCAAATAGAACTAGAAATGTGCATTCTAAGAAATGCAAGCCTCCGCAACATGGGTTTCCAATTGTGGGATGTTCGAAAACCCACGCTAACGTTAACTATGTTGGCAAATATTATCATTTTCATTTGTGCATAAGTGACTGTATATACACCAAAATTAATCGATTCTTCATTGGCACATTCACGAAATGAATTGAAAATTTGCGATAGTTTTGTCGTTAACAAACGCACACCCTGCCACATGAACCCTCCTTGCGTAGGCAATAATTCCTACAAGCAAAATAAGTAGTAAGACACGACCACAAACCTCCGCTAGGATTTTGATGTGTACATAGATGTCACTGCCATTAACAATATTTGTTTTGTTAATTAGAATATGTGCTCATACTATTTTAAAATTAATTCACATAATTATGGTTATATATATGTGTATACGTATTTTGTATTTTGAGATCGCAAAAATGGAACCCTCGCGAAACAATGAAAAAGTAATAATCGCGAAATTTTAACTACGCGGATAATAAGCCAACCACAGCAATTATCGAGTAAGTTTATTTAATCTTATGCTCCTTCACCAGTGAAGGGAATTTGCCTGACGTCAAGAAGGCAGGCAGCCTTCATCAGTTTCTGATGTTCCTTCATAAAAAACACGGACCAATAGCCTCATTCTGGTTTGGTAATCAACTCGTGGTAAGCATCGCATCACCGGAACTCTTCAGGGAGCATGCGCACCTGTTCAACCGACCAAGTAGGTTTGCACCTATTCCTTTTGAAACGGTAATGGATTTGAGAACATTAGGTAGCTATAAAACATAAAAAAGTGTAACATATGAAATACACCAGAGGTTGGTAATTTGCGGAATATAGATTAAAATTCATTCCATGCAGTTCAGTGTTAATACATCAAGAATGACCAGTTTTCAGGATTATCATATTAACGCGAAGGACAAAAGTGTAGTCTGTGAATATAACTACCGGTGTCTGCTACTTGTTCTCGAAGTCACCCTTATCATATTAAAGAAACTACAGAACTGCTAGGGCTGAGAATTTTCATAATAAAATTTTGTTTTAAAAATGTACAAACCTAACATATTAAACGGGAATTAAACGTTTGTACATGTGCACACACGTATATATGTATTAATATATATATATATATATAATATATATATATATACTTATATATATATATATATATATATATAAATCTAATGGTAATGTCAGAAAAGGTACCAAGTTAAAAAACGAAGATTCGTTGCATTTTGTTTACCAGCCTTACAGAGTATTCATTATATATTTGAGTTGAAAGATGACATTTTAGATCTCTACATGTAGATAACATTAGTGTAAAGTTCGAACTGAGATTTTATGCGACAATACCACAATTTCAAGGACATTCAATTCATTGACGCCTCGTGAAAAGTCTTTTTTAATCTTTTACAGGAAATTTATCTTGAATTAAAAACAAATATATTCCTTAAATAACATGTTCTAGGCTTTTATTCTGATCCACACAGCGCTGCTGTTTAAAGTGTACGAGCCTTTGCTGTTTAACAGTCTGCAGTATGCTAATGACTCAGAGGGACGGAGGAGAAGAAATCTGTACGACCGCTGTTTTAGTCACCAGGCGGTCACTCAGCAATTTGAAATAATTCTAGAGGTAAAAGAAAGCTATCATGCTTGAAAAACAAACCTTCTTTCTTCATTGATGTCAGAAACATAACCATTGCCCAATATTGTGCCAAACATGTAACAAGCAATAAGTAAATGGAGATAACTTGCAAACTTGCTGAACATAAATGATAAATATGACTATTCATTTTCCTTAACAACAATCAAATGTCTATTTGTTGGACCAGTAATTCGGAGGCTATTAACGTTAACCATTTGAAATGAATCTAATAAATAATTCTAAGATAAACTATTCTACAATCCCTTTTATTTTTCAAATTCCCATCTTAGGTAAGCTTTCTATCGAACTTTTTTGGAAAGCAAAATTTAATAAATGAAGTTAGAGGTTCTCCGATGGCGTTTATTCTAGTACTTTTTTGCGTTAGCGCTCTTGGAAACATTTACCTGCTATTGAAGGTTCTTGGGGATTATTCGGTCTATAATGGCCTGTATGATTTCCACTTCATATTTAAATAAAACAACACAGAGATTTTATTTTAATTCCCCTTAGTTGCCGAAAAGGCTGAACATTTTTTGAATATTTATCATTATTAAGCAAACTTTCCTCTTCTGATAGTCCTTGGGTAAGCTCGTGAGTTAATTGAACAGACGGTCACAGGAACGTTTATTTATAGCCGTCATAGCTCTCTTTAATCAGCGCGCTTAACACTAGTTGACTAACTAGTTAACACAACAAGTTTTGCCCTAGTTGACAAAGTAAAACAAAACTATGAACATATGTTAATGTTTATTAAGTGTAAGAAAAGCTGTCAATGATAATAAATTAGACTGTGTGGTAATGTTCGTTATGTGTGACGTTAGGTTGCTCAGCAGATGAAGGACAAACTGTCAGAGGCGGCCCCAGGGGAACCTATTCAAGTGAGGGCAACAATGTTTGACTTTGCTATTCGAGTCATCCTACTTGTCTCATGTGGACATTTCTTTAGAAGTCCTGAGGAGATTGATACTTTCAGAAAGAACTACGACTATGTAAGTATGAACGTTTTATTGTTTATGAAAAATATAATATTAAACATGTAATATACAGTAAAATTCCGTTAATCCGGATGATGTAACAAGCAACTGCTGTGTTTCCTCCAGATGGACGATATCCAAGATAGGGGTTCTGTGGTGCTTGGAGATTACCTCACACATGCTCCCACTCTTTGAAACATATATATGTAAAACATGCCGAACGTAAAACATTTTTGTAATAAACGGTCTATTTTTTAATACTCCTGCATACATTCTCACATCTACATCTTATACAGTATTCAGTAAACCCTCGCCTAGCGACCACCGAGGGTGAGCGAGATGCTCAAAATAACGACCAATTTTTCACGATCCACATTCTTAGGCGCTCTTTTTATAAGACCTCGCTTGGACGACTCTCAAAAATGCGACCACTTGATCAAAGTCTCGTTGTTGGTCGTAATTTTAACTGCATGATATTTTTGTTGTTTAATAAGTGCTGGCATGAAATGGAGAATCGTCTTCGTGGGGAAGAAGCGTCACCCGAATCTGAGAAAGGAAAACAATTTGAAAAACGTGAGAATTTGTAATTTAACATTTGGCCCCAACTTTCCTCATATTTTAAACATTGTAATCTATTTAATGCGTCGTTTTCAATAATGGAATGCCTCAAGAAACCTTACTGACTAAACCACTAACTCGGAGCCTGTGTACCCTTCTGACACTTGCACTAGTAAAATCTTCCTTAAATTACCAAAGTGCCGTCGGCGAGGTTGCTTTGATTCATGTCATTCCAATGTCATTCCTTCCTATTTTGAAGATCCCTCCTCTGCATCATCCATTTGATTGTATTACAATAGACATAAAATAAGGAAAGAGAGATAGAGAGGAGTGCGGGTGGGGGTTGGGGTCGAATGGGGATTTGGTTTGATTTCGGAGAATATGTGCTCGGGATGTGCTTTGTATGCTGTGGTGCATGTGTTAGCACTTATTGTGTATTAATCACTAGCAGGCAGCAGAATATAATTATTTATGTATCATTATTAGTATTATAATTATTATCATTATTATGAGCAGTAGTAGTAGTTTAACTAGTGGTAGTATTTAGCTTCGCATGTTTATACGTATATATAGGCCGTTATATGAACAAAATGGTTTACATTTACAGACAGGAAAGATATGTACGGTATGCTACACCGAGTCTTGGAACAAAGAAGAAAAGTCAAGACTGATGACGAAGATGAGCTCATAATTGACGTCATCATGAAATCAAACACATCGTTAACCACAATAACAGCAGATGCTCTCCTGTATATCGTAGCCGGATTTCACACCACCGGGACATGTACGTGCCGATAACTTTTTTAAATATACCTTTTCGTAGAATACCAAAAGGAACGAAGAATTATATAGAAACTTTGTCTTTTTTTCTGTACTGAGGTTTATAGGAATACGTTTAACTGCTAGAATTATATGATGGTATATCGTATAAATAATGGGGGCAATTAAGGGGAATATTGTTTTGTGTATACGCCTGGATTTAATACTTTTTATACTTATGTTTTGGCCTACAAATTATCCGAGTTGCAGTTTCAAGACACGGTTTATACAAGAGGATTTACGAAATGTTTTGAATGTTTTCTGATAGGATTTAATGTAATTCTTCTGGCTTTTTTTATATTTTGATATACTTTATTGTAGTTTTAACGTGGTGTTTTTATTACTTGATACAACATCCCGACGTCCAGAAGAAAGTCTACGAGGAGATCATGACCGTACTTGGTGATGGTAACGTGGAGGCAAGAGCACTAGCTGATCTCATGTGAGAATTTGCCTTGAGAATTTCAAACGGGCTGTACTGTCTGAGAAGTCTCTGCTTGACATCATTTTTTTTTCGTGTCAGATGCCGAAGAATTCTTGGCTAACAGTTTTCAGAAGAGGTTATAAAAAAAACTTTTAAAAAATCACTAAAACAGTCATTATAACCCAAAAGCACTGGTTGAGCTTTCACTAATAATTTATGATGATCTCCTGTGCTCGCGACATTTTCTGAGAATATTGTGCCCGTTTCCTATATTTTTCCTTTTTGTTCAAATTTTTAAATAATCGACAAAATATACCATGTGTTATTATTAGGTTACATCCATGAGCGTATGACGGACATTTAAACACACCCCAGTTAGTACTACGACCTCCATATAGGAAACATGCTGTGCTTCTACATTATCGTGTCCATGTCCTTATCTTTGCCCGTGCAAGTAGTCGGAAAACATTAGAGGTCTTATATTTAAATAGTAGTGATTTAGGATTTTTCAAACAGATAATAAAAAAGCAGCACAGGAATTTAAGTTTAAAAGCACCATATGGCCGAAGGGTCTGTCTAAATATGAATGGTTGCTACTTAGCCAAAGATATACTGCCATTCTATTAGTTAAACATGATAAGCAGTGCAGCTAGAATAATCACGCCGGCTACTTAACTTCACCTTATGTCGATTAACGTTTAGCCCCTTAGCACGTCAAAATAATTTACCCAATTGCTGACCAAACGTGGGCCACTGGGCCCACGTCTGCATCATTCAAGCACGAGAGAAGAAGTAATGTTTTTTTTTCACGTTGCACAAAATAGTCCCCTTTACCCTATAGGGTTGGTATAATCCACGCGGCACCATATATACAACGCTGATATAGACTGCTGTTGCAATGGCTTTAATACATACTGCATGAAGTAGTAGTACATCATCAGCTCAGTACAACACCGTGAAAAACTTGTTGCCGTATATAGCGCCTAGGATTGTCTATGAGCTCGAATTACACAGGTTAATCATAGTAAGATCCACACACTGGCTCGAAAAGAAACGCTTTTTGCCCAAGAGCTACCAATTCCGCCATACTCGCTTCTTGGCGCTCCGTCACTTTTGCGCAGTAATACCAAAGTTACAAAACTATTAAAGGAACGCTTCTTTACAGGTAAACACATATGTAAACCTTTAACCTGCTGGATTAAACTAAACAACGCAAATATTACATGACAGACATTAATCTAACATAGTAACATAAGAACTTCCACCGGGAACTACTTTGTCCAGTGACGTAATACAATTTTAAGCTGAAGTTTTCTGACCGCATACGTTACCATAGACTGGTGTGTGGCTCACATCAGCTGCACTCCCCCCAGAAATCACACTTGGATTTCAATAATCATATACTTAATTACCATTAAACGACCTCTACCTGACCTGAAGATCACATTTGACCTAACAATACATTTTACCAATTCAACAAAATGAACAATCCTGAAAAAAATTAACCATTATGTTCAAGTAGCAGTGTAAGTTTGTGAACAGGCCTTACTAAAAAAGAAACCTTACTAAGTCTTTTACCATATTTATCCAAAGCCGAGTCTCCGACGAGGATCTTAACTTTCCTAACCAAGTCATCTTTCTCAGGAAAAGTCTCAACCACCTTGGCTAGTTTCCACTGACCCCTAGGAAGCTCATCCTCTCTCAAAGTGACAATATCCCCAACACGAAGGTTCCTCCGCTTGTTATTCCATTTCTGCCTTACTTGTAAGTTTAGCAAGTATTCCTTACGCCATCTTGACCAAAACTCATTTGCCAAGTACTGAATTCTCCTCCATCTTTTCTGTGCATAGAGGTCTTCCTTTGGAAAGTTTCCTGGGGGTGGCATCGCAATGCTGGTCTTCATTGTCAATAAATGGTTAGGTGTAAGTGGAGCTGGAGCACATGGATCGTAAAGATTTGCTGTGGTGAGGGGTCGGCTATTTACTATTGCCATCGTTTCATATAAGAACGTCCTCAACGATGACGTGTCGAGTTGGGTGCCAGACTGAACAAGAATGTTTGTCAGGATGGCTCGAACAGTCCGGATCTGGCGCTCCCATACCCCTCCCATATGGCTGGATGAAGGCGCGTTAAAGACAAAATCACACTCATACGCTAACAATCGAGCTGAGAGTTCTTTCTCATTGATCTCTTGGAACGCTTGCTTGAGCTCGTTGTTGGCGCCCACGATGTTTGTACCTTGATCACATCTGATCTGTCTCACCGGGCCTCTCAACGCAATCAGACACCTAAGACTATTAATGAATGAATCTGTAGACATGTCATTCAGCAGTTCTAAATGCACAGCTCTTGACGTCATACATGTCACTAGGAGTCCGTATCGTTTGATTTCTTTGCGTCCCTCACGAACATAAAACGGACCAAAGCAATCTATTCCGCAATACGTGAATGGCGGCGATGGTTCAAGTCTTTCCTTAGGCAAATCAGCCATTTGTTGACCATGAGCTTGACCTCTTTGCCTTCTACATTGAACACATTTGAAAATACACGAGGACACCGCAGAACTACAACCAATAATCCAATAGCCTCTGGATCTTAAGGCGCTCACGGTCATACCTCGTCCTTGGTGAGCAGTCAACTCGTGATGATGTTTGATAATCAAGTCTGTAATAACAGTTTTCTTAGGTAAGATCACAGGGTACTTAATGTTCTGGCATAAGCATAAAGAGGATGCTCTCAGCCTTCCTCCCACTCGTAATATTCCATATTCATCAAGAAATGGGTTCAGCTTATGAAGGATGCTCTTACGATTTATCCTTGGTTCTCTGTTCTTTGCACCAGATTTCAGAGATCTTATGTCATCCACGAATGCTTCATGTTGCAAGGTCTTTATAACTGTACATTCAGCCAGCTTCTGATCTTCTATAACTCTACTCGGAGAAAGATTACATGACTTTCTCCTTCTGATGAACCTTTGTAATATCACAACAGCTCTTGTGAGTGATGTCCAAGAAGAAAATTTCCCAAAACGGTCTAACATTGACGAGGCTGGTTCAGATGTTATTGCATGTACATGTGATTTCTTGACCTCCGGGTCATTCAGGTCAATGTCATATACAACAGGATCAGCGGGACGGATTGTATCCTCCCACAAGAATTGTGGTCCTTTGAACCAATTGGACTCGCTTAATTCAACTGCACTTAGCCCTCGTGAAGCATGATCCGCAGGATTTTCTTCGGATAAAACATATCTCCAATGTTTGGGATCACTAACATCCCTGATTTGTTGCACACGGTTGGAAACAAAGATGTGAAACCGGCGCGAATCATTTCCGATATATCCTAGAACAACCTTGGAATCCGTCCAGAAAAATTCCTCAATGTCGCTGTAGTCAAGTTCCTGTCTCAGGATTTTACTTATCCTAACAGAGACTACCGCTGCTTGCAGTTCTAGTCGTGGTACTGTGATAGATCGTAGCAATGTCACTCTTGCTTTCCCAACCACCAAGGAACAGTGTATTTGACCCTTGTCATCCACAAGGCGTATATATGTGCACTGTCCGTAGCCCTTTAGGCTAGCATCAGAGAAATGATGCGGTTGTACATGCTTAACATTTTCAAATTGCCTTGGCTTAAAACACCTAGGTATCTTTAACTTTGCTAATTCTGGCAATTCAGCTGTCCAATGCTTCCAACTCTGACACAATTCATCCGGTACTGGTTCATCCCAATCAGTTCCATTCCTGCACAATGTCTGCAGGATCTGTTTTCCTTTGAGAGTGAAGGGTGCAAGGAGTCCAAGCGGATCATATATGGACCCTATGGTCGACAGAATACCGCGACGTGTTAGTGGTTGATCCTTCAAAACGAGTCTAAACTGGAATTCATCTGATTCAATGCACCAATCAAAACCGAGAACACGTTCTATGGGCAATTCATCAAACGCAAGATTCAAATCCTTGATCTCTTCAGCACGTTCGGACTGGGGAATGGTCTCCATAACTTTACGGCTGTTACAAATGAACTTATGAAGACGTAACTTTCCCTCTGAACACAAAGCGCGAGTGTTCTTTATCAAAGTAATCGCATCAGTTTCAGTTTCCACACTTTTCAGTCCATCATCAACATAAAAGTTTCGTTCAACAAATCTTGCTGCATCCATACCATGTCTTTCCTTGTAATCACTGGCAAGTCTCTTAAGACCGAAATTGGCACATCCAGGAGACGAAGCCGCGCCAAAAAGGTGGACTTTCAAACGATATTCTTTGGGTTCAGCGTCAATGTTGCTATTGTGCCACCACAAAAATCGAAGATAATCTCTGTGTTTTAAGTCTACTCTAAACTGGTAGAACATCTTCTCTATATCGCACATTACTGCGATCGGTCCTTGGCGAAATCTGCAAAGTACGCCAATCAGAATATTGGTCAACTCAGGTCCTTGGAGCATGGTATGATCCAGAATAAATGAAGTATCTGACTGGGTGTCAAGTAGTGCGTCAACTAAATATTCTTCATTAGGATGATCCTTGCTGGATACCCACACTGGAACCACCATTGACGCACTCTGACCGACTTGAGTCCCAGAAATCTTACGGCACACAGCATCCTTGCTTTCTACAATGATTTCCTGATGATCATCACAAGAAGACACTTGCTGCTTAATGGCTTTGGAAGCACCACTACCTTTACTAACACCCGTTCCTTCTGATCAACATGTAGAGAAGTGGGGTGTCTTTTACTACAAAGCTTACATGTGGATCTTTGCGGACAATTTTTCGACAGATGTCCTTGATTGAGGCAACCATAACAAAGTCCCCTTTTCTTTACATATTCATGTCTTTCGGGTAATGGTTTAGACGACAAACTCCTGCAATTTTGGATCATATGATTGTCCTTATGACAAAATAGGCAGGACTGTTTTGCATTCTTATCCCTTTCCTTGGTAAGTCCTGTTGTGAGTGTCCTCGCACCTTGTTTTTGTCTAATCGTTCCCGAGGTCACCTCTTTCTCTTTCGGATGTGCCCTTAAAGCACCTAGCGACGTGATAGGATCACATGCAATTTCTGCTTCATTTGCAATAAAAGCAGCAAATTCACTAAAAGAAGGTTAACAGCCTTCAGTTTTCTTGGTTTGAGACACAATGCGACTCCATCTAACTACAATCCAATCGGGTAGTTTTTTTAGTAGTTTTCTGTTTTCTCTGGCATCATTAAGAATATTCAGACTGTCAATTGTGGTTATAGCTACTTCACATTGAAGCAGAAAGTCTGAAAATCTCTGAAGGCCCTTGTTGTCCCTTCCATTTATGGGCGGCCATGACTCTAACTTGTTCCTAAATGCCTCGGCGATAGCGAACGAGTTGCCATACCGGTTTCTCAGCACCTCCTTGGCCCTTTCATATCGTCTGCTGACTTTAAAAGAAAGAATCCATTGACAGCTTCCCTTGCAGGTCCACCCAAGTACCGCTTAAGATAATGTATCCTTTCTTGTGGGGGAATACACTTACTCTCTACTAGCATTGAAAATGACGCCTCCCAATCTCGGGAGGTTAGGGGGTCCCCAGTAAATACGGTCGGTTCAGGTGCTGGAAGACGACTGACAGCAGCCGCAGCTGCCATGGCAGAGTTAATTGCAAAAAAGTAGTCCCCTGAAGGTAAAACAGTTACTCCCGGTGTTTCTCTGTCTCGTTTGCACTCTTGAGTCTCACGAGTAACAGGAGCATTAGTTGCATCATGAATCTTAAAGTCCTCTACACTGCACAGACCTGGTGCGTTGCTTTCATCTCTTTCCACAAAGACAGTGCGACTTGTTTCAACATTTAACAATGAATTCACTGGCGATTTCTCCTGATAAATCTTAAGCTTTGCTTCTTCCATCTCAAGCTGATTAACGAGCTTCTGTTGTTCAAGCTCTCTTCTTTTATGCTCCATTAACGCGTCTGATTGTGCACGCCGACTAGCCTCTTCTAGTTGAAGTTTTCGCAATTCGGCCTCTTGTATAGCTTCCTTCTGGTTAGCCTGTAGCTCGATGCGGAGTGGGCTGCACTTGCAGCTGCTTCTTTCATCTTCATAGATGTGCTTGATGCCCTTGAACATCTTGACGATCTCGAGGAGGATTTGCCAGAGCATGAAGAAAGTGAAGCAGCAGACTTAATGCTGCACTTGTCTGTTTTATCTAACTGAGCACATTGAACAGTCTTATTAACAGCCGACATAATGCTATCAATCCCCTTGCGCACATCCAAAGGAGGGGAACTAGTACATGTGTTTCGCAGTTCATGATACACATTTTGAATTTCATTAATCATACCCTGTATCTCAGCCACCTGTGAGGGCTCGCTCAATTCCTTACTGGTGTTTTGAATCTTGGACCTCAGACTTTTATGAATACGCCAAAATTTCTTTAACAGTTCATCCTCCTGTCTTGCTTTCACTGTTAATTTACGAGACCTCCCTGACTGACTTGTTTCTTTGGTCATGTCCATCTCTGGTTGTTGAGACAGCAAGGAAAGAGAGTCTGATTGCTCCTCAGATGAGCAATTAACAACCTTTGCACCTAACGGTTGTGACATATTTGCGTCGTTCAATAAATGATATCTATAAACCAATAAATGAACCATTATACTCTGACTAAACAGTATTCCGTTACACTATCTAGTGATATGTCTACATGTGCAGTATTATTTCACAACCTTGCTATAAACTAAATATAATATTTCGGTCATATAGTAGTGAAGCTATTATACATACACAATACTTTTAGCAATGTAAATATGCAATCATCATTAACAATACCTTCAGCAATGTAAATATGCAATCATCATTAACAATACTTTCAGCAATGTTAATATGCAATCATCATAACAATACTTTCAGCATGTCATAAGGTGGTTGGCAGCAAGTGAAGACGGTATCATATATCATACAGTAGCATGCATCAACTCATTATGCATAAGCGAAGACAGTATCATATTATATCAACAATATTCACAGTAGCATGCATCAACTCCTTATGCATAAATGAAGACAGTATTAACAATATTCACAGTAGCATGCATCAACCAATATGCACAAGTGAAGACAGTATCATATCATATCACAAATATTCACAGTAGCATGCATCAACAAATATGCACAAGTGAAGACAGTATCATATCAAAAAGTTCTCTGTAAAATGAGTTCCACAGGTCACTCACTAAAGGTCACATATAAACTGTGACTGGCTTATTGTTTACCAGACTTGTAAAGTGAATTAAAGGAGACTTTTATGTAAATGTCACTCATCATTTATAACACAGCATCATTGGCTCCTTGTATATGCTATCCTTGTCACAACACCTGCAGCTCACTTTATGTATACATGTTGTCCTTGTGACAACATCTGCAGTTCACCTTAGGTATGCTATCCTTATGACAGCACCTGCAGTTCACTATGTAAGCTGTCCGTGTGACAACATTTGCGGTTCATTATGTGTATGCTGTCCTTGTGACAACACCTGCAGTTCATTTTAGGTATACTATCCTTATGACAGCACCTGCAGTTCACTATGTATGCTGTCCTTGTGACAACATCTGCGGTTCATTATGTGTATGCTGTCCTTGTGACAACATCTGCACTTCATTTTAGGTATGCTATCCTTATGACAGCACCTGCAGTTCACAATGTATGCTGTCCTTGTGACAACATCTGCAGTTTACTTTATGTGACTTCTGACCAGTTCAATTCTTACATCAGCGTCTCAAGGGGGCAAGTTTTTCACTATAATCCACGCGGCACCATATATACAACGCTGATAAAGACTGCTGTTGCAATGGCTTTAATACCTACTGCATGAAGTAGTAGTACATCATCAGCTCAGTACAACACCGTGAAAAACTTGTTGCCGTATATAGCGCCTAGGATTGTCTATGAGCTCGAATTACACAGGTTAATCATAGTAAGATCCACACACTGGCTCGAAAAGAAACGCTTTTTGCCCAAGAGCTACCAATTCCGCCATACTCGCTTCTTGGCGCTCCGTCACTTTTGCGCAGTAATACCAAAGTTACAAAACTATTAAAGGAACGCTTCTTTACAGGTAAACACATATGTAAACCTTTAACCTGCTGGATTACACTAAACAACGCAAATATTACATGACAGACATTAATCTAACATATTAACATAAGAACTTCCACCGGGAACTACTTTGTCCAGTGACGTAATACAATTGTAAGCTGAAGTTTTCTGACCGCATACGTTACCATAGACTGGTGTGTGGCTCACATCAGCTACAGTTGGTTTATCAATGGGTCAGTCCACCTATCTTTAAGAGGGGTGAAACGTAGGTCAGATATCTTACAGTGCAAACGCTTCCGTTCAATAAACATCGGTTATCAGTGTGGTTTTCAAACTAGTGTTACCTATACCAAGGCGGGGGGGGGGGGGACGAGGAGGAGCAATGTCACCATCCCCCCCCCCCCCCGCCCACACACCACTCTCCATCTGAGTTTGCATGTCATAATAAGGAAGAAATTTCCAGACCTTAAATATAGTAGAAAAGTTGTTTAAAAAACATGAAAATATCAATCATGAATCCATTATACATAGAAAGGGATGTAGCTCGGGGACGTTTTAAATTAATTTTTTTATGGATCTACTGAGTAAATGAAAATAATACTTGTTATATATATATAAATATATATGCATTCTTTGGCAAGGGGTGATTCCTGGCAACACCCCGGCCCTACACTGGTATTTCTCTGCATCGGCTATTTACGATATGTACATGTTTAGATACACGAGACAGGTGCTAGATGAGACCCTGCGCTGTAGCGTCCTCCCTCCGTTTGCCGCCAGGTTTGACGATGAGGATATGAAGCTCGGAGGATACATCATTCCTGGACGGGTACGTCTGTATATTGGCTCTTTCAAACTAATTTTTAGGATTCGCAGTATTTTTATTTGTCAGACAGGCACTTATTGTGTTTGTCACAAAAATAGGTTAAACATTAGAATATGTATTCTCAGGTGTGATATGGGCGGTTCTTAAGGTGGGGTACTGCGAAACCCGTGGTTTCATTCGGCTATTGACCCCATATTCCGAAGTTCATTTGTGAATTATGTTACCATCACGTTTGCAAATGAAATAATTTCATAAATTAGAAATCTGCATTCTACTGAAAGCAAGCCTCCGTTAACCGCGTGTGCTTGTGGGGGGGGGGGGGGGTAGGGGAGGGGTTACTTTTATCGGATGCTCATCACCAAGTGTTTACATTCACTTATTCGGCTCATATTCCTATGTTCAATTTGTGAATATTCCACATTTGTGAAAATTCCTTCCCAGATCCGTTCCATGTGCCGAATAAACACCAAAATCTAATCGATTCTTCTTTCACACATTCCCAATAAGCCCTGACTATTTCATTAGGTTCCTTCAATGTTGTGAACAAAGAAACACACAGAAACACCCACCCACATCCAAGACCGGGGATGAACGCATATCTCTTGGTGGAACTTAATGTCATTCCTCGACAGACGATAACTCCTGTGCCGGTTCAAAGCATGACTGTCAAAGAGCTATAGCTTAGTTATACAACTTGCAGGTGGCAGAATCTGTCCTGGGTGTTGCGAATTTAAGATGAGTAGCGCTCTTACTAGGATCACCGACTGTCCACCTTGTATGTAAATAACGGCTTTTTTCAAAGAGAAAAGATTTTAACTCGTAAAAGCTTATTTATCTCATAAAACATGATCACCATACGCAAAAAAAACCCAACATAATTTGGTTCAAAATTATGAACTAGAGGCGATCCGTGTTATGCATACCTCCCCTACTGACAACACATAATGAAGACCTTCATACATACACACATACATACATACATGCATACATACATACATACATATATATATGTCGAGGCCAATATTAGAATCAGGCTCAATTTAAAACTGGGCCAGCCCAGATCAAAATTTTGATTTGGACCGGCCCAGATCAAATTCTAATCTGGGCCAGACCAGATTTAAACTGGGCCAGCCCAGATTAAAATTTTGATCTAGGCCGGTCCAGATTACAATCCTGTGGTGGATACTTCAGGATTTAAATCTGGTCTGGACTGATTTTAAACTGGGCCGGCCCAGATTAGAATTTTGATCTGGGCTGGTTCAGTTTACAATCCTGTGGTTGACTGATTTTAAATTTGGCCAGCCCAGAGTAGAATTTTGATCTGGGCTGGTCAATATTACAATCCTGTGATGGACTGATTTTAAACTGGGCCTACCTAGATCAGAATCCTAATCTAATCTTTAAATAGCTTGATTTTTATCATCTTAAACCAGATAATACAGTGACATTTATTTCAATTACACCATTCTGAAAGGCACAAAAGGTTCATTTAAAATATTTTAGTGTGGAAAAAGCTAACAAACAAATGTCATGTGCTTCTTTTTCATCTAATCTTCAGGCATGCAAATTTACTTCAACTACACCTAAACCAACTACCATAATTAATCACAGTTTAGAATATGTGTCAGTTCTTAGATATCTACTTGACTTACTATCAAAATTTTCAACTTAAACTGAGAAATTTATCTGTTCTGAATATCAAAATTACATGTGTAATATTAATATATACATGCATAATTAAATACCAGATTTACTCATTTGTCAGTTAACAAAAGTAATTTATCAGTCTTGATGTTCATTTGAGGGAGCAGCTTGACATTGTGCCCTAACATGGGGGATAGGGAGAGGTTTGTGATACGAGTACTGTAATTTTCAATAGCAGAAAATCCACAGCTGTGAAAATGATATGATTGCTGTCATTTATCTATCTCAAAAATAGAGGTGAACATGCGTGAAAATTGGATTTAGAATTTTATTTCAGAGGGTGACAAACATGGTGGAGGTTTCACTTTGGAGAATAACTTAAAAATAAGCTAATCTAATAACTGATAACTGATCTAAACTGAAGATAGTTAAATCCTGCAATAAAAATATTCTCTACCTTCAATAGTTAAAATGCTGAGTATTATGATCTTTTTAATAATTCACACGATTTAGCCAATACCACTAGATACTTATTTTTCTGTTTGCTAAATTTCAGTCACCTAATTTCAATGACTTGAGTATCAGGTATCTTAATAGATGTTTCAGGGCCTTGTTTCCTAAGTTCTAGGTCGAATGTTAAAAAATGTGCAAAATTTTTAATGGGTGACCGGGGGGGGGGGGGGGGAGATCACAGACCTATATATAAAAATCTAACAACTTATGTTAAATGACAAATTACTTTAAATTACAAATAAAAGTTTTAATTTACAGGTCTGTAAATTTTGTTTTGGTTTGTTGAATTAATGCACAAGTTCTGCAAGCTATATTTGTTGTTTTTAGCTGTAAAGTACCAATGTTTAACATGATTAATTATAATTATATTTTAGACATTTCACATAAGAGGTAAAATTACAAAATAAATATGACAGGAGTCCAACCAATGATATTTTCATAGAATATGAAAAAAATTCATAAAATATTAATTATAAGGGACTTGCAATGTTTAACAAATTCTTTGAATTGATTAAAGGCCAGCTAGGTAAATATGGTGTAATTGAAGCTAGCCTAGGAGGAGATTCGGAATTTGATATGGGCTGACTCAGTTTAAAATCCGCCCACCACAGGATTGTAAACTTGACCTGCCCAGATCAAAATTCTAATCTGGGCTTGCCCAGTTTAAAATCAGTCCAGACCTGATTTAAATCCTGAAGTCTTCACCACAGGATTGTAATCTGGACCGGCCCAGATAAAAATTTTAATCTGGGATGGCCCGGTTTAAAATTGAACTAGCCCAGATTAGAATTTTGATCAGGGCTGGTCCAAATCAAAATTTTGATCTGGGCTGGCCCGGTTTTAAATTGGGCCAGATTCTAATCTGGGCCTCGACATGTTTCCAAGTACGTACTGACTCTTAGACTGGCCTAGTCGATGCGATGATTAAGACTTAACTACTCTGGCTGACAGATCCATCAAACTTGTTCCTGCTGTGCCGTAACGCTTAGAATAGGTACTGTCACCTAGCAGCAAATTATGTAACTGATTTACGACTCTCTGAGTTAATGTCTAACGGTGCATGGAATCACGTTTTATTTTACGCATTTTAATTACAAATATAATACTTAAGCCCCGGCAGGGCTGACTAACTCTGTCAGTTGTTCTGTAGACGCCAGTAATCCATGCCCTCGGAGTTGTTATGCAGAATGAAGACATGTGGCCGAATCCGACTGTGTAAGTTTCCTTCCACAGGGTTTAAATACTCCGTGTTTAACTTATATTAAACTTTGAAAAAAAAGAAAAAAAATGCTAGGAATATAAGATGAATCACCTCTCAACGTGACGGCGGTTTTGTCCTTGTTCTGTTTGTTATCCCACATGGGCTTAATGAATGTATGCTGTGCTAACTATCACTTAAATCATCATTTGTCCCTTCTATTATTTTTTTTTATTTCTAGAATGCTAAATATCATTACACATGTCGCGCTTATATGTAATTTACCTATATTATATATTGTAATGACCCAAAATAATATTTGTGACACGAATTTCCGTCATTGAGTTATAACTCATTATTAACTAATTTTTTTCTTCTGTCGTATTTATTATGTTTTTGAGGTGTATCCTACTTCATATCGAGTCAGTTAGGTGACTTTTAGAAAGACAAGTAAAGCATTTCTGATGCCGGAAACCTGTC
This sequence comes from Sipunculus nudus, assembly GCA_026874595.1. Classification (NCBI taxonomy): domain Eukaryota; kingdom Metazoa; phylum Annelida; class Sipuncula; order Golfingiida; family Sipunculidae; genus Sipunculus; species Sipunculus nudus. Next base: position 89,071,070 of record CM049307.1, read on the forward strand.
CTGAACGCTTGCTTGTGAGGTCTGGAGGGTCTTACCGGGAATTGCGAATTTTAAGTGTACAAGATTGTTGTGTTTTTGTAAGGATGGACGCAGATTATTACTGCATTTAGTGAGAACGGTAAGAACATCCATAGCCGGGGAACACTTCCTGTTTTCATATGCATTTAGTTATAAGAGAGGCCGACAGATGGAGCCGTGGACACGAAGGCACATTTGCAAATATGCCAAAAACATATTGAAAAATCCCTACTACTAATCTAACATAACATTCCATAATCCTGTACCAAATAATTTGCCCATACTATCAGGTCATATTTATTGATTGACTATGATTAATGCCATGATTCCAGATTTGATCCAAATTTGTACCAAATAATTTGCCCATACTATCAGGTCATATTTATTGATTGACTATGATTAATGCCATGATTCCAGATTTGATCCGGACCGCTTTAGTCCAGAGAACAGAGCTAAGCTCCATCGTCATGCGTTTGAACCATTTGGGTTTTCTGGAAAACGCAAGTGCCCTGGATACCGTCTGACGTACGTTGAAGCCACAGTGGCTCTGGTTGTTCTGTTGCGGAAATTCAAGTTCCGAAGGGCTGATGAACAAAGGGCGACACCTGTGTACGGTCTGGTCACTAAACCTGCCGAGGATATACGGATTAGCATTGAAGCACGCTGATGGTCATCACAGGGTTTGATATGCGTGTAACAATGTGAATTTTTCTGTCATGTGAAACACACTTTTTATTCAGCTTTCAGGAGACAAGCAGGAAATAGTAACTTCGCGATATTTTTGAGACGTAAAGCTATCTATCAGTAAACAATAATGTTGACAAACAGAACGTCAATATAACCCGAGGGAATTGGTTGCTTATGTGTGGAAGGTTAATCGTCACCACTCGCCTTTTGTAAGGCTCTGGGTCGTCTAGTATATAACCAGATATCCTTGCTGAACGTGTTTAGTTATGGTTGGACCCAAACATTTTATAAATACGTGTTCATAGATCTAAACAAACGTGCAGTCTGTTTACGGTCGGATCCGTATTTTCTGGCCTATTTTTTTAATTAGGTGCAAGGGATTATATTTAGCTAATTTAAGTCATATATCGGAATAGGTTTGTTTATATAGTAGAAAAATGCATGCAAAATGTTAGATATTGATCATTTGTGCCCAGAGTCATGCATTATCTTGATTCTTACGCAACTCCGTTAACAAATTCACGACCTTTCAAATATGGCAAATGGTCTGATTAAATATTTACGTAAAACGTTTAATGTGACCAATCTTTACCAAAGCTAAGCATGGACTGAAGGTGTTTACATAATGGACTTTAAGCAATGTCAACAATACATAATACATGCACAAAATGCAATATACACATGTGTAAGTATAAACAAGACACTACCTTGACCTTTAAACACCAACGCAAACGGGCATGCTAAAGCAAGCGATCGTTTTCGTGTAAATGCTAAAATGACCCATACGCGATGTACCATGACACAAGAAAATACTCTAAAGGCATTTCTGATGCATATTTTGCAGTCTGAAATGTCGTATTACATTTGAACATGCAAATATTGAATCTAAGCCTTCAAACATTAAGGTGAAATATGTATTCAACATAGAAATACTGACAGTCTGTGCAGAAGATATGCAATGCATGGTTATAAAATACCTTGGAATGGATTTGAAGCTGTTCAAGGCGTTCGTCCAAGGGACCGCTGTTTCCGGTGTGGTTACTTATATGTATGAAGAGTTAGCCCTAATCACCTAGATTTTACAGATAAGGCCAATGAATAGCTGACCCTAAATGGTCACCATTAAACTGCTTTTGTTTCTACCCTTTGCTTTGCCCTTACGCTCCTTATACACAATGTTTTCTTTTTCTCAACTCGCGTCTCACATCACTGGCATCTTGCTGTTCCCATAGGGCTCAGTCATTTTATATGATCTACTTGGGGCAATGGAATCCACACAATAATTACCAATGAGTACCGCTATGTCTGCCTTCTTCCTCCCCGGGGCTTCTAACATGTCGTATCAATGACTCATTTATAAAGTGACATATGCCTGTCTTGTCTGAGAATGCCGTATCCTACTCTTTTACACTAAGCAGTTTTACATTCAGATTACCGAGGAAAATAATTTGATGGTAATGTAATGGTAAATTAGTAATCGACAATGAAAGTCTAGTGTCAAACAGTTAGCCATGGCCTTACATTTGAAAAGCTGGTTTTGAAATATTATTTTTCAAGATCTTATCACATAGGAAGCAAACATATATAAGCTTTATTTAAACCTACCAAATATATTTCGTTTCAATATATAAAAGACTCACACTAAATTGTCCAGATCTAAGTAATTTAACTGTTTTATTAAATGATATGAACAATAACATAGTTGAAATGAACATGGATTATAAATGACAAATATAATATTGTTTCATCAACAGACAACGTTACAGACGTTTAATTTTACCCAATTATCAAATATAGCAGACTCATAACAATGTTAAAAATTCAGCTGTTATTGCGTTAATTCCAAATTGCAAACATGTGTTTCATTTTGGTTCATAGTACCTGTTGATCTGTCAGCATATAAAGCTGTTCGTCATTATTTCAAATTTCCATTTATAGCGTGAAGTCTTTTAGAAATAAAAAAAAGATATGTTCCGACCGAAGCACGGTGCGTATAAGAAATACAGACGCTTTATTATTGTACCGTTTGCAGGTAATCATGTAATTTGTATTACGAATGTAAGACAAATCAAGTTTATAGCTTATAAGTGCCTGATAAGTAAGAAAACGCTCACTTAGGCGAAAAAAAGGTTGGGATATCAGGCACTTTTTTTATAAATGAGTGCGCGAGGGAGATATTTCTTTTACCTCTTTGTATGTTTCGATAAACATTTTCGCTAAACAGGTCATATGATCAGGAAAAAGCATGATAATAACGAAATAACATTTTTCTCTTCTAAACAGCTAAAAAGCACTACATAACAATGGAAATCTTATCAAAATTGTATTATTGTATCTTCTTGAAATAAATGTCCGAGTGACTGTAGCTCAAAATTGGGAAGTTTCTATTGAAATCAAAATAAAATTTTTTGATGGGAGGGGTGCCTGAGAACCATACATTTTTTTGCCCAACATGCCTCGTCTTCTTTATTTGATTAATGTAATTTTAAGACAAGAAAAATAAACAGTTGTCAAGAAAAACTTCAGATTAAACGAAATACATATGAATAATTACCTCATTTCGGATGGCCTAGAAAGGTTACTCGAACAATATATAGGCTTTAAATTTCATTGTTATTACACACCACCTCTTGTATTTCTTAATCATCCGTCTATACAGTGATATTTCTCCTGGGCCGATATCAAGAAAATGAATAGGTTCAACATCCAGTCAGAAACGTTAAAATAGAGAAGACCTCCAACAGATCGTTCAAACTCACAGAGCTTTTACAATTTTACCTAAGAGTGTGCCCTCTTGCAGTATATTATTTTCTCAATGTTAATCTACCTAATTGAGCCGAAAAGATGCAGCTTAACAACCAAGAGACAAAATATATCCATAATCTCAATATTAAGAGGGATTAACATTGTTACAAGTTACCCGGCAACTGCAAATTAAAAATATAAATAAGCCAGTGCGACACTAGGATTGTTCTTGAGATTTGAGCTAGGACTGGGATATATAATGTCATTATAGCATGGATGATAAATTCACATTGTGTTTCACAAATGCCTTAACTACGCCATATGTTGAAACAATCCTGATAAAAATTATAGATGCGGCACTGGATCAAAAATTCGAAGTGTACGTACAAAAGATCAAAGCTCTGTCAAGACGTATGTCTTAGTTAGAAAATCAGTGTGCGATCTGTAATGGGAACTGGGCCAGCAGCAACAGATTTCTAGAGGGAAATTCCGTCAATTTAAATAATATGTGGGAAAAAGGAGAGAACTTACAAAACACTGTGTTTAGCATGAATAAAGAACTGATGACAACAGGCATCATGATATTCACATGAAAAGGGACTTAGTAATGAAAGCTGATCCAAACTGAAAATGCCAGGTGACAGAGCCAGGGGCCTCTATGCGAACGAGGGTCGGACTCGTTCCCGACTCGGTATGTTTCAGTCATCCTTACGACTAAAACGCGAAAATCTGATCAACGACTGTTTGATCAAGGACGGGGTGGTGTTCATAGACCTATGACCGCAAAGACAATGCGTTTTGTGAACTTCCAAGATCTCCAATAATAATACTTGTTACTTTAAAACCTAAGTGGTCGAATGTCCTGGACCCCCTCACCCCCCCTCCTTTTAGAAAAGAAGACGTGTACCTGTACTTAAGATAAACGTTTAACACGCGTGTCTCTTCCCATCGCGCACAAGCTGTATACCCATAATGTCGACATGTTACCTGTGACCTACGGGTTTAGAGTGTTCGTAATATGGCAGCCCCATGAGCGGTTTCGAGTAACTGGGAGAAATAGTTCTGTTATGATTAGATTTTATATATATATATAATTATAGATTTATAAATATGTGTACAAAGTGCAAGAATAATATAACACGAATCGTACTTATTGCAGATGTTTCGCTTTTGATGTTTTCATCAATGTGATATACTTGTCAAATCTCCTTTTGGGTGACCAGAATGGATGGTAATCATGTGTTTTTTAATGTATAATGCATATTACCCAAGTCCAACAATACATCTTCTTCTACTCTCCAGAGGCAGGGGACAGACCAAACACATTTTACTCTGTCTAAACGCTGACAGTTCTACTGGCCACTTATGAATCTTGACACCTGATATCGAAGACCCATTCACTGAAATTCTTCTTATATGTAATTCATGTCTCAATTTCAAATATGTTTCAGCTAACCTTAAACCTGCCAGGCCAACTTTTGAATTTACAATTATTTGTCCCATGGTTTACCAAAATACATAAAATACAAAATAATGTACTAGGTGGAACGCTGAGAGTGGTTGTAAAATTAATTCATTTGGAAATGGCTGATCCAATCAGTTTCCCGTCCTTCGTGTTTTGATTTCCATCGGTGTTCCATTTTAAACAAAATTGAAAATGAAGATCAGGTCTGTCTGTTGTAGTTGTGACGTCTTTGTCGGCATCTATGGTTGGCTGCAAAGACTGGTCATTAACATTTTTGGCAGAAATGGTCGTTTGCGACAATCAGCCAAGGGAGGTGAATGACCCGTATGGTGACGATTCTGATCAGGTGGAAGGAACTATTTTTTTTAATCGGCTTTACGTTTACCGCTTGGCGATTGTATACAGCTGCATATCTGTATATATATATATATATATATATATATATATATATATATATATATATATATATATATTAATAAAGATATAGTTTATCACACATAATCAGAGAATAAAGATTCATCATGTAGCAAGCTGGGATGGTAAACGGATTGTCTAGAACTTTCCTGGAAAAAAGATTAGGATTATCGCCATGTCAAGAAATCATAGCAAACATCGAAACATAGGCTTAATATGTCAATATGTTAGTGAGACACCAGTGAGACTTGCATTCTATGCTAAGTACACTACCAGCATCGAAGACTTGATTCAGTCACAAGAATATAAATTCGGGACGAATGAATCTCTCAGAGAAATGGCAGTGACGTGCAGGTTGGCAAGTGTGGACAAATGTATGTAAAATATATACAATAACCACATTCTATTATTAGAACTAACGCCACACCCTGTTTCTACATACATAATAATGAAATAATATATCTTTCTAAAATTAACTCAGCTCACATTTAAGTTCAAATTCGAGCAGGGACTGATGCGTGGGATAGTTTTAACAGCATATCATGAATAAAGGGCGTAATCTTGCTAAACACCGTCTAAACATGTTGGGCGAATCAAAGATGATAACCGTGACTTAAAAGAGGTTCTTAACATGAAAGCCATGGTTATATTCAACTTGAACAACCAGCCGATCTGTACTTGTCATGAATAGGCTTTATTGTACCATGTTTAAGTTTTGCCAATAAGTCATGTGCTTTATACATTTATAACATGTAAAAAAAGTCAATAATGATCAAGCTTATATGCAAATGGTAAACATTATGCTCGATTTCTAAAATAAAGAACAGATTCCTACTTAATTGTACACTTATATATACTTATATATATTCTGCTATGTTCATGATTATATATATATAAGTTCATGTATTTACAATAGAGAAATATAGGAGAGAGACATGGAAGAGAATAGGGTGCCCGTTTGATTTTAGCGACTCTACTAATGTCTATTCTTATTCTCATTCTAATTATTATTATTTAATATTCAGCCAAAGTAATTCAAAAGAGGTCTCTCTCACCCGTAAGATTTATTTTTGGTGAAAATGTCCAAAGACCTAGTCGTCCCTTAGGTCTGCACAGGCTACTATCAAGCACCTTTGGGGATATTTTGTATCACTTTATAAGGATAGAAAGGTGGAGAAATGGCGGAGGCTTGTGCTCCATGAGTGCTTCTTCTAGGTCGCTTGTGTCGCTTTTGAGATCCATTCAAGATTACATTTGGATGCTCCACTGCATGATTATTCATGGAGATATAGCTTGCATTAATGTAATCAGAAAATGCGATTTTAACCATTGATCGTCACATAAAACCATCCTCAAAACCTATTAATACATGATCAAATCTATGCAAGATGTACTGATAGACACGAATATAAGAATGATCTTCCTTGTTTACTTTCCATTAATTCTGTATAGGAGAAACAATTCAGTTATTGAGATGCCCATCATGTACAAGGATTTCTACTGTGTACACAAATATGCAAAAATATTTGTTATCCATAGCAGTTTATTTCCTGGACAAATATAAAAATATTAAGGTAATTTTCTTTCTTGCAAAAACTCCTGAATCGACTTTGAACTCTTACTGAAATGTTTCAAGTAGACAATCTATCCAAATGGCATAGAAGGTGTGTTTTTTTATTCAAACAATTATCTGTACGACAGGAATATATAGGAAACAAAACACAAATTAAGGAACAAATCAATTTTAGTACACAACTTGTGACACTGATATGCCTAGGATGGTGACGGTGGGGAATTAGAGTAAGGAAAGGAGAAAAAGGCATTTCTTCAATTTTTAATCGGAAGGCATCGCAATATTTTATCCTCTAAAATAAGATTTCGTATCCTATAAAGCAGGGTACATTGTTTGCATTTCTTATCTTTAATACAGGGTGCGATATTTGTTTTGTTTAATGTATTTAGAGTATTTATGTTCTTAATTAGATACTTTATAATTAAATATATTTGTTATCTTATTGTAGAGGGGACAATATATATATATATATATATATATATATATATATTATATATATATATATATTACCCTATAATGCAGGGAATTATATTTATATTTCTACCTGATAACACAGCGGATAATATTCATATTTATCTTTCAATACAGGGGACAATGTTAATATCTGGTTTCTTATTACAACTGATAATATTTATCGTTGTCTTATAACACGCTGACAACATCAATATTAGGTATTTTTAAATATAGAATGGAATATTTATATGTTGGAGAAAAAGATTGAGAATATTAAAGTTCGTCTTTTTCAAAATATTTAAATTATCAAATTTAACACTCCTACGCAATTTTTTTAGCGCAAGAGTCGATGCGTAAGCGATCGTTCGTTTCACACAACTGGCTGCGGAAGTTGCATGTAATGATAACACTCAATTCAAGAAATGAAGAATAATAATTCCATCTTTGTAAAATAACAATTTATATATACCTTCTCCGAAATATCTAACCGTAAATGGAGGGGCGGGGGCTTCCATGATGTTTTCATGGTAGCATGTATTTTATTTGTTCAGTAATTTAAGAGCCAACAATGACCAAATGACATTGCATTAGCCCCCTGGACTCTGCATAGTGTAGAGTAGCTGCAGGTTATATAAAAAAATTTCTAAAAATAGGTTTGAGTGTATCATATAGGTACCATTGACTTTTCAACCAATGATTACTATATAATTCGTAAGGCAGTGTTTATTTCTAACTTGATATTGGTTTGAATTTGTTTCACAGCTTGTTACGAGTGGTTACATATACTGTACATTAATATATATATATATATATATATATATATATATATATATATATATCAGCTTTTATTAATTTTAGAGCTTGCTAAAACCACCATTTTTTTCTACGTACATATTCAGTTTTCATGTATAAGGAATACTGATGTTCCTTTCCTAACTTATCATTTTAGATATCTTTAATTGAGCAGGGGAGGGTAGGGTGCACAAATGTTTCATTTTTAGAATTAATTCCATCACCTACGGCCCATTGCAAATCCTATGGTTAATGGTATATGACAATAAGCATTTCTCGGTCTGTCAAAATAATTCTGATCAACAGTAGGAATGTTTTTGATATATTGATTATGGCTAAGATAAGTTAGCGCATTTATAATATTGGACATATTGGTTTGCTTCTAAAGAAAACAATTCAAATACAAAAACTAAAACAAACGCGCTTCAATTTTGTTTTTAATATCATATACGCAATATATTTTTTATAAATGGTTTAATTAGCTAAAATGGTTGCATTAACAAAGAAATGTAAAAGAGGATCAACCATTTCAATGCGTAAATGCAACATGATGAACGATCGTATACAGGTAGATTTACATGTATATATTAGTATATATAAGCGTCCCTGCACGGATAACTTCCTTGCCGAAATCATTGGTAAAATGGCTGTATCATTATATGAACCAGTCAGTTTTATCCAATCCTGATATATAATACTATTGTTATGCATTATAAAGAGATATCTATAGCTATCTGAAACTAAATCAGCTTAAATATCAGTTGACAGTTCCAATTCATGTAGGGACTGATGCGAGTGGTGATAATAACAGCATGTCATGAATAGAGGGCGTTATCTTGCTAAAAATCTCCATTGGTGGGCGAAGCAGAGAGGATAATTCTAGGTCCATGACATGAAAGCCACGATTATAGTCAACACAAACAACCACCCGTTCTGTACTCGTATATATATGGTATATTTATATATATATATATATATATATATATATATATATATATATATATAAATATATATGAATAGCCTTGCTGGAATCGAACCCACGATCTTCCGATTTCCGATGTGGCTGCCTTAACCACTTGGCTACGACAGATTCCCATCCCCAGTCCATGTGTATTTGCACACTTTTATAGAAACACCCGAAGTGACATAAAGGTAGTGACGTCATAGTCTCACCAACTACGTGTCGGCACGGCGACTTTGCATGCAGCAAGGAGAACTGATGGCCTTATATGGTGTGTGGCATATATTAGATTAATAGATGGATGAATAGCAATACTGGTTTATTGATATAGATGGAAATGGTATACACGGAAAAATCGGTTCACTGCGGTCGTGAATCGAACTCACCATCTTCCGATTTCTGGTGTGCCTGTTTATCCATCGACTTAATCGGACGATCGTGACTTTTCTGCGATACCATTAGCTCTCTCTCTCTCTCTCTCTCTCTCTATATATATATATATATATATATATATATATATATATATATATATGTTTGTGTGTGTGTATGTGTGTGTATCCTATGGAAGTTAAAGTGTTTAGAATAGAGCAATATGACAGAGAGAAAGAAAGAAGGAGCCATGAACGAGAATATTGTTTTGTTCCGAGAGTTTTATGTGCCAAGGCTTTCACCCTGATACCTTGATTTGTTCATATATTGATAAGGATATTTATTATAATTAATATTATTATTTAATAATTCAAATAATACACCATATTAAGTCAGAACGGGTTTTCTTCATCCTTATGATTTATTTTATGAAAAGGTTATAGTATTGTATTAATTCAACCAGTAAACTTTAACTTCGTGACATGAATCCTGATTAGGTTAATATTACACAGGTCACTGAATAAACCCTACCGATCATTTGATTATCAAACTCCGGTCTGCACAGGCTCACGATCAAAACCTTTGGACATAGCCTGTATCATTTTTCATGAGGGAAAGAAAGGTGATCTTGGTGAAGACTTGGGTTCCCTTAGTGTTTACGTTCTTTCTAATTTTGTTGCTTCTGAGACCCATTTAAAGATAACATTATTAAGCATTAAACACTTCATGATTGTTCATGGAGAAAAAGCTTGTACTGATGTAATCAAACAAAACGTTTTTAAAATAGTTCTGATGAAATCATGGGTCGCTACGTAAAAAAAATCCTGGAAACAAAATAATATCTGACCAAAGCCTGTGCAAGATGTACTGATGAAGATGAATATTAGGATAACCATCATTCCCCATAGAAAACAATACAATCATACAAAAGCCCCTTACACACACGGCTTTCTAGTGTGTACATAAATATGCAGAAATATTCGTCATTCATGCATTATATTACTCAGACAAATATTAGAATATTAAGGCAATTTCATTTTGCACGAACACATAAAAATGAAATTAACACTTCCTGGTGTTTCAAAAGGCAATGTATCCAAATCGTTTAAAGGGTATAACTTTCTAAAACAATTATCTTTGCGATAGGAATGTGTAGAAAACAATCCTTTAGGTACCGAACACACCAGTGAAAGAATACGTTTTCCGTGACGGAACTACCTCTAATGGAAAGCCGTATCAAAATAGGATGTGATACCTTGACCGTAATTTTGCCCTCCTTTTATATTTTACATTTCTAGTACACCCACCATCGTGACAGGGTTATGTGGATGTGATATTAATATTTGTTGCTTCAGTGTTTATGTTTTTACTTCATAATGTATATTTGAACTATATTAATATTTATCTTATTGTAGAGGGAAAATAAATTTATATGTATTACTCTGTAATGCAGGTGATACTATTAATATCGCTTATCTAATAATACAGGGGATAATATGTATATCTGTTTTTATAATATACTGTAGATTATTTATTTTTAGTATTTTAAATAAAGTATTTAAAAATAGAATATTTACGTCGGATGCAGAAAAACATTGAGAAAACTAAAAAAAAACACAAAATATTCAAATACCATTATTAAATAAATCAAATACACAAATTGACTGCATATAATCATTTCATTACGGGTTAACCAAGAAAACTTGCTCTACAACTGACATCAACAGTTTCCTCTTTCAAATAAAAGCTTTTCAGGCAAAGGGATATCCGTACCCCATAATATGAATGTCCAAATGTGTATTTAAAAAAAATAAACGGAAATATTAATAGATATGTGATCTTAGGTATATAGAGTGTCAAAACATTATTGACTTTAGATCAAGTTAAAGCGCTTTAACGTGTAGATCTAAGGTTTTAATTTGGTCCACTTAACACCTCATATGCTCTACATCTAGTTTCTTTTTCCCGGAATACATATATACTGAAAATCTATAATCTATAGTTCATTCTGTTGTTGGTGTCAGCAGTATACTGGGATCACCAGGGTGAATAAATAATGTTTAATCTATAGTTCATTCTGTTGTTTTCTGCTTCATTGGTTCCAGCAGTATAGTGTGATCACCAGGGTGAATAAATAATGTTTAAAATATGGTCAAAACGGTAAAATGTTATAATCTGGGACCAATTGTTAGCATTCACCTGTGATTTACCCAGCGTATAAAACAAGTGAACTGGGAAAAGTACTTTGTAAACTTCTATATTCATCTGAAATAACCGAATAGTGTGAGATCAAACAGGTATTTCTGCCAAGGAGTATGCACCTTTACGGAGATTCAAGAGTTATAAGTTATAACCCAGGACTGGTCGGTTTCCTGTCATTATCAAAAGTTAATGGCTAAGCTGAGATTTTGTTTTTACTTATTTGATATAAGTAAAACCAACCAATCGAAAACCCCTTAGCAACAGTGAATGCAGTTATAAAGACAAACATAGCAATTTTGGAAAAGCTCGGAATTTTAGTTTCGTGATTCAAGTTGCACAACGATGTCTATAATACAATTGATGCACACACGTTCTCTACGCTGATCGTGCTGGTTCATCTGTTGCGTCGTATAATTAGGCCATAGCCGATACACAGTATTATTATTAAGCGTTGTTGACAAACGTTTAAATGTAATAAAAAAATATGTGTTTGTCGATTTAAAAAAAAATTTCAGAAATCATTTTAAATTAATATGACAATTTTATCAATAAATCAAGTCCCTTAATGTTCAGACGCTTCGTTGTGTTTCCATGAACATTACTGTGAAGTCGGATCCCACTGAGAAAAGAAATATTAACATCAGTAAATAGAGCATCAGTAAATCAGTAAATCCCTATGAATTGTTGGTATGAAACTTGAACTGGTCGAAGTACAAAATGATTAGATATGTTTATATAGTGCATTGGTAAGCTACATTGGTTGCCTCCGCCAGAAAGGTATGGTTTAATTACCGTTTGTGTGTGCGTGTTTGGGCTGAATCATTACTCGCACAGCCATGAACCAATTCCCAGGGCATTTCTGGAATAGGCCAGTGCAGAATCGATTAGAGTTTGGTGTGAATCGGGCTAATGATCCGGATTCAGTAACGTTGCCACGGAATGTTCACAAATGCATAGTCATTTATGTACGAATTAACATGGAATATAGGCCGAATAAGTGAATGCAAAAACGGATTGGGAGCACCAAAGCATAGGGATCCCACAAGGCGAAGGCTTGTATCCCTTAGAATTGACATTTCTAGTTTAATTAACAGAATCAACTTGAATTTCAGATTTTTTTATAATTTGGTAGCGCATAAACAATGAAGAGGCTAGTAAGGGGTATGGTTGTCAACAGGCTCTAAGCATGAATGTTTGACACCAGTATTGGAATCGAATTGGGTTAAAATTTAATAATATAATTAAATTTCCCTGATACCATATGCTGCCCGAACGCACAGCTGAACAAATTCTTAAGTTGTTGTCAGTTTCAGTATTTTTTATGCACCATCTGTTTTATGAAATAGGCTTAGGTAACATGCATCTATAAATTCATCTAAAATGCATCTAAAAAACTTGATAATGCCCCTGGGGCAAGGTGTGATGTACCTTCTACTGTTACTAAATAAAGGTTCTACTTTTTTCCTGCTTCATCGACCTATTATAACATTGACTATCTCATCTTAGTCATATTCCAACAGCCAGCTAAACAGATACCAACTCAGCGAGGACCGTGCTAGAACCAGTTTTATTACATTTTGATTACACCCAGCCGGGCACACAGGCCTATGCCTCGGGTTGTGCTGTAGGTTTAAACAAAATGTAACAACATTTACCAGTTTAAAATTGTCTTTAATAAATTTAAGTTAATAATTTAGCCCTGAATAGTATTTCAGTCTTAAATGAAAGTTTTAGTTTAAATAAATCACCAGTTTCTAAGGTTCGCCTAAATAATATGTATAATTTATTTTTTATTTTAAAATCATAATCTGAGTTATACAGGACTCAAAGTTCATCTTTCTTGTGGCATACATACAAAAATATATATGTATCCACTAATGCATGTGTGGAGAGAGACAAAATAAAAAGTAAAAGGATTTAATAAAAACAAGACACACTTTAGTATATTTGAGAGTTATGCCGTGTGATTTGTAAAATATCCAGGTGAAACCAATCCAACCCTAGCTAGCGACAGCCTGTCACCCCATCTTGTATTCTGCAGACGTAGGGGTTGCAGTACAAGTTATAGGCTTCGGATAAATCCCAGTGGTGCAAGATTTGTATTTGTTAGGCTCACCTTATGAGCCTTGGGATCTGTCTCCATCAGCTCTAAGTTCTGTTTCTTCTGAACATGTTTAACCATGAGGACCAGGCTTGTACAGAACCATGGTTCTTATGTAGAGGACACGGCTTGTACATTAACGTGTTTCTCATGCAGAGGACTTGGCTTTTATATAACCATGGTTCTCATATATATATATACATTTATATATATATATTCGCCAACATTTTTTTTTCAACTAATACAAGGTAAGTACAATTCTAAAACTCAGATATATAATATTTTATAATGAATTCAAAGTAGAGAAATCGAACAAAGTCTATCACTCTGATAATTAACATATTTTATTACAATATATGTCTTTTTCTCTTAATAGTTTTGGTGGTGATTGTATAAACCATCCTATATTGCTAAAAAGTGACCCCCCGCCCCCCATATTGACGCCACTGGTTAGATGTGATGCTTGTAAAGCTGTTGTCACGAATAAAGTACAGATTTATAAACTCTCCCAATGTCCAATTATTGTGTCCGCATCTTTTGGCAAATTGCTTTCAGGTCAAGCACACGTATTCCAAATCTCATTATATTATCATACAACATAATTGCCTTTGAAAAAAAATATTAATATATATTTTACATAAAATGAGCACAATTCCTGGAGGAAAATTTTTTCTATCTTTTTTTCCACTAAAAACTTGAGGTTGTGTTATTTGTTCAAAAACTATTGGCACATCTATGAGCACTGTCAACCCGGCAGTAACGTCACACACTGGGAAACCCCCTATGACTAAAAATTCTAGATCTCAGTAAAAGCACAGTATTTCTGCCTCTGTCAGTCCCAAATTTTCAGCAGAGAATAAAACAACATGCATTACTAGATCTGAGTTGTTGATAAAATTCAGTCCATGATGTCACATGTGTACCAGCCTATCAAATTAGGGCAAAATCTTGGATCAGGATGAAATCCTCCCATCACACAACAAACTTAACCTTATAGCATCACTCACTGGCCATGGCTGTTGTAGTCAGAGGAAGTTGTAGGGACAGGAAGCCAAACACATGACCACAGTGATGACTTACTAAAATGTAATGTAAAAAGACAGCAGGTCGTTGTTGATTTAACTAATAACTACCCTGTTGTCATAGGCTGAAATATCCGTGACAGCATGCGTTTTTTTTATGGTATAATTTACTATTTAATATCGATTAACATATATCTCTGAGTTCTGGCATCTGCAGCCATTACGTTTTACCGGAGTAGCAGGCCTAAAGACCATTTTTATAATTGTGATGTCATAAAGATAATTTTTTTTTAATTGTCAACTTCCCTTTTTATACTGCTAAAACGGAACATTTGAATCTAATGAATTACATACCTAGTTTGCATAAACAAAGAAATCAATATATATATATATATATATATATATATATATATATATTAAAATTGTCTCCATGGATGTAATTACAGATCTTCGTAATGGTGTTCAGGTTACCCTGATTGCTTTTACATGTTAAAGATCGGAAGGCCTAAATCTGATTAATATGATTTGTTTTGATATAGCCTGATAATAATTGTAACTGATATCACTATATTTCTACCTCATGTCAAGCACAGGCAGTATACATACATGTATGCCAAGCGCGCGTGAGCATGTTTTAGGATTTGAACGTGTGAAGGTGGGTGAGTTATCTAAAACCCGTGTAGCTCAAACTCAGTGATACCAGGAAGTTACATACGTCAGAGGAGTGAGATATATTTTTTAAAACATCAGTAAACACACAACACGGATGAATACCAGTTATCAAGCCGGACTGTAGCAGTAGTGTCAAGTGAACGAGGATCCGAAGTAATACCTCCAGGTTGCCATAAGGGGATGCCATAATGAGGTAAATTATATATAAATATATATGTACATTTCATCAACTATAAATTGCATATGACATCATAATAAATACAACCAGGTCCTTATATACGAAAATATTCATGGATGTACGATACAATACAATTAGTTTAAGCTTGCAATTCATTTGAAAATAATTTCAACTGAACTCGGTGTGAACACTTAGATGATCAATACACGCCAATGTGAATCCAAACAAATAGTATATGGTCAGTGACTTATAAGCTTACAAATGTGATTGTATCCTTGTACTGTGAATCCATTTTCATATACCAATTTAATATATAATACTCAGGCCCTTACTTGATATCTAATTTATCAATGCGTTCTTTATCACTTAAGGTTAATAAAGTTAGCTGTATTATAAATATATAAAAAGAGGCGATGACTTGGGTTTGAATCTGAACATAAATTACATTTTACCTCCAAGCCATACTTTGGCTTATCCGTAATATATGATTTATTACATGTGAAATATGTTAACAGAGGTAGTAGCTGTAAAAAGAATATATGCAATACATTTACCTAGACGGGTAATCGTGAATGACATTTTATAGTTTAAAAAAAATCAAATGAATGTTTCAACTATAACAATTGATAAACATTAGCAGTGTACGTATATGGTTTTCAAGATATTTGATAACATCACAGAACTAAAAAGGTAGTTCAGGACCACATATATACCTCATCCATATTTGTATTATGCAATCTAGATATATTATTGTACATTGTAGCCATGGTCACCTCCGTAAGATGGTAAGATTGCCGCAAATACTATAGTTTGTGGTTCTTGCCAAGGGAAAGAATATCACCAGAACTTCATACAGATCGGTATATAAATTTATGAGGGCAATTGCCCCCAAAAAGGATAAAACAACCCAGCCAATAAAACAAATCTACTATCTGATCTGGTACATGTATTAAGATATCATTGGTTCTTTAAATTGTCCTTTATTTATCCAGGTTCTTCTCTTTTATGGGAGCTGTCCTTGGTTTCCTTCTTCCTATCTTGTCTCTTGGGTGGTCGCAAGGTATGCCGAATACATACATATTAAATACTAGTATTATAATCTAATAAGCAAAAGGTTCTTAGATACTCCAATGACTTATTTCCTAAACAGTCATCTTCATGGCAGCTAATGTTACGTTTTTAATTAAACTTTCACATTTAAACTATTTTCTCTGACAAATGGCCATCGTAATACACAGATAACCCATGACAAAATTCTTCCTCGCAGATTGCCCTCAAGCCGTTCGGGCTGGAAGCGTTTCATGTACACATCATACATTTATATTTATTTAGCAGCTTGTCCCACAGGACGGTTTGGGTGGGAGTGTAGGTACACTTGCAATTGTACTGGAGCCTGTGACAGGACGACTGGTGAGTGTGTTGGAGGCTGTCCTGGCACGTCATGGGGACCCGGATGTCTCCTTGGTAAGTACAGGACTGTCTGGGTGGGACTGTAAGCTTGCGTTTAGCTGTACTGGAGCCTGTGATAGGACGACTGGTTAGTGTGCTGGAGGCTGTCCTGGCGCGTCATGGGGACCCGGATGTCTCCTTGGTAAGTACAGGACTGTCTGGGTGGGACTGTAAGCTTGCGTTTAACTGTACTGGAGCCTGTTACAGGACGACTGGTGAGTGTGTTGGAGGCTGTACTGTTTCGTCCAGGAGACCTGGATGTCTTTTTTTAAGTAAGAGACCTAGATGTATGGAGAAAGCCATTAAGTACTTTAAAAAATTTTACCATTGTGCCAGAATAACATATGTGGATCCGAAAACTGGAACGGCGGAGCTGAGGAGGGTTGAGTGTTGCGGCTGGTCTAATATAAAGGAAAATAAGGATAGGCAAAGTATGATCTTCGTGTGCCTGTGATTTAAAACTTAAACCTAGCTAACACATGACTACCCGAACCGTCCACACATACACATTCAAATAATCAGTGCATACTTGTTTAACTAAGAAGATGATTACATTAATGATTATAATATTTTCGTTCTATTCAGACTCCCACTGCTCTTACAATGACCCGTATGTATGGCGTTATGAAGGGAGGATCACCCACACTCTTGACGGGACCGTATGTGAGCGCTGGGACTCTCCACTTATAGACAACAAATACGCAGAAACAGCCTTCCCAAGCAACAGTTATGCAAATAACAACAATTACTGCCGTTACCCCATTGACCTAGCTACAAGACTTCTGCCAAAATATAAGGAACGGAGGCAAGTATGGTGTTATATTGACAAGGAGAGGAACGAAAATTATTATGGATATTGCACAAGACCGGGTGTACCACGACAGTGCAGTGAGTATATGTCAAATATATATTGGTGTAATAAATACTCATGTAAAACTGTCAATAATTTACGTATGATATAGTGAAAGAGTATTTTTTAAATATATTGATTTGTTTTGTTAACTCATATCATTTCATCTTTTGGAGGGTATGTATGAGTTTCAGCCGAGTTGGTCTACAATTTAAAGAATCTGCTCGACAAGTCATTTGGGGGTGTAACATTTTAGTGTAGAGCGTGCTTTTAGGAATGATTAAGCCATTTGAGAGCTAACATCCTGTCAGGAATTTTATTTTACTGAGTATTTGGTGACATTTTTATGTTGATTATTGATATAACTTCTTTGGCTTGTTTAATGTTTTGTCATATTTGAAATTGGGAGTCAGTGCTGAGACATTGACACATTCATACTTCGCACAGAGTTAATGCAGGTTAATACTTTGATATGGCAAACCACTGTAAGATGCTTGATAATACTTAGTAATATTGTGAAACACGGTTATACGTTTGATAATTACTCAGACTAAAGTAGAGATTTGATATTTAGAGCGGTTTAGTTTAATTTATTTATCATGTGATTTGTTGATTAAGATCACACGACAGGTAAGCGTTTCCTTTTGAATGGTGTAAGACTTTAAAACTTGATGTTAATCCGTTTGTCTGTGCGTCTTTTGATTTCCGGTGCAACCCAGTTGTGATTGTAAGGATACCACCTGTTCATTTTATCAGCGTTTATTGTTTACGTTTGCTGATTTTTGTGTATGTTACGCGGTTCACTTGCATAGTCGATTTGTTCAGCCGTAAACATGGGGTGTTTGAAGTCCATTTTCGAATGTGGGCAAGCGTTAGGGAAAAACGACGATGCTCTGCAAGAGTTTGTTATCAAGCGCTTCGAGGCTTTAGAAGCCCAGCAGCGGAAGACGCCGAGCGTGACGAGAGGGCTAGATGGAGAGAGATAGAGGGTGAACGTGAAGCAGGAGAGCGGAACGCGAACGTGAACGTGGAGTTACAGTGTAAAGTGTAAAGCGAGTAAAGTGTGAGGCCTCTGAGCCTCACGGGATAGAAATGCTGAGACTGAAATCAGCGGTTTTAGCGGTAATTACCGGAAGTTCGTGCCGAAATATGCCGAGATAGCAGTCCCTTTCCCTTCGGAAAGGACAGCCTGACGGATTGGATTGGAAAGAGACCATGAGAAAGCATAAAGCTCACTTAAAGCTTAGCTATCTTATCCCCCAATTCTGAGACTGCCCGGATGTCGGAATCGGAAGTAACCTTGCACGTATAGCACGATGGCATGATGCATCTGATAGCTTACGCTAAGAGGAAACAACTGGCTAGAGAGAGAAATTACTCTGCCATCGAGAGAGAGTGTTTGGTAGTGTTTGGGCAGTTCAGGAATTTCAGATGTATTTGTCATGTAGACCGTTCACGATTCAAACAAACCACAAATCTCTCAAGTGTATTAGTAAAGCCAATTGCGCAAACAAGTGAGTAATGAGATGAGCTTTAGGGTTACAAGAGTTTAGGTTCCAGAAAAAGGCTTCCTCTGGTAAATTAAATTATGGGCCAGACTTTTTAAGTAGATATCCATAGTGTTGAACTGTATTTGATATTTTAGATATTTGTTGAGGCAGAAAATCTATATAGATATAATTATAATGTTTTCAAATAACTTGTAATAGATCAGTATTGTATAATGTCCAATGTAATCCAATTTTTCGGGAGTGTGCACACACGCACATATATATATATATATATTGCGTATACACATGTATGTGACATGTTTTTTATATGAAATGCACTATTTTATTCACTAAATGCACATCTGTCAGTATAAAAAGAGAATTAGGTAATTATATACTCTTTGTGTTTTGTAACACCATGTAACATTTCCAAGTGTACCCCTATATTTCTTTTGAACGTATTTAAAAAAAATTCTCTGTAAACTGCAATGCCGGACGGCGTGAATACCTTGAAATTCTCGAAGAATACCGGCTTCTGAGTATATTTTGCAAAATTTGAAACAGATTGTTTGAATCAGTCGATGGTCACTAAAATATCACCACTGATAAAATTGGAAATCAAAGAAATCTAACGAATATATATATATATATAGTTATGATAGGAAGTTGGTCCATCATTTTCCCCAGTGTTGTCTGAAATCCTGTTGCGTATAACACGGTACTATTCTTCATTTTAAAGGTTATTGTTCCAGGTGTTTCCTCGCCGATATGAGAATAAATAATTTTTAATGTACACATTATTTTGAGTGATTATTGCGTGCTTTTTAATAACGTAGAGGCCGTCACTGAGAACAGCCTACCTACCAATTCGGCAAAGACCGAAATTCCTGCTTCGTCGCTGGTCATTCACAACACAGTCACTCGACCTCAAGATTTGCTTTTGTGCAAATGAACAAACCCTGCTGTCACTGATGGATCTAAGCATGTTTGATCTGACATTTGATTAAGTCATCGACCAACGTGCAGGTTCAGTAAATGTGAACAACATGTGACTCTCGATCCCTTGGCACTCATTTCTTATGTTAGCATGCAATAATGGCAGCAACATATAAATTTTAATCATCTTTCATATCTTCTTTACATCAACCTAACCTTTATACGTCTAACAATAATGATTTATGAAATCAGTCAAAGATCTTCAAAAATCTGAATGGCCCCCCGCCTCAGGTTCAGATTCGCATATGTAATCATCACTCAGGTCTTCAAGATAAACATACAAATGAATCTCTTGCCACAAGCACAGCGCCAAAACATACTAAAATATTTGTACGTATCTTATTGGAACAGAATCCATCTGAAAACCCATATTTTCTTTTTAACTTTTAGAATAATAAAAAAATTAGCAACATGCCTCATCTAATTTATTACATCGAACGAACCCCGATTAAAGTCCGGTTACCGGGATTATATATACCGGATCGGCCCAATATTTTCCAAGGAGCAATTAGTCTTCGTAATAAATCGGGGCTCGTCCAAAGTGACGGCATACTTTGTGGCCAGGAGAAGGGGGTTTGAAGTAATCGGGAAATCACCGCCACCTAGCTCACCAAAAATGTGACTCCTGGGATCACGTTGCTCTAAGAGCAGAACGCTCTTAAGACGGGGTGTGTTACGGGGTGACATAAAAGCGGTTCGAAGTCTCTCTGGCGAAGCGGTTGGAACTCCGGCATGTGCGCCACCGACATAGGTTCGAATTCCGTATTGGCCCAATATTTTCCCCTGAGCAAAAGACTTCGTATATATATATATATATATATATATATATATATATATATATATATATATATATATACATATATAAATTAAATTACTGAAACTTCGTTGTGTCGAAGTCGAAGGGACCCTGAGAATACTTCGGCACAACGGGGGGACGGACACTAGCGGGTTTATTTGGTAATAAGTTATCCGGATTATCGAGTTTGTAATTTTGACATAAGCGGGATATTCGACTTAAGCGAGTTTGACACAGTGAGGTTTCACTGTATATAGATCTTTGAATATCCATGATAGTTCATTGTATATAGATGGAAAAGGTATACACAAAAAGTTCGGTTCACGTAAGGTGTTTTCTGTGTAAGCCATTTCCATATATATGTATATGCGTCATGCTAACTGTTCAAAAATGATCATTGCTCCTTTGTTTAAAAATATGTTATGTATTTTCTATAATCCAGGTTGTCCCGCGGGCCGGTTCGGGATCAACTGCAGGTCGGAATGTCACTGCCGGAACTCTGATAACGACTGTGATGCGATTACAGGCCGATGCTCCAGTGGCTGTCATCCGAACTTCGCTGGGAATGATTGCCAAAGTAAAATTATTTAAAATATAAAAGTTATACATCCTTTATATTTGAAAACAAAATAATGAATATAACTATATATATATGTGTGTGTGATTGTGTCAATTAATATTTTGTCAAAATAACTAATTTAAAATAAGTTTAAATATTAATTTGAATATGATATTCGTAAAATACATTTTTGCTATACAAATATTGATATTTAAATAAGTAAATATTTGAATAATATTAATTACGCAGTACTGGTCTACTGTGTACGACTCCAATAATCTAATACTTAAGTGAGGAAGCTGGTTCACTTTTGTCCTCAATGTTATCACAAACCGTGTTGCGTATGACACTGTGCTAAACCTCATTTTAAAGGTTATTGTTCCCGCAGTGTCCGTGCCGACATGACGATAATCAATCCTTTCGAGTGATTTTTGTGAATATGAATAATGCCTGCTGTCAGTATTTTAGGCATGTTTGACAAGTCAATGATCCACTTGCAGGTTCAATAAATTAGCAAAACAGGTGACTCTCGTTCCCTTGGCACTCATTTTTTATGTCAGCCTGCAATAATCCTATTACAGGGGGGGGGGGGGGTGGTCAGACCCCATTGATCTACTTTTGCTACCAATGAGGTGTACATATTCCTATTTCACTCTTTAGGAAGAGCTTCCTTGCTTCCTAGCCTTATATACGTCTAACAATTAAGATGAACGTTACCGCATCCCATACCGAGGTATGAATTTCTGTCTATCAAAGCGCCACAAAATGTCTGTACAAATATTTGCACATATCTATTTGAGACAGTATCCAACTGAAAATCTAGAATAATTTTAGAATATAAAAAAAATGAGCCAACATTGCACACCTCCATTGATACTTGCCCATGCCCATCACTGATAAAAATCCCGGTTACCGGGACTATGAGCTAATCGATATATACTAGTAGAAACATATACATATATATATATATATATATTATTTATTTTGAAACATCTAAGGAAATTATAAAATGAAAGAATTTTTATCATTACCTTTTCTTTGTTTCATTAATTATATGTTTCAATATTTTATTTTGTATCACCAGTGTGCGCTATTGGAAAGTATGGACCTGAATGCAAACACAGCTGCTCATATGGTTGTAGTGGGAGATGTGACAACATCACGGGAAACTGTGTCCGATGTAAAGACGGATGGTACGGAGATAAATGTTATGAGAGATGTCATCAGAACTGTGAGGGTAGCTGTGATAAAAGGTCAGGCCGATGCCGCTCTTGTCAAAAGGGTTTCCATGGAAGCTTCTGCGGTGCTAGTTGTCCAGCTCACTGCAGTGACAATACTTGTGCTCAGTTGACTGGCGGCTGCACTTCTTGCACCACAGGTTACTATGGTGATAAGTGTGATATGAGATGTCCGGCTAACTGCACGTCACAGCATGGTTGTGTTCAAGCCAACGGAAACTGTATGACATGTCGCCCTGGAAGCTTTGGACCGCAATGCAGGAGAAGTTGCTACGCTTGGTGTCAGGGCAGTTGTACAAAGAACCACGGAGTATGTTACGGCTGTAAGCCGGGACGGCATGGCACCAAATGTGAAAGTACTTGTTCTTATTTATGTAAAGACGGCTGTTCACGAGCCAGCGGGGAATGTAATGAGTGTAACCCAGGACTATATGGCAGAATCTGTAATTATCTGTGTCCTGCAGACTGTCCTGGAAACGTATGCAACAAGGATGATGGAAAATGTACGCACTGTCAGCCCGGATATTATGGGAGTCGGTGTGAAAACCCATGTCCTGCCAACTGTAAAGAAAATGTATGTAAAAGGACGAGTGGGGACTGTGACGGATGCAAAGTGGGATATGGTGGAACTCGGTGTGATGTTAAATGTTCTGAAAACTGCATCGGGGAAACATGTAGTCAGTCGAATGGTTCTTGTACTGAATGTAAAGTAGGATTTTATGGCCTTGGGTGCGAGAATCAATGTACCAGTACCTGTACAGGTGAAGGCTGTGTCCAGGAAACGGGAGCTTGTATCCAGTGTCCACCTGGTACGTTTGGAAATTACTGCAATAAAACATGTTCTGAAAACTGCATCGGGGGAAATTGTACTCAGTCGAATGGTTCTTGTACTAAATGTAAAGCAGGATTTTATGGAGAGGGTTGCGAAAATCAATGTACCACTAACTGTACAGGTGAAGGCTGTGTCAAGGAAACAGGAGTTTGCATCGAGTGTCCAGCTGGTACGTTTGGAAATTACTGCAATAAAACATGTTCTGAAAACTGCATCGGGGGAAATTGTACTCAGTCGGATGGTTCTTGTACTCAATGTAAAGCAGGATTTTATGGAGAGGGGTGCGAAAATCAATGTACCAGTAACTGTACAGGTGAAGGCTGTGTCAAGGAAACGGGAGCTTGTATCCAGTGTCCACCTGGTACGTTTGGAAATTACTGCAACAAAACATGTTCTGAAAACTGCATCGGGGGAAATTGTACTCAGTCGGATGGTTCTTGTACTCAATGTAAAGCAGGATTTTATGGAGAGGGGTGCGAAAATCAATGTACCAGTAACTGTACTGGTGAAGGCTGTGTCAAGGAAACGGGAGCTTGTATCCAGTGTCCACCTGGTACGTATGGAAATTACTGCAACAAAACATGTTCTGGAAACTGCATCGGGGGAAATTGTACTCAGTCGGATGGTTCTTGTACTGAATGTAAAGCAGGATTTTATGGAAAGGGGTGCGAAAATCAATGTACCAGTTACTGTACTGGTGAAGGCTGTGTCAAGGAAACAGGAGTTTGTATCAAGTGTCCACCTGGTACGTTTGGAAATTACTGCAACAAAACATGTTCTGAAAACTGCATCGGGGGAAATTGTACTCAGTCGGATGGTTCTTGTACTCAATGTAAAGCAGGATTTTATGGAGAGGGGTGCGAAAATCAATGTACCAGTAACTGTACTGGTGAAGGCTGTGTCAAGGAAACGGGAGCTTGTATCCAGTGTCCACCTGGTACGTATGGAAATTACTGCAACAAAACATGTTCTGAAAACTGCATCGGGGGAAATTGTACTCAGTTGGGTGGTTCTTGTACTCAATGTAAAGCAGGATTTTATGGCGTGGGGTGCGAGAATCAATGTACCAGTAACTGTACAGATGAAGGCTGTGTCCAGGAAAGGGGAGCGTGTATCCAGTGTCCACCTGGTACGTTTGGAAATTACTGCAATAAAACATGTTCCGAAAACTGCATCGGGGGAAATTGTACTCAGTTGGGTGGTTCTTGTACTCAATGTAAAGCAGGATTTTATGGCCTGAGGTGCGAGAATCAATGTACCAGTAACTGTACAGGTGAAGGCTGTGTCCAGGAAACGGGAGCTTGTATCCAGTGTCAACCTGGTACCTTTGGAAGTTACTGTCAAAAGACATGTTCTCCCAGATGCAAAGATAGGACATGCATAAGACAACTGGGACAATGTCAGACTTGTGTCCTTGGTCATTATGGACAATTCTGTTCTGACGAATGTCCCACAGGTTGTGATGGAGGATGTCGAATAGACACCGGTTCCTGTCTAAGGTGTAAAAAAGGCTTCCAAGGAGCTCAGTGTGACAAAGGTGAGATGCGCTTGTATAAGGTTACTCCGTGTAAATGTGTAATATATAATTATTTATTAATTCCTCGGAATTACGAATTCCAACGGGGACCACAATAAAGAGGTCGCATTTTCGAGGTGGTCGCTTAAGTGAGGTTTGACTGTAAAGGGTTTACTATAGCCCGTCTGCAAACTTTAAGTGCCCTATGACGTATATCAATATATGATGTTTTGTGTAAATTTTTTTAAAAATTACTGAAAATTAGAAAACAAAGCAAGTTTAAAATCTTACCCAAGCATTTCTCAAGCACAAATTCTATTATATATATATATATATATATATATATATATATATATATATATATACATTGTGATATAAGCACATTGCAAATTCATTGAACTTGTTTTTATCATTAATTCAAGTATAACAAATATAATATTATTACATGGTCATGTTCACAATAAAATCTCATCATTTTTCTCAGTTTGTCTCCATTTTAAATAATGCAGCTGTAATATATCCTTCCTTTTTGCTACTCTATGTTCAAATTTTTTTAACATAATCTATTTTTGTCTGATAGGCTTTTCAAGCTCTGCGTCTCTCTTCATTTAAACATATTGCTTATATATTAACCAAGGTACTAATGAGATAGCGGTTATCACTTTCAGCATTATAACCATATACAATAAATAATTTTGATATATCCGTCATCGTTACATTAAACGTCTTTGTCCATTCCATGATATGAAATATGGTTTTTTTTTGCATTATGACAACTACAAAGAGATTATTAAATTTTCTGGTTCGGTGGAACAATATGAACATAATCTGGTCTCTATCAATTTCCATGAATAAAGTTTATTGTTAACACCTATATAGTTGTGAATAACTTTTGACTGGAACTCGCGAGAATGAGTATCATAACAATAAATATATATATATATATTATTACATATTTCTGCCAAGTCTTCTTCATCATATTTACTCACTATGTTTCTTTTTGCCAATGGTTCTTCACGTAAATTGTATAGCAGCATTTTATATACCTTATTTGATATTAAACGTTGCAAACGTACCGTTACATATAATGTAGTCATAGCACCTATATTTGTCAACTAAACCTTGTGTAACAGTATTAGCAGTAAAAGAAAACCATATCGGTGGAAACGAACATAATAGCGAATTGTATAACATGATACAGCTGTTATATTTATCTCCTGGTAATATAATAATGTTTTTTTACACAACCATTTCCATCGACTAAATCTGCTAAATGGTTTAAACCAACTTTGCCAAGCTTGCTTAAATATTCGGGCTGGATATTTATTTAATTAGTTTATTTCACCAGAGAGGTTGGACTAATACTTCGTATATAGAGTTTCTTGGGTACAGCTTGCAAACTAAGACCATATATGAAACGCATTTTTATAGAAGGACATGTATGACACTAAATTGTTAACATCAAAATTAGTTCCCACGTTCAATATATGGACTCCAGTTTTAAATAAACAATAGAATGGAATGATTTTTCTTTTTCCGATTTTACCATCTGATAATTGTTATAATAATAACATATGATTCGTTCCGTTTTTTTATTTTAATTCGAAATCTGTTAATCTAATTCCTCCAATACTATAGTCCCTAATTAATGACTTACACATTTCACGTTTGGCCGCCGCCAATTCCAGATAAAGTTGTTATAAAGTTGAAGGAAAATGTTATGTCCAAAGAAATGTGATAACAACAACAAATCAATGAAACCTTTTCAACGAAAACAAATTTTAAGTTCATGTAAATTATCTCAAACATATAATCGAAAGTTTGCTGTATTATCATAGCGATAAAAATAAGAGAACCGAGAGATATTATCCTATTATGTGAGAAGCATGTTCGTCTACTTGGTTATATTCAGACATATAAACAAAGTATGTATATATATATATATATATAACCAGGGGCGTAGCCAGGATTGAGAAGGAAAGGGGACGTAACTTTGACAAAGGACATTGAAACAATTATATATATAGTCTTTCCTCCGCGATCACGTGGAGTTCTATGTATAGCAACATAGCATGATATGTTAAGGTATGTAATGAACTAAAGGCTCATATATATTTATAAATATATATATATATATATATATATATATATATATATATATATATATATTAACAGGGAACCTCGTTATGTCGAAGTCGAAGGGACCCTCAGAAAACTTCGACACATCCGAGGTTCTACACAAGCGGGATTTATTTGGTTAAAATTTTACTAGAGTTGTCCGGGATATCGAGTCTGTAACTTTGACATAAGCGGGTTTTCGAATTATGCGACTTCTGCACAACGAGGTTTCAATATATATATATATATATATATATATATATATATATATATATATATACTTAGCTCATGACAAAAGAAGTTGCGAAACGGTCCGAAATGGTATCAACTTATCGCATTTGATCAAGGGCACCCAACCATGCGAAAAAAGAAACGATAAAACCGACATCGTAGAAGTTGAATGTCAGTCATGTGATGAGTCATGTGGTAGTGACCCTCGAATTATCAATAAACAATATATTGGTTGCTGCATGTGCAGTGCTTTATATTGAAATAAGTAATAAGTATGTTTTTACCAGTGACCGGAATTTCATGACTGTGTTTTAGAAAACATAATCATCATAAGACTACATACAATTTAAGAGAATGAGCAGTACTTGATGCGAGGGGGAGGGAACAGAGCCCCTGTAAAAATTAAAATTTCATAACTTACAGTAATTAAAACACAGCGTCACATTTCATTTTACAGATAGGTATATATAAATCAGAAGGAAAACCATAAATATGGCATAAAATGGTCGGGACATATAGAAAATTATTTTTTATGTTATAACAGTAAAATATATTTCCTATAGCACCAGGATGATATGTATCATAAGAATACGTATAGTAGCCATATACAGTCGGTCCCGCTTAATTGTATATCTCATAATTGTATATCCCGTTTAAGTGTATAAAATAATGAAACCGAAAACTTTTCCTTTGTTATTTTTACTGGGTTTCTAGTACCTGCTGTAACAGACAACTGGGTCTCTGGTGCCTGTTGTACCAGGCAGCTGGGTTTCTAGTAAATATTAATTCTTTTACATTATTTATACACTTTAAAATAATGAAACATTATACATCATATATGTATTATGTTTATGACGTATATTGTCACAGGCCCCTATGTACCTGCATTGATCCTTCCTTTGGCGAGCTCCATTGGTGGCGCACTTGTTATCACTATTTTTATCTTCCTGACAATATTTTTGAGGTAAGTTGTTCCATGTAGAAAGTCCGATTTTGTGTAATTGAATTATGAATCGTATCGATAAATTTAGGTAAAGAAAGTTGGAAGTTTGTTTAGATTTTTTTGCAATATCATTCTAACACATTTGTGACCTATCAGAAGCTAGGAAGAAGGTATAAACAGAAAAAGCTTTGTAGCATGCAGGGCGATGTATTTTCCGACATTAAAGCTGACGTTAACCTACTCTATGTTCCCAGACTGCGGCGTCGTTTAAAAAAAGCTCCTGTCGACCTGCAAGCTGAAACGAATGGTGAGTTTTCATCAGAGAAACTACTCTGATTTTGCTCATGATGACATTTTATATTCAAGTGATATCCTAAGTAAGTGTTTGCTTCAAGTGGATATATAGTTCTGCAAACCAGAAACTATGTTGCCTTATATATATACATATATATATATATATATATATATATATATATATATATATATATACAATAATGATATATATATATATATATATATATATTTAAATAACAAATATTACCTTAACTGCAGTTCTTATCTGATCAGCTATAAAATTGTTAATGGAATCACCTTGATGTTATTACAGAAATTGTTACTGCAAACACAGCCTCTCCATCATATGATGCAATGGAAGAATACAGTTTGGAAGATAATACAAACTATGACGACGTGACGGTTAAGGTTCCTGCTAGTTATTTATTATTCATTTTACTTGTAATCGTATTTCTATATGTATAAATAATCTTTCCCAACGCGGTCAGACAGCGCTCCATGTTTCGTACTGGATTAACTTTAATGTATTCTGTTAATAAAATTGTTCATTGACGCAGCTGCCCATGGGTTCAGAAGAAACGACATTGGGAGGTGATGAAGATGGATCACAAGGCAAAATCAGTAAACATTAATATATATGTATATATATATATATATATATATATATATATATATATATACCAATCACAAAAGATTCGGTTTTCGATTCAACAACTAAATTCCTTTCTTGAGCAGGTGTAAATTTGAAACAAAATCACTTTGGATTTAATTTCAGAAAATGTGTCTGCAAACACAGCATGCCCAGAATATATGGCAATTGACGAATACAGTTTGGAAGATGATGACTATGATGACACTGAGGTGAGGTGTATTGTGCGAGTTAATATTTAACTTGGATTTTCTGCCATATATTTTTTTAAAGCATTCAACAATGTACTCAATTCTGTTATGATTTACGCAGTTGGCCATTGGTTCAGAGGAAATCGCTTTCGGAGGTGACGAAGACGTAACACAAGGCTCATTAAGTAAGCTTAATTCATAAAAATGCCATCTATTTATGTATGTATTAAGAATATATATAAAACACCCAATATTCCTTAAATCAGCTGTGAAACTAATTTTGTACCACAAGTTTAACGTGAATTAAAACCTATACGCACTTATATTTTTCACTGTCGGACAAAACAATTACCAATTACTAGCACCCGCTTGTTACACTACAACATGGGGACCTTTTTCATATACATTTTTAATAATGTGCAGCTTGTGTAGAGGAGAGCACCCGAGAGCATTACGAAGCCTTGAGGGAGGCTCATACAATGTCGTCTAATCAAGGTGGGTTCTCAAGTGACTAAATGAATAAAATACACTGCACCATAGAAACGCTTTGGAAGCGTTTGATAATATGAACAGCAGGTCCGTATATGCGCAAAAACCAAACATGACTCCGAGCCCACTTAAGTTAACTGACAAAGGTTGATTTGTTATTTTTTTTTTTTTTTAATTTAAAATGGTCAACAAGGTTCCATCAAATTTTTATCACGATCAAACTAAAACACAACCACGATCTTTTCTTATATAATTTTTTTATTTTTTTACTAGACTTGGATATGGAATCGAGACGTGTCGGGAACCAGTATGAACTATTGAGGTTTTGAAGAAATGGAATGGATATAAGCAGCTGTGTTTTGGAAATGTAAAAAAAAATAACAAAATATATTCGTGACAATCTGATCATACAGTTTATCGGTTTAACTATATGATACACGTAATGAAACTAGGCCCAACCGATGGTAACAGCTTAATGCTGCCAATGGATGTGTATTATTTTGCCGTTTTCCCAATATATATGGAGCGTCATTAGGGAAATCCCTAAATGATGAATACAGCGTGGTTCTGTCCCATTTTATTATTTTGTCCATATTTTGACCTTATATCAAATCTAGTAAACACAGGGTAATGCTAAAAATTAATGCCTGATTATAACATTTTATTGTTTTGATCTTATTTTGAACGTTATAGGAACAAGTCCCATCTGGTAAATATAGTGTAACACTAAACTTGGTGCCTGATTATATCAGTTTATAGTTATTAACCACATTTTGAACATTTTATATTCACCTTGGTGATCTCCTCGTTCTGCTGTCACCAATGAGGCAGAAAACACAACGAATCGACCGTTATAGTTGACACTATATATATATATATATATATATATATATATATATATATATATATTTATATATATATATATATATTCCAGAAAAAAACTATACGTAAAGTCTTTAAGGTTTCAAATGGACCAACTATTTACCTTAGACTCACATGTTTAAGCACTAAATCTTAATTCAATAATGTCTTATCACTCTATATACCTAAGATCACACATTTAATAATATTTCTCAATTCAGTTGCTGAAATAAAAGTTTACACACTCAACTTGTGGTGTATTCTTATCGCTTTGCCTGAACTATATTTACTTGAAGTAAGGAGTAAACTGTTGGTCTATATCAGTTGTAGAGCATTCGTTTTCTTGGTTAAAGTAAAAACCGAGTTGAAATGATAAATTGCAGAGTTAATAAATCTTGTAATATCAATATTTTTGCCCGATCGAACTTCCGTTTTATCAATTGTTTTCTCCGTCCGACATATAACTATTCTACACTATATTATTTAATACCTAATATATATGTATTATGTGATAACAAATATAAATATTATCAGTTGTATTAAAAGATGAGATAAAAATATTGTACCTTGTATTATAAGATAACACATATAAATATCATAAGGGTAACAAATATCAATATTATCCACTGTATTATATATACATAATATATATATATATATATATATATATATATATATATATATATATATATTGTCCCCTCTACAATAAGAAAAAATATAAATTAAGTACAAATAAAAATGTAAATATTATAGTAACATGATAAATGCTTAGATCACAAATATAAATATTATACCCTGCATTAAAAGATAACAAATGTGTATATTGTATCTTGCATTATAAAATGGCAAAAGATATTCAAAATATTGCAAGGCTTTCAATTTGATTTCTGAAAAATGCCTTTGTCCTCCTTCCCTTCCTCTAAGTGTATAAGGAATGTGAAACATAAAATAGCAGGCCAGTTTACAGCTTTTTTTTTTTCGATTAGGGATTTTATTACAGGTACCTACGTCTAAGAAAAACTATTATTTACCTGGTTGTTCGGAAACTAGTCTTTTATTTTACATGTTCCTCTCTTAAGGTTAATTGTATTGAAATTTCAAGAAGAATGAACATATCTGAATATTTACGTACACCGTGGGAAGCCGTGTACATGATGGGCATCTCAATAACTGAATTGTTTTTCTATGTAGAATAGATCGAACCTTAACAAAGAAGGTTATTCTAATAGTAATGAATATCAGTACATCTTGAGCAGGGTTTGAACGTGTATCAATTGGTCTCAAGAATTGTTTTATGTAGCGACATATGGTTCTATCAGAACTACAATGAACGACGCATTGTCCGATTATATCAATACAAGCTATATATCTCCATAAACAATCATACAGTGGTCATTGCATCCTAATGTATTCCTAAAATGGGTTTCAAAAGCGACAAAAGCAGCATGAAAGAAGCACTCGGGGAGCTCATGCCTCCGCCATGATAACCTTTCTATCCTTTTAAACGATTGATACAAAGTATCTCTTGATAGTGAACCTGTGCCAACCTGAGAGACGGATAGGGACTCAGAGTTTGTTAATCAGATTGTTTCACTAAATGATGTTTTTTTCCGGTAGAGCAGATTCAATAATGTGAATAATATAATCCTTATCAGGAGTATATGTGAGTTTTAGTTTTAGATAGATATCTCATTATAGCCATAAAACAGTTAATTCCTACCATGGTTTGGTCGGAAACTGTTTTAGTATTTTAAAATAAATAATTTCCGAAAAATATACTTATTGTCGAAGCAATATCTTTCAAGCGATTCAGTTTTTTTTTTACATATTGAAAACAATTCGTTACAAAGCTGCCTAAATCTAATGTGTCTTTCATTTGTTGAAAATTTAAAAGGGGAATGTATATTTCTGCTTATTTACCTCCACAGTCGGAGGTAAATACAGATTACTGTATATATTAGGCTTAATTTAACTCTGTTGTTATTCTTCTTTGGAAAGGAGGCAAAAAAAGAAAAACAATGAAGGTAAAAGTAATATTCATATCTATCAGTACAAACTGCTCAGTCTCTGTGCATGTGTATTTGGGGTTAATGAGTGTTTTTTTTTTTTTTTTTTTGAAGACACATGACGATTTTATCAGAACTACAATTACAGACGCGTTGTTTGATTACATCATTACCAGCAATATCTCTATGATTGATCATGGGTGATAATGCCTCCTAATGTAATCATAATTTGGATTTGAAAACGAGAAGAACATCTTGAATAAAGACTCTCTTATAGGGCCTGCCTCAAATATCACATATTCTACACACTCTTAAAAAAAACGGTTCACTGCAGAACTGTAACTTGCTCAAGCTGCATGATGAATCTTGATTAAGTGACTTTGTTTGGGTAATTTCGTTACATGGAAATGGTGGAAGAAAGAAAAGAAAAAAAGAATCATGAATTTAGAAATATACTGATAACACAAATATTGATGCAACAGCTACGCTAAAAGCCTTGTTAAAGTCTCGCCATTTTGAAAAAAGCAGAATTTTCTTATAAAGTGATACTTCATTTGGATAGATATGTATACTAAAATTTATAATACTGATAATAAAATATACGAACAATTCACCAAAAATTGATGTTTTCATCACATTGTGGAGAACTATGCTACCCTTAGATTTAAATATGGCATCGTTCTTGTAACTTGGCAAATATTCATCCATCAGACCAAAATAAAGGCACATGGAAACCCAGTGTGGAAATCCAGTGGCTTCACAGAATGAAGAGATCCGTTGCAAATCTTTAATATTAACACTGAGTAACATTCACAGTCTTGATGATCTTCAACAAGTACGTTGCGTATTTGAACCAGTACATTATGTCTCTAGCCATGTTGCTTGTGTACTACGCTTCCGAGGCAGCGGAAATCTTACGCTTCTAAGAAGCTACATATTTAAACAGCTGGTAAGCCTGTAGTTAAAGCGCTGTGTTAAGAGCGTACGATGATTATATTTGTGATTTGCATGTTTGTATGAGCTTTTGCTTTGAGCGGACATATACAATTTTTGGACAATCCACAGACGATAAGGCCTTAATATATTCATGAACGCTTCATTTTTCGACATTTCCCATTTCCAAATATCGTGCATTTGAAGCCTTCGCCAACAAAAATGAATCCACAGTAGTACTTGCCAAGAAATCTGTGCTCATCAAAGGATTATACAACGGTGACAGTTATGACGTTTATTGCACATGGATATATGATTCGGGGTTACGCATTCATGTATTTAATTATATTGTTTTCAATACAGCATACAGTTTGCACTTTGACATAATAAGAGTTTCAAAAGGGACATATATATGTACATGCATATAGTAATTCACTTGGATATTTTGGAGATATCAAAATGTAAACAGAAACTGATTTACAAGTTGATACTATATAACATATTTTGATATATATCACAAAAATTATAACATCGTATTATATTAATCTTATGTTAATTTTATGTTAATGTTATCATATTTATAAATATAACATATAAAAAGTGAGAGAATATGTTTCAACAACGGTTGAATAGGGAGCATAACGTGGTTTTACAAATAAATAATATGCATTACTATTCAATTATAATATAACAAACATTTTATAAGGTATATATATATAAAGTGCAAGAATAATATAACACTCATAACTGATGTCTTGATTATGATATTTTAGTAATGTGATATTCTTGTTAAACCTCCTTTTGGTTGAGCAGAATGTATGTAATGTTTCATTTTCAAAATTATAATGCATATCACCAGAGACCCCTTTTTAAAACACGATACGTCATCTTCTACGCCCCCGAGGCAGGCGAAAGACATAACATATTTTACTCTGTCTCAACGATGCGTCATATGTGTAATTTATATCTCGTTTTTAAATATTTTATGCTGATCTAAAACCCGCCAGACCATTTTGAATTAACATTTGTCCCTGGGTTACCCATATACATAAAAGCAAAATAATTTACTATACATAAGGCTTAGCGTGGTTGCAAAAATAATTCATTTTGATATTGGTTGATCCAATCGGTTTTTTGTCCTGTGTGTTTAGCTCCTTTGGAGTTTTTTTTTTTATCAAATACCTTCTTCCAGAGGTTTCTCTATCGGGTCAAAAGATACAGTGTTTCTTCGGAATCTCGATCGAAGATTGCCAAACATTTTCTTGACGTCACGCCGGAAACTGTTCAAATCTAAAATGACCAGTGTTACCAGAAAGACTGCGATGCAGACCACAGCGACACCTATACCAAGATTACGAATTGACAGTTCTTGCTCGAGCCAGGAGTTGTCAACCCTTGACGTAGGCTGAAAGTCAAGATCGGGACCTCCAGATGTAGTTATGACGTCATCATCGGCATCTGTTGACGGCTGATAGGACTGTTCTTTAACATCTTCGGTAGAAATGGTACTTTGGGACGCGCCACTTGTTATATTACGGCCAAGAGAGATGAGTAACCCAAAAGTGGACGCACCAGATTCTGAAATTGATTAGGTGGAAGAAACGGATCCTTATATTTTACAACTTATAATTTCTTTATATGATAATGAAAATAATAATAATAATAATAATAACTAGAAAAGCACTCAGAGAGCGCAGACCTACCCCCAATTCAGCTCATTAGCCTAATATTGAACTGAAAGAAAAGCAGCATTTT
Organism: Sipunculus nudus; assembly: GCA_026874595.1. Classification (NCBI taxonomy): domain Eukaryota; kingdom Metazoa; phylum Annelida; class Sipuncula; order Golfingiida; family Sipunculidae; genus Sipunculus; species Sipunculus nudus. The sequence continues at coordinate 89,106,918 of CM049307.1, forward strand.
CCTGTTAAAATATTCCTGGATCAAGAATTTTTCCGTATTAAAACTTAATCAATTTTTCCTTCGATCATTGCCGAGCTATCTTAAAGATTTCATCAAAATCCGTAAATAGCTTTTTGGCTAATGTTGTTAACAGACAAACTAACCAACATCCGCAAAACATAACATGCCGCTTAGTGGAGGACCCGGCTTGCGGAATGCTTATATATCCGGCAAAAATGATCGCTACATGTAGCGAATTTTTAAGTTTCCGGATGTTCCAATGGTGCAACACATAGAAAAATCCATACCGCCGTGCAGGTTCATATGAAATCTCTCAACACACATTCCATATTCCGTAGATAAAGAATCTTACATGCTACTACTGAAGAAACTAGCCCTCGAAAATTACCAAAGTCGGGTTTTGGCCCAATCACCCGTGGGAGTGGGGGTTTGTAGGAGCTTAAGTGATATCCTTTTTTTTATTAAAACAGGGCCCAGGAGTAAAAGAACAACGCATGCAACCGTCCCCCCCCCCCCCCCCCCCCCCCCCGCTTTACGTTGATTTACTGACACTTTTCAGGGAAACGGCACGTACACGTGCAATGACGTCATTATGCTCTATGGCGTTACGACTCTTTCTAAATATGGCCATATCGTCACCTGCTTAACGTCCCAGTGTAAACCTATATGCAACAGAACCCCCCCCCCCCAAAAAAAAATAAAAAATCATAGCTCATTCCGGGTTTTTTTTACGTATGGATCGCCCCCAAATTTAATCAATTGTTCCTTGTATCATTGCCGAGATATCCTGAAAATTTCATCAAACTCCCTTGAGGACATTTCTGTTATCGTCCTAACAGGCAAACAGATAAACAGACAGACAAACATACGCTGCACAAAACATAACCCCTGTCGCAAGGCTTGGCGCAGGTAATAACAAAAATATTATAATAAAAAAGTAGTAGTAGTAGGATGAGGGAGGAGTATTCGCAATGCTTTATTTCCTTTAGTTTTATCAATAATATTAAACAATATTTATGCATATATAGCACCAAATTCATTGCTCTAAGACCTGCATTGCCCGCGGCTTTCCTTTAATCGAATTAATAGTGGCAATAGTCTCAGTCTGAATATCATGACAGAAAACAAGATCGAAGTCTATATCAAATTTTATATAAATTTACGTGTCTTGTATATGTAAGTGTAACTAAATTATTCGACGGTAAAAAAAAATAAGTTAAACCAATCCATAGAACAGGAAATAGACTGTATCGGTAGTTATCAATAACAACCCCTTTAATGCTATTACTGATTTGGAAATGAGTTGCTTTTCTCAAAGGCTCAATGTTCATAGTACATGTGACCTACTTGGGCTCACTGTAGCGCCATCTTCTGTCGAAGGCTGGTACTGAGACGTGGATGTTCCCGAACTGTTTTCAGTGTTGAGTGTCCCGCTATTTGAGGTTGCTCCATGTTCATTGGTCAGGTTTGTAGTAGAGGGATCAGTGCTGTGGGCACTGGTGATACCAGATGGCGCCACTATAATATGATTGAACATGACACTGATAGAGTATAGTCACACACTGAATCCAATCATAATTTTGTTACATGATAGTTTTCCTTGCACACAATTATCTATCAAAATTAGTCTACTTGCCAAGCACAATGTTCTAGACATTGTATTTCATTATTATCAATACTGATACTAGTATCAATATTGGCAGCAGTATTAGTAGTAGAAGTATTAGTAGTAGTAGAAGTAGTAGTAGTAGTAGTAGTAGTAGAAGTGATAGTTTCAGTAGAAGTAGTATTTCTGTTATATGTTATTGATTATTAGGGCCCCCGGGGTTCCCTAGTGATCATTTTGTCCGTCAGTCAGTCCTTCCATTATTTTGTGCGTCAGCGTTGGGCGCCGTATCTCAAACGGAATATATTTGATCTTTCTCCACAGAGATGATTGGTACCTATGAAGGCTACAGCCCTGTGGAATAACAGACCGGTCCTAATTCAAATATGGCCACCAGAGCCCAATCTGTGATTTACTTTCGCGCGCAATATAATAAAAAACAAAGAATACATATGATCTATCCCAAATATACAGGGTTGATCTCTCCTGTAAGGGCTCCAGCTCTGTCGAATGTTAGACCAGTTGGAAATAACAATATGGCGACCAGGCAGCGATCTTGGAATTCATTTAGCGCGCAATGTCTAATGAACCGTTCAAGTAATTTATATATGGATGGACGAGCCCCCATTTTGTTACGTGGAGAAATTGTTCAGGGAAAAATCCTGGGCCGATCCGGGATTCAAACCCATATCGTTGGGGCACATGCACCGCGTTCCAACCGCTTCGCCAGTAAAGCAAGCTTCACTAGCGAGACAGTTCGGTCCGCTTTCATGTGCACACCGCAACACACCCTCTTGAGAGCGTTTTGCTATCTGAAACAGACTTATTATCCCAGGAGTCACACTTTGGTGAGCTTATTCCCTGGGCCACAAAGTTTTCCGTCACGTTGGACGAGCCCCCATTTGTTACGAAGAGAAATTGTTCATGGGAAAATACTGGGCCGATCCGGGATTCGAACCCATGTTGGTGGCGCACAAGTCCGGCGTTCCAACCGCTTCGATATAAAAGCAAGCTTCACTAGCGAGACAGTTCGGTCCGCTTTTATGTGCACCCCGTAACAATATATATATATATATATATATATATATATATATATATATATATATATATATATATATATATACATATATATATGTATATATATATATATATATATATATATATATATATATATATATATATATATATATATATATATATTAACTTGTTTCACACCAATCAGAATCGAGTATCGCCACAAGGCTGCCATTTTGAGGAAGTGGGCATTACGGGTACCTGACTTGGGGCCTTTACGGTCACATCATTTTATTATTATTATTAAAAGCTTCTCCTATTTAACATAAAGGCCAATTTACAGTAGAACCTCTGGATTATAGACACCGATGGCATCGGATATTTTGCCCGCAATTCAGTGATGTCCTTAGTAGGGAGGTTATTGATTTCGGGACCTACTTTCAAGGGACTGCACGTAAGTGGTCGTAAATAGGAGGTGACCTTGGTAGAGAGGTGCATGTTAGGAGCTTTTATCTGTAACCAGGTGACCTCAAACTCAATAAGGTTCTCCATCCATGGGTGGGTGAGACATATGAGCAAGATGAAAGGTGTTGATCAAATGCTTTGGCCTGAAATGGGTCCACAAGCTTTTTCATGAAGTGGATCCTGTGGCCTTGACCTTTGACCCCGTGACCTCAAAATCGATAAGTGTCTTCATCCGTGGGTGGGGGAGCCATATGTGCAAGGTAAAAGGTTTTAGTCCAAAGCTTTGGCTTGAAATCGATCCACAAGCCAATTCCGGATGGACGAACGGACGGACGCACGAACGGAGGCGTTACTTTATCCCCTTCAAAACTCTCAATAATAATACAGATTATTATTAGGCCTATTATTATTATTATTATTATTATTATTATTGTTGTTATTTGCGTTTCTTTATTACCTCTCTTGATAGAATGTTGTTTCGCGATGGTAATCGGTGCCACTTTATAAGAAGATTCAATACTTGACAGTGTACGTATCTTACTTTTGCTTGTTTCCGTCAAAGTCTCATATCCAGATGTTGCAATCTGTGTGGAAGTTTCTAAAGTGAGTTTGGTGTTGGGTTTACTTGATGGCGTTATAAAACCCTTTGTTGTCACGTGTTCATTTGTGAGAAGCAGAGTGGTGATACTTGTGTTGGCCATTATTCCAGTATTGTTACCGACAGAGGGAGCCAGTGTTCCTGAAATATAACTCTTTTGAAGATAATAATGGACAATGAATGAACTGTTTGAGTCAAGGACAAACAGAGCGGGTACAAACTAGAAAGCAGTAAGAGACCGCATGTACATCCACTGCTTATTTCACATTCTGGATTAACAGATCCGGAATGATACTTGTCCTGAAAAAAAAAACTTTCAGCTCGGATGCGAAAGCGCAGGTTAACAAAAAAACAAAGTCTAGGTTCGTGAACTCCACGGTTACGTTAGAGGTCTGCTCTGTCACTTAGAGCAAATGCGGTATAAAAAATATGTCACACCTGTGCATGCAAGCGTCTAAAGCGTATAAACCTTCAACTTGTTAATGAATTTACACTTTGAAGCTTCCCCTAATACTAATGAAGACGATGGACTACATCGACCCATCTTGGAATGTTTAAATGTCCTTTAATAAGCAAAAACATATTATGGTAATCTATATAACATTCAAATTATAATGTACTGTTATGTGAATTGTGCTCCATCCTTCCATACGATTTAATCGTAATTAACCTTTCGAGTTAAGTTGTTAACAGACAAACCTGCCATATGACCGATTTTTACTTATCTTGATAATGGACCTACCATTTGGAAAAGAGCAAAGTGAATATTTTTCAACAGTGCAATGTTCATTCCGTAGACCACCAGATGACGTCATGAAACCACAGAAACCGTCATTCGGATTCAATGTTGATACCGTTTCCTGAACTCCGTTTCCCCATCGCCAGGTGCCGCTAAATTCGTGTCGTAAATTTACCCAGAATTCATTAGCCCTATATGAAATAAGATATACAAATACCAACATATCTGAGCTGACTACATACCCCTCTTCACTACATATAAACCTACGCCGCAGGAGTATGCGTAAGCCGCGGTGCATTGTGGATGTCAGATTTTGATGCGAGCCGTGCTTGTGTTCATGCAGTCAGAAATTAAACAAACATGCAGGGGGATTTTCCAATATGATGATATAGAAATATGCTGAGAATTTTTTTCTCGCACACGGTATGTGTTGTTAAAATGTATACTTAAATAAAGCTAACGATTTGCCTGGGGTATGTCAGCTCTTTGTAATTGGATTCTCTTTGAGCGATACAGAGCGGTCGTCAATACATGATGTAATGATACTCTGACGCTTGTAATATCTGAGGGCAAAATGGCGCTATTATTCCTGCTAGGCCCAGTCTATTGATAAATCCTGTTTTCATTTATTTATTGAAGGCCATCAGATTCTTAATCAAATATTCAGAATTAATCGGGCTAAAGAGAGCATGGATAATATGTGTATATTTTCACTGATACTTACATAGAATAATCGAGAATATCTCCGGATATCAAGAATGCTATCTGGTCATTGTTCGTCAGAGTAAACAGGTTCCCTCCAAGAGCCCTGCACATGGCTTGACCTTCCTCCCATGACATCCTTACGGTAGACATGAAATGACACGCCCCCTGGTGTTGTCCTCTCGAACAAATGCACTCCTTCATCCGGTCAAGCGCCGACTGTGTTGTTTGTGGAGTCGTCCCTCCGTCTGATAGAGAGATACACAAAATCAACTTTTGCAACATTTGAATGTAGTCCCATATATCATACATATATTCATAAATACTTATAAAAAGACTGTCCCAGTCGATGCAATGGTGAAAACATAATTTCTCCGCCTTACAGGGCCATCAAACATACGATGTCGTGTCACAAAGCTTAGAACAGGTACTGCCACTTCGCGGCAAATTATACTACTAAAGTACGGCTCTCTAGCCGACTATTTCATCGACTGGTAAACTACTGGTTATGGGACGGTCAGCGCCACATATCACCGCCTCGCTGAACTAAGGTCTTTTCTAGTGACGTCAGCAGTAATTGGTGGTCTTTCCTAGAATCTTTTTCTAAACCACCATGGTTCATTCAGTCATCGCCTATTGCGGGCTTCCCGTTGGCTACTAATATTCCCATTTAATCAGTCTAAATATTTTCAGGCCCTCGCCTATGTTGAGTTCGGCGAGGCATTCAACTGTATAACCCTCAGCCTCAGTGTTAACGTTTATCAGACCATCGCTCTTCAAAGTGGGCCTGTTTAAACAAAATGTAGGCCTAACAAACTCTGGCTCAGCCAGTCAGCGTGAGATATTCAGGTGCATACGCGACGAACGTAGAAAAATGTAATACATGCACCCGCTGGCTGAAACGATCACGACGATTTGCGTGTCGGCAACTTGGCAGTGGCTTAGGGAACCAATTCGCGGGTTCATACAAATGCTGCTCCTGTCATCTCGGCAGAGGGAATTTAACTGAACCTATTGTTACAAAATTGTTGCGATATAGTCTTCACTGCACTTACATTTGGCCCGTGGACCCTAATGTTCGAACAGCAGAGATTTTTCATAGGACACGAAGGTCCATGTATGGACCACCTGAATACATGATTTCAGTGCGAATGTTACTAAGCGGGTCGAGCTGTCTATTGCCTGTATCACCGCTGTTGAGCAGAGATATATCATAGGACACGAAGGTCCATGTATGGACTACCTGAATACATGATTTCAGTGCAAATGTTACCAAGCGGGTCGAGCTTTCTATTGCCTGTAGCACCGCTGTTGAGCAGAGATATATCATAGGACACGAAGGTCCATGTATGGACTACCTGAATACATGATTTCAGTGCAAATGTTACCAAGCGGGTCGAGCTTTCTATTGCCTGTAGCACCGCTGTGGGCTTTCTCATAATTACGATGCCATTCACATGAGGCACTATGCGGGGAAATCGTCAGGTCCTCAAAGAGTCGTGTGACGCCCTACCTAGTATGCATATATCAGGGATTCACCATACGGACTTTAAAGGGCTTTAGTGATGAGAGATGGCACTGAGCTATTCCTATCTTTACATGGAATCATGTTTTATTTTAAGCATTTTTTTAGTAAATGCAAATATTAAGATAGGGCTAAGTCATAAATTACAGTGTGAAATGGAAAATAATTGTACACAACAGAATTTCAGCCTCATCTTGTTTTTAACATTTGTTTTACAGATATGTCTCACATTGTCTGTTTAAGTAATTTTGTGTGTTTTACAACAACCTTCCGGCCTGAACTCATGGCAAGAAGAATGGATTGAGTCACTTTTGTGCTGCACCCCGAGGGGGTGGGGTTTTCGCGAGAGAGGGTGTTGTTTTACGTGTGTCAGCGTTCAGTTCTGGAATAGTTATTCATCAACCTTTCTGTGGAACTTATCTGATTTCTGGTCTTCTCTAGTAGCGACTGTTTACTAAGGGAAAGACCGGACAATAAGCAATAAACGAGCTTTACGCAGCCATGTGTTGCCTTTTATCATAAACTTTATTTATTTTACATGGATTGTACAACTAGTTACAATAACTAATACGAGACAATCTCCATGGCTCGGATGTTAGTGCTCGGTAGTCGTTAAGGGTGGAGGAAACCGGAGGACCCGGAGAAAACCACCGGCCTTTGACGGGCAACTACAACCCTTTCTCATAGCCACACCTGGGATCGAATCCGGGTGGCCAGCGGAGAAGGCCGAGCGTTTTACCACTCAGCTATGTGTTACCTTTTGACAATGTGGTGTTGAATTCACATAGGAAGTTTGCTTTATATGCACAGGAGCTGTCATGCCAGGCATAACTGCTATATGTCCCGACGACCGTACAATGTTCCCATTCATGGTTTGGCTCTAAAGACACGGTGTACCAGTTGGTCCAGGACTCTCCTCTAACGTTTGCATAGTTACCCACGGAACAGAAATCATGGTTATCGATGTAGTAATAATCAGCTAGCCTGAAATGAGGAAAAGAAACGTTGTTATGGTAACCAGTGTCCTGACCGCCAGAGGTCGCTTCTGCCACTGTAGATGTGAGCGACAATAAGAGCATTCGGCAATTTGAATTTGTAATGGACTAAATGTAACATGATATGGCCGGGATGAAGGCTATCAGTTTAAATTAATAGATGTGTTTCTTTTTTAGAATTTTAGCTCTGATATCCTAAAAAGTTTTCTTTTTCTGCAGCGAGAAAATTGTGACGTCAGATGCTGTAAGAGTTGTGCCTTGAGTTTGGCGCCGCCGCCATTTTATATATACAGACAAAAACAAAGTTAGTTTTTGTCGTTCTGTAAAGCTGGTACTGTTGTGTTATTTCAAGGCACTAACTGAAGAACACCTTTGTAAAAAATGTTCAGGGAGTATGAAAATGTAGGCTTATGAAACCACCAGGATAAACTACATTCGAAATTTAATCACAAACTAGTTAAATGTAAAATAGATGCCATATGTCACACGTAATACAGATCACTTGTTTAAATAAAATGGGTAATATGAATCATCGTCAATTGAATAGGCTTTCAGGCCAGCCGACATTTGGCTAGCCGAGTCGTGCCACAAAAATTGTCATAAACCCCATGCAGTCAGTTCACGCCAACCCGCCCCTACCGATTTAATTTTTTTTTTTTGGGGGGGGGGGGGGGCATAGTGGACTTTTCTGGCGAGCTTGGGCCGGGCATTATTTACTCGGGCCAGCCTCATCGGTATTTTAACATTTATTTTTATTATTAATTTTTATTGGGCAGATCGTCGCTGTTTAGCGCGGATTTAAAAAATTAAGCCGTCAATGTATGGACCTTGTACGTGAGACAATCCACATCAACATGTGTAAAGACTAAAGGCAAGCCTAAGTTCCCGGCACTAGCCCCCTCCCCCACCCCCCTCCCCCGAAACAAGGACCTATGCTCAAAATATCAATGACGCCACACAATATGGAGTGTATATTTCGAATATATAAGGGACCTATTCACATACCAGGCATTCTAAATACACTTAAAAGTAAGTGTTATGTCCTTAACATGCCCTTAACAATGTTTCGTTCTTAAACCGTTTTCTTGTCCCTTTTTCGAGTAAAACAGAAACCTTGCACTGGACGCGATCAGTGGTGGCAAAAAAAAAAACATAGGGCGCACGCCACCTGATAATCAAATGATTCTAAGCCTCAGACTGTTTTTTTTCTGTTTTCCTTTTTTCATGCATGTTCCCTTTATTTGGTAGTTGCCTTGCATGTGTTGTGGTAAACGCAGTCCAATGATAAACAAACGCACGCGGATTGTGGTTACTCAAAGGACCATAACAACGAATTAAACATGTGCGTATACCATGGATGATTTTACTGAGAAACTTTTGTATTCTGCAAAAATGAACTAATAGAATGATATAATACACGTATTATTGTAAGTGAACCTTTAGCTAAGATTTACACAAAACTTTGCTTGTATTCTTTGACTATACTTGATAGATATTATTTTTCATTTATTTAAAATTTATTAAATCACTTAAATTGTCAAACATGTTATACCCTATTACTTATTAGGCTAACACTTAAAACTATTCAATGATTGTCTAAATACGAGATCCTTAACTGAAAGTGTATTCAGGAAAGGCACCATCAGTTATCGGTAGGGAAAATGAAAATTTTTCGAAATCATTATGCGTTTCATTTAAAAAAAAATTAAGTCAATGTACAATAAAGCCCATGCGTCAATTGTTCATTGAACTTGGACTTGGTCCATTTAATTATTATAAAAAAATTACTCACCTCATACCATCGACTATTTCGGAATTAAACAAAAACCGTTGGATTTCAGCGTTAATGGATGCCAAATTCCCTCCTAAATCCTCACATGTCCCAGCGGCCGAGAACGCGTCCTTTTTAGTATGTGAAACATAGTAGCACATACCGCTAGAGGTCTCTGTGTGCGCTCGAGGGCATGGGCAGTTGCCTGTAAAGATATCGTGGACGATTTTTTTTCTATTCAACCAACAGAATATGTTTACTTCTTCATATTAAATAGGGCACTGGAATTAACTGATATCACAGAAGGAACAGTGCATTCTTCGTTTGTTCCGTTGTAACTGTTTAAATTGTTTTACCCTGAGAAAGTGGCCCATATGGGCCTTGACGCTCAGCTGTTTCACTACGAAGGTATTTATAAAGTACAAACACTACTAAAGTGCACAGCACATTACTATAGGTCACGGTTAACTAGTTTCGATTTGAAAAAAAAGACTCGTTTTCCAAAAACTGTTTGCATTTACAGTTTGGGCATACCCAGGTTTATCGCTACGATTTGTGCCCTGTTATTGGAACATCACAAAATCAATCATTCTCAATAAGACACCAAAGTGTTCCGACGTGTACTATGTACAAAACTGTGCGTGGTAATGGATAGCAATTAATATAATAATAAAGTGAAACTTAAAATATTATTTCAGCTATAGTCCTGCATAAGTGGCGCCACCTTCAACCAAATATGTATACCATTCAGACGAATTGTTGGATATATCATTTCGGCTCCCGGAACATAAGTGAACATAAGTGACGCCATTTGTATATTGATGAAATCTACAGTTACTATAAGGGTTAAGGTCTTTAATGAGCTGTGTACCCTCATGACAAAAAAAAAACAAAATTTATTTTGCGACCTTCTTAAATCTTGTAAATGGAATGGCCAAGTGGCAAAGCGTCTGCCAGGGATGAGAAGTCTCCCTTTGTTAGCTACATTTCTTTAATATTCATGACACTCAAATCCAATCAGCAGTTTTTAATGTAGTTGTGAAAAGTGACCTTGACCTTCACCGTTAAGGGTTATGATATTCTTGCACATTAAACTGTTTTCTCATATATTGGACTAATTGCATTACTGAAATAGTTTTCTAGGAATGGTTTTAGTCTTTTTTGTTAGTTTGAAATATATCTTATTCCTTTTTTGCAGCTTGAATTTTTAAAGAATGAAGGAACCTCAATTGGAAGATATGACTATACTGGTGTACACACGGCCGATAAAGGGCTGTAATCTCAAATAATAATTCTTGAAAGCATAAAGCACCTGTAACACTATTTATTAATTTATTTGTCCAGGGAGAAATGAAGCATTTACAGCCCGGTAGCCATCTTGTATTTGACGGTTGTCCTGTATAATGCATCAGGTCTGTGTATTTTTATGTACATATTTTCAGTTTCTCCGGTGCAACATAGTGCTGTGAATAGAGCAGTAATATTTTTCAATGATCAAATATTAAATATGCATACATGAACTGAGCATTAATTAATGGAAAGATGTCAAATCGCATAGTTGTGTACAGAGTGTTATAACCACAGGTAACTGTAGGGGCAATCTATGGACTCCACATTGCGCCAGTCACGAAAAAAAGCAATTGAGGAATCGATTCTTATGGGCTAACATAGGCCATGCATGAAATGCGTTAAAGATAACAATATACACCAATACAAAGTAAAGGAATACCTGCAGGAAGCTGACATATGTAACGTTTAATGTTAGAACAAAGCGATGTCCTCCAGGCCCAATTCGTCACCTCACTGACGTACGCGCATCCATCGATAGATGGCGCTGTATCCCAGTTTTGATAAGTCATGGGAGTCCGGTCCGCCCAAGAGCTACTAGTCAAGGCGTTGTAACGAAGGCCTATCCACATTTCAGGCGGCTGTTCTCTATAAGAATAGAAAATAAATAAGAAACACGTGTCATTGTGTAAGATGTCCTAACTTTTCTCATTATGATATGCATAACTGAAAGGTTTGGTTAATATGGAGAAACTATCTCCAGTTCGCTATATTTAAAATCAAGTGTTCATTGCCCTTAAATAACACTTTCGTTCCACACCCCTAAAACGTGAGGGGGGCATGGACCCCTGACCCCCCTCCCAACCGCTCCCCCGCCTACCCCCACCCCCGTGCCGAAACCGTTCCTGTTCATTTTTTAATTGTAATATGTGAAGTGTTTACTATTCTGCCAAGCCTAAATGCTACATTAGAAAAGTTTTTCTACTGATCCTTAGTCTACACAAGAAAAAAAATTTCTATCGTACCTAATGCTACATAATGAAAAATTTTCTACCCAATACTTAGGCGAAATAAGGAAAAAAACACATTCTACCGATCCTTAGTCTACATAAGAAAAATATTCTATCGAACCTAATGCTACATACGACAAATGTTCTATATCAGACCTTAGACTACACAAGAAATTTAAAATATTTTACCGAACTTGATAATGCTTTTGGCATGGCCTTAGCATCCAACGTGTTCCCCCAGTCGATTTTTGTGTGTCAACCGATTAAGACAAGCGGCAGTTTTCAACCTCCCGCATGAGAGAGCCTGTCATGATGTCAGGGTGGCAGAACATGTAATACTGAAAATCGCACTGAAAACCTTTATGAGAAACAATATTTTTGTAAGTATACATGCCTCACTGGCTACAAGTGGATTTTTCACAATTGTCCTTAGATTATAAAACCAAAAATCTTGTATTCATCCTCTTTAAACATACAAATAAAATCAGCCTCCATATGTTCTTCTTTCGCCAAAAAAGACATTTGCAAAATATATCCATATAACTAATATAGTTTAAAGAAAAAGAAAAAAAAAAGATATAAGCATACGTTTTGACTGGCAACGCGTACCTGGAGTTGCAGCACAGATGAAAGGACGGACACGTGAACAATCTGAGAAATCCCAGCCATTGCTGGTTGCATAGGCGAGAGTGCATCTCCCGCCACTGAAGCCGAGCTGCATGGGAGCGAATGTCAGGATGGATCTGTCCGTCCAACTCATCACCATGTTCCCTTCAGGATCCTCAAGCCCAATCCAAACAGGATCGGTAGTTCTGCAGAAAAAAATGTGGGTAAACAATATAAAGTAGTCAGTCTTACCTTATAAAGTTAAGATATAGTGGGATTAAAGTGTTATATCACCGACGTTACAAGATTAATCCGACTTAACATACTTTTCACTTGAAGGCCCTTCGGGCTTTAAAATTCTTGCAGCTTTTCTCGTCTCCATTGGGAGCATACACCATTAACGGTGCTATAGAGGTATTTCCTCTGTCACTGGGGTATGCGTTTATTCCCGTTCGTGTGTGTCTGTGTTTGTTCAAAACATATTGACGAACGGAATTTCATGAAATTTTCAGCAAGGCATTTCGGGAATGTGCCAATAAAGAATCGATTAGAATTTTGTGCGGATCTGTTGCATGATCCGGATTCAGGAGCGTCTTCGAGGATTATGCACAAATGTAAAGTCACTTATTGACGAATGAAGATATGAATATGGGCCGGATAAGTGAATCCAAACAAGGGTTATGGGAGCATCCAGCAATAGCCCCCCCCCCCCACACACACACACATGGCGGAGGCATGCGTTCCGTAGAATGCAGATCTCTAGTCCTTTTAAATATTTGCGTGTTTGCCATGATCAGTACTCATTCTCCTTCTAGGATGGAGAGGGTGCATCTGGTGGTAAAGACTTTGGCCAGGGGACTTGGTGTGGTTAACGGTCTGAATGGAACGCAAACCAGTGACAAATCCAGCTCCACAAATCTACGCATTTACTGCCTGCATGGCCAGATAAAGCCCTGGTATCATTAAAACAATGCATATCAATACCGTTCTTAACTGTAGACAATTTTCTTGCATATTAAACTTTGTTACACAGTCATATAACAGAAAAATGCCTGACAGTAATAATATTAATTACATGTTGCTACCAGTTTTCAATGTCAAAAGTAACAAAATTACATTTTTTAAAATTATATATTTTTGATTTTAAAATGTTCCGGATATGATGAGGAAGATTTTCCTCTCTTTAAAATCGTTGCAGGGATCCAAATAAAGCTTTCCCTTTTTTCAGCATTTGTTGGTAAGTACGAGTCCTATGAAAACGGAGCTTGTAACACCTGATGTTGAAGTGCTCAGTCGATCCACCAAGTATAGTACACCAAGGAATATTTGCTTAGTCTTGATGGCAAGGAGTTTGGCTCACCGTTTTTTCTTTAAAGTTCACATACTAGGTATATATAATAAAACATGAAATACAATGTGGTATTCTCCCCAGGCTCCAGAGACAAGCCATGATACTAAACAGACCAGAAAGAAGAGGACGGCAAAGTGTAAACTTGGATGTGACTGACATGTGCTGTGATATCAGACTATATAAATATTATCTTCACCTTTACAATTATAGTTTGGCCACGGAAGTTTTTTTCTTTATTATTATTTTTTTGCTTGTATTGTCCTCGATAGCTTCTGATACTTTACTCGAATTAATCATTATTCATTGATTTATTACCTAAAATAAATGACAATGTAACTCAATTCCTTAAGAGTATTAAATATATTTATGCTCTGTCACACCAACATGCACACACCCGAACCTGCCCACAGTTATCCCATAATTAATCAAAACATGATAATATCATTCATACCCATCCAGTTACTTGCTCTGTTCTCGGAAGTGCTGAAAGAAGCGCACAAGACATGTAATTGTGGGAAAATCGGACGAGGTTTATTCAAAATAACATTTAAATTTTCATATTCAATTCATATTCAGCAATGATCCCTTCTTTCCCACTGACGGGAAGGTGGGGTACAACACGCCACAGGCTGAAAGCCCCCCCCCCCCCCCCCCCCAAGTGACTGGATATTTAACCTAAGATTGTTGATGGTCCCCTCGGAACCATCATCCTTGTCCTAGTGATTATGTGGATGGTTCCCCGGACACATCCCCCAGCCTCACAAAATTGTGGATGATCTCCACAGATCTAACCCAGGTCTCACAAAATTGTGGACGGTCCCCACAGATCCATCCTCCCTGAATCATTAAATTGTGGATGATCCCCGTGGGACCCTCCTCCATAGCTCACTAGATAGTGGATGGTCCACTCGGATCCATCCCCCCTGACTCCTTAAATTGTGGGTGATCTCCACAGATCTATCCCTGGTCTCTCTTAATGGTGAATGGTCCCCACGGAACCATCCTCACTAACTCACTAAATTGTGGATGGTTCCCTAGATACATCCCCTGTCTCACTTAAATGTGTATGGTCCCCACGGATCCAACCGCCCTGCTCTATCACCCACATGCATATGAGAAAAGCACGGTCAGTGTTTTTATATGCTTAACACTTGAGAAAAGCAAGGTCAGTTATTTGTTATGCTTAACACTTGAGAAAAGCACGGTCAGTTTTTTGGTATGCTTAACACTTGAGAAAAGCACGGTCAGTTTTTTGTGTGTGCTTAACACTTGGGAAAAGCACGGTCAGTTTCTTGGTGTGCTTAACACTTGATAAAAGCACGGTTAGTTTTTAGGTGTGCTTAGCACTTGAGAAAAGCACGGTTAGTTTTTAGGTGTGCTTAACACTTGAGAAAAGATAGGTTAGTTTTTAGGTGATAAACACTTGAGAAAAGCATGCTGAGTATTTAGGTATGTTTAACACTTGAATAAAGCACGGTCAGATTTTTGTTATGCTTAACACTTGAGAAAAGCACGGTCAGATTTTTGTTATGCTTAACACTTGTGAACAGCACGGTCAGATTTTTGTTATGCTTAACACTTGAGAACAGCACGGTCAGATTTTGTTATGCTTAACACTTGAGAACAGCACGGTTAGTTTTTTGTTATGCTTAACACTTGAGAGAAGCAAGGTCAGTTTTTTTGTTATGCTTAACACTTGAGAAAAGCACAGTCAGTTTTTTTTTTGTTATGCTTAACACTTGAGAAAAGCGTGGTCTATATTTAGGTATGTTTAATACTTTTGAAAAGTATGAGTGATTAATTAATTATTGCCATGTTAAACGCTTGAGAAAAACCTGATCAAAACTAGCTATGCTTAACAATTGAGAAAAGCATGATCATCATTGACTATGATCATGATGTTTGATGAAACAAAGTCAATGGGTATGAACACGTATAAAAGCTGTATCTAATCGGCCGTAACGTTATTCAGTACGTTGCTGACATCGATATGTTAAAGTCGCAATTTTTGCCGCATTTCTCTTCCAAAAGGGGGGTTTTCTAATGAAATTTAACAATAAAAAATTACGTATTTATATTAATATTTCATATATGAAAGAAATATAAAATACCTTTTCGGAAAGGTAAAGCTATATGTAAAATAAAAATTTCGGAACGCTTCACGAATCTGCGTGTCGTCCTTGCGCAGGGGTCATGAATGTGATGAATTCACAGGTCGTCGTTTCTCCTGGTACCAACGGTAGATCTTGTCCCAGCGCGGGCATGTCTTCTCAAACAATGACCTGGACTTCTATTGGCCGGTACTTGCTTCCGGTTTGCAGTGCATTATGGTCGCCCTAAATCTTTCTTATATAATATTTAATTGAGTTTTTAGTCCAGTTACAATACGGATGGGGATGTATGTAACATATATTTACTAATCGTGACCCTTCTTGTCAAAGTGAGGTCCTCTTCACTTTCTTCTCTTCACACCAAACTTCCGCCCTCTTGTAAGCAGTGCCGCCATATTGGATATTCGCCCTCTCCTAGTTACTTCCGCGTCTTCATGAACTGGTTAGACTGTAGATAAAATTAAACTACTTGTTTCAAATGAATCTGCTTATTTAGTAAGGTCCTCACGCTGTCGGCTATGGGTTTCCATACGTTAAGAAAACCAGATTTCCAAGAACACAGTGTTACCTTAATTATCGCCCAGCGCCGCCGTACTAATAAAGATGTACGCCCTCTAAGTATACTCACTATTTGTCGGAAACCTTTTTAACTCTGATTTTGGTTATTATTACCTTCATTTCAACCAGGCAGGTCTTGGGCTTTAAATATTTGTGAATATACTAGTATTGTTCCCCCCCCCTATCGTTTCCTTTTATTGGCGCCTAACACACAAAACACTGATGGTGTGACGAGCATAAAATTATTATCTGCTTGGGGTAGAGTAATTGTATTGGTTTTGTGTTTGCTAGATATATGTATACGTACCCGACTTTGGATCTTATTGTATCCCACGCATTCTGAGATGGGACACTAATAAGATGGCCGCCGTATGCTTGACACGTGATTTCCGCTACCCGGAAGTGACGTTGCTCCTTGAAGATCGACATACATCGATTGGTCGTGTATACCTCCCAACCGGATGGACACGCGGATACCACACTGACCGCTAGCCAATAAACTGTAAAAGGTACAAGTCTATCTTGATATCAAATAATTCTACTGAGTAGGGACATATTATAGATATAAATCTTATTTATCTGGAATCACCAATCGTGCACCTTATAAAGAGATAAATACAAGCATATACAGATATATTAGTAGGGGCGTAGCCCGGATTTGCCGAGTTCATTAAAATATTTCTGTTCCTTTTTTCCATCAATATGATGAACATATTTTGTAATTTACGTGATGTGTATTCCAAACGGTCCATGAAAATCAGAAATAATGCAAAAATGTCATGCGTAGCCAACATCATACGTCAAATGACATGCTGTGACCCGTTTACTATATACGCTTCGGCTTTTTTAATTAGTTCGGCCACGGCAAAAGCGTTTTTTTTTTATTTTAATTAGTTGAACTGATTTCAAAAGACCGAAGTGGAGTGTTAAAGGATCTGGAGAAATCGGTTTGAATAAACATTTATTTACCAAAAGAATGTACTAACACACTGAGGACTTATTTAATATAACGTTCTATATTTAAAATTCCATTTCTATTATTTAAACAGTTAGGGTCTTGTGTAACATCTTGTTCGTTCTGGTAAATAACCCTGGCCTCGGCTGCCAGGTATATTTTAACGTGCAGTTGACCCCTATTTGTGCACTTGCAAATGGAAATTCTGGATTTGTGCTGTCCTAAAATTTAGTGCTTTGTTCAATTCACAGACTACAAATGAAAACTTTATGTCCCTAAATAACTAACTTTTAACGATTACACCTATCAAGGTTGTACGCCATATAATGCGTATGAGTTTGCCAATTTCCTGTTTTATTGTAATAATTACATTTTAAATTCGAGGCTTAATGGATAATATTTATATTATAAATTTTCTTTTTCATTCAATGATGTTTTCACAAACTCGACATAAACTAGTAATGGTTCAACCTTCAAGGGGCCTATTCTGAAAACTGACGCCTCTTAATTAAAGATAATCTCTTTAACCTTTTTTTTTAAAAATCGTCCAGAAAAAAACCGATGCAAATGCACACAGGCTGTTCGTTTTTTTTTAATATTCATGAGTTTATAATATGTGAGGGGCAAAATAAATCAAGAAGGAGAATAGCAGAGTTTAACATTAAAAGGTCTGTCTCTGACCCTGACCCAATATTCAATTGCTTAATAGTTGGGCCCTAAAACGTCAATTCATGCTGACCAAGAAACATTGAATTACAAGTTTGAACAGTTTATTTACTTAAAGTATACCCTACAAAGATAAGGGGGCTCAGCGGGGCGGCGTTTTTCACACCTACTATACATGCCGCCGGTAGCACCAATTAAACAACAATATTGACCATGGTCAATTTAATTACATTTACTCTGAATATCTTTTAAAACAAGTTTTTGGATATTTTTCATTGCTCACATTTCGGATAAATGATCGAATATTCAGTTCTCAAATTCTAATTTCGAATAAATTATTTTCAATAAACTATATTCGGATTAACGACGCACTACAAATATAATATTAATATTAATAATAATAATAATAATAATTATTATTATAATTATAATGATAGACTCACTCAGGAAAAGCAACATTTTTTAGACGGCAGGATCATCCAGTCGGTCAAAGGCTGTGGCTTCTGGGCTAATAACGCCTGCAGCCAGGTTTGTATACAACTTGTGTTTGCACACGGGGAGGGGGGGGGGGGGCAAGGTAATTCCGTCCGGGCATAAACTGTTACTTGATCATGAACGGTCAATATGTGGCGGACCTCTCCAGTCTGGTAGTAAATTATTCAAAAAGTACATGTCGCCATGTTCTCAAGGTGACAGGGACAAAATTTATATACCTCGGTCCCCCAATTTACTTAAGAGATACAGAACTTTAAGTGGTGATCTATAACTGTATTCAATAAAGCAAGCTTTGCTGGTACCATGACAAAACTATCGGTTTTTTATCGGGGGAATTTTTCAAGTAGCGGGGACAAAATATCTTTTTCTCCTTCAAAACACAAAATTTGTATTATGGTCAGCCTGTTCGTGTTTTTTTTTTTAATTTATTCCTGAATTATATTTCAATTATGTACATCATTTTGAGAAAATGCAGGTGTTATCACTTATATCAATGAATCGTCGTCATAAATGTTAGCGTATAGTGTGTTGTTGAACAGTTTTAAATGGGGATGAAATCAAAAGAAAGAGGGAGTTTATTTCATGTAAATGAGTTTTTTTTAATGAATCAAATATTTAAAATTTCAATTTAAGCTTCAAAGAATTTTTAAAGAGGAAGATTATACTTCGTGTTATCGGGCTATTGAAAATAGCGCACATTTTTTAAAATGTTAAAATATTAATGATATTGAAATACCTTACAGAAATGCTTGTGAATGTTACATATAGCATCAAAATAAAAACAACACCATATCAAAAATTATATATACTTTATAAAGAATTTAAAATACTGGGATTTATTTAAAAATGAATTTGTTTTTGCCAGGGATGCTACTTTAATATACATTTATGGCTGCATCACCGGTCTGCTTACCCCGTGGAAATTGACAATCAAAATACCACTAAAAAAAGACTGTCCCGTTCGACCTTTTTTCACAACAGTAAACATTTTTAAATGAGACTATTTTGGGTATCAAGGTAACCTTTCCCTGCTCTCCGTGTAAGTACAATAATGAAATGAGTAAAAATTGAAAAAATGTAGATGGCACCACCATTTTTCCATAAATGAAAGGGCTTTCCATAATCAAGTCGCCTTCCAAATTTCAAAAAGATCTATGCAATCATTACTGAGATATTTTATCTAAAGTATGAATTTCATATATCAACAGCTGAAAATGTTAACATTTTGCAGTGGTATCCGCAACAGTTCTGACTTGGCTGATATTCTTCATTTTTTTGCTTGGTAACAATTATATATATATGTAGTTGATGCATAATGTTTTAGCACAAGGATAGAGTGAAACATTTTTGTTTGCAGCCCACAACACTAACACAAAATTTTCTGTGCTAAAACACACAAAAATGCGCTAACCTCGTAAAATATAGGTCACAGTGACCTACTTTTTGACATGTAAGGACATTTACCAAGGACCTACTTTGATGTCAAGATAGTAATTTCCAGTCTGTGCCTTATTAACGGACAGACAGACGGTTGTTCGCTGAAGCTCAGATGGCCAGATATATTTGAAATGTGTCATACAGATGCTTAAAAGGTGTGTGTGTGTGTGTGTATATATATATATATATATATATATATATATATATATATATATATATATATATATATGTTTGTGTATGTGTGTGTGTGGGTGATGGTGTCTGTGCGAGTAATCCCCCCTGGAAGATAAACTGACGCCACTGCCTGTGTTCAGGTCAGCTAATAAATGTTCTATAAAACGATGCTGTTCGCATTAAAATTGGCAGTTTACTAGAGTTAGTCTTTTCAACGGCGGCGAGAACATTTTTTAAAAATTTCAAATACAAATTTCAAGCAGATATTTACACCGAACATGTTATTACTGAGGAGGTAATGAGTATTTCCGGCCTTAAATAAAAATCAGAAACCAAAGACACACTTTTTATTATTTTTTCAATTGAACGATAATATATAAACGTTTAGTTAAAAGAATTTATGGCCTCTAGGACAGGGCGAGGGAAATGACTCGTTTTTTCAATTTAATGTTTAACTATGTCCACAAGCAAGATGTCAAAGCCTACAGAAGCATTGTTTAAAAAATGCTCGAGACAGTCACGGTTGAGATATTGAGAAGATTGTTTTAACATACATGTATTTATCGAATGTTGGAAAACGCCCATCTAATTCTTTTAAAGATATATAAAGACATGAATGTGTTGTAGACAAAAGCATTTCGCTCAACGTTTCCCTGGGTTTTTAGCTTTTATTATTTATTTGAAAGGGTGATGTTTGTTTGACAGCATGAAGCTTTCAAAGCTGAAAATACTGCAAAGAAAATATTATCTGATAAGAAAATATAACAATGGTTCCAGACAGGAGGGGGCTTATTTGTCTCACAGGAATTACGTGCCATGCAGGTAAGACATTATTATTCACTCATTCGGAGGAATGAGGATGAAGGAATATTCAGGATGAAGGAATATTCACAAATGTAAAGTCCCTTATGCATGAATCAACCTGGGAATATGGGTCGAATAAGTGAATGCGAACACGGTTGTTTTTTAGCATCCCACGATAGGGATCCCCCCCCCCCCCTCCCCCCGAGCACATGGCGGATGCTTGCATTCTTTAGATAGCAGATTTCTAGTTGTTGGAATGTTAGGAACCGAACCTCCTATATGCGGTATGGTCTGTAAACTTCAATAGAATCTATTATCATGGTCACCTGAACAAACCACTAGTGTATTTTTGATCATCGATAGCCCTGTTAATAAACATGCAGCTCGACAGTGGACAAATATCTTGGATCTCCGCCGCAGTTTATTGACACGAACCTGCATTGACCAAACCAAGGACTGTAAACATTAATAAGGAGAGAATCGAACTCTTCGCTGAATACACAGTCCTGTCTCACTGCTGCTTGTAGTCCAGTCATTTTATGGAGAAAAACAACTATTTCAAAATAGATTTATTTTTGTTTCCTCGGGAATATCCATGGCTACATATATTACCAAAGTATTCTACCAAAATATTTTGGGTAAGAGAGTTCTTGATTTACATAAATCCAAGCAGCCCGTGTTTGACCCATATTGACTGCTTTTTGTATTCCATGAACTGGGCACAAATCGTAGCCGTTGAAAATAGAAATTATTAACTTTCTAAGTGGTCCTGATTAAAACTCCTTATTTGAAAAATAGGTCATTGTGACTTTCATACTGTGAACTGCAGGCCAAAACATGAGTTTAGCACCCTAAAGTTGTGTTTTGTTGTGAATGAACGATAGGTTTTAATTGCAACATTTGTCCAAGGACCCATTGCATTTACAAAGGCATGAATAATTCATGTAAATAAGCAGAATGTGAAATAGAATTAAATAATGTTCATAGGGCTCAACATATATACACGTTATTATGCAAAGTCATTTATTTGTAGAATATTACTAATTTAAATACAATATACCATTAATAAACATAAAGATCGCTTGTTGACTTAGTTAAAAAGACTCTTTCTCCCAACCCCACCACCTCCCAACTTTATGAAGGCCTACGGTTAAAATGACGAAATGTCAGTCCATTTTTTCAGGTTTTAACTTTTCATATGTGATGTTTTATGCAAAAATTACCGAAAAGCTATTTAAGATAATTGCAACAAAGAAATTTTATTAAAGAATTATTTTATTGAAAAAAAATAAACAGAAATTGTAAGCAAGTTAGAACCATGACGGAGACAAACACAAAAAAGAAGATTCCTTGATCTATTCATGTAATTCCATACATGAAACTGAAAGGTGGCTTTTAAGGTGCATGAAACATATTTTGAAGTTTTGATTTGAAACATATTAATATAAATAAAACAAATAATATTAATATAAACCAGTGTAGTCTGGGTTTTAAAATAATAAATACCTCTTAATTTATTTTAATGAAAGGTTTTGTTTGCTAGGGATGACGGCTTGTATAACAATCAAAAATATTTTGTATATTCAACAGCCTTAGTCCTGCATTCGGGACACATCAGCCGATCACCCGGAATGTATGCACGGCCCAATAATACCCACACAAAAAAAAACATATCGTTTGCCGGAAATCCATAAGGTTGCTATTTTCACTTAATAAAGAAAAAAGTTAACATTTTTAAAAAGAATACATTTATAAGCCAAAATAATGTATATTAAATGGGTTTGATATGTTTCTGAACACCAAATAATGCCAGGTTCCGACTGCAGATTTTTTCATGGGTGTTGAGTTTGTCATGGATGCCTCATTTTTCGCCACCTGGAGCTGACTTTCTGGCGTCATCTTTATCTTCATTCATCTTTGAATTTTTATTTCTGTTTCTTGAATCCATATCGTTTAAGCTCTGACAGGGTAGAAAATGTGAGAAATGGTATTATCCTCACAGAAAATACATTGTTTTGTTGTTATACGACGCACAAGAGATGTGAAGTTGACTTGACCTTGCCTTGTGGGAATGCTTCCATGGCGGCTTCCTCTGGTTAGCAGTCAGCGGATTCGGCCGAGGTGTACCGAGTGTCACTTTTGTCGACCGTGCTGCTTAGTAATTATAAATAGGTGTTCCTGCAGCGTCTCAGAGAGGGGTTCTTGTCTGCATAACAAGCGTCTTTTCTTTCTGCATTTATTCAAAGTTCTTTGTGTTTCTTTCCGTGCATTTATCCGGGTCAGGATTCATACGAAAATATATTTTTATGGAGTGAAAAAATTGTTGATTAAATACATTAAGTCTTCAGTCAGACATCAATTGTGAATTGTGGCATGGAGTGAAAAAATTGTTGATTAAATACATTAAGTCTTCAGTCAGACATCAATTGTGAATTGTGGCATGCCCCCCCCCCCCCACCCCCAATTTTCATTTAGGTGCTGGGTAATAAAATATAATCATAAATATAAAAAATTGTTCTCTACACATTTTGAATTGACCCCCCAACACACACACACAATCGACGGACGTATATATAACTAATGGCACAATTTTTACGGATCTGATTATAAAAGTGCATGTGAAGGCATACTTTAAACATGCAAATAATTTATTTATTCAAGCAGGATCATATTTTTCTTCAAGGAATCATAAATTATATTATCAGAATGAGTTAGTTTATCATGACTAAAACAATTAAATATAGAATTAAATCATTTTACAATGGGTTTAGATGAATAATATTTTAGAAATTCTCTTCAAGACTTAAATTTTATATAATTTAATTAAAAAATTGATGTGTTTACAATATTATCATAATAAAATTCAATTTGAATAAAATTCTTTTTCATATCATCTGCAGTATCTGCACTAATGGTGATTATAAACTGATTAACACAACTCACCAATATATCACAAGGTGGAAAACTAATAAGTAAACGAGTTCAAACATTTGTAGCATCTAAACATCCAAAATGTATCAAGTTCAAGAATATATGACAAACTTTCGAAGCTATTATATCCCTTGTGTTTTTACACAATGTGCTTTCAACTTGGAGGAGGGTGGGGTTTTCTCCCGGTTAGCCGGCATCTCGCTCTGTTGCTGAAGCCAAGCCCCTGTAACCTAGCAACGTGAGCTTCTAAGTGAAGCTTGCCTGGAAAGCACTCTTGGCATCCAGTTGCCAGCAGGTGATGCATTTAAATATGATTTAGCTTTTTTTAAAACCTCTGAAACTTGTCCTGTTTGGGGCAATTACTTCCAAATCTCAGAAGCCGAAAGCTTAAACCATTCGACCAAATGAAAATTAAAACAAGGTCAACAGGCCTAATGCGAACCTGTGCAATGGGATATAAATCAGGTATAATGCTTCCATGATAACATACTTGACCGTTACATTTCAAGTACAATGCAAGTACAGACATTTTTAG
This sequence comes from Sipunculus nudus, assembly GCA_026874595.1. NCBI lineage: Eukaryota > Metazoa > Annelida > Sipuncula > Golfingiida > Sipunculidae > Sipunculus > Sipunculus nudus. Next base: position 89,131,253 of record CM049307.1, read on the forward strand.
TATGTATATATATGCTAAATTTCAAGCTGAATATCAAATCCCTAATAATAGCTTAAATATAGATTTCCCTGTAATCATTCGATTGATTGCACCCCTGTGACGTTCTTTATACACATACAATGATGATTAAGTGATAAGTTGTCGATGGTCAGTTCTGCAATTATAAAGTCTAATTAAATTTATAATATAAATATTATCTCATCAAAAATAGGTGATATTTAAAAAGACCTCATTCAAAAATTAATATTATATAACGCAAGCCCACGTGTAGGAAGCTGATATACTCTATGTGATGGCGGTAATGATCCCTTATGAGTTCCTTAACCTAATTCATCCCTTTAAGTTTAGTTATGCCAGTTTTAATTAGAAGTTTCTATGTGTTGATTTAGAGTTATAAAGATACGTCTTCTTGGTATTCTTATCATTAATGCTTTCTTATCATTAATGCTTTATTGGTCAGTGGACATGTAACTCTTGTCTGGATTACTAGCTCACAAAACTATACCTTTTTTATGGCACTCAAGTACTTTCTTCAAAATGACCCAAAATGACCTTTAAATGACCTAGTACTCGAGTACTTTGTAAGTATCCATAAAAACCGAGTACTTTCATGAGTACTTTTGAGTACTTCAGAATATGCACACAAAATGATAAAATTATATACATTTATACACAAATGATACATATATACATACATATATATCTATTGTTAACATTGTTTGTGGAAGGAAAATCAAACACTAATTTCATGCACATAGCATTGACACAAGATTGGCAAACAGTAGCAGACCACGCAGTTGCATACCAATTCAAAAGCTGAGAATTGAAAACCAAAGGCTAAAATGGATGTGTGTATTAGAGCCCTGCCCTGCTGTATAAGATGAAACCAACATCCCAATCGTGTTGCACACTCAGTCATAGGTGTTAAGTATGGTCGTTCGGTTGTTGGTGGAAGAGACTGCCAGAGAGATTATTTACATAAAGACGAAACCCCTAATCACTGCTGGCTGACAAGTTTAAAAAGACTTCATCAGGCAATTGCCTATTACAAGACCTTCTGTATTCATGCTGGTGTTCTATGCCCTCTGCCCCTCTCAGCCTTGTTACTTGTTACATTCTAGTGCAATCAGTCAAACTCATAGTCAGTGGCCCTTGCTGTCATGTACTCTATCACAACAATATACCCAGGAATACCAAGAAACAGTACTCATCAGAACGAGTACTTCGAGTACCAGTACTTTTGGACACATTTCTGATCCCAACTGATAATAAGGCAGGAACATACACTGTGCAAATATTATTGTAGGTGGGCCAACACCAGTCTTGCATACAACGAAGCTATCCGATATGTATAGATATACACAATTTCAGGCTAATATATCAAAATCCCTCCTTGGAAATAAGTGGGGACATACTATGTGCAAAAGTCACTGAAGGTGGCGACACCAATCTTGTGTACGAGAATTCAATCAAAGATGCATGGACAGGCCAAAATTTCAGGCTGATACATCAAATTTCTTTTGAGTCAGGTGCACTGGGCTGACCAAGCTCAGCTGAGGCAGGCAGTTGCCCCAAGTCAAACGAAGCAAATTGGCAAGTGCAGCTACTGAATTGAATAAACTCTTGACCTGTACCTGGCTGTACTGAGTGAACTCTTGACCTGCTGTAAGATCTGTTACAGTTGGCAGTCTGCCAAGCTATTAATAGATACAGACAAAATCTTGCCAAATCTCTTCTTATGCAATTGAAATAACCCTACCCTAGGATAATTCTTGTGAAAAATTAAACCATTCAGCCAATCAGCTTCATCATAAAACATTTTGAAGCTAAAAGAGTCTAAGATTACTATATTTACCATATCAATGTAAGTGGCGCCACAAAAAAAACTCAATTTCAAATATGAGTCATGTGACCAACATTTGCACAAAACTTGGTGATGCTAGCTCCTGCCATTTCTGATATTGTTATGTTTATTATGCTTACTTGGCCAAATGATTAAGTTCAAATTCCTGTAACTTCGCCAAAATTAATGAACCAAAACCATTTTAACAAACTTGAGAGAGTCTCTGGGACCATTTCTGAGAAATATTGAACAATTTGGCTGAATGATATCGCAGAAGATTTTCAAAGGTTTTCAAGCTTTCCCCCGTAAAATGTAAGGTGATGCCACAAAAAGACTAATCCCACATCATTTGATAAGTCATCGATATTTTAGTAAATTTTGGGGATGCTAGCTCCTGCTATTCCAGAGAAATTATAGGTTAATGTACTGATGACCCATGACCTGTACAAAAAAGGTCGATGCAGGTGGCGCCACCAATAACTCTTTAGGCCAAATGCCAAGGTTTAGCTTCCCGTAACTCAGCCAAAAATCACCGAACTGAAACCATTCGAACAAACTTGAGAAAGATTGTTTCTGGGATTATTTCTGTGAAATATTACATAATTAGGGTGGATGGTTTCGTAGATTTTTAAAGTTTTTTTTAGCTGTGTCCCTTTGAAATCAAAGTCGATGCTTAGAGCAAAAAAAATAAGTTTAATCCGATAGAATTCGACATGTGACCGATTCTTTAATAAAATTTTGCGCTGCTAGCTCTGACGGTTTTTGAGATAGCATGGGTTAACATAAGGACGACGGCGGACGGACGACGCTCAGCCATCGCACAAGCTCACAGCTTCGCTTCCAGTTAAGGAGTTTACTGGAGAGAATTGTCCCTAGATTAAATTTTTCATGTATATTTTTAAAATTTAAAGCTAAAGTTTACAAAATTCCTACTTGACCGTATATCGATTTAACTATTTATATCTTAAGGATGAATTGTTAACAGTTGAAGTATATAATCATCAGTATACTACTTCACTGTCCATCTATGCCAAGCTCAATTTGTCCAGTCTTCTAAAAGCTCCCATTAAAGCTACATTTTTATCAAATGCTTTAAATTTCAAATTATGAAAGATCAAATCCTTATATGTGCATGATATGACAATGAAATCAATAGTGCTTACCGCGATAAAATGAGCCATGATCAAAGTTGGGCAAAATTTCATGTAAGGATTTTAAATTTAAAGCTAAAAATTTTAATATTAGGCAGTCTTAAAGTGTAACAAAAAGGGTTCCAATGGAAAGTGGGAGATGTTTTCTATTTTCTGGAAGGATCGAAGTCTCAGTGACCCAGTTTCCGGTTTGGTAGGAGAATATAGGAACTTTCAATTGTATGTCGTGTATCGGATTGGTAGGTCAATTGGTTTCAAACGTGCCAGGTTATAATCGGCTAGCTAAACACATTCATGGGACGTTTTAATTTTTTTTAAATAATTAACAAACTTGTTTCAATTGACAGTCCATTAGTGCAATATAAGTTTGCGAAACGTTGATTTCCCTCCTAAAGAAATTAACAAACACGCGGTTTAAAGGTAAAATATAATCATTTGCAATTAAATGTGTTTTATACCGGGCTATAAGTTCATTTTGGCCGAATACAAAGATTTCCAAGTAAACAATACCGGTACAAATCTCCAGTTAACCTGTTTAAAACCGATAGACCAGAGGTCCGGTCATGATCAGCCCCGAAACAAGAATTAGAAAAAAGCGGTATGAAGCTTGGTAAAAATCCTGATATGTGAAGTTCCGTGTTATGGCCACCATGTCGCGATATACTGACAGATACTATAATATTTCCAGGAGGACACGCTCCATATTTACCATACATTGTGTGTGAATAGGTCCCTTCAATATTAAAATCTTTTCTGCAAGTAGCCCCATATTAAGATAGTATAGGTTTATTCTCCGAGCTCGACATTGTCCCTGGGCTGCCGTCTAGTGATAAGGGTATACATTATTGACTTTTCCATTTAAACATCGACGGATCCAATATGTATAATGAAAGATGAATGCGATTAACCCAGAGTATGACGGGTACATCATAAGCCTACTTAGTCCAATGAACACTCCCTGAGTGTGAAAAGGACGATTCGACTGAAAAGCGTGCCATGATTTATGAGGGTTTCAAATGAACAAGGGACCTATGGGTCACGGCGCTCAACTGTTATATAAGATTTGTTTTAGATATTTTATTGATACTGAATATGCACATATAAATCACATAATACAAGCATCAGTGGGATTAAGTGCAAGCTACTTAAAGCTTACCTGACTCTCTCCCGAATGTTTCCATTAACAATATACGATGGCAGTATTCAGAGTGTTTGGATGTGAGTGAGTTTAGGTGAGGTAGGGTGGTATGGATGTTGGGTAAGTGAAGGCAAGTTGTAAATTTTCTTAGTAAGAATGGAAGAAATTGTTCATTTGTTCTTTTTTTTTAAAATTTAATTAATTATTTGGAAGACAAGTATTTAAAATTGTTTTTGTTTCATTTTTGTTTCAGGTCCCAGTATATTAGGACTAATTTTATGACTGAATTATGAATATCACTTTTGGGGGAAAATATGGTGGGGAATATTATATTTTGAACCTTTTTGTGTCTTCTATGTATGAAGATACTGCTTCAAAAATTTCTTCATTTCTGATGTGGCTTGCATAGGGATTTCCATAAAGAAGTTCTTCTACAGGTATATTTAGGGGGAGATGTTTACTTCTAGAGTTGACATGGAGATGACACTGCAGTAGGTAATGTTCTGCGTTTTCTGTTTCGAATCCACATTGGCATTTTGAATCGTTTAATAAGTGTCTTCTATATAAATCATGGTTTAGATTACTGCACTGTGTTCTTAGCTATGTGTGAATTATCTGGGCTCTTCTTGATCCTGAATTATAATATTTAGGTGGTTTGTTTTTAGCAATTTCTCTTGATATATTAATTTTTAGCAATTTACTGGTCTGGCAGTGTTTAAGTCTATCATCTAGTTTGTTCCATAGTCGTATAGATTTTGGTAGGAATGAGTTGTAGTACAGCTCTGTTCTAGAGAAAATGTTTTGTATATTGAGTAGAGCACTTGACCTTGTATTAAAGGTATAGTTTCTTGGTGGAGGTAATAGAAGGTAAAGGTACTTTGGAGTTTCTTGTTTTAACATTTTGTGTAGTTGGATGACCACAGAATTTTCCCTACGTTATATAAGATAAAAAAATATGATTTTGAAATGAGGCACATGCTGGTTTTGTGTGGAAATAAATATAAGCTGTATTATGAGTTGTTGGTGTTAAGCTTATGTATGATTTTGATAGTTTCTTTGGAGACAGGGAAGAGATTGATTTCATTTATTTTAATAACAAATGGAGTGCCACTGTCATACAGATTTTGACTTGGCCATAAAACTGATAAGCAGCACATATAAGACAAAGAGTTTTAACTATTTATTAAAATTTAATAACAAATATTGTGCCAAATATAATTTTTATTGAAAATAATAAGAGAATCATATGATTTTTTTAATAAAATATAACTGAAATGATTATTAAAATAATATTATAGAATATATTCATGAATGCATTCATGAATACATTTTGTAAGTATTTGCACTGGTATTCAAATACTTTCATTTTTACCTGAATTCCCATTCTTATGCAAGAAATTTTATAATGGAGTACATATTCATATTCATATTCATATACATTTGCCAAGTATTCGCACCATGTCTGGTATTTATTCAGTTTTAGCCAAACAATGATGTTGAGAATCCAGAATATAAACAAAGGACCCATGGGTCATGACATCCAGCTTAAGTTTGAAATTTTTGCAAATGCTAAATATGAAATATATTCTATTGAAATGATTTTTTATTTATATAAGCATTTGAGAAGCTAAGAGGAAAGGGCCCTCCTACTTGGTTATAGTAAAGTTCCCAATATATGATTGCAAAATAATACTCTGACAAGACTGTCATGAAGAAAAACAGTAAAAGTTTTGAGATACTGTGATGCATATGAAAAATTTGCAGATGGACAGGCAAGTGGACAGAATGGACTAATACCTTCATTTCACTTTCAAGGGAATAATGCATTTAAGTTTATATATAACAACATGGCATATACAAAATTATTCCTTGAATCCCTATTAAAATTTTTTGCACATTGGAGTTTTCAGTACATGCTTAATTTTATTCACCGAAATAAAATAAAAGATTCAGTATATTTGATAAAATAAAAACATCTTTTCAAATAAAGTATACACACTGTTGGTTGAATGAGGGACAAACAATATCATTATGCTAATTACAATCTCAGCTATAATTAATTACTGGAATTAATAGTCAATTTCACACCTGGTGAAGATTTACTCTTCTGAAGTAAAGCATTTTCATAGCAATACATCACTTTGTGGACACAATTAAATGTGCACTTTAATCATTGTAACCCTGGTGGTACAATACAAAATCTAAAATGTAGCATGTCCAAGAATAAAATAAAATACAGAAAATTATAACATTCATCTAGTTTATGCACCAGCTGGGGGGGGGGGGGGTGAGTGCAGGGCAGAGGGGAAGCCTGCTAGTAGTGGCCAAGCTGGGCCAAGCAAGCTGCCTGGGGTGGGTTACATAATGCAAGTGAAGGCTGTACTTCTAGGTGGGCCAGATGTAAACAACACTTGACATGGTGTATGAAAACTTGAATAAAAGCTACTCTTTTCAAACAATTTCTTTGAAATTTCAGATTTTAAAAGATTAAATCCTTATGTATATATGCTGTGAAAATAAAATCAACAGTACTTACAGGGAAAAAACGTGCCACTGCCAAATTTGGACAAAATTTAAGGTATTGATTTTTTATTTATGCTAATAACTTGAACAATTTGCAAAATTCAGATCTAATTTTGGGTAAACCATTGAATCTTGATTAAATAAAGTTATATTCCTGAAAAAAAGTCTCCAGCTTCAGCAATTCTCATGTTAAGTGAGCAAATACATTTCCTGATTAAAAAAAAAAAAATTATATTTGGGCCTTTAATTTCAAAATAATACCCAATACTGACCTAATTTTTGGTATGTGCACAGAAAATGTATGGAAGAATATGAATACTAAATCTGATCAAAAACAAACCAGTGGTTTTGATATTAGGCAGCCTTGAAGTGTAACAATGGCTTTTTTATGGAAAACGGAGGTTTTTCCTTAATATCTCGAAGGAACGAAATTCTAATGACCCAATTTTTGGTATGGTAGGAGATTTTGGGGACATCTAATGGTATGCAGAATTTTGGATTCGTAGGTCCAACAGTTTTAAAACGTGCCCTGTTAACGGACGGACGGCCGGACGACGGACAAAGGACCACGACTATAGCTCAGATGACTTATAGTCAGCTGAGCTAAAAATGGAAGCTGCGTGTTTGAATTGAGACCATAATAATTGATAGTCCTTCACAATAACAAATCTGGAAACAAAATTTTGAGTATTGCGTAATATCATAACGGAAGTATCTGCACAAGATTCTATTTATATTTATGATTCCTGATATAACACCAAAAGTCGATCCAAAGGTTAAAATATGTTTAACGAAAAAAAACCCAACTTAATTATATTAATTGGGTCCTGCCCGTGTATGCATTATATTTCCTGAATATTCTCAGTGAAAAATGGAATTCCTTTGCAAATTAGCTCGATGTCGGCGTTAAAAGTGCAACGCATATGAGCATGAACTCAATATATCCTCTGCGTGGAAAATGTACCCCCCCGACCTTGGCCACATGCTACCATCTAGTGATGGACATATAAGCTATCATGACCTTCGCATTTTTAGATAAACGGTTTCATTCAGGCACCATTAAATTATGTTATAAACACCGCCAATGGAGCCATTAACGAAGAATATTATTTCCATAGTGTATGGAGATCCAGTCTTAAAACCATTTGGTCTGATAACCACATCCTGGGAGTGCTTTGGACAGTTTTATTTTCGAGCATGCCAAGATTGATGGGCGTTTGCAAAAGGGTCTAAGAGCCACTGTTTCTTAATTGAAAAAGTAAAGGAAAGGGACTTAACACCAAAGAAGTTTGGTAAACATGGTATCATTCAGTCTTGGAGACGCTTGCGGCTCGAAGGTATGATGGTTTGACCAACTGCTCTCTGCGCTTTTTGATACCTAAATGTTTTTGTAGAACTTTGTAAATTAACAGATCCCGAGAATTTCCATTCAGTTTTTCAACCAAGGACACTGCTGATATTCTCCCCTCAGGCGGAATGATATCTTAATATATAGAAATTTCCCGATAAAAATGTTGAACCAATAAACACGCAAGTCTTTCATTTGTCAGCTGCTAAAGGAACTGAACAGTATGGTCTTTCCCCAGGTCATTAAACAGACAAGTGCATATTCTCCTTTAAAGACTTAATTTATACAAATGAATGGCCTTTGACCCACTACCAGATGTGTGTAGCGACACAACCGAAATCCCTAAAGCAGCTCCGTATTATATTTTGGCGGTGCTGGATGAGTGGATGGAATTGAACTGGTCTCTTGCTATGCCATGGAAGCCCGCTTTGACACCACCAGGAGTACCATACCAGAGAGGTCCCACGATTGATCACACATTCCTGTTTCATTCACTTTCCTCACTTCCACTTTGTGACATCACACCGGGCTTCCTGTCGCATTTTCATAAATCTTTGAAGACTTTACAGTGTTTTTTTTTTGTAATTCAAAATAATAAATGTGGCTCCAATTCCGCATGAGTGAACGGCACTATATCATGAGCATGTTGGTCCTTTGTCTGCATCCAATCCTCCTTATCACCTTTCTGATTCAAAAGGGGTATACCTGTTCATGTACTGGCCCGCTCGACTCCCTCATTCTTACTATGGCAGGAGTTGAGCATTTAAATAATAGCCTAATCTCAGTATGAATACCTGTAGCGGAGTCTTGAAATCCTTGAAGAATTGATTTAAAGAAATATCCAACCCTGAAGAAGTCCCTCAAAGTCCACACTTTAGCCAATCTTACCCAATTTGTTCTGCCCACCACCTGGAAACTTAAATCTTTAGGTCTGTTTTGCCATTATCATTGGTGCATGGCAATTAAAGGCAAAGCGCGAGGCCAGACTTCTTCCTTTGTAAGGTAGCGTCTCTCAATGGCTATAAAAGTACGCGAACAGGGGATTTTTCCTGTGCCTGGTCATAGTGCACTAACTGAATTGTAAACTTGGTGTGCGTGTGATAAATATACTTAAGGCTGTTTTGGACGGGGGGGGGGGGGGGGGAGAGGGGCCTTCAACAAGCATGCTTCCTAACACCAGTCACATACTGCACTGGTACTGCTTCAGTTTCCACGAGGAATGTGAATGTCCAATGCACGCCCATGCTGATCATATACTTCTCACCTAATGAATAGCAGGCGGATTCAAATGGGGTCTACCGTCTCGGACAATCAGTACGGAAGCCTGGACATGCCCAACTTGCCACAAATCCAGGCCTTGTAAAATATCTTACAGCTGCGGACCCAGTCTCAAGCAGGATGCGAAACAGGAGCACAAGGATCGTGCCGGGAGAATAGGCCATGCAAGAAACTGTAAACACAGGTTTGCAACGCTCCACGATTTTGTCTTTTCAAATAAAGCATCTGTTCTTCTCCCAAAGACTGACCTGCCCATCCCGTGCTTTTATATGGGATGTCCCATCCTCTTATTGTATTTTACGCCACTCACTCAAGGACCAGTCTAAACCCGCGACGAAGTCCTGTTAAAATCTATACAAACTGAGCACGGCATGAATGTACAAATCCAATGTGCACTGAAAGTTGGGTACTTCGCTTCGACATCTCTCAGCAATGTGATGGGATGACTTTTAAACTGCATGCCAAAAAGCAAAACACAACTTGGATGGAATTTTATTTATTCTTATAACACAGAAAATTTTACATGAATGAATACTTCATGATTTACAACAATAACTGTCAGACAATTGACAAAATAATTATGAAAAAATTGGAATATTTGAAAACCTTTGAAATTTTAAAATCTATACAAAGCAATATTAATAGAAATGAAAACAAGTGCATTATATATATTTGAGTATATAAGCAAGCTTTCCTATCGTGGCAATATGAGCAGCCATAAATATACCTTGTTTGGCCACTGAAGGCCTTTGAGTAATCAGTTTTGGCCTCCCCTGGCCTGGCCGTTTTCTCCAGGTCTTTGGACCTGCGTGCTGTTTTTGCCAGGAATATGCATGTGGTGGACCCTTAAGATCTAAGTGTTTCACTACAAACGAGACCATTTCTCTGTATATGAACATAATACTGTTTCTCTGCCGTACAAGCGGCCCAATCCAGGGCCTTTATACACCTGGTAGAGGCCTTGTGGTTCTAGGTCCACCACGGCCGCAGTTTACTTTTAAGATTCGCACTGCCGTGTCCGTTTACAAGTGACTAACGACTGAACCGTCACAAGAACCAGTGAATAAAGCAAATGGATGTTACAATTTTCTCCGATTTTAACCAACGTATCCAGCACTACGCTCATCTCAGCGCCCCTTACACAAGTGTTACATCTTAACCTAGTGATCATAACCAATGGGTTTATAACATCTGCAATATTCCCTGCATCTGTTTAAAACACCCGTTGGGCGTAGGAACAAAATCTGGTCAAGATTATCTGTAAATGATTCTGGTTCGCAAAAAGAACTGCCTCTTTGGTCAGTCAAAACAGAGTCCTCAGATCTTTGATCCACGTTTTCACCCTTGCTAAAGATCATTAATGATGCCTATGAAATGCTAACTGCTATGCAAGGCACAATCTTCCACTTCATGTGAATTACAAATTATGCAACCATGCATGCTCCCTATGCTTTATAGTGGTTACAAATATGGCCATCATCTGACCGAATCCGGAACTCTCTTTGTGCCTACACGTGTGCTACGGTGATCAGTTCGTGTACAAAACCCCTACCATGTTTCTAGTTTTTTTCTTAATTTGGATATAAAAAATTCGCATCTCTCCCCTGTCAAACCATACGTATTGATATTGTTTGGGGTTAGCTCGCCCTGATAAAACAGCAGCAGGCAAAGTGAACAAAGCGGCATAAACGTCAGATTTGGAATTATCACAGGTTTATTCACCTGCACTAGATCTACCTCCTGAACACAACATTTCAGATCTGAAATAAACATTTGACGTATTGCTACTCGACCATCAAGGGAAACTTCAGAAACCATCCTAAAGACCTTCACCGTTCTCCCTATTCCCCATGCTGGTGAAATATAGACGAAATTCCGAGTCCTCTACGGTTACCTACTTATTTCTTCAATAGCAGTTGCAAGGTGACCATAAAAGGAACTCTGCATGGACACGAAAGTGGATGGCCCTAAGCATACCAGTATGTTTCTGGGGTTTCATCCTACCTGCTTCATTTACCGAGTCGGAAATGGTGGCAGCTCGATCAACGTGTCTATCCAGCACGTTTCATTTTCTCCCCATCATGGCATATGAATGAACGACCCCTGGCGCCCTTTTGGGTTTCCTAGTGTCAAACTTATCCATATCTACTTTAACGGCTTTATGTTGGATTTACCAAGAGGTTCTCAACACTATCCTACAGTTGGTTTGTAAAACTCATTGAATGCGCCCGCAGGTCTACCAGTGGTATCAATGCGACTATGAATAAAGGATATGATCTACTGCATCACAAACAGTCCACTCTGTGCATTCAAGCATTATACCATATGATGCAATTTAAACGTTCCTTTTTATCAAATGTATAGAAACGCTAACATATGTAAACAGCCCATAAACATGTCTTTATACACAAGTATTAACGTTATTTAAAGTATACAACGCACAACGGAGCAAAGCAAATGCTCAGCTTCAACCTATGGGACTAGGAATAAACTTCACGCATCATGCATTATAAGAAAAATAAATAGGCCCAGCCAAATATCTGAAATAGAAACAAAAAAGATACAGTTGTGCCTTATTTCCTTATGCTAGTCGGTTATTAAAATTCCGACTAACTTTTAAATTTACGGATATTGCACAGTAATATTCAAATGAAAAAAAAAATACAATATGTTCACATTATAAACCGTATTAAAGGGTTAGCACGACTTTTTCAACTATATTTTGCACACACAACAAATTCGCTAAACCAACAAGAATAATTACCACAAAATAAGAAAACGTTTAACCTTCCAGCGTGATGCCCGTGAGCTATAGCCGGCTCCGTGCTGCCTGTGTACACAGCTTACTAAGTAAACAGCTAGTCAGTGCAGCTTCAGAGGGTCTAAATCCTCCATGGAAACATGATAAATAGCTAATTCTAAATATATGCAGCGGCCGCAGGTTACAGGTGTTCCCACCACTTATAAGATGATTACACCCTATACAGCGGAATTGGAGGCCTTTATAAAGCAGTTTGATCACAAGGTCAAAATCAAAGCCTAGAAAAAAACAAACTAAACTTCACGGGTGGGGGTCTTAGGCGATTATAGATGGTTTTACATTCATGGTCCAACGTATATGCTGGTAATATAACAATTCTGATGAAAACATGATTAGCATACACCAGGGTGCGTGTGGGTGAAGGGTAGAAGGAGAGCGCTTACACACGAACAGGGCACACCACAGCCATGCATAGATGTAAGAAAGTACAAGAATAGGGTGAAACAAGAAATACAAACACTCCTGACGAATTGGTGACCCAAGCTAACAGGTCGGGGGCTTTGGTAGGGTGCGCCCTCAACGCCACCTAACTGCGTATTTATAACCTTTACCAGCGGATATACGATGAATGGTGTAGAAAAAAATCCTATTACTGTACAATACACATGATGAATATAATATGTGATTAACATTGGCGGCTGCTGTCATATCTGTGCACTCTTCTTACACCTACAAGTCGGCTGCAACCTCGCAGCTAGGATTTTCTTGGTATATACAATATGGGTATAGTTTTCAGTTTGTGTGCTCCTTCAAGTAGCCAGTGGCTGACAGCTGCGCCCCGCTCTCCTCCTCCTTCCTAGATTCTTCCTCCAGTGAACATTCACAGCGTGTCATGCTCACGGAAGATTCCCAAGTGTTCTCTTTGTGAACAAAGTTGAGAAGCCCCCTTTGTTACACGTCATGTGAATCGAGTTGCAAGTTTCAGGACTGGCAGAGCGAGCAAGTGTGCAGGTTTGAAAGTTCCCCAAGGGTTAATATAAGGTCGACGCTCTGCTGCCCCACAGACATCGAAAATGTATCAATGCCACAGGTCCACCGACCCCAGAGAGGTCATTCTCTGACCTGGGGCATAGGGAGCGTTGGCATTGCTACGCTTTTGCACATACACCACCCATGATCATGCAGACTCACAAACACACACACACTTAGCAAGCATAGAGCTATAGGAAAGAACCCGTAGAGAATAGCCTTCGTACAAGATGCAACTTTTTGACTAGAATGACAAACATCAACAGAAAAGTGGGGCGGGGTGAATGAAGTCAAAATCCCCCAAATATCATAAATAACAGCCATTGTCCCGTTAATCACATGAATACTATTAAATTTCATAAGAAAACAAGGGAGGGTATCACAAAGCCATGGCAGTCCCGACTTCCTGCACATGAAGAGTGCACCAGACTACTGGCTGCTGCTGCTGCCGAGTTGCTCTTCTTCTTGTATTATAAATATTTTCATATTTTCCCATAGCTTGATTTAGTCCATATGGTTTTTGTAAGTCCTGAAACTCCTTGAGATCACAATACTTCAAAGGAGGAAAAGGCAGCTCTGCCAGCACTCTCAGGAGGCTTTGGCATCCTTATTGTTGGAGTTGTTGCACACCGAGTCTTTTCGGGGCGGCATACGCTCATTCATTTTGTCCAGATACTTAGCTTCTTCAAAGCCACTGATCTTGTGGGTTGGGGAGAATCCACTTAGGGCTACAATGGAAGTGAAAATAGGAAATAAATCATGACGGTTTACCAGGTATCAAATAACGCACCTGGCAACAGAAAGCATCTGCACACCCTGTCCATTGAGGGAACGCAAACAACTTTGTAACAATGATATATCAAAAGTTACGAAATAAATTAATATTTTATCACTCTTTATCTGAAAAGATATTAAAGTGAATACTCCAACCATACATGTAAATATGGTTACATTGGCAAAACTTAAAATTTGAGTAATTAACCAACAGCTAACCCCCGTGATCTTTACAAACTAATGGTTTAGAGTAAAATTATATACAAATTTAAGACAGTTTACCAAGGAGGTGTTAAATATATCAGTTACACATTGTCAACGGTTACATTTGTGAACCATGATAACAGATTACTGAAAAGTTAATGATCTTTATAATAGTAGGATACCACAGATAGTGAGCCAATGTGACAAGGAGTTAGAACAAGGACAGGGCATGCGCATGCAAATCTGCTTCCCTGGCACAGTATCAGAAGTTAAAGGAGCGCGACAAATATCACCCCCCTTTGGCCTCTGATGAAAATTATTTAAAGGGTGTGCTGCCTAAGATAGTTAATTTGAGTTCTGAAGGCCCACCCCAACAGCAAGGTTTCAGCTTTCCTTACATTGTGGTCTGTTTCCAAGAAGTACCATTTTGTTTTTTCATAACCAAACGTGACAAGCTTCAGAAGACATGACTGCAGTTTATTGGTCAAAAACGATATTACTTGCTTCTTTGCTGCCATAACCTTCATAGGTGAACACAAGAGCAATGGACCGAATGTCACTGATTAAGCAAGTCTGTATCGAATGAGGTTCCTTTTTTATTGGACATGAACTATGATCAATAGATGAGCCTCCAGGTTCTCTTTAGGCAACACCTCCTATCTGTTAATACGTTAAACTGTACAGAGCCAAGGGCTTCTACTGTGACTATCTGTTCCTCACTGTCAGAATACTTCATAAAAGTCTCTATGGGCTGAAATGTTTAAGATGGTTCAGGATCAATGTTTCGTCTACTGTCTACAAATTCATCAATGAATGCTGTTTTCCTGTATGGCAATTTAGGTAGCATTTACTCAAAATTCTGTATGCAAGTCTCATAGTTTCAGGCAAGGTGGTGATACAGAATGGGCCTTCGTTAAACTAGTGAATTTCTGGCATATTATGAACTGCTAATCAATGCACAATTTGTTATGGTGTATAAACTGAAAATGAAGATACACAAATTATAAAAATATGACTTTCAACACCGCCTAAGGATGAGTTAAAATTCTGAAATATAAACGGTGCTCAATGATTCAATACCATCCACTGGAGCAAACAATCTGTATGAGCCTAAATTCTCTACGAATTATAACTGAAAGACAAGAAGAGATATACATGTATATTTAAATACTGTCTCTACGACTGTTAATTTAAGGACAAGCATTTATCCTCCATGTAAACATGTATTTAAATGGTGCTGTCCTGTCATGCATGGTTGTGTTTGCAATTTTTGCATTCGTGGAAAACAAAATTTGGCCAATTAATTTGTGAGTGTCACACGTTACCTTTTTTATATATTAAGCAAATAAAAACAAAAAAGGTTTGTGGACACTGGTACCATTTCAAAGCGAAAAACAACATTTTTCTCATAGGAATATGACAAACCTCATCTCTTAACCTTCAGAGTTAAAAGAGAGACATTTAAATCTGGTAATAATCACAAAAGTTAAAGGAATACATCATGTAAACTGGGTAATGATTTTCAAAAATAGCTGCAAGCATCTAGGAAGGCCAAGCATGGTTTACCATGTAGTTTGTAAGTTCAGTGCTACATGCATACAACTGTGCCAGCTGTGTGAGTGTACCAGTTCCATGTCGTTATTCATTATCAAACTTCCCAGATTCTAGCACAACAAACCGATAAAGCATCAAAATCATCTTGCCCCATTCACCATACATTCTGATCAACTGAAACTGCCGGTACCCCAAACAATTAAATTCTTTTACAGGTTTGTGTTATGTGTGAGAATGAAACTGGCTAAAAATTTTGTATCTGTCCTGAATTTAAATAGATGACTTATTTAGCTAAAATAATCCCTCATAACTGCAAAATTTATTTTAAACTTTCTAACATCCTTTCATATGCTGCAAATCTTAAGCCAATGAATTTGCTTATTTTGTGAGTTATTGTACAAACAGGACTTACATGTAACTGCTACAAGTTGTGAATGATTCACAAAACCTTGTTTAAGAATATGAAAGACCGCACAGTAGACAGATTATGGGCCATGTTATTGCAGACTTTCACATGATCAGGGTATTCAGGCCAATTCCTACACTTATGTTAGAGGGGTGATTTTAATTTTACTCTAGAAACCCAAATGTACATATGTATGTCATCAAAATGCATGAAAAAAAAGTGGGATGAATCTGCTGTGCTTGATGCATTTACATAGAACTTGGTCCCTCTGCATTTCCAACAGCCATGAGTTAAACTTCTGGCATTAGAATCGAACCTACCATGGTGTAAAGTCTTTCCAGGGGTTTCTGAATTTAGTTTTACATCCTTCAGTCATCATCTGCACAACTGTGCGTATTTTTGCTTCAAATGTTTACTCTGTCTTAGCATTAGTACTGACATGATATCCAACTTCATTTTGTAGGGTCATGCAAAATGTTTCAAGAGGATCAAGAATCACCATCTCTGTTTCCTCATCTTCCTTTATCTTAAATATTCAATGAGAATGAAAGGAATCCCTGTATCTTCTTTGTATGATTTATTCTCCTGTTATGATTTTGGACTTTTCTGAAGGTATGTCAGATTGCACCATGCTTTACAGACCATCTCGTACAGGAAAAGCTAAGGGCTGATAGCAAATTCTATCCAAATCATGGATCATGGAAAAAGAACACATAAATGGACTTCAGGTATTTTGCTGTGGTTTATTTACTGCACCTTATGGATATGCATGCACATAGAAAAAAAAATGTACATATGGGTTTCTTGCTTCCTTCTTGGAGATAAAGACTCCACGGATGGGACATAAGGAAATATGTAAGACAGCAGTATCTGTAAATGTATTATTTGGATATGTCAAACTATTCCTAATGTACGAGGCATTGTAAATCTTATGCAGAGCATTTTTCATTTTTTTTTTATCCCATTAATAAAGCATCAATTGTTCTGCTGGCTTCAACGACACATAGCTCTGGACAGATAAAAATAAAGCACTAATATCACATAAACTAAAATTGAACCTATCGGCTAATGAATGAACACAACATGGAGATAAAACAACATAAAATCTTATAAATGAAGTTAGGAAATCATATTATCAATAATCTATTATGTACTGACATATTCTAGCTCCAGCTTAAATAATGCAGAATACAGGTAGTTAAATCATTGGTGAGCTTTGTATTCAATTAATGAACACCTGCAAATTAACCAGCAGGCTTCAACAATCCAAACCACTTAAGACAATACTCTTATGTCTACACATGAAGAAGATTATAAAGAAGATACAACTACAATGACCAGAGTGTTTACTTAATCACTTTGACATAAAGTTTCATAATAGTATTTCATGGGTAAGAGAAAGGAAAAGTCAACAAAAATGGAGCATTCACAAGACAGAACTCAATTGTACAGACAATTTCACAAGTGCAACAAGACCAACTGGAATACCAAGTCAGCAGTTATATAAAGTATGAAAACTAAAATGAACAAAGTTCATCCAATTCAAAACAAGCAGTTTTGATTTTGGTGACTTCTTAGGAATTCTAACCATACCTTTTTCTTCAGCCACTGTAAAAACCAATAAAATTCCCAAGCATTTTATCTAGCACACAAAAACTTCTTATGCTCAAATCGTTAAACATGTAAAACAATACTGGTAGCATGCTGGCTTGTAAGCCTCAACCCTAATTAAACAAAAAGCATTTCACTATGGTAGCAGATCATTTCTTCTGGTATCTTATGCATAGAAACTGGGCAAGCTACCTTCTATTTGCTATTTTAAAAAAAAAACAACCTGGCACTGTATCTTTGACAAAACAGGGATCATATTAACAGGCACATATTAACAAGTTATTATAAAAGTCTTTGGTTGGGAATAAATTTACATTTCTGGTAAAAGGTTGTCATTTATTTTTAAATGTAACAAAATAAAAGTAGTCCTATTCTGACTTCAAAGTTGACAATAATAGAGATTACATTAAGCAAGTCATGACAAAAATGTATCAATGCAAACAGTTACAGATTATATCAACAGAGGGACCCGCTCGAGTCAGGTTAGGAGAGTAACTTAAATTACCAGAATATAAGCTAAACCAGTGACAGTATTTAGGCCAATTCCATGCTATTTGAGTACATTATTGTAGTGCTCAAACATTATCTATGCATAGGGTTGACTCTTAATGCTGCATTTAGTCGGTTTCAGTTTGCTGCTAGCCTGACAAACAAATCTGGGACTACTGAACACACTAAACACATTTAACAAACATCAAACAAATGTCATTGCGTCCTCCGACACAGAGACCTGCTGACAATCGTAATCAGTAATGCTATCCAAGGCTCATATTATCATTATTATTTAGAATTGCATTCAACTTCAAAGTGATGTGTTATCAGATCTCTGGATATGTCAGCTTAGACATAAAATGTCTGCCTTTTTTTACAATGTAAATACATTAATGAAATGAAAGAAAACTTTCTGACCCCAATATAGGTTCAATATTTCAAAATGATGCAACTTTATTCTCCATGATTCTCAACTTTTTCCTAGGTTTGTGAACATTGCTCATGGAGTTATTCATACAATCAACCATAAAACAATGCTTGCAAACCAAATCTACAACCCACGACGAACATTGTTTACAGCCAGAGTTACAATGTTCATCATGACAGGTCAGCAGGTTTCTATTGGCTCATGCTAAATGACAAGTTGTCAACATGTTGCAAGCTAGTTCCATGTGCACAAGACAACCAAATAATGCATGATAGCCTATGTTTTCAGATTTGAGCTATTCAGGGTGCCAATGTACTCCTATTCCCTAACAGCAAGGCTAGTTGTTCTACTTGGAACACTAGTAGCCAAGACCCCTACAAGCAAATCTTCGCTAATGTAACAGTACAGAGAGCCGACACATTACCTGCAATAGGAGTTGGTTGTGCCAATGATGACTACCATTCAAAGAGAAAATTGCAAGTTCAATACAGGCCATAAACTGAGGCATTTATTTTATGTAATGACTCGAAAATGCCTTCACTGCCATTTACAGTATTATGCAACCATGACAATAGAAATAAAGGTTCTGATCATTAAGAAACGTAACATTTTTACCAATTTCACTTGACCAGGAGTTAATTTGAAACAGGAAAGGAAAATTACTCATGATTCCCTTCAGTCTGAATACTGAAAGAAAATGCCTCGACACAGAGGCCACAATGTCTGGGATGTCTAACATTTTACGTTGAGGTAAGATACTAAAGATAGTGGTAAAATACTTCATCACAGGATGAACCACTAGGAATGCAGCATTTGAACCCTATGCATGGACCAGTGTTTGCACAAGACAGCTGCTGAGAACAAGGACAATGTACGCTGTATCCCAGCCACTTACCAGTTCTCAGGGAGTCCTTGCCTCCAGACAAAGCTCCCAGTGGTAGGAGACCATTTGGCGTTAGCCCCTTCAGCTGCAGGACACTCTCACTCTCTTCTCTGAAAGACAAAAATAATCTTAATATGCTTACTTGGCCAAATGACTGAGTTCAGTTTCCTGTCTTTCAGTCAAAAATCACCAAACTGGAACCATTTGATTAAATTTGAGAAAGTTCGCTTGTCGGTTCATTTCTGTTAAATATTAAACAATTTGCTTGAATATTTAGGAGAAGAAGATTTTAAAAGTTTTTTCTTGCTTTTTCCCTGTAATATGTAGGCCTATGCAGATGGCCCCCCAATAAGTTCAATCCCATAACGCTTGACATGACTGATTTATTCATAAAACTTGGGGATGCAAGCTCCTGCCTTCCATCACACAAGCTCTCAGATTCATTAAGTATGACCTGTAAGCTGGCAATGGCCAAGGTGGGATTTTTACATGATAGTGCCTCCTTCCACTGAATACTCTTTGACTCGTCATTTGATTGGTCCATGCGATTGCTGACCTTTGTTTTTGCTTATCAAATGACACAACTGAAGCTTCCCACGTTTAAGACCACCAGATCACCAAAAAATATCATTAAAACTCTATAGTCTATAATCAATTTTATATATGATCTGATAAACTTGGCAAGCGACATCTCTTCTATCTATTCAATACTTGCGTTGTATCATCACGTTAAGTGACACATGTATCCAAAACATTTACATCAATGATGCCCTAATTTCATTAACACATGATCCATGGCTCACATGACTATACATATAGGCCAATTGAAAAAACTGACATGTGATTCATGGCTAGCATGACCTAACTCCTGGAAATGAAAACTTTAATAGGATCAATGCAATTCTGTGGTTCAATACCATTCATGAAATGGGTATGGCACAGTGATCAACAAAACGTAAATGGTTCTAATGAATGAGCAAATGTGTGATTTAGTGTCTCAGAAAATGTGTCTAATTGGGAAGCTATGTTGAATTCTGACACGGAGTCTCAGCAGAGTTAACTCAATAAAGCACCACAAAAAGCTGATAAACTGGAATAAGAACAACTAAAAGGAACTTACCGTAGGACAGTAAATACACGTGCCATTTTCCCGATGGCTCTGATCTTGTTCCTGATGATTTCTTTACGTGCTGCCACAGTTCCCCCTGAAATGAGAGCATCCGTTGAGCTAACGACAAACGGTCTTGGTAGTTTATACCGCACTGTTTATCATAATAGATTCACCATCAATTGCGTCCTTTGGGATGAGTGCATGGCCAATATTTTCCATTAAAACCTGAATTCTAGCTAACTAAACAATAGTCTTTCTTCTGAGTGACTAATGCATGGGTAAAAATGAACTTCAAAATTTCAAGTTTATCACACTGGGGAATACAATTGGTAAACATGACTAACAGTTTCAATTAAGATTATCATGATGACTATTGCAAGTATGCTTTTCGCTGATATATTATCCTGCTGCAAACTCTGAATAACTTCTACTGAAACTTGAAATACTCAGAAATGATGATACACTTAAAGACACCTTACTGATTTTTTTTTAAACAGCCAAGCTAAAAATTTGTTTTGGAGGAGTGACTTTACAAGTATTACTTGGTTAAGGGGAAATGTGCATTTTCCAGCAAACAGTGTCAATGCCTGTTTTGCCAACTGCTGTATGAGGGAAAACTGTGTGCAGCAAACATTCTGTATGGTGCAAAATTAATTCTGTATCGTGTGGTTACTTGAATGCACCAAAAATGCATCAGAAGAGCAGTAAATGACAGCATAGAAAGACAAGGCCAACTCTGTCAACCACTCGATTCAAATGGTGATAAGCTGAAGTGTTAAAACAGCAGTGCTGCAATGCTAGCCTCCAGTATGATGCTTCATGTGTCAAGGATATAGAAAAGCAACGTATGTACATAACACTGCAAGATTCACCATTTCCTCCTTTTAACACATGAGAACTGATAATGCACTGATTATTACTTGAAAAGAAACATGAAATGTGGCTGGCTGAGGTCCATGCATCATTTGTACAGAAAGTGTTTTCTGTATGCTCTGATCAGGTTTGCAAGCAGAAAGAATATTTTTCTACCATGGGATTCTCCTCATCTAACTTAAAGAACATCTGCTCAAGATTCAATCAGTCATTTGTTAAAAAAAGTACATAAAATAACATAAAATGTTCTGTATATATATTGCAGTATTCTGACAGAACTGATTATTTCTTAAATATGTATTATACCAAATTATCCAACGACTCAGTGCCATGGAGTCTTAAAGATATTTTAAAGGGACCCATTTTCATAACCAACATCTATTAACCAAAGATAATCTCTTGATAATTTTACAACAAGGCCTACAGGCCTAATGCGAACCTGTGCATTGGAAAATACACCAGGTATAATGCTTCAATGCTGGACCATTACTTTTCATGTATATGGACAATGCAAGTACTAAACATTTTGAATAAGAAACAATAACACAAACATGACTGCTGAAATTCTGGCATGGGTGCACAACAACACTAAAAAGATTGTAGCTGGCACCACGTCTTGCATACAACGAAGCTATCAGAGATATATACATATGCCCAATTTCAGACTGATATATCAAACCCCTCCTGAGAAAAACGCAGGGACCCACACTGTGCAAAAATTATTGTAGGTGGCGACACCTGTCTTGTGAGCGAGAAAGCCATCAAAGACACATAGACAGGTCAAAATATTAGGCCAATACATCAAACTTACCTTGAGTCTGATGCATGGGGCTGACCAGGCTTAGGTGAGAAAGGCAGTTGCCCTGAGTTAACTGTGACAAACTGCTTGCTCAGGCTACTGCACTGAGTGAACTCATGACCTGTTGCATAACTGACACAATTGGCAGTCTGCCAAAGCTATAAATAGAATGCAGCTACTGCACTGAGTAAACTCCTGACCCATATCTGGCTGCACTGAGTGAACTCTTGACCTGTTGCCTAATCTGATACAGTTGGCAGTCTGCCAAAGCTATAAACAGATCCAGACTGACCTCTAGCCTGTTGCCAAATCTGAAATAGTAGCCACACCATTGCATAAGCTCATGCAGGGGCCCTGCCCTGAGGGGCTTGACACCCATGAAGTGATCACATGGTCCCCATGAGGTGTCCACATGTCACCCATGAGGTGATCACATGCCTTGTGCTTGGCTGCACTGATTGAACTCTTGACCTATATCTGGCTGCACTAAATGAACTCTTGATCTGTTGCCAAATCTGAAACAGTTGGCAGTTTCTCAACCTATTTAAAGATACAGATTCGATCTTGGCCTGTTGGTATATCTGTTTACACATACTGAAAGACTTTGGCTAAAATGTTTTTTTTTTTTCAAGCCAACATATTCATAAACTTTTTATCAAAATATCTAGAATAATAAAAGATGCAATCTAGCAAACTTGAGCAAAGGCCACCTAAGAATAATTTTTGTGCAATGTTACAGAAGATATAATTGAAACAATAATTTTGTAGAAGAACACTGTTGCAGTCCTCTGTTTGAAAAAGACATAATAATGGCCATAAGACCAACTTAAGCTTTTCACAACTCTACCAAAAATCAACAAACTCAGTATATTCTGATATGATTGAAAGAACCATGTCCTAGGATAATTCTTTTGAAAAACTGAACAATTCAACTTGACAGTTTCATCATTAAGCTGAAAGAGGCTAAAAATATGAGTTTTTTTGCCTATAAAAAACAGGTCAATGTAGGTGGCACCACAAAATCTGCAACTTCACATATGAGTCATGTGACCAACATTAGCACCATACCTGGTAATGCTAGCTTCTGTCATTTCTGAGAGTACTATGTCAGTATGCTTACTTGGCCAAATGACTGTTCAAATTTGTGTAACTCCACTAAAATTCATCAAATGCAAACCATTTGAACAAACCTGAGAGGGCTTGTCTCTGGGATCATTTATGTAAAATACTGAACAATTTGGCTGGACCGTTTACAAGAAGAAGACTTTTAAAAGCTTTTCAGCTTTTTCCCTATAAAATCTAAGTAAATGCAGATAGCAAAAAAATACGCTGAATCCCACAACATTTGATATGTGACAGATTATTGCATAAAATCTGGGAATGGTAGCTCCTGCTATTCCTGAAAAATTATGGATTAATGTACAGATGACCAATGACCCCCGTACAAAGAAAGGTCAATGCAGGTGGCGCCACCAATACCTGAATTTCATATACAACTCATGTGACCAACACTGGCAAAAAATTTGGTGATGATAGCTCCGGCCGTTTCTGAGACTGTCATTTTAGTATGCTTTTTTGGACAGATGACTAAGTTAAACTTCCAGTAAATCGGCCAAAATTCACCAAACTTGAACCATTGGAACAAAATTGAGGGAGATGGTATTAAAGATTATTTCTGTGAAATATTGAACAATTTGGCTTGAGTGTTTCGTCGGAGAAGATTTTTAAAAATTTTTTTAGCTTTTTCTCTATAAAATATAAGAAGATGCAGAGTTTTTCAGATGGCTAATTTTTTGCATTAAATTTCATGATGCTTGCTCCAGTCATGATCGAGATAGTATGGGTTAATGTACACACGACGGACTAAGGACGCCGCCACACCATCGCATTTGCTCACAGGTTCACTTAAAATTATTACAGATGCATATTGAATGCAAAATTGTAATACAGATACATCTCACTGATGGCAAAATCTTGAATTAAGTTGACTATGGATACCAATTATTTATAATCCATGTACAGCCGTCTTTATATACCCACAGAGAGCTGTATACCTGTGATTGTAAACATTGCCTGGCATGAGGAATATCTAAAAATCATAAATCTACATTTTTAAAAGCTTTTAAAAAACATTCTTGTCAATATTCACCATAGATAACCTGAAATCTATGTAATAAATGCTGATAAACTGGTGCCAGGCTAGATGTATCTGCTTCACACAGCTAACATATATGGTAAAATGACTCAATTCAATCTTTATTCAGCCAAAATTCATTCTTTGGAACCATAAAAGACAATTATTATAAGAATTATTCAGGGGATTATTCTTATAAAATATTAAACAAATTTGCCTCAGTGGCGTCAGCCAAAAAACGTTTTACAGGTTTATAACTCGTATGGGAAAATTCAGCAAAATGGCTAAGTTAAGCTTCCAATAACTCAGCCAAAAATCACTGAACCAAAACCATTTGAACAAACTTCAATTATCAACATCTAAGGATAATTAATGTGTGAGATTTAAGAATTTGGCCCAGTGGTTTTTGAGGAGAAGATCTTTGTAGCCACTGAGCTTAAATGGGCTGTTACAGCATATGACTAAATTCAGCTTCCAATAACTCATCCAAAAGTCACTGAACTGAAACCATTTGAACAAACTTCAGAAAGCACTACCCTAGGATCATTTCTGTGCAATATTAAACTATTTGGCCATATGGTTTCAGAGAAGAAGTTTTTTGTAGCTGTCAATATGATAAGGACACCGATGACCCCCGTTCAAAAAAGGCCCATGCAGGTGGCGCCATCAATACCTGAATTTCAGACATGACTCATGTGACCAACATTGGCATAAAATTTGGTGATGACAGCTCCAGCCGTTTCTTAGATTGTAATTTAAGTATGCTTTTTTGGACAGATGACTAAGTTCAACTAGCTGTAACTCGGCCAAAAATCACCGAACTTAAACCATTCGAACCACTTGAGATTGTTCCAGGGATCATTTCTGTGAAATATTGGACAATTTATATGAATAGTTTTGGAGAAGAAGATTTTTGAAGCTTTTTTAGCTTTTTCTCTATAAAATCTAAGAAAATGCAGTTAGCCAAAAAATAAGCAAAATCCGATAGAGTTTTTTAGATGACTTATTTTTTGCAGAAAATTTCTTGATGCTAACTCTTGCCGTTTTCAAGATAGTATGGGTTAACGTACAGACGACAGCCGACGGACGTCTCCACACCATCGCATAAGCTCACAGGTTCGCTAAAAATTAGCTGATACATCCGTTACACAGGTGTTATAAGGTGTTCTTAACAAGAACTCTCAAAGCTACCCAGAAATCACAAAGTACACAAAAGGTAGATGAAAAGCTGGCTTTAAGCTTGATGTACTTGTGGCTGAAGAATTTTCTGTACAAGCATTTACTGGTTTTTAAAACAAAATGTTCATGAAAAATATCCACAAATTGAGGAAATGCAGATTGGGTGACCAACCAATTTATTTTATTGTTGAACATACTCAGAAGATAATATGCCTGTTTTATGTCTAGTGCCCTCTTACCTCATAAAATGTGAGGGTTTGCAGAGAATTTAATTCAGACGAGGAAACTCTATTGGTAAATATTTATTATGAATTTCATGCAAATCCATCAGATCCTTGCCAAGTCATCAAGGCACCACTAAAGTCTGGTGACCTCTGACCTTGTTAAATACACATGGATTCTGCTTTTCTGTTGAGTTTAATCAAAATCCATATTTCCAGTAAGTTATCACAGCAATACTACAGGTAGCCTGGTGACCTCTAGCCTCAATAAATAATAGTGGATTTGCGTATAAACGTACTAGGGTGAAATAATCTATTGGCAAGTGGTAAGGGGGAATTTCCTGAAAATTCATCAGGCCCTGGTAAGTTTTCGTAGCCACACTTAAAGTTCATGGAAGGATTGACAGCCCGTGGGTAAACCTAATTACATCCAATATGACATATTATGAGGCGGTTGTATAAAACATGGATTATTATATTTTTGAACCTCAAGAGAACAACAATTTGGCATTAATATTACGCAAGGACACACATTGCAGAAATAAAGAAATTACCTTTTTTTCATATTTTCATCATTTGATGATTTATGAAATGAATCATACATATTTTGATACATGAGCTTAATTAAAGACTTTCTGTACCTCAAACCTACATCTTTGCTTGATCTTATATCATCACCATAAGATTACTTGAATTTTTTTGTTTTTAAGCAGTCCATCTTGAAAATCTAAACTATGGAAAGGTACACTTATAATGCTTAATAAAACTTACAGCATATGAACAATGCATGCTCAAGTTTTGAAGACAAAGAAAGTTTTACATTTATGCAGAATAAGATGTTTTATCTATAATTCTACAATTATGAAATCACTTAATCTTAGATCTGATAACAACTCTCCTATATATCAAAAGGAAATGGTATGCTGGCACACCGAGACTATACAATTAGCAAGTGGCATTCATTAATCTTTTCCACACGAAGAATTCATGATGTGGGCAAAATTTGCATTCTGCTTTATCTGATTACACAGACATTAGTACAAATTTCACTTGGCAGGTGGCAGCACAGTACAGTGCCGTGATCAATAACTAACACGAATAGCTGATACGTCTTTAAAAGTAGGTCAAGAACAACCTTGTATTTGGACATGTTTACATGAGAAAAAAAGATGGCTGCTCATTTGTAGGTATTAAATAAAATAATGCTGCAAATTAAGTCATGCAGATGAGATATCCTCACTACAATTCTAAGTTTCATTCAAGCAATTTAAGAAACTTGTGACATTTTACAGACAGTTCATGCTAAGAAGACAGGATTATATAAATCCATAATAATTAATCATATACACATTACACCTGAAACCTGAACATGAGCAGATGTAAAACCTATACTAGAATCAAAACAGGGGAAAAAATAGAAAACACAAAACTAAGAAAAAAATATCACTGTAACAAGTTATAATGACTTTTCATACAGCATTATAAACTTCTTTGACAAAATCCACAGGGTAGATACTGAAGGAACACCACCTCCACTAAAAAGAATCAGGGAGTCTTACAATGAACTGCATAAAAGAGAGGACACTAAAGACACTTCAAAAACTGGCACTGAACCTAACTGAGCCAATAGGAATAACCAGATAAATCATTAACAGAATAAACTCATATCACTCAAGAGTAACTGGATGGACAAAAAGGGCAGTGACAAAGCATAGCAGAGTCACGAGAGCGTACAATAACACAGAATCAAGGGGAAGGAAGAGAATAATTCATTGCAGTTTAGTTTCGTATTTCAACAAAAATGCTGCTTTGTTTCATTCAAAGTTTTGTAAAAATTGCATTTGAAAAATAAACAGCTGTAGCTAAAGTAACAATACATCCTGGAAAGTGATAAGATCAAAGACAGGAACAAGCAATCAGGTCTATAAATATATACATAATATACAGATATAAATATATATATATAGATGTATGTATGAACAAAACCCGTGCTTAACTAGCCAAACCCATCAATATAAGAACTATTTTGAAGTATTCTTAGATTTAAAACCTCTTTGTTAAAATGTGCATTAATGCATTCACAGGCACTTTCTTAAAATAAAATTATCTTATGAACAACTCAAACCACATTAAAACTATATGCACCATTACACATTTTGTGAGTCTCAAATCAGTAGTGATAGAAATACTAACTAGCCACTGTGCCATACGGTACATGTAGTGGCACAGTAATTATTAACTTATAATAATGATAATAATAATGTAATAAAAGAAGATTTAATATAGTGACTAATCTAGCACCTATCCCCACTAAGAAGAGGTTATTATACGACTATAACCAAACATAATGTGACTAGTGAGGAAAAACGAAAAAGAATCTCAAGCAGCAAACAAGCTCATGGCTGGCACAGCTGGCGAGCAAGCGTGTACAATTTACACGGGCCAGCACCCGTGTTACTAAGGTAGAAACGTAAAAAGTAGCAATAACCAAGTCCAAATGTCACAAAGGGGGGAGAGAGTTCCGACAAAATTCTCCAACAACACTTACCATCCACGCCACCTAGTGGGTCCAAAGGAAGAAAGAAAGGTTATATTAATAACAACAATACAGGCTACCATCTATGGAGAAAGAGCATGCTCCAGGGCAGCCACTACTGGGCAAGACATCTCGTCAAAGGCATACCCAAGCCTTGCACTTTGCCAATTTGGGAATTGTTAATCATAAGCAGAATCATTAGTTATTGTCCTATACAGTACCTACACTCCTTAAGAAGTGGTCATGATCCATTCATTCAAGAACCCATCACACTAAACCACTACCTTCTACAGTAATGTTTGGCGGGTGTTGACACCAGAGAAGATAACACAGCACTAAGAATGTTCCAACCAGTGGAGTGAAGTACTGAAGGTCTGACAAATTTGGAATCAGGAAATGCTCTGCTCCCATTGGTCTAAACATTCTTGGCCCTGTGCCAGCTGCCTGGTGGCAATACCCTCCAAACTGTGCTGTAGAAAGCAGTTGTCAAGTGGAATAGTTCCAATATGAATGTAGTCTGACCAATGCTTCAGGAGTATATATAGTACTAAACAATAAATAAGTTAATCTTTTTTAGATTTTTTTTCGGTATAAAAAATTACAAGTCTGTGAAAATAACAGAAGCCATGTTTTATGGTAGAAATGAAATTTACCAGTACCTTTTAAGCATAGACATGACATATATATCCTTCCCAAGTCAACTTTTTTTTGGAAGCAAAATAAAAGAGTGGCGGCATCAGTGCGAGGACTGGGTACAGGATAACTGGCTTTAGCAATGGTGCTTTGACACCAACGGTTCACTTAAAATTTGTTCATGACTGCATTGTTAGCACAGTCCAATTACCATCACATACAGAACACCATCAAATACCACAGCAGTGTTATTACATGCTCTCGTTCCACTGGCGAGTGCGCCAAAAACATAAAAATCGTCATCATTAATCAAACAAGGTACACAGAGTCAAACACAGTCAATCCAATCCCCCCCCCTTCCAGGCCCCCCATTGGCCCTTATGCTGCACTGTAATGTTTCAGTATGATATAAATACTGTCAGATGAATGTTGTCAGATTCAAACCCACTTTACATTTGAGAGTCCACATTTATACATTAAAGTTTACTGATATAAAACCAACATGATCTGTTGTACCATTCATTCCAAAGCCCAGCCAAGCAAGTAGCTCACAGTGCTCAACAGAGTGAAGTCTCCCACTGCAAACCATATAAAATGTAAATGATTCAGTGTCAAAGGTGATTTTCTTATCCCAATCCTCTCCCCTTCTAGTTCAACGGAGCATGGCTGAGCTGCCCCTGCTGTGGTACCTGATAAAGGGGGATCTATTACGCCGTAATTTTTTATATATCAGATTAGTCTATCAAGCCAGCAAATGCAAACAAAAGGAAAAAAAAATCTAGGCTACTTTTGGCAAGCTAAGTTGTATGCCATGTTGGTGCAAATAAAAGCATTCCTAGTGCATGAATTATTTAATCCAATCTAACTGGTAAGCAAATTTCTTATCTAAATGCTGCAATTAAATTTTCAATATTCCATATTTCAACTTGCAATACTGATCTACAAATAAAGTATGATGAATTGTATCCCCTCACACTTCCTACAACATGCTATAACCACTAGCATTCTAGAAACAGTCTGCAAATTCAACCAGGGTGTCATAAGATCTTTGCAGCAATCCATGAAGGGTATTTCCCCCCCCCCCCCCCCCCCCAAATAAGAGCCACATGCTTCAAGAAGCCGCCTTTTTGCCGGTGGTTCAATTCATGACTTAAACAATGTATAACAGTATCTGACGTCAGTGCTGCCACTTGGATTAAAAAAAATAAATTAATTAAAAAAAATAAATAAATAAAATCTGATGAGAAGAATTACCAAAACCATCTAAAAACAGTAGAGAAAATAATTTGGGAGCTGAAACGTGAATTTTTTAATCATGAGAGTTGTTCTAAACAATGACCACAAAAAGTATCAGGTATGACCATTGCAAGATGACAATAAAACTTGAGCTGCAGCACTCCACTGATCGACAAGTGCGCATGAAAACAAAAATTGTATGTGACCATGTTGAAATCATATGAGATGGATATATATATATATATAAGTCCAAACATACATGTGCAAAAATTCTTAAATTACTATCTTTAAGACATTTTTAGAAAAAAAAGTTTTAACATTGAGAAAAAAATTTAAGGATTTTTTTTTTACTTTGCAAAAAAAATCCAGTGGCAGCACAGTGACAGACACCCAAAGGTTATAACGTCATGCTCAGAATACAAGGAGGGGGGCTACGGACAGCTGGTATCATCTAGATCTATGTCTTGCATCAGCCAATGAAAGGCCAGCTTTCAGACCTGCATCAACCATCAACCAAGGAACACCATCTCTCATGCATTTTGCTGTAACATCCAAGCAAAGATAGAAACAGAAAATAATGCCTTTAAATGCATATCAAAGGTCCATGTAATGAGAAACAACCATTTTTATTGCCCTTTATTGTTATACAAATCTTTATATTACAAAGTGGGTATATTTACTCAAGAGCTCTTACACATGAATTTATATTTTCTGCCCAAGATTGCGCTGACAGGTCCTCAAAAACTTGACAGCAATTTTTTTCATCTTTTGCAAGCTTTAGCAGTTTTACAACTAATATTTTTTTATTAACTTCACTTTTTTAACAAACTTTTTTGCTGACTCATCCTAAAAAGGGGAGTTCTTGAAACCTTATTTGCCAGACTTGGTTTTACTTAATATTTTAGAATTTGGAATTTCTAAAGGTAAATATGAGGGTACAACACGTTCCAGAAATTTTGAAATCTATAACATCACCTCCCCCTCACGTTTTAATTGCTCTGCAAAGATTGCAGCAAAACAGCAAAATTTATGTTATGGGCAGCAGATAACACAATGCTGCAAGGCTGATCCCAGTTTACTTACCAACCCTGAGGATTTGGGAAACAAAATGCAACTTTAACATTATTAATGAATATGTAAAGATCTCCTTGACTGTTTGGGGAGAATATTTCCAGCAGACCCAAAACTGATGTAAACTGATTATAAAATTACGAATGTGAAACAGCAAATGAGTTCTGTTGAATATTTACGAAAGTAATGTGTTAGATGCAGGTTTGAAAATATGGCCATTTTTTCAAAAAAAGTATCACCAGAAAAGAATGGTTCAGGAGACACCTGGACCCTCAGAACAGGCAGTCAGGGGCATGGAACCCTTGGCTATCAAATTTAAAAACTTTCCCTTTTCACTACATCTAGTGTACTGCTACATACAGATCCACAAATTCATACACGGCGAGTTCACATCACGCGGAATCTCTAGCTGGCTGCCGTGACACAGGGGATATGTCCAAGGGGTTGACTGTATACGAACAAAACTGGCTGGATAAGGTAGGTCACAACACCCTACAGTCCAAATACAGGACTCTTTGACAGCCAGGGGTACAGGGCGGGACGTGGCTGGGTCAGCAAGCATACAGCAACACCCAACAGGGGAAGGGTTGTGGGAGAAGAACCAATCATGATCCTACCGACCCAGAGAAAGCGGCATGCAAAACTCGGCTGGCACACTAGCGTAGGGAGGACAAAGATCCACCTCCACATGCATGATATGGAACACCATTTGTAACCCAGAGCAGGCCTGGGCTGCGGGCAGCACGGGCAAACACCACGGCCGTGCAATAGACCTCACCTTCAAATGTGTCGTCTCCTTCAGACATGAGTTCATCATCTGAGCAGATGTTCAACACGTTCACCAGCATTTCTGTCACTGTAAAAACAGCATGTGATGATTTGATACAAGATAACTTTACACAGTTCTTAATAGAGCTGTAACAATTCACCAATGCACTAATACTTCACAACTGGTGACAGAGATTAGAGTCAAATACATATTTGTGTAATATTTTTTGTGTACCTTTTTTAAATACAGTGAAACTGGGTATTTACCTTTTATATTTGATATATTTGGTCAAATACTATTAATATATGGTTCAAATACAGGTGAATATGATTTGATGTGACAAATAATTTTTTTTAAATTTATTTTGGATGGAGGTAACCATTTCCATTTTTTTTAATGCTGACATATATAATTCTTAATCTAAGTATGTACATCAACTGAGTTCTATTTCCATTTGGGACCATGTAACAGGGCAACAGCACTCTGTTCCTGTCATTTTATTTTACATCCTGGTGTCACATAAGCCCGGTGTCACTGCACCAGCAGATTCTGGGTATATAATTATTGAGGAACTTCCTCAAAAATGCACTCGTTTGTGAATGATACACAGCTGTGGGGCACAGCCTTCCCCCAGAAACTTCTCCCTGCTCCCCTGCTGAGATTTGTACTCCCAACCTTCAGATTTTGAGTCCCGTTCTCTGTCCCTCAACCACATTAGCCAGTACAACAAATACACACATATGAGATATATATAGTAACTTACTTTTTGGAAGGAAGTCACACAGTTATTTTATATTTAACTGTGGCATGCAATCTACACAACATTTTAAAAACAAGCAAACAATACATCCATCCACAGTTTCTGCAAAAAATATAAACACATTTGTCAAGAAGTAATATTCTTTGAAGTTGGTCAGAATCTTAGAGTTATAATTAATGTGAATGTTTGAGAAGGCTCACGTACCTTTCTCACCGACAAATGGTAATGACCAAGTAAATACATCCATGAAGTTTGGCAACCAATATGGGTGGGGAGAGCAATTGAACTGCCTTATGTTCATTACATTGTTTTCATACTTCAGTATGGCAGCTGAAAAGACAACAGATATCCAGTACCTGCACACAGCTGTTCAAATATTCACAGTCAAACACTTTTACTTTTTGCTAGGAAATATTTATGTATCATGAGGTAATCAGTATAAAGCTGGTAAAATATTACTAGGCACAGAGCTTAAATATCTAGTGGTCTTAAAGATCAACATAAAGCCATAATCCACTTAAGAAATTGCTGTTTGCATTATTACAATAGTTATGCTTAACAATGGTAGGATGAAGGACAAACTTTCGCTCTGAGAAAACTGCACTCTTGGCATTACTGATAATACATAGTGTTAATTCTTTTCTTAATCTTATCAAGTCTCAGCATCATCTTGCAAGGTTTTCTCTGAAAATGGCTGAGAACAATACCTCACACAGTCAGTATACTTTGTATTAATCAACAAAATAATACAATATAGTACAAATAGCAGTCTTCTCTTTTCCAGACATCTTCAAATAGTTATCTCAATTTCCAGCAGATGGCAGCACAAACATACTTATTTATGATAATAGCTGCTTGTTCTTTTTTTTTTAACATACCTTTGTTATTATAGACATCCAAGTAATTTGGTGCTGAGAAAATGGTGATGAGGGAAGGGAACCCTGTGGTCTGACTTTTCCGGTACATTCGGTAGCTGAAAACAAACCAGAGTGAAACATATGATCCAGACAATATTAAAATACATTGAACCATGGTGGTTGGTCATAGCCTTTAATTAACTACATGAATTTACTCGGGGATTCTTGTATATAATACTATCCAAGACTCGCATTTCAATGTAAACTTTAATGTAAACTAGTTCCCTCCCAATTTACATCATAACTCTGAAGTAAAATTTAAATCAAAACTAGTTCACTAGGGTAAATTTCAATGCAAACATGTTCATATCAGGGTATAAGGAAGTTAACCAGACAACTTAAGAATACCTTGGGTTTTCTCTCACACATGAAGATGTGACAAATTTTTACATTTTCATCTTTATGTTATAGTCAGGAAACTGACACTTTATTGTAAAGGTGACAAAGCAGGGCCCCCACCCAGTAGGGACACTGAATGGCTTGGGTGACATTAGAAGGTATCCTAAGTGAGGCCTGTATAATACATTTAATCTGCAGCTGAAAAAAAAGGGGATACTATAAACCTGAAAAAAACTTGTGAAATATAATTTCAGGAAATCTACCACATGAAAAAGAACCTGTTATGATGATGAGGAAAACTGATGTACAAGTCATCTCATCTGGAAGTGGATCTGATAATTGAGCAATTTTTACCTTAGCCTGGAGGGTAGGCATTCATCCCTGTTTGTGTGTGTTTGTTTACAACATAACTCACACAATCATGAATGGAATCTCATGAAATTTTTAGGGCATTTCTGGAATGGGCTAATGAAGAAATAATTTGATTTTGGTGTGGACCTTAAACATGATCGGGATTCAGGAACGCCCACCAGGAATATTCACAAAAAGATACAGTCACTTATTAAACTAAAGAACTTTGGAATATGGGCTGAATAAGTGAATGCAAACACTGTTGGGGGGGGGGGGGGGGCATCCCACCACAGGGACCACCTACATCAGACATGGTTTGCATTCCTTAGAATGTGTGTTTCTAGTTCAGATATTGCATGTGTTGCAAAAGAATCTTTTGCTTTTATCATGAACAACAGATGAAAGCACAGATGGGCTGATTACTATATCCCCCTGTCTCAAAGTGCGGAGATGATAAACGTGACTAACATGCAAGAATTGAAGCCCAATCTTTCCATGCCCAATCTGGGTGACTCAAAGTGCTGACAGCCAAAAATTTAATGCGATGTCTGATCATGAGGCATATATATAAATCACTGTCGAAACCCCTGGCATGTGTTATTTATGCCTGGGAGATGTAATAATAAACATGACAAAATAATACAAGGTAGGCACACCTCAAAGACACACCCACAGGTGACTACATGACAGGTGTTCGGCTGCTTACTCTCTATTCAAAAGGTCAATTTGGCATAAAAACACCTGCAGCAGAGTGACAAGTTTCCAGCGAGGCCAAACATTTGTTTACTTGCTAACCGTTACTGCCCTACCCTTGTTGAAGGAGTATAAATATGAAATATGAAGCCAGAAAATCCATTAAGGTGTCAGAAGTTCAACACAACAGAGAAATCCAAAGCCCCTGCTAATACATGAAGCACCAGTTTAATCAATAATACATGAATGTTAAAAACTACTGAACTTATTTTCACAAAAACTTCCTGGAGGGGTTGGATATGGATTTGAGAGGGAAGTTTGGGGGGGGGGGGGATCCACAGAGAGGGGAAACCCCAACAGGACTTTCACGTATTATATTTGTTGACAGACCATATGAAACTTGAAATAATTAAAGCCTCTCTCTGTACAACAGGAAGCCTTGTAAGGACTGATGACTTTACTTCTGTATTCATATTTGGGCAACCATTTTTCATGGGAAGACCCACTGAAGTACCCCCCCCCTCCCCCCCCCCCCCCCCCCGATCTCCAAGTGCAAACAAAAATGAAATTTTTTTCTTTTCTTTTTTTCTGTTTGTGATATATATCCAATAGGGTTGGTTTTCCAAAAGCTGCAATTTGGAATCAATTTTAGGTCCTGAGTCACAGATCCGCAGCTGGTATTTATTTTTGACCTTGACCTTATTCCCAAGGTTGTACACACTGTAGCCAATCCCCCATTATTGCTCTGGGTGACTTCCAGTGATTGCTTGGCAACTGCTAACATCTTGTTCATAATATAAATCCTTGATTTACATATAACATGACAGATCTGGTATCATACACAACACAAGCCTTTTCCCTTGCAACCTTCAATGTTTCATGAATGGATAACAAATACAAGTCATAAGATGCCACTGAAGTCACTGTTCAAATGCATGTTCATCTGTGCTCATGGGGGTGATTGGAACCATAGGGGCAGAGATTGTAGGATTTCCTTTGTAACAAAACAAGAATGGTTGTCAAAATGCTGAAGACATTTAAAATAAAACTCTACTTACCCTGCATCTTGTGCCTCGTGTGCTCTGATTATTGAAAGTAAGTTGTTTTGCTGGAGGAAATCACAACAGGCTGCATAGCTGTAAACAAATGTATAGTGTGCCAAATACAAATATACAATAACATTAACAAAGTCAGGAAAATTAGGCGTTAGGCAAAAAAAAAAAGGTATGGTTCGCAGGCACTTTTTTTTTTAAATCAGTGTGGTCAGGTTTTTTTTTTTACCTTTTTTTGTATTTTTTGATAAAAATGTCATATGATCAGGGAAAAGCATGATAATATAGAATTTTTTTTATAAACATGTAAAAGCACTACATAACAAAGGAAATCTTTGTTATCAAAATTGCATTATTTTATCTTCTTGAAATATGAAAATCAAATTAAATTTTGATGAGGGGGTTAAATTGACACAGGCAGTGCCTGAGAACCATACCTCTTTTTAGGCCTTATCAAAGTGTTTTTTTTTATTTTAATCTGTATATACGTTCAAAGTCCATTTTACTCAAAAGTTATTTCTATTTTCTTGTATGAACTGTAGACACCCATAACAGAACTTTATCAATATATTTGTAGAAACTAGATATATAAATAATATGAATACAACAATACAACAAAAAGACTTCATAAAACTGTGTATGGAACAAATAGATGGGTAGATTACATGACATTTGACAATATCAATAACTTAACAAAGGCATACATATTTATGCATTATCATTCTTTTTAATATTAATACTTTAGTTATACATCTTTTTAATATTTTGCGATCTTATTTTTTTTTAATACGTATTCAAAAATTTCAATATAGGAATAAAGGTGGACAACATTTTACTGTTTACAAATTAACATGAATGGCAGGGAGGCAAAAGAAAAATAATTGAGGCTTGTATCATATTTTCTATTTATAATCATTAATCATACACGAGGGCCTTACTAGTTCAAATATCAAATTATCTAACATTCAATTATCCACATCTGCATTTGAACCCATTCCAGGTAAAACGAGACAGTGTAAGAGACTAGGCCGGTTATTAAGAAATGACAATACCTGTAGAAGTATGAGCAACCCCTAACACTATTATGAGTAAAGTGTTCTGTGGTTTTCTCATTTCCGAAGTCTTCGAGTGGATCTGACCAGAGGAGATCACACATGGGGCCGAAGGCTGGAGGCTCCTTGAACCGGTCCAACTGTAACGTAGGCAACACTCGATGTGATCACATGTTCATACAATGCAAGATGAAAACCCTGTCAATACAATCTTAACAATGATTTTGGAGGAAGAAGTAAAATAAAAGAGTATTTACATCTTACCACTTGACCATCAGGGATTCCCATCCCTCATCCTGCTTGTGCTGCCACCTGATGGGTAAGGAGTGAACTACAATTTAATATATATTTTTTTCAAATCCCCTTTGCGGATCATCTTCAAGGAAGACCAGGATTTTGTAAAGATCAACTTTACAATCAAATTTTCAAGAGGAAAGGTGCTGTAGATTATGAGCTACATGGACATAGACCTTCACACACACATCATATGTATGTACAGAAAACACCTGATTGCAAATACCCTTGCCCTTCTCTTCCAGGATGAGGGTAGATAAAATGAAACCAGCAGACTTTTAAAACATATCATACTTTTATATAAGACATTCAGTGTAAACTTCAGTCTGACTTATTATTAATTGCTGCCCAAGGTATTCTTCTCTGAGATAAACCTTTCTGACCTAATATAATATCTGCTGTAAAACAAATGTTATGTTTGCCTGATCTGTGAACTGACATGGGTTTCGAAACACCTTGCTTAATGAAGATTTATTGGTTGTTAAATACGCAGCCAAAGAGAAAGTAATCAATATTAACCTGCACGCCCAAATCTGCACAGGAAATGAGGATACATTTACTTTGAATAATGAATAGTTAATAAGATTAGCTGGTTCAGAAAAGACACACCAAGTACAGACTTTAATTGATAATCTACCACAAATCATACCTAAACAACAAATTACCATACAAGAACAGTAGGAGACACTGTGAATATATAAAATGTCATTAGAATTAAAAATATTCAATATAAATGCAATAATGTACTTGACTATTTTGAGGATGGATGTAATTTTTTATCTCCACTAAATCATATCTATTAGTGACAACATGTGATATTCTATAATACTTCCTTGTAATCATACAGCTCCCAAAGACCTCAATCATATCATATCTCAAGGGGGGGGGGGGGAGGGGAGACAATGCTTATATATCATGTAATACACCACTCGAATCACACGGCTTCACCGGGGCACAATAACCTGATATCTTGCTGGCTACATCATAACTGTCTGTGTGTTTTTTAGGGGTGGGTGGTTTTACAGCCCAATCAATAGATCCAAGAAGTATGGGATCTCTCTCCAGCACTGGGCCAGTGCTGCACCGTGAACCAGCAGGCACCTGCTAGCAGCTGTTACAGCTGGCCCTGTGCCTGGTGGGTCCACGGACTGTGGCAGCGGGAGGAGAAAGCTAATCTTGCTAAATGGAATGTGTTTTGTACAACCTTCCTCCTCCTCCCATCCCTAGATGTGTTTCAGCATCTCCCCCCTCCCTGACAGTTACGCAAACCACCCAGTACCAGGCCCAAACAGGAACCAGTCAGTTTTTGCCACTTTGCAGTGAGTCAACCTCTTGTATATTTGATGTCAATAATGCAAAGGTAATCCGAACAAACACTGCCACTGACACTGGCTGCCGGGTTTTCTTCTCTTCTCATTCAGTGCATGAACTGGGCATAGCCTTACACAGCCTTAACATCAGGACCCCAACAAGACTTATTCTTTAGGTGACACGGTGTGTTACTCCCCCCCCCCCCCCCCCCTCCTAATAAAAACAGACTAGTACCAATATTTAACATAAACCCAAATATAACACATGGTAAATTATAGCAATTTCCAGTTATTCACAAAGAGGGCGCTACAAGCTGCACATGACAGTAACATGACAACATTCAGTAATTAGTTCAGCACCCCAATGGTCAGTTACATTAACAAAACTTACAATTTACCTTATATTATATAAATGCAAAGAGTATAGGCAATTCATTGTAATTTATAGTTTTATTTGTTCAATGCATCATAACAATTCTGAATTTGGGCATTACAGGATTGTCTAAGGTGGTGAAAATGATCATCCTAAACCTTTTTTTTTTCACTCGTAATGATTCAATCAAGGTTTTATTACAGCACAGAAATAGGAGGCAAAGATACTCCAAGTCTCAAGCCAGAGTCTATCCGCTGGGAGAGTTGGCAGATATTAGACCCATAGGGGTGGAGAAGAAGCCAAAATTTCTCTCTTGAGTGTCCACGCTAAAATCCGTAAATTATAGTAAGATTCTTCTGATGGTGAATAAAATAAATTTTTCTATGTTTTGACCTTCTGTGCTAAATGTATTACCATATGTGACATTAAAAATGACAAATGATAGTTAATAATACCGCACCTTTCTAATATCATCTAGTGTGTGGATTTCTGGAGAGAGGCCGCCATGGACACAGAGGAACTGCTGGTTCATGAGGGCAGCCAATGGCAGACAGTCGAACGCTTCCATACACGCATCATACACCCTCTCAGTGTATTTTATTTTACCTGAAACATAAGGAAAGCCATATATTCACTGTTAAAGTTCACACCGCGGGTATAATAAGGCATTAACCCCATGTGCATACTTCCATAAATCTACGCCAGACGCTGCTGAGAAGTTACATGTATTTTTTAAAGGATAGGCTCATGGCCTGTTGCTGGCACTGGTTACTGAAAGATGAAGGTAAGCATGAAATAAGAATGATGTGTTATGATAAGGTCTTCATAATATCAATTGTTTGTAGGCACAAGGCTTGGATTAAACCATGTGCGTTTATGGGTGAAAAAGCTGTTTCAATGTGCACATATATGCATGAACTGGCAGACATACAATTTAGAGGTACAGTGGACCTAGCAGGTCTTCCTCAAAAATATGGTGGGGAGATGTCAGTTTACCCCAAACTTCTGAGTTCACGCAGACCCTTTGTGTGAAAATTGCTCCTATGGCGCTTTTAAAGCATACACACACATATTTGCGCTGACAAACACATGAAAACACCACCATTACAAAATCATCTCATTAATTTTTCTACTGTGTGCCAGGAAAGTCTAATTGAATTTCAGAAGGGAACAGTTATCACATACAATTCTGGCAAGTTCATCTCAACTTATTATATATCTTGAAAATATTTGGCAGTACTTACTTATGAGTATTGACTGTTCTGTTCTAGAAATAATTAATTAATCAACCTTGCACATGATTTTCAAAATCTAATAAGTTTTTTTTTGTTTTTGTTTCCTTATATATACAAGTGGCTAATTACATTAAAGACATGACTGACAGAATTATCTAGTTCACTGTACTTAAAATTTGTTTATATTGATGCTGTTTATATTAATACAGCCACATGAACTTGTGGAATACAGGGTTGGCTACAGGATTCTAATCAGCATAAAATAGGACAATTATAAACAGCAATCAGTATTATAATGAAACCATACAACTGGGACAGTACTTAACTAACCATAAAAGATGATTTACAATTAAATGGAACAATCTTTGAGATGAAATTTCCGGGCCTGACTTCATAGCATCACAAACTCTGCAGTATAGCTAGTTTTCCACAACACATCCAAAACTTCACAAACATTAACTTTTCCCCCACTGTTTAAAAAGTGATAAATTGACCAGTAAGGCTGCTTGAATCCCATCAAATGGGTCTGAACAGAGCTCACTACTGAAATGGTAAATGCATTAAACTTATTTTTATCTGGCCCTTTTTTTCACCACTGTTACAGTCGCAAAACCAAAAGCAAACCAGTAACTAAATTGTGCCTGTTCCTCCTGACATCACTGGCTTTTAACTTTGGCTGCTACAGCCTTATTGGATATCACTATTTCAACGATTACTTGACACGGATCA
Source organism: Sipunculus nudus (assembly GCA_026874595.1). Taxonomy (NCBI): domain Eukaryota; kingdom Metazoa; phylum Annelida; class Sipuncula; order Golfingiida; family Sipunculidae; genus Sipunculus; species Sipunculus nudus. The sequence continues at coordinate 89,172,342 of CM049307.1, forward strand.
AGCTCTGTGCAGTAATCCACTAACAGCTCGCGTCTTGCTACTAGTGCTCAAAAGTAAAGCCTGCGGAGAACAAGAGGCGACCTTAGTGCTAGCAGCACGTCTTCTGGACTACCTAGTCTACTTGACCCCTGCACTGGCAACAACTAGAGTCGACAAGTTTTAAGCACAGTAACCCAAGCGACCAGATGGAGATCTTCATCTGAGAAGAAAAGCATTGCTACCAATGTGTATTTTTTACTCAAGTACTGCAAATTTCCAGCACTAAGCTTGATACATGTTGCCCTACATTTTTACTGATTGAAGCCCACACCACTGCACTTCCATAATCATTTCTTGAGTCCAACCAGGAGGCAAAAAAGGTGTTCTCAAGGTATCTGATAATGCAGAAGTGATATTGTTCTCTTTTTGATGCAGGCAGAGTGTGTTCTGTTGCACTTGTCCAAAGATCTACAGTAAACTTAAACAAATACTGCCTTTACTGGGCAGATGTTTAATTATTTTTATGCAGTGAGCAAGTTGGGACCTAATGCAAGCTATTCTTTGCAGGAAATGTAAAATGTCATGAAAATTTCCATTAGACACAGTCACAGAGAGCAGAGCATCCCTCGATAGAATATTAATAAAAGCACTATCCTGCAGAGCATTTGTCTACACAGCATTCCAATCATGGAATATTACACTATATTGCAGTGTGATACTCTCAATATTACAGTATATTGCAGTGTAATACTCTCATGGAATATTACAGTATACTGCAGTGTAATACTCTCATGGAATATTACAGCAACTTGCAAGAGCATTCCTGTAATAGAGAATCTGGTTACCAATGCCACTCCTACACCTGGTGAAACTGGCTATGAAATAACAATGTGCACATCCCTTTCTTATGCAGAAAAAAAAAACACATACAACCATATCACATCAGATTATATTTGGACAGAGACAGACTGTTGGCATACAATGCAGCTTTTTCACCATATCAGTCACAATCAAAGCTATATCATATGACACAGAAAGCCTGGTTATACAGATATCTAGATTTTGATCACGGCCATAACATCAAGTCTGAATAACAAAGGTACATTAATACCTCAAACTGAAAGTGGTGTTTTTCAGCAGCGTGGGTACAAACTAGGCAAATAACAGGTCTAGGACACAAAATCTACCACAAGTTGCCTGTAATTTAGATGTTGCTTTCTGATTATGCTGGCTTCTTTTTATATTTTTCTTGAGGATTCAGTGTCACAACACACTATATCTTATATATGTTATCTATAAATGCACATATATCATGACACCGATAAATAAGTAATTATTACAGTACCCAATTAACATCCATTATTATATGGCACAGTGGTGTGACTTTTTATTAGTTATTTGGTCGGGAGCAGACGTTACAAGTATGACCCGTGGTTAGTGATGGGGTGATGATAGATTATGATCTATTATCGATCAATGGTGCAAAGTGAACTGATGATCGACCTTGCCATGCCATATTTGATGACAGCTTTGCACAGAAATTTAGCTTTGTGATAAAGAAATGTGTGGTTTCCTATAATTAATGCCAGCAAGACTTCTGTGAAAAAAATTCTGTTTCTTTTTTTTTTTTTAAAAAAAGGGGGGGGGGGCTATTGAATAATACATTTATTTTTCGCCAAATGTAGGCCTACATATTAGATCAGACAATATACTAATCTTCTTATGGTCAGAAATTTTATACACCAAAACAACCGATTATTTTCAATTATCAGTCAGCAGAGGTCAACAGATTTTTAATGATGATTGATCATGAAATTTCATTTGATTCATAACACTGTGCTTATAATCAGAAGCCCAGTATGGAGGACAGGGCACATTAACTGATACACACACAAAACCTTAGCTAATTAAATTTATGACCCTTCAGCCGCCTTATGTTAAGAATCATAGCAATAACATCCAATGAAGAATGAAGTGCCTTAAGTGCACTTTTATCTGGATGATCTAGTAAATATTTACTACCTACTTTCATCCAAATACATTTATTTTTATGGGAAGGAGTTGAAACTCCAGTAGAGCTTATTAACCACCTCTACAAAGCTTTTATTTCATTAATCTGGCTGGCAGAGCATATACCACATTTTAACAGTTGCTTAATAGGCAAACGTGAATCATCATTACCATAATACTATGCTAAGAAAACAAAGGAAATTTTATGCGTCTCAGCTCCAATTCAAAACAAGACATTTATGGGATCTGCACCTAAAAACAAATTCCTTTCCATAAAGCAAATTACCATAATTTTCTATAAATTGGCTGATATGTCCACTTAATAGAGTAAAAAAATTGCCAAAATTATGTCAACACTCTGCCACCTTATAAAATGGTTTTGCTATCAGGGAGGTATCTGGAACTGATAGGGCACACTAACCCTTACTGAGAAGAGGTTGATCAATACTGTAACAACAAATGTTTTATAATTCTACATTGCTCAATGATGTTTTAACTATAGGTATTGCTGAAGTAACTGATACTCACCACTAAATGATATTTTAACTACAGGTACTGCAGCAACTGATATTCACCACTCAAACATATTTTAACTTCAGGTATTGCAGCAAGTGATACTCACCACTCAATGATATTTTAACTACAGGTTCTGCAGCAACTGATACTCACAACTGAACTACAGGTATTGCAGCAACTGATAATCACCACTCAAATATATTTTAACTTCAGGTATTGCAGCAACTGATACTCACCACTCAAAGATATTTTTACTATAGGTATTGCAGCAACTGATACTCACCACTCAAAGATATTTTAACTACAGGTTCTGCAGTAATTAAAACTCACCACTGTATGATATTTAAACTACACGTATTGCAGCAACTAATACTCACCACAATGATATTTTAACTACAGGTATTGCTGCAACTGATACTCACCAATGAATGATATTTTAACTACAGGTATTATAGTAATAGATACTCACATTCTTGTTTAAATGTGAAGTATTCTGTGAGATGTCTACACTCGTGGTTTCCCCTCAACATGAAGAATGTGCTTGGATACAAAATTTTCAATGCCCACAGGTATAAAACGCACTGAAAAATAAAAGATACATTTTTATTATTAATCACCTTCAGATGACTTATGATGATAACATTTTTTATTATACCCGTTCAAGGAATGCTTTTCAAGAACTGCATTCTTTCACACCAATATGTGTACACCTGGTTCTCAGAGATAATTTTCTCAAACATATATATTTTCGATGATTTCATAGAAAGTGACAATCTACTATGGCAAATATAAGTTTAAAATTAATCTCCTGCACGTTTCATAACTTCTTTGACTTTCCAATGATCTGACAGATCAAATCGGTCCCTGCATGAGTGACCAGCCTTGTTTAAACTCATAGTGAGATTTAGCGTGTTTACTTGACATCAGCCAATCAGGAGCTGTAAACTGAGGATATTTTTGCATGTGACCAATGACCTTGAGCTCCACAAGATGGCCTTTTTGACTTTTCCTATGATCTGGCAGATCAGATATATCCCTGGCCGAGTAACCATCTTTGTTTTAGCTGGTCAGAGAGAGTTGTAGTGACATGTCATCAGCAGCTGTAAACTGAGGATGTTTTTTCTTATGTGACCAATACCCTTAAGAGGGGCTGATATGTTGTAAAATGTGGACTGATTTCTTATATTTTAAAATAATTCTGTCTCTTAAATATTGCATAAGGTAGGTGTTACATCCCTTGTTGAAAATTTGGTCCATTTATCTGTTATCCTATATGATCATTTTCTCCCTCAAAACCTAATATAAATTTTCTAGCAAAAATAGGTGGACATAAGGGGATGGAACAAGACTACTATTAAGTGGAAGAACTCATATTAGGAGTCAGTTCTTATTTCATAAGTAACCATTAGTTTTAAGTAAATTGAGGAATGATTAATAATCCTTTCAGCTATAAATTCCATTATCTGTATAACTGGACGACTGTTGAAATTTTTTAACAATGAACATCCATTGTATATTGCTATATAAATCTCAACTAAAGCTCTCTTCCAATTTTCTAGCCCATCTTCAGAAGAATGCCACAAATTCTTGGATTATAGTTATTTTTTTCCAGTCAGTTGGGTCTCAATTTCAGGTCTTTCTTTTTTATGCCTTATTGTGAGTTTTGGTCATCAAGCATTTGAAATTGTAAGAAAAACAACCAATTTTCAATTAAACTTGATGACCACCCCATCACTAGGAAGCATAGACTACCTTCAAGGACACTGATGACACAATGTAAAGGTAAATAAACATTAACAATAATATTTGTATTATCTCACTAGTTTTTAGTTAATTTTGGGAGAATACATAAAGCTCCTTCCAAACCATCCCAGCACACCGACTTACTACAGTAGATATCTCCCATTCACCTGTTTTATATGTATTATGGTTCTGTGTGTAAATAAACACAGTTCACAAGGGTCTCTTGATCATTACAAGACTGCTTGACCAGAGGTCCAACCTTTTGCATAAGCGGGAGGAGTAACATGAATGAAGAAACACAGAAGAAACACTGATTTTAAGCTTGAAAAATCTTTATTTGTGAAGTCGCACAGTACGGGCAACAGGTGTGCTGTTTTTACACATCTGATTGCGCCTAGTGCAAGCTTATTTCCACTTGTACACATGAGTAAGCAACCTGTTTTAGAATGAATCACTGTCCGACACCATCATATTTAAAGGAGAAAACACTATTTTAAGTGTATCTAACACACCTGTATGTGAAAAGGTTAACAGAATATCAAGACACTGGGTCCCACATTTGGGAATCTGGGCGACTTTAATGCAAACTTATCATGATAGATTTACAATTTAATTCAAATTTTGCAAAAAGATATCCTGAAATCTATAAATTTTTACATACTTATTCCACAGGAAAATGGGGTCACATTTGTGTCACCATTTATATAAAGGTCAAGCAGATTCATAGGCACACTGAACCAATCATCATACCCCCAGCATGCTGCTCATACTTAGTGTCAAGCTAAAATACAGAAAACCCTGGCCAAACATTGGCATTCTCATCACGTCTGGTCTGGCGCTATACTGAAGGCACGGAGAAAGGAACAAACGCCATGGATTGATCAGACAAGGTCATATTGTCTTTTATTGAATGCTGTTTATATATGACAAGTGCTCCACTCCAGGGCTACCAGGTAACACACACAATCCTTTAAAAACCTGCAGCTCTGAACGTAAACCTCATTGCATTTTTTTTATAAGGGGCGGGGGGGGGGGGGGGGGGGGGGGGGGGGGGGTAACTGAATTGAGAATTTAAAATCATACAGTCATACTCCAAAAGTTTACATCAAGCCACAAAATTATTCTCCAGTAACCAAATCATAAAAAAATGGGACAGGCTATTCAATGAACTAAGAATCTTATGTAATATATCTTACATTCTAATGACATAAAATATTTACCAATATCCATATCATAATAAATAGGGAAGAACAATAAAGAGAGACATTTACTAATTATTACAGCCACAGATCAAGGAGAAATTTTTTAAAATTGTTAACATTAAGTGAGAAAAATAGGAAAAAAAATAAAAAATATAATCCATTTAAAATCACATGTTAACAATGTTAATTTTCTTCTTTATAAATGTGCAAACCCTCAAAATATAAAGTATATCTTAAGCGTATTACATTTTAGCATCTCAATGAATGAACAGTGTTGTTTTTTAGCAACTTCCTGACACTTATTCACGGGAGAGTGGTTTGTCCATTGAAGCGCCTTCAAGGGAGAAACTGCTCTTGATCACAGCCCGGATTATAAACATGTGGTTCCAGGTCTATAAATCTGGTTTCTGGCAGACTGAGACTGGGCTTTCACACTCCCCAGCAAAAAGAATGATTAATCCACAGGCGAGCCTACTAAGGTGGACTGAAGAAGTCAACTAAATAATCACAAGTTATTAATTCTAGTGGCCAGCTGACGGATGAAACGTTAACATCCCTTGCTCAGGTGTCCAAAAAACACAGTTAAGCGCATGATTTAACACAGCCACCCGGGTCTTGCACTTATATATTCGTGCACTTATATACAGGTGTATGAATTAACGACGCCTGTTTGACTTCCCCCATCCCATACCTGATGTATGATACCCAGATGATATATTGGATCATTTCAGTGTGTTTGGAGTACGGGCCTGAACTGCCAGGCCAGCAGGAAACATACATGGATATTCGGCCTTGCATGTGGCAATCAATTAATAATATCGTCATTTAGATGACAGTATTGTTGAGAATAACATTGAGCCAACATTAATGATATCACCGGTGCTCGCTCGATGATCATTGCAGCACGCCTCGATCCAGGGCACAACGGAAGGTACAGCCACAGAGAGGAAAACTGCTTTGTATATCACATGCCAAATGTCGTCAATAATATCAAAAGCCCATCAAGGATGTACACTGTTCCCTTTGTCCACTCTACTAATTTGAAATAACGAGCAGTGCTCCCTGATATTTCAGCGTTGCTATGAAAAACAAGACGCACAGTTCCAGGCCAACCAACCAACCAGCCAGTGGTACAAAGATGGTTCCCGTGGTAACCAGGTGCCCTGGCAACCAGGCAGTGCATTGAGACCATCCAAGGTTAACCCCCCCCCCCCCCCCCCGAATACAGTACTCCACACACATACACACCCAAAATAAAACAATTTATTAATACTTTGCATGTGTTCAATCTCAGTGGTCATTCTAATGAAAATCTTTTGGTTCATGTAACATTTTCAGTTTTAGATCTATTCATACACATAACAATGTTAATTTTCTTCTTTATAAATGTGCAAACCCTCAAAATATAAAGTATATCTTAAGCGTATTACATTTTAGCATCTCAATGAATGAACAGTGTTGTTTTTTAGCAACTTCCTGACACTTATTCACGGGAGAGTGGTTTGTCCATTGAAGCGCCTTCAAGGGAGAAACTGCTCTTGATTACAGCCCGGATTATAAACATGTGGTTCCAGGTCTATAAATCCGGTTTCTGGCAGACTGAGACTGGGCTTTCACACTCCCCAGCAAAAAGAATGATTAATCCACAGGCGAGCCTACTAAGGTGGACTGAAGAAGTCAACTAAATAATCACAAGTTATTAATTCTAGTGGCCGGCTGACGGATGAAACGTTAACATCCCTTGCTCAGGTGTCCAAAAAACACAGTTAAGCGCATGATTTAACACAGCTACCCGGGTCTTGCACTTATATATTCGTGCACTTATATACAGGTGTATGAATTAACGACGCCTGTTTGACTTCCCCCATCCCATACCTGATGTATGATACCCAGATGATATATTGGATCATTTCAGTGTGTTTGGAGTACGGGCCTGAACTGCCAGGCCAGCAGGAAACATACATGGATATTCGGCCTTGCATGTGGCAATCAATTAATAATATCGTCATTTAGATGACAGTATTGTTGAGAATAACATTGAGCCAACATTAATGATATCACCGGTGCTCGCTCGATGATCATTGCAGCACGCCTCGATCCAGGGCACAACGGAAGGTACAGCCACAGAGAGGAAAACTGCTTTGTATATCACATGCCAAATGTCGTCAAAAAATATCAAAAGCCCATCAAGGATGTACACTGTTCCCTTTGTCCACTCTACTAATTTGAAATAACGAGCAGTGCTCCCTGATATTTCAGCGTTGCTATGAAAAACAAGATGCACAGTTCCAGGCCAACCAACCAACCAGCCAGTGGTACAAAGATGGTTCCCGTGGTAACCAGGTGCCCTGGCAACCAGGCAGTGCATTGAGACCATCCAAGGTTAACCCCCCCCCCCCGAATACAGTACTCCACACACATACACACCCAAAATAAAACAATTTATTAATACTTTGCATGTGTTCAATCTCAGTGGTCATTCTAATGAAAATCTTTTGGTTCATGTATCATTTTCAGTTTTAGATCTATTCATACACTGTTGGCATCAACACTTGTCTCCGCAGGCCGAAAAAAAGAATACAGAGAATTTGAAAAGGCCCAGAACCAAACGACATCAGCTTGTCTCTGCCTGACTAATTTGTCACAAGATTGTTTCATTTCTGCACGATGCCGCTTAGACATCTATGTTAACGAGGCCAGCACAGAAAACATAGCATCCACTCTATATCAATGACACTGGTCCTTTTGTCCACGGCAGTGACAGCCCCGGCCACATTGATCACAGGCTTGTGCTCCACACAAAAAGCGTTCACACATTCGTATCAATAACCTCACACATTTGTAATAATAAGTCACCCTGTATCTACTGAAGGTTTGTGAATCTAATGTCTGTTTCAATGACCTCCATGGAAACAACATCAAAGGACAGGGTTATTTTTTGATCAACTGATCTCACATAATGGTCACATCTAATTAGCAGATATCCAGCTTCACAGATTAATATTGAATGGGTAACGTGTGATGTTTTCGTTCCAAGAGACACCAGCTAACGGAGTTGAATTGCCTTTTCGTAACTATGGACGTCAAATTCCATTATCTATCATCCATTAACTGTCATCGACCAAGTGCTTTTCCGTTAATACATCAAGTAAAGGTTGAAGACCAGTTTTGCCTTTAATAAGGTGACTCTGCAGAATCGTATGAACACTAGTGTGTTGGGAACGTAATAACTAAATCACCTTGAAAACACAAATTTAACAAAGTCTGTAATACAAAGAACATACAAATTTAATGGTGTTTCAGTTGTGCATGGAAATCACTTTGCTTTTTAGTCTTAATTTTTTTAAATTCCAATTCAATTCTTTTTTATTCAATTCAAATTTAATTCTCAATTCAATAGTTGCAGGGATTTGAAAAGACATCCATTAGCAAAAATAAAAAAAAACAGTATTTCATGAACTTTTTTTCTTTTTTTCATAAAACCCTGAAGTGTACAATAGTCCATGAGGAATGAAACATTTCTTACCATGCTCCTTTTAATTAGAATTTTTTTTATATTAGCAAAACACAGCCATGCTTATATGCAAAATGACCTGATCCAAGACAAAAGGCAACTATTGAGCAATATTTAAATTTAGATTAATTCAGCAATATTCATCTTAGCCTTCAATATGAAAATATAGCTCAGTCTCCTTAGAATATTCCTGTATCTGTCAATATGTAGTTTAAAAACCATTTGCTTACTCCTTTACACAAGTGGAAAAAAGCTTGTACCAGGCGTGATCAGTGGCACAAAACAAATATAGCACCTTGGCCACCTGCTGGTTATACCTTGTAACTTCCCTCCCCCCCCCCCCCCCCCCCAATTTTCAAACTTCCAACCTCCTTCATTGTTTCTTCTTTCATTTTTCTTCTGCTTGTTTGGGAATAGTCATACACACGAAGATAAAACCTCTGGTCATGCAGTCTTGTTATGGTAACTGACACACACTGACTGTGTTTACTCACACAGAGAACCATAACAACATAAAAACTGCTCAACTGAAGATACCTAGCCCATGTGCTGGGATGGTTTTGCGGGAAAACTTTTGTATTCAGCAAAAATAAAGGAGTTACACGAGATAATACACTTATTATTACTAGTGAATATGAGGCAAATTAATTTTTTCGGGGTTAATCCACTTCAGCTGACCAATTCCAAGATGGCCGCCCTTATTTGATATCACTTGGAACCTTAATCGTATTGGTTAAGGGATACAGTGGAACCCCGCCTTGTGACTACCAAGCAATTGCGACCACCCCCACAATTATGACCACTTTTTGTGGTTCCAAATATCCAGGTAACTTAAAAGAGTTTCACAAATACGACCACCCCCAAATCACTACTACTTTGGTCAGTCCCTAAGGTGGTCGTAATTGTGGAGTTCCACTGTAATAAGGAAACTAGATGACAAACAGTCAATTCAATAGCTTACAAGTTTTACAGGGTAACAAAAGTGGGGGTCATCATGGAATTTCTTATGAACTACACTATAACCTCAATCACTACTTCATCATACAGGTAAATCCCTATAAAAAGTAATTCTACTTCCTGGATGATAAATTTTATACCCCTCTTATTTATATGTATTATACCAATCCATTAACTTTGTATATATTATTAGTTTTATATATTTTGTTTAACTCAGTATTATATTTATTTTATTTATCAACAGATTTTTTCATAGGAGGGGTAGATTCTAAATATTGCTGTTCACTCAGCTTCCATTAATATTTGGGAGCCCAAGCTTACCAGATAGGCTCAGACAGAACATGAGAACTAATCTCGTTGCTGCTACACTGTGGTCCTGGATGCTTATGTACATGACATTTCCTACGCTGGTCCCTCCTCCTCTGTCTGAGCCAGGACATACAGCATCAGCGACTGAATTAGTCTGGAAAACCACCTGCACCCAGCACACTGTCAAACCCAGGAATTGCTCGCATAAAAACTCTTCACCTGCTTACATTTAACTTTTTTTTACTGATTGCAAATTAAAGCAAGTGTGCAAAGTGACTTTACTGAAACCTGATGATATTTTATTTATTAACCCTGTAAAGCGTAGGGTTATATTTTTGGTTCATTGTATGAGTGTGTCCATATATGCAAGATAACTGAACATGGTTTTTAGGAAATGAGATGTGTATCTCACTGACTGATTAAATTTAGGTACCAATCCTTCTGCAAACAACAGCAGAATGAGGAGATCATGCATTTTGGCAGGTCATCGATTGTCGTGGACTGTCTGTGGCTAGTCGAAAATAAAAATATCACAGCAAAATTAGCCAGTGGTTGGCAGGCTTAAGTATATACCAATGTACTCTATGGTATACTTACCTCTATACTAAAGTAACCCCTGTCTACATAGTCTCCTAGGAAGAGGTAGCGTGTTGTGGAAGGTGGCCCCCCAACTTCAAACAGTTTCATAAGGTCGTAAAATTGACCATGTATGTCTCCACACACTGAAATGACAAAACACATTTCATGACACAGGTATCACCAAGTAATAACTCTAAACCTTTTTCTAGACTAATACATGAAGAAAATACCTATATTTAATTCAAACTACATTAACAGTTGCTGTTAGTGTTATAATTCCCAGATATACAACAATCAGGTTTTCTTCAAGGAAATTTACAAAATCAGATTTTAATCAAATTAATATAGAATCAAACATTTTTAAGCCATTTTGCTTCTGAACAGTTTGATTCCTGTGTGGTTAAGAAACTAACCCTCCAAAAATTCATGTTACCTGTTTTACATTATTTGGAGCAAGCCAAACAAACATTTGTGCAGGCTCACATGAAACATTCATTGTTTGTTGCTCAGAGATCAAATGCTGATTTGTGAATATAAAGTAAAGCAAGGTACGCATTAGAGCAATCACTGACCCAAATCTGAATGAAATCGGATAATATCTAGGAAAGTTATTGCACGGATCGAAACCTGACATACGGACAAACAGACAGACAAACCGAAATCAATGTCCCCCAGTTCCGCAGAAGCGGGGGACTATAAAGCATCATGTAAATCAATGAAATCCTACCATTTTATAAACCTTTAACAATAAATAATAGGAAATAACTTATAATGCGTCCATGTTCTGCTGTTTAATTATATATGGTACCCTGATGATGCATTACCTAAAGAGTACCGTTCCTGGATTTCAAGACTTTATTCATGGGCTTCTGTGGCCTCATGTGTTAAATCAGAGGCTTACATATAAACTCCTTATATGAGATTGTGTCCTTTTGCTTCAGCAAAAAAACTTATGCATGGCAGCTGACAAGTATTGGATCATCTGTTAACATTAAACTCTGTGACATTCAGATGTAAAAGAAAAAATATATAACCAGTTAATACGAGGAGTTAAGTGCATAGCAGCACAGTATTTATTCAGATCTCTTAATCTCTTTTATATGTAAATTAGATTTCTGCATCCTGCAAATATAAATAATGGAACCAGTATTGATCAAACCCAACACTGCCTCAGAAGAGACATGCTTTTTTAATTTAATTCTAATTTCATATGTAAGTTAGATTTCTGCATCCTGCAAATATAAATAATGGAACCAATATTGATCAAACCCAAAACTATGACTCAAAACAGACATGCTTTTCGAATTTCATTCTGATTAATTTTATACTTAGCAGTAAAAAGTATAATTTCATAGAAACCAGCATCAGAGAGTCAATCCAGTCTTTTTGTGTAATGCTAATTCAAAATTATTTATATTGTAATAACTAAACCTTTCAAATAAAATGCGGAAAAACAATATGTTTATCCAAAACCATATATCAATAAAGTTTTTAGAGCATCAGTTTTATTTATCTGCAATTATGCACTGAAAATGAAATCAAGCTACATATATTTGACCCTCTCAAGGGATCTGCATTTACGCAACATCATTTTCAGAAGATTATAATATAAATGAGGATAATGACAATTCAGCTGCTCACATACAAGTACACATACAAGGGTGCTATTTCATGTAATTTTTATGTGTAATAAAAGGTTTTCACTAATCTTTTTCTTTCTTTTTTCCCCCTATCTTATTGCAATATTTTGTGTTTATTCACATGTTGCACAGTCCCACTGTTTTGTCCATGGATTTTTTGGTCTTGTTGTATTTTGTCTAAATGGATCTTCAACTTGTTCCAATGGCATTTTTGCACAGGGACCCAGAAGTCCTGTGGCATTTTGCTTTGGGGCCTTATGCCCTACCACTTTTTCCACGGAGCTTTAATAACTAACAGAATTATGAAATAGACCATTCTAAGGACACTGCATCCAGTTGGGCTGTCAAATAGCATTTCATGTATCAATAAATTCTGCCAAGACATCTGGGTTTTAGTGTATGCAAATGGTAGCTAAAACAGGGTTTGAAAAGGGGTGCAGGGATTTGACGCTGAAGTACTCGGAGGACAGCGTCTATGTGAATATCTATCTGCTGAGTGGTGGTGGCAGGAGGATGAGTATCATCAAAGTTTATAGTGGTATAACGCTTTTTCGAACCATGCCTGAATTCGGAAATGGACCTTAATTTGGGTGGCATTTTGTTTGTGGATACTGTATTTATTATAGTTGCACTGTCAAACAGCATTTTATGTTATCAGGCGATTCTGCCTATGTTTTCCTGTATTTAATTTATTCAAACAAGGGGACAAACTGGGAACTTGTTTGAGTTGGCAAAATTCCAAGCACAGCAGTGTAGGAAATGCCTGTTCTTCATAATCTTCCATTTTGCACAGTTATCAGTACAGATAACATCTGTGGAACACAAAATAATATTGTTTATGAAGTTTATCTGCAAATAAACAAAAGAGACAAACAAACAGATCATGATCATATCCATGGGTGTACAAAAAATACTGACATAAAAAATCAGAGCCAAGTTTTCCATATTGAGGCCTGAATTCTGTTTCAGTCAAAACCAAACGTCTAAAAATAAACATTAGTAGCATGAACATGGATCTGAATCTTACACTTAAGCCTGACAATATAAACAATATTTAATAATAATAATTTTAAATGTAGGTGTCCAACAATGGAGTATTTGACAGCCTTAAGATCCACCAATAATTTTTATACCTCAATATGTCAAGAACAATATTACCTGTTTTTATTGTAACAAGAATCGTTCATTGTTTCCATCCATACACAGGTAAAATAGATATACACCCATATATCTAGATTTAAATACTTCATTTAATTTGTCAGAACACAGCATGCAAATGACCATGTGACATGTCACTGCAAAGGTTTTAAGATCTTGAAGAACTTCGGCTCACCAGTCACAGTGATTAATAGAATAATACTGTATATTGCTGTATTAACATACAACCCCCTGAAAATTCATTAAGGCTAGGTGCAGCACCACTGCAGGCTGAATACAGCACATCACAGGGAGCCCAGTATGAAACAGCCTCATGTCATGCAGGTTTTGTTTATTGAATTGATGTAGCCAGGAAATGAAGTTAGTGCAGAGGTTTCCCAAACCTATTTCTACAGGTCTTGGAGACGGGACATCACACAGGGCTCCTCCACGGCTGCTCCAGCCGCAGCTTACACATACAATGGCTCCTCCAGCAATCCTGCAATCCCTGCAGTCTGGGCCTAGACTGCTTCTATGACCCTCATGTTGGATAAATTCAGGGACATCCTAGCTGTAAGCTTGGACTTTCCTCCAGGAACGATCCATGACAATATTACAGATCTTGTCCGATTACATGCAGTAATCCCAGATGGTCATAAAAATAAAGATGAAGCCTTATGTCTGTTTTGTGATAGCCACAAATGTTGTTAAAAGGTCATTTTAAATGCATGACCTGTAATCGAGACACATCCTGTCATGGAATACAGTGATAATCTAGTGTCAACATGAATTATTAATATAGTAAGGTCACATTTTACAGGTGTCAGCTGAGTTAACCAGAATTATTCTGGAAACATTTCTTGTGCAAGCATTGTGACACCAGGGACACTGGTAATTGTGACATCCCTATCTGAGCTGGACATTAACATCTGAGAGTGCTTACCCAGTAGGGTAATAACATCAGGCTTTCACTTGCCCGACATGAATTTTTACTTGTCTGACAAAAATCAGTCATCACAACCATAAAAAGGGTGTTCCACAAGATTATTTTGCAACAATAAACATGTGCAAATGTTTGTTTGTTTATAAAAATTCTTTTCAGAATTTGCACAAATATACATACAAGATAAATACATTACGATATGATTTCATTTCTCCATGAAAGAAAATGGTTAACTAAAGATTAGCTATATTGATTCCATTACAATATTTTCTTTTATACTCCTTTATTAGAAATAACAGATATTACCAGACTTTGATTATTCCATGAAAAACTGATATATTACTGGAACCTCATCATTCACTGAAATTTACTGTTCGCTTTTCATGATATCATTACAGAAGATTCTGATTCTAATATTTATTTTCTTTTTATACATAACAAATTTGGGCGCTTCAGACAACACTGACACTGTCTCTGTGTAACAATACATATACATCATCAGTGTGTACATTATGATGCTACGATCCACTGATAATGGTAAATGCTCTAGAGCTCTTACTGTTTTATTTTTATTTATTTTTATTTTATGGCTGTTTTCTACCTGACTTCGGTCTGGTATAATCAAAATTGTAACTCTACAGAAGCCATTTCATCAAGCTATCTTTTTTTATAAGATTTCTTTTTATTTTAAGGACAGAAGGCCTAACTTGTACCAGTTGACAGTACTGGTAGGGCAGAGTTACAAACAGGAATGAGAAATATTTTTCAAGTTTTGTATGGAACGTTACAAAAAAGTGCCTTAGAGTCAGATAAGGGGTTTATTACTCCAGCATCAATGTGCTCTAATTTTACCAGGACAGCAGGAAAGGGGCGTTCACCTGGACACAATTACATACCAGGCTTTACAGAGTGCACTGAATATTCTGTATTTACTAAACAGTAAAAAAAAATTGGAAAAGTACAAAGGAGATATAATTAAAACTGAGGCAACATTTGTTTTGACACAAAGCATTCGAGGATAAATCTTTTTTATTTGTTTGTCAGTTATCTGAGGCTTCATGAACTTGAGCGGCTGATGATGCCACTGCCAATATATATGGGTGCCAAAGTATGTATGACTAATATTACATCACAGAGCATCTCAATTGTTTTATAATATGGCACATCATAGTGCAGCATGGCACCTTATGGTGAGGCTTGGACAATTATTCAATGAGATTTTTATGAAGAGCTGTAGACTTGCTTCAAGTGTGGATATAGTGGTGTTCAAGGGCTTAAAAAAACCTGAAAAATATTGTGGTCATAGGTTTATTCAACTAAAATGATATCAATAAACTGGGTAAATTTAATTCATTGCAATCTATATCTAAAGTTGGCAATAATGCGTGGTATGCCAGTGTGTGCGCAATCCAAGGCCACAGTGAACACATCCATCATGCCTGTGCAAAAATGCTGGGGTCACAGATTCTTGGCCGAGATACACCAGCAGCTCAGCGTTGTCTACCTGCCTGCCAAGCAGCCGAGCATGCTGGCCTTTAGGTGGAGCCAGCTGAACCAGGAAGGGACGTGTATGAGCGGCAGGTATAGATCAGCCACCCAGCACTGCAGTGACAGCACATACCCAAACCGACTCATATTAACGAGTTCTGGAACAGAATATGACAATCTCCACCAGCCAAACGATACATTGGTAGATTGTGGACAAACTTTACCGCTCTTTCCACACTTCCCGGTTGTACAGCTAGGATAACTTTTCCACTGGCTTGATGCCAGCTTGTGATCACGGAAGTGAGCAACCTCAACATTTTCTGGCGCTGCCAAAACAATAGCAGATGCAGAGATCCCAGGGGTGCTGCACTGTGCACAGAGCTGCTGGGCTGTACCAGGCCTGGCTGATCAATACTGTAGCCTACCTGTTGCTACACAGCAACTTGTCAGGCTTGTACCTACACAGTCATGATTGGCTGAGCAGTGACGGGATGCAAGGGTGCATCACCTTTCATATGGAATTCAATGTATACAGGGCACTGGACATGGAATACTTTGTATCCTGTCCATGTCATATTAAACACAACCCACTGCATTCTCTGTACCTGTATATGTATATTGTCACCTGGAAAATGTATGACTCTGACATCATACATTTGGGACATCAAAATCAGGCATTCTGTACGCAATTATCTAGACAGCACATGGTCCAAATCTAAAGACAGGTTTCATAATTTTTACAGACATTTAAATCCAATGTGATGAAACCTAAATACTAATCATTTAAAGTTTACCTGGGAAATGACCAAATAATTTTAACATAATGAAGTTATCACCTACAAACAATTTTGATTAAATATCATGAATTGTAAATTTTTCAGTTGTTGAAATATAATTAATCAAAATAATAATAAATTAAACAATTAACAGCTCAGGCAACACTGTTTAAAGAACACAAAACTGCAATATGTTTAACTGTCACTGAACAGTTTAAACATGATTATTGTCAGTGAAAAGCAAATTCATCCGAAAATCTGGTGCCTTTTTTTCCGTAAAAATGGAAACTGCATTTTCAGCTTCAACAAAATGAGTTTAATTAAAAATTCAACTTTCAGCAAATGTGAATGACAGCCAATAAACGACCAGATGATAGTTTTAAACTGGACATGTGGGTAGTCATAACCATACCCCTATCAGGAAGGCCATAATCACAATGACACTTTCGTGTGTTGGACAACAGAATCACAGAGTATTAAAAGTTCACCTATCAGTTGCTTGACAAAAGATCGGGCAGCAGAATCACAACGTGTCACTATGGTATATATAATCCTTTGAACAAAATTAACTATGGTGTCCCAGATAACCTCCAAAATTATATGGATTGTTCCTACTCCTCAACAATATTTTAGAATATCAGTTCATACCTTTTAAGGTAAAGATGCTGACAGACAAACCAACCAATGGACAAAGGGGAAAACATGATACCTTCCTCACTGAGATATAACATTTAGCACATTTTTAACAAGAATCATAACTACATCACACTGTCTCATAATCAAATTCAAGCAGACTTGCTGATGTAATCGTATAAAGTATACAGAACAGCTATAAGCCAGTGTTGATTATTTTGTACCTGGAAATATCCCAAAGACAGATGCGTATCCTCACCAACAAGCAGGAAACATAATCACTGTACAGAGAATGATGTAATACCAACTCAGACCACAACATCACCGAGCTTACTGCCACAATAAAGACATCAAACCCTGCCTTGAGCTATATATAAACACAGTATATCTGTTCTCAGGTGTGCTGATCACACAGGTTACACTGCTATAACATGTGCAAACATGAAGAGAGCACAGAGGAAGAGCACACCTCCAACAGTGGCAGTTTTTTTTTATTACATAAGAGATGTGAAAACTGGTCCTATAAATTAAACATAGGCAAAGTATCTGCTAACACTGTGGACACTGGTGCACATGCTCAGTACCTGGTGTTTCACTCACAAAACAGTGCACCTTTCATGGGTTCCTAAGTGTTATGACCCAGCTATGGGGATGACACACACCAAGTACCCACAGGAATGGTGCACCAAGCACCACTGACCCCAGAATTATTTTGTCAAAGCCACTGTATCATAGTCCAATACCAAAATGGAATTCTACAGATGTGTATAGTACTTATTTAAGCAAGCAATGAACAACAGAGACAATAACCTCGGCCTAAAAAATCTCTTTAAAAAATCTCATATGCAGGAGACTGGACAAATGATTACTTATTTTTATACAGTTTCAACACACTGGCATCAGAAGAGGAAATGTTTTTATGTTTTGGGAACAAGAACTCAGAAGGTACCGCTCTGTGCATAAAAATACAGGCAGATATCCCAGCGTTTCCCATGAATCCCACAAAGGGCCTGTGTAAATATTTTGCGTCTGGGCAACCCTTCTGGGCACACTTTATCAACCCACAAGATTTTACTTGATAGTCATCATCACACAGTTATAAAACGTGGACTGAATATGTGGCGGATGTATCAACGATTTCAAAGACCCATTTTGAAAGAATGAACATATGAAATATGGTGCTATAAAAGTGCTGACAAACATTTTTTTTCTTTCCAAACATATACACGAGTTGACTACAATACTGATTTGCAGTGTTGGTGTGAAAAATTTCAGCTCTCTTAGATGAGCATTCCATCAATGCGGGCTTATTTACAGGAATAAAGGTATGTTATGAACATCTGCCACCTCAGCAAAACCTACCAGTGATGTTTATGTCTACATCACCAGTCAAGCTTTACTGTTGCCTTTGTACTATGTGCTACTATACATATTTTATCTATACAGCAGTACAAGCTGCTGAACAGCATAATAAAAGAAAGGCAATGCAATATTCACATACAGTTCTGCCATTATGTTTAATAATTCAAGAACAGCACAGATGGAAAAGTCTTCACAGCAACATGCTAGAAACATCATAAATATGATCAACTTTTATCAAACAAAGCCTTGTTTTACTGATACATATACATACAGATTTATCACTTATATTGCAGTACCTTGCTTTCTATAACCTACTTGTCACAAGACTACACACAGACACAAGGTCATTACAACTGGTGAACAGGTGCATAGTAGACTTTCACTTGGTCTGGACAGACAAGTTCACCTGATAATACCCAAAGACTTTGCTGGGCCTGAACTCTTGTGTCCTAGGAAGTCACATCACACACGTATATGAATGCTCAGGACTATTCCTGTAGAGGTATTAGTTCACAACATGATAGTGACACTATCCAGGGCTTTCAGGAACAAGGGATTAAGCGTCTCTGACATTCAAAATCTCTGACAGACACTTAGTTCTGAGTGTCCAAGCATCCAATGGGATGCACAAATTTCTGGATTTAGCAGTGACCTTGTATAGCAGCCAAAGACCTTTACCTGGTGCCTCAAGCAAACCTGTCAGTTTTGTAAACATCGCGTTGACAACTGAGGCTTACAGCAAATATCCTTATAATGACACTATTTCTTATCATATAATAATATTATAATTACATAAAATACAAAAAAGATTCAATTTTACATAACTCTTCAAACTTGGACAAATATATCATCTCCTCTTGGGTCACTCTAAACTCATGTGGGACTCCCCAAAAGTTTTGCCTGAATGTCCCGGAAGCTTCAAAATTTCTTCCTATTGAAAGACCCGACTATCCTGATACATCCAGCTAATATGTCACAGTGTCATGATACAGTGGATATCAATGTTTCATATGAACACCTATTACTACTGCTTGTTGAGTTATGGTCATTCAGTACTGTGAAAAAACTGAGGCATTCGATCTGGTAGTTAAATTAGATTTCTGTAGCTTCACAATTCACATAAAACTATTATAATCACCTGTCTGTGAAATGAATGGGGACACTTTTGTTTATGCTTTCATGCATAGTTAATTTGTCACTTATGACAATCAAAACTTGCTTTTCCATCAATACATACAGGGCTTGACATTGACTTTTGAAAGTGGAAAAGTAACATCTAGCTGTCACTTGCCCTACATGCAATTTTTTACCCTCCTTTTTCAGGCCTTTGGATAAAGGTTTATGTCGGACCCACTTGCCCTCCCACTATTTTCTGGAACTTTAACTTGCCCGGTTACTTGCCTGGTCACTTGCCCACTTGAACTTTCACAAGCGGTTAACTGTTAATGTCGAGCCCTGACATATATGGTTGGTCACTGTACAGTGACAGATTGATGCATCGATGAATTGTATCAACTCTACGCTATTACTACATTGCTGTTACATGGCAATGCAATTTTTATCAACCAAATTAGATCAACTGATGAATATATAGCAATGTAATCAAACCATTTAGCAGTTAATGATTTTCCTTTGATTCACTGGTCATTTTTCAGCCCAATGCATATCGAGAGTGAAAGTGGTGTTTACCTGTGACAGGTGCCTCTATGTCAATCATGGTTTTTTCTTGTCTCAGTAACGCTGCCCCTTCGTTGATTATCCTGAGCGCCACATCTTCTGTGACACGCCCCTCCAAGATGAAGTGCTGTTTCAACACATCAGGCTTTGGTTTGCCTTTTGAGTCAAACACTTCACTCATGGTAAGACGGTGATTAGGTGGGAAAGGAACGCCTGCAAAACAGAAATAATAATTAATTAATCTCAAAAGACATTAATTCCACCTATATATTTATTATTAAGTATTGAATAAACCTATATATAGATAAATCATCCTGCCAAGCCTGAAATACGAATAATAATTTTACACAAGTTGGCTAAAAATAAAATATCAATTGCTGCACAGAAATAATAGGAAAATGAGAAAGAATATGGTCAAAACAAGATCAGTCCAACTGTGATGAAAATCTGATTTCAAACAGTCCTTCTCCAGATTTCATCATTTTTTTTCTATTTTTTTCTATGTGTTTGACCCAAATCTAAAGACTGGAACTTACAATATGGCATCAGTATTATACTTGAAAAGGTTAAAATTTTTATTTCCTTCAAAGTAACCAGGTCAAGCAGAACTGTGTGTGCTGGGCGTTTGGGATTGGCTCTTATGAACACAAAGTCCAGGAAGGCTTAACACCAGCGAGGGTCATTTTTTACCTCTGACCAAAAAGAGCTGACCTTCCACACCCAATTGTACCCTGTGACCTAGCAATGCTAATCAGTAACCCCAATCTTCTCAAATGTTCATGTACTCTGGATAGAGAAACATTACCTATTATAAACAGAAACTCTGCCAAAACCTCGAGATCTATTTATTTCATACTTAATATAGCAACTGCCTGATATAGCATATTTAAACATAAATGGTCTATATTGAACTTGGCTGCCCATTTGTGAGAGATACAATGACTGTTCACTCCTGTGAAAATGAATGCAGACAATAAAAGATAATAAAATACTATTTTTACAACATGAAGTATAAGGTCTGAAGAGGCATAGAGACTAAAAAATTTATGACTTTGTTCTGGAAGAAACAGCCCTCTCATGTTATTTCTCTTAAAACGGCCTCCTATGTGGCACATTAATGTGGGAACAGGCTCAGCAGCGGAGTTTGATGGCGCCGTTTGATAGCCAGGTTTGAAATGAGATGGGCCTGTTTCCTTTGAATGGCTATTTGCCTAGGTCGGGCTACTGCCAGTATCAACAACTGCACCACCATGCTGCCCGTTTCCACAGCAGGCTAAACAAACATCCAAACCAATTAAAAATCCATCCATCACTGGTCCAGGTATTGCAGTATTTAATTTTTTGGTGATTAACTAATGGCAATACTACCCAGCGTTGTAATAATCTGTGATCTCTGTAGGACTGAATCGTGATGATGTATATTATCTTGCTGCATGGGTGATATAATTGTTTACCAAGGGGCACCTCCCGAAGTCCTTTGATAAGCTGACAAGTTCTGCAGCCAATTCAGTTTTTTTACTGAAGAAGAAAGTAGGGGGGAGATTTATGTTAACAGGTACACTGCAATGATCATACAGATTTCTACATTTGTTAAGATTTTTTATATTCAGATACAAACAGGTTTGTCATTTAAATCACAACATGGGGGTACTGCAATTGCACTCCTCTGCCCTGGGCAATCATACAGGCTCTAAAAAGGTGCATGTGGCAAGTCACTGAGTA
Organism: Sipunculus nudus; assembly: GCA_026874595.1. Taxonomy (NCBI): domain Eukaryota; kingdom Metazoa; phylum Annelida; class Sipuncula; order Golfingiida; family Sipunculidae; genus Sipunculus; species Sipunculus nudus. The sequence goes on from CM049307.1 coordinate 89,194,529, forward strand.
GCATTTTAAGAGGAGTACAAGATTGCTAATGAGGCAACATTCCACCCCCTCCCCCCATGCATGCACAGGTCTGACCTAATTGTAGCTGCATTTGTTACTGGTGGGCAAAGCTGACCTGTGATGCTACCACTGAGCTGGTGAACCAATGCACATTAATCTTAGCTTTGATATATTATTTCCTGCGCTTGCACAGATCACACCAGTCTCTTCATGATCCTGGTATTACTCCAGATTTGGTGATCCATAATGTTGGTGAAGGAAGGACCTCTCTGTTTTCTAGTTTCCATTTACGGTAACATTCAAAAGCTAACCACACAAAGCTAAAGAACTCCTGGAATGGATAGTACTGAAGCATTCTGAGACTTAAATATATACATGTATGGTCAGTGGTCATCAAGACACATGACTATTAGTGTTACCATATATGTAAAGATTTTTTGCAGGTAACTGTGAGGTATAATTATAAAGTACTGTGGCAGTGGAAGTAGTCAGTAAATTTCTCTTCATGTTACTATAACCGAATGACAGGTGATTAAAACTTCTGATATGGGGATTCAAAATAATATTTTTATCGCCTAAAGCCTACCTAATACATGATGCTAGGTGCAAAGTTAAATCCTGCAAATGTTCCAACCTTTCCTAAGCCAAGTAGATAAGGCTGGGTGCAGGAACCAGCACTGTTTCAAACTGTCACAGCCTATAAAAGAATGTTCGGCCCAGCAAGGCCAGCGTAGATTTTATTCTATATGTTCAGAGTCTGGCACCAGGGAAGTGGATTGTCTCCTCTTGTATCAACAAAACATTTTGTGGGATCAATACTAGTAGTCCACAGAGCAAGCCTGGACATGATGGCAGTGAGTAAACATCACCATGTTCTCGCGACAACAATCCTAATAGTTCAACAGGCATGCATACTCTACATAGACGGAACACTTTTTATAAAGGCAATAAAAATCCCTGCATATATTACATCTTGCATAATGATTCAATGAACACTGGTGAAACACTGGTTAACTCTAACACTGGTTATTTGGTTCAACAGAAATGCCGCTCTTTGTTACTATACAATGAAGCTCCGCCTCTGTCAAGTGGAAGATCATTTGAAAAAGCGAGCCTCACTTGGGGCTTAATTTTTTAAGAGCACAGCAACAGGGATGAACTAATCATATTTTGTGCCATCTTCCAAGACTCTGTGGGCGCCAGAAAACACTAGTTGCCATTAATTATTTGCAAGGTGTTTTTGTAGGTGGACGACCAACACACTAGAACCTAACACAGGTGCTTACGATGGAAGCATTTCTTTCCCGCCCAGCTGACCCAATATATACCGGCGTGGTTGTCCCGGGCCTGACAGCTGTGTCTATGCCTGGAATTCCAGTAATGGACAAGAGCCATCTCATCTAATCATTACAAGGGTCCCCATGGACACACCCTTCTGCTGACATGAAAGCGCCCTGCAATCAGCTGGCTCCAAATCTAAGTGGCAGAGCACATGCTAAGTCCAGGACACATTCATTTATTAATTACCAACTTCCATACCATCCTTAACGGCCATCTGATCAACACAACAGCCACATCACAAACAGGACTGTCACAATGGATTGCTGCCTCAGTGCACCTGATTGTACCTATTTCATTAAAAAATTTTTTTTTTTCTTCTTCACTGAAGAATCCACCTTGCTTTCCTATAGAGTAAGGTATGAATCGGTTGTTGCCAGTACTGAGTTCAGACTACATTTTAGATTTATCCCATGTAATACTAGGCTAGAGAACACAAAAGACCTTGCAGGACACTTGCTCAGATTTTCAGCATCCTTTTGTGTTTTTTGTGATATATTATAAGTGAAAATCCTCCTTGTGACAATCATTAAATTTAAAAGAATTTTATACAAGGCTACACCCATGTTTCAAAGTATTACTAACATGAAGCATAAACTGTAGATAAACCTGGAGATTACCATAAAAGCTATTTTCACAAGAGCACTTAACAGACTGTTGTGCTAATGAATTGATCATCTGATGGCTGTACAAAGGTGCTCTTAATTCCAGTCTAGTTCAGCTGATTATGTAATTTCTTGGAATCTATATGGCTTTATATTGAGCAACCAATAAATGATAGAGATAATTGCTTAAATTATATTAATCACGTGATACTGACAGCTTTCAGTATAAAATGAACTGAGGATTCAGGTGATACTCCTGGCTGGAATCAACAGATGATGATGACTTCCCTGAGGGAACTGATGCCTGTCTATTCCTGGAAATATCAGGAAATGAAATTCTTAGAATTAACTGATGATGGCAGTTAAGCAATTGATGCTGATAATTCCTGGAAATGTCAAATGATGAATTTCCTGGAATCAACTCTTGACTTCCTGGAATCTTGCCTAAAATCAAAGGATAAGGATAGTTCCTTGTATAAAATTGTGGTATTTCCTGGTGTGAAATCATAGCATTTCCTGGTATAAATAATGGTATTTCCTGGAATTAAGTGATGATGATACTTTCTGGGATTATCAAATGATGATACTGTCTAGAATCATCACAGGATAAGGATAGTTCCTGGTATAAAATTATGGTATTTTGTGGTATGTAATCATGGTATTTCCTAGTATAATTTAATGGTTTTATCTTTAATTAAGTGATGATGATACTTCGAGGAGTCATCAAATGATGATACAGCCAGGAATCATTAAATGATAATAGTTCCTGGAATCCAAGAAGATGGCTCCTGGAATCAAATGTTTTTATAATGCCAAGAATCATCAAGAGATATATAGTTCCTTAACTATAGTGTTATTTTCTACAATCAATTGATGGTGTTTCCTGGAATCATCTGATGATACTTCCTGGATTCAACTGATGATATCACTTCCTGAGACCATCCAATGATAACACTGCTTAAGTGAGCAATGATAACTATAGTTCCCCCCCAAGGTAAAATGGTGGTATTCCCTGGGATCAAGTGATTTTGATAGTAAATGGAATCAACTGATGATGATACTTCCTGGAACATATATGATAATGAAAGTTGCTGGGATCAATTAATGGTATTTCTTTTAAATTATGAAATGATGATTCTTCCTAGAATCAATGATATTCCAGTGATTATCGTTCCTGGAATGACTTAGTTTCCTTTAATCATCAGGTTGTGTTAACAGTTCCCGAAATAATCTGTCCATGATGACACATTATGAAATTAACTGATGATGGATCCTACATCCAACTGAAAATGTTTAGTTCCCAAAGAATTATATAATATAGACTTTTTCGCCTGTTGATATTTGAGGCAATCCTTACTGTCAAAGGGCAAAAAATGATGATAGTTTCATTTCAAGAAACCAACAGGTGGGATGTTCAGAAGAATCAACTGATGCTGGTCACATGATTCACTGATTGTAAATCATCAAATGATAATATTTCCTGGAATCAACTGAAGATGCTCTGAGTATCAACTAATGCTGATGATTCCAAATATAAGCTTATCATGTTCATGTCCATTAATCAACGCTTTATCCATTTCCAGTGATCAATCTTGAATTTATATTTTTAAACCAGTTACTTCAAGCAGATATTTCAAGCAAGGACTGTTGCAATCAACTGAGGACACATAACTTAGCAGAATTCACAGAATATCATTACTCAGATCCAACCAAAGAAGAGATCTTCTGTATCATGCTGGTCTCACTTGTTCCAAGAAATATGTCTGACCTAATATAATGAGGTGGTACCTATAACAGCGCCATCTACCTTCACCTAGACAAATCTGTGCTTTCACTGAAAACCTTCAGATCTAAACAAAGGTACAGTCCTAGCTGTAAACTGGTACCACCACTGTGACCAGCTGTAAGTACTGATAGAACCTCGCACATTTTTTAAGATGTTTTGACTACCGTTTATAACATCTGGATTATTCACAGCTACAAGTACTACACAGAAATACGAAACCCTGTAAGTGCAAGGCTTATTATGAACATTATATCAATCTATGAAATCGTTAGCTTCTTGCTCATGATTTCACTAAAAAGCTCACAAAATAAATATAATTCTGTGAAAATCTCCAAGAAATTTATGATTATCCGACACATGTTGATGTAGGCCAAGGCAAACGATTTGTTGTCGGACTCTTGTATGTTCACATTATATCATGTATTAACACAAATATTATTAACAATTACACAAGTTTAAAATATCTTATGTTCTATATCACATCTTCCTCAAGGTAGTGGTTTATAAATATTTGGTTACCATTCTTGTATACCTTACAACCGAATGTTACAACAGTTCAATTCATGCAATGGTACAGTTTCAAAGATAGTGCAAACACAATGCTATTATAATCATCCCAGGCTCAATTCAATAAAGGCCGAATACAATTTAGCGGCCCCTGCATTGAGGCTTATTCCTCACTTATATTGATATTCCGTTAAGCTCCTGTTGTCCTGAGGCTGAACTGTTCACCAGATCAGTGGATATATATCATTTTCTGAGGGTAATCTGCACTCCCGTTTGAATGTGCTGCCACAATGGAAACCGTAATTATCTATCCACTAGAACCTAATCTTCCACACCGTTTGGCTCTGTGTATAGTGCGGGCTAGTAATTTACACAAGCTGTTACCTTGAATTCAATAATCACCCTGGTACGTGGCCCACAACTCCCAGGCCAGCATGGCCACACATTTGAGGACCATAATTACACAAGTACTGTACCAAAGGTTACAACAGTTCAAAGACTTAAAAGAGAACTATACATGTACAAGTTTAACACCCTTACCATGTTAGGTAACATAAATATTTAACCTTTTGTGCAAAACATCTCAACCTTAACTTGTATAGCAATGGTACAGTAACCACTTGGCAGAAGATATATAGCTGTATATGAAATGTTACCTGACACAGCAAGTACAAAGGTTATATCTAGCTATCAAAGACTCCAGGTTTATAGCATTAGGAACTGCTTAACAATAGATTATTCAATTTTCCAAATCAGCTTTTTATTAATTGCTCATTGACAGCCATTATTTACTTTGGTTTCAGTAGTAAATAACTTTCTGTGTAGACTTAAGAGATTTATGCCTTATTCCTGTCATAATCCAATAATTTACAGGAAGCCTCAACCAAGAATATTTCCAAATCCTGCCCTGTTTCAGTGATAGTTAAGTAATTAATTCTTTTGACTTTCAGTAATTTATGCTGTTTAAGAACAAAACCTTTGATACTAGAACATAAAGAATAAAAATCAATATACAGAGTGTCACATTTAAGACATTTAATTTCAAACATTTTACAAAATTAAAACCTGTTGATCTGTTTTTGAGGATTTTAAACTTTCCCCACACATCTTCCCTTTGCCACTCAATTCTCTGCGGATAAGATTCTCGCTTGTCTTTTTGTGTCCCATCCCCATGCCCTTATCAAACCATGACAGGTTTATTTCTAACACTAACAATTTCTCAAAATTGCTCACGAGGGCTGCCATTTTGCATATATTGAAACCCAGATGTCACAGGTTGTATGTTGAAATTATGTGTACACCACCAGTTTAAATGTATTTAAAATAAGACTTACAGTTTGAAACCATAACGGTTTTAAATGATATGTGAATTGTTGCATCTAATGATATGTCCAATGGTGTGAATAGGTTCGTTAACAAGTATTTAAATTAAAATGATTTTAAAACTATTGTCAACATGTGTTTAGGCATCTTATCCCAGCAAATCACATGCATAAAATCATGTAATATATTTCAGAGATACACTATCCAAGAGATTGTTCATAAGTAAAATAATTTACCTAGTGCTCAAATATATCTTACAAATTCATCAATACTAATTCAGTTATTCACCATACCAACTAAGCAACTGACAGGATCAAATGATTACATTCGGATCAGACACCTCTGACCTCATTAAAATTCACTGATTTTGCCAGGAATAGAAATTAGGTGCAATATTAAATTGGTTAATATTTGTTGTGTTTCATCAAAATCTATCGAATTCCAGAAAAGTTATCACGGCAACACCACAAAAGTTGCCTTGTGACCTCTGACCTTATTAAACATGCATGGATTTTGCTTATAATCAAGCATGGGCGAGATAATCTATTGGTTATTAGTTATGTTGAATTCCGTGAAAATCCATCAAGCCCTGTTAAGTTACCACAGCGACACTATAAAGTTTAAAACAGAAGGACAGATGGACACACTGTGGGTATACGTCCCACCATAGGTGGGCATATAAAACGGTGTGAACGATATACCAGTTCATGTCACCTGACTTTTCAGGAATGTGCTGCATCTATGAGACATACGTATGGATGGGACCCCCCCCCCCCCCCCCCCCCCCCCCCAACCCAACCCAATTCCTTGGCTTGCTGGGAAACAAGGAAAGCCTACGAAAGTGCTACTTTGTAGGTTGGTCACCACATAACTGAAGAGAATCTTTACAAGTTTAGATTAAATAAACCTTACGGTCACAAAAGGAAACCATAATGATAATAAACCAAAGTCCTACACTTGGGTCCCTGAGGTCTATATACCATATATTATAGGTTCTCACCCTGATGTAAATAAATGCATGTCAGTTGATTACTGCCTGTCTGTCCAACATGTACATAGTATTACTTATGTACATTGGAAATAGCAGGTTTGACTTTATATTTAGGAGGTTATATTTTAGCAGTTTTCCCTTTTTCAGGGTTTCATGAGGGTCCCACATATGAGTATAATATCAGTGATCCTATTAATTACACTTAATCTTAATAATTCAAAGAAGACCAAAGGAAATATAAAACAAGTGACCCATGGGTCATGACACTCAGCTGCCAAGCATGACCTGTGACATCATGGGCTGAGATTCACAACTTCCAGTCAAATTTTGAAGAACCAATTTGCCAATTTGTTGAAATTTTCTACGACAACAGAAATATATATCACCTATGTCTGGTTAAAACACAGAGAATTGATGGTCTGAGGAAAATGTATGATTGTTAAGGTATCCGGAACTATTCCCATAGCTTACTTGATACCTGTCAGTCTCAAAAGGAACACCACAAAGGGCAAAATAAGATCAAAATATATAGCAAAAAATCAAGGAAATCCATGCAAGAATTATTGAGAAACAGGTGCTTCTGTATGAATTTTTATTCAATACAAGCCAACTGTACTGCACTTTCATATATGATGATAATATTTATTAAGAAATATTTGACCCAATCCTTTGCAAGATTACATTAATATATGTCCGACTGCCTTTACTTTTACAGTTCTTGAGATAATATGATCAAAAGAAATTTAAAGATGGTTGCCTGGTGGCCATTTTGGACTTCTGACACGTCTGGTTAATCAGACAACAACCATTCTCTAAAATCGGACCAAAAATTGAAGGAAAATTACTGAAACTGCACTGAAAAAAGGATTTCTAAGTTGGCTAACTGGCAGACATAATGGATTTCTGACAAGTCTGACATTTAATATCACACATCCTCCAATAAGAGACCAAACTTGGGGCAAATTCACCAAATGATGTTACAGTAATGAATGTCCAAAACAATTCAAAAGGCATGTTCAGGCTCTCATATCAGATTTATAGATATGCAAATGTAAAAGTGTAGGTCCAATATTTTTATTATCACTCTGCTTTTCAATGGGGTCAGCAGGGTTGGTAAACTGCAAAACCTGAAAGAAAAGAAATGCAGAAAGCATGACTAAGAGTCTTGTAATAAAATAAAGCCATCCTAAATCAAGTACACATCCAAATATTATGAGAACAAACACTTGCTTTTATATGTGGTGATTTATATAAAAATATTCAGATATCTAGGAAACTAAGTTTATTGCTATGATTCCATAAAATAAACTGCAAAATGTTCCCATCATCTCATAAATCAACTTAGCTAAACCTTAATACTATACTCTCATAGTGTTAATTCCTGGCTGAAGTATTCCAACAACAGTGTTTTGTTATGCAGTAATGAGGTACTTATCACTCAGCCTTATCACTTAATAGCCTGATACAAAAGGGAGTCATATGTCACCAGTGTCACTCACAATTACAGCCACATGGTGAGATGTACCAGCTGGAGTGCAAGCTTATATATACAAGAAAAATAGAGATGGTCTACAAAATAAGTTGACCTGACCTATGACCTTGGCCTTTTGCCCAAATGTCAACTGGATTCTTTCTAAATGATGGGTAACTACTAACCAATTACATCTGGTCGGGTGTAATTACTTGGCAACCAATGAGTGAATAACTTAGACCTGTAACCTTTAACCTCCTGACCAGCTGACCTCAAAATTAATTAGTTATTTCTTCATGCAAAAAGACCCATAAATATGAAGTTTGAATCACATTGAGTGATGCATAGATGTGGCATATGTGAAAGACTGAAGGTTTGGGTTGAACAGTTTCACTTGAAATATGTTCACAAGCATTTAGAACAATATTGTGACCTTGACCTTTGACCTTTTGAACTCAACATCAATAGGCTTCTTCCCCTATTGGTTGGTAAGCCATTTATGACAGATGGAAAGTATAGATTGAAAAGTTTGCCTGAAAATGACTCCACGCAAGAAGTGGGTGCTGTGAACTTGACCTTTGACCTCAAAATCAACAGGTCTTTTCCCCTGTTGGCAGAGAAGCGATGTCAGTGCTGAAAGGTTTGGAATGAAAGGTCTAGCTTGAAATGTGTCCACAACCTTTTCAAAGAAGTGGATCCTGTGACCCTGATCTTTGACCTTGTGACCTAAACATCTATAGGATTCTTCTCCCACTTAGTAGGTGAGCTATATGTGAAAGATCAAAGAATTGGGATGAAAGGTTTGGCTTAAAATGCATCCACAGGCTTTTCAAAGAAGTTGCTTTTGTGACCTTGACCTTTGACCTTGTGACCTCAAAATAATTATGGTTCTTCCCCTGTTGGTAGGTGAGCTGTATGTGAAAGATGTTAGGTTTGGGATGAAAATTTTGGCTAAAAGAATTATTTCTGGGGGGTGCAAACACACCCCATAACTTTGAGAATATAGGTCGCAGTGACCTAATTTCAGGTTTGCAAGGAGATCTTTTTAGAACCTCTAAGACTGCTAGGATTCATGGCCCTAACCCCTACGGTTATGATTTGTGCCCTGCTAACGGCCGGACGGCCGGCCGGACGGACAGACGGAAGGACGACGGACAAAGACCCATCGCTATAGCCCAGCATGACTGAAAGTCAGCTGAGCTAAAAAAGAGTGTAAATTCTGTCGCTGCTGGCGATGACAGGTAATGCTTGTGTCATTTATAAAACCTCATCTTTGATTTACAGTTTATCTGACTTTCAACACTATTTGTATTGCAACAACATGTATATATTTGTACTTCAGGCTACTGTAGAACTATTTACAAGGACATTTCAACTGTGTTGACAATACCTGTTCTTCATAAAGATTTCATTAAACAGTTCCCTTTTGCAAATAACTCAAATTTTGAAAGCCAGTCAACATAAAGCCACCACAGTATTGAGCTTTAATTTTCATGACAATAAAACAGTCACCAGCAATATAATTTGTGCAAAGTTGAAAATACTGTGCAGTTGACAAAAACACATTCACCTATAAAATGGATTAACTATGGTTACTGAGTGATTATGTGAACTGATCAAATTATCAATATCACAACAAAAGCAATCTTTCTCAGAAACAGTAAATTCCTGTTTAAATAATTTAAAAATTTATATTCAGTGGTTTTGGAGGAAAATACCTGTGGGTTTATGTTACTAGAAACTTGTAAGGCTAAACTTCACGATTCATTGATTGAAACCATACCACATATAACACCAGCAATTATGGTCCCTAGAATCTTTTGGAATGCGTTCTCCGGGGTGTGCCAGATTGGCTGAAGAAGGCATATACAACAGCGAAATATAGTTTTAATATACGATCAAAATGCAGTGAAACCTGAGTAATAAGACCACCTGCAAGATGTACAAAAAGTTGTCTTAACAGATCTAACCAACACTACCCTTTGAACTTGTGTTGCTGTCAAACATTTTCCAGACAAAAAACAAGGGACCTATGGGTCACGACGCTCAGCTGTTATATATGATAAAAAAATATTATTTAGAAATGAGGCACATGCTGGTTTTGTGTGGTAATAAATATAAATATATAAATGAAATATAACTGACATGATTATTAAAATAATATTAAAGAATATATTCATGAATGCATTCATGAATACATTTTGAAAGTATTTGCACTAGTATTCATATATTTTCATTTTTACCTGAATTCCCATTCTTTATGCAAGAAATTTTATAATGGAGTACAAAATCATATTCGTATTTAAATACAATTACAAAGTATTTGCACCATGTCTGGAATTTATTCAGTTTTTCACCAAACAATGATGTTGAGAATCCAGAATATACCAAATTCACACATTTAAATAATGATCATAAGTATCTGGTGTTATGGCTTTTATTTATATTAAAAAATAACTAAAAAATTCATTTTGGACTAATTTCACATCAATGTACAAACTAGACACAGCAGGAATCTAGATTAATATTATCAACTGCATCTTTGTCTAATTTCCTTCATATGATCCCTAATGATTAGTAATGAATAATATGATTTACTTCTTTATCATTAAAATTGAACTGAAAAATGCCATAGGTGACTGCATGGTGATATTTGGAATATGTGACATTCTACCCATCAATACAAGATTCTTATATCATCAGTAACTGCAAGTTAATTTCCTGTTATTATAAACTAACAAATTCCTTTTCTATTTTTCTTTAATTTGTTATTAAAAACCAATAAAAATTTATTAATTTATTGTTTTTTGTTATGTTCTTGGTTAAAACTACTAGATGAGTTGGGTTGGACACCTGGATCAACTGTGGCTGGCCATAAGCTGCCTGGATTCCATGTATGCCTCGCCTCAAGCGTGCATAATTTGATGAAAGGTCAACAAGGTCAACATACAGGTGACTCAAGAGGGGCTGGAGAGAGCCAAAGTCTGACAGGGTCTCATAAAAAACATTAATAAAAGCTACCATTTATTGGCCAATTTCTTTCAGCTTTTTTAAACTGAAAAGCTGAAATGCTTATGTGTACATGATATGAAAATTATATCAACAGTGCTCACGGGAAACAAACGTGCCATGGTCACAGTTGGGCAAAATTTAAGGTACAAATTTTATATTTATACTAAATAAAATTTGAAAAATTCAGAACTAATTTTGGGTATTCAATTGAATCTTATTTAAATAATGTTACATCCCTGACAAAAAAATCTCTAGCTTCAGCAATGCTCTTGTTAAGGGAGTAAATATATTTCTTGATTTTTTACAAAGTGCATTATGTTTGGGCCCATAACTTAAAACAATTACACAATACTGACATCATTCTGGCATGTGCATAGAGAATGAAAAATATGTATATTATTTATGATTAAAGTCAGATCAGTGGTTTTGATATTAGGCAGTCTTGAAGTGTAACAATGGGTTTTTAATGGAAAAATGAAGTTTTTCATTAATATCTCTAATGTCCTAGTGACCAAATTCTTGGCATGGTAGGGCATTTTGGAGACATCTAACTGTATGCCGAATTTAAGGAACTTAGAGCTGAAGCTGGGGAGCTGAGCTCTTGCAAACTGCATAACACTAGCTTGATGTAAACAATATGTTACATGGTGCTTGAAAACTTGATTAAAATCTACAGTTTTTGATCAACTGGTTTCAAATTTTTGGTGTTAACAGTTGAAATGCTAACAAAAACAGGCTGTGAAAATTAAATCCACAGTACTTACAGGAAAAAAACGTGCCAAGGTCAAAGTTGGGCAAAATTTAAGGTACCAATTTTTTATTTTTATTAATATTTTAAAAAATTTAAAAGATTTTCATCTAATTTTGGGTATACAATTTAATTTTGATTAATTAAAGTTATATTACTGGAAAAAAGGTCCATAGCATTAACATTTTTTGTGTTAAGTGATCAAATATCTTTTCTGATTTTTTACAAAATGCATTATGTTTGGGCCCATAACTTTTTTAAATTAAATAATACAGACATAATTTCTGGCATGTACATAGGAACTATATAGAGGAATATTTATGGTAAATATGAGGTAAAACAGATGAGTGGTTTTGATATTAGGCAGTCCAGAAGTGTGAAAATAGGTTTTTAATAAAAAATTGAGGCTTTTCCTTAATTTCTCAAAGGAACGAAGTTGCAAACACCTAGTTTTCGGCTTGGTAGGAGATCTTGGGGACATCTAACATTATGCCGAATTTTGGATTCCTAGGTCTTACGGTTTCAAAACGTGCCACATCTACGGACGGACGGACGGACGGACTGACGGACAGACGGACGGACAGACGGACGGACGACGGACAATGGACCACGACTATAGCTCAGATGACTTATAGTCAGCTGAGCTAAAAACCACTTCCTAGGTAATTGTGATTGTATTATTGGTCATTGTATTTAAATTGTGAATACTATCCCCCCCCCCCCCCAAGCCCCCACAAGAACCCTAATAGCAAGCATTTTTGAAAGCATCTTAAATCACAATTCGGTACCATGACAACAAAGAAAGTCCTGCGGACTTCACACCATTATGAAACATGGGTCATGTGGCTTCCTTTACATGGAAATTCAGCCACATATTCTGGAACATATCAAAGGGGCAGTTGCTGAAATATTCATGGAACCATTATCTGATCAGCATCAGTTCAGTGTGTCAGTTAATGCATGAATTCTCAATACTTAACACTTACTGCTGCATCCATTTTTCAATGTCATAAAATATTGCCACAATGTGACACACTATTACTGCCAAAATTTACAAAGTTATACATTTATCAAGCTTTCCAGTGTTTCTCTCGAAATGTAATGGAATCAATGTTTGAGCTGTTCAAATATTAACAATTAAGACAGCAAACTGGGCACAAAGACTAACAAGTCAGAATGGTTTTCCAGTCTCAAAACTTTAGGTCTGAAATCATCTTCTATTAGATTTTCTATCTTTCATAACAGTGACAAATGGCATGTACATGCCTGAAGCACTGTGTAGGAATTCCTGCCATGTGGTAGTGGGGAGGATACACTCTTGTCATGAACAACTGCAGGACTCAACAACTTTTCAAGAGTACTTGCCCAGTAAGCAAGTACAATCTAGCTCTAACTTGCCCTGCACAAATTTTTACTTGTCCTTCCAAACTGAAAATCAGTCATCCCTGCCACAAAAACATGTTCTTTGTTTTGCAACTATAAAATTTTTAATTTAAACTGTTTGGTTTTTTTTTTGTTGACAGAATTTCTCTTTGGCATTTGCACCTGGACGATAAACATGCAGATAACTTGAGATAGAGGTATTAGTACTATTACAATTTTGTTTCATTTTTCTAAAAAGAAAAAGACTAAATTATATAATTATATAAGATTATTTTTATAAATTTATGATTCGGGCATTTGTGTAAAGGTTATGTGGGCCCAGTCAGGAAAGTAGAATCCCACTTTTAGTTATCCTACCACCATTTTTTTTAAATTATACATGCCCAAGGCAAGTGGTTAACTGTTAATGTCAAGCCCTCACCTGAGTGATCCAACAACTAATGAGTGATCAAACAACTGTTACAATAATTAACAACATCAGAAGGGGGGGGGGGGGGTCACAGAGTCAGTTACCAATATATATAGCGCACTAGACAAAAAATCTAAGCATTTGCTGCAAATGTCCTGATTTTTCATGGATATTTTTTTTAAATTCCACGATAATAAATTTGACAGATATGCTCACTAAAAGACTACCTCTGCAAATGGACCACTGATTTTGGCATGAAGCAAAATAAAACTAACGAGCCCATTTCTCTTCTGGGCCAATAACATTCGCAGACTTTTCCTGTTTGGGGACATTTTTTATACAATTCCCTGGCTGGAGGATGAAAAACTCATTTTCCAGGTTTTCTCCGATTTCCAGGATGGCTGTGGACTCAATAGACAGCAGGTTTATTCTGAGTTCTGTACAAAACAAACTCATCTGTTTAACAAATGACATACATGGTCAGTGGTCACTGGTTATACTTTTTTTCAGTATACTTTTTTTTGTTGGAGGCAATTGCCTCCCATTTTTTTAATACTAGCTTATTTAAAAGTACATCAGCAGTATTCCATTCCAGTTTTGGACTGTGACAGGTCAGTATTAATAATAATTACAAGATTCCTCTGAATCCTCTCATTTTATATCCTGGCATTAACCAGGCCCAGTGACTACTGCAACTGCAGACCCTAGCAGTGTAATCAAGCCAATTGCTGGATCAAACCAGGGCTACCAATAGAAAGAAAACTTGAAGAGTCTGTGACGCTCAGACAAAAAATTTTGGGGAGTCCTATCAGAGTTTGAAGCGTCCCAAGGGGAGTTGAGAAGTATCCAGTTTTGAAGGATAATGTAAAATTGGATCTATTCTGTATTTTATGTAATTATCATATCATTATATAATTAAAATTGGTACATTATATGAATATTTGCTTATAGCCAAATGAAAGCCTCAGTTATCAGTGCGACGTTCACACAACTGACAGGTTCGTTTGGGGCAGCCAGTGATGGTCATTACCTGCTACAAGGTCCTAAACCAGAAATTGGCGCGTCCAGTTGTTCAGTTCCGAGTCCAAGGTTCCGTAAAAAATTTCGTGCATCAGAGACTCTTCCTCCTGGGTTCCTGAAAGCCCTGCATTCCACAAAGCAACCCCAGAAAGGCGCTCTTGTTTGTGAATAAAAAAAAAAATCGCCATTGAGCTGTATAGCCTTCCCATTAAGCCTGAAGACTGCTTACCACACCTGCAGAGTGCTAACCCAGGATTGGAGCCGACTGTAATAAATCTCACCACCTCCGCTGAGATTCGAACTCAAGATCTCCCGTGCTCTCTTGTGCTTAACCCCTGTGCCACAGAAGCCGGTTAATCACTTGGCACTGTCTTACTTTTATACATCTCAAAGGCCTGGTAGTGGAGCTATAATATTATAATTACTTTAATTGAAAACTGAGATGGTAAAACAAAGTGTACAAAATGTCAGCATATTTTGTTTTGATATTTACCTCAAAGCAAGGAATCCATATGGCTAGAGAATGTAAATCGGATGAAATCAGATGTGAATCCCATTTAAACATGTATACTGGTCAGTGCTGAATTAGAAAGCTCCAGTTCTTGAAAGTGAACTCATCTCCACATTAAATGGCTGAAGACCGATCTGAGAGCTAAATGGGTTGTTCTTCAAATAGTCAACTCATACTTCTAACATCATGATATTAACTATTATTATTCTGATACATATAATTTTACATTAACTTAACTAAAGTTTTGTTGGGGGTGACATTATCAGGGTTTCTGTCAAGGAAAAACTGTCAGTCTATTTGTGCCTGTATGTAGGTGTGTGTGTGTGGGGGGGGGGGGGGGGGGAGTGTGATCTGTGTGCAAACGTGTGTGTGTCCAGAAGATTAGGATATCTTTAAATAAGATCTTAGGGAAGAGTATCTGCTTTTTTTCAGGCTGGCTGCCAAAATTTTGAGGTAGTGCAAACCTTACATCAATGGGATTTTTTTAGAAGCAGCAGAGACAAAACAACACAAATTGTTGACACTTGTAATGATAAAAATTATTTTCCTTCAAAGTACTCAAACCAACTGCTATCTCTTTTCCTATTTACTTTTGTTAGATTTGCAGTTCTACAGGGTTCGTTCAACCCCCCCCCCCCCCCCCCCCCCCCGGGCCCCCTTCCAGTAATACTGACAATGGACTAAGGACTGACAGTCATTCGCATCCTGAAGTTCTAGGCACAGTAACATGATACACACAGAATGCGCTGATAAATATAGCATGTAACAGCACAAGAGATTAAAGAGTACAATAAGAGCAAGATGCAGTGAACCCGGAGTATGTCCATCCAGGCATGCAGTGGAGGAACATCTTAATCATGACACCGGGAGGTGCAAAAGAAAGCTATTTTGTAATTAGCGAACAAAGCAGGCTATGATTCTGATAGTTGACTGACATACTATCCGCACATTCCAGAGATCAATTTTTCCATTGAAGCAATGACTGAATCAAAATGACCCTTTTGTACTTAGGCTCTGTTTATATACGTGGGTGAACTTACTTAGGCTCTCTCAATACACTTTTAACAAGCTTTTTTTTGTGAAACTCATATTCTGCTAATTAATAAGGTCTGACCTTTTGAAACTATGTAATACCAGTATTCTTGAGTTGCCTGGGATAACGTTTTTGTTTTACAAACTAAACTGAAAAAAAAAATAAAATATACACACATAAACAAGAGTTACTTAAACTGGAAGAAAGTGTAATCCACTTATGCACTGAATTACTCTATCATGTAGCTTTTGCACTATTTTTTTATAAGTGCATCCTCCTCAAAATTTTCAATTGCAAATATTAAGTGCTCCCAAAAATTTATAGGTTCCACAGTACTGTTGCATAGATTATGGGACAGATTATGATAAAAAGCCAAATCTATGGGACAGATTATGATAACTGGTCAAATCTATGGGACAGATTACTATAAAAAGTCAAATCTATGAGACAGATTATGATAAAAAGTCAACGTTATGATCGTTATCAATATCACCAGGTCTACCTGTAGGTTGACAGTGTTAGATAATTGCATGGAAAGCAATATATTTTAATTAATCAGTCTCACAGCTGTATACAAGGCATGCAAGGTGATCAGTCACTGATCATTAATGAGTTGAGCATGATCAATCTAATACGTTAATCATACAAAAATAATACAAATTGAGGGGGTGGTTTCAGATGTATTATTGAGTATTACTAAAGCAAAATCATGGTGATCAATGATTTCACATGTGATTTGGGAGTAAATTACATGAGAGAATGTCTGGGTTATCTTCTTAGGAATAATGGCTGGGAAAATATATATATAGTCTCATGTCTAAACAAATAACCTATAATTTGCATGATTTCAAAGTTTGAATCTCAAAGTACAGTAACATAGGTGGCATCATGAGCCTTGTCATTACAGAACTATGAGTACTAAACTATAAACCAGAAGGTTGAATGCCTCAGTCTTTGGATATCCTCAGGAATGAAGCACACTTGAGTTCAATGACATCTTGAATTTGCGTTGTAAAACGGGGTCAGAATGTGTTGTTTCAGGATCTGGTAACCATAGAGTAATAGGAGAGGAACACGTTTGTAAATGGAGAAAATCATAGCAAGGCAAGTTAGTTAACAGGTCTTGTGTCTACAGAGTAACCAGAGTCAACAAGTATCAATAGTACTCCATAGTACTTCGTTTTATTTGTAAATGGTCATTATATTACCTGACCATGTACACAAAACAAAACCAGAGAAGGAGAGCACTGAGGGAATTAATAATACACAGAACCACAATCCCAGAATATTTCCATGCGATTACAAAAAAGATCTCTGAACCACTGGACCAGTGTTTGGATACAAACTACTAAATTAATCCACTCTCTTCCAAGTAATACATGCGATTTGATATAAATTTCAATACAAAGCATTCTTTTCATTTACTAGTAAACTATTCTTTCCTAACATCCATGATGAGGGAACATTATGTGCTCATAAATTCTGCAGTGACCTGTTTTCTGGTTTAATCCAGGCACCATATATATTATAATCAAAATGAGGAGACTGAACTGCTCTGCCAGTAGTGTACCCATAGGTGCCCGGCTTTAAATAATGTGTATTAATGTTGAATATAAGAGATCCTATTCATTGTGTGGCACCGCTATATACATTGCATTCTCTGGCAATTTTTCAGAGTGAGAAAGTATAACCTATAACATGAATCATAGAATACACAGACTCTTGGAAGAAATTCCAACCTAAACACAACAGAAATGACAAACATGATAAATCATCATGTCCAAGTTTTGACAGAGGCATGTCGTCAGACAGTCACACTGAGCTGCACATATTTTGAGCAAAAACCATTCCAAATATCAAGATTCAACGACAAAACATAATTACAAAATAAAGTCACTGTATAAAACAAACAACTCAACTCCTAAAGTCTAAATGTCATTCACTGGGTTGAATTTAGTATGCACCCTAGGGCTGGCAATCAGCAGTTTTTTAATATCAATTATCAGCTCATTTTTGGCAATCAAATCCATAATATTGATTTTAATGTGGCAAAAGATAAGTAAAGATCATATATGCACCAACATTCCATTGTGCTTTTCCTGCGGCCCCAGTGAGCAATAATGTGTCGACACTATTTTGTCTTGCTTTTATCCAGTGAAAATGCAACACACATTCAAATTATTGAAAATTAGTGGTTCCTGGAGAAATTCTATCCTGCTTAAAGCCTCCAGAACAGCAAAAAGATGGATGCTGATGTCCCCTGTGAACCTGTCGCAGCTTGCAATCGTGACACCCCCGGTTGGTCATTAATAAACAACCATGATTTTGCTTCACTGTTCCTGTTATATTTTGCCGTTTTCAAATTTACTCCATGGTCATGGGCCTATTTCATGACAGCAACAGAGAAAGCCATGTTTTTTTTTACTGGATTTAATTTGAGTTAATACCAACATTAATAGTCATTACCATAATCTTCAAATTATAATGTCAAAAGACAGTCTCATCAATAACAGTATTTGACCAAGTGAATCGATTGATATATTGTCAATCGTGCCAGCCCTCATGCACTCCCAAACGTGTTTAACCAGCATAAATTGAAGAATTACGAGATTTCACCATGCGTTATAAAGTTAAGTTAATGACAGCAGTAGAGTTATCCTTTAGAGTTATTGGTATTATGTACTATAATATATATTTTAGGGGTGCAGTGATATAATTAACTAGTAAACTGACAATATACTTAAATATATCACTACCCAAACACCAAGCGTGTAGGTTCAGGCTTAATGGCTACCACTGGTAAAACATGTATACCATTTCTCAGATTGGCAGATCTGCAATTACAATTTATCCCACCCGTAACACTTTTTATCTAAACATATTTAATAGTAAGACTATTGAGTTGAACTTATTCTACCTATCAGGTGTCTCATTGCCTCAGGTACATGCAACTTGAAAGAAAGTTCCCATCAAGTAAAACCTTGGACCAGCAAGGTGGAACACTGTGTGTGTTATGGGTGGGACAGATTATGATGACTTTGTAATATTGATTAATCATTATCTAACCATGGAGGAATGTGGGAGCTGGGAGATTTCTGAGATAAGTATACCAGATTATGTACATGTATAAAAGATAAATAATTAAGATTTCTATTACAATAAATTTTGGTGTTACGGGTGGGACATAAATGTACAGAAATATCGCAATTGGCCCTGCTATGCCTATGAACTTATCAATATAAAGCAGAAATAAGCTGAGAACAATGATGTTTAATAATTACTCATAAATCATTTAATGTGACAAGTGAATGAATGAACTTATTTATCTGAAAGAAAAAAAAAAACAAGGGACCTATGGGTCACGGCGCTCAGCTGATATATATGATAAAAAAATATGATTTAGAAATGAGGCACATGCTGGTTTTATATGGTAATAAAAATAAGCTGTATTATGAGTTGTTGTTGTTTAGCTTATGTATGATTTTGATAGTACCTTTGGAGACAGGAAAGAGGATTAATTTCATTTATTTCATTAACAAATGGAGTGGGATTGTCACACAGATTTTGACTTGGCCATATAACTAATATAAGCAGAACATATAATATAAGAGTTTAACTATTTATTAGAAAAATTACAAATATTGTCCTAAATATAATTTTTATTAAAAATAATAAGAGAATAGTATGATTTTTTCAAATAAAATATGACTGAAATGATTATTAAAATAATATTAAAGAATATATTCATGAATGCATTCATTAATACATTTTGAAAATATTTGCACTGGTATTCATATACTTTCATTTTTACCTGAATTCCCATTCTAATGAAAGAAATTTTATAATGCAGTACATATTCATATTCTTGTTTTAATACAATTGCAAAGTATTCGCACCATGTCTGGTATTTATTCAGTTTTCACCAAGCAATGATGTTGAGAATCCAGAATATACAAAATTCACACATTTAAATAATGATCATAAGTACCTGGTTTTATGGCTTTTATTTATATTAAAAAAAAATGTAATATATTTATTTTGGACTAATTTCACATCAATGTACACACTAGACACAGTAGGAATCTAGATTAATATTATCAACTGCATCTTTGTCTATCATTAATTTCCTTCATATGATCCCTAATGATTAGTAATGAATAATATGATTTACTTTTTTATCATTAAAATTGAACTGAAAAATACCATAGGTGACTGCATGGTGTTATTTGGAATACATGACATTCTATCCATCGATACAAGATTCTTATATCATCGGTAACTGCAAGTTAATTTCCTGTTATTATCAACTAACAAATTCCTTTTCTTTTTTTCTTTAATTTGTTATTAAAAACCAATAAAAATTTATTAATTTATTGTTTATTGTTATGTTGTTGGTTAAAACTACTAGATGAGTTGGGTTGGACACCTAGATCAACTGTGGCTGGCCATTATATAATAAGCTGCCTGGACGCCCCAGTTTATGTCTCGCCTCAAGCATGCATAATTTGCTGAAAGTTCAACCAGGTCAACATACAGGTGACTCAAGAGGTGCTACAGAGAGCCAAGGTCTGACATGGTCTCATAAAAACATTAATAAAAGCTACAATTTTTGGCCAATTTCTTTCAGCTTTTCAAACTAAAAAGCTGAAATCTTTATGTGTGCATGACATGAAAATTATATCAACAGTACTCACAGGAAACAAACATGCCATTGTCAAATTTGAGCAAAATTTAAGGTACTAATTTTATATTTATACTAATAACTTATACAATTTGAAAAATTCAGAACTAATTTTGGGTATTCAATTGAATCCTGATTAAATAATGTTACATCCCTGACAAAAAATCTCTAGCTTCAGCAATCCTCTTGTTAAGGGAGTAAATATATTTCTTGATTTTTTACAAAGTGCATTATGTTTGGGCCCATAACTTAAAACAATTACGCAATACTGACATCATTTCTGGCATGTGCATAGAGAATATATAGAAAAATATGTATATTATATATGATTAAAGTCAGATCAGTGGTTTTGATATTAGGCTGTCTTGAAGTGTAACAATGGGTTTTTAATGGAAAAATGAAGTTTTTCATTAATATCTCGAAGGTATTAAGTCCTAGTGATCAAATTCTTGGCATGGTAGGGGATTTTTGAGACATCTAATTGTATGCCAAATTTTAGGAACTGAGAGCTGAAGTTGGGGAGCTGAGCACTTGCAAACTGCATGACACTAGTTTGATGTAAACAATATGTTACATGGTGCTTGAAAGCTTCAATAAAATCTACAGTTTTTGATTAACTGGTTTCAAATTTTTGGTGTTTACAGACAAAATGCTAAAAAAAACATGCTGTGAAAATTAAATCCACAGTACTTACAGGAAAAAAACGTGCCATGGTCAAAGTTGGGCAAAATTTATGGTACCAATTTTTTATTTTTGTTAATATTTTAAAAAATTTAAAAGATTTTGTTCTAATTTTGGGTATACAATTTAATTTTGATTAATAAAAGTTATATTACTGGAAAAAAAGTTTATAGCTTTAACATATTTTGTGTTAAGTGATCAAATATCTTTCCTGATTTTTTACACAATGCATTATGTTTGGGCCCATAACTTTTTAAATTTTTATAATACAGACATAATTTCTGGCATGTACATAGGAACTATATAGAGGAATAACTATGGTAAATATGAGGAAAAACAGATGAGTGGTTTTGATATTAGGCAGTCCTGAAGTGTAAAAATAGGTTTTTAATAAAAAATTGAGGTTTTTCTTTAATTTCTCAAAGGAACAAAGTCGCAAAGACCCAGTTTTCGGCTTGGTAGGAGATCTTGGGGACATCTAACATTATGCCGAATTTTGGATTCCTAGGTCTTATGGTTTCAAAACGTGCCACATCTACGGACGGACGGACGGACGGACGGACGGACAGACGGACGGACGACGGACAATGGACCACGACTATAGCTCAGATGACTTATAGTCAGCTGAGCTAAAAAACTGCATATATAAAGGGCACCTTTTGAAATCCTGAACAGACAAAATTTACAAATATAAGTTTTAAAAAAACAGATAAGTTGTGAACTTAATTGGTCAATACAAACCAGTCAAGCTCACCTTTTCAAGGATTCCTAGAATTGGGCTTCCCTCAAAATCAGATTTAATAAGAATTAGAACTCATGTCAGTACAAACTATGACTGCATTTACATATAAGAATTCTAAACTCAAAATGTGCATTGGTTGGATGACTTAAATAATAATATTTCATAAATATGTATCAAATATAAAAAATATAAACTGCATCATCAGTGATTATCCTTGGATTCTTATATTCTGGTAGAGGCTTGGGCTTTGAAATTGATCCTCGATCATTTTACACGGTGTCACTCTGAAAATGACTCAGTGAAAATGGTGGTGATTATTTGTCGTGAGTTATTCAGTAATTTAGAGCAGAATTTAAAGCCTGTATCATATGCTTGCCACTTCTCAGCTGTTTATATTGCAGACCTGGAACAGCCAGGTGATAAGTGATACGATGCAGCCTTAAACCCATATACAGCAAGCCATCCACAGACGACTGCACATACTTAACTAAATTAGCATTTAATTCTATTATTAATTTAATATACACTGACCGAAGGTATTGCAAGATCTTATATGTGCGCATAAATGACTGAATCCATTTATTCCCAGTTTTGACAGATGCGACTGACAGCTCTCAACCTGGCACTTGCAGCACCCGACCAGTGCTGCTGCTAGCCTGCTACCTGGGCGATGTTTCGCTTTCCTGATGCAAATTTACAACGTTAGCATTGTTCAAACTGTTTGGAAATAAAATATAAAATGCTTTATTTTCTGCTTAACAATTCTCATGGTGTTCATTTACAATTACACATTCTGAGGGTTGTGAAAAGCACCAAACGAGTGTTGACAGCTATGCAAAATGGCGGACTATTTAGAATCAGTAATGATGAGGGGTAGCTATGGAATTTATACTCACTTCTGACGATCCTTTCCGTCGTCGACACTTTACCATCTGTTGTCGACATAATAATGATCTAAAGAATCTAATACCACTACGTTCTAGTCCAGATGGTTCGAAATTCGCTACGATTTTACCCGATTTTTCTGACAACTCCAGCTCCAGAGTATTTCCAAGATGGCGTTACAAACAACAACTCATTTGCATAGCATCCACTGCTAGTGTCACTGCGCATTCGCTCGCGCACCCCTGCCAACGAAAGCCAAGGCTAGATTGTTACTCCCAAGGGAAATTTTGATTTTAACTGAGTATTTCAGTCTTTTACTTATTCAAAACGTATAACAGTGCATCCAAAAGTCCAAGTCCCGAGCACGGCGGTCTCAGCGATAACCAAAACAGTCTGAGCAGGGAAGCACAGATCAAATTACATGGATGTTATTTGGATGTTATTTGGTGCTATAGCCGTGAACACCACGAACCAATGGTGAACCTCGACACGGACCGACGGAACGTATTTTTGCATGATTAATATGTTTCAACACTTGCCATGAACTGAATTAAGTCACTACAATAGGATGTGCTAACGTGTTTCACTTATTCAACGCGAAATAATGCGTCCGCATATTTAAGTACGTGCGATTTTTATGAAAATAATGGGCACTATCTTTTTCCAATGATAGACCTGTCCGTGTACATGGTCTGTAGGCCTATTCGTGTAGGCTATTAATATATATAAATACACGAAATTTGCTATAATTAAAACATTGTTTTACAGAGTGGGGGACACCCGGTGATTGGCTTACGGTTTAACTTATTATCCAATGATCAATGGGACAAATTAGCTCGTTAAATTAGGTAGGCCTATCAATTACATATACATTTTATAATATATTTGACAATTATAAATACTTATAGAATAGCTAGGCTACTGCAAATCTAGGCTTAAATGTAAAATATATTAAAAAATCTTTAGAAGTAATTTAATCAAGCAAATATATTGAGAAAAAGGCAAAGAGGCATGTCTCTCTGGAACATTTATGAATTAATATTTTTTTTTTTTCTTACCTTTTTCTCATAGAGTTTTGATATGAATTCTACATGGTCAGGGGTCAACATGACAAAAACGGATTTGTTTCGCTAAACAATTAAAAGCATAACATAACAAATGAAACTATTATTATTTTATTATTTCTAATTCTTTAAAGATATGTAAAAGCACCTTAACTAATTTCAAAATCAGTAAATTTCAACTGAAAATAAAAATTAACATTTTTTTATGCGCGAAGGTGGGGGGGGGGGGTGTAAACAAATTAACCCGCGCTATGACTGAGAACCTATAACCTTTATTGGGTTTAGGGGGTGATTGGGAGGGGTATATAGCTAATCAACAGATTGTTTTTTTCATAAGGCTTATAGATATACCGGCAAATTCTACATGTCTGAACTGATCCATCAAATATGAAATATGAAGAAAAAATATGAGATATAACCGAAGTTTTATTAAACAAATAAGAGGGTACAAAAAATAAACTATCGCCCCTAATGTGTGTCTTTGAGTGTTTTCGTGCATTTAATAGTATAAACTGCAGAAATATTGTCATGAAAGGAAACAATATATATCTATTGATAGATATATATACCCACGTATAGGTCTATATGTTTTTACCTATATATATATGTGTGTGTGTGTGTGTGTTAAACACTGATTTTATTTTATTTTAGTCGGCATAATCACCTATGGTGCTAATGTTTTAATACATGTTTTGTAAGCTCCGACTTTAAATAAATTTAGTCGAGTTACCTGTACTAGGTGCTCTAAGACAATTATTGCAAAAACTCCAGTATTTGTAAATGCATATCTGCCAGAGGTCACATGGAACTAGCTTTGTGGATGAAGTAAATTAAGATAGCCCACTGTACAAAAAACAACCTGGGATATATAGGCGTTAAATCAAGGTCCATTAAATTGTTTGCAATAAAAAAAATCCCCTACACAGTAGCGACACCTGTCGGCGACGAAAGGTAATCAAAGTTCGGGATTTCATATTTCTTTTTATAAATCTTTTATGATAAAGGCGAAAAGGCCTTCCAAATGTTTGACTAAAGAGGTTCCTGCCGCAGCATCGATCTGGCTTGTACTTGAACACAGCAGACGATCTTCACAAATAATTCGCATGACTGAAGAAAATAAATTAGGTTCATTCTTTCTTCAGGCTTTGTGAGTTTGTTTTATTTTACAGTTGCATATCTTTTTCACATAAATACTATACAAAATGGTTAATATGCAATAGTCTACCTATGATATCACCGAATAGAGAAAAGCTTTATTTTATATTTTATATAAAAATCATGGGTTTGCCTGCTTATCTGTTCCTATGTGTGCACATATATCTCGGAAACGTTTGATGGATGTCAACGATATTTAAAAAAAAAACATTCCCCCTTTTCCATGTAAAAAGGAAATGTCTGAAATTTAATCAGATTTTGTTTAAACGATCACCTGTGCATGATAGTTCAAATTAAGAGACCAATTGCTGAGGCTGCCCCACCTGGAGGAGGAATATGGTATTAATCGGGAAGAATTACGGAAGGGTATAAAATATTCATATGTGTAGGTGCGCGCGCATGCGGAAATGTATATTTGTCCTGATACGCAATATAAATATACAAATAGCCACTGCATAAAATATATAAGTGAATGTGCTAGGCCTACATGAAAAAAAAAATGCCTGCTTACTATATGGAGATACTAAAGAACGATAATTAATGCACAGAAGTGATTTTTTCAACACCATGTTGTGCAAGTAGGCCTATAGATTCAACTATAAACTAGAGTTATCAAAGAGACGTAGTGTTAGATTGAAAACACCATACACCTCCCCGTAAAAAGCTGTGAAATCATGATTATAACATCTTTAAAGTTGTCGGTTTGGCTGGTTCACTTACCTTATAGAGAGACACTGTATGTTGAAATGTCTTTTCTCATTCGACCATCGCATTAACATATATATAGGTACATGTGCACGCCTTCGTCAGGTGTCTTTTCAAGACTGCTCCGACTCCGTTTATTCAGTTTCGAAAGGACCTATGTAATAATCTTAACTCGTTACAAACAAAAGAGAATAAACAGCTTAGCAAGGCCACAGTACTCAGTCTGGAAGGCGTGTGTTTGTCGAGATCGTTTGTATAATTTTCCCCCGTTTCAGCGAAATCTGTTGCATTGCACGGTTTTGATCATTGGATGAAAGTTGGTTTATCAAGTTGTCAACATACTATATATACAAGTCAATGTTTACTTAAATTGTACAACATTTATTTTTTTAAGGTATCATCCCCAGCAAAAATCCTTTAATCAAAAATTAAACTAAAAGTCTTTTTAAATCTATATTAGACATTAGACATATTTGAATTTAATGTTAAACATTTCAAGCATATGTTACTGTGTCATTGTTGATGGTGTATAAATTTAAGAAATTTACATTTATTTTCATATACAAAATAGTATCAGTAAAACAAATAAAAAGTACATTATTCTGAACACCTATGCATGCAGTAATTACAAGCCACTTTAAGTAGGATTATATTGAAATACTTGTCAATATCTCACAATAATTCTTTTTACCTTTTTCTGCTGCCATTTTTCTTTCTAACTAGAAAGTTAGTTTTTAAGTTTGGATCAATATAAAATTAAAATTTAATTTTAAAACAGGAAAGAAAGGTAAAAAATGATATGTACTTCATTGGTCTATTATTGATTTAAAACCGCTTTTTAACTGATATTAAAGAGCTTTTTCCAAGGGTGCTACCTTACATGTAGTCATAACATAACTTTTCCACAATACAAAACACCAGGTAAATACATTTATTTATTGATGAAAATTCAGCCCACGTGACCCTGTTAGACGTATCTTTTATTGTTAACAAGAAGGATTTTTCACGGTGGGCCCCCACCCAGGGTGAGCGCTCTACAGGCTTATCGGGAAGGCTGTGCCCTACGGCCGCGTTTCACTCATTACCGAGTGAGTGTATGATCCAGCAATGGGGACGATTACGCGCCCAGAGCCCACAGGTGCAACAGTCACCTCGCCTGATTGATGCCAGTAAAAATGAGAGGAAGCGTGTGATACTGCCAAGTCACAAAGTCTTAAACCGGAATGGAATTCTGCAGATGTACGTATACGTACGGTAGTAAAGTTAGTATTAAAAAATAGAAGCGGTTACCTCCACAAAAAAAAATGCAGTAAAAGGAAACATACGTGCACATGTATTGACTGTTGTGGTGTGATGGTTAGGGTTCCGGACGTGATCACAATTAATGTAGCGGGTTCGCCTTCCGTTCTGAATTTTCGCCACTCTAGGACCACTGGCCAAAGTCTGAACCTCAAAGGTGGGCTCTCTTCACCCTCGAGTGCATGATTGTATAAGGCGGTAAGTCATAAAGAAAATGAAAAATCTTAATCATAGTGCACGTTATGGCATATTATATGGGATATAATGTGGGTGTATGCTGAATTTGCTCCGTAGATAGAGGAGAAAAGTTCTACTGGAATGAAAAGGTCCGAAAGAAGGGAAAATGTAAAGTCAGATGAAACTGACATCGTCGGTGGTATCAGATTGTGGATCCAACCTTTGGGCTTTACCTTTAAATGGTATACATATAGAGTTTGAACTATGGAACACTGAGATACAGAGAATTTTCTACCACAGTTTATTGATTTTTGTTTATGGCTATAGCGAGACCCTCCCTAGCATTATCTACAATCGTGCAGACCTATGTTATGACAAAGCAAAAGGCAATATTCAAGAACCACTTCGCCAAATTGTGTTGTATTTGACTCTAAACCATCGCCAAATCTGACAGAATACGTAACACCCGTGCATACAGGAATGTTAGATTCTTGTGAGGACAAAACACTTTCAATGTGTTTTGAATAAACTACATATGAACATTTAATACGGATACTGAAAGGTTCATTGACACTGAATATTTAATCATCATATATTTACAGCATAGAATTTGGAATTTCACCAATTTGACACTCACTGCATTATAGATCGATCTTTCTGAATAAGTACTGTTTAATTTAATTTTCCCTGATATTGATATGATGTTTTTAGTTTAAATTTAGTTTAAATTTAGTTTAAATTAATTTTAATTTTAATTTTAATTTTAATTTTAATTTTAATTTTAATTTTAATTTTAATTTTAATTTTAATTTTAATTTTAATTTTAATTTTAATTTTAATTTTAATAAGGGGTCCTTCATTCCTCAGACTAGGGAGCAGAAAATGTTCTATACAGCATTGTTTATATAACTGACGTCATAACCCAATGATCCAATGGACCTGCTGATTATTTTCCTTGGCCTACTCTTTGTTCAGTGAAGCGGAACAGAATTTCCCTGTGGTGACCTTTAATCTTATTGGCAGCGGTCTGCTAAATGGGGTCAATTAGTTCAATGTGACGGCCGGGTGTTCATGCAAATATCTTTATTTGTGTAAAAGCACTTACACATATAATCAGCGGCAACAAAATGATCGCTCGCCTGTGACTGGTACTATTCTCTGTCCAGTGTCCGGCAGTTCATCCGTACCAGCTTTACTCAAAGGGGTCTTGGCCGTTTTCCCAAGATAAAGAATTAGAGAAGAACGGCATGATCTGATATGTTCGACAGTGTATGGGAGGACATTTGTTTTAGTGGTTGTATAAAATGAATAGATATACTGTCCACGGGCATGTGCAATGTGCGTCATGTCTGCATGCTTCGGGTAAACCTCCACACAGGGTCAAGATTAGATCTTTTGTGTGAATAATTAGTTCGAGTTAACGCCATTTCGGACCTCTTACTTTAGAGAGTCTACGGCCACGGTTCTAGCGTCATAAGAATGCAATTATTTTTCATAATTTTAACAATAATGCATGGCCTACAAGTACCCTGTCATGCACTTGACATACACCAGACCAATCTTTAGCGTTTTAGTATACTTTTCTGACAGCACCTACCATGTTCGAGAAAAAAAAGTAGTTATAATTCAGCATATTTGTAATCCCTCTGCATGAATTTCTGACCGCATGAATACAAGCATGCATGTCTCTCACGGGTTACTGGAAGATAGCCAACTTGTAGGAGATACAGAAAATTACTCCTTACCTGAGAGACTTTTTTTTATTTGGTTTGTGAGTTCACGTGTATTAATTCACATGTGTTTTAATTCGTCACTTGTAGCCTAATGGTCAGATTATCGAATTTTTTATTGAAACAATAACCTTACATCTTGTTAACATTATCGACTGTTTACCACGATTTCAATGCAACATGCTGGATGCCCGTTGCAATACCATCCTTCGTATGGCTTGTATAACGGCTGAAGTGAGGCTTACTAGTCCAATATTAATGCAAACTGAGTCTTTTATTTACGGCTAGGTTACCAGGCAACATAACTTGGTTGTTTCATCTCCTTAAGGTGGATTTTTCATCTATGTTTCACGAGCAGACGCACTGCACTGCTGTGTCCGAAACCTGTTTAGCCAAATTTAATATATGCCACTGACTAAAATAGGAAATTAGCCTATAAATTTTCGATCTTTTTATTTAAAAATTTTCATTGGATATAAAACAAATACGATCCCATTTCGGTCGGTAACACGGACCTGAACACTTAGTGTCAGTATTCGCCAACAGATGTCACTAATGTGGTGGAAACGGTCTCATTACTTGCAAAACGTAATAAGCTTTACCATGTAATGCGACAAAAGCGCAGCAAACATAATGTCATTTTTTGTTCAGTCAGCTTGTGGCGCCCCATATGCAGGGTTCATGAAAAATATGTGAAGCATTTTGTGCATGTTTATTGAAAACGAAAAACCTAAAGATTTGGAGACTTAATATTATGTTGTAGGTTTACCCATTTAACATATGAAAAAAAACTACATTTTGCTGTAAATGTGAAAACAATCATATAAAATTATATTTAAAAAATTGTAAAATTTATATTTTCCATTTTAAAGGTTTAATTTTTTTAGATGTTTAATTTTGATATTTATAAAGGAATCATGCGCGTTACAAATGCCGAAAATTGGCGCTATGTTCAGCGTTCTTAAAATATTAACCATGCACTTCATGTATAATAAGTATGTGTCCTGTTAGCTTTATATGTTAAGCGGCACTAGGGGACCATATTTATTACTATGATATAATGTTATCAAGACACACTGCCGATGATCACATTAATTAAAGGTATTTAGGATAGAATGAAAGGCTTAAAAATTTTTGTATTATACTTGTTTTTAACAATGGAAATAAAAATCTAATGCTTTATTTAAAAAAAAAATGTTCAGATTTGTTCATCTTAAACATGGAAGAAGGAATATTTTCAAATGAGACATGCAGTATGCAATGTTTCTAAATTACTTTTTTAATATTTATTTATATTTCTCTAAAGGTAGATGTCAGATGGTTCAAAACCATACATATATCGGTTTCCTTTCTTATGAATATCATGATTGTCTTTCAGATTTTTTACGAGTTTAAAATATTTAAAATCGATATATTTTGGGGAAGAATGAAATTTAAAATTAAACAGTAATTAAACACCAATGTTATTTGGCACAATTAGCACCATATCCATAAGAAACATGCCCTTGGATTTTTTTTTCATATTTATGTCATGAAAAGTCACAGACATCATTTAAAGAACACTCAATATATACTTGCTTTTGAAAATTTTCTTTAAAATTTTAATATATTAAGATGTTTGAATAAAATTATTTGACAAACCCCTTTCGAAAAAAAATCTTATCTGATTTTGCTAAGAAGAATAAATAACAATATTTCATTTCGTACTGAAGCTTTTATTTTTTAATTGTTAACTTTAAATATAAAACTAAAGTAAATAAGCATGTCAGCGTATTCTATATAACATTATTTTGCGGCATTGCACTTCACAAATCTAAGATCTTTTATATGTATGCACATGTCATTTTAATCTCTGCTTGACGATATATAATAGATTATAAGCAAAACAGAAATATGACATCTTATATATGTTTAATATATATATATATATATATATATATATATATATATATATATATATATATTCACGCCTAATATCACAAAAACAACTGCAATAATAACGTACTACATACCCTTAATTTCAAAATCCACCAGAGCTGATCCTAACCTTATTTTCAAACGCACCCTTGAACGTCATTATACAAAACTGATATAAACTGGGCCCCCATACATGGAGTTTATTGTGTCAGATACGGCCTGGATATGGAAAATGTATGTCATGCAGTCATACATTTCCAGGTTGGAAAAACAGTACAACAATAACCGTTTATTGGTTCATCATTGTTTTTGCCAATGAACCCCCTAGTTTGGTCTATTGATATGAGCGTCCCCTAGTGGCCACAAAGATAATAGCACCGGACTCGAATTTCACGACGTCTTGAGAAACTGTTACCAACTGATCCCTGCAAGTACAGTTATGAGTCTCATTCCGGTACAAGATTTAAACTATTTTGGCTCTAGTTGTTTAAAATGGGATGGAATCACGACAAAAGTTGGGACAAGGACGAAATTGATTTGACAGTGATGGACTAAATTAACGGAAAAGATTTTAGACAAAAATTTCATTTAATGACTATGGGTGCAAAGTGACCAGATCTGGTGGTGAGACAGCTAGTCATACTGTATCCTGAACCGCTTTGGCATAATTTAATGTGAGATATGTTTATATCACTAACATATGTACAATTTTTTTTCGCCAAGAAACAAGTTTCATATAATAATCCTGAATTGCGCTTTTGAAGATTCCATTGTCGATCTAAGAACCAAATTCAGTATAATTATTCTCGCATAACTAGAGGGTATAAAAAGTCAAAAGCTCTCTATAATCTATAGAAGTTTAAAACGTGAGCATGCATATAACCTCTGATATAACTACGCAACCACATAAAATATCATCACGAACATGGTTTAATATCGGTGAAACTAAAGCAAAATCTGGCATTCTATACTTTCCATATACACTAGCGACACCAATCAGCGAAAACTGACACTCACTGATCGGGTTAGGCACACTGACAAAATCTCGTAAAAGACGTTTTCCGCCACACTAGCGACACCCATCTGCAAAAACTGACAATGAGCTTTCGGGTTCGTTATATACTAAAAGGAATATTTTATCCTAAATATTTTTAACGAAGGTCACTTGTCGTCCCGTTTCTTTTACTGTCACTATTAACAATTATATCACCAGACAATGTAATAAGTTCTAGGTACCTGACATTTTTTAGTGCAGCAATATATATATATATATATATATATATATAAAACAGAGTTTTGCGGATACTATGTTTTCAGCCCACCGCCGCCGCCGCCGCCGCGTAGGTGTCCGGAGAACTCCTCCGTAACCGCTCGGCGGAATTTTACGAAACCCGGGATTATGTTCGGGTCACATGTGAACTGGTGCGCCCCGATTTTGTTTGACCTCTGACCTTTCCTCTGCCCTCTGCGTCCGTTTGTGCGTCTGTTTCCACACATAAACCCACATATCTCGGGAACCGTTTGACCGATCAGGAAAATTTTTTTTTCACAAATGTAGCCCTTGGAGAGCTTTATAACATACAAAAAAAATGGTGGCGCCACATGCAACCATGTTTGCACAGTGTCCATCTGTTCGTCTGCCTTGGGTTAAAATCACTCATATCTCTGCAGTGGTTTGACTAATTCACCTAAAATTCAGCATGCGTATACATCCTGGATAGCTTTTCTGATTTTATGACAGGTGGCGCCACCTACATTCACGTTTACGCTGCAGACATCCAAGCTCATATCTTGGGAACCGTTTGACCGATTGGGCCAAAATTTTGCATGTGTATAGAACTCACATAGCTCTTTATCATATGCAAAACTGGTGGTGCCACCTGCAGCCATTTTTGCACAGCTCCCGTCTATTTGTCTGCCATGGGATAAAATCACTCATATCTCGGCAGTGGTTTGACATATCTGCCTAAAATTTTGCAGGTTTATACATCCCCGACAGCTCTCTTGATTTTATGACAGGTGGCGCCACCCACATTCTAGTTTATGCAGCAGACATCCAAGCTCATATCTTGGGAACCGTTGGACCGATTGGGCCAAAGTTTTGCATGTGTATAGTTCTCACATAGCTCTTTATCATACGCAAAACTGGTGGCACCACCTGCAACCATTTTTGCACAGCGTCCATCTGTTTGTCTGCCACGGGCTAAAATCACTCATATACATGTAGTGGTTTGACTTATCTGCCTTAAATTTTGCATATGTATGCAACTTGGACGGGTTTCTGGATTTTGTGGTAGGTGGCGCAACCTACATACACAATTTGGCTGCAGACATCCATGCTAATATGCAACACTTCACTCTATTTCCCCTTGCCACTCAATCCATGCCTCACTTCACCCGTTCCACTCTGATTTAGGCGGATACACGTAGTCGCTTGTCGACTACCCGTATTCTAGTTTAGTTTTATATTTGGTTTAATTTCTGTTTATTGTTAAATGGTTCCCGTTTTCGTTAATATTTATGAACAGGGGTCGGGGGTAGATCAAGGCCGCAAAATTGGTCTAAAATCCTTGAAAAAGGGTTACTGAGATTGGAGAAAGGACCCCCTGGATCCGCCTCTGTGAATGTTATATAAATGATGATTTCATCATATTCTGTCAATATTAACTTCAACTATATGTCCCAGTCAATATAAACTTCAATTCAGTTCAGTTGTGTTTACAACCTCCCATCCCACCGAAAATGTCACAGACCTCTTGTATAAACTGTCACAGAGCGGGCTCGGTCGTCAGTCCTGCCTTCAAAAGACACTGAAACAGAAACACAATAACCTGCGAGTATAAATTCCCATGTACCTTGGGGCCCTGTCCCGCGGCTCTGGCGACTTCAGAGAGGTCACGTGGTACTCTTCCGGGTAAATCACGATTTTTGTGAACTCGGCTTGTTTGTACAATTCCGAAATTTCACTCTAGAAAACAGGAAAATGTTTTTCTTTTAAATGAAAAACAGAGCATGAGCTTAATTAACGAAACACTGTAAAGGGCCTATTAAATTGCGAAAACTGACGTCTAGTAAAAATGATCCCTTGAACATTTGATAAGAATAAGCCTGAAAAAACTAATCTCACTTAAGGCTGTTTTTTTTGTTTTTGTTGTTTATTTCCACATATTTATAATATGTGGTGGGGGGGGGGGGGGGGGGGGGGGGGGGTCACTGAAATAATCAAAGCACATTCAGCAAGGCAGACGAACCAGCGTTTTGCTATTAGAGCGTCATTAACACATTTAGTTTGTTAACATTAACAAATTGAAAAGGTGGGTAAAAAGCTGGCTTAAAGACATCCATTCCATTTAAGATCTTAGAAACAGTCTATTTTAATTTCAGTGACACAGAGGACAGCCAAAGTCATTTGTCCTTGTCAAAAACGAACATATTTATCAAAAGCACATTGGGTGTTGCCATGGAAATGCTATAAAACATAATCAGCAGGCAGATTCGATGATCATAGCTAAATCGCAGGCGCGGCGAAATTGAAAAAGATTTTATGATCAAACCATTCATTATATAAATATAAATTAACCGAAAATCATTACTCCCCAGAAAATCCCTCCCCCCCCCCCCCCCCCAGAAATATACTCACCTCCCGACATCCCTCCCGAGAAAAAGTACATTTAAAACCCCCAGCAACCCCCCCCCCCCATCCCAATATAAATACCCATAAAATACACATGCAGACATACATACATAAATGCATATATATATATATATATATATATGTATATATATATATATATATGTATATATATATATATATGCTAGCTATACACTAACATACGAGACCATGCATGTTTACCAAATTGTCATTGACTCCTATATATAGCGTCATTGTTCCTACAATATAGCAATGAACCCTCCATGAACAGTAGTTGTTATATTTCAGCATTCAGCATGGACATCTACACCTCTCCGTTCAAGTAAACGATAAACACTCGACAAATAACAAATGTATAGAGATTATAATAATTTATAATGTAATAATATATATGCTCGCCTGTAAACTGTATCCTGTATTATACTTGTTAATGGTATTAGTGGGTCTGAACTTTCTTCAATTTTATTATTTATTTATTTTTTGCCAGGGGCCGACAGGAGGTTTTAGAAGGGGGTAAGTATACCAAGTAAATAAGTATGCCGCGAATGCTAAAAGACTTTATACATAAATCTCGCATGTAGAAGTATAGAAAAGAAAATGGTGCGAGACCTACGATCATTCGTTGCTTTTTATAGTTATAAACAGAAAATTATTCTATTTCCCAGATTTTTTGCCGTTGGAAAAACGGGGCCGCATGTCCCCTGTCCCCTGTGATCAATCCAGTATTGGCAGTAACTAATACGTAATGATATTCCGTGTGCTTGATGGCATCAAGCAACGTTTAGAGTGCAGGGTGGATAAATAATTCTTATTATAATATTTGAATGTATTTTTTTATGATTTCAACTGCATGAAAAAATACATTAGTGATTCTTTCTATTTACTGCTTTTAGACTTAAGTTCTTGAATATTTGCTGATTTAAAAAGTTTGCTCCAGTTGTAAAAAGCATATAATAATTTCAGTATTTAACAACAGACATCTTAAATCTACCTTCATTTTACCGGGGTTCCTGCGGGGCTCCATTACCATGGATCGAGTTGACACGGGCCGAATTCATTGGCGCCGTTTCTGATAGATTGCGCTGCGAGAGACCCTTCGATGATTAATGTCAGATGCCTCAGGAAACATGAGAAACTATGGTAAATGATCCCCCTTCGGACACATTTGTCATCGTTTAAGACAGAGGAATTGCGTGATAAGGGTGAATGGCACCACCATCAATAACGTTTTAGATATAGTAGATTTTTTGTTCGATAAAACAATTTTCAGGTAATTTTCCTTGTGTTTACGAAGGACGGTGTCAATACTCTCAATATCATAATGAAATATATTCAAAATTCAAAATATTTCAGAATATCAAGATCACGCATGTCTACAGGTGAACGCCCTTTGAGGCAGTATGTGCTCCATATTTAACTGGCAGAAAGGCTGTGTTGTAAAACCCTGGACTTGTGTCATATACAGCAGTTTCCAAGGAACATACAGTGCGGTAGTTTATTTAAGGATTCCTATTTTATGGTTAACCTATTCACGGAATGAGAGTCAGTTTTATTCTGGGCTATAGTGAGTAAAGAAATCGGATATTAAGAATTGTAACTACAAACTTCAGATATCCGTTACGACTGCTCGGGAAACTAGGCTTTCTCCTGGGCTTCTTCAACTGAACATACACCATCAGATTATCCTTGTCTTGATGTTTTAATCAATCTTAAAGGCAGATTGGGGATTTTGCATCGTCATGTTACCTGTAGGTATTTCTTTATTTCTTAACATTTTTTTTTCTTTTTCTGTGTAAGGGTTTTTTTTTCAGTTCCTTGGTTGATAGAGTACGAACAACAATTATTTCAACAAAAAGAAGGCCAAAAAGATTTGCAGGGCTTTGAAGGCAGACTTCAGCCAGACGTACATATATAAAGGTATAACATTCCATATCTGCATATATGCAGTACGTTTGCGTTACGTACAGGTGTGCAGCTAGGAATCATACACATCACATATTATGTTGGAGTGATTCTATGTATGCCTATGCAGTAGGCATACGTATATACGGAAAGTTTTATTATAAATCTTTTTCGCATACCATATACCGCATTCCACGCACCCGGTAAACGCAGCGTTTTCATTGGTTGCAAAGCACACGCAATTTGGAGCTCGAACATGTTCTAAAGTGTAAATATACTGGTCGTAATGCAGACAGATCACAAAAAGAACAATGAATGATGGCAACGCTCTGTTCAGACGTGACAACCCGACTCAGTAGGCAATCGGATAATTAGGCTGGTAAGCCTACTCGAGTCGTGATACAAGTTATATCTAGGAATGTATCGCAGTGGTCTTGCATCTGGTTGCATTCATATCGTGGTAAACGGCACATAATCTCAATTATGCTAAAAATAATGAATCTACACAATAGTATACATGTGAGCTTACAACCCAAACTGAAACACCGTCTCCATTGACACGGGTCATTTCCTGTATCGCCTGCAAGCTGCCTGCGTCCTGTAACCCGTGCGAGCAATGCTTGTGTTCATGCGGTCATAGATTCAACAAACATGCCGAGGGGTTTACCAATGTGCTGGGTTAAAACGGAACCTTTCTCGCTCATGTTTGGTATTATTAGAAAGTACACAAAAAATGCTCACGATTGGTCTGGTTTATGTTGATTGGCAGTTTACCTGTAGGCCATGAAGCATTGTCAGAAATGACGAAAATATTTGCATCTTCATTAATGCGTTCCTCAGACATAGATGTCATGACACTCTGGCGCTAGTAATCTGGTCGTAATGCCAGAAGGTCGATATGACGCTACGCTCTGTTCTAACGTGCGCTTAGCGTTATTTATCATGTTCACAAAACGCTACATCTGCTTCACAAACCGCTCTCCACGCAGCATTTATATACTGTAGTCGTCCCAGATCTCCATTTTCTTGTAACCGCTGTTTTATATGACATAGTTCTCTGGGTCAGAGCACCAGGGTGCGCACAGAGCAAAGAATTGTAATCAGACCAATGAGAGCGAGGTATCACATTGCGCATCCAGCACATATTTTAAACATAAGAATCTCTCGTTGGTCTGATAACGCCGTTTCTGGTGCAGGTCCAAAATAAGACCAAAAGAGCCGGTGTCGCATGTTTAATATTTGTGCTGGATGCATAATGCAGTACCATGCTCTCATATGTCTGATTATATCTCTTTGCTCTATGTAAATCCTGGAGCACTGAATCAGAGATTCTTGCAATGCAACGCAGCGGTTAAAACGTAAGGTGGACCATGGAGGACTGCAGTGTATAACTGCAGCGTGAGGAGAGTAGTGTTACAACTGCTGCAGTGATTGCAGACAGAGCGCTTTATGTATACTTCACATAAGAAGAGTGATAGGGACAGACAGAGCTCCGGTGCTTGCCAAGGTACAGTCCCCGATAATCAAGCACCGTTTGACCAGGCTCCATACTCGACCATCAGCGAACCTGCATTGAGAACGGTTTCAAATATATGGCAGCCATTTACGCTGTCACAGACCTTGATTCAGCAGTCTGGCGTCTGTTTTATGATTAATTGACTAGGCATTTAACTAATTAAATAACTACACTTGTTCTTTGCGGCTGCTGGAGCGCGTCTGTTTATTTCCAGATCACACTTATAGCATTGCCAGGAGCACAAAAAGAATTTCGCAGATAAAACGAAGTCATATAAATCTGTTCCGTTCTGGTGTTCACGTGTTAATTCAGAGGGCGTGGAAAGAGTGTATTGTTTACATTTTGTTCTTTTGATTTGATTGGCAGTTCCTGTTTTGGCCCTGAACACTTGTGGGCTTGTTTTGTATTCATGAAATAGACACCAGAGCGTCTTGCTGAATCAAGGTATGTGAAAGCGTAGCTGTCACAGAACTCGTAGTATGAAAATTAGGTCCTAAAGCCAAGTAAAAAAAATCTCTAAGTTCCAATGGTCATCTACAAGTGAATTTGGCTAGGCTTTCCATTTTGGACATGCAACGTACAGACAAATGTAAACATAATTAACACACATAAAAAACCCGACTTCAGAAAAAAAATTGAAAAACCATCTGCTTGCCATCCACAAATTTGTTTTTGTATATGAAATACAAAGACACACATATGCAGACATGCATAAACTGTTCTATCGTAGATGTTATATATATATATATATATATATATATATATATATATATATATATATATATATTTATGTTTCCTAACTGTTGCCACTGACAATACAAGATTTTTTTCTGTTGCTAGATACCTAAGTTACCAGATAACATTAAGAAATAATAAAAGGTAAAACCTCAATGCGGTGGTTGGAGAGAAAACGTTTTCGTATGGAGCCAGGGTGGATGTAAAATTTCCATTGGTGATCATGGAATCTGAGATAATTAACCGTCATGTTAGACGAAGATTTAACCATATAAAAAGCTCTTCAGTGAGCTTGGTTTACTGTGCCGGAGATATATACCATTTTGCTTTCTTCCCTCGTGGGATTTATTTTCCTAAACATATCGTATAGGCTGAACAAAATCCTTGGTATATGTTAAAAAAAAATTTAAATACTCATAATGAGTTTAAGTCTGAAAGGCCCAGTCTCCATTTCCCCAGGGAGGTATTTGAGATGTTTGATCTTTTTTAGGTCTTCTACTCTGAAATATATTACGTCTGATGTTAAAAACGGCCTTATGTGGAAGAATTTCTGGATTTGTATGAAAGTAGAGTTCCCTGGGCTATTTGATTTGAAGTTGTTGTTTTCATAGATTTTTTAAATAAAATGTATCATACTTACAGCCCTCGCGCAGCGGATATACACACTACTGTCGTCCCAGATCTCCTTCGCTTTAACCGCTGTTATTTATAGCAAGTGTGGCGGGGTTTCGAAGTCAGGGCTGGCACAGGGCTAAAAACTATAATCATACAAAGAGAGATCATGAGAGCATCGTATCCGATGTTGCATCAAACCAATGAGAGAGGGTTTGGAACTTGGCGATGGATGCACAATGCGATACCGCCCTCTCACTGGTCTGGTTAGAAATTTTCGCCCAGTGTCAGTCCTGGTAGTGAAACAAAGCAGCGGTTAATTTGAAGGGGACTTTGGACGACTGTAGTGTATAACCGCTACAGTCATTATAGTGTGTTCATCATCGTGTGTACATCATAGTGTGCACATCAAAGTGTGTACATCATAGTGTGTATATTGACCGTTGAATTTTGTGAGTTATTGAAACCATAAATTATATTTTTCAACATTAACCAGGTTATGGTCCACGTGAATGTACACATTTTACCCTTTACTGCTTATGTTAGGTTGACACCTATATGTAGAACTGTCTCATTTGGCAAAGTTATCTTAGGTCAAACATCTTGCACATTAATTTTCAGTTCTTAAATTTTCCATTTCTGTGGTAACTAATGAAGATTTTGGTAAAGGCACAATAAAAACTGATCAAAATATTACAAGCATTGTAAATAAAAGAGTGTGGCTCTCTGAAGCAAGGTCTATGAAAGCATGGCTGCCACAGACTTGTTGGTATGAAGATGGTTCTATCCAGGTTTCAAAATCTTGCCTCTGAGAGACCGGCGGGCTGGGTTAGATCCAGGATTTATAAAAAAAAGTGGTCTTACCACGGAGGACTAATGAAAAACCTTTAAAAATGCCCCAGTTCTAAAAGGGGGGAGGTGGGATTTCCGGTCGCCAAATTTGGTCTGAAGCCTTTTAAAAAGGTTGCGGCGACTAAAAAAGAAATATTTTTTTTATAAAAATAATGTAATG
Organism: Sipunculus nudus; assembly: GCA_026874595.1. Classification (NCBI taxonomy): domain Eukaryota; kingdom Metazoa; phylum Annelida; class Sipuncula; order Golfingiida; family Sipunculidae; genus Sipunculus; species Sipunculus nudus. Next base: position 89,235,131 of record CM049307.1, read on the forward strand.
TTTGCAGAAATTAATGGGAATATATGGAAGTGGCCCCCTTAGGTCACACTTCGCATCGTTCCCGAAAATACATGACGAAAACGGGAAAGGTGTTGCTACAGATTGCTTGCGTGACACGGTAGTGTACCAATATCGTCAGTAATAACAAAGACGAAATGGGCATGGTCAATTTTACCAAAAATAAGCAGAGGACTGGCATTGCTGAAAAATCTTCACATTAAAAATAGTAGTCTTTAAAATTTATTTATTTCTTATTCCTTTATGAACAAACATATTTAAGCTTTAGGTTAAATCATTCATTTTCCGGGTTTGATAAGTCAATTAGCATTGATTCGTAATACAGGTTTACTTCTTGCAATAGAAGACTTAGAACGGTATTTTAGGTCTTAATATCGTCATTCGTCAAACTACCTTGGTTTAATTCAGCTTTAAAATATTCATTGAAATACCTTTAAGTCAGAATGACAATATACATATTATGAATCCTAAGAATATCCTCTGTTAGATCTGCTATATATTTGATATATTTTTTTGTATAAAAACAAATCCACCATACCAAATATAAACAGTACACAAGAGTATAAACTATCGACAAGTCGTTTGAGCAAGAACACAAGCACCGGATACGGGATAGGTTTACAACCCTTTATTTGATTGGTCAGATTCTCGATACCTTTCTTCGAATGTTACGTTTGATCTTAAAATAGCAACATATGTGTTTCAGTTGCTGCGTTCAGGGAGTGTAGGCGAGTCATTTGACTGGTTTAATAAACGTGTTTGCCAATTCATGAAATAACTGCCAGAGCGGCTTCATTTAGTGTAAGGTCTCTGAAAGCGTATAGCTGCCAGAAAGATGCATAAATGGGCTGCCACTACGTAACTTTTATTCAGATTTAGCTTATCATTTATCTCTTATCAACAATGCATCCATGATGTACATTGATACATTTCATCCAAAGTGGCTAATCAGATCATATATAAACCATACATGTAGATTTGGTTTTTTCTTTAGGTTTAGCTACCTTTGTAAACCCAGGGAAGGTACCCGTTTCACAAAACCTTTGAATAAGGTAACTAACTTTTAGCTATTACATCTTTTTTTGACCGGATAAGTTGAATTATTTTTATTCATCAAGGCAGGCTGGTAGTTCTTTATGATTCCATACTTTTAAAATGTTATATAAATCCTTTTTCTTTTGTAATAAGATAGGTCTATATGGCCTGTTGGTTGCACCGTCTATTGAATGAGGAAGAAGGTGACCCAAAGTATATGTTATTATAAACCATTTTGGAATTCAGGTTTTACATGCAAGGGGCTATAGGAACATTACAGAAGTCATAACCTCTCTTTTGTAATTGAATTTTAACATTCTTGAAAAAGGAAATAACTAACAACGACCAACAAAAAAATTGCCTATGAATAAGGCCAAAAAAATTAAAGTTATGGTTCTCAGGCACCGCCCGCGCCAATTTTAACCCCCAGAATCAAATATTTTGATTTTGATTTTCATCTATCAAAAAGATAATATAATACAATTTTGATAGGATTTCCTTTGTAATGTAGTGCTTTTACCTGTTTAGCAAAAAAGTTCTGTTATTGTCATGCTTTTTACCTGATCATAAGACATTTTTATCGAAACATACATAAAAAGGTAAAAAAATAAAATATCGCCCTCCCGCATTGATTTCTTGAAATAGTGCCTGAGAAGCATACCTATTTTTGCCATAATGTGATTTAAAATATAAATTTCTAGAAACTTGACCTAATATCTGCATGCAAATTGATTCTTTTAATGTTTGAGGCCATATTCATTTATGATATTAGTGCAGGAGGCTATGTTTATGTTTTCTTTCGCGCCACCAATCGTGCCTCGGCAAGTTTTTCTACTATGTATAGGCTAGGGAAATTATTTTACAACGAAATCTCGTCTTATACGATATAGTGGGCCTGCTAAAGTTGATTTTTTTTTGTCACTTTAAAGGCATTGCTTGTTAATAGCAGGCATCCATGCTGGATCAATCAGTCATAGAGTGAAGAAAAAATATATGTTCTTTTTAGGTTCCACTGTTAATTTTCTTCTTTTTTTTTTGGCGCTAAATGAAGGTGTTTAAATAGCTATAGGTGTAAAGGATATATAATATGCGGATGGGAATCAGAAACAGTTACAGCCTTTTATTTTGGCACTTTTTTTATTTTCGTAATATCAAAAAGTGCTGAAGACACTTCAGGAACGATAAAGGGTGGTTCTATTTAGTGTAGGGGTACAGGAGACCCCTTACCTTCCTGCCATATATGTATTATACCTTTATTTACTGATAACACTTTTTAAGGGAATTTTTAATCTAATCCAAATTAATTTTATACATTTGCTATAGATGGTTTAAATTTAATTATAAAGTTCTTCAATTAACTCGTAGAAATCTTTCATGATAAATCAGTAAAATTACTTGTTTTTTTATCATATGATGTCAGTTTTGATACACACAGTGGAAATATGCTCCAGAGCAAGTACACAGTTAAGTTTGCTTCAGCTCATTAGTAATTAATCAATTGGTCCAGGATAAAGGTGTTGGTATCGGTAGAACCTTTATCTCCTGTTTACCGCTTTTACGAGTGCCCTTTATTTTATATACAACATTTAAATGATGAAAACGTAGAGAAAGTCCAAGTTACTTTCTCACTGTCATTTTCAAGGTTAAACAGAACAAAATTGGACGGGAATGTTAACATAGCATTCGTTAAATACTACTGATGACCAAAAGGTCACACATTCCAGCTGAACAACAAAGTTACATCTTTTGGTTGCAAACGTACCAAACACTGACATGTACTTTAGGAGGCAACATATATGTATACTGTATATGGCTGTATATCTTCTATTGGTAACTAGGTGAGACGGCAGATTCTTATATTAGTACTAATCCTAGCCTGAAGTATATGCACCATCACACTATACCAAGTTCTCGCCATGTATAACGGGACAAGAACACAGGTGCACATGTCTATCTCTTCCTATAGATATATATTTGTGTAGCTGACTAAATATATACCTTACTTATTCCTATTTATGATACCTCATTCAATATTACTTTCAAAAGGATTACAGCTCCATTTTCGTAATGCAGCCTTTGTCTCCTTACCAACGCATATCATCAGCCGTCACCTTGATGTTACTTTTACAAGGAGTTAATAAATTAAAGCTCCATTTTCCTAATACAACTTCTGTATCCTTACCAAATCATCAGCAGGCACCTTGATGTTTCTTTTACAAGGAGGGAATTAATTAAAGCGCTATATTATCCTAATGCAACTTTTGTATCCTAGCCAACGCATTTCATCAGCAGGCACCTTAGTTTTACATCGATGTGACGTTCACACGGTATTAATTGATTACAGCTCAAAACAGCATTGTTTGTATATCAAGATTTTAACAGATTATATTGGGGTCCTTCAACTCAAATAAACACAAAATCCTGAATAAACAGCATTCAGGTCGAATAATAATCAGGGTAAGAAAAGTGGTACATGGTATGTTACTAAACCTGCTACATCATATATTTGAATTAAATAATAAAATGAACAGCTTTTGAGGACAATATCATTCAAATAACAGATTAATATTATTATTATTAATTATGACTGTCATCATTTTTGCATATGACTAAACTGTTTTCATACACCTGTGACTTTAATTCAAGTTATTAAGAATTGAACCCAGCATGCAATCGATTAATCAATCATAGATATTAAATAATAAATATTATTATTAACATACATTATGCCATAATATTTTATCATATCTTTATTACAAATTATTTATTACAAATTATTATTTATTTTCAAATTCAGTGAAATCAAAGTCCTATATGTAGTAAATTATCTACATTTTTTAATAATTGTAAGTTTATCAGTTTACAATACTCAATTTACATTTGCAATCAACAAAATAATTGAATATTATGGACATCTTGAATGGAAGAAAGTGGCCTTTTACACCAAACAAGGAAAACACCGAAATGAAAAACCTTGTGACCCTAATTATGACCTTAAAATGGCCTTCACATTCAATTTCGCCATGCCATCCACCCACAGCTTTTTTCACCTCCAAACACCGGACAGATCTCACATGGATGCCTTCTATAAGCAAGCGATGCCGTAAAGAAATAATTATAGAGAACTTTTCAAAGTTTGACTGGGCTACTATGAATCTATATTTCATGTATGCTGAGCCTAATGTGCCTAGTAAAGTAATTGCCATCTTAAAGGTTCAAATACTCGGAAAGAATAACTCCAGTGCCTAAGTACTCCCTTAAACTCCAACTTCGACCCTTCAATTTCTAATTGCCTAATTCAAAGGTTACGCACCATATACACTGATAGTATATTCATAATTTCTATGTACCCTACAACCTGTGATGTTCGGGTTTTCATGCGGGCACAGAGTGGAAGCAAGTGCACATCAGCGGTTTAAAGAAACGAGTGGAAATAAACCGGTCAGGGTTCGATAAGGAAGCGGGGGCGTGACACTCCAAGGGCAGCATCCAGGCGGGAAGAGTTGGGTAGCACGGGCACATGTGTCGGAAAAATTGAGCTTTTTGGGACCACGCCCAAATCTTCACTTTTAAAGTTTTAAATGTTCCTTTGTCATGGAATGCTATTGCTCCTTATTATTCAATATTGGATCATTTACCTAACCGAACTTGAGCGATCTGTAGTGCAGCTTATGTTTCCCACGCCTATAAGAAGGAGATAGTCTTGCAGTCATGGTTGTTTGTTTGTATTTCTATAAGAATGACATTGTATATATTTGTGTGTATATGTGCATGCATGTGTCTCCAGGTCCGCAACTTAAAACTGGTGCACGTTTATACAAAACATTCATACGAGGTAGATCTTCACAGTATCTCGATCCTCCTCGATTGATTTTCATTTGTATATAACCCTAAGTCGAATTAGAATTCACATTTTAAAAAGAATATTAAGTTGTGGTTCACCCTTTACTCCCCATTTGGCAGCAGGGAGAGTGTCTGCAGCCTTTGACTCTTTGGTTCAATATATACATTTTAGTTGTTGACTTTCTATGTATTCTTGTCCGCCTGTCTGTTCGTTTTTCTTTGTTTAAGCTATATAAAATATCACTTTGCAGAGGTTAAGGCAAAGAAATCATTATTACATTCTAATCATGTATAGATGTGGATATGGATGAAATGCTATGAATTACCTGTTTAAAAGTGTAATGTTTGAAAATCCGAGAAATACCAAACAATTTAAACAAAATCACACAAGAAGAAATGTAATTCTTAAAGGGCCTATTCCGATATGTGACATTTAATAACTAAAGATAAATCCCTGTTACATTTTATAAATGTAGGCCAGAAAACTCCAATCCCACCACACACAGGCTGTTCGATTGTTTATATCCACATGTTTGTAACATGTGGAGTATCGCCAAAATAATCATGGCCCCTTAGGTTTGGCAACCTTGTCGTGTTTACAAACAGCGTGAAGATAAACAAGCTCATACGTCCGTCTCAAGGTCGTTATATGAACTTTTCTGAAGAAAAAAATACATAAGGCCAAAAAAAAAAAAGTATGGTTCTCAGGCACCGCAAGCGTCAATTTTAAACCCCGCACCAAACATTTTTATTTTGATTTTCATCTTTCAAGAAGATAAAATAGTGCATATTATTTCGTGCGTTCACCTGTTTAGCAAAAAAAATCTGTTATTTTCATGCTTTTTCCTGATCATGTGACTTTTTTTCGAAACATACAAAAAATATAAAAAATTAAATACAGCCCGCCCGCAGATTTCTGAATAAAAAGTGCCTGAGAACCAAACCCTTTTTTATCTTGGCCTAAGGTTCATTTATATGTACGGAGAGTTAGCCAGATATCATGTATGCTCTCTAGGTTGGGTATATGTAAACAGCTGGCTTTTACTGATGACATCATGCAGACAATGATGAATATCAGAAATAGGTATATATATATATATACAGTGGAACCCCACAATTACGACCACCCTGGGGACTGAGCAAAGTGGTCGTAATTTGGGGGTGGTCGTTTTTGTGAAACTCTTACCGTGGTCGCATATAACACGATGATATTTAATGTGTATCAGAGTACACTAGTGCATATCTTTAATGTGAATTATGACAAAATATTTCACCTAGCGGAGGACCCTTATTTTGAATGTTTTTTTGTGTGTAGCTGAACATATTTATTCATGATGAAAATTAATATACATGTACACATACGTCGTTACTGACGGTTAACAAATAATAACACTAAGGCAATACGATTACAACATACTGAATGCATATTGAACATAATACGTGGCTGTCATATATTTAGCCTTCCGCTTGAGTATATATTGCGTGCACTTGAGTTTTCCCGACGCTAAACCGCTGAGCCATTTGGTGCTGACTGCGCATGGTGTTGCCGCCGTGATTAACGCCACTTTATCCTTCAAGGAGAGCTCTTTCAGAGGCATGGTTGCCTAACAGCAAGCAATTTAAATGCAAACTTAACCAGTAGAAAAATAAACTGACAACGATCTATCAGAAAAGGCAATTTAATGAGAGGGATTTTCCCCCCATTCAAGCTTTATTTATACATTTTACTGACTGCTCAATACTCAGTGTCAGTAAGGTATGAACACATTTAGGATTAACTAGGTCGTTAATTTTACCAATGAGGATCGAACAATATAAGATGAGTTGAAATATTAAGCCCGCAGCCCCACACTTAGGGTAGCTGTAATACAGGTGATCAGTGAGAAGTAATTAGCATCTGACCCCAGGTCAGACTGGCTCATTAAGTAATCAGGCCGATGGTTACCCTCTTTGATCTATTACCTACACCTCAACGAGTCTCAGCGAAGACACCGAGTCGGGAATATATGCGGAACCAGATTAACACTCGGGTTAAGAAACCTTGTTACCCGCTTTGATCTTTCGTTAAGGTGCCTGTGACAAGACGCAGCCATTGACTCGTGACAAATGTTGTTTCAGTACTTCTCGGCGGTGGTCGCATTAGCGGGGTCGCATTAGCGCTGGGGCCAGGAAATCTGGTCGTAATTCTGAATTCTGGGGTGGTCGTAATTTTGAGTCATTTTTAAACATAAATAAACTAAAAAAAATTCGGGACCAAGCAAAATGGTCGTAATTGTGGGGTGGTCGCAATTGTGGGGTGGTCGCAAGGCGGGGTTCCACTGTATATATATATATATATATATATATATATATATATATATATGGTGATAAATGGATCTCGAAATAACAGAAAACAACCCTGCAGTTATCAGCATATTTTGAGATATACTGTTATTTTTATGACTCACTCTGGTGGACCTAAACCATCTCTATTGGGTTAAAAGTTCTTAAGATTGAATTATCAAACAATTTGTACAACAACAACAAAAATGAGCCGTATACACTACCAGAGAACAATGCTTGGCCGGAGGGGGCGGGGCATGCAGTTGTTGTGAACTTTTTCTGTGTCTATCGTACGCTAAATGTTGCTTTCTGGTGTATTTTATTTATTTTTTTTTCTGAATAAGTTTCCTAGAAATTATTTACAAATAAATAAATATAATAAAAGTTCAGTCCAGCTGGATGGTGCCGCTTGATTTTTCATTCTAGTGTGAACATGTGCATGGGAGGGGATCCCCTCAGGTATTTTTAAAACTTTAATATATCAGAAAATGTAATCAAGTGAATCCCTGTTTACTTATATTTTTTATATATGCAAGTCCCCGTTAAAAGAGTCGACAATGTGCCTGTTGGTTTATATCAGTATCAAGAGTCAGATTGCTGTTAATATTTTGCCCCCCCCCCCCCCCACAAAATTGGCTTACTTCTACATTTATTGAATATATATTTATACATTTTTATATATTTATATTTTATATGTTTATAAGTGTGACTGTCACAATATATGTGACAGTTAATCTGTGAAATAAAAATTTCTGTCTTTTCATGCATGTCCTGTGAACACTGGCTATGATGAGAAATTATAAAAATTCTTCCCATACACATTTCACGAAATGTCTAAAAATTATGACCATTCATTTACATGAGGTGACTCATCAAAAAAAAAAAAAAAAAAAAAACTGTTCATACTGTAAGTTAAAAGATTCACTATATAATAAAACAATTGAATCATTTGGATTCGATATTTTATTTTCATCTTATTATAATCATATTACATGATTACATGGAGTACTATAAGAAAATTGCAATGTAATAGAGCTAGGTGCCAGAGGGTGCATGAAGTGCATTTATAATCATTTGCAATAATAAATATATAATTCTCAGTTTATATTAGCTGAAAACAAAAGTATCTCAGCAATAATATATTGCCACACAGACTTAGTGTCTCCAAATTGTCTGTTTTACACATTGTTATAATAATGATTATGTGTGTAAGCGCAGACCACTTAGGCCAAAAAATAAATAAATAAATGAATAAATTTAAAAAATAAAAGGTATATATATGGTTCTCAGGCACCGCCCGCGTCAATTTCACCCCCCCCCCCCCCCGCATCAAACATTTTTATTTTGATTTTCATCTGAAAGAAGATAAAATAATACAATTTTGATACAATTTCCATTGTTATGCAGTGCATGCTTTTACCTGTTAAGAAAAAAAAGTTATTTTCATGCGTTTCCCTGATTTTTATCGAAACATACAAAAAAAGGTCAAAAATAAAATACCGCCCTTCCGAAGTGATTTCTGAAACAGAAAGTACCTGAGAACCATACATTTTTATTTTTTTTTGGCCTTATATCTGTTTATCCTAAATAACAAGACCGCATGATCAAAGACCCGATCTTGTGCGACAACTCCATAAACAAGAGAAGAAATAAGAGGGAAAAAATCCCCCGTATATATATTATGATGTACTTATCTGATAAATGACAGTATCATTGGTTATTTGAATGTAACAATTAATTTTAAATTTTAAAGCAACAAGCCAAATTATCTATCTTGAACAAACAAATATTTGTTTAAAAGTCCTGAATAATCGAAATAATTTCAAATATTTTGTAAGGATGATATTTTAGCATTAAGGGCGTGTTTTGAGTGTATATTTTAAAAATAAACTCGTGCGAATTTTAATAAACCTATTGTTAATAATATCGTTAAATATAAAGAATATTTACTATCGTCGTCTAGATATCATTAAAAAAACCCACAGAGAAGTTATAAATGGATAAAATATTGACATGCAGAAAATCTTAAAATTTAAATAATTATTAAGAAAATGTTTAAAATAATCTAAAAATAATATATGTAATAAATAATTGTCCACTTTTAGAGGCAATGAAATCCTTTAAAAACAAGACCTTAAATGACAATATCTATTACACATAAATAGACACATTAAACATTTAATAAACGCAGTACGTGCAATCTGTATTATAAACCACACAGAGTAATTTTATAATGTTCCTGTACAGCATTACACATTCCATAAACCCTATACAGCAATTGTCAGTCTATGTCGCATGCACCGTGACGTATCCCGACACTGTGTGGGCGAAGTATAGTTGTACATTCATATTGATTACAATTCAAGTCATGTTATTGTGCATGAAAACATACACAGCTCATTATGTACCATATGTATACGGTTGCACAGCTTTTGTCTGGGTTCGTAGTTCAGCCGCTGACCTTTGTGCACCTAATCTTGGCAGGGGAAGCCCTCCGCCCCCTTTTCGTATTTCGCGCAGTGTGACGTCACAGGAACTGACATGCGTGTAAACAGTAGGCAGTAGACAATATGGCAGCCCACAGACAGAGTGAAGAAAATGAATATTTTCATTAAAAGGATGGAGATTTCAGCACACTAGTGACTTTTGAGTACCATTTTAAGACATAAGGTAGGTCCAAATACATATCCCTGGCCTATCGTCCACAGATCAAGCCCAAAATGGCCGTTTTGAATAATATTATCATTATTTTAAGGCCGATGTTGCCGAATTCAATAATTACGCTGGGCAGTGAAACAAGTAAATATAGCACCCATGAAACAACACACACACGTTTGCCCTGAGTAATTCCGCCCCCACAAATATAAAATTGCTGCATGTATACTAAAAAGAAAGGGATGGGGGAATATAGAGCGTTTCTGTCAGATGAGATCCACACCTATAAATGTTTAAGTTGTATCATGGTTTGTGATGACAACATTACCCCGGCTTTTATCAAACTCCCGCAACGCTTATGATAAGTACTGTTACAAATCCTCCCCCTCAAATTAGATCTTGCAGTACAGGCAAGTTTTTTTTTGTCTATACCAAATGTTAGAGTGACTGTTGAATCTGGTGTACATTTTTGAAGATTGATAGAGACTAGAGCTTACTGTATACACTACACTAGAAAAATATTCCTGTGTATATATTTACTCATATTGACCGTTGGTGAACTCGAGGCGTTCCTGACACTTGTGACAGAAGACATGAGTATGACAGTTCACAGAACGCACAAGTTGTCTGAACCGCCATTCGAGCCAGTGATTCCACAATCAGGAGTCTCTAGTCGCCACATTTGAGACTATGCTAAGGAATACAAGACACCAGCCAGGCTAATTTTGGCAAATTTTAGCCCTAGCACCCGTCCTCTCTTACTACGGTACGCTGTGCGAGAGCCCTAGAAGATGATTTGACGAAACTGGAGACATTCCACATGACAATTAAATTCTTATATTTCGTCTGAAAATGTCGTAATCATTAAGAAATAAAGATATTCTTATCAAATACGCATATAACATACCAATTAGACAGTGTTTGTCCACTTTAAATGTTGATTAGAAGAATATGTAACGGTGATACACGGGGAACGATGTCTGCTCTGGGTTTTCCCCAGCCACGGCTGGCCGGCAGCCGCCTGTGTAACCAGTGGTAACGGGCCGTGTTGGCTCAGCGAGCAAAGGTCACGCAGTTCATTGTTTCAGATTCTGAGACAGTTTCAAGCGCAAGGGTTGCAAAGTTTTAAAAGTGAGTCTTGTTTACATACTAAATCATAATATTTAGCTGAATATCTTGGTCATTCAATTAAAGTACTATATCTCCCTTAGATTACTTAAAGTTTCCTTGTCATAAACGCACTATTTGATTTTACACGATTTTTTTTTCCGACAAGGGTTTGAAGTTCGCCAGTTTACTCTGAACCTTTTTATGCGGCGGTATCCAGGGTCCTGGATACCGCCGCATTTAATGCAGTTAGGCAAATTTATGATGGTACTTGTAACTATGTAAATTTAAGAGATATTTAAAGAAGGGTTGGAAATACAGTGCCCACAGTGGCCTTCACCAACAAACCCTAGAGCTTAATTCTGATTGGACTGTTTCATTACCTGATCATGTATCAATTGAGTTATACTGAGATTGAAATTTTGATATATCAAGTGGCATTATAACGCAATATGAATGTATTCTCTTTAAAAGTGATTTTTCTGACAGTTTCTGTCATTGTTATGGACATTGTGACAATAAAACATTAGCACAATACTATAGTATAGGTATCTTATTTAGAACCAAACTGCAAAATATTGGAAACAGGAAGTGATTTTTACCTCAGTTATTGTGTATATTAACACAAGAAGACACAGACCATATTGATTATAGCTGCCCTGACACAAGCAGAGAGAACATATATTTTTTGTGACATGGCTTTGTGTACTGTTCCTGTATTATCAAAGATATACTCTTATTTAAACTGAAGATTTTTTTACATAAGTTAACATGATTGAATCATGTTTAAATAACATGAGGTACTCTAGATTAGTATGGATTAGCTCCCTTTTATAGATACATATCATCCTCTTAGAACAGATACAGCATGGAATTTTACAAATTCAATAAATACCGTAATGTCTACTTGAATTCGTACAGGAAAAAATAAGTATTTTTCTCAGTGTGTTAATTATTATATGTAAAATATGAAAAATTAGAATATTGCAGGAGAGAAGATCGTCTGACACCTGAGAATCGGCGGTGGGCGATAATAGAGGATGTACGGCAACCCTCATGTTAATTATTATTTAACACTTGTTCGGGAATATATGTGAGCGCTGCTGATGACAAAAAAGATATCCATTATATCCTTTAACTGGCATTTTATAAACCAGTGTTTTATATATATATACAGGGTTTTAGCCGCGCCAGTCGGGGGTAACCGCCGGGGACGGCCTGTACTGCCGGCCGAACAAACTAAACATTTATAACCCACAGACCGGCACAAAAGATCATAAAGATCGTCAAAAAATCCAGCTACCGGCAATGGAACTACAGTAATTTATTACCCCAAACTGTTAAATTTGTACCTCATTAGTATGTTAACAAATTTATTTGATCACGGCTATGGTGCAAACAAAATTGACAGGAGTCACTGATCACCTTAATATTACACATCAAATAAATTATTGGTATACAAACAAGCAACGATCTTCGAAGGGTTTCACAGTTTGGACATGAAAGGAAAACATCATTAGCCAGGGGTCTCTCACGGCGTACATCGGTGCGTAGCATCATTAGCGGTAAGAAAATGGGCTATTGTTTTGTAATAATTCATGGCAACATTTAATTCATTTACTAACATATTTGTATGGATTTCAGAATACGCCCTAAAAAAAGCAATGGTGTTTTTCTCAGGGCGTTAATGAAATTTATTCCGGGTGCCACCTGGCGGCAAGTGAACTTATAACAGCCGTGAATATGTAATCTCACCGGATTATTTATATATTTCAATAAATTAAATGTTTATTTAACACGTTTGGTAATTCCAGTGGAAAGAAATAAATGAAAAATATATGTTTATCATATTTCTAAATTGAGACGGGGGAATAACATAAAAGGGGGAAAAAAAGGTGACATGTTTGAACCTAGGGAACAAGATTAACTTTCTTACCGTTCATGCGCCTCTAACCAATCGGCCGCAGATGCCACCGCAACACACGCACGTTTTCATTTGGGAGATTCTAATAAGATTCATACAGCGGGGTAAAAAAATAAATTATTTCACGGACATTACCAGGATTTATCAAATAAAAACTCTAGAAGACAGCGGTATATCCTTTGTAGCTGCGGTTCAAAGCACTCTGACGATCTCCATTTAACCTTTGATGTCTTGCAGCACCAGGTCATGCCTGTGTTCAGTGGTCTGTGCGAGGTTTGTCCCCAGTGGATTACCGGTATATGATCATCAGCTAATGTGATTTTTGTCCCAGTTACAAATCCTTCTTATTCTATTATTAAATAAACAAAATATTATCGATCAAAACACATTTTTTACCTCGAGTTCTATTGTTCAAATCACATTCATGTTGTAACAAGTCTGAAGCAAAGATGGCCCATCGGTACCAGTTAAGTGACAGTTTTTCCTGTTAACAAACATGAAGTCGCAAATCTGATAAAATTGTTCCGATAAATTATCATGGTACTGTCACGCAATAGGACATAAAGATGTCTTGTTATCAGGTGAACAGCGTCGACATTTGATTAATCTCAGCATGCAAAGCCATTTTAATCACAGTACCATATATGGTTCATACGGACCGCCGGTGGTCACCGGCAATAGCTTATATCGGCACAGTATGTTGGTGTACGAATTCATATATGTATTATAGAAAAATATGTTTCAGGAAATTTATAGTGTGCGAACTAATGAAGGATACGAACTAATGTAGACATTACGGTAGGACTGGTAAACTGAGAACAGTAACACTGACACTCTGCCTCACTCATTAAGACTGAGACAGATAAGGTCTGTCATGCCCAAAACATCTACTTCCAAAATGTCTGCTGCGAGTTTTTAGCTAATGTAATGGTTGTGTCTCAAAATCGTTACTCACTAATTTTGGGTCTGTTGCATAACGTCTACTGGATATGGTCCACCAGTAATACTAATAGGGCGACGATCGGTTGTTTCCCACAGTTTCTTCACTATACTTTCATAAAAGTCAAAGGTATATTAATATTATTATGACATAAAAGCATAAAGTATTAAAAATATGTCACATTCCTAGTTACTGTTGGGGAATTCATAAATAATTTACCAAACTACTCAAAGCCTTAAACTTTGACAATCTTTCATAGCTGAATGGACTCCCATAATATTCACATTGCTAAGTTATATGACAAAGAAGGCTTGTATGATAAGTCTTTGATCCTTAACCAATCTTTAAAAATAAAAATAATAATTGAGCGATTATAAATAGATGCTTGTAGAAATTTTTGGATTTCAGTGATTTTCTGTAATAGAATTTTTTTAAAAAGAAATTACAACATTTTTGGAGTAGAAATTTAGGGAAGACCCCAGTGTTTTTATAATTATATAAATAAATTAATTAAATAATAAGCAATCTGCTCAACAGTCAGTAAATTCTCAAACTATATGCTAATTGTCCTATATAGTGACAAGGGGACTGTTCCTTATTGGGGTGTTTGAAGGACCAAGAAGTATTAAACTTCTTTGTAGGACACATGCTAGTGGCTGCTGGCAACAGGGGAACATGAACCTTGAGGAACTTGCTATAATTAGATATCAAGCTTAAACATTCTGCGCTGACATTATCGGTCAGATTAAGATACCCCACTGATCATTACAAAATGTTGTTATTCAGTTACATTCACTCATGTCAGAAATCCAACATACAAAGTTTTTTTTTACATTGTTTTACATAATGGTTAAAAAAAAACTTTTTTTTACAGGACGTTAATTAATGTTTATTAACAGTGTAAATAATATTCGTGCATTAAACTTGCCAACCCTGGCTCACATGTTTTCTTTTGTTTTGTTTGATCACTTATAACCTAATGCTAAGATTACCATCTTTTTACCATGGTAGTGATGCAAAAGGATGGATGGTTGTTGCAGTGCATTCCTCCATATGGCTTGTTTACACTCTAGTGCAGGTTTAACAACAGCTGAGTCATGTATTCACAGCTCGGTCACCCATGCAGACTACAGTTTTGTTGGAATTCTTATGTTTGAGGCCTGCTTTAGTTTAAATACAATCAAGTTTAATTTAAACAGTTTAACTATCAAGGCTCTGATGACTGCTCTTTCAGAGACTTTGCTTCATCAAGCCACTCTGGGATCTGTTTCATTAATAATGAACAAAACTGTTTGTGTTTTGGCTGAAATCATAACTACCAACCATATCCAAAGGAACACAGGTAAACATTAAACAATTTATAAAAAAAAGCTCACAAGCCATCGGAATACAGGGTAGATATACAAGCTGTTATTGATAGGTGGGATTCTTGATTCCCTTCTGAAAATGCTAAAGGTTTGATCTAAAAAATAGCAACATGTGTTTCAGCTGCTGTGTAGAGGTAATGTAAATAAATCATTTGATCCATTCAATTACCTTGTTCAAATGTTCATGTAAGTAGATGCCACAGTGAATGGATGAAGCAAGGTTTCTGAAAGTGTAGTGTCCAGAGCCTTGCCAAAGATGTTCTTTTTTTTAGGATTCTATAGCTTAAGACTTCAGCACACAAGGGTAAATTGACATCGCAAAATTCCATGCTGTAAGGTTGTACAATAATTATAGTTTTTATTTCATTGTTTTTTTTTATCAGGGAAACCTTTTTGTGGTTTTATCAGGTTTTATACTTTTATCTGACCAGCATTTGTGGTCTTTAATGACTGTACACTAAATCAGTCATATTACAAGCACGGGCAGGGAAATACAGAAATTTACAAATTTACATGCTATAACCCGCATAATACCAGTAAACACTTATGTTTTACTAGTAACATAATATAAACCTTCCTTTTACAGTACTTTGCAAAAACATCCCTATTTATTTAATGATATTAAGGGCTTAATATTATCACAAAGTAGCACTGACATTGGAAATATTGAAAAGGCAAAAGTTCACTTGTTTTATCAGGAAAAAAACGTTCTTTCAGCGGAATATTGTTTGCTGCTGAGTAATCAACTGAAACATATAACACATTCATGAATGTAGAACAAAAAAAATTTTTTACATTAGTACCTTTGATAACTTGTCTTCATCAGCTTGTTTAAGACCTTCAGTGCAGTGCAGGCCTATGTCATGTGACCTGATTATTTTGTTCGGTCACCTGACAAGAGATTTGTTAATTGGTAGAAGTTAATGGACAGGGTCACAATTTAGTGTGACTTCCATTCTACAGTTGAAGGTATAGTTGAATCATCTCAAGAATTTTTTTTTGAAAGAAATGGCCATGGCCTGTTGGTGGCACTGTCTATTGAATGAAGGTTATCATACAAGAAGACTGATTTGTTATTATTAAGCCTTCTGGATATCAGGTTTTATGATGCAAGGGGTTTGAAATTAACTGGAATGCATAACCTGACATTAAGACATTAAGACGAAGGTTTCATCAATATTTCACTCATTTTTGCTTTGAGGCTCTGGTGGGATTTAAACTGGGAACCTTAAGCTCGGGAGTCCAATGTGGTAGCCACTAGGCTACAGTTAATGTTCTTTCCAGGAGTAAATGTTGCCCGAGTATGTCATATAAAAATAATTGTATAGTGCCCGGATCACCAGATCTTTATAAAATATCAGAAGTTGTTTTCCATTGGGATATCAAAAATGGTGAGCACATCAGTACAGGGAAAATATTGATATGGTTATATATATTTGTAAATTTTATTGTGATTGTGTCAGTACAACAGTGTACCTTTATGTCCATAGCTGTTATTGGTGGTTTCTTTATTTAAATTGATTTCTTCACTAACACTGGGTAGTATGACAGTAGCTGTCATTGTACTGAGGTGAAGTGGTACATTAATCTTTAAATATCATCACTGTATGTATAAAAAGCCGTAATACATTATAGTGATAAATCAAGCCATTGTAATGTTTTTATGACAGTTATTATATGATAACAATCCGACAAGGTCAGATGTATATGGAGAAATAGAGTACTTGTTAATGTTTTATCACCTCATAGTGTATATAGTCAGCTAGTCAGTGTGTGTGAGCATAGCAGGTTTAGCTTCTGAAATTGAAACCATCCCTTGTATAAACTATTTAAAAAAAAATTAAATTAAGATAAGACTCATAAAGTAGACGTGGGGTCAATTCAGATTTTTCAATTTCAATTCAATTCCAATTCATATCATTTTCACCTGATTTCATTTCAATTCAATTCCAATTTTTTCAATATTCCCTTCAGTTCCAATTCAATTCCAATTCAGTTCGGAATTGACCACAGGTCTGTCATTGAATAAGTATACATGTATATTATTTCAAACCTGGTTCACTGGTAGTGTTCTTTCTGATGGAATATATGTGTTTATGAAATTTATTTTCAGATAACAAGCAGTTTTAGAACAAAATATTAGCTGATACCATAGTATCTTAAGGAGAAAACAATAAACTTTATCTATATTTATTTTACCTGGTATGTGAATAGGTCCCTTTAAGAATAAGATAATATAAAACTAAGAGAAGGTCAACACAGAACATACACTAGATTTATTCAAACCAAATTATGACAGACCTGGGGTCTATTCAGCAGTCATATATATGGCATTTTGATTAAGTATTAGAGGTAAGATTGAAATGGTATTTATTAATATCAAATGAAAAGGCCTTGCACTTCTTGCGAAACAAAAGAAAAGCAAAATTTATCAAAGTGCACTACAATCTATCAGAGCTGACCTGGCGTATGTACCCAAAGCCAAAGTGTACTGTGGAACCTTAAGGCTGAGAAATATCACACCAACAAGTACAGATTAGCCTGATTCTGGCTGATTTGCCTGTAAGAGAAAATAAGTTTTACACCTGTGGCTTTATAAAGTTATGGTTCTGTAACAAGAGGTTGTTATTGCATATTATATAACATGGTACCATAAAATATCCAGTGCTTGTACAGGTGTTTTTATTTATTCTTTACTGAGCAGTATACATGTAACAACTATGGAATAATTGGAATTCTAATATAAACACAGACACATATGTATATGAATTCCAGGTGTTCCATATTTGTTATATATTGGTAAGTAAAGATGAATAAAAGGCTTAAGCATCTGTTTGAGCATTGAATATTTATATATATACATGTATGTATACTTAGTTTCTGAGATATTTTCAGTTTCTTTGTATATTTTTCATAAGTATAAAATGCAGGTTTTTTTTTAGTTTCTACACCAGGGCTTGCACAGGGCCAAGAATTGTAATCAGACTGATGAGTGGGTGGTATGGTATTGTGCATTAAACCAAAGAGAGCAGGTGTCGCAGGTTTATAAACACAAAAGTTGGATGCACAATGCAGTACCTCCCCCTCATTGGTCTAAAACAATTCTTTGCCCTGTGCAAGCCCTGGTGGTGAAACCTGGAGAATCTTGCTATACAAAGCAGCGGTTAAAGCAAAGGAGATTTAGAAAGACTTCAGTGCATAATAAATGCATTAGGAGTGTACCCTATTCATTGTTACCTAGAATTCTCTCCATTATCTTGAATTTGTGAGGTCAAACATTTTTAAGCAGACATCAGTCTTGGCTTAGAGTAGGCCATATTGGTCACAATAAAATACCAGCCAATATAGTAATGTATTCAAGGCTGTAAGTTTGTGTGCAAATCCTGACATCAGGCATAGTCTACTGTATATTCAGGTGGCTTCCTTATTATAAGTAGTTAATTTCTTGACCTTTGACCTGATGTTTCAAGGGGTGTGGGTATCCACAGTAATGAGTTAGTAGGGGATGTGCTGTGTGGATTCTCAGTCATCAGTGTGAACTTCTGACCTGTTTTCGTGGTCTAACAAAACAAATCGTGAACAAAGAACTCCCAGTGTATGTGGGAAGCTGTCATACTGTCACACTGTCATACTGTCACACTGACATACTGTCACACTGTCATACTGTCACACTGTCATACTGTCACACTGACATACTGTCACACTGTCATACTGTCACACTGACATACTGTCACACTGACATACTGTCACACTGACATACTGTCACACTGACATACTGTCACACTGACATACTGTCACACTGACATACTGTCACACTGTCATACTGTCACACTGACATACTGTCACACTGACATACTGTCACACTGTCATACTGTCACACTGTCATACTGTCACACTGACATATCCTACGAGTTGATAAAATTGTGTACAGAGCCCTGAGTAAGTAATCAGTGGAAATTATCTATATATATACTGCCATTAAAAGATTATCCTGTGAAGTTTGTACACTTGATATGTTTTTAATGTAGAGTAGAATTCTGTTATGCATTTCCATAGTACTTAGGCTGTATCAGGACTTGGTTCGCATCTAAATCAGATTATAATGAATTCCAGTCTTAAAGTAATACTCTTTGTGTCTGTACTGTAGTTTGCTTTCTACAAGCCTAAATCGGTTAATTCCATAAAATATGAGTTTTCTGTCCATACTTTGTTCTTATATGTTATAGTCTGTTTCATCCCCTCATGTCCACCTGATTTTTGCTATGAAAATTTTTATTAGTTACAATTCAAGGGAAACAATTATAGTGTAGAATAGAGGATTAAAGGACCTAATTTTCAACAAGGTAAATAAATATCTACCTTACACGGTATTTATGAAAAAGAAATATTTAAAAATATGAGAAATCAGTCTACATTTTACAACACACAGACCCACTTACAGTGATCAAGGTTAAAAAACAGTCTCAGTTGACAGCTGCTAATTGGATGATGTCATGTAAACACTCTAAAAAAATAACCAATATACGCTCCACATTCATCATTACTCCACATTTATCAACATTTCTCATTCATCATTGGTAAGTAATTATCATTACTCCAGATGTATCATTGTTCCACATTTATTATTGTTCCACACTTCTTGTTGTTCTGTATTAATTTTTACTCCGCATTTATCATTGCTCCATGTTCATCATTGCTCAAATTTGCCTCCAAATTCATTATTACTCCTCATTTATCATTGTTCCATATTCATTTTTGTTCATCATTTACAATTTCTCCCTATAAGAATTTTACTCCACATTCAGATTGCTCCACGTTCATCAATACTCTCTTGATTGTGGTCCAGTGGAAGAAAAATTAAGAATTTTTGTTCTGCCGTTATCTGTTTGTGCTAGATCTCAGAAGTGGCTCATTTTCATTAGCTGAAATTCTGGCACAATGTTGGTCTCAAGTCACAGATTTGCACCTGATATTTATTTTTGACCTTGGCCTAATTTCCAAGGGCGTACATTCCAGAGCTAATCCCCAGATATCACTCAGTTGCAGGCATTGGGCTTGGCTTCCAGTGTTCACTCCCAGTATTCTAGTTTCTTTGGGTTATGATTCCTAGATTATTTATTACCCAATGCATATATATAGTAAAACCTGGAAATTATGACTACCCATGGAGCCTTGAAAGTGGTACCATTTCTGAGGTGTGAGGACCATTAATAAGTGGTTGTTGTTTTGTGGTGGTCGCTAAATTGAGGTGGTTGTTATGTGAGGTTTTACTGTATATAAATCCTTTTCAAGTAGCAGTGATATAATTACAGGTCATGCTAATTTTCATATCATTTTCTTTCTCATTTGAGAGATAGTGCAACCTATGAGGTATGAACCTATCCTATTTAAAAAAAAAATACAAAAATTCTCACTTCAGCAGAGGTCACTGCATACTCTCACTCTCCGTCAGACTCATCTGTGCACATCCCACTCTCACCCAGAGGTTATTTCTATTTTATAGAGGTACCGCAATACTACCATGAAGTAACTTTGTTAATTATTCATTTTATTTCAGGTTACAGACAAAATGAGTCTGTTGCGCAAGTTTATGGGCCCAAGTCGGCAGTTAGGACCAGAGGCTCCGCAACCGAGTAACCAAGACAATGCACTTGGACTCATGCATCTACGTAAACTGTTTGCGGAGTTCCGTCATCCTACAGGAGCCAGCCAGAGAGAACTGGAGGATAGGTTGTATAATATGCTGCCACTGTTCTGCAAGGTAAGTCTGACCAATTATTAAAGTTGTTAAAATTGATGAAGTTTTTACGACAGTTGACCTAACTATGAACTATACGTAACCTTAATAGCATATTCATTAAATGAATAATCATGAGAAGAGCAATTGTGACCATCCAGACAAGTTTCCATTGGCAATGTAAACAGTCAATCACCTGACAAGCACAAAATTTGCATAATTTGGGTGACTTATCAAAATCAACAGGAACACCTATAGTCTGTGCCAGCTGATGATGTCGGTCAGTGTGAAGTCATATGAAACCAACCTTTATGACATCACAATTGTCTTGTGAACAGTCCTAGCAACCATAGGGTAGGGTGGTTAGACATCCTATGATTGCTTGGCAATTACATATATTTATATATGTATTTATATATTCATATATAATTTATTCATGATATGTATCATAAAGTGTGCTATATCATAAGCAAAGTATCATGATACATATGGTATCATAAGCTGGAGCCCCTTTATAAATACATGTTTGTAATGATCTGAACATAGAATATTTGACCAGATGATAAATAATTCCTTAGACATTAAAAGCTGTCAGAGTAATAAGGTGAAATCTACAGATGTGTTATGATTGGGAAAAATGTTAGGCATTTCAAATTTCGCAGATTGTTAAATATCTATTATCTAATGCTCTGTAGAACTTTAGTTCCTGTATGATTTTATATCTGACGTTACAGCCCTGTTGTTAACATAACTTGATAACCTTAGTGTTTACACACACTGATGTGGTTTTCTTTTTTTATTATCCCTGAGAAATTTACAACATCTCACTGACAGGCATCAAATTACTGGTATTTTGTAATTGTTTCTATATAGCTAAAGAGTGTGTCATAATAGCCCTCTCTAAAACTGACTTGCACACATTTAAAGAAGAAGCTGTAATGTATAGTAGGTATTGAGGTTTAATCATATTTCTGTTCAGGAACACATTTTTTTACTGTATTACTGGCACTCATTACTTTTTCCTTACCATATACAATTATATGTAGATCAATGTAAAAATGTCATTTTTTAAGGTTTTCATAATCGCTGAAAGTAAAGCCAAACAACATCCACATTTATCAATCTTTTCTCAACCAGCTGTAACTAGCTGCTTTGTGTTGCTACTACCTGTCAGTCATTGATATTTAGGTACTTAAAAATAAGTGATTTTCAGTACTGTAACATAAGTAGGGCACATTTTAAGTCATATAAGCTTAATCTGATCAAGTGTGTTATTTTGAGTATGTTTAGACATTTAGAATTTATTTTTAATATGCATCACATTGTAGGTGTTCTGATTGTTTTTATTGGTGATACTAAGACACAAAATATGAAAAAAAAATGCAATCTTGCATGATATTAATGTTTTTCCATGGGTCTGTATCACACAAACAAATATTTTATTTTAGTGATCTGACTCTATTTATCCATTCAGCAAGTACAGAATGATTTATCTGCACAATAGATTGTATCATACTATTCATAGACCACATAGTTCCAAATTATGTCTATTACCAAAGTGCCCCTTTCCCTACAACGTTCATTTCCAAGGTTGTAATGACAGACTTCAGTCTCCAAGAAATCGAGAAATATTAGTCATAAAATGCCCAGCTTGGTTCAAGTAACTATTCTTATATGTCTCTGCTAGAAAAAAAGTATCCAGGAAATCTTAAGAAGTCATGAAACATATTTTACCAGATATGCTGAAATGAGATGGACTGATTCACACCAACACAAAGCAGGCACCAATGTCTAACTTGCATATGTATAAAAGTATGTTAGATCTAGGTTTTGTTGATATGCATGTAACTATATTTCAGTCTCATATAGTGTGCACATGATAACTTTTGTGCATAACTGTATTATATTTAACCACGGATGGGAACTTACCATAATATAATATGTCCATTCATCTCTATAATCTGTGGATAGCATTCTTTCACAGGAATATTTACTAAGTTTGTTACATTTCCTATTAGTGCTATATTCCATTTGTTTTCCAGGTGTTCGGCACAGCGCCCTCTAGTGACATGACAGAGAAGTTTGGGGACATCCTCCAGTTCTGTAGTCACGTGTCACGGCTGATGGTCAGTGAGGTCCGAAGGAGAGCGTCTAACCAGTCTACAGGTAGGTCCTTACTGTGTGTACATCTGTGAATCCAGTTCTGGTCTTACTGTGCGTACATCTGTGAATCCAGTTCTGGCATACCTGATGTGACATACTTTTCACCTGTTGTGGCGTACCTTCTGTTGTTGAGTACTACACTGGATATTGAGTGGGTTAAATTGAATCTTGGACATATTTCAATCCCAAAAATCGTATTTTCTGGCAGCATGCAAGCATGTCTCCCATGAAGATATGTGAAGGAAATAAAAAAAGTGCAAGAAATGACTGGGGTTACCATAGATATTTACACATTGGTTTGTAAGCCCATATTTTTTTTGCATTATTTCATTATTTGTAGCCTAATGTTAAGATTATCAGCTGTGTACAGTGATACAGAAGTGGTAGGATGGATGGCTGTTGCAGTGAAATTTCCCTTTTGACTTGCATCATGACTCAAAGTAGGCCTGACAGTCCAGTATGATGACCACTGAGTCATGTGTTCATGGTTAAGAGATAGACAGACAAAGACAGAAAGAGAGACAGACAGACAAAGACAGATGCATGTTCATAAAATGTACTCCATTAATACATATAGGTTTTAGTAGAGGTTGCATCAACAAGCTCTTTCATTTGAATATATTTATATCAGCAGATTTGAAGTAGCCATTATGGCTAACAAAACATGCTCTCCTGTCAAACAAAGTGTACATAAATTAAATATATACTAATAAATATAAAACGTGCATGCAAAACATACATACATATTGTCCAAATAATAACAGTAAAACAAAAATTTAACCTAAACAAACTAAAAACAATAACCTATAAATTTAACTAAAGATGGACAAAGCATTTAAAATTGTATTGCCACGTGTTTATCTTTGTCATCTGTTTATATATGTTTCTCAAATATGAATATAAATGAGATGTTATCATCATACTGTTAATGTTCTTTACATATTTTATATAAAGAAAATGTAGTTCCTTTATTCACGGTGCCACTGATTCTGTAGAACTCCCCTTGGAGCAGACTCAGGTCAGCTGATAATATTTCAAGGAAATGTCCTTTACAAAAGAAATCAGCCAGCGATAAAGCTGGGTTAATAACTAACATGCTTCAGTTGGCCTCAAGTCGATAACTCTTTTGAGTGCGCTGACAGTCGACATCTATTTGCTTGCCAATAACCATCAACATCCAGGAGCTATCCACCACTGCAAATGAAGCATGTCTTCATTTTTTAGATTAAGTTGTTTGTTGGCCCTGTAATTGGCTTTTTTAAGCTGGCATCCCATCTTCGATTTTTTATTGTCGGCTGATTTTTTTAACCAGCTGAATAAATCTACAAGTCTCCCTGGCTGGTGAGTGCCCACACATCTACTGATTTTTCCTGCAGATCAACAGATTTCTCTGGTCATTTTGGTCACTTCAAATTTCGTCTCCAGGATTATTATTGGCGTATGAAATGATAAAAGAAGGAAAGGTAGGTTGTGAATAAGCCAATTTTTTTCAGTTCTGTCACCACATCTACCATATTGACCTGCTGATTTTTATCAGACCAGAAAATCTTTGACATTGTCAAGGATTTTGGCTGCTGATTTTTCCTGCCAGATTTTTAAAAAATCCCACCAACAGCACCCTCACATCTTCCAATCCTACTAATTTTTCCGGCTGGCAAAAAAATTTGTGGGAAAATTCAGAAGACGGGAGGCCCGCTTAAGACTGAACACACTATGGTATACCCACAATCTGTTGGGCCGTTTGTGTGTCTGTCCGTTAACTTGTAGTTTTGCCACAATAACTAACCAGTGACCTTATGGATTTTCTTGAAACTCACCATTGCTACTTACCAATAGATTATCTCTCCTGAGATTAATTTTAGACAAATCTATGCTTATATAATGAGGTCACCAAGCTACTCTGTATTGTCGCTGCGATAACTGACTAGGAATATGATGGATTTGGTCAAACTCAACAGGAGTTTGATATAATATCTCACCTAAGTTTGATTCACTGCAAAATCCATGCATATATACTTAGGTCAGAGGTCACCAGACTTTCCAAGCGCTGTGATGACTTAACATAAATCTTATTTATTTACCAATTGAGTTTCTCATCTGAATTAAATTCTCAACAAAATCCACACATATTTAATGAGGTCAGAGGTCACAAGACATACAACAACCGTATTATGCACCCTTGCAGTGCTCTTTTTCTTGGGGGAGGGGGCGCAGGAAATTTGGACATGTCTCTAATACTCTTTAGGACTGGAGGACAAGGTGGGTGTCCTCCAAATTACCTTTCTCCCCCTTCACTTTTTAGGGGAATAAAATGCAGAAATTATTAACATTGCAATATGAGATGATTCACTCATCATGGTTTCATATATTTTTGTCAATAATATTTAAATTTGGGATCCCATATTGAAAAACTTTGGGATATGTTATGGGGCTTAAATTTTCCTCATTGATTTATCATACATGTTAGCCTAAAGTATATGTTGTCCCATGTCTAAATTAGGGATTACTTCAATTAAACCATATCAAGACTCACCAAATTCAAGATGCTCAAGTGATCAGATTAGATAGGTGTTACACTTTAGATCAGTTTTTAACATCTCTGTATACTGTAATAAAGAGTATTCATAATTTTAGAGATGGCAGTAAGGAGAGTTTTCATCTGTGTTTTGTACATTCTTTGAATTTTCTTAATTTTTAAAATTGTACATTTCATCCAACCTGAAGTGAAACCATATTTAATCATTCATATGATACAGCATCAAAAATACTTCTAAGTTCCCCATGATTTTTAAATATGAAAGAAAAATGAATCTTGTCAAAAACATGGGACAGGGCACAAAGCTGATAAATAATTTCACTTGCAGTAAATTTTCCATTACTGATTGTACTTTAATTATGTTAAAAGATCAGTCATAACATTTAGATGTTAATTAGCCTTTAACAAACATAATTGTGCTTAAAAAGTACTGACACCATGTTCTTTAAAAATCTGCTATGATTGCTATTATCCTCTAAGCCCTATGTGCAATAATCTGGGAGTTCATCTGGTGCAGTACACCCTGAATTATTAAATATTATCTCCATTACTGACACTCACAATTATATATGATTGCCTCAAATCAGGAATTTACTATGTTTAAACAAACAGTCTTGACTTCATTACATTTTCCTCATTGTGTTGTACAAAAAATCAGAATCTTCCATTTAATACATTCTCCATTGTAGTATTGTTAATACCATTCTCATTTCAATGACAGTGCTATGTAGATACCCATTGGCCCTGACCTTTATAAAACAACTAGCAAAAAAACTAAGTAAAAATATATATGCAGCAATGATAATTGTGAAAAAGATATCTAGCAATAAAACTAAGCGAAGACATATGCAGCAATAATAATTGTGTTAGTATTCCCCTGGCTGGTGTAATTAAGAGCATTTGGAGCTTATCCAGTGATCATTTGATATTATCACCTGTTTATGGCATACATCTCCGGTTTATCTGCCAGTTGTCGACAAACTGGTACGCTGCAACATAGGCTTGTGATAGAATTAACATCGGTAATACACGCTGTAATTGTTCTTGTAGGTCATCATCTGACTTCCTGTGGTGTTTATATTTGGCATTTAATGCCCTGAGCTCCAGCCTATTGCCAAGATTGTAATGTAAATGATTATTATTACAAATTTTGAGTAACCTTTATTTTCTATGTCATATTATCACCATCTCCATTAATGTTAATATTATTTTATAAGTTTTTCAATTTCAGTATTTTTATCCACTATTGATCATTCATGTTTTTCATTATAATTACCGGTAGTTCAATTTCTTATTCCCTTATTATATCCCCCTGGAGGAGGAGACATTTTTTTTTGTTCATTTGTTTATAATTACTTTATTATTTCCATCCTCTATTGGCCATTTTCAATCTAAAACTCAATTTGTGCATTTCTTTATTCCCACTTTCATTATTTTATCACTTTCCTTTATAATACTTGTATTATTTTTTTTTCATCCTTTGCTTTGAGCATTAATTTTACCACTGTTATCTTGATGGGCCAGGGCCAGTCTACCCCCTGACTAGGAATTACTCTTTACATTTGGATCTGTGGTAGTTGTAGGAATCAGTTGAAAAATCATATTCAGTGATTAAAAGATAAAAAATGACCGATTATCGATAATTTATCAATCATTTTATGTACCATATATATTTACATTAAATATGCTGTATAGACTTAGACCTTAAATACTGACCAAGTAAGTTTTGTCTGCCTTGTACAGAACCGTGAAAGGTCAAGGTACTGCCATGGTTGTTGACACTTATTTGTTGCACAATGTAACAAATTGGTTATGCAAAAATTCAATCTGTTTAATTGATTATGAAAGAAAACAATCAGTGATCTACATTAACGATTAATTGGCAAACCACTAGTCTGTAGTACAGAGTGGAAATGATGAAGCGAGAGTATTTCTTCTTCATGATGTGAGCTACAGTGACATTCTCATCTTGAATAATGGTTTTAACTATCACTGACATTTCATGAGCAGTCCAGTGGAGGTTCTCTCATCAGCGGACAGTCTTAAATGTCATGAAATTTTCCCATCAGCTTGTTCTGGCTGGCGATTAGTCATGACCTGACCTAGGTATATGTTGATAGAGACTGGAAAATTTTATATCTGATGATGTATTAATTGTCCAGAAATAAGTCTGATTTTATGTACGGAAGTACAAACTCTTTGAAACATGGCCATTATGTATTGAAAAAAATTGTTAGGTATGCAAAAAATGCGCGACTTTTTGTTTCGATGAAGGATGTTGTTTGTTTTGCAGTATGCCTGGATTGTATTCTTTAGGGGTTTTTGATAAAGTGAAATAGACCCATATGCAGTAGGAATAATATTTATATTTACATTTTGACATTATATATACATAGTACGCTGGCGCAGCACTGAATTATTAATTTTCTGTACTCCTGTACAAGGTTATGGTGTTAAGTGATTTTGTTTTGTTCTGTGTCTGTGATCTAGTTGTTTTCGTGTCCTCAGTGATGATAAGAGAAACTTGCACTTTTCCTGATTAGGGCTGTACTCATTTAATATTAATTCACTGGTACACCAATTGATCATGAAACAAAGTAAAATCTTGTGTTTTTATCATCATTTACCCCTGTATCAATAAAGTATTTATGTTCGATCACCCAGAACAAATTGACATATAACTTACAAGGTGAAAATAACTGCAGGACATAAAATTTTATCATGCACAGTAAATAATAAAATCTTTATATAAAATTAGTCTCCTTATGTTCCTGGCTTTAAAGGTCAAGGTCACACCAAGGGATCGGGTCAGTGGACAGTTTTTTTGACAGTCTCTTGATTTCACCATACAATTTTATAATTAATGCTGCAGTTTCCAGTAGCCAACTTTGAATGAATATTACACAATCCACAGTTTGAGGAGGATAGACTATATTTTGTAATGGGTTTTGATAAAAAAAAAAGGAACAAATACATTGCAAAAAGTTACTGGTAATAATTGGTTCGCCAGAAGCTGGGAAGACACAAAAAGGTTGGAAAATTTATTTCTAAATATCATGATCAGGAGACACTCAAATTTCGTGTTTATGGAGATGAATTTTTATTACGTTTGCATGTTGTTGAACAAGGCAGTATTCCCTGTTCTGGGTCAAAGTCACCAGTCCAATTATTACATGCATGTCCAGTATTGTATGTAGAGGTTGTCCCTGTCCTGTCGCATTCAACAATGGGTCCATTAGACCACAATGCATCAACATGCAAGGTCCCTAGAGTCTGTCAGTGGTTGGGGATGTGTGCAGCAGTTTACATCATACTAACACTACATTAAGTCATGCTGCAGTGTGGCGTCAGTTTCCTTCAGCAGTCCAGGGACCAGCTTGTTTATTTATTTCCCCGCCAGATTGATTGACCCAGTAGATTGTGGCAGATGCTTTTGAAAAATGATACCGTATTCACTGAGTTCAACTGCGGTAGATAAAATATTTTCAATAGAATAAATGTACTGTCTGTGGGAGGACAATTTGATTTATGAGAATCATTGAATTCCATTGTATAGAAATTATTTAAGTGCTGAGAGTAAATTATGAGTTCTTTGTCATCTGCATTTTTTACTTTATTAAATTGAATATCATATTAATATGGATATGAATATGGATTATGTAGTCGCTGGAGATTCTATTATAATCAAGGAAAAACTTAAAAGAATTTACAATTGATTCTTAAGCGGAAAGGTTTAGGCCATGAGGAGTGCTTGATTTATGTAATTAACATCGTTAGGAGTAGATGCATTAAACGAAGGGCTTCACTGCCACCTGCTAAGTCACACCTGCATCAAGCTTGAGAACTCGTTACTAGAATCAATAGTAATTATAAGGTGCAAAAAATACCTGCCATGCAGCAGTGGGCTCTTAGGTTAGAATTATCACAGAGGGAGCGTTGCTCTCCATGCTGCTGCATACTTTAATGCAGAGTTTGCATGCACTGTTCGGTGGAGGCAACTTAACGGGACTCATGTGATCTCGGAGGAACGGAGCCAAATGGGTCCAGTATGAATCAGCAAATACACCTGGGGCCTGTCTGACCTTTTCGATCACAATCCAAGAAATTACAGGAAAAAAAATTCCAGCACTCTGTCCTCTTACAAGGCCTCACTGTCACTGGGGCCTTCTTTTGCCCCCAGGAACGGAACACTCCGCATCCTGTGACAGACCAGATCATTTAGTTTAAAGCCTCCACGGCTTGCTGTAAAATACAGTCCTGTGACACTGCTATGACCGGCAGACCTGGAGAGATGTCATCGTCGTGGGAAATTGGATTTTACTTAAAAGCATGCATTTAGCATTCTCATTGTAACAGATACTTGAGTGAGATAGTCAGTGGAAGCACTCAGTATGTAAAAGAATGTAAGTTTGAGATTAGTCACTGATTCATTTATGTCATTTTAATAAGTAACATTAATAAATGATCGGTCTCTGTCCTTCTAAAAAAAACAGCAATGTAAAGAATGTACAGCTATAGTCCGTTTCATCCCCTCATGTCCACCTGTTTTTTGCTATGAAAATATTTATTAGTTACATTTCAAGGGAAACAATTATAGTGTACAGGAGAGGATTACAGAACCTAATTTTCAACAAGGTAACTAAATTCCTACCTAATGCCTTATTTGAGTAACATAATTTTGTGAAAATATGAGAAATCAGTCTACATTTTACAACATATCAGACCCACTTATGGCGGTCAAGGTCATTGGTCACATGCAAAAACAGCCTGAACTGACAGCTGCTGATTGGATAATCTCATGTAAACACTCTAAAAAATATAACCAACAAAAATAAAGATGGCTACTTATGGAGGAACACACCATATCTGCCATATCATGATAAAGAGACTAAAATGTTGTGAAACATAAATGGGGGATTTATTGTAAAATTCTTAACTGCCATATTAGGTTGTCACTTCCTTGTGTTGTCTACTTGGAAAATAATGAAAAATATAAACTTTTAAGTAAATCATCTACAAAAAACAGGTGGACAGCAGGTGGTGAAATGGACTATAGTATCAAAGGAGAATCAGGTTAGGTATTTTTAAGGTTTTAAACCATGAGCGAAAAACAATTATTTTAGTGAACATAGGTGCCTGAAGACTAAATAATAACTTGTGTCTGTGTTTCTCTTTGTCAGTGCTCATTTGTTTTTCTGTGTTCATCATATTACAGCACCTCATATTTGTATTTCAGTGAATTTGTTTTTGAGAGTTGTGGCTTGATTTGAAGGTGCCTATTCTGATATCTGATGTCTACTAACTAAGGATATAATCCCTTGAACCTTTTATAAAAATATTCCAGAAAACGCAGATTCTGCGGCACACAGACTGTTCATTTTGTTTATCCACCTGATTATAACAAGTGGGGGGCAGTGCCAAAATAATCCAAACACATTCAACAAGGACATGTGAAGGCAAATCAGAGTTTTGCAAATGGTGTTTTACAAATACTGACCTTTCAACTTTTGCACATATGCAACATACAGGGAACGAAATAGAGGTTGCACACATGCACATTTGCATGCACATTTAGCCTAATTCTGTACCCATATGCTAATAAATGTTTGTCAGCATTGCGGTGTTTACTAACAGCTTGAAGATTAATGAGCTCATACATCATTCATGGTGAGACTTTTCATGGTCTACCCTGCAGGCTTAATGGGAAGGCCTTGCCCATGGCAGTGCTTCACTCATTAATGAGTGCGCCCTTTGGGGATGTTCCTCAATGGTATGACCCAACAATGGGGACTTTATACACCCATGGCCCACAGGTGCAGTACACTTCCTGCATTGGACTACATTTTTGCCTCAAAATACCCCAAATACTAAGTTTCAATATAAATTTTCATTCATTGATATTTACAGTATTATTTTGATGTTATGAAGTCCAAGCACAGAAGAATATAGACTGGTTTTGTGTCTTAATTGTTACATACTCTAGCACATCATCAGTATATCATTAAAAATGTAGCCTGGTTTCTTCCTTAAATGTGTCTGCTTAGTATATTGTGTAGATAATGTCTAGACTGTGATAAATGCTATGCTTTGAATTAGAAAAAAAAGATCTTGTGCCATTGTCTGTGTTGATTTAAGTTCTGGCCAAGGTAGAAACACATGCTTCAAATCCTTGAAAATCTTTTTATTACCCAGAGCCTATATTTGCTTGAATTCCTTCAATTTTGAAATAAAAAAAAAATATTTAAGACCTGGCACTTCACTCTAATTGCTGGCTTATATTGCCAAACAAGAAAAGATTATTCATGCTAGAACTGCCTAATTATTTTGAGACTAGATTTCTCTTGTAGGTTGTAAATGGAAAAAAAAAGGAAAAATGTTGGAAGATTGGATTTGCTGAAATGATATAAAAGAGTCCTTGCATAAAAAATTGATAATAAAAACCTGTGTTCTAGAAAAGTTTTCAAAAATAAATTCCCAAAATTTATGGGAACCCTGCCTGTTTTAGAATTATGAGGTGGGTAACCAGTCCACTGCAAGTGTAACGCTCTATGAAACCACCTTGTACTATGCTTCATTAGACAGAGCAGTCAATACATGGCTGAGTGATAGGTTGACCGTGTAGGATCTTGCAGCTTGGGGCTTCATTTTACAGCTCAACAGAGGGGACCAATTGGTCCACTAGGGTGGTATAATTGGTACTCATCGTTTACATGGGTGTGGTTGGCATGCGCTGCCTGATGGAATAAGCGTGCAGACCCAGAGCCCTATAATGACCAGTCAAGCTATCTCTGTTGTGGGAAAGGACCTGACTGGCTTGAAAGCACAATGACCAGATATCGATCCGATAAGTGTTCCTTTAGCGCAGCCCAACCAGAAACTGCATGAATAATAGAGAGCCTGAGAGCACAGCCTTGGCAGGAGGTCCGGCCAGGGAGAGTGGGACTGTTTCAGAGTGACGCTTGCTTGCTACATTGCACATGATGTCGTTAACAGGTTTATAGGAGCTGTCTTTATAGGCTTGTCCTTGCCCAGTGCTGTGACCTCACAAAATTTAGGTCAAATCGAATATAAATTTGTGAATGCTGGGACAGACAGAGAAAAGCTAGGCTGGAATATATATTTCCTGTGCTGTCACTTTTGTCCCAGTGCTGCGCAAGCGATGCACATCGTTAGATTATCTATACTCTGTTCCAACACCCCTGTCCACGTAATTTTTTGTGATAATTCTTTCAGCTTTATTTTTTGTTTTCTACCAACACATTAACTTTTATCAAAAAAAGTCAATGTGGCGATTTATGATTATTTTAAAAAGTATGAAATAAATATATTTACTTTGCTACGCCAATAAGGGCGTTGACTGTTCTGGAAAGAGCTGAAAAAACTATGGCATCATTTCAAGTGGCCATTTGTGTTTATCCATTTAATGTAGAAAGTTCGTTTGTGTGATGTAACTAACATGTGATGTAAAAATACCATTGTGACCTCATCTCTATGAATTGTCAAATGTATCTATTTTAAGATTGTCAGCTTAGGGTGCCATTGTTGTCTCCAGACTGTACATCTGTTCAGTCATATTTCTTTCTGAAATTAATCATATGGAATCCATACGTGGGAGAGTATTATTTTGCTGTTAGAAAATCAACAGTTTTGTGTGATTTGCCTCTGGTTTAAATAAAGGTACTACTAAGCTTTAGTGCATTTATAATAAATTACTGTGAAAAAAAAAAAAAAACAGGATGGACATGGGTAGTGGAATGGAGCATAGTATATACCTCTGTGATAGGACTCCTTTCTTTTGGTCTCATCACATTTATAACCATTGCCTGAAGATGGCAGCAGTGTATATTTTATGGTAATGAAGATGACACTGATATTGCAGGTAAATAGCACAGTCCAATGGTGATATGTAGATATACAGTAGTGGTAGAAATTTGTTGTAAAGCATGTTTGATGAGTTACAGAAAAAAAGATTATCAGTTATTAATCAATAATTTTATGTAACTTCTGTATTTCCATGATATCTGCTATGTTAAGCAGTATTTACTTAACCAGAGATGTATCCCTAGTTAACCCTGTGCGAAGGGAAGATTATTGTTTTCAATCAATTCTCTGTGTGTGTGTGTATGAATGAATGTCAGGACGATATCTAGAGACGGTATAACATATGTTATTGAAATGTATCATATAGGCTGGTGTTGTGAAAGTGTTGACAAAAATCAATTTTGGTATAAATCCAAGCGTAAATAACCCTGGAATGAGTGTTTTATGAGGTTTTTATAGTACATTTACTATTTGCACTTGTTACATGAGACCATATAGCCATCTGTCAATCATAATCCATTATGTCACAGGCGACATGATGTCACACCACGTGCCGTTTCCCTGAAAGGTGTCCATAATTTACCAACATACATCATGGGAGATGACGTCACGCCAAGTGCTGTTTCCCTGAAAGGTGCCCACAAACCAATGTACAAATTAGGGGAGGGGGCATGGTTGTTGTTCACTATCTTTATAGTCAAGTACAGCAATACCACAATGTCAAGGGCGTTTTTCAAAATATTCAGTTAAAAAGTTCCCAGGTATAACAGGCTTGATTACAATTCCTTATCACTATCTTCCGCGCAGGGTTTGTGTCCCCAAAGCGGACGCTTTTTAGCAAACCTGTGAGCATATGCGATGGCGCAGCGTCGTCCATCCGCTGTCAGCCGTCCGCCGTCCACCGTTGTCCATATGTGTACCCATGCTATCTCATAAACCGTCAGAGCTAGCAGCTCCAAATTGCATTTAAGAAATAGTTACATGTCAAACTTCATCTTATTGAGCTTATTTTTTGGGTATCTGCATTAACTTCGATTTTATAGGAAAAACCTTAAAGACCTTTAAAAATCTTCTTCTCTGAAACTGTCTAGCCAAATTGTCCAATATTTCACAGAAATGATCCCTGGAACAGTCTTATTCGAATTTGTTCGAATGGTTCCAGTTCAGAGATTTTTTGCCGAGTTACAGTAGGTTGAACTTAGTCATCTGTCCAAAAAGCATACTAAAATTGAAATCTCAGAAATGGCTTGAGCTATCATCACCAAATTTTATGCCAATGTTTGTCACATATGTCAAATCTAAAATTGAGGTATTGGTGGCGCCACCTACATTGATCTGTTTTTTACAAATGAAAATGTAATTTAAGATTCTTCTAGCTTATACACTGTTTTATGATGAAACAGTTAAGCTGATTGGTTTAAACTTTACAAGAATTATTCTATGGTAGTGTTCTGCTGGTTTTATAAGAATAGATTGGGTAAATGCAGCTTTAAAAAAGCAGTGTAGCCAATTGAAAAAGGCTTTCTGTATTTGAAAACAGATTTGACAACATACTGAGTTTCAGCAGCAAAGTCAAGAGGTCACTCAGTACAACCAGGTGGGGTCCAGACATCACCATGGCAACTGACCTGGCTCTGTCTGGTGTCTAGACAATGTGTCTAGACGTCTAGACACAGTGTCTAGTCGTCTAGACACATCATCTAGATGCAGAATGCCCAGATTAGAACTATTGAAATTATATCTTTCAACTGTTTGAAAAAACTTGGTTTGCATTTTTAGTGAAACTGTGAGTTATGCAATGGTTTGGCGTCGTCCTTCTTCCGTCGTCCGTTGTACGTCATAGCTATCCCAGAAAGTGCAGGAGCTACCATCACCATATTTCTTGCAAAAAAATATGTCAACTAAAAAATTCTATTGGATTTTGCTTATTTCTTGGCTAACTGCACTTTCTAAGATTTTAAAGGGAAGAAGCTAAAAAACATTAAAAAATGTTCTTCTCTGAAACCATGCTGCCAAATTGTCCGTTCATCTGTCCCAATAATCCTCCCTGGTAAAAAGAACACATCTGGAATATCCTGACTGATACATCCTAGTTTTAAAATCTCCTAGTCCGAAACTTGCAGGTCGGAAATGTCCATTTTGCTGAAATCATAATGACTAAGGTAGATATGCAGGACATAAGAGGATCAATATTAGATTTTAAAAATAAACCTCAGAATGGCAACACTTTTTTGCCCCTAGTGCAGAAAAACCAATTGTTTTGGTTCTGTTTGTTAAAAAATACAATCCACATGTGTCTGTGTGCTATAACCAGATTGCTTGACTGGAGGGACAATATTACGGATGTGGAAAACTAGTACTCAGGGAAAGATGTATTTGTCATGAACCACAAATAAATTAACTTTCTTGTTCTGTTGGTTGCCATGTTAAAGGGGCCCAATCACCTATCTGACCTTTATAAACAAAAGTTAATCTCTTGGCGCTTTTATTAAAATAGGCCAGAAAACGTGGCTATCACCGCACACAGGCTGCTTAATTTTTTACATCAATGTGTTTATTATATGTTGGGGCTGTCAAAATAATCATAACAAATACAACAAGGGCATCTGGCGGCAAGTCAGATAAGCCAGAGCTTTGCAATTGGAGTTTTGTAACAAGTGACCTTTCTACA
The DNA here is from genome assembly GCA_026874595.1 of Sipunculus nudus. Taxonomy (NCBI): domain Eukaryota; kingdom Metazoa; phylum Annelida; class Sipuncula; order Golfingiida; family Sipunculidae; genus Sipunculus; species Sipunculus nudus. Next base: position 89,271,270 of record CM049307.1, read on the forward strand.
TCCGCATATATGCTTACCTCCTAAGGTTATATATTTTTCCTGTTTGTCATCATTGCTGTGTTCACAAACACATTGTTTATAAACAAATTCATACATCCTTCACGGAGGCATTTTAATAACTTTTCATAACCAGAATTACCCTTAGACCATTAATATATATACAGAGGAAGCCAGAAATCACATAAAGTCTTTTTCAAAAGGCAGATGAATAGACACCTTTAATTTTCTTGTTCTGTTGGTAGCCATCTTAATTGATATAAGATTGTAGCACAGGAACTATTGTAAAGTTTTCATTTGCCTCACTGATCATGTCAAGTGCAAGTTTATTTCTACTGGCTGTAGGGTTAAGGAAATGTAAAGGTTTCTTACATTTTATATCCAGGAGAACACTGTATTTTATTTATATCTAATATGACTAGTGAAAGAATTTGGCCCTATAATTCAGTTGAATCTCTGCCAGATTTGTCTGTATAATTCTTGTTGCCATGGTAACAGGGATAACTAAACACTAACCTGGATATGTCATCTACATCTTCCTTTCAGCTATATTGTCAGGTTTATCTCTAATCAAGTAACCGGCACACCGCTATTCAGCTCTGATAATAACATAGATTTACCAAGGAAATGTGCTCCTACCATGTACATTGAAATTTCAGTATATAATTTTTTTTTAGCCCTCCTCGATTAATATGCCTCAGGGTTGTTAGAAACCAAGGCCATCTCCTTAAATCAGTCGCTGCTGAGTGAAATATAGTGGTTTCTTTAAAACTGCTTTGGGATGTTTCTGCCGCCTGAGATTTCTAAAAATGGTTGCCATAGCAACCTCCTGATTTGGTGTCTGTTGATAACTTGACATGCCCTACTTCATATGATTTTAAAAAATATTAATATCTATGTGGACGAGGCATAGAGTTTCAAGCAGAAGGTCCCAAGTTGAAATGCCACTTCCCAAGAAAAATTCACCAGAAATGTTAACGCCTAAGGTGATTGGTAATTTTAGATGGTTTACAACATATGTTAAAAAATGTGAAAAAATATGTATAGAAACTAGACTTGGGTCTAATGCTTTGCAAACAATCACCATAAATGAATGGGGTAATTGCATATTAATAAGTTATGCAGCCATTGAAACATGACAGTTTCTAATCTTGTTGTTAAAGCTAGCTATTCACCTACCTTGTATAAAGAATTTATGTGATTTCTGGCTTACTTTGTGTACTCTATCAGGGCTTTCAATAGTAAGAAAATCTGAAGAGTCTGGGACACTCTGCCAAAATTTTTGGGGAGTCCCACCTGAGTTTAGAGCATCCCAAGATGAGATGATATGTGTCAAATTTTGAAGGATTTTGTAAAAATTGAATCTTTTTTGTATTTTATGTAATTATCATATTATTATATATGATTAGAAATTGTGTTGAAATGTAAGCCTTAGTTATCAGCGCGTGTTTACACAACTGACGGGTTCCACGGAGGCAGCCGGTAATGGTCATTGACTGCTACAAGTTTCTAAACCCAGAAATTTGCCCCTTCAATCGGAGGCATGGACCATCAGAACCAAGCGTCTAATAGAGATTTTGAGTGTCAAAGAAGCTTACCCCTGCATTCCTGAAAGCCTGGATTACTGGTTTTACTGTTAAGAAAAGTTCTTATAACACCTGTATGATGGATGTTTGAGCTTGTTTATCTACAAGCTGTTAGTAAATACTTTGTTAGTAAACACAGCTATTTTGACAAACAGGAAAAAAACATGTAACTTAAAGCGATTTTGTTGCATATGTTCAAAGCTGAAAGGTCTCTAGTTGCTGAGTTTACCCCCTTTGCAAAACTCTGGTTCATCTGCCCTGCTGTCAGTATCCTTGTTAAATGTGTTCAGGTTATATGGTGGTCCCCCACATGTTATAAACATATGAATATAAACAAAATGAACAGCCTGTTTGCAACTGATCAGTGTTTTCTGGCCCATTTTTATCAAAGGGTCAGTAGATTATCTTTAGTTAACAGACATCAGATATAAGAATAGGCCCCATGAATAATGTTATGTACATAAATTACAGTGGAAAACATGATGGTCAGATAATCCCTCTATATTAGCAATGAATTATGCCTTTGAAAGACTTTGATAATGGTATTGTCCTTCTGAAGTTTAGTTCAGGCTGTATGAGATAGGTGGCATTGACTGCACTGACTTGCTCCATTGTATCAGACTAGTTGTCTGATCCTGGCTAAGCCTCACAGTGCACTGTGGCTTCTACATATACCAGGGGTGTAGGTATAAATGTAGGGCAATGTAGTCTGTTCAGATATGTTTGACAAGAATAGTTTCAAAGCAGATTTCATACATATTGGTGTTTTTGTGGTAAGGACTTCACTGCATAAATAAGAAATATTTTGTAGACATGCACATTTGAAATGTAAACAGAAGGTGTTTCCTCGAAATGTAACACATTTTGATTTTGAAATTTGACAGCTGTCATGAGACAAGTAGTCCAAGCCATCCCCACAATTCCAAACTGGAAGAAATTTGTTTCTTGAGTAATTAAATTTTATACGCCCATCTATGACAGGAGGTATTATGGTTTGCCCAATCTCTGTCCATTAACTTTAAGTGTCGTCTTGATAACTTATCAGTGCTTTTATGATTTTTATGAAACCATTATAACTACTTACCAACCAATTATCTCACCTGTGTTCAATTATAGTCAAAATCCACATATTTAATGAGGTCAGAGGATATGAGGCTACTTTGTGGTGTTGCCATTATCTTACCTGGAATATAATGGATTTTGATGAAACTCAACAGAAATTGTACTTGAAACAGAAAATGACTTGATACCTTAGAGATGGATATAAACTTTGGTTTGTGAGTTCACATCATTGCCTGATGTTAGGATTACTTGCTGTTTACCACAGTATGGATGAAATCAATAGGGATGGCTGTTGCAGTGCATTTCCCAGTGGGTCTTGTGTCACAGCTCAAGTAGGTTTAACCAGTTCAATATAAATGTCTTCTGAGTTGTGTTTTCATAGTTAGTTCATTGCCCACAAGATAATATAAAGAGATGTTATGTTGTTACTGGTGGTCTTTTGGCAGGAAAATGTTCATTGAAGGTGATAACGGTAAAAAAGCAGTGATTGTGGATGTTTGAGCTCTCAGGGTGCTCAGTAGTGGTTGGAATTTACTGTAAAATTATGTACAATAATTGAAAGAAAATAAACAACCAATGATCGATCATGTCATTGAGGCACTTAATGGGTTCGAATCGGAGACCTTCAGTTCTGAAGTCAAATGACTTAACCACTACTGGTAAGCTACCTCCTACCTCATGATGGTGCAAGTGGCATTGCAGATCGATCTGACATATTGTTACTCACTCTGATGTTGCTTATACCAGTGTACATACAGGATGAATTCCAACAGAATACAGCATGAAAAATTTTAATGTTCAGAATAGCAGCATATGTTTGCAATCACAATTGTTATGCTGTATTTCCGTATTGATTTTTGGGCTTGTTAGATGAAGGATACCCATTGTCCTCAGGCATACACTGAACAACAGCATATCAGGCTACAAACAAACCATGAGAGCAAGGTGGTGTGTAATTATATTTGCTACTGAAATTAGTAAAATAAAAGGTAATCCCATGCCTCAATAGACATAACTGAGGCAGTAAATTCTCACCCTTCCGTCAGAGGCAGTTTATACTAAAAAAACTCTTCTTTTTGAGGACTATAGGACAGTTGGGACTACTGGTCTCAACTGTTAAACTTAAATATATTAGGTTGTCACTTCCATATGTTGTTTTCTCAGAAATTATTAAAGAATATGAACTTTTGAGTATATCATCCACAAAAAACAGTGGACATCTGGTGGTGAAACAGACTATAAATCAATTTAACAGACCTTCAGATGTTGCTTGGGGAATAGATGATCATGTTGATATACATTATTATCCATAATTGAGGAGTGAAAATAACTATATTTTCCTATAATTTTGGCTGAAAATTCCTGTTAACTCCTGTATTTTTGTCTCAGATCCTCTTATAAAATTCCTATATTTCGTCAGAAGCTTGATGGGAGCTCTGTTAACAGTTCATCAATTTTTCAATTAATTTCTACCGGGTCTTGTTTCACAAGTGAAATTTATTACCATTATTTAATGCTGAACTGTGGTGGTTCTTAAGAGGATCTTGTTAAAAAATATAGCCTTTTTTTGGTGCTGAGTGAATATTGAGCTTTAGAGGCAGATAAAAACCTTGTGAAAAGGTAAGTGTGATGGTTAGTTTATGGTACTAAGTTTGTATGTGATGTATTTGACTGTAGGGCAGTCACACAAGTGCTTGGCTAATTGAACTATAACATAAAATCAAGTCTGCGATAATAATGGTTGCTCATACGACCCAGTTTGGTTTTTATTGCTGGTACAGGAACTGTTTACCAGTCCTTTCACTGACTGATTGGTTAATGAAACGCTGCGTTTTATGGCGTTGGGATGGGAGTGCTGAATTGGTTTCAAGAATTAAAGTCTTTGATGTGGACTCGCATACACTGTGGTTGGTTAAAGGTAACGTTGGCTTTTATATAAAGCAAACAGCAGCTCCATTCTCATTGGGACAGTTATTGTAGTGTATAGTTTGACGGGTTGGATTGTCCATTCAGTGTTGTCAGAAATAGAAATGAATTTAGAATACATTTCTTTTTATTTGTTGATACTAAGCATTATATATAAAACAAAGGCACTTGATCCTCAGATTTTATTAATGAAATCAGGAATAAACAAAGCTAAAAAAAGACAAAAAGATATTGTAGTGCTCTTGGATAATTTCATTATTTTCCACCATTCTTATTATAGATAAAAACATACCTGGTAATAAAGGTTCTTCAGATGTCTGAAAGTTTGCCAATTACTGATATATTTACTTATTATTTGAAAGTGTGAAAACTGGGCTACTGTGTAAAAGTGTTCAGACAGATTTTTAACTCGGCTGACTTATTCTTGCTGAGCTGACTTAATGGCCTTTATCTGTCATCCTTCCATCTTTAGTATGTCCATCCAGCCTCCTCCCTTTATATAAGATTATTAAGCAGGACATATTTTATAAATATTTGATCTTGGAAGATAGTGGACAGCCCCTTGTGAATCTACCCAAAATTAGGTCATAGTTACAGTGAAACTGTGTAACAAGACCACCCATTGGACTGCCAAAAGTGGTGTTACTTGTATCACCAGACAAAGTCTGGAGATACTGTGGTTTAGGCACAGTTGCACCATCTCCGCTGCCACTGTCGCAGAGATTTCTTTTGGACATGATAACTCAAAAAATATTTAACAGATCTTTACCAAACTTGACATGTGTATACATATGGGTGAGAGGACAAAGCCTATTTAAAATACGGTCATGACCTTTACTAGGTGAGTGACCTTGACCTTGAATAGGTTCATTTTGGGGGAAAATCACACAAAATTTAAAATATCTCAAGAAATCTTGCATGGATTGATCAAAAAAACAACTTGGCTGAAGATCTTGGATAGTGTTGTCATGTTCCGGAAACTGGTGGTGCCACCTAGTATCCTTCTCTTGTTTTTTTGCTGTTTAATACCCCCATCATTTCCACTTGACAATACTATGAGCATTATAATTCATCAAACTAATGGACAGATTTCTTTCATATTATGCATATCCATAGACATAGGTTATGGGATGATGCTGTTTATTTAAATTGGGGTCATGACCTTTCCTATGAGAGTGGCCTTGACCTTGAATATTGCCATATTGGTAAAAATCACACAAAATCATAAAAATCTCAATAAGGGATGCATGCATTGGTCTAAAAATCAAATTGACCAAAGATCTTGGATAACGTTGTCTTTTGCAGAAGACAGGTGGCGCCACCTTCTGTCAATCTCTTATTTTCGTAGCATTTAATACCCCATCATTGCCACTTGACAGTACTGTGAGCATTTCAAGTCTAAAACTTGTGGACAGATTGGGCTGAAATTGTGCATGTACATTGATCTTGGATACCTCCATCTTGTATTCAAGACTGGTGGCGCCATCTGCAATCATTTGCTGTGGCGTCCATCTGTACATGTGCTTTGGGTGAAAATTGCTCATATCTCTGGAGTGGTTCAAGGTATTTAATCTGAAATTTGACATGTCAATCCATCTCGGAAATTGTTCTTGCAAACCAGACAGGTGGCGCCACCTACCTTCTCGTTTTTGTTGAATAAATTAATGCCCTTTTCTAAGGAGTGATTTGCACTATTGGCCTGAAATTGTGCCTATCCGTAGATCTTGCACTCCTCTCATGTTTTACTCAAGACTGGTTTCGCCATCTGCAAATGTTTTGCTGTGGCGTCCATCTATACATGTGCTTTTCGTGAAAATTGCTTTTATCTCCGGAGTGGTTCAAGGTATTTGTCTGAAATTTGGCATGTCTATCCATCTTTGAAAGTTTTCTAATAAACCAGACAGGTGGCGCCACCTACCCTTCCTTTTTTGTAGAATAAATTAATGCTTTTTTTCTGAGGAGTGGTTTGCCCTACTGGCCTGAAATTGTGCATATCCATAGATCTTGGACTCTTCCATCTTGTACATAAGACTGGTGGCGCCATCTGCAATGGTTTTGCTGTGGCGTCCATCTGTACATGTGCTTTTGGTGAAAATTGCTTTTATCTCAGGAGTGGTTCAAGGTATTTGTCTGAAATTTGGCATGTCCATCCGTATTGGAGAGTTTCCTCGTCAACCAGACAGGTGGCGCCACCTACCTTACCATTTTTATAGTATAAATTTATCCCCTTTTCATAAGAGTGATGCTCTTTATTGGCCCCCATATTTGGTGAAAAATATTTTTTCTCAATTTGATAGATGGAAGAAACCATAGTCGCTTGCCAAATGTCAGCTTATGGTGCTGAAGATGGGGGGGACTTTTCTTAAAGGGAGGGGGGGATTAATTGTCTGGTGATACTGTGGCACCTGCGTAGCCAAGAAATATCTAGTTTACAATTGGTTTCATTGAACAGGTCAGTTTTATGCATGACCAATGGGAAGGTGTTTGGTTCACTACAAGGGGGTCTTAGTTGACAGGTGTATTAGACAGGTTTCATTGTGCCTTTATTATGAAGATTAAGCAGAGAAAACAGTTTTGGCACCTGAAAGTCAAAAGTCTTTTTCAGTTATAAGGCTGCTGAATGAATGTTTCAAAATTAAAACAATATCATGAATATGCCTCATTATTGCATATTTCCCTACAGCTATTTGTATACAAATTTACAAAAAAATGCTGTACTATTTCTTAAAGCTAGTTATTCACCTACCTTTTCTGTAGAATTATGGTTTTTTTTGGCTTACTCTGTGTACATATTAATGAACTGAAGGTGGTAATTCCTGTTAAGAAAAGTTCTACTAACCCCTCTGTGATGGATTTATGAGCTTGTTTATATACAAGATGTTAGTAAACACAACATTTTACATGTGTCAGTGTTGAATGTGTGTGGACCATCTTGGCGCCCCCTCCCATATGTTATAAATACATGGTTATAAACAAACAGAACAACCTGTGTGCAGTAGTATCGGAGTATTCAGGCCTACTTTTATGACAGTTTCATGGTACTGTCTTTAGTGATAAGATGTCAAATAACGGAATAAGCCCCTTTAACATATGTGACTTACACTTAGAAAAATTTCATTAAGAAAGATGTCCTATTCACTTCTCATATACAGCTAGGTGTCTGCATCTTTCTGAGGTACCTCTGGATCCAAAGCAAAGCAGACCTCATTTGTTTTGGTGTTCATTATAATCTCCATCAGACAAGGTCTAAGGCCTTGTAAATGAGGCTGACTGCAGGATAAGACAAACTTGTCTGCTCTCTGTCAGATCGCAGTTGCTTTTGTTGATTAAACAAAGCTACATGTGACCAGTAGTGACAGCTGGGTGAGATATTACAATTTTTATCCATTTCTGCAGGAGAGTCCGTTTCCGTCTGTGCTGTACAAAACACCTGGTCGAAAGAAATGAACCAGAAATGTGGAGAGCAAAAGATCAAATTGGTTTAATTTTCTGTTGACCTCTCTGTGTCAGGACCTTTTCTTGTAACAGTTTCTCTGTATTTTATGGAATTGAGTTGGCACTGAGAGAAAACTGTTCGCTCACTTTTGGGAACATTTCTCGTATACAATTGTCCGGCATTCTGGTAGCTTCAAAGTCTCATGGGATTTTTCTTGGGCTCATGGGATATTAAACATGTCCTAGGTTACTAAGTTGAGTGGTATTTTCATTTTCTGTCTGTAGCTGTATCAGACCAGCAAAAACACGGTCATGACTGGCAAAAAACACATTGTCTCATTGTGTCACAGTAAATATTTTCAACTACATTTGAAGTTCTTGAAAATTTATATTTACTTTCCTCCATTAAATGCTGCAAGTTTTCATGTTAAATATATGTTGAAATAGTGTGAATCTACAGTATATAGAGCAAAGTGTCTCCTCAAAGGCCAGAGATTTAAATGAGATGCTAAGCCAATTTGTTATAATAATCTTGAATCGGTAGCTGCTTTTTACCAGCTCAAAAATTTTTTTGAAACATGAGCTGAATCATTTATCATATTCTTATGATATTAATAAACGGTTGATAAATTAATTTTATAAGTATATATTACAGTGTTAGCTCTTTAAATAAAAAAATATTTTCCCAAAACAGATGGGCACATACTGTATATATTTGTATCCGCCAAAACGAAGTTTTGCGGATACTATGTTTTTGACCGGGTTCCGCAGCCGCCACCGCTGCCGCCGCCGCCGCGTTCATTTCCGGAGAACTCCTCTGAGACTACTGGACAGATTTTTCCGAAACTTACACAAATTATCGGGTCACATGTGAACTGGTGCTTAACCAAGTGACCTTGACCTCTGACCTTTCGTCTCTGCCCAGCGTCCGTTTGTGCGTCTGTTTACACACATAAACCCATATATCTCGGGAACCGTTTGACCGATCCGGAAAAATTTTTTACACAAATGTAGCCCTCGGATAGCTTTATAACATACACAACAAAAGGTGGCGCCACCTGCAACCATGTTTGCACAGTGTCCATCTGTTCATCTGCCTGGGGTTAAAATCACTCATATCTCTGCAGTGGTTTGACTAATTCACTTAAAATTTCACATGCATATACATCCTAGATAGCTTTCTCAATTTTATGACAGGTGGCGCCACCTACATTCACGTTAACGCTCCACACATAAACCCATATATCTTGGGAACTGTTTGACTGATCCGGAAAAAATTTTACACAAATGTAGCCCTGGGATAGTTTTATAACATACACAACAAAAGGTGGCGCCACCTGCAACCATGTTTGCACGGTGTCCATTTGTTCATCTGCCTGGGGTTAAAATCACTCATATCTCTGCAGTGGTTTGACTAATTCACCTAAAAATCGGCATGCATATACATCCTAGATAGCTTTCTTGATTTTATGAGAGGTGGCGCCACCTACATTAACGTTAACGCTGCAGACATCCAAGCTCATATCTCGGGAACCGTTTGACCGATCCAGAAAAAAAATTTACACAAATGTAGCCCTGGGATTACTTTATAACATACACAACAAAAGGTGGCGCCACCTGCAACCATGTTTGCACAGTGTCCATCTGTTCATCTGCCTGGGGTTAAAATCACTCATATCTCTGCAGTGGTTTGACTAATTCACTTAAAATTTGGCATGCATATACATCCTAGATAGCTTTCTCAATTTTATGACAGGTGGCGCCACCTACATTCACGTTAACGCTCCACACATAAACCCATATATCTTGGGAACTGTTTGACCGATCCAGAAAAAAATTTTACACAAATGTAGCCCTGGGATTACTTTATAACATACACAACAAAAGGTGGCGCCACCTGCAACCATGTTTGCACAGCGTCCATCTGTTTGTCTGCTGTGGGATAAAATCACTCATATCTCTGCAGTGGTTTGACTTTTCCACATGAAATTTTGCATGTGTATATATCTTGGATAGTTTCTCGTTCAAATAACAGGTGGCGCCACCTACAATCATGTTTATGTGGCAGAGATCCATTCTAATATTTAACACATGTAACTCTATATCCCACTTGCCACTCAATCCATGCCTCACTTCACCCGTCCTTCTCTGATTTTGGCTGATACACGCAGTCGCTTGTCGACTACCCGTATTCTAGTTGTAAATGACATTAATTGTTGACTTTAGTTTACCTTCCATCATTGAACATGAACAATATGATTAGAGCACTCTGTGTTTATAAAATTTTAAGCCATATTTTTGTTTTCTGCTAGGATGCATCATAGGTAAAGCTGTCATAATAGCAACTGAGTTATTTAAACACAAGCCCCTGGTCAGCTGATCATGTGACTCATAGGTTGATCATGTGACTCATACATCCAGGCTTGATACAAGAGTCAACCTGTATACAACTTGTCCTGTTCTATGAGACACTTGGGACCAGGATTGGGGCTAATGCTGTGTTATTCATGTACAAACTGACTGTAAGCTCTGGAACACTGACAGAGAATGTGATTATTATTGAACTTAGTCTGCTTAATAAATAAACCATGGTGAATCAACAAGATGATCCCCTGACAATCTGATGTTATAAAATAAACAAGAAGCTGTAAGTGCTGGTTACTGGGCATACTAGGGCTAGGTTTCGTCTACAAATTTTGTATCACAATGTATTTCGATATGTGGTGGGGTAGCAAGAATGTATTATAATATTTTCATTTTATTAAATTAAAGGAAATGAGTGTATTTTGTAATATATGTTTAAACTCTTATTTTTATTGTTATTATTATGATTATTTAATCTTTACTATGTTAAATATAATGATACAATAAAAGTTTATGCAGATCACTTTATTTCAAACACAAAATATGGCAATATTACGTAGTAATGTACTTAGTAAAGTACTCACTTGTTGACAGTAATCAAAGAAACTTTTTTTTCTTTAGGCCTCACTTGTGTGCAAAAAACTTGGGAATTAGAGAATTTGGACTGTGGTTTAGCACAAGTGCTTTGTACAATCAAAGACATTGTACTACATTGGAGGGCTGGCTTACTTAAACATTTCCTACTATACATCTAAAATACATGCTAGGGGCTTTCGTTTTAAGCCTGTCATTAATCCCAACCCATTTAGATGTCTTAACTTGTAACAGAAACATTTTTTTACTAAAAAGCAGTTATAGGCAGGTTTAACAAAATAAAGAAAAATATTGATATTTGAAAACTGTTTTGTGATATTCAATATGCAAATCACTGTACCCCAATACACTGATATATCAGTTATATTGCCCACCCCTAATTCATGTGGAACTTTTACTTGACTTAGACATATGTGCTCTATCTGACAGAATTGCTATTTAGGAATTAAATTATGCACGCTCAGAATGCACAAGTGTTGCTGAAACTATGGGATAAATTTGACCAAACACTTGAAGTATTCCGTAGATGTTTCCTCATAAAATTCCTTATCAGACTTTGTAAATAACTGAAGCAGTCTCTGATCAGTTGGAAGAAATGTGATGTACTGTAAAAAATATATGATATGTGAGTATATGTGAATAAAACACATCACTTTATACTTATTTGCAGTAAATTAGTTGAGTCCACATCATCTGAGTATGATTCCAAATCCAAATCTAGGCCTCTCAAGTCCAAATCTAGGCCTCTCAAGTCCACATCTAGGCCTCTCAAGTCCAAATCTAGGCCTCTCAAGTCCAGATCTAGGCCTCTCAAGTGCAAACCTAGGCTTCTCAAGTCCAAATCTAGGCCTCTCAAATCCAAACCTAGGCCTCTCAAGTCCAGATCTAGGCCTCTCAAGTCAAAATCTAGGCCTCTCAAGTCAAAATCTAGGCCTCTCAAGTCCACATCTAGGCCTCTCAAGTCCAAATCTAGGCCTCTCAAGTCCAGATCTTGGCCTCTCAAGTGCAAACCTAGGCTTCTCAAGTCCAGATCTAGGCCTCTCATAAGTCCAATTTTTCAAACTTTAACGTCAGTGACAGGGTATTCCTTTGGCAATAAGCCCAATTTAGCTACATAGGTACCACATGCATATATGTATTAATGGGACCGCAGGTGTCTGTTTTGCTGTTGCGTACACATGGATGCTGCATGAGCATATGTACCACAAATGCATGTATCTGGAATACTAGTTTAACATGTCTTCATGCAACATTTATTATGAACAAATGTTTTCATCCTTTCAATTTAACTGTTTTTTCCCTTTTCTGCATGGCTGTTGTGTTGAAGATCATTTAACTGGGGCAAAATATAATTGAACCTAAACTAGAGAAATGTGGATGAGGAATTATTGTGGTGTTTTAAATTCTACTTTATATATTTCATTAAATTTAAATATAAAAAATATAGGAATTAGAGGGATACATTTTATGGAATTCCTAATTAAATGACTGCCTGAGCAGAATTCAAAATGATTTTTGCAAATATATTAATATTACTTTAAGTATTTTCGTCCGTATGTTAACAGGGCACGTTTTAAAACTGTTGGACCTAAGAATCCAAAATTCTGCATACCATTAGATGTCCCCAAAATCTCCTACCATACCAAAAATTGGGTCATTAGAACTTCGTTCCTTCGAGATATTAAGGAAAAACCTCCGTTTTCCATACAAAAGCCATTGTTACACTTCAAGGCTGCCTAATATCAAAACCACTGATCTGTTTTTGATCAGATTTAGTATTCATATTCCTCTATACATTTTCTGTGCACATACCAAAAATTAGGTCAGTATTGGGTATTATTTTGAAGTTATAGGCCCAAATATAATGCAATTTTTTAAAAATCAGGAAATATATTTGCTCACTTAACATGAGAATTGCTGAAGCTGGAGACTTTTTTTCAGGAATGTAACTTTATTTAATCAAGATTCAATTGTTTACCCAAAATTAGATCTGAATTTTGCAAATTGTTCAAGTTATTAGCATGAATAAAAAATCAATACCTTAAATTTTGTCCAAATTTGGCAGTGGCACGTTTTTTCCCTGTAAGTACTGTTGATTTTATTTTCACAGCATATATACATAAGGATTTAACCTTTTAAAATCTGAAATTTCAAAGAAATTGTTTGAAAGAGTAGCTTTTATTCAAGTTTTCATACACCATGTCAAGTGTTGTTTACATCTGGCCCACCTAGTAGTACACCCTTCACTTGCATTATGTAACCCACCCCAGGCAGCTTGCCCTCGCACAGCTTGGCCACTACTAGCAGGCTTCCCCTCTGCCCTGCACTCACCCCCCCCCCAGCTGGTGCATAAACTAGATGAATGTTATAATTTTCTGTATTTTATTTTATTCTTGGACATGCTACATTTTAGATTTTGTATTGTACCACCAGGGTTACAATGATTAAAGTGCACAATTAATTGTGTCCACAAAGTGATGTATTGCTATGAAAGTGTGGATGTTCATCAGATAAGTAATGCTTTACTTCAGAAGAGTAAAACTTCACCAGGTGTGAAATTGACTATTAATTCCAGTAATTAATTATAGCTGAGATTGTAATTAGCATAATGATATTGTTTGTCCCTCATTCAACCAACAGTGTGTATACTTTATTTGAAAAGATGCTTTTATTTTATCAAATGTACTGAATCTTTTATTTTATTTCAGTGAATAAAATTAAGCATGTACTGAAAACTCCAATGTGCAAAACGTTTTAATAGGGATTCAAGGAATAATTTTGTAGATGCCATGTTGTTATGTATAAACTTAAATGCATTATTCCCTTGAAAGTGAAATGAAGGTATTAGTCCATTCTGTCCACTTGCCTGTCCATCTGCAAATTTTTCATATGCATCACAGTATCTCAAAACTTTTACTGTTTTTCTTCATGACAGTCTTGTCAGAGTATTAGTTTGCAATCATATATTGAGAACTTTACTATAACCAAGTAGGAGGGCCCTTTCCTCTTAGCTTCTCATATGCTTATATAAATAAAAAACATTACAGTAGAATATTTTTTTTATTTTGCATTTGCAAAAATTTCAAACTAAAGCTGGTTGTCGTTACCCATGGGTCCTTTGTTTATATTCTGGATTCTCAACATCAACATGTTTGGCTAAAACTGAATAAATACCAGATATGCCATTATAAAATTTCTTGCATAAGAATGGGAATTCAGGTAAAAATGAAAGTATTTGAATACCAGTGCAAATACTTTCAAAATGTATTCATGAATGCATTCATGAATATATTCTATAATATTATTTTAATAATCATTTCAGTTATATATTATTAAAAAAATCATATGATTCTCTCATTATTTTTAATAAAAATTATATTTGGCACAATATTTGTTATTAAATTTTAATAAATAGTTAAACTCTTAATCTTATATGTGCTGCTTATCAGTTATATGGCCAAGTCAAAATCTGTATGACAGTGGCACTCCATTTGTTAATAAAATAAATGAAATCAATCTCTTCCCTGTCTCCAAAGAAACTATCAAAATCATACATAAGCTTAACACTAACAACTCATAATACAGCTTATATTTATTTCCACACAAAACCAGCATGTGCCTCATTTCAAAATCATATTTTTTTATCTTATATAACAGCTGAGCGCTGTGACCCATAGGTCCCTTGTTTTGCATTAAGTGCAGTTCAAATTGTTTTCCACTTACCATAGGGAAGGGGACACAGTGATTTAGATTCTTGACTAATCGATAAAGTTGACAAAAACTGACTCTTCATGAGTGCCGTGATTTAGTTGGTAGCATCTATCTGTCTGCAGATGCAGCGTAAAGGGACAACATCTGACAGTGGCGGATCTTCACCCTTGACAGATTTTTAATGCATTAGGAAGCAAGACCTCATGGTCCTTGGTAAATCCCAGTCTTAATTATAACTCAAGAATTGCTGGTAATCCAGTGTGGGAAAGCCAGGACTCATTGGCCCAGGGTGACTTATACCGGTAGGATAGTGGAGGCTCGAGAAATAATGCAACCCTTCCTCCCCCCATTAATAATAAATCAGTATGCACCCTGACTGGCACACCCTGATAGCATACATTTCATCTTATGAGCCTTTAGTTCCTAATCGTACTAAATGCCAAACTTTGTGATAAGATTTAAGTTTTAGAGAATGTCTGTCAAATATTATTTGCCAGTTGCTACCTATTGGTAAAACAAAGGTGAAGCCCACTTTGACATTTGTCAAAAATATTTTTACCTATCGCTTCACAATGAAAGATAAGTTAGTTAGTTCATCATGAGTTCATTATGCAGTTCAAGCACATTTTTTTTTTTTCTTTTAAAGAATATGTCCATGGCCTGTTGGTGGCACTGTGTACTAAATGATGAAGAAGGTATATCCACATGTAAGAATGATATGTTAAATATTTTTTAAGCCTTCAGGATTTCAGGTTTTTACGTGCAGGGGGTTAGGAATGATCTAATAGTAAATAACATTTTACTGGACTTGAGGGCAAGTAGCAGGCCGAAATAACATTGTCACAATTATGACATCATAATAATTACCATGAGTGACACACATATGGCGTTAAGCTTAAGTCACCAACATCACTTAAGTCACTGTATTGGTACAGACCCCAAAAGTCATAACCTGTTGTTTAAAGATCAGAGGGATTCTCTGAGGTTCAACCAGATTTCAGCATTATGCTACTTAGGCACTTTTGGGATCAAACTTGGAACCTTCAGCTCCGGAGCCCAAAACCGTGACCACTAGGCTACATCCTTCCCCTCACGTTCTCATGGGCACAGTAATTTGAGATGGAGGTGGGGGGGGGGGGGGGGGGGAGATGGGCATTATCTGTACTATACAGTGCTCATATTATGAACATTGGTCATAGGTCATATAGTACTAGATAAGTATCAAAGGATCTGGAATAATTGTGTCCTTAAAATTAAAAAATGGTCCTTACTACTAAATACTAGAAAAAGAGATCAATGCAAGCGATCTGTGAACCTAAGGAATAGAAGATAAGACTTGGTATATCTTGAAATCTTTTACTGATATCATTATAATTTATATGGTCTGGAAGAAAAATTGACCACAGAGGTCAGAGGTTAAATGTCAGGACTTGGAGGCAGGAAGGATAACCTTGTGCTTGTAATGAACTTTAAATATGAGTCTCCAGAGAATGCCTGCCCATGTAGGGCTGATTGTGAATGCTGATAGATTTGACATCAGATATGCATAAGACAGAGGGGCTGACATGTTTTCATGACAGTGTTGTCCTCCGCTTGGCCTCATCTCCCTCGTGAATATGAGAACACTGGCTGGGTCTTGCTGAATGTGTGCATGGTGTTCATTGAATTCATGGCAGTTATTCCCACCAGAACAACAGGGACAGTGCCATTTAGGCATAAACATTAAACAATTTGAAAACGGAAAAAAAAATATAATTTTTTAGCTCAGCTGACTATAAGTCATCTGAGCTATAGTCATGGTACATTGTCCGTCGTCCGTCCGTCTGTCTGTCTGTCCGTCCGTCCGTCTGTCCGTCCGTCCGTCTGGATGTCCGTCCGTAAGACTGGCACGTTTCGACACCGTTGGACCTACGAATCTGAATTTCAGCATACAGTTAGATGTCCCCATAATCTCCTACCATGCCAAAAATTGGGTCAATAGGACTTCGTTCCTTTGAGATATTAAGGAAAAACCTCAATTTTTTATTAGAAATCTATTTTCACACTTCAGGACTGCCTAATATCAAAACCACTCATCTGGTTTTCTTCATATTTACCATAAATATTCCTCTATATAGTTCCTATGTACATGCCAGATATTAAGTCAGTATTATATAATTTAAAAAAGTTATGGGCCCAAACATAATGGACTTTGTAAAAAAATCAGGAAGATATTTGGTCACTTAAGACCAAAAGTGTTAAAGGTAGGGACTTTTTTTTCAGTAATACAACTTTAATTAATAAAAATTTAATTGTATACCAAAAATAAGTTCAAAATTTGTTAAATTTTTTAGCTCAGCTGACTATAAGTCATCTGAGCTATAGTCGTGGTCCATTGTCCGTCGTCCGTCCGTCTGTCCGTCCGTCCGTCCGTCCGTAGATGTGGCACGTTTTGAAACCGTAAGACCTAGGAATCCAAAATTCAGCATAATGTTAGATGTCCCCAAGATCTCCTACCAAGCCGAAAACTGGGTTTTTGCGACTTCATTCCTTTGAGAAATTAAGGAAAAACCTCAATTTTTTATTAAAAACCTATTTTCACACTTTAGGACTGCCTAATATCAAAACCACTCATCTGTTTTTCCTCATATTTCCTATAAATAATCCTCTATATAATTCCTATGTACATGCCAGAAATTAGGTCTGTATTATTTAATTTAAAAAAGTTATGGGCCCAAACATAATGCATTTTGTAAATAATCAGGAAAGAAATTTTATCACTTAACACAAAACTTGTTAAAGCTAAGCACTTTTTTTCCAGTAATATTACTTTTATTAATCAAAATTAAATTGTATACCCAAAATTAGATCAAAATCTTTAAAATTTTTAAAAATATTAGCAAAAATAAAAAATTGGTACCTTAAATTTTGCCCAACTTTGACCATGGCACGTTTTTTTGCTGTAACTGCTGTGGATTTAATTTTCACAGCATGTTTTTGTTAGCATTTCAACAGTTAACACCAAAAATTTGAAACCAGTTGATCAAAAACTGTAGATTTTATTCAAGTTTTCAAGCACCATGTCACATATTGCTAGTGTTATGCAGTTTGCTAGAGCTCAGCTCCCGAGCTTCAGCTCTAAGTTCCTTAAATTTGGCATACAGTTAGATTTCTCCAAAATCCCCTACCATGCCAAGAATATGGTCACTAGGACTTAATTCCTTCGAGATATCAATGAAAAACTTCATTTTTCCATTAAAAACCCAATGTTACACTTTAAGACTGCCTAATATCAGACCACTGATCTGACTTTGATCATATATAATATACATATTTTTCTATACATTCACTATGCACATGCCAGAAATGATGTCAGTATTGTGTATTTTTTTTTAAGTTATGGGCCCAAACATAATGCACTTTGTAAAAAATCAAGAAATATATTTACTCCCTTAACAAGGGCATTGCTGAAGCTAGAGATTTTTTTGTCAGGGATGTAACATTATTTAATCAAGATTCAATTGAATACCCAAAATTAGTTCTGAATTTTTCAAATTTTATAAGTTATTAGTATAAATATAAAATTAGTACCTTAAATTTTGCCCAACTTTGACCAAGGCACGTTTGTTTCCCGTGAGCACTGTTGATATAATTTTCATCTCATGCACACATAAGGATTTCAGCTTTTTAGTTTAGAAAGCTGAAAGAAATTTGCCAAATATTGTAGCTTTTATTAATGTTTTTTATGAGACCCTGTCAGACTTTGGCTCTCTCCAGCCCCTCTTGAGTCACCTGTATGTTGACCTTGTTGACCTTTCATCAAATTATGCACGCTTGAGGGGAGAATCCAGGCAGCTTATGGCCAGCCACAGTTGATCCAGGTGTTCAACCCAACTCATCTAGTAGTTTTAACCAACAACATAACAATAAACAATAAATTAATAAATTTTTATTGGTTTTTAATAACAAATTAAAGAAAAATAGAAAAGGAATTTGTTAGTTTATAATAACAGGAAATTAACTTGCAGTTACTGATGATATAAGAATCTTGTATCGATGGGTAGAATGTCACATATTCCAAATAACACCATGCAGTCACCTATGGCATTTTTCAGTTCATTTTTAATGATAAAGAAGTAAATCATATTATTCATTACTAATCATTAAGGATTATATGAAGGAAATTAATGATAGACAAAGATGCAGTTGATAATATTAATCTAGATTCCTACTGTGTCTAGTGTGTACATTGATGTGAAATTAGTCCAAAATGAATTTTTTACAGTTATTTTTTAATATAAATAAAAGCCATAAAACCAGGTACTTATGATCATTATTTAAATGTGTGAAATTTGTATATTCTGGATTCTCAACATCATTGTTTGGTGAAAACTGAATAAATACCAGACATGGTGCGGATACTTTGTAATTGTATTTAAATACGAATATGATTATGTACTCCATTATAAAATTTCTTGCATAAAGAATGGGAATTCAGGTAAAAATGAAAGTATATGAATACTCGTGCAAATACTTTCAAAATGTATTCATGAATGCATTCATGAATATATTCTTTAATATTATTTTAATAATCATATCAGTTATATTTCATTTTAAAAAATCATATGATTCTCTTATTATTTTTAATAAAAATTATATTTGGGACAATATTTATAATTTTTTTAATAAATAGTTAAACTCTTATATTATATGTTCTGCTTATAAGTTATATGGCCAAGTCAAAATCTGTGTGACAGTAGTACTCCATTTGTTAATAAAATAAATGAAATCAATCCTCTTCCCTGTCACCAAAGGTACTATCAAAATCATACATAAGCTAAACAACAACAACTCATAATACAGCTTATATTTATTACCACACAAAACCAGCATGTGCCTCATTTCTAAATAATATTTTTTTATCATATATAACAGCTGAGCGTCGTGACCCATAGGTCCCTTGTTTAAATATTGACAAAAATATAAAATTGGTACCTTAAATTTTGCCCAACCTTGGCCATGGCACGTTTTTTTCCTGTAAGTACTGTGGGTTTAATTTTCACACCATGTATACATAAGGATTTAATCTGTAAAAATCTGAAATTTGAAAATAAAAGCTGCAAAATTAGGCTAGTTATTGAATTTTTTTGGAGGCTCTTGTTGTATTCCCTTACATTGTCACTTTGATGACTGTAGGTCATTCAGTGCACATCTCTATGCTCCCCAGGCTGTTGACATAATTTTAGATGTCCCCAAAATCTCCTACCATACCGAAAATTGGGTCATTAGGACTTTGTTCCTTTGAGATATTAAGGAAAAAAACTCTGTTTTCCATAAAAAAAGCCATTGTTACACTTCAAGGCTGCCTAATATCAAAACCACTGATCTGTTTTTGATCGTATTTAGTAATCACATTTTTTTATACATTTTCTATGAACATACCAAAAATTAGGTCAGTATTGGGTATTATTTTGAAGTTATGGGCCAAAACATAATGCAATTTTTTAAAAAATCAGGAAATATATTTACTCACCTAACATGAGAATTGCTGAACCTAGAGACTTTTTTTCAGGAATATAACTTTATTTAATCAAGATTACCTTGGCCCAGCTTGGCCACTACTAGCAGGCTTCCCCTTTGCCCTGCACTTATCCCCCCCCAGCTGGTGCATAAACTAGATGAATGTTATAATTTTTCTGTATTTTATTTTATTCTTGGACATGCTACATTTTAGATTTTGTATTGTACCACCAGGGTTACAATGATTAAAGTGTACATTTAATTGTGTCCACAAAGTGGTGTATTGCTTTGAAAGTGTGGATGTTCATGAGATAAGTAATTCCTTACTTCAGAAGAGTAAAAACTTCACCAGGTGTGAAATTGACTATTAATTCCAGTAATTAATTAAAACTGGGATAGTAATTAGCACAATGATATTGTTTGTCCCTCATTCAACCAACAGTGTGTATACTTTATTTGAAAAGATGTTTTATTTTATCAAATTTACTTTTATTTTATTTTGGTGAATAAAATTAAGCATGTCCTGAAAACTCCAATGTGCAAAACTTTTTAATAGTGATTCAAGGAATATTCTTGTAGATGCCATGTTGTGGCATTATTTTCTTTTAAAATCAGTTTAAACATTTATGATTTAAAAATAATAAAATATATGTGTATGCATAATATGACCCAATGTTTTTTACTATGTATATATAATGATTGCAACTTTTGCAACAATTCTAATATTTTAACTTTTATTTTCAGGTTTTTTAATTAAAAATTTATAAACCTGTAAATAAAAAAAATGATTCAGATAAAAACTTCTTAATGGAAAAAGTGGATCTGCTTAAAAAAATAGGATTATATTTAAACTTAAATGCATTATTCTCTTGAAAGTGAAATAAAGGTATTAGTCCATTCTGTCCACTTGCCTGCCCAACTATAAATTTTCGAATGCAACACAGTATCTCAAAACTTTTACTGTTTTTCTTCATGACAGTCTTGTCAGAGTATTAGTTTGCAATCATATATTTAGAACTTTACTATAACCAAGTAGGACGGCCCCTTTCCTCTTAGCTTTTCATATTCTTATATAAATGAAAAACATTACAATAGAATATTTCTACATCCACCTTCGTGCTGCCCTCACTTTTCCCTTCTCCGAACCCCATCCCAAAGTCAGCCTCAGTAAGCAAGAACAAGATGAATCAGATATATTCATACTTTTTGTATAACTATTCGTCCATAGGTACCTATGTACATGCCAGAAATTATGTCAATATTGTGTAATATGTAGACATAGTGGGCATCACAATAATGTACCTTGTCAAGACTAAAGAGATATTGTGTCATACAGTCACATATTCATAAATCACTTCATCAGCATAGTTAATCATAACATCATATCTGTCAAATTGAACGCTTGCAGACTACCATACACTTTAGATCCTTCAACAAATGGCCTTATCATCATTCTACTACTGCTTATTACTGCTGTCATTGCATTCATATTTGCTCAAATATATCACAATTTTCAACCCCTCCTAAATAAATAAAAAATAAACCACTTTATTTGACTCTATAAATCCATCAGTCAGGTAATTTCATTTATCATTTACTCACATATTACATTACATTCCTTTATAATAGCCTAATATGTACATGATATTCATAAGCTTTATCGACTCGATATAGTATCACAGTGGAGAAACATTTATAGTCCAATCACGATCAGCTGAGCGCCGTGACCCATGGGTCCCTTGTTTTACTCATGCCAGTGATGTTTGACTGAGGTTTTGTTTTCACCATAGTTCTTTCTTTCTGGCTGTTTGCCTGTCTGTCAGTTTTTCTGGTGAATGTACAGAATGACTGAAAATAGATTAGAGATTTCAATAAAATGTTGTGTAACTAGGGTGCCAATTGGCTGATTTCACTGCCTTATTTGTCAATTTAAATTGGTCTTTTTAAACTCCAACTGTCTCTCTGAAAAATTGTTTAGGCACATAAAAAATATCTGGCCTTATATTCCCATGAATATTTAAACTTTGCTGTTTATGCCAGAGACGGAAACTTGAATATATATGTAGCAGCTTCCTGTAATATTTAACAGCTATTGTACCCGTCATGCACAAATGCTCAGTATTTTCTTTTGAGTTAACGATAAAACATGACTTTGGTAATACAGCCCTCCTGTTGATGTGGGTGTTCCTTATTGCGATGATGAATTCTTCTGGCACTCACGGCAGTATTTACTGTCAGGTGTACATCATTGCAGCAGGTGCATGCTGACATATAACGATTTCAGGGCCTGATGGGAAGGCCAATGCCGGTCGTGAATAACGCCAGTTATTAGACTCTGATGGGTTCTGTAGCCAGACTCCTAGTCTGATCCATGTGTGGGAAGATACTGGTTGCGTTATTTCATTTTGTGTATCTGTTCTTTATGAAATCACCAGGCAAGCGGGAGTAACGTACGTGACTTGTTATTAAAAACATTGTTAGGAAAGCAAAAGTGAATATATGTGTGTGGGAGGAGGTAAAAGCAATATAGTTAAAGGAGAGAGAAGCTGTATTTCTTTGAAGTATGATACAAGAGGCCCAAGGATAAAATGAATTACCATGTATATATTGTATTTATAATATACACTGGCTTATAACATCAGAATTATTAAATACCTGTGGAGTAGCTGGAGTATCATATATATATATATATATATATATATGTATTATAATATATTAAAAATCTTAAATATAAGAAATATTAGAATAGTAATAAATATAATAATTAGATTCATTTTCAACTGAGCAGTGTAAGAATTGCTGATCTTGTGGTCATTGGGAGCATTTTAAAGCTGGCTATTCATCTGCTTAATCTGTCAGATTAATGTGATTTCTGGCTTACTTTGCATACATATTAATGAACTGCAGGTAATTCCTGCTCTGAAAGTGTCTTATAATGCCTCTGTTACCGATATATGATCTTGTTCATCTACAAACTATTGATAAACACTGTACATGCACCCATGTTTACAAACAGAAAAAAACATGTAACTGAAGGCGGTGGGGGGCATATGTATAAAAGTTGAAAGGTCACTAGCAAAAGGCCATTAGCAAAACTCTGGTTGGTCTAACTTGCTGCCAGATGTGTTTGTTAAATGTGTTTTGAATACTTTTTAGGGGCCCCCCACATGGATATAAACAAATCAAGTAGTCTGTATACCATGGGATCAGCGTTTTCTGGCCTATTTTTATGAAAGCATTGCATGATTTAGCACCAGCTTACCTCTCTGAACTCCCCACACAATACAAGCCTATCAGGACTCTCAGGTCTTGGGGTAGGACTCTTCTAGTAGTGCCTTCATATGATCTGGAGACCTACGGAGGGAAATCATTCTCCCATGTGGCACCTGTGATATCGAGCAGCTTATCAGATGATATACGGACTTGCATAAATGAACTTTTACTGGTTTAACTTTTATTATCACACCTTTATTGTATTAGCGCTTGTGAGCTGATATCTAAATGAGCACTTTATAAATATGCAATAATAATAATAATGATAATATTCTTTATTTAATGGGTGTCAGGCATCTGAATAGGCCCCCATAAGAATTGCCAGTCTGGAGTTCATGTAAGCAATGTAAGAATTTGGATCTGGTGGAAGAATTGTGGAACTCACTGTGTAAGAATTGTGGATCTGGTGAAAGAATTGTGGATCTGGTGTAAGAACTTTGGATCTGGTGTCTAATAGAGCATTTTAGGTATTGCAAATCTGGTGTAAGAATTGTGTCTGGTGTAAGATTTGTGGATCTGGTGTCCATCAGCGCATTTTAAGAATTGCGGATCTGTTCTCATCTGAGCAGTTGATGAATTATTGTGAAACTGCAGGGTAAATCATGTATTTATTTGCGAGGAGTATCATCCCAGCCGTGAAATAAATAACAATGATGTGCAAAAGGGAGGATGGATTGTTCAGTTACGAGAGAGAGTCAGCCCCTGCCTTCTGACATTCGTCTTGGTGAGGCCACAACTCTTATTGTCAGTTCACATCGAAAAATCAATACAGGAATTGTGGGTCCTTGGAACGTGTGGTTCGTGTTGTCATTGCCTGTGGCGCTACTTTTTTAAGCTCAGTATAGTCATGCTTCTCGCTGTAAATTCTTGCCGAGTCCCTGCTTACATGTATGATACATTGCCTTTGAATATATTTATATGGTTAGGTGTATATTTGGTTTGGCCGCTCCAGAAATTAGTATAATCCATGATATATATTTACCAAACATAAGTATATGAGGATCTGATTGCATCATTTAAATAAATAAAATCAGTGAAAACCCAGGATGTTTGACACAAACTGAGAAAAGAAAAGTGATTAATTACCTTATTTTCATATATATATATATATATATATATATATATATATATATATATATATATATATATACATATACACAGTTTATATATTAAATACATATTTTTATTTAGAAAAATTTTTAATAAATAATTCATATAGATATATATATATATAATATTAATAAATATAGATATAAAATGAATAGATATTAGATACATATTTGATAAATCTATATAAAAATTTAATAAATAGAAATAGATAAATAAATATATATTTATTATATAAATATACATATATAAAATAGAAAGATATGGATATAGGTACTTTATAATAATTTTTTTTTCTGATTTTGCTTCACTTATTGATCATCTTTTTTTCCAGTAACCTGCACAGACACATAATGCGGAAATTGCCATCGTAGTCACTGTTCCTTTATAGAATGTTCAGTATGGATTTTTTAAATGTCACCAGTCTGCTAAAATAGAGACATGAAAGAAACAGGTCCCAGTTTTATTGATGAAAAGGGAAGATTTATTCATCTGGTTCAGGAATCATTTCCTCTCATATACATAAGTATATCTTTCAGTTGGTTAAATTCAGTATTTGAAAAGACTTTTATGTATAATTTTAGGTATTTTTAATTAGAAATGAGAGTGCTCTGAAAGGACAAGTGGCACTTTAGTGACATCTGCAGGGATATAAAGGAACTTTAGACCTTGGAATTTTTGTTGTTGGGTAAATATATCATAACAAATGCTCTGAACTTTAGTGTGTTTACAAAAAAAGGATTGGCTGACCTAGGTGACACTGTGATATTAGGGGTAAACTGAAACCCTGCATTTCTCAGTACTGTCAGCCATTAGTCATATTGGTTGATATTAGGTTTTTGCCACACAGACATGGCTGATGGCTGGCTAATGGCAGTCAGCTTTTTCTTTTCAGGAGGTATACACTCTTTACACAGTGCATTACCTATAGGCCTACTACCCATATTTTAAGTGCAGTTTGTTTTGGCCTGGTTTTCTGTATTTTGGACCAATCAGTTGAGACCTGGTGATAGAAGTAACATCCTCTATGACTGGCTGAAATTGTCACATGATTTTTAGCAAATATGCTTGTGGCCATTTTATTTCATGATGATACATTATTATTGGGACGTGTTTATTAGTGTTCCACAGTACACATAACTTACAATGTTTGCATACTAATAACAGCCAAGAATGCCTTAAACGGTTGCACAGTTTGAAACATACCACAAGACTCATCAAGCGGTGCTTGAAGCGCAGCCATGGGCGCAGTCATGTTGCCTGTCAAGTGTTTGTGGACATATGATACGCTGCTAGTCACATACAATACATTTACCTTCTGCACGCCATTTTGTATATAGCGTAAATTAAAACTGCTTAGCTTTAATTTCTACTGTCTTCCTTTTGGGGTTGAGGATGTTGCAATCTGGTTTGTCTGTGTATGCATTTTTAAGGGCTCTGTAAAGGCAGTATGTTTAATTGTCTGTGTGGACCTGTAACTCAAAAACATATTGCAGCAGGAAAAAGCACATCTCCATGATTGTCTACTTAAGGATGACCCGCATTCGGAATCAACTTCACTTTGAAGATTGATTAATCATAGTTCACTGTTCCCTCCCCAGATATTAGCAGAGCAGGAGTCTGCAGTCTTACTGATGTTGTCACGAATGCTGCAGCAGCCATATCAAAAGTAATAACTGTGGATGTAACCTTTGCCAAAGCTCTTGCCCTCTTACACTTTTAAAGGAAAACAGATTTGTGGCTTTAGTTTTAAAAGAATATACTATCCTCAGGGAATATGGGGCAATATATCTTTGGCAGCAGCAACTGTCTGTTATAATGACTAGAACATCTGAAAGAAATAATGTAACCTGCTTAACATGATACACTCGTATTCAAGTAAAAAAAAAATTTAGCTAGCTGATATCAATCAGCACAAGGATTTTGTGTTCCAGACAGTTGGAGTTTTATCAGATCTGAAGGGTCTGATGTCCGGATAAGAGGAACATTTCTTAGAAATTAATCTGACCTGGAGACAAAATTACGCTGGGTTATACATATTTTGCTGGCAATGTAGGATTATATCGCATTATTTAACTCAGGGCAGAAGCTATTTGATGCATTTGAAACGTTAAAAGCCCCTGTGAATCAAACTGATCAAGCTGCCTTTGATAAGAATACTCTTCTTTATTTTTCGTCATGTACAAGCTGTCACACACTCATTGGTTGGCATGAAAGGCGCGTTTCTTTGTAACATGAGGCTGTCGTTTCAGCCATTGGATTTCATACCTTTGGATTTCACGCCTTTACTCTGCTGTTCAAGGCTCTGGTCCTGCAGACCTTTATTGATAAAGGTTCTTCATGAATGCATTCTTTCATCTTTGAAAATGCAAACCAAAAGAAATCTTTCTTTCATCTAATGGAAGATTTGGGAAGTTTTTATGGAAGAATTTGCACACCAGGAAACAGCACATATCACATTCCATTGGAGCCATGCTAACCTTTGTCAGTTCTGAATTTGATTGGAATCAGAGGGGGATTGTATTGATTGGAATTGGTGTGAATGGACTGGAATTGATTTGACCCATGTAATCAGAACAACGAGAGTGGATGTCACATGTTTTAATTTTTGGAGCTGGATGCTCAATGCAATACCACACTCCCATTAGTCTGTTTACAATTCTTTGCCCTGTGCCATCCCTGGTGGTGAGAACCAGAGAACCCTGCCATACAAAGTTAAGAAGGAAGGAGATACAGGAAGGCTGCTGTGTATAACTACTGGGTCAGGAGAATATATCAAAGAAGCAATGTTTCAAAGAAGCAATTTTAAATATAAAAAGTAGATAATTAAAGTGGAAGTTTGGAATAACTGCAAGTGTCATCAAAAGAATTTCCAAGGAAGACTGAGAAAAAATTACAAAGGAATATTATTAAAGAGAATTTTAAAGAATAATATTTAAGATATTTAGATAAAAATCTTTGAATTTCAAGAAATGTCTTGTGGAAATGATTTCAGGGATTGTAGTTAATAATTTTGTTTAGGAATGTTATAAACAACAACAAGATTATTTACAGAATTTTCAAGGATACAATTGAAATTATTGAAGGGATATCATTGGAAGCACCATTTTTTTAGTAAATAAAAAAATCATTATTGAACATATAATTTATAATGGTTCAATTAAAATTGCAAATGAGTTTTCATGGAAAACCCATCAAGATATATAACTGAATTCTCAAGAAATATGACTGATAGAGAATATAATTTATAAAAGACAATTGTTATATTATTTTAAAAATGGGTATGAAACATATTCTTAAAAAATATTACTTGTTACAAATATTCAAAATTCAAAAATGTAATTTGGAAGGAATATCATATAACATTATTAAATAATTCCAAAATTTTTGGTCCAACTGACCAACATATAAATGATATCTTATTATATATTAAGATATATATGGAAAGCCGGCTTTACGTTCACCTTGATCTGACATTGTACACAAATTGATTCTAGCAAACAGCAAAGGTTATAGTACATCCTGGCTTATACAGGTTCATGGCTTCTTTCTCCTTTACAGCAGAACAGCAGGAAACAGCAGCTGGTCAAGTGAATAAGGGTACAAGCCTTATTTTAGAAATTTCAGTTAGACTGAAGAAGCTGTAACCATGGAAACCAGTTGTTATTGTTTAGTTAGGCCATAGAAATTATTGTTTTACCAATTTGCCACTAATTTTTTGGGGGATCAAATTTTTTTTTGCAAATTTAGACCTCGGACCACTTTGAAAATGCAACCACTTAATCCAGGTCCCATTGATGGTCATATTATTAAGGCTTTATTGTATCAGCCAATCACATCAGAGCTCATTCTTTGTTCTGGGTTTTTATGTTCTTCCCGTGTAATAACATCCAGCCACGTTAAATGCATTGACATAATCTCTTTGTGTCTTCCCTCTCTCGTTTTACCCTCAATCTTCCCAAGGAAGTCAAATACCAAGTGACGGTTCATTAAGAAATTTTTTTTTTTTTAACAAAAATCAGACTGATGTATGTTTCCATTACTTAAGTATCACAGAAACAGGTGGACACTGTTGCTTAACCAGGCAACTGTTTGCGATACAAAAATTCACTCTTAGATTGCTTAGTTATGACAGAAAAGATTGTTTAAAAATTTTGTTTTGAAATAGGATTTAGGTCCCACAAGTTTTTATTTTACAAGACTAATTGTCACCCCTAACTTAACGTGAAAACTTTACAACGGATATATCCTATAAAACCATACGATGGGTTTACGCTCGCCACTTGATTTCACTCATCAAGAAATTAGATCCCGGCCATTACAGGTGACATTTCCAGGTTCTTTTAAGGACGTGTATTAAAATACCAGACAATCATACACCTAGATCAATAGAAACTATGAGACATCAGGTTAAATTCACAAATATAATTCAAGACAATACTTATAGAGACACCAATGTGAGTGTGTGCGTTGATGTGTCAATACGACAGTTCTTCACATTAAAATTACAGGATATTTTACTGAGTCCATGGTTTGTATAAAAAAAACCATAAAGTCCAGTTCCTTCAGAGATCTCTGGTTACTGTTTTGTGTAGAATCTAGCGTATGGTTAGCACCATATAGATCTAGTCTTTCTGAGTTTAGCGATCTTCACCTGATCTTGCTTGTCAGTGACCCGGGTAGGTTTACGTTCACATGAATGCAATAGCGCTCTTTGTTTACGTAGAGCTTAGAGTCCTTGACCTTGCTCGTGTAGCAATGGTTTCACGGCTTACGGCGGTTATGTATCTAGGTCAAGCTGAACTAGGCCGGCAGGTGACAAGGGCTCTTTCAATTTATCGCCAATACGAAGCTCTGTCGGCAGCACGGCTGAGTTCTCATGAGCTGGGTCCTTGCCTCATGTAGAAGCTTGCTTCTATGCCGTTTCTGGCGTTTCAATGTTCCTACTCCCGTGCGTGCGTGCTGCCACCTCAAGCTTCAAGACCCAACTGAACCAACATTCAGCGTCTCTTCTTGAAGTCTGACGTCACAATCGCCTGTTCACTGTGTACGGCAATCCGGTTCTCTGATTGGCTTATTTCTCAAGTGTCCCATATAAGGATATATGTGACCTAGTTTGACTGTTAGCGTCACCATGGCGACCCACACACGATGCGTGACACGGATAAATCAGCTGATAGCCGATGGGATTTCATACAAGAATACACAATATATATATACAATCAAGACCTGTCAACGCTTTAGGATGACGCTTCACGTCAATATCAATAGAGAACAGACTTCGTTAAACTATGATACAAAACACCGTACATATTGTCACCTATTGTCTGGTGACATCACCCCCTCCTTTTAAAGAAAATACACGGTATTTTCTTGATACATCGTATCGTTCTATCTCACAGGGTCCAGCTAAACATATTTACATATAGCAATACATAAAAGTCATGTAACAAGTTGTCATTAGTACATGCCCACGGTCTATGACACAGGGCAAAATCCTGTACATGTTTAGACTTACCTGGCTAGACATTAAGCTCATTACATCCTAACACTCAGGCAGTCTGCTAAGAAAATCAGGTCCATGGTTTAGTTTACCTGACACTGCTTCAATATCAAATCTAAACTCTTGTAGAACCAGTGCCCATCTCATTACTCTCTTATTAGCACATTTTGATTTGCTAATACACTTTAATGGTTTGTGGTCGGTCTGAATGGTGAACGGTCTACAAGCCAGGTACATCTCAAATTTCTGTACAGACCATACAATTGCTAATGACTCTTTCTCGATGGTGGAGTAATTTCTCTCCCTGGGCAATAGTTTACGACTGGCATAAGCTACTGGGTGCATCATCCCCTCGTGTCTTTGCATCAGGATACAGCCAATACCCACATCAGATGCATCACATTTCAAATAAAATCGTTTACTGAAATCAGGTAGCTTCAGTATGGGAGGGTCTGACAGTTTAGCCTTTAGAGAACAGTACGTGTTCTCGTGTACGGGTTTCCAGTCTAGTTTGTTAGGTTGACCTTTACGCGTTAGATCAGTCAAGGGCACCGCTATTTCCGCATAGTTTGGCACGAATTTTCGATAGTACCCTGTAAGACCTAGGAATGCTCGCAAAGCCTTCTTTGTCTTAGGTCTATCAGTGCTCTGTATTCTCTTGAGCAAAACTGGATTAGTGGCCAAGTTGCCCGTGCCTACAAGGTGTCCCAAAAACTCTAGGCTCTGGTAGCCTATGAAGGTTTTAGCTGGTTTAGCTGCTAAGTTTGCACATTCTAGTCTAACTAGCACTTCTCTAAGAGTTCTTAAGTGCTCGTCCCAAGTCTCTGCGTGTATTAACACGTCATCTACATAACATACTACATTCGGCATGTCGCTGAACATTTTCCGCATCATGCGGGTGAAAACCGCTCCGGCAGTTACCAGGCCGAATGGCATAACCCTAAATTGGTAATGGCCATCGGGTGTAACAAAGGCCGTCTTATCCCTGGATTCCTCAGAAACAGGGATCTGCCAGTAACCTTTCGTCAGGTCAAGCTTTGTAAAATACTGGCTTTTCGCGACTTTGACAAAAAGTGTTTCTGGATCCGGCATGGGTTCAGGATCGAACACGACTGATTGGTTCAGCTTTCGGTAGTCTATCACGAATCTAGTCTTACCGTCAGGTTTCCTAAGCAGGATACAGGGGGACGCATAGCTAGAATCTGACTGTTCAATAATGCCTAAGTTTAACATTTCCTGGATTTCTGTTCGCATTGTCTCTCGCAGTTCAAAAGGCACCCTATAGGGCCTAGTTTTTACAGGTACATCAGATGAGAGTTTAATGCTACATTCTACAACATTGGTAAGCTTGGGTACATCTGTGAATACATCCCCATATTGCCTAAGCAGACTGAGTATTTCACGGCGCTGACACTTGCCTAGGTCAGCATTTACCTGAACATCTCGCTCAGTCTGGCGGCGCCCATACGATGGTAACGACATGTGGGCATCCTCATCAATCCCTTCTGGGTTTAACTCTCCGAACACGGGAGGCTCTGTTTCCCCGTCTACACCGTCAGGATCATGTATAGAATCAGGTGCGCCCTTGGCTACCGCTGCCAGAATATGCTGGGGCTCGTTTCTAGCATGGTACCGTTTCAGCATATTCACGTGGAAGGTTTTAACCTTATCGCCAATCTTAATCCGATAGTCTAAGTCCCCAACCCTGTTTACAATAGTATAGGGGCCTTTCCACTGTACCATTAATTTGTTTCGCTCCGTCGGGAGTAACAACAAAACTTCGTCTCCAGCCTCAAACCTGCGCGTGCATTTACCTCTATCATATAACAGTTTGTGTCTGTTCGCCGATTTGTTCAACGCCTCTCTAGCTAACGCGCATGTGTCGCTTAGTTTGTCTTGTAGGTCCAGGACGTATTGGTACGTGGTTTTAGTCTCAACGCTAGTATCTCGCTTGGTCCACAGATCCCTTAGAATCCGCATCGGTCCTCTAACGATCCTACCATAGAGCAACTCAAAGGGTGAGAACCCTGTGCTCTCATGTGGCGCTTCTCAGTACGCAAAAAGCACGGCGCTGAGGTACCGATCCCAATCTCGCGGTCTTTCCTCGCACATCCGTTTCAACATTAACTTTAACGTTCCATTGAATCTCTCCACCATTCCGTTGCACATAGGATGGTAAGGAGTAGTGGTGAGCTGTCTTACAGACAAAACACGGCTAACTTCTTGCATGAGGTCTGACGTAAATTGTGTTCCCATGTCAGTAAGCACCTCTGACGGCACTCCTAACCGCGCATAAATATCAACTAGCGCATCAGCCTCAGAGACTGTATCTATGTTCTTTAAAGCAACAGCCTCCGGATATCTAGTGGCATAATCCATAACGGTCAGAATATACCTGTGACCTCTCTCAGACGCTTGATGGATCGGCCCAACCAGATCCATCGAAATTCTACGCCAGGGCTCATCAATTAATGGCATCTGGCCTAACGTAGCTCCAGGCACCTTGCCTTTCGGTATGGTTTTCTGGCAAATGGGACAGGACTTGCAAAACTCAGCAATGTCATTATACATCCCTTTCCAGAAAAACTGAGTTCTCACGCGGTCGTGCGTTTTGTCTATGCCCTGATGGCCCGCCATAACCGCTTCGTGGCCCATCCTCATTACGTCGTACCGTAACGTCTGAGGTACCACCACTCAAGATCCATCTTGATCTCCCCGTTTATCACTCACAACCCGAACTAAATATCCGTCCTCAATTCTAAATGGACTATCATTTCTAGCCTCTCTAGCTAGCCTCCAATACGGCGCTAAAGACCCATCCTCCTCCTGCGCCTTCAAAAATTCAGCCGGACTCACATCGGCAACTGGGCTTGCAACATTCAAGCTACGCGTCGGTATCTGTTTCTCTCGTGCAGCGCTCCGTGTCTCCACCGCGGACGACACCTCCTTTTGTGACTCTACACCGTCACACACTATGCCTGAGGACCGCTCAGACTTCCACGTCGGGTCCGGATCATACGGATCACGCGCTCCTGCTACGTTACCTAGCGCTAAATCACATACAGCATCCCCGACCACCATTGCCTCGATAGTACCGACAAAGTACGCACAGTCCACATTAATCCTAGCCGTAGGAAATTGTCTTACAGACCCGTCGAACAACCTACACTCGACCTGGTGTCCGGTGAACTGATTCGGCTCCACGTACGACTCACGTATTCCTGCCGAGGAACATCCCGAATCCCGCAGCACCCTCGCTGACTTACCATTCACCAGCCCTTCACACACAGGTAACGAGATTCCGCCTTCTGTCTGGGCAACAGATCCTAACGACTGACTCGGACTCTCTACTTCCGGTTTCACCGCACCGACTGTCTCCGTTTCCGCCTCGACTACTGCCATTGACATAGTCTCCGGTTTCTGTTTTGGGTTATACAGGGGGCTAAAATTAGTCCTATACCTCTGCTGATCGCCAGCAGCACGCCCTACTTGAGGGGAAGACCTGGGCCTCGACCGGGCACTAGTCTTACATTCCTGCGCCTTATGTCCCAGTTCATTACATAAATAACATCTGATGCCTCCTGATGGCTTAAATGTCTGACCGTCCGGACTGCGCTCAACCTCTCGCTTCTCTCTAGGCTGAGATACCGGTTGCGCTGGACGCGGCACATTATTGCCATAACGAGGACCTGCTGTAAGGCTGTGTACACCGTGAGCCTCCGTATAACTCTCAGCTAAGTCTACCATACTATCAAAGTCACGACACCGTCTCTCTTTCAAAAACATAGAGAGATCCCTACTACAGCAGTTTACGAACTGCTCACACATCAACAGGTTAACTACCCCGTCGTAGTCACCTCCGACCCCTGCCATCCCTATCCAATGGTCTAGGTATCCACTCAGTCTCACCGCAAACTGACTCGGCGTTTCGCCTCGCTCAGGCCTACAAGTCCGAAACTTGTGTCGATAACCTTCTTCGGTCATTTGGTATCGCTTTAACAAGGCTATCTTTAACTTATCGTAATCCATGGCCTCACTAACCGATAACTGTGTGTAAGTCCCTAGCGCCTTACCCCGCAGTAACGGACTCAGGTGTAACGCCCAATTCTCCCTATCATAGCCTTGACATACAGCTAATCGTTCAAATCACTCAAGAAACGCATCTAGCTGATCGTGAGCCTCATCAAAAGGTGGAAGCTGGATTTTCGGGAATACATCCCTTCTTCTCTCTTCTTTAACCCCAGAGTCAGACTCTAACCTTAGAACCTCTAATTCGTGGGCTCTAGCCTCTCGCTCGCGCTCTAATTCCCGCTGCTCACGCTCTAATTCCCGCTGTTCCTTCTCTATTTCACGTTGCCTAGCTCTTTCCTCACGTTCCTCATCCGCACGCCGTCTAGCCTCAACATAATCTTGTAAAGCCTGGTCCTTAAGCCCCAAGGCCTGTCCGCATCTAACAAGTGACTCTAACGTCTCCATGGTAACGCTCTAACCTAGTAAGATTCCAGTATCTAGTAATATCCGCTCTTAAAAATCCGTAAATACGTACTGTTAAAGCCAACCTAACGAACCGGCGGT
Source organism: Sipunculus nudus (assembly GCA_026874595.1). Lineage (NCBI taxonomy): Eukaryota > Metazoa > Annelida > Sipuncula > Golfingiida > Sipunculidae > Sipunculus > Sipunculus nudus. The sequence goes on from CM049307.1 coordinate 89,305,902, forward strand.
ATCTGTACAATAACACTATGGTAGCTCTACGCATCAAAATCTACTTATACGGACGGACGGACGGAAGGTCGGACGAAGGGTCAGACGGATGGACGGATGGATATCAAGATATCAATAAACACCATGCACCTATGATTACCATGCCAATCGGGAGGGGTAAACTTACCTGTCAAGAGACCCTACCACGTGACCAATCACAAACTAGTGTAGAAAAAATTATACCAGGGCGTATCTAACAACATCAAAAATTTTCACTCTAATCTGGGTTTATATCAACCCAATAATGATGTCCAGGTATCACTGAACTAGCATTACTCACAAAACATGCATGTGTTCTAGCCAAATCTACAAGGTATATGCCGATCTTGAAACAATGTTGTGCTTCAGGTAATATTCTCACTGAATAAATATTAACTCCTAACAGTGGGGTAATTTCATTGTGCAAGTATACACTACAACATCAGTTTGGTGTCATTTCCAATTATTAATTCAGATCAACTCTAGTTTGAGTATATGAATGTCTGGTTTCAGTACTGTTTTCTCAGTTCAAAACTTCTGAAACTTACTGTAATTAGCCAGTTTTTTTTTTTTTTAAGGCTAATTATATCCCGGCAGGCTCGCCATACAATGTCACCCCTAACTTAACGTGAAAACTTTACAACGGATATATCCTATAAAACCATACGATGGGTTTACGCTCGCCACTTGATTTCACTCATCAAAAAAATTAGATCCCGGCCATTACAGGTGACATTTCCAGGTTCTTTTAAGGACGTGTATCAAAATACCAGACAATCATACACCTAGATCAATAGAAACTATGAGACATCAGGTTAAATTCACAAATATAATTCAAGACAATACTTACAGAGACACCAATGTGAGTGTGTGCGTTGATGTGTCAATACGACAGTTCTTCACATTAAAATTACAGGATATTTTACTGAGTCCATGGTTTGTATAAAAAAACCATAAAGTCCAGTTCCTTCAGAGATCTCTGGTTACTGTTTTGTGTAGAATCTAGCGTATGGTTAGCACCATATAGATCTAGTCTTTCTGAGTTTAGCGATCTTCAACTGATCTTGCTTGTCAGCGACCCGGGTAGGTTTACGTTCACATGAATGCAATAGCGCTCTTTGTTTACGTAGAGCTTAGAGTCCTTGACCTTGCTCGTGTAGCAATGGTTTCACGGCTTACGGCGGTTATGTATCTAGGTCAAGCTGAACTAGGCCGGCAGGTGACAAGCGCTCTTTCAATTTATCGCCAATACGAAGCTCTGTCGGCAGCACGGCTGAGTTCTCATGAGCTGGGTCCTTGCCTCATGTAGAAGCTTGCTTCTATGCCGTTTCTGGCGTTTCAATGTTCCTACTCCCGTGCGTGCGTGCTGCCACCTCAAGCTTCAAGACCCAACTGAACCAACATTCAGCGTCTCTTCTTGAAGTCTGACGTCACAATCGCCTGTTCACTGTGTACGGCAATCCGGTTCTCTGATTGGCTTATTTCTCAAGTGTCCCATATAAGGATATATGTGACCTAGTTTGACTGTTAGCGTCACCATGGCGACCCACACACGATGCGTGACACGGATAAATCAGCTGATAGCCGACGGGATTTCATACAAGAATACACAATATATATATACAATCAAGACCTGTCAACGCTTTAGGATGACGCTTCACGTCAATATCAATAGAGAACAGACTTCGTTAAACTATGATACAAAACACCGTACATATTGTCACCTATTGTCTGGTGACACTAATATTGAAAGTTTCCTTGCAAATCTTTTATATTTGTCAAGATCACATTTTCATGAGAGTTTATATTTCTGTCCTTTAATTTTCACTGAATAAGTATGGTCGTAATTCCCTAATAGATATATAACTTGATATAAAAGACTAAATTCTAGTTTTTTTCATGGAACAGTGAAATAATCCTTACTTTTTTCATTTAAAACATGAGCAAAGGTGGTTCTTTATTTTATTTTTACCAGCTGTTTCCCACTGTAAGTGCAGTTTTCCTGTTTTACTGTCTGTTGCATTGAAAATGTAATAGAAAGCTCTATTTGATCATGATATGACCTGTCATCTGTCACCAGACAGCCATTTTGGAAAATGTATGACTGATTGTATGACTCAGCAGTTTACTCTCTGCTAGTGCTTATGAAATAAAAATTGTTGTGCATTGAAAGCAAAATCATGTAGACCTTTTGAATAGTATAACTAAAAAAGGAGACAAAAAATTCAGGGGTGTTATCTTCCTACAGTTCTATGCTTTCTTTTGAAGATTAGGAGATCTAGTTTCTGAGGATTTTCAGATCATCAGAATAATTAAGTGCATCAAACCAATTTTTGAAACCAGAAATAAATCATGGTTTTCTGGGTGAAAAGACAAATTGATAATCTGTTGTGTTAAGGAACAATTACAAATTGCTTAATGGGATAAAGAGCATGGAGAAAGAATAATATCAGATATAATTAACACTGTAAAACCATCAATAAAGGGATAATAAATCAAACTCAAATTGTATTAAAATCTGTCATTCCTGGTTAGCAGACTAGGAGTGAACACGATTCCAATGGCGAAAAAAATAAAATTGCTGCGGTAATGGCAGTGGTTTCAATAAAAGTGAAAAAATTGCAATTAAAGACTAAATGCCTGTTTTCCTTTGGTTTATCCCCTGTCAAGCTGAAGTTGAAACTCTTATCCCTCGTGATTATTGAATTATCGGTTATTTATGACAGCAGCAAGACCAGTAGCTCCTTCCTGGTGTTCATTACTAAATCCCCTCGCTGCGTTTTTTGGATGTCATAATGAGAATGGACATGCCTGGAACACTTGCTTTTACCAGATTCCCTGATTGCAATAATTAATTTACTGCTTATTAGACTTAAAAAAAAACAGAATGGTGACACAGAAAATATTGTAGAATGAACAGGAATCATTCAAACAGAGCTTTAAACAATTAACCTAGTAACCTCAACTGGTGCAGATGCACTGAGTTTGTGATCATGTCTGTCTATCATTCTGTTTTTAAGGCCTTCTATTCATCTATAACCTTGAATGCAGAATATATGTAATATCTGGCTTACCCTGGGGACATATTAAGGAACATTTGGGACTTCCTGTTCAGAAAAAGTTCTCATAATGCCTCTTTGATGGATGTGTGAGTTTGTTTCTCTCTAAGCTCTTAGTAAACTTGGTTCTAGCACCAATGTTGACCAAAAAAAAAAAATGTAACCTAAGGTGGTGATACGACGTGTCGTAGTTGAAAGGTCACTCGCAGAATACCCTTTGCAAAACTCTGATTTGTCTGCATTTTGCTGTCAGATGTCCTTGTTGAATTGGTTTGATTATTTGGCTGGCCCCCCACATGTTATAAACAAGTGGATTAATAAGAAAACTAACAGCCAGCATGCAATGGGTCAGCATTTTCTAGCATATTTTTATAAATATTGCAACAAAATAGCTTTACTTCATAGACGTCAGATATATTAGAATGGGCCCCTTTAAGTTATTTAAGCCTTGAATGGATTAAGTTTTCAAGGTGCTCAGGCTCCTGGTATAGAAGCAGGATCATATTTTTGTTTGTACATCTTTTCCCCAGCAAAAGGCTGACATTGGGGGATAAACAGGTATTCTAAGATGGCTAGATCTTGAAGCAAGGAGTAAGTTGTAGATTGAATTTTATATGCCCATCAGATGATGGGAGTATGGTTTACCCACCATCTGTCCGTCTGTCCGTAAATTTTTAGTGTCGCCATGATAACTTTCCAGGACTTTGATGGATTTTCACTAAACTCACCTTAACTACTTACCAACAGATTATCTTGCCAAGTTCGATTATGGGCAACATCAACGCATATTTAATAAGGTCACTAGGCTACTATGTGGTGTCGTTGCAGTAACTTATGAAGAATATGAAGGATTTTGATAAAACTCATCAAAAATGTTAATAAAATATCTCACCTAAGTTTGATTTTCTATCAAAATCCATCCATATTTAATGAGGTCATAGGTCACAGTACTTTGAAGGCACCTTGATGATTTTACAAAAATCCTGTGGATTTTCATGAAGCTCATTATACATATTTACCAGTAGTGTTTTTTCACCTGAATTATCTTTTCATTAAAATTCACGCATATTTGATGAGGTCAGAGGTCACCAGACACAAGATGGGCGTATAATGCATGTTACGGTGCTCTTATTTCAAAGGTGATATAGTTGACAGAAACATGCATTCCCAGAGTGCTCTCTAGTTATAAATCCTCCAGGAGACAATTATTTTGGCTGCCAAGGTTGATCAGTATTTCTAATTCACAGACAGACAGACAGACAACAGACTAACCTTAAGACAAAGTAAAAGAGTAGAAATTGACACAAAAAAAAATCTGGTCAATGTCCAACACTTTGACAAAAATACATTTTAAGGAGAGGAGGTGAGACAATTGTGTCTACATAGAATTTTTGATTTTGTCATTTCAGAAAAAGCAAGTTTAGAAATCGTAAAATTCTTGGAGATTGATTCAACAGAAGAAGCCAGCAATGGCTGGATGCTCCTGAGTACCATAAACCTGCTGTCGACGGGAGCCCCAAGTCTGATTGACTGTATGACCGCAGCGTCTCTGCCGTCAACCCTCGTCAAGTGTCTCTATCTGTTCTTTGATTTGCCGGAGGTTGAGGATGCAGACGTGTTGGAACCTGGACATGAATTCACACCTCGGGAACGTCGGATTCTCCTGCAGAAGGTGTTTAGTCAGGTACAAAACTTTATTGTGATTTTAATGGCCTTAAGAAATACACCCTCATTTAAGGCAAAAAAAAAACTATATTTCTCACTGCACTTTGCACTGCACCTGCTCTCCCCCCCCCCCCCCCCCCCCCTCCCATCATGCGCTTTTATTGCCTAAGTGTCATGTGGTATCCTGGTAACCTGCAAGATCGCTACTAAAAAATTCCTGCATCAGTCAGTTTCCCACCTCATGGACCATTTATATCCATACATATACTTCACTACATCAATAAGTCCTCTAAAATTCTTGACCAGTTAGACCTTTATTATAATTATCATCTCAAATGTCTGATCAAGGTAGTCTTTGTGAAAAGCATTTGTGTTCATGGCTAATGATGTGTCAATATATTTGCATAATCCTTCCAAATTTGGCAAAGATCCCCTCCCCTTCATACTCACTTCCTGTGTTACTTTCCAATATTTTGGCCTTTATGTCTTCGACTCTTCAATATTTCTTCCTATTTGTAAGCCATGCAGTATGCAGCTGAGCTCCCTGAAGAAGGCTTGTCAAACTGTCAGCAGAGCTCATTTAGTAACCTTTAGGGTATTGCTACTTTCAGTTAGAATGCAGTAAACTGTTGATATGTATTATTGTTAAGCATGCATTATTTCCAGGTCTTGGTGCGGTTGTGCAGCCATGTATCCCCAGCAGAAGAACTGGCTCGCAAGGACGACTTGATCTTGTTGTTCCAAGCCATCACAAGCTGGTGTCCTATGCATAACGTTCCATGGCGTAAAAGTGCGGCAGAGGTGCTGATGACACTCTCCAGGCATGGGCTGACACCAAACGTTGTCCAGTACATACACAGTAAGTGATGATATCACAAACATTGTTCAGTGCATACACAGTAATTGATGACATCTCAGACGTTCAGTACATACACAGTATTCATCACAAACGTCTACCAGTACATACACAATAAGAGATGACATCACAAACATTGTCCAATACATACACAGTAAGTGATGACATCTCAGACATCCAGTACATAAACAGTAAGTGATGAAATCATAAATGTCTACCAGTACATACACAATAAGTGATGACATCACAAACATTGTCCAGTACATACACAGTAAGTGATGACATCACAAACATCATCTAGCAAATACACAGTAAGTGATGAAATCAATGATGTCATCCAGTACATACACAGTAAGTGATGACATCTCAGACATCCAGTACATAAACAGTAAGCGATGAAATCATAAATGTCTACCAGTACATACACAATAAGTGATGACATCACAAACATTGTCCAGTACATACACAGTAAGTGATGACATCACAATCATCATTTAGCAAATACACAGTAAGTGATGAAATCAATGATGTCATCCAGTACATACACAGTTAGTGATGATATCAGAAATGTCATCCAGTAATCACAGTAAGTGATTACATAAACACTACATTCACCTTGGGTAGATCCAGGAAATGTGTTGGAAATGTGTTAAAATGTGTACATTATACTATTTTGCTGAGCTTTGTGGTTCAAAGGCCATATATTTTTAGAACGATATTATAATAAATACATGCTTATATTCTATTATTTTGAAATTTTTCAAATTTGTGCACTGAACCTTTGTTCACAAACTTAGCTTGTGCAGTTGTTGATCCATTGATTAAAGATCTGATTCTTTATATGCATACAGTGAAGATATGCTAGGAGAATCCTGTTCATTGGGCAGTTTTGTCTACAACTTAATGTTTTTTTTCATACCAGTATCTAACTAGACTCCAACATCAAACACTTAATGAATTACAAAACAAAGAATGAATCACTTTGTATCAAGTATAATTTAAATCACAAAAAGTACCAGTTTTCTACAATAGATATCAGTAGTAGTACCTGTGCTTTGTCAGTTGCTCAGAGACAGATGTATAAATAAAAATGTACAAGAGAAAGGCTGTGTATAATTTAAATCGCTAAGACCACCAGTTTCCTACATCAGTTGTCAGCAGTAGTGGTCTTAGTTGCTCAGAGACTGATATAAATATGGATGTATGAGAGAAAAACTGCTGTCAATATCTCTGTAATTTTTAGGCAAGGGTTGTGTATCTCAGTGTATTGAGAACATGCACCGCATGCAGGAGTTGTCCCCGATCGAGCTGGTGGAGATGTTCGTGACAGTGTTTTGCTTCCTGAAGGATTCCAGTGACGTGTCCCAGATGCTGATGGATGATTTCAGGACATGTCAAGGCTATGTGTTCCTGTCGGAGTTCCTGCTTAAGTATGCAGCCTAATTGGCCAAACCTTTATCATCAGTCATCTGTTCATTAACCAACCTTATCTAATATTGATGACAGAGTGAATGGTCATAAGTATACATTATTAAACAGCTTTGCATGTTATCATCCAGATACAGATCCCCTGGCATATTTGTTAAAACATGTCAGTCAAGGTCCAAATCCGTGCCAATGGGCAATTTAGCTTTTACATTGATTTAAAACCATGGGCTGATATCAGCTTGACCCTCAGTGTACTCACAGATGCAACAGCCCAGAATGAAATCAACAAGGATCACAATCTGTATGATGTCACAATGCTATGTGATGCACTGCCAGGGAATGAAACTGGCAACAAAGGTATCACTGAATGTGTGAAGATGCAGACATGTGTGGTTTTGAAGCGTTTTAATTCAGTATTTTGAGAATAGAGAGTGACTGTACACTTTTTGGTCATGTTGATAACATATGTAGCTGTTTAATGAAAATATTATGAACCAGTTTGTTGGGTATTGCCTTTGTGCTGGCCTTAGAGCAGCCGAATCATCCCCCAGCCTAACAGGCTCAGGCCAATATTGCCATCCTGAGGCCAGTACTAAGGCAATATATGAAACAAGCGGGTTAATAACAGATAATTATCATATGATGTGATATATATTGCCTACTTTGCTTATGACATGAAACCTGATACAATACATGTATGGTATACTGTGGTATAGATTTGAAGCCACTGCCCTACTTAAAAAGACTTAAAAGGTCTTCTCAGTACACTATTTCTTTATTATACAATTAGCCAATCACATGCAATAAACTCATTTCTGACCAATGAAAAATCATTGTTCATGGCATGTGTGGTTGTTGGAAACTATTTTTTAAATGTTGTGCATGAATACAGCATATTGTTCACGTGTATCAGAGAATCCATTGCACTTAAATAATTGATTTTAAAGGAAAGTTGCGCTCTTTAAACAGCGCTTTACCTATAGGGCTACTTCCTATATTGTAAGGCGCTGTTTGTTATGACCTCGTATCCTGAATTGCAACACCAGAGGGGAGCACTGTTTTTTTTGTCCAATCAGATGAGACCTTGTGCTGGAAGACAAAGCCAAGCGAGGAATACACGGAGCCAATCACTTTCATTTCTTTTTGAGTGACAGCTCATCCCCCAGCATAACCGTCCGAACAGGCCACAGGCTCAGAGAGATTTGCCCCTGACATTATTTGCTTAGGGCCTTGGGCACATAGGATGCTTGGCCGGTGAGCTGTAATTCAAACGAAACGTAACAACAAAGGCTGCGTGCACACTTCGCTGGATGGTTTCAGTTCTGCAGACAATAGATACATGGCTACGCAAACACACTCATACTGTCATAATGGAATCGGTCGATGATGCGAGAATGCAGAGGGAGCAATTTAAATTCGACCAGAAACTAATCAAGCAGCGTTTGAAGCGCAGCAATGGGCGGAGCCAGGATGCCTGTCGAGTGTTTGTTTATTGGCATCTGATTGGCTGCTTGTCACATCATACGCACGTTTAATTCAGTGGACAACGAACCGCCATCTGGTGTCTAAATATATCATAAACGGTCAAAGCTGGCAGCGTGAAAATCAGTTGCTTCTTTAGAAGCGCAAGATTTACGCTGCCTCGGGAGCGTAAAGGAAAGTGTGTCAATATAGAAAATGAATTTTAAATTTGTTGCCTAGCTAATGTACCCCTTGGCCAATATTGTTATACACTTTGTATTATCTTGTTTGGCTTCATATTCAAAGGGTAAAATTTTTTATGATTTTCATTTTCACAAAGTTTTGCGAGGATTCCATTTTCATGATCCCACCATACAGGTGCCTCACAGTATATGCATAAATATATGAATTATTTCATATTTGCGCAAAAATTTTAACAATTTGACAAGAAAAGACCAGAGGGAGCATTGTACAACTGTGAATTTTTGTTCATTATAAGATAATTTAAAAAACCTTCTTGTGCGTTTCTGATTTAAAATCTGCATGAAGATTTTCATTATCTCATTCTTGGATTTATGTCTAATGTGAAAGAACTGTTACTATTTATGAAATCAATCTTTTGCTACTCGATGATTGACCTTACAAGCATGGATAACATACAGATAATCCAGTGAGGCTACAATATTAAAGCTCTTTGTAGATGGGGCATCTTTTTCATGAGGGTTTCAATATTTGTGATAATTTCCCTTTCGTAAATATCACAAAATGTAAACCCTTATTAATAAAAGGCCAACCACAGTATTAAAGTGATCTTAGTTTGCGAAATATAAACCTTTGTGAACAAAAGGCCAGCTCCAGTATTTAAGTGAATTGTTTTAACTAATACAGGATGGAACGTGATGAGTCAGAAGAAGCGATCCAGGCGCTGAGAAACCTGGTATTACTAGTCGGCTCCCTCACAACGTGTGGTTTTATCGAGCTCAAACCGGGGGCTGCCAGTGCTGGGTCTCTCTTCCAAATGCCTGGCTTCTCCATACCACAGCCAGCTGGCAAAGGTGAGAATACCTTAACAATAATATCAGCTTATTAACTTATTATTATATAAGCTTTAGATACTAGGTGATTTTTATGGTTCGAAAGGTGAATTTACTTGTGTAATCTCACACTTTTGTGATCAGATGGCGATTGGATTAATCATATATATGATTTTAATTTGGTATCAAAATATACTACAGGGTGGTGTCACTGTTCCCATAATCCATGTGACTTCTCATTTACATAAAATCTATAGATTTGTAGCCTGCTTTAAAGAGGCCTCTTGAGTTCAGCTAGGCTGCAAAAGTTCATGGTTCACTGGTCAGTTGTTATGCCCTCTCATCTATAGTTTAAAATGATATAAAAAATTAACTTCTTTAACAATGAAATTATATCAGATATTTGAATTATATAGAGCATGACAGAGCATTTGGACTTGAGAACAGTGGTGCCCCCTGTTGCTGGTAGGCAAATTCTCCACAATATTGTCATGATAATAATAGTGCAAAATTTATTATAAATTGTAATACAGGTGAAAATAAAGTAAATTGAAAGTTCATGCAGGAAGACATTATACGGAAATAGGAGATTTTTTGTCAATTCATGTATGATACATCTTGTTACAATTTGTTTTATTAAGTTTGTCTGATATTGGTTTAGTCTTTGACATTGTTCCTTTTAAGTTCATTTATACACAATAAATATTTAGATGATTTGTTCCAGTATTACATTTTATGCCCATTTCTGTTGTTCAGTATTGCTTTCCCATGATGAAGGATTACACTGATTGTTTAAATTATGTTGTGTATCATTGAGTTGAAACCCAGACATGAGATGTAGACCAAAGACAGACCAGAGGGTAGTGAAGAGACCAGAGGACAAGTTAAGACAAGACAGGAGACTCACTGGGCAGATAGAGCAAAGACAGACCAAAGTTAGACCAGAAAGGACAAAGGTTTTACTAAAGACAGAAAATAAAAGAAGCAAAAGATCAAACCAGAAAGGAAGGCCAAAGAACAGACCAGAAAAGAACACCAATAACAGACCAGAAAGAAAGACCAAGAGAAACCAGAAAAGAAGACCAAAGAAAGACCAGAAAGAAAGACTAAGACAGACCAGAAAAGAAGACTAAAGGCAGACCAGAACAGGAAGAACAAAGAACAAACCAGAAAAGAAGACATAAGGCAGACCAGAAAAGAAGACTAACAAACGAACCAGAAAAGGGAGACCAAAGACATACCAGAAAACAGGGACCAAAACAATCAAGAAAACAGAGACCAAAGACAATACAGAAAAGTGAGAGCAAAGACAATCCAGAAACAAAGACCAACCAGAAAGAGGGACCAAAGACAGACCAGAAAGAAAGACTAACACAGACCAGAAAAGAAGACTAAAGAAAGCCCAGAACAGGAAGAACAAAGAACAAACCAGAAAATAAGACCAAAGACCAAAGATGGACCAGAAAGGAAGACAAACAAACAAATCAGCAAAGTGAGGCCAAAGACAATCCAGAACAGAGAGACCAGGGACAAACCAGAAAGGAAGACCACAGACAGACTAGGGAAGCAGGCTGCAACCTATCCAGCAAACTCCTAGATTGCTCCTATGTCTCATTATTATTATTTTTAGCTTTTTAATTTGTTTTTTAATTCCTCTTGCTGCATGTAAATCTGATCCAAGAAATAATAAATTCCAGAGCTTCCATTAAACATCAGCACAGTATTACTTATGGCGGGTTATCAAATTATGAGACCATTCCATCCTTGTATGCTAGAATGTACTACACATCATGCCATATAGTCGCTTGAGAAAATGGAACTGCTTCTTATGCATATATCAGATCTATATATGTATATACGCATATATGTGACAGAGGGCCAATACTGATGCTATTTTTATCATTCATCCACTTTTTGCATGGATAGTTGCCCCAGGCAAGTCGCTCCTTTTGAGTTTGGCTGTTACATCTAACTTTTTAACGGCTGTGGTGTAGTTATAACCTAGGCTAGCAGATTGTATATAGATTCTAGAACTAGTCTTTGTTGCATACATGACATATTTAATAAGGAATGATTATCTACCGTTGCGTTTCCTTAATATCTTAAGCTGTCAAGTCTGAACCAACGCTGCACATGTGTGAAAAATCATTGAAGACTAATGATTTATCAGTATGACATAAGGACACTAAATAACCTTGTTTACTTATCAGAAATTGGGTATAATACCTAAAAAAGCATTTCCAGTTCTACCTTATGGAAAATAGCAGAAGGCACACAAATTTTTAACACCAAATTGTGAGACAATACAGAATTTTGTGACACATTTCCTTGGGTTGTGCCCTGATTTTGTCATGGTATTATGGTCCTCATTCAAAATTTGACCTTGTAAAATTAAGTTTGTGCTTATAGGGACATTTTGTTATAGTGACTACCTCAGTAATATGTCTTTAGTCTTCTAGCTTGTGCAGGAGTGGTTCATGATTATATTTATTTATTCTGAAGGACTCTCCATCATATAAAATATTAATAGTCTCACTGAAAATTCTGTAACCTAATCTGTAAATAAGGCACTGGTTTATCTTATAAAAGATAAGCTAACAGCATATGAAAAAGGTAACCCATTTCTGAATATACAAAACCATTAGGCAGGCAGACCTGGGCTCAATCCAGATTACATCATCAATTGGAATTGAATTGATAGGAATAAAATTGAAATTAATTAGAATTGAAATTGAATTGATAGAAATAATATTGGAATAAATTGAAATTAAACTTAATTTGAAGATCCTGGGCCAAGATGAATTGAGCTGAGTTGATAAACAAATGTCCCAGGTCTTACACTTTACTGTTCATCAGTCTTTAAGAGTATAATTTAATTTACAGATGAGCCATGCGGTGTCTGTCTAAAGCCAAACACACTGGTGCCTCAAATGAATGTCACTAGGGGTATAGGGAGCAACTTTACAGTTCTTTACCTTTCTAACTGAATCTTATGTTTAAGCATGATCACCAACAAAATGTTTTGTTACCAGAAGGTTGGCACTTTTTAAATTTCAAATTAAATTTGAATTATATGGATATAATTTGAATTGGAATTGATATTTTTTTCAACCCATTGAATTGAATTGGAAAAGAAGTTAAATATATATTCCACAGTTCAAATTGAATTGAAGATTAAAAAATCTAAAAATATCACAGGTTGGTTGTTAAATGGATCAAACACTACTTATTAACATGACCACTTCCAGATGCTGCATAAATTTGAATAATTGTCCCTTATTTTGCAAAAAAAAGTTGAAATATTGCTTTATAACACAATGGTAAAAAAATCATCTCTATATTAACATAACAACCTTTACCCTGCATAAGTTGACATAATTATTTCAATACAGTTAAATATTAACAAATATTAACATAAACATGACTTGGTTTTGCATATATTAACATAATGCCTCTTCTTGAAAGCATACTATGGAGAGCCCTTAATTATTAATTAGTAGGAAATGTAGTTACCTAAAACTTTTGTTAGCAAATATTTTATAAGTTTGTGTTTGATATATACTGATCCTGACTGCTTGAATTAATTCTTGAAATATTTGTGAAACTTCTCTAATTCAAGCTAACTAGTCTGTGTGGAGTAGATGGTGTATCAGAAATGATTGAATTACTGAAGTTTTGCTGGCCAGTGTTTATATGTTGACTCTAGCACTAAATGGCTGTTATACTAGACAAAGAGCCTTTCTAGCGAGATTGTAAATGTTGCACATTTGACTTAACTTGTTGTTGGATCCTTACTGAGTCTGTTTGTATATAGCTCCACTTATGAAGGTAATTGGGTCGTTCTTGTAGGATATTGTGAATATCATTAAATATTGATAATCCTTGTACAATATTTAATTATAAAAAAATTGCAGTATTGAAGTTTTGTTGAAGTCTTTTTTTAGTTTAGTTAGTGTACATTACACTCAGTTGAGATTGTACGAAATATGATTTACTTGAATTACTATGAATATTTTCCTGAGATCCCCATATAATGTTTGACCTTGTTGTGTAGGTCAAGGATGTTAGCACCTGCTGTGACCTTGACCTTTTATGTGAAATAAAGGTCACTGGTATATTCCTTGTGTATTTATAAATCTTTTAACAAATAATGAAATTATATTTGAAAACAGAATTATTTTTCATACATTTAAAATGTTAATAAGAGAAATACCTAAATGTAATATTGGTAGTTTCACATAATGGCTTGTAGAAAATTCTATTTTTGTGTTGCTTAAGCTTACTAACTACTCAGTAGATTTGTGTATTTATAATGAAAAGTAAAACTAGACTGCTTTTTGTTATCATTTGCTTTTTTGAGAGATTTTGAATTTAAAATAACCTATTAGGATATAGAATGCTTTAGATTTTTTTTTATAAATTTGATGGCAGCAATATTAATTAAACATAACAAATTAAATTTGTTTGTCATATAAGATATGAACAATAAGAAATAATAGTACTTTAATTTTAGGCTATTGGTGATGTTTCCTTGCTGCCCTCAGCTATTTGATATAGTGTTTTGTCAGTGTTGTACATTTTGTACTGATTAAATTGGCTATTAAGTCGAGATATTTATCCCTGGAAGTGTATTTTTCATTTAAAAAAAGTTCCAAGATATACTTTTTCTCTCCTGCTATTACAGTCCAGTTAGGACAAGAATTAGACACTGCAATTTTTGTGTGTGTTAATGTTCAACATGTGTCACAACATGTAGAAAATGCCATTATCTTCATGCAGGGGGATGTTAAACATGCATGTTTAGGATTATGGAAGTTATACACATATATACACATATGTAGTATGCAAAACATATCTTTGTTCAATTTTTAATAAAAATAATGGAGTATCGAGGGAGAAAAATGAGGTTAAAATAATTGTTTCACCATAAGTAGCATAATATCAGTCAGAAACTGTATTAAGAGAGCTTTTACCAGAGCTTGCACTAGCAGAACAGCATTCTTTAGATGTTAACTCTTGCCATAGTTGAGCGAATAGTAGATATTTATGGCCTACAAATTTATGATGAAATAATACAAATGACCTTGTCATGTATATCAGCAGCGAGTTTAAGCAGCATTGAGTAGGTTTGCATGAAATGCTATGCTTTCATGTCATTTTAATTTATATAAATATATAAAAATTTATTAAGACACTTTGTATCCCAGCTTAACTGTGTCCTCTCTCTGTGTACAGCTTGAATATTGATGTTGCATTTCAGGGGTCAGTGTTCGCAATATCCAAGCATTCCAAGTCTTACAGACAGTATTCCTAAAGGTGAGTATTCCTTTTGTCGGTTATTAACATTTGTGTAAATATAAATATCACAGGTTTCATGAAAACAGGGGAAGCAGTGATGTAATTGTGTGCATACCATCTGAGTCCAAGTGCAAGTCTGAGTCCTTAAGGCTTGAGTCCAAGTCCACCTTTGTCAAGTCCAAGTCATTTCGAAACTGAGTCCAAGTCCGATACAAATATTCTTATTAAAAAAAAAAATTTATAAGGGATATTTGAGAAAATCATGCAAATTTTATTCCAAGTGTTGTATATGTTTGAAAAATCACTCAAGATTTTGTCACTGTGGTGTTTCCATGTGTTTGTCGCTCCTGCAGTGATTCTCGGGTGAACTCAGGGACTCTGGGTAAAATTATGTCTCTCCACCATCTTCTGGAGCAAGACCTGTTGAATCCATTATACCACTATACATGTCTACCAGTTCATGCCTATAGGGGTGCACATGGAAACAGCTATTTTTTACACATATATGCACATAGGCATATGTGCACACATGTAAACACCCCTTACAATGTTATGTATTTACAAAAGACATTTACATAAAAAGCTTTCAGTTGAATTTTCCTGTTCTCAGTGATCCAATTTAATGGGAAGTTAGTCAGAAAATGGAAAAGGGACAGTGATTAGTTTTAAGTAAAGACCACCATAGGAGTACCTGACAGCTCTAAATCTATTTACTACTAAAATTTTCCTGTCTGATTGTCCTAGCAAACCAGCAGAAACTGGCCATGACAGTGGGCCAGTTTTGCTATCAGCGTCAGTCAGATACCATAACTTACAGAATGTACACCAATTTGGCCGGCCCACTTGCACACAATTGAATTCCCGGCAAGATCACATCTCGAGTCTGTTGTACAACATCATACCACTCTCCAAATCGCCATTACTGACCTCACCTTGGCCCATTACCACAAAGGCATAAATAATTGGTTTCATATCTAGCACCAGACGTTGCTACCTTATGGTTCTGGGGAGTTCGCTATCTTATGGGTCGGGGGGACACACTACGCAGCAATATATGCTTCCTCTGTAACGGGATCGTCTCCATTGTCCAGTTAGGCGCTTTTTTATTTTTAATTTTTTGGTATGTTTGGATAAAAACGTCAAATGATAAATAAAAAGCATGATAATAACAGATTAATTTTGCTTAACAAGTAAAAGCACTACATAACAAAGGAAATTGTATGGTTTTGTCTTCTTGAAAGAAATGTCAGCAGCAGCAGCTCAAAATTGGAAAGTTTTTATTGAAAAAATCAAAATAAAAATTTTTGATGCGGGGGTATAAAATTGATGCTTGCGGTGCCTAAGAACCATACCTTTTATTTTTTTTTGGCCTTACTATTATAACCCTTAGGAGGATTACTTAGTTCCAATATTGCTCATCAGGTGGCAGTACATACAGGACTGGATGACAAGCTCCCTCTTTTTGTTGAACCTGGTGTAAATCCCACAGTGGTCATTTATTGAACAGATGTCACCCTTAGCTGTAAATGAATTCTTTATATAAAACATTCTTTCAGAGCACAAGCCCCCATCTATGTAGCACCATCTTAGATGTGATCAGCAGCATCTATCATCAAGACAACGCCAACTACTTCATCCTTGAGCCTCAGAACACGCTATCACAGTTTGCTGAAAGAGTTCCTTCAAAAACTGCAGAAATACAGGTATAATTACTAAACAAGATTATGGAATTTGCAATTGGTTTTCTTTTATTTTATCTTTTTCTTGTCTTTCATAATTATTATGCTAATATTTTTCGCTCATAATGATGTGATACTTCAGTGGATGACATGCATTATAAGATCTGCATACAAATCATAGCATCATATTTTAAAATTCTGTATCAAACTAAAGATTTAAATTGAAATCTTGGACTAGATTCTAAATTCTTTTAACCAGACATTTTTATGCTGTCTCACTTATAAAAAATCATCTAAGCAGAAACGTTGACATGGGTACATGGACAGGCTTTTGTAATCATTTATTCATGCTAAGTGTATTTGTATCACTCATTTACCCTTGTAAATGTTACGTAAATAGTAGATATTATGTATTTTTTTTTAATTTATGCAAATATGTAAAAGTATAGAAAAATTCCCTTCATGTTATTATGAATAATAAATTTTGACCTTGTTTTATCATTGACACACCTTTTAAAAAAGTCCATATTGTAGCACATCTGATACCAATATGTAGAATACAATGATGCATTAAAATAGAAGGGTGTATAAACATATTATCATCAGTTATCAGGAATATTTTTTTTTATTAAAACCTTTCTTTTTCAGTCAAAATACCTTGAGCTTCTAGAGTTTGTGGTTTTTAACCTGAACTACGTTCCCTGTAAAGAGCTGATCAGTCTGAGTCTTCTCATCAAGGCTAACCAGTAAGTGATGATGTCATCAAAATCTGTGCTTATGTCATCAACATGTGTGAAGTAATCATTAGAGCATGGTCATGATTTAAAAAAATATGATATTTTCAAAATCAGGTAATATTATCAAACAAAGTTGATGACACCATTTAAATTTTCTGATATCTTGCAAACAAGTAAATGATGATGTCATCTAAATCTGTGCTTATGTCATCAAAATGTGTGAAGTTATCATTAGAGCATGGTCATGACTTTATCAGTATGATTTTATCAAAATGAAGTGATAATATCAAACAAGGATGATGATAGCATTAAAATTTTGATTCAATACTGTAGGGCTATTAAATTCCATTTTATCTCAGATACAAAGAAATGCATATATGTTGAGGGAAGAATGAGAATATGGAAAGATCTGAGAAGAATGAGAATTCCCATTCTTCCTGGGAAAAATGAGAATTCTTATTTTCCCCGGGAAGAACAGGAATCATATCATACTATCTCTTGATTCTCATTTTTAGCTCAGCTGACTATAAGTCATCTGAGCTATAGTCGTGGTCCATTGTCCGTCTGTCTTGCCGTCCGTCCGTCCGTAGATGTGGCACGTTTTAAAACTGTAAGACCTAGGAATCCAAAATTCAGCATAATGTTAGGTGTCCCCAAGATCTCCTACCAAACCGAAAATTGGGTCTTTGCGACTTCTTTCCTTTGAGAAATTAAGGAAAATCCTCAATTTTTTTATTAAAATCCTATTTTCACACTTCAGGACTGCCTAATATCAAAACCACTCATCTGTTTTTCTTTATATTTACCATAAATATTCCTCTATATAGTTCCTATGTACATGCCAGAAATTAAGTCTGTAAAGTATAAATTCTTTAAGTTATGGGCCCAAACATAATGGACTTTGTAAAAAATCAGGAAAAATAATAACTCACTTAACATGAAAAATTTTGAAACTAGAGTCTATTTTCTCAAGTATATAACTATGTTTAATTAAGATTCAATTGTTTACCCAAAATTAGATCTGAATTTTGTAAATTTTTTAAGTTATTAGCATAAAAAAAAAATCAGTACCTTAAATTTTGCCCAACTTTGACCATGGCACGTTTTTTTCCTGTAAGCACCATTGATTTAATTTTCACAGCATGTAAACATAAATATTTAGTTTCTCTAAATCTGAAATTTGAAAAGAAAAGCTTGAAAATTAAGCTAGTTATTGATTTTTAGCTCAGCTGACTATAAGTCATCTGAGCTATAGTCGTGGTCCATTGTCCGTCGTCCGTCCGTCTGTCCATCCGTCCGTCCGTCCGTAGATGTGGCACGTTTTGAAACCGTAAGACTTAGGAATCCAAAATTCAGCATAATGTTAGATGTCCCCAAGATCTCATACCAAACCGAAAATTGGGTCTTTGCGACTTCGTTCCTTTGAGAAATTAAGGAAAAACCTCAATTTTTTATTAAAATCCTATTTTCACACTTCAGGATTGCCTAATTTCAAAACCACTCATCTGTTTTTCCTCATATTTACCATAAATATTCCTCTATATAGTTCCTATGTACATCCCAGAAATTAAGTCTGTAAAGTATAATTTCTTTAAGTTATGGGCCCAAACATAATGGACTTTGTAAAAAATCAGGAAAAATAATAACTCACTTAACATGAAAAATTTTGGAACTAGAGTCTATTTTCTCAAGTATATAACTATGTTTAATTAAGATTCAATTGTTTACCCAAAATTAGATCTGAATTTTGTAAATTTTTTAAGTTATTAGCATAAAAAAAAAATCAGTACCTTAAATTTTGCCCAACTTTGACCATGGCACGTTTTTTTTCCTTTAAGCACCATTGATTTTATTTTCACAGCATGTAAACATAAATATTTAGTTTGTCTAAATCTGAAATTTGAAAAGAAAAGCTTGAAAATTAAGCTAGTTATTGATTTTTAGCTCAGCTGACTATAAGTCATCTGAGCTATAGTCGTGGTCCATTGTCCGTCGTCCGTCCGTCCGTCTGTCCGTCCGTCCGTCCGTCCGTCCGTCCGTCCGTAGATGTGGCACGTTTTGAAACCGTAAGACCTAGGAATCCAAAATTCAGCATAATGTTAGATGTCCCCAAGATCTCCTACCAAGCCGAAAACTGGGTCTTTGCGACTTCGTTCCTTTGAAAAATTAAGGAAAAACCTCAATTTTTTATTAAAATCCTATTTTCACACTTCAGGACTGCCTAATATCAAAACCACTCATCTGTTTTTCCTCATATTTACCATAAATATTCTTCTATATAGTTCCTATGTACATGCCAGAAATTAAGTCTGTTAAGTATAAATTCTTTAAGTTATGGGCCCAAACATAATGGACTTTGTAAAAAATCAGGAAAAATATTTACTCACTTAACATGAAAAATTTTGAAACTAGAGTCTATTTTCTCAAGTATATAACTATGTTTAATTAAGATTCAATTGTTTACCCAAAATTAGATCTGAATTTTGTAAATTTTTTAAGTAATTAGCATAAAAATAAAATCAGTACCTTAAATTTTGCCCCACTTTGACCATGGCATGTTTTTTTCCTGTAAGTACCATTGATTTAATTTTCACAGCATGTAAACATAAATATTTAATTTGTTTAAATCTGAAATTTGGAAATAAAAGCTTGAAAATTAAGCTAGTTATTGATTTTTTTCTTGAGGCTCTATTGTAGTCATTTGCTTTGATTACAGATTACAGATGCAGGGTCCCACTCCAGGTCACTGGAAGTCAGCTATGCCAGGGTTTCTGATTTGTTACAGTCACTGGGGGAGATCCCCTGCTGTGACAGGTGTACAGTTATTCTCATATCACCACCCCAATCACCCCCCCCCCCCCCCCCCCCCGCAAACCCAACCCACCAAGTGTTATGCAGTATTGTTATTGTTTTCACTGTATCTCCTTAATTGTAATGCTGTTTCCACTCTGATATGCAAAAACTTTCCTTGAAAAAGTAATTCAAGGTGTGATCCAGAAGATGCAATGTTGTGTAATGTAGCATTTTTAAAGAAATCATTTTTCTTTTAAATGATTTTACCAGTCATAATGGAACCCATCAGTATGCTTAATTTATGATAAAATATGAAGCACATTATGGATAAATAAAGACACAATTAAAAACTGTGAAATTTAAATCAAGTATTTTTTTTAGATATTTATTGTTTTGAAGATTTAAAAGATATATTTTTGTGGTAAAAAATAAATAAACATTTGTATGCATGATGTGGTGTTATCTGACAAGATTGAGATTTATGATGATGCAATTGAGAATTATGAATCAACTTTTATATTCAGATATATATGTTATATTGAAAATGTATAGAAATATAAACTTAAATTAAAAAAGAAATTGATGTGATAAAAAAATGAGGATTTATTACAAACATTTGTTCATTATTATCCTGCATCAGCAGAATTTGAGATCAGGCTTTGTTTGCCATTTTTTATGTTGTTAATTAGTTATATTTCAACTGTATACATTTCATAAAAAAACATATTTAATAATATATATTATACAAAAAAAAGATTCGATTGAACAAATGTGTAAACTACTGAAATGTCAACAGTTAATCGAAAAGCCAACTAATGATATGGTAATTGTACAGATCATTTGTTCACAAACTGCTCATATGCTTCAATTTCAACATTAGGAAACACATGGTCAGGTCACAAAATATTATTTGCAACAATTTCTTGCTCATCAATACAAACCAATCATATAAACCAACCATGGCCTTTATTACCTCTTCCTCTTACACTTTATCTCCATTTTATATTATTTTAGATTTTTACCTTCAAGGTTAATGTCAGCTGAGCACAGTGACCCATAGGTCCCTTGTTTTTTTCTGTAGTCACTTGCTTTGATTACAGATGCAGGGTCCCACTCCAGGTCACTGGAAGTCAGCTATGCCAGGGTTTCTGATTTGTTACAGTCACTGGGGGAGATCCCCTGCTGTGACAGGTGTACAGTTATTCTCATATCATCACCCCCCCCCCCCCCCCCCCCCCCCGCAAACCCAACCCACCAAGTGTTATGCAGTAATTGTTATTGTTTTCACTGTATTTCAATAATTGTAATGCAGTTTCCACTCCGATATGCAAAAACTTTCCTTGAAAAAATAATTCAAGGTGTAATCCAGAAGATGCAATGTTGTGTGATGTAGCATTTTTAAAGAAATCAAATTTCTTTTAAATGATTTTAACAAATATAACCCATCAGTATGCTTAAATTATTATAAAATTTGAAGCACATTATGGATAAATAAAGACCCAATTAAAAATTGTGAAATCTAAATCAAGTATTATTTTTAGATATTTATTGTTTTGCAGATTTAAAAGATGTATTTTTGTGGTAAAAAATAAATAAACATTTGTATGCATGATGTGGTGTTATCTGACAAGATTGAGATTTATGATGATGCAATTGAGAATTATGAATCAACTTTTATATTCAGATATATATGTTAAATTGGAAATGTATAGAAATATAAACTTAAATTAGAAAATAATTGATATGATAAAAAAATCAGGATTTAATACAAACATTTGTTCATTATTTTCCTGCCTCAGCAGAATTTGAGATCAGGCTTTGTTTGCCCTGTTTTATGTTGTTAATTAGCTATATTTCAGCTGTATACATTTAATAAAAAAATACATATATTTAATAATATATATTATACATAAAAATAGATGCAATTGAACAAATGTGTAAACTACTGAAATGTCAACAGTCAATCGAAAAACCAACTAATGATCATGGTAATAGTACAGATCATTTGTTCACAAACTGCTCACATGCTTAAGTTTCAACATTAGGAAACACATGGCCAGGTCACAAAATATTTTTTGCAACAATTTCTTGCTCATCAATACAAACCAATCATATAAACCAACCACGGCCTTTATTACCTCTTCCTCTTACACTTTATCTCCATTAGATATTATTTTAGATTTTTACCTTCAAGGTTAATGTCAGCTGAGCACAGTGACCCATAGGTCCCTTGTTATTTCTGTAGTCACTTGCTTTGATTACAGATGCAGGGTCCCACTCCAGGTCACTGGAAGTCAGCTATGCCAGGGTTTCTGATTTGTTAGTCACTGGGGGAGATCCCCTGCTGTGACAGGTGTACAGTTATTCTCATATCACCACCCCAATCATCACCCCCCCCCCCCCCCCCCCCCCCCCCCCCCGCAAACCCAACCCACCAAGTGTTATGCAGTAATTGTTATTGTTTTCACTGTATTTCAATAATTGTAATGCAGTTTCCACTCCGATATGCAAAAACTTTCCTTGAAAAAATAATTTAAGGTGTAATCCAGAAGATGCAATGTTGTGTGATGTAGCATTTTTAAAGAAATCAAATTTCTTTTGAATGATTTTAACAAATATAACCCATCAGTATGCTTAAATTATTATAAAATTTGAAGCACATTATGGATAAATAAAGACCCAATTAAAAATTTTGAAATCTAAATCAAGTATTATTTTTAGATATTTATTGTTTTGCAGATTTAAAAGATGTATTTTTGTGGTAAAAAATAAATAAACATTTGTATGCATGATGTGGTGTTATCTGACAAGATTGAGATTTATGATGATGCAATTGAGAATTATGAATCAACTTTTATATTCAGATATATATGTTAAATTGGAAATGTATAGAAATATAAACTTAAATTAGAAAATAATTGATATGATAAAAAAATCAGGATTTAATACAAACATTTGTTCATTATTTTCCTGCCTCAGCAGAATTTGAGATCAGGCTTTGTTTGCCCTGTTTTATGTTGTTAATTAGCTATATTTCAGCTGTATACATTTCATAAAAAAAAATACATATATTTAATAATATATATTATACATAAAAATAGATGCAATTGAACAAATGTGTAAACTACTGAAATGTCAACAGTTAATCGAAAAACCAACTAATGATCATGGTAATAGTACAGATCATTTGTTCACAAACTGCTCACATGCTTAAGTTTCAACATTAGGAAACACATGGCCAGGTCACAAAATATTTTTTGCAACAATTTCTTGCTCATCAATACAAACCAATCATATAAACCAACCATGGCCTTTATTACCTCTTCCTCTAACACTTTATCTCCATTAGATATTATTTTAGATTTTTACCTTCAAGGTTAATGTCAGCTGAGCACAGTGACCCATAGGTCCCTTGTTATTTCTGTAGTCACTTGCTTTGATTACAGATGCAGGGTCCCACTCCAGGTCACTGGAAGTCAGCTATGCCAGGGTTTCTGATTTGTTAGTCACTGGGGGAGATCCCCTGCTGTGACAGGTGTACAGTTATTCTCATATCACCACCCCAATCATCACCCCCCCCCCCCCCACAAACCCAACCCACCAAGGGTTATGCAGTAATTGTTATTGTTTTCACTGTATCTCCTTAATTGTAATGCTGTTTCCACTCCGATATGCAAAAACTTTCCTTGAAAAAATAATTCAAGGTGTAATCCAGAAGATTAAATGTTGTGTAATGTAGCATTTTTAAAGAAATCAATATTCTTTTAAATGATTTTAACAAATATAAATGAACCCATCAGTATGCTTAAATTTTTATAAAATATGAAGCACATTATAGATAAATAAAGACACAATTAAAAATTGTGAAATCTAAATCAAGTATTATTTTTAGATATTTATTGTTTTGCAGAATTAAAAGATATTTTTTTGTGGTAAAAAATAAATAAACATTTGTATGCATGATGTGGTGTTATCTGACAAGATTGAGATTTATGATGATGCAATTGAGAATTATGAATCAACTTTTATATTCAGATATATATGTTAAATTGGAAATGTATAGAAATATAAACTTAAATTAGAAAATAATTGATGTGATAAAAAAATCAGGATTTAATACAAACATGTGTTCATTATTTTCCTGCCTCAGCAAAATTTGAGATCAGGCTTTGTTTGGCCTGTTTTATGTTGTTAATTAGCTATATTTCAACTGTATACGTTTCATAAAAAAAATACATATATATTTAATAATATATATTATACAAAAAAATAGATTCAATTGAACAAATGTGTAAACTACTGAAATGTCAACAGTTAATAAAAAAAAACAATTAATGATCATGGTTATAGTACAGATCATTTGTTCACAAACTGCTCACATGCTTTAGTTTCAACATTAGGAAACACATGGTCAGGTCACAAAATATTTTTTGCAACAATTTCTTGCTCATCAATACAAACCAATCATATAAACCAACCATGGCCTTTATTACCTCTTCCTCTTACACTTTATCTCCATTATATATTATTTTAGATTTTTACCTTCAAGGTTAACGTCAGCTGAGCACAGTGACCCATAGGTCCCTTGTTCTCAGGACAATTGAGAATTCTAGTTTTTCCCAGGAAGAATGAGAAATTTTGCTATGTATAATTTATTTTTTTTCTCTGTAGCTCCATAAACTGCAGTATCTTGTGTATGAAGACGTTGCTTCGGATTCTACAGTACCACGCAATATACAAAGACGTGTTCCGTGAAGTAGGACTATTAGAGGTGTTTGTGACCTGCCTCCATCGCTACGCTGCCCTGCTGAAAGAACCGCAGGAAGGTCAAGGTCAGTGGTTTTATGTCACACATGTCACAGAGGTTACTTGCCAGGAATTTGGTGGATTTTCATGAAACTCATTTCTCACTTTCATGAAACAAATATTTACGAACAAATTGTCTCAGCAAATTTTGTGTATATAATAAATTAGGTCACAGGACTTCTTTTCTGGACTATATCTGCAATAGCCTGGATTTGATAGGTTATGATGAAATCCCCGCGATAACTTACCGGGGCTTTGATGGCTTTTCACAAAACTTACCATAAGTACTTACCAACAGATTATCACGCCCAAGTTCAATTATGGGCAAGGTCCCACATATTCAATTAGGTCAAGGGTCACTCAGCTACTTTGTCGTGTCGCTGTGATAACTTAAGAAGAATATGAAGGATTTTGATAAAACTCATTAGAAATGTTAATCAATAAAATATCTGGCTTAATTTGAATTCCAGCGAAATCCATGCATATATAATGAGGTCAGAGGTCTCCGCACTTTGGAGGCACCTTGTTGAATTGCCAAAAATCCTATGGATTTTCATGAAACTTATTATACATATTTACCAATATATTTTCTCACCTGATTTACATTCTCATCAGAATTCATGCATATATTTAATAAGGTCAGAGGTCACAGCACTTTGCAGGTACCTTGGTGACTCACATAAATCCTATGCATTAACATGAAACTCATTATACATATTAACCAATAGAGTTTCTTACCTGATTTACATTCTCATCAAAATAATGCATATTTAATGAGGTTGGAAGATACATGACGGACGTATTATGAACGTTTGCGGTGCTCTTGTTAGAAATGGCCGGTTGTGCTGGACCAAGCTAGATCTGGATTTGGTCACTCCTGATCTAGCACATTGGCTCCAGTTCTATTCACACACAAAATTCATTGTGTTCCAGCTGCAGTCCAGAGTGCTCCAGAATCTTCTGGTAGACCCACCTAAAACTGTTGGTCTAGTTTAGAACTCTCTGAAACGATTAATGATGGGCATATTATTTGTGATATTACGGACCCGTTTGGTACTCTTGTTGTATGTTTGTGTTTTGGTGCAGCAATTTATGTTTGATTCCTTCAAAATTTGTTATGAAGGTGGTTTCATTCTATAGCTTCATAACCCTCAGTCAAGAATAAATGGTGTTATCAAGACATGGGATAAAATCATCTGATCATTCTCTAAAGTGTCCATGAAAAATCATTTTACCTCAGCTAATGTGTATGTTAAACTGTTTTTATATTAAATTCTGCAGAACCTGAGAGTCTTCCGGAGACCCAAGCTGAGATGGGGAGGCTGACCATGGATACCATATCTCTGCTTCTCAGTGGCAACTCCAGCAATGCAGGTGGGTGACAACTTTGATAACATTGTTTATTATTTAATAAATATTTGTTTATTCCTCCTTTCACACAGCAAATACAAACCAGTTTCAAAATGGTTGTGCGGTCACACAGCAATAAAAGCATCCTCTTAATGGGTGATGAAACCATTTTGAAACCTGGTCACTGAGTTGGTTACAAAATATTTTGGCATATCCTAAAATTGTTTTCATTGTGCAAGCAGAACTACTGCTGGACTGCATGTTAACCCATGTATGAACGCAAGTCAGTTTTGCCATTTGGCTGCACTTAAATCAGTTTAGCTTTATGCCTCATATGTATTTGCAAGGAACTGTTTTAAAACTGGTTTGATTTATCTGCATAGCCCCAAATGATTTAAAAGCAAATTGTCTCTAAAAGGGGTATATTTGTGACCCCTGTGTTTTGTTTCCACCTACAGTGATATTTTGGAGAGAAATATGCAATATAAAAAAATGTGAAATAATGTCTGTCAGTGTGGTTTCTTTGACTTTGTACCCCTCTTTTATGAACCTGCATATTACCCATTCTTGCTTTGGGACATGTCTGGCAGACTTTGTCTTGGACAGGTTATCCTAAGGTGAAGTTAGAACCTTGTCAGGTTTTTAGTTGGCTGAGCTGGATACACTGGCCTTATTTCTGATAGATAGTGCTGCAGTAGTCCTATCATAAAATAATGTCAAATTTCACAGGATTTATTGGGAAAATTAGGAAAATGACTCCCCTTAGAACACACTTTGCATCATCCTGACACTTCAGGACCAAAAAAGGCCATTTCTGAGGCAGGCGAGTTGTGCGACAGTAGTTGAGTGTCACTACCATCAGTCATATTATTGCTTACTCGTCACTAGCTTAATGATTTAGCAAGGTAACCAGCATCAGAGCACAGGACTGAATACTGGAAGAGCGTGAGTTCAAATCTCAATTGAGGTGGTGAGCTGTTTCACAGTCGGCCCCCACCCAGGTTGAATGCTCTGCAGGCTTGATGGGAAGGCCATGCCCAACAGCCATGTTTCACTCACAAACAAGTGCGCCTTTCAGGGTTCTCTTGGTGTTATGACTGATTGGTTTGATTACACACCCACAGTAGGGATGGTGACACCCAACGGGCCAGCAGGTACAGTGGTCACAGAGCCTTGTTAACACCAGGATATAAAATGAGAGGAAGTGTGTGATACTGCCCTGTCACAGCCTGAAACAGGAATAGAAATCTGCAGATATATGTGTACTTAGTTAAGCTAGCATTAAACAAAATAGAGGGGGTTGACTCCAACCAAAAAAAAAATGATTTAGTAAGGTATAGTTTACTTAATATTTTGTACAACTGAATTCAGAAACAAGGTTTATTTAATATAAAGACTTAAATCAAATTTTCTATGACAAAATTAATCTCATTATGTAATACTTCTTTTTTGTGGATTGTTAGATGAATCTTTTGGTAAGTCTAGTCATATGTTAATGCACTTTAGGGTTATTGGCAGAAAAAAAAAACATTTATTTCTTTGGTAAACTTTTGGATAAAAGTACAATTTGCCCTGTGGTTATTTTATTTGGTAATCAGTTATTTTTCATTTTCGTAGTGGAAACCAGGTGCCTTTGTTTTATTTATATTTTAATAAATTTTGCTTGTATGTTTCTTTTTCCTTGTAAAGGCCAGATTGAATTTTCCTGTATCATCAGTTATGATCACATCAGCAAATTAGTCACAGGTTTTTGGCTCAAATGTATTGGTACATAAGTGTTTTGTTCAACAGAAAATAATTTAAGGAGCATAACTCTACTTGCCTGTGATGTTGAGACTCATGAATATATAATCACTGTCAATAATGTACATCAACTTTACTCCATTCCAACTCCCTTCTGAAAAATTCGTTTCATAAACAATTAAAATTCAACAGGTTTCATATCAGTGAATACCATGATTTATCATAATCAAGTTTAGTATGATAAAGAATTATTCAAATTTTGATTATTAGTATGTTGGATGACAAAGAATGAACAATGAAGTTCATGCCCAATTAAATATATGCCCAATATTCATCAATCTGTCAGATCACCATGCCTAACAAGAAAAATGGGTTAATAGTTATGCAGTAGATGTGTATTTGGCTAATTGGGCTTTCAGAAGATGTGGCGTTCCTGCTGACTCTGATAAATCCTACATATTCCTATGAAAAAATTGTCTCATATATATTTTTCTATACATGTGTATTCCATCATTTAGACTCTCCAATACTTTACTATATTGTTTCACTGCACACCTATGTATCTGATATATAATAATTAAATCTAAAGAATCATAGTTCATAGTTATATAAAATTCTTTTTATTGAAAACATGCAGCCATCTTATTCCGTTAAACAGACCCTTGGATGCCACTTGGAGAATAGCTGGCCATGCTAATTTACTGTATAGGTAAACCATGGTTGTGCAGTGAACACTTTATATATTTTTCCTTTATTTTTGGTTGAAAATTCCTATGAACTATTATATTTTTGTCCTATAAAATTCCATTATTTCTTCATGAGCCCTGTGCTTGATATAAAAAAAAAAATTTTTGTTAAGGATTTTATTGGGATGTATGCAAGTTAAATTCCTCTTTTTATTTTCCCAGGTGTGTTCCGTGAGTGCGGAGGAGCGAGATGTGCTCACAACATGGTGCCGTTCACGGTATGCCGTAACCAGACGCTAATGATGGTTCAGCAGCTGGTGTTGAGTAATGGAGGGGACGATGACATGGGAACACTGCTCGGCTTTATGCACACTGCACCTGTCTCGGCCCTGGAGCTCAAAACTCACGTTCTTAAGGTATCTCCCTTGACAGCTCCCTAGCAGCACTGGTGGTCACATGGTCTAATTAATATTCATAAATATTGATATATATCATAAATATTGTTAAATCACCATTTTAATTTATTCTCAATGAGGCTAAAAAATAAAGGTTTTTAAGAAACTGCTCACATTTATTTGACAACCCCCCCCCCCCCCCACCATGGTGTTATAAATATTCATATTCATAAATAGATATATTTATGTATACATATCAACGTTTTTATTTATTCTTATTTTAAAGCCCAAAAAATTCAGTTTTCTAAGGAACTGCATACATCACTTTTGACTCAGGCCCCCCTGAAAAATTTGAGTGAACTCTTCCTTATCTAAGAACCACTGCTGAGGTGGTTTTGCTTCAATATACCCCGGACTAGAATTATCTAGACTTGTCCCCCCCCCACCCCTATTTCTACCTCTTTTATTTTCTTATAACTGAGATAACTTTCACAAGATTTTATATTGAGATTTATGTCAAAAGTTGTGAAAAAAAGTCAGTAGGAAATGTTAAAAGGATCATGTGGTATGTTATTACTGTTCTGACTTATTTTTGTGACAGTGACAATTATGGCAGAGAGATTTGTGTTATAACATGATATGAAGTAGTACTAGCTTCTGCCAATAGATGTCGTTTACTGACAGTGGCTTGGTAAGCTTCACTGTGTCAGCTTGCATAAATGTGACTTCTACTTTCCAGCATGATATTTTATGTATTAAGATATGAAAAGGACTGATATCCAGTTTCTTGTAATTTATTGCAATGATATTGGAACAAAATTGTGTTTCTTGAAGAATTCAAATAAAAGATTGTATAAACAATATTACAATACAAAAATCATAACAAATTATTATTATTATTAGCTCAGCTGACTATAAGTCATCTGAGCTATAGTCGTGGTCCATTGTCCGTCGTCCGTCCGTCTGTCCGTCCGTCCGTCCGTAGATGTGGCACGTTTTGAAACCGTAAGACCTAGGAATCCAAAATTCGGCATAATGTTAGATGTCCCCAAGATCTCCTACCAAGCCGAAAACTGGGTCTTTGCAACTTCGTTCCTTTGAGAAATTAAGGAAAAACCTCAATTTTTTATTAAAAACCTATTTTCACACTTTAGGACTGCCTAATATCAAAACCACTCATCTGTTTTTCCTCATATTTACCATAAATATTCCTCTATATAGTTCCTATGTACATGCCAGAAATTATGTCTGTATTATTTAATTTTAAAAAGTTCTGGGCCCAAACATAATGCATTTTGAAAAAAATAAGGAAAGATATTTGATCACTTAACACAAAAAATGTTAAAGCTGTGGACCTTTTTTCCAGTAATATAACTTTAATTAATCAAAATTAAATTGTATACCCAAAATTAGATGAAAATCTTTTAAATTTTTTAAAATATTAATAAAAATAAAAAATTGGTACCTTAAATTTTGCCCAACTTTGACCATGGCACGTTTTTTTCCTGTAAGTACTGTGGATTTAATTTTCACAGCATGTTTTTGTCAGCATTTCAACTGTTAACACCAAAAATTTGAAACCAGTTGATCAAAAACTGTAGATTTTAATCAAGTTTTCAAGCACCTTGTAACATATTGTTTACATCAAGCTAGTGTTATGCAGTTTGCAAAAGCTCAGCTCCCCAGCTTCAGCTCTAAGTTCCTTAAATTCAGCATACAGTTAGATGTCTCCAAAATCCCCTACCATGCCAAGAATTTGGTCACTAGGACTTAATACCTTCGAGATATTAATGAAAAACTTCATTTTTCCATTAAAAACCCATTGTTACACTTCAAGACTGCCTAATATCAAAACCACTGATCTGACTTTAATCATAAACAATATACATATTTTTTCATTCTCTATGCACATCCCAGAATGATGTCAGTATTGCGTAATTGTTTTAAGTTATGGGCCCAAACATAATGCACTTTGTAAAAAATCAAGAAATATATTTACTCCCTTAACAAGGGCATTGCTAGAGATTTTTTTGTCAGGGATGTAACATTATTTAATCAAGATTCAATTGAATACCCAAAATTAGTTCTGAATTTTTCAAATTTTATAAGTTATTAGTATAAATATAAAATTAGTACCTTAAATTTTGCCCAACTGTGACCATGGCACGTTTGTTTCCCGTGAGCACTGTTGATATAATTTTCATATCATGCACACATAAGGATTTCAGCTTTTTAGTTTAGAAAGCTGAAAGAAATTGGCCAAAAATTGTAGCTTTTATTAATGTTTTTTATGACACCCTGTCAGACTTTGGCTCTCTCCAGCCCCTCTTGAGTCACCTGTATGTTGACCTTGTTGACCTTTCATCAGATTATGCACGCTTGAGGCGAGGCATACAGGAATCCAGGCAGCTTATGGCCAGCCACAGTTGATCCAGGTGTCCAACCCAACTCATCTAGTAGATTTAACCAACAACATAACAATAAACAACAAATTAATAAATTTTTATTGGTTTTTAATAACAAATTAAAGAAAAATAGAAAAGGGATTTGTTAGTTTATAATAACAGGAAATTAACTTGCAGTTACTGATGATATAAGAATCTTGTATCGATGGGTAGAATGTCACATATTCCAAATAACACCATGCAGTCACCTATGGCATTTTTCAGTTCAATTTTAATGATAAAGAAGTAAATCATATTATTCATTACTAATCATTAGGGATCATATGAAGGAAATTAATGATAGACAAAGATGCAGTTGATAATATGCACTTGGAATTTGTTCTAGTCTCTTTGAATTGCAATAACTTTAATAATAAGATTCCTACTGTGTCTAGTGTGTACATTGATGTGAAATTAGTCCAAAATGAATTTTTGACAGTTATTTTTTCATATAAATAAAAGCCATAAAACCAGGTACTTATGATCATTATTTAAATGTGTGAATTTTGTATATTCTGGATTCTCAACATCATTGTTTGGTGAAAATTGAATAAATACCAGACATGGTGCGAATACTTTGTAATTGTATTTAAATAGGAATATGATTATGTACTCCATTATAAAATTTCTTGCATAAAGAATGGGAATTCAGGTAAAAATGAAAGTATATAAATACTCGTGCAAATACTTTCAAAATGTATTCATGAATGCATTCATGAATATATTCTTTAATATTATTTTAATAATCATATCAGTTATATTTCATTTTAAAAAATCATATGATTCTCTAATTATTTTTAATAAAAATTATATTTGGGACAATATTTGTAATTTTTTTTAATAAATAGTTAAACTCTTATATTATATGTTCTGCTTATAAGTTATATGGCCAAGTCAAAATCTGTGTGACAATAGTACTCCAATTGTTAATAAAATAAATGAAATCAATCCTCTTCCCTGTCTCCAAAGGTACTATCAAAATCATACATAAGCTAAACAACAACAACTCATAATACAGCTTATATTTATTACCACACAAAACCAGCATGTGCCTCATTTCTAAATAATATTTTTTTATCATATATAACAGCTGAGCGTCGTGACCCATAGGTCCCTTGTTTTTAGTATAAGTAGTAGTAGTAGTAGTAGTATAGTAGTAGTAGTAGTTGTTGTAGGAATGGTAAAAATAAGTGTTAAGGTTCTATTTGTTCATTAAGAAAAATTAAAACAGTTTGAATGCGGTTATTTCCTTAAGAAACTCACATACAGTGGAACATGTCTGAAAGACCACCTGTATTATAAGACCTTGTGTGTATTTAAACCACCTCAGAGTGAACCAAAAGCATTCACATTAATTATAACTGACCTTTCTAATAAGACCACCTATGAATTAAAGACCACTTTTGGCCAGTCCCATGGGTGGTCTTATTACATAGGATTTACTGTATATAATCTTTCATATGAACATTAGGTGTATGCTTCCTGTTTAACTCTTCAGTGATATACTAAACCATTTCTTTTTATTATTTATACAGGCATTACTTCATGTACTCAAAGAGAGCCACAGAACAAGAACAGTGTTTAGAAAAGTCAATGGTTTTCTGTATGTCATGTCAGTGCTGGTTTCCATGGAAGGTTGCCTAGCAGACCCTCCCAAAGCACCATGGGATAAGGGTATGTGAGACTTTGTACATACATAAAGTTAAGGGTATGTGAAAATAATATGTTAAATAAATTGGATCATTTTCTCATTAAAAATGTTTGTAATTCAGTAACTGTGTGTTTTTTTAAATAAAATTCAACCTGATCATGTAAGAGTGGCTATTGAACTAATTTACAGATTGTATCTATCTCCCAGTAAAATTACTGAGTAGATAGGTGCATTCGATTGGTACTGTTTTATGAAGCTAATTTAAACATCACACACCTGTGCAGTGACCAGAATGTGCTTCATTGAAAAGCACCAATCAAATGACTTTGTACTTTACAGAAATGTGTTGGGCCCCCCCCCCCCCCAGCATTTCTGCCCTTGTCAACTAGAGAGTATTTAGGCATGATTTGGTGTGTAAAGCTATTAAATCGCCTACTCTGTGTTCTAAAACCATGAAAGATCTTATTTATATATCAGAACTAAAACAGATATCAAAGTATTAATTTGTGGTATACATGCACTTACTTAAGAAAAAAACCAAAGTTTTTCACGTAAGTAAGTGGTAAATGAATGTTATGACTATAATAATGCATGGCCAAAGTTGTAGAAGGTTTCTTAATGACATGTTCTATGGTAAAGATTTTTGTTTAGAATAATGAAATAACTTGTGTAAATAATGATAAATAATTTGTGTAAGTGGTACATCATAAAATAACATAGAAATGAAAATAAATTGGATATTGGGATACAAGTGTATGGCATCCAGTGCTACAGTACAGTACAGACCTGATTAGGGGTTATGTGATTATTTCATCCAACTTCTCATATCCTAAAATGTGTGAAGTACAGTGCTTTACAGAGATGCTTCCGCCGTGTCACTCAAATACAAAAAGTGCTTCATGGGCTGACTATGCTTCACAAAAACACTCAATCAGATATGGCTTATATTCTCTGTTTTTCTTTTATTTATGAATCTCTGTTTTACATGTAGTATGTTAGTCCAAGAACTTTACTGGAAGCTACCCTTTGACC
This sequence comes from Sipunculus nudus, assembly GCA_026874595.1. Taxonomy (NCBI): domain Eukaryota; kingdom Metazoa; phylum Annelida; class Sipuncula; order Golfingiida; family Sipunculidae; genus Sipunculus; species Sipunculus nudus. Next base: position 89,340,037 of record CM049307.1, read on the forward strand.
TTTACAGCTGAGAAGAGTGACATTGTGACCTTGTTGAGGACAGTGTTCAGTACGATGACTGTTGCCATGAGATACGAGCCAGCCAATGCTAAATTCTTTGCCACTGATGTAAGTATGCTATAGCATTTGATTACCCCAAATGGGACGAGGGTATTGTAATCAGGTCCGTCTGTCCGTATAGTAATCTCAGTGTGCATGTCTGTATGTATGTTTGTATGGCTGGGCCTGTAACTTGAACACTACAGTACATTTCAACTTGAACAATTTACACAAGGTAGGTCCTTAAAATTTTTTTTTCTTCACTGAGCCCTGAATCAAGACTATAATTCACAAGAAGAAAATAATATTAAAGTGTAGTTCACATTCACTTTCCTGGTGGCAGCAGCTTGAGGGTCTGCAGTCTCTGAATTTGTTGTCACATCTGGCTACCTGGTTCTTTGATCTGCTTGTATTCGACTTGGAGTTTAAATACTCTCTCAGTCCTTCTTTAAAACCATTAGAACATTATTCACTCTGTACAATCTGGTTCGATAATATTATATGCAGATTGATACTTTTGAAATTTGCTGCCAGTGAAAGTGATACCAAAGGTTGACCTTAAGGGAAAGAAAAACTGATTCAGTTTTGTTTGGTCATTGGTCTAACACTATGCAAGATAACAAAAACTGATGGATTGAAGCACAACAATTGATGTCTGACCGTCTGTCTGTCTGTAGGTGCGGTACGCCAGTTTAACAGAAGCTGTCCGGTTGTTGGGCTGCTTCTCCACAGATGTTGATGTACAGCCTGCACCGAGAAATCTCAAACCCTGGGAGGACAATATATTCTCTGATTTCTTCTACACACTCAAAGAAGACAGGTGGGAGATTTTCTTAGACAATAAAAGACACCAAGGGTACATTTTTAGTACTGTGAAACAGTTAATATAGTGATTCTTTATTAACAAATCACATACAGTTGTCAGACTTTCTGTGAAAGAAATGTTTTGTTTTTTTTTGCATTTTTGAAACTGAGTGACATATTCCATATTTCTTTCAGTTTCTGGTAAATTAAATGCTATGAAATTATCATTGACAGATGGCCAAATGATCTTCCTTGGAGCATGATGTATGCTTGTATGATGCTGAGATTCTTGTATGACACAGCTCTGGACTACTTTGAAAAGTGAGTACTTCCTGTCTCTTGAGTAATTCCTGTCTCTTGAGTACTTCCTGGTGCTTGAGTACTTCCTGTCTCTGGAGTACTTCCTGTCTCTTGAGTATTTCCTGTCTTGAGTACCCTCTTGGGCCTTGCTTTTCATATCAAGAACTGGTTAGAAATTGGCCTCAAATCATTGCTTTCCAGACCTTTCATAAATCAAATTTGGCTGCCTGGCTAGCTTATTGTAATTCCTTTTGCAGGTATAATATCGAGTAAGGTTCTAGCAGTTTTAATAAAACTTATACTGAAGATTGATACACTGGAGAAGGAGCACGCTGTCAGGTTCCAGATGAATCTGAAATCCTACATAGGGCCAACAGGCAGCAACCTTAGAATTCTACTAAGTTGGAATCCTATGGTCCTTGCCATTTTTAGACAGATTCAGACAGAGATCACTTAATTTCTAACATTCTTATGATTTAGACCATGTTTATCCAGATATGTGATTCAGGATACACTGGTTTAGGATAATTGTTGTACTTTGTATTTTAAACAAATCCAGAACCACATGGATTCAGGAATCACAGTGTAGAGATAATTGTCATACTTTGTATTTTAGACCAGTCCAGAACCACATTGATCCAGATATCACTGTTTAGAGATAATTGTTGTACTTTGTATTTTAGACCAATCCAGAACCACCTGGATTCAGGAATCTCTGTTATGAGATAGACAAATCCAGAAACACATTGATCCAGATATCACTTTTTAGAGATAATTGTTGTACTTTGTATTTCAGACCAATCCAGAACCACATGGATCCAGATATCACTGTTTTGAGACACTCATCTTCCAACCTTGAGACGATCCAACACGATTCCTGTTCAACGCCAGTGCGACCAAACGTCAACAACCTCAGTCTGACCTTGAACTCTACACAGCAGGAAGCTGTTATTGTTCATGCAGGAGCAGTAGTCTCCATGTTGCATCTAGTCCCAGCCATTGCTTGTGAGGAAAATACACAGGTAATCATAATTCAAGTACATATATATTGAATAATATAAACATTTTATATTCAGTAATAGTGGCATCAAATAATTGAGGATAACTATATTATAAAGGAAATGAGAGAACTCAGTCATGTTTTCCTTTGGTATGAAAGAGTTTGAAGATGGTAGTTACATATGTTTTATATTTATAGCTTGCCCTAGACCTGCAGTTCTTCACTTGTGAGGTGATCAAGTCCTTGGTACGGAGCGAGCGTAATCAGCAGGTGATGTGCGAGTCAGGGCTGCCACACGAGCTGCTGACTCACTGTAACATCACACTGGCTGACGAGAACCATCCATTACACCCACCCATACAGTATATGTTTGAGAGATTGGCGGCACAAGCACTGACACCAAAAGATCTGAGGTTAGAGGTCAAACTATTAGCCTTGTCATTTAACAATGTTATGAAGCAGAAACACCACTACTATCCCTTATGCACATGGCACTTTACAGATAAAAATGTTTAAATGACATAAATATATGAAATTCTTCTTTCATTTTTATTTTAATTCAGAGTGATGCACTGCCTGCAAAACATACCAGAATTGAGGTCATACCCTTTCAGATAAAAGTGATTAAATTAGTAAAGTAAAAATACAAACACTACCGTACTGCTTAATTAGATGTGGTAATTCATACAACACTGTTAATGAAGTATATAAAATATCCCTTTATTTCTTAATATCAGATTGTTACATTTAAAGTCATTGTATTAAAAAGAGAAAAATAAGTAGATTCATTGGTTCCTCATTTTCTGGTAATTGGAAATTAACACTTGTGGAATCCAGCTGATTCAGCATGTTAAATTCTGGTTTGTTTGTATAGGGATTTCCTGCGACTAGGAGGACCATTATGCAGTTCAGCGGAGGACGCAGCCTTGCCATATTTGGGCACGCGTGGAAGTCCGGATGGAGGGGTCGACAAGCCAGCGAACATGGAGCGACGAACCCCTAATGACATCAAGAAGAAACTCTGTACAAATGGTGGAGCCGTCCCACTGACCAGGGTCAAATGTTTGGTTTCCATGACAACACCGAGAGATGTGCGGCTGCATGGGTCCACGATTACGCCAGGGTTCGTTGAGTTTGACATGAGTGCTGAGGGATTTGGATGCCTCTACCTGCCAAGTATAGCACCCCAAGGACCCCCGAACCCCTCAGTGGTTGGTGCTGGAATGATTGGAGGTTCTGACCTGGCTGTTGTAGGAGGCATTGGTTCAGGTTAGTACACAGAGTAAGCTGTGACCTTTATCAAATTGTCAGTGGCAGAGGTCTGTAATTTTCTACGTGTTATATGCTTCTGAGATACATAGACTTTTAAAAGTGGGCATGGTCTTAACAATAGTCACCTTAATTGAAGCCTTGCCAACATCTTTAAATTCCCATGTCTCAGAAACTAAAGAAGATACAAGCCAAACATTTTTTGCCATTGTTGGTGGATACAATGACAATATTTAAGTAAATTTTAATGCAAATCTAAAGACATCACTTGGCGAAATTTTATGAAATCTTTTGATTTGACTTTGAATTACCAAGAGGTATCACCAGTACTGGTAAATCGATGTTACAATTAAATTACTGAACCTTGTGTGATCCTGTGTAGAATAAATAATCCTTTTATTTTTAGGCGAGCGACTGTTCCCGCCCCCATCTGGGATCACGTTCTCCAGCTGGTTCTGTATCGACAAGTTCAGCAGCGGCAAGGGCGACGCCCACCCTGTCAGACTGCTGTCGCTGGTACGCAACATCCAGGGCAAGGAGGAGAACCTGGTCTGTTTGAGCGTGTACTTGACGGCGCGAGATCGAGCTCTCATTGTGTCCACGCAGGAAACACGCATGCCATCAGGAAGTAAGTGTTCAATATGCCAACTGCTGTTGTCACGATTAAGTTTAAGGACATATGTGTAAAAAGTAATGCAGACAGAGGGTAGTGTTAGGAATCAGTTGTGAAAATCTTGATCGATGAATGGAAATTTAAATTAAGGACCAATGATTGATTATTATATGTACCATCTGTGTAACCTGGAACTGTGCTGTATAAAATTATACCGAAAATATTGGCCCGCTAAATTCAGTCTTAGCTTGTACATCCCAAAAAAATCTTGTGCATCACGCTGATAGGTCAAGGTAATGGCTAGGTTGTTTTAATGCTGTTCGCCATTTTGTATACCTCTGATGGAATAAAAATATATTATGATAATATGACATCTTTAGATGTGCATGTATAATTGTTTATGACTGATTATGCAGATATGCAATTGATTTATTTGATTATGAAAGAAAACTACCAATCATTGATATAATTGATTAATTGGCACATCACTAATAGAGAGCACTCACTAGAGCACATCTGCATCCTTCCCAAAACTAAATCAGACTGAATAGAGGTTACCCCCAAACACCTCACATGTATTGGGATTGAAGCCTAATATTGCCATATTTTTGCCAATGAATGAGAGAGCAGTTGAACTATCAGCTTTCATCTAAATGTGAATTTAGACATGTGAACTGTCCATTATTGTTAGCTCAGCTGACTATAAGTCATCTGAGCTATAGTCGTGGTCCTTTGTCGGTCGTCCGTCCGTCCGTTAACAGGGCACGTTTTAAAACCGTTGGACCTACGATTCCAAAATTTTGCATACCATTAGATGTCCCCAAAATCTCCTACCATACCGAAAATTTGGTCATTAGGACTTTGTTCCTTCGAGATATTAAGGAAAAACCTCCCTTTTCCATAAAAAAAAGCCATTGTTACACTTCAAGGCTGCCTAATATCAAAACCATTGATCTGTTTTTGATCATATTTAGTATTCATATTCTTCCATACATTTTCTATGAACATACAAAAAATTAGGTCACTGTTAGGTCTTATTTTGAAATTATGGGCCAAAATATAATGCAATTTTTAAAAAAATCAGGAAATATATTTACTCACCTGACATGAGAATTGCTGAAGCTGGAGACTTTTTCAGGAATATAACTTTATTTAATCAATATTCAATTGTTTACCCAAAATTAGATCTGAATTTTGCAAATTTTTCAAGTTATTAGCATAAATAAAAAATCAATACCTAAAATTTTGTCCAACTTTGGCAATGGCTCGTTTTATACCTGTAAGCACTGTTGATTTAATTTTCACAGCATATATACATAAGGATTTAATCTTTTAAAACCTGAAATTTCAAAGGATTTGATTGAAAAGGGTAGCTTTTATTCAAGTTTCAATACACCATGTCAAAGTATCAATTTCTTTTTCTCTGTAAATATTTGGAGCTATGTCTGGACACTTAATGATAAATCTCTCGCATTCACAAAGGAGCAGATGTTTGAAAATTACATTAGTTTTCCAGACCTGAATATTTCCCTTACACTTATTACAGATGGCTATGAACCAGAACATGAACCAGTACTCGGTGACACCACAGTCCGCTTCTGGTGTCCAGAGTTGACGCAGGAAGGACAGTGGCGCCACCTGGTGCTTGTTTTCCACCGAGCTGGCATCATGAAGAATAGCAGTGTCAGCATCTGTGTGGACGGGCAGCAAGTCAGTACGGAAAAGGTAAAATCCTCAAAGGTAAATGGGACCCTTTTTTTTCGTTTGTTGGTGGCGGGACACACGCTCGAGTATCACATTCTATCATATTCTGTCACTGGTGGGTTTCCTTTTCTTTTATGCTTTGTGTCAGCTTACAACTGTGTCTGTTCTCTTGTTTCATCTTCTCACCCATCCACCATACCCTGTTTATATTGTGGTTGTCCATTTTAGCAGATTTATCCAAAGATTAATTTGTGTAACTTTATGTGATTGGTTAAAAATACTGATGTTCATATGATAAATGTATTATATAAATAATCAACTAAAATCATGCATAAAAAAGGCACCATTTTAGAGAAATTGAGTGAAGTGGTCAATTCAGACTCTGTTGTAATGACCTAAGATTTATATAAATACTTCAAACGAGATGGCTTATCTTCTGAAACTTTTTTGTTCTACAATGTAAAATCAGATTTAACACTTGTTTTCCAGTTCAATGAATCTTTTACTTGAATTGGATATTGGTTTTGTGAAAATCATAAAAAATGGAGAAACATAGCTGAAAACATAACCTCCTTGGCAGAGGTAAATTTGGTGGAAATGAGACAGGGAAACACCACATCAATGTCTGTAACTGCCTGTGTTTAGCTCAGGTTATTTATAATACTGAAAATCAAGAATTATTTGTTATTTCATCCTGACGATATACAAAACACTGATAAAGAAATATATAATACCCACATTCATTGCAAACCATTGAAAGTTTCTTTAACTTTGCAAATCCATACTTTACAAGGGCAAAATATGCTTCTCACAAAAAAATAAGGATAAACAGGAAAATTAAATCCCACAATAATAAGTGCAACTCTTGTATTATATGATGTAACCTGAGCCAAAGTGGTTTATATTATTCTGTGGACATACTGTCACTGCTTTAGTTTAAACATATTCATATGGACAGGATTACCAAATTGTCTGATGGCTGTCTGAGCTCAGTGGAGTACTGTTTATGTTTAAATTCTCTGGATTGGGGGGGGGGGGAGGAAGGTTATGTTTCAGTAAAAGAATTATCTGATAAATGATCTTGTAAACCTGTGTATTGTTACCTCCAAATTAATTGATAGGAGTAAATGCTGAAGGGGCAGTTAAAGCTGTATGGAAAACAGAAGTATAAGGGATGATTGGGATTGCAATATTTTATATACTTCACATGTTCCAAGTCATGACAATGCATGAAAATCTTCAAGCATATTGCTAAATTTGGCAACCATTATCTTCAATATTTGGCAGTTAGCATACTGAGATGAAGCTTTATTTCACTGAGTCAGCAATTTATCTTGCCTTCATATTTCATTCAGTGAGGTTTTCATATATAGTAATAGTATGTAGTGTTTCATATATATATATATATATGGAATATCTGTGGTTGTTATTACTCATAAAGAAAACATGAAATCATTTATTAATTAAAGAAAAAGGCCAATAAGGAACTGTTTGTATAAAAATATAATCCTCTGTCTGAATATTTTAGTTATGCTTTAATGCTATTAATTAATGAGATTATTTTATTAATTTAATTAATTCTGAGTGTTCATAGTGATTCTAGGATCTTACTATCCCGTTCACTTTTATCTTATCAGATAATGGAATAAACAAGATGTCAGTGATTAATATAGCAAAAATAATATTCCTGTATATTTATATTTGAACATATCATAAAGCTATTGATTACATGGAAAATAAACATCTTTAAATGAAATAACAGCAGTATATGTATCCATCCTGCTAATTTTGAAATCATGCATGTAATACAGGTTATTTGATTATAGGTTTTAATTATGTAGTACATTTGTTGAAATCAGTCATCTTAATTATATCTTTGATTCTTTCAGCTTCATTACATTTCTCCCAACTTGGGCACTGGAGGTACAGCCAGTGCAAGTGCTGCCACCTCTGTTTTCTCTTACATCGGGACACCCCCTCCCCTACGTCGAGTGTCTAGGCTGACGTGGAGACAGGGACCATGTCATTTGATTGAAGATGCTCTCCCAACAGCATCGGTGCAGATGATCTACAACTTGGGACCTAATTATGTTGGCAATTTCCAGGCCCCAGTTGTTGGTAAGTATAACAGAATAATACCTTTTTTTGCGGCTTCAAAACATTTTAGTCAAGGAAGGCAAAATTAAAATGGTTCAGAACATTTTGTCCATTAAAAATCACATACCTTATTATGTAGATAATTTTGTTGCCCTGTTGTTGCTTAGTTAAGCAAAAAAAAATCCCTTTATACTGTTTCAAAACATTTTGGACAAAAGGATAAAATCTAAGTGGTATAAAATATTTTGTCCATTAACACACATACCTACTTATATTGGTAATTTCCATGCCACAATTTTTGGCAAGCAAAGCAGAAAAACACCCTATTCCATTTATCACTGTTTCAAAACATTTTGGACAATGATGATTGTCAATGTGATTCCAAAACATTTTGTCCTGTCTTACAAACATGAGGCTTTATTGGAATTTTAGTTCACCGGGTAGTTAATGAACATGACATACAAGCCAAACCAAAAGGCATACACAGTTAAGCCCACTTTTTGTCATAACGGTCAATAGAAAATCCTGTTTATTGTCACATAAATCTGAAATCCCAAACCATTTCCTATATATACAATATTAAATCTGACCATTAATATCATAGATTATTGTCATAATCTCATTTATTGTCAAGCATGGGACCCTTGGCAGTGATACCAGTTTGCAGTTAATATCACATCAAAAGTTGTCAAGGCTATCAATGAGGCCTGGAGCTTGTAATTGGTCAGGCATATCAAATGATTTCATCTCCCTCCTCTGCGCGGCAGGCAGTTGCAGTGATGGATGCAGGTCACTCACTGTCACTTAGCTAATTAATGCCTTAAGAAACCACCTTAATCCAGATCACTGGGTTTCTTTTTACGTTAACAAGGGTGAAGTTTGCGATAACATGTCGTACATAGTGAACTGATCTTTGCAAGGCTGCAGTTTACACCTCAGTGACCTTTAGCCGAGCTGTTAATCTTGCTTAAGGCCTTTAAGACCTTTAAGGGTCCATGAAAAGCTGGAGGAGATACTCAATCCAAAACCCAATTGCCGTGAAACTGCAAAAAGTTGACAATGGTTTGATGATACCCACTCCCAGAACAGTCATGTCATATCATAAAGACGATCGTGGAAGTTTCACTCATAAAAACACATTCAGAAAATATGGTTCAGGAGTCGGGAAAGATGCAAGAGTTATCTATTAAAAATAGATTGCCTTTGTATAACATTATAACTGCTTCACATATTTCCGGACATTTGACCTCCTGACCCAGACGCTACGTCACTTTCTGTTGGCAGGTTATCTCTTGGTCAGTTATTGTGACATGTGGCATTATAGTTACATGAAATAAATTGTCAGGTGTGCATAAACGTTATTTGATATGCCGTTATGCAATAAAAAATATCCATTAACACTACTGTTTCCTTTTTATTGACGATTTATATAATATCATGTGAGACTTAATGCTCTTCTATGAATCAAGAGGACATCTATGTTGAAGTCTGCATAATATCACATCCCAGTTTTTATCATAATTTAAGCATGTACCTCCAACATGACAATAAGTGGGCTTGACTGTATTTGATATTTTAAATAACATGCAGACTTACAGTAATCATGATGGGCCTTTAGTCATAGTGGTCATAGTGCTTTCTTGCTTGTGCCAAATAATTTGGAATGTTTGTAAATAAAGTACAAAACATTTTCTCTGAAATGTATCACAAAATATTTTGGATCCACCTTCTGATAAGGTGAAAAAATGCATGTTTTTTACCAAATAGAAACCATTTTGGATTCTCATGTGAATGGTCAAAACCTCTTGGAATCACTTTTCAGTAAAAACATTTTGCATTTCTTGTGTTGTAGGTGTTAAATGTGAGAGTATAAATAAAGCAGAATTAAGGAGAATTAATGCTCGGTTGTATAGAAACTAATGGAGTTCAACTAGATACAGAAGTATTTGCCTCTCTGAGAATCCGTCTGGTGTAATGTTACTTTTGTATATACAGGAGGACTACACTGGTATTATTTTAAATTATTTTTAGAGAAGGACCTGACTGGTTCTTTGGTCCCTGAAGACAAGGTGATGTTTGGTGTACATGCTCACGCCATCTCACTCATGACGGTGGCAAAAATAAGGAAAGTCTTCAACAAAGTGGATGCCAAGTCCATCGCAAAACAGGTCAGTAGAATCATGGTAAAGATGTTATTATCATTTTCTAGGGCATTTATGAAATATTTAGAATATAACTTATTATTTTTAACTTTCATCAGTGTCACATTGCTATTATCATCTTTGATTAGCCTTGTGATTTTTTTTGGGTAATATCATGGAGAAAATTGTGCTGGTATGTTTTTAGTATTATATACAGTTCACTAAAGGGTCCGTGGAAAACTTAACAACTGTTCTAAACATAGAAAAGTCTCCTCTATAAATAACTGACTTGGTTGAGCGGATTGTTCATTTATTTTCAACAGCTTGGTATGTCAGCCCATGAGAATGCCACACCAATTAGGATACTGCACAACTCAGCCGACTGTCTCAGCGGACCAGCCAGAAGCTTTGGGGCCATTGTTATGGGTTATCTAGGTCAGGATAAGTATAAAACTCCTAGCTCTTTCTCAAACGCTAAATATTTGAGTTCGAACTAAATAAAAACTGAATCTGTATCACTAAAAATTATAAAAACAAAGGTCATTTTCTGATAATAATATTGATCTGTCAGAAACGTCCTACATTCGAGATTCAACATTATATACTTGAACCCTGGAACATTTTTCTGATGATTTCACCATAAAAATTGTATTAAGTTTCAATGAGTGAAACATAACAAGGGTTATGGTAATTTAATTTCAGTCACATATGGAATAATAATAAAATTGGAAAAATATTGAAGTTTTCAAATCCCTAAGTTTCAATTCATATTTCTACAACTCTAATTAGTAGCAAGTTTTCATTATCCAGGAAACGTGTTTATATATTAATTTATTACAAAGGCATTAATATAACTCTTAATGGAAGTATGCATACCTGTAAAAATTATATAAACAATTGTAATAATATCCCATATGCTTTTACCTATTTTTGATATACCCAGTTTAAACCTTCTTTTGCAGGTACCAGAATATTTTATCTCACTTACTACAAGAGTTAGAAGATTCAGTCCCCCATCTGGGAATAATTAAAATATTCTGTCCCACTTTTTTACAGGAGTAAGAATATTCTGTCCCAAGCCAGTGTCAAAGATGTTAATGAATGTTGGAGGAACCTCAACTCTGCTTGGTTTGATCGCCATGGCAACAGATGTTGAAGGCCTGTATGCTGCAGTGAAGGCTCTTGTGTGTGTTGTCAGGAGTAACCGGGCAGCCCAGCGAGAAATGGACAGGACTAAAGGGTACCAGGTATGGCAGAATCGTTTGGAGAAAAAAAGATACAAAATATTATATTAGCATTTATGTTTAAGATGTTTTCTCAGTCTTTGAATTCTGACTACTGAACAAAATTTGGAATAAATTAAATCTTGGTGTTTTACAAAAAAAATTTTCAATGGATAACTTGTAAAAGATGCCAATATTAGAAATATATAATATTTTCTCATTCTCTAAGATCTTGTTTATAGCTTCATTTAATCTATAACATATATGCTGTCTCATTAAATTGACCTTGATGCCTGACCTTGACCTAACAGTCAACCATCTATGCTACCTTTACAGACTCTGGCTGTGCTGTTCAAGAAGAAGCGCCATCTGCTGAACAGTCACATACTTCACTTGACATTCTCTCTCGTTGGCACCGTAGACAGCGGACGGGAGACCACTATTATACCAAACAGAGATGCCTTTGAGGACCTCTTGTGTGACCTTGATGTAAGTAATCGGTTACCTTGACCTTATGCCCTCTTTGACAGAACATGAATATATAATTGTTTCTCAGTTCCTTATGAATCTTAATACCTGTAAATTCAGAATAACACTTATACTCCTTTAACATATATGATATTATATATTTAATTATATATTAGTAAGAGAATGCAGGTAGCCATGGCAGTAGTGTATTTACCATTCATATAAATACAGGTTGTGCACTAATTGATGATGCAACCATTTTCTGCAGTTGTTTATAACCACTGTACATAGTGTTGGGGATTTGTTGTAAAATCATATTTGATGATTGGAAGATGAAAAAACAAACGATGATGGATTGTTAGTCAGTTATTTCAGATACCTTCTATATAACTCTGAAATCTCTGCTATAGAATTACAATTAAAATGCTGTTTGCTACTTGGTACCCCATCTCTCCTATATCTCTGACATAATAAGAGTACTTTATCTCAATATTTCATTTTCTTTGGATATGCATACATAATAATTTGTGAACACTATGCAAAAATGCATCCAAATGAATTGATTACGAAATAAAATGACCAATGGTCAATTTAATTGATTTATTTGCACACCACTAGTTGTGGTAAATCTATTATTCTTAGACATTATAGCATATATATCAGCATCAGAAATGATTGAAGTAGTAAGAAAACTTTACTTGTAACATGATTTGGTTTCGTTACAGGTGTGGCATGAAGCTCCAGCTGACCTCCAGAGGTCGCTCTATGAACATTTCTTTGAACTTCTTACAGAGTCAAGGTTTGTACAGCCTACAGTCAATGTGATTTCACATAACCAAAAACAATTTTCAGTTAAGTTTTATTTTTCTTTCTCCACTGATTATGCCTTTACTTTGTTGAAATTTACAGATATGACTTAAATGTTTCAGTTTGCATTTCTAAACCAAACTACCGTTAAATATGTCACAGAGTAGTTTTCCTTTTTAAATATGAACGAGCAGTAATTCTTCAAATTAAGATCATGGAAAATATTTAGGGTTTTCCCATATAGTTCAGTTTAAGAAATTTCCTTTTGCAGAATCTAAGAGTAGGATTTCCTTGGTTTCTAGACTCATTATACAGTGGTCATGCTGCATTTGATCTGTAACTCATTCACTTTACCACTGCTTTCATTACCAGGGTTTTCTGTGTATTGTCTCCAGGGAGCTGGCACAGAGCCAAAAATATACTGACCAGTGAGAAGTGGGTGTCTTGGGTCTGACCAAGTTTGAAACTCTTAATACTCTGCTCTCATTGGTTTAAACGCTTTCTGGCCCAGTGCCAGTTCCCTGGTGGTGACACAAAGCAAACCATGCAGTAGAAAGCAGTGACAAAATGAAAGGAATTACAGAACAAATGTAACATTACCACTGCAGAAGCGTGTACAAGCATCTCTGTTCAGTAGTAGCACTTAGAAAACATGCAGTATTGTGCTGCTTGTGCACAATTCTTTCAGTCTGGTGTTTTTAATTAAGTGTAAATTTAGCATTAACCTCTCATAGATAATAAAAAGTGTTGTTATAACTTTCTAAGAACCATGAATTTGCTATTTTTACATGTTTCCCCAGTAATTTTAAATTCTTGCCAATGCTGCTCCTTTTGTTGTTTGAATTAACCTGTCTGATTCATGAAAGATATTGCATATTAGCTGGTTCATCTTACTGCAGCTTATAGTAGCATCTTTGGAAAATATCCTTTCTTTATAGGCAGTCTGATTATATTAATATTAGACCCTATAAAGGTGTATTTAATTTTAAACCTGATTAAGTAGTATTGATGAAATGTTCATTAAATTTTGTATGATTTCATAAGATACTTTAGGCACCCATTATAGGTAAGCCACTTTTAACAGGCTTATAATAAACATCATGTCAGTATCCAGGAAAAATCTGCTTCATCTATCAGGTATTGTTTAAAATTGGAATTTTTTAAAACAAAATTTGAAATGAAAATAAATTTTGTTTGTAAAAATTGTTACTTTGGTAGAGACATAGTTTAAAGAAATCATTGTCATGTAAGGATAAATTATTTGACATGTACTGTTAAGCATCTACTGAAATTTGCCTATGGAACTTGTAATTAGTACTATATAACTGTTGATGTGGATAATGTTAAAGCTATTTGAAGAACATGTTCAGCATCAATAATGATAACTTATGCTGACAACATTTCTCTAAGTTCTTATGATTGAAATTTATGAAAATACTGATTTACATATTTAAATTTGTGAATTATTTACTGTAGTGTAAAATTTTTATCACATTCCTGTCAGGTTTATTGATTGTATTAACAGAAGTACAAAATAATAATAATAATAATGATTATAATAAATTCAATAATAATAAATAAAATTCTCATCTAAATTTTGATGATGATAATTAGATCAATGATAAGATTCTGTGGACATCACAATAAAAGACGCATGTTAGTAGTGAATGGGGATTTAAGCCACCAAAAAAGGAGGCATTTGTTGGTTTGTTTTTATTTCTTTTGTTTATTTATTAATTTAATGACGTGTACCCTGTTTGTTTGATTTGCTTGTGTGCAATATCTTTTATGAATTATTAATTGTCTGATTAATTACTGCATGATATGCATTTGCATGAGCTTTCCCTTTCAGGATAAAGACTTGCAAAAAACTAGTAGTACCAAGGTAATTTATGTATTCCATGATTATCCTTCTGTTTTTGTGACCCCTCTTGCTGGTACTGTAAAACTGCTAAATTTATTGTGGTTTTGTTGTGCTGACCTTTCCTTACTAATCTTGAGTATAACTTTTTACATATTGTGTTAATCTACATTTCTTTGCCTTGGTCACGCTACATTTGTATTTTACTATTCCACTGAACCACCGCTTTCAATATGATGCAGGGTTTCACCACTAGGGAGTTGGTACAAGTTGGTTCCAAGAATATAGCCAGTCTGATCAAGTTTGAAATCTGCAATACTCTACTCTCTTTGGTTGGAACATGCTTGGCTCTGTGCCAACTCCCTGGTTGCAGTATGTGGTAAACCTTGCTTTAGAAAGAAGTGGTTATGTGGATTGATTTACAGAATGAATGTAGTGTGACTATTACATAAGGAGTGAAGTTTAAGTGTTGTCTTGTAGTATTGTATAAGGAAGAGGGACTTGTAGATAGACAGCCGGGGATTGTGCTTAACAGTTTAATGTACAGTAGAATGTTAAGTTGGTTTGTAAGATGGCAGAACACAGTAAACACAGTCTCTTTCTGTGACTTCTGTTTATGTCTGTAAGACTTCATTCGAACTGTTCATATTTTCAGTCTACCTTTTAAAAAATATATGGTTTGGTTAAAATAATTTAACTGTGGATTTAATTGATTCAGTTTAAGTTTCATAATAAAATAGGTTTAGAACTGGAGCAAAATTGAATAAATAAAATAAAATGAAAGATAAATGATATTGTAAATCATCAAAATTTGCCAGAGAATTTATGCCTTGATATAGTAAAATAAAAAAATATAATGAGAATAAAGCTAATCTGAGGAACTCATGGTATTATGGACATGTCATCTGCCATCTTGGAATGCCATTGTAATATGGAACGTAATTGTTATGTACACTACTCAAATATGTGCTAGTTTTGAAGCATCTTTAAAACTGTTGCATTAATTGACAACTGAGAAAAATTGACCTGAACAGTGTCCCTTTGGATGCTGCTTCGATTCTTCAGTAAAGCTCCAGGACAGAGAAAATCCAACTTTACCAACTTGGCTGAACGTCCCTTATTCAGTCCTTACCAGTGTCACACCAAAAATATTTTATTATTGTTGTTGGTTATAAAATCTGCAACTAGTCTAAAGTCCTAAGCCTATCTCCTCTTGAGTAAATATAAACTTATTTATTTTACATTGATCATATTACTAGTTATAATAACGAATGCAAGACACTCTCCAAGGCTTGGTTGATGGTACTTGCTAGTCTGCAGTATAATTACTATATAAACATGATAAATCAATAACTCACTGAACACTGATGGCTGCTTAGGTGTATCAGTAGTCACAAGCTGGAATTGCGGAATTTGAAAGTATTCCAGTGCTGTCAGAATGATGAAAGGTTCTTCAGATATTGATGAAGTTATGCAGAGATTCATGAAATAATTGCTTGCTTCATTTCTCCGAGTCAAACATAATTTAACAACCAGTATGTAACACTATAAGGAACTTTGTTTTTGCTGTTGATTTAAAGAGGACTATTCAATCATGTTTCAGGCAGCATGAAGGGGTGCCAAGAATATGGCTTAAGTTATTTGGCCCAAAGTGAGCAGAGTTTTAAACTTTCATATCTGGCTTTGGTCTCCTGGGGTGGGTTTCAAAGTACCTGTCTAAGCTTGGTCTTGGTTAAGAACTGAATTCTATTCTCAAGTCTCAAGCCACAGTTTGCCAAATTAGACCAAAAAATTGTGTTAGTATCTCGGTATCACCTAAGTGCTTCAAGACTGTCCTTAGCTTTGGCATAAATTATCTTGTTTTATATATGTGTCCTTTTATACCCCCAACAGTCAGATATTATTTTATTAATTGGCAGGTGGACCACAAACAGTATGGAGGAAACCTGTAAAAACTTATAATTTTCATATTAAAGTAAGGTTTCAGCAGTGTAACACAGTTTCTTTCCTTACAAAGCTAGTGCCGTTCCAAGTATGCAGTGCAGTATAAATTATCTTCTGAAAATGACTGTGACAGGAAAGTTACCTTAAATGTTTGTTTTTACTGAAAATCAACTTTCTTGTGAATAACTTAACCAGAGTTAATTAAATGAACCCATTTACCTTCACAAGAATGTCTACGTTTTGTCTTGAGTCGATATTTCCATAGATATTGCCAGATTACCCTAAAAAATTTAATGGTAGAACTTAAACCTTCTGATATGAATGTTGGATTGTTAATCCCTGGTTTGATCCCTGTGGGAGCTTCAAACGCAAAAGATGAAAATATCACTACAGCATAGGATATCCCTATAATACTGATACTCTCGAGTGTGGAGGTAGTTAATGACCGCTTGCCTGAAGAACTGCAGGCAAACAACTAGTGCCCCCTTGAGTCTAGCATGACCCGCTCATTTTATTCAACAGGGCTGTGGGTTAACTGAACCTGCATAAGTGGGCAACATGAGAAACTGCATTGGCCATATCCCTGATTTCAACGATTGGCTCTGGTGTCTTAATAACTTTTAATGTGGCCATAACTGCTGTTACAATTTTCAACTGTTGGTAAAACCTGCAATCCAAAAGTTTAGTAATAACATAATTCTTTCCTTATGGTTCTGCTCTTGATGGGCCAAGCCACCAAAGACCATGGAACAACCGATATCCTTTAAAAAACCCTGAAAACTGGCAATACTTGACTCATGGCTCATCAGGCCTTATCTTCAGCTCAAGGCACGTATTGACAGGTATATAAAAACCCACCCCTTAACCTGGGACTCCTAAGCACATGTTAAAGGTAGACATTAATTTATGAATTATTTAAATCTTTGATTACTAAAAATCAATAGTGTTTGAATCTTTTAGTTTCACAGTTTACTACACAACCTCATGGGCCTGCTTTACTGCTTGTATTATCATGTTTGCTCTTTTTAATTATTTATTTCCATATGCTATTTTTAACAGAGTTATTATAATTATTCTTTTGCTGATGTTTTATATTGAAGTTTTTAATGAATCAATAAACACAGATGGATAAATATGTCAAATTAAGAAAATAAAATTTAAATTTATTGACAAAAAATAAAGAAACATTTCTTCATACAGTAATCTCTGGATTATTGCATTTTCTGAAATATGTTAAATTAAAGGACAAAATCATTAAAAAAAAGAAAATATAAACATTTCTACATAAACTGAAAATTGGATATATATATATATATATATATATATTTCATTTTTTTGCACAGTTTTAACTTTAGAGGCATAGTTTATTGACCATCTTGTATGTAAATGTTAAAAACACATAATTTGATCAATGAAAATTCTATTATATAAGTATTTGATACATCTCCCTGTTCCTTGTAAGTATTGTGTATGCCTTTGTTAAACGCAGTATAGCATAGGCAGAGCAACTCTTGTCAACTCTTGCACTTACAGTTCAATTCTTAACTTTTACTCCGATATAGGAGCTTGATAGGCATCTCTCAGAAAGACCATAATCCAGCTATTTTGGATGATTATCTAGGACTCCTTCTAACGTAATCAACACTGATTTTCCTGTGCAATGGATGGGATTCACTGTTGCTCAGGTATTTATAGGGACCTATTCCAAATATATGACCTATACTAACTGAAGATAATCCTTGAACCTTTTATAGAAAATAGGCCAGAAAATGCCAGTCCCACAGTATACAAGCTGTTCATTTTCTTTATATCCACTCATTTATAATTTGGGGTGCCTGCCAAAAATAATCCCTGCATACCTGGTGGCAAGTCATTGCCTGGGGTATTGCAAATGGCCTTTTGCAACTAGTAACCTTTCAACCTCCCACATACATGCAACCAACAACCTTTGGTTACATGATTTATCCTGTGGCTGCATGGTGGCTTGTATGGTGTTTATTAACAGCTATCAGATAAAACAAGCTAATCTGGTAATAGGTGATATGACATTTCAATGCTCATAGGTGAAATGGCTCACAAATACACTTATTTTATACTTTGGGCTCATATCAGCCCAGCACTCAGTGTACTAAATGATGCAACGCCCTAGAATGAAATTGACAAGCATCACAGTTCATGTGAGGTTACTGTGCACAGTGAATTGCCTTCCTAATTGAAATTGACAAGCATCACATGGTGTGTGATGTCACTATGCTCTGTGACACACCACCTAGGCATGAAACTAGCAACAATATAGGACCCTGAATGTGTGAAGTTGCTGGCAGATGTGTGCTTTTGAAATGTTTTACTTGAGTACTTTGTGATAATAGAGTGACTACACCGTTGGCTGTGTTGATAACCTGCATGGCCATTCAGTGAATACATCATGAACAGGCTAGTTGGGTATTGCCTTTTGTATTGACCTTCGGGTAGATGACTGTCATCCCTCAGCCCCTTAGTCAGTATCATATAAACATCAGTGTAGTGGTGTATCATATTCTGCATGAGACACAGTGATATTCGGTTAATCTCCAGATATACCTTTAATAATATTCTGTGAAAAACTTACTGAAACTGAGCATAAAATTTTATAAACAATACCCATTGTTACTTTTAGTGATTAATATTCTTATAATCATTTACCGCAGGTTACATTGTAAATAATCAAAAGTTGGTTACAGTGCTGTGTTCCTGCTGAACCCTGTGTGTGTTTTGTCAGCTTCACTTTCATTTCAGACTTAAATATACATATAAACCTGTTGTTAATACATACTAGCTATAGTAGAAGCTATGGGCCTTTCAGCATACTCAGCACATGTTTACTGGGCTTTCCTGAGTCATGCCATGCATGTGAAGCTTTTTAACTGCTTTGGTCCAGTTTGTTAACTTTTAGGGGACTCTGAGGGTCTTTTGTTCAGATATTTAAGGCAACATTGCATGAAAATAGTTGCCATATATGTATATAATGGAATGGTATCATTTATATTTTGTAAGTATCTTGCAGGTTCTGCACACCAGCAATCCTATAATTTAAATCACACTAAATCGAGTTTCATCCCCTCATGTCCAGTGCAGGATGTCATATGATTAGAGAAAAGCATGATAATAACATTTTTTTTTCTAAACAGGTAAAAGCATTTTATAACAAGGGAAAACTTATCAAAAATGTATTATTTTATCTTTTTGAAAGATGATAATCAAAATAAAAATTTTTGATGCAGGGGGTTAAAATCTGATGTGAGCAGTGTCTGAGAACCATACCTTCTATTTATTTTTTGCCTAATCAATATATATTTGCAAGAAAATGACCCCAGGAGTGATTTTCATGCATAGGACCTGTGTTTACTGTGGTTACCTGTTAGAGGCCACTCGTCACTGTTGTAGTGTTAAGTACATGGATGTGTCAAAACATTCATTGCTATGAATATTGTTGCTTATTTCATTTAATGCAAAGTATACTTTCATTTTTCATTTCATTACTTGAATATTTTTGCATGAATGTCATATTTGCTAATTTGTTTATTATGAATTTAACTTTATTTTTTCTGTTACATTATAATTATTGATGTTTAATTTACATCATTTATGCACTTTCTGTTTGTGTTATTAATATGTTTTGTAATCAGTAGAGAAATTTTAATGATTTATATTTTATTTATTTAATTTGATTAAAATGCTGGTCAGTATTAATAGAAAACAAATACACTGAAGACAGAAGAAGGAGAAAAAAAATACAATTTTCTTGCTCCCCTCCCATGCCAACATTGTAATATCAGCATTCATATTTTGAAATAAAAAAATATTATACATTTTTTTTTACTAATTTGCAAATGATCAACTATGTGTACATTTAATTTTATTTGGTTTCTGTATATTCAAATTTGAGACATTAATCAGGTCTTTGTTGGGCACATTTTCATAGGAAATGTAGCAGTTCTAGTCCGTTCTTTTTCGAAGTCATATTGAGTAAACATTTCACATTTTTTATGTGTATCATTTTTCTCTAACAGTGAACAAAAGACCAACCTCCAGTTGATGTTGGACATCGGCTTAGTGGTTCGGCTTCTTCACGTTCTGAAGGACCCCCAGCTGAGCAAGCTAACGGTACACGTGGTTGCTAGTGTTCTAACAGTGCTACTCTCCGGTGCAAACCATCATTCCTCAGTACTCAAGTGAGTGGTATTTGTTATAGCTGTTTCATTTTTCATTTTCTTTTTAAAAGTTAAAAAAATTATTTTTTATGTAAATTGAATTAATCTCTTAAAAAACATAAATTTTCTAAAGTATTTTCTTGTTTTCGGGCAGAATGTAACTAAACCTTTCATGACAAGATATTATCTTCTCACATGTATGGCAAGTTTTTGCTTCAGATGGATATTTAATAATTTTTGTTGAAATTTGTTAATAATTTATCATTAATTTTAAATGAAATACTGATTTTTATAAGCCCATCTATGAGCCCATGTATCATATGGTATACCAACGGTCTGTTTGTCCGTCTGTCCATTAATTTTTAGTGTAGATGCGATAACAAGCTGGGGCTTTATGGATTTTCAGGAAACTCACCATAACTACTTACCAAAATATAATCTGGCCGGAGTTTGATTATTGGAAAAATCCGCACATATTTAATAAGGTCAGAGACTCAGAGGTCACCGCACTTTGAAGGCACCGTGATGACTTGCCAAAAATACTATGGATATTCATGAAAACTCAGTATAAATATTAATCAATACAATTTCTCATATGAATTTAATTCTCAGCAAAATTCATACATATTTATTTAGGTCAGATATCACAAGACATAAGATGGGCGTATTATGCATATTTGTTGTGATTTTGTTATCTTTAAATATGTTTGGTAGTTCCTGGTATATGAAAATGTCAAACTAATGATGGGTTCAGCTGTTAATTCAGTCTTCTTGTTTTATGGTACAGTGAATTCTGCTAACATGAATACCTGCAGGACCAAAGTGATTGTGTGAGTGGTTGGTCGTGTGGGTGGTTTGGTTGTGTGAGTGGGTTGGTTGTGTGGGTGGGTTGGTTGTGTGGATGGGTTGGTTGTGTGGGTGGTTTGGTTGTGTGGGTGGTTTGGTTGTGTGAGTATGTAGGTTGTGTGAGTGGGTTGGTTGTGTGAGTGGTTTGGTTGTGTGGGTGGTTTGGTTGTGTGTGTTGGTTGTGTGACTGGGTTGGTTGTGTGGGTGGGTTGGTTGTGTGGGTGGGTTGGTTGTGTGGGTGGATTGGTTGTGTGAGTGGGTTGGTTGTGTGGGTGGGTTGGTTGTGTGAGTGGGTTGGTTGTGTGGGTGGGTTGGTTGTGTGGGTGGGTTGGTTGTGTGGGTGGTTTGGTTGTGTGGGTGGTTTGGTTGTGTGAGTATGTAGGTTGTGTGAGTGTGTTGGTTGTGTGACTGGGTTGGTTGTGTGGGTTGGTTGGTTGTGTGGGTGGGTTGGTTGTGTGGGTGGGTTGGTTGTGTGGGTGGGTTGGTTGTGTGAGTGGGTTGGTTGTGTGGGTGGGTTGGTTGTGTGAATGGGTTGGTTGTGTGGGTGGGTTGGTTGTGTGAGTGGGTTGGTTGTGTGGGTGGGTTGGTTGTGTGAGTGGGTTGGTTGTGTGGGTGGGTTGGTTGTGTGGGTGGGTTGGTTGTGTGGGTGGGTTGGTTGTGTGGGTGGGTTGGTTGTGTGGGTGGGTTGGTTGTGTGAATGGGTTGGTTGTGTGGGTGGGTTGGTTGTGTGGGTGGGTTGGTTGTGTGAGTAGTTTGGTTGTGTGAGTGGATTGGTTGTGTGAGTAGGTAGGTTGTGTGAATGGGTTGGTTGTGTGAATGGGTTGGTTGTGTGGGTGGGTTGGTTGTGTGGGTGGGTTGGTTGTGTGGGTGGGTTGGTTGTGTGAGTAGTTTGGTTGTGTGAGTGGATTGGTTGTGTGAGTAGGTAGGTTGTGTGAATGGGTTGGTTGTGTTAGGGGGAGTTTTTATGATGATTTGAATTAGTTCAGGACCAAAACAAAGTGGTCATTTTATAGGGGGTAGTTGTTATAGAAGGGTGGTGGTCAGGTGAGATTTCACTGTACAGTTTTTGCAGTTCATTGTATGAGAAATGTGTCATCTTTTGTGCTTAGGTTTGGACAGTTCCTGGTTTCCACGCTGCCTAGTGTGTCCTCCAGTGAGAAGCATCTGAAGCTCTGCGACCGACCAGATGGTGACGGTAAAGCCAGTAATGCAGGTAAATCAACTTTTTGTTGTGACATATACACAGTTAACCATATACATATATGTACATATATATCCATTCAATAAAGTCCATATAAATGCAATCCAGGCACTTTTATTCACATATATTTTAAAGGTATTTTTTCTCCACCATCAGTGTTTGTTACAGTGAAGTGCTGTTTATCTGAATAAACATCTGACATTGAAACCCCAAGTACTGAAATTTTTACCTTTTTTCTGAAATTTTCTCAAAAGTGATATTGTTATCTGAAATGAATATTCATTCATTATGAAGGATAGGTTGTACGAATTGCTCCTGGTGGCGACTTATTAGTGCATGCTTCAGTCGTCATTGAGCTGCATACGTGAAAACACTCAATCAGCCAGTGTTGTGTTCATGCAACCATGAAATGGATCTGTTCATTATGTCCCCTGGGTGTGACCGATGTTCTCCATCTTTGTTAATGTCACTGGTAGACAATTGTAGGAAATGAGCCCAATTTAAATAGGGTCCAGGCAGTCAGTTGCAGGTTTGCAGATGTGAATAACATGTACAACCACCAGTCCAACCCAATGGTTAATGCCTGTGTCAAGCTGTGTTGTTCACACCTGTAGATCACAGGGCAAGAGAGCAAGTATAGTTTGAGTTTATAAGGTTATACTCTGATATGCTGTACACCTGATACCACCAATACCAGAATGTGCAGTGCGTTTTTCACAAGAACCTTTATACAAACTTTTGTTTATGTAAACAAAAACCCTTGTCCCCAAGATGTTCAGATTAATGGTGCTTCACTGTACTATGTCCATACTATGTCTACGGTGTGTTGATGACACTGTTGTAATCCTATGATAAAATAATCCATTATTAATATTAAACATTTTTGATTTAAAGTTTTTTTTGAAGGGGTTAGGAGTAATCCTGTACTTCTACTAATGTTAGAGTAAATCTCTGAGAATCCATTGAGAGTGGGGCCATTTTAGCCTTTGATGCTTTTCTAGGGTTTGAACCAGGCACCTTCAGCCCTGGTGCCTTCAGCCCTAAAGTACAGCGCCTTAACCACTAGGCTACATTGTGGCCTCATTATTAATGGGCTATTTTGTTATTAATGGTTGAATATTTTATTTTCAGAGAACAGTGGACTGATGAGTCCAGTGTGTATCCACAATGTTCAGCTGAGAAACATCTGCTTGGACATTCTGATGAAACTACTGACCACCCAGCCCTTGACCAATGGTGTTAACAGCCAGTAAGTCTGACATAACCATCAGGCTGTCAGTCATAACAATTACATATGTTAAATTGACATCGTGTCACTCCTCAGGGCACAATAAATATTGCTGAAATCAGTGTTTGAGCACTCAAAACCAGGTACCGTAAAATCTGTGAAATTTCGTACAGAAAAAAATAATTAAATTTGTGGGAGTCCGAAATTTAACAGTCGATTTCAGCAGTTTTAAAATTATGGTCTTGACAAGTTAAGATGCCTCGTCGGCAGTGGGCGATAATAGGAGCCTCAAGTATAGCCCTAGCACCCGTCCTCTCTTACTACGCTACGCTGTGCGAGAGCCCTAGAAGATGATTTGACGAAACTGGAGACATTCCACATGACAGTTAAATCCTTATATGTCGTCTGAAAATGTCGTATTCGTTAAGAAATAAAGATATTTTTTATCAAATACGCATATAACATACCAATTAGACAGTGTTTGTCCACTTTAATGTTGATTAGAAGAATATATATTATCCTAATAAACGGTGATACACGGGGAATGATGTCTGCTCTGGGTTTTTCCCCAGCCACAGCTGGCCGGCAGCCGCCTGTGTAACCAGTGGTAATGGGCCGTGTTGGCTCAGCGAGCAAAGGTCTCGCAGTTCATTGTTTCAGATTCTGAGACAGTTTCAAGTCCAAGGGTTGCAAAGTTTAAAAGTGAGTCTTGTTTACATTCTAAAACAATATTTAGCTGAATTTCTTGGTCATTCAATTAAAGTACTATATCTCCCTTAGATTACTTAAGTTTCCTTGTCATAAACGCACTATTTGATTTTACACGATTTTTTTCCGACAAAGGGTTTGAAGTTCGCCAGTTTACTCTGAACCTTTTTATGCGGCGGTATCCAGGGTCCTGGATACCGCCGCATTTAATGCAGTTACCTCAAGTATTCACTCGCCGAGTTTGCGTTCATCCGTGTTAACCATGAAGTTTCATGAATAAAAACATTATTTTCTATACTTGTGTTGTTCATTATATATTAAAATCAGTTTGGAAAAGGAATCTGAAAAGTAAATATGAAGGATTTAATCCTGTCATGAAGCTCGACACCCGTACATGCTTGCGTGACATTCGGGGATGTGCCCGGAGAGATCGTTTTTCAGGTGGCTTACGCATGGAAATCCCCACTAATGGTGCACAAAAAGCTAGAGGTCTTTAGATCACTTAAAGAGTTAATCGATCCTGATCATCCAATATCAAATATCCAACCTCCGTTAAACTTCATGAACGTCTGCCAGCGCTTTGATGTACCGTTTGATCTCGTGTGACTCGTTTGTTGGGTGATACGGAGCCCGGGTACTCGAAACTGAGTCGTTCTGGTGAGACATTCAAGATGTTTACTGTAAATGTTTTAATAGAAATTAGCATTAATTTTCAAACTGATTAACATTGGCATTACATACACATCTGAGCCCTGAGCTTGCTTGAAAGAGACCAATTTGAACATTGCTTACACATGGAAATCCCCCTTTACCGTGCACGTAAAGCTAGTGGTCTTGAGATCATTTACGGAGTTAATCCTGATTATCCAATTTCCAACCTCCGTCAAACTTCATGGACGTCTGCCAGTTATTCACGGCGTGTTGCTCGCATCCCGGACAATTAAGCAAATCACAATCGAGATATTATAAGTTTTTTTTATTGTCGCTGAAACAGAAATCTTAGTTATCAGTCAAATTACATTCTATATGATGTTGATATAATTCAATAGCATGGCATTCACATCGATCGGACCGGTAGGCTAATTCAAAACCAGATAACAGGGTGAGGTTAAGTCAGTGTTACATTCACGGTAGTCCTGCTAACGTCAAATATGGCGTAACAGACCATCGGCAGTTCGAAATTTAACATGTCATTTTAATAATTATGGTTACTGAAGAAAGACCGTGTACGAAATTCATCGAGGTACGAAATTTCACAGATTTTACGGTAATTCATATCATTCATAATTCATTTGTTGCCTTTTTCCGTAGCTCTGCCTCTTCATAGGAGAGTTGAGTATAATTTCTCTTAGCCAGGCTTGGGTCAAATTCAGGGGGTCTGTACTTCAGTACAAGTACAACTACTTCAGCTTTTCACAAGTACAAGTACAAGTACAGAAATTTTTAGGTATACTTGAGTACAAGTACAGGAGTCTGTACATAAGTAAAAGTAAAAATACTTTTATCATTTAATTCATTCATATGAAGAAAACACACAAAATGTTCTGAATGTTCTTTTATTATGTATATTAATCCTTGTATATATCTAGAATATACACTGGAAATGAAACAGGTAGCAGAATTTGGATTCTGTGAGAACATTCTTAAGTTTCAAAGATTAAGCTGCCTAATAATGCAGTAAAAGCACAAACTAAATCTTGTACTTGACTAGTACTTTATTTTTCAAGTACATTTTTGCAAGTACAGGTCCAAAACAAGTACTTTACTTGGTTAAAAGTGCCAAGTACATGTACAGGGCAAGTACTTGGATATTTGTACTTAATTACAAGTACCAAGTACAAGAACATGTACTTAACCCAAGCACACCTGGTATACTTGTGTTTACCTGTACAGGAGTATTAAGCCCCCCTTTTCTACCATCCTGTATCGGCCTCTGTGTGAGTATGTGTTGATCTGGGTATTACTGTAAACATAGAGATATTCTATATTTATTCATTGTCCGGGAGCTTTAAACGTTTCCCAGGATTGTTTCTGGTCAATTAAACATAGATCAGATGACACAGTTTTACTAAGTTTACATTATACAAAATATCAATTTTATCTAGAAACAAGTCTATTTAGATATCTATTAAGATATGCTAAGGTCTGTCCTATTAGCAGGTTTTCTCTCTTTTCTTCTTGACTGTGTTATCAAAACAGGTGCTTGAGTTTGTAATGCGTCTTGAGTACTTGAGTCCAAAATTACTTAATGGTTTCCACATTTCTATCAAATTTAACAGTGCACACCAATTCTCCTAGTACACATATATTACAAAACAGCAGTCCCCCCCCCCCCCCCCAAAGGAGGAATGATAGAGGTTAAAAAAGACAAGAGCATCTGGCATATAGCTGCAGCATTATAGTTTGTGTAATTGCCACCAGATGGCAACATTGGCTAGGTCACATTTTGTGGTTTGAACATTGGCAAAGTTTCTTCTACCTTCATGGAAATTAAAAAAAGTTATTTTGTAGTCATATATTAAAAGTTAAAGTGAACTAACCAAAGGTAGTGTATCATGTTTCATCTGTCAGTTACAGTCTAAGCTGAATTTTCTTGGAGAAAATCACTCAGAAGCAATTTCTATTGATATTCAAGTAATGTTTATCCTTTTCGTTTGTGAATATAAAAATGTGACCATTTCAGTGACTAATGTTTCAGACACTATATCCACATTGAAAGCTCCATTAATTGGTAATTACTGATAACATTATACTTCCTGTTTCAGTGTTTGCGAGGAGTTACAGAAGACCCTTGGATTTGATTGGCTGCTGCTATTTATGCAAGGTCACCTCCACCCAAGCACAGTGGTATCAGCGATGAGGGTTCTGTTGTTGATGCTGAGCAGCCCTGGAGCGCTGCAGAAGTTCCGTGATGGCACCCAAGGTGGCGGCTGGCTTGACGAGACTGAATCGGTGCTGCAGAACAGAATTGGAGTCCTCCTGGGTAAGAACAGAGCTGGCAGAGGTCCTGGTTTTAAATGCATGTTCGATGATTGATAAAAAGAAGGTTAAGGACGATCGATTAATAGTTAATTACTTCATGCAACTTTATATCAATTGAAATTTAAAAAAAACTCATGCTCACTCTTGCTTCTTGGCTATTAAAGCAAACACTTATAACAATACTCATATGTACTTATACCAAGGTCAAGGTTACAACCAAGGTTACAAGGTTACAACCAAGGTCAAGGTTACAACCAGGTTCTTGCTCTGCTGATCAGGTTTTGTGTAGGTTCACTTTAAACGATGGTTGGTTGCTACATTGTGTACTGTTTCCTGTTTTTTTCTGATAGAATCTAAATATGTTTACCCCAGATAGTGTGAATGCTTCTCATATGTATATACATAGTGCATACGTAATGATTTGTAATTATCAGTTACACAAACATACAACCAGTCATAAGAGAAATCTGCATTCAAAGGAATACTAGCCTCTGCCTTTTTGGCATATACTTATTCGGTCCATATTCCCAGGTTCATTTGTTGCATTAATGAACATTCCTTGATGACGTTTCTGAATCAGGACTGTGCGGCAGACACCAAAATCTGACTGAATCTTCCTTGGCCAATTCCTAAAATGCCCTGAAAATTTCATGAGATTCCATTCATGATTGCTTGAGTTATGTTGTGAACAAATTACAAACTCACAAACACACATGAAAAAGAATGAAAAAATACTCTCATGGTGGAGGCAAATAGACAACAAGTATAAACAGTTAATCAGCACATTAAACAACACCTCTACCAAAAATAGTATTTATCTCTTATGATATAATGTAATTATTATGTCCTTTATGCTACGCAGGGTTCAATGTGGGGACAGGAAACTCTTCAAAAGCTCAGAACCGTGAACTGAACATGGAGGTCTGCCACATGCCTGGGTTCATCAGTTTACAATGGCTGCTGCCAAAACACGCAGAAATCCCCGAACTCTACTTCCTACTGATGGCGCTGTTGCTAGGGCAACAAGTGAAGGATCTGCCCTCTAACATACATGTAAGTGTGTGTTGGGTGTGTGTGTGTTTGGGTGTGTGATGTGCATGTGGTTAAGTCCTTGGACCAGGGAGGTGGGGTTCAAGTTAAACATGTACAGTCAAGCCCGCTTATTGTCATATCGGTGGTGCATGCATAAATTATAATAACGGGGATGTGACATTATGCAGGCTTCAACATTCATGTCCTTTGGAGTCATAGAAGAAGCGTTATGTCTTAAAAAAATATTTAATAAATCATCAATAAAAAGGAGACAGAAACGTAATATTTTTATTGCACAACGGCATATCAAATTGCCGCAAAAACTGCCAAAAATCCGACTTGTCAACAGAAAGAGACGTAGCGTCTGGGTCATGAGGTCAAATGTCAGGAAATATGCGGCACAGTTGTAAGTTGTCATACCAGTGTCAACTCTCTTAAGCTTCGCCGCAGTTTTGTGGCACAGTTATAACGTTGTTTGTAACAAAAGTTGTCATACCAGTGTCAACTTTCTTAAGTTTTGCCGCCATTGAGTTTTTTGACCGGGTATCTCCTCCAGTGCTCACAAAACCTCCAGCTTTTTGTGGACCATTAAAGGGGATTTCCAGTCGTAAGCAACGTTTAAATCTCATGCTTCATATCATCTCAGCGAAACGTAACTGAGGTGTAAACCACGGCCTTTTTAAGGCCAGGAGTTCATTTCGTATGATATGTGATCGCAAACATCGCCCTTGTTAACGTACGAAGAAACGCAATGATCTGGATTACCGTGGTATCTTATGACGTTAATTACTAGTAGCTAAGTGATGGAGAGTGAACTGCATGCATCAATGCATTTGCCTGCCGAACACAGGCTATTTGGCCTCGTTGATCACCGTGTCGGCGTTTGATGTGATATTAACTGCAAACTGGTATCACTGCCAAGGGTTCCAAGCATGACAATAAACTTGATTATGACAATATTCCATGATATTAAACGGTCAGATTTACCATTGTTTATATAGGAAATGGTTTGGGATTTCAGATTCATGTGACAATAAACAGGATTTTCTATTAACTGATATGACACAAAGTGGGCTCGATATGACACAAAGTGGGCTCGACTGTAGTTAAATCTTTAAACCAGGGAGTAGGGGTTCAAGTTAAACAATCAGCAGAATATTTCCCTATTATTATACACTTGCAAATGGCAGCGTTTTATTTTCACAATTAGGGAAGGTGAAACTTTAAAATTGCACTTATTAGTATTTCACATTGATGTTAACCAATATTTCTGGTGGAAGGTAAAAGGTTTGTAGGAACAAGTTAATAAAAAGGTATTACAGTGGTATTAATTTTAGTAAAGTGTGACTTTTGGAATGGGATAAAAACGGCATTCTGAATGAAAAATACACTGTGTTATTTATCATTTATGTTATTTATGATTTAACTTATACACCTATAAATTTTATTTATAATTATGAATATTCAATATGGTTATACCATACTCAAAAGAATAATTATTAATTAAATGTTCATAATATCAATATTAGATATAGTTTATCTTTGACAAAAGAAATGAATGACCTTGAATGACCTTATCTTTTAGTTTGACCTTGACTCTGTGTGGACCTTTATCTACGGTGTACCAGCCAGTCAGCCTGCTTCGCTATTCAACCGCCACAAGACAGAACTGTGTGCTGAGGCAGCCACTGTTATACTGTCCATGGTCAGGGCAGTCCTCAACCAGGTCAGTATGATGTAGATAATGAACAAATAACCAGATATCTCAGATATCTACTTTTGCTATGTTATTGTCACATGTTGTGCAGCTATTATCACTGTTACATATTACAGTGGAACCCCACAATTACAACCACCTTGAGGACTGCTTTAAGTGGTCGCAATCTGGGGGCAGTCAAATTTGTGACTAAATTCTAAGTAACCTCGATCATAAAATCATGACCAAGAAAAGTGGTCATAATTATGGGGTTGTTCACAGTTGTGGGGTGATCGCGAGGCAGGGTTCCACTGTAATTGTATTTTGGCTTGTCACTGGACTATTATGTTTTAAAATCCATCTATGTTTGTTAACTAGAAGTTTGAATAAAGTATACTTTTAAGAATGAATGTTTAACTTGCCAGTGTTCATTATATAAAAAAAATTTATTTTGAAAATGAATATTTATTGCATCTCAGAGGTATATTTTTGTATTTGTCTATGTAAGAAGTTCCAATTAAAAATATACTTTTAAGAATGAATAACTCCATGTTTAATATTCATTATATGAAGACCATATTTGAGATATGATTTTATAGATACAGTAAACTGAATCTTGTATGTTTCATCTAGTTTGTGCTCTGTAAATACTTTACTTTGTAAATATTTGGTACAATTTTGAAGAGTTTCAGTAGGACAAAATTGAACAGAAGACAAGTATATATAAGAAAGTCCAAGAAGGGCATGAAATGAGTAGAGAACCAGTCTGCTTCAAGAATACTTTCCTTGGCACCACAGTAAATCATATATTTAAAAAATTATATTGCACATTCCAGTCTACAGATGATGTGAGAGAGGGAACATGGCTACAGGAGTACCCAGTGACCTTGATGCAGTTCCTGCTATTTTTGTACCACAACCAAGCCGATTTCCTTCACATGTGTCTGTCAGCTGACTTCCTCTCCGCTCTCGTGGCTACTCTCTTCCCATACAGAATCACGTCAGAGTCCAGCTCAGAGCTCAATTCTCCAGTCGAAGACTTTAAAGTAAGTTGTTCTTTTTATTTTAAAAAGAAAAAAAAATAATACTTATATTAATAATGCCATTAAATAGTAAAATTGTTCAGTTTTAATTCAAGGTAAAATGAATGTTTGCATTTGTGAGATGTTTAAAAATATAATTTTCTTTGCCGTGCTTAGTGCATTTATATCTTACAAATCGATTAAAAATGTTAGGAAAGGATCAATTTTATTTTTTGCACAATCATAAATTACATAAACTGTTGAAATGTTATTCAGTAAAACATCAAGTTAACAACCACCTCCAAATAACAACCACCTTCAAATAACAACCACTCGTAAAAGGTCCTGATTCTGTTTTGCTCTTTATTAAAGATCTTGCCTGTACAACTGCTTCAAAAACATGTGCACTTAATTAGGGTCCCATTAGTGGTCATAAGTTTTATGCTTAATGTATTAAATTAAAAGGTTGACTCTGAGAAGCAGAGATGACATTGTACAGCATCATTTATATGGGTGTGAAGCAAGACTAAATATATTTTAAACAGTATGGATTTCTTGTATCAGTTGTCAGTGTGACATTTAGAAATGGTAACAGTAAACGTTTTGCTCTTTGTTGCAGCCGTTCCCTGGATCAGAAGGCATGGTCCTGGTTTCAACTCCAGATAAAGCAACAGCATGTGAGTCGCATTGTTTTATTTTACTGTATATGTGAAGGGCTTGAAATTAATGCCTTGCTGCTCAGAATTGGCTGGCAGTTTCAAAGAAGGTCCAGCAAAGTTTTGTCAGAGCAGGCCTCTCTTTGCAGGCAATGTTACAGATCACATTTTCATGAGAATCACTTATTTTTAAGTTGCTATACAACATAAAAAAAAGATGTTTGCATCATCTGGTAAGTTGACTTTTCATGACTTTAAGCATTGCAAAATAAAAAAAATATGTACAATCTGTATATAGTGTATAAAGTGTATAATACATTCATATTTTCAAACATATTACTGAAAACTGTGGGGGAAAATGTGGGGTCAAGTAAATTCTTTGGGATCTGGTAAATTTTCTTCCTTTTCTGGATCATTCATTCCAATAGCAATTTAGCAAATTTATAAACCCTACATGTCTGTGTCAGTGTCAATGCATAAAGTTCCTAAAATATGAAATGCCAGATGTCATTCATCGGGAATCAAAATTCCTAGGGAAAGAATCCTTGCAGTCAGATTTTACAAATTTTGAAATAAAAAAAATGTTAGAGAAAAGTTTGATTTAAAGGCTAAATTATCCCGTAAAGATACAAATATTTCATTCTGTCTCTTTATTGAAGACACCATATTTTGCCACAGAAGCAATTAGTATTATTGAAATTCTGTTTTTCTGGTCTATATGTTTAACTTGATATCAGACAATGATTTGTGACATATGGTACTGACAACTGGAACCATAATTTGTGACATATGGTTGTGACTAGACTGGCCAAGTGGATATACATTACAGGATATATTATTCATGTTTATGTCCTTAACACACCGTCCTTTTATGGCTGACGAATAAAAAAATTATATTTATGAATATGGTATTGAACTACTAAGGTGGGACTGGATCTTGTATTTTAGACAAAATAGGGGTCAAACATTTTTTTATAATATATGAATTTAACATAACCCAGTGTTACAGTTCACATCGAAAACCTGTGTCAGGTTAATCTGTTACAGAGGATCTTTCATTCGCTTTATTTCCAAAGACCCTTTTCAGATGTTTGTCATAAATAGAATTGGGGTTCTGTTTAAGGGCAAAGCTTTAAATCTTGCATTGTTGACACAAGTGTTTACTGTGTGGGTAGAAGAAAAGGAATAAATAGTTAACGCTATGTAAGTTGTAAATACTTCTGCATGAGGTTATTTATCTAATAAAATGCCTAATTATGATGTAATAAATTAAAGAAAAAGTTAAATTTAGATCATGTAATTATAACAATATTCAACAGGCTCTGTTGTATGAATATCACTAACCACTAACCCCACCCCTACCCCTCCTTGGCAATTGGAATTAACAGCCAGCAGATATATTTAACTATGTGAAGTAAAGTTTAGTGATCAGTTTTTGTCAGTTTACATAATTGTAAATTTGTTTTCAAAATGTAGGAAATTCCTCATTTTTCTGATGGTATAGTAAAACAGGTGTTGTACCATTATGATATCACCCTTGTGTCATTATTATTCGCCAGTCTATGACAGGACATGTTATGGTATAACAACGGTCCATCTGTCTGTCAGTCCATTAACATTGAGTGTTGCTGCGATAACTGAAAGGCGCTTTGGTGGATTTTCACAAAACTCACATTAATTACTTACCAATAGATTATCTTGCTTTAGTTTGATTGTGGGGGAAAATCCATGCATATTTAATAAGGTCAGGGGTCACTAGGTTATTTTAAGGTGTTGCTGCCACAATTTAACAGGAATATGATGGCTTTTTAAAAGACCCTACAGGAATATTAATCAATATAATATATTGCCTAAGTTCAATTTCCAGCAAAATCTATGCATATTAAATTAGGCAAGAGGTCACCAGACATTGGTGGCGCCTTGATGACTTATCAGAATGGTAATTGATTTTAATGAAACTCATTATGAACATTAACCTAACAATACAGTTTCGCACCTGTAGAGCATATTATGCACCATTTACAATGCTTTTGTTGGCCACGTTATTTTCACTTATGCCACAGTTTGTACTTACAAAAACAACTCAAGGAAAGATAAACATTTTATTTCATATTAAATTATTTCATCACATTATGAAAAAAAACCTGTTTTGTATATCAAAACAGTGAGAGAGCAGACAGTTTAAATTAGAAATTGTAAAAAATATAACTAGATTTGGAATAGTGTACAAATATTATATGAAAATTAGAAATGTGTGCAGAATATCACAGAATAAAACTGATCAGTTTACATGATACCCTTAGCCTCAATCTACAGTCAGTATAGAATATACTCAGTTATAACGCTAATGGTTTGTAATTAACAATATTTCAACTAACTAATAAAAAAAATCTTTGTCTTTTATTATTATTTGGTCAGAGATGATCATCATCATAGTTTTCAATGCAATGGCTGCTGCTTCAGACAGATGGTCTAGTGGATTAAGCACTGACTCTGTGAACTTTAGGGCCCAGATTTGAATCCCGCTACTGCCTGTGAAGCAAATATTCCATGCAGATCTTAGAGACATGGCTTACTAACAGGACATTACATCTGTATTTACATGCTTAGCCCTGTGTATATACATATAAATCAGTATTGTAGTGTTACATATAAGCTTTATTTTATCATATCCAACATTCACACAGTGGTCATGGTACATTTGTTCTGGGACTCCTTCCACTTAACTACCGTTTACCTTAGAACAGTATACTGGGTGTCACCACTAGACCTAGGAAGCTGGCACAGGGCCAAAATTGTACCAACCAATTAGAGCTAAGTATTTAGGGATTGACTAAGTTTGAAACCAGCAACTGCAATCTGGATTATTTGATACATTCTCTGTCCTGTATGTATCAGCTTCCCTGGTGGCAAAACCCTGCATAGAAGAAATATTAAAATATCTGTATCACATTTGCCATCTGAGTGTTTTTATCACAAAAACATATTTGCAGCTTTAACTCCATCAACAAACACGGGCAACCATTGGAGTAGGGTACCAGTCTACAGCATCAGAAACTTTATAATTACGCTGTATGTTTTCATGTACCTGGTGCTATCTGGCATCACTCATATCACATTCATGACTTTGACACAATTTGTGATTAAATTCTCATTTAAGGCAGTATATACATTTACAAGATAACAATTATGTACATTCATGAATGGTTAACACTCTGATGTATTTCTACCATTTGTATATCTTCAAGTTTCAAACCAGTGCTACTAGAGGGCACCAGTGTGGCCACTGTATTGTTTTCTGTGAAGTGAGCTTCATTTTCAGGATTATCAGCCTCGGTTAGTGCTGCATGCACTGTAACAGATCCTGTAATGCTTTCATGGGCTGCAGGTTCATTTTCAACCTTTTCTGTAAAATCAGTGTTGTTTTTATTTTCTGTACACATTTCAATACAGTTTTCTGTACACATTTCTCTGTATTGAATACTTTCCTCTATATCAATCCCTGGATGATAGCCATCAATTTTATATCTGTGGTTAACATATCCATGTGCATTTGAATGGTTAGGCATGCAAGTGCTGCCCTCTGTTTGTGATACACTAGCACTATTCTGGTGTTCAGACACAATTTCTGGATTTTCGTCATACGGGTTTCCAATATCCAAAATTGTAGGGCGTTTCTTATAATGTTGTTTTCGTCGATTATTTGGAGCACTCTGATTGTCCTCGATCAGGATTTCTCGGTCAGGACTCCATGATGAAAATCGTCTGAAGCGGCAGTAGGCAAATATGGCTGTAATGCTTAAAATCAAAACAGCCAGACAAAACACTCCTACAGTGATTGCTATTCTGGCTGTGTCTGACACATTATGTTGCCTGTTCCATGCTGTAATGTTAGCTTCCAGTTGGTTGGCTAATGACTGGTTTATCCCATTCTGATTGGCTGGAGTTTGGGTGGGTCCTGCCCAGTCAGAGTAACTGTTAGTAACACTGGCATTGCTTGCTTGTGCTAGTTTTGAAGCACATTCTTGAAGGAAATCAGATATTTGGACACTCTGTATGGTTCCATTTTCATAACATTGTGTATTTTGGACATTTGATAATGTCAGATTTTTCTGTCTCAAAATCCATGAAGCAAGTGAAAGTTGGTCACATGCACATGTTAGGTTTGTATGAGACAGGTCAAGGTCAGATATTGGCATATTTGAAAGAATATCAGTGTCAAAAAAGTATAGTGGGTTTTCTTTTAGAAAAAGAATTTTTAGATTCTGTAATGGAGGAAATGTATTGTCATCAACTGTTTTTAAATGGTTTCCTGATAAATCTAGTACAGTAATGTTTGGAAGTACATCAGCTTGCATATCAACAATCTCCAGAGAATTGTATGACAGATTGAACACTTTGAGATATGGTAAAGATGTATTCACAAGAAAATTTAAAGATTTGATATGATTGTATGATAAATCAAGCTTTTGTAATGCATGCATTGCATTGAATACCCCAGTTGGTAAACTGGAAAGTCCTGTATTTTGTAAAACAAGAGTTTCCAGATTCATCAAATGTCTCATGGATCCTTGAACTAGTTGTAAAGGTAAATTTTGTATTGTAACACTTATCAGACTGGTAACTCCTCCAAATATATTCCCAGACAATAATATTGGCTCACTTGCGTTTTCTGAAATTTTATTCTCTTGATTTCTTGGTCGAAGTTTTGCATTTGTAATAATTAGCTTTTCCAAATTTTGTAAATTCTTGAAGCATTCTTCATTGATCACCTCAAACTTTGTTGTTCTGATTTCCAACCATGACAGGTTTCTGAGTTTGGGAAATAAATTTCTGTTCAGAGACACATTATGCGTATTGATTGTTAAGTGGGTCACATGACTTGGGAGGTCAACAAGGTCAAGGTCATCAACTGAACAATGTAGCCCTTGACCAGTTTGTTGACAGGTGTAATTATCAAGTGCTGTTGTTGGTAAAACTAGGAAATCCAGCAGAATACACAATGTTAAAAATAGACTGGTCCCCATTTTCAAATATTTGGTTAATTCACTGTTGTTGTCAACACAAATTTAAGTATTCCAGAATACTGTTGCAGGGTCACCTGTCAAATCAGAAATGTCCAGTTACCCAAGTTGTCCAGTTGCACTTCACACTATTTTCAGATAATCTTTGTTTGCATCAAGTTTTCTTTACTCTTTCTTTTCTTGTTTAAATGCTCATTCTCATGAGTATTATATGAGCAAATTAAATGAACTTTATGTTGTGCTTTAGCTGCACTTATTTCTTACTTGTGACCTGTATTTCACAGTTTATAACACTATTTCAAGATCAGCATAATCTGTTAACCAAGTCTTGTTTATTCCATATGTGCACACGTCAACTTTCCTGTGTTGAATTTATCCTGTGTTGTGTACTGAATTTCAAAGAAAGTACTCCCTCATTAAGAGGTTTTGCCAGTATAACATGTTTGGCATTTGTGTAGCATGTGTCATGAATGCCTCTGATCCAGTTTTGTCATGGCATTAGAAGTCACATGCCCTCCTCATGATATGTTGTCAGGAGACACATTAGCCACGCCTGATTTGTCACACACATTGAGCTTATTCTTTCATACAGCCAGTATATTCACACAGACAATATCAGTGTTTGCTCAGTCTTTGTTCTCATTGGAATAATTAAAGTAAATCTCTTAATAAATTGTTTGTCACATTATTGTGGAGTGATTTTATATGTGCTTATTCTGTGCTGCATTCCATCTTCTTTCAATATTTGAAATAAATCTCCCAAGTCATAGCTGTCATGGCATACGGTGTTCCACATGAAGAAATGCCTGCATGTACTGTTTTCCAGTTCAAACTCTTTCTGTTAAATCTGTGCTCTGTCATTTGTTGGCTCCCTGTCATTGAGAAATCTTTATAAATGTTACCTCCACATTCTTGTAGCAGCAGTTAATACATATTGCTTTGACTTGTAACAGTTAGTCCCAGTTTGATGTAGAATCAATCACCCAAAGTAAAGTTTTGTAGAAATATTCATATATATTTTGTCCAAGTTCTTCCTTTGGTGTAACATAGTCTGTTGATTCTTTTTCATTTAGTGAAACACTTGTAAATCTAAATTTAGTGATTTTTGTAACTTAATTTCCCTTGTAACAGGTTCTTGATTCTGTTACACTTGGTGAAAGGTTATACCTTAAGTTGTCTTTGTAGGTTTTCTAGTGTAACAGTCTGTTGATGCAGCTACATTGGTGAAACACATATGCATCAGACCATTTTGTTTAATAAATTTCCAGTGTAACACAGTCTCTGGTTGGTGGTACAGCTGGTGAAACACGTGTGTGTCAGACCATGATGTTTAATAAATTTCCAGTGTAACGCAGTCTTTAACTGGTGTTACATTTGGTGAAACACATGTGTGTCAGACCATGATGTTTGATAAATTTCCAGTGAAATACAGTCTCTGGGTAGTGTACATTTGGTTAAACACCTATCAAACCTTGGTGTTCAGTAAATTTCCAGTCTCACATATTGTCCCTTGATGCAGTTCCATTTGTTGAACATTAAACCCTTGTTGTTAACATACTGAAGCATGGCCTTTGTCTCATGGATAACTTGCTTTCAGAGTAATACCTTGTAAAGGTGTGGTTATAGTTCCAAGGTAACTCTGTGCGTGTGAAAAAACCATTCCATGTGTCACTCTGTGTGTGATACTGTCTCTGTTTCGTCTCCTCGGACTAGAAGTGATGTGCCCTCCCAGGGCAAATAAATTGACACATATCGTGTGATCCCTTGGTGCAGTTTCATCTTATTTAGAACATATTTGGGACAAGTCACTCAGTGCTGGTTTTGTGTGGAAGTCTTCAGTTGTGCGTTTCAATGGTCTCCGCTGTGTTGTTTGTGAGAGTCCCTTTTCACAGGTGGTTCATGTCTCACTATCAAGGCAGAAGCACCCGTTATGCATGAGTGAATCTGACCCCTCTGTTGGAACTGTGTCACAGCACTAAGTTTACTTTTGTATGGGGTGGAGTATTGTCAGGCGTGACCTCTGGTATATGTCAAAGGGGGCTAACAGAAATATCATGCATCCACGATTGTTAAGTAACTTCCTTGAAAAAAGGGGAGTATTGTGTTTCAGTGCAAGGTGCATGAATCATAGACTAAAAGATATATATATATATATATATATATATATATATATATATATATATATATATATATATATATATATATATATATATATATATATATATATATATATATATAGTAGTGCCACAGTAAAAGAGCATACACTGTTTATACTAAGTTCTGTCTGTTTCATAGATTCCCAATGAATCTCTGACATTCAGGCCATTTCATAAAATTTATCTGTTCAACGGAATTGTGGTCCCAAAAATAAGCAAGGAGCAGTTTGTGAATTAATATATATATATATATATATATATATATATATATATATATATATATTTATATGTATATATATATATATTTATATATATATATATATATATATATATATATATATATGTATATATTTAAGTTTAATGGTTGAGAAAAAAATGATATTATTTGACAGCATGCAGGAATATTTTAAAAGTCTTCATTTCTTAAAATTTTGGATATATGAATATGAAATCATGAATATATATATTAGCTAGTGATTTGTTTTCATATTACCCAGCACCTCTATAATAAGCTACTGGCTAGGGGTATGCAACAATACACAGAACAAGCTACAAACACATATGCTTAGCCCAAGAAGGACAATTATCAAGTTATTTAAGGAAATTACCTCACTCCAGATTTTTTATATAATTTGCCACCAGATGGCAGAACCTGAATAGTCTTAAGTGCTGCCGTATAATGACAGTAAAGAATACCTACTGGGCCAGTCTAACTATGATTATATGTTTTCCAGCTTCGCTGACTACCCACCCAGCCAGGAAGTTTGTGATGGACTTTTTGAGGATGATTGTGGTAGACAGTTTGTCGCTGCCGCAGTCCAGCAAGACTGCTCCTGTCATTGATCTCCTCCTGGACTCGTCACCTGAACACGCATCTCGTCGTCAGCGCCGGGAGTTCCAGACAGAGCTTCTGAAGCTGCTGATGGACCATCTCCTGGCAGCTGATGCGTTGCTAGGGGAACAAGCAGCTTTGCCCATCACCCCCGGAGGGAACTATACGCATCTAGCTAACAACATATTTTACTTGGCAGGGCGTGTTGTGGACAAATTATGGCAAGGTAATACTCTTCCTTACCATTTGCGAGTAATTCTTACAAGTTCAGATAATTTGAAACTTAGATATATCATATACTCTGTTTATCCGTTTCTTTGATTTCAATTTTATCTATAATTTTTTAGAAATAAATACTTCGAGCTAAAAATATTGTTTTCCTACATTATTGATATAATTTTGTCCTGATGATGATGGCTGAGATTGCACTCAAATCATTTGTTGTAAGAGTTCTAGACAAGTGCTGTCTGTCTGCATGCTGACTACTGGAGTGTTCAGGCATTCCTCACCGAGTGGGTGTGGGTTCTGCTGCTCTGAAGGCTTTTCCAACTTCTTGTCTTGGCCCTTGGTGCTGGCAGTCTGGAGCTGCACTGGATAATTTTGCACTTGGCTTGGAGTGGGATCTGTGAACTTATAGCTTAGGCTATCTCACTTCTATCTTTTCTGAATTTTCTCCTTAAAATAGACCATGATATATATAAAAGCGGATGACTATCTACTCTGATGTTGCCATGGAAGCTGGTTTAGCCCGGTGTCTGCCATGTCACCAGTACAGTCTTTTTCTTCTTTAGCTTAGCTAGCTAATATAATTTTGGTATTTTTTTCAGGTTTCTACACTGGTGACCCCAAAGAAGTGTTTGAATTTATCAGCAAATTGATCTCACAGGCAAAGCGAAGAGGTGGGTGCCATGCCTTTAGAAAATAAATATGCCAAATTTACTATCATTAAAGATGCACGGCTGTGTCCAAGAATATTTAACATACAAGTAAAGAAAAGTAAAATTATATTTATAGACTTTGAAATTGCACATAACATATGCCTAGCATGACTTAGGAACAGCTCTAATGGTATGTTTTGATGAGTCAAATAGAGACCAGTTAATTTAAAAGAGTTGATGTCATGTTTTATATAGATTTAATATTTGATGATTTCTGTTGATATAAACATCAAATGCATTATATGCTGTTTTGAAGCTTCAGGGATGTCCTTGGATGGCATGTACCGATGTTTGAACCGCACAGTTCTGTACCAGCTTTCCCGGCCTATGTACTCTGTACCTCACCAGATGACAGTACTGGACGCCCTCCACAAACTGACCAGTAACCGCAGCTTGGTTTTCGGACCCGGCAACTATGACCTGGATTTTATTGGCTGTTTGTGTCATTGTCTTCTCTTGTTGACTGATAACCCTGCAAGTCTGAGGTAAGTAACTATTGGTAACTATGGAAGTTTCTGTGGTTACCAAGGTAACATCTTTTTTCAGGTTGCAAGTAATCAGTAACCCAAGTATTTTGGTTACAAGGTAGCTATGGGTTAATGAGACACTAATATAACTAAGATAAGTTTCTAATTAAACCATGTAACATTGGGTAGATAAAGAAGTGGCAAACCCAATCAGGTATCCATGGTAACCAGGTGATTAAGGAAACCAAGTCTTTACATTAGTGAAGAAGGACTTGGAGTAAATAAGTATTTTAAGTTATGATTTCAGTAAATTAAGAAAATAAGGAAATACTAAATGTATTCAGGTAAACAGGTATCAAAATAAAAAAAAATATAGTGACTGTTGGTAAAAGCTTAAGTAATTCTAGATTTGGCAGATCTGGCAGATCTTATCAAGTTGCTGATGTTGCAAGATATGTAAGCTGGCATAAATAACGAGATATGAAATGTGGTCCTGTAACTACCTTCATTTTGTATATAAACCTAAGGTATTAATATAATTTCCAAGGAAAAATCAGTAAAATTTATATGAAAATCATGGTCATTTCCAGCAGTGATGTACAATTTCTTAAGCTTAATTTTATAAAATGGCCATGTCACTGTATAAATTTCATGATGCCTTCCAGAAGTGTTGTTGTGAGTGAGTGATGATGCCATACATTTATTCTATTGTCCACACAGTGATACACCGGCGGTGAGAACGACAGTGTGGCACGTCGACCCAGAGGATTC
Source organism: Sipunculus nudus (assembly GCA_026874595.1). Classification (NCBI taxonomy): domain Eukaryota; kingdom Metazoa; phylum Annelida; class Sipuncula; order Golfingiida; family Sipunculidae; genus Sipunculus; species Sipunculus nudus. Next base: position 89,382,056 of record CM049307.1, read on the forward strand.
TGAGGAGGAACAGGCTGCAGCTCTAGCAGCTGGAAGCTCCGCAGGCAAGGAGGGCTTCAGACTGATCTCTAACGCTGCCAAGCGGGTGTGGGAGGAACTATATGTGTGCAAGAAGCCGGTGAGTTTCACTTTGTTCTGTTTTTCAGGAGCATCTTGTTTTTTGCCCCCCGCTTCTGTGGAAGGTGGGACATTGATTTGGGTTTGTATGTCTGACCGTCTGTCAGGTTTTCATTTCTGTTTGATAACTTTCCAAAATAGTATCCAATTTCATTCAAATTTAGGTCAGTGATTGCTCTCATGCATACCTTGGATGTGACTGGTTTTGGAGTGTCTGTCTGAAAATTTATTATCACCAGCTCCAAAACAAAAAAACAAGTTTCCCTTTTGGTCCCAATTGACAACAAAAATTATGTGGAGACATCTTCCGGTGACAATGAAAACTAAAACACAGGCCCTTTGACATGTTGAGACATCTTCACGGGAAAATAAAAACTAAAAAATTTTTAGAAGGCAAGCATTAACATCACAGGAAGCTAAAATAACAAGAGGCAGAAGTGGGGAATATAAATTCGACAAATTTGCTTGTTGTGGTAATATCACATTTGCATGTCAGCACCATCAAATATTAATTTATTTCAATGTTTAAAGTACATTGGTTGCCTTTTAGTTCATCAGGGTTTCAAATTTGGTATATTAGTAAATGAAAAAGTATCACAAAAATAAATTTCTGAATAAGATGCCATCAGTCTGCACAGGTGAACATTCATTTTTAGCTCAGCTGACTATAAGTCATCTGAGCTATAGTCGTGGTCCATTGTCAGTCGTCCGTCCGTCTGTCCGTCCGTCCGTCCGTCCGTAGATGTGGCACGTTTTGAAACCGTAAGACCTAGGAATCCAAAATTCGGCATAATGTTAGATGTCCCCAAGATCTCCTACCAAGGCGAAAACTGGGTCTTTTTGACTTCGTTCCTTTGAGAAATTAAGGAAAAACCTCAATTTTTTATTAAAAACCTATTTTCACACTTCAGGACTGCCTAATATCAAAACTACTCATCTGTTTTTCCTCATATTTACCATAAATATTCCTCTTTATTGTTCCTATGTACATTTAAGAAATTATGTCAGTATTATATAATTTAAAAAAGTTATGGACCCAAACATAATGCATTTTGTAAAAAATCAGGAAAGATATTTGATCACTTAACACAAAACATGTTAAAGCTATGGACCTTTTTTCCAGTAATATAACTTTAATTAATCAAAATTAAATTGTATACCCAAAATTAGATGAAAATCTTTTAAATTTTTTAAAATAATAATAAAAATAAAAAATTGGTACCTTAAATTTTGCCCAACTTTGACCATGGCACGTTTTTTTCCTGTAAGTACTGTGGATTTAATTTTCACAGCATGTTTTTGCTATCTTTTCAACTGTTAACACCAAAAATTTGAAACCAGTTGATCAAAAACTGTAGATTTTATTCAGGTTTTCAAGCACCATGTAACATATTTTTTACATCAAGCTAGTGTTATGCAGTTTGCAAGAGCTCAGCTCCCCAGCTTCAGCTCTTAGTTCCTTAAATTCAGCATACAGCTAGATGTCTCCAAAATCCCCTACCATGCCAAGAATTTGGTCACTAGGACTTAATACCTTCAAGATATTATTGAAAAACTTCATTTTTCCATTAAAAACCCATTGTTACACTTCAAGACTGCCTAATATCAAAACCACTGATCTGACTTTAATCATAAATAATATACATATTTTTCATTCTCTATGCACATGCCAGAATGATGTCAGTTTGCATAATTGTTTTAAGTTATGGGCCCAAACATAATGCACTTTGTAAAAAATCAAGAAATATATTTACTCCCTTAACAAGGGGATTGCTGAAGCTAGAGATTTTTTGTCAGGGATGTAACATTATTTAATCAAGATTCAATTGAATACCCAAAATTAGTTCTGAATTTTTCAAATTTTATAAGTTAATATTATAAATGTAAAATTAGTAACTTAAATTTTGCCCAACTTTGACCATGGCACATTTGTTTCCTGTGAGCACTGTTGATATAATTTTCATATCATGCACACATAAGGATTTCAGCTTTTAAGTTTAGAAAGCTGAAAGATATTGGCAAAAAATTGTAGCTTTTATTAATGTTTTTATGAGACCCTGTCAGACTCTGGCTCTCTCAAGCCCCTCTTGAGTCACCTGTATGTTGACCTTGTTGAACTTTCAGCAAATTATGCATGCTTGAGGCGAGGCATACACGGGAATCCAGCCAGCTTATGGCCAGCCACAGTTGATCCAGGTATCCAACCCAACTCATCTAGTAGTTTTAACCAACTACATAACAATAAACAATAAATAAATTTTTAAAAAATTTAAAAAATTAAAGAAAAATAGAAAAGGAATTTGTTAGTTTATAATAACAGGAAATTAACTTGCAGTTACTGATGATATAAGAATCTTGTATCGATGGATAGAATGTCACATATTCCAAATAACAACATGCAGTCACCTATGGTATTTTTCAGTTCAATTTTAATGATAAAGAAGTAAATCATATCATTTATTACTAATCATTAGGGATCATATGATGGAAATTAATGATAGACAAAGATGCAGTTGATAATATTAATCTAGATTCCAACTGTGTCTAGTGTGTACATTGATGTGAAATTAGTCCAAAATGAATTTATTACAGTTTTTTTTTAATATAAATAAAAGCCATAAAACCAGGTACTTGTGATCATTATTTAAATGTGTGAATTTTGTATATTCTGGATTCTCAACATCAATGTTTGGTGAAAACTGAATAAATACCAGACATGGTGGGAATACTTTGTAATTGTATTTAAATACAAATATGATTATGTACTCCATTATAAAATTCTTGCATAAAGAATGGGAATTCAGGTAAAAATGAAAGTATATGAATACCAGTGCAAATACTTTCAAAATGTATTCATGAATGCATTCATGAATATATTCTTTAATATTATTTTAATAATCATATCAGTTACATTTCATTTTAAAAAATCATATGATTCTCTTATTATTTTTAATAAAAATTATATTTGGAACAATATTTGTAATTTTTTTTAATTAATAGTTAAACCCTTATATATTCTGCTTATAAGTTATATGGCAAAGTCAAAATCTGTGTGACAATAGTACTCCATTTGTCAATAAAATAAATGAAATCAATCCTCTTCCCTGTCTCCAAAGGTACTATCAAAATCATACATAAGCTAAACAACAACAACTCATAATACAGCTTATATTTATTACCACACAAAACCAGCAAGTGCCTCATTTCTAAATAATATTTTTTAATCATATATAACAGCTGAGCGTCGTGACCCATAGGTCCCTTGTTATTCTATAGCAACAGTGGCATCTCATATATTGTGCAGGTAGCGTCAATATTAGCATACATTTTCTGTTACCTGAAAATCAGAGACTGATAGTATAAATAGTACAATACTTTATATACCTGACATTGTTGCATGAAGAATCTGTTTGATGTACCAGTAGCTCCTTGTGCAGTTGTTAAGATTTGGCATACATATCAGGTAATTGATATAATAATTGTGATGCATATTGTATACTTGCTGGTAAATCACAAAAATGAAACTTAAAAAAACAATGAAGAAGTGAAAGTTTGCAAATAGGAAGTCCACCACAGTATCTGACATTTTGTTTAGTTCTGTTTGTTTGACTCTGACATACAATCTTGCATTTTAAAGTTAACCATGTATGTGTTCTGAATTCACAGGCTATTGAAGAGGCTTGTAAGGTGCCCTTGACATTCACTGACCCTGCGACCTCTCCAAAGATCACCACACCAGATCTCCATACAGTCAGGTTTGTTTTATAATAGTTCATATTAAATATAACTGCATCAGCGACCACCTAAAAATAACAGTTACTTTTTCACGGTCTCAGTTGTTATTTTTGTCCCCTGCTTCCATGGGTTTGGGTTTGTCTGTCTGTCGGTCTGTCTGTCAGGTTTTCATTTCCGTGCAATAACTTTCCTAAATATTATCTGATTTTATTCAAATTTAGTTCTGTGATTGCTCCTATACATACCTTGGTTGGGATTGGTTTTGGAGTGTCTGTCTGAAAATTTATTATCACCAGCTCCAAAACAAAAAAAAAACAAGTTTCCCTTTTGTTCCCAAATCACAGCAAAAATTATGACATGTGGAGACATCTTCAGGGGAAAATAAAAACTAAAACATATTGAGAAGGCAAGCATGAAGATCACAGGAAGCTAAAATAACAAGAGGCGGAAGTGGGGGACATAAATTCCACAAACTTACTTGTTGCTCTTTATATAACCTCCTTTAGATGTTCAATTTTCGAGGTTATACTGTATATTATACATACAGTGGAACCTGTTAGCTGTCATGGGTGCAAACATGCCGGTACACACTGAATAAAGTTAACACATGAAATGCCTTGTCCACACAGTGATAATACAAGATTATTCCATTCCCCATGAGAAGCTTGAATACTTGATGTCAAGGATTACAAGCAGCAGGCTGCTCTTTATAACTCTAGCAGATTTGGATGGGTTGAAACGTAAAGAGGTTATAACCTGATGTGAAATAGTAGATTTTTGCTGACTCAGCATATTTCTTCCACAGGAACCTGATACAGGAGCCGGCATCCAGAGCCTGGGTGACGTACTTTGAGAACGAACAGAAATGTAACTATAGTCAAGCCCAGCTGCAGTCACAGTTACAGTCGGTGAGTCAGTTTGTTGATCAAGTCATATGGTCCAAGCAGGACTCTGATGGAATCTTTAAATGTGAAGTTTGATTTGATTGTTTCCTCAGAGAGTTATCAATGTTATTATTTAGGGTGATGATTATTTGCAGCAAGCATCATGTGAAGTCAAAATGTGAGTCAGATTAGTTCTTCCTGTATTTGGATAGCTCAGTTTAAAACATGCTAGACTAAAACTATTGGTTATATCTGGAAATATGCCAAAAATACATAAAAATTTTGTTTTTATATCACTTGAGGATACCACCTAACAGCCAGTCCAATTCAGCTATACAATTTACTCCTCATGACTGTTTTTGCAGCTCGTCACCCTCAAAGAAAATATATCAGTGTATACACTGGCTTGTTTTATAAGAGCTGAATATCATTATTCCCTCTGCCAGTGTTCTTTTAGCTTATATATCATTTTCTCTCTTTGAACATTATACATTTAATGTGAAAAAATTAGTCAGAATATTTTAGAAATGTTTACTTAAAAAATTTGATCAGAGGTGTGTGCTTTTCATAAAAATACAGTCAGGTGTAATTCCTGTAGATGTCTGTATTTATGTTGGGAAGAGTATCTTTTCTACATGTTATGTAAATTAATGTATCATATCACTGAGGACTATTTTTTTGTTGCATAACAGCGGCTTCAGCGAGTTGGACATGGTGTGCTGAGGCTGGCCAGCAGGAAGTCCAAGAGGGATCAGCCAGTAAAACCTTCACCAGCCAGTGTACAGGTACGAGAATGTACCAATCAGTTTATGATTAGAAATCTGCATTATAATGAATGCAAGCCTCCACCATTCACTTATTCAGCCCATAATTCTAGGTTTATTCATGCAGAAGTGTCTGCACATTTGTGAATATTCTTTGATTCCTTGATGTTCCTGGATTAGGATCATGTTTGGGATCTACACCAAAATCTTATTGGTTCTTCATTGGCCCATCCCAAAAATGCCCATGATATTCCATTCATGATCAGGTGAATTATGTTGTGAACAAACACATACAAACAGAAATGAAAGCATACACTTCTGGCCGAGGCAATAATCTTGCCTTTACTATGGTAAAAACCACTTTCAATCTTCTGATGAAGTTGTATAGTGAAGGACCATGATTAATCAGTGGTGCCATCTAGTGGTTATGCTTGAAATTATTCATTGTTTCAAGCTACAGTGCATTTGCTTTTTGGCAGCAATATTTTTTTTCCTCTAAGATAGTAGTTTACCAATATTTTTATCTTTTTTGTTATTAATATTTGTCTTTTTATTTTCTGTAGGAAGTCTCTTGGGAATACTTAATGCAGAATAGATGTTTTTGCAATCCCATATGTTTTACCATCATTCAAAATATCAAACAGTAAATAGTTGACAGTAAATCCAGTTGTCAACACATCAGATATACCTGTCTTGCTTAGCTACATCAGACCGAATCCTGTTACTCTGCTAGCAGTAAAAATATACAATAATTTAAGGCACTGTAAAAACAAATGTAAAAAAAAACATTCTTTGCTCATATATTTATCAAGTTAAAATATGTTCCAGAAAAAATCCTTTTACGTTGGGTATTAAATGTAAAAAGAAATTATGTTTGAAAGTTTTGCGCTACATATAATTTTCTGATCTGCAGGACTACAGTTCATGGACACTGACCCACGTTTCAATTGTGAGAGACTTGGTTGAGATACAACATCAGCAGTTTAAACAGGTATAGTACCATATCTTACTTATCATTATGTTTTAGGAATGTTAGATACAGTACATTAACAAGGTAACAATATTTTCTGGGTCAGCTGTTATTTCTTTAAGAAATCTGCAGAATTATACAACAAAATATTAAGGAAAACATACAAAAGGGCAAAGATATTTATCTCACCACTGTTTATTTTGACTAGTACCTTTTCATCAATAAGTTCACGTACTGATTCCTTTTAATAAAAATTTTAGACTGACTCATTTGGATAAACATAGACTGGTTCAAATCCTTATGAAAATTATGTAACAGTAGCTTTTTCCAATAAACATTGCATACTTATTCCCTCTTCTTCCAACAGAAAGACATGTTAGTCTTGTCCTGACCTTATCAAAACTTTATACAGGTTCCTTCCTGTAATTAAGATTTGTGCTTCTTACTGGGGAAACAATGTAGACTGGTTCCATCTTGAATATTGAAGACTGGTTCTTCCTGCTAATGGACCTGATAGACTGCTTCCCTGTATTTTTTTTCCACAGAGCCAGCACCACATGGAGAAGTTCCTACTTGAGGAGTGGAGTGTGACGGAGACGGAGCTGATGAGGGAGCGTGGTCTCTGGGGCCCCCCAACGGGATCTGAGCTGGACAAGTGGAGTCTGGACCATACGGAAGGTATGACATGTAATACTGGCTTCTTAGGTCTAGGAAGGGAGCACAGGGCTCAAAGCCAGGAGATTGTGACCTTGAATTGCAGTTGAGGAGTGGTGAGAGTTTTCAGGGCATTTCCCTATCAAGGATGACTGCTTTGTAACCTATAATGGGAAGGCCGTGCCCCACAGTCTTATTTCACTCATTGACAAGTGCGACATTTGGGGGTTTCAGTTTTATGCCCCAGCAACGATGTTGATAACACACCCGCAACTGACATATGTATGAAGCCTAGATGACACCAGGATTATCAAGCAACTAATATGGAATTCTGCAGATTTACGTCCGACTTAGTTAAGCCAGGGTTAAAAAAATGGAGACAGTTTCCATGAACAACTAAAAAAAATTGAAAAAGGGTGTGCATGTAATTGTGCCTTATAATATCAGGCATTGTTACTTACGCTGTTAATTTATTTATAACTGTTATCTCAAGGTACATTGTTAAAGAAATGCTGCATATTTGTCTATCCAAGACATTTGCCCCTATACGAAGAGCACCTAAAATAATATCAGCCAAAATAATTGTAAGGAAGGAACTTAACCTTGCACCTCATAAGAATAAGATTATAGGTTGCAGGGCACAACAAAAATTAATGTATTTGCCTATTACTAAATAGTGCAACAGCCCTGGCCCCCAGCTGTTATTGTACATAAAGCAGTGAAGTGTTATGTTCTGTGCGTTCCTTATTTCTGATGTAATATTCATTTCTCATCAGGACCCAGCAGAATGAGGAAAAAGATGATCAGGAATGATTTGTTTTATATCCACTACCCATACCGACCAGACCTCGAAAACGATGTGAGTACACCAAAACCTACCTATTGACATAGGAAAGATCATTAGTTTCCAAAATGGTCAGCAGATGGAACCACTGTGCTTAATACCCATATGGATCCTTGATTTGGCTCACACTCTAGAAACCCTTTTGAGAGAATTATCAGTCATCCATATATATATATATATATATTATAAAGAGACTTCAGCAGGTTTTTGTGGAAAAAAACAATGTTTAATAACATTTTCAATAATTACAATAAAAATATATATCACACTAAGTCCAAGCACAAGTCACACAATTATTGCTACATAAATTCATGCTTTTTGTATAATAGAACTGAACAATACAAAAAAAGATAACATGTTTAAATACACAGAAACCACAGAAGTACAAGGTCGCGATCAGCTTTGACAGCAGGAAGTATTTTGAGCGTTACCGAGCACACAGCCTCGTCGGTGAGGAGACCCTGCCGCACAGTCAGAGTCAGAGCTCAGACCTCGGAAAGGATGAGGTGGACAGTGAACCACAGACACCGGAAAACTTGCTGGAAAGTGAGTCATGTTGCTTAAGATCTCAGGGTAACCTTGAAAACGCCTTTAATATATGTGTAAACTAGGTGGCTGATCATGAACAGTGAAGGGTTGATGCAATAGCACAGGATCACAATTTTATTCGCAGAATATCATTGATGCAGAGATCTGAGTGATCTTATATATCACAAAAAAAATGCTAATGTTTATCATCAGGGGGACTTTTAAAAAGACCATTGTGAGAGAGAGTTACAGTATCTCTTTAAACATGAGCAAGAAAAGTTAAAATTAATGAAATCTTACTGATAACTTAAAAGACTTAACGAGTTAATTTATGTAGGGTTTGATTGTGAGCAATAAAGAGTAAATGTTAGAGTAGAGAGTCACATGATCTTATTAACATAATGCCATTGTTAGAGAGGGTCATTTGATCTTATGGCAGTTATACTTTCGGTAGGAAATCATGATCTTTTGAAAATGATACCACTTGTAGATGGCTTCAGTCTCATTAAATTTTACCTTTGATGAGTGAAGCCAAATGATCTCATTTTAGTTCTACCATTTGTGGAGGTAATCACATGACATCATTCACTCATGACCCGATCCACATTATACCATTTTTAGAGGGGATCACATGACTTCATTCTTGTTTTGCCATTTGCTGCACATTAATCAGCAATTAACTCTTGTTAAAAGCTTTGCGTGTCATCACAGTGCCAACAAACATACCGAGTCTGCTGCCACGCATTAAACGTGAAACGAGCAGCAACCAGGTGGCTGGCATGGAGAACGATGACGACACTGATTACGATCCTGGAGCCACTGACGCTAGCGGGACAACAGAGGGCGCCAGTGAGGGGGAGCCCAATCAGGTCCAGAGTGGTGACTACCAGTCTGTGATACGGCTGCTTGAGGAAGGAGAACAGGTGAGATTTGAAATCTGGTCATAAAGCACTCTAATCCAATAGGGTAATATTATAACCCCACTTGAAATCACAAACCAAGATGTTATTTTTACGAAAATCAGTATATCTGGCTATGCTTTTCATATATAAAAGCAAACATTTAATTATCGAAATGTTCACAACAAAAAGAGGTCATTGTTTTCAGTTTCTTTGTTAAAAATTAGATTTTGTAGAAAAAAATAAAATTATACACCACCCACAGTGCTGTTGTAAGTAATATTTGAGTAAAAGTCATACTAAAACTGCGTACAATTGTAATAATCAATGAAATACTGACACACAAAAAAAACAGACTCTGCTGATAAAACTATTAAAAGTTTGTCCATTTTGTTCCCATATTACCATTAAATTTTGATGGGATGGATTTGGCAAAACTTAAATCAGATCTCGTAGCTGTTCTCAGTTCAGTATTGGCATCACTATTATAAAAGAGAAATGTTTTATTGGCTGTCTCATGTTTGAATGATTTGTGATTCTAGTGATTTGATTGGTTACAGATTAGTCACATGTTCCGGTGTGCCAGAGTTCAAGGTCTGGACAATGCTGAGGGCCTCCTGTTATTTGGCAAATATCACTTCTATGTGGTCGATGGATTTACTTTACTCAAAACCAAAGACATCTCAGATATTGAAAGTCTTTCACCAGAGTAAGTTTTGTTTCAAAACATACTAATCTTCATAAAAAAACCTTTTACTTTCTTGCTCAATGTAATTATGTGTACACATGATATATATTAGTTTCTCAAAGTTGTATTCTTTTGATCTGAATGGTTGCTTGACTGTTCCATATGATCAAGTGATGTTCCTGTGATATGATTTGTTGGTTATAGGTCACATGTTGTGTTTTGTAGGCATCATGAACCAATCATACCAAAGTCTTGTGTTGGGAGCAACAGACCACCAAAGAGAATGTAAGTTAGAAATAAGTCATTTTGCTTGATTAAATTTATCTTTTTAAACTTTTATTATACCAAAAATGTATTTAAAAAAAACACAGATTATGCTTCAGCAACTTTTTAGAAGGAAACAGACATTCATGCCTTGCAAAAAATCATACAAAACAATTTAATATCTGATAATATTTATTTCTCTGGAGTGAAAGGGTCAAGGATACCATATTGCAGATGCAGATTTGATATAGGTTACAGTTTTTTCCATATATTTGATCAAATATATTGTCAGCTGAAAAATGTCATCCTTCTCTGTCACTCTGGAATAGAAGTACAAAAGTTGTAAGTTTAAATAAAATTAAATTCTTTATTGCAGGAATACTCATAGAATCATTGTCACAAATTGAACATAAATATGAGCATTTCATAATTTTCAACAAAAACCAACAGGCAGGGAATATACTATTTTATTTTTTAATTATTCAGGCAGGAAAAACAACTTTGTTTCTGAAAAATTATCTCCCTGAAATACAGCTTTCTCATATCAATTGTGACTTCCAACTTTTGAGAAAATTTGTAGTATGTGTTTATCGATGAAAAATATTATATACTTTTCCAGGTGTGGGAAATTTTGTTATGAGGACATTAAAGAAGTTCACAAACGACGGTATCTGCTACAGCCAACAGCACTAGAAGTCTTCTCTGCTGATGGACGGACGCTACTTTTAGTGTTCCCAAGGAAAATCAGGAACAAGGTCTACACCAGGTCAGTGAAGTGTTAAATGAGAAAATGTTTACAAATATTTACTTTACTAGGAAGCATTTTACACCGTGCATGTTCCTCTTCCAACATCATCTGATCTGGAGTTTTACCAGGATCATGATCAGACTTTCATTAATGGTATGTAAACACAGGAATTATATGAATCTTTGTGCTGTTTTGGCCCTCTGACAATAGAAGGCTCCAACGTGCATCAAAGTGCCTTTTCATCTTGTATCTTGTATGGAGGCTGGGTTGCACTTTAAGGCATTAAGAGGATGTTGATATTTCTGTTATTTATTATAATGCTTCGTGACCTACAAGTACGCTGTCACTTCAAATAAACCAGACTGATCATTAGATGTGTTACTTTCTAACAACAACTAAAGTACAGGCTTACCAGCATACTGACTTGTGTACTCACAGCTATATGAATCTAATCTCAATCATCAACTCACTGGTTGCATCATATGTCAGCTCTATCTGCTAGAGACAGCTTCAGTTAGGTCAAGTGGATCGTGTAGGGGGTGGAAACTTTAATCCCATTTGTAAAAATAGTAGGCCCTATAACAAAAAGCTATTGTAGTTAACTTGAAATTAAAAATCACAAATCTCCTTCTGTTGCCAATATTATTATTATGTTCATTGACTTATCTCTTAAGGTTCATCACCGTGGCAACAGCACTGGCCGACACTGCCCAGGAGTCTGTATCAGGACAACGTCAGAACGCTAAAGTTGAAGCAGGGTGAGTTTATGTCAATTGAGATGTACCGAAACATCTGCAATGGTGTACTAGATGCTAGTGATTGCTGCCATGTTAAAAAATGGCAAACATTTGCCATATTTGCGAAGTTATTGGAAACATATATAAAAATCAAACAGAGGAGCCATCTTGTTTGTGCCACCTGTAGCTAGTGCCGAAATTGCCAATCATACCACACTATTTACTGCAGCTTAATATGTTGATGACTGTTGACCCCTATGAATATTGATGTGACCTTTTTGACTTGTGCTTAAACAGGTAGCAAATTGTTGACTTGAGAACCCAATAACAAATATCCAACTCAGACCTTAGTTCTTGTTGCTATGCGAACACTCTGAAGGTATAAATGGGCATATGATTACCAACGCAAGACATGCAGTAGCATGAGTTTGTCATAGCTTAGTATTCTTCCAAAAAGGAATGAAGTTTATCTATTATAGTCTTTGCAGACCTTTATTGAATTACCCAGACACAGTGACAGCACAGTCCTACATTAATACATAAATACAAACTGCTTAGATCATGCATTGTTATGCTCAACCACATGTACACATAAAAGTTAACTTTTGGACTTTAGTACCATATATCCTCTTTTTGAAACCACACTTCCATTTAAAACTGCACCTAGACTTTGCCAAAATCCCAGAGGAAATCCCACTGTATAGTCTAATACCAAACTGAATTACTCAAGACCTGAGTACTCCTTTCAGTATTACCTTGAACGTATATGATATTGTTATTGAGTTAGTGTCTTTTTATCATAACATATTTGTTATTTGTTTAATCTCTGACAGGACTGGTCTGATTAGCAGTCTGATGGGGGAGAAGTCAGTGACGCAGCGATGGGAGGTAAGATACAAAATTTAAATTTATTTATGAGAACAGAAATTGTCCTTAATATATCAGTCCACTCCACCAATTGTTGCCCAGTGAACTTTGCTATAATTCTCTGGAAAATATTGTTACACAATTTAAAGCTTGAGTGGATAAGGGAACTAAAGACCTGTCATGAGATGAACAACTTTAAACCAGGTATGAACATTTATATTTTACAGTTGTCTTCTTGCAGGTTTTAGGGTCAACTGACATGATGTCTCCAATTATTGGCCAACATTACTTTTATAGTTACCAGTTTCTGGAATACACTAAACAACCACCCGGCTACTTTCAAAATGTAGTTCTCTATATACATTATTGCGAAGGATGAACTTGTGCATCATCAGTGTAATTGAAATGAACTGAAATATATATTGCTTTCTTTGATATTGAAATATAATTACGTGGGAGGTACAGTGTTCAGTTTTAAGATAAGATAAGATATACTTTATTTATCCCATGCAAGGAGATCTTATGGGGATTAATAAAGCATATTTTATATTTTCTTAAAACCAAATATTCTCATATAATTAATTAGACCTGTTTCATTCCATCATTGCAGCTTACTTTCTAGAATTGAACTGCCATATACCAGATAGTAATATTAATTACTTTATGTTACAGCGAGGAGAAATCAGTAATTTTGAGTACTTGATGTGCCTGAACACCCTGGCGGGGCGGTCTTACAATGATCTCATGCAATACCCGGTATTTCCGTGGATCCTGGCAGATTACGAGTCAGAGGTCAGTGTCATTTATACAAATTTGTATTTACAGATAATATCACTTGTTAACAATGCTAAATTGTTTGTCAAGCTAGTATCCTTAGGTCGAAATGAAAGTTTGTATTTCAAGTTTATATACATAGTAAAAATGCAAAATTGTGTTTCAAGTTAAAAACAAGCTGTCACATATTAAGTGTATGTTTTTGCATGTGAAATGAATTCATAAACATGTTAGGGTTTACTGTTTTCTGTATCAGTGTTTGGGAGGTTTTCATTTCTCTTTCTCTTCATTTCTTTCATTAGCATACCCTTTTATAATTTGAAGAATGTTCAATACTTGATTTTCATATTCAAGTATATATAAAACATGACAGTGACTGTAAGTCACTGTATTGAATTACTCTGAGGCTGTTAAATATTATAATTTTCATTGCTTGGTTTTTGCCTTAACAAGTTACAGAAAAACTAAGAAGCTAAATTTGAAAATATGTAAATGACAAAAGAAAGAAATTTGACTGAAACTGCATGACTTTCAGTATTTTTTATTTAAAATAGTATAGGACTGATGGTATATTTAGGATGATTTTGATTACTCTCTTAGGAACTGGATCTCTCAGATGAGAAAACCTTCAGAGATCTGTCTAAACCAATGGGAGCCCAGACTCCAGACCGGCTGAAACAGTTCAAAAAGAGATACAGCGACTGGGAGGACCCACAAGGTATTACCATGTCCATAAATACAACTTAAGGATGGTGCATTTTCCTTATATTTTCTGTGATTTCTACAATATCAGAGAACATAGTTGGAAATAATTGCATGCAAGAGCATCCATGACATTTTCAGTTGTTGAAAATTCAGGATATCTATACTAAGACATTGTATTATTAACGAAACAGATTCAAGCCCATATTGCTCCAGTAATGGAATGGTGACAGAATAACTCTGAGAATGTGATATCAGGGCCCAGGTTTCCGGAAGAAGATCTCCTGATATCTAATAACTGAACATGTTTGACAATAGTCTTTCCAAGGATTTTTATGTCCAAATTGTATATTAATATATTATGTTAATTTCAGGAGAGACACCTCCTTACCATTATGGCACTCATTACTCATCAGCCATGATTGTCGCATCGTACCTCGTGCGAATGGAGCCATTCACACAACACTTCCTACGACTTCAGGTATGTGTATGTGTGTTCATGTATGTGTTTTTGTGGAATACATCATTCACTTTCTTCATTCATTGTTGTATAATTGTTGTATTAACCAGCCATACATGTCATTAACCAAAACTAGCTTCTGTGGCTCAGGGGTAGAGCACCGGACTCAAAGCCGGGAGATCCTGGGTTTGAATCTTAGCCGAGGTGATGAGATGTTTCATGGTTGGCCCTCACCCAGCATGAGCGCTATGCAAACTTAATGGAAGGGTCATACCAAACGGCCGTGTTTCACTCACAAACAAGTGTGCCTTTCGGGGGTTCCTGGGTGGTATAACCCAGCAATGGGGACAATTATATGCACCCAGGACCGGCAGGTGCAGTAGTCACCGGGCCTGGTTGATGTCAGGATATAAAATGAGAGGAAGCATGTAATACAGCCCTGTCACATAGTCCAAAACCGGAATGGAATTCTGCAGATGTACATATATGTAGTTTAGTTAGCATTAAAAAAAAATGGAGGCGGTTACCTCCACCAAAAAAATGATAAAAAAATGTCATTATCCAGATACAAATCCCCCATCCATGCTGCACAAGTTATTAATAAACTGACTTTGAATAACTGCTTGCTTCCTGTGATATCAAGCACTGTCATTGGGTCAGTTTTTTCCTCGGATGAAGGGTATGTTTTTACCAGTGTTCATATTTTCTTTTGACTTTGGTTAAAATATCTAGAACTGTTAAAGATTAATATTTTTAAGAACACTAGGGTAGTCTAGTGGTGTATTTGTTAGATCTTCGTACTTGCATGGTTGTCGTTTTGTATCCTGTTCTGTGTGTCTTCCACAGAAAGACCCCATTGCCAAAGATCTTGATTCAGATTTGGATGCAGGATCATATCTTGTTGTTCTTACATGTCCATCTGTGTAACACAATGAAGGTAAATTTAAACAATATTTATCATCGAATACATCCCTGATTCTTATGATAAGTGTGATCTTGGTGTGTTTCAGGGTGGCCATTTCGACCTGGCTGATAGGATGTTCCACAGCGTTGGAGACGGCTGGATGTCAGCGTCCAAACACAACATGGCGGACGTGAAGGAGCTGATCCCAGAATTCTTTTACCTGCCCGAGTTCCTGCTCAACTCTAACCACTTTGATCTTGGTAAGTGGGACTGTAATATATCCTTGTAGGTAATGCATCAGCCTCAGGTTTTTCATGCATTCCTTACTTTTAATGGATGTATGGTCTGTTTTCTTTTCTAAGACCTTTGTCTTGGTCTTTACCAAAGGGATGTGGCCTCTTCACCTTGGAGCAAATGTTGAATGAATGCATATATTATGTTTGTTAAGGTTGTAAACACTCATGGGAGCTGAGTAAAGCTACAAACATGAACAGGTTTTATGGACCTTAATTCTGAGTTTTGTTAAATGATTAGATCCATGTACAAAAGGCTATGTTTTCTGGTTTTATAATACTGTGGTAGGTTCTTAAAATATCATCTGACACTTTAGATGACAGGTTGTGTGCTTAACACAGTCAGTTAACTCTAAGTGAGCCACATTGCTTTCCAATGCATGATCCGGTATTGGCTGTCCAGGAAACACTAGGATAACAGGGCACATGAAACACAGTGATGTCTTATCTTGTAGAGATCATGCTGAAGAATCAGTATGACTTAGGTTTAAAATGAGGTCAGACTTGCATTTTATGCTTCTATTAAACCTGACAAATGTTAATGTATGGTTATTCGTTTTTATTTTAGGTACAAAGCAGAGTGGGGTATCCTTGCACGATGTCGTCCTCCCTGTGTGGGCTAAAGGAGATCCAAGGGAATTCATCAGGGTACACCGAGAGGCAAGTTACATTTTACCTCACCTACTTGTGAACAAGACTTTTTGGTTTAACTGTGTTGGTAATCTGGTTGAAAAGTATTCAGTGTTTTAATTAATTAAAAAGCATTTTATTAATGAAACTTTATTTGAAGCTTATTCTGTTAATGTAGTATAAAGACAGTAAAGAATTCATAGAAACACTTACACTTATATTCATATTGTATTACACAGCTTAATTATTTAAGTGTAGCTGTCAATGTATTACTTGTTTTGGTTGTATTTATAAGAGAGATCTTGTGTTACAGGCACTAGAGTGTGACTATGTCAGTGCCCATCTCAATGAGTGGATCGATCTGATATTCGGGTACAAACAGCAGGGCCCTCTAGCGGTGGATGCTGTCAACGTCTTCCACCACCTTTTCTACGAGGGTAATGTCGACATCAACAGCATTGACGATCCTCTCAAGAAAAACGCCATCGTAGGATTTATCAACAACTTTGGCCAGATCCCCAGTCAGGTAATTAGTCTTTCAATGAGTACAGAGTGATGTTTATTATCCCCAGCTTTAGCAGAGGGAAATAGTGATCATCTTTGTCCATCTGTCTGTCCATCAGTAAACAATTCCTATGTATCATGATTCTCAACCACCAGTACTCAGATTCACTTGTAATTAAGATGGCTGATGTTTGTATAAGTTCTCCCCTAATTAGATTTTGGTCACACTTTGTTGATTTTTAAAAAGAGTTTTTTATACCTTAAACATATCAGATGCAATGCAGTATCTCAAAAACTGTTCCTTATATCCACTTCAGATTCAGATTGCAGGTGTATTTAATGGGTCATCTTACTTGATTAGGTTTAAGTGCATTCTTGGTTTATTTTTTCCTAATACTATTTTTATCATTTTTAGCTCAGCTGACTATAAGTCATCTGAGCTATAGTCATGGTCCATTGTCCGTCGTCCGTCCGTCTGTCTGTCCGTCCGTCCATCCGTCCGTCTGGATGTCCGTCCGTAAGACTGGCACGTTTCGACACCGTTGGACCTACGAATCTGAATTTCGGCATACAGTTAGATGTCCCCATAATCTCCTACCATGCCAAAAATTGGGTCAATAGGACTTCTTCCTTTGAGATATTAAGGAAAAACCTCAATTTTTTATTAGAAATCTATTTTCACACTTCAGGACTGCCTAATATCAAAACCACTCATCTGGTTTTCTTCATATTTACCATAAATATTCCTCTATATAGTTCCTATGTACATGCCAGATATTAAGTCAGTATTATATAATTTTAAAAAGTTATTGGCCCAAACATAATGCACTTTGTAAAAAAATCAGGAAGATATTTTGTCACTTAAGACCCAAAGTGTTAAAGGTAGGGACTTTTTTCCAGTAATACAACTTAAATTAATCAAAATTTAATTGTATACCAAAAATTAGATCAAAATCTGTTAAATTTTTTTAAATATTGGCAAAAATATAAAATTGGTACCTTAAATTTTGCCCAACTTTGGCCATGGCACGTTTTTTTCCTGTAAGTACTGTGGATTTAATTTTCACACCATGTATACATAAGGATTTAATCTGTTAAAATCTGAAATTTGAAAATAAAAGCTGCAAAATTAGGCTAGTTATTGAATTTTTTTGGAGGCTCTTGTTGTATTCCCTTACATTGTCAAGCAGTCCACTTTGATGACTGTAGGTCATTCAGTGCAAATCTCTATGCTCCCCAGGCTGTTGACATAATTTTAGATGTCCCCAAAATCTCCTACCATACCAAAAAATGGGTCATTAGGACTTTGTTCCTTCGAGATATTAAGGAAAAAAACTCTGTTTTCCATAAAAAAAGCCATTGTTACACTTCAAGGCTGCCTAATATCAAAACCACTGATCTGTTTTTGATCGTATTTAGTATTCACATTCTTTTATACATTTTCTATGAACATACCAAAAATTAGGTCAGTATTGAGTATTATTTTGAAGTTATGGGCCAAAACATAATGCAATTTTTAAAAAAATCAGGAAATATATTTACTCACATGAGAATTGCTGAACCTAGAGACCTTTTTTCAGGGATATAACTTTATTTAATCAAAATTCAATTGTTTACCCAAAATTAGATCTGAATTTTGCAAATTTTTCAAGTTATTAGCATAAATAAAAAACAATACCTTAAATATTGTCCAACTTTGGCACTGTTGATTTAATTTTCCCAACATATATGCATAAGGATTTAATCTTTTAAAATCTGAACTTTCAAAAGAAATTGATTGGAATGAATAGCTTTTATTCATGTTTTCACACACCATGTCAAGTGTTGTTTACATCTAGCCCACCTAGTAGTACAGCCTTCACTTGCATTATGTAACCCACCCCAGGCAGCTTACCTTGGCCCAGCTTGGCCACTACTAGCAGGCTTCCCCTCGCCCTGCACTCATCCCCCCCCCCCAGCTGGTGCATAAACTAGATGAATGTTATAATTTTTCTGTATTTTATTTTATTCTTGGACATGCTACATTTTAGATTTTGTATTGAACCACCAGGGTTACAATGATTAAAGTGTACATTTAATTGTGTCCACAAAGTGGTGTATTGCTGTGAAAGTCTGGATGTTCATGAGATAAGTAATTCCTTACTTCAGAAGAGTAAAAACTTCACCAGGTGTGAAATTGACTATTAATTCCAGTAATTAATTAAAACTGGGATAGTAATTAGCACAATGATATTGTTTGTCCCTCATTCAACCAACAGTGTGTATACTTTATTTGAAAAGATGTTTTATTTTGTCAAATTTACTTTTATTTTATTTTGGTGAATAAAATTAAGCATGTCCTGAAAACTCCAATATGCAAAACTTTTTAATAGTGAATCAAGGAATATTCTTGTAGATGCCATGTTGTGGCATTATTTTCTTTTAAAATCAGTTAAAACATTTATGATTTAAAAATAATAAAATATATGTGTATGCATAATATGACCCAATGTTTTTTACTCTGTATATATAATGATTGCAACTTTTGCAACAATTCTAATATTTTAACTTATATTTTCAGGTTTTTTAATTAAAAATTTATAAACCTGTAAATAAAAAAATGATACAGATAAAAACTTCTTAATGGAAAAAGTGGATCTGCTTAAAAAAATAGGATTATATATAAACTTAAATGCATTATTCTCTTGAAAGTGAAATAAAGGTATTAGTCCATTCTGTCCACTTGCCTGTCCATCCGTAAATTTTCGTATGCAACACAGTATCTCAAAACTTTTACTGTTTTTCTTCATGACTGTCTTGTCAGAGTATTAGTTTGCAATCATATATTTAGAACTTTACTATAACCAAGTAGGAGGGCCCCTTTCCTCTTAGCTTTTCATATTCTTATATAAATGAAAAACATTACAATAGAATATTTTTACATCCACCTTCGTGCTGCCCTCACTTTTCCCTTCTCCGAACCCCATCCCAAAGTCAGCCTCAGTAAGCAAGAACAAGATGAATCAGAGATATTCATACTTTAATATTTTGTATAACTATTCGTCCATAGGTACCTATGTACATGCCAGAAATTATGTCAATATTGTGTAATATGTAGACATAGTGGGCATCACAATAATGTACCTTGTCAAGACTAAAGAGATATTGTGTCATACAGTCACATATTCATAAATCACTTCATCAGCATAGTTAATCATAACATCATATCTGTCAAATTGAACGCTTGCAGACTACCATACACTTTAGATCCTTCAACAAATAGCCTTATCATCTACTACTGCTTATTACTGCTGTCATTGCATTCATATTTGCTTAAATATATCACAATTTTCAACCCCTCCTAAATAAATAAAAAATAAACCACTTATTTGACTCTATTAATCCATCAGTCAGGTAATTTCATTTATCATTTACTCACATATTACATTACATACCTTTATAATAGCCCAACATGTACATGATATTCATAAGCTTTATTGACTCGATATAGTATTACAGTGGAGAAACATTTATAGTCCAATCAAGATCAGCTGAGCGCCGTGACCCATGGGTCCCTTGTTTAAAATTTAAGATTCCTTTGCAAACAAAATGAGATTCTCTGTTCTCATCTTTCATATCATTTATCTTAAATTTCATTACGGCCATGAAAAAGGATTCACATCCCCAGATTCAGAATGACATTGTTTAGAACATGCTTGCCATAACCTTGAGCCACAACCAAACATGGATATTTTAATACTATTACATTTTCTTTTAATTGTTAAATTATATAGAGAGAGGTTTGAGTTTCATTATATATGTCTTATAATCTTCAGAAAGTAAAGCTTTATTTAACTCACACTGTTCTATTGTTCTCTTACAGCTTTTCAAAAAGCCTCATCCCCAGAAGAAACTGAGTTTACGTAACCTTGACCCCATGCCCATGGGGTCACTCGTCAACGGCACCAATGACAAGGTGTTCTTCCACCACGTGGACAACCTCAAGCCTTCCATGCAACCAATCAAAGGTGAGAGGCCAGAGGTTACACAATACACACCCCATAATATTCTTTGCACCATGAACAGTATGTATTTTTTGTCCTGGCATAAATATTATGTCAGGTTACTTTATCATTTTAGCTTTAGTGATCCTTCTTTATCCATTTTCATTATATTTGTCTGTCCATCCATCTGTTCTTCTATTCATATGGCTGTTGGTGTGTCTAGCATGCAGTTAGCAGAGCACATTTTGTAACCATTATGCCTACAGTATTCCAATCTGGCATTCAGGACTCATTGTGAAATCTCCTACAAAACCTGAAACTAGGTCATTTTGACATTCCCATCAGATAATTGATTGAAAACGTAACTTTAATGATTTAAGTCAGTAATTGCTATATTCAAGTCATATGCCTGTCTTTCCTTCATATGCTGGAAGTGTCAATCCTAACTTGAACTTGTATAAACAGATAAACAGATGCTGTTATCAGCTGTTAGGAAGAAGACTTATCATTAGACAAAAAAAGAGTATGTATTTTGTTACAACTTTTATAAATAGGGAAGATGCTCATCAGTTATCACATGATCACATATTATTTTATTTTTTCAGAATAAGCTTTCAATGAGGGGATTGTTATATGGTGTCTCCAATTGTACTAAAACAGTCAAAGTCTTGTGAAATGTATTTTGTATTGAAAACAGTGGTATTCTGAACTTAAATTTACTAATGCAGAGACCTTTATCCAGGTTTGTCTGCTGAGTACCATGACCAAGGGGTCTCTTAGTGATGATAAACATCTTTATGCTTTAACAAGTTGGGAACATTTCACTTACTGTTGGAGATGTCGTAAATAAATTATTTGTGTCATTGTGTGTCTAATCCTTCCTTTTTACAGAACTCAAGCACCCCGTTGGTCAGATTGTACATAGTGACAAAGCTATACTGGCCGTACCTCAAAACCAAGTGTTAGTACCTCCACAGTATAACAAATACCTGGCCTGGGGTTTCCCTGATCTCACACTTAAGATGGGCAACTACGACTCTGACAAGGTAGGGGTAAGCCATGCTCATTAACTCTCTTTTATTATTGGTTCAGGTAACTGCCTACAATTTTTTAATGCTTGCTATTTACTACTGTGGAAGTGGTTAATTTGGCATGTCTGAATTTTCGCACTTTTTTCATTTTACAGCATAAGCGCAGTTCGAAATCTGGCGCAAATCACTATGTTAGGTACTTCATTTTGTATCAAGTTATTAAATTAGTTATTAAAGACAGGTTGTAACGCAACCTACCTCACACCCAACAACCTCGGGGTGACTATGTACATGCCACGTGTGACTGATCAAGTATTGTTACTGCAAGTTGTAAACAATATGTTATTAACCGGGACAAATCACTTTAATGATGCAATGGTCCTGCTCTGTGCCACGTTGTTTGACATCTGAGTAAGTTGTAGAATTGCTCAAAAACAACAACAAAGCAGCCACCTATGTGCAAACAATAAACAGAGCTGACAACAATCGTGGATCAACTCTCAGCTCCTTTGTACTTCATATCCATTTTGGGGGGGGGGGGGGGGGGGGGGGTCCAAAGATCTTAAAAGGCTACTTGTTGCACAGTTGTTTCTAGAAACCACTATAAATGGGTCTCAGCTGAAATATCACTTGCTATGAACTCTTATGACAACATGACAAGTGAATGAAGAAGCCTAAACTCAAGCGACCCTGCATGGAGGGAGTCCCAGACCAACATGACTGTGTGTCAGGAGAGAACGCTGCAATCTTCCAAATGATTGCATCGAAATAACACATGTTCTTAATTTAGCGCAAATCTAGCTCCCCCTAAAAGCGCGAAAATTAAAACCCTGCTAACAAAACCACTTTCAAGGTAAATACATGTGCAAGAATTCCTTTCCGGTTTAGGACTGCATGACAGGGGCTAACACTCAGTTATCCTGGTGTCAGCCAGGTTCGTTGTACCACTCCTGGGGGTCCTTGGTGTGTCATCCCCAGTTCTTGGTCATGACACTGAGGAACCCCCAACAGGCCATTCCTTTGTGAGTGATTTAAGACTGTTGGGCTTAGTTTCCCCAATAAGCCTGTGTAGAGTGCTCACCTCGGATGGGGGTTGATCATGAATAATCTCACCACCTCGGCTGAGATTTGAGGCTCTACCACTAAACCATGGAAGCTGGTTATGGTCAGTAACTTTCATTTATTGTCCCAAACTTCCGCAGAACAGGAGACATTGATTTGGGTTTGTTTTTCTGTCCGTCTGTCTGTCAGGTTTACATTTCCATGTGATAACTTTCCTTAATATTATCCGATATCATTCAAATATGGGTCAGTCATTGCTCTCATGCATACCTTGGTTGGGATTGGTTTTGGAGTGTCTGTCTGAAAATTTATCATAACCAGCTCCAAAATAAAAAAAATTTCCCTTTTGTGCCCAACTCACAACAAAAATTATGACGTGGAGACATCTTCAGGGGATGATGAAAACTAAAACACAGGAACTGACATGTTGAGACATCTTCAGGGGAAAATAAAAACTAAAACATATTGAGAAGGCAAGCATGAAGATCACAGGAAGCTAAAATAACAAAAGGTGCAAGTGGAGGACATAAATTCCACAAATTTGCTTGTTGGACATTATTATGAGAAAAAATATGATCTATCTAGTTTACAATGATTATGTGTTATATTGGGGGGGGGGGATGTCATGATTTCCCATGGTTGTCTTTAATTATTCTTCGCCACATGTGTACACATATAAACAAGTATAGGGTGTGTGCACAAATTTTTATACATATGTAAATATATGTATTAAGATTATCGTATAACCACAGTTTCGTAATCTATAATGCATAATGTTAACCTAATTTTCATGAACACTTGATGACATTTACACCAACTGGAGGCACAAATCTTGGTTTAAAATACATGTCAAATAAGTTTCCATTTTTTCTTATATGTAAATTTAATTTACTGAGCCACAGTGAATATAAATATTTTTTCATTTATTGTATTTACAGGCTAGTTGTGTGTTTGAGAATCTGGACAATGGTGAGATCTTGTGTGCCTCATGCCCCAGTGCCAAGCTGGTCATAACAGCAGGAACAAGCACAGTAAGTTATACCCCCGTTATAACATTAAAAATCATACATTATAACAGCAAGAACCCCATGTTTTAAAAGCAATATAACATAACTGCATAACAGCCATATGACAGCACAGTAAGTTATACCCCAGATATAAGTCATATAACAAAGCAGCAGGAACAAGCAAAGTCAATTAGTGAGTTACATCCCAGTTATAACAGCAATACAGCTGAAACTAATATAATAATATTTTTTTAAAATATCAGACAAGTAACATGTGATCAGGAACAGCTGGAATATGCTGTTTCTTCCCCTAGTTTAATAGCTTTTATTAATAATTATATCTCAGCAGTCCTAGCTATGTGTTTTTATACGCCTGTCTATGATCAAATGAAAGATGGTATTCCCACCGCTGTCCATTTGTCCGTCCATTTGTTAACTTTAGGTGTCACCACAATAACCTAACAGAGCTCTATTGGATTTTCTGAAAACGCACCTTAACTACTTACTGAGGTCAGTTATGGGCAAAATTTATGCATATTTTTTAGGTCAGAGGTCACCAGTGTAGTTTTGTGTGTTGCAACGATACCTGACCAGGAACATAATGCATTTTAATGAAACTCAACAGAAATATTAACTGATATAATATCTCACCTAAGCTTGTTTCATGGCAAATCCATGCATATGTAATGAGGTCAGAGGTCATCAGACTTTGCAGTGGTTGTCATGGGTAACCAAAAATGGATTTACATAAAACTCATTATAAAAATTAACCAGTAGAGTTTCTCAGCAAAATTTACACATATTTAATGAGGTCAAAAGTCACAAGATATGTTATAGATATTAAGTTCCATTGATCTGCAAAGTGACTTGTATCCAAGCAGCAGAGCTCCTAAAGAAAGAAAAAAACACAGTCAGGTAATCAAGAACAATAATTTCCAGATGGGTTTGTCAAATTCAAAGGGTCAGAGGCCAAAGATCTTAAAGGGTCAAAGGTCATGTCTTGCTTGTCTTGGTTATTTGTATTATACCAATGTCCTGTTCATTTTCAGGTGGTGAACGTCTGGGAGGTCAGTAAGAAGAAGGACAGGAAGGCCTTGACCTTGAAGAAGCCGTTATATGGTCATACAGAGCCAGTGACCTGCCTGGCCTCCTCAATCACGTACAACATCATCGTAAGCGGGTCACGTGACAGGACGTGCATTGTATGGGATCTTGGGATGCTGTGTTTTCTGCGACAGCTTCAGGGTCATGCTGCTCCAGTAGCTGCTGTAGCCATCAATGATCTCACTGTATGTATTTCTTTTTTTTTTAAACCATATAGGAATAGGATGATTCTGTCATAGACTATTAAGTGCAGATTTTTTGGTCCTGGGCTATGTAATAAAAAAATTGGAATACACTTGCTAAGAATATTCCGGCTGAGTTGGTTAACATTTATATTCCAAGTCTTGATACACATTAATTGTATATATATATGACAGTTTCATGATTTTAATATACTAGTATATAATAGGGTGTCAAGAATGGTGGTATATGCATGTGAAACAAACTATACAATAAATCTGCAGAACTGACTATATTAAATACATATGTATAGTTATAATAAATATATAATGAAAATCTGTTTATTATTAGTCTACAGCACTAATTTAACTGTATATTAATATATTTAACATAAAAAGGCCACTCCCGGATGGACCTTTCCTCAAGAACTGAATGTAGGAATTTTCTCTTAATTTAAGAACCCAGCAGGAATGGTGTAATATATGTGTGCGTGTCTATATGGATATTTTATTGATATGTCAACATTTTGCTTATGATAAATATTGGGCCGATCGTGGACATGAACCCATGTCTGTGGCACACATGTCTGATGTTCCAGCCTCTTCACTAGAAAAGAAACCTTCACTAGCAAGAGTTTGGTCGGCTGGTAAAACACACCCCTCTTAATTAACCCAGGGCCCTAGGTCCCAAAGTTATGTGTTATTCTCAGATGAGCCCCAATATGTTATGTAAACATTTGATCAGGGGAAAATGTTGGACCCAGATCTCAGATTTGAACCCTTGCTGGTGGTCCACATGTCCAATGTTCAAACCCCTTTGCTATAAAAGCAAGCTTCATTAGTAGGACAGTTTGGTCAGCTTTTATATGCACCCCATGTATATATATATATATAATCATATTTTTCCAGGGAGACATAGCTACATGTGCAGGGACTTATTTACACTTGTGGAGCATTAATGGTGATGAGGTGGCAAGCATCAACACAGCAACAGGCAGGAACCAACAGATTCTCTGTGTGGCCATGTCTCAGGTTTGTAGTCTGGTTACCTGCATTAAATGATATAGACTGGTACTAGAGTTAATCACATAGGAGGTATTGCCTTTGTGAATATGCTCTCAGTATTTCGGATCTGGAACTCAAGTTTTCTGTTATATGGAAGCCAATTTTAACTTTCACTTATTCGTTCCCTAGAGATTTGTTCACAACTCCAGCCTTCCGTTATAATGGACCCCGTTATAACAAGAACAGACAGTAGGTATAAAGGCCATCTTTTTAATCGTTCTATATTTTTGTATAGTTGGGTTATCCTGAATTTAAGCTCATGGTTTATGACAACTGTTGCTACTTTCCCACTGTACAACTAACTATGGTGTTATCAAATATTTTGCAGCAACCTGAACATGATTTCTTTTTTAATCAGCATTTGTTTATTTAAATCCATATATTCATAATAAGCCTATGTAAGAACAGAAACCACTGGTTCAGTTATAATTTCTGACACAGTTCACTGAAGTTACTGAGATGCACTGTGCTCCATAGCTACCTTTACTTTGTTATATTGAGCATCATAATGTCATATACCATAACACTTGTTAAAAAGCTCTTATACATTAATATTAATGTGCCAACCCCATAACTGATGTATTTCATACAAAATCTCTTCAGATGATGGAATGGGACCCTCAGAATGTGATCCTGACTGGAAACAATGATGGAGTTGTCAGGGTATGTATGAATATTTAATGTATGCATATATTAGAGAAGTGACTGGATGGTCAGTATTAGTATGAGTGTTCATATATTCATCAAATTTCCTTATATTCATCAGGAACAATAGTGTGATGGCCTGAGTTTGTATGAATATTCATATATGCATACATAATCAGGAACAATGATGGAATGGTAGAAGTATATGAATATTCATGTATGCAAATATATTAGGAACAAAAATATGATGATCAGGATTCATATTAATATTCATTTGTTTCATTAATATTCAAAGGATTTGGAAGATATTAGCTCAAACTCTTAAAGAATCACAACTTTCATGGCCACAGGGAACTTAAATATGGAGGCCGTTCATAATCAATTTCATTTTCTCGGAAGTGGTTCTATCATCAGAGTCAACATATTTACATATATATATTTTTTTCCAAAACAGAAAATAGGATAAATCATGGAAAAATTATAATTTACTACAATAAAACAGTGAAGGAAAATAAAAAAAAATTTAAAAAGGAAAATAATGATTTTCTATTAAGTTAAAAAACATAAATTGTTCTTGCAGACAGTTTAACATGAATACTGTGGACTTGGTGATCATTCACCAAAAAAAACATTATGATTTTGGACCTGCTGATCTCTAGAGCAATTATTTTTAGCTCAGCTGACTATAAGTCATCTGAGCTATAGTCATGGTCCATTGTCCGTCGTCCATCCGTCTGTCCGTCCGTCCGTCCGTCCGTCCATCTGTCTGTCTGTCCGTCTGGATGTCCGTCCGTAAGACTGGCACGTTTCGACACCATTGGACCTACGAATCTGAATTTCGGCATACAGTTAGATGTCCCCATAATCTCCTACCATGCCAAAAATAGGGTCAATAGGACTTCGTTCCTTTGAGATATTAAGGAAAAACCTCAATTTTTTATTAGAAATCTATTTTCACACTTCAGGACTGCCTAATATCAAAACCACTCATCTGGTTTTCTTCATATTTACCATAAATATTCCTCTATATAGTTCCTATGTACATGCCAGATATTAAGTCAGTATTGTATAATTTAAAAAAGTTATGGGCCCAAACATAATGGACTTTGTAAAAAAATCAGGAAGATATTTGGTCACTTAAGACCAAAAGTGTTTAAAGGTAGGGACTTTTTTCCAGTAATACAACTTTAATTAATCAAAATTTAATTGTATACCAAAAATTAGATAAAAATTTGTTAAATTTTTTTAAATATTGGCAAAAATATAAAATTGGTACCTTAAATTTTGCCCAACTTTGGCCATGGCACGTTTTTTTCCTGTTAGTACTGTGGATTTAATTTTCACACCATGTATACATAAGGATTTAATCTGTTAAAATCTGAAATTTGAAAATAAAAGCTGCAAAATTAGGCTAGTTATTGAATTTTTTCGAGGCTCTTGTTGTATTCCCTTATATTGTCAAGCAGTCCACTTTGATGACTGTAGGTCATTCAGTGCACATCTCTATGCTCCCCAGGCTGTTGACATAATTTTAGATGTCCCCAAAATCTCCTACCATACCTAAAATTGGGTCATTAGGACTTTATTCCTTCGAGATATTAAGGAAAAAAAACTCTGTTTTCCATAAAAAAAGCCATTGTTACACTTCAAGGCTGCCTAATATCAAAACCACTGATCTGTTTTTGATCCTATTTAGTATTCACATTCTTTTATACATTTTCTATGAACATACCAAAAATTAGGTCAGTATTGGGTATTATTTTGAAGTTATAGGCCAAAACATAATGCAATTTTTTAAAAAATCAGGAAATATATTTACTCACCTAACATGAGAATTCCTGAACCTAGAGACTTTTTTTCAGGAATATAACTTTATTTAATCAAGATTCAATTGTTTACCCAAAATTAGATCTGAATTTTGCAAATTTTTCAAGTTATTAGCATAAATAAAAAATCAATACCTTAAATTTTGTCCAACTTTGGCACTGTTGATTTAATTTTCCCAGCATATATGCATAAGGATTTAATCTTTTAAAATCTGAACTTTCAAAGGAAATTGATTGGAATGAGTAGCTTTTATTCATCTTTTCATACACCATGTCAAGTGTTGTTTACATCTAGCCCACCTAGTAGTACAGCCTTCACTTGCATTATGTAACCCACCCCAGGCAGCTTACCTTGGCCCAGCTTAGCCACTACTAGCAGGCTTCCCCTCTGCCCTGCACTCGTCCCCCCAGCTGGTGCATAAACTAGATGAATGTTATAATTTTTCTGTATTTTATTTTATTCTTGGACATGCTACATTTTAGATTTTGTATTGAACCACCAGGGTTACAATGATTAAAGTGTACATTTAATTGTGTCCACAGAGTGATGTATTGCTGTGAAAGTGTGGATGTTCATGAGATAAGTAATTCCTTACTTCAGAAGAGTAAAAACTTCACCAGGTGTGAAATTGACTATTAATTCCAGTAATTAATTGTATCCCCAGACAAAGTCGGGGGATACTATGTTTTCATACCGGTCCCGCCGCCGCCGCCGCCGCCGCCGCCGCCGCCGCCGCCGCCGCATATGAATCTTGTTGGCGCGATAACCCAAAAAATATTTCACGGAACTTTACCAAACTTGGTATATGTATAGATATGGGTAAGAGGACGACGCCTATTTAAAATGAGGTCATGACCTTTACTAGGAGAGTGTCCTTGACCTTGAATAGGTCCAATTTTGGGGAAAATCACACAAATTCTTTAATATCTCAAGAAATCTTGCATGGATTTATCCCAAAATCAAGTTGATAGAAGATCATGGATAGGGTTGTCATGTTCCAGAAACTGGTGGCGCCACCTATTATTCTTTACTTTTTTTCGTGCCGTTTAATACCCCCTAAATTGCCACCTTACAGCACTGTGAGCATTATAAGTCAAAAACTAATGGACAGATTTCTTTTATATTATGCATATACATAGGTATGGGTTATGGGATGATGCTTATTTAAATTGGGGTCATAACCTTTCCTATGATAGTGGCCTTGACCTTGAATATTGCCATATATGGTGAAAATCACACACCTCTTATGATATCTCCAGTGTTGATAGCCATATGGATTTCAAACATGACTTATGTATGGCCCACCACTAAAGTAAGAACCCTATAGGTTCTAGGGTCATGAGGTCAAAGGTCAAGGTCACTGGACTGGCATTTTAAAAGATACTTTGGATGCATTTTAAGCCAAACTTTCATCCCAGGTCTTCCATCTTGAATATATAGCTCACTTGCCAATAATGGATGATCCATATAAATTTTGGGGTCACAAGGTCAAAGGTCAAGGCCACAGGAGCTATCTGTCAAAAAATTAGTTTCTGGATGATAATTCCTGCTTTTATTGATGTAATGATTTCAAAATTGACTTATATATGTCCCATTGAAAAAGCAAGACTCAAATTGATTTTGGGGTCATGAGGTCAAAGGTCAAGGTCACAGGAAACCTCTATAAAAAGATTGTGGATGCATTTTCAGCCAAACAATTCATCTCAGATCTTTCATCTTGCACATATAGTTCACCTGCCAAGAGTGGAAGACCCCTATCAATTTTGAGGTCACAAGGTCAAAGGTGAAGGTCACAGGAGCCATATGTCCAAAAATTAGTTTCTGGATGATAATTCCTGCTTTTATTGATGTATGGATTTCAAACTTGACTTATATATGTCCCATTAGAAAAGCAAGACCCAAATTGATTTTGGGGTCATGAGGTCAAAGGTCAAGGTCACAGGACACATCTT
Organism: Sipunculus nudus; assembly: GCA_026874595.1. NCBI lineage: Eukaryota > Metazoa > Annelida > Sipuncula > Golfingiida > Sipunculidae > Sipunculus > Sipunculus nudus. The sequence goes on from CM049307.1 coordinate 89,412,877, forward strand.
TAAAAAGATGTGGATGCATTTTCAGCCAAACATTTCATCTCAGACCTTTCATCTTGCACATATAGTTCACCTGCCAAGAGAGGAAGAACCCTATCAATTTTGAGGTCACAAGGTCAAAGGTGAAGGTCACAGGAGCCATCTGTCCAAAAATTAGTTTCTGGATGATAATTCCTTCTTTTATTGATGTTTGGATTTCAAAACTTGACTTGAATTTGACCCATTGGAAAAGCAAGACCGGAATTGAATTTGGGGTCATAAGGTCAAAGGTCAAGGTCACAGGAAACCTCTATAAAAAGATTGTGGATGCATTTTCAGCCAAACAATTCATCTCAGATCTTTCATCTTGCACATATAGTTCACCTGCCAAGAGTGGAAGACCCTTATCAATTTTGAGGTCACAAGGTCAAAGGTGAAGGTCACAGGAGCCATATGTCCAAAAATTAGTTTCTGGATGATAATTCCTGCTTTTATTGATGTATGGATTTCAAACTTGACTTATATATGTCCCATTGGAAAAGCAAGACCTAAATTGATTTTGGGGTCATGAGGTCAAAGGTCAAGGTCACATCTTCAAAAAGATGTGGATGCATTTTCAGCCAAACATTTCATCTCAGGTCTTTCATCTTGCACATATAGTTCACCTGCCAAGAGAGGAAGAACCCTATCAGATTTGAGGTCACAAGGTCAAAGGTGAAGGTCACAGGAGCCATCTGTCCAAAAATTAGTTTCTGGATGATAATTCCTTCTTTTATTGATGTTTGGATTTCAAACTTGACTTGTACTTGACCCATTGGAAAAGCAAGACCGGAATTGAATTTGGGGTCATGAGGTCAAAGGTCAAGGTCACAGGAAACCTCTATAAAAAGATTGTGGATGCATTTTCAGCCAAACAATTCATCTCAGATCTTTCATCTTGCACATATAGTTCACCTGCCAAGAGTGAAAAACCCCTATCAATTTTGAGGTCACAAGGTCAAAGGTGAAGGTCACAGGAGCCATATGTCCAAAAATTAGTTTCTGGATGATAATTCCTGCTTTTATTGATGTATGGATTTCAAACTTGACTTATATATGTCCCATTGGAAAAGCAAGACCCAAATTGATTTTGGGGTCATGAGGTCAAAGGTCAAGGTCACATCTTTAAAAAGATGTGGATGCATTTTCAGCCAAACATTTCATTTCAGGTCTTTCATCTTGCACATATAGTTCACCTGCCAAGAGAGGAAGAACCCTATCAGTTTTGAGGTCACAAGGTCAAAGGTGAAGGTCACAGGAGCCATCTGTCCAAAAATTAGTTTCTGGATGATAATTCCATCTTTTACTGATGTATGGATTTCAAACTTGGCTTTGTTATTGACCCATTAGAAAAGCAAGACCCAAATTGATTTTGGGGTCATGAGGTCAAAGGTCAAGGTCACAGGAAACCTCTTTAAAAAGATTGTGGATGCATTTTCAGCCAAACAATTCATCTCAGATCTTTCCTCTTGCACATATAGTTCACCTGCCAAGAGTGGAAGACCCTATCAGTTTTGAGGTCACAAGGTCAAAGATGAAGGTCACAGGAGCCATATGTCCAAAAATTAGTTTCTGGATGATAATTCCTGCTTTTATTGATGTATGTGTTTCAAACTTGACTTGTATATGTCCCATTGGAAAAGTAAGACCAAAATTGATTTTGGGGTCATGAGGTCAAAGGTCAAGGTCACAGGACACATCTTTAAAAAGATGTGGATGCATTTTCAGCCAAACAATTCATCTCAGATCTTTCATCTTGCACATATAGTTCACCTGCCAAGAGTGAAAAACCCCTATCAATTTTGAGGTCACAAGGTCAAAGGTGAAGGTCACAGGAGCCATATGTCCAAAAATTAGTTTCTGGATGATAATTCCTGCTTTTATTGATGTATGGATTTCAAACTTGACTTATATATGTCCCATTGGAAAAGCAAGACCCAAATTGATTTTGGGGTCATGAGGTCAAAGGTCAAGGTCACATCTTTAAAAAGATGTGGATGCATTTTCAGCCAAACATTTCATTTCAGGTCTTTCATCTTGCACATATAGTTCACCTGCCAAGAGAGGAAGAACCCTATCAGTTTTGAGGTCACAAGGTCAAAGGTGAAGGTCACAGGAGCCATCTGTCCAAAAATTAGTTTCTGGATGATAATTCCATCTTTTACTGATGTATGGATTTCAAACTTGGCTTTGTTATTGACCCATTAGAAAAGCAAGACCCAAATTGATTTTGGGGTCATGAGGTCAAAGGTCAAGGTCACAGGAAACCTCTTTAAAAAGATTGTGGATGCATTTTCAGCCAAACAATTCATCTCAGATCTTTCCTCTTGCACATATAGTTCACCTGCCAAGAGTGGAAGACCCTATCAGTTTTGAGGTCACAAGGTCAAAGATGAAGGTCACAGGAGCCATATGTCCAAAAATTAGTTTCTGGATGATAATTCCTGCTTTTATTGATGTATGTGTTTCAAACTTGACTTGTATATGTCCCATTGGAAAAGTAAGACCAAAATTGATTTTGGGGTCATGAGGTCAAAGGTCAAGGTCACAGGACACATCTTTAAAAAGATGTGGATGCATTTTCAGTCAAACATTTCATCTCATATCTTTCATCTTACACATATAGTTCTCCTGCCAAGAGAGGAAGAACACTATCAATTTTGAGGTCACAAGGTCAAAGGTGAAGGTCACAGGAGCCATCTGTCCAAAAATAAATTTCTGGATGATAATTCCTGCTTTATTGATGTATAGATTTCAAACTTGACTTGCATATGTCCCATTGGAAAAGCAAGACCCAAATTGATTTTGGGGTTATGAGATCAAAGGTCAAGGTCACAGGACACATCTTTAAAAAGATCAAGGTCACAGGACCAACATCTTCAACAAGATTGTGGATCGTTAGATGGAATAAACAATAAATATGCCAAGTGTCAGTATATGCTGCTAAAAATGGGGGTCTGTTCTTGTAGGAGGGGGGCCTACTATGTCTGGGGATACTCTGGCACCTGCGGTGCCAAGAAATGTCTAGTTAAAACTGGGATAGTAATTAGCACAATGATATTGTTTGTCCCTCATTCAACCAACAGTGTGTATACTTTATTTGAAAAGATGTTTTATTTTATCAAATTTACTTTTATTTTATTTTGGTGAATAAAATTAAGCATATCCTGAAAACTCCAATGTGCAAAACTGTTTAATAGTGATTCAAGGAATATTCTTGTAGATGCCATGTTGTGGCATTATTTTCTTTTAAAATCAGTTTAAACATTTATGATTTAAAAATAATAAAATATATGTGTATGCATAATATGACCCAATGTTTTTTACTCTGTATATATAATGATTGCAACTTTTGCAACAATTCTAATATTTTAACTTATATTTTCAGGTTTTTTAATTAAAAATTTATAAACCTGTAAATAAAAAAATGATTCAGATAAAAACTTCTTAATGGAAAAAGTGGATCTGCTTGAAAAAATAGGATTATATATAAACTTATATGCATTATTCTCTTGAAAGTGAAATAAAGGTATTAGTCCATTCTGTCCACTTGCCTGTCCATCTGTAAATTTTCGTATGCAACACAGTATCTCAAAACTTTTACTGTTTTTCTTCATGACAGTCTTGTCAGAGTATTAGTTTGCAATCATATATTTAGAACTTTACTATAACCAAGTAGGAGGGCCCCTTTCCTCTTAGCTTTTCATATTCTTATATAAATGAAAAACATTACAATAGAATATTTCTATATCCACCTTCGTGCTGCCCTCACTTTTCCCTTCTCTGAACCCCATCCCAAAGTCAGCCTCAGTAAGCAAGAACAAGATGAATCAGATATATTCATACTTTAATATTTTGTATAACTATTCGTCCATAGGTACCTATGTACATGCCAGAAATTATGTCATTATTGTGTAATATGTAGACATAGTGGGCATCACAATAATGTACCTTGTCAAGACTAAAGAGATATTGTGTCATAAAGTCACATATTCATAAATCACTTCATCCGCATAGTTAATCATAACATCATATCTGTCAAATTGAACGCTTGCAGACTACCATACACTTTAGATCCTTCAACAAATAGCCTTATCATCATTCTACTACTGCTTATTACTGCTGTCATTGCATTCATATTTGCTCAAATATATCACAATTTTCAACCCCTCCTAAATAAATAAAAAATAAACCACTTTATTTGACTCTATTAATCCATCAGTCAGGTAATTTCATTTATCATTTACTCACATATTACATTACATTCCTTTAAAATAGCCCAACATGTACATGATATTCATAAGCTTTATCGACTCGATATAGTATCACAGTGGAGAAACATTTATAGTCTTTTCACGATCAGCTGAGCGCCGTGACCCATGGGTCCCTTGTTTGTTGTGGCTTTAGTTTAAAAAAATCACTTTACAAAATTTAAAAAAGGGAAGAAATTTTAAAATATTTTTAGTAATATGGCATAATTTTCCTTTCAGATGTGGAGTGTAGAATTTGTGGAAGTTCCAGATGAAACCCAAACAAAACAAGAAAAGAACAAACCAGGGGAGACTGCAAAAGTCGAACAAAGACCGCAAACGTTGAGTGAACCACACAACATTCCTAACATACACCGGTTATGTTCCTTAGAGGACTCGATATCTGAAACTACTGCCGACACAGTTCAGGACTATAGAGATAACGATATGTTAGGCGTGCAGGTTGAGGCAGAGTTAGGTTCGTCGGTAGAGAGCGGTGGAACTCTGACGGAAGCCATGAAGGGTTCGGAAAAATCAAACCAAGGTGTGGTCGAAGGTGATCTCATTAGTTTTGACAGCCCTGTACAGGAACACCCACCTCAAAGACAGATAAGCAATCTCTCCTCAGTGTCAGGTAGTGACTTTACAGAGGAAGGGCCCCCTGCTGTGACCTACAGGCAACCAGAGAGAACTGAGCCAGATGGCGCTGCACTCAGTGTAGGCAGGGACCAGTCTAGTCAAGGACCAGTTAGCCAAAGAGAACAGGGATCTCCAACATCAGACTTTGAGACTTTTTCAGACAAAGAGGTGAAGGCAGCCATGAAGTCAGTTGAGGATGTACTGCAGATACGGAAAGGGCAGAAAAATAAACTGAGACCAGGTTTGGAACCCTTTTGTACTTTTAAACTTGTTTCATTTATGAATATGAAACCTTCTAGCCCATATATATCCTCAGAGTGCACAGGCATATTGTATAGATTACTTTTATTGAATAAGTAGCCCTCCACTCTTTTATGGAACAGCCCTTAAACTGCTTCAGTAGTGCACCATTGATCATGAGATATTCGTATTAATAAGTTGTAGGTGCTCTGTGAAGTTTCATAGGACAGCCCTTGAACCATTTTATTATTGCTAATGTCCTTCTGCACTAGTGACACCTGTCAGTGACACCTGACACTGAGTGTTTGGGTCTTGACTAAAAAAAATCATAATATGCTATATCTTCAAGAATTAATGTTAAAAAAATTAAAATCCCTTACCTTTAAAGGTAGTATCTCAAAGAAAAAATCTTTTAAAAAATACCTTACCTTTAATGGTAAGGTTCCCGTTAAAGCCTTATCTTGTGTGATAGTATCTTATTTCACTTGATGGAAACCCACAATGCTAACTCACTATACCCAAACAGCAGAGGATCATTAATTATGTGCAACATGTAGGCTCTAGAAAAGGTCTATTGTTAATAAAAAAGATGAAATTTTCTTTTATTACTTATTAAATAATTATTGTATGGCTTCAATAAATCTATAAAACTAATAAAATGGCCTCATCAGATATTATATATTGTGTGATTTACCTGCAGACAGTTATGAATGTAAATTGACCAGTATATGTAAAAATCATTGTAGTTAATTTGTAATTTGATCATATATTCATATATGTTTTCTTTATGTGAGAATATTTAGATATTTGCGTTTCTTGATATTTACCAGGGTTTAAATGGCAAAGACAGTTGGTGTTTAGAAGCAAATTGACGATGCACACAGCATTTGAACGACGGGACAACAATGCCCCAGCGCCAGTGACTTCACTAGCTATTTCAAAGTAAGTATATATACGTGTGATGTATATTTCCTGGTGAGCAGGTTATGTAGAGGGCTCTTAATGGTTTTACCATGAAAACACAACTCAGTAGTCATTTTGATTGGGCAGATAGGATCTACTTTGTGCCATTAGACCAGTCATTTTGAAAACTGCACTGCAGTGGGTGTCCATGCTGTTGTAACTTCCTACTATGTTCTGTCATGTACCAGTGACCGGCCTTGGCCAATCACGAGGCAGTTAAAGTTAACCTGCACATATTGGGTGTTGTTAGAAAGTAAACAGACATGTTTAACAGTTGGTTTGGTATATTCTAATTGAAACAATTCTTGTAAGTGGTGAGAAAAAAAGTATCTTTCTTCAAAAGTTAAAAATACATAAATTTGCTTCTTTTCAAGATTTTCAGCAGAGTTTTTGATGTGGAATGTGTTGCCACTCTGACATACTCTCTCATTTCAGATATGCTGCTGTGAAATATAACTTCTGCTCACCCTTTTAACATCCTGTTGTCATTGTACATAGTGTATTAAGGGTCATTATCAAGATGATATATTTACAGAGCATCAAGTTCTTATTTTGAAAATGTCTGAAAACAAACCTCATATTTTTACCCTGGATTATATGTACACAGAAATCAACATCCATCACAATGCCATATACTAATAGGTCTACAGCTACTGTTACATGATGTATTTTTGCTACCTGGTTATATTTGGCTTAATCCTAATAGATATTTACAGCAGCCCTGATTGTCTGAAATCCTCTATGAACTTCTTCAGCCACTCAACATGTGCTGTAGGTTTCTACAATTGTGTGCAATTTCCTACTATATGTCACAAATTTTTATTTCCACTGATTTCCAAAGCTACATTTTCTATGACTGCTGTGATTGTAAATTGTTTTAACGCCCGTTTTATGATTGGAGTATTATGGTATACCCACTGTCCGTCCATCCGTCAACTTTCAGTGTTGCCGCGATAACTTACCAGGGCTTTGATGGATTTTCGTGAAACTCACCATAAGTACTTACCAACAGATCATCTCACCTAAGTTTGATTATGAGCAACGTCCACACATATTTAATAAGGTCACAGGTCACTAGGCTATTTTGTGGTGTCCCCGCGGTAACTTACAAAGAAAAAACGAAGGATTTTGATTAAACTCATCAGAAATGTTAATCAGTAAAATGTCTTGCCTTAGTTTGTATTCCACCAAAATCCATGCTTATTTAATGAGGTCAGAGGTCACCGCACTTTGGAGGTACCTTGGTGACTTACAAAAATCCTATGGATTTACATGAAACTTATTATAAATATTTACCAATAGTTTCTCACCTGAATTACATTCAAATTCACACATATTTAATGAGGAGGTCAGAGGTCACCAGATGCACGTTTGCTGTGCTCTTGTTGGGTGCTGTTACATGCTGCTTATCAAGATTTTCCACAATTTTTCTGAGAATAATAAAATAGAAATCACAGAAACTTGTAGAAATAAACACCCTGTGAGGCCTGCTTTAAACAATAAATAATGTAATTACCAGGTTATTACCACCAGTCAAAAGGACACCTTGACAGAACATAAATCAACATGTTGACTCTAATTATTCTATGTTAAAATTAAATTTTTGAATTTTTCAAATTCCAGGGACCACAAGACTGTGTACGTAGGTGACGGAAAGTGCCGGGTGTTCAGTTGGTCAGTGACTGACCAGCCTGGGCGGGTCATCGCTGACCACTGGGTCAAGGATGAGGGAGGGGACAGCTGTAATAACTGTAATGTCAAGTTCACGTTCTCTGAGAGACGGCATCACTGTCGAAACTGTGGCCAGCTCTACTGCTCGAAGTGAGTGTTTAGTGTGTGTTTCAAACAGTTCTGTAATGATACACTGATGCATCGATCCTTCACAATACAAAGTTATATATTGTATTCTCCCAATTTTAAATTAACACTTTTTGTGTTTTTATGGTAATTTGTATACCATGGTTGCCTTTTTGTTCATTAGGGTTTCAGATCGCCGATATTTGCGATAGTGGACTAAATACAAAAATACCATAGTCTAATTCAAAGTTGAAAAGTAAAAGGTGACATTATGAATAGAAAAAGACATGTATGTTCAAAGATTGATGTTTTAAATAAAATGAGATCTTTCCAATTTTTTGCCATTAACAAACAATATTTCTTGTCAAAAAGATTTTGTGCACATAATATTTGGTATAATAAATTCACTTAATAATAGTTATACTCAGTGTATTGGTCTTTTGCACTCTGAGTTCACAAAAATGAAACCCTTGTGGAACATTGACAAAAAATGGTTAAATTTGAACCACTCAGTTATGAAGCCAACCACAGTTAATGATAGGTTACCTGAGAACATATATATATATATATACATGGTGTATCTAAAATAGATATCACATAACTCAAATATGGGTCACATGACAAGGTATTATGTTTGAATTTCTTGTGGATGAACTTGAATTCAAATTGTAAATTGTCTGTTGTTAGCTAAAGATCTTTCAAAGAATTTTTTATGAAGATTTTTCAGGAATGACATTATTATGTGCATTAAAATTTCACAGACCCATGTGTTGCTTTAATTGTTCCAATCAGTTTTAATAAGGAATTTTTATTTGATTACTGTATATTCTCTATCTTAATCTGCAGCTTAAGTTAGAAAACTAGTGCTGTAAACCTTCAAATTTTCGCTCAACTCACGATGTGGCTTTAAATAGATGATTCTCTTGAAGTCATCATTGTGATATGGATGTATGTGGGTGATAAAGGGGAGATGAAGGCCAATCTCAAGAAGAAGTAGACCAAAAGGCAGATTTAGGTGAACCATATTCTAAGTCTGAAAAAAAATCAGTTATTTCAATCCAGTTAATTGTTTACATACATGATAGATAAGTATGAAGTGCTTATATATGTGTTTGTGTAATTTATACCTGGATGTCTTGTGTATGTGTGACAGTATTGTTTTATCTTATTATTTATAGAAATGATTTGTTACTTGGTTTCTCTTATCAAAGGTGCTCCCGGTTTGAGACAGAGATTCACCGTTTACGCATCATGAAACCAGTACGGGTATGCCAGACCTGTTTCAGCAAACTCAAGGTCGAACAAGCAAATGCAGAGAAGTCAAATAGGAGCTCTGTTAAAGTGTGACATCATCATTTTAATCCAATTAGACGAAGATAAAGCATTCTGTGCGGGATATGGCTTCTCTTATCAGGACTGCAGTGGTTGAAGGATGTCCTACCTTGGCTTGATATGTGTCAAAGGTGAAGGTCATTGGTGGGTTGTAGTCATGGAAACCATTGGGAATTCTAGTCTGCAGTGATCTATGCTCATAGCACGTAGTTATTAGTGGTTGCCATAGACACACTTATATTGTACCTGTGTTAATGTCAACTGACGAATATATGCACAAACTGGAATGTAAATATCTGCCAGTCATCTTGGACTCTTCATAGTTAAATGTGCAGAAGCTGTGGGTATCTTTAAATTTTCCACAAATGCTGTGAGCTGGATTTATTTAAGGTTCATAAGTTGATTGTTCACATGTCTTAAAATGTTATGAATTTAGGAATGTTTTATTCCAAGTGCATTGAGAGATGTGTTACACAGTGACATAGAGGAGACCACTTTAATTAATATCTTAAACATATGAATTTATGCTTCGAGACTACAGGTTTGCCAAGTTATAATAACCAGACAGAACAGTAGCTGCGTGCATTGTTGCCATTTTGTTGCTGAAAATTATCTTCAACTTGAAAGTAGGTAGAGAAAACCATTCATTGAATACTGAGAAAGACCTTCTTGTTGGAGTAAATGTTTAGCTTCAGAAATGTCTTACAGATTAAGTTGATTTACCATTGTAAAAGCAATTTTTTTTCATGACACCAAGCCAGCAAGCCCTTTTGTTTGCGATAGATATGAAAACTGCTTGCAAGGATTGGATTCATTGTGGTTAATAACTAATGTCTTTATGGTAACACATGTTTATATGTCATTCCGGTTAGCTACTGTTTGTGATATTATGTATTGGAACCATTAAAACCATAAAACATATATTTATATGATATATGTACTATACACACTGTGTACATTGACAATTATAAATTAGTGATAGAAATCTAAGACTGTAGGGATTTCTTTATCATATTTTCATCAAGATGGTCACATGATGGACATTCATGTGTGGTGACATTTTTCTGTTCAAACATTATACCAGTCAGCTTGTTTGAAACTTTTAAAAATGTGCATAATATGAGGCCATGACATGGAGAATTTGCATCATTGATGGTATGTTTTATGATTGGTTCAAGATTGATTTGCAAATTCATCAGATGTTTGATTTATGTAAATCTTCATTGGTCAGGGGAAATGTTTATCAGTTGGTTGATTGAATGAGATAATGTGTTGATAAAGCTGCACATGAGAGCTGAATTTCACAGTGTCAATTGAAGCTGTGAATAGTAAATTACATTTAAAACAATTCAGTTAGATTCTCAGCCAAAGTCAGTGATTCACTGGGGTTTGAGCAACATGACCCTTGGGTCACTTGGTATTGAATCAGATCTAAAGTGCTCTTTTATAAAGTCGCGTTATAAAGCTACACATGAGAGCTGAATTTCACAGTGTCAGTTGAAGCTGTGAATAGTAAATTACATTTAAAACAATTCAGTTTGATTCTCAGTTCAGAGTCAGTGATTCACTGGGTTTGAGCAACATGACCCTTGGGTCACTTGGTATTGAATCAGATCTAAAGTGCTCTTTTATAAAGTCGCGCTAAATGAACAAATACCTAAAAAATGTATTAATTATTACTAATTACAGTAATACCGCTTTACATTGAAGCAGCATTACTGTATCCATACTCAATATTGATTGGTTCATCCTAAGACCCACTTCCCAAAAAGTTTTGTGATAATTTTTTACATTATTTTCACTTGATCCTGCTAACAAACAAACAAACAAACAGAGGTTAGAACATAACCTTTGTTGAAGGTAATAAGAATGTGAGATAAATTTTCCTTTGAAGATGTATGTTTTCCATGATGTTTCTGCAAGCATTTTTAAATTCAGTTTCAATGCAAATAGGAAATATATGGTACAGTGGAGAGTGCAAAGGAGACCATTTGTTATCTTTTTGTTCCATGTTAATTGCAAGCAAAACCTTAGATAGTACAAGACCATGCTGTAAACAAAGAGAAATGGTATGCCACTGAAGCAGATGCAGAGGAACTCAAAAATAACATGAAAATTAATGGGCATTAACAGTTAATTCTGAATATTACAAAAAAACCCTTTTACATGGGGAAATGGTTTTCACTTAAAATTCAGTGTTCATGAACACATTAATTCAAAGTGTTCTCATAGAGTAAACCATATGTTTTGGACCCTGCCCAGGAGATGGCTACAAAATGGTACTTTCAGTCACAAAATGTTTTGCCATCAATCCAGGATCACTGTGACAAGTAGGCAAACTTAATGAATATGCTGTTTTATGGCAAGGACTGTTTATGAGGTATATGCCATACCACATGGATAGACTGCCAATACATTTTAGCCTTTTTGTCTGTGTGAATCATATTGAAACAATTTTGATTAATAAGCATTGATCAAAACATTTTGAAACTGATTAATAAGTGAAAAGAAAACAAGTGTGGTGTTTTGTGGTAATAATGTATCATTGAATTAATGCACAAGATCACCGTATCATTCAAAACTAGTCAATATTCAAATTATAGGGATGTGCAATATAGCTAAGGAGTTCTTAATGTTTCTGCATTAAAAAAACCATGTTAAAATATATTAGATTCAACTTCATTGCAGTGTTTGCTTGAAATTTGGTGTTAGAGTAACACATTTGTGGTTCCATATTGTATGCAGTTTGTATCAAATTCAAAATTGTTCAACGTACTTTCACAAAGCGTTTGATACGTTCAACATATTTTCACAAACCGTACCTTACAAAGGGGAGAATACTTTGCATGATCATTAATATAAGGCAATAATTTTATGTTAACAATGCAAGGAATAAAAGAAATGTGATAAATAATGATATGTGAAGAATATTTGTATTTGGAGGTCATTATAAATGAAAATTTATAAAAGGAGTGCTAATTCTTATGCATGTTCAAATGACCTTGACCTTTTTCAAGTTCACATTGACCTCTACCTTTTACTGGTTATATCATGATTTTTGTTTATTAATTAATGTTTTTAAAGTAGATTTAGGTTACTTTGAGAAGAATATGTCAAACAGTGCTTTAAAATATGTAGGTTTCAGGAATAGTATGTGTTCTTAATGTACAGGGGGTTACCTATAGAAGAAAGTGCCACATAAAGCTTTAAAATATTTACTGAAGTTTAAATAATGTTAGTGTTTTAAAATTGACTTGGTGAGAGTACATTTAAATACTGAGGTTTCTGGAATGAAAATTGTTAAATATAGTTATTGTGATTAATTAAAATCATGTTTTCAGGATTTGGTCAGTGTAATACAGTGCTATGTTGGTTGTGTTCAGTATTAATGATTTATATGCAGATTTTTGTTTTAATGTCACATTTGATGATTTATTACATTAGACTGGGGTTACTATCAGCATATGAAATGCTGAACTCTCTGGAGAGCATATAACCTTAGTGGCCATAAAAGGCAATAGAAAGAACTTTGCCAGAGGTCTTTACACCATAGACAGTCTGAGATGGTTGGAAACTCCAAACTTTTTAGTCAGAAATCCATTACCCAAACCATTTTACAAAGAAGGGACAACCAAATAACAATACAGCATACAAATATTGCAATAAAAAAATACAAGAATCAGTTAATGGATCTCAATATTGAATCTGTCTCATTATTGCAATCAAGAAAGGGCAGATTTAAAATCTTAGTACTGTACAAATAAAGAGGTATTATATAAAATTTCTGTGGGTCTAATCTGTTACAGTGTATGCTAAAATAATGAATTCTGATACACCTATGTCCTTATAGAATGTTTTATACAAAATATCATACATAAAAAAATATTTTCCTTGATCAGTGGTCATTTCGGGGTCAAGGTTTTGGGGTTATAATTCTGCATATCTAATGCATTTAGATATGGGAATACCTTCATAAAAAATTCTAAAACCCATTTTTGCACTTTACTGTGAAGTATACACTCGGGTTTCATAACAGCTAGTTTATCTATATCTTGGATATAATGTTGTGCCCCCAGTTGATACCAAGTAATAATGCCCATCAGCTGAGCATCGTGACCCATGGGTCACTTCTGTTTAAACAGACCCTAAATTGCTGTTTAATGAGGATATTTATTTTATTGAGGATACTTCAGAGTTTGTAAGGGTTAGGATTGTGTGAGCCGTGCTCATTTCTTTGATTTGCATTCCAAAGCCATAACATATCTTTTGTTGCTGTATAGATCTGAGCTTATACTTTCTCTGGCAGTGCACAGGCCTCATTGTGTTAGCTTTGTTGGTAGCCGCAGATGTGGAGAGCAGTTAAGGATGGTACAGGGTGGTGTCACAAGTATTTCTTGTACACAGGAACCTTGTGGTTTCAGAGTTATGAGACTTTTATGTAAATAGGAAACATTGGTTATTGATACTGTTTAAATATATAATGAAAATTATAAGTTTACAAAATTAGAAATCACTGCTGTTTGGGCTGTTGCAAGAAAGGTAGTCCTTGCTCTGCCAGGATTCATATCTGTTACAGTAGTACCATTAAAGATCTGGTTATAATATTGACCATTTCCTCATGATCGTGCAGAATGAACATACTGGACATACAAAACACCGGTCTTATAGAACTTTGATACCTAGTGTATGATTAAATCTTTTGTTTAATATATCTTTAATTATCATATTTGGAAAACCTTTGTAAAGCATATATGAACTTACAAACCAGGAATATTACACCAACATTTGTATCCAGTGAATACCAATACATGTGTGGTAATGATAGGGTAATTGTGATCTTAACTGGCTATTATAAAATGAAAAGTTTAAGTATGACAGGAGATTTTGATATAGTGGAAAGGTTTCTAGCAGCTTTGTCATCAGTTAGTGTAACAATCAAACTGAAGAAGTACTTGGGGGCCTTTGGTGGAGAATTTGACGATGGCAAGGGTGATAAGGCAAGATTAATGTATGGTTTTCTGGTGTGTGCATGTGGTCAGTCATTCTTATTCAGCATAAAACTTATTTTCCTTGAGCTGTTTATTATATTATACAGTGTAATAGCCATACATAATTATAATTAAGAGACCATTTTTCATGCATTTGATCTGTACATAATTCTTAAAAGTTTGATCTTATTATTTCTCAGGTTTGCTAGACTTTTGACAATCATGTTGTTTGTGCATTTTGTGTCTTTTTGACACAAATATACTTATGTTTGTGCAAGCTGACAATTTTCAGGTTTCTGTATCTTAAAGTTTCATTTACAGAAAGAACAGTCTACACTAAACATCATGACAGACAGTGATGTGCAAATACATGTAACCTGTATAATTCTGCCACAAAATCAGGGAAAATACAGTATCAGTGTCTCTTATTGTAATGTTATGGCTGTTCAAGTCAATTTAGAGACCTGTATCCATCTTATGTTGATTGTTCCAGTTATCATATTGGTCTCATAAAGGTTTATTGCCATTCAAAAGTCATTAAATTATCTAAGAGTCTGACTTGCACCCTGAAATAATGAGTAATTTTGATGTTTACAGAGTCATTACGATCTAGAACAAGGTGGCTCACATAATTAAGTCATTATCCTACAGATAGCACCATAATTGGTCAAGTATTCTTCAAAAGTTTCTAAATCACAGTTAATAGTTTCATGGCCAGGTTATGGTTTAAATACAGTTTGTAATCATTTACACATGCAAGAGCAAAAAGGATTTTTTATTCAGAAACCTGTAGCTAAAACTGAGAAATATTTCGCTGTTTCCAGTGGGTATATGTGGCATTTAACGTAATATCATAAAGTACGGTAGATCCTCACTATTATAAATGATGACAAAACTCCGGATAATAGAGAGGTGTCTGTATTGGTGAAGAAACAGACCTTCCTTACAGAGGCTTCATTATTTTTGCTGTTCATCGTAGAGGTACCCATTAGAAGAGAATTTATTGGATTGTAATCCCTTAAGTAATGTGAGATGAAGTTTGGCAAAACGTAAATTCAAACATACCCAAAAAAGGAAGGCAGAAACTAATAATCATCATAACATTTTGATGGAGTGCCTTATGTAAAGCTAACATCATGATGTGCATCTGGAATGGCATCAAGGAATATCTTACAGGAAAAATAGCAGGGGCTTTTTACCCTTTACCATAAGGTCAAAAGTTCAGTTGTGGTGGTTTCGTTGATATAAATGCCACTGTTGTATTTTGGTGAAATAATGGGCAAAAATGTATGCAATATGTATTGAATTATGGTGTTTCAAATATGGAGATGAACAAGTCACAGGTATGGTTGTAAAAAAATTACATTAGTATACAGACCAAATGAAATATGGACTGTGTATAGAGATATGATTTGGGCAATCTCATCCATGATAGCTGTATCTTAATCCCTTCTTTAATGTTAAAATAATAAGTGGTGGAAAATGTTGTGACCTTATTTTTGGTATTATGATCAGCATCTTCATGCTTCCCTTAAGGTCAAGGATGTTTAAGGTCAGGTAGGTCAAGGACATTTGAGGTCACGAGAAAACAAAGGTCAAAGATATGAGCTGGGACAGTCCTTCATCAATGGCCAAGGATAATAAACATCACTTTGTTATAGATACTGTGTGAAAAAGTGAAATTTATTTAATATTTATACTGATTGTGTGGTCCTATAGCTGTATCATAGTGGCCTGTATGTAGTTTTAAAATATGTGTATGAAACAGTGCCCTGTAAAATTATTTATTTTGTTATGGGTACTTTGTGTGCAAACTATATGTATGGCTGTCATTTGTTCGTACCTTTCGTGCATTTTATAGAAAAATCTCAATACTATAACCTCCATGATGGGAAATGATTTAATTGTATATATAAAGAGTTCACCAGTGGGGGGGTTGGGGTATATGAAGTTGCCTCTTATGGTACGCCAGCAGTGATGCCATGACTGATAAATTGATCACTTGATTGAATACAGTAATTATGCTTCAAAACCATTAGAAGAATATAATAATAACTGCTACAATGAATGTGCAACCGTTGTTCTTTAATTGTCTTACATGTGCATGCTTGGCTATGTGGCCTATACACGTCAGAAGATGTACCATAGGCTAAAATATGTGATCCGTTGGCACTGTATATACTGGATTATGCACACATGTATTATAATTATATATGCACATACATTAACTCACTCTCCAGGCAAGGCATGGCAAGCAGATATTTCAGTGATATTGGTTTATACAATGGTTGGAGAGTGATGCTTCATAATGAGTTGTTTATAGAGTTATAATTAACTTGTATGTGCAAGACTATTAAAGAGGTATGCATTTAATGTCTGATGAGGTTGTTTCTGTTGTGCTAGGCAAGATTTTTGTACATTTTCATTCATAGTGCCAATCCTACGGCCATGTGTCCGCATCAAGCGATGGCTGCCAGGAGCATACAGATGTGACCGTGACATGTATATATATTATATATACTTATATATGTGATATGTGTATATGTGGCATACTATATATTGTGTCAGAGTCACAGCTAGTTCAATAAATGGTAGGCCAAGATCTATATGTATTAAAGGCATTCAATGAAACTCCGCAGTTTTGTATTTCTTTCCTTGCCCTGTTGACACTTAATGAACTGAGTGCTCAACTGAATTTGTTTCTTATTCCCTCCTTCTGACTTTGTCATGCTGATCAACTAAATCAAGCTTCTTATAAATAAATGCTTTAAAATTTAAACAAGGCCTACAGGCCTAATGCGAACCTGTGCAATGAGATTACACCAGGTATAATGCTTCAATGCTGGACCATTACTTTTCAAGAACATGTGTAACATGTATATGAACAATGCACGTACTAAACACTTAGAACAAGAAACAATTAAACAAACATCACTGCTGCAATTCTGGCATGGGTGCACACAACACAAAAACTAGAATATGGGTAGTCAACAAGTGACTACGTGTATCCTCCAAAATCAGAGTGGGAAAGGTGAAGTGAGGCATGGATTGAGTGGCAAGGGGAAATAGAGTGAGGTGCTGCATAATAGCCTGGATGTCTGCAGCCGAAATGTGTATGTAGGTTGCGCCACCTACCACAAAATCCAGAAAGCTGTCCAAGATGTATAAACATGCAAAATTTTAGGCAGATAAGTCAACCCACTACTGAGATATGAGTGATTTTAGCCCATGGCAGACAAACAGATGGACACTGTACAAAAATGGTGGCAGGTGGTGCCACAAATTTTGTGTATGATTAAGAGATATGCGAGATCTATACACATGCAAAATTTTTGCCCAATCGGTCAAATGGTTCCTGAGATATGAGCTTGGATGTCTGCAGCATAAATTTGAATGTAGGTGGCGCAACCTGTCATAAAATCAAGAAAGCTGTCAAGGATGTATAAACCTGCAAAATATCAGATGGATAAGTCCAACCAATGCAGAGATATGAGTGTTTTTATCCCAAGGCAGATGAACAGATGGACGCTGTGCAAAAATGGTTGCAGATGGCACCACCATTTTTAGCTCAGCTGACTATAAGTCATCTGAGCTATAGTCGTGGTCCATTGTCCGTCGTCCGTCCGTCTGTCGTGCCGTCCGTCTGTCCGTCCGTCTGGATGTCCGTCCATAAGACTGGCACGTATCGACAAACTGAAATTCGGCATACAGTTAGATGTCCCCAAAATCTCCTACCATGCCAAAAATTGGGTCAATATGACTTCGTTCCTTCGAGATATTAAGGAAAAACCTCATTTTTTAATAGAAATCTATTTTCACACTTCAGGACTGCCTAATATCAAAACCACTCATCTGGTTTTCTTCGTTTTTACCATAAATATTCCTCTATATGGTTCCTATGAACATGCCAGAAATTAAGTCAGTATTATTTAATTTAAAAAAGTTATGGGCCCAAACATAATGGACTTTGTAAAAAAATGAGGAAAGATATTTTGTCACTTAAGACCAAAAGTGTTAAAGGTAGGAATTTTTTTTCAGTAATACTACTTTAAATAATCAAAATTTAATTGTATACCAAAAATTAGATCAAAATCTGTTAAATTTTTTTTAAATATTGGCAAAAATATAAAATTGGTACCTTAAATTTTGCCAAAGTTTGACCATGGCACGTTTTTTTCCTGTAACTGGTGTGGATTTAATTTTCAAAGCATGTTTTTGTTACCATTTCAACTGTTAAAACAAAAAAAATTGAATCCAGTTGATCAAAAACTGTAGCTTTTATTCAAGTTTTCAAGCACCATGTCACATATTGTTTACATCAAGCTAGTGTTATGCAGTTCACTAGAGCTCAGCTCCCCAGCTTCAGCTCTAAGTTCCTTAAATTTTGCATACAGTGAGATGTCCCTCAAATCCTCTACCATACTAAAAGTTTGGTCACTAGGACTGCATTCCTTCGAGATATTAAAAAAAAACTTCATTTTTCCATTGGAACCCCATTGTTACACTTTAAGATTGCCTAATATCAAAACCACTGATCTGACTTTGATCATATATAATATACATATTTTTCTATACATTCGCTATGCATATGCCAGAAATGATGTCTCTCTCTCTCTCTCTCTCTCTCTCTCCCCCTCTCCCTTATTGCCTCCCTTCCTCCCTCCATCCCATTCTGTTGACAGGTACTATAAACTAGATACATTAGCTATAAATGTTGATGCAATTTAGAAATGTGAATCAACTGAAATATTCACAATCACATGTATGTTATACTGTAAATTTATAGTAACATTCAGAAACTTGGATTAAAATTATGTAATGAAAAAAAGGAATAAATGCAAATATTGTTAATTTTTTCTTGACTCAGTAGAATGGGGAAAAAAATTATTTGCTTTGTTTCTCCATCTTTCTGTCTGTTTTAAATATTTAATGTTCATGAATACACTTTTTTTTTATAAGCACTGTTGAATTAAATTTCATATCCTGTATGTATATGCAAGGGTGTTGTAACTCTCACCATCCCCTTCTTCATCCCACTGTGGCTTTGCTCCTTGGCACTGTGAACAATAGTTCTATGGCTAAAAATTATAGCATAAAATTTAATAATTAAAGAAAATATCTACAGAGAGACAGAGGCATTGTAACTCTGATCATAACAACCCCCCCCCCCCCCCCATCAAGTCATTGCACCTGTGGAATGGGGACGTTATGGCAACTGTATATATATCATAAAATTGATAAAAAAGGTTAACCAAATAAATTGGATCTCATCAGACAAATGTGTAAACTGTTTAACTGTCAACAGCTTATCAAAAAGGTAACCAGTGGAAAGGCATGGTTAGGTCTCAAATATTATTTGCAACATTTTCTTCAATCATATAAACCAACCATGGCCCAGATTACCTCTTCCTCTCAAACATTTTCTACATTTCATCATATTTTTAAGATTTTAACCTTCCAGGTGGTTCAGTACTGTTGACCATTTGTCCATAGGTACCTATGTACATGCCAGAAATTATGTCAATATTGGGTAAAATGTAGACGTGAGGGCATCAAAATAATGCACCTTGTCAAGACCGATCTTGTCAAGATGTCATACAGTCACAAATTCATAAATCCCCTTATCAGCATAGTTAATCATAACCTTGTATATGTCAAATTGAACTCTTGCAGTTTTCCATACACTATAGATCCTTCAACAAATAGCCTTATCATCATTATACCACTGCTAAGCATACTGTCATTGCATTCATATTTGCTCAAATAAATTGCTTTTTTCGACCCCTCCCAAATAAATAAAAAATAAGCCACTATATTTTACTCCATATTAATCCATCAGTCAGGTTATTTCATATATCATTTACTCACATATTACATTATATTCCTTTATAAAAGCTCAACATGACCATGATATTCTAATCTGTATCTACTCAATATAGTATCACAACGGTGATACATTTATAGTCCAATCATGATCAGCTGAGCGCCGTGACCCATGGGTCCCTTGTTAGTGTATGTTATAAAGCTTTCCAAGGGCTACATTTGTGCAAAATCTTTAGCCTTATTGGTCAAAAGGTTCCCGATAATGTGGGTTTATGTGTGGAAACAGACGCACAAATGGACGCTGGTCAGAGAGGAAAGGTCAGAGGTCAACGAAAAATGAGGGCGCACCAGCTCACATGTGACCAATCATAATTCCCAATTTTAAAGAATTCTGCCCAGTGGTTATAAAGGAGTTCTCCAGAAACCTATGCAGCAATGGCGGCAGCGTCGGCGTCTGACTGAAATCATAGTATCCGCAAAACTCTGTTTTGGTGGATACAATGATTGTAGCTGGCACCACCGGTCTTATATACAACGAAGATATATATAAATATGCCCAATGTCAGACTGATATGTCAAACCCCTCCTGTGAAATAAGCAGGGACATACACTGTGCAAAAATTATTGTAGGTGGCGCCACCAGTCTGGTACACTATAAAGCTACTTGATATGTATAAACATGCCAAATTTTAGGCTGATGTATCAAATTCCTCTGTAGAAATAAGCAGGCGCATACACTGCAAAAGTCAATGTAGGTGGCACCACCTGTCTTATAAATGAGAATACCATCAAAGACACATAGACAGGTCAAAATATCAGTCCAATACATCAAACTTCCCAAAAGTTTGATGCACTGGGCTGACAAGGCTCAGGTGAGTAAGGCAGTTGCCCCCGAGTGACCTGTGACAAATTGCTGCCTCAAGCTACTGCACTGAGTGAACTCTTGACCTGCACCTGGCAAGACTGAGTGAACTTTTGACCTGTACCTGGCTGCACTGAGTGAACTCTTGGCCTGTTGCATAATCTGACACAGTTGGCAGTCAGCCAAAGCTATAAATAGAATGCAACTACTGCACTGAGTGAACTCTTGACCTATACCTGGCTGCACTTCTTCCAATCCTGGCACTGTGCCAAAATTATTTATAGAGCTGACATCATCTTGGCTAATGGCCAAAATCAAGGCACTGGCAATCTGCCAATGGTAAACCAAGTGCTCTCATCTGTACACAAAAGTGGTACGTACTTGAAATAACTTTGAAATTTATTTTTCCAATACAAAATGCTTTTCAGCTGACTTTTTATAAAAAAGAAATCGGGAATATATGTAAAATTATTACGGATGCATACTGAATGCAAAATTAAAATACAAATATATCTCACTGATGGCAAATTCTTGAATTAAGCTGAGTAGGGACACAAATAATTTATAATCCACGTTCAGTTGTCTTTATACAGCCACAGAGCTGAATATCCATGATTGTAACATTGCCTGGTATGATGAATAACTTACATCATAAATCTAATTTTTTTAAAAGCTTTAAAAAAAACTTTCTTGTCAATATTAACTAAAGTTAACCTGAAATCTAAATGTCTAGTGGCATGATGTAATAGATGCTGATAAACTGGTGCCAGGCTAGATGTAACAGCATAACACAGCTAATATATATGGTAAAATGACTCAATTCAATCTCCATAATTCAGCCAAAAATCATTCATGTGGAACAATTAATGACAATTATTATAAGAATTATTGTAGGGATTATTCTTGTAAAATATTTAACAAACTGGCTTCAGTGGCATCAGTCGAAAAACATTTCGCAGGTTTATAACTCATATAGGAAGATACAGCAAACTGGCTAAGTTCAGCTTCCTGTAACTCAGCCAAAAAGCACTGAACCAAAACCATTTGAACAAACTTGAATTATCAACATCTGAGGATAATTAATGTGCGAGATTTAAGAATTTGGCCCATTGGTTTTTGAGAAGATCTTTGTAGCCACTGAGCTTAAATGGGCTTTTATGGCATATGATTAAATTCAGCTTCCCATAAATTAGCCAAAAGTCACTGAAAAGAGACCATTTAAACAAACTTCAGAAAGCACTACCCTAGGATCATTTCTGTGCGATATTAAACATTTTGGCCATCTGGTTTCAGAGAAGAAGTTTTTTTGTAGCCCTCGTTGTGATACAGGCACTGTTGACCCCGTACAAAAAAGGCTGATGCAGGTGGCGCCACCAATACCTCAATTTCAGATATGACCTATGTGGCCAACATTGGCATTAAATTTGGTGTTGATAGCTCCAGCCGTTTCTGAGATTTAAATTTTAATATGCTTTTTTGCACAGTTAACAAAGTTCAACCTCCTGTAACTCGGCCAAAAATCTCCGAACTGGAACCATTCGAACAAACTTGAGAAAGATTGTTCCAGGGATCATTTCTGTAAAATATTGGACAATTTGGCTGGACAGTTTCGGAGAAGATTTTTAAAGCATTTTTAGTTTTTCCCTATAAAATCTAAGAAAATGCAGTTAATCCGATATAGTTTTTTGGATGACTGATTATTTGCTAAAAATTTGGTGATGCTAGCTCCTGCCGTTTTTGAGATAGCTATGGTTAACGTACAGACGACGCACAACGTAGGACGCACGACACACGACGCCGCACCATCGCAAAAGCTCACAGGTTCGCTGAAAATATAACTTTAAATATATCAAATAATCTTACAAACACAGGATGCCCCTCAGACAAACAGACACAGGATGCCCCTCAAACAAACAGACACATGATGCCCCTCAGACAATTGGACACCAGTTGAACCTCAGACAAATGGACACAGGATGCCCCTTAAACAAACAGACACAGGATGCCCCTGGGATAAATGGACACAGGATGATCCACAGACAAACAGACACAGGATGACCCAAAGACGAACAGACACAGGATGATCCTCAGACAAATAGACACAGTAAGACCCTTAAGACAAACGGACACAGGATGCCCTTCAGACAAACAAACACAGAATGACCCTAAGACAAACAGACACAGGATGACCCTCAGACAAACAGACACAGGATGCCCCTCAAACAAACAGACACAGGATGCCCCTCAAACAAAAAGACACAGGATGCTCCTCTGAAATAGACACAAGATGCCCCTCAGACAAACAGACACAGGATGCCCCTCAAACAAAAAGACACAGGAGGCCCCTCTGACAAATAGACACGGGATGATCCTCAAACAAATAGACATAAGGATGCCCCTCAGACAAATAGACACGGGATGCCCCTCAGATAAACAGACAAAGATGCCCCTCGGACAAACACACAGGAAGCCCCTCAGACAAACAGACACAGGATGCCCTTCAGACAAATAGACACAGGATGCCTCTCAGACAACTGGGCACGGGATGACCCTCGGACAAATAGACACAGGATGCCCCTCAGACAAATGGACACAGGATGACCCTCAGACAAAGGGACACAGGATGCCCCTCAAACAAATGGACACTGGATGACCCTCAGACAAATGGACACAGGATGCCCCTCAGACAAATGGACACAGGATGACCCTCAGACAAATGGACACAGGATGACCCTCAGACAATGGACACAGGATGACCTTCAGACAAAGGGACACAGGATGCCCCTCAAACAAATGGACACTAGATGACCCTCAGAAAAATGGACACAGGATGCCCATCATACAAATGGACACAGGATGACCCTCAGACAAATGAACACAGGATGCCCCTCAGACAAATGGACACAGGATGCCCATCATACAAATGGACACAGGATGACCCTCAGACAAATGAACACAGGATGACCCTCAGACAAATGGACACAGGATGACCCTCAGACAAAGGGACACAGGATGCCCCTCAAACAAATGGACACTGGATGACCCTCAGACAAATGGACACAGGATGCCCCTCAGACAAATGTACACAGGATGCCCATCATACAAATGGACACAGGATGCCCCTCAGACAAATGGACACTGGATGCCCCTTAGACAAATGGACACAGGATGCCCATCATACAAATGGACACAGGATGCCCATCATACAAATGGACACAGGATGACCCTCAGACAAATGAACACAGGATGCCCCTCAGACAAATGGACACAGGATGCCCATCATACAAATGGACACAGGATGACCCTCAGACAAATGAACACAGGATGACCCTCAGACAAAGGGACACAGGAGGCCCCTCAAACAAATGGACACTGGATGACCCTCAGACAAATGGACACAGGATGACCCTCAGACAAATGGACACAGGATGACCCTCAGACAAATGGACACAGGATGACCCTCAGACAAATGGACACAGGATGCCCTTCAGACAAAGGGACACAGGATGCCCCTCAAACAAATTGACACAGGATGACCCTCAGAAAAATGGACATAGGATGACCCTCAGACAAATAATCACAGGAGGAGCCTCAGTCAGACACAGGATGACCCTCAGCCAAACATGATATTCCTTTGGGCAAACAAATCTAGGCTGCCACCAAAGATGGCATCAGTTTATTTTTAAAAATTTCAGGCATCTGGGCTCTGCATCATAAACATCATTTCTGGGAGACCCTCTAACATTATTTGTTTAACACACCTGGTATTTGAAAATGCAATGTATCCTGGCCATCACCATCTGTTCAGCTTGCACAATCAGTGACTGCTGCCCTAGAGTTCATATTTGGTGTTAAGACTGGCTCTGATTCTTCACTTCACAAAGCCTCAGCTCTTGTGGGAAGATTTTGCCAAAGACTATCACCAGGAGAAACATGTACATGTATATTGGTGTTGTGCCAAGCACGACTTTCTGGGTGATAACACCTAGGAATGCCCTGCCTAGCAAGCACTATGCCAAATGTTTCCACCAATGAGAGCTGCATGGGTATTCTTGTGTGTACCTGTAAACCAAGTTTAAATGATTAAAGAAGATTAATCTAGTTGGGTAAAGATTTACTAACATACAAAGCTGTCAGGAAACACTTGAGATCCAAGAAAGAATCCCTTCACCAAACCTCTTTTGACCCCAGTTGCTCAACTGGCCAAACAATGCATGGGTGTGGCATGTCTGTGTGTCAGACGCAAGTAATTTCTTGTTTATACACAGAGCAGCACCTCAGGATCAGCTGCGTCATGGCTCATACAAACTCACTTGAAAATGACGAAAAAGCCGTTAAAACTGACCAATGTATTATACCTAAGCCACACCAGGTTATGAAAATAGCGTTCAGAATTAACAGTCATGACTAATATTTCAGATACAAGGTTTACTATAGGATTTGAACTAAATAAGATGAAAAAACATGAATGTTATTGGTACAACTGATTTTAATGCAACCAGAGAATGCTTCTTTAACATGGCACCAATACACAGACCTCCACTGCTGGTGGTCTACAGCAGATTTCCCCATGCAAGCAGTGGGTAGAATAAAGTGTGATACCAGGAATTAAATGAGACTGCTACATGAGGAGTGTATGTAATCCTTTGGTTTCACAAGCTTAGCCCCAGATCCTGTGGTCTTAGTCTTGTATACCAGGTCCCAGTCATGGTCTTGGACCATATGGTCTTGTTTTGGATTAGGCAGTTTCCACTACATCACCTTAAATAACACAAAACTCCTACATTCAAAGAAATATAGAAACAGATTTTATTCTTATTAATTATGTACACACTATGTACACCTGATGTGACCATTCCATAGATGGACTCTAAATCACAATAAAAAAAAACAAATATTGCAATCCCACATCATCTAATCTTACTTACAATCTCATTTTAATTTTGTATTTTCTTAAATAAATAAACTTTAATTGTCACCTGCACATGTCAACAAACGATGTCAACATTTTCCTGTTTTATCACTGATTTGCTCCATGAAGTGGAGGACAAGGGTAAAGCAATTGCACATGTCTGTATGTGTGTATATGTCATGATGTGTGTTAGTTTGGATCTGTCCTAGAAAATGACAGCACATTTCCACTTAAAAAATTACACAAGGTTTGCCTTAACAATATCTATGTTCTCCTCTAATTCACAGGGTAAACAAATTTTAAATGTAGTTCACTGTTCACTCCCCAGATAGCAGCAGAGTCGCAGCCTGCAGTCTTTGAATGTCTTGTTCACTACATGTATCAGAGGCCATCATTACTATTTCCTTGCGAGTGTCATGCATTACCTTCCCAGTCCATGGATATCCATAAATAGTTGACAGTATTTTAACATAAATTCTTAATACCAGGAGGTAATTCTAAACAATGCAGAATAGTTCCATCTCACTGTATTTTGTACTTTACTGATTACAGTATACTGTATATTAACACGTTTAAAATGTACAGCTTTTGTACATTACAGATAGTAAGGTAAAGATTGAATAAGACAACACTATATACTCCATAGACTCTGCAACTATTACTGCAACCCAACTGTATGGGTACATTATGGTTAAGACCTTTGGGAGGGGGTTAGGTATATAAATGTACAATACAACTGCGACTGTGGAGAGTCTGAGACCTACCCAAGCACCACCTGGTGCCCACTCCTGTAATTAACAAATCAGCAGAGTCAACATTAGGTTCAAGGAGTTACTAGTTTAAATGTCCTCAATCAACAACCATCATCTGATACTACATGCTGCAATATCAGTATATATAATACATTACATGCATGACAATATGTATTGTCCCAGGTTTAATACCATATTAAAGATAACCAATCTGGACCCAATGACCTCTGGCAGGTGGCTTAAGCACATGGACAGCAGTTGCACTCATGGACTCCAGCAGGTGGAATTCTGACAGATGGTCCCTAGCAGGTGGGCAGAAGGTCTTGGTGTATCAACAGATGGTCTCTATAACAGGTGGACAGGGGGTCTTGGTGTATCAACAGATGGTCTCTAGCAGGTGGACAGAAGGTCTTGGTGTATCAACAGATGGTCTCTAGCAGGTGGACAGAAGGTCTTGGTGTATCAACAGGTCTCTATTACAGGTGGACAGAGGGTTTTGCTGTATCAGCAGATGATCTTTAGCAGGTGGAAAGAGGGTCTGGGTGTATCAGCAGATAGTCTTTAGCAGCTGAACATCTGATGTTTACATATTGGTCTATATTACATCACTGGTATGAACTGCACACAAAGGTATTCTAAAGGTGTTCAAAATGTCACCTTGCCGTCTCAGGAAGGTGGAATTCAGGTGTGTCAAAGAGCAGTGGTCTGCTGGACGTTACAGGATCTCTCTCTGCTGTAACAAGGGTTAAGGAAAAAGAACAAGCTCCAGCATTAAATATTCATACAAATTATAAACTTTTATTTATTTTCTACTCAAACCTGGCTTAAAATCAATTTAAGAAGACACATCTTATGTGATGGTATTGACAACAGTTCCAATTACATACCAGGCATATGTGGCTTTAAAAATCACTTTGTGTTGATGGTCTGATAATGTGTGAATGGTTAAGCAGAAGGTTACCTGGGATTAAATTTACACTATTCAGACAAAGTTCAAAGCTGTATATGCCAGACTTGTATTTGAGAGTAAATCCATTTGTATCTGAATATGTTGCTACCTGTAACTCTGCATTGTCAATTTATATTTACATTAGAGGCAATGTCTTTTTCAGCTTTTGTTGTATCTTTACCAAATTTTCTCATTATTTTGAAAATGTTGCTAAAACACTGTTATTATAATAATTTATTTATGTGGTAAATTATAGCTGTTCAGAATATACCAATAAAGTTCAGGTAAAACTGAGCCCTGTATTATGTAAGATTCATTATTAAACTTTCGCATTAAAATGGGATAAATTGAATTTTATAACCTGGCATGTTTTTATAAAAGGATATTTGTGAAGTAACTTGAACAACCCTGTGCCGATACTCATTGGTATACCCATGATGATGCACTCACTGACCCCTAAAATAAGAAAACAAAACTTTTAAGAAAATATGGAATTAAGGAAAAATGAGAAATGAATTCAAGCAAATTATACAAAGGTGAAGAGTGTTTCTGGAAAAATTAATTCTGACATCTATATTTCATTTCACAGTTGAAGCGTATAATGTCATATTTATGTTACTTTTTCTTATCAATATGAGAGAAGCTTTATTTTAAACTATGAGTTATGACTAAGTGCTTTCTCTTCAGACAACTGGAGCTACACTGGAATATGTACAACCTCCTGATCCACCCCTGACAGCCCTAACTAGACTGGCCCAATCTGCATGCTAAAACCTTTGCTGTATGGCCGCACCTAAGACCATGAACGACCTGCCATCTGGTGGCATATTTTTTCACTGATTTACAATTTTCCTGTGACACCAGCATTTCTGAGATTTCATATTTTATAACTGATTCACAATTTTCCACCAGCATTTCTGAGATTTCAAGTGAATCTGAGGTAGGTATTCTGGGCCACCTGTCACTGTTTAGCAGAATTATGGGTGTTTACCAGTGATGTCAGCAGATACTGGGAGATCTTTAAGAATTTCACTGCAAAACTAGCATGGTCAGTTATATATTCTACGGATTGCCGGCTAGGCCTGTTACTGTCACTGTGGCAATAAGCTCCATTCTTGACTTATAGCATGCTGTAATAATATGCAAATGAGAAGGAACTGTCAGCTCCTTTAGTGATCATGTGACATTCTAATATGCAAATATCCTGCTTCACAACATTAACTGGACAGGCCACTAGTATTAGCTGTAACAGAAGTCCCTGACTCAATTAAATCTTAAAAGGGATGGAAGTGTATTTTATTTTGCTAGTTTCAGTGGCAAATAAAATTACTAATGGCCATATCGGTATAAGCTCTCACCTGAGATCTCATCCATTTGTCCATGGTATGCGGCTTCAAACAAATGATCCGCTGTCTTCTCAAACTATGGAAACAAATTAATGGTTACTCATAAAACTGTTACTATTATGTGAATTTAGTTGTGAAATGAAAGTGCTGTTTTGAAGATTTTTTCCCAAATGAAAATAACTAAAAGGGGTTGCCAATATTTTAATTTTGTTCTTCTAAATATTAGTGGCACATGCTTGCCACAGAAATCATGGGTGGAATTTCGGCCACAGTCTTGAGTAATTACTGGAAATATCTCTAGAATCCCATAAGAACTACACACATCTTACATATTCTGTGATGCTTATTTAAATGAAAAGAGAGATATGAGGCAAAGGTTTTCAGATTAAAGTAAAGGTTGAGATATTGTTTTGTGTTAACAACATGCTTCATGTTAAATGCTTGTCATCACTAATCAGAACAGAGCCACTGACATATATTTAAACATGGAAGGCTTATGCGAAATTGAGAGTAAAGTTACCTTGCTTCCTTTCAAGAGGACTACTCATTATGTGATAATAAATGTTGAATTAAAACATTCTTTAAATCTATATGAATCTCATACTTACTGAGGCCAACATAAGGACACTCTCCTTCATCTTGGCTAATCCAAACCTGGTGATCCCCAGCACCTCACCCTGTCAACAAGTAATAACTAGAATGAGCTTTTTTTGCAATGCAATCCCCAAATTTGAGGAAAAAAAATGGACTATTCAAAAGTTAAAGCATTCACAAATAATTTCTATTTTTGTTGATTTGACCTTCAAGATCCAGGTCACCAGTTTCTGAACTCTTCAAAGCACTTATTTGAAACATTTCTTTTTCAGCCTATTTGACCTTGATAATGAAGTTCAAGGTTATCAGTTTTCAAACTTGTCTGTGATATTGGGAGAAACAATTTAAATTTCAAATATCATAAAAAACTGAGTCGTTCAAAAGTTATCGCATTCACAAGAAATAACAATGACGCAGACACCAATGTAGAAAGACCAAACACTGTTTCCCCCATGGGAGGGGAGACATGATAAACATTAAAATTATACATCAATTATACAAAAGGAGATGAAAATATTTAAAGGAACCTATTCAAATATCTGATATTTATTAAAATTATAATTATAATTTGTTACAGGTGCTCTTTTTATTGTGTGACACAGGCGTAACTCCTGTTGTGGCGCTTGTGTCTGGCCGCGTATTACATTCTATGATTTATCCGTACTGGTGGAACTCTTGTTGTCATGTTTAGCCTTGGGTTTTCACGCTTGGCCAGGGTCACGTGATGGGCCTGGTGTTTGGAGATACACAGCGCTGTTTTGTCAGAGAATTCCCGAAACTAGTGCCAGATACCAGAGAAGTGTATAAATGAACAGGGAGCAAGTCTAAGGGGTTATATTTGCCCATTCCTGTGTAATAAAAGTTGAAATGCTATTCAAAAGAGCACGAAACTAATGTTATAAGTGAAAATAACAAGAGCACTGCAAACATGCATAATATGCCGGTCGTGTATCTGGTGCCCTCTTACCTCATTAAATATGTATTAAATTTGATGAGAAGGTAATTCAGGTGAAAAACTCTATTGGTAAATATGTAAAAGGAGTTTCATGAAAATCCAAAGGATTTTTGGTAAGTAACCAAGGTGCCTCCAAAGTGCTGTGACCTCTGACCTCATTAAATATGCATGGATTTTGCTGGTAATTGAACTTAGGCATATTTTATTGATTAACCTTTCTGATGAGTTTAATCAAAATCCCTCATATTCTTCATAAGTTATGGCAGCAACACCACAAAGTAGCCTAGTGACCAGTGACCTTATTGAATATGCTAGAATATTGCCCATAATCAAACTTGGATGAGAAAATCTGTTGGTAAGTAGTTATGTGAGTTTCATGAAAATTCATCAAAGCCTCGGTAAGTTATTGCAGCGCCACTTAAAGTTAACAGATGGACGGACAGACGGTGGGTATACCATAATACTCCCGTCATATGACAGGCATATAAAAAGGACATTCTCTGATAGTTCTTGACTTAGACAACTGGGTTAACCTATAGTTTTTTAACAATGGAGTCAGAGTGAGATATAATATGACCTACCCTGCTTGTCATCAGGTCAGCCAGTAACATGACGTGGCGAATATCGATGCTCATTCCGTGGTTAACCATGGTGTAAACAATCTCATGGATGATGGTAGTCCTGATATAGTGATTGAAACATCAAGTTTATATACTAAACCAATGTAAAATGCATGTTAACGGTCTTCTATAAAATATCTAAAACATAAATTCAAACCATTATTTTGCAAGTAATCTTACATAGTTTAGATGCTGGTGATTTGATATTTTCGTACTTTTATCATGTTAGGTTGTTTGTCTGCAGAATTTGGTCTTAAGAAAAAAAATATTTAAAAATCAGTTTTGGTATTGCACAAGATCCAAAAGGATACGGAGAAGTATTTTCATCAGTGTGTACATCTGTCTGCCAACAATGTTAAAGTGACTGTCACTGCTACTGAAATCTGATGGAAGCATTTGGTACTAATGAGACAGGTGGAAACTGAGACAAGAAAGGGCTGATCAAACATGTGATATTTTCTGTATAAATTATGGTAATAATTTTTCATGTGGCAGATTGATTTGTGAAAAAGCTCCACCGAATAGACAGTTTCAACTAATGTTTTGACAATTATTTATTCAATTTACTTAAATTGGGAATTATACCCATCTTACCTGGCAGCCTCAATACCCAGCGTCTTCTCCACTTCATACGTGTTGTTTGAAGTTGAATGTGTCCCTTTGACACCTGGATAAAAAAGAAACTTTTATATACTTAAAATATTAATAAGGATAGTGTTGCTAAATACCTACACAAGTGTAACATTTAAATGCAGCTTAATACTGTGTAGATAAGCATATCATTAACAACTAGAAAATATTATATATGATAAAACATTACATATGCTTACTGAACAAACGCACTGCACTTGGCATGAAAGAGTCTGTGAAGCATTTTGTTTTGCACATACATGTAATCCAGACTTTAGCCATCTCATTATTTCACTCAAATGATGTTAACTTCTCATCACGATTTAAATTTCAATTTATTCTCGATCATTCGACTGTACAAACATTCAAAGTCTTCAAAATCTGAATTAACAATACATTCTGCATTTTTTTTGTTTAATCCCACTTTATGAGTTACCCTAAAATTATTCCACCAGCAAAACAATATTGAAGGTTACCACACTTTGTATGACAGATGGGTAAAACAAAGTTAGTATCTTCTTATCAATATGAAAGTAGTTTTCTCAGGAAGTACACCCTTTGACTGCCTTTTCCACATAAATTGTCCATATTATCTCACCTTTAAATTTGTCATCTAAAACAGTAACAAGATAATCTTACTTAGAAAATTTTCATTCTACAAGATGAGGGGAAAATAAACCTGGGTTTCCTGCAAATGATATAACAGATAATCACAAAACTGGACCTCTTCAGAAAATAATCTGTCCAATACAGGAATTAATATATAACAATATATAATTATATATGCCAAATTTGTAAGCTATGATACTGTGTGTGCATTTTTTAGTTTATTAAAATATATTATTTATTGAATAATAATGATAATAACAATTTATTGAAAAATAATTATCATAAAGATAAGCTGTAAATATTAAATAACACATATTGGTATTTTCTGGATGTTGTACTGTGGTACTTTTATCATATTATATTATATTATATTATATTATATTATATTATATTATATTATATTATAATAATTATACTAAATTAAAACCATAGCTTCTCATTAACTGTAATTTAATCATTAATAATTAATTTAAATAACCTGATATAAATTTCAATAATTAATTAGAAATAAAAATAATTAATCACACTTATTAATTAAGTATCACTGACATAATTAAAAGGGGAGGTCAAGGAGATCATTGATAAGCTGATATTATACAGACTAGCTGTTATCTGGCTTCAACTCAGGTATCATCTAGAGAGCACACGGGCGTACAGGCAATGACTGCGGACCTCCCCATCAGCATACAGCAGGGCTCTAGGTATATATAGCCAAGCGTGTTACCTGTACAAAACTGTGGTGTGGTATTAACATCATATTCATTCATATTTGCAACAAGATACCTGTCCCTGTTTAATATATTCTGGGTTTGCTTGCCTCAGTTTGTCTTGCCTAAACTGATGGAATATTTTATATGACTGCCAAGTATAGTTGGTTAATTGTTAAGGTTAAATGAAGAGTTCAAAGCCTACTATTATTCTGTCTAATAAAGTATAGGCAAGGATGTTCCAAACAAATGATGGGTTACTGTCCATGTAAAAAAATACTCTCTATATTAACAATGATTTATACTATTGTGTGAAAAAATATGATATGTGAAACATGAACAGAGATCAATTTGCTAATCCATTAGGCAGGTTTTGAAATTTTGTTAATATTCTCAATGCAATAATATTTAATTGACAAAGGGTCAACCAATGAGACTAATTCTTGTGTTGAACATAAGCTTATGGGTCTGGCAGGCTGCTGAAAATAAGGCCTAACAAACTTAGCAGAGCTGTTATGCTGGTACCATGCTGTATTGAGAACTATTTACCACAGGCCAGTTCCTATATCATAAACATCTGGCAAGCTAAATACCAAAGTCTTATCTCAAAGTCCTAATGAAGTTTCCCACTGCAGAAGGGCTGGAGGCTTATACTTATAGGGGTTGATGGGGTTTTCATGAGAAGACTTTCTTAGGTCCCAATGAGTGCAACATCATCAATTTCAAATTTTTTTTCTCTTTTTCTTTCCCTTTCTTCTGCTGTTCTTCTGTTTACACTAGATTACCAATATGGTCCCCATTTGGGGTAAAATTTTATTCTATTTATCCCTTGGTTGCCACTTACACATTTAGTATATATTCTTGTATATTATAATCCCTTCTTATAACTGAATGAAAACTATATGCAGTTTACCATAAGCTTCCAACCTCAAAGGGCTTGAACCTTCATAAAGATAAGCTGTAAATATTAAATAACACATATTGGTATTTTCTGGATGTTGTACTGTGGTTTTTTTATTATATTATATTATATTATATTATATTATATTATATTATATTGTATTATATTATAATATATTATATTATATTATATTATATTATAATAATTATACTAAATTAAAACCATAACTTCTCATTAACTGTAATTTAATCATTACCGGTAATAATTAATTTAAATAACCTGATATAAATTTCAATAATTAATTAGAAATAAAAATAATTAATCATAAATATTAATAATAATTAAACCCAGTATAATAATTATTTTTTAAAAATTAATTACACTAATTATTTAAGTATCACTGACATAATTAAAAGGGGAGGTCAAGGAGATCATTTATAAGCTGATATTGTACAGACTAGCTGTTATCTGGCTTCAACTCAGGTATCATCTAGAGAGCACACGGGCGTACAGGCAATGACTGCGGACCTCCCCATCAGCATACAGCAGGGCTCCAGGTATATATAGCCAGGCACGTTACCTGTACAAAACTGAGGTGTGGTATTAACATCATATTCATTCATATTTGCAACAAGATACCTGTCCCTGTTTAATATATTCTGGGTTTGCTTGCCTCAGCCTGTCTTGCATAAACTAATGGAATTTTTTATAAGACTTTTATAAGTCTGGTTGGTTAACTGTTAAGGTTAAACGAAGAGTTCAAAGCTTACTATTATTCTGTCTGATTAAGTATAGGCAAGGATGTTCCAAACAAAAGATAGGTTACTGTCTATGCAGAAAATACACTCTATATTTACATTTATAATTTTGTGTGAAAAAAAATGTATGTGAAACATGAACAGAGATCAACTTGCTAATCAATTAGGCAGGTTTTGAAATTTTGTTAATATTCTCAATGCAATAATATTTAATAGACAAAGGGTCAACCAATGAGACTAATTTTTGTGTTAAACGTAAGCTTATGGGTCTGGCATGCTGCTGAAAATAAGGCCTAACCAACTTAGCAGAGCTGTTATGCTGGTACCATGCTTTATTGAGAACTATTTACCACAGGCCAGTTCCTATATCATAAACATCTGGCAAGCTAAATACCAAAGTCTTATCTCAAAGTCCTAATGAAGTTTCCCACTGCAGAAGGGCTGGAGGCTTATACTTATAGGGGTTGATGGGGTTTTCATGAGAAGACTTTCTTAGGTCCCAATGAGTGCAACATCATCGATTTCAATTTTTTTTTCTCTTTTTCTTTCCCTTTCTTCTGCCATTTTCTTTTTACACTAGATCTCCAATATGGTTAATTTTAAAAGCTGAAATTTGGGCACAATATTAGCTCTAGGTCATAGATTTGCAACTGATATTTATGTCGACCTTGACCTTATTCCCAAGGACATACACGTTACAGCAGATTATTCATTATTGCCAACTTCTATCCCTGTTTGCACTAGATCTCCCACAAGCCTGAAATTCAATGACTGAAACTTTTGCACAAAACAAGGGACCCATGGGTCACGGCGCTCAGCTGTTATATAGGATAAAAAATATGATTTGGGAAACAGGCATATGCTGGTTTTGTGTGGTAATAAATATAAGCTTTATTATGAGTTGTTGGTGTTTAGCTTATGTATGATTTTGATAGTATTTTTGGAGACAGGGAAGAGGATTGATTTAATTTATTTTATTAACAAATGGAGTGCTATTGTCACACAGATTTTGACTTGGCCATATAACTTAAAAGCAGCACATATAATAAAAGAGTTTAACTATTTATTAAAATTTAATAACAAATATTGTGCCAATATAATTTTTATTAAAAATAATAAGACAATCATATGATTTTTTTAATAAAATCTAACTGAACTAATTATTAAAATAATATTATAGAATATATGCATTCATGAATACATTTTGAAAGTATTTGCACTGGTATTCAAATACTTTCATTTTTACCTGAATTCCCATTCTTATGCAAGAAATTTTATAATGGAGTACATATTCATATTCATATTCATATACATTTGCAAAGAATATGCACCATGTCTGGTATTAATTCAGTTTTAGCCAAACAATGATGTTGAGAATCCAGAATATAAACAAAGGACCCATGGGTCACGAAAAAAGTTTGAAATTTTTGCAAATGCAAAATATGAAAAATATTCTATTGTAATGTTTTATATTTATATAAGCATATGAGAAGCTATGAGGAAAGGGCCCTCCTACTTGGTTATAGTAAAGTTCTCAGTATATGATTGCAAACTAATACTCTGACAAGACTGTCATGAAGAAAAACAGTAAAAGTTTTGAGATACTGTGATGCATATGAAAAATTTACAGATGGACAGGCAAGTGGACAGAATGGACTAATACCTTCATTTCACTTTCAAAGGAATAATTCATTTAAGTTTATATATAAGCCTATTTTTTTAGCATATCCACTTTTTTCATTAATAGTTTTTATCTGATTCATTTTTTTATTTACAAGTGTTATAAATTTGTAATATAAAAGTGAAAATATAAGTTAAAATATTAGAATTCTAAGTTTCAATCATTATATATCCAGATTGTAGCTCACATTGGGTCATATTATGCATACACATATATTTTATTATTTTTAAATCAAATGTTTAAACTGAATGTAAAAGAAAATAATGCCACAACATGGCATCTACAAAATTATTCCTTGAATTCCTATTAAAAAGTTTTGCACATTGGAGTTTTCAGGACAAGCTTTATTTTATTCACCGAAATAAAATAAAAGATTCAGTAAATTTGATAAAATAAAAACATCTTTTCAAATAAAGTATACACACTGTTGGTTGAATGAGGGACAAACAATATCATTATGCTAATTACAATCTCAGCTATAATTAATAACTGGAATTAATAGTCAATTTCACACCTGGTGAAGTTTTACTCTTCTGAAGTAAAGCATTACTTATCTGATGAACATCCATACTTTCATAGCAATACATCACTTTGTGGACACAATTAAATGTGCACTTTAATCATTGTAACCCTGGTGGTACAATACAAAATCTAAAATGTAGCATGTCCAAGAATAAAATAAAGTACAGAAAATTATAACATTCATCTAGTTTATGCACCAGCTTGGGGGGGGGGGGGTTGAGTGCAGGGCAGAGGAGAAGCCTGCTGGTAGTGGCCAAGCTGGGTCAAGGCAAGCTGCCTGGGGTGGGTTACATAATGCAAGTGAAGGCTGTACTACTAGGTGGGCCAGATATAAACAACACTTGACATGGTGTATGAAAACTTGAATAAAAGCTACTCTTTTCAAACAATTTCTTTGAAATTTCAGATTTTAAAATATTAAATCCTTATGTATATATGCTGTGAAAATTAAATCAACAGTGCTTACAGGGAAAAAACGTGCCACTGCCAAAGTTGGACAAAATTTAAGGTATTAATTTTTTATTTATGCTAATAACTTGAAAAATTTGCAAAATTCAGATCTAATTTTGGGCAAACAATTGAATCTTGATTAAATAAAGTTATATTCCTGAAAAAAAGTCTTCAGCTTCAGCAATTCTCATGTTAAGTGAGCAAATATATTTCCTGATTTTTAAAAAATTGCATTATATTTGGGTCTATAACTTCAAAATAATACCCAATACTGACTTAATTTTTGGTATGTGCACAGAAAATGTATGGAAGAATATGAATACTAAATATGATCAAAAACAGATCAGTGGTTTTGATATTAGGCAGACTTGAAGTGTAACAATTGCTTTTTTATGGAAACCGGAGGTTTTTCCTTAATATCTTGAAGGAACGAAGTTCTAATGACCCAATTTTCGGTATGGTAGGAGATTTTGGGGACATCTAATGGTATGCAGAATTTTGGATTCGTAGGTCCAACAGTTTTAAAACGTGCCCTGTTAACGGACGGCCGGACGGACGGCCGGACGGACGACGGACAAAGGACCACGACTATAGCTCAGATGACTTATAGTCAGCTGAGCTAACTAGTCCCATGTCATAGATTTGCATCTAATATTGATCTCTGACCTTGACCTTGTTCCCATGGCTGTATACCCCGTAGTGGATTCTCCATTATCACCCACACAATTTTGTCCCTGTTTGGACCAGATCTTGAAAATTGCTGATTTTCTCAAACTGACCTTTGGGAAAAATATTATGGCTTCTCTGGTGCATGATCACTCAGTGATTGCATATATCTAGTAGGGAATAGTTTAGGAGTTTCAAAATTTCCCCATTTGGGGTAAAAACTTATTCTATTTATCCCTTGATTGCCACTTACACATTTAGTATATATTCTTGTATATTATAATCCCTTCTTATAACTGAATGACAACTATATGCAGTTTACAATAAGCTTCCAACCTCAAAAGGCTTGGACCTTCAGGAATCTCCAAATACTTTACCTTTGATCCCTTACATGAATCTCCAAAAGCTTAACCTTTGAACCCTTAAATGAATCTCCAAACACTTAACCTTTGAACCCTGACATGAACCTCCAATCCCTTAACCTTTGAACCTTGACATGAACCTCCAATCCCTTAACCTTTGAACCCTGACATGAACCTCCAATCCCTTAACCTTTGAACCCTGACATGATATTCCAATCCTTTAACCTTTGAACCCTGGCATGAACCTCCAATCCCTTAACCTTTGAACCTTGAAATGAAACTCCATTCCTTAAACCTTTGAACCCTGACATGAAACTCAAATCCTTTAACCTTAGAACCCTTACATGAAACTCAAATCCTTTAACCTTAGAACCCTTACATGAATATCCATAAACACATAACCTTTTAATCCTGACATGAACCTCCAATCCCTTAACCTTTGGATCCTGACATGAACCTCCAATCCCTTAACCTTTGAACCTTGACATGAAACTCCAATCCCTTAACCTTTGAACCCTGACATGATATTCAAATCATTTAACCTTTGAACCCTGACATGAAACACCAATCCTTTAGCCTATGAACCCTGACTTGAACCTCCAATCCCTTAACCTTTGAACCCTGACATGAACCTCCAATCCCTTAACCTTTGAACCCTGACATGAACCTCCAATCCTTTAACCTTTGAACTCTTACATGAACATCCAATCCATTATACTTTGAACCCTGACATGATCCTTCCATCCCTTAACCTTTGAACCCTGACATGACCTTTTAAATCTAGATGAAATATGACTATCTCCAATAATACTGATTCAGTTCAACAGTATCTAACAAACCATAAAATGTATGTATAAGATTAATGTTTAGCATACAGGTATAGACTGCAAATTATAAACTGCTGTTCATGTGTGGAGTTGTTAACAATACATGTTTTCCCAGGTCTTTGTAGGTACATTCATATAGCAATTCCTGACTACTAGTAATACAAGCAGCTGGATTTTACTTGTGATCTCTTGCAAAAAACTCATATATCTTAAATAAATCCAAAAGTTATTTTAAATTCATATAAGACCCCAGAAAGTTTACATTATTTTGAACCTGGTGCAGTTATCTTTCTTATGGTGTACATATATTTTCAATTTTCATTTAGTTTCTTATATTCCCACTTTTTTATACTTTTAACAGTACACTATTTTAAGTTCCCAGTTAGAACAAGCCACTATTTAGAGGGCATATATTAAACAACATATTAAAAATATCTCACACCCATTACTTTTGTTTTTCCCTGTTTCATGTTTCTGATTATCTTAAAACTGAAATATAAATTTTGATGCAATAATAAATTTTAAATTATATTTTCAACAAGATGGACACAATATCACAACCTAGTTTATACTTAAGAGAAATATTTATATGACCTTTGCATGCTTGTCTAAATTATATCAATGTTTCTTCTGCTCATTTCTATTAATAATTTTAAGTAAAAATAAAAATAATATTAAGGTAAGAATAAAAATAATATTAAAATAATATTTATATTAATATTATTAAAGGAATCCCTTGCTCATGACCTGAAACTCAGCAAACATCACTCATTGTAAAAAGTTTGATTTGACCTTGAAGATCCAGGTCAAGGTCACAATATATCTAACTCATCAAACAACTCAGTTGGCCAAAATGACTTGTGCATTAGATCTGAGGTGAAAATATGCAATAATTCTAAAGTTATGGGGTTCACAAATTTGGGTCTATTTCACCTTGAAGATGCATGTCAAGGTCTGCTGTTTTTTGGAACTCATCTGAGATATTCGTACAAACAATTCAAATGTAAAATATTATGAAAGCATACTGATTGTTTCAAAAGTTCACATGAAATGACACAGAAGCTGACTACAAATGAGAGACAAAACACTATGTCTCTCCCCCCCCCCCCCCCCCACCTTGGAGGGGAGACATAATTCCTTATTAAATGTACAAGAATATCAAAATTATGAAATCCCTCATAATTAAAACTGACATGTTTTTATATAATATACATATATATACCTTGCTTTATCCTGAAAATCAACCTATGCCGCGACCTTCACTTTTGTTAGTGTATTTGCTATGTTTTTGGTTCAACTGAATTGAGCTTTTTCCTCAAATTTAATATTATGAAATGACAGAAGTTGACTCAACAATTTTCTCTTGTTGAATGATTTGATTGAACTGTAACTCATTTACACCTGTTCACCTCTCTATTCTGGTCAAAAACAGAAATTCCAACTAGGTCTGTAATTAATACAGAAGCTCCAATACATAAATATATAACAAGGGACCTATGGGTCACTGTGCTCAGCTGAAGTTAACCTTGAAGGTAAAAGTCTAAAATAATATCAAATGGAGATAAAGTGTAAGAGGAAGAGGTAATAAAGGCCATGGTTGGTTTATATGATTGGTTTGTATTGATGAGCAAGAAATTGTTGCAAATAATATTTTGTGACCTGACCATGTGTTTCCTAATGATGAAACTGAAGCATGTGAGCAGTTTGTGAACAAATGATCTGTACAATTACCATGATCATTAGTTGGCTTTTCGATTAACTGTTGACATTTCAGTAGTTTACACATTTGTTCAATCGAATCTTTTTTTTGTATAATATATATTATTAAATATATGTTTTTTTTTATGAAATGTATACAGTTGAAATATAACTAATTAACAACATAAAACATGGCAAACAAAGCCTGATCTCAAATTCTGCTGATGCAGGAAAATAATGAACAAATGTTTGTAATAAATCCTCATTTTTTTATCACATCAATTTTTTTTTTAATTTAAGTTTATATTTCTATACATTTTCAATATAACATATATATCTGAATATAAAAGTTGAGTCATAATTCTCAATTGCATCATCATAAATCTCAATCTTGTCAGATAACACCACATCATGCATACAAATGTTTCTTTATTTTTTACCACAAAAATATATATTTTAAATCTGCAAAACAATAAATATCTAAAAAAAATACTTGATTTAGATTTTACAATTTTTAATTGTGTCTTTATTTATCCATTATGTGCTTCATATTTTATCATAATTTAAGCATACTGATGGGTTCCATTATGATTGGTAAAATCATTTAAAAGAAAAATTATTTCTTTAAAAATGCTACATTACACAACATTGCATCTTCATTACAACATTACACCTTGAATTACTTTTTCAAGGAAAGTTTTTGCATATCAGAGTGGAAGCAGCATTACATTTAAGGAGATACAGTGAAAACAATAACAATACTGCATAACACTTGGTGGGTTGTGTTTGCGGGGGGGGGGGGGGGGGGGTGATTGGGGTGGTGATATGAGAATAACTGTACACCTGTCACAGCAGGGGATCTCCCCCAGTGACTGTAACAAATCAGAAACCCTGGCATAGCTGACTTCCAGTGACCTGGAGTTGGGACCCTGCATCTGTAATCTGTAAACAAAGCAAATGACTACAATAGAGCCTCAAGAAAAAAATCAATAACTACCTTAATTTTCAAGCTTTTACTTCCAAATTTCAGATTTAAACAAATTAAATATTTATGTTTACATGCTGTGAAAATTAAATCAATGGTACTTACAGGAAAAAAACGTGCCATGGTCAAAGTTGGGCAAAATTTAAGGTACTGATTTTATTTTTATGCTAATTACTTAAAAAATTTACAAAATTCAGATCTAATTTTGGGTAAACAATTGAATCTTAATTAAACATAGTTATATACTTGGGAAAACAGACTCTAGTTTCAAAATTTTTCATGTTAAGTGAGTAAATATTTTTCCTGATTTTTTACAAAGTCCATTAAGTTTTGGCCCATAACTTAAAGAATTTATTCTTAACAGACTTAATTTCTCGCATGTACATAGGAACTATATAGAAGAATATTTATGGTAAATATGAGGAAAAACAGATGAGTGGTTTTGATATTAGGCAGTCCTGAAGTGTGAAAATAGGATTTTAATAAAAAATTGAGGTTTTTCCTTAATTTCTCAAAGGAACGAAGTCGCAAAGATCCAGTTTTCGGCTTGGTAGGAGATCTTGGGGACATCTAACATTATG
Organism: Sipunculus nudus; assembly: GCA_026874595.1. Classification (NCBI taxonomy): domain Eukaryota; kingdom Metazoa; phylum Annelida; class Sipuncula; order Golfingiida; family Sipunculidae; genus Sipunculus; species Sipunculus nudus. Next base: position 89,455,291 of record CM049307.1, read on the forward strand.
CTGAATTTTGGATTCCTAGGTCTTACGGTTTCAAAACGTGCCACATCTACGGACGGACGGACGGACGGACAGACGGACGGACGACGGACAATGGACCACGACTATAGCTCAGATGACTTATAGTCAGCTGAGCTAAAAATGCAAGATAAAACATGAGTATATATAGTCAGGAAATGAGTATCACCAAGCCCACTAGCATTCACTGCACACTATACACATGATATATATGTACATGTGCAGCTCATCTGGTAACCATGGCAGCAGCTGCCATATGGTGCCCTGACAACCATCACTATGGCACTGTGAATCATTGGTACCTGCTGCAAGTTAAATATAGCCTCTGCTCCAGTAGTCTAGTTTCCAGTGACTCCCCCACAGATAGAATACCACGATGTGTATCATCAATATTTCTTTTCAGGCAAATACTGAATCAGCCGAAATATCTACACATTTGCCAACACAAGAAAAATTTGTCTGCATATCCCCTCTTTTTACCCATACCTGTTTTATTAAACATGCCTAGAAATATGGAGCTGTTATCTTACATTTAGCTGCCCTGCCCAATGCACACCTATGATTTTATAGCTGGGAACGTTGGGTATATATACTGGTACTTATGACTCATTCTAGTGAGGTCCGAAACCATTGGACATAAACGTATGAACTTACCAAGGTAAATAGATAAGTAAAGACCAATGGTGATCTTGACCTCATTTTTCTTTTATTCAGATACTTTATTATAGTAAAGATTTATTTTATATGATATATACTGAAATATAATCATTTAAAAGTGTGAAATGTTATAACAAAAAAAATAAAATTTTAAAATTTGTAACAGTTAAATTTAATAACATAATTTAATATATTTTCTATGTAAATTATATATGGGCTGCCAAAATGTTCTTAAAAATTCAAATTTTCAACCAAAATAAAAATTTCCTTTACTGAATATTAAAAATATATTTATATCTTATATTAATTTATATGTATAATACAAACATAAATACACATAAGTATTTGTTGTTATATATCCTGAACTGTCTTTTATTACCTATTATAGAAACATCTACATTTCTGGAATTCCAATCTAACAGTTAAATGATATTTGATAACATTTTGTCTTCTGTATAAATAAAAATAAATACAAGAATGACAGGTTTCATATTATTTTACAAAACATTATAATTATTGACTAGAATATCAACAGAAGCTGACAAAAGCCCTCAGCCAAAAGAACAGTGTTTAGAGGTGGTAACAGTGACAAGTACTTAATATCTGTTCTCACATGGATGTATATCCGTACATGTCTCAGTTATAAATTTAAAATGGAGAGATATGTACCATGATTCATAACAATCCACCAAATGCTTCCTGAAAAATAAGCTTCGAAATTTTATTCTATTATAAGCTCTGTGACCTTGAAAAGAAGGTCAAGGTCACCCATCTTCAAACTTGACCGAGATTTTGGTCAATATACATCTTCACAAAATAAATTCCTATTGAGAATCTGTTTAGAGATATCCCACTCACAAGGCCAAAGTTGAAAAATCCAAGAAAAATTCATTAAAAATCTGAAATTGTAGGTGGCGCCCCCAAACCTGTGCAGCAATTACAGACCATCAGTCCCTATGATCGTGGTAAGTATTGTGAAAATCCACCCAATGGTTCCTGAGAAATTAGCTTCTAAATGTTTTTTCTATAATCAGCTCTAAAATGAAGAAAAAAAGGTCAAGGTCACCCATCTTCGAACTTGACCGAGATTTTGTCAATATACATCTTCACCGAAAAAATAAAGTTCCAACGATGAGTCCTTTTAAGAGATATCTGCTCACAAGCCCAAAGTTGAAAAATCCTATAAAAATTCATTAAAAATCAGAAATTGTAGGTGGCGCCACCAAACTTGTGTAGCAGGTACATACTATCAGTCCCAATAATCATAGCAAGTTTTGTGAAAATCCACCAAATGGTTCTTGAGTAATAAGCATTTAAGTGTTTTTCTATAATCAGCTCTAAAATGTAGAAAAATAGGTCAAGGTCACCCATCTTCGAACTTGACTGAGATTTTGTCGATATACATCTTGACCAAAGAAATTAAATTCCGACGGCGAATCCTTTTCAAGATATCCCACCCACAAGGTAAAAGTTAAGAGACGCCAGACGGATGGACGGATGGACAGCTTGCGTGACGACAATAGCCCATCAGCCTACGGGCTGAGGGCTAATAAAACTAATTACATGTGATAAAAGTGCAGTTCCAACATGAAATAAAATTATCAACTTAAAAATCCTAATAATTTAAAAAATATGCATTCTATAATAAAATTTATATTTCACTGAAATATCACTGCAAGAATTAAACAGAAAATCCAGTATCTAAGTGCCTGTTGTATTACCTGTATGAAATGTGCAATGTTGATTGTAGCATTACAAATCATCATCAAGCCTGTATGGAGTCCAGCTTATCTGTTCATAATACATTATGAACAGGCCTGCATGAGAAAAAATCAATATTTGCCAGTGAGGCTGCATTAACAGATCAGAGCAAAAAAAAAAAAAGACCAGCATATGATAGATGCTTGCTTATATCTGTGAAACCCTGCTAATTTATCAAATATCTGTGGTGTTATCTCTTATCTGTTATCAAAATTAATTCCAGGGCATTCCAACAAAGCCTGCCTGGAACTAAGCAGACACAAACCAATCAGCTTCATGATACCATGCCAACTAGCCTATCAGCTGCCTTCATGATCATGTGACTACTAGAAGCTGCAACTCATGAATATAAATGAGGCAACAATAACAAACCCACATGGCACCATCTTTGGAAAACATCTGGGTACAAAACATACATATTGCATGATTTAAGTTAGAATTATTCAGAACACATTACTAGTCTATAATAATTTGAAATACTTGTATGTTTTTTTCATATTTGGCTTCTTAGCTAGCAGATGGCAAAAACAACTGTCACATTAACATTAGAGACAGTCATAGGCAGGGGAACACATGGGATGATTCATCTGTACTCTTACTCACAGCTCACCCCCTGCCTACACCTATGTGTTATCTTAACCATAAAATAAAAGATTCGCCCAAATTACTCTTAACAAATATTATAATATACATAAACCATACCAAAAAATGCATCAGCACTTAATGAGTCTTGGTTATTAAGTAAATAACATATAACATTTTATATTTAGCAAACATCTTGGAATTATAGTAAGAAAATCTCAGATGCATTCCAAGAGTTTGTTGACAGCAAAGAGCTACTATATAAGGATGTTACACACCTATCTTGACTGGGAGGTCCGAAACCACAGATGTAGACCTATGCATGCCAAAACCAATGCACTGCCAAAAAAATAGCTGTATAAACTGGCTTACTGCTGAAAGCTCTAAGCTAGGCCTCAGTGCTGACCACTAGCTGTGCCTCTGCCAGTACGAACTGGCCCAGCCCTGTAAGGGCTTCCAAATCTGGTGCTTCCAAGTCATCATGGTGCTAGTTGACCTCCTTTTGTGTAAAAACTTTATAAAAAAAGAGGATTTTTACCCATGTTTATTCATGTGTCTGTACATGAATAGTTCATAAAGTTATAAATTTTTTTTTTTATTAAATTTTGGTGTTATTCCATATCACTGGTTAATATTACAGAAGAATATTATTACATTTTCTCCAACACCATACAAGGAACTGCCCTGAGTTTTTTTAAAGATTGTAAGGTCCTTATTTGTGCGAATTTCAGAATCCTCAGAAGTACAAAACATGGACACCATGCAGCACATCTTGGATCTGGGAGAAGTAGGACCCAAAAGGAGCACCTGACCAAAAGTCCCAATCATTTCTTGTTTTTATATACTGTGTCTCTCCCTCCCATATCCTCACTTCATCAGTATTACAGAATTGCAACTAAGGAAATGTTATTTCCTGGGAAAATATTCATTTCAATTTTGCAGGAAGTTATTTTCTGGCTTTTAGAGCAAATTTATTATTGAAGTTCAGAATTACCAAGAAAAATGGAAAAAATGCATCACTTGTTGTACACCTTAGTGTATCTTTAGTGGCTCATTTTCAACTTTTTGTTTACAATATTCTTCGGTCAATATTATTTTAATATGGCATTTTTTGACGAAGTACACTTATAAATTATTGATTTAAGAAACACCAATTTTGATCTTCTAGATTTACAAATGCATACTTGTACCATGTTAATAAACTACTGATGTTGCCTTTTTGTTCGCAAGGGTTTAAAATTAGCAATAATCGCTAAAGGGGAATATTTGTGATCATAAAACCTTTGCAAATAAGTGTTCAGACTGAAATCAAGGGAGTTAATTTAATGGATAAATATTCATACTGAATGCCAGCAAAACCCATTAAATTCCTAGTATCACAGCAAAAGCACAAGAAGTCTGGTGACCTCTGACCCCATTAAATATGCATGGATTCTGCTGGGAATAGAACTTAGGTGAGATATTAAATAGGTTAAATTTCTGTTGAGTTTCATCAGAAATCATCATATTCCTTGAAAGTTATTGCAGTAACACCTGAATGAAACCTGGTGACCTCTGAACTTATTAAATATGTGAGGATTATTGCAGAATTTAATTCAATGAGAAACTCCGGTAAATATTAGTCTGATGACCACTGACCTCATTAATATGTGGGACTTTGCCAGGACAAATTCCTAGTTACCACAGCAATACCAGAAAGACTAGTGACCTTTGACCACATTGAATATGCATGGTTTTGCTGGGAATTGAACTTAGATGAGATATTATATTGGATAATATTTCTACTGAGTTTCATCAAAATCCATCATATATTCTTAGTAAGTTATTGCAGCAACACTTCCATGGTAGCCTGGTGACCTCTGGCCCATTAAATATGTGTGAAGTTTGCCAAGAATCAAAATTGAATGAAATAATCTATTGGTAAGTAGTCATACTGGGTTTCATGAAAATCCATCAAAGCCTGGAACTTAGTTTACACAGCAACACTAAAAGTTAATGGATGGACAGTGCCCAAACTTTCTCGTCTAAGACAGACATATGATACACTGCCTAGCCCTACACACCTATAGGAGGGATACATTACATAACAACCAAACTGTGATATGGATAAATAAGCAAATCATGAACAAGTGCTAGATACATCTGCATAACACCCCTGGTTTCTAGAATTTCAAGAATCACAACTACCATACACACCATACTTTATGAGGTTCACAACATTAAAAATAGTATTCGACATGTTTATTGACTTTATAATGTATGCATGAAGACCTACTGGGAATCCAGGGCTCAAAGCAGGGAGATTGCGAGTTTAAGTATCAGTGAGGAGCTGTGAAATTTTTCAAAGTCATCCCCCAACTCAGCTCTGCATGCTGTACCCAACATTTGTGTATCACTCACAAACAAGTGCACCTTTCAGGGGTTCCTCAAAGTTAAATACCCAGAAACTGCTGGTGGGGTATACTGGACCTGGGAGGTGCCATGAAAGTCGTGTTTACACCCTGTTTTGAAGTCCTAAAACAGGAATGGAATTCTGCAGCTGTACATAGTATCTGGTTAAGCCAGCAATACAAATGGAGGCTATTACCACCATAAAAAAATCCCAGCTACAAGACATAACATACTTCTTAATCTGGAAATCAGTTTTGTAGTTTTCAGTTTATTCTGCACACAGACAAACAAACCAACAAACACAGGGGAAAACATAAAAACTCCTTGTCAGAATCTAATATGTAAGGGTAAATGTATATAAATCAGGCTTAAACTCTTACTGATAAGGTAAATATTTCAAACGTTGGTTAAAATTAATCCAGAAGAAGCAATTCAAGAAATTTATGTCCTCTGCTTTTGCCTTCAAGTCCAGGATGATTTTAAAGTCTGAGGTAAGTACAAATAGTTTTAACCTTGCTCAAAAGACAGCAGCACCTGGCAGTTACTGCAAAAAATTCAAGTATTTTATATCCACTGCTAGCGACACCTTTTGGTGATGAGTGAAACAACTAAATGTTTTGATTCATCATATCAAAAATGAAATATCACACTGTTTTATTATCTTGCGAGACAGACACATCAAAACCATTCCCAAACAAGGTAAACATGAGAGCAATTACTGACCCAAATTTAAATGAAATTGGATAAAATTTAGGAAAGTTATCACACAGTTACAAACCTGACGGACAGATAGGCAGACAGAGGGACAGACAGACAAACCCAAATCAATGTCCCCCATTCCTTCCAAGAAAGCAGGGGACAACAAGTGACCCATGGGTCATGACGCTCAGCTGACTGGGAAGAGATTCGCAAAAGGAAATTTTATCATCAGAATGGTAGTATATACCCATTCAACTGAAGCATCAAACAGATTAACCAACAGGCCAAGATTTAGTCTGTATTTATATATCTCAAAAATAGAGAAAAAATGTGTAAACTTTAAAAACTAGAATACGGGAAGCCAACAAGTGACAAAGTGTATCTGCCAAAATCAGAGTGGAACGGTTGAAGTGAGGCATGGATTGAGTGGCAAGGGGAAATAGAGTGAGGTATGTTGCATATTAGCATGGATGTCTGCAGCCTTAATGTGTATGTAGGTTGTGCCACCTACCACAAATCCAGAAAGCTGTCCAAGTTGTATACATATGCAAAATTTTAGGCAGAAAAGTCAAACCACTACATGTATATGAGTGATTTTAGCCGACGGCAGACAAACAGACAGACGCTGTGCAAAAATGGTTGCAGGTGGCCCCTCCAGTTTTGTGTATGATAAAGACCTATGTGAGATCTATACACATGCAATAATTTTGGCCCAATCGTTCAAACGGTTCCCGAGATATGAGCTCGGATGTCTGCAGCATAAACTAGAATGTAGGTGGCACCACCTGTCATAAAATCAAGAAAGCTATCCTGGATGTATAAAACTGCAAAATTTTAGGCAGATATGTCAAACCACTGCCGAGATATGAGTAACATTATCCCACGGCAGAAAACTGACAGACGCTGTGCAAAAATGGTTGCAGGTGGCGCCACCAGTTTTGCGTATGATAAAGAGCTATGTGAGATCTATACACATGCAAAATTTTGGCCCGATCGGTTAAATGGTTCCCGAGATATGAGCTTGGATATGATCAGCGTGAATGTGAATGTAGGTGGCGCCATCTGTCATAAAATCAAGAAAGCTATCCTGGATGTATATGCATGCCGAATTTCAGGTGAATTAGTCAATTCACTGCAGAGATATGAGTGATTTTAACCCAAGGCAGATGAACAGATGGACAATGTGCAAACATGGTTACAGGTGGCGCCACCATTTTTGTGTATGTTATAAAGCAATCCAAGGGCTACATTTGTATAAATTTTATTTCCTGATTGGTCAATCGGTTCCCGAGATATGAGGGTTTATGTGTGGAAACAGACGCACAAATGGACGCTGGATAGAGGGGAAAGGTCAGAGGTCAACACAAATTGGTTAGGCACTAGTTCACATGTGACTCAATAATTAGTGTAAGTTTCGGAAAAATCAGTCCATTAGTCTCCGAGGAGCTCTCTGGAAACGAACGCCGCCGCGGCGGAGGAACTCAGTCAAAAACATATTATCCGCAAAACTTCGTTTTGGCGGATACAAAAATACAGGTGGCTCCACCAGTCTGCAGAAACTAATAAAAACACTTAATGGTCAATATCCATGCAAAAAATCATGGTGATCTCTGCATTAGTTGTTCAGATACTTCAGTTTTTGTATCAAATTGTCCATTATTCTGAGGGATACTTCGGAGTCCTATAGTTTGAAGGATATGGGTAACAGAGACCTAATTTCAAGTTTCCACAGGCACCTTTCATGGGCCTCCTTGCATGACAAGAATGAAGATTCTAGGTCCAGTTGTTGCGATTTGTACCCTGTTGACAGATAACCACATCTTTAAAGGTCTCAAAAAAAAGAAAAAAATTCGTAAAAATTTGAAAAAAAAATAGAGGTGGCACACCCAGTCTGCAGAAACTGATGGAACAGCTCATAATCAATATGTATGCCGAAAATCATGACCATCAGTGTTGTAGTTATTGAATTACTGCAGTTTTTGTATCAAATTTTCCATTATTCATGGGGGGGGGGGGGTATTTTGGACCCATACAGCTTAAAGAATATGGGTAACAGAGACCTAATTTCAAGTTTCCATGGAGACTTTTCATGGGTCTCCCTGTGTGTCAAGAATGAAGATTCTTGGTCCAGTTTTTATGATTTGTGCCCTGTTAACAGATGTTCATATCTTTAAAGGTCTCAAAAATACAGAAAAATTTCGTAAAAAAAAAACGAACAAATACAGGTGGTGCCACCAGTCTGCAGAAACTTATGAAACACTCCATGATCAATATCCATGCAAACAATTATGGTTATCTCTGCATTAGTTGTTCAGATACTTGAGCTTTTGTATCAAATTTTCCATTATTCTGAGCTGTACTTTGGAGTGCCATAGCTCAAAGGATATGGGTAACAGAGACCAAATTTCAGGTTTCCATGGAGACTTATCATGGGTCTCCCTGTGTGTCAAGAACGAAGATTCTAGGTCCAGTCGTTACAATTTGTACCCTGTGTGACAGATAACTACATCCTTAAAGGTCTCAAAAATGGAGAAAACAATTCGTGAACATTGAAAAATACAGGTGGCGCCACCAGTCTGCACAAACTGATGAAACATCTCATGATCAATATGTATGTCGAAAATCATGACCATCAGTGATGTAGTTAATGAGATATTGAAGTTTTTTTATGAAATTTTTGACTATTCTGGGGGGTAATTTTGGGCCCCATATCTCGATGGGTAACAGAGACCTAATTTCTGGTTTCCATGGAGACTTTTCATAGGTCTCTCAGTGTGTCAAAAATGAAGATTCTAGGTCCAGTCGTAAGATTTGTGCCACGCTAACAGATGACAGCATCCTCAAAGGTCTCAAAAATAGAGGAAAAAATCGTAAAAAAATCAAACAGTACAGGTGGCGCCACCAGTCTGCAGGAACTGATCAAACATCTCATGATCAATATGTATGCCAAAAATGAAGACCATCAGTGATGTAGTTATTGAGATATTGAAGTTTTTGTATGAAATTTTTTACTATTCTGGGGGGTACTTTGGGGCCCCATAGCTCAAAGGATATGGGTAACAGAGACCTAATTTCTGGTTTCCAAGGGGATTTTTCATGGACCTCTCAGTGTGTCAAGAATTAAGATTCTAAGTCCAGTCTTTATGATTTGTGCCTTGTTAACAGATGTTCACATTTTTAAAGGTCTCAAAAATAGAGAAAAAAATTCGTAAAAAATCGAAAAATACAGGTGGCGCCACCAGTCTGCAGGAAGTGATGTAACATCTCATGATCAATGTGTATGCCAAAAATCATGACCATCAGTCAAGTAGTTAATGAGATATTGAAGTTTTTGTATGAAATTTTTTACTTTTCTGGGGGGTACTTTGGGAGCACATAGCTCGAAGGATATGGGTAACAGAGACCTAATTTCTGGTTTCCAAGGAGATTTTTTATGGACCTCTCAGAATCCCAAGTTACAAGGTTCTAGGTCCAGCGGTTACGATTTGTGCCTGGTTAACGGACGGACAGACGGACAGACAGACGACGGACAAAGAGTGATCGCTATAGCTCAGATGACTTTCAGTCAGCTGAGCTAAAAATTAATAAAAAATCGAATACAGGTGGCACCACCAGTCTACAGGAACTCATGGAACATCTCATAATCAATATGCATGCCAAAAATCATGACCATCAGTGATGTAGTTATTGAGATATTGAAGTTTTTGTATGAAATTTTTGACTACTCTGGGGGATACTTTTGGGCCCCATAGCTCGAAGGATATGATTAACAGAGACCTAATTTCAGGGTTCCATGGAGAATTTTCATGGGTCTCCCTGTGTGTCAAGAATGAAGATTCTAGGTCCAGTCTTTACGATTTGTGCCTTGTTAACAGATGTTCACATTTTGAAAGGGCTCAAAAATAGAGAAAAAAATTCGTAAAAAACTGAACGATACAGGTGGCACCACCAGTCTTAAGGAACTGATGGAACATCTCATGATCAATATGTATGCCAAAAATCATGACCATCAGTCAAGTATTTAATGAGATATTGCAGTTTTTTAATGAAATTTTTTACTTTTCTGGGGGCTACTTTGGGGCCCCATAGCTCGAAGGATATGGGTAACAGAGACCTTATTTCTGGTTTCCATGGAGACTTTTTATAGGTCTCTCAGTGTGTCGAGAATGAAGATTCTAGATCCAGTCTTTACGATTTGTGCCTTGTTAACAGATGTTCACATTTTTAAAGGTATCAAAAATAGAGTAAAAGAATAGTAAAAAATCGAAAAAAGGAACTGATGGAATATCTCATGATCATTATGTATGCCATAAATCATGACCATCAGTCAAGTAGTTAATGAGATATTAAAGTTTTTGTATGAAATTTTTGACTTTTCTGGGGGGTACTTTGGGGCCCCATAGCTGGAAGGATATGGGTAACAGAGACCTAAATTCTGGTTTCCAAGGAGATTTTTCATGGACCTCTCAGAATCCCAAGTTACAAGGTTCTAGGTCCAGCGGTTACGATTTGTGCCTGGTTAACGGACAGACAGACGGACAGACAGACGGACAGACGGCAGACGGACAAAGAGTGATCGCTATAGCTCAGATGACTTTCAGTCAGCTGAGCTAAAAACTGAATATATTCCATTCACAATACATACAGATGGATGCATATGTGCACACACACACACACACACATATATATAGGCAGAGAGATGGACCTCCTCATTAAACAAAAGCAGCCTACCTGGCGTTGCCATAACGGCCTGCAGGTTGTCTCCCTCCACCAGCAGTTTGTATGTGCTGTCTCCCTTCTTCTCATCTACGTGGATCACTGCTCTCGTCACTGTCGGGATGCCCTGAAACATAAAAACAAACAACGTAAAGAAATATTCATTCATCAGATACCGATAGACCAATACAACATGGATCACTGCTCTCGTCACTGTTGGGATGCCCTGAACCATAAAAACATACAACGTAAAGAAATATTCATACATCAGATACTGATAGACCAATATGACATTCCTATCAGATGTAAGTATAAACTATAAAATTCATTTATTATTTTACATGCATTGAACAACTGGTTATAATAACAAATGCTATGCACCCTCCATGGCTTGGATTTGGGGGTTTGGAAGTTGTTACGAGTAAAGGAAACGAGAGGACCTAAAGAAAACCTATAGCCTTGGACAGGCAACTACAACCCACTTTCATCGCCATGCAGGGAATCGAACCTTGGTCCTCATGACTGAAAGCTGAGCATTTTACCACTCAGCTTGCCAGGCCCCAATCAGATGTAGAGGCGTTGCATATTATTATAGTTGTTACTGTTCTGAAAATCTCTGATTTTTATTGCAATTTTATTTACACAAATTATTGATATACTATTAATGACTACAATTATTCTGAAAATCATCATTACAATCTCGCTTACAATGCTGATTTCATATTTTTTCTGATCTGACTGTAGTTGAAAGTTTGCAGTAGTAAAGTCAGCATTCAGTACAGCATGGTGATTGGTTTTCATTCTCTAGTTTTTTTAATAAGGGTGTGCATACTATTTTCTTTACATAAGAATCATACATTCCTGTAAATATGTGACTCTGCAGGTCACCAGTATCAACAAATATTAGATTACTCCTGTAACAAATGAAATTAGAGTTCCTTTAGAATTTTACTGATTTACCTTGATGACAACTTTTGGCAGGTCTGTCTTGAGCTGCTGCAGAACATAGTACATGGAGCTTTTGTTTGTCTCCTGTGGCTCAATACTCAGGACTGCTTCACTGTGGATCTGGATGTGCTTGAAATATAAATCATTCATAAATAAATACAGTGAAACTCCTTCCTGTGGACAACTCAGTATGATGGACAACTCACTATTGTGAACACTCAATCTTTGTCCCTTCACATTTGCCTATCTAAAATCGGTAAAGCAGACAACTCACTGTCCCGAACAATGGACTAACTTCGTTTATAAATTACAAATATAAATTTAAGGTAATTAGATATATTTAAAATATAATATATGCATTTCAATTAAGCATACAATTAATGAAAATGGAAGACACCAGTAACATTCAAGGAAGAATTAATGCAATATGCAAAACTCCTCTAAACAAGACAACCGATTAATATGGACAAAATCCTGTAGTTCCCTGAGTGTCTGGCTGAGAGGAGTTAAACTCTTTAATAATAATAATAAAACAATAAATAACTGATATTTCTTTTGTGAATGTAAGGATGACCTCACAGGATATAAAACAGGAACATTTATTAATCATTGATCAGCATCTCTGTCACACTCTCTAAATTGGCTATCACCGCAGCTGTTGTAACTTGTAAGGAGACTTATGTTTATGTCTGTCAAAGGGTTCTGATAACATTGGAAAATGATACGAGAAGTTGTGATGTGGTTTCTCATGCATACAACCTAATCCCAACAATGACTGCAAGCAAGACTGACTGAAGCTGCTGTTTCATGAGTGCCCAATCAGTTACACATAAGAAGGGGGTGGGAGGTCAAAGATAATCTACCCAGCCAGCTCTGTGCACTGGACTTAGAAGAATTTATTATTTCAAAGCCATTGTGTATTTTGCAAGGCTGAAGGCATCACCCAGGCCCTTCTGCTATATTCTCATAACTGAACAATTTCAACTTTAACATTTACTTATATCATTTACAAAACAATTTAGTACACACTGATTCTAAGCTTTCTAAAAATGTTATTAATATTATCATCATCATTACTATTATTATTATTATCACCATCATCATTATTATTTACATAATTATTTTTATTTACATCATCATTATTATGATTATTATTATTATTATTATTATTATTATTCTACCATTTATGACTGTTTATTGCATATACCACTGTTCCTCAAAAATGGGCCATGAATGCTTGTTATATCAAATTTTGCACTTACCTGAAATTTAATCTTAAGCTTTGACATCACAATAGATTCTCTGATGCTCTCAATGCTTACTTCAAGCTGTAAAATGAGTAAAACAGAAAACCAAGATGAGAGAAGTGCTGACTCGTGCATCTTATTCAAACTGAACTTAAATATACTATATACATAAACTTTATTCCTCAAAACAACAGAGTAAACATGTTAAAAATATGCTTACACAATTATATTCTATTTAGAACTTACAAAATACCAATATGAGGTCACTTTAAATTTAAATCAGAATTTATTTATAATAAGAGAGATGAAATTGCTCTTTTACTGTTGAGCAAACCTGCTTATGAAGTTCACACAATATCAAAAATACATATATTGGTTTCTTAAGAATTTCAATCCTTTTCATTATTATTTTTTTTACTAAATCTGAATTCCTCAACAATTTTTATTTACTGAAATTTTATAACTTATAATCAGTTATATATTGCAGCACTCTTTGGAATAAGTAGGTTTTATCACACATTACCAGAGATATTATCAGAAAAAAAGTATGAAGAACAATATAACTGTCATATTACTTCAAATACTCTTTCTCTTATACGAATATTTCTTTTTATATAAATAAGCAGAAATGTATCTAAATTTCAAGCATGTACCTTTAGTAATCTTATCCTATCCAAATCTAATTTGATCAGAAGAAAACAGCTGTCAGGAAGAAAGACTTCTTCAATGTATTCAGACACCTAAAACACAATGTCAACATAAAAAAAACATCCGATAAACATCAATATTTGAAAATACACACTGCACTTACTGAGTGACAATGCAACTCTACATATAAACACACTTCATTTCTTACTCCCTCTTATACATGAAGAATCTTTCATTAATTACGCGACACTGGACTCTGGATGCATGGTGCCAAATAATAATGAAGGGCCCTTGATCTATTATAATTGATCGTTTCGCTATATGAGCTGATCATCCTTGATTTTAATTGATTACAAAATTTTGCAAAGTACACAGGTTTTGTGATGAGGAAATGTATGCCTTCATAATTTCATTTAATTCATCTGTGCAAACTCTTGAAAAGTCTGTGTGTACTAATAAATTCATACCCAAAGTTACTACACATATACACAGGCTATAGAATTATTACATGTATTCGTAAACGTGTCAGCCTGTATATCAGCTGAGTTGAAGTACAGGTCTGTATACACTCAGAAATTTCATACTCCTAAACTATGAATTATATTTGATAGTTGGTTGGTACAGGTCTGCTCAGTTTAACAGATGATCAATCATAAAATTACAACTGATTACCAACACTACTGTATACTGAGTGAGAATGAAGATCAATGCATGAAACCCTGTGAAACATCAAATACGGGATATGGCTAATGCAGCTTCTCGTGGAGAAAAACCAACTGGCTGGTGCAGCCAGAATCCCATTTGTGCAGGTGTGATTCTGCCTGACACTCATTAGCACATACGAAACTGACAATCCCCACTTTGTTAGCTTATACAAGCTTTGGAATTTCTTTAATTAATATGATCATTGAATTAATACAAGGTTAAAATTGTTTCATACCATAAAGTACAACAAATTCAAGGAAACTTGCAAAATTTGACGTTTATCAATGACTAAAGACCCTGTGTACGTTTCCTTTATATCATCCGCTACAGGGCAGTTGATTCAAGAATAAATCCTAAAGTAAACTGTGCCGAATGCAGCAATTTCTGATGTCTTTTCATGTTTCTGTAATATGTTTTAACACAGCATAATAAATATGATAAATAATAAGTATCAGGATGATCAGCAATTAAAAACACTATTTCCAGCACCCTAACTGCTGTGTTGTATGAATGGGCTGGTAGTGCTGAACGCTAGGGGGCACTAATAGTTTGCCTGCAGTTTTTCAAGCGGGCAGTCATTTACTGCCTCCACACATGAAAGTATCAGTTATAGCAATATCCCGTTTTATCAGGAAGTTCTCATTTTCAAGGTGTTTCTGTGCACAAAGGCTGGCACAACACACTGATTATACCTGTGAACTGCTATATCTTCAGGTGTGCTATGAAATCTTTCAAAGCATTAGGCTACAAACATTCAAAAAGTCACAGTGGTCATTTAGCAAATATAGCTAATCTTCATGGTCAGGTAATGTTTGACCTTACCTCACCCAAAAGTGTCTTCTCAATACGACCTTTGACCCTGCGTGCAGTTTCAGCGTCATTATCCACGTCTAGTTGGGCGGTGATGATTGGTGTACTGATATTCTTGGCTGCGTTGATGATTTCTTTGATACGAGGCACACCCAAAGTGATATGTATGGTTCATCAAGGAGTTTTTAAAGGTCTTGATTACTATTATAATGATTAGTGCATATGGTAACTAGAGCACCACAAGCACCTGTCTTAGGTCTTGTAACTTCTGGCCTCATTAAATATATATGAATTTGCTTAGAACTTAAATCAGATGATTTATAGTATTAACATTTTTTCATGCCACACTAATAGTGAACAGATGGATGGATGGACCGTGGGTATACCGTAATACATCCTGTAATAGACAGGGGTATAAAAAGTACATAATTAACACAACTTACTGAATGTGCTTAAATGTAAAATTAGAATAAAGAGCACTAATGATTGCAATATTGTGTCTGAATAGTTACCTCTGCTTTAAAAATAATACAATATAATAAAATCATATTCTTCCATTCCGAATTTCCTGTTGTTGCAACCTACTGAGCCTAGTTTCAGGTTTGCCAAGAAATATTTTACGGAGCTCTTTTATCCAAATGATTATGATGCCCTGCAATACAAAGACCAAGGCAACAATGACCATGGAGCACTGTGCATACTGCTTGGGTGAATTTCATTCAACTGGGCCAAAATGGTTCATTATTTAATTGTTGAGATCTGCTGAGCGCAATGATTGAGGAAATCTCTATGCAAAGCAAGAATCTATCTATGAGACATGTCACTGAAAATTTATCTGACTTTAAAGTAGGACTGGTTACTACATAAACTAATTAGAACGCACACATAAAGAGGGGAGTACCTCTGCCATAGTACATAGATCCATCCCAATATGTAACAAATCTGCTCCCGAAATGGGTATGCTCCAAAACTTATTCCTTAAGCTATGCCCCCCCCCTCCACAAAATGTTACTCTATTATTCACAAGGGCTTTTGGATATATCGTGTGAGGACTGTGTACAATCTGTGTGGACTAACAAACAGACAAACTAAGAGAGAGGCAAACAGCGATGAACATACCGGTATAACCTTGGACTTCATTAATGGAAATAATAAACATTATTTCAGTAACAGCAGCCACTTTTCTCAGCAAATTAAAAATGTTATTCCCAGGGATAAAATAACAATTAAATTGTTTTGGACAAATGTGAAGCTTAGCCACTTAACTTGGTCATACAAGAGTATTTAAGGATATTCATAGAAGCCACTCCAGCAAAATGGAAAGTTTTCAGTGTCATCTGTGTTCCTGGTTCTCCTATACTTTGGGCACACACAGCTCCCACTGCTGTACCTAAAATAAAATAGGGCAAGTATACAGGTATGATCTAATAAAAGTATATAAATTTTACTCAGAAGTGACCCATGGGCATGATGCTCAGCTAAGCTTTAAAATATTACCTAATATCAACAGAGCCCTGATCTTCAGTGGCTTTTATAATATTATACCTAAAGTCTTGAGAACAAAACTGAAAAATATTAGTAACCAAAGACGGGTCCAAAACTGTCTTGGGAGAGTTAAGAGAGTGCCAAAAGGATATTATGTTCATGGTATATATAACAGTTTTCATGAGAATAGTTTTGGATTAAGGGGATTATTTCAGTAATTAACACATTAAGTAACACAGACAATCCTAAGGTTATGATAACATGTCAATTAAATATAAAAGTAACAATATCAAATTAAAGAGCATGTTATACATATATGTATTGTATAATACAATGGAAAATCAAGAAAATATGACAGCATCATGATACTTGGTTATGGTTATGCCAAGTATTAACTATAATTTAGGGTCAACTAGCAAAATAAAATGTCAGTTTTAAGGTTTTTAAATTTTACTGCTTAGAGGTAAACTCAGGTGCACTTGAGAATTATACCTAGAAATCCCTTATTTGGCAAGATTGTCTGTTTATTTCATCTCCAAAATATCATGATGAACCTAAAGCAAAGCATCTCTACTGTTGAAATATTACCTACAGTGCAAAAAGAATTTAAAATTCCCTCTGTATTTTTAAATATCAAAATATGTAAAATACTTAATCTTCTCATGTAAATAATAACCTTATAATGTCAAACTTACCTGGTTCTATCTTTGCCCTCATGTACTTGTCTCGACACGTAACCAAAAATTCTCTCACCTGAGTGGCAGTTACTCGTTCAATCTGTGTCAGCACTACAAATACATATACAAATACATATACAAATACATATAAAAACACACAAACCTGAATTATCATATAAATCATCAATTTGCAAATTCATTTTTTTCTTCAAAGGACAGGTCTATGCAAGACATTAAAAGATCCTACAGCCCTCTGCTAGTTATCTTATGAACTGCAGTCCAGAATATATCTGAAGAACCGCTGTCAAGAAGATATCTAAAGAAATGCTGTCCAGAAGATATCTTCAGAACCAGTGTCCAGAAGATATTTTAAGAAATTCTGTCCAGAAGATATCTTAAGAGAAGTTATCTGAAGAAATGCTGTCCAGAAAATAATTTAAGAATTGCCATCTAAAATGCTACCCAGAAGATTTTTTTTAAGAAATGCTGTCCAGAAGATATCTTTAGAAATGGTGTATACCTATCTCAGAAATATTTTCCAGAATATATCTGATGAATTGTTGTATGGACTAAGATAAAAGTTGACACACAGGTTTATGCTATGAAACAAATGCGTTTGAGAAAAAAGCACAGTAAGATATTAAAACATTATAGAAATTTATTCTAGATAGAAGTAAAAGAATATATGAATACACGAGTTACACTGACCTTGGGGTGACACACCATCTTCATAATCATAACGCCTCCTTGCCTGATTTACTCTCTCAGCAATGGAATACACAAAGTCTCTGAAAGACACAAGAGTCTCATATTTATATGTTTAATACAGTGCAGGCAACAGCTGGCAATAATGAAATAAAACAGTGACTATGTAAAACTTCTGTTTGGGCTACAGAATGTAAAGCAATATAAGTCATGCAACAAAATGATAAATAGTCATTGTGACTTTCAATAAAATCGGTCAATTTCTGGTAACTTATTGTGGTGACACCACATGTAAAAGGATGGACAAACATATGGAAGGGTGCTACCAATACCATAACATGACCCTTCTAGATCACAGGCATACACAGCGAAACCTCAAAATTATGACCACCAATGGGACATTGTTAATGTGGTTGCATTTTCAAAATGGTCATCGAAGCGAGGTCTGATATAAAGAGCCTAAGAGAATAAGGGCCCTAAAAAAGCGGTAATTATTTTGAGGTGGTTGCAAAACTGAGGTGGTTGTTAAGTGGGATTTTACTGTAATCACTAGGATGTGGTCTAGGAAAGGAAAGTAGGGAGAGACTGAAAGATTGGATGAAAAGCATTAGATTCTTATGTGTTTATGAGCATGAAGATCTATACATACTTGAGCTCCTGTCTGAAGTCAAAACTGCATTCCTGAAACTCCTCGATCTCGAGAGCTGCATCCACGATGTGTGACAGCTGCTGTCCACTTAACGGCTGCTCTTCTGGACAAGAAAGCTTGCTCTGCAGAAGACATATCAAGGTCAAGAATGATTCAATTATTTAAAGTCTTAAAATGCTTAAAAAGTAATCTTATAGAGTGGCTCTAGGACAACTACCCCCCAGACAATTACCCCCCGACAATTACCCCCCCCCAGACAATTACCCCCCGGACAATTACCCTCCAGGACAATTACCCCCTTGGACAACTACCCCCAAGACAACTACCCCCAGACAATTACCCCCCGGTACAATTACCCCCTGGACAACTACCCCCCGGACAACTACCCCCATGGTATAATAACACCTTTAAAGTACACATTGTACAAACTAAAAGTAAAATATTCCAATTGTAGGTAAAACAAATACGGTGATAATATATTTCAAACCAAGCACAGGTACATACATCATGTGTATTGTAAAAATAGAAAAAAAAATTCATTACATTAAGTTTTCAGTAGCTGTTTACTAGTACTAGGCAATGCCTCTCAGATGATTGTATTGTGTATTGTAAAAACAAATTGTAAATATATGGTAAAAAGTCCATTATATGAAATATGCTTAACATTGGCAAGTTGTAAAACAAAAGCTTTGTAAACATATGATCCATATAACCACCCGCAAGCTTACAATATAATTCCATTTAAATATGGAATACCATTCATTCTGATCCATTCTTACCAGTCTCTATAAGTAATATCATAATAAGTAATAGCATGATATTATTATCTAAAGTGATTTTCTTTTTATTTTTCTTTTGCAATAAATTTTATTTATTTCTTTGGCATTCTGTGCTACTCATTAGCAACACAGGATATATTTAAATGTATAACGTGTACTTTAAATGTGTAATTTATACCATGGGGGGTAATTGTCAAGGGGGTAGTTGTCCAGGGGGGTAATTGTACCGGGGGTAATTGTCCGGGGGGTAGTTGTCTGGGGGGTAGTTGTCCGAGGGGGTAATTGTCCTGGGGGGGTAATTGTCCGGGGGGTTATTGTCTGGGGGGTAATTGTCCAGGGGGTAATTGTCGGGGGATAATTGTCCGGGGGGTAATTGTCCGGGGGGTAGTTGTCCTGTTGCCGGCAGAGTATATACTGTGTAGTTATAAATTTAACAACATAAGTGCAACTAATAACTCTTCAAATCCCAAGTCTAAAATAAAAGACAGGTTGACTGAAACTTACTCTTGGTTAAATTATCTTGTTTTGTTAACTTTCTTTATTAGAATTAACTAGAACAAAACTTTTTAAATAAATCTGTCAGTACTTTAATGACTGCAAAGTAAGATGTTCCAAAGGGAAAATGGAATTTTTTCTGTTTTTGCAAGTGACTCAATATTACGTATACAGTGCACTTTATATATACAGATGCTTGTATCTGACCACAATCTGTAATTTTATAAGATACTGTAATAGTTGTTTCACCTTGATGTGGTCTAATACTCTCTTGAAGTCCACTGGTTTGTCTTTGCCCTCCATACAAGCTGGATCAAGGCCATCCCCACCATACACGAACTGTATAATCTCACCAACAGCATTCCTTACTGTCATGTCATAATGCGAACACAGGTCTTCTAAGGACTACAACAACATAAAACTTTCTGGCTGTAATGATGGGAAATCTGGTGACCTCTGACCTTATTAAATATGCATGGATTTTGCTGGAAATCGAACTTAGGTGAGATATTATATTGGTTGATACTTCTACTGAGTTTTATCAAAATCTATCATATTTTTGGTAAGTACATGTGACACCACACGGAAACCTGGTGACCTCTGACCTCATTACCTTTAGGATGAATTTGCCTAGAAACAAATTCAGATGAGATAATGTATTGCTAAGTAGTTATAGTGAGTTTTGTGAAAATCCACTAAGTCATTTCACTGACACTAAAAAGTTAACAAATTGCTGGACAGTTGTCTGGCTGGCTGGACTAATCAATGGACAAATGGATGGTGGACATACCATAAAAATATACAAAAAAAAAAAAACACAAACAATCAACACACCTTGACCAATCTCCTCTGCATGTAGCCAGTTTCTGCTGTTTTAACAGCTGTGTCCACTAAGCCTTCTCTGCCACCCATCGTGTGGAAAAAGAATTCTGTAGGTGTCAAACCAGAGTAGAAACTGTTCTCTACAAAACCTTTTGCAGCAGGTATTTTAGCTGTAATCATACAGTATATACATTTATTATCATATATATATATATATATATATATATATATATATATATATATATATATATATATATATATATATATATATATATATATGTATATATATATATATACATATATTTTGATGGTCTGGATTCTGATATTGCATGTATATAGATGAAGTCAAGTGGGTTTCAAAATGCAAAATATCTGTCTGTCTATGGTGCTCTTAAATCCTTAGTTTGAGTGAGAGTCCTGGACCCATATTTAAAATGGAAGCACTGAATATATCAGCTGTTGATTTGAATTCAACATTTACTGTGACACAAGTCTCTTCTGTAATTATCAATTATCAATCAGCCTGAACAGCAAAACTAATTTTCTCAACATTCATTTCCTGCATCCATGAAAAATCGCACCATTGTAACATTTACATTAAGGCAAGTAACGTGAAACATTAAAGATAAAAGACTGCTAGATTATTCTCCAAAAGTTCCTAAAAACAAATCTGACACACACAAGTCTGGCTTAAAATCTTTCTTGGAAAGTGTACCTGATCAATGAATTGTTTATATACTTACAGTGCCTGTCAAAGTGGGGCAGGGCTCTGTCTTCAAAACCATTGGGCACCCTCTTCCCACTGATGGCCTGCTGGCCTACACAGGCAATCATCTGAGAGATGTTGATGAAGGAGCCTGAGGTGGAAACAAAAAGACAGCCTTGACCAATGCTGAAGGTAAAAAAATTCGCTTGACATGATGTACATACAATATTCATTTATTGTTGCATGGATTGTTTATTCAGGTCAAATACCCTATCATACAACCTGTAACTATTTGTCACTTGATTCTAGTAACAATACACATATGTCCTGTACCCTACTCCAGTCTTAATCAAAGGACTACAGGTTTCTCTCTCTGGGTTTTCAGTAGTTTATACATGTACATTTTATTAGTTCAACTTGCTTCATACCTAATGCCAAAAAAAATAAAAAAGTATGGTTCTCAGGCACTTTTTTTCAGAAATCAATGCGGTTGGGCGATATTTTATTTTTTACCTTTTTTTGTATGTTTCGATAAAAATGTCATATGATCAGGGAAAAGCATGAAACTAACAGTTTTTTCTCCTTAACAAGTAAAAACACTACATAATAAAGAAAATCGTATCAAATTTATATGATTTATCTTCTTGTAGGATGAAAACCAAAATAAAATTGTTTGATGCGGTGGGTTATAGTTGATGCGGTAGGTGCCTGAGAACCATACTTTATTTTTTTTGGCCTGATGTAAAATTATTTTTGCTACACCCATGACCAGTAGCCATCCATTCCTGTGTGATGAGGGTAAGACCTTGTGGTTAAGACCTATGGTTAGGGTCTTAGTACAACACAACATAGATCAGACACATAAACCTCGCTAGCACACATCCAGAACTATAATGATTAAAACACTACAATCTATCAAACTAATATATATCCAAGGTATGACAGTGGGACCAATTTTCAGTGCAAGGTAACAGCAAATAACACACAAAAACTAACCTTTTGAGCCACATACAGCCATTGTTAGTGGACTGTTGCTTTTATGAAGTTCTCTAAGACAAGCTTTCCCTGCATGGTCACGGATTACAGACAACTCCTTCAGGATCATTGCCTTCAAATAAAGAAAATACTAATCCTTAGTCAGAAATTCATACTGCAAATATAATAATGCAACATAATGGAAAATCTCAGATTTTTTCTCATTTAAGCTGATGAAAAATTAAATGATTCAACACTTATACAGGGTAAAGAAAATACAAACTTAAGTTACTTAGAATTTTTTGCCAGATAAAAAATAAATGAAAGAATCCAGAAATTTGCAGACCTATTAGGATGATAACACCATGCTTTTGCTCAATGCGAGTGAAAGTCAGGTAAACAACAAAGAGACCCTTAATACTGTGGTTGGTGTCATACTCCTGTGGTTCAATATTTGCGATTATCACTTCTTCTTTGTTTCTTGAGGGTTTCATTTTCGTGATTTAACATACAGTAACTAACACCATGTACATAACCATTATAACATCAATCAAATAATATGTCAGTTTGAGTGAAATGGGCCCCATGGGGTGGAAAATATTATTGGTAAAATAAGGTCAAACTATGTATACATCAGTATAAAAGCAATGTATGGTGGGGACTAAATTTAATGTTGGATGTGGTGCAAGCTATATAAAACCCGCTTAGCAATTAGACCAAAGTATGTAGTTATATTTTTGCAATAATTTCCCCATCCAGAATATGACAAATTTTTAACCATTGCAAACAAAATGCCAACCACAGTATGCATCAAAGAAAGTGTGTAGGTATTTTACACAAAATTAGAATGTTTTCCGTATTTACCTCTAGGGTCTCTTCCTGTGTACATCCTGGCTGTGTCTGCAGCTTGCCCTCTTCAAGGTCACGGATATACTCATCACATTTACTATACCTGTATACACAAATTTACACAGGCTAAACCATGTTATATTTGTAATTATTTTAGAATTATATTATTCACTTCTAATCATTTTTTTATAATTATTTGGTAGAGGTAACCACCTCCATTTTTTAAGTTCTCTTTTCTAATTCTTAATCTAAGTATGTACATCTGCAGAGTTCCATTTTGGTTGAGGACTACATGAAAGGGTGGTAGCACTCGCTTCCTATCATTTTATTTTTGTATCCTGGTGTCACCCAGGCCTGGTGTCTCAAACCATCCTGCATGTCTTTAACTATGCTGCAAGAACAGATTAAGTAGACTTTATTTGACTGATGGTTCATAGAAAACATTTGCAACACCAACCCTGCATCAAGGAGCTCATGCTTTGCCTTCAGCAGCCCCTCTCCTGGAGTTACATCACCAATACCTATAGAAAACCCACGGTCACCTGCAGAATGATAAAACAACAATTATAAAGAAAACTATAACAAGAATGGCTTTGTTTTGGTAGCAGCAGTTGCTTATTTGGCCTGCAGTGTGAAAAAGAAAAATATGTAATCATTTTACCCTGTCCTCATTTTCATGGAAAATACTAAACTCTTAGGATAAAATAAGTAATGTTTTCAAACAAAATTTAGATGAGAAAATATACAAAAGATGGCAAAAATATCAAATTTTTTTTATAGATATTACATGGGAAATGGCAATAGAGCAATATGACTAACAGCATAAAATGAAGTGTATAGGTGGTGAGCATCGGTTGTAATTCATGTTAGATGATTGAGGATAAACAAACAACCGATAATCAATTATTAATTCACCATTTTATGTACCTACTTAATTACCATGCTTTACAAAATTATACCTGAGATATTGACAAAATAAATTCTGTCTAACTTGTCCATCGCTAAATGGTCAAACTATTGACCAGGCTATTGACACTTGTTAACTGCAAAAGCTTCAGTTTTAATGCCTTTTGCTACTTTGTGTCCTGTCATTCTTAAAATTGGATAATTTTTAATATTGGAATATATTTTTCTGGTTAATATGACTTTTTTTGCATGTAAATACATAATCGTAAATGATCAATTATGCAAAAATGTAACAATATTATAAATTTTGAAAAAAAATGATCAAACATTATATAATGAATTAACTGGCACTCCACTAATAGTTACAGATTAAAATGTATAGTGATAATATGTAGAAATCTTACTCAGAAACACTGGGCAGATCCTGGCGAGTCTGGCCAGGGCATCTGCAGCATACTGTTCACCGTAATCCCGCAGCAATATGTAGAAGATGTTGTTTTTGGATCCAGAGCCTAGAATGGCCTTGTCCATGGCCCCACACATTAACTCACTGTTGTGAACCACAATATCTACAACACAAAACACACCACAATTCTAGTAATGACCAGTGAGCAATTATTATTTTAAATTAACCTTTTCCGTTGAGTTTAATTTAGCCAAACATTTTGCATATTATATCATTACAAAATACAAAGTTTTTTAAACAAACTTAAGTGTACTCTAATTATCTGAGGCATTTCAATTAGATCTGTTAAACAAAGATATATTATGTGACTACAAATATCCCTATCTTCCTGACAAACCAGCCATGTTGATCACACAGCCTACTTTGTCCAGTCCAAAAATGAAGTAACTATTAAAAGCCCAAATTAGGCTACAGCCAGGCTAATACCAGAAAATATAGCTATTCCATATTCTATTCCATGACCATTCCATACCATTTCCTTTTAGGCCCCTAGGGTCAACTTGTGCCACTGTCAGATTCAAACCTGCACCTCCTAGTATACTGGCTCACTGGTCTGACACACTGACCAATTCCTAAACCAGGCTGGTAGGAAAGAAAAGCTTGCCTAATGGTACCTAAATGCATAATTTGAAGTTCATATCCATGGAAGTAAAAAAAAAAAAAAACAACATTGTCTGTTCATAAAAGTCTTTCCAACAGATGGAAAGTAGGTTATGCTACAGCTGAGCTAATATTAAGTCAGCTGAGCTCAAGAGAAATAAAGCATATTGTAACGTTCAATTAACCTGAATACAGTTATCTTCTATGTTTGCATATTTTGTTATTCTGTTACTCACATGAATCATTAATACACATGTCTTCCTGGCTTGAATAATTCTTGCCCTTTGCCCTTAGATTGGCCTTGACCCCTGACTTCCTGCTTGGTTTCAAAATGAGGCTAAATATCTGCTTTCCTGTCCACAGGCGGCAGGGCTGAAAGTTAATAAACATAATAAACTAATGTCACAATGTCAAAACTAACAGAACAAGAGCATGGCAAATGAGCATAAAACGCCCTTCTTATGTCTTGTGACCTCTGACCTCATTAAATATGCGTAAAAATCTGCTGAGGAATATAAATGATGTGAGAAACTCTATTGGTAAATGTGTCTTATGAGTTTCATGAAAATCCATAGGATTTCTGTTAAGTCACCACAGTGCCATTGTCTGATCTCATTAAATATTCAGGAATTTAGCTGGAAATTGAACTTAGGCGAGATATTTTATTGATTAACGTTTCCGGTGGGTTTGATAAAAATCCTTCATATTTTTCATAAGTTATTGCAGCGACACCACAAAGTAGCCTAGTGATCCATGACCTTATTAAATATGCCTGTTTTTTGCCCATAATTGAGAGATTATATTCTGGTAAGTAGTTATGGTGAGTTTGGAGAAAATCCATCAAAGCCCGGGTAAGCCCCAGAAGGGACACTGAAAGTTAACGGATGGACGGTGGGTATACCATTATACTCCCATTATATGCCAGGCATATAAAAACACAAATTTCAACGAAACAAATTACAGCCAGTGCAAGATGCTCTGTTCTACTTTTGGTCTCAACATTCTTGCTTGTGTCATTAATACATAACTTTCAGATAAGATGGATTTGCATAAAATATAGCTTGAATTATTCATAGAGATTTATAATCTGTAAGGTATACAAACTGAAATGGACAAGTGTCAGATTATAAAATAAAAATGAACAGAAAAGGAATGGGGAAGGGAGGGCAGCTGATCTTGACCCTGAATGACCTTGACCCTGACTGACCTTGATTATAGCTGGAGGAGGCAGTTCAACATGGACCTTCATATCGTTCATGGCGATGATCGCAGAAATGATTTGGCAGGCACGTGCACGGTCAAGAAACACGTCTTTCTGGGTCAGTATATACGCTCCTACAATAACACACCAAGCACTAAGTACACAGGTAAGAAAATCTAGCAAAGATGTCTAAGCTTAAAACAGACCCTACCATGTACTATAATGTATATTGCTACCTTAGTCCCAAGTTTTCATAAATGTGTATTCCAGATACCCATCTGTAAATTTATATATAGTCAGACTTGCATCTTGCAAGTAGATGCAGTATATATAGTTATACATATGGAATTATCCGAAATTAAAGATGGGTCACATGTTTTTGATATATTTTCAGGCGCTTGAAGATCTTCCCACATGGAATACACATGTGAGGGTCTCCTGTTTATCAATAACTTTGTCCATCAGAAGCATATCTTCATCTTCTGTTATCATATACCCTCAAGGTCCATCGCAGCATATATCTCGTCTACAATCAGACGTTCATTGAAATAAGTTTCATAATCAACGATATCATCTTCAAAGGTCACCATGATTGTTATGTAATGGTATGATGTCGAGGATTTTGATGCTGTCTCGCGGTAGTATCACAGTGATAAACGTTATCAGAGGAGCAGTACCCTAGTTTCCGGCACAAACACATGGTGCCGCTACTCAGTGAGTCTTGACAGTGCCTGGCGCCAGCAGTACACAAGTCGGTTCTACTCTGATTCCGCATGTAACATCGAATAGGTCATAAACCGGGGAATACGCACTCCTTTCCATTAAAACTTCTTGTTCCTACACAGAAGGCTTTCCATGTCTCTGGTAACAAGTCACAAAGACCTCACAAAAGTCTGTTGTATATGGGTAGGAATGACAAAACCGACTGGATAAAGTAAACTGCAGCACATCTGGAAATCACAACATAAACACTACATTAAAACTAAAATTTTGTCATTTGTGTTTGCCAGGTATTCCTTAAGGAGTCATTTATACATATATCTTACAAAAAGCCTTACCTGTAATAAAGTCCTGGATGGCAGCTATTAGAGGTTCTCCGTTTCTTGGTGTGACAATATTAGATTTAGACTGTAAATAGACAGGTATATTTAACAATTTATCACTCTAATATACCTTATCACAATATAACTTTAGCAGTGTCTATTACATGATTTTGATAAAACCAAATAAAGGGATCCACTCTTCACTTATCAGACTCTTAAAATTAGACTCCAAATCAAGCTTCTTTAAAGAAATCCAACATTGCCTGTAAAAACACATTTTACTGAACTAGTTCATAATACCCAACTGAGATGTGGATGCAGTCAAATTCTTCCCGATTCCTCTTAATATTCTAATTGTTTGACCAAAACATATCTCCAGAAGTTCTTCATGAATTTCTATGGTGTGAGCCTAGGAAGAAGTGCTTGAATTTTGGAATATAATTATAAAATCTTAGGATGTAGATTCAGGCAATTCATCTCTTTCTGTCTGATTGTCCACAAAACTTCTTTACACAATCTCAATGAATTAAAACACAATTTTCTGGAAGGGTGAGCCAGGAACAATATATTACCCTTCAAACAGTTCAGACTTTGGAACTTGGACTGGTAAACTTTGGACTGAATCTGGATGCAGCTCCAGGGATAAACAAAAGTATGCACTATCATTTGTTTTCTTAAACTGTGCTATGATCTCACCCCCATCAGGGTGATGGCCTCAGCCTTCGCCTCTTCTGTTTGTGGAAGATGAAGGTTCATTTCGTCTCCGTCAAAATCAGCGTTGAATGGGTTGCAGCAGCACTCGTTGAAGCGGAATGTCCTGTGGGGCATGACCTTGGCCTGAAAGCAAGTTTATCACAATTTAGAATATCAAATAAGTAGCCCATGGGCTATGACACTAAGCTGAATCTATAACACTACAAAGCTCATAAATAAAGGTCACAATGACCTAATTTGAGGTTTACAAGGAGATACTTACCTGTCTGTATCATCCAAGACCATCAAAAGTTTAACGGTTACAATTTGTGCCCTGTTAAGCATCAGATTAATAAATGGAGTCTGTCATTCTCAACAAGAGACTTTCACTGGCCCACACTAAAATAACAGGAAGCTGTGCATGACAGTAGGTAACAACTGAACAATGGTAAAAGTTCTTTCAAATGCTAAATATCATGTTTTTGCCCATTAGCTCCTAGAATATTAGTTACCAAGACCTACTTTCTGGTATCTATGGAGATACATCAGACCCAAGCAAACTTAACCAGGTGAGGAGACCCATAAAATACATGTTCCATGAAAATTAGTGGTGAATCAAATTATTATTTGTTTTCATTATTCTGAATCTGATAGGAGATCCAGCTGATGATCCATAATACTGTTCACATGTACAGTCTGTATTCTGAAAAATCTGACTGTCTGTATCATCCAAGACCATCCAAGGTTTAATGGTTACCATTTGTGCCCTGATAAGCATAAAAAAAAAATAAATGGAGTCTGTCATTCACGACAAGAGACCTTCACTGGCCCACACTAAATTTAAAGAATACTGTGCATGAGAGTGGGTAACAATAAAACAACTGTGCATGACAATAAAATAATTTTGACAAATACAAAAGTGATAAGAGATCCAGCTATCCATCCATACAAACTGTTCACACATGCAGTCTGTATTCTCAGAAATCTGGGTTGCAGGGTTGGTTTTCTTCCGGAAGAAATGTATTTCTTCCGAGACATTGGAAGAAATTGGAGGAAATGGGGTTTTCTCCATTTTCTTCCGTAAGTAATGGATGAAAGTGGAATTTAGTGGACAGTAAGATACACAAAAATCAAAACAGATACTTGAACTGTGATATGATACAGAGTTGTGAAGATTTTGTAAACAAAAGCAAAAATACAGCAGAGGGGGGTAAAACTAGCAAGGAAGCTCTTGGTACCTTCCATATATTTAGAAAAACAAGTGAGGGCTATCATAAAATGGAAATACAGACTTCTGGATGTAAATGTACTTATTATTGTCACTTTATTATGGAGACTATAATATATGGACACTGATTTTTACTGTGGACATAAAAATATTTACCACAGAGGTAAAGACTCTTTGATCACAGATATTTACAATGGACACAGAAACACATACGATGGAAATAAAGATACCTTAGACACAGAGATACTTACTATAAACATAAAGACACTTTAGACACAGAAACACATAGTATGAACATAACGATACTTAAGACACAGATATACTTACTATAGACATACAGATACTTAAGACACAGAAACATATACTATGGACATAAAGATACATTAGACATGGAATCACATACTATGGACATAAAGATACCTTAGACACAAAGATAATTACTATGGACATAAAAATACTTACATAGAAAGCCTGGATGCTGAGTTTGTGAAGGGATGGCTGCCTGTTGAACAATATAATGTCTCCATCCATCAAATGTCGTTCCACAATGTCTCCCATTTTCAAATCTTGAGCTATCCTTTGTCTGTTACCATACCTCAGATATCTGCAAAAAAAAAGTATGAAAATTAATTAAAACAAAATTACCATTTTCCAAAATTTTTTCCTATCATTTTGTGTTAATATTAATTATTTGTTCTGATAAAAAAATTAAAAGCAAGAGGATAAGGCACACTGAGGAGTGTGACTTATTCTAGGATATGACAATAACACCTGGTGAATTTACAATTAGAAAAAATCTGTTCAAATGAATTTTGTGCATGCAGATGTTCTCTATGGTCCACTTTCTTAGTTTGTTTACATGTATTTAAACTGAAGGCCAGAAAGACCTACTTCTTTGCTGCTGTATACACATCTAAACTGTAGCCTAAATGACTTACTTTTTGTGATTTTTACACATTTGTCTCAAAGGCATATATGACCTCCTTTTCTGTTTTTTTTTACATGCATACAAGAGGGTCAGTGTTATCTAATAAATTGTGTTGTACATTTACACTGAAAGCCCATTAAACCCTTTTTGTGAAATTATTTTAAAGGGAGCAATATGATGCTTATTTTTAACACTTGTCTCTTCAATGTTGCTTTATACAAAAGTTTCCAAGCAAAACCATCTCTGTGTATGTTCTAAGTAACCCCCCCCCCCCCTTCCACTTCAGCTGTTTTAATACCTTGTTATGATTCTGCATGTTTGCTAACATGGTTTTCGATAACAAGGTAGTGTGAGATCAGATTTGTTCATTGAGCAACCAAACACAAACAAAGATTATATCAAACATGAAGGTGCACAGTTTTAAAACACCAGTTGTAAACATGAAAAGTAAAAAGAAAACACAGGTGCTGTTTCCCTTATGTTTATGATGGGGCCAGTGATCCTGCCCATTCCATTTTTTTAACGCTTTCATTTTCAGTATAATACTTTGGTAGGTACCATTTTAATTCAAAGAGAACACAATTATTTGTGTCAATTCAACATGCTTTGTATGTGAATAGGTCCCTTTAAGTATGGATCTCAAAGGCCTTTTAACATGCTTTTTCATTGTGAAAATATAAAACTTTATGACCTACTTTTTGGTGTTGTTGTACATGCGCTGCTGTATAAAGTTGGCTCCTGGGTGAGTATCACAGCCGTTGATGACCAGTTTCTTCAGGAGTTTGATGTTGGCTTTGTTGACCCTCTCTGGATAGGTCAGAATTTTGGCTACATGAACAGGTACTGCCACCTGGTGACCAAAAAAAACCAGACATTATATCAGACCATATGATTTTTTCCCCTCACTATCTGGCATGTTTTTGAGTGAAATATAGAAACTATGTAATTTGCTGTATTTCATTCTTCATTTTTCCATGGAATTTTCAAGTAAAATATAAATGAAATTATCCAAGAATCCAAAGAAATGAATTGTTCCTGGATATTTCTTGCACATTTCTTATTTATGCAAATTTGATAATTAAACAGAATTCAAAAGATATAAAAATACTTGGTACATGGTGATTTCAGAAAGACTGAGTCTATGTGAATATTCAATAATATTTATTATAATTATTATCAAGTACACTCTGGTTTGTTACACTTTTAACACTCCCATGTTACTGTTCCATCAGTGACTTGAATAAGGCATGAAAGAACTTAACATAATACTACTACCAATGCAACTATGCAGTTTCACAGTATCAAGAAAATTCTACTTTAATAACCAGCTCACAATACATTTATGGGCATATGAGCCTGTTAATATCCTAAAGTGAAACAATCATAAAAAAAGAATGCATTAACTAACCTGATCAATACGCAGGTTTGGATCCGGTGAAATCACAGTTCTCCCAGAGAAGTCCACTCTCTTTCCACTCAGGTTACCACGGAAACGTCCTTGTTTACCTTTCAGTCTCTGAGCAAATCCTCTCATTGGCTTCTTTGGCTACAAAGAAAAAAGCCTCCTATTGAGTGAACAAAATGGTTATGACAAGAAAAGGAAACCAAATGTTAACATATGGCTTTTTCACAATGAGATAATTAAGTGACAGTATAATTTATAGGATGTCAAACATTACATTGGCAAATGATTAGTTCTTAACAATCTGACAAAAAGGCAAGTATATGATAGCCAGCTCCACCATATACTGTCAAATTCTTCTAGCACTTTTTTGGCCCTCTGGCATTAGAGCGTTTACAATCAGCTAACAGTCTGTCAGAGTGCCCTTACATCCTGCAATGTGGAATGCACCTAAAGGCTCTATGAAGATGCATATATTTTTGTAAATTTTTGACAATGCCTCATGGTTTAAAAGTATGCTGTTAACTGACATAAGCCAGACCAATCCTGAGTTTTTTCAGTGTACTTCCAAACAACACCATCCATGAGAAAGAAAAATTTAATTTTACTCTGCATATTGGTAAATCTTTCTGCATGTTTGTTGAATTTCTAACCGCATGAATACAAGCATGGCTTGCATGGGTGTATGGACCACAGCCAACTTGTTTGCGATAAAGGAAATGACTCATTACCATAGAGATGTAGTTTCGGTTTGGATTGTGAGTTCACATGTATTCTTTGGTGTTAATTCATCATTCATAGCCAAATGTTAAGATTATAGGCTCTTTACCACAATATCAACACAACTTGACTGAAGACCATTGCAATGCATTCCTCAGCATGACTTCCATCACCACTAAGGTTAAGCTTAACAGCCCAATATAAGTGCCTACTGAGTCATGTACTCACTAAAATACTTCTGATACAGTTCTGACTTGGATTGTATGTATTATGACTATATGGAATTTAGGTTTCTGCTGTTATATGATTTTTATTTGGCACCACAAAATCTTAATTAATGGTGAAAATAGATCTTGACTATACCTATGTTTTAATTCTTTGGATTTTCAGCAGTAGAAATGGATCACTGTAGTATTTTGTCAGGTTACCAAGGGCTATCAAAACAGAAGTAGCTTATGAATTTTAAGAGCTGCTATTTTAATATTTCTATTGTTTCCTTCTGAAATATTAATAAGTAATGCTCCCAGATATACAATGAAACATCTTATCATTCATATCTGGATTTGGATTTACCAAGAAATTACCATTGAGGTAAATTGCCATTATGATGCAAGTCCTTGTCCATGAATAATTATGCAATCATAATCTGTGACAATGTAAGATTTTCCCATGCATATAGGCTATGTCTCAATTCAATAATGATGCAGCTCAGATTGAAAACTATGCTACCACCCAGTGGCTGCCCAGCCTTCCTCCGAATCAATGCACTGCTGTCTCTATAAGGTCCAGCACAGCAGACTCAAGGAGGTTAAAACCCCTGGCAGACAACCATGTCATGCTGGAAAATATTCATCACAGCTGCTTCAGTTAAAGTTTAGGTATCACTATAATTGATATAATTTTATATCACTACACAATTGTGCGTTTAAAATGCTAATTTGCCATTCTTAAGCACTTACATGGCGTATGACCCACCTTTCTCCTAAGACAAAGAGGTAGTTAAAATAATACCTGACATGTTTACAACCTGGAAATGATATGATTTACAACTGCAGGGTACCTTGTGGTATTTACATGAGGACAAACTGATACACATAACTGATGGACTTGTGTCTGAACAACCACAGCAGTCTGTTTACACTATATATACACTCACTGGACTCAGTGATTAATAATGGACTAAGTGGTGCTCACAATAGGAGTTTGTAGTAATCAATCATGGGGCCTGGACAGTTGAGTGGTAAAACACTTGGCTCTATCTGCTGGCAACCCAGGTTCGATCCTAGAGTTGCTATGAGAAAGGGTTGTAGGTTTTCTCCAGATCCTCTGGTTTTTTCCCTCTGGTTTTTTCCACCTCTACAGACTACAGAATGCAATCATCCGAGCCATAGAGAATGCCTCATATTTGTCATTATTACTGGTTGTACAATCCATGGAAAATAAATAAGTTTATATTAAAATGGGAATAAGCCATATTATGATATGCCTGCTTGTGTGTTTTGTTGTTACAGACATTCTTACCTGCATGTGGAGAGGTATTCCAGATGTTTCACTGTTGTACAACAGGGCCACCTGTAGCTGGAGAAAGTCCCAGTCCTCCTGCAAGATCACATGACAAGAAACAGCCAATCAGATTTTGTCACTGTTATAAAATTTCACATCACTGTCAAAACATTTCAAACTTTCTATAGCGTTCATCCTTATCTTTTTACCAGATATATTCACAGCAACACACATACCAAGGGGACATTTAAACAAAAGAGGTACTTACTGATTTTTCCTTGTATGAGGATTCAAATTGTGATGTATCTGAATGTAATTTCACTTTTCAAGGATTAATATACATCTTTTTACGCCTGTTAGGCAAGCTACAGTAAAGGACAATGAACTGAGTACCTAGAACCAATCTACATCCTCCACATCAATCATGCCTGATGAAATACATAGCAATACATTGAGGCAATCTACATCCTTTCAAAAGTTTCAATACCGTTATATCTACACCTTTACATATATATTTCTTCAACTGGTTAAATACTGCAGGGGATCTTTGCCATGGTATTCAATGAAATTATCTGATAAGAAATATCTTTGTAATTCAAAAATTATAAATACATATATATGTATGAATTTATATATATATATATATATATATATATATATATATATATATATATATATATATATATATATATATATATATATATATAAATATATATATATATATATATCATCAATTTTCAGGATTGTTACTCTTAATTACTGTTTCACTTTATGTGTTTTATATATATATATATAACACATAAAGTGAAACAGTAATTAAGAGTAACAGTCCTGAATACTGATGAATGATGAGGAAATTACATAATTTGCCTTTCTTTTCCAAAATATATGGTTTAAATGGTGATTCATTGTCTGTTTTTTTTTTAATCGATGAACCCATCTACAGACTTCATGCCTATTTTGTTCTGTTTATTACGCCAATTAAATAAACAGATATATAACTGTATACACAAGTCCAACCAGAGAAGTCAAGTGAAAGTACTGTAAGTCACAAGTAGGTCAAGTATAATAAAAAAAGCCAAGTGAAAGGAAAAGATCAGGTAAAATGCGAAAGAAGATCAGGTAAAATGTGAAAGAAGATCAGGTAAAATGTGAAAGAAGATCAGGTAAAATGTGAAAGAAGATCAGGTAAAATGTCAAAGGTAAGTACACAGGATGTCAATACAGGTAAAAGGTTAAGTTAAAATAATAGGTTAAGTTACTGTAGTAGGACAAGGAAAAAGTACGAGGTCAAAACAAGAAGAAGGTCAAGTATATTCAGAAATATTAAGTACATGTTGGAGTTTCAGTACATAAACCAGCTGAAGCATACAAGCTCAAGTTTAGCTCAAGTTGATGGTCAGGTAAATTTAATGGTTTAAGGTAATATGGTTGGTCATGAAAAAATAGTGAACCAAGTATATGTATCTAGGTGAACAAAAATAGAAGGAAAGTAGTAGTACAAATGTATGTGCAAGAGGGAGGTCAAGAAAACTGTAAAAAAATCAAGTACATGCAGAAAAAATAAAGTACACATACAGAAACAAGGGTAAGTATCAGATGAAGTACACACAGGGATTAAAGTACATGTAGAACACAGGAGATCAGTTATAAGTACAAAATCAAGTACAATAAGGATGTCAAGTACAAGTCGGTACTCAAGTATATTTAGGAGGTCAAGGATAGAATAATCAGACTTGCCATGATCATCTGGACCTTGGCCCCGGTGGCTCTGTGCTTCTGTATGACGTCATTCAGGAAGATGATCTCTGTCAGCTTCATGGTGATGTCATCCTCATTCCTGTCAAAATGTAGCATGAAAGAGGACTGGTTTAACACATGAAGCAGGTAAATTAATGACAAAACTAAACAGTCAGATGTATGACCAAACTACAGACCATTTAAGCCCAAAATTTAAGTAAAAGAATGGATGGTCCTGGTAAACCTAATCTTATTTTAACATATTAAAGTTTAGTAAACAGAAAATGGAAATATTTTGGACAAATATATTTCTTTTGCATGAAGTCAACATTTCTCAGTTCTGTAAAACCTGTTATTTCTGTAATGCCATAATACATGGTCTGTTAAAATAGATTACACAGCAATATAAATACACAGATTTTGTTTA
The DNA here is from genome assembly GCA_026874595.1 of Sipunculus nudus. Classification (NCBI taxonomy): domain Eukaryota; kingdom Metazoa; phylum Annelida; class Sipuncula; order Golfingiida; family Sipunculidae; genus Sipunculus; species Sipunculus nudus. Next base: position 89,491,469 of record CM049307.1, read on the forward strand.
ACTAGTACTTTCAATATGTGTATCACTTGACTTACGTTCCTGATTTTATATCTGAGATGACCGAAGGTCGTATGCAAATTGGGGGCACCAGGATGCGTGTCAGGATGAGGTTACGAGGATGTCCGCTCTCTGGGTTCATCATCAGCAGAGGAACCTCCTCGTCAGGAATACGATCAAACAAGTTCAGCACCACCAGAGGGTTCAGGATCTCCTGCAGGGGGCAGCATATACAACAGTTTTAACTATGGCTTTGAAGCAATAGGCAAATACCATGACAAAGCAAATCATAAAAAAGCGTGCGAAATACACAAAACAGTTTGCAAACATTTTGCTTTACATAACATATAGCAAGAAATAAACCAAATAACCCAAAAGCATGGTGAACCAACATGTTTTATGCTGACCTGTTAGTTACCGGTCAGAACCCCTGGCTTTTACCAAGTTTTAATGAGGACACAGCAAAACTGGATACAAGATATCCAATTAAGTTCAGTCAATTGGTCCAGTCTTATGAGAGAACTTTTTTTTAGATTTATTCGTTGCAATTCCTATATGTCTGTTAGTTTAGGTTTCTCAACTCTCTCAAGTTTGGATGTTTGTTACAGCACTAATATTAATTCTCCATTCTCCCTACAGGAGACAGCACATATGACAACAAAATGCCACCTTTCTGTTAATCTTACAGAGAGCAGTACGAGTGGTTACCCTGAAAGAATTACAGAAGGTACTGAAGGCAAGAAATGTAAACTTTTCATTTGCATACAGGGCACAGCACAGACAAGTAACTCAACTTTCATAAGTGTATGAGAGAAACATGGATAGAGCTGGCAACCTTAATATGCTAAGACTTTTTTATTTTTTATCTCTCCCCACGCTCCAAGAGCATACATATTTGACGAATTCCATGTCAAATTCTAGGTGACATTCTGCACATTGGTGAATAGTATGAGTTAGAGTAAATGTCTACATGATTGTTTTAATTCCAGCTCAGATTGAAAACTATACATCCACCCAGTGGCTGTCCAGCCTTCCTCCGAATCAATGCAGTACTGTCCCTGTACAGTTCAGCACAGCAGACTCAAGGAGGTTAAAACCCAGGCAGACAACCTTGTCGTGTGGGAAATATTCATCACAGCTGTGAATGGATCATACTTCAAAAATGAAACAGATTGTCACTGACTGCAAACCCTCTCATGCTGCCATCTTGGGAGTAAAATGTGAACTACAATTTAATTGTTTTAAACTGAGAATTCTAGAATATGGTTTCCAGATTTGGATCAATTTTGAGAAAGACCCAGGTTAATGGACTTACTGACCCTGTGTATAATTTAAAGTGGAAATGTGAGGTAGTTTTTGAGTTACAGGTTAAGATTGACATAAATACATAAATTTAAAAATATATACAAACAAACATACATACATACATACATACAAATAGAAAATACCTGACTTCAGTATAAAAGGGTGAGAGTAAAGAATATTGTTCTGTTTATCAGACACTGGATTATTCTTTTATTTAGCTAATTAAAAATTATAACCAATACAGATGAAATATTCCATGGCACCAAAATACAGAGATTATTATTTCTTACACACCTGAGTTTTGCTGAGGAGGGGTTCCACTTCTTTGTTATGCTCGATTGCTTCTTCGAACTCACTCACAAATTCACGAAATATGCCATCCGTCCGCTTTCCATGTTTGAACTTTTCATGCACAATTTTCAGAAGTCCACACTTCTTTGTTGTCCCTGATTGAAATATAAATGATACAGATAACCAAATTGTCATATACTGTTGTCAGCCTCATATTCTCCGGGTAAAATTTTTGCAATTCTAACATGTTCAGTGTTTTGCGATTTAAACATTTTTCACAAATTTACCATAAATGTTCACCAAGTGTATCCATTATACTTAATTTTAGTAGACACAATTTGCATTTCAAATTTAAGGAAAATATGCGGCCCTTCAAAAGTTATCACATTTACAAGATATCCTACAGATGATAGCACTGAAAACAACATGTCATCCAAGGGAGTGGGGGAAATATATTTAATGTGGATGTAAAATTATAACAATTTGACTTGGACCAAAGAGAATACTCATAAGAGAATTTTTGAAAATTTTGAAATGCAGCTCAGATTGAAAACTACATCCACCCAGTGGCTGCCCAGCCTTCCTCCGAATCAATGCTGTACTGTCCCTGTACAGTCCAGTACAGCAGACTCAAGGAGGTTAAAACCCCAGGCAGACAACCCTGTCGTGTGGGAAATATTCATCACAGCTGCAATGGTAATAATTTTACATCCAACATGGATAAACATTGGAATATTTCCCCATCAATCAGTTATATTAACACCACAATATTATAATTTAATCATCTTAATTTTCTGATATTCTCATATGTATAAAAGTTCTTGGACTCTATGACAGTATAATATACTCAGGTTTTCAATATAATTGCCTAAATTATGAAATTCAGCTTGAAAATTAATGGAAAACAGAAAACAAATTTAATATTGGACAGCAAATGCATGCAAGGAGCTGGTGATAGCAATTGCTCTGATGACTTCAGATGACAGGCAAAGGCCATCTCTACAGCTCAACTGATGTTCAGTTAGCTGATGCCCAAGTCACACCTAGTGACCTTGCTTATCTCAGGAAAAAGACGGTTGTGACCATTGTCTACTGCGGTCACAGCTGTGGTCACATTTATTATAAGAACATGTACAATCACATGTGACTACCTGTGACCTGTTGATAAACTGCTGTAAAAAATCTTCATAACTATGTTGCAACGTCTATCATGTTGTGTTGGCATTTTCTCGACTGTCACAGTATCACCTATTTGAAGGACCATTGGTCATACATGCAATAATTCTCATTTCGATTGTGTCAGACCACCTGTAGACTTTTCCATGATAGTCCGTGACTGATTTAAGAAAATTTATAATTTTCTATGACCACCCATGACCAGAGGGAGGTTTTGTGTAAGATCTAAAACCTCCTTATAACTTCATCTTACTATTATCCATGACTATTTATGATCACGAGCTGACTGTCACATGACCTTTCTTTGATTGTTCAGGACTACCACAACTGCAGATCATGTCTTGTTGTCATATCACCTCATATGCCTGGGCATTTAAATAAAGACTTACCATTGAAGGAGTTACAGGTGGGACAGGTAGAGAATTTCTTGCAGCGATCGATGACTTTCTTCCTCAGTCCTTTTTTCTGCAGGTAGGTGATGTTAGGTCTCCTCAGACTCTCCAGGAACTGTTTACGTTCTGCCACTGGCAGCAAAACATGACTGCAGGTCTGGAAGAACAGTGAACAACAAACTACATAGCAAGGTCAGCATGGTAATCTGAACAATATTTTATCAAGACTGGCTCCTGTTTCCTTGGTGGTACCTTGGAGGTCAATGTGCAAACTTGAATATTTCTGATTGTTTTGATTCAGACTGTACTTGTCAGTTGTCACAATCTTTCATCCAGTGAGTTTTTCTTTCCTTTGTACTGGATCAATTTTGAGTAAAAATGCTTCAATTATAATTTTAATCAATGGAAGCTATATATATATATATAAAATAAAAGAATTATGACCATATCAGATCTTATTTCTATTCTATGGGAAGTTTAGTTAATATTACCATGATATATAATATAGTAATATTAGCAAAAAAAATCTTAAAGGCTTAATTTTTAGTGTATTCACTAATTTTCCACATTCACAAAATAAACTACAGTTGTTGGAAAAACCAGAGTTATCCTTGGAATTATAACACATCCTATCTTTTTTTCCCACATCACAATATTTTGGAGTACAATTTGGTCCAAAGGACAGAGTGAGAACTCACTGGGGCAACAACTGGTCTTTAAATCCTTGGGCAGAAATTGGTCTTAAAATTTTCCCTTTTCCTAATTTTTTCCCTTTATTTCAGTTGTAGCAGAAACTAAACCTCACCTTACATATTGACTGTAGAATAGTGATGGTGGCCCTGAAGTAGCCAATGTGAAACACTGGCAGCTCAAGGTCAATGTACCCATAATGCCCTGTGCACTCTGCCAAGTTCTTGCCACAGGTTTCACAGTTCTTGTCTTTTTCTGATGTGCCCTGGGAATTATTATCACAAATGTCAACCATACATTAACCTGGAGCACATTAGTCATTATATGTCACATGAATAAATGTTAATAAGACAAAGGAATAATTTGTTCTATAATGACTATTTATGGAATGTAACCTTAACAAACTTGAAAATTTCAGACAAATTATACCATGGTATACTATCATTTATGTAATGGCATTACACACATTACACTTTTCATGCTGTGGTTATACGCAACACTCATTCCAAATCTCCTTCCCTTTAAACGCTGCTTTGTTTAGCAAGTTTTTTTTGGGTCTCAACACCAGGGCTTGCACAGGGCCAGGAATCAGACCAACGGGGTGTCACAGGATTATAACTTGGAGTTGGATGCAAAATGCAATACCACACTCTCCTTGATTTAGTCTGATTACCGTATTCGACGTAATAAGCGCCCCGGGCGCTCTCAAAATTAAATTTTTCCAAATTTTTTTATACCCTAATAAGCGCCCCCCCCCCCCCCCAACATCTGCCATCTTCCAAAGTGCATTACGATCCTCCAGTTCAACACTGCGGCTTGTACACGTGTTTGACTTCACAGCACATTCAGGACAATTCAGAAAAAAACAATGATCATTTAACAATGGTTGTGTAATCCAAGTGATACAGATTTGCAGATGATTTTATTTTGTGTTGCATGAGAGAATTGTCTGAATGACTACAGTTCGAGATTTCCTTTGCAGGTGAAGAGGAAAAATAAGGATGGTAATAAATTAACGCTTTTATAAAAGTCAACGCCTAATAAGGTAGCAGAATATATAAAATGTTCATATAAAAATATGTAAAACAGTATTTATTTGAACGATGAAAAAAAATTTACGGGACATCGGTATCCCGATTATGTCAGTCACCTTGCGCAAATACCAAATACAAAATCCGGGGTTTTGTTTTAAAATTGTTAGGAAATTTGTCATATTTATATCCCACGGAAACAAGGTCCCTTTCTTGAACTTTGCTGACCCGTTATAATACATTCATTTCTCGACGTAGTCCAATAATACAAGCTTGACAAACATTGTCATCTGAGGAAAGGCCGCTTCATATTTATAATTATAATGCGCTACTGGTTGTCTTGTAATTGAAATTCCATGAGCGAGTCTCCGTGTATGTCAGTGTGCAAGCCAGCTGACAGCGTCCGCATTCACTGGACTCGTGAACATTTTATGCAATAAATACGGCACCATATAAAAAATTCATCCTTGTTTTAACATGCATATTACGTGCTACTGGATGGCACTTGGTTAGGCAAGTTCCCAGCATCCCTTGCGCAAGCGCTGTATACACACAGATTAACCCAGGGCACTGGGATCTTGAGTACACGGGTAAGCCCTGCACGCTGTCAGCGGCATCGACAATTATATCACTGTGTACATGTTTCTAAGTGCATTGCCAAGATATTTTTGGCAAAAAATACATTAAAACTTATATTTTATCAGGATTGGGAATTCCGTTTTGGTTTGTCAATTCCGCAATTCCGTCCGCGGTCGCGTAAATTCACTGGCTCTACTGTCAGAAGAGCTTTCATATATTGATTCCGTTAAAATCCCTGTGTCAATGCGGCAAGGGCAAACCTTTTCTTACCAATTATTTAGCTATGTGCACATGGAAATCTGATGTATAAACGATAAATTCAAACAAAAACAAAGCATTGTTATGTTCTTTATTGAGTGTATATTACCACCTTACGGACATGATCACTGATATTCACGGCGTCAAGTTCGGCCGACGTAATAATTCAAATTGCCGTAAATTTTCCTTGGCGGCCCTGAGGACGCTGAGAAACTTGTACCAGTGTATTAGACGGCCGCCCTTCTTTGCCAATATTTTAGGATATAATTTATCGTCCTGTACACGAGCAAATACGGTAAGTAATATATATTTCATTGCATAATACATCCACATACGTACCTGAATTCAGGTCACCCGATCAGCATGGCCACCTGCAGGGTCTGCTTTCACGGACACCGTCATTCAGTGTTATCTATGATACACTTGACCACTGATTCTGTTATGTGTAACTAATATTATTATTATATTAGATGAAAAAGCTTAACGGAGATTGAATAAAAACTGGTGGTAACTTTTAAGCTTGGCGGGGAGAAATGAAAGCATTACGTTGTCCTGTGTTATATTGGCTAGGGAGAAAAGTGAGGTTAGGATGACTCATCCTTTAGTTTCATAAAGTGATCTCCCAAGTCCGGGGGGGGGGGGGGGGGGGCGCGCTTATTACGGAGGGGCGCTTATTACATCGAATACGGTACATTTGCTTGCTCTGTGTGAGCCCTGGTGGTGTAACCCTGGGAATCTTGGTATACAAAGCAGCGGTTAAAACGAAGGAGATCAGAACAATTGCAGTGTATATGTTAGTACACATATATGCAAAACTATCTTCATTTAAGTCTTCTGGACGATGTTCAAATGATAATTTCCAGTACAGCAAAAGATCAGGAGATGTGATATCTGTGTTAAGTTCTGACTGACCATGCGATGGTCCAGGACACCGTGAGTGATGGGTTTGCGGCTGCTGTCCTGGTGGTAGAGGTTCTTGCTGACCACATGGATGTGTGCCTGCTGACCCATCTGGTCAGCCGTGTGTATGCCAAAGGTCACATGACTTCTACAAACAAAAATATCCAAGAATCGTAAAATATTTTAATGGAATGTTTTGACTCAACAGAAGTTTTTCTCAAGTATTTCATGGTATTTACTTGTTTTCTCCTGGTTTATCAGATAAGCAACGCTTAGCATGCACCATCTGGAACTAAAATGATTTTGTTTTTAGTAATGTCTCCTTCTCCAAAACCTAGGGGGAAAATGAGCACAATTAAAAAGTTAAATTCCACAGATTTTACCTGAAAGATCAAGTTCACGATAACAAGTTTTCAAACACCTAGGTCAAGTATCAAATTGGATGCAGTAGTTCAAAAGTTATGAGGTTCACTAAAACCCTAGATTTCCAAAGATGTGACAGAATATGAAGGCCAAGGTTATTAGTTTTCCAATTTTTGAGAGATTTTGGAGGAAACAATTCATGTATCAAATTTCACACAAAAATATTTAGTGGTTGAAAAGTTATAGCGAACACATAAAATTCTATTTATAATATTCCGTAAAGGTCAAAGTCATCAGCGACAAAAAATTAGTCTCGGTCTACTCTCTATGGATGCAGGGGGGTTTACAAGCAAGGTTACTCCGTCATTCAGCCTTAAAGGGATAGTCTCGTCCCCGGGACTGGGGCTTAACGTCCTCCGACGCTATGGCCCAGTCAGGGAGCTGGCTATATTTAGAATACGACTTCAGCAAGCCAGCACCAGTGACAGCAGCTGAAGTTACAGCACTGGCGGTATCAGTGGGAAGCTATGACGCGTTCTACGCATGCGGGGTTCGGGCGTTTCCTTGGTTACGAAGAACGCAATCTGTTCGTTTACAGGGTCTGTCACTTGACGTGTTGCTGATGGCGGCCAGCAATTAACCCCTGGCCATTTTGTAGTCATTAAAAATGAATCGATGGAAGTTCAAGACTCCTGTATCGAGCACTGCTAATCCAACTGTGTCAAAGAATTACCTTTTCACTTATATTTATCAGCCAAACCGACTTCGTCAGTGGCCGATCTGTCAGTTCTGCGTGCACTTATAAGTTATAGGCTGGCTGTCACGACTACGGGGGCCTATATGAAGGCCCTATTTTAACATTAACCTTGTACTGGTCTACTCCTTTGGTGAATTTATCTCTGTTCCCCTTTTGGTTGAAAATATACTCGGTCCAACATTAACTGCGATCGCGAAGAGATGTCTCAGAAAATCTTACTAGTACACTACCATGCAAGTGACAGAACTGCCTTTACGGCAAGAGCTGCAACACCGGTATCCGATCCTGTCGTAGGTGGGGGCTTGTCCGTGCCTCGCAGAAGGGAAGCTGCGGGCAGTCAAAATGGGCTGAACTAACAAACCTGCTCACCAAAGTCCATTTTGACTACCAGACTGGCTATGCACGAAGCAAAGGATCGTGGAAATTATAGAAGAGGGGCAGAAGAGACACCAATATGGAAGTGGGCCCATGAACTATTCTGTAGTAGGCCTATTCATATTTAAAATCAACATTAGCCTATTATCTTGGTTATATAACATAGGTAAACAAATATTTTTTTAAAATTATATTCAGTGTAAAAAAATTGTGACAGTTTAGCTCGACGTTATCAATAAAATAATAATAATAATGATGATGATGATGATCTAATGCCGACTCATGGTCCATATACAGGAAAAATGAGAGAAATGAGGATTAGAAATAAAAGAACCATAGAACAGCAAAATTATTAAAAAGATTTAGGCTAAAAGTGACTTATAATCTTTATAACAAACGTCAACAACAATAATGCTTAGGTTTATTCAATTTCTGTTTCAATAATTCAGTATCGATGTATGGAAAAAAGACATTCAAGAAATGTCGAGCTTAAAATGTAAAATGTAATAAAATAATATAAAGTTAAGTCAGAACATAAAAATGGTACTAAGGTTTAGTCAATTCGTGTTTAAATAATTCAGTATTGATGCACAAAAAGACAATTGATTCAAGAAATATTGAGCTTATCATGCAAAACATATCACAAGTATTCAGCAAGATCATATATTATGTAATCAACATATCTGGCAAAATTAGAATGGCTGTAATTTCAAGTAAACATCAGTTAAGGCAGCAGGATTTTAAAATATCTTTATTCAGTATAAACTACACAGATCAGAACAAATAAATATATATATATATATATGGAACTGGTATACACAGAAAAATCGGTTCACTGGCGCTGCCGGTGGGAATCGAACCCATGATCTTCAGATTTCTTGTTGGCTGATTTAACCACTAAGCTACGCCAGATCCCAAAATAAATATATGTATATTTATATTTTGGGTGTAACAATGCCTTGACCAATCGATGCATTTAAGTGCAAGCCCTTGATTATATTGTACTAGATTATTAACCTCTGAATCAAATCATTTTGATTTTTTTTTTCCTGTCATTTCAAAAATCCTCTGTGAGTTCTCAAATGCGACAGGGCAGTTGGGATGCTGAAGCTCTTGAACGGATGTAGGCCTATGTAATAAATCTGCTTTAAATGTTTGCAAGTTGACCACTTGCACAGAAACATACATGGCGGTGACAAACAGAGAGAGAGATACATTTTTTTTTTATTCCCCAAAATTTACCAACATCCATCTTGGTTATTTTTTTTAACGAATGAAACTATTAAATAAGAACTGAATTAAGAAGTTAACTGAAGATAAGTGGTGTGCCTATTAATCAATTAAATTGATGATTAGTGTTTTTCTTTCAAAATTGATTAAATCAATTGCATTTTTGCATAATAATTTTAAAACGATTATGCATTCAGGTGCAAAGAATCTAATCCTGTCACAGATGTACAAACATAAAGAAATGAACTGCATCAATATGGAAAAGCTGACAAGGGTTCAACAGCAAGTCAAACTTAGATGTGGATGGATTAATGGTTTCATTATGAATACTGATGAACATGTCACACTATTTACTGGGGTTACAATTTTGGGTAATAGTATACATCAGATTTCAAGGAAATATAGAAAGTACAAAAAATAAACTATAGATAATTGATCATTTTAACTTTTCAATCATCAATTATGATTTTAAGATCAATTCCTACCATATATATATATATATATATATATATATATATATATATATCATAACAAGATGGGTGGGGGGTTCCGTGAATAATTACCTGTTTTTTTTTCAATGCTTTCACCAAACTTTCCTGGAGCATATATTTGTGTGTGTGTGTGCGAGCTCCCATAGCTTAACCAATGGACCATTGCAACTTTGATACAATGATGATGATAAGCCAAGGAAAACATCTGACAGACAGTCTTGGAGTTGGCAAGAGTGAAGATGTGGTGTACTCTGTGTTCAACAGACAACAAGGATCAGCTCTGTATCTTTAAACAAGGAAAAACAGAGAAACATTTATGGAAAAAGCAAAGAGGTAATAATTTTGAAAGAGTCAGTTATTTTAAAGACACTGGCTATTAAAAAAATTATAATAATTTGCTAGGGTCAACTGACTTCTCCACTCAGACATTGAGACCTCCTTTGAGTGGCAGAATACCTATAAAAGCTGAGGTAGTGAAAACGCAGTATGGGGACATGTGGCTCTGACATTCTTCATATGACAGGTG